>JARQAC010000006.1:5131635-7697453 GCA_036172945.1 Meloidogyne incognita | reverse complement strand
AATTAGAACCCGTGCCTTTGGATATAACTCGGAGGTATGAAAGCCTGAACCTATGGACGAATTGGGGGAGTGACATATTTTGTCTGGGGGGGTCTACTGGGGGTCATTTGGGGGGTCTACTGGGGGTGTACTGGAGAATTGGGGGGTCTACTGGGAGATTTGGGGGGGTTGGGGGGTCATTTGGGGGGTCTACTTGGGTGGGGGGTCTTTAATTGGGGGGATACTGGGGGTTACTCCCACTTCTTGGGAACAACTGGGGGGTTGGGGGGTCATTTGGGGGGTCTAGTTTCCCCTACTGTCTACACCTATTGAATTAGAACCCGTGCCTTTGGATATAACTCGGAGGTATGAAAGCCTGAACCTATGGACGAATTGGGGAGTGACATATTTTGTCTGGGGGGTCTACTGGGGGTCATTTGGGGGGTCTACTGGGGGGTGTACTGGAGAATTGGGGGGTCTACTGGGAGATTTGGGGGGGTTGGGGGTCATTTGGGGGGTCTACTTGGGTGGGGGGTCTTTAATTGGGGGGATACTGGGGTTACCCCACTTCTTGGGAACAACTGGGGGGGTTGGGGGTCATTTGGGGGGTCTAGTTTCCCCTACTGTCTACACCTATTGAATTAGAACCCGTGCCTTTGGATATAACTCGGAGGTATGAAAGCCTGAACCTATGGACGAATTGGGGAGTGACATATTTTGTCTGGGGGGGGTCTACTGGGGGTCTACTGGGGGGTGTACTGGAGAATTGGGGGGTCTACTGGGAGGTTTGGGGGGGGTGGGGGGGCATTTGGGGGGTCTACTTGGGCGGGGGGCTTTAATTGGGGGGCTACTGGGGGTTACCCCACTTCTTGGGAACAACTGGGGGGGTTGGTGGGTCATTTGGGGGGTCTAGTTTCCCCTACTGTCTACACCTATTGAATTAGAACCCGTGCCTTTGGATATAACTCGGAGGTATGAAAGCCTGAACCTATGGACGAATTGGGGAGCGACATATTTTGTCTGGGTGGGGGTCTACTGGGGGTCATTTGGGGGGTCTACTGGGGGGTGTACTGGAGAATTGGGGGGTCTACTGGGAGATTTGGGGGGGTTGTGGGGTCATTTGGGGGGTCTACTTGGGTGGGGGGTCTTTAATTGGGGGGATACTGGGGATCTACCGCACACCCGTGGGACCACCGGGCGGGCGGTGGGGTCATGTGGGCCGTCTAGTTTCCCCTACTGTCTACACCTATTGAATTAGAACCCGTGCCTTTGGATATAACTCGGAGGTATGAAAGCCTGAACCTATGGACGAATTGGGGAGTGACATATTTTGTCTGGGGGGGGGGTCTACTGGGGGTCATTTGGGGGGTCTACTGGGGGGTGTACTGGAGAATTGGGGGTCTACTGGGAGATTTGGGGGGTTGGGGGTCATTTGGGGGGTCTACTTGGGTGGGGGGTCTTTAATTGGGGGGATACTGGGGGGTTACCCCACTTCTTGGGAACAACTGGGGGGGTTGGGGGTCATTTGGGGGGTCTAGTTTCCCTACTGTCTACACCTATTGAATTAGAACCCGTGCCTTTGGATATAACTCGGAGGTATGAAAGCCTGAACCTATGGACGAATTGGGGAGTGACATATTTTGTCTGGGGGGTCTACTGGGGGTCATTTGGGGGGTCTACTGGGGGTGTACTGGAGAATTGGGGGGTCTACTGGGAGATTTGGGGGGTTGGGGGGTCATTTGGGGGGTCTACTTGGGTGGGGGGTCTTTAATTGGGGGGATACTGGGGGTTACCCCACTTCTTGGGAACAACTGGGGGGGTTGGGGGGTCATTTGGGGGTCTAGTTTCCCTACTGTCTACACCTATTGAATTAGAACCCGTGCCTTTGGATATAACTCGGAGGTATGAAAGCCTGAACCTATGGACGAATTGGGGAGTGACATATTTTGTCTGGGGGGGTCTACTGGGGGTCATTTGGGGGGTCTACTGGGGGTGTACTGGAGAATTGGGGGTCTACTGGGAGATTTGGGGGGTTGGGGGGTCATTTGGGGGGTCTACTTGGGTGGGGGGTCTTTAATTGGGGGGATACTGGGGGGTTACCCCACTTCTTGGGAACAACTGGGGGGTTGGGGGGTCATTTGGGGGGTCTAGTTTCCCTACTGTCTACACCTATTGAATTAGAACCCGTGCCTTTGGATATAACTCGGAGGTATGAAAGCCTGAACCTATGGACGAATTGGGGAGTGACATATTTTGTCTGGGGGGGTCTACTGGGGGTCATTTGGGGGGTCTACTGGGGGGTGTACTGGAGAATTGGGGGTCTACTGGGAGATTTGGGGGGGTTGGGGGTCATTTGGGGGGTCTACTTGGGTGGGGGGTCTTTAATTGGGGGGATACTGGGGGGTTACCCCACTTCTTGGGAACAACTGGGGGGTTGGGGGGTCATTTGGGGGGTCTAGTTTCCCCTACTGTCTACACCTATTGAATTAGAACCCGTGCCTTTGGATATAACTCGGAGGTATGAAAGCCTGAACCTATGGACGAATTGGGGAGTGACATATTTTGTCTGGGGGGGTCTACTGGGGGTCATTTGGGGGTCTACTGGGGGTGTACTGGAGAATTGGGGGGTCTACTGGGAGATTTGGGGGGGTTGGGGGTCATTTGGGGGGTCTACTTGGGTGGGGGTCTTTAATTGGGGGGATACTGGGGGTTACCCCACTTCTTGGGAACAACTGGGGGGTTGGGGGTCATTTGGGGGGTCTAGTTTCCCCTACTGTCTACACCTATTGAATTAGAACCCGTGCCTTTGGATATAACTCGGAGGTATGAAAGCCTGAACCTATGGACGAATTGGGGAGTGACATATTTTGTCTGGGGGGGTCTACTGGGGGTCATTTGGGGGGTCTACTGGGGTGTACTGGAGAATTGGGGGGTCTACTGGGAGATTTGGGGGGTTGGGGGTCATTTGGGGGGTCTACTTGGGTGGGGGGTCTTTAATTGGGGGGATACTGGGGGGTTACCCCACTTCTTGGGAACAACTGGGGGGGTTGGGGGTCATTTGGGGGGTCTAGTTTCCCCTACTGTCTACACCTATTGAATTAGAACCCGTGCCTTTGGATATAACTCGGAGGTATGAAAGCCTGAACCTATGGACGAATTGGGGAGTGACATATTTTGTCTGGGGGGGTCTACTGGGGGTCATTTGGGGGGTCTACTGGGGGGTGTACTGGAGAATTGGGGGGTCTACTGGGAGATTTGGGGGGTTGGGGGGTCATTTGGGGGGTCTACTTGGGTGGGGGTCTTTAATTGGGGGGATACTGGGGGTTACCCCACTTCTTGGGAACAACTGGGGGGGTTGGGGGTCATTTGGGGGGTCTAGTTTCCCCTACTGTCTACACCTATTGAATTAGAACCCGTGCCTTTGGATATAACTCGGAGGTATGAAAGCCTGAACCTATGGACGAATTGGGGAGTGACATATTTTGTCTGGGGGGTCTACTGGGGGTCATTTGGGGGGTCTACTGGGGGGTGTACTGTAGAATTGGGGGGTCTACTGGGAGATTTGGGGGGTTGGGGGGTCATTTGGGGGGTCTACTTGGGTGGGGGTCTTTAATTGGGGGGATACTGGGGGGTTACCCCACTTCTTGGGAACAACTGGGGGGGTTGGGGGTCATTTGGGGTCTAGTTTCCCCTACTGTCTACACCTATTGAATAACAACCCATGCCTTTGGATATAACTCGGAGGTATGAAAGCCTCAACCTATGGAGAGGATTTTTTTGAAAAGGGGGGGTCGGTCAGTTCAGTGCGGGATTTTCAGTGTGGGTAATTTATAGTGCGGCCCATTTTTGGTGCCGGATTTTCAGAGTGGGACGAATTGAGGAGTGACATTTTGTCTGTGGGGCGAATTGGGGAGTGATATTTTGTCTGTGGGGCGAATTGAGGAGTGGCATTTTGTCCGGGACGAATTGGGGAGTGACATTTTGTCTGGGACGAATTGGGGAGTGACAATTTTGTCCGGGGCGAATTGGGGAATGACATTTTGTCTGGGACAAATTGGGGAGTGACATTTTGTCCGGGACGAATTGGGGATAGACATTTTGACTGTGGGACAGACTTGGGGAGTGACATTTTGTCCGGGACGAATTGGGAGTGACATTTTGTCCGGGACGAATTGGGGAGTGACATTTTGTCCGGGACGAATAGGGGAGTGACAGTTTGGGTCAGACTTGGATATGGTGGGATAAAGGAGGGTCTTATAAAATAGATGTAGACAGTAGAGTACATGTTAGGCCCGGGGGTCATTAGAGTACCATGTCGGGGCCGAGGGACCATTAGAGTCGGTGGAGGAGAAGTTGTAGACGTCTGGCAGGAGCTGTTGAAGTTGAAGACGTCTGGCAGGAGCTGTTGAAGTTGTAGACGTCTGGCAGGAGCTGTTGAAGTTGTAGAAGTTTGCCAGGAGCAGTTGAAGTTGTAGACGTCTGGCAGGAGCAGTTGAAGTTGTAGAAGGACCGTTGAAGTGCGGGAAGGGGGGGGGTGTTCTAATCAAATCTAAGGTTCTAAGTGCCCTACTGTCTACACCTATTGAATTAGAACCCGTGCCTTTGGATATAACTCGGAGGTATGAAAGCCTGAACCTATGGACGAATTGGGGAGTGACATATTTTGTCTGGGGGGGGTCTACTGGGGGTCATTTGGGGGGTCTACTGGGGGGTGTACTGGAGAATTGGGGGGTCTACTGGGAGATTTGGGGGGGTTGGGGGGTCATTTGGGGGGTCTACTTGGGTGGGGGTCTTTAATTGGGGGGATACTGGGGGTTACCCCACTTCTTGGGAACAACTGGGGGGGTTGGGGGGTCATTTGGGGGGTCTAGTTTCCCCTACTGTCTACACCTATTGAATTAGAACCCGTGCCTTTGGATATAACTCGGAGGTATGAAAGCCTGAACCTATGGACGAATTGGGGAGTGACATATTTTGTCTGGGGGGTCTACTGGGGGTCATTTGGGGGGTCTACTGGGGGGTGTACTGGAGAATTGGGGGGTCTACTGGGAGATTTGGGGGGGTTGGGGGGTCATTTGGGGGGTCTACTTGGGTGGGGGGTCTTTAATTGGGGGGATACTGGGGGTTACCCCACTTCTTGGGAACAACTGGGGGGGTTGGGGGTCATTTGGGGGGTCTAGTTTCCCCTACTGTCTACACCTATTGAATTAGAACCCGTGCCTTTGGATATAACTCGGAGGTATGAAAGCCTGAACCTATGGACGAATTGGGGAGTGACATATTTTGTCTGGGGGTCTACTGGGGGTCATTTGGGGGTCTACTGGGGGGTGTACTGGAGAATTGGGGGGTCTACTGGGAGATTTGGGGGGGTTGGGGGTCATTTGGGGGTCTACTTGGGTGGGGGGTCTTTAATTGGGGGGATACTGGGGGTTACCCCACTTCTTGGGAACAACTGGGGGGTTGGGGGTCATTTGGGGGGTCTAGTTTCCCTACTGTCTACACCTATTGAATTAGAACCCGTGCCTTTGGATATAACTCGGAGGTATGAAAGCCTGAACCTATGGACGAATTGGGGAGTGACATATTTTGTCTGGGGGGGTCTACTGGGGGTCATTTGGGGGGTCTACTGGGGGGTGTACTGGAGAATTGGGGGTCTACTGGGAGATTTGGGGGGGTTGGGGGGTCATTTGGGGGTCTACTTGGGTGGGGGTCTTTAATTGGGGGGATACTGGGGGTTACCCCACTTCTTGGGAACAACTGGGGGGTTGGGGGGTCATTTGGGGGGTCTAGTTTCCTACTGTCTACACCTATTGAATTAGAACCCGTGCCTTTGGATATAACTCGGAGGTATGAAAGCCTGAACCTATGGACGAATTGGGGAGTGACATATTTTGTCTGGGGGTCTACTGGGGGTCATTTGGGGGGTCTACTGGGGGGTGTACTGGAGAATTGGGGGGTCTACTGGGAGATTTGGGGGGTTGGGGGGTCATTTGGGGGGTCTACTTGGGTGGGGGTCTTTAATTGGGGGGATACTGGGGGGTTACCCCACTTCTTGGGAACAACTGGGGGGGTTGGGGGTCATTTGGGGGGTCTAGTTTCCCCTACTGTCTACACCTATTGAATTAGAACCCGTGCCTTTGGATATAACTCGGAGGTATGAAAGCCTGAACCTATGGACGAAGTGGGGAGTGACATATTTTGTCTGGGGGGGGGCTACTGTGGGGCATTTGGGGGGTCTACTGGGGGGTGTACTGGAGAATTGGGGGGTCTACTGGGGAGATTTGGGGGGGTTGGGGGTCATTTGGGGGGTCTACTTGGGTGGGGGGTCTTTAATTGGGGGGATACTGGGGGATACCCCACTTCTTGGGAACAACTGGGGGGGTTGGGGGTCATTTGGGGGGTCTAGTTTCCCCTACTGTCTACACCTATTGAATTAGAACCCGTGCCTTTGGATATAACTCGGAGGTATGAAAGCCTGAACCTATGGACGAATTGGGGAGTGACATATTTTGTCTGGGGGGGGTCTACTGGGGGTCATTTGGGGGGTCTACTGGGGGGTGTACTGGAGAATTGGGGGGTCTACTGGGAGATTTGGGGGGTTGGGGGGTCATTTGGGGGGTCTACTTGGGTGGGGGGTCTTTAATTGGGGGGATACTGGGGGTTACCCCACTTCTTGGGAACAACTGGGGGGTTGGGGGGTCATTTGGGGGGTCTAGTTTCCCCTACTGTCTACACCTATTGAATTAGAACCCGTGCCTTTGGATATAACTCGGAGGTATGAAAGCCTGAACCTATGGACGAATTGGGGAGTGACATATTTTGTCTGGGGGGGTCTACTGGGGGTCATTTGGGGGGTCTACTGGGGGGTGTACTGGAGAATTGGGGGGTCTACTGGGAGATTTGGGGGGTTGGGGGGTCATTTGGGGGGTCTACTTGGGTGGGGGGTCTTTAATTGGGGGGATACTGGGGGTTACCCCACTTCTTGGGAACAACTGGGGGGTTGGGGGTCCTTTGGGGGGTCTAGTTTCCCCTACTGTCTACACCTATTGAATTAGAACCCGTGCCTTTGGATATAACTCGGAGGTATGAAAGCCTGAACCTATGGACGAATTGGGGAGTGACATATTTTGTCTGGGGGGTCTACTGGGGGTCATTTGGGGGGTCTACTGGGGGTGTACTGGAGAATTGGGGGGTCTACTGGGAGATTTGGGGGGGTTGGGGGGTCATTTGGGGGGTCTACTTGGGTGGGGGTCTTTAATTGGGGGGATACTGGGGGTTACCCCACTTCTTGGGAACAACTGGGGGGGTTGGGGGTCATTTGGGGGGTCTAGTTTCCCCTACTGTCTACACCTATGGAATTAGAACCCGTGCCTTTGGATATAACTCGGAGGTATGAAAGCCTGAACCTATGGACGAATTGGGGAGTGACATATTTTGTCTGGGGGGGTCTACTGGGGGTCATTTGGGGGTCTACTGGGGGGTGTACTGGAGAATTGGGGGGTCTACTGGGAGATTTGGGGGGTTGGGGGGTCATTTGGGGGGTCTACTTGGGTGGGGGTCTTTAATTGGGGGGATACTGGGGGTTACCCCACTTCTTGGGAACAACTGGGGGGGTTGGGGGGTCATTTGGGGGGTCTAGTTTCCCCTACTGTCTACACCTATTGAATTAGAACCCGTGCCTTTGGATATAACTCGGAGGTATGAAAGCCTGAACCTATGGACGAATTGGGGAGTGACATATTTTGTCTGGGGGGTCTACTGGGGGTCATTTGGGGGGTCTACTGGGGGGTGTACTGGAGAATTGGGGGGTCTACTGGGAGATTTGGGGGGGTTGGGGGTCATTTGGGGGGTCTACTTGGGTGGGGGGTCTTTAATTGGGGGGATACTGGGGGTTTACCCCACTTCTTGGGAACAACTGGGGGGGTTGGGGGTCATTTGGGGGGTCTAGTTTCCCCTACTGTCTACACCTATTGAATTAGAACCCGTGCCTTTGGATATAACTCGGAGGTATGAAAGCCTGAACCTATGGACGAATTGGGGAGTGACATATTTTGTCTGGGGGGGGTCTACTGGGGGTCATTTGGGGGGTCTACTGGGGGTGTACTGGAGAATTGGGGGGTCTACTGGGAGATTTGGGGGGGTTGGGGGTCATTTGGGGGGTCTACTTGGGTGGGGGGTCTTTAATTGGGGGGATACTGGGGGGTTACCCCACTTCTTGGGAACAACTGGGGGGGTTGGGGGGTCATTTGGGGGGTCTAGTTTCCCCTACTGTCTACACCTATTGAATAACAACCCATGCCTTTGGATATAACTCGGAGGTATGAAAGCCTCAACCTATGGAGAGGATTTTTTTGAAAAGGGGGGGTCGGTCAGTTCAGTGCGGGATTTTCAGTGTGGGTAATTTATAGTGCGGCCCATTTTTGGTGCCGGATTTTCAGAGTGGGACGAATTGAGGAGTGACATTTTGTCTGTGGGGCGAATTGGGGAGTGATATTTTGTCTGTGGGGCGAATTGAGGAGTGGCATTTTGTCCGGGACGAATTGGGGAGTGACATTTTGTCTGGGACGAATTGGGGAGTGACAATTTTGTCCGGGGCGAATTGGGGAATGACATTTTGTCTGGGACAAATTGGGGAGTGACATTTTGTCCGGGACGAATTGGGGATAGACATTTTGACTGTGGGACAGACTTGGGGAGTGACATTTTGTCCGGGACGAATTGGGGAGTGACATTTTGTCCGGGACGAATTGGGGAGTGACATTTTGTCCGGGACGAATAGGGGAGTGACAGTTTGGGTCAGACTTGGATATGGTGGGATAAAGGAGGGTCTTATAAAATAGATGTAGACAGTAGAGTACATGTTAGGCCCGGGGGTCATTAGAGTACCATGTCGGGGCCGAGGGACCATTAGAGTCGGTGGAGGAGAAGTTGTAGACGTCTGGCAGGAGCTGTTGAAGTTGAAGACGTCTGGCAGGAGCTGTTGAAGTTGTAGACGTCTGGCAGGAGCTGTTGAAGTTGTAGAAGTTTGCCAGGAGCAGTTGAAGTTGTAGACGTCTGGCAGGAGCAGTTGAAGTTGTAGAAGGACCGTTGAAGTGCGGGAAGGGGGGGTGTTCTAATCAAATCTAAGGTTCTAAGTGCCCTACTGTCTACCCCTATTGAATTAGAACCCGTGCCTTTGGATATAACTCGGAGGGATGAAAGCCTGAACCTATGGACGAATTGGGGAGTGACATATTTTGTCTGGTGGGGGTCTACTGGGGGTCATTTGGGGGGTCTACTGGGGGGTGTACTGGAGAATTGGGGGGTCTACTGGGAGATTTGGGGGGTTGGGGGGTCATTTGGGGGGTCTACTTGGGTGGGGGTCTTTAATTGGGGGGATACTGGGGGTTACCCCACTTCTTGGGAACAACTGGGGGGTTGGGGGGTCATTTGGGGGGTCTAGTTTCCCCTACTGTCTACACCTATTGAATAACAACCCATGCCTTTGGATATAACTCGGAGGTATGAAAGCCTCAACCTATGGAGAGGATTTTTTTGAAAAGGGGGGGTCGGTCAGTTCAGTGCGGGATTTTCAGTGTGGGTAATTTATAGTGCGGCCCATTTTTGGTGCCGGATTTTCAGAGTGGGACGAATTGAGGAGTGACATTTTGTCTGTGGGGCGAATTGGGGAGTGATATTTTGTCTGTGGGGCGAATTGAGGAGTGGCATTTTGTCCGGGACGAATTGGGGAGTGACATTTTGTCTGGGACGAATTGGGGAGTGACAATTTTGTCCGGGGCGAATTGGGGAATGACATTTTGTCTGGGACAAATTGGGGAGTGACATTTTGTCCGGGACGAATTGGGGATAGACATTTTGACTGTGGGACAGACTTGGGGAGTGACATTTTGTCCGGGACGAATTGGGGAGTGACATTTTGTCCGGGACGAATTGGGGAGTGACATTTTGTCCGGGACGAATAGGGGAGTGACAGTTTGGGTCAGACTTGGATATGGTGGGATAAAGGAGGGTCTTATAAAATAGATGTAGACAGTAGAGTACATGTTAGGCCCGGGGGTCATTAGAGTACCATGTCGGGGCCGAGGGACCATTAGAGTCGGTGGAGGAGAAGTTGTAGACGTCTGGCAGGAGCTGTTGAAGTTGAAGACGTCTGGCAGGAGCTGTTGAAGTTGTAGACGTCTGGCAGGAGCTGTTGAAGTTGTAGAAGTTTGCCAGGAGCAGTTGAAGTTGTAGACGTCTGGCAGGAGCAGTTGAAGTTGTAGAAGGACCGTTGAAGTGCGGGAAGGGGGGGGGTGTTCTAATCAAATCTAAGGTTCTAAGTGCCCTACTGTCTACACCTATTGAATTAGAACCCGTGCCTTTGGATATAACTCGGAGGTATGAAAGCCTGAACCTATGGACGAATTGGGGAGTGACATATTTTGTCTGGGGGGGGTCTACTGGGGGTCATTTGGGGGGTCTACTGGGGGGTGTACTGGAGAATTGGGGGTTCTACTGGGAGATTTGGGGGGTTGGGGGTCATTTGGGGGGTCTACTTGGGTGGGGGTCTTTAATTGGGGGGATACTGGGGGTTACCCCACTTCTTGGGAACAACTGGGGGGGTTGGGGGGTCATTTGGGAGGTCTAGTTTCCCCTACTGTCTACACCTATTGAATAACAACCCATGCCTTTGGATATAACTCGGAGGTATGAAAGCCTCAACCTATGGAGAGGATTTTTTTGAAAAGGGGGGGTCGGTCAGTTCAGTGCGGGATTTTCAGTGTGGGTAATTTATAGTGCGGCCCATTTTTGGTGCCGGATTTTCAGAGTGGGACGAATTGAGGAGTGACATTTTGTCTGTGGGGCGAATTGGGGAGTGATATTTTGTCTGTGGGGCGAATTGAGGAGTGGCATTTTGTCCGGGACGAATTGGGGAGTGACATTTTGTCTGGGACGAATTGGGGAGTGACAATTTTGTCCGGGGCGAATTGGGGAATGACATTTTGTCTGGGACAAATTGGGGAGTGACATTTTGTCCGGGACGAATTGGGGATAGACATTTTGACTGTGGGACAGACTTGGGGAGTGACATTTTGTCCGGGACGAATTGGGGAGTGACATTTTGTCCGGGACGAATTGGGGAGTGACATTTTGTCCGGGACGAATAGGGGAGTGACAGTTTGGGTCAGACTTGGATATGGTGGGATAAAGGAGGGTCTTATAAAATAGATGTAGACAGTAGAGTACATGTTAGGCCCGGGGGTCATTAGAGTACCATGTCGGGGCCGAGGGACCATTAGAGTCGGTGGAGGAGAAGTTGTAGACGTCTGGCAGGAGCTGTTGAAGTTGAAGACGTCTGGCAGGAGCTGTTGAAGTTGTAGACGTCTGGCAGGAGCTGTTGAAGTTGTAGAAGTTTGCCAGGAGCAGTTGAAGTTGTAGACGTCTGGCAGGAGCAGTTGAAGTTGTAGAAGGACCGTTGAAGTGCGGGAAGGGGGTGTTCTAATCAAATCTAAGGTTCTAAGTGCCCTACTGTCTACACCTATTGAATTAGAACCCGTGCCTTTGGATATAACTCGGAGGTATGAAAGCCTGAACCTATGGACGAATTGGGGAGTGACATATTTTGTCTGGGGGGGTCTACTGGGGGTCATTTGGGGGGTCTACTGGGGGGTGTACTGGAGAATTGGGGGGTCTACTGGGAGATTTGGGGGGGTTGGGGGGTCATTTGGGGGGTCTACTTGGGTGGGGGTCTTTAATTGGGGGGATACTGGGGGTTACCCCACTTCTTGGGAACAACTGGGGGTTGGGGGGTCATTTGGGGGGTCTAGTTTCCCTACTGTCTACACCTATTGAATTAGAACCCGTGCCTTTGGATATAACTCGGAGGTATGAAAGCCTGAACCTATGGACGAATTGGGGAGTGACATATTTTGTCTGGGGGTCTACTGGGGGTCATTTGGGGGGTCTACTGGGGGGTGTACTGGAGAATTGGGGGGTCTACTGGGAGATTTGGGGGGGTTGGGGGTCATTTGGGGGGTCTACTTGGGTGGGGGTCTTTAATTGGGGGGATACTGGGGGTTACCCCACTTCTTGGGAACAACTGGGGGGGTTGGGGGGTCATTTGGGGGGTCTAGTTTCCCCTACTGTCTACACCTATTGAATTAGAACCCGTGCCTTTGGATATAACTCGGAGGTATGAAAGCCTGAACCTATGGACGAATTGGGGAGTGACATATTTTGTCTGGGGGTCTACTGGGGGTCATTTGGGGGGTCTACTGGGGGGTGTACTGGAGAATTGGGGGGTCTACTGGGAGATTTGGGGGTTGGGGGGTCATTTGGGGGTCTACTTGGGTGGGGGTCTTTAATTGGGGGGATACTGGGGGGTTACCCCACTTCTTGGGAACAACTGGGGGGGTTGGGGGTCATTTGGGGGGTCTAGTTTCCCCTACTGTCTACACCTATTGAATTAGAACCCGTGCCTTTGGATATAACTCGGAGGTATGAAAGCCTGAACCTATGGACGAATTGGGGAGTGACATATTTTGTCTGGGGGGGGTCTACTGGGGGTCATTTGGGGGGTCTACTGGGGGGTGTACTGGAGAATTGGGGGGTCTACTGGGAGATTTGGGGGGTTGGGGGTCATTTGGGGGGTCTACTTGGGTGGGGGTCTTTAATTGGGGGGATACTGGGGGTTACCCCACTTCTTGGGAACAACTGGGGGGTTGGGGGTCATTTGGGGGGTCTAGTTTCCCCTACTGTCTACACCTATTGAATTAGAACCCGTGCCTTTGGATATAACTCGGAGGTATGAAAGCCTGAACCTATGGACGAATTGGGGAGTGACATATTTTGTCTGGGGGTCTACTGGGGGTCATTTGGGGGGTCTACTGGGGGGTGTACTGGAGAATTGGGGGGTCTACTGGGAGATTTGGGGGGGGGTTGGGGGTCATTTGGGGGTCTACTTGGGTGGGGGTCTTTAATTGGGGGGATACTGGGGGTTACCCCACTTCTTGGGAACAACTGGGGGGTTGGGGGTCATTTGGGGGGTCTAGTTTCCCCTACTGTCTACACCTATTGAATTAGAACCCGTGCCTTTGGATATAACTCGGAGGTATGAAAGCCTGAACCTATGGACGAATTGGGGAGTGACATATTTTGTCTGGGGGGTCTACTGGGGGTCATTTGGGGGGTCTACTGGGGGTGTACTGGAGAATTGGGGGGTCTACTGGGAGATTTGGGGGGTTGGGGGTCATTTGGGGGGTCTACTTGGGTGGGGGGTCTTTAATTGGGGGATACTGGGGGTTACCCCACTTCTTGGGAACAACTGGGGGGTTGGGGGTCATTTGGGGGGTCTAGTTTCCCCTACTGTCTACACCTATTGAATTAGAACCCGTGCCTTTGGATATAACTCGGAGGTATGAAAGCCTGAACCTATGGACGAATTGGGGAGTGACATATTTTGTCTGGGGGGGTCTACTGGGGGTCATTTGGGGGGTCTACTGGGGGGTGTACTGGAGAATTGGGGGGTCTACTGGGAGATTTGGGGGGTTGGGGGTCATTTGGGGGGTCTACTTGGGTGGGGGGTCTTTAATTGGGGGGATACTGGGGGTTACCCCACTTCTTGGGAACAACTGGGGGGGTTGGGGGGTCATTTGGGGGGTCTAGTTTCCCCTACTGTCTACACCTATTGAATTAGAACCCGTGCCTTTGGATATAACTCGGAGGTATGAAAGCCTGAACCTATGGACGAATTGGGGAGTGACATATTTTGTCTGGGGGGTCTACTGGGGGTCATTTGGGGGTCTACTGGGGGGTGTACTGGAGAATTGGGGGGTCTACTGGGAGATTTGGGGGGGTTGGGGGTCATTTGGGGGGTCTACTTGGGTGGGGGTCTTTAATTGGGGGATACTGGGGGTTACCCCACTTCTTGGGAACAACTGGGGGGTTGGGGGGTCATTTGGGGGGTCTAGTTTCCCCTACTGTCTACACCTATTGAATTAGAACCCGTGCCTTTGGATATAACTCGGAGGTATGAAAGCCTGAACCTATGGACGAATTGGGGAGTGACATATTTTGTCTGGGGGGTCTACTGGGGGTCATTTGGGGGGTCTACTGGGGGTGTACTGGAGAATTGGGGGGTCTACTGGGAGATTTGGGGGGTTGGGGGGTCATTTGGGGGGTCTACTTGGCCGGGGGGTCTTCAATTGGGGGGTTACTGGGGGTTACCCCACTTCTTGGGAACAACTGGGGGGGTTGGGGGTCATTTGGGGGTCTAGTTTCCCCTACTGTCTACACCTATTGAATAACAACCCATGCCTTTGGATATAACTCGGAGGTATGAAAGCCTCAACCTATGGAGAGGATTTTTTTGAAAAGGGGGGGTCGGTCAGTTCAGTGCGGGATTTTCAGTGTGGGTAATTTATAGTGCGGCCCATTTTTGGTGCCGGATTTTCAGAGTGGGACGAATTGAGGAGTGACATTTTGTCTGTGGGGCGAATTGGGGAGTGATATTTTGTCTGTGGGGCGAATTGAGGAGTGGCATTTTGTCCGGGACGAATTGGGGAGTGACATTTTGTCTGGGACGAATTGGGGAGTGACAATTTTGTCCGGGGCGAATTGGGGAATGACATTTTGTCTGGGACAAATTGGGGAGTGACATTTTGTCCGGGACGAATTGGGGATAGACATTTTGACTGTGGGACAGACTTGGGGAGTGACATTTTGTCCGGGACGAATTGGGGAGTGACATTTTGTCCGGGACGAATTGGGGAGTGACATTTTGTCCGGGACGAATAGGGGAGTGACAGTTTGGGTCAGACTTGGATATGGTGGGATAAAGGAGGGTCTTATAAAATAGATGTAGACAGTAGAGTACATGTTAGGCCCGGGGGTCATTAGAGTACCATGTCGGGGCCGAGGGACCATTAGAGTCGGTGGAGGAGAAGTTGTAGACGTCTGGCAGGAGCTGTTGAAGTTGAAGACGTCTGGCAGGAGCTGTTGAAGTTGTAGACGTCTGGCAGGAGCTGTTGAAGTTGTAGAAGTTTGCCAGGAGCAGTTGAAGTTGTAGACGTCTGGCAGGAGCAGTTGAAGTTGTAGAAGGACCGTTGAAGTGCGGGAAGGGGGGTGTTCTAATCAAATCTAAGGTTCTAAGTGCACTACTGTCTACACCTATTGAATTAGAACCCGTGCCTTTGGATATAACTCGGAGGTATGAAAGCCTGAACCTATGGACGAATTGGGGAGTGACATTTTTTGCCTGGGGGTCTACTGGGGGTCATTTGGGGGGTCTACTGGGGGGTGTACTGGAGAATTGGGGGGTCTACTGGGAGATTTGGGGGGTTGGGGGGTCATTTGGGGGGTCTACTTGGGTGGGGGTCTTTAATTGGGGGGATACTGGGGGGTTACCCCACTTCTTTGGAACAACTGGGGGGGTTTGGGGGTCATTTGGGGGGTCTAGTTTCCCCTACTGTCTACACCTATTGAATAACAACCCATGCCTTTGGATATAACTCGGAGGTATGAAAGCCTCAACCTATGGAGAGGATTTTTTTGAAAAGGGGGGGTCGGTCAGTTCAGTGCGGGATTTTCAGTGTGGGTAATTTATAGTGCGGCCCATTTTTGGTGCCGGATTTTCAGAGTGGGACGAATTGAGGAGTGACATTTTGTCTGTGGGGCGAATTGGGGAGTGATATTTTGTCTGTGGGGCGAATTGAGGAGTGGCATTTTGTCCGGGACGAATTGGGGAGTGACATTTTGTCTGGGACGAATTGGGGAGTGACAATTTTGTCCGGGGCGAATTGGGGAATGACATTTTGTCTGGGACAAATTGGGGAGTGACATTTTGTCCGGGACGAATTGGGGATAGACATTTTGACTGTGGGACAGACTTGGGGAGTGACATTTTGTCCGGGACGAATTGGGGAGTGACATTTTGTCCGGGACGAATTGGGGAGTGACATTTTGTCCGGGACGAATAGGGGAGTGACAGTTTGGGTCAGACTTGGATATGGTGGGATAAAGGAGGGTCTTATAAAATAGATGTAGACAGTAGAGTACATGTTAGGCCCGGGGGTCATTAGAGTACCATGTCGGGGCCGAGGGACCATTAGAGTCGGTGGAGGAGAAGTTGTAGACGTCTGGCAGGAGCTGTTGAAGTTGAAGACGTCTGGCAGGAGCTGTTGAAGTTGTAGACGTCTGGCAGGAGCTGTTGAAGTTGTAGAAGTTTGCCAGGAGCAGTTGAAGTTGTAGACGTCTGGCAGGAGCAGTTGAAGTTGTAGAAGGACCGTTGAAGTGCGGGAAGGGGGGTGTTCTAATCAAATCTACGGGTCTAAGTGCCCGACTGTCTACACCTATTGAATTAGAACCCGTGCCTTTGGATATAACTCGGAGGTATGAAAGCCTGAACCTATGGACGAATTGGGGAGTGACATATTTTGTCTGGGGGGTCTACTGGGGGTCATTTGGGGGGTCTACTGGGGGGTGTACTGGAGAATTGGGGGGTCTACTGGGAGATTTGGGGGGTTGGGGGTCATTTGGGGGGTCTACTTGGGTGGGGGTCTTTAATTGGGGGGATACTGGGGGTTACCCCACTTCTTGGGAACAACTGGGGGGTTGGGGGTCATTTGGGGGGTCTAGTTTCCCCTACTGTCTACACCTATTGAATTAGAACCCGTGCCTTTGGATATAACTCGGAGGTATGAAAGCCTGAACCTATGGACGAATTGGGGAGTGACATATTTTGTCTGGGGGGTCTACTGGGGGTCATTTGGGGGGTCTACTGGGGGGTGTACTGGAGAATTGGGGGGTCTACTGGGAGATTTGGGGGGTTGGGGGGTCATTTGGGGGGTCTACTTGGGTGGGGGGTCTTTAATTGGGGGGATACTGGGGGTTACCCCACTTCTTGGGAACAACTGGGGGGGTTGGGGGGTCATTTGGGGGGTCTAGTTTCCCCTACTGTCTACACCTATTGAATTAGAACCCGTGCCTTTGGATATAACTCGGAGGTATGAAAGCCTGAACCTATGGACGAATTGGGGAGTGACATATTTTGTCTGGGGGGGGTCTACTGGGGGTCATTTGGGGGGTCTACTGGGGGTGTACTGGAGAATTGGGGGGTCTACTGGGAGATTTGGGGGGTTGGGGGGTCATTTGGGGGGTCTACTTGGGTGGGGGTCTTTAATTGGGGGGATACTGGGGGGTTACCCCACTTCTTGGGAACAACTGGGGGGTTGGGGGGTCATTTGGGGGGTCTAGTTTCCCCTACTGTCTACACCTATTGAATTAGAACCCGTGCCTTTGGATATAACTCGGAGGTATGAAAGCCTGAACCTATGGACGAATTGGGGAGTGACATATTTTGTCTGGGGGGTCTACTGGGGGTCATTTGGGGGGTCTACTGGGGGTGTACTGGAGAATTGGGGGGTCTACTGGGAGATTTGGGGGGTTGGGGGGTCATTTGGGGGGTCTACTTGGGTGGGGGGTCTTTAATTGGGGGATACTGGGGGGTTACCCCACTTCTTGGGAACAACTGGGGGGTTGGGGGGTCATTTGGGGGGTCTAGTTTCCCCTACTGTCTACACCTATTGAATTAGAACCCGTGCCTTTGGATATAACTCGGAGGTATGAAAGCCTGAACCTATGGACGAATTGGGGAGTGACATATTTTGTCTGGGGGGGGTCTACTGGGGGTCTACTGGGGGGTGTACTGGAGAATTGGGGGGTCTACTGGGAGATTTGGGGGGGTTGGGGGGTCATTTGGGGGGTCTACTTGGGTGGGGGGTCTTTAATTGGGGGGATACTGGGGGGTTACCCCACTTCTTGGGAACAACTGGGGGGGTTGGGGGTCATTTGGGGGGTCTAGTTTCCCCTACTGTCTACACCTATTGAATTAGAACCCGTGCCTTTGGATATAACTCGGAGGTATGAAAGCCTGAACCTATGGACGAATTGGGGAGTGACATATTTTGTCTGGGGGGTCTACTGGGGGTCATTTGGGGGGTCTACTGGGGGTGTACTGGAGAATTGGGGGGTCTACTGGGAGATTTGGGGGGGTTGGGGGGTCATTTGGGGGGTCTACTTGGGTGGGGGTCTTTAATTGGGGGGATACTGGGGGTTACCCCACTTCTTGGGAACAACTGGGGGGTTGGGGGTCATTTGGGGGGTCTAGTTTCCCCTACTGTCTACACCTATTGAATTAGAACCCGTGCCTTTGGATATAACTCGGAGGTATGAAAGCCTGAACCTATGGACGAATTGGGGAGTGACATATTTTGTCTGGGGGGGGGTCTACTGGGGGTCATTTGGGGGTCTACTGGGGGTGTACTGGAGAATTGGGGGGTCTACTGGGAGATTTGGGGGGTTGGGGGTCATTTGGGGGGTCTACTTGGGTGGGGGTCTTTAATTGGGGGGATACTGGGGGGTTACCCCACTTCTTGGGAACAACTGGGGGGGTTGGGGGGTCATTTGGGGGTCTAGTTTCCCCTACTGTCTACACCTATTGAATTAGAACCCGTGCCTTTGGATATAACTCGGAGGTATGAAAGCCTGAACCTATGGACGAATTGGGGAGTGACATATTTTGTCTGGGGGGTCTACTGGGGGTCATTTGGGGGGTCTACTGGGGGGTGTACTGGAGAATTGGGGGGTCTACTGGGAGATTTGGGGGGGTTGGGGGGTCATTTGGGGGGTCTACTTGGGTGGGGGTCTTTAATTGGGGGGATACTGGGGGGTTACCCCACTTCTTGGGAACAACTGGGGGGTTGGGGGGTCATTTGGGGGGTCTAGTTTCCCCTACTGTCTACACCTATTGAATTAGAACCCGTGCCTTTGGATATAACTCGGAGGTATGAAAGCCTGAACCTATGGACGAATTGGGGAGTGACATATTTTGTCTGGGGGTCTACTGGGGGTCATTTGGGGGGTCTACTGGGGGGTGTCCTGGAGAATTGGGGGGTCTACTGGGAGATTTGGGGGGGTTGGGGGGACGTTTGGGGGGTCTACTTGGGTGGGGGTCTTTAATTGGGGGGATACTGGGGGTTACCCCACTTCTTGGGAACAACTGGGGGGTTGGGGGTCATTTGGGGGTCTAGTTTCCCCTACTGTCTACACCTATTGAATAACAACCCATGCCTTTGGATATAACTCGGAGGTATGAAAGCCTCAACCTATGGAGAGGATTTTTTTGAAAAGGGGGGGTCGGTCAGTTCAGTGCGGGATTTTCAGTGTGGGTAATTTATAGTGCGGCCCATTTTTGGTGCCGGATTTTCAGAGTGGGACGAATTGAGGAGTGACATTTTGTCTGTGGGGCGAATTGGGGAGTGATATTTTGTCTGTGGGGCGAATTGAGGAGTGGCATTTTGTCCGGGACGAATTGGGGAGTGACATTTTGTCTGGGACGAATTGGGGAGTGACAATTTTGTCCGGGGCGAATTGGGGAATGACATTTTGTCTGGGACAAATTGGGGAGTGACATTTTGTCCGGGACGAATTGGGGATAGACATTTTGACTGTGGGACAGACTTGGGGAGTGACATTTTGTCCGGGACGAATTGGGGAGTGACATTTTGTCCGGGACGAATTGGGGAGTGACATTTTGTCCGGGACGAATAGGGGAGTGACAGTTTGGGTCAGACTTGGATATGGTGGGATAAAGGAGGGTCTTATAAAATAGATGTAGACAGTAGAGTACATGTTAGGCCCGGGGGTCATTAGAGTACCATGTCGGGGCCGAGGGACCATTAGAGTCGGTGGAGGAGAAGTTGTAGACGTCTGGCAGGAGCTGTTGAAGTTGAAGACGTCTGGCAGGAGCTGTTGAAGTTGTAGACGTCTGGCAGGAGCTGTTGAAGTTGTAGAAGTTTGCCAGGAGCAGTTGAAGTTGTAGACGTCTGGCAGGAGCAGTTGAAGTTGTAGAAGGACCGTTGAAGTGCGGGAAGGGGGGTGTTCTCATCAAATCTAAGGTTCTAAGTGCCCTACTGTCTACACCTATTGAATTAGAACCCGTGCCTTTGGATATAACTCGGAGGTATGAAAGCCTGAACCTATGGACGAATTGGGGAGTGACATATTTTGTCTGGGGGGTCTACTGGGGGTCATTTGGGGGGTCTACTGGGGGGTGTACTGGAGAATTGGGGGGTCTACTGGGAGATTTGGGGGGTTGGGGGGTCATTTGGGGGGTCTACTTGGGTGGGGGTCTTTAATTGGGGGGATACTGGGGGTTACCCCACTTCTTGGGAACAACTGGGGGGGTGGGGGGTCATTTGGGGGGTCTAGTTTCCCCTACTGTCTACACCTATTGAATAACAACCCATGCCTTTGGATATAACTCGGAGGTATGAAAGCCTCAACCTATGGAGAGGATTTTTTTGAAAAGGGGGTCGGTCAGTTCAGTGCGGGATTTTCAGTGTGGGTAATTTATAGTGCGGCCCATTTTTGGTGCCGGATTTTCAGAGTGGGACGAATTGAGGAGTGACATTTTGTCTGTGGGGCGAATTGGGGAGTGATATTTTGTCTGTGGGGCGAATTGAGGAGTGGCATTTTGTCCGGGACGAATTGGGGAGTGACATTTTGTCTGGGACGAATTGGGGAGTGACAATTTTGTCCGGGGCGAATTGGGGAATGACATTTTGTCTGGGACAAATTGGGGAGTGACATTTTGTCCGGGACGAATTGGGGATAGACATTTTGACTGTGGGACAGACTTGGGGAGTGACATTTTGTCCGGGACGAATTGGGGAGTGACATTTTGTCCGGGACGAATTGGGGAGTGACATTTTGTCCGGGACGAATAGGGGAGTGACAGTTTGGGTCAGACTTGGATATGGTGGGATAAAGGAGGGTCTTATAAAATAGATGTAGACAGTAGAGTACATGTTAGGCCCGGGGGTCATTAGAGTACCATGTCGGGGCCGAGGGACCATTAGAGTCGGTGGAGGAGAAGTTGTAGACGTCTGGCAGGAGCTGTTGAAGTTGAAGACGTCTGGCAGGAGCTGTTGAAGTTGTAGACGTCTGGCAGGAGCTGTTGAAGTTGTAGAAGTTTGCCAGGAGCAGTTGAAGTTGTAGACGTCTGGCAGGAGCAGTTGAAGTTGTAGAAGGACCGTTGAAGTGCGGGAAGGGGGGTGTTCTAATCAAATCTAAGGTTCTAAGTGCCCTACTGTCTACACCTATTGAATTAGAACCCGTGCCTTTGGATATAACTCGGAGGTATGAAAGCCAGAACCTATGGACGAATTGGGGAGTGACATATTTTGTCTGGGGGGTCTACTGGGGGTCATTTGGGGGGTCTACTGGGGGGTGTACTGGAGAATTGGGGGGTCTACTGGGAGATTTGGGGGGTTGGGGGTCATTTGGGGGGTCTACTTGGGTGGGGGGTCTTTAATTGGGGGGATACTGGGGGGTTACCCCACTTCTTGGGAACAACTGGGGGGGTTGGGGGGTCATTTGGGGGGTCTAGTTTCCCCTACTGTCTACACCTATTGAATAACAACCCATGCCTTTGGATATAACTCGGAGGTATGAAAGCCTCAACCTATGGAGAGGATTTTTTTGAAAAGGGGGGGTCGGTCAGTTCAGTGCGGGATTTTCAGTGTGGGTAATTTATAGTGCGGCCCATTTTTGGTGCCGGATTTTCAGAGTGGGACGAATTGAGGAGTGACATTTTGTCTGTGGGGCGAATTGGGGAGTGATATTTTGTCTGTGGGGCGAATTGAGGAGTGGCATTTTGTCCGGGACGAATTGGGGAGTGACATTTTGTCTGGGACGAATTGGGGAGTGACAATTTTGTCCGGGGCGAATTGGGGAATGACATTTTGTCTGGGACAAATTGGGGAGTGACATTTTGTCCGGGACGAATTGGGGATAGACATTTTGACTGTGGGACAGACTTGGGGAGTGACATTTTGTCCGGGACGAATTGGGGAGTGACATTTTGTCCGGGACGAATTGGGGAGTGACATTTTGTCCGGGACGAATAGGGGAGTGACAGTTTGGGTCAGACTTGGATATGGTGGGATAAAGGAGGGTCTTATAAAATAGATGTAGACAGTAGAGTACATGTTAGGCCCGGGGGTCATTAGAGTACCATGTCGGGGCCGAGGGACCATTAGAGTCGGTGGAGGAGAAGTTGTAGACGTCTGGCAGGAGCTGTTGAAGTTGAAGACGTCTGGCAGGAGCTGTTGAAGTTGTAGACGTCTGGCAGGAGCTGTTGAAGTTGTAGAAGTTTGCCAGGAGCAGTTGAAGTTGTAGACGTCTGGCAGGAGCAGTTGAAGTTGTAGAAGGACCGTTGAAGTGCGGGAAGGGGGGGTGTTCTAATCAAATCTAAGGTTCTAAGTGCCCTACTGTCTACACCTATTGAATTAGAACCCGTGCCTTTGGATATAACTCGGAGGTATGAAAGCCTGAACCTATGGACGAATTGGGGAGTGACATATTTTGTCTGGGGGGGGTCTACTGGGGGTCATTTGGGGGGTCTACTGGGGGGTGTACTGGAGAATTGGGGGGTCTACTGGGAGATTTGGGGGGGTTGGGGGGTCATTTGGGGGGTCTACTTGGGCGTGGGGTCTTTAATTGGGGGGATACTGGGGGTTACCCCACTTCTTGGGAACAACTGGGGGGTTGGGGGGTCATTTGGGGGGTCTAGTTTCCCCTACTGTCTACACCTATTGAATAACAACCCATGCCTTTGGATATAACTCGGAGGTATGAAAGCCTCAACCTATGGAGAGGATTTTTTTGAAAAGGGGGGGTCGGTCAGTTCAGTGCGGGATTTTCAGTGTGGGTAATTTATAGTGCGGCCCATTTTTGGTGCCGGATTTTCAGAGTGGGACGAATTGAGGAGTGACATTTTGTCTGTGGGGCGAATTGGGGAGTGATATTTTGTCTGTGGGGCGAATTGAGGAGTGGCATTTTGTCCGGGACGAATTGGGGAGTGACATTTTGTCTGGGACGAATTGGGGAGTGACAATTTTGTCCGGGGCGAATTGGGGAATGACATTTTGTCTGGGACAAATTGGGGAGTGACATTTTGTCCGGGACGAATTGGGGATAGACATTTTGACTGTGGGACAGACTTGGGGAGTGACATTTTGTCCGGGACGAATTGGGGAGTGACATTTTGTCCGGGACGAATTGGGGAGTGACATTTTGTCCGGGACGAATAGGGGAGTGACAGTTTGGGTCAGACTTGGATATGGTGGGATAAAGGAGGGTCTTATAAAATAGATGTAGACAGTAGAGTACATGTTAGGCCCGGGGGTCATTAGAGTACCATGTCGGGGCCGAGGGACCATTAGAGTCGGTGGAGGAGAAGTTGTAGACGTCTGGCAGGAGCTGTTGAAGTTGAAGACGTCTGGCAGGAGCTGTTGAAGTTGTAGACGTCTGGCAGGAGCTGTTGAAGTTGTAGAAGTTTGCCAGGAGCAGTTGAAGTTGTAGACGTCTGGCAGGAGCAGTTGAAGTTGTAGAAGGACCGTTGAAGTGCGGGAAGGGGGGGGGTGTTCTAATCAAATCTAAGGTTCTAAGTGCCCTACTGTCTACACCTATTGAATTAGAACCCGTGCCTTTGGATATAACTCGGAGGTATGAAAGCCTGAACCTATGGACGAATTGGGGAGTGACATATTTTGTCTGGGGGGGGTCTACTGGGGGTCATTTGGGGGGTCTACTGGGGGGTGTACTGGAGAATTGGGGGGTCTACTGGGAGATTTGGGGGGGTTGGGGGGTCATTTGGGGGGTCTACTTGGGTGGGGGGTCTTTAATTGGGGGGATACTGGGGGGTTACCCCACTTCTTGGGAACAACTGGGGGGGTTGGGGGGTCATTTGGGGGGTCTAGTTTCCCCTACTGTCTACACCTATTGAATAACAACCCATGCCTTTGGATATAACTCGGAGGTATGAAAGCCTCAACCTATGGAGAGGATTTTTTTGAAAAGGGGGGGTCGGTCAGTTCAGTGCGGGATTTTCAGTGTGGGTAATTTATAGTGCGGCCCATTTTTGGTGCCGGATTTTCAGAGTGGGACGAATTGAGGAGTGACATTTTGTCTGTGGGGCGAATTGGGGAGTGATATTTTGTCTGTGGGGCGAATTGAGGAGTGGCATTTTGTCCGGGACGAATTGGGGAGTGACATTTTGTCTGGGACGAATTGGGGAGTGACAATTTTGTCCGGGGCGAATTGGGGAATGACATTTTGTCTGGGACAAATTGGGGAGTGACATTTTGTCCGGGACGAATTGGGGATAGACATTTTGACTGTGGGACAGACTTGGGGAGTGACATTTTGTCCGGGACGAATTGGGGAGTGACATTTTGTCCGGGACGAATTGGGGAGTGACATTTTGTCCGGGACGAATAGGGGAGTGACAGTTTGGGTCAGACTTGGATATGGTGGGATAAAGGAGGGTCTTATAAAATAGATGTAGACAGTAGAGTACATGTTAGGCCCGGGGGTCATTAGAGTACCATGTCGGGGCCGAGGGACCATTAGAGTCGGTGGAGGAGAAGTTGTAGACGTCTGGCAGGAGCTGTTGAAGTTGAAGACGTCTGGCAGGAGCTGTTGAAGTTGTAGACGTCTGGCAGGAGCTGTTGAAGTTGTAGAAGTTTGCCAGGAGCAGTTGAAGTTGTAGACGTCTGGCAGGAGCAGTTGAAGTTGTAGAAGGACCGTTGAAGTGCGGGAAGGGGGGTGTTCTAATCAAATCTAAGGTTCTAAGTGCCCTACTGTCTACACCTATTGAATTAGAACCCGTGCCTTTGGATATAACTCGGAGGTATGAAAGCCTGAACCTATGGACGAATTGGGGAGTGACATATTTTGTCTGGGGGGTCTACTGGGGGTCATTTGGGGGGTCTACTGGGGGGTGTACTGGAGAATTGGGGGGTCTACTGGGAGATTTGGGGGGGTTGGGGGTCATTTGGGGGGTCTACTTGGGTGGGGGTCTTTAATTGGGGGGATACTGGGGGTTACCCCACTTCTTGGGAACAACTGGGGGGTTGGGGGTCATTTGGGGGGTCTAGTTTCCCCTACTGTCTACACCTATTGAATAACAACCCATGCCTTTGGATATAACTCGGAGGTATGAAAGCCTCAACCTATGGAGAGGATTTTTTTGAAAAGGGGGGGTCGGTCAGTTCAGTGCGGGATTTTCAGTGTGGGTAATTTATAGTGCGGCCCATTTTTGGTGCCGGATTTTCAGAGTGGGACGAATTGAGGAGTGACATTTTGTCTGTGGGGCGAATTGGGGAGTGATATTTTGTCTGTGGGGCGAATTGAGGAGTGGCATTTTGTCCGGGACGAATTGGGGAGTGACATTTTGTCTGGGACGAATTGGGGAGTGACAATTTTGTCCGGGGCGAATTGGGGAATGACATTTTGTCTGGGACAAATTGGGGAGTGACATTTTGTCCGGGACGAATTGGGGATAGACATTTTGACTGTGGGACAGACTTGGGGAGTGACATTTTGTCCGGGACGAATTGGGGAGTGACATTTTGTCCGGGACGAATTGGGGAGTGACATTTTGTCCGGGACGAATAGGGGAGTGACAGTTTGGGTCAGACTTGGATATGGTGGGATAAAGGAGGGTCTTATAAAATAGATGTAGACAGTAGAGTACATGTTAGGCCCGGGGGTCATTAGAGTACCATGTCGGGGCCGAGGGACCATTAGAGTCGGTGGAGGAGAAGTTGTAGACGTCTGGCAGGAGCTGTTGAAGTTGAAGACGTCTGGCAGGAGCTGTTGAAGTTGTAGACGTCTGGCAGGAGCTGTTGAAGTTGTAGAAGTTTGCCAGGAGCAGTTGAAGTTGTAGACGTCTGGCAGGAGCAGTTGAAGTTGTAGAAGGACCGTTGAAGTGCGGGAAGGGGGGGGTGTTCTAATCAAATCTAAGGTTCTAAGTGCCCTACTGTCTACACCTATTGAATTAGAACCCGTGCCTTTGGATATAACTCGGAGGTATGAAAGCCTGAACCTATGGACGAATTGGGGAGTGACATATTTTGTCTGGGGGGTCTACTGGGGGTCATTTGGGGGGTCTACTGGGGGGTGTACTGGAGAATTGGGGGGTCTACTGGGAGATTTGGGGGGGTTGGGGGGTCATTTGGGGGGTCTACTTGGGTGGGGGTCTTTAATTGGGGGGATACTGGGGGTTACCCCACTTCTTGGGAACAACTGGGGGGGTTGGGGGTCATTTGGGGTCTAGTTTCCCCTACTGTCTACACCTATTGAATAACAACCCATGCCTTTGGATATAACTCGGAGGTATGAAAGCCTCAACCTATGGAGAGGATTTTTTTGAAAAGGGGGGGTCGGTCAGTTCAGTGCGGGATTTTCAGTGTGGGTAATTTATAGTGCGGCCCATTTTTGGTGCCGGATTTTCAGAGTGGGACGAATTGAGGAGTGACATTTTGTCTGTGGGGCGAATTGGGGAGTGATATTTTGTCTGTGGGGCGAATTGAGGAGTGGCATTTTGTCCGGGACGAATTGGGGAGTGACATTTTGTCTGGGACGAATTGGGGAGTGACAATTTTGTCCGGGGCGAATTGGGGAATGACATTTTGTCTGGGACAAATTGGGGAGTGACATTTTGTCCGGGACGAATTGGGGATAGACATTTTGACTGTGGGACAGACTTGGGGAGTGACATTTTGTCCGGGACGAATTGGGGAGTGACATTTTGTCCGGGACGAATTGGGGAGTGACATTTTGTCCGGGACGAATAGGGGAGTGACAGTTTGGGTCAGACTTGGATATGGTGGGATAAAGGAGGGTCTTATAAAATAGATGTAGACAGTAGAGTACATGTTAGGCCCGGGGGTCATTAGAGTACCATGTCGGGGCCGAGGGACCATTAGAGTCGGTGGAGGAGAAGTTGTAGACGTCTGGCAGGAGCTGTTGAAGTTGAAGACGTCTGGCAGGAGCTGTTGAAGTTGTAGACGTCTGGCAGGAGCTGTTGAAGTTGTAGAAGTTTGCCAGGAGCAGTTGAAGTTGTAGACGTCTGGCAGGAGCAGTTGAAGTTGTAGAAGGACCGTTGAAGTGCGGGAAGGGGGGGGTGTTCTAATCAAATCTAAGGTTCTAAGTGCCCTACTGTCTACACCTATTGAATTAGAACCCGTGCCTTTGGATATAACTCGGAGGTATGAAAGCCTGAACCTATGGACGAATTGGGGAGTGACATATTTTGTCTGGGGGGGGTCTACTGGGGGTCATTTGGGGGGTCTACTGGGGGGTGTACTGGAGAATTGGGGGGTCTACTGGGAGATTTGGGGGGGTTGGGGGGTCATTTGGGGGGTCTACTTGGGTGGGGGTCTTTAATTGGGGGATACTGGGGGTTACCCCACTTCTTGGGAACAACTGGGGGGTCATTTGGGGGGTCTAGTTTCCCCTACTGTCTACACCTATTGAATAACAACCCATGCCTTTGGATATAACTCGGAGGTATGAAAGCCTCAACCTATGGAGAGGATTTTTTTGAAAAGGGGGGGTCGGTCAGTTCAGTGCGGGATTTTCAGTGTGGGTAATTTATAGTGCGGCCCATTTTTGGTGCCGGATTTTCAGAGTGGGACGAATTGAGGAGTGACATTTTGTCTGTGGGGCGAATTGGGGAGTGATATTTTGTCTGTGGGGCGAATTGAGGAGTGGCATTTTGTCCGGGACGAATTGGGGAGTGACATTTTGTCTGGGACGAATTGGGGAGTGACAATTTTGTCCGGGGCGAATTGGGGAATGACATTTTGTCTGGGACAAATTGGGGAGTGACATTTTGTCCGGGACGAATTGGGGATAGACATTTTGACTGTGGGACAGACTTGGGGAGTGACATTTTGTCCGGGACGAATTGGGGAGTGACATTTTGTCCGGGACGAATTGGGGAGTGACATTTTGTCCGGGACGAATAGGGGAGTGACAGTTTGGGTCAGACTTGGATATGGTGGGATAAAGGAGGGTCTTATAAAATAGATGTAGACAGTAGAGTACATGTTAGGCCCGGGGGTCATTAGAGTACCATGTCGGGGCCGAGGGACCATTAGAGTCGGTGGAGGAGAAGTTGTAGACGTCTGGCAGGAGCTGTTGAAGTTGAAGACGTCTGGCAGGAGCTGTTGAAGTTGTAGACGTCTGGCAGGAGCTGTTGAAGTTGTAGAAGTTTGCCAGGAGCAGTTGAAGTTGTAGACGTCTGGCAGGAGCAGTTGAAGTTGTAGAAGGACCGTTGAAGTGCGGGAAGGGGGGCGCTGTTCTCATCAAATCTAAGGTTCTAAGTGCCCTACTGTCTACACCTATTGAATTAGAACCCGTGCCTTTGGATATAACTCGGAGGTATGAAAGCCTGAACCTATGGACGAAATGGGGAGTGACATGGTGTGTCTGGGGGGGGTCTACTGGGGGGCATTTGGGGGGTCTACTGGGGGGTGTACTGGAGGATTGGGGGGTCTACGGGGGGGTGTGGGGGGGGGGGGGGGTCATGTGGGGGGTCTACTTGGGTGGGGGTCTTTAATTGGGGGGATACTGGGGGTTACCCCACTTCTTGGGAACAACTGGGGGGTTGGGGGTCATTTGGGGGGTCTAGTTTCCCCTACTGTCTACACCTATTGAATAACAACCCATGCCTTTGGATATAACTCGGAGGTATGAAAGCCTCAACCTATGGAGAGGATTTTTTTGAAAAGGGGGTCGGTCAGTTCAGTGCGGGATTTTCAGTGTGGGTAATTTATAGTGCGGCCCATTTTTGGTGCCGGATTTTCAGAGTGGGACGAATTGAGGAGTGACATTTTGTCTGTGGGGCGAATTGGGGAGTGATATTTTGTCTGTGGGGCGAATTGAGGAGTGGCATTTTGTCCGGGACGAATTGGGGAGTGACATTTTGTCTGGGACGAATTGGGGAGTGACAATTTTGTCCGGGGCGAATTGGGGAATGACATTTTGTCTGGGACAAATTGGGGAGTGACATTTTGTCCGGGACGAATTGGGGATAGACATTTTGACTGTGGGACAGACTTGGGGAGTGACATTTTGTCCGGGACGAATTGGGGAGTGACATTTTGTCCGGGACGAATTGGGGAGTGACATTTTGTCCGGGACGAATAGGGGAGTGACAGTTTGGGTCAGACTTGGATATGGTGGGATAAAGGAGGGTCTTATAAAATAGATGTAGACAGTAGAGTACATGTTAGGCCCGGGGGTCATTAGAGTACCATGTCGGGGCCGAGGGACCATTAGAGTCGGTGGAGGAGAAGTTGTAGACGTCTGGCAGGAGCTGTTGAAGTTGAAGACGTCTGGCAGGAGCTGTTGAAGTTGTAGACGTCTGGCAGGAGCTGTTGAAGTTGTAGAAGTTTGCCAGGAGCAGTTGAAGTTGTAGACGTCTGGCAGGAGCAGTTGAAGTTGTAGAAGGACCGTTGAAGTGCGGGAAGGGGGGGGTGTTCTAATCAAATCTAAGGTTCTAAGTGCCCTACTGTCTACACCTATTGAATTAGAACCCGTGCCTTTGGATATAACTCGGAGGTATGAAAGCCTGAACCTATGGACGAATTGGGGAGTGACATATTTTGTCTGGGGGGTCTACTGGGGGTCATTTGGGGGGTCTACTGGGGGGTGTACTGGAGAATTGGGGGGTCTACTGGGAGATTTGGGGGGTTGGGGGTCATTTGGGGGGTCTACTTGGGTGGGGGGTCTTTAATTGGGGGGATACTGGGGGGTTACCCCACTTCTTGGGAACAACTGGGGGGGTTGGGGGGTCATTTGGGGGGTCTAGTTTCCCCTACTGTCTACACCTATTGAATAACAACCCATGCCTTTGGATATAACTCGGAGGTATGAAAGCCTCAACCTATGGAGAGGATTTTTTTGAAAAGGGGGGGTCGGTCAGTTCAGTGCGGGATTTTCAGTGTGGGTAATTTATAGTGCGGCCCATTTTTGGTGCCGGATTTTCAGAGTGGGACGAATTGAGGAGTGACATTTTGTCTGTGGGGCGAATTGGGGAGTGATATTTTGTCTGTGGGGCGAATTGAGGAGTGGCATTTTGTCCGGGACGAATTGGGGAGTGACATTTTGTCTGGGACGAATTGGGGAGTGACAATTTTGTCCGGGGCGAATTGGGGAATGACATTTTGTCTGGGACAAATTGGGGAGTGACATTTTGTCCGGGACGAATTGGGGATAGACATTTTGACTGTGGGACAGACTTGGGGAGTGACATTTTGTCCGGGACGAATTGGGGAGTGACATTTTGTCCGGGACGAATTGGGGAGTGACATTTTGTCCGGGACGAATAGGGGAGTGACAGTTTGGGTCAGACTTGGATATGGTGGGATAAAGGAGGGTCTTATAAAATAGATGTAGACAGTAGAGTACATGTTAGGCCCGGGGGTCATTAGAGTACCATGTCGGGGCCGAGGGACCATTAGAGTCGGTGGAGGAGAAGTTGTAGACGTCTGGCAGGAGCTGTTGAAGTTGAAGACGTCTGGCAGGAGCTGTTGAAGTTGTAGACGTCTGGCAGGAGCTGTTGAAGTTGTAGAAGTTTGCCAGGAGCAGTTGAAGTTGTAGACGTCTGGCAGGAGCAGTTGAAGTTGTAGAAGGACCGTTGAAGTGCGGGAAGGGGGGGGTGTTCTAATCAAATCTAAGGTTCTAAGTGCCCTACTGTCTACACCTATTGAATTAGAACCCGTGCCTTTGGATATAACTCGGAGGTATGAAAGCCTGAACCTATGGACGAATTGGGGAGTGACATATTTTGTCTGGGGGGGGTCTACTGGGGGTCATTTGGGGGTCTACTGGGGGGTGTACTGGAGAATTGGGGGGTCTACTGGGAGATTTGGGGGGTTGGGGGGTCATTTGGGGGGTCTACTTGGGTGGGGGGTCTTTAATTGGGGGGATACTGGGGGTTACCCCACTTCTTGGGAACAACTGGGGGGTTGGGGGTCATTTGGGGGTCTAGTTTCCCCTACTGTCTACACCTATTGAATAACAACCCATGCCTTTGGATATAACTCGGAGGTATGAAAGCCTCAACCTATGGAGAGGATTTTTTTGAAAAGGGGGGGTCGGTCAGTTCAGTGCGGGATTTTCAGTGTGGGTAATTTATAGTGCGGCCCATTTTTGGTGCCGGATTTTCAGAGTGGGACGAATTGAGGAGTGACATTTTGTCTGTGGGGCGAATTGGGGAGTGATATTTTGTCTGTGGGGCGAATTGAGGAGTGGCATTTTGTCCGGGACGAATTGGGGAGTGACATTTTGTCTGGGACGAATTGGGGAGTGACAATTTTGTCCGGGGCGAATTGGGGAATGACATTTTGTCTGGGACAAATTGGGGAGTGACATTTTGTCCGGGACGAATTGGGGATAGACATTTTGACTGTGGGACAGACTTGGGGAGTGACATTTTGTCCGGGACGAATTGGGGAGTGACATTTTGTCCGGGACGAATTGGGGAGTGACATTTTGTCCGGGACGAATAGGGGAGTGACAGTTTGGGTCAGACTTGGATATGGTGGGATAAAGGAGGGTCTTATAAAATAGATGTAGACAGTAGAGTACATGTTAGGCCCGGGGGTCATTAGAGTACCATGTCGGGGCCGAGGGACCATTAGAGTCGGTGGAGGAGAAGTTGTAGACGTCTGGCAGGAGCTGTTGAAGTTGAAGACGTCTGGCAGGAGCTGTTGAAGTTGTAGACGTCTGGCAGGAGCTGTTGAAGTTGTAGAAGTTTGCCAGGAGCAGTTGAAGTTGTAGACGTCTGGCAGGAGCAGTTGAAGTTGTAGAAGGACCGTTGAAGTGCGGGAAGGGGGGTGTTCTAATCAAATCTAAGGTTCTAAGTGCCCTACTGTCTACACCTATTGAATTAGAACCCGTGCCTTTGGATATAACTCGGAGGTATGAAAGCCTGAACCTATGGACGAATTGGGGAGTGACATATTTTGTCTGGGGGGTCTACGGGGGGTCATTTGGGGGGTCTACTGGGGGGTGTGCTGGAGAATTGGGGGATCTACTGGGAGATTTGGGGGGTTGGGGGGTCATTTGGGGGGTCTACTTGGGTGGGGGTCTTTAATTGGGGGGATACTGGGGGTTACCCCACTTCTTGGGAACAACTGGGGGGTTGGGGGGTCATTTGGGGGGTCTAGTTTCCCCTACTGTCTACACCTATTGAATAACAACCCATGCCTTTGGATATAACTCGGAGGTATGAAAGCCTCAACCTATGGAGAGGATTTTTTTGAAAAGGGGGGGTCGGTCAGTTCAGTGCGGGATTTTCAGTGTGGGTAATTTATAGTGCGGCCCATTTTTGGTGCCGGATTTTCAGAGTGGGACGAATTGAGGAGTGACATTTTGTCTGTGGGGCGAATTGGGGAGTGATATTTTGTCTGTGGGGCGAATTGAGGAGTGGCATTTTGTCCGGGACGAATTGGGGAGTGACATTTTGTCTGGGACGAATTGGGGAGTGACAATTTTGTCCGGGGCGAATTGGGGAATGACATTTTGTCTGGGACAAATTGGGGAGTGACATTTTGTCCGGGACGAATTGGGGATAGACATTTTGACTGTGGGACAGACTTGGGGAGTGACATTTTGTCCGGGACGAATTGGGGAGTGACATTTTGTCCGGGACGAATTGGGGAGTGACATTTTGTCCGGGACGAATAGGGGAGTGACAGTTTGGGTCAGACTTGGATATGGTGGGATAAAGGAGGGTCTTATAAAATAGATGTAGACAGTAGAGTACATGTTAGGCCCGGGGGTCATTAGAGTACCATGTCGGGGCCGAGGGACCATTAGAGTCGGTGGAGGAGAAGTTGTAGACGTCTGGCAGGAGCTGTTGAAGTTGAAGACGTCTGGCAGGAGCTGTTGAAGTTGTAGACGTCTGGCAGGAGCTGTTGAAGTTGTAGAAGTTTGCCAGGAGCAGTTGAAGTTGTAGACGTCTGGCAGGAGCAGTTGAAGTTGTAGAAGGACCGTTGAAGTGCGGGAAGGGGGGGGTGTTCTAATCAAATCTAAGGTTCTAAGTGCCCTACTGTCTACACCTATTGAATTAGAACCCGTGCCTTTGGATATAACTCGGAGGTATGAAAGCCTGAACCTATGGACGAATTGGGGAGTGACATATTTTGTCTGGGGGGGGTCTACTGGGGGTCATTTGGGGGGTCTACTGGGGGGTGTACTGGAGAATTGGGGGGTCTACTGGGAGATTTGGGGGGGTTGGGGGGTCATTTGGGGGGTCTACTTGGGTGGGGGGTCTTTAATTGGGGGGATACTGGGGGGTTACCCCACTTCTTGGGAACAACTGGGGGGGTTGGGGGGTCATTTGGGGGGTCTAGTTTCCCCTACTGTCTACACCTATTGAATAACAACCCATGCCTTTGGATATAACTCGGAGGTATGAAAGCCTCAACCTATGGAGAGGATTTTTTTGAAAAGGGGGGGTCGGTCAGTTCAGTGCGGGATTTTCAGTGTGGGTAATTTATAGTGCGGCCCATTTTTGGTGCCGGATTTTCAGAGTGGGACGAATTGAGGAGTGACATTTTGTCTGTGGGGCGAATTGGGGAGTGATATTTTGTCTGTGGGGCGAATTGAGGAGTGGCATTTTGTCCGGGACGAATTGGGGAGTGACATTTTGTCTGGGACGAATTGGGGAGTGACAATTTTGTCCGGGGCGAATTGGGGAATGACATTTTGTCTGGGACAAATTGGGGAGTGACATTTTGTCCGGGACGAATTGGGGATAGACATTTTGACTGTGGGACAGACTTGGGGAGTGACATTTTGTCCGGGACGAATTGGGGAGTGACATTTTGTCCGGGACGAATTGGGGAGTGACATTTTGTCCGGGACGAATAGGGGAGTGACAGTTTGGGTCAGACTTGGATATGGTGGGATAAAGGAGGGTCTTATAAAATAGATGTAGACAGTAGAGTACATGTTAGGCCCGGGGGTCATTAGAGTACCATGTCGGGGCCGAGGGACCATTAGAGTCGGTGGAGGAGAAGTTGTAGACGTCTGGCAGGAGCTGTTGAAGTTGAAGACGTCTGGCAGGAGCTGTTGAAGTTGTAGACGTCTGGCAGGAGCTGTTGAAGTTGTAGAAGTTTGCCAGGAGCAGTTGAAGTTGTAGACGTCTGGCAGGAGCAGTTGAAGTTGTAGAAGGACCGTTGAAGTGCGGGAAGGGGGGGGTGTTCTAATCAAATCTAAGGTTCTAAGTGCCCTACTGTCTACACCTATTGAATTAGAACCCGTGCCTTTGGATATAACTCGGAGGTATGAAAGCCTGAACCTATGGACGAATTGGGGAGTGACATATTTTGTCTGGGGGGGGTCTACTGGGGGTCATTTGGGGGGTCTACTGGGGGGTGTACTGGAGAATTGGGGGGTCTACTGGGAGATTTGGGGGGGTTGGGGGGTCATTTGGGGGGTCTACTTGGGTGGGGGGTCTTTAATTGGGGGGATACTGGGGGGTTACCCCACTTCTTGGGAACAACTGGGGGGTTGGGGGTCATTTGGGGGTCTAGTTTCCCCTACTGTCTACACCTATTGAATAACAACCCATGCCTTTGGATATAACTCGGAGGTATGAAAGCCTCAACCTATGGAGAGGATTTTTTTGAAAAGGGGGGGTCGGTCAGTTCAGTGCGGGATTTTCAGTGTGGGTAATTTATAGTGCGGCCCATTTTTGGTGCCGGATTTTCAGAGTGGGACGAATTGAGGAGTGACATTTTGTCTGTGGGGCGAATTGGGGAGTGATATTTTGTCTGTGGGGCGAATTGAGGAGTGGCATTTTGTCCGGGACGAATTGGGGAGTGACATTTTGTCTGGGACGAATTGGGGAGTGACAATTTTGTCCGGGGCGAATTGGGGAATGACATTTTGTCTGGGACAAATTGGGGAGTGACATTTTGTCCGGGACGAATTGGGGATAGACATTTTGACTGTGGGACAGACTTGGGGAGTGACATTTTGTCCGGGACGAATTGGGGAGTGACATTTTGTCCGGGACGAATTGGGGAGTGACATTTTGTCCGGGACGAATAGGGGAGTGACAGTTTGGGTCAGACTTGGATATGGTGGGATAAAGGAGGGTCTTATAAAATAGATGTAGACAGTAGAGTACATGTTAGGCCCGGGGGTCATTAGAGTACCATGTCGGGGCCGAGGGACCATTAGAGTCGGTGGAGGAGAAGTTGTAGACGTCTGGCAGGAGCTGTTGAAGTTGAAGACGTCTGGCAGGAGCTGTTGAAGTTGTAGACGTCTGGCAGGAGCTGTTGAAGTTGTAGAAGTTTGCCAGGAGCAGTTGAAGTTGTAGACGTCTGGCAGGAGCAGTTGAAGTTGTAGAAGGACCGTTGAAGTGCGGGAAGGGGGGTGTTCTAATCAAATCTAAGGTTCTAAGTGCCCTACTGTCTACACCTATTGAATTAGAACCCGTGCCTTTGGATATAACTCGGAGGTATGAAAGCCTAAACCTATGGACGAATTGGGGAGTGACATATTTTGTCTGGGGGGGTCTACTGGGGGTCATTTGGGGGGTCTACTGGGGGGTGTACTGGAGGATTGGGGGGTCTACTGGGAGAGTTGGGGGGGTTGGGGGTCATTTGGGGGGTCTACTTGGGTGGGGGGTCTTTAATTGGGGGGATACTGGGGGTTACCCCACTTCTTGGGAACAACTGGGGGGTTGGGGGTCATTTGGGGGTCTAGTTTCCCCTACTGTCTACACCTATTGAATAACAACCCATGCCTTTGGATATAACTCGGAGGTATGAAAGCCTCAACCTATGGAGAGGATTTTTTTGAAAAGGGGGGGTCGGTCAGTTCAGTGCGGGATTTTCAGTGTGGGTAATTTATAGTGCGGCCCATTTTTGGTGCCGGATTTTCAGAGTGGGACGAATTGAGGAGTGACATTTTGTCTGTGGGGCGAATTGGGGAGTGATATTTTGTCTGTGGGGCGAATTGAGGAGTGGCATTTTGTCCGGGACGAATTGGGGAGTGACATTTTGTCTGGGACGAATTGGGGAGTGACAATTTTGTCCGGGGCGAATTGGGGAATGACATTTTGTCTGGGACAAATTGGGGAGTGACATTTTGTCCGGGACGAATTGGGGATAGACATTTTGACTGTGGGACAGACTTGGGGAGTGACATTTTGTCCGGGACGAATTGGGGAGTGACATTTTGTCCGGGACGAATTGGGGAGTGACATTTTGTCCGGGACGAATAGGGGAGTGACAGTTTGGGTCAGACTTGGATATGGTGGGATAAAGGAGGGTCTTATAAAATAGATGTAGACAGTAGAGTACATGTTAGGCCCGGGGGTCATTAGAGTACCATGTCGGGGCCGAGGGACCATTAGAGTCGGTGGAGGAGAAGTTGTAGACGTCTGGCAGGAGCTGTTGAAGTTGAAGACGTCTGGCAGGAGCTGTTGAAGTTGTAGACGTCTGGCAGGAGCTGTTGAAGTTGTAGAAGTTTGCCAGGAGCAGTTGAAGTTGTAGACGTCTGGCAGGAGCAGTTGAAGTTGTAGAAGGACCGTTGAAGTGCGGGAAGGGGGGTGTTCTAATCAAATCTAAGGTTCTAAGTGCCCTACTGTCTACACCTATTGAATTAGAACCCGTGCCTTTGGATATAACTCGGAGGTATGAAAGCCTGAACCTATGGACGAATTGGGGAGTGACATATTTTGTCTGGGGGGGGTCTACTGGGGGTCATTTGGGGTGTCTACTGGGGGGTGTACTGGAGAATTGGGGGGTCTACTGGGAGATTTGGGGGGTTGGGGGGTCATTTGGGGGGTCTACTTGGGTGGGGGTCTTTAATTGGGGGGATACAGGGGGGTTACCCCACTACTTGGGAACAACCGGGGGGGATGGGGGGCCGATCGGGGGGGCTAGTTTCCCCTACTGTCTACACCTATTGAATAACAACCCATGCCTTTGGATATAACTCGGAGGTATGAAAGCCTCAACCTATGGAGAGGATTTTTTTGAAAAGGGGGGGTCGGTCAGTTCAGTGCGGGATTTTCAGTGTGGGTAATTTATAGTGCGGCCCATTTTTGGTGCCGGATTTTCAGAGTGGGACGAATTGAGGAGTGACATTTTGTCTGTGGGGCGAATTGGGGAGTGATATTTTGTCTGTGGGGCGAATTGAGGAGTGGCATTTTGTCCGGGACGAATTGGGGAGTGACATTTTGTCTGGGACGAATTGGGGAGTGACAATTTTGTCCGGGGCGAATTGGGGAATGACATTTTGTCTGGGACAAATTGGGGAGTGACATTTTGTCCGGGACGAATTGGGGATAGACATTTTGACTGTGGGACAGACTTGGGGAGTGACATTTTGTCCGGGACGAATTGGGGAGTGACATTTTGTCCGGGACGAATTGGGGAGTGACATTTTGTCCGGGACGAATAGGGGAGTGACAGTTTGGGTCAGACTTGGATATGGTGGGATAAAGGAGGGTCTTATAAAATAGATGTAGACAGTAGAGTACATGTTAGGCCCGGGGGTCATTAGAGTACCATGTCGGGGCCGAGGGACCATTAGAGTCGGTGGAGGAGAAGTTGTAGACGTCTGGCAGGAGCTGTTGAAGTTGAAGACGTCTGGCAGGAGCTGTTGAAGTTGTAGACGTCTGGCAGGAGCTGTTGAAGTTGTAGAAGTTTGCCAGGAGCAGTTGAAGTTGTAGACGTCTGGCAGGAGCAGTTGAAGTTGTAGAAGGACCGTTGAAGTGCGGGAAGGGGGGGGGTGTTCTAATCAAATCTAAGGTCTAAGTGCCCTACTGTCTACACCTATTGAATAACAACCCGTGCCTTTGGATATAACTCGGAGGTATGAAAGCCTGAACCTATTGAGAGTTATTGAATTTCAATAAGTGGTATTAGAACTACCTTCTGGAATCCATCCGGGACTTTCCTTATAAAAAAGTTGGAATTTTTAGAAGAAAATGAGGCTTTCAAGTTGGATCGCTTTTGGAGTTTAGGAGTGTCTGAAGCTCTCTGAGCTTGGAGGAGTTGGGTATTGGGTAAACCCTGGGTCTAGTGATGGGGGGACCCCAAACCCATTTTTAACAAACAAAAAAAATTATGTGATAAAAAATACCACTTGTAAAGAAGGGCTTTTTGCTTTCTTCTAAACGAATCCGCAAAAATCCTTTTTTTACAAGTGGCTTAATTGTGCTTTTCCGTTTTTGCATCTAAGAATTCTGCTGTTTGATAACATTTTGTACTTGAGAGAAAAATAAAACAAAAAATATCGACGCAACGGAAAAGCACTAAAAACTAATAAAAACAAATTTAAATCTAATATCTTTTAGACCTTTAAATGTGGCTGAAGCATCTTTGCCACATTTTTTGCTTCTCTCATCTTTGTAACTCATCATCAATTCGTTGCACTCCACTGCTCATTTTTAACACTTCTTGCAATAAAACGTCTCAGTGTAGCTGTTGATATTTCAGAGCCTCCAGTCACACATGTAGATGGAGAATTTGTTGTTGAAGCACACATCTGAATAATGACTTTAAAATTAAAATTGCAAAATTTCCGTCTTCAAAAAAGACGAAAGACAGAGCGCCCTACCCACGGCATACTCAAAGAGAGATAATCCCCCCCAACAAAACAGTCGCTCCACTCCCCAGCTACCCACGGGCATCCCTAAGAATAAAGAAGATCCTAAGATTCTCATCCTAAAGAATAAAGAAGAGAAAATATCAAACCTTAAGGTTGGAGAGTCCAATCTAGTCGGAGTCTAATCAAGATAGCATTTCCTGACATTTGTCCAAAACCTTCTTATCGTCCACACTAATCTTATCCTTGAGCTGAAAATTTTTAAAAATTATTTTTTTGAAAACCTCTTCTTACAAGGGCCCTCCCGCAAGGCGTAAAGGCCAAAAAAGACGGAAGAAAGCCCATCCCTGCCCACAGCAGTAATTCCCATCCCCCTAACAGCCAATCCACCCCAACAAAGCAGCGTTTCCACACCCTCGCCTAACCAAATACAGTTCAATCCCCCAGCCAAGAGACAGCCCAACAATGCTCCCAAGCCATCCCAAGATCGAACTTGCCCAACAAGTTGTTGTCCTTTGTCATAGCGCGTTCACCTTCATAGACCTTTAAAAAGGAAATTTCAAAAAATTTTTCAAAAAATTTTCAAAAATTTTTCCAAACCTGAATAAGAACACCAGGCTGATTGTCTGAATAAGTGGTGAACGTTTGAGAAGTCTTTGTCGGGATGGTAGTATTTCTCTTGATTAACGGAGTCATGACGCCACCAGCAGTTTCAAATCCCAACGAGAGTGGAGCAACGTCCAAAAGAAGAAGATCCTTTGAAAAAAATTTTCAAGTTTTCCCTCCAAAAACCCCCATCAAAAATATACCTGAACATTCTCAGACTTATCGCCAGACAAAATTGCAGCCTGACCAGCAGCTCCATAGGCGAAAGCTTCGTCCGGGTTGATGCTCTTGTTAAGTTCCTTGCCAGAGAAAAAGTCAGACAGAAGTTTCTGGACTTTAGGAATTCGAGTTGAGCCTCCAACCAAAACAATGTCGTGGATTTGAGACTTGTCCATCTTAGCGTCACGAATTGACTTCTCAACTGGATCCATAGTACTGCGGAACAAATCGGCACAGAGTTCTTCGAAACGAGCACGCGTGATGTTGGTATAGAAGTCGATTCCATCAAAGAGCGAATCGATTTCAATGCTAAAACGATTCAAGTTAAGGTCAAAAAATTTAAAAAATAACCTCGCTTGAGTGGAGCTAGACAAAGTCCTCTTAGCGCGTTCACAAGCAGTACGAAGACGACGGAGAGCACGCGGATTGGTGGCAAGATCCTTCTTGTGCTTACGCTTGAATTCAGCCACAAAGTGGTTAACCTTAAAAAGAAATATTTTCAGTTAAGAAAACATCAAAAAAATCACAAACCATTCGATTGTCAAAATCTTCGCCTCCCAGATGAGTGTCACCAGCAGTCGACTTGACCTCAAAAATACCATCTTCAATAGTCAAAATAGACACATCAAAAGTTCCACCGCCCAAGTCAAAAATCAAGACGTTGCGCTCGCCTTGGCCTTTCTTATCCAAACCATAAGCAATAGCCGCAGCAGTTGGCTCGTTGATGATACGCAAAACATTAAGTCCAGAAATCGTTCCAGCATCCTTTGTGGCTTGGCGTTGACTGTCGTTAAAGTAGGCTGGCACAGTGATGACAGCATCCTTAACGGTTTGGCCCAAAAATGCCTCAGCCGTTTCCTTCATTTTAGTCAAAACCATTGCCGAAACTTCCTTAAAACCAAAAGTTAAGCTCAAACAAAGTTAGACTCCAAATCAAACCTCAGGGAAGAACGCCTTCATTTCACCCTTAACCTCCACTTGGATTTTTGGACGAGCACCTTCTCCTTGGATAACCTTGAACGGCCAATGCTTCATGTCAGATTGAACGGCTGGATCGTCAAACTTGCGTCCAATCAATCGTTTGGCGTCTGAAGATGATTTTTGACTTGTTTACCAAAAAATAAAAGAAAATACCAAAAACGGTGTTCGACGGGTTCATTGCCACTTGATTTTTAGCAGCATCACCAATTAAACGTTCAGTGTCCGTGAACGCCACATACGATGGAGTTGTGCGATTTCCTGAAGAAAATAAAGTTAGAACCCGCAAACTCGTTCCAGAAACAAACCTTGATCATTAGCAATGATTTCGACTTTTCCATGCTGGAATACCCCAACGCAGGTCGTACCAAGATCGATACCGACAGCATTTGCTTTGGACATTTTTAGAAGTTTTTTAAATTGATAACTAAAAAATTAGAAAAGTTTAGAAGATTAGGAGGCGTGAAATAAGAGTGAAAACGAAACAATGAAAAATAATAAACCAAAAAAACAACTTTAAAAAACCTAAGGGAAATAAGTTTTTCGGCAAAATAATAAATTTGGAAAAGCAAGAAAAACATTTTTGATAAGCGACACTAAGTATTGAAAGAAATGAACGTAGGCAAACAGAACAATACATAAATAAATTGAGAAAACATCAAAATCAATAACACTCTAACAGTCTCATAGTTGACAATATGAAATTAGTTTTTCTCGTCAAGCCTCTCATATCAGTCTCTCTTATTTTTCAACACCTCTAGAAAAATCTTTAATCGCTGATAAATTTAATATATGAAACTAGAGACCGGAACGGGATTCAGCAAAAACGCGATGAACGGGATTTACGGGATTAAATCCGCGGGATCCTGTTCCGCAAAAATTTCTGAAGAAAATCCCGTTACGGGATCCCGGGAATTCGGTCGCGCCTTTTCGGTCGCGCCCCGTAAAACTTTTAGGAAGATGCGTCATTTTTTAACAACGACGTTTGGGAACATGCGACAATTGAGAATAAACGACATTTGCGAAAATGCGACATTTATTCTTTCTGTCAGGAAAATAAATGATATTTCCGTAAAGTCGCTTGATCCATTCACGGATCCATTCATGACCTACTGGATTTTTTTAAGTTTTTCAAAAATAATTTTTCAGGAGATAATATTCTGGCGAATGCATATTTTTCCATGAAAACTCATTTTATTTTAACAATAAACTCATCAATTCTTCCGACTAATTGATTCAAAAGATCAATGCAATCTTCACATCAATATGGAAATTATCCTGGCTCTTATTTTCAATTTGAGGAAAGCGAATTTTCATCAGAGGAAATTTTTCTTGATGATTACTCAAGTGTGGGTGTTTGTGTTTGGCAAACGATCATCTCTATATTTCCATTCGTGTTCAGATCTTTGGCTGCTTCGTTTTTTAAGTTGATAGTTTTGGCATTTATTGGTATTTTTATTTTACTATTTTTAATTTTAATGGGGTCAGCCCAGAAAGTTAAATTCAAATATTTGGGGGATAAAGAAGTGTGTAGATTAGGAGATATTTGTGAGTGGATTTGGGCGGATTAAGAGACAAGACAAATTCTCTAGTGCAACTGTTAGATAAGGCAAAAGGTGAGCAGGTCAACGCATTCCTGATCTTGAGTCCCCTTTATCCGCCCAAATATTTGGATTTGACCTTCTGGGGTGACCCATTGTAACATTTTACACAGAATTTTTAGGTAAGTTCCACTGCCAGCAAACTTTAGATGGCTTTCTGAATGGCTTTATAGGGTTCACCCTCTTATGTTCGAATTCTGAGAGTTATGCACTGATGTTACCCTTCATTCTTTATTTTCTGCTGAGTTTTGCTTTAATGAGCTTTGATGTTATTCAAAATAATAGCAAAGGACCTTTTTGTACGCTATTCACAATTTTATATATTGCTATATGGTGAGTTTTTGATTTTTAAATATGCTTTAAATATCCAAATTATAGTCAATTCTTTATGGATATCGATGATTTTTTGATGGTAAATTTTATAAACTTATTAAGCTATTTCTAAAGTCTATCTCTGGAGACCTACACCCCTGAATGTCGATTAGCCTGAAGATCTACACTAGGTTTGCCAACACCCTTTTTTACATGTTTAATCGGAAGATATGGAGGGATTAAAGGAAATAAAGATTTCGGGATTAGAGTGTAGGTCTTTAAACAGATATAGGTGTAATTCTTCAGGGTTAACCCCATATAATCAAATAAAAATTTTCAATTAAATTTTTAAATTTTGTGTAGATTAGAGGAAGTCTAATGATTGCTGCTATGAAGCAAATTTCATTATCTATTGATATAGACGAATCGACCTCAGAGGATTTTACCAAAATCAAAGATGATTCTCATCTCCAGCTTCCAAATTTTTTCAATCGATTTGCTTTTATTTTTGACCCTTCAACATTAATTTTTGGACCTTTTATTACTTATACACAATTTTTGAAGATGAAATATACTTTAGAACAAGAATTGCGTGAATGTAACTACTATGTAGGTTTGTTCTTTCAAGTGAATGGGGCCTATTCTAATTAATCTATTCCAATTGAGTTAAGCACACACCCTGTTATGAACGTTGATTCAATAGATCCTTTAATTAAAAACAACCTTGGGGAATAGTAAGAATATGTCGCATATAAGCGAGGATATTACCTTAGTTTTCCTGGGCTTTATCTTATATCATCTTGAATTAGTGGTTTATAAATATTGAGCGGCTTTATTTTCCTTTTGTTTTATTTTTTAGAATTTGCTTTTGAGGGTACTACATTCCTTTTGGCACTTGATCATCGCAATGTTTTTTCTTCTCCTTTCAACGTGTTTTGTCGATACTGATATTTTATCTTCCTTCTACATTTTACCTTCTTGGTTTATTCAATTTACAAAAGCTCTTGCCTTCCGATATTCACATTATTTTGTATCTTATTTCGCTACATCTATTGTTTTTATTGGTGGAGCACCCTACTCACTTAAGATTGTCAGATGGACGTCTGTTGAATGGCCTGGATCTCTAGCACAAGTAGCCTCGGTTTGGAATATACCAATGCATTCATTTCTTCACAAATGCACGTTACTTTTTAATAAGAACAATATGGTAGTTTAAATACTTGGGCCCTATTCCTATTTTTCTTTAGTATTTATATTTATTTTTGCTGTGAGATTTCTCTATCAGATTCCATTAAATCACCTGAGAAACATTTTTTACAATTTTTACTGAATGAATAGAGATTCGTCCAGCCCAAATGGTAGGTCCCGGACCCAGCAGATAGGGCCTGATTTTTTGATTAGTAAATGTACGTAATTTTAATGAATCTTAAAATTTTTTAGACTGTTATCGAAAACTTCTTTCCAGTGGTTTTGCTACTTTATCAGCTATTCTAATTACTTTTGCAGTCTCTTCTTTATTACATGTAAATTCTAAAATGTTTATTTTTTTAAATTTACGTTAAGGGACTTGATTTACGAATGTGTACAGTCCTTTTATCGTTTGGTTTATTCTCGTTTGCTGAAACAGGTTAAAAATGATTTATTATAAAACATTTTATTTTCCCTGCTGTTCCACTAACATTACTTAACAGTTTAAGGTCTTAGAGAACGTCTGGCCATTTCTCTATCAGCTTGTATTCGCACAAGGCCTTGTCCGAAAGATGGAGGATGTTTGCACCGATATAAATCTGTAAGAAATGATTTATTTTTTGAATAACTGTTCGTTAAAATAGAATTTAAATCCATTGGTGATTTTGCCATGTGTGATTTTTCTTTTGATAAATGGCTACCAGCTTGTCTATCTCGGTTTGATTATTATATTTAATATACTATTATCTAATCTGTAAGCTAATCAATCGAAATGATATTAAGAAATTATTGGAACACCCCAGATGATTAAATCCTAGAAGGTCGTCCCCGAAAAGAAAACTCCAAATATTTGGGCGGATAAGAAAGGATTTGTACGCATTTAGAATGACTAAGGGGATATCAATGGATTTGGGCGGATTAAAATCAATTTGTTGAGATTAAGACGGATTAAGGGATATGACAGAACTCCTCAAGTAAAATAACCAGAAAAGGCATCAAGGAGAGGCAAAAGTACATGATCTCAAATTCCATTATCCACTCAATTGTTGAATTTAACCTTTTCGGGGTAGACCTTCTGGGGATAACCGATTTTAAAGATTATTACAATATAATTTCAGGCGCTCTTATTCACAATTATGATCAGTTTCAATGGGATACTTGGATTAACGAATTTAAACTGTTTGGACATCTCCTTGGGTTAATAATGTTGTTGATTTGTATTTTGTTTGATTATAGTGGAATTATAAAGAATGCTAAGCAAGAAAAGATGCAATATAAAAAGGAGTAAATACGGAACTAATCAACCTACCTAATTTATTTTATTTATCTCAAAAAATAAATTACTTAATCTTGCAAAGTATTTTATTTATTTACTCTTGAATATTTGCTTTTGAAGAATAGGTAAAAAGCAACCTATCATATGTTGATCAAAAGCAAATAAACAACAAATACTTGTCTATCTATATTTCAAAAATCGATAGTTTACTCATAAAAACTTGTTTTAAAATTTTGGTAGCCTTGAAGACTGCGTGGCCTTCAAATATAAATCGATCATTAAGTTTTGTTAAAATGGCCAAATTCTTAATCGAATAAAAACGGTGTTTGCGTAAATATTTTTTAGATCTAGAGAGGTTAAAAATGTACATTCGATACACTTTGTAATGATTTTCTAAAAGTGAACTGAATAAAAATAGATAAAAGAGAACTTTTTTGCTGTGTTCGCGCGCGAGAATAATTGTTTTCTCCAGTCATGAACTTTTTTGATTTTGCCCCTTAAACAAATAGGCTACCTACCTATATCTTTTCATTTCTTCAACTAAAATCAATTGATATCTAGGGATAAGGTGTATAAATAATTGTTAAAAGTATAACGGGGTTTATGTTAATTTTATTTAATTTCTCTTAATCTCACTTATTTTTGATAATTTCTCAAGCATTTTCGTTGTCCTATCGCCCTTAGATTTCTTGTCATAAGCCGATAATGATAAGTGACATAATCACTGTACTACCCATATTTTTGCTTCATCTTTGCTTTTTTGGCATAGCAAAGGGTGATATTCATTGTCCAAAAATGCCATCTGGAGTTGAGTGAGTTCTCTAATTATTCTAAAATTTTGAGAATCTTTCAGTTTGTATTGTGCAACTGCTTGTTGCATTAGCAACGAGGGAATTGGGCATGTGAGCTATACCATCTTAAATATTTTTAAAATTTAACCAAGGGTTATTACTGCTGCGACAGTCCAAATGGGATTAAGGCACCAACTACTCGAGTTGAACGCTTTGTGGCAGCATATACTCCGGGCACCTTTCAGTTTGTTTTAGAGATTAATTCTTTCTAGAGCCCGGAGGGCCGGATTTTCGGAGTTTGATATTCTGTACCGTATTACGATACGGATTATAATTCCGGGTTATACCTTCTTCACAGTTCATTAATTTTCACTTAGGATTGATTATACACTGTTGGTGTTGGGTCTGATTATTTCTATTATACTATCAGTATTATTGTCGTTCTTCTGTTGCTTGCTATGTAATGGTTGTTGGCTTCATAGGTGTGTTCCTGCTAAATATTTTTAATAAAAATTTAAAAATGTATTTTAAAAAGGCGCAGGAATCCACACATGTACGAAAATGTGAATGATGATGGATTTTATCCCATCTGTTGTGGTTTTGGGATACCTATGGGGACGGGTAGTTTTACATTCATTCATATCGGTTACCTTTCCTTAATTTTTTAGTTGTCTTCAGTACACATCCACCTCAGTTTAGGGGGGATGAAATGTATGGAGGATCATCACTCAGCGGTGCAAGTAGAGGACGTGTTCGTTTTAATGAGGATGGAACGCCGAGGTATTTGTAATATTTCATGCCTGTTTGTTTAGTTAATATTTTTTTCCAAGGGGCGTGCTTAAGAACGGGAACGGAAATGAAACTTTTACACAACATTAATTAAAGGCCATAATTACTAAATGATTGAATTTACAGCATAAAATTTTTAAAATTGTTTATGTTGCAGAATTACCGTATTTGAAAGATATAATACGTTAGCTTTAATTTTGAAAACGTTCAATGCTCGGCCAATACTACAAAATTAGCAATAACCTTGTTTTATTAACGATCAACAATAAGTATATTAAATTAAACAGTGTTCCACATTCACGGCACTAGTATAGAAGATGATAGACTCTTTGTATAGGCAATATTTTTCTGTTGAATTAAACGTCAGCATAATTTTTCTTAAGAAATCTTTTCGCTATATTTCATTTTACAATTTACGTAATTATTTTCCGGCTATTTTTGATGTTCGGTCGCATTAATATTACAATAATAATAGAGGGGAAAGACCAATTAATTCTACAGGTGGAAGAACATTCCTGTCGGAGGGATTTTTAACCTTTCTATGCCGTTCTACTAGAAAAAGTCAAAAGAAGATGGCTGGTTAGAGGCCAAAAAACAAAAATTGGAACGGCGTCACGAAGGACGGGAGAGAAAGATTAAACTAACAATAAAAAGCAGTTACTTTAAAACATGGGTCAGTGCTGAGGGGCGAAAAACTGTTTAATGCCTGCTGGGTAATTTTGAGACCTATAAAGCATTTAAAATACGCACAAATTAACACACTTTCTTAAACGTTTTTCTTATTGGTGATTAGAATTTAAAAATAACTTTTTCATAATTTGCTTGTAAATCGAAGTTTTTTAGTTGCAGATTTAAGTTTCGCCTTTCCTAAAAAATTAAAATGCAAGCTCATTTCTCACAAGCAACAATTATTTTTGTCGCAATGTTCGCATTAGCGATATTCGTTTTCTTACCAAGCTCCACAGTTGCTTGCGGAGGTGGATGCTGTGGTTGTTGTGCAACATGGTAAGAGTTCTTTTAACATTGACATTCTAATAAAAAATTCCTTCAGCGGAATCGGTGGCTTTGGTGGCGGTTTTGGTGGTCCAGGTTTTGGTGGTCCAGGCTTTGGTGGTCCAGGTTTCGGCGGTGGTTACGGTGGCGGTTTCGCTGTTGGAGGTTTTGGCGGTGGTTATGGAGGATGCGGAGGAGGTTTTGGTTGCGGTGGTGGATGCTACGGTTGCGGAAAGAAATAAGACCTTTACGAAATTTTTCGGCAATCAAAAATGTTATATGATACAATTTATCAGGAATATTTTGTGCTTTTGTTCAATTATACTTAGTCATTTTATCGAAGTTATAATCTAGTCCTTTAGGTCTCCAGAGATTTTTAGTGTCAAAAAATGAACATTCTATTTGATACTTCGATAAAATGATAATAGATTTCTATTTTATGTTTACATTATTTAAAAGATAAATAATGCAATCTTATATAATATTGTCTATAATAATGGGAATTTGTAAAGTGGCAAAAGATTACTAATTTAACCCATGGATTAGTTGTTAAGAAAACTTGATTCTAGTCAAATAAATTAGGTAAATGTTTGTATCCTGTCGGTACATTTCTTACTGTTCTTGGTACTATTAGATAGAAAATAAATACACTACAAGATACCAGAAAGTTCAAAATTTTTAACTGATTGATAAAAAAGTTATGATCGATAAAGTGCCGAAGAATCAAAATTTTCTGATAAAGTTAGTTTTTAAATCATAATTTTTATCAATCATTCGAGAATTTTATTTTTTGAAATCTTATAGTGTATTTAATTCTTAATCCAATGGTACCAAGAACATGAAGAAGTGACCATCCCTTAATGAGTTATAGGGTCAGAAATTAACTGAACTGCTCCGTGCATATTTACTTATCATTTAATATGCAAAGCATTTTGGAAAAGAATAAACCTTTTTGTAATTTTTTGCAAGATGACGTATGTATTTACGACTTATTTTATGGAAATTTAAATTTTGCATCCCTTCTAAAGATATTATTCAGAAAAAACCTTTATCAATCAGTCAAAGTAACCCATCAACATTTTAAATTTAAATATTAACGTGTAAACTTTGGTTGAAGAAAATTGAAATTCACCGAATTAGTTTATTGAAATGTGTCGTTATTTTAAATTAATTAAAGGCTAATAAATCAACAAAGCAACGAAATAGATAAGGACATGGGTTGTTTATCAAGTTAAATCAGCAGTATATAAGTTATGTTAATTGAAATATTTTTTAAAGACGATGGCAAGCAGCTGATTTTGCAGAGAAATCGCTGATCCTCTACTTTCATTATAATTTCATAATCATGAGGTTCCCATCCTATTTAATTATAGGCTGCATTTTAGCCGATGACCGGTTCAAAAGCCATACGAATCATCCCGGCAAGTTGTCGACAAGCTTAGTCAAATGGTACCACTCTTCCATATCGGAAACGTGGCCGAGATATGTCCCCGAAAATTGAGAAACCATAGTGGGGAGGAGGGATGGCTAAAGTATATACACTTATACTTTTTCTAATCTTATATTATTAAGTTAACCCATATAAAAAACAATGAATTTTAATGTTTTGCCAGCTGCCTTCATACTTTCAGCACTTGTTGTAACGTTGCTTGGTCATTGTACCGAAGCGAGTTGTGGGGGTTGCTGCGTCACTTGGTTTGATTATTAAATTGAGATATAAAAATCAATTTGTCTTTCAGTGGTGTTGTTCCAGCACCAGCTTTGCCACCTGTACCGGCTCCAGCTCCAGTTCCTGTGCCCGCTCCAGTCACCTACACAGTGCAAGTCCCTGTCCCTGTACCAGCACCGGTCAGCTACGTGCCTAGTTGCGGATTTGGTGGATGCGGTGGATGTTATGGCTGTGGCGGTTGTGGAGGCTATGGATATGGTTGTGGCAAGAAATGAGTTGATTTGAAGATAGGAGATAAACAAAGGAGATAAATTAACTGCCTTTTAATATACACATAGAACTTCCATTTTTAAAACTAATAAATATCAATTTTTAAAATTTTCAATTTTCAAGAAATTCAAATATTATCAAATTATTTATGTAGTACATAAAATTTTTTTATAAATTGTTTATAAAAACAATAAAAAATCTAAATTAAATTCGACGCATTATATTAGCTGGTCTTCTACCCAAAAGAAGGCTTTTAAAGGCACGACGAAATTCTGCATTAAAAATTGTATAAATTACTGGATTCATAAATGAATTCATATAACCTAAAAATACAAGTTTTGATTTTAGATTTAATAGCAATTTAACAAACCAATCCAAGTTGTGTAAAAGAAAGGTCCAAAACCAATCTGGCACCATCCCAGATCTAATTGAAAACAAACAGCGTTAATTATATTCAAAGAGAAGAAAGGCACCCAGCAACAAAGAAAAGTGCCTAGAAAATTGATTTGATAATACAATACTTATTTTAAAATTAGGATTGTTCACGACCTGTTAATTTTTCATTGTGGCAGCTCAAAAGCTCCTATCTGACCCGCCACAGAAAAAATCTAACGGTCGTGAATCTAACGGTCGTGTTAAAATGTCCAAATTAAAAAAATTTCTCTCTACTGACCAACAACAATTCCAAGTGTTTTAGTTGCTCGTTTCTCCTTCCTCTGAGATTTGTAAACTTTACGTCGCAGACTAGCATGACGATCTCGCCGTGAACCTTGAGTAACAGGAGTATTCCCTCTTAATTGTAACTTTTGTTTTTCCTTAAATTTCATATTCAGTTAAGTTAGAAATTAAATAAAGTCAACTACAATCTCTTTTTCGGCACCGCTAGTTAGGGGTGATGTTTGATCATCGTCATCATTCACCTTCCAGTCTTCTTGTTTGACATCCTTGCTTTTTATATTTTGGATTAAATTGTTAGAAGTCTTCAAGTTTTTGCCTTCTGTAAATATTTGTGGAGAAGTAAACAACTCGACGGCTGAAGAACTACGTCTAGCAAAACTTTGTCGGTCTTTCTGCAAAAAAAATAAAATTTATTGAGAAAATCTAGATAGATACTAAAATTGAATCCATCCCTGAAGATCTACAACATTTAAAAAGGAATGTCAAAAGGGAATATCGGGTGATTTTGAGAGATTAAAGGCGACACCTAGAGCTGGGGGCACTTACCCCAATGATCCCTCTAAATCCCTCTATTCGGCTCCTTACAATTGTTTCTTGAATTGATGGACTTCTTAACTCTCTCACAACACGATTTCCACCATTTAAAATTTGTTCTTCTGTAGAGCACCTACTAATATTTATTGAAATGTTAGTAGCATCATTAAGGCCTTTGTTTTCAGAAAGTAAATAATGATCCACTAAAAGTTTGAATTTAAATTAAATTTAAAACATATTTTAATACCTAAAAAATTCTTTCCCAACGTAATACGCCTGACAAGTGGAAAGGAAAGAGTTGGTCTACAAGGTGAATGTAGTATGCTGTTGGGGTTTACATTGTTTTTGTTAATACTTTCCAACGAGTTTTTGGTTATTCTTTCCTCCTCCTTTAAAGGTAATAAAGGACGCCGTTGGCAATCATCTTCACGCCTAATCTCTTAAAAAAAATTTTTTGATAAATCAAAAATTTTAAAATTGCCTCGATTGCTTTTCGTTCGTAAAGGATAATTTCTGACACACAATGAAGTTAAAGCAGTTCCTGACTTTCGTCGCTGAGATTCATTGACAGAAAAAATTGTTCCAACATCACAGGATGAACGTTTTCGAGCTTGAAAGATGGAAGGAACAACTTCATCTGCTTTAACTGATATTGAAGATCCCCCTCCCTTACTAGTTTCAAGAACACCAGAAAATGATAGACGGAAACGGTTGATTAAACTTGAGTCGATTGAACGTTTTGTTGGTTCAAAATTTGTTGTTGGTTGTGATGAGGTTCTAGAAAAATAAAGAGTATGAAATAAATTAAGTGTTTTCAGAAATCAGCTCAGCCGGTAAACTTCTCTTGAGTCCCGACACATTTGAATCCCGAGCCCTATAATTATGAAGGACAAAAAAGTTTAATCCACCATTGGATAAAGAATTACACTTTAAAAAATGCTAAAAAAATCAAAATTTCCCAAAAGAAGGAAAATTTTGCAAAAAAAGGAAAATTTCTAAATATTTAATTAATAGTTTTACTTAGATGTTGGCACTTCAGAAATGAAATCATTAGTAAGGATACGCACATCTTCATTTAGAGATTCAATAGAAGAAAATTCTTCATCATCCAATATAACTTCTGCTTCTTCCAATGCTTGTTTATGCCTTTCATAACGTTTAATTTGCCGGTTTAAAGAAGGTAACGCAATCATCATCATATTCACAGCTGGGGGAAAAATAAATTTTCTATAAAATAGCCCTTCCCCTCCCTCTAAAATAACCTACTCCCCTTCCTAGAACTCGATCGAAAATAGTCCACGGAGGCTATTTTAGAAAATATTTTTGTCTTACCAGGCCCAGCAACAATTTCACCAGCTTCATCATCACATTCAGCATTAGGTTTATTATTAGTTGTTGCTTGGCATTCATGCTTCTTTTTTAAAGATAAATGTTGTTGAGCCTTTCGTAATTTTGCTGATTTTTCTCGACTTCTTAACGCACGGATAATACGTACATACACAAAGATAACCACGCAACAGGGAAATACAAAGCTGACAAATGAGGACAATAAAGAAAAATAAGCATTATAAAATCGGCATTCAAACAATAATCCTCCATCATTATCTGGAGGATCATTAATTCCTTAAGATTGGTTAATTAAAAAAAGTTTTTAATAATAAACAAGGGATGTTACGGATTGAGAAAAAAGCGGTTCTTTAAAATTTTCTTTGAATTGGGGTTCGGGTCAAAAAGAAGTCCGGGTTTCGGGTCGGGTCAGTTAGGTTTCGGGCACCAAGTTTCATAATCAGTGACATCCCAGTAACAAACCAAGAACGATAGGGCTGGCAACACAAAAAGAGTATATCCAAACAAAAACAAAGAGTTTAACAACTCTATAAATATTTTGTGCTTGACGGGAATACTGAATTGGTTTGCTTATTGCTTTGTATCTTAAAAATTTAAATTTTAAATAAAATAAATTTTTTAATACCTATCAAAACTAATTAAAGCTAGAAGGATAATTGAAGCAGTGCTACATGCAACATCTGAGCTTAGGTAAATATTGCACATAAGAGGACCTATCAAAATATGTATATAAGTTTACGTCCAATCAACACATACCCAACATCCAAAGGCCACCTTGTACCTAAACAAATTTTACTAATTTTTAACTTTATCTCCTTAAAAATTTTTAAAAAATTTACATATACATAAACAGCATAAGGCATTACAAAAAGAGCAACCATAAAATCAGCAACAGCTAAACCAAGGATAAGAAAATTGATAGCTGAATGTAGAGACTTAAAACGTAGAACGGAAATAATTACAAGAAAATTGCCAAGAATAGTTGCTGTAGGAATAAGTATCTGAAAAGAGTTTCAGATTTTATCCTATAAAAATAAGTACAAACAAGAATGAAGCCATAAAGAAAGATTTCGGGTCCATGTTGTATTTCTTTTGCAGTCGGAAGCAAAAACAAATTGTTTTCTATTGAGATAGAAGGATCGTTTGAGGGGTTCAATTCAATCATTGAATAAGTAGAAATATCAAATGAAGCATTTCTAATAGTTTTTTCTGTATTGGCAACAGTTGTATCATTAGTAGTAGAAATCGATGCCAAATACATAAACTGAAAGTAATTAATGGAAAATTAAGTTTCTAACTAATAAACGGAAAATCTATAAACAAAATTTAGCAAACAATAATATTTTGGGTAGGAAAGTTAACCAATGACTTTTGGATGAAAATCCCAACGGGGCACTAAATATGATTTAAGCATGCTTGTAAGAATATAAAAAAGGATAAGATTATTTAGCGATAAATAAAAGTTTCAATAAGTATCTCCCAATTCAAAATGATAAAATAATTTTTAGAAAAATTATTTCTCTACAAAACAACAGATTTCACACTCAAATGAGTAGTTAGGATAGAAAAGAGGTATATGGAAAGAGGTGTGGTGTGGAAAGAGAGGTTTTTGGCACTTTGTTTGATTATGTCTGTCATCTGCCCCTATTTTTTACAATGCTAAAAAAAATTTTAAGCTAGTATATGGGTAATTGGGCATTCCAAAATTTATATTTCAAAAATGCGGATATTGTGTACGAGAAAGAATAAATTTATAAATTTTGAGGCAAATTTAAAATTCAACAAATAATAATAGAAAAAATAATGATGTAGCATTTCCATTTGCTATATTAATATGTATTTCGAAAATTATTTTATATTTTTAAAAATTTTGGAAAAATCTAGTAAAATTTAAAAAATAAATCTTAAGATTGAGAGAAAAAAAGTTAAAAGGTCGAAAAGTTTATTTTTTTCAAAGTAATAGCAATTGAAAAGCGCGATTCTGCCAAATTCAATTTATTTTGTGCTAAAAAGAGAAGTGCTTTTCAAAAAAAAAGTTAGTAAAAATATAATGGCATGAGGGTATATGAACATTAAAATGTTAAAGCGCCAGCATGAACAAAAAGATATTTTAAAGATTTCTACCATCTAGCATAACGAAGATACTGGACATCGGAATTTTTGGAAATTGGAAATATCAGAATTCGGAAATGTCTCAAAAGTCAAAACTCTGAAATAGGAAATCAGCGAAATTTCGGAAATCAGAAGGAAAATACAACTGGAATTCCAATCGACCTCTGCCATCTACCACCAAATAAATTTAAAAAATCAAGTGATAAACAAAAGAAATGACGTTAATCACCAAAAATGATTTATAGAGTTAATTGTGTAATTTTTTAAAGAGGGCCACTTAAAAAAGAACGGAAATAGAAGCTGGAAACCAAAAGAAAGTTGCCTCTAACAATTGTTAGTTAGAATAAGGGTAATTAGTGGTGAATTAACAAAAGAGAGTTAAAAGCAAACAGTTGGCGTTATTGTTTATAGAATGAACAAGCATAAAAATAAATCATTTAAAATTTAAGTTTATATAAACAAGTTAGTAAAATTAAAGTTAGTAATTAAGGGAGAGATGCGCAACTGAAAATATATAAAATTTCGGAATTATCGTAAGTGCATAGCCATGGGCTTCTTTCTTTCAAAGGGACATTTTGAGTGGGCTTTAATTAGAGAAGAAGCGTTTATTTTTCATTGTGCCTCCTTGGGTGGGCTTGTATTCGAAATGAGCTTCTAATAGAGCCGGGCTTTAATTAGAGCATTTGAAGGGTTTTCGTTTAAACTAAAAATTAGTAATTTTCAAATTCAACTTTTCATTTTAATTTCTATTTCAGTTCAAATGAGAGAGAAATCAGAATTAAATTTGAAGATAAAAAGAAGTGTTCTTGTGAGGATTGAGTTGCTCCTCTTTATTGTCTTTTAAATTCACCTAGTTTTTGCGCTAGTCTGTGGATCTATAGTTCTAGGAAATTTAAGAACTTTGTGTAGAAAAGAAGATAAAGCGAATTGCCTTGACAATGAATGAAAAAAATTTTTATAAACATAAATTATTTAAAGAATTATTTAGTTAGTAAAAGCAAGTTTAAAAAAGGAAATTGAGTAGAATATTTAAAAAGTTAATTTATGTTTTTTATGAAATAATTTTTAAAAAGGCAGCAGCAAGCAGCTTTATACTCATCAATCATTTTGAGAGTTTCTCTCTCATGAAATGAAAACATAAACTTGTAAGCCAAATTTAAATAAAAAGCTTCAGAAATGAATACTTGAAAAGAGGCATAAAAGAAATTAAAAATTAATTTATATTCTTTCTTTGGAAAAAGTTCTGTAGCTAGGTAAAAGGGACGAGAAATAAAAAAACTGAAAGTTAAAGATAAAACACAGAATATTCCAGAAAAATGTAAGCATGTTTAAAAATATTTATAGGAAGCAGTCAAAATTGTGTCGATAATAAATTTAATTTAATTATTTATTGAACCAACCCAGTCCATAAAACTGAAAGAAAGAATAAGAAGAAAAAACAATTGAAAAATAAGGCGGCAAATAAAAAAAAATAAAGTAATTGAATTATCTAATAAAAGTGCTGGTAATAAAATAAAAAGCGTGGGGCGGCATAGGGATATTTATTCAATTTTTCCCCAACTTTCTCATTGAAAATATAAGCGGTATAATATAAAATTTATGTGCCGGAAATGAATAGCATGAGAATTAGACTATGAGAAATTTTTAAAAAAAAATAGAAAATTTTTTAAAAATTAAAAATTAACAATGACAATAAATTAACGATTTGATAAGGATAAATAAAAGATATAGCAAAAGTAAAGCAAAAAAGGGCTCATAAAATGATTGAATATATTCTCGTGCTTTAATATATTATCATGAGAACTCTTCACAATTTTGATTGAGAAATGAATTAAGAAAAGAATAAAAATAGCTTTGTGATATTGCAAAGAAATGATTCTTCGATTAAGCAGTTTATTTTTCATTAATCGCGCACAATGCAATTTTTTAAAAAGATCTTTTAGTTGTATACCATTCAAACTTTTGGGAACTAGGTCCTTAAAAATCAATCCTTTTCAAATACATAATGTCCGAAAAACTAGCAACATTTCCCCTCCTCTCTTCAAATCTTAATTTATCCAAAATCAACAACAACCACACCAAACTCATTTGTTCAATCTCAAAACCATTCGTCCGTAATTGCCTTTGGCTGTTTTTAGCATGAGTGGGAGAGAGAGAGAAAAACAAAGAAAATTTGCGAAAAGATGGCCGTACATTAAGATTTGTTCAAAAATCCCCTTAAAAAGATTAAATAGAAGCACTCATTTTCATCTTTTGTTTTCCAGAAAAAAAACATTCAGGATTTCAACAGATGAAGAAGAAATATTGGTCAAATTTCGGAAGTTTTTATCCGAATGTTTTAACGATTCTTCGAATCTCAAAAATATTCTTTAAATATTTCTAGTTAAGATGTTTAATTGCATAATTATTTTCTTCTTATTATTAGTTAACTCAGTGGCAGGTCACATCATTTTAACATTTCCAGAAGCCCGGTATCCGCCTTTCGATTTTTTAGACAACAGAAGAACGCTTGGACCTTGTGGGGTTCCAAAATCAGAAAGAAGTAATTTGGTAGAATATAACTTTTAAAATCTTTAATTTAGGCCAGTTAACAAGCTTCCAAATTGGAAGAAATTATAATATAAGCTGGCATATAGCAAAGACGCCTCTAAAGCAAGAAAATGTGATAAAAAATAAGAATTATTTTTTAAATAATTTTTAAATAGCAGGTTAAGATACGATTGCTTGATTATAGAGGAAATGAGTTAGAAAGTGAGAGAATGCCATTATTTTTAGGACATGGAGTAACAGCAAGACAGATGACAAGGTGAAGTAAATGATATACTAATTTAATAGATAGGACAATTAAGGCAATACGTTAATTATAATTTTTAGTGCTGTTCAGCAATCTGTAGAAATTAGTTTTCCCTTTGAATGTCGCAACTGTACTTTACTTATTGAAAAGATTAGAGCACAAACCAACACTGATAATTCTAGTTTAGAAAGGAGTTGTGCTGAGGTGGATATATCCGATACAGCGCCGATGGTTATACCGATACAGCACCAAAATTATTATTAACATTAATTTATTATAATAGAATTGTTTTGGTAATGGTATATGGGAAGATAAAGGAAGTAGTGGAATTTGCCAATGTTCACATGGATTCTCGGGTCAATATTGTCAATATAAAGGTGTGAAATTAATTCTTAATATGAAAGATAAATATATTTTTTGATGGTTAGATGATTGCGCAGATGATTTAGAATGCGGCCCTAATGGAAAATGCGTAGCAAACGCGATTAGGCAAGACCATAGATCTTGTTTTTGTCAATTTGGATTTTTTGGAACAAACTGTGAACGAAGTGAGTTAAAAGAAAAAATTTGAAAGGGGTTTGAAAGGGGTGAAAACCCTTCCAAATAATTTAATTTTGTTTATTCTCGGATCTGATCCTGATCCCGAGGACCAAAATTGCTTCCGACACGTTGGTCCTAGTCCTAATGCCGAGGCCAATGGCAATCTTCGCTATGGACTTTTCAATCCAGATTGCTATTCAAGCAAAACGTTAAATAAAGAGGAAACGGATGAAAGGGATCGATTGCATTGGCGCTTAGTGGGAAATCAATTAGAGATAATTCTGGATTTTTGGACTACAAATCCACACAACTGGATTGGCCTTGGATGGCGACCCCTCCAAATACCTCCTTCTTGTCGACTTTTCCCTCAAATGATTTCATCATTAGAGAAGGAAAATGCCAAAACAAGCGGATTTTGTAAGGAAATAAAAATTTTAAAATAGTAAACTTACTTCAAAACACAGCTCGTGAATGGCTCGAACAACCATTGCATCCAATGGAATGTGTTGATATGATAATGGGCTCAATTCGAGAAGGAAATTTGCTGCATATTGAAGATTTATATTCCCGTGATATGAGTAGTCCTTTGCGCGATTCATTATTAGATGGAGAGGAATCACTGAGTGCAGCATATGGATTACAAACTGGAAATAGAACTTTATTAATGTTTCGAAGACTTATATCAGGTTTTCTGGGAGTCATATGGAAGAGCCAAAATATCTTTTACAGAAATCGAACCGACCGATCATCCACTTGGTCCGGGAAAAATATTTTTGCTATACGCAAAAGAGGAGTCGAAAATCGGTCGTGATGAAAAATTGAAATCGGAAAATGATTATCAATGGAAATATCATGGAAGTGGATGTATGAATAATTTTTTAAAATTTTTCAATTAACCTTTCAATTCTAAGCCACAAATCGAAGCCACATAGAAATAGAATTTGTCAACCAAAGCCAAATGAACCAAATCCGCGTTCCTCTAATCCATTTTGATCATTCAACAGAGAGTGGGCATAATAGCGATGGAAAGGATCCAACCAAAAATGAAGATGATATTGCCCCATCAGCTGAAAGAGAAAAGGACGTCCAAGATGAAAATGAACAAAATTCATCATCCTCATTACCATCCACATTAAAATCCGAGATAATTCAAATTCTGGTTTTGACATTTTTGATAGTAAATTTAATTGTTTATATTATTTAAATTTCAAATAAAAATTATTAATTGAGTAAAAACTACAAATATTAAGGTAATAAAACTTTTATCAAATTTTTATAAATATGCATAATACAATTTTTTATTAAATACAATTTATTAAAATGTCTATGTAAAATATATGTATATAAATAAAATACAAAAAATGTTGGAATGAGAAAATTAAAAAATTTTATTTGGACCCGTTTAAAATGGCTTGGGGATATACGAGTGACTTCAGGGTTACAATTACGTAGCTCTCAAATGTAATATAAGACGTAAGATCATCAAATTTCGTTTGATAAGCCATTCCCATCAGTTACTGGCCCATGAGTTTAAGGCAGAAGGATATTTCGAAAAAACATATCTTAAATTAGTTAACGAAAAAAGAAGCTAGAATCGAGTAACAAAAAGGGATATTTAAGTATAAAACCCTGGAGTCACAACGATCGGATAACAAAGTTATAGTACTAAATAAAGGGAGAATAAAGATTATAGTTAAATTTATATGATGAAAAAAGGATGAGAAAAGCTATGATGATGGCTAATAAAAGTTACCGTTGTGTGTCACAAGTTTTGTCTTCGAATCGGCATATGTATCCGATAGCAACATTGAACCGTTGAGCAATTGAGCATCGGGAGGAACTTCCATTGTATCTAATAATTTTTGAAGAGCCTCAGGTAGTTGTTGTTGTAAAGCAAATTCATTCTGGCTCAATTCTTCAAAAAGCATTTCCTATGAAAATTAAAATAAAATACTTCAACATTATTAATTAAATAAACCTTATTTTGGTTCACATAAGAATAAATTTCGTTAAGAGCCGAATAAATCATAAATTCTTGTCCATGTTCTTGACTCTCTTCAGCCAAAAGCATAGCCATCTCCTAGATAAATTATACATTATTTAGATAATTTAAGTGTTAAAGAACTAACTCTATCTGGAATTGGCTCTGCCTCTGCAATTTGAGCATAAAACCTCTGAACCCACTGACGGTATTTGTCCATCTCGTTTGCAAAAAGGAGTTTACTGCTCGGTGAGTCTTTTGTTAAATGTTGTTCATGGGTAGAACATGCATCCATAAGGGTCTGGGCTACAACATTTAGAGATCCTTCAATGCGTGTTGGCTTTTGGATGTCAAAAATGAAATCAGGGTTCTTGATAAGGTTAACCCAAAAACGAAGTGGTAGTGAATTGCTCTTCCATACATGCACCTGAATACAAATAGAAAAAAATCTATCTGATTTAGAATAAGTATTCACTCACCACTTCAGGATCGACAATTCCATGCTCACGAGCTTGATCATCAAGGAAATCAAACATATACTTTACACAATATGGAAAAGGGGATTGAGGTGATGATGTTGAAGAGAAAATAGTTTCAAGCATATCCTCAATGAACCTGAAATATGGATTTGTTTAAGAATGTCTTCTAAAATCTAACTTTTGTAATGTGCCTTTCATTGTTAACAGCCTAGTTAAATAAATTTCAGTGACCATTTTCTGTTCTTGACCTTCTGCTCCATGAGAAACAGATGAGTTTGGTGGCCTAACCAAATGAAAAACACGCATTGTTCCAGTGCCGCCAGCTACAAAAGTATCTGCGGCCGACCTTCCACCACCAGCTACAGAATGACCGCCAATAGAGCCAGTAGTGAAAAAAGAACCACCACCACCGGCACCGGCAGAAGTTTTTTGAAGAACAGGACTATTGGCTGTAGCAGTGTATTGATGAAAATGGGTAGAAGAAAATGCAAAAGAACCACCAGAAGATTTGTCAGATTTATCAGAAATCTAAAAATTAATATAGAGTATTAAGAGAAGTTTTAATAACCAGAGAAAGGTTGTAGGAAGAAGACGTGGCATTTCTAGGAACAAGTGCAAACGTTGCTTTATCCTCAATTTTGTAATGAGCAAGAGTATTATACCGCCAAAAACCGCCTGCTTCGAATCGAGAACTTCCATCAAGATCTTGCAAAACCATCCTATGTTTTGGTGTACGCAATTCAAGATCAATTTCCGAAGATAGTGGACGCTCAGAAAAAGGTGTTGTTTTATATTTAGCATCCAAACAACGCTCTTTAACCTTAAGTTGATTTTTTAATTTTTAATTAAAATGACCAAAACCTGTCCAATAGAATCACAATCAAGTACTCGAACTTGCGTATCACAAACTGTAGAATTAGAGTCGGACAAAATAAAAATTGTTAGTTCTCTAAAGTCAACAGAAGCACGCAAGAGTTTTTCTTCTGAAAGGGAATAACGCGCATCCATTGTTATCGCATCTTGAGGTCCCTTTTCAGTTTGTTGTTTTGTAGCCCAATAAAGTTGATAAAGTTGTTTTCCAGCACTTCTCCTCAAGTGTTTATACATGAGGAATGCAAACCAGGCAGATAACTAAAAAATAAAACTAAATATATTTTATCAATATTTATCAGACCATTCTCTCAGCCACAGATTCTGCTCTCCGAAAAAGAATTTTTGGTTGAAATTTACTCTCGACATTCCGTCTAATTAAATCCCTGAGCAACTGTTTGAGCACGTCAGTGAGCACATTAAAGTCACGCTATAAAATAAAGTTAGACTATTTTTGTAAAAATTATGAACCTGTAGCACAACCATTAAAAGAGAACCAACGTAGACACGATCCTTTACCAGCAAATATTTGTTAGCATCGATAGAACGAACAAAACAAAGAAGAAAAATACGATTCTGAAGAAGGCAGTGCAATTGCCTTAAGCTACTTTCCACTTGTAAAGCTCTGTCCTGTTCAACAGTTAATTCTCTTAACACAGGATGTAATGATGCCGGTGAAGTACCAGAAAAATGTGGGAAAAGAATACGAGCAGCATAAACTGAATATGGCAGGAAGGGAATGAAAGACGCGCCTTGAGGTACACTACCAGCCAAAGCATTCATACTAAAAGTTGGGAGGTGAATTAAAATCAAGGGCGTACCCAGGGGGTCGATTTCGGGGGGCTAACAGGGGGTGTGCGCCAAAATTTTGGCGTTTACTCTGCCGTTTCTCACGCAAATTTTTTGAACTATTTTTTTCAGCGCCGCAGGCGAAAATTTTTTGAATTTTGGAGCTCAAGAAGCCAGATTTCTTCCATTTTCAGCGCCGCAGGCGAAAATTTTTTGAATTTTGGAGCCCAAGAAGCCAGATTTCTTCCATTTTCAGCGCCGCAGGCGAAAATTTTTTAAACTTGAAGGTTGTAGGCGAAATAAATTCACTTTTTTTGCTAATTCTTCTAATTTTTCTCTCCCCTTTCTCCCATTTCGGGGGCTTCAGCCCCCCCCCCCCTGGGTACGCCCTTGATTAAAATCATCAAAATAAATTAAAAATACTTTGTTTGTAATTCGTGAAATGCTTCTTTGCATTCCTGTGCAACGCGCATTTCGATTGAATTCATTTGAGCCTTCAAATAATGCAATTGTCTATTGTGACAAGTAGCTTTGCGACGATAGAAAACAAAAAGCATTAACGCCAAAAATACTCCAAGGAAGGCAACAGCAACAGTTAAAATAAGCCATTGAGAAGGATCTGGAACCCGAAAGTGTTGAGACGCCTCTCCAACCTTCTCTCTGAAAATTAAACCATTAAGGATTTAAATTTATGAAGCTTTCAATTTAAAAAACTTTTTAAATGTTACATTTTGTCTCCGATATAAACTAGCACATCCATTTGTTCATCGCGTTGTCCTTCATCCAAATGTTGAGGTAAAACACATGTGAGTGTATTAATTGCCAATGCAGTTACATTACACGGCATACCTCCCACAGTGACACGAACATCGCGTACAGACGCTGCCAAATTTAGATTGTGACCTTTTAGAACTAAATCGCCTCCCTAAAGGATACAAAAAAAGTTAGTAAAGACATATCAAAATTACTGGTCTGACAGTTAGCACTTCAGGAAGAGGTTGGAGACGTGCATCAGGAAAAACTAAAAGCTTAGGCAGTGTTCTGTCTGCTGCTGAGGTCAAGTTGCTAAAAGTAACAAAGACATTTATCATTTAAATTAAAAACATACCCAGTGAGTGCGCCATCCAAATCGAATCCATAATCCACTCTTAAAGGCCGTTCAATGCTCAATTGAATTCGACGATCCAAAGATAATTCTAAAGGTGGAGTTCTACATATCTAAAGATTTTTTAAGTAATTTTTTAAATATTATTTTAATAGAAACCATTAAATGTTCGTCAATTATTTCACATTTAGAACCCCAAAATGTCTGTTGGCTGTAGCAGTGTATTGATGAAAATGGGTAGAAGAAAATGCAAAAGAACCACCAGAAGATTTGTCAGATTTATCAGAAATCTAAAAATTAATATAGAGTATTAAGAGAAGTTTTAATAACCAGAGAAAGGTTGTAGGAAGAAGACGTGGCATTTCTAGGAACAAGTGCAAACGTTGCTTTATCCTCAATTTTGTAATGAGCAAGAGTATTATACCGCCAAAAACCGCCTGCTTCGAATCGAGAACTTCCATCAAGATCTTGCAAAACCATCCTATGTTTTGGTGTACGCAATTCAAGATCAATTTCCGAAGATAGTGGACGCTCAGAAAAAGGTGTTGTTTTATATTTAGCATCCAAACAACGCTCTTTAACCTTAAGTTGATTTTTTAATTTTTAATTAAAATGACCAAAACCTGTCCAATAGAATCACAATCAAGTACTCGAACTTGCGTATCACAAACTGTAGAATTAGAGTCGGACAAAATAAAAATTGTTAGTTCTCTAAAGTCAACAGAAGCACGCAAGAGTTTTTCTTCTGAAAGGGAATAACGCGCATCCATTGTTATCGCATCTTGAGGTCCCTTTTCAGTTTGTTGTTTTGTAGCCCAATAAAGTTGATAAAGTTGTTTTCCAGCACTTCTCCTCAAGTGTTTATACATGAGGAATGCAAACCAGGCAGATAACTAAAAAATAAAACTAAATATATTTTATCAATATTTATCAGACCATTCTCTCAGCCACAGATTCTGCTCTCCGAAAAAGAATTTTTGGTTGAAATTTACTCTCGACATTCCGTCTAATTAAATCCCTGAGCAACTGTTTGAGCACGTCAGTGAGCACATTAAAGTCACGCTATAAAATAAAGTTAGACTATTTTTGTAAAAATTATGAACCTGTAGCACAACCATTAAAAGAGAACCAACGTAGACACGATCCTTTACCAGCAAATATTTGTTAGCATCGATAGAACGAACAAAACAAAGAAGAAAAATACGATTCTGAAGAAGGCAGTGCAATTGCCTTAAGCTACTTTCCACTTGTAAAGCTCTGTCCTGTTCAACAGTTAATTCTCTTAACACAGGATGTAATGATGCCGGTGAAGTACCAGAAAAATGTGGGAAAAGAATACGAGCAGCATAAACTGAATATGGCAGGAAGGGAATGAAAGACGCGCCTTGAGGTACACTACCAGCCAAAGCATTCATACTAAAAGTTGGGAGGTGAATTAAAATCAAGGGCGTACCCAGGGGGTCGATTTCGGGGGGGGGAACATGGGGTGTGCGCCAAAATTTTGGCGTTTACTCTGCCGTTTCTCACGCAAATTTTTTGAACTATTTTTTTCAGCGCCGCAGGCGAAAATTTTTTGAATTTTGGAGCTCAAGAAGCCAGATTTCTTCCATTTTCAGCGCCGCAGGCGAAAATTTTTTGAATTTTGGAGCCCAAGAAGCCAGATTTCTTCCATTTTCAGCGCCGCAGGCGAAAATTTTTTTAAACTTGAAGGTTGTAGGCGAAATAAATTCACTTTTTTTGCTAATTCTTCTAATTTTTCTCTCCCCTTTCTCCCATTTCGGGGGCTTCAGCCCCCCCCCCCTGGGTACGCCCTTGATTAAAATCATCAAAATAAATTAAAAATACTTTGTTTGTAATTCGTGAAATGCTTCTTTGCATTCCTGTGCAACGCGCATTTCGATTGAATTCATTTGAGCCTTCAAATAATGCAATTGTCTATTGTGACAAGTAGCTTTGCGACGATAGAAAACAAAAAGCATTAACGCCAAAAATACTCCAAGGAAGGCAACAGCAACAGTTAAAATAAGCCATTGAGAAGGATCTGGAACCCGAAAGTGTTGAGACGCCTCTCCAACCTTCTCTCTGAAAATTAAACCATTAAGGATTTAAATTTATGAAGCTTTCAATTTAAAAAACTTTTTAAATGTTACATTTTGTCTCCGATATAAACTAGCACATCCATTTGTTCATCGCGTTGTCCTTCATCCAAATGTTGAGGTAAAACACATGTGAGTGTATTAATTGCCAATGCAGTTACATTACACGGCATACCTCCCACAGTGACACGAACATCGCGTACAGACGCTGCCAAATTTAGATTGTGACCTTTTAGAACTAAATCGCCTCCCTAAAGGATACAAAAAAAGTTAGTAAAGACATATCAAAATTACTGGTCTGACAGTTAGCACTTCAGGAAGAGGTTGGAGACGTGCATCAGGAAAAACTAAAAGCTTAGGCAGTGTTCTGTCTGCTGCTGAGGTCAAGTTGCTAAAAGTAACAAAGACATTTATCATTTAAATTAAAAACATACCCAGTGAGTGCGCCATCCAAATCGAATCCATAATCCACTCTTAAAGGCCGTTCAATGCTCAATTGAATTCGACGATCCAAAGATAATTCTAAAGGTGGAGTTCTACATATCTAAAGATTTTTTAAGTAATTTTTTAAATATTATTTTAATAGAAACCATTAAATGTTCGTCAATTATTTCACATTTAGAACCCCAAAATGTCTGTTGGCTGTAGCAGTGTATTGATGAAAATGGGTAGAAGAAAATGCAAAAGAACCACCAGAAGATTTGTCAGATTTATCAGAAATCTAAAAATTAATATAGAGTATTAAGAGAAGTTTTAATAACCAGAGAAAGGTTGTAGGAAGAAGACGTGGCATTTCTAGGAACAAGTGCAAACGTTGCTTTATCCTCAATTTTGTAATGAGCAAGAGTATTATACCGCCAAAAACCGCCTGCTTCGAATCGAGAACTTCCATCAAGATCTTGCAAAACCATCCTATGTTTTGGTGTACGCAATTCAAGATCAATTTCCGAAGATAGTGGACGCTCAGAAAAAGGTGTTGTTTTATATTTAGCATCCAAACAACGCTCTTTAACCTTAAGTTGATTTTTTAATTTTTAATTAAAATGACCAAAACCTGTCCAATAGAATCACAATCAAGTACTCGAACTTGCGTATCACAAACTGTAGAATTAGAGTCGGACAAAATAAAAATTGTTAGTTCTCTAAAGTCAACAGAAGCACGCAAGAGTTTTTCTTCTGAAAGGGAATAACGCGCATCCATTGTTATCGCATCTTGAGGTCCCTTTTCAGTTTGTTGTTTTGTAGCCCAATAAAGTTGATAAAGTTGTTTTCCAGCACTTCTCCTCAAGTGTTTATACATGAGGAATGCAAACCAGGCAGATAACTAAAAAATAAAACTAAATATATTTTATCAATATTTATCAGACCATTCTCTCAGCCACAGATTCTGCTCTCCGAAAAAGAATTTTTGGTTGAAATTTACTCTCGACATTCCGTCTAATTAAATCCCTGAGCAACTGTTTGAGCACGTCAGTGAGCACATTAAAGTCACGCTATAAAATAAAGTTAGACTATTTTTGTAAAAATTATGAACCTGTAGCACAACCATTAAAAGAGAACCAACGTAGACACGATCCTTTACCAGCAAATATTTGTTAGCATCGATAGAACGAACAAAACAAAGAAGAAAAATACGATTCTGAAGAAGGCAGTGCAATTGCCTTAAGCTACTTTCCACTTGTAAAGCTCTGTCCTGTTCAACAGTTAATTCTCTTAACACAGGATGTAATGATGCCGGTGAAGTACCAGAAAAATGTGGGAAAAGAATACGAGCAGCATAAACTGAATATGGCAGGAAGGGAATGAAAGACGCGCCTTGAGGTACACTACCAGCCAAAGCATTCATACTAAAAGTTGGGAGGTGAATTAAAATCAAGGGCGTACCCAGGGGGTCGATTTCGGGGGGGGGGGGGGGGGGGCGAACATGGGGTGTGCGCCAAAATTTTGGCGTTTACTCTGCCGTTTCTCACGCAAATTTTTTGAACTATTTTTTTCAGCGCCGCAGGCGAAAATTTTTTGAATTTTGGAGCTCAAGAAGCCAGATTTCTTCCATTTTCAGCGCCGCAGGCGAAAATTTTTTGAATTTTGGAGCCCAAGAAGCCAGATTTCTTCCATTTTCAGCGCCGCAGGCGAAAATTTTTTTAAACTTGAAGGTTGTAGGCGAAATAAATTCACTTTTTTTGCTAATTCTTCTAATTTTTCTCTCCCCTTTCTCCCATTTCGGGGGGGGGCTTCAGCCCCCCCCCCCTGGGTACGCCCTTGATTAAAATCATCAAAATAAATTAAAAATACTTTGTTTGTAATTCGTGAAATGCTTCTTTGCATTCCTGTGCAACGCGCATTTCGATTGAATTCATTTGAGCCTTCAAATAATGCAATTGTCTATTGTGACAAGTAGCTTTGCGACGATAGAAAACAAAAAGCATTAACGCCAAAAATACTCCAAGGAAGGCAACAGCAACAGTTAAAATAAGCCATTGAGAAGGATCTGGAACCCGAAAGTGTTGAGACGCCTCTCCAACCTTCTCTCTGAAAATTAAACCATTAAGGATTTAAATTTATGAAGCTTTCAATTTAAAAAACTTTTTAAATGTTACATTTTGTCTCCGATATAAACTAGGGCTGTACTTTAGTACGTGGGTGCAGGCTTTAAATTACAAATGTTATATCATTTGAAAGAGCTAGTCGAGCAGAGTCGAATGCCACCAAAATTAGCTCTAGGAAAAATTTTTGAACCGAGATACAGGCGATTGAAAATCGAAAAACCATAGGGGGGACCAAGCACTTTTTTGGGGTGAAAAATTCGAATATGCAAATTATACCTCATTCGAAAGAGCTCGTCGAGCTGAGTCGAATAACACCAAAATCGACGAAATCCGACTTGATTAGACAAAGTTATGATCTTTTATTTTAGCTCCTTACCTATGGCATCTGTGGAGATTTTTGCTGCTACGGAGGCCCCAAATACGTCCAGAGCAAGGGAGATAGGAATAGGTTCATGTTACGAGCCTAGACCCAGCGCCCGTAGACTCCCCGCGAGGCGCGTGCCGCAAAACCCCGCGCGAAGCGCGGGGTTTTGCACAAGCGCCTCGCCGACGCCCCGTAGGTTTAGAGTTTTTTGTGGCATAACTTTGTCTAATCTTGTTCAATCACGGTGATTTTGGTGTCATTCAACTCAGCTCGTCGAGCCCTTTCGAATGAGCTATTATTTGCATAATCGAATTTTTTGACCCCGAAAATTTTCAAATTTCAGGGGTCTGTAACTCGGCCAAATGAAGTCGGATTTCGTCGATTTTGGTGTTATTCGACTCAGCTCGACGAGCTCTTTCGAATGAGGTATAATTTGCATATTCGAATTTTTCACCCCAAAAAAGTGCTTGGTCCCCCCTATGGTTTTTCGATTTTCAATCGCCTGTATCTCGGTTCAAAAATTTTTCCTAGAGCTAATTTTGGTGGCATTCGACTCTGCTCGACTAGCTCTTTCAAATGATATAACATTTGTAATTTAAAGCCTGCACCCACGTACTAAAGTGACCCCTAAACTAGCACATCCATTTGTTCATCGCGTTGTCCTTCATCCAAATGTTGAGGTAAAACACATGTGAGTGTATTAATTGCCAATGCAGTTACATTACACGGCATACCTCCCACAGTGACACGAACATCGCGTACAGACGCTGCCAAATTTAGATTGTGACCTTTTAGAACTAAATCGCCTCCCTAAAGGATACAAAAAAAGTTAGTAAAGACATATCAAAATTACTGGTCTGACAGTTAGCACTTCAGGAAGAGGTTGGAGACGTGCATCAGGAAAAACTAAAAGCTTAGGCAGTGTTCTGTCTGCTGCTGAGGTCAAGTTGCTAAAAGTAACAAAGACATTTATCATTTAAATTAAAAACATACCCAGTGAGTGCGCCATCCAAATCGAATCCATAATCCACTCTTAAAGGCCGTTCAATGCTCAATTGAATTCGACGATCCAAAGATAATTCTAAAGGTGGAGTTCTACATATCTAAAGATTTTTTAAGTAATTTTTTAAATATTATTTTAATAGAAACCATTAAATGTTCGTCAATTATTTCACATTTAGAACCCCAAAATGTCTGTTGGCTGTAGCAGTGTATTGATGAAAATGGGTAGAAGAAAATGCAAAAGAACCACCAGAAGATTTGTCAGATTTATCAGAAATCTAAAAATTAATATAGAGTATTAAGAGAAGTTTTAATAACCAGAGAAAGGTTGTAGGAAGAAGACGTGGCATTTCTAGGAACAAGTGCAAACGTTGCTTTATCCTCAATTTTGTAATGAGCAAGAGTATTATACCGCCAAAAACCGCCTGCTTCGAATCGAGAACTTCCATCAAGATCTTGCAAAACCATCCTATGTTTTGGTGTACGCAATTCAAGATCAATTTCCGAAGATAGTGGACGCTCAGAAAAAGGTGTTGTTTTATATTTAGCATCCAAACAACGCTCTTTAACCTTAAGTTGATTTTTTAATTTTTAATTAAAATGACCAAAACCTGTCCAATAGAATCACAATCAAGTACTCGAACTTGCGTATCACAAACTGTAGAATTAGAGTCGGACAAAATAAAAATTGTTAGTTCTCTAAAGTCAACAGAAGCACGCAAGAGTTTTTCTTCTGAAAGGGAATAACGCGCATCCATTGTTATCGCATCTTGAGGTCCCTTTTCAGTTTGTTGTTTTGTAGCCCAATAAAGTTGATAAAGTTGTTTTCCAGCACTTCTCCTCAAGTGTTTATACATGAGGAATGCAAACCAGGCAGATAACTAAAAAATAAAACTAAATATATTTTATCAATATTTATCAGACCATTCTCTCAGCCACAGATTCTGCTCTCCGAAAAAGAATTTTTGGTTGAAATTTACTCTCGACATTCCGTCTAATTAAATCCCTGAGCAACTGTTTGAGCACGTCAGTGAGCACATTAAAGTCACGCTATAAAATAAAGTTAGACTATTTTTGTAAAAATTATGAACCTGTAGCACAACCATTAAAAGAGAACCAACGTAGACACGATCCTTTACCAGCAAATATTTGTTAGCATCGATAGAACGAACAAAACAAAGAAGAAAAATACGATTCTGAAGAAGGCAGTGCAATTGCCTTAAGCTACTTTCCACTTGTAAAGCTCTGTCCTGTTCAACAGTTAATTCTCTTAACACAGGATGTAATGATGCCGGTGAAGTACCAGAAAAATGTGGGAAAAGAATACGAGCAGCATAAACTGAATATGGCAGGAAGGGAATGAAAGACGCGCCTTGAGGTACACTACCAGCCAAAGCATTCATACTAAAAGTTGGGAGGTGAATTAAAATCAAGGGCGTACCCAGGGGGTCGATTTCGGGGGGCTAACATGGGGTGTGCGCCAAAATTTTGGCGTTTACTCTGCCGTTTCTCACGCAAATTTTTTGAACTATTTTTTTCAGCGCCGCAGGCGAAAATTTTTTGAATTTTGGAGCTCAAGAAGCCAGATTTCTTCCATTTTCAGCGCCGCAGGCGAAAATTTTTTGAATTTTGGAGCCCAAGAAGCCAGATTTCTTCCATTTTCAGCGCCGCAGGCGAAAATTTTTTTAAACTTGAAGGTTGTAGGCGAAATAAATTCACTTTTTTTGCTAATTCTTCTAATTTTTCTCTCCCCTTTCTCCCATTTCGGGGGGGGGGGGCTTCAGCCCCCCCCCCAGCCCCCCCCCCCTGGGTACGCCCTTGATTAAAATCATCAAAATAAATTAAAAATACTTTGTTTGTAATTCGTGAAATGCTTCTTTGCATTCCTGTGCAACGCGCATTTCGATTGAATTCATTTGAGCCTTCAAATAATGCAATTGTCTATTGTGACAAGTAGCTTTGCGACGATAGAAAACAAAAAGCATTAACGCCAAAAATACTCCAAGGAAGGCAACAGCAACAGTTAAAATAAGCCATTGAGAAGGATCTGGAACCCGAAAGGGCTGTACTTTAGTACGTGGGTGCAGGCTTTAAATTACAAATGTTATATCATTTGAAAGAGCTAGTCGAGCTGAGTCGAACGCCACCAAAATTAGCTCTAGGAAAAATTTTTGAACCGAGATACAGGCGATTGAAAATCGAAAAACCATAGGGGGGACCAAGCACTTTTTTGGGTGAAAAATTCGAAAATGCAAATTATACCTCATTCGAAAGAGCTCGTCGAGCTGAGTCGAATGACACCAAAATCAACGAAATCCGACTCGATTGGACAAGGTTATGATCTTTTATTTTAGCTCCTTACCTATGGCAAATGTTGAGATTTTTGCTGCCACGGAGGCCCCAAATACGTCCAGAGCAAGAGATTTAGGAATAGGTTTATGTTACGAGCCCAGACCCATCGCCCGTAGACTCCCCGCGAGGCGCGTGCCGCAAAACCCCGCGCGAAGCGCGGGGTTTTGCACAAGCGCCTCGCCGACGCTCCATAGGTTTAGGTTGTTTGTTTTTTGTGTCATAACTTTGTCTAGTCTTGTTCAATTACGGTGATTTTGGTGTCATTCGACTCAGCTCGTCGAGCTCTTTCGAATGAGGTATTATTTGTATAAAAAATTTTTTATTCCAAAAATCGCCCTTTTGGATCTTCGATTTTTAGGGGTCTATATCTCGGTTCATTCAAGTCGGATTTCGTTGATTTTGGTGTCATTCGACTAAGCTCGACGAGCTCTTTCGAATGAGGTATAATTTGCATTTTCGAATTTTTCACCCCAAAAAAGTGCTTGGTCCCCCCTATGGTTTTTCGATTTTCAATCGCCTGTATCTCGGTTCAAAAATTTTTCCTAGAGCTAATTTTGGTGGCATTCGACTCAGCTCGACTAGCTCTTTCAAATGATATGACATTTGTAATTTAAAGCCTGCACCCACGTACTAAAGTGACCCCCCCGAAAGTGTTGAGACGCCTCTCCAACCTTCTCTCTGAAAATTAAACCATTAAGGATTTAAATTTATGAAGCTTTCAATTTAAAAAACTTTTTAAATGTTACATTTTGTCTCCGATATAAACTAGCACATCCATTTGTTCATCGCGTTGTCCTTCATCCAAATGTTGAGGTAAAACACATGTGAGTGTATTAATTGCCAATGCAGTTACATTACACGGCATACCTCCCACAGTGACACGAACATCGCGTACAGACGCTGCCAAATTTAGATTGTGACCTTTTAGAACTAAATCGCCTCCCTAAAGGATACAAAAAAAGTTAGTAAAGACATATCAAAATTACTGGTCTGACAGTTAGCACTTCAGGAAGAGGTTGGAGACGTGCATCAGGAAAAACTAAAAGCTTAGGCAGTGTTCTGTCTGCTGCTGAGGTCAAGTTGCTAAAAGTAACAAAGACATTTATCATTTAAATTAAAAACATACCCAGTGAGTGCGCCATCCAAATCGAATCCATAATCCACTCTTAAAGGCCGTTCAATGCTCAATTGAATTCGACGATCCAAAGATAATTCTAAAGGTGGAGTTCTACATATCTAAAGATTTTTTAAGTAATTTTTTAAATATTATTTTAATAGAAACCATTAAATGTTCGTCAATTATTTCACATTTAGAACCCCAAAATGTCTGCCCTTCCCAGTTGATCATCATTCGAGGCCGCTGCAAAAGATCTAAACCATTGCCGTGTACATCGATTAAAATTCCACCAGAAATAGTGGAAACAGGTTTTGGGACACGGTCAATTGAAGGATTGGCTCTAAAAACAAAAACTTAATATCAAATAATAATAGAAAACGCTAACGTGTATTGAAATTGGACATTATCGACCCGTATTTGTGTACCATCTGCATTTAAAACCAAATACTCAGGCTTTTCAGAGGAAGCTGGACCCGTTCTACATACGACCATAGAAGAAGACCTTTGACGCAGCTCACATGGTGAATTACCAATACTCAGGTTAAAAGTAATACCAGAGTCGAGATCCATACCAAGAATCTGTGACAAATTTTATTTGTATTCAAAAATTTTAAATTACTGTCAAATCTGTTCCACCACTTTTCGGTCCTCTAAATGGTTGAAAAGACGATATTTGAGGATTTGTGTAAGTAAAAGTCTGCGTAGAAACAGCGGTGTATTTACGATCATCACGCAAACGAACAATCACATGCTGAAATAATTTTTTAAAATAATCTTTAGACTTTACAAGAATAAAATCTTTAACCTGCCCCTGCTTTTGACGTGTGCTAGGTGCTCTTGTATAACAAACAATTCGTCGAGAAGGTAAATACTCTGCCTCGCTGACATCACATTTAGCACTAGCAACCCGAACAGTATCACGAACATCAGCAAAACTTAAACCCAAATTAGTGCCATGAATTGTTATTTTTGTTCCTCCATTAATTGGACCTATTTTTCAATGTGTGATCTAATTGTAAGCAGCAATTAACCTTTCTGTGGTTGAAAATCGTCGATTCGAGGATTAGGGCAAACTAAGTTGTTGCTTCCACGTGAAAGCCATCCTGACATGAAAACAAAAATAATACAAGAATTATGTTAAACAAAACCTTCTTTGCAGTCATTTTTTGGAGAACAAAATCCTTCACTTTCACACCATCCACATTCAAACTTTCTCGAATCCAGTCCTAAACAAAGGCCACAGTTTGTGGCCAATTGTTGGCAACGATAAATTATCTAGTAATTATAATAGTCAAATCAGTAAACATAATTAAAACAGACCACTTTCATTTTTTGACTGTTATCAAGTGGATGAAAAATAGTAGAAGTTGTTAAACCAGGTGGTGCCCAAACAATATTAAATAGAGCTGTGCCTGTTCCATTACCATCACCAGAACCGTTAAATTCAAAAAGCATTTCCTCACAACTGAAATATAAATATTATACAGATACAAAATATTATAAAACAAACACAATCTCATTTCCTTCTCGCTGTGCCAATTTTTCATGCGTAACACTATTTTGCTCAATTAGAGTATATTGGCATTTGAAGGCCCCCATTTGTTCATGTAAATTGTTAGCCTAAATTGTTTAAAAAATCATAATCGAATATGATCAACAGCAAAACAAACCAGAACTTTAACTCTGCGACGCTGACCTGATGAAACAAACAAATCGCCATCTGGAGATGAGAATTGAGGACAGAATTCAGGGCCACGTCGCGAGGAAGGACCAATTCTCTAAAATTACAAATGTAAAATGCATAAACGTCTATTACTTACACTGACGGAGTTAACAAGTGATTCTCCTTGACAAACATCCTCAGCATTTGGCACACACTTAGCACTTAGTGTGCACCAATCGCATAGACTGATGATAGAAAAATTAGTAAGGCCCGCTTAATAAAATTTAATATACCTAAAACGAACAGAAGCACATTCTTGACAACTGATTAATTGATGACAATCAAAGAAAGTAAAATTGGTTGAAGCAAGCACGGCTGAATCAGCACTTTGAACTATTGATAGACGAGTGATAAGTCCATCCCGTGCTACCTCGCTTATTGTCTGAGTTCGAGCCAAAAGAGTTTTAAGGTTTGAGCGAATTGGTGTTGCGCAAACAACTCTTAAATAAACAGGACTTGTTAAACCCCAATAAATCCCAACTTACTGATCTCCTTCTCTAGATATTGCTGAAACATTGACTAGCAAATGATTTGGAAAATGAAAAGAGCAGTAAAGCGTTGCTTTGGTTGATCCATCATGACTAGCAAGTGCTGGCGGCGCATTTTCTATACGGACATGAATAGGACGTGAAAATGTAATTTGTTGCTCTCGTGGTTCCACGGAACGAATGGCAGGACAACGACCTGATTTGTAATTAAGCCAGTCTGCACGTGGATTTAAAGCATCTGCCTCACAAACTTCTTGCGTAGTACATGCCGACGGCTTTAAGCACCAACCACAGTATGGATCACCTGCATTCAGACAGGAGTGACAATCTTGTGATTGGGCGCAAAGACGAATGTTTATCTGAAGAAAATTTTATAGAAATCGTAAATATTGTTATTAATGAAAACCTTGTATAGCGCCCGCTTTTGTAATACGTATAGAAATCCATTCTTTTCGTCCAATTCAATGTCCTGCAAGATAGAAGTTCCATCGTTACTAACTTGGATTGACTTAAAAATGTGTGATTGTCCATCTTCACCTTCTAGTAACGCCTTAAATGTTCAAAAACAATATATTGAAATTCTTAAGCAAAAAGCCATACCTTATGAAGAACACCATCGCTCGTACCAATAAATGCAACAGTAGCTGTTTGAACGGATGAAATGGCTAAAGACGTAAAGAGTGAAGTTCGGTCCACAAGAAAAGCTCTAGCCGAAATTGGTATCTCTCCGCCGATATAGCTATTCACATCTTTGCCACACATAATCTCAGAGTCGGGATACCGTGTTGCCGTACACATTTTATCGGAATTGAACCAAGGAAGGTTTGTACGTGTATTTCCATTATAACAGACACGAACATTCTCAAAGAATTTGGCTTCAATATGTCGAAGAGAAAAAGCACATAACGCAGAGTCCCGAGTTGTTAGGTTCCTCTCTGGGCCTTCCCCTCTCACAAATGCTCCAAACAGAACAAGATCTGTTGGTTTTAATCGCATTGTTGCTGCTGAATAAAAATAATAGTCTAAAATAATATAAAAAATAATACCAAGATCAAACCCGGCATTGGCCAAATAAATAGCCTGGAGAAGATTGTAACTTTGGCCAGCCCATTCACACTCTAACGGAGCTTCGGTATATGAGTAAAAATTTGGATCTTGAGTACAGACTCGAACCAGCTATAAGAAAAATTAATGATTTTAAAACATTTGGTTTTAAAAACCTTTGAAATAATCGGTTGGGCATCAGGTTGCGGTGTATATTTAGGCTGTCTTGTAGCAAAATAAGCGAAACCATTGGCCTCAAAACCACCAATATAATCAATTCTAAATTCAGATTTAAATAAAATATGAGAGGAAATATACCTAAAAAACGGCATTCTTCTATAATCCAATTTCATATAGGTTCCGGAACTGATTGACTGCTCTGTAAACTCAAAAAGGCGGCCATTTTCCAGTGAAATGGAGGAGACTGAAGGCACGTCTAAAGCATCTCGGGGTCCTAGACAAATACAAATTTAGTAAAATTTCTAGCTAAACAAACCTAAGCTAATAGGAACATAGGTGGATCCAACATAAAGAACACGCGGTTGGGATGAAGACCCTCCTGTCGACGGGCCAGAACCAACAAATATTTGAGCAGAAGAATGACCATCATTAGGTACAATTCCAGGCCTAGAGAATCGAACATCACTCTCTCGGCGAATGTTTGACAAATTTCTGGTGCGGCAACGGCCCTATAAATAGGCAAAATTGGGTATAAATCAAAGAAAAAAGAAAAGAAAGAAGAAAATTCCCTCTGGTTACCTGATAAAGAGAAGTGCATTCAATCAATTTGTTAGAATCCGGATATATAGCCAACGCCTTTATATGTGAATCTGTAGGTACTAGTGGTTCTTTGCATATATTTAAGGCATCTGAAATTTCAAAAACAATTAAAAAATTTTATTTTTAGTCGGCATTTTTCTTATTTTTTCTATTTTCTCTCTCAATTTTCTCTTATTGTCAATCTCCGCCTGACACTGCGCTTGTTTTTTCTTTCAAATTATATGGGCCCTTGAAATTTTTTATTTGTTTATATTGCGATTATGCAAATTTAAGAGACAAAAAGTATGCAAAAATAAATAGACTTGCTATTATTTAAAAAATTAAAATTTTATTTAAACGGGATCAAGACCCAGAAGGACAAGTCCAAAAAACCCAGAAGGACAAACCCAGAAGGACAAGTCCAAAAATCCCCACAAATCCATCGATATCCCCTTTAATACCCACAAATCCGTCTTTATCTCCAAAATATTTGGCTTTGACCTATTGGGTAAGTTGACCTTCTGGGATGGACCCATTTAAGAACTCGCTAAAATCAATTAACTTGGAATAAAATTTCTATCGTTTACCCCAAACAATTTTGACTAAAGTATCAATATCTTCACCTGCTTATGATCTCATTCCATTTGATTTACCTTTGCGCTCTAAACTTTGCTTATCTTAGCTATAAATCTATTCTATTTCATTCTGCTTTGTCTCTTTTATTTTAAAAAACCGATTAGTTTCCTTCCCTTTTAATTTCTTTTTGCAAATGACGGAGATAGACAAAGTTAGGAATTTATCATAAAATTAGATTCAAAAATCGAAAAATTTTTCAAATTTAAAAATACCTGCACAAAGAACAGAATCAGCACGGGGCCCCGTTAAAGCATGTTCTCGGATTGCCAATCCTTCTGGTGATAAATCATACAAGTGATTAACAGCTCCAACATAAAGACGTCCCGTTGATCTATCCATGACCTAAACGAAGCACTTTATTGATTAAAAAGCCGAATTTTTAAATAAAAAGCGGTACTTATGTAGTTTACCCCCCATAGTCCCCGCCGCTTTTTCTCCTCTCCTCCTTTGTTATAAAGCGACTTATTTTCTGAAATAAACAAAAATCGAAAATATTACCCAACCGCCACTTTATAAACAAAAGAGGGAAGAAAAAAGGTTAGGGTTTATGGGGGGTAAAATACACAAATACCAGAAAAACTAACCATCCTCTGTAATTCCACTTCATGTCCTTCATAGCTATCTCGAAAAACAGCCAAAATCGCTTCTTCTTGTTGTTTTCGTTGTTGATCTTCACCATTAATTTGTACTGATGAAATAATTAAAAGAAGCAAAAATAAGACAATAAATATAGTTTTTGTTGTTAATCTATTAAAGGTAGACAAATTCCGAGGACATTTTTTTTGGAAATTTTCAACTTTGATGCTCCATTTGTCTATTTTAAAGGATGGTTCCCTTCTTTGGTTAACACTCAATTCAAAGGTGGGAACCGTCCGGCAATTTTGTTTTTGTTGCTGAGGGTTGTCTTTTGATGCCAGAGTTTGTCGTTGTTTTTGGTGATTGCGGTATTGACATTTGTTGTTAAAATTTGGGAGATCTTGACCACTGAAGCAAGGCACGTCAAAAATCTTGGTGTGTTTAAACATTCGGATATTGATGATGAAATAGATTAAAAATTCAAAAACCCATTATACTAGGAATGAAGTTATGAAAGCCCGTCTAGACTGAAATTTTAAGAAAATTGATAAGCAAAAAAGCTCAAAATGGTCAGTGAAAAGTAGAGCTTAAAATTTTGAAATTTGAAAAAAAACAAAGTTATAGATATAACAGAATTCACGATAAATTTAATTTAAATGAAAGAATAAGATGATTCATCTGATTGTGAGCATGATACTAGCTTGTCCCTTCCTATATGACCTTCAAACCCAATCAAGTGAATCGATCTGCTATTTTCGGTTAGCTACTTTATAAGCTTATAGAATATCAATTTGGAAGGAAGAATTTACTACATTTGGAGGAGAAGAAAAAGGGAAGTTCGTATATACTATCGCAAACACCCCCATTTTTTGGGGGGATGGGGTAGAAGGAGGGGCGCAAATGGGGAAGAATTTTTGTTGAATAAAGGGAATAGAAGAACAGAGGACAACGGATAGAGAGAAGGGCAATCGTTCAGTGTATCCCCCCACTCGGCGATGAATTGATTAGCTGGACGGAAGAGAAGACACCCCTTCCCCCCCCCCCCCCCCCCCGAATAAAAAAAAGTTTGGCTGTGGAACAAAGGGGGGTCATTCACTAAGGAAATGTTTGAAGGAGGATGCAAATGAGACCCTCTCAAATTAAAATTTTTTATGTTGCTTGTGATGATTGCTTATCTTTGTAGTTTTTTTCCAAGACTATTCCAACTGTACTTCCATGGCAAATTTATTTACGGCCCGTATTGTATTGATCTTTTTATTTTCCCTTTTGCTAAACATTCGTTATCTTAAAAGCACTCCAATCGGCTCATCGCCGCAAGACCACCACAACTACCACCAAGCTCTTAAAACCAAGACAAACACTTCATTTAACGAACAATGGATAGCAAAGAATAATGGGGCGGTGACAAAAAAAGATGGTTAGTTGGTGTAATATGAAAGGATTTTGACCATGTTGCGCTGTCCAATCAATGGAATGAATGCGAAAGTTTGGGACGAAAAAAGGGATAAAATATTAAGATTACAAAACTGTGAATGAAAAAAATATTAAAGCCAATTATTAAGGTCTAAATAGATATACCGTCCATCCATAATACCGTTCATATAAAATATTAAAAAAATATTTTTGCCCCTCCCCAAAGAAATTTAATTTTTAAAATTTTTGACCCTAAAAAATAGAATTACTAAATTAGAAAATAACAGATAAATGAAAATATGTAATGTATTTTTAAGTATTCACCCATCTGCTATAACATAATCGCTGCCCCTGGCCTTAATCCTCTCTTCGCTTGAAAATCTGCTGAATGCGCGAGCAGCAATTTTGGGATCATCCATTCACTAAATTTGCCGTTAGTTATTACTACTCTATTTTCGCATATTTATCCACCTAGTATTCAGTTTTTTAAGTATTCATTGAAGCATTTAATGCAGAACTGGTTGCTGGAAAGGATTAGAGGTTATAGGAAGGATTAATTATTAAAATGTTTAAGAAAAACAATTAAAATTATGAAATAATTAGTTGTAAATTAATAAACGGTTTTGAAAATTTAGCGAGAGAAAAATGAGGACAAAATCAGTCGTTAAATTGTTCCATTTTCTTTTAATATTCCAAAAATTTGTAATAAAAAATGAACGACTTTTTAAAGATAAAATATGTAGAAATTAGAAGAAATCCGAAAAATTTTTAACAAGCCAAATTCCATCGAGAAAAGAATTTCCCCTCCTTTTTTGGAGAGGGAATTCTTTTATGTGCCTTTTTCATTTCGCTCATTAGCTTCCTGCCCAAAATTTTAAACTTAGGCAAAACTGTTGTCCCATTGCCATTTGTTGTTTGTTTGTTGTATCATTTTTAAATCTGTCTTAAATGGAAGCCGGAAAATAAGGAAAAGTATTTGCGGAACACGCAATTAGGAGAGGCAAAATAAAGAGATAATAAATGCTCTTTTAACACATGTTTTACAGTTAAACAATTTATTTAGAATGCTAATGATTAACAATATAGATAAAATTATTAAGAGAGTATAATTGGAAAATACGATGGTCCTCAGGGCATTCCCGACTCACTTCAGTCCCGATCCTATAACTTATGAAGAGCCTGATAATTTTTACTTTTCTTGGTATCATTAGATAGAGAATTAAATACACTACAAGATCTCAAAAAATCAAAAATTTCGATTGATTTATAAAAAAGTTATGATCGATAAAGTGCCAAAAAATCACATTTTTTGAAAAGGTTTGTTTTTAAATCATAACTTTTTTAATCAATCAGTCGAGAATTTTGATTTTTTTTAAATCTTGTAGAGTATTCAATTTCCTATCCAATGGTACCAAGATCATGAGGAATTGACTATCCCTTGATGAGTTATAGGGTTGGAACTGGACTGCACCGGAACTGAACTAAACTGCTTCGGGGAAAATCTGTATAGAAATAAAAATTATAAAAAACATAATTTTAGTCACACTATTTTTTACAATAATTTTAGATGTTGTAGAGAAAAGTGATGAAGAAATAAATAAAAAAATTCTTTTGATTTTTTTAAAATATGCTTTATGGAAAGTTAAAGGGAAGAGAACGCTCTTGACATGGCTTTATTAGATCTGAAAGAGCACTACTTCGCGATGCAAAACGATGAGAAAAAAGAGCGGATCTGGTTTGTGACAGCCGATTTTGCAAATTAGGAGAGAATATAGTTAAGAGGATTGTACAAGTACAATAAGGAATTTATTGTTAATTTAAAATATTTAATAGAAAATAATACATATTGTATATCTTAACATGAAAGAAAGGAAAGATATTTTAGCTGTGATTTTGGAATATGAAATGCTAAAATTTTATTTTATTTTGCAAATACAAACAGAATTAGTATGTACATGTCCAAATTTAGATACTCACTCACTTTTTCTTTCCATTCTTTCCCTAGGCCATTTATCCCAGTTTGTGTTAAAATTGGGATAAATGCCCAGAATCCTCCCTCCTTTCGCAAGCAAATTTTATTTGGAGGTGGTCATTTAAAAAACATATTGTGCCTTTCTTCCTAAACTTATTAACGTACGAGATATTTTTGGCAAAATACAATATCAAAAATTTTAAATAACACAAAAACTATAGTCATAAATCCCATTCTTCTTCACCCTTATTGTTAGACTTATAATAACCTTAAAAATTTATAGGAATTCCGAAAAGCTGCATATCCATTAACCAGTCATTTTATTTTTTAAATAACTACTAAATTTTTTCACCGAAAAATAATTTTTTTCCAAATATTTTCTTTAAAAGTATTTTCATCACATTAAATAGTGACAGCACAGATGCGCCTTGAGACGTGCAAAAGTGTCAAATTTCACACAACTAGACAGATTTTACTGGAAGGAAAGGGAGATAGAAAAAAGGATTTTTGCAAGGATAAAATGTGAAAATTTGATGGCAGATGGGCAATGACCTATGCATGAATGAATTAGGTGAAAATATAAAATTGGAGGAAATGAGTATAGAAATCTGATAGAAAGGTGTTGAAAAAAGTTTTTTTGGAAATTAATTAGACAATGTTCCTGGTACTATTGGATAGGGAATTGAATACTCTACAAGATTAAAAAAAATCAAAATTCTTAACCGATTGATAAAAAAGTTATAATGTAAAAACTAACTTTTTCAAAGAAAAATTTGATTTTTCGGCACTTTATCGATCATAACTTTTTTATAAATCAATCGAAAATTTTGATTTTTTGAAATCTTGTAGTGTATTTAATTCTCTATCTAATGATACCAAGAACATTAAAAATTATCAGCCCTTTCATAAGTTATAGGTTCGGGACTGAACTGAGGTGCACCGAAATCTTTAATAAAAAAATAAAGAAACTAGGGCAAATAAATTTAAAATATTCTCTTCCTTTGTCTTTATCCGACTTAATTTACATTTTTGCTTGCTTTGCTTTATCCTCATTGCCCTATTTGGCTTGTTATTGGGGAAAATATTTACAAAGTGCAGATAATAATAATAGCGGTCACCGTCTCTCTCGCTTTGTTTTGTTGGTTTCGGGATTATTATTTTTCCTTTCTAAATATAGCCTTTATTCTTGGGCCTTTAATAATGAGAGATGATAGCAATTAAATATCACATTTTCATTTGTGGAAAGAAAAATAATTAAGAGAGTGGACATTACAAATAAAAATCGTAAAGCATTAACCTTCATTTACTCATCATTTGTAGAAGAATTATTTTTAGAATGGCTTTAACGAAAAGGTAATTATTTAGAAGAGTAAATAGATGCTTATAGAAGGAAATGTATTAGATAAAAAGTAAAAATATTATGTAAATATTAAAGAATTGTTTTCACAGCTTTTCTAATTAAACCTTTTAAAATAAAGGAAAATAAAAGCTTCAATTTGGTGGATTAAACGGTAATACTTCGGTTTAAGCCCCCTCCCTTTTTTCCTTTCCAGTTTTTCTATTTTTCCTCTTTTCATGGTAAATTATATACCATTCGAAAGTCTTGGAAACAGGAAAAAAGGGGGGGGCATAAACCGAAGTATTACTGATGTAAGAGGAAGGATTATTTAATTGAAAATTTAGTAGCAGAATTAAAAAAAATATAAGGTTCTGCAATTCGAGCAAATATAGTCAGTCGGTACTTTTTTTAACTCTACTAAAATAGCGAGGTCAGTTGTTTTGATAGAGAGCCTTTTTGGCTGCATGCATCATTGCATTTTTGATGGCATAATCTCCGCGCAACAGAAAATGACTGTCGGTCGTGCAACAAATAACAAACATTATAAACTGGTAATAAAGTGAGTAAAAAAGGGTTTTTAAAGGATTAAATAAAAATATAGCTTTGAAATGTACAAAGAAAGTGTGAAAATGTTTTTAGAAAAATGCTTCTTCCAAAAGTGTAAAAATGTTTGATTCTCCGAATTTTCCGAATTTTTTTTTCCCAAAAATAATTATAATTAAATTATAGATAGTACATATAATCAGTTTGTGTAATAAAGGAATCGGTGAAAGAAAACAGCGAATCTTTAAAAAATTAATTAAATAAAAAAAGTAGAAGGGAATAAATAAGCAGGTGGAACAAATTTTTAACAATTAAAACAGAAAAAAATTTAAAAAAATTAAAACCAGAAAAAAATCGACAAAAATTCAAGCAGCATATTGGTCGATAATAAGAAGAAATAAAAAAAGAACTAGGCCCGTATCTCTTTTCGGTGTCAAGATTCCAAAAACCAACGTAAATACCCTGAAAATCAACATAAAATTGGGTAAGCCGATTCAAAAATATTTTCGATCCCTTATGTATTTTTTTAAAATTTCATTTTAGGCCTATTTGAAAGCACTTGAAATTTGCTACAAACGTGTCAAATTTCATTTTTAAGAAAAAATATTTCGAGCAGTTATGAAGACGTTCGTTAGTTGACCTCTACTTTAAATAAAACAAAAATATTTCTTAAAGTTTTTTGGAATTTTGTTAGAGAAAATAAAGCAGATAAAATGATTTAAAGGTGTGAAAAAGTCTTAAAAGCTTGCAAAACTACTTTAAGCAAAATTTTGCCATTTTAAAAGGTTGCTCTTGTTTCAAGGAAATGGTCAACTAGCGGAAATTATATTTTGTTAAAAAACAAAAGGAAGGTTTTAAAAGAAAGTTTGAGAAATTGAAAAATATTTTTGAAAAAATATTTTTAAGAAAATTTTTTAACGCATAAAAAATGAGGAATAAATAATTTTTTATTTAAAAATAACACCAATACTTTTTTAACTTTTTTTGCTCCATTTGGGTCGATTAGCAGACTTTTTGTTGTTGTTGCTAATGGCCACTTTTTAGGACTTCCTTGGTGGTATTTCTTTCTTGGGTTGGGGAGAGAGCTTTTGGCAAAATAAGGATTAAAAAGGAAAAATGCTAAAAGAAAAGACTTTTTGCCTTAAGGGAAGGGTGAACAAAGATTGAAAAGAAAAGGATATTTAAAAAGAAATTTAAGTTTGACCGGAAAGACGTGATTAGTTAGCTAAAAGAATAAGGAAAAATTCAACTTTCCTAGGGTAGGAACTCAGTTGAGGTGTATCTTAAAATACATATAATGCTAATCCTTTATTTGATAATTATTTGACAATATATCATAAAAATTTTTAAAATTTTCAATTTTCATTTGGCAGTTCAAGATTTTCAATTACACCTGTCAGTTCAGCTTATAATTTGTCGTTTGTTCTCCTTTTCTTCCTCCAATTTTGTAACATTTTTAATTTTAACTTCATCATTTTCCTTTCTAGTTGTATTCTCAACTGGTACCAATTTGTAGGAGTATTTTATTTCTTTTTTTGTAAACAAGCTAAAAGTGTTGTCAAAACAAAGTTTGTAGTTACGCCCTGTTTCTACTAAAAGGGAGCCAAATTCTGGCACATAATCTGTCAATATCCGATAGATTGGCCATAACTTGAAAAAAACGATATAAAATAGTCTTAACCCCTTTTTCTAAACCTCTTGTTCCTCTTCATTAATCACTCCAAAATCAACATCAGAGGAACTTATCCAAAACCAATGCAACGTTTGTTGAGGGAACCCAGGTTGCGCAGGAACAGAAATATCAACAATTCGTCTCTGCCTTGCGGGCACAATTAATTTTGTAAGTTGACCTTCTGGTACGTGTTGAGGGTTTGTGGCAGCAGAATATCTTTAAGAAGACCCCTAGTATTAATTTTTAAAATAACCTCATTTACCTCATTCCTTTCGGAGGCAAACCACCAATACGTAAAGTACCCCATTCAGGATCACCATTAAGTGGTTGTCTAATTCCTCCCCAACGTCGAAATAAATTTTCTCTTCCAACTCCCTCAGCTAATTGTTCATGATAAGAAGAATCAAGAAAGATAACTTTCTCTCTGCTTTGTTCAGACAATACTGGTTTAATAATTGCATAAGCAGTTTTGACAAGATAATGAGCATTGATAACATAAATCTGCAAAAATATGATTTAAGATTATTGACAAAATTATTTATGAAGGAAAACACGGAGCAGTTCAGTTCAGTCCCGAACACGGAGCAGTCCTATAACTCATGTACATATAACATGTTTATTTTTTGGTGGCCTGTAGTGTATTTAATTTTCTATCCAATGATACTAAGAACATTAAGAGGTACAGATTCCTTCAGAAGTTATAGGGGCCGGGACTGAACTGAGGTGTACCTGAAAAACATACTTGTCGCAACATATCAGGAAACAAATCTTGTAATTCTTTTAACAAGGCTGCATAGACTTTTAAACCGATTGTAGTTAAATGATCAGAATTGAACCCTTCCAAGTCTATAATCACGCAAAGTCCAAGTTTTCGTTGAAGTTTGCGTTCTTGGAGTTGAATGAGCTAAGATTTAACGTTTAAAAATTAAAAAAATTTTTTGCCTTATAAAACAATGCCGTCTCTACAACACAAAGGCGATAAACGTCGCTGACACGGCCACATCTAGCCAGCTGTTTGGGATGTGATCTACCTGAGAATGTTATTGCTTATAAAAAAGTAGTTAATTTTGAACCCATTGTTTGCAATGCAAGTAGATTTCCTTCTTTATCGTAGCCTAGGGCACCACCAGGATAATAATCTGCTGCGCTAAACTCATTTTTGTATAATAATGGGCATACTAAGAACCTAGTTAGTTGGCGAGTGAAGCCATTTAAGGTGTCAATGTCATCAAAGAACATTTCATTAATCCGCATAGAACGAAACACTTGACTAGCCCTTTTAAATCGTGGCACAATTTCATCTTAATTAATGCCAATTATAAAATGAAGTAAAAGAGAGTTGGATCCTCCTTTTCCTTACAATGATAAATACCCTACCAAAGCGATTGTTCCATCCATGTAGCCATCTCAGCAAAGAAAAATTATCATTGAAAAGTGGAGTATCTTGCAGTAATTGCTCCCCCAGGCATTTCCTTAGTTCTGCTATTCTGTCTTGAACCGACCAGCACATTCTTATAAATTAAAATATTAAATTAATTTACTGCTCAATTTTGATAATAATCTTGAAATTTAGACAAACTGATAATAAATAATAACAAACTGATAAAAAATACTAGCCAAATTATTTTATTTTTTAATGTTTAATTTATTAATTTTGTTTTATATACACTTCCAATAATAAGAAAATCAATGGGGAAAGGTAAAAAAATTACACGTAAAACTTGCGCAAGAAGTTGCGTATATAAAAAATAATCAAACAGGTGTGTCTAAAAAGAGCATTAGAACGAAAATTAATAAATCGCAACAATTAATAAAAATAATTTAAAATACAGGTCTCAAAACTCGTCTTAAACATGGCCACCTTACTCACCAAGATTGAATCCATGAATTTCTCTTTTTAGTCTATTTTGGAGGTAAGGGTCTGGGCTTAATAACCCAAAAGTTTGGAGTCGCTCCGGCAATCATTCATTCGGGAATGGGAGAAAATCTCACGCGAGGTAGTGCGAACTATTGCTAAAAAATTTTCCGCGCGCCTTCAAATTTGTAACCAGGCAAAGAGTGGCACATAAAAATTTCCTAGTATTTTTGGGTCACACTATTTTGAAAGAATTTAAGCTTCATAATTCGCAAATTTAAATAGTTGAGGAGGTGCCACCAAAAAATACAAATTACAAATATTGTGAGAGAGGAACAAATACGTATATGAAAGCCAAGATTGTAAATAAAAATGGAAAAAGTGTCAAATTAAATTAAAATTATAAAGTGACTGATCGAGAACGTTAAACTTTTTTTTTTAATTTAAAGAAAAGTAAAATACATATGTAGTAAACATTTTGTGTAGTTAGAACTTCAAAAAATGGTCTCCGAAAAAACAAAAAAATCTCAAAATAAAATTTCTGAATAAAAAAATTTTGATAAATTTATTTAAATATTTTAGAATTATTTAAATAAAAAGTGTTAATTTTGCAAAATTTTTGCGAAAAATAATTAATCAAAAATATTTACGAACTGACTGTTATTGGATTACGTAATAAAATTTTACACCAGTAAATAATAAAATTTAAAAGTTAATTAATTAAGAAAAATTAATTTAATTGGCGATAATTAGTAGGACAGAATAAAAGAAGAAAATGCCAAATTAATTTTTATATATTTTACGGAGCAGTTCAGTCCAGACCCTATAACTCATGAAGGGATAGTCAACACTTAATGTTCTTGGTACCATTGGATAGAGAATTAAATACACTATAAGATATCAAAAAATCAGAATTTTCGGTTGATTAATAAAAATGTTATAATTTAAAAACTAACTTTTAAAAAAATGTGATTTTTCGGACTTTATCAATCATAACTTTTTTATCAATAAGTCGAAAATTTTGATTTTTTGGTAGCTTGTAGGGTATTTAATTCTCTATCCAATGATGCCAAGAACATTAAGATATACACATTCCTTCAAAAGTTATAGGGCCGTAACTCAGTTTAGGATTTCCTATACTTTTTGAATTCTCCTTTTTCTTCCATAATTCTTAATCCCTGAATTTTTTTACTATTTTGTCCTCTTTTTTTCACCATTTTTTACAGCTTTCCTTCAAACAAACAAAAAAATTTTATATGCGTAAAGATGTGACAGTCCCAAAAATACTGGTTTTTTACTTTCCTATTGGCGAGTCGCATCGAGGACTTTCTACACATCATTGTTGTTATTGTTCATTGTTTCCCGCCTAATCTCTCCACGACTCCACACTTTCCCACGTTTTTTGTATAGTTTTTTTAACTTTTTTAAAACTATTTTTTCTATTTTTTATTTGGTTTTGTATACATTTATACTTATTTAGTTAAAATTTTGTGGTTTAAAGCATTTGGTCATAAATTTTATTATCTAGAATGAACTTTAAAGAAAGCCATATGTTATATGTGGTCATTGGCCACAAAGTCCTTCATGGTTTTTATTACACTTTATTAAACTCCCCAAATATAAAACAAAATGTTGAGGCCTTTCTTTTAATAAAAAGCTTAGAAATAAGCAGTTTTATCTGAAAATTCTCTATTCTCGAAGACTTTATCAAATTGAAAGTTCCTTTTTTATTTTCGCTTTCACTATCATTCGCTCAATCATTCTTGTCATTTTTTATCATTTTTATAATTATCATCATATATTATTAGTTCAGGATATAGTCAACTATTTTATCTCTCCAGTTCACATTTTTATAGGAGTTGATCTTTTGAATATTGCAGTTAGCTAGTACCCGTTGTGTTTTTCTAACAAATCCCGCGCCCATTTAGTAGAAGAAACTCGCTGGCAAATAAAGAAAACAAAAATAATGAAGAAAAAAAAGCATAAAGTGAAAAGAAAAAAACATTCCCCACAAATCCGATATCCATAAGTTTTTTTTATTCTGCGTTCTAGTTCTTGCATAATAATTGACACTTTTTAATTCCAAAATGCTTGTTTTCTTGCTAATTATTTTTTGTTTTTTTTTCTCTCCGTTTCCTCATTATCAACTTAAAAATCCCCATTTTTGACACTCATGTAAATATTATTTACATACTTATGACCCTGTTTCACCTAAAAAAATTTTTTATTGCCATTGATCGCCACGATTATTCTTTTTTTAATAAAATACGTGTGGAAAGAATTGGCTCTTTTTTCTCGTACAAAATACAATGCTTTCCTTACTTATCTTTGTTCCCTTCAAATTAGTTTTTGGTCCTATCTTTTAACAAGGGAAATGAACAATAAGTAGACTTTTTGGGACATTTCTGAAGAAAAATTGAAATCTTCAAATAAATCAATTCGTTTGGCATCCACCTTTCTTTTCTTTCATAATGCCAAAAATTTTACTATAAAAAGAAACTAAACTTTTTCATTTGAAACTTACCAAAATTACTATTTTCCATATGTATTAGGCCCTAATTTTTTATTTATTGATTTACTTTTACTCTAAATTTGCGCGATAACAGCTTTTCAAATTTCTAAATTTTTCTAATTAAGCAACTCGATAACACTTACTCACTCGTGTTCTAAACATAACAATATGCCAGATTGTCCAACGTGTAACCGCCCTGTCTATTTTGGTTTGCTTAAAGCGTTTAAGTTAATATTATGTAATTTTATTTTAGCCGAACGTGTTACTTCCATTGGGAAGGACTGGCACCGACCATGCCTTCGCTGCTACAATCAAGCATGTAAGAAGACGCTCTCCGCTGGTGGTCATTCCGAAGTGAGCAAAACTCTTCTTATTTGAATTTTATTTTTAAATTTTAGCACGAAGGCAAGCCTTATTGCAATCGTTGCTATGGAGCATTGTTCGGACCTCGCGGGTGAGAAATTTCCAAAAATATTTTCTAAAACCGATTTTTTGTAGCTACGGTCATGGTGGAGTTGAGTCGCACGTCTTCTTGGGCGGTACTACTGGAGGTACGAGGGCTTCAGTAACAGGCCAATAACAAAAAATGGATTGAAGATTCTAACACAAAATATAAGAGATGAAAATTTTATTAAAGATTGCCATCTATAATGTAAATAACCTTTTTTCTGGCCTTATTCATTCTCATTATAACCTTTTACTCGTTGTTGAAATAAACCAAAATTTTTAAAGATTGTTTTTTTATTTGGTGGACATACCAAGTGTACCTTCTAAATTAGGGGAGCGCAATGACACCGGGATCTGGGCCTAGAGTTCTGCCAAAATCTGGTAGAGTTCTGCCAAAATCGTCGTATTCCAAGTCAAGTTTAATTTTAGCCTTTTGAGCTTAAATTTTTTTTTGTCATAATGTTTATTTCAAAATAGCTAACGAAACAGAGAGCTTAATCCGTCAAAAAATGATTTTTAACAGATTTTTTTAGGGATTGAACTTTGAATTCTAAGACAAAATGATAGAAAACGACGAGCCTTCATTGCAACAACAATTTGTATATTGTGAGAATATTGTAGAAGATTTGTTACATGACCGTTTAGGAGATTCTAAATCACAACAAAGGAATGTAAGGTTTTCATTTTTAGAGACAAATTTCGTTTAATTTTTAAGGATAAACTCAAAAATTGCATTGAACGATTACAATTAGTGAGCAGAACAGTAGAGAGCCTCTCATTGTTCAGTACCAATGATCAGGTTGAAGAGCTGCCGACTACTTCACTTCGTTATTTGCTTGTTCCAGCCTATTTTGCTTATGTTCTTCAAGAAATTAATGTTGAAATTGGAAAACGACCCGTTTACTTAAAATCCGCAAAAGTAATTTTTTAATTCAATTTTTTAGGTACTTGTGGGTCATTTCAACCAGTTTTTGCGGACATGTTTGATTCGGAGTTATAATGATCAGATATAAAAAAAAGTGAAGGTATGGATGCTCTTACCCAGCATAATTATGAGTCCACATAAATATATTCGCAAAAACCGGATTGGGATAACCTCCACAAGTATTTTCTTAATCAGAAATATATCTTAGGCTAGCTATAGGGAATTCCTTCAAAATTTGCTTACTTACGGACTTATCAACTTTAAACTTCCATGGATAAATGGCGATGAAGATACAACAAAAATTGAATTGAAAAAGGAAAGTTTTGAGGATTTATCTGCAAAACGACAACAAAAAATTTCTCGGTTGCGTCAAATGGAACAACTTGAAAATACATTGGAAAAGCTCCGCATTGAGGAAAGAAGAGATGATGATGACGCTGCCAAGGTTTTAGACTATGAATAGTTATAATACAATAAATTTAAAATTAAGCGCGAAGTTATTTTTGTTCTTCTTCGTCTTTGGTCGATTAGGGCAGTTAAGGAGCTGGACACCATTGATGGCAAGTTTTTTTGAATAATTTGTTTTTTCGGTAAAATTGTCATTTACGGGACCTTTTTTCCCTGTTTGTATTTTGCCAACAATCATTCGAGAAGATTATTTCTATCGTGTTTTGGAAAAAGAGAAGTCTGACATTCTGTAAATGAGAAAAATTGGGGACGAAACGGTGACCCGAAAAAGATAATTTTACTGTTTCTTTATTTAGATGAGTTGAGATTATTGGAACAAGCTAGTTCTTGTGTTGCAGAGGAATCAACTTCTAATATGTCCCATGTCGAACGTATTTTTTTCAAAATTTTTAAATTTATTTACAAATTTAATTTAGAAACTGCAAAATTTACTCCATTCATACTTACTCGAACAGAACAGCAGAAGAAAGTTTTTGGCTTAGGCTATCCAAGTATTCCCACTGTCAGCGTTGATGAATGGTTTGACGAAATGAAAAAAACTGGAGGTTTTGGAAATATTGGTTCTAATAAACGACAAATTATTCAATCTCATAATGATGAGCATAGTGATGAAGATGATGATGAAACCAAGAGACAATCAAAAATTCGGATGGATGAATGGAAAGATATTAATCCTAGGGGTTGGGGGAATACTTTAAATAAAGGTTGAAATTTTATTAACGCGGGAACATCGTGGGCTGTATGTGCAAAAATTTTTGTATATTTTTGCACAATCGTGTATAGGTTATCGACTGCTCTACAAGATGGTGCAAAAATATAAAAAATCTCACATAGTCCGAGATTTTCCCTTGTAAATATCTAAATGATAACTTTATTGCTACATTGTTTCCTCCATTTTACAATAAATAAAAAATTTTTAATTTTAATACTTATACGATTTTATTTGTCATTCATTCTATGTATTTTTTTTTAATTTTTAAGAATTTTTTAAAGCAATGTGTTTTAAGTTTTGATTATATGATGAGCAATTTAATTGATCAAAAGTCTGAAAGTGAAGAAAGCGGTGAAGATTCGGTGGATCATATTTTAAATTTGCGTCCTAAAATAGTTGCCAAACGAAGACTTAAAGGTATAAATTCTAATTCGCCTACGAAGACTGATTCTTTCGACAATGTTATTGAGGTTTTATTTTTTATTGTTTCATTAATGTTAGAAAGATTCAGGATAAGAAACCCGAAAATGCTGGAAAATTGTGGGAAGAGACAACAGTAATGCGTTCCTTGGAAGAAAAGTTGGTTTCTGGAAATGCAAGTTCTATTGCTCAATTACGCGACCGTGGAGTGGAAACTTATGCTTTAGATTTGGGAAAGAAAAACTTTAATATTAAAAATAGAAAAAGGCGTTGTACAGATGATATTTACGACACGCTTATGAAACAAGAAGGTGAGGATCTGAATGACAAGGAAGCAAAATTTGAGGTTTTTATCTAATTGTAAGAATAGGAATTTAATATGGGAATTCCTATTCTCGTCTTACTATAGTAGGATAAGATTTGATTTTTTGCTTTTCCTGGGGATTTTGCTGAATTTGACCAACCACAATATTAGTTCCTAATATAAAAAATAAATTATGATTGATTATTCTATAGTCAGGTGATGAGAAGCAACTTTGGGGTGATGTGGACACTACTTCAAAAGAAATTCCACTCGAAAGTCAATATAGATGGAGCACAGGAAGAACGCATCATAAACGGTTTAAACATTCTCGTAAATTTGGAAATCAACAGCAAAAGCAACAAAGGAAATTCGTTCCACCGGCAAAATTTTTGCCGCGTCGTTTAGTAACGGAATACTATGAGAAAGACAAATTGTTTGGCACTATGTTGGATCCTGAAAATATGGAGATGGAGCAATTGGCGAATCAACTTGCGGAAGCGTTGGGTGAGAAGGAACCGGTAAGTAGTAACGCCTAAATTCTAGTTTCGTTTCTAATTGATTTTATTTTAAGGTTCTTATACGTAAGGCTGTTGAATTGGCTGGAAAACAAGTTTCTGTTGAGATTTTCAAAAAGTGTCAAGATGTTGAAAAACAAGGTGGAATGCTTACAAAGAAAGAAGATCGCCGTAGGACGCCTGGAGGAGTATTCATGCAACTTTTCAGTGAAAGGGAGGACATTAAGGAGGAACAGAAGGTTATTTTTTTAATTCCAAAACTATTAAATATTTTTTTATATTCTTTTTTAGAAAGAATTGTTCACGCTTGGAAATAAATTGATGAAAGAAAAAAGGAAGGAATTTAAGAAAAGGGCAAAAGAAATTCGGAAGAACAAGAACGCAGAAGCAACAAACAATCTCCCGCAGGATATTGAGGTAATTTTATTATTTTCACAATTAGATAATTTGGGGATAAAATTCGTAAATTAAACTATAATTTAAAGAATAAGGATCTGCCAACGACCAGTGATGTCTTCAAGACCGATATTATTAAAAGTGATATTAAAAATGAAAATACACCAGAAGACGAATTAAAGAGTATTTAAATTTATTAGAAAACGGGTCATACATAATATTTTTATTATCTAAAGTTGATATTGAGTCTTATAACATGTAATATTATTTATTTTATCTATGAAATACATTTAAATGACCTCAAAGGGAGAAAGAGTTTTAGAATTAAGCGTAGGTTTCAATATCAGAGTCACCTTATCAAAATTTTACACCAGACTAGGTCAAAGCATAATAAAAGTTAAGGAAATATCACATCACAGATGTGAAATTTTACATAATTTTTGGAAACCAGAGCTAATTGAAAGGGCTTTGGTTATCAGGCTGCAATATTTCACATTTTTGGTGAGGGGCATAACGCGCATTAGAAATATTTCAGGACAAAATTTCAGGCATCAACTAATTCCTAAAGGAATGTAACGGCCAACCTCCTGTGGTTATTAAAAATATGTAATACGCGTATGAACCCCGGGAAACCTATTAAAAATTGAAACAATTTTGACTTGGCTAGTTAATAGCCACAGAATAATTTTGTATTTTTACATTAGTAACATTTAATGATACAGCTCTTCCAATTTCTTACAATAAACTAATTCCATTTCTTGTGCACGCTTCCACAAAGATGCATCGCCACGAATCTTGGCTGTCCACAGGAGACTCTCACCTAATTTAAAAAAGAAAACTTGGGTTCTGTTTTAGCTGAAAAAGAACTAACGATTGATCTTTTCCTGTTGGCATCTGTTTCGAAGCACTGATATATATTCATTTTCAACATTGTTTTCGACATGTTGGACCTGGACCTTATCTCTGTATTTTTGCTCAAAATCTTGTTTCACAAAGTAGGGAACTTGTAAGTCTCTAGTAAAACGCTGTACAATGTAGGTGCTTAAAAATAACAAGAGATAATAATTTTATACAATAAAACCTGTCACGATTTAAAGAGTATGGGGGTTCACTTGAAAAGAATTGGACAAGAAGGCCACCAATGAGAATAACGAGGATTGGCAAGATTTGAAGCAACTGGTGAAGGAGAGACTTAAAAATACATTTAGTTTTGTTTACAAAATTAGTTTCTTACAGGTTCTTCTTGCTGCTGTCCATAATTTTGTCTAAAATGAAATTGGGTTCTGCGTCTATTCATTGCCGTGTTTGAAAATGCACCTCCAAAAAACATTTCAAATATATCCTCTGGTGACATTTCAGCTGAAAATTTAATTAGAAAAAGGGGTTAAAATGAGTAAAAACCTTCAAACCCTCGATTAACATCAAATTCGTAAAATTCTGAATGGTGATGACGGTGGTGGTGTCGGTGATTTCTATGTGTAATTCCCTGATCCGCCGATCCAAAGCGATCGTAGTCTTCTCTCTTTTTCGAGTCGGAAAGAACAGCGTAAGCATTACCAAGAGCTGAACAAAATTAAATTAAAGATTACTCGAATAATTAAACCTTTAAAAGCCTCTGTAGCACCAGGCGCTTTACATTTGTCTGGGTGTAATTTTAATGCCAATTCCTTGTATTTTTTCTTGAGCAAAGTTTCACTAAATTCTACACTACTTATTTGGAGTATTTCATAATAATCTTTGCAATGCCGTATTCTATCAACATGTGAAGCTTCTTCTGTTGTATAATTAACATTATTTGAAGCATTTCTCGAGGAACTTTTGGAACGTGATTTTGTTCTTTGAGCTTCTTTAAAGGACGAATTTCGATTGGGAGAACGAGTTGGTCTTTTTCCTTAAAATGGGAAAAAGGATTAATTAGGAAAGATATAGGTAAAATTGCCATTTATGTGACGCATGTACTTATCGCAATAGACCCTTTTTAGTTGATTCTGTGTCACAGGCAAATGTAGGGGCATTTTGGGAGGGATAAAAAATGCATCACATAACGACAACCTTACTAAGGTTTAAATTAATTTAGCAAAAACTTTTAAAAACCTGTATGACTCGGTCCGGGTGAGTCACTCTTTGCTTTTGCCTTTCTATTTCTCAAGGCTTCTGCCTCATCAAACGAGTTGTACTGATCATCATGAGAATAACTGTTGTCGTCGTTTTCTTCATCCTGTTGTGAATTTGAAGAACAATTGTTAAAAACGTGGCCATTTCTCAGAATTGAGCTAACATCACAACTTGGATCCAGTTGTTTGGCTTTTCTCAAAAGCTTTTGCATTCTAGGCATATCATTACTCTTCATTGCTTCTTTGGCTCGGAGTACACATTCTTCGGCTGCATCTTTATTTGCATCAATCACCATATTTTAGGAAAATAAAATAAAACTAAAAAAATTAAAAATAATATAAATTTGCTGACGTAATTTTTAATCGTGTTTTTCGAAATTTGACATTCGATTATTTTAAAAATAAAAGGCTGTTGAGTACCGCTGGACTGAGTTGATTGAAATATTGAAAAGCTATGGGGAGGACTCTAAAGGCTCGTACTCAAATGTCGTTGTTATAAAGGAAATAGCCCGGTTAGATGCAGCAATGAAAAGAATGGCTGCTGGCTGATTCAAAATTGGGCCATCTTTCTTGATTTATGTTCGATTCGAATAAGTTTCATGAAGGGTCTCGAAGATCTTGACTCTTTTTCTAATTACTTGTTCTGAACATTCTACTAAATTGTATGCAGATTGTTCTACAAAAGTCTCTAACTTTTTGACGGCTGCTCAGGTTGTTCTGAAACGTCCTTACCCAAGAAATTTAATCGATTGGCCTGAGCGGTCTCTCAAGTCTCATTTTTAGCATTTTAAGAAATCGTTCTAGTTTGGCTTTTTACCAATTTTTTTAATTTCTTGTTTTTTTATTTTTCAGTAAAATTAAAATACTAATTTTTGAAAATGGCTGCCGTTATACAAACAGATGTTTCTACGAGTAATGATTCTCAAGTTGACAACACTTCCAATGACAAACATGCTGATATTAAAATTGTCGATATGGAGTTGCAACAGGACGGAAAAGCTGCCCTAAAGGTTTATTTTAATCAGGTTTGATTTTCTTCTTAATGCTCGAATTTAAGGATTTGCTGTCAAAAATAAAACCGAGCAGTTTTGGCCAGAGGCGTAATTATTCAAGAATCGATATTTCTGCTGAAAAATGGTTAATGGCATATGATGAGGCTTCTTTAGCAAAATTAGAAAATCCACCGTCTTTGGCTGATGGAATTAGTATGGAATTGGAAAGGGTTTGTTATTAAACTTGCTTGAGTAAACCGAGTTAGCCCCCATTTTCTACAGCAAGTATCTTCCTGTATATCAGACTCCTGCATCAATTTCAGTCTTGTCCTTGTGGCATATTTGATCACACACAGGGACAGGGAAGACCATTTCGTACATATAAAAGTAAATACTTGAGGAAGAAAACAGGGGCCATAAAGTTGGTTTACCCGTTTGCTTCTCATGACTTAAAACTCATTTTCAGGACATCCGTTACTTGGGTTGTGAATTAATTCAATCCGGTGCTATTTTATTAAAGTTGAGCCAAACAGCAGCCGCAACAGCACAAATTTTATTTCAACGCTTTTATTATCAAAAATCATTTGTTCGTCACAATTTTGAGGTCTAATATTAATGCAATTTCATTTTAACCTTTTTTTCACAGCATATGGTCTGCGCGTGTCTTCTGTTGGCCAGCAAAATTGAAGAGCAACCAAGAAAACCTAGGGAGGTTATAAACGTTTATCATCGACTCAAACAATTGCATCAGCATAGGAGAAAAATCAGCGGCGGTGGTGAAAGCTGTAGTGTCAGTCTTCAACAACTTCGACCAAAGAAGTAAGGAAATTATTGTTTCTATTAAAACATTATTATTTTTGAGCTTTGTATTGCTTAAAAATTAATAATTTCTAAGTAAAGCTTGGCTGTTGAAACGACAAAAAATATCGGGCTACATATGACGTTTTACTAGGAGTAGTTTTCTGGGAGTCCATTTCCGTCGCATTAGCCCTCGGGACTGATGCGTCCCCTTACCTCGATTTTATTTAAGTTTGTAGATTGGAAATCGGAATTTCTTTTCCTATGCGGGTTTCGACTCTAATACTGATTACCTTACGTTACATCAGAATAGGTATTACTTTAGGCAATAGGCCTGAGTTTTTCAATTAATTTTTATTTTCAATGTTAATCTTATTTGAAATATTTCTATCAGCATATTTTTCTTTGAACGTTATTTCATATTTTTAATATTTTATCTCTTTCTACTTTCTAATACGCCTTTATTTCTTTTGTTTGGGGTTGGTTTTGGGGCGTTTATTTAACTTGATAATAATCCAATTTTTATTAGGTGCACTCACAGGCACTTACCACAACTTTACATTCAATTTCAATTATCTTCCTATTATTAGTTGTTGAACCAAAGACAAATTTATTGTTAAAGGTTAGAAAATTGTTTTGTTTAATTGCAGGATTGAAGGTAATGTTTTTGGAATTATGATAAATTTTAGATGTCTTTATGAGGTTAAGACAATAATAATTGTTTAGAAAATTTGTCAGGTTTTTTATTTTTGAAAGTATTTTTTATTTACTTTTTAATTCAGTTACTGGATTGTCTTCTTTTGAACTCCCTGTTTTTATTGTTCGAAATCGCTGTTAGCTGTAAACGTTGGAAACTCGCACGCCTCTTAAAAAGGATGGTTTTATTTTTTTAATTTGATTTCCATAAGATTAACAATAAGCAGTTTAATTTTTAATTTTCTGAAAAGAATGCATAAGAGCAGTGATAATCTAAAATTTTAAATTTCTGCGAGTGTCCTACGTTTGCGGCTATTCTTCCCAATTTTTATCATTGTTATTTTTATTTAAATTTTAGTTATTGTCTTTTGTCGTTTCAATGGCCAATTCAAACTCGAAATTGTGCGGGGGCACATCCAATGATTTTTTACCAAATATTTTTACCTTAAATTAATTTTATAATTTCACAGATTTGATCATTTGGAATTGGGCGGTAGCAAATACATGGACATGAAGAATAATGTAATCAAATCTGAGCGTCGTCTACTCAATGTCTTGGGATTTGTTGTTCACGTATGAAAATATTTTTCTAAAAAATTTTTTGTTAATATTTTTAGGTTCATCACCCTCATAAACTCATCTATATCTACCTGCATATTCTTGGCTTGTTACGCAAAGAAAGTGATCCAAACGCGACTAAGGAACAAATTAATCGGAGTAAAGAATTACTTCAAAAAGCTTGGTATTTTTTTTATAATTTTTTAGAAATTGAATCAAAATATCTTTTTAAGGAGTTATATGAACGACGGCCTTCGAACAGATATGTTTTTGCGTTATACTCCCGAAACAATTGCTTGTGCTTGTATTCAATTGGCAGCTAAAACTGTTGAGCAACCTGTGATCCTCCCTAAATCGCCTTTCCCATGGTTTTTGTTTTATAAAATTTTTTAATAATTTTATTTTTCCTTCCAAAGGTTTGAACTCTTTGATGCATCCGACCGTGACATTCGCCTCATTTCTCAGATGTTAATGTGTCTTTATACAAGAACAAAGGCTCCAAGTCTTGATTTTATTCATTCACAACTGGAGAAACATCAAAAACGACTTTCTGATTCTGATAAAGCTAAGGAATTGGCAGAGAAGGCAAAAGCTTATGCTGATATACAGGAAGCAATTAAAGCTGTAACAAGTACAAAATCAACTTCAAATGTTCAACAAACTAAAAAAGATGATGAAAAAGCAGTGAAAGCTGAAGCGTAAGAATTAAATATTTTAGTTAGGTATCTTGATTTAACGAATCAATTGAAATAGCTAACCTGTTCACGGGTCCTTAGGTTTTTATGATTTCATTCAAAACCGATTTTTACTAACTGCTTGGTATAACCCCTTCTATCAAGTCTTCCATTTTCAGCCCCGCAGGAGAAAATTTTTTAAATTTGGAAGGTCATAAGCAAAAAATCTCAATTTTTCGATCGCTCTTCCAATTTTTCTCATTTCTCTTCTTCTTCGAAGAGGGGGGGCTATCAGGCGGGTTTTATGTACTGACCTAGTATAGTTAATTATATCAAGATAATATTTTATCATCGTTTTCGTGTCAAATCCCTATTTTCTATATTTAATTATTAAGGCCTCGTATATCAAAAAGCATCACAAAACACATCGGACCTCCATTTAATGTTATGGTTGATTCAACTTTTCTCAGTTATAGCATCAAAAATCGTTTGGATATGATGAAAGGATTTAAGGATTGTCTTCATGATAAAGGTTTTCTTAGAGTATTAAAATAAATGAAATTTAAAAAATTTTTCAGTAATTCCATGTATACCCGAATGTGTTGTTGTTGAATTGGAGAAGCAAAGTCGTTTCAAATCAGTTTTAAAAATTATCAACGATCATCGTTTTCAAAGATTACATTGTGCGCACAAAAAAAGCATCTATACTGACGAATGTATCCTTCATAGAATTACGCAGGTTTGTTCAATTTCAATAAATTTTTTAAAATTAATGTGACAGTTTTGATTTTAAATACATATGATCGAGTTCATCCTTGAAGCCTACAACTTTTGAAAGGGAAAGGGATTAAGGGAATACCTATGAAGTTGGTGTGATTAAAGGGGATATAAATCTGCTCACACAGAGGGTACACTCAATACACTCAATACCTCATTATTGATTCCTAAATACGGAACGATGTCCTTATTTCATTTGGGTATTTATCCGTCTTAATCCTTCAATATTCCCTTTCAAAGTTCTTGGAGTGTAGTTTTTCAGGGTTGATCTCCATATAATTAATTCGAGCTTAATTTCCATTTATTTTTTACTTTTCTAGCACAAAAACTACATCGTTGCTACTTGTGATAGAGATTTGCGCAAACGTATACGCAAAATTCCCGATGTTCCAATATTGTATATACGTGATCATCGTTATATAATTGAGCGTATGCCAGGTTATCATTAATTGATTAAATTTTGAATTAAAATATAATATTCAGATACTCGTGCAGCACCTAAGAAGTAAATTTTGATGTCAAAAAAGATTAATTTCTCGGACCTATTTTTATAATTTCACAAGAATAAATGTGTCGACTATTATTGATTTCATTATTTTTGATTTTATCGATTGATATCGATTTATATTTTTTATTTAATTATCGATCAGCATCGATCTTAGATTTGCCCACTAGTGGCTCTTTATCATCCATCTCTCTTCTCTCGTCTCTTTATCTCTTATTATCCATCTTTTCTTGTTATCGCATTTTCTCCATTTATCGATTTTTGTTGTCGATATTTTCTTAGACAAGCAAAACCATGTGTCGGTTAGAGAAACAAATTTGTTTTTCCCACGGGAGGGTGAGGGAAATACATATCGATTTTCTTTCTCTAACCAGTACATGTTTGCATGCGAGCAAAGTTCAACAACGAAGATCAATAATTAAAGAGAGATACTTTTTTGAGCATTCATTGTTTTCCTTAACTTTTCTTCACCACATTTTCTTTTTTATTCCAAAGAGGGGAAACAATATTTTTTTTTATTTTTAGACAAAAGAATGTAATTTATTCGAAGGACTACATTTAATTGTCCATGCTCAACATTTCAATATCCAAGGCACCTCAACATTATTCCAATTCTTCTAAACAACTGTACAATTTTTCAACCAGCACATTTGATAAGGTTTGGGTTTTTGTGAAATATTTCAATCTTACCAAGTTTTCTTTAAGGTACTACAAAACAACACATCAGGCTCCCATCCTCCAAATTCAAATCCAGCAAGCAACAACGCAAGGACAAAGCCTGAACCCTCAAAACATAATTGTCGTCTCTTCAAGTAATGTTGGAGCTGTTGATCATCAGGTTTGTAAATTTTTTGTGTTAGCCCATCTCCTTCAGCTCCATGAAACTCGTTAACTGATTTTTTAAATATTGAGTACTGTCTGGCCACTCATGAAACGACGGGGGACCCCTCGAACCCTTGTTAGTCGTTTTCCTTTTGCCGACACGCTTGTAATACTTGGACAATTTTACTTTGAAGAGGTCTTGGGTTGGGTATATCGGGAGGGATCATGCTTTTAATTAATATTTTCGGTAAGGGGTTGTGTAGTCCTCATAGATCTAGCTAGAAAATTTATTTTTAAAATCAATTTTTTCAGCATTAACTCTCGCCCAAATCATGCTGTGAACAATGATGAAATGGCAAGTTATACAATGTGTGGACATCTACTCAGCAAAAACGAATTCAACAGCTACAAATTTTTTGGAGTGATTGCCCTCTGGACCTGGGGGGGGGGGTGTATTTGCGGGCAAAACTTGGGTCATCCACTAAAACAATTCTATTTTTTTATTAGCTTCAGCGCTTCTTCATGGTGGTCTTTGCTCTTCTGGTGGCGCCTTTGTGGCCCTCATCGGTGACCGCCTTTGAGGGCCCCAATGGTATTGCTCTTCTGGTGGCGCCTTTGTGGCCCCTCATCGGTGACCGCCTTTGAGGGCCCCAATGGTATTGCTCTTCTGGTGGCGCCTTTGTGGCCCCTCATCGGTGACCGCCTTTGGGGGCCCCAATGGTATTGCTCTTCTGGTGGCGCCTTTGTGGCCCTCATCGGTGACCGCCTTTGAGGGCCCCAATGGTATTGCTCTTCTGGTGGCGCCTTTGTGGCCCTCATCGGTGACCGCCTTTGAGGGCCCCAATGGTATTGCTCTTCTGGTGGCGCCTTTGTGGCCCTCATCGGTGACCGCCTTTGAGGGCCCCAATGGTATTGCTCTTCTGGTGGCGCCTTTGTGGCCCCTCATCGGTGACCGCCTTTGGGGGCCCCAATGGTATTGCTCTTCTGGTGGCGCCTTTGTGGCCCTCATCGGTGACCGCCTTTGAGGGCCCCAATGGTATTGCTCTTCATGATGCAAGTGGATGTCCTAGCAACAAGTAGTGTTTGTTTTTTTTTAATTTTTTAAACACCCTCGAGTTTTGTCCGCAGATACATTCTCCATTATTAGGGGTTCCTTGGGATATCCGTTTCACAATCCTTAGCGTTTTTCACCCATCAATCACTAACCTGCGTGGGTAAGGGAGTAACTGGAAGACACTGCTGCACACGGATGGTTTTTTGAACGATGAACTTGCTCGGCTTCCAACTAGAATGTCTGAGGAATCGGACTCAAATATAGAAGAGATACTGCTGAGTTTATTGAGGTTTTTTGTGTCTGGGCGAATAAAATTTTGTTTTTTAGGAAATGGCTGAACGGTTGAACCACAACATTCCACAACACAGAGGACATTTGCCCAATTTCTGCATTCACTTCAACAAGAAGACAGAATTGCGTGTTCGCATTGGCTTGTAGATGTGCAGTTTATGAAGTTTGAAAGGTTAGTAATTCATTTACGGGGCTTTTAAGTTTAATAACTAGAATTAGATCCCCAAATTCAAGTTCACATTTGTATATAGAGAAAAAATATGAAAGTCTTTTGTAATGGCATTTGGTTAAGTTGGTAGCGTTGCCGATTATACGAGAATAGGGTACGGGTTCAATACTCACTGGGTGTTTTCATTTTTATTTTTCACCAAATAATTATTTTCTTTTAGGTTTGAGCCCAATTGTTGATGGAATCCCTTTGGACAATTGTTGATGGAATCCCTTTGGACAATTTTTTTGATGTTGCTTTGGCCTACAACACCTGCTCCTGAAAAGCTGGCTTGAAAGGTTATTTAATGAGTTTAAGAATTCTTTAAACAAAAATTTTTTCTAACATGTCCAACTACGAATGAACACATGGTTGGGCGTTCCTCGAGAGAACAGTCAAGCATTGGCAGCTTTTGGTTGTGAATTTTTGGAAAGGAAGGAAGAAGTGTGATTGAGACAATGTTAGTTTATTTATTTTAGTTGAGGGGTTTTTTGGGTGGATTTCTGAATTGGGAGTTTCAATTTTCGATACAATTGACTCTATCTGTTTTTTCTTTTCATTGTCCCAACATCTGTCCAAACTCCTCGGGAACATACTCGTATTCCCCAAAGAATATTTGAAACCTTGTACTATTTATAACTGTTTTCTTTGGACTTTGTAGGATGCCCCACCCTTCCAATCTACCTATTGTATCGTAAATTTACGGAAATATTAAGCTTGAAATTAGGGTTGGACACAACCGGTTATTAACCGGTACCCCCGGTTTTCGGTTAATCCAAATTTTAGAAACCCGGTTTTCGGTTTTTAGTTTTAGACAAATACCGGTTTTATTTTGGGGGAATTTTTAATAAAATCACTCATTTTCACAAAATTCCGGTTTTCGGTTTTTAAAATTTAACAAAATCGGTTAATTTTTTGGAAAAAATCTCAAAAATTTCGGTTTTAAAACCGGTTGTGTCCAACCCTACTTGAAATGAATCCAAAATCACGCAAAATTCTTTTTTCTTTCAGACTTGAACAATTCCCGCCAACAACATCAACAGGAAAAGCAACAACAATATGGACATTTGATGGATTACAAGCGAGGTGGTGCTTCTACAACAATTCTTTTTTGATTTTTTTGTTTTTTTTTTATCTTTTTTTTTGTTTTTTATCTTTTTTTTTTGTTTTTTTTCTTTTTATTTTTTTTTTTGGTTTTTATTTTTGTTATATAAAATGTTTTGACTTTGCTTTTATTGTGTTTTGGATAAACTTAGACAGACTCAACTGCCCTGACTTAACTGCGACGTTCTTTAACAAACAAACTCGAGTAAATGAATTCCTTTTGTTTAGAGAAATTTTAAAAACGAAATAGTGTAGTTAGAGAAAAATATAAATATGAGTATTTATGGCCAGTTCGGTGCTTATTTTGAGAGCGGAATGGCAAAAAATTAAAAACCTATTTTTGGGAAAATTAAGAATTCTTTTAAGTAAATTATCGATTAGTATTGATTTTATCGATCTTTTTGGAAAGTATAAATCGTTTAAAAAATAGTTATCGATTAGTATTGATCTTTTTGAAAATTTAACTTTCTAAAAGTAAATTATGGATTAGTATTGATTTTATCGATTGATATCGATTTTCTTGAAAATATAAATATTTAAGAATTAATTTTTTAATTATTATCGATTGATATCGATTGGTATTGATTTTTGAAATATATAAAATTTTAAAGAATTTTCTTCAACACACTCAACTTCTGCACCCAACCGACCTATTTAATTCATCAATTTTCAGCCGTCAGACTCAAGTGTCCGGTACTCAACAGAATTAATTTTTGGGATAAACTGTCGTTTATTTGGCACAAGAGACATTACGCCAAATTTTGGCAAATTTTTAAATTGAATAAAATTTCACATTTCCCCACAAAATGAACATTTTTGGTGAAATTTTTTGTGATTAAACCAAACAATTTTTTGGGTGTTTATCATGATTTTAAAGAGTAAAATTTAATAAACTAAAAAACAATAAAGTATTTATCGCGATTTAAAAAAGCTGAAAATTTTACAAAATAACAAGATAAAAAATATGATTAATAATTATCAACTGAAATACGCTCTAGGATTACTTAAACTTCGTAAATGTGTTGTTGTTGATGTTCCTGAAGTTGATGAAGAACCCAGAAGTGAAGTATTTGAAGAATTATTGGAAGAGGATGAATAACGAAAGAAGGCAATATTGTTGCTAGTGAACTTCCTTTACCACGAGGGAAATGCATTGAAGAGCGATATTCTGTTACTGACTTAAAAACAGAATATATTTATTAAAAAGGTCGATCTGATTTATTAATTCTATTTTTATATCCTGATAATTGAGTTCCCCCTTCTGGTACAGTAACCATTTCGCACTGAACTGGGGCACTGAAACGGCTGCACCAGACCGCAATTATTTATGTTCTCTAACCACTTTTTTAATATTTAATTTTGTTGTCTAACTCACTATTTTTCCCCCTTATTTTTCTCTATCTTTGTAGGTGTCATTTGCTTTAAATGGTAGTGGGGACGTTTGAGTATCGTTAACGGAATAGCGTTTTACGGAATAGCGTTTACTTTTTTAAATATTAATAATGAAAAGATATTTATATATCCTTCGAATGGTCTCGGGATGCCACATCTTTTTTATAATTAGATCAATCCAATCTAAACATCCTATAAAGATACAACAAGTTCAAATACAGTAACTTCGCACTCTCAGAATTTAGCACCGAAACACCTAAACATTATTTATTTTTTTCTCTAGCTACACTATTTTTATTTAAGAATATCTCTAACTTTTGAGATGAAATGTCATTTATTTGGCTCCTATACAAAAGATAGATGAATTAAAAGATAGATGCACTAAAAGATAGATAGGACCAAAATCTATTAAAAGATAGATGAAACAAAAGATAGATGCAATAAAAGATAGATAAGGGCAAAATCGATTAAAATATAGACACTGCTGAATAGGTGTCAACACAATTTCATTCTCTATGTGTTTTCATTTTACATAAAAAGGGAGTAATTCTCATAGAAAAAGGAATACTAGAGTCTTGGAGGCATGAAATAACAACGTTGAACTTTACGGCGGGCATTTTATTTATTTGTTAAACTTTTTGTACTACTATGAAAAGCTTGATTGTTGAACTAATTAATTAAAAAAATAAAACCATAAAAATTTATAAAGTTATACAGATTAAAGTTTAATGATATATCACAGTAAATAAGAAAAGTGAAGTGAAAAAAGGTAGAAAAATTTCAAAGGACCGGGGATTAATAGAAAAAAAATATTATAGAATTTTTGATAAATTTGAAAAAAGAAGGTATAAGGCAAACATTTTTTAACGGTTTGTATACAACAGAAAGATAAAATGGAATAAACGAAAATTATGAGGAAGTCCTTATGAAGTATATAAATTTATAAATATCCCTCCCAAATTTGTTTTATGTAAAAAACTAAGCAAATCTCTAAAAAATTAAAAATAGAGATTGGAATGTAACAACAATCGAGCTTTTAGATGCCTAATCAACCTATGATCTGGTATAGTCCGTGTACCATACCTCCAGTTGAGTAAAGACTTCTATTCCCATAGATTTTTTGGTATTAAAGTGCAGAATCGGGTAACTATCGAAAAAAAGGGAAGAAGCTTCCAATCTCTACTTAATAATAATACAAACTACATGAATAAAATTTTTAACAATTCATAGAGGAATGTTCTTGTTCTTCATTAGCACTAGTAGAAGTACTTACACCAACTTCTGCTGATGTTTTTTGTTGCAATTGAACAAGTAAAAAACGATTAGAAGCTTCCAATTGTCGCAATTTTTGACGCAAAGCGTTATTATCTGCAAAATAGGCGTGCACTCTTTTTTCTAACATATCCATATATTCCTTCCTTTTACGACGACTTTCTTGTGCACTCAACTTTAAAAAAATTTTTAAAGAAAATTTAAAAATGGCTCCATCCCCTAGAGGTCAACTTCACCAGAGGTCAACAAAACCATCGATATTGGAGTTAACTTATAGGGTAATTTAACCACTAGGATGTTGCCCCCTTTTTTCCTTCCCCATAGATCACCAGGGTAATTTGACCACTAGATCAAAAAACCTAGAGGTTAGGGTGCATCCCTATAGGGGTTTATCCCAAAAACAAATTCAAAATATAGAAACCTTATTTTTAATTTTGCGCCTAACAATCTTCAACGCTTCCTCCTCTTCACGCATCAACGGCAATTTTGTTGGGACTGGAAATCCTTCTTGAACTAAAGTTTTCTTTTCTTCCATTGACAATTGAATTGTTCCATTTCCTCTCAAATTCTAGAAAAAAATAAAAAAAAATTTTTTTTATAAAATTTAAAGGGATATTTATCAAACTTTTACCACCTGACTGGAAATTAGTCGATGTTTCAATGCCAAATCATGCATTTTTGATCGTGTTTTTGAAGGAGGCGTTAATGGAGGGGGTGGGGGAGATAAAGTATAGTCACCAATACAGCCTTCTTCTCCAAGGAATGTTGCAGAGGGATTAAAATGTGAACCACCATTAGTTGGGGATTTGAGTGAATGATTGTTATTTCCACCCAAAATGAATGATGGTTTGACATCAGGCATCTAAATTAAGGAAATTATTAAAATAAAAGGGACGTTTAATGACCCAGAAACAGAAGGTCAAGACATAGAAGGTCAAATCCAAATATCTGGCCCGATACAGGGGACATAAGAATAAGTTAGATTTTAGACAAAATTTTAGAAAATTAAAAAAAAACATTTTAGACAACAATAAGTTATCCTTCTGTTTGCACAAGAGAATTTCTGTATACCTTAATCCCTCTTGATCCGAGCAAATCCGTCTTAATCCGCCCAAATCATTGCTAAATCCATCGATACCTCACTTAATAACCACAAATCCTTCTTTATCCCTAACTACTTGGATTTCATCTTCTGGGGTCCAATAAAGGACAACCTTTAGGGCCATTTGACCTTCTGTATTGATCCCAGAAAAACATTAAATTTTATCAACCTCAACCTGATGATTATTTCTTCCTCCTCTTTCTTCCTCCATATCTTCATCACCTTCATCATCCTCTTCATCTTCATCATCTTCACTATGGTTGCTATTTCTTCGTTGTTCAAACATCTCATTTCGATTTTCTTCTTTTCTTCTTCTTTGTTGTGTTATATTTAATGTTTGTTGTTGCTGTAAATGTTGTTGTAAATGTTGTTGTTGCTCACCACCATTATTTGAAAACATTGCTTGAAGACTATTCTGTGCATGTTGTTGAACTAAAAAAGCATATTGCTGTTGTTGGTGCATATCAATTGTTGTTTGCCCAGCGATAGAATGATCTTCAAGTAATTGAGGAATTGGACGAAGTATTTCAACATTCTCGATCGCTGGTGCCAATAAATGCTGAAAAAATGATAAAAATAAAGGCCATAATTTGGTACTCTACGCTTAGGTATATCCCTTTAACGCTTGATCCAAATAACTCATATCATTCGAAAGCCCTCGATAAGTAGTATCATTTATCAAAGGGACAGATCAAGTATGATCTCCAGTAAAAAGTTACAACTCGAAAAGGAGCAGTGGATCAATGAGGTATATAATATGGCCCAGAGACGAGTATTTTTAAAAAAATTTTACAGGAAATTGTTGTTTAATATTGTTTTGATGAAACAAATGTTGTTGTTGTTGATGTTGTTGTTGAGCAAGAAATAAAGTATAATCATCTGGAGAAGATGAATTATGTGTAGAAGATGAACATGGTGATACACCAACAGATCCATCATGATTATGTTGTAATTCAAGAAAAGCAGAGGAAGATGAGACAGAAGCTGAAGAAGGGCAATTTATCAAAGAAGTACTGCTACAAGGAATGTTATCCAGAGGAGAATGGTTGTTAATACTGTTATGCATTGATGTTAGGAATGTATCTGAAATTTGTAAGAAAAAATTATTTAAGCATATATACGGTTGGGGCCCGGTTAACGGGCTTTTCGGGCATCAATGACTTCGATTCCAAGCATCAATGGCATTAATTTTTTGGTCACTAAAATCTCTTTCCTTCCACCCCTTTGGATATTCCACAAAGTACCGCGAGGACAATGTACTAGCTATGTCCCGAATACAATAATTTTGAACGAGGTTTCTCCTCCCCTTTCTTTCCAATCTCATACCTTCCAATAAAGGAGCCGACAAATCATAAAGAAAGTCAGTAGCACTCCCACTAACACCATTAACTCCACCATCATTTCTTCCACCTCCTCCAATAACACTTGTTGTTGCAGGCGGAGGAGGTGATACACCACAATGTGAAGGTTGAAAAATAAATTCATCTCGAATAAGCATTGAGGAAACATTCCCCCCAATTTCAGAATTAACTCCTCCAATATTCCAACAATCATCATCCATTTGTTTATTATTTTTATTTTCGTTATTAGTTCTTTGTTGTTGCTGTTGTTGTTGTTGATGTGTAACTATAACAGAAATTGGTGGAGGTAGAAATTGTTGTTGTTGCTGTTGCTGATTTTGTTGCTGTTGACTTTGATTTACAGTTGATTTTAGAGAAAATGATTTGTTGCTTGTTGAACTATTGTTAATGTTGTTTGTAACAGTATTGCTGCCTTCGTTTATTCCTTCCTTGTCTGAAAAAAATTTTTTTAGATGAAAAGAATTTTTATGGAATTTTTCTTTGGTCTAGGAAAAGATTTTTAAAACAATTTTTATTTAATTCCAATACAAAATTTTTTCTGATTTTCTGCGCTAATTTCCAGGGTAAAAATTGGGAGAAAAAAGATATTTAGTATTTAATTAGAATACAAAGAGGGCGAAACTCAACAAAACATCAAATAACTTGTAAGGGAGAAGATTTTTAAAGGGGGATATATGTTTAAGGAGATATATATCTCCCCCTCCCTCTCTCGATTTTCTCAATTCTTCGCCGACAAAATACCCTTTTAAAAGTTAAATAGAGGAAATTTTTGAGGGAATGTAAAAATATATTTGCAAAAATGGATTTCTTACTTAAATGTTTGATTAACAAAATGTTTCTTGGGTTAACTATTAACACTATATTAGGGATATTCAAGACCAAGCTGGACCACAAAAGACCAGGAATTCACCCCAAGAGAAAGACTGAAAAAATCCAAGAAAAGTTTTGAGTCAAGATTCAAGACCAAGAGTCTTGAACGTTGAAGTTCTAGTTCGGGATAAGACTAAGATCTGTCATTTATAAAGCCTAAAATATTTTTTTATTTTCAACATGAATGTTAGTAAGCGAAAGTGTTTTGGTCTAAACAAATGACTGGTCAATAAAAAAATTAGAAAAAATATTTAGTGAAAACAAAAATAAAATATAAACTTTTAAAACTTTAGAAGGAAGTAACAAAAGAAAAATTTTAGTAAAAATAAAAGTAATAGAGAAAGCAAAAATAAAAATTGTCTTAAAAATGTTTAAAAATTTTAATTTCCTAATTTTTTTAAATAATGAAAATGTATCAGGAATTCTCTATAATTTTATTATTCCTTAGACTCCTCGATATATGGAATTTTCAGCTTTAAAAAAAACAAATACAAACACAACTATTTTTTAACTCAAACAATTAAACAGATTTTGTGTTTGTTTTGTCTGATAAAAGCTGAACAAGCAAAATTGTTAAAAATTTTAAGAGAAAGTTTTTTTTTGAAATAAAAATAAAGTTGTGTGTGTTTGTTGTAAATCGAAACACAAAATAATTATAGAAAAGACTGACAAACATTAATTTAGAACTTTAGAGATAGAAAAAAAGTTCAGGCAAGAAAAGTTGAAATAAAGTCTAAAAAAGGGAATCAAGACATATCGGGATCAGGGATGCTACGGGTTACCCGAAACTATATACCAAGACATTTTTCGATCCGATACCCATCCGAAAAGTTTATTTTCTGATTTAAAACAGTCCTCCTTTTCCTCTCAAAAAAGCCGTAAAAATGATAAATATGTTCCGCTAAAGTTATTAGCGCCTCTCAGTCAGCGAAACGATATTAACCAAAAAAAACTTTTTTTTATTAAAGGGTGAACACAAACACCACCCTCTCGTTCCCCTCTCAATTTATTTTGCATATTTTTGTACTTAAAAAAGTCCTATTGCGCTATTTTTTTCTTCATTTTATATTCCCGATACTGTTAAAAGAGGGTTTGTCGCAAAACTGCGCCGCTATCTTTTTATCCCTTCTTTTTCCTCTCGGATTTTTACAATAGTCTCAGTTTCACGTGTACAATAATGAAAATTTGAGGGGGGATGTAAAAAGGGAAAAAAATTTTTTAAAGGGAGAGGAAAAAGCATATAAAATATAAAAAATGGGAGGATGGGTTAGTTGCTAATGGGACAAAAAATTTTGTTAAAAAGACCACCGCTGTTTAAATGCAAACAAAAAAGTTTTAAATATTTAGTTAAGGTTTATAAGAGAAGGAAAAAAAGTTGGGAAGGGATGTTGCCGTTAAATTTTTTAATTTTCTATTAAAAATTAAAAGCCGTCCGTTCTATTACCCACAACATCCCTCCCCTTCTTCCCTTTCCTTTACATACCGCATTGAGCATTGTCAGATTGCCGTTCCTTTCCCGCAATAATTAACAATTGTTCTGAGGTACCATTAGCAGTGCATTCACCTCCATTCTTCGCTTCCATTGGCTTTTGAATGCTGCTGCTGCTATTACTATTAATGTTGTTATAGCTGTTAAAAACTTGTGATGATTGACTATCTATAGAATTATTAAATTCAATTTGTTCTTGTAATAATTGTTGTTGTTGCTGTTTTTGTTGTTGATCAACCTTTTCCATCATTAATTCAGAAAGTGAAGTTGATGTATTGTTGTTAATATTGCCGTTGTTGTATTCAGCTTTAATTTCTTGTTCCTTCAAATTTGCCGAATTTTCGTTTTCTTTAGCTTCTTGATTCATTGTTGTACAAAGAGAATAAATATCTGAATAATTTGTAAAAAGTTGGGAAGAATTAATAATTTGTTGATTATCTTGATTTAATTGTAATGATGGTTGTTGGTGGTGTTCAAAACCTGCCATAAATGGAATCATTGTTGTTGCGGTCATGTCTGATAAATGGGGATCTGTTGAACAATAAAATTGGTGGGCATCTTGAAAATCTTTCATAAAAACTGGGGGAGCTTCCATGCTCTTTGCTTAATTGCTTTTAAAAAATTCAAAAAATTTAGAAAAATTAGCAAAAACATAATGAACTATTAGGTAAGTAAAAGTGCTAGATCACGGGAGATCTAAAATATTAAAAACACAACAATACCTTGTTAAACTCTCAAGAAGTTTTGTTATTTATCTAATAAATTACCTTAATTAATTTGAGTAATTTAATTAGCAACAAAGCGGAATCTCTAAAAAATGGCCAAGTTGGCAAGTTGGAATGTTAAAGGCAGGAGAGGAGGATAAATGGTGGGAGCAATGTTTCATAAGCGATAGCTTTGCAATATAGGTGCCCGATTAATAGTGAGTCGTCATATTTGGGCAGAAAAAAGAGTAAATAAAGAGAGTTGATAGAGATAAAATTAAAAATGAGGAGGGAGAGATAGTAGGTGGATGATAGGTGAGGACCTCATATAAGGGCCTAGGCCCGCAGCTGAACGCAACAAAAAATATTTTAAGGGTGGTGGGAAACGAGCGGCGAGAAAAGCGCCTGAATTGATTCGCTGCCCAAAACCCCCTCTCAAAAAAAATTTTTTTTGAGGGAAGGGGGGGGGATGGGGGCGCATGTAAATGTAAATGAGAGAGGGAAAAGGGCCCGTTATGAAGTGAAATTGAAAATGAAGAGAAGAGGGAAGGGGATGTGAATAGCGAGAAAATCTATTAAAATGGCCTAGGAAAAATCAAAAAATCTATTTAAAGCTATTAAAATAGCTTGATGTTAAAGGAAAAAGAGAAAAAAAGAGAAGGATGTTGATAGGCACGCGAACATCAACAAAAACTTCAAAAAAACCTTGCTTCACCTCTGAAAATTTTTTTAGAATACATTGAAATAACCCCCTTAATGTTTAAATAAGAGAAAATTTAATGTTAAAATTAATGTTTAAATTGGAAAAAAGTTTTTCTGGATTTTTTTTCAAATTCTAAAACTCCCCTAAAATATAAGGAAGAAAATCATTTCTCGAAAAAAAATTTTTCTTTAGTAAACATAAAAATATTATTTTTTGATAAATTTGAATATTTTATTTATTCAAAGTAAAATGTTTGTGTTGTTTTATTATTATTATTTATTTTTTGACTTTAAATTGTGTTTTTGAAATAGTAGTACATAATCGAAAATGGAAAAAAGATAAGGTTGATATTTAAAATAGATCCTAGAGAAAATAAAGAATTAAAATTTATGAGAGATAACGCATGACTATTTTATTAAAAATTCTTTTTAATGACAATTTCTTTAAAAAAATTTTTTTTAAATTATTCTTAAAAAAACAAAATAGTACATGCGTAACCTCATAGAAGAAAGCGGTCACAATCGAAAAATTTATATTTCTCTTATAAAATCTCTTAGTAAGTGGGAGTAAGTGTTGGCGGATTCTGAGAAATTTTGGAATATTTGGATCCGATATCTGAAGCGGAATCATTTTTCGGAACCGGATCCACCAACCTTAGGATGCGGGGAAGATCCCAAACCTTAAATATTAAAAAGAAAAAATACCATACATTCACATCAAGACCAAGTTCCATTTTGGAAAAATTAATAGAGAAATATATTAAAACTGTACTACAAAGTTGAATGTAAGTTTTTTAAAGTTTGCACACACATCTTTATTATAATCATCTTTATACTTTTTGTCTACATTTCAATTCACCAAGTTTTTGATGAAGAGATTGATCAAACTGAAAAAATAATGATAAAAAATATTATCTTTTTTTATTATTTTGTTAAGCAAAAATATTAAAAAAACAATATTTGAATTTTTAAAGACATTTAAAGAAAGAATGTCGTTAATAAAAGTTATAAAGGTTTTACTAAGGGTCTGGTTAATATACAAAAAGAACAGAAATCGAAAATTTTGTAGTTTATTATTACTCCAAAAGCTTTAAAAAGTTGTTTTTAATTTTACTTTTTAGAAGAAAAATTCTTATTAAAAAATTTTAAAAAATTCAAATTAACCTTAAACTTCTTCCACGCTTCACACAATTGTACTTGCATTGGAACTAATTCAGAAGTAATTACTTTTTTTGTTTCCTTTTTGCCTATAGAAGAACGCAACATATTAACAATTTCATTTCCACTTGTTTCAGATCCAGCAATTGTTGATGTTGGTGTTGGAATATCATCCTTCATAATCGACTTGGAAGTATCAACCATTTTTAACGGCATGGGTTTATCCTATTAACGAGAAAATCTTTAAAAATAAATTTAAAAATAAACAAACATTACGAAAAGTTTTTCCCTTCTTTGGAGTTTCCATTGATAAAAGAGTTGTTGTTGAAAAACATTTTTTCTGTGGACTTTCAGAATGAGAAAATAAAGAAGGAATTAAATTTTGTTGTTCTTGTTGAGGGGTAAATTGTTCTGGTGGTGCCTCATAAACATTTAACATTAAATTGGAAGGATGTAAAGGTTTTGGTTGTTTAATCTCTTTATGACGATTACGTGATTCAGCACCAATAACGCCAGCTGGATTTCGTGGAACTAAAAAATTAAACTTGTTTCTATGAATCTTAAATACAAACCTTGTGGATTATCCGTTACAATTCCTAAAAAATTTGAAATTTCTTGGCCAGCACCACCCCCTTTCATAAATTGTTCCAAAAATGTTTGGCCAGTAAATGACTGTTGTGCTGATGATGGTGTTGGGGGAGGTGGATTATCAGGTTCAATTTTTAATGGTTTGAATAAATTGTTTAAATCAAATTGTTTTGATGTGCTTGGTTGGGAAGTTGTTTGATGCAAATTTTGAGTTGACAGATTTGGACTAATAACAGATAATTTTTGATCAGAAGACGCTAAAAAGGAAAGGAAATTTCAAAAATCAAACAAGATAAAATATAAACCTTTTGGAATAACTGGCTGAAAGGCACTATTTTCAGATTTTCCCTCATGTTTAAGAATAGAACACTTTGGCTTAAGCACGGCTCGCTCTCGTGAAATAAATTCGCAAATTCCATTAATGAAAGGCAAAACAGAATAAAAGTTGTTTGAGTAAAGTCCAAGTTGTGATAATCCAGTATCATCGTTTCTACTTTTTGGAAGATCCCAAACAGAAAACCAAGAAATTTTTCTGAAAATTGATAATTACCATGTTCTTCAAAACTAAAAGTAAACCTTATTTCTTTACGTAAATGCGGCTTGAAGTGAAAATCCATAGGAACATCAGTCGCTATGTAAAGCCTCACTAAAGTTTCGCCAACAAAACTTTGAAGTGGACGTACTTTATCCAAAAGGTATTCTTTTGAATCAAAACCAACTTCTTCAAAGGCTTCACGAACAGCACATTCAACTGGCAATTCCCCTTCATTGATCTTTAAAAAAACAAACGATAATTTTATATTTTACGGTCATCGGAAATAATAAACAAGAAGTGCGCTTTCGATATTTTTAAGGTTTATCAGTGGGGAATCGAGTGTCAGCCAATGAGTTCAAATTTTATATATTTCGAATCCCGGAGCAAAATTCGACAATGATGATTTATGATTGAAAACTAATATAGATTATAGCTAATCTGGCAAAGTGGAAAAACACCAGAGTAGTTCTTGATCTCATTTCTCTAGGGACCAGTAAACTAAAAGATTACCTAACAAACATAAAATCCATAAAAAAACAAATTACCTTTCCTTTCGGAAACCCCCAAGAATTTGTCGAAGCATAATATCCTTGAACTAAAAGAACATAATTAAGTGTTGGATCAAGCATTATAACACCATAAGTAGGCACACTAGATTTATATTGACGAAATGCATCAATAATCTACTTATAAAAGAAGTTAATTTTTAAAAACAAAATTAAACCATGTCAATAGACGATCGCCATTTATCCAAATAATCGCATTTATAAAAAACTTGTCTAACAAATTGATGAAATCCGACCTTTTTACAATTTTCAGCGGGTGGTTCAGCATTATCAGGGCAATAAATATCCAAATAAAACCAATGGGCAAGCTCAATATGAAAACAAACACGAATTTGGTCATTTTTCTAAAAATTAAATTTAACCTCATTTTAACTCATTTCTAACCTCATTTTCAGGAATATTATAAAGAAACCGAAACAAAATATTTTCCATAACATCTGATGGAATTTGAGGACCAAAATAATTGGATTGTTGTTGTGGGGTCATTTGAGACATTTGTGGTTGTTGTAATAATTTAATATTACATGTTGGAGTATTTGTTGTTCCACCTCTATTAATAAAAACCTTGAAATTGAACAAAATAAAAGAGCTCGTTAAAACAATAAAATAACCCGTTGTTTTCTGACAGACCCGCTTTCTTTTCCTGCTTTCTTTTTTTGTTCTTTTGATTTATTTGCTTCCTTGCTGGGCGTGCTCTCCTTAAATTCCTTATTTTTACTTCTTTGTGAACCAGAATTCATGTTCTAAAAGTGTCTATTGAAATATATGAATTTTAACATCTAAAAATAAAAGTTTAGTACAATTCGAAAAATGAAGTTTAATAACCAAAAAGTTAATGACAAAAAGTTATTTTGGTAAAATGAAAATTTTCCTCATTTTTACAAAATGAAATTTAGACATAACGAAACTTAAGCTCAAGAGAACTTTCATAATGTCAACTAAAGTAAATATATTTCAAAACCCCAAAACCCAAAAAAATTTCATAATGTCAACTGACGTAAATGGTACAAAAGACCCAACGTACATAAAGGAAATTTACAAAAACGCCAGACTGACATTTGAATTACTTAAAAATGCCAGGGACATAATCCTCCAATTGCTGCTCATTTTATCTGGTCATTCCTCTGTTCCGGTAAGTTATCGCAATCATTATTCTTAATAATCCCTCCATTTATTACTTTACAAACAATCGTAAATTAAAAATCGTACTTTGTAGGGAGAAAGTGATTTCTGTTTATCAGATGATAGCGAGAAAGGGAACACTACTTAATATTGTTTATAAAAAAAGAATTAGAGTACTTGGCCCACAAAAAACTGATGAACCAACAAAATTTTTAACCGATAAAAGCTCTTTTTCCCTCCTCCTATCTTATTTATAAATAAATAGGCCATTCATTTGGCGACTTGCCCTTCAAATAATTTTCTCTCAAATCGTTTTTCATTCTTTTCTTTTAATTTAGATATTTAAATTATTATTTTGGTGCTAAGAAAAATTTTGTGAAAAATGAATTATTCAAAGGATGCCCCAGAATTTGTTGTGTCTCCAAAAGATGTAAAGTTTAGAAGAAAATGAGCTTTTTTCAAAAACTTATTTTTTTAAGGCACGCGAATTTGTTGTAAAATGTATGCAAACAGTTGGAACATCCCCTGACCATGCTGGTCAATTAGCAGATCTATTATTGGATGCTGATCTTGTTGGACACTATAGGTAGATTTTTTTAACTCTCTTAAAAACAATTTTTCTAGTCATGGTCTAAATCGACTTCATATTTATGTGGATGACGTCAAAAACGGAGTTAAAGGAAATGGTGAAATTTTAAAAATTAAGACTCATTTTTGATCTCATTTTATTCAAAGGAGTTCCAAAAGTGTTAAAACAAAAAGGAGGCACTGCTTGGGTTGATGGAGAAAATCTTCTGGGTGCAGTTGTTGGAAACTTCTGTACCGACTTGGCTATTAAATTGGCTAAAGAATTTGGCGTTGCTTGGGTGGTAACAAAAAATTCTAATCATTATGGAGCTTGTCAACATTATACTAAGAAAATTGCAAATGCAGGAATGGTGGTAAGTAGTGTCAATATTTAAAGGATTATTCTTAATCCATAAAATGTAGGGAATGTCTTTTACAAATACATCGCCTCTCATGTTCCCCTGCCGATCTTCTGAGATTGGACTTGGTACAAACCCTCTTTCTTGTTGTGTCAACTCGGAAAAGACAGGAGACAGTTTTTTGTTAGACATGGCTACGACAACTGTTGCTCTTGGAAAGGTAGGAAATTACTCAAATCCTCGAAAAATTTTATACATCCAGGTAGAGCTGGCAGATTGTCGCGGTAAAACACAAATTCCCTCCACATGGGGTGCCGATTCTAAAGGCAATCCATCGACTGATACACAAGTTGTTTTACACGGTGGCGGACTTTTGCCTTTAGGCGGTATAGAAGAGACGGGATCTTACAAAGGAACGGGTCTTTCAATGATGGGTGAATTGTTTTGTGGAATTTTGGCAGGGTCAAGTTTTGGAAAAAATGTACGATTATGGGGGCAATCACACAAAGCTGCTGACAATGTAAATTTTACATTTACTATACTAACTCACTTAATAAAAAATTTAAAAGGGCCAATGTTTTGTTGCTATTGATCCTGAATGTTTTGCTCCAGGATTTGCCCCTCGTTTACAACAATTTTTGGATGAAACCCGTAATTTGAAACCGGTAGATAAGAAGGGGAAGGAGAAAAATAAAAAATTTTTTGCAGATTTCTGAAGAAAAGCCTGTTCTAGTGCCTGGTGATCCTGAAAGAATGAATACAGAATATAGCCAAAAGGCTGGAGGTTTGGTGTACCAAGAAGGGCAGATAAAAGCTTTGGTTGGTTAAGTCTCAGGTTTTTTCCTAATCTTAATTTTCTTCAGGAAGAATTGGCAACAAAATGTGATGTTCAAATGTTCTCATATAAACGACTAAAATAAAAGATGAGATTTAAAATATTTTGTGTAGCTGAAACTGACTTCAAACGAAAAATGACCCTATTTCCAAAGAAAAAGTATTTATAGGTTTATTTTTCATTTTATTTATTTTTTAACCTCATTTTTTTACTTACGAATAAAATTAATACTTACATTTTGAGGAAATTAATTGTTAAATTTGAAGTAATGAACAAAAAAATCTATCTAAAACTAGAATGACACGTGGTAACAGGGACTGTAATGTCCTTAAAATGACGTCACTTAAAGGCTGAACCTTCTTCCTCCCGCCAAAAATCATAAATTGGCTTTGGTTTTTGTTAAAGCTTTTAAATGTATAAGTGAGAAGAGGAGGATTAAAAAGAGATATTACTGAGAATTGAAGAAAGCAAAAAAAGAAAATGTGTTATAGTTATACAGAGACATTGACTTTCATTAAAAAGAAAAATTTTTTTAGCTGTTCTATCGCGCATGTTCTCGCATTTTTAATATAAAAATCTGTGTTTAAAACTTGTTAAGCCATTATATATTAAAATTTCTGTATAAAGCCAAAAGCTCCTCAATTTTTTAGAGAATGTCAGAAAATGGTAACAAAAAATCAAACAAAACAAAATCACAAAATTATACATCAAAACAACGCCAATTACAAATACAACATGAAAATACTGTTTGGTCAATTGAAGATGTTGTTGATGGTCCAAAAATAGAAATGGTTGGAGGCAAAAAGAGAAAAATGTATAAAGTTCGGTGGAGGTTTGTTCAAATTAAAAACATTCTCATAAGGGAAAGTTAAGTCAGTTCTTGGCAAATTTTCTTTGTCTTTTAGGTGATAGACAAAAATAAACAAGACCTCTATTAGAGTCCGAAATTTTAGTTAAATCTTTAAGTGAAAGTTATGAACTCGCAAGCAACATTCCTGATGAGATGATTGATTTATATGAAAAACGTGGCAAGGTTTTGTATTTTTTCTTATTAATTTAAAAAATTTTTTTTTCCAATTTAAGAAACAAATAAAAATTTTGGGACCGCTTGTCAGTAATAAAGAAACTGCAGCATCTGGGGAAAAGCAAGATACTAGCCCTAACAGTCAACTCGCTTTACAAAAGACTAGATTTGCGGTCGAAATGTATGCTTACTTAAATCATCTTTTTCCTAACTTTCTACAATTCTAGAGGAGATGATGTTCAATTTATGAGTTATAAACAAGTGAAGACCCTTTACAAAGAAGAATTACTTGAATATTTTGAGGAACGAGCTAAAATTGAGGAATAAATATATAAACGACTGACATTAGATCTCATACGGGACCGCCAGCTTTTTTTGTTTTGCGGGGAGAGCTAGTTTTTTGACCTTATTTAAATTATAAGCTTCCAAAATTACCTGATATTATTGTTTCTTTGCACATAGACATTCATATCAACATTTGAGACCATCCAAAATATCCATATAAGCATCCATATCACTATTTTAAATTAGAGCCTTCTGATTCTTTTCTCTAAAATTTATATAAATTAAGCATAATCCATAAAAATTTCAAAAAAACCTTTCCTATCATTTATTTATATTCTTGAGTTTCACGCCAATCAAAACTTTTCTTTCTTCATTTTTTTCTTGCCATTCTCTTTTATTTCCTTTTTTACCTCTTTTTTATAACAATTAAAAAAATTTATTTATTATTAAAAATCATTTCAGGTTTTATCCTTTCTTGTGTTTTTGCACAAAACTTTTTTTGACACAAATTTTTATTTAAATAAAAGTTATGAAATTGTTTTTGAATTTTGTTTTTTCAGAATTTTAAGAAAATTTATTCAAAAACCAGGGCCCTTCATAAATTATTATTAGTTTTCAATAATTTTATCACAATTATTAATATATACATTCCAAAATGATGAGCAGATAAGAATATGTATATTTCAAGTTAAAGGATAGCGCCCAATAAAAATTTTTTGGAAAATATTTTAAACAGACACACAGGACGTCCATCCATCCATGGACTACAAATTAATCTGCTGATTTAAGTAAACCGAAAAATTTTCAATAGTTGAGTCATTTCAACTAAAGATCTAGTTATAAGTCCATGGCTCAACTTATTATCTTAAGCAAATTATATTTTAAGGAAGGGCCACACAAATCAATTCTTAAAAAATTAAAATTTTTTACATTCCCACTTAAATATAAATTATATAATATTTAGTACAAATTTTTATTTTTAAACCTTCTAATCCTTGTTTTTTGTAGAAATTTCATTTTTATTGTTACCATTAGTATCATCTACACATTCTTCCCAATCATCAACTTCATCATCTTTTTGAGGTCTAGGAGTAGAAGTTTCTTGTTCACGTCCATTTTCTTCGTCCAATTCCTGAAATTTTTAGAATTATGGCTTGAAAATTGCTTAAAAACCTCGGGAGCAGGTCCACTGCTACACATACTCCAATCATCTTTTCCATTACTAGGAGCTGGACTATAGCCTTCTTTTGGGGTGGTGTCTAAAATAGAAATGACAAAAATAAAAAGAAAAGAAACCTGTTTTCGTTAAAGAAGGGTTTTCAACCATAGCAATTTGTTTATCCAATTCCTTTAGATGAACTTTGAAAAAATAACGATTCCAAAAGGCATTATTATCAACTTGGGAAGGTACCTAAATTCGAAAATCCTTTAAAATCAAGTTTATAAATCACACACCAATTCTGCATAAATTTCTCTAAGTCGAGGATTGTTGCTCAAAAGTAAATTTATTTCGCCATTATATTCAGAAATTTTAAAATCATTAAGCCATTCCTTGTATAAATCAACATTTTGTTGGGGTGCTTGAGTGAATGTACGGGGATCATTTTGCATTTGAAGTAATGTGAACTAAATAACAAAGAATCCTATTCAATACAAAATTTAGACAAAAAACCTGGTCAAGAATTGTTTTTCGTCCACCTGTTCCAATAAAAAGTTCTTCTGTACACTCATCTTCCACTGTATCTTCAGTAGCATATTTGTGGACAGTGTCAACTACTTGTTTCATCCAACCAAAATTAAACAGTCCAGATTTATCTTTACAAGTTTTGTTGGTTTCTTCAGAAGATTGTTTCGAAGTTCCTTCCTCTTCACTCTAAAAATAATTTAACTTAAAAAACTCCAAAAGCCCTCAAAAAGAAACCTTATTTTGTTCTTCATTAGCAACATTATCAGGAACTGGCGCAATCAAATTTTGAATATGATGAGCTTGCTTGACTGTAGCTCCAGCTAAAGTATTCGCTCCTTGCTGAAGAGTATCAGAAAACTCATGGATATCCTTCTTCATCATTTCAAATGTTGAAATTGTCTAAAAAACCATTTTCCTATCATCAAAATTTCAAGTGGCAAACCTTTTCTTTAGCAGTATTAACCCAGGAAGCAGCCAAACCTGGAATCCACAAATTTCCTGAAGAGCTCTCATTAGTGGCAGTTTCAGAAGCATAGTCCTTCTTTTTCTCCTCGTTGCCATCTGGAGAAATATCCTCCTTGTTATCAGTAGATTTTTCACTCATTCTAAAACTAGGCAAAGTGTAAATATTATATAATAAAGGAAAATGAGTGAATAATTTACACATGAGGTGATAAAAATGTAAGAAAATACTAAAGTAATTTTATTTTAAAAAAATTAAAGTTTATAAAATATTAAGCATTTCTTTTTGGGAAGATTCGTTGTCAACTAAAGAAGATAAACTTTAAAATATACAGAATAGAGATTTAAGTAGAAATTAACTAATAAGGCTAATTATAAGTAGAATGAATCAATCAATCAATGCGATCTTTCAGGCGAATGAATCCAACCTGAAATTATTATGGAATTAGTAATTTACGGATCAAACACAAACTCTTGTTTGTTTAACAATCTTTGAGATAAAAAAATAAAAGAAAACTAACATAAAATTGTCCTAATGCTCTCAAAGGAATTGGTAACGACAAAGAACTGTTAAGCAAAAGTTCAGCTAATTGAATACAACAACCAAGCGGAACATCCAAAATACCAACACTTGAATCACTTCCATTTGCTCTAGGATCTCTATAATTATGATTTGTTATTGAATAATTTAAAAAAGAAAAACTAACTGATGACATGAATCACTATCAAAAAGTTTATAGATAACTTTAAGTGCCGGAAAAGAAATTGAAGTTGGAAATGAATTAGAGGAAGTATTGGTATCTTCTGGAAGTTCCTTCAAAACACCTCTAGTAAGTACAACATAGGGTTCAATTAACCAAATCTTTAAAAAAATAATAAAATTTTATTATAAAGTTTTAAAAACAAAAACCAAAATTTGAGGCATTTTATCCAGTGATCGAAACAACAATTTCATCGAAGAATATATTTCACACTTATTTAAAATCATCCAAGCTAAAAAACATTCACTTGAATAAAATCGAGTAGGAATATAACTAGTCTTCAATTTATTATCACCATATACATGCAAGGTGGATAAATGAAGTCTGAGGATGTCAGTCTGGTCTGAATTTTGAGACAAGATTAAATTTAAATTTAAAAATTTTTACGCCACTTTTCCGTTATCCCTAAGGTTTTTGCGGACTCTTCGCGGAACATTTACCTATAACCAATATTTACTCCGGGTAGCATGAGTTCATCAACTCTATGCCGATAAGTACCCGTTCTCAGAATCCGCAAAAAGTCTGTAGGGATAACAGAAAAGTACCAAAATCCTTACTTTTTAGTGAAGTCCCAAGTTGTACATTACAATTTTTACACAAAATAATTTTTTCACGAGAATCATCTAATACATGTTCTTTTGTTGTTTTGTCCAAGGTATTCTATAAAAATAAAACAAATGTTTAAAAAATTACAAAAAAAGAAAACCTTTTGAAAAAATATAAACAAATTACTCAAAACTATTCTACTTTCAGTAGGTAAATGTCTTGTCAATTCAGAACCAAAATTTCCAGTAAATCTTAAAAGCCCTTCTTTAGTATTTGATTTGTTGTTCTCAAAATGTTTAGTACAACATTCATTACCAGAAAATGCACAAAAATAATCCATTTGTGGTGATAAATCCAACCAATCATCACAAGGCAAAATTCCAAATTCATAATCGCTTAAAGAAACAAAAAAATCAAAAACAAAGTAAGAATCTATATTAATATCATGACCTCCTTCCTATTTGAGGCTCATTTCCCTCAAGAATTAAAAGTAAAAGGTAGTTCAAAAATTAGGAAACCTAACGGCAAAAGCCAACATTTATAAAGAAGGAAATTTGACCGTTCCGAGCCAGAGAGGTATAAATGGAAATCTGAGGTACAAACACAGAGGGGAATATTAATAAAGTACCCAAATCAGGTTAAAAACATACTTTCTTGAATGAGTGTGTAATATGCTTTCACATTGCCGGCAAACAACATTAAAAGTTTTACTTCTCTCAATTCGATCCAAATAATCGCGCAAGTTACAATTTTGAGATAATTCTTCTTCCAACATTTTGACTGATTTTGGACCTTTAAAAACAACAAAATTATAAAATTTATAGAACAACTTACACAAATTAACGCAATCAACATCAGCTTTAACCTTGCACATTAACAAATCATGTTGATTGTCAGCCCAGGAAATTAGACACAAGGTTGGTGGATTTAATAAAATATCGCCAAATTTGGTGCCCATTCTTTTTGTGGGAGGGGGAATTTGTTCGTCCTTTGAATCTAAAAATCCAGGGCTCCAATAAAAAAATAAACTAACTAAAACCTTTCTGCAAATTATTAGTCAATTCAAGCATCTGTTCCTCCAATTTAATCAATCCATAAGGCTCGACTTCAACTTCTTCAGAATATTTAGGACAGGAAATAAAAAGTGAAGCAAATTCCGATTTTGGTTTCATCTCTATAAAGAAGGAAAAAGTGTTCCAAATATATGAAGTCACAACCATAATGAAGATATTAAAAATAAAATCACTAAAAAATGAAAAAAAATTAGTTATGCTGGGTTAACTCGAAAAAAACATTATTGACAGTCGGAAACTTGAAAGTTTATATTTCGAAGTTTAACACTTCAAGATTTAAATACATGAAGTATACATTATGAAGATATCGATTTTTACTTTTTTCTATAAACTTGTCTCTCGCAACAGATAAATTCTGAATAAAAGTCAGTTGAGTCCCGGACGAGATTAAGTCAGCTGAGTCCAACCCTTCTCACACTAAAAAACCAAAATTTTCGACTGACAAATAGAGAAGATGGAACTGATAATAAAAATTTTTCAAAATATTGAATGATTAAACTTTATCTACGGTACACCAATTAAAGTATTTTATGCAAAATTTAAAATTTTTTTATTAAATTTATTTAAAAAGTTTTATGAATAAAATGTTAACACAGATTGTTGATTTCCTCTAAGAAGCAAAGTTGGTGGCAAATCAGAGCTCATCATTTCCAACCAAGCCAAATACAATGCTGGACTTATTAAACCACGTCTTGGGACTGGTAATGTGCTAAAAATAAAAAATTGGTACTCTTGTGTTATATGCCCCATTTTTATAGCTCCATTTCCTATTTTACAAATTGTAAAAACTTTTCCGGAATTTAATAATATATTTTACAAATTGTACAAACTTTTCCGGATCACCCTTGCAAAAATTTTGTAAAAAAACACTTACACAACAATTAAATCAGAACCAGAACTATAACGTTTTAAAAGTTCAGCAATTCGTAATTGACGCCAAGTACGTTCTCTTTGTGCATCCAATTCTGTTTCAGCTATTAAACCTTTATATTGTTGTTGTTCTTCTTCAAATTCTTCTTGTTGTATTCTATCTTCTTCTCTTTCATCTCCTCCTAAAGAAACTGTTACAGAAGAGCTTGTAGCAAATTCTTTACTTTTACGCAATACAAGTGGTTCTATCAATTTTTCAAATTTGATAAGACTAAAGAATTAACAAAAAATCATTAATTGTTAATAAATTTCACAAACTTCTTTTGATCAGGTTTTTTGCTAGTAAAGTCCGGGATTACATTGACCTGATCAGCACTAATTCGGAATTTACGCAACATTGTAGCCAAACTTTGTTGTTCTTGTTGAAGATTTTTTCCAACACCAGCTAATGTAAATACACGCAATTTGGCACCTTCCAAATAGCTGCCCTAAAAGAAAATTTTTTTTGAAAAACTTTTTTGATTGATTATAGATAGGAAATTAAAAAAACATTAATCATGATTTTGGCCTTGGACCTTGACCCAGATTCTTGGCTTTGAGTCAGGGGAAAATCAAGGAACACTAAAAAATGCCTCGATCTTGGCTCTGGATCCAGAAAAAATCAAGATCTGGATCCAAGTCCAGGCCGTTCTCTAGTTGATTTCCCTCCCTCCTAGCATTTCCAAATCCCTATTAGTCAAAAATAAAATAAAAAAACCTTTTTGGTTAACAAATAAGGAATTAATAGAGTCAATCCTCCATCATCATAAAGCCACCAAACATCAATTGTCCCTTGTTTAACACGCGTTTGAAATCGAAAAGTATCAGAAGGAAGTGGAAGGGTTTGAAATGCACTGCCTAAAGATTGATCGACATCTTCCCTTAAAACAAAATATTTTTCTGGAAAAATTTTCAAAATTTTTCTTACTTTGATTGTTCAATATCTTCTCCATTTAAATTTAATTTTGAAGCCCCCAACAATTTTCTCAATCCTATTCCACCAAATTTTTTACTTTTCAAAGTTGCAGAGCAACTACTAACTGGTGTTATTGTAAAAGGTGAATAATTAGTTGTTGTATCACCCCCTCCTAAAGTTGTTTGCATTGTATCTCCACTTTGTGCACTTTTACCATCAAAAGTTCTTTCTTGTTGTCCTTCTTGTTGTCCTTTCTTGTTGTCTTGTTTATGACTCAATGAACGTAAAAATAAATCTCTAGCTTTTTGACGTGAATTAATAGAAAAATTTGAAGAAATTCCAAGTTGTGGAGAAGAACAAGTATTATGGACAGAAGGTTTAAATTGTTGTTGATTAATACTTTGACTTTGATGTGGGTGACTTTCCAAAGGATAACTTCTAGAAAAATATGGCTAGTTAGTCTAGTTTATGCGTCCAACGAAACTTTAGGAGTCTAATGAACCTTTATCGTCCAACGAAAATTTATGAGCCCTACGAAGGGGTAATATGTAGATCGGACAGATAATAATTCAGAGTCGCTCTCTTACACTCATAAAGGTTCATTGGACACATAACTAGTTCCAGAGCCAAAACTCCTTTAAAAATTATTTTATACCTTGTACTTAAAGTATCACCACGCTGTTTTAAATGAAGCCTCAGTTCCTCTGCGGTCTCAAGAATAAGCTCAGAAATGTCAAATCCTCTGTTTGAGTTGCGCAAAACACCAACACTCATATTCAAATCAAAAGCGTCCCTAAAAATTGTTTTCCAACTTTTAAAAAAATTAAAAAAAATCAAACTGTATCAATCCAAAATAGTCAATCATTTCATTTATTCCCTCAGGTGAACGATTTTGTGCCCAGTTTTGTTTAAAACCCATCAAAATTATGTTGGTGCGGAGTTTACCAAGTCCAGCAATCTTAAAATTTAAAAGAGAAATATTTTTCCCTAAAATTTCAAAAAAAACCTGTAAAAGAGTTTGAGCACCAGCTCGTAAATTTGGATTAGCCACAGTAACAGCAAATGTCCCTTTAAGGTGGCGAGAAACAAACCAATCGCGTAGTTGCTGATTGAAGGTTTGTAACATAGTAAAAACTGTATTGCAAGGCTTATACTGTTTTAATTTTAAAAATATTAAAGAAAAAATAGTTTCTAAAAATAAACCGGAATTATATATCCACACATTAAAAGACTATTTCCTTTAGTTATTGAATAGGCAAAATCAACAAGTCCTGCTCTAGATGCTGGATTGCCACTTAAAACCTTAAGAAAAACTCTTTAAACAGAATAAATTAGATATCTTACAAGAATTTGTGGTCGATAATTCTTTACGTGTTCTTCTGTTCGTTCTAATTTTGAAACATATTGTAAAGCATTTCGATAGGAATGAGCTTGTGCAGATGAACCCCAATTTACGTCTTTAAAAAATTAAAAAATTATTTTTTAATCAATAAATACCAGGTTTTCTATGCGCAACATAAATATAAATTGCAACAAAAAAGAAAAAAGTAAGTAAAGCTGTCCACCATGAAATTATAAACATACAAAAAACACACATTAAAGAACCAGCTAATGAAACCCATTTATTATAAAATTTGAAGGAAGGTCTAAATCCTGGCGAATGAACAAAACTGTTGTCAAAACAAGCATAATTAATTAGAGCATATGAACAAAGAAAAAAGTTGGAGATAAGAGGAGCAATCATATTTAGATCACCTTGAACAATAAGAAAAAATGTTGGTAAATTAGAAGCTTGACATTTTTATCATATCACCAATCAGAAGTCCCACCCTTAATCAGAGGTGGGACTTCTGACTTTCCCCCCACTCTGAAAAATCCACTTAAAGGATAATCGAAAAATAAGCCCCAAGGGGTTCTATTTTCGGAAATACGGCATTTTCTCGTCATATCAGAATGTTAAAAAACTAAAATATTGTTATCAGAATGTTATCAAACCTTTGATAATTTTTTAACAAACTAGAAATACTCAGAAAATTACCAAAAAAATTTCTTCCCTCACCTATCAAAATAACAGAAACAGCAATAAGTCCAGCCAGAAAAAGTGCTTGTCTTGGTTCATCATTGGGTCCATGTCCACGTCCAAAACGATTTATATAAGGAAATAAACGATCTCGACAGACAGCCAGAAAAAAATGATTAAATTAAAAAAATATTTAAAAATCTTAAAATTAACTTGAAATATTTTAGGCGCTCCAACCATTGAAACTAAAGCTGAAGAAAGTGTAGAAGCAATAATACCAATAGTGACTAATGGGCCCAAAGCCGAGCCCAATTCAACAATCTATTATAAAAAAATTAAAAAAAAACTTTCAAAATTAAAAAAAACCTGAAAATAATTAAAAAGACCATAAGAACAATTATGTTTTAAATAACATTGGGGAGGAGCATAATAATGTGTTGAAGAGAAAAGGTTATTATTAATATTAGTTTCTGTAGAATTTATTGCAGCAATAGAAGAAATTGATGTTGATTCAAATGACTAGTAGTTGAGTAAAAAAAATTTTTTTAATAATTTGCTAGTAAGTTAGTGACACAAACTCTTTATTCAGAAAATTCAAAAAAGATCCTCAAAACGAGCCTATCCGAGAAATTCCTGATCTCACAATCAGAAGATGTCGATTCCGTGGAATTTGGGTTGTAATAATTTGTTAGTAAGTTATAAACCAAAGCCCTAATCGAAAAAATTCCTAAACAATCCAGGAATGCTGTTGAACCTCCGAGACGTCCTCATTCTCAGAAAAAGATTCGACGGGAATTTGGATAGTTTCGGAATTTGGTTGGAATAACAGAACCATAGACGGTTTTCTAAACCCAATTTATATCCTTAATTCAAAATTTTTAAAAAAATTTAAACCTTTTTACTAGCATTAAATGTTTGTGTTAACAAATGAGGTAAATGAATTCCATCAGCATCTCTTAAAGTAGTTGCCCCTGTCATCCAAACCATTATTAAATAGACACATGTAGTAATTCCTTAAATTTTTTTTAAATTAAAGTAAAAATCCTCGTCAACTTTAACCTATAGCAACAAGAGTTCCAAGAGGAATTGCTTTTTGTGGGTCTTTTAAATCTCCAGAAATATTTGCCCCAGCCATTATTCCTGTTGCCGCAGGGAAATAAACAGCAAAAACGGAGAAGAAATCGTATCCATCACGAAAAGAAGGCATAAAATTTTCTTTAATAGTATCAACTGAGAAAAAACACATGTAAATTGTCCCAACTCTTATTTTTTAACAAACTAACTTTTATAACCAACAATTCCTTTCTTCTGTTGATCTTCTGAAGGAGACAAAAAAGTTCCAATCCAGTAATCAAAAATTGAAAGCCACAGTAAAACCATCAAAATAATTTGCATTTTACTTTCAAAGCTTAATCCAACAAGAATAACAACAATAATTAAAGCACAAGCAATTAATGCAATTATACGAATATCGTTTATTTCACCGTCCAACTAGAGAAAAATTTAGAAATTAGTAATATTCTGCTTAATTTGTCCCTAGGAAAGATATGAGCAAGAAGTGTTCTTCCTGATTTTGAGGTTTGCCATGAGTTAAATGGTTCTTCTTGCCCATAGAAGACTACCAAAAAATTTAGAAATTTTTGAAAGAAAAAATAAACCAAAAATATATCATGCGATTTAAGTAAATCCCGAATTGTTTCAGCAAATCCGACCAAATACATTGCGGCACCCACAGCATTAGCAATAGAGAAAATAACTCCAATTGATCCTCCAAATTCAGGGCCAAGTGAACGACTTATCTTTTTATGAAATTTTAGAAAAACTTTTTTAAACAAAAAAATAAACCAAAAAATAAGCTCCACCGCCTTTTACTAGTCCATTTGTGCAAATTGCAGAAGTTGAGAGAGTTGTGATTACTGTTATTAATGTTCCAAGGAGAACGACAAAAGAGCCAAACACTGAAAGAAAAATTTTCTTCTCCAATTTTTGAGAAAATAAAAACTTACAAATCCCAGCTTGTCCAGCAACCCAACTTAAACGTAGATAAAGCATCACACCTTTGAAAAAATTTTTTAACGAAGAAAAAAATCAAAGACAAACCAAAAATTGAGGCCATACAACGAATCAAAACACCTTCAATCCATCCAAATTTAGTTACAGTTTTACTTGTTGATGTTGGAGGACCTGATGCAGTTATTGATTGTTCACGTTGTTTTTGAATGGACATTGATTTCTTTTTTGAAAAAAATTTCAAAAATATAAGTTTGTAATTCAAAAAAACCTTTGAATAACCACTTTCTGAACGTCTAGGTTGACTTCTAAATTTACCCAAAATTCTCTGTTGCCCTTCAATAATTTCAGTATTTTGCTCTTTAAATAGTTGTAGACTAAAAAGACTGTCACGATGTGTTGCTTCTTTTTGCTGATTTTTTAATCCTTCTACTAAATCCATCATTGAAGGACGTGTTGGTGGTAAACGCCCATCAGAAATTAAACCACTTTCCAATTTTTCCAATGTATTTCGATAAAATTCGATATTTGGTGGATATTCGAGACTGCTACCTCTGAAAATTTAAATTTATCAAATTTTGAGAAATTTTACGAAATTTCCTCAGAATTCGAAATTTCGAAAAACAATTTTTCTTACCCTTTAGAAAATCGTCTCCATTCCTTTATACTCATTCCACGTCCATCTGTGGGTGATTGAATCTGCCCAGGTAATTGTACTTGCGGTGATCTTTCCACAACAGTAGCAGCACTTTCGCTACCCTGAGAACCTTGTTCATCAATTTTAGATGGGTGATCTTTTTGGCCAGATGTTGCAACATGTCGACGACCCAAATCAATGCTTGAACGTTTAATCTTAAAAACAAATTTTAGAGGCGAAAAACATTGGGTGTACCCAAAAATTAAGGACCCAAGTACCGTAATAATAAACAAAACGAAAAATTCCCTTGACAAAATGGCACACGACATAATGGCATATGGACATAATGGTACAAGAGATAATAGTCCGGGGACAAAATGCCACCCGACATAATGGTCCAAGGACAAAATGGTCCACCACAAAATTAGGACAAAACCTCTCATCAAAAATGTCCATTACCTTAAATCTAGATCCTACTAATCCCTCTTGTTTTTCTTTAGCCAATTTTTCTTCCAAAGCAGCCTTTTTCTCTTCTAGACTTTCCTTTTGAGATTTTTTCCTGTGCTTCCAAGGAGGACGTTCTGTTTGAGGAGATTTTTGAACTTGTTTTTGTTGGACGACTTTTGGCTTTTCCTGAATTTTTTCTTCCTCCGTTTCGCTGCTCTGGGAAGAGGAGGACATTGGCTATTGCCGTTATTGGATTTAAAAAATTGCAGATTTTGACTTAAATTAGCAGATTTTGACTTAAATTGCAGATTTTGACTTAAATTGCAGATTTTGACTTAAATTATTAGACTTAATTTTATTTTTTAAAAAAAAAAATTATCGAGAATGTCAGAAAATGATAAATAAATAAAATTTAAAACTTTTTGAGGATCCTAAAAAAATAATAAAATGTATAAACAACATTTTAATATTGTTACCTTATTTTTAAATCAAAAAATTTTTCAATAGAAAAAAAATAAAAGTTTTGGGATTTTTTTAAAACTAGTTTGTATTTTTATGTTGTACTTACTGAACTTAATAAGCTTATTTTTAATAATCTCGGAAATATTACAATATTATTTTTATTTAAACCCTATGAGATAAAAAAATTATTTTTGGGGACATGGTTCACTGGACAAATTTTTTTTGTTAAAAATATTTTAAAAAAATCTTTGATATATTTTAAAATTTTCGTTTCTAGTTTTTCTACACCTTTTTGACACTTCTCTCCTGTTTCCTTTCTCCTTTTGTTACCAAATTTAAGCCATAATCAAACAAATGATACTTCTCACAAAATATCAACACTGCCCCTCTAATTTTATTAGTGGTGATCTTTTGGGGTATACCTAAAAAGTTGCCATAAAGCGGTAAAAATGCTTTTTATCCGTTCTTTGTTTAAATTTGTTTAATTAAATTGTTAAAAAAATAAATAATCAAAGTTCAATTTTTTAAAACCTCTTTTTTACACATTTTCCTTCTTTAAATTTTTTTATAATCGACTAGTTGCCAATAATGAACGTGTTGATCTTGTAGAACGCCTTTTGTTAGAAAATGAAGCAGTTCTAGGTAACATAGCTATAGACATATAAGCATGTCTACCTCCTCCAATTGAATTATTTGAATCTCGAAGTTGGCTATTCATCATACTAATTAAGAAAAAAATTTTTAAGGATTTTATTTAAAAAATATAGGGTATTCCCTTAATATCACCACTGTTGTAAGAATTTAAACAGTGGTGATCTTTTGGGGTATGCCGAAAAATATAAAAAAATAGTTGAATTATTTTTAAATTAAAAAATAAATAAGTATACCCATAAAATATCCAATTAAATGCACTGTTAACACATGGCAAAACACTTGAAAAATTTTTATTAAATTTAAAAAATAAGTCCAAAAAACATACTTTGCGATAATTTTGATTTGTTTAATAAAAGGCAAAAATCCAAATAAAGGTTCAATATTAACCAATTTAAAATGTGAAAGTAAAGGTAAAGAAACAAAAATCCAAAATGGAGTCCAACAAAGAAAATGAAAAATAACAACTCGAAGAATTGAGCGAACAGCAGGTTTTGAATGAGTTGAAATAAAGCCTTTAAAAAATAATATATGTATTTAAAAAAAATAAAAAATGGTCTCTAAAATACTTGTTACCTATGAAAAATTTTTTTAATTAAAAAATAGATATGTATAAATTTAAAAATCGAAAAAAATAGGAAAAAATTAAAACAAAAAATGGGAAAGTCAGAAATACTACCCCTACACCAAGACAACTCTAGAAGCTCATTCTATTTTAATTAGTTATGTCCTCAAGAGAATAAATTAACTTTAAACTAACCATTAGGTTTTCTCCTCAAATGGTGAATTATTCCAGCATAACAAAATATAATAACAGGAAAAGGCACTAAAAATCCAAAAAATACCATATAACTAATAAAAACCATCTGAAAAAAATTCTTTAAAAAATTAAAAAACCTCTCCCCAAAACTTGCCATTAATCTTTCGGGTAAATGAGAACTACAAAAAGTATTTCCTTTGTGGATATTTCCATCAGAAAAAATAAAAATTTCACGGCTAACGTTGGCATAATAAATAAATGGTGAACAAAATATTACAACAGTAATTAATAAAATTGCTAATAAAATAAAGGAATCAAAAATTCGGCGTTTTCGATTAGTTAATCCAGAAATACCCCAATATTCAAATGGACGGCAAACTACAACAAAACGTTCAATAGACATACAAGTTAATATCTAGAAAAAAATTTTGGCTAAAGTACACTTTACTGGGGGATTTTAGATTTCGACAATTTATATGTCATTCGAAAGAGCTCGACGAGCTGAGTCGAATGACACCAGAATTAGTCCGCGGACTCAACTGTGGGCACGAATTATTAACACCTAAATACGAACTAATAACGCCTTAAATTTTTAAAATTAAGCATTTCAAGTACAAATCCAAGTATTTATCCCTAAAAATATCCCATAAAAAATTTAAAAAAATAGATATACAAGCTCACCATCACAGAGAATAATTTATTAATATTCTCAACAGCTACCAACAATTTACAACAAAAAATTCCCAAGTTCCACTGGCCAGTAATCATATAAGGAAGATGTAGAGGTATAGTTAAAATTACCTTTAAATTATTTAAAATTTTTTTAAATTATTTAAGTTAAAAATTTTTACCATTAAATCAACAAAAGCAAGCATTAAAATATAAATTGACATTTGCCTCAACATAATTGCAGGAATATAGTGTTTAAAAATTAATCTTAGAATTGATCCAATTAACCAAATATTACCTAAAAATTAAATATTTTTTGATAAAATTAAAAATAGTTTGAACCAAAACCGACTAAATAAGGGTAAAACTGACAAAAATAAAATAGGAAAATTTTTAAAAATCAAAAGAATATTCTTAAACCCCTTACAAGCCATTTAATGCATCAGGTTTGTAGCCAAGAAAAGCACACCTCTTTTTAAGTACCTCCCTATTATAATTATATTTAAAAAGTTTACCAAATAATCCAATAAAAAATAGCGGAATAAAATAACACAAAAGCATAATTTGTTCAAATTTTCCAATAACTTCAATATTTTCTATATTAATAAATTCAGAATTGATTAAATTTTGTAAACTTTCATTTTCAATATTATTATTATTTTCATCATAATAAATATCGTAATAATCAGAAAATAAAGAAATATTGTTGTTGTTTTTGTTGTTGATTTTCATTTTTGAAATTAATTATTTGGTCGTTTCCTAAAAATTGCTATAGAATTTTTTAGAAGCCTAAAATCTGTGAAATTTTGGATATAAATTTTTCATAGTGTTTTCTAATAGGTCCCTAAATTTTAGATTTTTTATTAATTAATGTCTCTTTTTAATTAAATAAAAAGTATACATTTTATTTAAAAATTATAGTAAAGTATGTTTAATTTTTAAAAAAAGCTTTTAGCATTATTAAATACTTTCAGAAATGTAGTATTTAAAAATTAATATTAAAAATGTATTTATATATTAATTTTCAATATCCTCCCACATACCGTGTACTTGCTTAATCCTTTATTAACATTTTTTATTTAATTTGGTGGTTTAATAGAGAGGATTTTTAATAGAAAGGATTGTTGTTAGAGAAGATAAAATATTATTTTTTTTACCTTTCCGGGACATTTTGTAAACTGGACATTTTGAAATTTGAAAATTTTAAAAATTTGTTTCTTTGGTGTAGTGGTTAAAACTCTTGACTTTCACATTGCTGGTGGCTCGGGTTCGATGCCTGTCTTTGGTCAAACATTTTTAGATTTGTAGTAAGAAAAAAATAAAATTTTCTGGACGTTTTGTAATATTGGAAAATTTGTTTTGTTGGTGTAGTGGCTAAATATAGACTTTTCATTTTGATGTGACCTGGGTAAAAAAACTTAAAGAGTTTTTTTCCGAAGTCCATGGCTCGATTTAACTGTAAAAAAATATTTTTTTAAATTTCCAATAATTATTTTTCAAAAAATAATAAATTTTATTTCCAAGCAAATTTAATTTGCAATTTTTTAATAATAATTTCCACCTAATTTAATTATAAGTGGTTATTTTAAGAAATGCTTCATATATAATTGTTATTTTCTCTTAAAATTAAATTAAGCAAATAAATACATATATGCAAATAAAAAGTTTCCTTTACTCTTTTTCTACTTTTTTGAAACATATCTCTCTCACCTAATTTAATTTTTATTTATTTTAGCATTATCAGAATTAATAAAAAGGTTCTTTTTTGGGATAATAAAAATGTGGAAACATTAAAAATTAAAAAAAAATTTTTAATTCAATTTTTACTCATTTCAAAAAATTCCCTTTTTGATATTTCTCTCATATAGTTTATGTTAAATATATTTAAAAAAAAGCTGGTGGCTCGGGTGATTTTTCTAATTTTTAAATAAATTTTTCTCATTAAAATGTAACAAAAATATGTAACAAAAAAGCATTATTAAAATGTATTTTTAAAGTACTACGCCACCGGAAGTCTATCTAACACCGCTATTTCAAAGATCATAACCCCCCCCCCCTGCTTAAGTGCTATAATGAGCTGAATCTTTGCTTACTTACAATTAATAAAAGATCACTACTAAACGAAGCAGGTGAAAATAAAAAAATAAAAAAAAAAGAAAATTACATACATATAGGCAAATAAAAATTAATTTTATTATTATTATATATGTACATAATATATTTTGGCATTATCGTATGACTTGAATGAATAAAACAAGGGTTAAGTATTGTTTGACACATTTTTAATTGAAAAAATTTTTTTGTTCATAACTTATTCATTAATAAATTAGTTTTTTTTTTAATTTTATTTAAATTAATTTAAAAAAACTGGTAAGAGTATCGTTCGTGAGCGCATTGGAAATTGTGTTTTTTCTTCCAAAATTCGTAAGTGCCGGAAAATCTCAAAACCTGGAATTTTAGGCATTTTTTCCTGATTTTCAGACCCCTAAAAATCGAAAACTATAGGGACTCATGAACGATATTCTAACCAAAAAAATTATTTTGTTTACCGTACCTTTATAGTATCTAGAAAAGCATGGACAATAACAACACCAACAACAAAAACAACAATTCTTCCTCAATTTATTTAATTGTTGACTTCTTCTCTTGGTTAACCAAAATATGTTCATTATTTAATTTAATTATTACATTTCCAATTTATTTTTCCTTGCTATATTTTTTATATAAACGACGACATTTAAATCCTTTTAATTCTTCTTTTTATCGCCTATTTTTTGCTCTTGGAATTGTTGATATTACAAAATATTCTTTATATTTATTGAAAAAATGTTCTTATTGGGGATGGGTAAGCTGAAAAATTTTTTTTAATTAAAAAAAATTTTGGTACTTGTGAATTATCCCCTAACTTGTGGGTTATGCAATCCAAACTGATAATCATACTGGGCTCATAATGGTCAGAGCATCATTAATTTCCAATTTTCTATTCAATGTATTTAAAAGAGTAATATTTGACCATTATGAGTCTTTTTTTATATCTGACCACCACCTTATAAACGTCCGCAGAATCTGGTTTGGAATAAACCACAAGCACCAAAATTTTTAAACATTTATAAAATCCCTTTTTTCAGGTACCTCCATTTTTCCTTCCTGCAGATATCCCAAATAAGCCGGCACAATTACTCTACCTTTCAGTATGGGCTTTATCATTTGCCCAATATCAACTAAACATTGCTTTATCATTAAATCGTTTTATTTCAATTTTATTACCTCAAGTATTTCGTCACGAATATACAAAACAATTTTTTCGTTTTATTCTTTGGCCAATATTTTTAATTTCTGTTTCAATTGTAATTCCAATTTTGCAAATGCCAGTTTGTTTTAGAACAAATATTGTGTTGAATAATACTGAAAATAATGAAAATGAATCATTAGTAAAGCTTACTGGACCCGTTTTTGTTAATCAGAATGATTTGGTTCGTTTTTAATATTAACTAGAGTTCGATACCGGGGCAGCCACAGGCCAGTGTCTTCAGATCCTATAGACCGTAAGCCGAGTATTTCGAAAAAATCTGGTTTTTAGGGGTTTCCAGAGAGGTTCCTGATTTAATTTTCAGGGTTCTAACAGGGAACATCTGTCCCTGATTAGCTTGAAAGAAAACCGGACCCCACATTGAAAAGCTTGAGCTCCACTATTAACAAAAACCTACTGACATGAGATTAATAAACATTTTTTAAAGAACATTTATTATGGAATAACCAAATTTTTTGTACTTCTTTTGCTTTTATGTTGTTTAATTGGTTATCCATTGTGTTTTGCACGTGTTAGAAAATTAAATTTGAAAGACAAAGTTTTAGCTGTAGAAGTAAAAATGTTGTTTGCATTAATTTTGATGCTTATTGCTAATTTATTATACATTGGATATTTTATTTTTTGGTTTGTTTTTCTAAAAAATGGTTACACCTCTAAAGTCAATCCCTAGAGGTCAACACAACTTAATCCCAACAAATACATCTTAATCCGCCCAAATCCATCAATTATCTCCTTAATCCTCGCAAAATCCTTGTTTATCCGTAAATATTTGGAGTTGTCCTCCATGGTCCCTTATGGAGTCCACCTCTAGTGTCAGTTGACCAATAGGGCATTGTCCCCTAGGGTTGACCCCGAAAACTTTAATAATCATTAATTTAAGGGAAATGATCTCACGTTTATATTCGCAATCAAGTTTCTTCGCAGAATGGAGCCTCTATTTAATTATTGATTTTTATGACATGAATTCTCCATATGGCATTTTATTAACTTCAAGTTTAGTTCGTAGGTCTGTTCTTCCTTTCAAGTTATTTCAAAATCAAAATGCAATTGTTCCATTAATTGGTAATTTGCGTCAACGTCAAGATAATCGACAAGTACCTTTAGTTGAAAATATGCAGAGAATAAGTTCTTCACAAAATTTGGAACCTCATCCTTCTTTAGTGGAACCACAAGCAGCAACTACTTTATCCTCTATTTCATAATTGTTTTTGATAAATGATTAAATTCTCGTATCCATATTGAATTAAAGAATAAAAAAAATTTACTAAAAGATTTATATAAAAATTCAAAAATTGAAAGAAAATATTTTCATTCTTAAACAATCCAAAAATTATATAAAAAATGAAATTATAATTTATCAAAAATTTTTCCCAAAAAATTCACATTTCCCCAAAAAATTTTCTCCCCAAATGATCCAAAAAAAGCAACTCATTTTTCTTCCCTTAAACAGCAGTTGCAGTAGTTAACACATCATTTTTATTTTCATTATTTGTTTGATCTCCATAATATGGCTCCATATCTTCTTTACAATAAGCCTTCTCTAATGGAGTTACCACAACATTTTCCCAAATACTCATTTCTGCTGTTACATCTTTAAAAATAAAATTGAATAAATTTAAAAAAGAAAAAAAAATAAACTTGAAAGTCCTTCCCCAGCAAAAAGTTGTTCAGTTCCTCCATGAACAATTATTCGAAGCATTGTTTGGGCTGTACTACAAATTAAATCCTGAAAAAAGGATTTTTTAATAATGAAAAATGATTCGATTTTTTACCATTTCTTCCAAAGTTAAGCTAAAATGAATTCGAGAATTTGGTTCACAAGGATCAACAAATGCTGGAGAACTTGGCAATAACATTCCAGTTGAAATGATTTGGAAAAATCGTCGAAAGGCCAAAGCTAATGGCAATGGAGTTCTCATTGGAGTATTCATAACACAATAATGAGCCTTAAAATTTTTTTAAATAGAAATTCAAGCTCGTAAAAATATTTTGGATTTTTGGGAAGTCCCTCACTATCTTTCCCTACTAATTTATATAAATTTTTCAACTAACCAATAATTCAATACACCAAATATTTAATGGAAATAATCCTTCATGTTTATTTCTCAAATGCTTCAAAAGTCGAATTAAAGCCTTAACAACAGAATGAGAAGCATTTTCTTCAAACCACTTGGAATGTCGAAGTGCTGCCATATTTTTAAGAAGAATTTTTTGAGGCACTTAAAAATTAGATTAAATAAGAAAAAAATTTTTAGAAATACAATGCAAATCCTCATCCAACTGATTGATGTTTTGAGGCAAAATTGTCACCAACACACGAACAACAGCATGAGTTCCAGCAATTTCACAACCAAAGTCGCGTATTACACATCCAAAAACTATTTAAAAATATTTTCATAATTCTGGGTAAAAAATTACTTTCAGAATGATGTTCCGCCTTGAGATCTTGAACAATTTTCTGACCCAAAGAATTTATTGACTCAACTGGAAAATAATTTTTAAAGATTTTCCATAAAAATGAAATTAACTTACTAACTGGAAGCGTTTTTAACACAATAACCAAATCAGCAATATTATGTTTACTAATCATTGTACCCTTCTTGAAAGACCCAACTTCTCTGACTTCTTCAATTGCCTTAAATTGAAAAACTAAGAAAATCTTGATTTTTAAGTTTTACCACAGTTGGGAAAGTATCCGGTGCTACAATGATTTTATCAATACTTTGCTTCACTTTTCCAACCAAAGCAGAGACGGCAGATTGTTCAGCAGCTGTAGGCATAATGTCATTGTGACGAACAAGAAGAAACTTTAAAAAGAAGAGAAAGTCAAAAATAATACTAAAGTAAAAAAGAAAACCTGTGTTAAAGCAGTATCTTCAGCCTCAGTTGTAGTTCTTGGAAAGAAACTTTCGCACAAGTACGAATCAAAAGTTGGAGGTTTGAATGGATAAATATTTGCGGGTCCTTGAGGCGGAAATGCATTGCCAGCAAAAGATAAAGGAACTGGAGCGCCCAAAGGTTGAGGAAATGGACGCATTGGTCCTCCTGCTCCAACTTGACGAAGTGGTGGAATTCCTGGAGTTGTAGAAGCAAGCGGTGCTGGATGATAGGGAACCGGTGGTGCACCAAAATGAGGAAGCATTTTGATTATTTTTAAATAAATTAATCTGTCAAGGATTCAGTAAAAAATTTTAAAAAATTAAAAAGATAAAATCAACGCAAATAAGCCATCGTGAAGAGAAAATAGTGCAAATCAGACAAAAAATAAAATAGATAACAAAACGTCAATTTAACGTTTTTTGAACCAAGATACTTCAAAATACCGAAACAGAATTTTTAACTCTCGAATATTATAACATAACAACAGTAACTCAAACATATCTTCTATGATATCTTTCAAACTATTATCATTTTTAACCTCCCTTCTTTTTCGATACTCCAACAGTGCGTCCTTTACGGCCAGTAGTCTTTGTATGTTGTCCACGTACACGAAGACCCCAATAATGACGAAGACCACGATGAAGACGAATTTTCTTCATGCGCTCAAAATCCTCTCGGTATTTACTCTCCAAGTTGGTCGACAAGAGCTGTAAAAGAATAAATTGATCAAAAATCCAAAAATAGTCACAAAAACCTGAGAATTCTTCCCATCACGAATATCCTTTTGACGGTTCAAAAACCATGCAGGAATTTTGTATTGCTGTGGATTAAGCATAACAGTGTTAAGCTTTTCCATTTCCTCTTCAGAAAGTTCACCAGCGCGTCTGTGAATATCAACATCGGCTTTACGGCAAACAAGAAAAGCATAACGACGTCCAACACCCTATAAATTTAGTTGAGATTAATTTTAAAAAATTCAAACCTTTATTGCAGTAAGAGCATACGGAACTTTTCGGTTACCGTCAATGTTCGTGTTCATAACACGATGAATATGTTGAAACTTCTCCGGCACGATTAACGACATTTTTGCACTGAAATTAAAGAGGATCTGTTAAAAAAATACTTGAAAAAAATATAAAAATAAACTACAGAGCCTTAAAAACCCTCCGGAAGAAAAAAGTAAAGTATCAGAAAGGATTTTTAGTTTCCTTATTTGACCAAAAACATATTTTACCAATAAGGCTAAAAATTAACGTTTTGCCAGCGCATCCTCTTGACAAAATGTGCATTTTCAGCCTTGTTGGCGAAATATGGTATTGGTCAAATATGGCTATCCTTAATTTTTATGTCTCGATTTCTCTAATTTCACGCTCTATCCTCTTGTTTTATTTCTTTATCGTCTCACTTCACTATTTTCTTAAAAGTTTATTTAAAATCGTTTCAAAAAATTTTTTAAAAAGGATCTGCAGTCTTTGCAGCTTTAAACCCCCACTTTATAATTTACGCTTACTTTTAAACGAAAAACGCCATCTTTTAAAATATTTTACCCAGTTATAAATTAAATAATTGAATATTTTAATTTAATTTTTCTTCTTTTTTTTAGAAATTTTGACTATTAAAAAATTTAACAAAATTCGAGAAGAAAATGGGAAGTAAGTTTTTTTCTTTAAATTGTTAAAAAATAAAATATTAATTTATAGTTAAATTCCTGGAATTTGTTAAACCTTTTTGTGGTTTTGTGCCAGAGGTTTCTAAACCTGAAAGGAAAATTCAATTCAGGGAAAAGATGCTTTGGACTGCGATAACTCTTTTTGTTTTTCTTGTTTGCTGTCAGATTCCACTTTTTGGTTTGTTTTTATTTTTTAAATTTTTTATAATGAGAAGGAACCCAAAATTAGAGGTTAGCATGAAAGACGAACCCGAACGTAATTTTCGGGATCCTGTCCCAAAATACTGGGTTTAAGCGACGAACGGGGTTATTGTGATTACTCGATTAATTCCGCGGGATCCTGCCCCTCTCACCTTTGGCAAAAAAATCCCCGGGATTCTGGGAATCCACCTTTATCGACCTATAGTCTAAACCTTATCACTAAATTTTCTGACCCGTTTTCTAGGGTATTTTTCTTTTTAAAGGTATCATGTCCACTGATAGTGCTGATCCTCTCTATTGGCTTCGAGTTATTATGGCATCTAATAGAGGAACGCTTATGGAATTGGGAATCTCTCCAATCGTAACTTCTGGTCTTATTATGCAACTTTTGGCTGGTGCAAAAATTATTGAAGTTGGGGATACTCCAAAGGAAAGAGCTCTTTTTAATGGTGCTCAAAAATGTAAGCGCTTCTCTTTTTTTCTTTAAACATGTCATTTAAATTTTAAGTGTTCGGTATGGTCATAACTATCGGTCAAGCTATTGTTTATGTTGCCTCTGGAATGTACGGAAATCCTCATGAAATTGGTGCAGGAATTTGTCTTTTAATCGTTATTCAATTAGTTGTTGCTGGATTAATTGTTCTTTTACTTGACGAATTACTTCAGGTTTTTCCTTAAAAATTTTACTCTTCTACTCAAAAATCATTTAGAAAGGCTATGGACTTGGCTCAGGAATTTCCCTTTTTATTGCTACAAACATTTGCGAAACTATTGTTTGGAAAGCATTCTCACCTGCGACAATGAATACAGGTATATTCTACTTCTTTAATAACCCCCAAAAAATTTTCTTTCTTAAGGAAGAGGAACCGAATTTGAAGGCGCAATAATTGCTTTATTCCATTTGTTGGCAACCCGTAATGACAAAGTTCGAGCACTTAGAGAAGCTTTTTACCGTCAAAATTTGCCAAATTTGATGAATTTATTGGCTACTGTGCTCGTTTTTGCGGTTGTTATATACTTTCAGGTTTGTTTCTGCTTTCTTAACACCCTCAAATTTTATATTTTTCTGTAGGGCTTCCGTGTTGATCTGCCAATTAAAAGTTCTCGTTATCGTGGCCAACATAGTTCATATCCAATCAAATTGTTTTATACAAGTAATATACCAATTATTCTTCAATCTGCTTTGGTCTCCAATTTATACGTTATTTCTCAAATGTTGGCAGCTAAATTTGGAGGAAATATTCTGGTTAATATACTTGGTACATGGTCTGATTCTTCAGGAACTTATAGGAGTTATCCAACAGGTAAAAACGATTTTTGGAAAATTTTCCAAAGAATTATCAGAAATTCAAAAAATTATTTCTAGGAGGTATTTGCTACTACCTATCACCACCAGAATCATTGTCTCATGTAGTTGAAGACCCAATTCATTGTTTTACCTACATTGTCTTTATGCTTGGTTCCTGTGCATTTTTCTCAAAAACCTGGATTGATGTTAGCGGTTCAAGTGCTAAAGATGTTGCGAAACAATTAAAAGAGCAACAAATGATAATGAGAGGACATAGGGAAAAATCAATGATTCATGAATTAAATCGTTATATTCCTACTGCTGCTGCTTTTGGTGGTTTATGTATTGGAGCACTTTCTGTTACTGCTGACTTTATGGGTTTGTTTTTTGATTTTTTTTTGAGAGGTTTTTCTAAAAAAATTTTTTTTCCTTCAGGAGCTATTGGAAGTGGAACTGGAATTTTACTTGCTGTCACCATTATTTATCAGGTTTTCTTTTAAAAAATGACTGGATAAATAATTTTTATGATTTTTCAGTATTTCGAAATATTTGTGAAAGAACAGCAAGAAATGGGTGGTGTTTCTGGTTTATTCTTTTGAGTGATTTTTATGTTTTCTATTATTATTATTTTATTGGGAGAGAGAATTCATAAAAAAGTATATATTTTTTGGTATAAATTTTTTGGTGGTTAAACAACAAAATACCTTTTCTGTTCTGCTCTCATTAAGACAAACTTTCCCAAATCTTAATTTTGACCCTTTCCTTTAAAAAGCTCCCTCTTATTTATTGGCTCCTTTTTAAAACTGAAGCAAATTTCAAAAAAATGTGGAGACAAAGGAAAGCTCTACGGGAGCCAGACATATCGGGACGGGATTTTATTGGTTTCAATTTTTCTCCTATTGAAGTAAAAAGTTTTTAGGTTTTAGAACCAACGTAAATACATGGGAAGATTTTTTTGTCACCGCAATCCTGATATGTCCCGTCCCAATATATATCTCCCTACTAGCTCACCTAGATTTTCTGTCAAATTTTTTCCAATTCAAATTCATGTATTATAAATATTTTAGTGTTATTTTCTTGGCATTTCCTTACATAAATATATTAGTAAAAAATTATTTTTTGGTTTTTTATTTTCTACTATAAACAACCTTTCCAAATTTAATTACTTTTTCAATTATTGATTGATGTGCCGACAATCGGTAAATTATGTGTTCCCATTTTTTTGTGTTCAGAACAATTAAATCAGCTACTCGACCCTCCTTTAAAAATACAGAAAGTCTAAGAATTTAAGAAGAAAAATTTACCGAAATTGCACCATGTGTTTTTCCGCGTCCCAAGCTATGTGCTGCATGTAAAGTTGCTGCCACCAACGCCTCTGGCATAGACATTCCAAAGTTAACACTAGCCAAATTCATAATTGTAGGCATTGAATAGCAATAAGCATTGGGATTGAAATCTGATCCAAGAGCTACACAAACACCAGATTTTATCATTTTTCTTACTGGAGGACTTTTTAGTTTGAGGACATAGGCAGTAGAAGGAAGAAGCACCTTAAGGGAAAAATATTCAACGTGCTATACAACTTGATATGATGAAAACATACAGCAACAGTTCCAGACTTGGCAAGTGCATGTATCCCTTTCTCACTAATTTCTTCCAAATGACTAACAGCAGTGGCCTTTGTAAAAAATTAAAATTAATTTTTAATTCGATTTTTCTTAATTTTTTTAATCCCTCAAAATCTCCTTTTTGTTTCCCGCAGAAGAACTTGTTCTAAATTTTTTTCTCTTTCTCGGTTTAATGCTCATCTCCTTTTACACTCCAATTAATAACAAGGGGGGGGGGGGGGTCAATTCTGATCGTCTTTTTTCAAAAAACAAGAAAAGTTGAAAAGGCACATCAAACGTCCGACGTACTTTTCTTTCTAAAAAAATGGCAGCAGGAGGAAGGAAGATTTTCCTTCTATACATGTTTTCATGCTAAAATAAAGGGATCACTACAAAAAAATGACCACAATTTTAGTATCCAGCATTAAAAAGATGGTAGCTGCGGCTTGCTGTTCTTCATTCATTCACATTGTGCCCTTTCTTCCAATCTGTCATTTTCTCGTAATTTTCTTCCCGGTCATTAGCTTCCTTCACTTTCTTCTTAAATTTCGCTTCCAAGATTTTTTGCGGTAATCCATTGGGGAATTTAAAAAAATAGAAAAGAATTCTAAAATCTAAACTTTCAGGTAACTAATACTTTTAGTTTCTTTAAAGAAAAAATTTTTTTAGAATGGCATTAAAACCCTCAATCTTTAATATGCAAATGCAATATTCATTAATATTTATCTTATTAATATTCCTAAACTTTTTTGACCTCGGATTAACGCAAAAGCAACGAGTTGATGGAGGTGGAAACAGTAAAAGTAATTTTATACAACAACCTCCACAGCGTTTTCAACATCAACAATATCAACAACAGTACCAGCAGAATCAGCAGCAATATCAACAACAGCAGCAACAACCCAAATATTACAGCTATGATAATGGGATAAATGACAACGGACGATCCACACAATGGTATTATTTTCCTCAACAGCAGCAACAAGAAAATTATTTTCCGCAACAATACAATCCTCAACAAACTGTTCAGCATCAACAACAATTCTATTCTTACTCTTCTCCATCTTCCTCCTCTACTTCCTTTGCTTCACATGCCCATGGAGTACCACAACTACAAGCAGCACAAGGGGCTGGTGGTCAATATGGAAATAGCATTAATGCTATTGGTACTGAAAGTCAATTTCAACAACAATCAATCAACCAATTTGGACAACAACAAGGTGGAGCAGTACAACAACAATTAACACAATTTCGGGAAGCTGGTCAACAAACATTAGACAACAAGGGAGGAATAAACAGTCAAATAGGAAGCAACAACAATAATCAACAACAATTTTATTCTTACACAACATTTCCCCCATTAACCCTTCCACCACATCCTCCAACATTTGCAACTATGATGCCTTCATTTTTCCCAACACCCCCATCACAACCTGTATATGACCATGCTTTAGCACAACGAATGCATAAACAACCATATTTATACAATTTTGATTTTGCACCAGGAACACCAGTTATTTATTGTGCTTATGGAGCTAATCCAATTCCTCGTTATAATACCCCCTACAAAAAATGCATTCCTTACCATCCACTTTGTGGAATTACTTTTACGGTTAGAAAAAAGATTTTTTAGAGAAATTTTTTAAAAATTTTCCAGTGTATTTTTGATGTTGATCCAGAAACTGGACATGTTTGGAATCATGCAGCGGAAACAAAAAAGAGGAAATGAAAACTCTCTAACCTATATGAACCCTGGCCTATTTTAACTTTTCTTAAATAAAAAATTTTTTTGTAAAACCTCACCTTAATTTCTGCCGCCATTTCAGCTCCACCCAACGGAAAAAGTTCATCAGCATGAAAATTAGGGCGTAATCCAATACTGCTTTTGTTGGCTGCTTCCAAAATTTGTCGACTTAAAAATTCTTTAAAGAAAATTTTAAAGAATTTTTGGTAAGAAAAATTTCGAAAATACTCCCATATAGGGTTGTCGATTCGAAAAAGAACCAAAAACCTGAAGATATCAGAAAATGTTCAGAATATCCGGACTTTTGAAAAAAGAAGAAACCGGCAAATTTACTGCCCAAAAAATCGAAAGAAAGCTTAATAGTTTAAATTTCTTCACTTAAAATTTTTTTATTAAATATTTGAATTAAACCTGCTCTCCAATTCAAAAACATTCTTTTCACAAAAAACATCAACATTTTCAAGACATTCAAGTTTCCCACTTTCTTTCAATTTAACTAATTCTGGAATCATTTCATTAATAATTATTTTTGTTTGTTCCTCTTCTGTCTTATTTTTTGGAATTGCATGTGCTCCACAAAATGTTGAAGAAATTTCCATGGGAAAATTTTGAAAACTCAAAGCATTCTCAAAAACTTTTAAAATTTTTATTTCACTTTCTGTAGTTAATCCATAACCACTTTTTGCTTCAATTAAAGTAGTTCCACATTTTGACATTTCTTTGAAAATCTTCACAAAAATTTATTGAAATTAAAATTTAAAAATAACCTCCAAAAAATTAGACAACAATTCTTCTTCACTAGCCTCTTTAGTTTTTTCTGTTGTAAAGTGTATACCACCACCAGCAGCTTGAACCTTATTTTGAAATTTTAGGGTATCAAATAAAAATGCTTGAGTCATATGTCATGAACCGCTGACAGTTGAGTCGAATGACACCAAAATTATTTCGTGGAAACAACCATGGACGGAGAGATAAAAAAAATGACTAAAAACTATAGGAGGTACCAAGATGATTTAGGTATTATTCAACTCAACTCGTCGAGCTCTTTCGAAACCTTCGAATAAACAATTTTATTTTGTAGCCATATTCGAAAATTCTTCCAAATTTTTATTTATTCCCTTTTTCACAAACAAATAAACCTCCATATAAGTAGCTCCATCCAATTTCATTGCAAATTCATCAACTCTATCGCCCGCAAATACAGGATGTGTATGGGCATCAACAAATCCTGGAAGTACACATCCACCATGACAATCAACAACTTGACAATTCTTCAATTTTTCTTGAATAATTTTCGGACAATTAGCAGTCTTAAAACAAAACAAGGTAATTCTTCGGTTCGTATACCCCCTCTTTTTCTGACCATTTTTTCATTTTTCCTTCCCTTTCTCCCTTATTTTTCACGAGGCAAATATCAAAAAGGATTATGTATGTATATATGTACATGAGAACAGGGCTGGAAAGTTTAAAATTTACTTCATTTATTCACCAATATGGAACAACTAAAAAATTTTAATATGATTGATTTGGGTGACAAACTGCGACTAAGCGACAACGATTTTGATGCTTGGCTAGAAGAGCTTGGACTTCTTCATGGTAAACGAACATGTGAAGCATGTGGTGGCAGAACAACTATACAAAATATAAAAGATCGCCGGTATGGTAACTGGAGGTGCACAACTAAAAATTGTAGATCATCTTATAAGCGTAAGTTCCGTCATCAAGCAGGCAACAACACTGATACATACCGAACATATTTTCCTGAATTTTTGTGGCGAAAAAAATTTGGTGATATTTCTCATGTTTTGTATAATTTTTGGTATCATGTTTCTCTCTTTTATCCTGTCGAAGAAAAGTAAATAAATTTTTCTCATAATCCTTTTTGATATTTGCCTCGTGAAAAATAAGGGAGAAAGGGAAGGAAAAATGAAAAAATGGTCAGAAAAAAGAGGGGGTATACGAACCGAAGAATTACCCAAAACAATTAATAGAATTTAAATTATAATATAAAAAACCTCTTCACTAAGAAAAATTTTATTAATCTTTCCACCTTCACAAAAAATTGACAAATCTGAATTTTTATCCTCCAAAACCTAAAAAGAAAAAATTTTCTGGAAAAATTTTAAAAACTTGCTTTGATCTTTTTCATGTCATCTCCAAGTAAAACACATCTATCATCATCAACAATCTGAACAATTTGTGAAATATTTATGAGAAGAATATTGCCACTTCCATTACAATTCAAATTGCAAGTATTCATTTAAATAAATATTCTTCTCCAAAAGCAAATTCAATTCATTAATGTTGTAAACAATTCCCAATTTCCTCATATCAATCAATTTTTATGACAGCAGTGTTTTATCAATGCCGCTATCACCCTTGTGCAACGTTAAAGTCGTTAAAAAAATTCAATGAAAAATATTTGAGAAAAATATTTTTGTGAATAAAAATACTTTAACGTATTTAATTAATTAAAAATAAAAAAAAAATTTATTTTTTTAGAACATCTAATCTACAAAAAATTTTTTAAATAAATAAAATTTTTAATAAAATCAAATCTTTTCAATATTCATTATTATGCATACGTGAGATCAGAAGTGAAAGAACCACGCAAAATAAATTCATCATCTTGATGAGATATGTACCTGAAATAGACAAAAATTGAACGTTTTCGGTACAAATTTCGAGAAAAAAATTTAAAAAAATTTACAAACATTCTCTGTGGCATCGGTCTTGATCCTGAACCGGGACGGGGAACCATAGTGCGAAGAATAATTTGTTTTCTAAAAAAGAAATAAAAATCAAATTAAATTGAAGATTCTCCAAAATTTAAACCTTTTTGGTTCTTTCCAAACATCATTGCCAAAAAAGCTTTTCAAAACTTCCAAAACACGACATTCACTCAAATCAGGTATCAAAACATTATTTAATTCATTTTTAAGTGAAAGTTCATCTTTACAAGTTTTTTGAATTGGACGACAAAGATTATTGACCAATGAAGAAACACAAGAATTTAATTCCATTGATATGTTTGTTGTTATTGCCTTTACAGAAATGACAAAAATTGAAAAAAATAATCAAGAAAAACCTGCTCTACAAGTAAATTAACTATTGATGAATATTTTAAGAGGAATTCTTCTATTGAACGAAGTGAAGAAGTTAAATCCTTCAAAATGAAAATAATTTATAGAAAAAAATTTTTTAAGGATAATTCGATTTTGCATTTAAGCCACAGATGACCCTGCCCAGACCCTGACATTTCTTGACACGAAACTCGATTCTAAAAAAATTTGAAGAACCGACCCGAAACCTGACCCGACTATCGTCTCAACACGTGACATCCCACATCCAGACCTTGATTCTTCCTGAATTCATAGTCAAAACCAGGGATTTTCTAATGTTCCTTACCCAAGATTTTTCTTTGACTCAAGGTCAAGAATCTGGTCAAAGTCCTCAACCAAAATCTAGATTTTCTAAAAGCTTACATAAAAAACATCCATATCATAATTATCAGATTTTGAGGCATAAAGGAATTCACTCAAAACACTTTCTAGCCTTTCTTTTATTGAATATGTACATTCTGATGCTTAAAAAAAGAAATAATTCAAAAATGATTAAAAATTAAATTTCACATTCTCGAATTAATACTTCAATTGTTTGAACAATAACAACAGGGAGGAGTAAATCAATTAAATCTTTGAGTTTGATGGTTGAAAAATGTTGCAAAATCTATAAAAATTTTAAAAAAATCAGAAAAAGGACCGTGCCGGTATTTCTATCAAAAAACTCGGTTACTCCCCATCCGGTCTTTAATTTCAAATATAAACCTGTTCAACTTCTTTTGTTTCATTAAAAAGACGATTTTGTTTTGAGGCCGGAATTGGCCGTACCATACGCCAATTTTCTTGCCACAAATTTCCAGGTAATTTCATACGTTCAGAAAGTTCACCTGAAAGAAAAATATTTGAAAAACCATTAGAAAATCAAGAAAACCATCAACAAAATCCCTCGGAGAATGCCAACACAAAAAATCTTCCAAAACAGCTCCGGGATTTGCAGCCTTAAATGCCTGCATGTCAGAAAACAGCAAGTCAGATTGTGCCCGATTTCGAAGATCAGAGTCTTCCAATTCAAGTAAAAATGATTCGTGTTTGTTTAATTGATCCTCAGTCATTGGGCCTTTGTTCTAAATGAAAAAATTTCATTATTGAAAATTTAAAAAATCTACCAAAGTTAAAGGAATATAAATTCTTTCTTTTGGGTTATTTTTGAGAAATTGTGGCGGTTCTAAAAGTGCACTTCTGCCACGGGGAATATCAGATTTACTAATTGGTGTTTCAGTGCTAAAATCATCAGGTGCATCGAAGAATTCATCGTCGTCTAAAAATAACGAAAATTTAAAATGCAATGAAATCTTAAATAAACCTTCATTTGACTGCCCACTTGCTAGTTTAAATTCAAAATCAGAATGCCGACTTCTCTTTACAAAAATGCAATGTTGAATCATTTGTAATTTCTGGTGTAAAAGGCAGTGAGATAAATCTGGTTTTTCATCTTGCTCAAAGCTTTGAAATAGAGTTAATCAAGTTAAAAAACGTAAAAATACCCAGGCAAATCCATATTATATTCCCAATAATGGCGCAAAATATCCACAAACTTAATCCATAACCGGCAAAATCCAACCAAATTTTTATCAACACGAGTTAACAAGCATGTTGATAGACGGCGAGTTAGAGAATTTTGAGGGGCAGATTTGGCGAGGGAAAGCTTGCGCTAAAAAATTTGATGAAATTTAAAAAATAAAATAATACAAGTAATTGGTCTCGATTTGAATCATTTCCACCAAATTCAAAAGCATTCCCCTCCTCCACAATAAATTTGAGACAATCTGACAAGCCTTCCTGAAGCAATTAAGTTTAAAAATTAAAGAAAACATAACAAACATGGCTAAAATCGTCGTCACTAAAAATGTCCAATTTTGGAACAAGTTCAAAATTCACAGCAGGTTTATCGAGTAAAGGACCCAAAGCACTAGCTGCCATAGATTTTGTTTCTGTATTTGATTGAGGTATTAAGGATTTGACTGTTTGAGTTGAATATTCTTCTTCCTTATGTTCTAATAATCTGGTAAGAGTGTAAGCTAAAAATTAAGAAAATCAATGAGCAAAAAAATCTCAGAAACAAACAAAGTTCGTAGCTAAATTCGTCATCAAAATCAAAAGAAATTTTCCAAAATTTAGCATTTTCTATTTCAAATTCGTCCGTAGAATCAACATTAAAAGAATTTTGAATAAACACAGCACTAAGACAAAATCCCTTGATTAAAGAAGGATCAATACGTTGAAGAGTAAATTTGTGAGGGCAATTTGTCCCAGCATCGATGGATAAACCTTTATGAAAATTGTCGACATCGTTTGATAAATCCTTTTTAAAATCATATTGCAAGGCAATCTAGAAATAATTTTAAAAGGTTACTAATATTTAAATAAGAAAAAATACCTTAATTTCATCATCAACACAAAGAGGGGAATCCTAAATTTAAAGATTTAATTAGAAAAAATCAAAAAAAAACGTAAAGGAATACAATTTTTTGTTTAAACATTTCAACAGCGCCATCCAAAGTTTTGTGCCTGTTTAAGCATTTGTTGAGAATACAGCCTTCAAAAGTTGTACAGCAATCCTTGTTCTGCATAGATCCAGTTGAAGCACCAGGATAGAATTGGAAAAGGATGGGTAAGTCGCTTAAATGACAAAGTAAATAAAGTATAAAATAAAAAATACAAATCAATATTTGCAGTAGCAACAGTCACCGCTGATTGAACCATGTTAATTACACTGTCAGTAAAATATTTTTTGTCGTTTGTATAAAGCAAAATAAAATCGGAATCGACGCCATACTTAAAAAATCAAGAGAACTTAGTAAAAAAGAGAATCCTCTGTTACCTGTCGAGAAATGACCGAATTTTCACGAAAACCTCCATTATCATCAAGAAAAGCTTTGGAATTGTTGCACAAGTAATTGGATACCTCATCGACGTCAGTACGAAATATAACTTCAATATCCTCTAAAATCGACGTATATAAAAAATTTAGATTAAAAAACCTTCAAGTTGAAGAGATTTCAATTGTTTAAAATAATCGACTTTAAACTTGTAGGATTCATAAACAACTTCTTTGTGAGCGATTTTCTGGATGTTGCAAGATGAAACATCACTGGCCAGTGTCTGAATAAAAACATTTTTCAAAAAATAAATTTAAACCTTACAATATTCTGATTTTCCACCTCGTTTTTCAATTCATGAAGAACATTTTCGAGTGATAAAACAAAAACCTCAAAATCCGTGATGACAGTAAAATCGTTTATTTCGAACACATCACCATCTCCAAGAATATTAGAGGAGCTAGAATCAATATGTTCATCCATTTATTAAACTGAAAATAAGAAAATCGTTAAAAATTTTGAAAATTGTCTAAGAAAAATTTTGAAATCAAAAAATAGAAAATAAAAATTCTAGGTCTGATTGTGACAAAAGTTGAGAAAATCAGCGGGTTTACATTTTGAAATAATAGATTTTATGAAAAATTTTGCGGAAAATAATGAATTAAATAAAAATCGATAAAAATCTTCGAGAATCATTCTGAAAATTTTTAAGTTTCTGGAGGCCTCCAGGGTTACACGTGTTTTTTTTCATTTTTTTCTATTTTTTATATGTTTCATTCGTATTTTTTATATGTTCCCCGCTTGCGCACGCTTAAAATAAAAATAAAACTTAAAAATTAACAAAATTTTCAAAAAAAAGTTCAATTTTTCAAATTCCAGCCTGTGCCGTGGAACCAGATGGTGGTGTGGTTCGACTGTTTTTATTTTTAAAATTTTTTTCTAATTTATGAAAATTCAGGGTCTTCATGTTCTTCATGCTCAGCATGGACAAAGGATTGCTTGGCCCTGTATGGAATGGTGGCTTGTGGGTGTTGTTTTTTAAAATAAATTTATTAAAAAATAATTAAACGGTGAGGTGATTTTTAGCTAGTTGTTCGTCTACGGCACTGGGCAGAGCAATGGCCAAATGATGATCTTCAATTGTGGTTAATTTTGACTTTTTTTTTGAAAAATTTTGAAAATTTTAAGTTCATCTAGCTGTGCTCTACGGTTTATTTTTGTTTTTTTTCAAAAAATTAATTTGTTCTTCAAGATGTCAACATGGTTTGGAGCTGCTTGGACAATGGTTGGAGCCCTGCATGGCATTGGTGTGGTTTTTGGAGGTTTTTAATTTGGGGGAAAAATTGGGTGGGGGGATGATTTTAGTTAGGTGTGGTGCGCGTCTACATTCGTCAACTCGTCTACATGGTGGCACATCAACAACTTCAACCTTCTTGGTAAGCTTAAAATCTCAATTGAAAAATTTAAAAAATGCAAAAATTAAAAATGCTTGCGGCGCTTTTCTCCTCTCCATTTTTTGTCCTTGTCCTGTTTTGTCCTTGTCTTTTTTCCTTTTTTTGAATTAAGTTTTAGATTTTTTACTTTCTCCACAGGAAAATGGTTGTCAACACATAATGGAGAATGGAACAATATGCTTTTTTGGGAGAACAAAGGATTGAAAAGAGAAGCGGGTTTTGAGGGAAAGGGGAAAAGCGGATCACCGAATACCCGGACTCGCATATTCCCTTCTTTTTCTAAATTCAAATTTTCTGGCATTCTGTTTTTATCGATCGTTTAAAGTAGATAGTGTTGTTAGAGAAATAGACAAAGATTTTCGAGTCTTTGTTGAGTCTTCCTGAAGATTTTCGAGTCTTTGTTGAGTCTTCCTGAGAGATTTTTATTTTAACTGTTCTAATTTGACTATTTTTACTTTTTAGATTACTTAATTCTATTCTTAAATTATTACCATTATTTTGATTAAATTATGCCCAAAAAACATAAAATAATTGACGAGAGTGAGGATGTATCACCATCAACAAGTAATAGCGGAGTTAATCCTCGACGACATTCAGCATCTGAGCAGCGTCAAACTCATCATGACAAGAAGATGTAAGATTCTTTTTTTGTTTTAATTTGTAATTATTAATTTTTAGGCCAAAAAGTGCTGTACGTGGCGAATTGAAAGGATTACAAGATTCCCTTTCCAAGTTTTTTACACCTTCTGATATGCGTCGTTCTCGTGCCCATAGCTTCAAAATAGGGCTAGATCAGGTTATTTTTATTTCTGTCTGTTTTTAATTTTGAAATTTGTAGCATTTGGAAATCGATGTCGACAACATTCCTAACAAGGTGGTTTCGAGGAGTGAGTCAAAGAGTTCAAGAAGTATAATTTTAAGATGGTTTCTACTTATTTTTATTTTTCAGCTAACAGTATTAGCAGCCATATCTCGCCCAAATCTCCTCATCATCGTGATCGTTTAGAGGATGCTTTAACAAAGTATTTTACTCCAAATCCAGATAAGAGAAGACTTCACAAAGAAGGAGAATATTGGCAGTTATCTAAAGGTGGTGATTTTACTAGGCCAAAAACGGCTTCATCTGAACATGGTTAGTTTAATCTATGATTTTAATTACGTCTCTTTTTAGCCAAAATTTGCGAATCAGATGGGATGGAGGAAGAAGAATCTCAAAAGGTAATAAATTTTCATGGAATTTAATTTTTTTCTGCTTTAAGGTGGTCTCACAGCCAAAGGATATAGATACAGCTCCTACAATCAACAAAATTCATAAACCGGTTAATAAGCAAAAGAAGGTGCTTGAAAGGCGTGAGAACAAATCAGCTGCCATAAAATCTGCCCAACTCATTAAGAGAGCATACAAAGGTTTTTAAGAATTAAATTAGAAAGATTTCGATTTCTTGATGTTTAGGAAGTCGAGATTCTCGTAAACAACTGAAACAGCCAATTTCATCATTTCTAAAAATCTCATCTGGTGCTTCCCTGAAAACTCAGTAATTAAAAAATAATTTATTTTGATTAAAAATTTAAAAATTAATTCTTCAGGGAAAATACTAGGCCAATAAAATCTTCAATTTCTTCAACTAAAGCCATTAAAAATGATATTTTGCCCAAAATTAACGATGAAGATCGTCTACTTTTTGAGCAAGCTAGGCGACATATTTTAAAGGTTTTTATGATTTTTTAAACTTATTCGAAAAAAAAAATTGTTCAGGATCTTGAATTGGCTAATACAGCATTAAAAATGGACGATAAATCGATTTTTCCACCAAAAATACGAATTCACTGTTATGAGATTGATACTTGGTTTTCTGCTCCGTATCCTCAAGAATATGCTTGTTTGCCTGTTTGTTACTTTTTTAAATGATTATTTTTCTATATTTTAATAAATTCTAGGTTTTAAATATTTGTGATGCTTGTTTAATGTATTTGTCAGTTCCGAGTTGCCATATGAGAAAATGCAAACAACGCTATCCTCCTGGGAATGAAATTTATCGTGATAATGATTTTTCAGTATTTGAAGGTTTTTTTTTAAATAATTTCAGGTTTATAAGAATTTTTCTTTTAGTTGATGGAAATTTGGCAAGAGTTTACTGTCGTAATTTGTGTTTGTTAGCTAAATTATTTATTGATCACAAAACTTTGTAAGGAAATTATGATCGTTTTTTGAATTAAATTTTTCAATTTAAAGATATTTCGACGTTGAACCATTTTTATTTTATGTTTTGACTTTAAATGATGAAACTGGGTGTCATTTTGTTGGTTATTTCTCTAAAGTATTTATTTTATTTTTTAAAATAATTTTTAATATTTATCCGTTCAGGAAAAATTTAGTCACCAAAAATACAATTTGGCGTGTATTGTAACTTTACCTTGTTATCAAGGACGTGGTTTTGGCCGTTTTCTTATTGAATTTAGTTATGCACTTTCTAAGCGTGAAGGATTAATTGGAAGTCCAGAAAGGCCTTTATCAGATTTGGGAAAATTTGCTTATCATAATTATTGGCTTTACAAAATTTTTGATTTTTTCTGTGAACGTTACATAAATGAAGATGATGATTTTAAAGATAAAATATCTTTAATAGGTTTGCTTTTTTAATTTAGATTTATTTTTGAATTTTTTTTTAGAAATTTCTAATTCAACGGGAATCTCACCTAATGATATTGCTGAAACTCTAGCAGAAAATTTGATGCTTCCAACAAAAGATTCAAAGTATTTTTTTATTTATGAGTAATCTTTCGGCTCTTCGGGTTAGGGAGTGTCATGGATTGGAGTTTCCCGTGGAGGGAAAGTCGGAGTTTCGTTATTGGGTTGACTTTTGGATCTAGGGACGGGGAGCTTCCTTATTTATTTTTTATTTTTTTAACCTTTATTTACTTTTTATAGGACATCCATTGTTCTGGACAGAGCAGCTATTTCTGCACATAGAAAAGCAAGAGAGACCAAAAAGAGAATTTTACTTGATGAAAGAAAATTAATTGTAAATGATTTTATTTTTTGAAATTAATTTTTTTAATTTTTAGTGGGAACCTAAAATTTACAGCCCTTCAAAAGATTTGCGCGTCCAGTCACCTTTAATTACGCCATTGCCTGTTACTCCAATAAAAGATGGTGTTGATGATGAAGTTTTGATGGTACATACTGTTCAAACGAGTGATTTAAAAAATAAAAAGGTTTGAGGGAAATTTTTTTCTAAATCATTTTTTTCCTTTGATTTTAGACCGTTCCTGTTTCTACTGGAAGAGGAGCACATAAAACTTTAAAAAGAGCTAATACTATGAATAAGAAGACTCCTGTTGGAAGAGGAAGAAAAGGAACTAAAAATAAAGGAGCGAGTGAAAGAACAAGTAGTATCAAATCAAGGGATTTAATGTCATCTGAAACTGAAGTAGATATTGAAGAAGGCTCTTCAAATGTACGAAAAAGGGGAAAGACTGTGAGAAAAGGTTTTTTTGGTAATTAATATTAAAAATAAAATTTATTTTTTAAGTTGCTAGTTGTAAAAATGATATTGAAAAATATCATAAAAATATTGGTTCGTCTTCTACCGATGAGGATGATGAAGGAAAAATTTCACAAAATAAAAGAAGGTTAAACCAAAATTTAAATAGAACTGTTAGTTTACCTCAATCATCAATAACTCCATCAAATTTTTCACAAAATATTTCTTCAAATAGATGTGTAGTCTCTTCACCGCAAGTTAATAACTCCAATACAAATTTGATTTGTGATAAAGAATCCACAACGGCAAAATTAAATGTGTCTGATCAAGAAGAAAAGAATAAGAAGACTGTTGAAACAACTGATAGTGAAAATGATGATGCTTTTAAAAAGAAGAAATTGGTTGATAATAATGATGATAAAAAGGTTTATTTTTTAATTTTGGTTATTTTTTATGGGCATGATCACGTAACACCAAACACCGAAATACCAAACTCCCAGAAGACTCGCCGAAATACCAAAATCTTAATTGTTAACAACCTTCCACGTTGACAAGTTTAGTATTTTGGCAGCTTTCGGGAGTTTGATATCACGGGGCGCTTCACTTTTTATGATATCATTTTTAAGAAAAAAGTTGAATCTGAAGAAACTGACATTTCATCCCACCATTATTCACCAACAACACCACCACTTCCAAAAAGAAGAAAATTTTTGTTGAAAAGAAAAATGCGTGATGGTGGTATTCATAGAAGAAGGGGAAATAGCTCTCCTTCTACATCTTCTGATGATGAAAGCTCTTCTTCTGGATGTGATTCAGAAAGAATTAAAAAGGATTCTGAGGTGTTAATCTCAAGTAAAATAAAGGAGAAGAAATCAACGTTTCAACGAAGTGGGTATAACAATGAGACTTCTGCAGAGGAAGAAAATGATAATGAAGAAGAAGAAGAACGTTCTTTTTGTTCTTCTGTTAGTCCACAACCATTAGGAGATAGATTACCTCCTTTAAAGGAACATGAAAATTTGATTAATATGGGAGGTTTGCTACGGGATTTTTTATTTTTAATAATTTCTGTTTACTTGTAGGAGAACCAGACACAATTAATATGGGTGGAGAGCCTGATAATGATGATATTGATAATGCTACTTCATTTTCTACTGTTGGTATTTCAAGTTATAAAGCTCCAGTTCTTATTACTGCACATCCAATGGAAGAAGCAGATGATGAATTATTGGATGAACCTCCAACAGTAGAACAAATACGAAGTTTAAACAGTGGTGAACAACAACAACATTTATCAACAGAAGTTGGAGGAGGGGGAGAATTTTCACAAAATTTAAATGTTATGGAAGAAAATGTCAATATTCATCGAAATTTGGATAATGGATTGAAAAGCTTGACAGTTCAGGATAAAAAGTCGACATCCTCAGGAACATTGAAAATTCCATCAATACGAAGTTTGTTTTCTTAAGTAATTTTTATTTTTTCTCTATTAATTATAGTTGATTTTCAACAAAAATCTTGTTCACCTTCTGATGTAGCTACTGTTGAAATGCCAGCATTAGATGCTGCTGAACGTCACATTTCTCCCGCTGAAAATATTTGTCGTTTTGGAGAGGATGAATTAGTTGAAGATGATGCTCCACCAATGTTATCACCTCAAGCTCATAATTCAGAAAATTTGACTTCCTCTTCTAATAATCAGCAACCTGTGAATACTATGAAAACTTTAATAACTACAACATCGACTTCTTTAACCTCAACTACAAATGATTCTTTTAATAAAACTTTTGAGGCTAGCCATAATAATTCAACAATTAATGAAGGATTACAAAATACCTCATCATCTTCCGCATCTTCTGGTGGTTGTGGAGATATGATACAATATAATAATAACATTTCTTGTGAACAAATTCATGATGAAAGTGATTCTTTTACTCAAATACTTCAAAAAGATTTGGTTTGGAAATTTTTTTTTAATTTAAAATTTTTTAATTTTTAGCTTAAAGTAAGCAAACCTGTCGATCTTTTACATGATAATCAACAAATTGACGATCAACATAGTCCCCAAATTCGTGTTCGTTCAGAATCAAATGTTGAATTTTGTAGTCCTTCATCTGCTAATAAATTGCAAAGAACAAGCAGTTTTAGTGGTGGTGCACAAACTTCAATTTGTGCAAGAGATGCTTTGGTTGTTAATAATTTCAATACAATACAACAACCATTATTAAATCGTACACCTGAAATTTCACTTCCTTCTATTCTCCCAAGCAAAGCTAATGTATTTTTTTAAATTCTTTTTTAAATTAATCCGTCTATAATTCAGCTTTCACCAACATTTCAACAACCTCAAATGATGGAAACACAGCAACAACAGCCCTTTCTTCAGCCCCTACAACATCAACAACAGAAGCAGTTTATTAGTAATGTTCAACAATCCTCTAATGCTACTAATGCATCATTTTTTGGTTTAAAAATTTTTTATTTTTTACTTTGGATCAAATGAAGAAAACCGGTCTTGAAAAAAAATATCTCGAAAAATCTCGGGTATCGAATTTTTTGTTCGAGATCGCGTCTCGGTCCAATCTCTACCTTTAAATTAATTTTGGCTTAAAAATCTTTTTAATAGATATGCCATATGATCAACAACAACAAATCCAGCAACAACAACAATTTTTACAACAACAATCAAAAATACAACAATCTCAAGCACAATCTAATACTACAGCAACAACAAATATTATGTCTACAGAATCATCAACTGATAAAAAGAAAAAGTCTAGAGGGAAGGATGGGAAATCTAGTTTAGATAAAAAGGTTTTATTTTGACTAACTTTATTCATAATTTTCTTTAAAATTTTAGCGTTCTCAAAAACAACAACAATCTCAACAACAACAACAACAATATATTCAAAGACAAGATCAACAGAATGCTGCTGCTATTATACCTTCAACTTCATCTATGCAGAATATGACAGGTTTTATTTATTATTAGGTCTTTATCAATTAAAAAATTTTTTTCAAAGATCCCTTATTTCAACAACAATGGGCAGTAAATATGGCAGCACAAGCTGCTCATTTGGCTAATTATTATCAACAGCAACAACAATATCCTTATATTAGTGGTGGATCAATAAATCAAAATACTAACAACAATATTGGACAAATGAATCAATATATGTACAATCAACAACAAGCTTGGCAACCGTGGCAAATGCAAGCTGCAAAATTCAATCAACAACAGCAACAACAACCAACAGCAGCTAATTATGCTGCTAATTTTCCGTATGCTGATTTTTTTAATATGGCCAATGGTGGAGGAGGAATAAATAATGGAGGAATTCCAGGAAGTAGTAATACTCCAGCATCAGCAATGATGATGCAACAACAGCAGCAGCAACAACAAGTTTGGAATAACAATAGTTTTGGTCAAATTCGAAATAATAATTTTTCATCTTTCCAAAACCATCAGAGCTTTTATCCTCCGCATCCCCCACAAATGTAATATCTACCCAGACTATATGATATACATATAACAAGGCTTGGTTTGGTTAGGTAAAAATTTTTTCTAGTTTGCCAAAATTTTAATTTTATATTAGAATCCAAGCTTTATTATCTCTTTATTTTATTACTCCTCTTAATAATACCAAAAATATTTCTTAAAGAAAATTTCGGTTTGGAGTTTCACTAATCATCAACCTTATTTTACATATTTTTACATATTATTTTGATCACTACATACTATATATTTTAACATGCATCATATATATTTTGATATCTCATCAGATTTTGACAATTTTACATATATTTTTAAATTTATATTTAATATATATCTCATACCAAATAAATTTTAAAAAATTTATTAAATTGAAAGGATTTTTTTTGTGAAAGAGTTTTTGTACTCAAAATATTTTTATTAAATTTTTTTATGGGTTCAGGGTTGTTTTTACTAAAAGATTCCCCAATATTAGAGGCACAAAAAAAGTTAGGCGCATTTAGAGACAAAGTAAGTGAGAGAATAAAATGAAAAATAAAATTGGCGTTTTGGTACTTTTCCTGCGTTTCTTTATTGATTTTACACTACAAATCCGCTTTCTTTTTAACCTTCGTTTAACTTTTTCTTTTTTAGCAAAATATATTTTTAGTTGCCTATTTTACTATTATATAAATTTGTATTAAGAAGAAGATGGTTGATTCACTTTTTGATGTTCGAAATAATTATTATCTTGGTGCATATCAACAATGTATAAATGAAGCACAAGTTTGTTTTTTTATACATATTTATATTTTAAATAGGAATTTTAGATTGTAAAATGTAAAACAGACGGGGAACGCTTGAAAAAAGATTATTTTCTTTATCGTGCCTATATTGCATTGAAGAAATCTTCAATTCCATTGTCTGAAATTAATTCAAATTCTGGACCTGAACTTGTTGCTCTTCGTCGACTTGCTGAATATTTTAATAACGTTGAAAAAAGGTTTGATTTTGGTAAAATTTTCGTTTATATGTCCATTTTTCTTTCAACGATTTTTCCTATAAATGTACAGAATGGTCAGATTTTCCTTTCTCCCTTCTCAATTTCCCTTTATTTATTTTGCCAACAAGCAATCGTGAAAGATTATTTTTAATTCTGTTTTGGAAGGAAGAAAGAATGGAAAGTCTGTTCATTCTGTATATTAATTGGGAAAAGAGTAAAAAAGGGGGAAAATTTCACTAAAAAATTTTATCGATCGTCCGTTATTCAGATCTGAAATTATTCGCCAAGTTACCAGTGAACTCGAACAGTTGGACTCTGAAGGAAATGAATATGTCAACTTATTAAATGCTACAATATTTCTTCAAGAAGATGTTTGTTAATTTCTAATTTTCGTTGAAATTATTTTTATTCTCAAAATTTTAGGATGCTGAAAATGCTCTTCGATTTCTTAGCCGTATTTCTGACCAAACTTCTCTTGAATGTTTATCAATGAAAATACACTGCCTTTTAAAACTATGGCGAATTGATTTAGCTTTGGCAGAATTAAAGAAAATGCAAGAAGTTGATGAAGATGCAACTATTGTACAATTGGCAACTGCTTGGGTTTATATGGCTATGGTTTGTTTTTTTTGATTTCAATTTTTCATGAAGAAGGTCATGTCTTTGGTAATACTATAAGAGCAATCAATCATTCGCCCTCCCTTTTATGTCCTCTTTTAATGTTTGCGTCATGTGACAAAAATAATAGTGAGTAATAACGATTTATCTATCCTATTTTTTGAATATTATTTTTATGTTAGGTTTAAAACACTTTAAACTAAATCTTAAAATTTTGAATCTAAAAATCTTATTTTCATGTAAACACGACTTTACCTAAGGAATAGATTTTTTATTAAAATATTTTTTGTTTTCAGGGAAAAGACAAAATCAAGGATGCATTCTACATTTTTCAAGTTTGTTTGTCTATTAAAAATCTTCAAAATTTATATAGGAAATGGTTGACAAATACGGAGCAACTCCAACATTGCTAGTGTCTCAATCTTCATGTCTTATACAGCAACATAAATATGAAGATGCTGAAAAATTGCTAATGGTATTTTTTATTTTCTAGGGTTTTAAGTAAATGTTAAGGTTGTCGGTTTCAACCCGACCGAAGAACCTAGGACTTTTGGGTCAGTTTAGCGGCTCGGTTTTGGGTAACCGCAAAATTTAGTGAAACCGACAACCCTAAATTTTAACGTTTGGATTTTTTCAGGATGCCCAACAACGTGATCCTAACAATCCTGAAGCTTTGATTGGACTTTTTGTTATTGCACATTTTTTGGGAAAACCTATTGAGGTTTCAAATTGATTTTTTTATTCTAATTTTGTTTTTTAAAGGTTTCAAATCGTTATATGAATCAACTAAAACAGGATCATCCAACACATATTTGGACTAAAGACTTTATTGCAAAGGAACAGGAATTTGATCGTTTAGTTTTAACTTAAGTTTTTTTTGTGTGTGTGTGATATTTTAAAGGTTTTTTTAAATTTAAAAATATTGTTAAAAAATATGTAAAATTTTTAAGGATAAATTATATTTTTGTTTTTTTTTCTTGATTTTACTTCGTTTTTTAATCTAAAGTTTTTTACTTTTCTAATTTTTATTTTTTTTGTTAGTTTTTTAAAGATTTCAGACATTAAGAAAAAATTTATTTTAATGGAAGAAATTGTAAGCAAAGTTGTTGACCAGGTTTGTGAAGAGGGTGAAGACAATGAGAGTAAGAATGAGGTGGAAAAAGAAGAAAAAGAGGTTGAAGTAGAAGGAAGATTTGAAGAAGTAAATGGCAAACAGAAAGAGGAAGAAGAAAATAAGGAGGTTGAAGAAGAAGGGGAAATATTTGAAGAAGAAGAGGAGGAAAAGCTGGAAGATGAAGAAAAATTGGAAGAAGTAAAGGATGGGAAGAAGGAGGAAGAAGAACATAACGAAGAAAAAGAAGATGAAGAAGAATGTGAAGAGATTGAAATAAAAAGGGAAGAAAATGTGGAGGATGAAAAGTATGATGAAGAAGAAAAAGAAGAGGAGGAAAATGAGGAGAACAATTTGGAAATTGAAGAAGAAGAGGAGGAAACAATGGAACAAGTAAAGGAAGATGATTATTCTTCTCGTAAAAGTTCAAGTGGAGAAAGACAAAGTTTTAAAATTATGGAATTTATTGACTTTGATGAAATAAAAAAAGAACAGCAAGAAGATGTTGAAGAAATTGAACAAAAGGTTTTTTAAAATTAAATTATTTTTTAAGTTTTTTATTTTCCTGCTTTTTAGGCTTCCACCAATTTACTGACTCAAAATGTTCCTCAAGTAACTACAAACACATTGACCCAATCTAATGGAGGAGTATTTAATTCAAGTATTAGTCAGCAACGTCCAAAGCGAAACCGTGCCCGTCGTTTGTATACTCCTTCGCCTCCACCACGTTTTGGAGGAGAATCTAAAAGGAAGAGGGTTTGTCTTTAATTATTTTTTGACACTGTACACAACCCATTTATTCGCAATTTTACAAAAACAAGCAACCGTAAGCGAGTCGCTTGCCGAGTTTGCACAAGCGCGCCTCACCGACTATAGGGTTACTTTAACAATTTTTGAGCTTGCGATTAAATGGGGGTTGTGTACATAAACTGCACAAGTTTTTTGTCATTTTAACATTAAAAATCAATTTTAAGGAATCTGATGATTCATTAGCCTCTACCTCATTGCAGACTTCATCTAATCCAAAAAAGATTTCTTGGGCTAAAGAACAACCTCGTCAAGTTCATTCTGCTAATAAACCTCAACAACAACAACCAGATCACCCTACTCTTCATCCTCCTCTTCCATCACAATTTTCATCATCTCAACAACAAAACATTGATTCGACAGGTTTATTTTTTAGAAAAATTACAAAAAAATTTTTTCTTAATTTAGTTCTAAATTCTTCGGCATCATTGTCATCTTCTTCTCATTTTGCTTCACATCCTCCACCTATCGTTAAATTTGGACATTCAATTCCTCCACCAATGAGTAAACCGCCAAGTACTTTTGGATATTCAAATCAACAGATACAAATGCAAACAGTTCAGCAGGCACAACATGTAGTTGTTTTATTACGTCAAAACGAAAAGTTGGCTAAAGAAGTTGCTTCATTGAAACGTTTAAATCAGGTTTTTTGTCATTTTTGGGTGTCTTTCTTTGATTTTTTTGGATATAATTTAGTCAAAAATCCACTCAACTTGGGTCAATTCATTCAATTCGTCTCGCTCTTCTGATTTGGAAATACCTGTTGTATGGGTCTCTTAAAATTGAAAAACCATGATAGGACCAAGTTCATTTTTGACCCATCTGAGCCTTTGACTAAACTATGGACGATTTTTTTCCAATTCGAAAGATTTTGATAAAAATATATTCCCATCATTTTTTAAAGGAGCAACAACAACAAATTCAATCATTAATAAGTGCTAATCGTGAATTAATTTGGGCATTTAATGAAAGTCGAAGAGAACATGAAGAATTAATGAAACAATTAAAGACTTTAATGGCTTCTAATTCTAATAAAAATATTAATAATAATTCAAATGGAAATGTTGGCCAACAACAAATTGGAGGAAGTAACAATAATTCTAATGTTGCTTCTAATCAACAACAAAAACAACAACAACAAGTGGTTCCAAAAATGGAAGTTATTGTTCCAAGACATATTTTAAGCAAAACTAGTACGAATACAAATAAATCGTCATCTGACTTACAACGAAGCGAAAAAAGTTTGTGAAAAAAATTTTTTTGTATTACAAGTCCGCAAATGTTCTTTCTTATCCTTCCTTCTCCTCTTATATCACTTGACCATTTTTAATTTTTATGAGAGAGGAGAGAAGGGAGTTGAAGAAAAGAAACATTTGCGAACTTGTAGGGGAGATACTCCCTAAGTACTAATTTTTTAAAGGGCTTTTAAATAAATAAAAAAATTTTTAAGAGCTTCAACAATCTAATGAAATTTCATCATATCAGCCATCAGTTTATGCTTTTAGTAAACCTAAAAAAGCAAAAGTTGTTCACAATAATAGTAAAACGACTCTTAGAACTTCAGCAAAATCACAGCAACAACCACCAAAACAGCCACAGCAACAACAACAGAAACCACAATTATTTTCTAATGTTCCTTCTTCTGAACAAAAATGTTTGGTGAATTTATCTTCTGTTGAAGTAAAAAAGGAGAGGGAAGATGTTGGAGAGGTTTTTTTAATTTAAATTTTCTGAAAATTTTTTTCTGTTTAGATTATTAATCGAATATTGCCACAAAATGTTGAACAAAAGAAACGTACAAAAGAAGAAGAAATTGAATCTATTAAAGATGAATTAAATATTTTAAAATCTAATCCAGATTCAAGCAAATTTCTTGGACAACGTAGACCTGCATTTTTTACACCAAAAGAATTTGGGGTTTGTTTTTTGTTTAAAAATTTTTTTTGGGATTTCGAGGGAGTTTCTGGATTGTGGGTGTTGTAAAATTACGCATGTATGGTTTTACATAGGGGATTCAATAGAGGACCCACAAACATTCATTTGGTGATTAAATGACTTTACCTTTTGTTTATAGAGATAAAAGACTAACAAAAATTTTTAAAGACCTAAAGAGGGGTATCCAATGCTGGGGTTTCTAAAAGAGAGGGTATCAATAAATAAGAGGAATACTCTCTTTATATAAACAAGTTATTTTAAAATCTAATCCAGATTCAAGCAATTTATTAATTTTATTAAAATGGGATTAATTTTATTAAAAAGTCGTATTTATTAAAATGGGATATTTCAATAATGATTCCTAATTTTAATTAAAAAAATTTTTTTTCCTTTTTTTTCAGGATTGGCATTCTGTTGTTAGTGGAGATTTACGCAAACAATTTGTTCTTAAAATCTTCCAAGCTTTATGTCCAGAAGTAACACAAAAATGTATTGATGATTATAATAAAGCTTATCCATCACGTGTTGATTATATCAAAAAATCTGTCAATTTTTCTTTTGAAACTGAGAATGATTTATTTATCAATTCAAAATCAAAAGAATTATATATTGGATTAATTGCTGAAAAAATTTTTACATTACGTGAAGCTATTTCACGTTTTTCAACAACGAGTGGTGGAGGTGGAGGAAGTTCTGATAGTAATGATGAAAGGCGTAATTCTAGTGGAAATAATAATGGAAATATTAAAAGAAAATTGGCAGATGTTTTAAAAAGAACAACAAGAAGTATTGGAAGTAATGAATGAATTGGAAAGGGTGAAAAGAGAATAGAATGAAAAAGAAAACAATTTTTTGAATTGTTTGTTTTTTGACCCGTTTTAGAATTATTAAAATTTATTTTTAAAGTTAAAAATTTTTTTTTGTTTATATGATATTTATTTTCATTTTATATTTTATACTTTTTACAGTGTTTTTTGTTTTTTAAAATTAGAAATGAATTTTTTGAAATTTTTTTCTAAGAATTTTTATAGTACTTCATGTGATGAGATTATGTATATGTTTGGTGTTATTGTCTGGATGGTCATTTTCCAAATGGTTATGTTTGGTCTGAATGTTCATGTTTTGTGTTGGATATGGGATAAGGTAGTTTTGTTTTTGGATATTTTGCGATAGGGAAAGGGGGAAAGTGGAGATTAGGAAGTGCAGGGTTCGTTGTAGTTTGAGTTTTAATGAAAGTTTGATGACTGGAGAATGGGTTGATGATTTTTTGGTGCGTGCTTTTGTAGTGTTGGATATCACTTGCTTATTTGCACAATTAATGTTGTGCTTTTGTATGCCTTAACTTTAATGGACGTATTTTTTTTTAATTTAGCTGACCATTGGGTTGGGTTGATCCGTCTAGGTACTACTCCCACTTTAGGGTTCTCATAATAACAATAGGTCAAAAATTTTTTAACAAAAAAATAAAATTTTATATTAAACACCATTTTTATATATTAAAATATTATAAAGTCTTGATTAATATATTTATTTAATATATGAGGAGAGGAGATCAAAACAGCCTTTTTTTTAATTTAAAATGCCTCACGCCTTCTAAAAAAATTTTTTTTCAAAGACTTCACGTTTCTTCCGTTTTTTTAAAGAGATGTTATTTTTGTTCTTTTATTTCCTCTTTCCAAATCTAACCATCGAAGAACGATCAAAAGGTGCTCTTTTTCCAAATCTGACCATTGCTGCTCGATCGAGTGGTGCACGCTTTCCGAATCTTAAGAAAATCCAAGGGGGTTTCTTTAGTTAAAAAATTCTTTTCTCTGTTACTTACCTAACCATAGCCGCTCGATCAAGTGGAGCTCTTTTACCAAATCTGTTGAATAATTAAAATATTTAGATACTAATAAAGTTTCCGGAAAATTATTCCTATTTTTTTTTCTTTCCGGAATAGGTGGAATCTCACTCTTTTAATTCACCTCTCATTCTAGAGCGTTGTAAATCTTCCAATATATCACTCCAATAAATCCATTATAATTTGTCTATTATCCCCTATAATTTCACTATCATTCTATCTTTATTTTTAATATTTTCATATTTCAATTTCATACATATTAAAGATTTATTATTTACCTGACTAATGCTGACCGATCAAGTGGAGCTCTCTTTCCGAATCTTAAAAAAAAGCAATTAAAAAATATTTTTCCAGTTTTAGCATACCTAACTAACGCTGATCGGTCTAATGGTGCTCGTTTAGCCATACTATAAAAATTAAAATATTTCTTTAAATAAAATCAGAATATTCTGATAAATCAAAATTCTCTATTACCTCTCATAACTATTTTCATTATCTCCATCAATATCTGCGAATATTGCATTATTGTAATCATCACCAAAATCTTGAAGGGACATTAATTGTGAACTAGGAGGGAAAAAATTGAAATGAATTTTCTGATTCTGATTTAAATTCTGATTTTCTAAATTTCTGATTTTTTTCTTAATTCTGATTTGAAATTCTGATTTCTGATTTTTCTGGTTTGATTTTTCTGAATTCTGATTTTTCTTCTGATTTTAATTTCTGAGTTTTTAAATTTCTGATTTCTTCTGATTTTCTTAATTTTGATTTTTCTGATTTCTGATTTTTCTAAAAAATTTCTTTGTTTACCCAAAATCATTAGTAAGTTGTCCGTTTGAAAAACGACTGATAAAAAAAGCACTAAAAATGAGTGTTGCTAATAATGTATTAAATATTATTTGTGCCATCTCACTTTTATGAAAAATGTTTTTTATGTTTAAGAAGCGGAAGAAGCGTGTAATTAATTTTTAAAATTTAATAATTATAGAGACGAGTCCTTAAAGTTAAAAGAATTTTTATTGAAAAATGTAATTGTTGGTCTATGAGTAATGAAGGGTATGGCAAATTGAATGATTGTGGAGAGATAAGTCTAAGCTTTAATTCAATTTAATAAATCAGTTTATGAAAATATTATCTGATAGGTTCTGATACAGTTGAACCTCGTTATAGTGTGTGCCCTAAGGCTGGGAAAATTCGCTTGGGCATCTTACTTTTTCCAACCATTTGCCAAAACTAAACTGCGTTATTTTATTATTAATGGGGTGACATTATAACGAGACTTCGAGACTGTTTATTGAGTTGAGGGAAAAACTTTAGAAAAATGTTTGTTCGTGTGTTTAGGGGTGTTGTGTAATATAGATTTGAAAAACGAAAAAAAAATTTTTTTTCTTAGCAAAAGTGATAATTTAATTTTGTATTTATATATAGGCAGTAATTTATTGGCAATAAAAAAACTTGAGAAAAAAATTGTGATGTCCCAAGAGAGATTAAAAAAAATTAGAAGGGGGGAGACTTGGGGCTACTAAGTTTCTTTTAAAAGTTGTTGAATACTTGAAGAGAAAAGTGAAAATTAAAATAAAAAATTATTGCTTTTACAAGAAAAAAGGGATGACGAGTCTTCTTTTTTAAATGAATTTTTTGAGTGTCAAGTTTATTGAAGCAAAGAACTTTTTAATTTCCCTTCAAGTTTCTATATTTAAATTAAATTTTTTAGGAATGTAGGTTTTTAGGGGGTGTTATTTTCTATTTTTAGGTAAAAAAAATAAATTTTTTTTGAAGTATAGGTTTAAGGAAAATGATTAAATTATTAATAAATATTTTCAAAAATATATACTAAATATTAAATTGATATGTCTTGAAAAATACTTGTTGTTCCAAAAATAATTTTTTTGATAAAAAATGACGTTCTTGGAAAATTAAAATCCTGAGAATATTTCTTGTAAGTCCAGCAAGAAGTTTTATTACCTCACAGAGCTTACCCCCAATTAAAGCAAAAAATGGAAGCGATCAGTCTCAGTAGTGGTATGTGGTTTAGCGAGCGATTAAAATAACCTTTGGGGTATCGAAAGGCTCTCTCAGGATCAAATTGTCCATAAAACTTTCTTTCTTTCTATTTTTTGAGAAAAATTTTAAAATGTTTTTCTGGCACGTTTTCAAGAAAAAATTAGTACTTTTGACATCTAAAAAGTTTGTTTTTTTGCTTAAAAGTTTGTCACAAATGTTGTTGATTTTTATGTCACGCGATATAATATTCTCATGATATTTAATATTAAAAAAACAAGAAAAATTTTCATGGGACAATCTTCTAACGAAGCTTAAAACACACCCAGGAAAGTCCTTATATTTTTCAAACTATAAGGATTTTAAAATAATTCAATTTTATTTTTTAAAGCTACTTCACTTAGACCACAACCAAAAAAAAGTTTGTTTTAAGAGGGCAAGAAAGGGAAGGATTAGGAGATTAGACGTTTTTTTTTGGAAAATGCGTGGGGTGTTTTATAAAATAAATAGACAGATTTTAAAATTAGTGGAAGCGGAAAAGAAAAAAAAGTTGTGTAGAAAAATTTTTTTAAGTGTTAAAAAATTTATTAGATAATCCGTTCCAAGGAAGAGAAGTGTGACGACGTTTTTTGGAAGAGAAGGGAGTATTAAGAGAAGATGGGTTATAAGGGGATGAGTCCTTCCAAAAAAACTAGAAGGAAGACAGTGTAAAAAAAGACGATTTTTTGGGAGAAGGTGAATGAGGGATTGGAGGATGGAGGTTGAATTGGAGGATGGGGATGGGTTAAGATGGAAGAGGAGAGGTTCTCAAATGGACTTGGATTTTCTATTTTTCCCCAAATATTCCAAAAAAAATTTTCCAATTTTAAAAGAAATTTTCTTACAAGACTGAGAATGAGACTAAACTCTTCTTCCTTTCTCTTTACCCTTAAAAACCATTAAAAACCGTTAGAAAAAAATTGGTTTTTGTTTTTTTATGTTTATTAATTCCCCCCTTATATCCCCATTATTTAATTGTTGTTATTTTACAAGAAAAATGTAAATAAGAAGACTGGCACTCAAATAAATAAAAAAATAAAAAAAGAGGCATTAATTACATTTATTGGGTAGAAATAATTTGAAAAAAAAATTTTGGAAGGGTCTAGGTTATTTTTCAGAAAAATTTTAATGAGAAAAAAAAAGTAAACATTATTGTGACATCATTTGTTTAAAAAATTTGCAGTAATTTTTGCAGATTTTAGTATTTACTTTTTAAAGAAACCAAAAAAAATTTATTTAAAAAATCTTTATAAAATAACATAAATTATTTCCAATATAATTTGAAAATAATTTTATTTATTAATATAAGCTTCTTAAGGGTGTGCCATAAATTACCTTAGATACCTTTAAAAATACCGAAAAAAAAGTTAATTTAATTCTTGTAAAAATAGAGAGAGAAGTAGTTATTAAAAATATGTATTTTGCAATTAAAAAAATTTTTTTTTAAATTTACAATGTGTTTCAATAAAAATAATTTTTGAAGAATTTCTCAATATTTTTTAAAAAACATCAAATTATATTTAAAAAAATTCTTTTGGGGGAAAGAAAAGCTTTTAAAAACTTTCGTATTTTCCTTTTTCAAATCCTCTAAGGGATTAAAAAAATTTTAATTTTTTTTTCTACCTAATGCAACACATTATTGTCACAAATTTGCCTTCTTTTAACAACAATTCTGTGTAAAACCAACTTCTTTTTTTTAAAGAAGCTTCCTCCTTTTTTTTTATCTAACACTCATTAAATTGCCACAAATATATACTAATTTATTTATTTGATAGTGGGGAATAAAACAAATTTGGTATAGAAAAAAAAAGAAAATTTCCATTAAACTGGGCAGGTCCAAAAGATCAACCTACAAAAGAATCAAAAAATTAAAGGCTTTTTAAAGGGGTTTTTAAAGAATTAATTTTAGTAAATTTTGAAAAGCTTGAAGGGAGTTTATTTTTAAGTTTTTCATGTTTTTTTTAAATTGTCTGGAGCTTAAAATGGATATAATTTTTATATTTTTGTTGTTTTTCTCCTCGATTTGTTGGAGTTTCTTGGAAGTTATTTACATTTAAAAATTCTTTTTTTAATAATTATTCATGAATCTGACGAAATTAATAGGGCAAACAAAGTTAATTGAGTAGATTTATGAAAAAACTATTTGGAATAAAGTAAAAATGTACTTATAATTGGATTATTAAGTAGTTAAAAATCTAGGAATTTTTAGTGTTAAAAAATGTAAATTTGTGTGGTTACGGTATTAATAATTAATAAATGTCGCTTCGAAACAGCTTATTTAAAAGTTTGCGATAAAACGTCCAGAATTAAGGTTTAGTGTAGGATTTGTATTGTCTAGAGAAAGGAAAAAGAGAAATAGTGTTGGTTAGAGAAATAAAGTAAAGAAATAGTGTATATACGGAAGAGAGTTTAGAGTTTCGTGCAAATTTTGCAGTTTTTCGGGCTTTTTTGAAGATTTTTAGGATTATTTTTTAAGTGATTTTTTAGCTTTTTTTTATTCGCGATCGATTGCGATTTGTTTTTAGGTGTTTGAAACGTCGAATTTCGAATGTCAAAAGTATTAGGCTTTAAATTTGATATACCCCTGTCTCGCTTTATTTAATTATTCGTTTTATTTTTCACATTTTTCCTTTCTCTTTTTTTCAGATTAAAAATGACTGACCAAATTGCTCGTTCACAGCAATATGAATATAGACAAAATTCTAACCTTGTATTGTCAGTTGATTACAATCTTACTGATAGGCGAGCAAGAGATGAACCAACAGGAGAGGTTATGCCGCTTACCAAAGATCTTTTGCGTGGATCAAAAATGGGTGATAAATATAGAAGAACTGCTGTGCCAGCTGAGAAAAAGGCTTCTAAAGGGTATTATAAAACATTTAATTTTTATGATTCAGACTTGGATTTTCATTGAGGGTTCATTAAGGTTTCATTATTCTGATAAACGGTTTTTCTACCTTTAAGTGCTCTATAAATATGTAGAGTAGGTTTTGTTGTTAATTGCTTGCTGGGTTTAGTTGGTAATCCTTTGAATTCTGTTTTTTCTATCAACCGAAGGTTGATGGTTCGAATCCGTGTCGGGGGGTCTGCCATGTGAAGTATTCATTTCCTCTTTAAAGGATGGAGGAATAAACCTTGTATAATATCTTTTTTCTTTTTATATTTATTCACTTATCTTTTAAGAAAATCACGTGATCGTGAAGACATTCGAGAACAAAAAACAGCAGTAGATGAAGTAGGAATTGCTGGAATTTACAAACCTAGAACTCAAGAAACTCGCAATACTTTTGAAGTTTTTTTGTCGTTAATTCAAGAAATTATTGGTGATCAACCACGAGAAATATTGCATGGGGCTTCACATGAAATTCTTTTAATATTAAAATCTGATTCAATCCGGGAAAAAGAAAAGAAGAAGGAAGCGGAAGATTTATTTTCAACAAAATTGACAGAAGAACGTTTTGCTTTATTAACTAATTTGGCTAAAAAGATTACTGATTTTAATCCTGATGATGAAGATGAAAAGAGGGATATTGTGAGTATTTTATTTTTCATTAATTTTTTTAACGGGGATCCGAATTTTTGCGAGTTTTTCTTTTATTCGTTAGTTGCATGTTCAACGCCCAATTTTCACAAAAATAATTGTGAAAATTGAACTTTGGACAAAATAGGGTTCCTGGAACTTTGACAAGTAGGGTCCTTGTTTTCCTATTTCATTGAGTGGGCGTCTATTGAAATCGGGCTTTTATTGGAATATTTACGAAAATATAGATTTCCAACAACAAAATTTTTAGATGGATGATATTGACGAAACAGCAGGTGTTCCAGTACATTTTGATTCAGACGAAGAAGATGATCGAATGGTAACTGAACTAAAAGAAGATAAAAGTGAAGATGAAGATGTTGGTGTTGAAGCTATTTATGAAGGAACATTACGTACTGCTGAGGGTTCTGGTGGTGGAAAGGCTGATGGAATTGGAGAGGTTTTTTTCAATTTTTTTTTGATACTTGAACTTTTGGCTCTGGTCTGGTTTTTGTGTCCAATGATGCGTCTATGTGCATAAAAATGAGTAATGATCTCACTGATGAACTTGTAAATTTTTATGGATTATTGGACTTCATTGGACATAAAAACTAGACCAGAAACGAAAATTAAAATTTTTTAAATTTATTTTTTTTTAAGAAGAAACAATTAAATCCAAGAGATATAGATGCGCATTGGGTTAAACGTTATTTATCAAAGCATTTTGATCCTAATGAAAGTCAACAGAAAACACAAGAAGTTTTGAATATTTTAAAGGTTTTTTTTTGAAATTTTATTTTAAAGTAAAATAAATTTTTTATAAAGAATTCTGTTGATGACCGTGCATGTGAAAATTCTTTAGTTTTATTACTTGGCTTTACCCATTTTGATTTTATTAAACAACTTTGTCAAAATCGTCATATGATTTATTATTGTACAAGATTAAAACAAACACAAGGAGAAGAAAGAGAAGCTATAGAAAATGAAATGGCTAGTAAACCTGAATTGAAAAATATTTTAGATGAATTGATAGAAGTTAGAGAAGATGATATTGTTGCGGTAAATTAAAAATATTTGTATTTTTGAGTTTATAATGGGGGGATTTTTGTGGCTATCTAAATGGAACAAATCGGGTCGTGGTTTCAAATTTTTGTATGGATCGGGACTTATTTTTTTTTGGACTTATTTTTTACTGATGACCTTATTAGACTTTATTTTTTCACAGACTGAACGTGGCAAAAGAGACAAAGCAGCTCAACAACGCCGAATGAATGAAGCAGCACAAGAAGCCGTAGCAGCAGCTAGTTGGACACAACAAAGAAAAGTTTATGATTTGGAAGATATGGCATTTGCACAAGGATCACATACAATGAGTAATAAAAAATGTGTTTTACCAGATGGATCACAAAGAACTCAAAAGAAGAGTTATGAAAGTATTTATGTTCCTCCATTGAAGCCTAAACCTTTTGGAGAAAATGAGGTTTTCTTTTTAAAAATAAGAATTTTTTGCCTTTAGTTTGGCATGAGTCCTATGAGCTTTTATGCGTTTTATGCCATGTTATGCGACCAATGCATATATTCTGTCGGAATGCTTAAGAGCTCTTGAGACCCGTTTCCAAAACTAAAGCCATTTTTCCTTTCTAGAAATTAATGGACATTGAAGATTTACCAAAATGGGCACGTCCAGCATTTAAAGGATATCGAACATTAAATAGAATTCAATCAGCAATATACAAAAAAGGTTTACATACGGACAATAATTTGTTAGTTTGTGCCCCAACTGGCGCTGGAAAAACAAATGTTGCTTTACTTTGTATTTTACGTGAAATGTCAAAACATATGAATGAAGATACAACAATTAGAAAAGATGAATTTAAATGTATTTATGTTGCCCCAATGAGGTCATTAGTACAAGAAATGGTTGGAAGTTTTAAACAAAGATTGGAAGAAGCTTATGGAATTACTGTGAGAGAAATTAAATTTTTTTTGAAATTTCTTTTTATTTAAAGGTTGGTGAGATGACTGGTGATGTTCAAATGAGTAAAGAACAATTTATGTTAACTCAATTAATTGTTTGTACTCCAGAAAAATATGATATTATAACACGAAAAGGTTTGTGAGCGATTTTTATTTTTTTAATTCGGGTCAGCATCATGTCCCCATCATCATGCCATCCTCATCATTCACTTTTTTGTTAGTCACTGGGCATGGTTGGGTTGAGAAAAAAGTCGGATCTTCTTTTGGGTCATGTTTTCAAAATTTTCTTAGGATCGGATTTCAAACGAGAAGTTAACGTATGTTTATCCCTGTTGATTACATGGGCAGGGAGGTCCTCCTACTTATTATAAGATACGATTTTTCATCACCAATCTTAAAGTTCTTTATTAAGGCGGAGAACGTTCATATACACAATTGGTTACTTTAATAATTTTTGATGAAATTCATTTACTTCATGATGAAAGAGGTCCAGTTTTAGAAGCTTTAGTAGCAAGAACAATAAGACAAATTGAACAAACACGTGATGCTTGTCGTTTAGTTGGATTATCAGCAACATTACCAAATTATAAAGATGTTGCACGTTTTATACGTGTTGAACCTGACGATCTTTTCTTTTTCGACAATTCATATAGACCTGTACCTCTTGAACAAGAATATATTGGCGCAACAGAAAAGAAGGCATTAAAACGTTATCAAGCAATGAATGAAATTATTTATGATAAAGTATTAGAAAGCGCTGGACGTAGTCAGGTTTTTTTGAATTTTTTAAGTCTCTAAAATTTTTTTTTCAGATTCTCGTTTTTGTTCATTCACGTAAAGAAACGGCAAAAACAGCAAAGGCCATCCGTGATGCTTGTATAGAAAGAGATTCGATAAGTAAATTTCTTCGTGAAGGAAGTGCCTCAACAGAAGTTTTACGTACTGAAGCTGAACAGGCAAAAAATATGGATTTGAAAGATTTACTCCCTTATGGTTTTGCAATTCACCATGCTGGAATGAATAGATTGGATAGATCTTTGGTTGAAGACCTTTTTGCTGATAAACATATTCAGGTTTTTTTGGATTTTTTTTCAAAAAAAAATTTCTTTGTAAAGGTTCTGGTGTCAACAGCTACTTTAGCTTGGGGTGTAAATTTACCAGCACAAACTGTCATCATAAAAGGAACACAAGTTTATAATCCACAAAAAGGTTGTTGGACAGAGATTGGCCCATTAGATATAATGCAAATGATGGGAAGAGCTGGTCGTCCTCAACACAATGCTTTGGGAAAAGGAATTTTAATAACACATAATACTGAACTTCAATATTATTTGTCACTTATGAATCAACAGGTTTGTTTATTGTTTTTTTGGACTTTATAGTATTTGAAGAGAGGTAGAAAAGTTTACCGCTAGAAGATTCCGTTCCTCAACTAATAGTTGCTCTACCAGATGACAAGATGCTCTACCGGCTCTTCAATTTCTTTTGATTTATCTTAAACTCCCGCCTACTAACTCTTACAAAATTTATTAATTTATTATTTTATAGCTTCCAATTGAAAGTCAAATGATCGCAAAATTGCCAGATACATTAAATGCTGAAGTTGTTCTTGGAACAGTAACAAATGTTACTGAAGCAATGGAATGGTTAACATATACATATTTATATGTTAGATTATGTAAGGCACCAGCCCTTTATGGGATTCAAGTTGATGTAATAAATTTTATTTTGAAATTTTCTAGAAGGAATTTTTCTGAATTTTCAGGAAAATGACAAACTTTTGGAAAAACCTCGAGCTGATTTAGTCCATACTGCTTGTTTATTACTTGATAAAGGAAATTTGATTCGTTATGATAGAAAAACTGGTTTAATACAAGTTTTAATTTTATCAGAAATTTTTTTGAAAATTTTTTTTAAATAATAGGCTCAAGAATTGGGACGTATAGCTTCACATTATTATTGCACATATGAAAGTATGGATACTTACAATAAATTATTAAAAGATACATGCACTGAAATTGATTTATTCCGAATTTTTTCACTTTCTTCTGAATTTAAACAAATTCATGTACGTGAAGAAGAAAAATTGGAATTACAAAAATTGGCTGAAACAGTCCCAATTCCAATAAAAGAATCGCTTGATGAGCCTAGTGCTAAAGTTAATGTTCTTCTACAGGTTTTTTTTATAAGAATAGAATTAATTTTGTTGATATTTTTTAGGCTTACATTTCTCAACTTAAATTGGAAGGATTTGCTCTTCAAAGCGATATGGTGTTTATCTCGCAATCTGCTGGTCGGTTGTTTAGAGCACTTTTTGAAATTGTTTTATGGAGAGGATGGGCACAACTTGCTTTGGTAAAAATTATTTTTTTGATAATTTTATGAAATTTTTTTGTTTAAAGAAAATTTTGGGATTATGTAAAATGGTTAATGCAAGACAATGGCAATCACTTAATCCTTTACATCAATTTAAAAAATTGCCAACAGAAGTTGTTCGAACTTTAGATAAAAAGAATTTACCATTTGATCGTCTTTATGATTTGGATGTTCATCAATTGGGAGAATTACTTCGTGTACCAAAAATGGGAAAACCTTTATATAAATTTATTAGACAGGTTTCTTTTTTTATTTTTTTTCAAATGATACCAAACGTCGAAATACCAACCCCCAAAAAGACAGGCCGGAATAGCCAAATGTGACCACGTTCTATAGCAACCTTCGCCTTTGTTGAGGAAATCTTACACATTTTGGAATTTTGGTATATTTTTAGGTTTGTTATTTTGGCGTTTGTTATTACGCCGCGCTTCCTTGATTTATTATTTTTTTCTTATTAAAGATACCCAAATTGGATATGACAACATTAATATTGCCAATAACACGTTCTACTCTTCGTGTTGAATTAACAATAACTCCAGATTTTCAATGGGATGAAAAAATTCATGGAAGTTCTGAAGGTTTTTGGATATTTGTTGAAGATGTTAATGGAGAAATTATTTTGCATCATGAATATTTTCTTCTTAAACAGTTTGGAAAATTAAATTTTTCAATGATTAAACTAGTGTAGCACCCCGACCCTTAGGGGTATAGAGTTGTTGATTGGGGTTTGCAGGAGTTTGGTGTCGAATTTCGGGGTTTCTTTGTGCAGAGCCTTCGGGGTTCGGATAGGGATTTTTGCCAAACAAAAATCGTTGGGTTCTCGGCGGAAGCCTCCCTCCTCTCTATGCTCCCCTAAATTAAACTTTTTTTTGTTTCAGAAAATATTGCACAGAAGAGCATATTGTCAAAATGTTTGTTCCAGTTTTTGATCCTCTCCCTCCTCTCTATTTTATTCGAATTGTTTCTGATCGTTGGTTAGGAAGTGAAACTGTTTTGCCTGTCTCTTTTCGTCATTTAATTTTGCCGGAAAAATATCCACCACCAACAGAATTGCTAGATTTACAACCTTTACCAATTTCTGCTTTAAATAATCCACAATTTGAACAAATATTTGAAAAACGTGGAATTCATTATTTTAATCCTATTCAAACACAAGGTTTTATTTTGAGCTTTTGAGGGTTTAAAATGATTTTTTAGTTTTCCGTACCTGTTATGAAACAAACGAAAATGTTTTTATTGGATCACCAAATGGTAGTGGAAAAAGTGTTTGTGCTGAATTTGCATTACTTCGACATTTTGAAAATAATCCAAATGGAAAAGCTGTTTATTGTACTTCGTTAGATGATTTGGCTAAAAATGTATTTTTTTTTTAAATTTTTTATTTAAAAATTTTTTTCTTCCTTTAAAAGATTTATTTTGATTGGCTTGAACGAATTGCTATTCCATTAAAGAAAACTGTTGTTTTACTTACTGGTGAAAATTCTATTGATATCAAACTACTCAAAAGAGCTGATGTTGTTATTTCTACTGCTGAACGTTGGGATAATATTTCTCGTCGTTGGAAAAATCGTTCTGATGTACAAAAAGTTAAATTATTTATTGTTGATAATTTACATATGATTGGTGGATCTAATGGGGTTTGTTTATTTTTTGAGTTTTTTGTTTTTAAAAATTTTAATTTTTTAAGCCAGTACTTGAAGTCGTATGTTCAAGAATGAGATATATGGGAAATCAATTAGATTCTAAACTTCGTATTGTTGCTATGGCCACTTCTTTAATGAATGCTCGTGATATTACACATTGGTTAGGTTGTGAACAAAATTATAATTTTCCTCCAAATGCAAGACCAGTTGCTTTGGATTTACGTATTGATGTGAGTTTTTTTGTGAGATTTTTTGAGATCAGCTTGGAGTTGGAGTCGGACATTGATTTTTTCTTGCCCTTAATTCTTCTTTGACTTAATTTCAAGAGTCAAATCCTTGACTCAAGGTACTCAATCTAAGTCAAGGTTTTCTAAGATTTCCAATTTTTAGTATTTTTGATATTCTTCAGAAAAAAATTTTTTCCTTCAGGGTTTTAATCTTTCACATACCCCAACACGTTTGTCTGCAATGGTTCGTCCAGTATATTCAGCAATTTTACGTCATGGTGGAAAATTAGAACCAAAACCAGTTTTAATCTTCGTTCCAAATCGTCGTTTAACACGTTCATTGGCAGTAGATTTATTAACATATGCTTTGGCTGATAGACAAGAAAATCGTTTTTTACATATGAATCCAGAAGAAGATGTTTTTGCAAATTTGGTTGAACGTTTAAATGATGAATCTTTAAAAGAAACAATAAAAAGAGGTGTTGGATTTTTGCATGAAGGAACAACTAATTTTGATTCTGAAAGTGTACAAAATTTGTTTAATAGTGGAGCAATACAGGTTAGAAGAATTTTTTGAGATTTTTCTGGGATTTTTTTTTTGGATTTTTAGCGCTTTTTTTTTTGATTTTTAGCGCCTAATTTTTTTTATAAACCTGTGTCTTTTTTTAATTAAAATTTTTTTTAATTTTTTGTAGATTTGTATAGTTCCTTATACAATGTGTTATCAAATTCAAATGCGTGCATTCTTGGTAATTTTAATGGATACACAATTTTATAATGGAAAACATAATGCTTATGAAGATTATCCAATTGGTGATGTTTTACATATGGTTGGATTAGCTAATTTACAGAGAAGAAATGATGAAGGTTTTTTTTGAAATTTTTAAAAAAATTTTTTTAAATTTTTTTTAAAGGTGCTTGTCAATGTGTTTTAATGTGTCAATCATCAAAAAAAGATTTTTATAAAAAATTTTTATTTGAACCTTTACCTGTTGAATCTCATTTAGATCATTGCTTACATGATCATTTTAATGCTGAAATTGTTACAAAAACTATTGAAAATAAACAGGATGCGATAGATTATTTAACTTGGACTTTATTATATCGTCGAATGACACAGAATCCAAATTATTACAATTTGCATGTATAGATTTTTTATTTTGATAATTATATGGGGGACCCTACCTCCTCTAACTCTGACACGAATTTTAACCCCGAGTCCGACCCCTTAATGTTTTTCAAACTTTTCGATTCCGAAAGGTCGAGGGGAATCGACACAGGCCTCGTCTAAACCCACCCGAACCACGACACGAATTTCAACTCCGACCTCTAATCCAGAAAGATTTTTCGAGCCCAACCCCGACCTGGCAAGCCCTAACTCGAACTTCTAGGTGAGGGTCTAACTCTAATTTTCTTTATTAAATAATTTTTTTCATAATTTTAAGGGAACAAGCCATCGACATTTATCAGATAGTTTATCAGATTTGGTTGAATCAACATTAAAGGATTTGGAAAATAGTAATTGCATAACTGTGAAAGATGAAATGCATACAAATCCTTTAAATTTGGGAATGATTGCTGCATATTATTATGTTAGCTACACAACTATTGGTATGAGAAAACTCTTTTTTTGATTAGAAATGATTAGTTTTTGATCAAAAACATGATTCATTCTTAAAAAATTTTTTTTCTTATTTTTAGAATTGCTCTCCCTTTCATTAAAACCAAAGACTAAATTGCGTGCAATAATTGAAATTATTTCAAATGCAACAGAATTTTCTTCATTACCAGTTCGTCACAAAGAGGAAGTAACACTTAAAAAATTGGCTGATCGACTTCAAGGACAAGTTAAAAATCAAAAATGGAATAGTCCACATGTTAAGGTATGAATTTTTTTGATTAAAGTTAATTAAAAAAATTTTGAAAATTTTTTGAAAAAAATTTTTTTTGAAAAACAAAATATTTTTCCTTTAAAGGTTAATCTTTTACTTCATGCCCATTTATCTCGAATTCATTTAACTGCTGAATTAAGCAAAGATACTGATTGGGTTGTATTAAAATCTGTAAAATTAGTGCAAGCATGTGTTGATGTTTTGTCAAGTAATGGATGGTTATCACCAGCAATACATGCAATGGAATTGTCACAAATGTTATCTCAAGCAATGTATTCAAATGAATCTTATATGAAACAATTACCTCATTGTTCTCCAGAATTGTTGGAAAGATGTAAAGAAAAGGTTTATATTTTTAAAGTTTTTTATAAATAGACTAGTGATGGACCGAGGTGAAAATCTCTTTGGGTCGGAAGAATAATCCTATTATCAAGTAGAGTTTTTTGGCACCCGACACAATGTTTTTTAGAGACCAGGGGTGAGCCAAGTTGGGAAAAGTCTTCGGGCCGAGGTAAAAAATCTCTATGGGTCGAGTCAATTTTTTTTTCAAATTTGGCTAACCCTACTTATCTTTATAGGACTTGAAAATTTTTTTGAAAAATTTTTTTAGAAAGTTGAATCAATATTTGAATTACTTGAATTAAATGATGAAGATCGTGATGAAATTTTACAAATGAATCAAGCACAATTAACAGATGTTGCTATATTTTGTAATAATTATCCAAGTATTGAAGTTAAACATGAACTTGTTAGTCAAAAAGCAATTATGTATGATTTAAAATTTTTTTTTCGAAAATTCTAATCTTCAAAAAAATTTTTAGAGGACAGTCAGTTGAAATAAGAATAGAACTTGAACGTGAAAATGATGAAAATGGTTTTGCACCACCAGTTGTAGCTCCATTCTTTCCTCGTTATCCTTATCCTGCTGGCCGTGTTCCATTTTATTCGCGCAATTATGTTCCAGAAAATTTGGAAGAAGGATGGTATTTAGTTGTTGGTGATCCTTTGAATAATCAATTGCTTTCTATTAAAAGGTTTTCTTTTTGATTTTTAATTTCTTATATTTATTTTTTAAATTTTGATAGACTGACAGTAAATATAAAAGCCCAACATGTTCTTGATTTTGTCCCAACAATACCTTCACAAAAAGCAAATTATAAATTATATTTTATTTGTGATTCATATTTGGGTGCAGACCAAGAATTTGATCTTCCTTTGCGTGTTTCTGAATCTTCTTCTTCTTCAAGTTCAGCAGCAACAACTGAAAAGGAGGGGGGAGGAAGATCTTCTGATCGCAAACGAAAACACGAAGATGTTAAGGATGCCAAATAAAAAGGTTTTTTTGAAACAAGCAAAATAATATTTATTTTTTGAGTATATTTTTCCATACCAATTTTGTTTTTTTAAATTTTTTTAGTTGACAGTAAAAATATTTTTGTTAAGAATTTTTATAGTTTATAGGATTAAGTTTTTCTTAGATTATTAGAGGAGTACAAGGTGATCCCTGAAAGTTTCACATTTTTCACGTTTCTTAATGAGGGGGCGGCTGGGAAAATTTATAAAATTGGGACCGCTTCGAGGGCTCCTACACACCGAAACGGCCTTTGGGACTTGGCTGTCTCGTTTAAGAAAAAATTTAAGAAAATGTATAAATTTTTTAATCCCATTTCCTCCTCCTATAACAAATTACCAATTAAAATTTCCCCAAAAACTGACTTATCTTTCCTTTTGTTTGTTATCTTTCCTTTTGTTGTCCATGGCGACGTCTTTTTATTGTTTTTCTTTTCTTGTCTCAAGATAATCACGCGCACACAAAGCCTTCAATTGAAAAAATTGTTGTTGTTAGGGGTATAAGGGGGGAGAAGCCATAAAATATTTTTAGGTACAAAATAACAACACCAAAAATCTTTCTCTTTTGTTTTGCGCGCTTGCCGCTGCCAACCTTTTGTGTTTTTAAATATCATTCTTTTTTTAGAAAAGAAAGGGGAAATGCGCTTTATTCTAATTTATGTTTAATATTAATTCTTTTTAGGTGAAAAAATTTTTTTAGGAATTTTAAAAATAAAAATTTTTTTAAAAAATGCCGGCTGGAGGTAAAATGCGGGAAGTTGTTTCCCTTCATGTTGGACAAGCTGGAGTTCAAATTGGAAACGTAAAATAAATATTTTTTAATAAAATACTGATTATAATTTTTAAGGCTTGTTGGGAGCTCTATTGTCTAGAACATGGAATACAGGCAATTTTTATTTATTTTTGACTTTATAAATTAAAATTATTTTTATTTAAAGCCTGATGGTCGAATGCCGGCTGATGACACGTTGAATAATTCTTGAACTAATTTTTGAAATATTTTTTATTTTCAAGTGTTGGCATTGAAGACCATTCATATAATACATTTTTCTCCGAAACACCTTCAGGTTTATTTACTATTTATTTTTAAAATTGAATTTTTATTTTTCAAGGAAAACATGTTCCTCGAGCAATTTTCATTGATTTGGAACCAACTGTTATTGGTAACTTAATTTTTATCTCAAAAAATTTTTTTAATTAAAAAAAAAGATGAGATAAGAACAGGAACTTACCGACAGGTTATTTCTTCAATTTTTAATTATTTTTTAATTGAAAAAATTTTTTCAGTTGTTTCATCCAGAACAACGTAAAGATTCATTAAAAGAATATATTTTTTATTGTGCAGTTATTACTGGCAAAGAAGATGCTGCAAACAATTATGCTCGTGGCCATTATACAATTGGAAAAGAGCTAATTGATGTTTGTTTATTTTAAGGATTTTTAAAGGATTTACTAAATTTTTAGGCGACTATGGATCGAATTCGAAGTTTGCTTTGCCAGAAATTTTTTATAAAAAATTCTAAAATTTAAGGAACGGCTGAACATTGTAATTCATTGCAGGGATTTCTTATATTCCATTCATTTGGAGGCGGTACAGGGTTTGATTAATAATAAAATAAGAAATGATTTTCTGTTGTTTTCTAGTTCTGGCTTTACCTCAATGATGATGGAACGTTTATCAGCAGATTTTGGCAAAAAATGTAAACTTCAATTTAGCGTCTATCCAGCACCGCAGATTTCTACCTGTATTAAATTTTTTAATAGAATTTTTGATGAAATTTGCTTTTTAGCAATGGTCGAACCATACAATTCTGTACTCTCTACACATACAACACTGGAACATTCAGATTGTTCCTTTCTGGTGGATAATGAGGCAATTTATGAAATTTGCCGAAAAAATTTGGACATTCACCGGTTTGTTTTTTGGTTGGAATATTTTAAGGTTGTTTTTATTTTTAGTCCAACCTACACAAATTTGAATCGTCTTATTGCACAAGTTGTTTCCTCTATTACAGGTTTATCATCAAAAAATAAATTTTAAGGTTTTTAAATTCTTTAGCCTCCTTGCGTTTTGATGGGGCATTGAATGTTGATTTGACAGAATTTCAAACTAATTTGGTTCCATATCCTCGAATCCATTTCCCTCTAGCTACTTATTCTCCCATCATTTCTGGTATTTTTAATGACTTGAGAAAAAACTATTTGTTCCATTTTCTAGCGGAAAAAGCATTTCATGAACATATGAATGTACCTGAAATAACCAACAAATGTTTTGAAGCTGGCCATCAAATGGTTAAATGTGATCCCAGAAATGGAAAATATATGGCGTGTTGTCTACTTTTTCGTGGAGATGTTGTACCGAAGGTTTCCTTTTTCTACGACATTTTGGAAAATTTTTTTCAAATTTTTAGGATGTAAATGCAGCAATTGCTACAGTCAAAACAAAACGAGCAATTCAGTTTGTAGATTGGTGTCCAACAGGTTTTAAAGTTGGAATAAATTATCAGCCACCTACGGTTGTGCCGGGTGGTGATTTGGCAAAAATGCAACGTGCGGTTTGTATGCTTTCGAATACTACAGCAATTGCAGGTTTTTTTTAATTTTTTGGAATAAAAATTTTTTGAATTTTTTCTAGAGGCTTGGACTCGCCTTGATCATAAATTCGATTTGATGTATTCAAAACGTGCATTTGTTCATTGGTATGTTGGTGAAGGAATGGAAGAAGGTGAATTTTCTGAAGCACGCGAAGATATGGCTGCTTTAGAAAAAGATTATGAAGAGGTGGCGTTTGATACACATGAAGAAGAATATTGAAAAAAAATGATTGACTAAAAAATAAATATTTTTTAAAAATTTTTGAAATAAAAGTCAAAGACAATTTTTCCATTTTAGCTAACATTGCGTTTTATTTCGCAAATAATTATTTTTAAACGATGTAACAAATAAAAATACGTTGAAAATGTTAAAATAATTTCTTTTAGTTTTTTAGCAATTTTCAGAAAATATTTGAGAACAGTTGGGCATTTTGGTTCGTTTACATTTTTCATAGTTGGCATTATGTTTTATTGACAATTTTATTTTTAAATCTCAGGTTTTTTTCCAAAATTATTTTTTTTCAGGTCCTTAATTCTCTACACTTTTATTTACTTCAAGCTCAAATTAAATGTTTATTAATCAATTTATTACATTATTCCAAGAATTCAACTTGATGTTTTTATCAATCTTGCCTTTGATTAATTATTTTTTGTGCAACAAACCTTTTGTGGTGTTATGCGATTTATTGACTTTTATTTACTTGCTGCACTTTTACTATTTGCGGGTTTTACAGGTTTTTATTTTTTTAATTTAAACTTTTTTTTTAATTTTGCCGTCGGTCTCGTTCTTTTTATTTTTTGAATTATTTGGGCATTCATCTAATGAAAGGTTCCCCCTCTTTTCTCCCTTAAAGATTATTTTTCCCCTTCATTTAAATTAGCTTCTCTCCCTCCTCAATTCCTCATTTTTCCGATTTCCGTGCCGTAAAGCTCAAATTTCATCTCCCCTACTTTGTTTCTTATTTTGGGAGGGATAATAACAAGCAATGACGGGGCCAAAAATAATGTAAATTTCGTCAAACAATTCTCTAAAAAAATTAAAAAGGAATAACCTCACGGCTCTAGGATTTCTTTTTTGTCTATTTTTGGCATTTTTTGGTGAGATAAAGTTTGAAGGATTAAGAAAAAAAATTTCTTAAGTTCAAGATTAAATGAATTATTTGATCAACTGCGGGAATCAGAAATTAAAAAAAATTTTTTGACCCTCCAAAAAATTTTTCCTCAATTAGTCTAAATTTGTAAAAAAAATTTTTATGGATTTTTTCCTAAAAATTTCTTTTCCTTAGAAATTTTATTTGGGGATTTTCTCTTTAATTTCTAATGGATTTTCCCACTCTTCTCTCATTTCTTCATTAAATTTTTTTGTTAAAATTGGGGAGCTGTTTTGTTTTATTCTTCTTAGTATTCTAAATTTAAATTTTTTTTGATAGATTTTATTAGATTTTAATTTTTTAAAAAGGGTAATAATAAAAATCTGTTTTTCCCTCTTTCCCTCTCTCATAAAAAAATCGACATATGGATCTAAATATTAATTTTTTTCGGCTCTTTAAAAATTAAAAATATACATATGTTGGGTTAGCCAGTCAATTTTTCTAATTTTTTGATTTTTTTTCAATTTTTTAAATCTTCTAAAAATAAATTAAATTAAAAAAGGCACCAAACACACTTTTCATAAACTCCTTTTGTCTAAACTTTTATTTTTATTTTCTTCATTTTTTCGCCGTTCATTTTTCTTTCATTTTTCACCCTCATCTTCATTTTGTCTTCTGTGGGGAAGCATTCAAGGGGATTTAGGGGAATCTAAAAAAATTTTTTTTAGGGAAATCATTTAAAGGAAAGAATTAGGAGAGTCTCATTCACTTCCTGTTGGGCCTTGTATTTTCTAAAATTTTTTCTCCTCATTTTAAGTACTCAACTGAATTGTTTTTCGGGATATTTTCATGTTATTATGCTTCTATTTGGTTAGCCAAATTTTTTCCAAAATAAAATTTTTTTTGCTGCACCTAAAAATCAAATAAATAAATTTGGGATGGCGCGACGTATAATTTCCTTCTCCCTTCATCAATCTCCGCCTTTTTCCTTTTCTCTCTCTATTTTTTTACCTGTTCACCTCATTAATTTTTTTGTCTTTCTTTCAAAATTCAATTCAGTGATCAGCATCTATAAATGGAATGAAGAAATTTAAAAGAAAAAAATTTTTCCCCTCTAAAATGTTTGTCCGACCGTCGTCGCGCTTTCATTTTTTGGCTGCTTCCCCCCTCTTTAAATTATTCTTCCCTTTTTTTCCTTCTCCCCCTTTCCTTTTTTAATAAATTTTGGCAATTTAAATATTTCTTAATTTATTTTAAAATAATTCTTAAATTTTAGAAAAATGTTAGAAAATGGCTTGGAAAATTTGGACGACTCTTCATTAATTTTGCATCATTTGGGAGGGTCTTTTGTCCATGCACAAATTGTAGAAATTGAAGAAAATGAAGATTATAATATAAACAATACAAGTGTAAGCAATACAAATTTAAATTTATTTTCATCATCATCAACGTCTTCTTCGTCATTATTTTCTTCCTCTTCCCAAAGATCTCCTATTTTTGAACCAAATTTTGTTGATGAAATTTGGCCATCTTCAAGAAATTCGTCTTTATTTTATTCTCATCCAATAATTGCAATTTTAATCTCACTTTTAATATTTTTATTAATTTTAATTACTATAATTGGAAATTTGGGCGTTTGTGCTGCTATTTTGTTAGTTAGAAAATTAAAAGCGCAACCAGCAAATTTGTTGCTTATATCACTTGCGTTGGCTGATTTTTGTAAGTTTTTGATTTTACAAATTGTAAAATATTTTTGAGTTTACAATTACCGGAGGGTTGTAAAATAAATAAACTTTTCTGGCTATTATTGAAAACTTTTTAATGTTAAAACTTTCTTTACAAATTGTAAAAAGTTGGATAAAAGCTCTAGTAATTCCGGAAAAAGTTTTACAATTTGTAAAAGAACGATTCAGAAAAAACTCCGGAATTGTAAAAAAAATTTTTAATTTTAAGCCTTTTACAAATTGTAAAAGGTTGGAAACTTCGCAATTTGTAAAACTTTTTTAGGAATTGTAAAAACTTTTCTTAAATCATAATTTTGTTACAAATTGTAAAATGCTGGAAACTATTTTCCCTCAATTTTATTTTCTTTATTTTCATAGGTGTAGGCCTTTTTGTAATGCCTTTAGCTGCAGTTTATGTTTTGGAAGATCGTTGGATATTTGGTAAAAATTATTTAAAAAATTCAATTCATAAAAATTAATTTAACAGGTGATATTCTCTGTCGTTTTTGGGTTACTGCCGATTTAACTTTGTGTACAGCTTCAATTTTAAATTTGTGTGCAATTTCTGTTGATCGACATTTGGCAGTGACTAGGTTTTTTTATTTTTTTAATTTAAAAAAATTATTTTTTTAAAGAGCACTTCGATATTCAGCTTTACGTACTCGAAGACGCATTTGTTTATATATTTGTATTGTTTGGTTGGGTGCTTTATTAGTTTCTGCTGCGCCTTTAGCTTTGTTACCTTTTCCAAAGATTGAGCAATATTGTCAGGTTTTATTTTTTGAATTTTAATTAGTGGGGGTTTGATCAAAAAAAATTTTTTTTAATTTGGAGTTTGGTCAGAGAAATTTTTTATTTGGTGTCTGTCAGAATTTTTTTACTTTTTAAATCTAGGAGGTTTGGGCAGAAAATTTTTTAAAATTTGGAGGTGCCAAAAAAAATTTTTTTTAATTTTAGAATTCCCATCAAAGTACTTTAATTTTTTCTTTTTTTTTAAATTTATTCCTTCCTTGTTTTTGGACCACCCATATATATTTATTTAAACACCCGTTTCTCTTCCAATTTTCAATCCTCTACTTCAATTTGTTTTATAGCAAAGCTGTGCGTCATACAAATTTTTTTAAACGCCAAAAATTTTAAAAATAAAGGAATTGCTTTAGCGCACATTTTAACGTTTTTAAATGGGCAGAATATTCCAAATAAAAAAAATTCCATGAGAAAAATGCTCGCTCATTTTTTGACTTTCTCGTATTCCAGGGAGAGTCAACAGCTTTGCCAATAGTTTGATTTATTTGTATTATTTACCTAACAATTTATTTTATTTTTTCTAATTTATTGAGCAAATAAACAAATTGTGTAATTGAAAAAAATTCAAAAAAAAAGTAATAAAAAAATAGGGAAAAGGAAGCAGCAAAAATGGGAGATTTTTAAAAGGGAAAGAATAAATTAAAATATATAGTAAAAGGGGAAGAAAAAAAAATATTTTTTTTTTGGAAAATTTTAGAAAAATTTTTGAAATTTCTTAATGAAAAATTTTTTTGACCAAACCCAGAAATAAATTTAAAAATTCAAAAAAATTTTTTAAGGTCTCACAAAATCGTGTTTACCAAATTTATGCAACAATTATTGCGTTTTGGGGCCCATCATTAATAATGGTTATTGTTTATGTTAAATTATGGAGTGCAGCGAAAAGAATGCATAGACAAGATCAATTGGTTTTTTTTTAATTTTAATTAAATTTGGGGAACCAATGAGGGTTGGAGTTTTTAGAAATTTTCAAAAATCATTCGAAAGCTTGTTGAGAAAAAATGAATTTTTGGTTTAGTTGGAATGGTCTAGGATTTATTTTGTTGGGGGTTGTGGGTTCGACCCCTTCAGTAGTAAATTTTTTGGAAACTTAAGTTAGATGAGTTGGAGCTTTCGCAGATCTTCAGAAATCATCTAAACTTTTTAACAAAATATGGATTTCTAGTTTAGTTGGTAAGGTCTAGGATTCGCCTTGTTTGAAGGTCGTGGGTTCGACCCCTTCCGGGGCAAATCTTTTTTATATTTTTTGTTATATGCTCTACTAAAGATTTTAAACTAAAATAAAACTAAGAAATTGTTTTCCAATTTTTTCTCCGAAGGTTTTACGTTGGCAAGGAGTACATTTACCTTCTGATGGAGATTTGGAAGACGGACTTCCTCCAACAACAACAACAAATGCTACTAAATCTTTATTTAGAAATGATTCAATAGCCCGTGCAAATGCCCGTTTTCTTTTTGCATTGCGTATGTCAGCACAAAAATTTGGTTATTATGATCATCAAAATAATAAAAATAATGGAGGAGAAATGATTAATGATGATGAAAATTTAAGAATTGAAGTTAGAACAAGTGCTAGTAGTAGTGGCGGAGGAGGTGGAGGAGGATCTTCTTCTACTTTGGGGACGTTACGTGTTCCAATAGTATTTTTAATAATAATAATAATTTCTTTAATTTTTAAATATTTTTAAGGTATTAATTATTATGAGTGCCTTTATAATTTGTTGGGTGCCATTTTTTATTCTAGCTTTGGCAAAATCACAGCATTGGGTAAACTATGTTCCTAGATGGCTTGATTCACTTACATTATGGCTTGGATATTCTAATAGGTTTTTTTTCCTTTTTTGTTAAAATTAATTAAGAGATTTTTCGCTTATTGATAATTCCAAGCCCATTTTTCCAAGGAACTCTAACCCGATTTTGGGAATTCACAATAACAATAGGGAAGACTAGGTTTGATTCCTTCGCCGGAACGTATGGTCAGTTGAGACTTGAGATCATTAATAGCCAAAAAATAAAAGGAGATTGGATTTTTATAATTTTCAGCATGTTAAACCCAATAATTTATTGCAAATATAATCGAGAATTTCGTGTTCCATTTGGAGAAATGCTTTGTTGTCGGTTTAGAACAATTCAAGACGTTATGAGAAATGAAAGTAAGTTTTGAAAAAATTGAGGAAATTTTTTAAAATAATTTTTTTAAAAAGGTTATTATGCTAAATTTGGGTCTCCAAGAATTTCTGAAACAAAAATTGGGGGAAATCAACAACGGTCATCTGGAAATAATTATTATACTAAAAGAAAAAGAAACAACACAGAAAGGAGAGCACCACAAAATGGGTTTTTAGATTCTTCAAAAACGAAGAAAAATTATGGAATTAAAAGGAATAGTAGTCCGTCTATTTTGATGGAATCATCAAAATAAAAAAAATTTTTTGGTAAAGAAAGAAAATAAGCATAATCTCCAATGAATCCCGGTGGAAAAACTTTTTGAATTTCTACATACGCCTGCTTATTTTCAGCTTTTTTTAGATGTGCAAAAAAGGGTCATTTTGGCACTATTTTTCATTTGCGGAATATACCAAAAATGGTCCTAATAATTTTTCATTGTTCTCGTTTTTTAAAAGATTTTATAATATTGCTCAACTGGTTGGGATTTTTTGACAAGTTGAGGGATTTTGGGAAGAAACTTTTAGAAAAAGTTATTTAAAAGCGTATGTATTTTGACTGTTTGGCATTTCGACAGCTTTGAGGAGGTTGGCGTAACGATAGAGTGTGGACCTACCATTAGCTAGAAGATCCAAGGCACACTTAGGCTAAATATTACGGGGTCATACCGATCCTAACATGAGAGAAAAAATATTCTTTTCAAGTTCAATACCGAGTGGGAAACAAAAATTAATTTATAAATATTAAAAAAAATACTTTAAAAAAAGTTAAGCAGCATTATTATTCTCAAATTCCAAAGCTTTTTGAATCATTTGCTGAGCATTAGTCTTCAATTCTTCATTCTCTTCCCCATAAGATGTCAGCAACGATTCAAGTTCAAGACGTGCTTTTTGAACATTTTTTGAAGCTAAACAAAACATTTGTTTACTTTCTTGTAAAACTTCACCAGCCTTCTTAAATGAGTTTAAAAAATTAAAAAAGAGAAAAAAAATAAACATACTTTAATCATATATTCATCAGGCTCTTGAGATTCTTTTAATGAATTAATTTTGCTTGATTGTTTTTGTACTTCAGTCTTATAAGAATTGGCTTCTTGTACATAACGTTTCAAAACTCCAGTTTTTATTTTAAGATCCTTTTCAGACATTTTAAAATCTAAAAAAAACAAAATTTGGAGGTAAGATTAGAAAAATGTTCGGTTCTTCGGGGTGCAAGAAGGATTTGTGAGAGGAGCTGGATTTTGTGAGAGAGTGTGTGCAGAGAGACAGAGCGGATAAAATAAAACGTAGAGAGGACTAGGCATATTTTGCCAATTCCATATTTTGCCAATAAGGTTAAAAACGACGTTTTGTCACTAGTGCTTAGTAGGCAAAACGGTAGCTTTTGCCCTTATTGGCAAAATATGGAATTGGCATAATATGCTTTAGGATAAATTGTCATTTAAAAAAGTTATTTTGCCAGTTTCATAATATCTACTATTTTTTAAAAATATTTTTTCAAATTTTGTTCTTTTTTTGATTCTTAAAAATGAAAGGAGAAATATTTGCTTCAACTTCACAATTAAATTTAGATGTTCTTCTAGATAATGGACAATCTTTTAGGTATTATTAATTATTTTAGTTAAAAATAAATAAAAAATTTTTTGATGCAAAAAGGAAGAAAATCAAAATTGTTGGATTTGTGTATTCTATCACCGTGTTTGGCGTTTATGGAGAATAGATAATGAAAGGATTGGATATGAAGTATGCCATAATTTTGAAGTAGAAATGAAAGACCCTAAAGATTTACTTGAAGACTATTTTCAGGTTTTTTTGACGAATTTTTTTGAATTTTAACAGAAAATGGTTTAATTAGTTTGATGTTGATTTGGAACAACTTTATAAGGAGTGGGCTTCAAAGTGTAGTTATTTTCGAAAATTGATTGAAAAGAAGGGAGAAGTTTTTAAAGGTATTCGGATATTGAAACAAATGCCTTTGGAGGTTTTTTTAAATTAATTGTTTAAATACTTTAAATTTTTAAGGCTTTATTTGCGTTCATTTTCTCTGCTAACAATAATATTTCGAGAATTTCAAGTTTGAATTAATTTTTTTAATTTTAATTTTTGTAGGGTGTAGGCTGTTTCCTGTGAGCTCGGAACTTTTCTGTCTAACGTGATTATATGACTATTCAAAGCGCCCATGTTTTGATTAGGGACCGAACTGACAATGAGACGTAGGGTTTTTCCATTTCTCCCAGAATTGCAAACATTTAAAATTTTGAATAAAAATTTATTTTTAGAAATGGTTGAGCAATTTTGTGTTCTTTATGGAACTAAAATCGATTTAAATATTGGCACTTTTTATGATTTTCCAACATTTTTACAATTATCTAACAATTTATCTTCGATGGAACAAACATTAAGAAATTGTGGATTTGGTTATCGAGCTAAAAACATTTTTAAAACTGTTGAAAAACTTTTAAATGAAGAATCAAAAAATGTTGGTGGTGCTGAATGTTGGTTAAAATCTTTGGGTGAATTAAAATATTTGGAGGCATCAAAAGAGTTGCAAAAATTGCCTGGTGTTGGACCCAAAGTTTGTTTTTTAAATTTTGCTGAAGGATTTCTGGGGTCGGGTTTTTAAAATTCATTTCTAAAATAAGATTTGCGAGTGAAATTTGTCTAATTGAGACATTTGATCCCATATCTTAAAAATATAAATGGTTATGTCCATTCTTAAATCATAGGTGACAAAAAAATTTTTATATTAGAATCAGATTGCTCGGGTTAACCGAAATTTAGTCTTTTTCTGACGACTCGATTTTTTTCTTAATCCGGCCTTTCCCAGGTTGAAATGCTATTTCTGAAATTTTTTTGAATAATTTATAGATTCCTTTGGGAAAGGGAAACGTTTAGTTTCTCGCCTATTTTTCAAAATTTTTTCTAAAAAGTTTTTTCAAGTCACCAACATTTCACAAAATTTAATTTTTTAATTATTTTTAAATAGGTTTCTGATTGTTTTTGTTTAATGGCTTTAGGAATGCATAATGTTGTACCTGTTGATAGACATATATTAAAATTAACAAAAGAAATATATAAACCAACATTTTTAAATTTAAATAAATCAAAAACAACAACAAATTTAACAGAAAATTTATCAAAACAAATTGGTATTTTTTTAATTTTTGAGGGAAATTTAAAAAAAAATTTTTTAGGTCAATTCTATATCGAATTATTTGGTGATTATGCTGGTTGGATTCAGTCAATCCTTTTTAGTACAAGACTTGGAAGGTTTAAAATTAAATAGAGAAATATTTCGAGGTTTTTAAAGGTTTAATATTTTGTTTTTTTTTAATTTTATAAATTTTTTTAAATTTCTTTTATGGAGGATCCCTGGGTTCTACTTTTCGGATAACTTTCTCATTCTAGAAATTTTTTTTTAATTTTTGGGTGATGGAAAATAATCCAATAGGTTTTTTTTAATTAATAATTCTTTGACTCCGCGCGATAAGACAAAAAAATTTTTTAGAAATTTTTTGGCAACATCTTCTGGGTGTTCCTTATATTTGAGAATTATTGGGGGAGAGATAAAGCTCATTTTTAGGAAAATTTTTTCCGTTTATTTTATTCTTCCTTAAAGTCCCTCACATTTTACTAACAATAAACTTCTCTTTTTAAAACAATACAAAAACACTCCGCAACAGCTTTCTTTCTTAAAAAAATATATATATCTTTCTATTTAACTACTAATACTATTCACACGCTCCAAATAAGGTCCTATGCTTGGTTGTAGAGAGAGGGAAAAAATAAGTCGATATAAAGCTTTTTTGGGGGAAAAATGCCAAGGGAGGGAAATGGAGAAAGAATGAAAAAAAAATTTTTTTTGGAGTAACCTAACTATTATATATTGGCCATAAAGCTTTTCCCTCTCTTTTACTTCTTGTCAATTTAAATTTTTATCTCTCTCTTGCTAATCTTTTTTATATTTTATCTTTCTTCTCGTTTTCTTCGGCAATTGCGTAATCGTGTAAAAATGCTTGTTAGCGCGCTCCCGTTTATTTTTTTCCGTTTTTTAGGGGAATGAAAGAAGCAAAAAAAACAGGGGGAAAACCGTTAGTAAAAATATTTTTTGGCATTTTGTGTTGCTCCAAAAAACATTTCTTTTTCTCTTTTTTTCTGGTCCAACAGTAAAGCTTAATCTTTGGAAATATTTTTTTGGGTGAGGCATTTATTTATTAGAAAAAATAAAATACAAAATTTATTTTTAATAAGCAAGCAAAAAAATAATATATTAACAAGCAAATCCCCTCCTCTTCATCACGCGCATTTTTTAATTAAAAATGTTTAAGCTTTCTAAAATTAATTTTGGATTAATTCCAAATTAATTTATTCAAAAATGCATTAATCTTTGGTTTATAAATATTTTTATTAAAAATGCTAATGTTGGGAATCGAACCTTCCCTCTATTTTATTTAATTTTTAGTTAAAAACAAGGCAGTAATCCACTAGACCACAAAATCAATAAGGGGGTAAATGGGGGAGATTTGAAGGGATTTTTTTCGGATTTTAATTTTTTAAGAGGGATTTTTTAAGTTTTTTTTTATAATTTTTTTCGATAAACTTGGGTCATTTTTGTTTAATTTTACGGATTTTTTCTTTTATTTATGTTAAATATTTTTTTTAATTTTGGGGGGTAAATAGGGGAATTTTGAAGGGATTTTTTCTGATTTTCTAATGTTTTTTCTAATTTTTTTGATAAACATGGGTCATTTTTGTTTATTTTCATGGATTTTTTCTTATATTTACGTTAAATATTTTTTTAATTTTTTGCTTCTTTTTCTGTTCTGATGCCAACTAAAATTAAAATTAAGTAAATACAATTTTTGCCCTATTAAAAAATTTGTAAAAAAAATTTTTTTTTTAAGTCCAACTAATTAGCCTAGTAATTTTACAAAAAAAAAATAAGGGGGTGTGAAATTAGAGACTCTCTTTCTTTTTTTATTATCCGTTAACAAAAAATAGATTGTTTAAAAAGGCGTTATTTGTGCTTTCTATTAAAGGGGAGAGAAGAAAATATTTTTTGGTATTCATGCAAATATTAGTGTGAGGTCATCACATCCGCTTTTTCTTTTTTTAAGTACATTTGGGTATAAAAAGGGGTTTTTAAGTAGAAAAAATATTTGTTGTATTATTTTTATGATTTAAAGGTGGATGTTCCTTAATTCCTTCAAGTTGATGCTTTGGTGTAGTTGGAAAATGCCTGGTTTTGACTTGTTGGGGGTCAGAAGTTCGAACCCGTTTGTTGGAAAACAGTCTGGAAAAATTAAAAAATGGGGCTATTTTTCGGGTTTTCGATTTATTTTTTAAGTTACACTTTTTTATAAAAAAAATTAGACTCAAAAATTTTTTTCGCTACTTTTTTCCCTCTATTTTTGAGAAGCCTTTATTTTTATCCTTTAAATGTCATACGTCGTAAAATTAATTATTTATTTGACATTAAGGATTATATTAGTCTTTCACTTTTTTTTCAATTCTTAATGCCTCTCTCTATTTATTTTTTTTAATATAAAAAATTTCTGTTTTTTAAATTTTGTTTAACCAAACACAAGCATTTTTTCGTTCGTTCCATACCACTTCACACAATTTTTAACACATTTTTTGGTCGAAATATTTTATTTTTAAAAAATATTTTAATCTTTATAGGGCTTCTTTCTGTCTCTCTTATCCTTTTTATCCGCACTTTAAAAACTTTTTTTCTTACAAAAGTGTGACTCGACAAGAATTATATGAAAATTTAATGTGCGCCATAAGCATGGCGTTTTTGGCGTTATTTTTAAAGAATTTTAATTTTGAGGGGTTTTTTGGTTTTAAGGGCCTAGTATTTGAACATAATTTTTGGTAAGACGTCTAGTATTAAATTTAAAAAAAATTTGGGTTGTTAAGCTTTAAAAAATTTTTCAAAAAATTTTATGGCGCACACCTTAAGGCATAAACATATTTGCGCATTATTTAAAAAATTTTTTCTGTTTTTAATTAATTTTTGCGTGTTCTTTACTCATATTTTTAAGCCCTAAAAGTGTGTATTAATCCTCCTCATTTTCCATTATTCATTCATCTCTTGCTCATTGCTGAATATGTTTAGGGGGAGTTGTTGTTGTTCCTGGCAACGACTAGATATACGTAATTCTTTTTTTTCTTCCGGAATGAAAAGAGAGGAAAGGGAGGGGGAGAGGGATAATTTTTCATTTGCTGTTAAACTAGGCAGAAAAAAATATATTTTTATGTTGCATAATCATGAGATATGTTAGGGATAGAAATTGGAAATTTTTAGAAAATATTTTGTTCAAGACTCTAGTAACCCGAAAAATTTTTCCAAAAATTTTCCACAAAAATTTTTTTCTCTTTTTGTTTTAATTTATTAAAGTATTTTAATCCTTAAATATCTTTTAAAATTATTTTTTTTATAATCATCCTCATTTTTTACAAATATTTTTTCCTTCTCTTCAATTTTTAAGCCCCTTTACTGAAAGGCACGGTTACTTAACATTTTCGCGCGCTACATGGAATTTATCCCTCTCATTATTTTCTTCTAATTTATTAAATTTTGTTGCTTCATATTCTCTTCATTTAAGAATATTTTTAAAATTTTTAAAATCCTCAAAAAAAATGAGAAAATTTATTCAAAAAAATTTACTGCCCCTTTGAGCCCCTTTCCAAATCTCAGACTCTAATGTACAATCAAAATTAGTTTTTGATCACATCATTTTTTTGTCTATTTCCTATCAATACTAGGCAGACTATTTTTACTAAAAGTGTCCTTATTTGGCAACTTTAATAATCGATATTACGAGATTAATAACAGCATGTCGCTAAAAATTCTTGTATTATTTTTCTTTTTATTTTATATTGGTGAGGTATGGAAATTCTTTCTTTTAAATTTTTGTTTATATTTCGCCAACCCATATTTCGCCAATAAGGCTAAAACCCTGTGTTTTGCCACAAAGTTTGTTGACAAAATGCAGGTTTTTAGCCTTGTTGGCAAAATGTGGTTTTGGCAAAATGTGTAATGTGTCTAACCTAACTTGAACTCTTGCAAGAGTAGAGAAGGAGAAAAAAAGTAAAGGTCAAAATTACGCATGTTAGAGTCTTGTTTAACTTTGTTTAATTAGCTTGTGACTTTAATAAACCTTTTTAAAAGTTGTTAAATTAGAGAGAAAAAAGTTAGAGATTGTAGGGGAAAGGGACTTTTTTTAGGAAATTTTTGTGGGACGATTTTATTATTATTTTTTGCTATAAATTTCTTAGTTTCCGGATTCGATTTTTTTTTTATTAAAAAATTTAAATGTGTCAAATGACGAATTTTTGTTTTATCAGCGAAAAAAAAACTTTGATTATTTTATTTTTTAAAAATGTTTAAAATAAGCAATAAAAATTTGTTTGTTCCAAAAATTGGGGAGAAGGTGGTGGAAGGAAAAATGATTTTTTTGCACAAAAATTAAATTTTTATTCTTGATATATTTTAATAAACATTTAAAAAAATTTTTTGTTTGTTTAGTATTTTTTTGTAAGAAAAGGAAAATGTTGTTGAGAGGTTGGGACGAAATGTCACCTCATTTATATTTGTTAATTTGTTGAAATTTTTAAAATTAAATTTTCTCTTTTAGATTTTAATAAATAAATTAATTTTTTTTGATTAATCCTGGCTTATTTTTAACCTTCTAATATTGGTTCAAGATGAATATGAGTGGAAGCAGCAAATTTGATTGGCTTTTATCGTCCCTAACTCCTAATGAATCTCGTTAGTTTAAATTTTCTTTTAATTTTTTTGATTAAAAGTTTTTAAAGAAGTCCCCTCTACAGCCGAAATTATTCAAAAATGTCTGTCTGTGAATCCTTTTGATTTGAAATTTCGTGAAGCAAATCAACAAATTAGTAGTAGTGGACAGCCTGGAACTATAGGAGATTCACAACAATTAGTTGGAACGTCGGGAAATTTACCGACGTCTTCAGGTTTTTTTGAATAAAATTGAGGTTCTTAAGCTAGAAGGCTAGATTTATATTGGTAGGTATAAAATTTCTGTTGATTTTTTGAGATATTTTTCTCGGGTGCATTGGTTTTTTTTGTTTAAATAGACCGTTGAAGGTGGGCCTAAATTAGTTTTGTTGGGACCGATTGTTAACCTAGTACCGCAAGTTTTCAGTTACTGTCAGTTTTTGGCTCCTGCTTTCGTTAAAGTAATCAAACACCCTGCTTTTCGGTTTGGGTAGTCGACCGCTAATCTCTTGCCCTTAAAATGCCAAACAAACAAAAAAAATTTCTCAATTTTCCTCAAACAGTTTTGTCTTCAGTTCTCAACTTGCCCCCTTCCATTTCGTCAACTCATTCTCCTGGGATTTTTTCAAATATTAATGTTTTAACGGCTGATATTGAAGGAGAAATTCGTAAAACTATTGATCTTTCTAGAAAAGTTCAACAGGTTTTTTTTGAAATTTTTTGTGAGTTTTTTAGACGTTTCTCTTTTCAGCTTCGAGAAAATGGATTGTTAAGCAAACAAGATGATAATCAACAACTAAAGACGCCATGTACCTCTGATGTTTTAAATGCTGTAAATGAGTTTTTTTTTAATTTTGGGGATTATTTTAAGAAGAAATGGAGGGAGACTTAATGAAATCACTCCGTTACTTACATATACTTCTCCTTTCCCTTTCCTAAAATAATCGGACAAAGATAGAGAATCTTCGACCTCTTTGCGTTTATGTTAGGTAAATGGCTCACAAAATTCAATTTTAGTTCCTCTCATGCCTGTCAGACTGATATGAGACCTTCAGAGTTACCGGGGCTAGGAGTTATGACTGTTTTTTTTGTAGATATAAACGTCTGGGATGCTTACTGCTATTCATTACCTAGAGCTTCACAGACATTTTTTGAATAAAATTTATTTTTAGGTCCTAGATATGAGCTCTACCCACCAAATTGGAAGTGGTCAATCTTCCCCTTTTATCCCTTCAACATCTTTAATTGCTGCCAGCCTCTCTGGTCTTAAAGCTGCTCTTAATTCTACAATAGCTAATTCAGGTTTTTGGAATTTTTTTGACTTGAATCAGAATTTTTTCAGGAATTCCCACCAACAATAATCCCCTCCCTCAACAACAACAAAATACTTTAATCCCAACAAGTTCAATTCCAAATTTGAAAATTGAAGCAAATAATATATCGTTAAATATTGGAGGAGGTTTGGATGGAAGTTTTACACCTATAGGTACTTATTTAATACCCCCTCCCTTTTTGAGCCTCAGACTAGTGGATGTAGTATTTCTGCCTCGGAATGGTCAACTTTACCTTTTTTTTAATAAATTTCTGATTTCTGAGTCAGGCGAGTTTTTGCCATTGCTGTCTGTTTTCCTTCCTAATTTGAGTTCACTTAACTTAGAAATTATTCTGAGACTCGATTAGGGGGATGGGTGGAATATTAAATAAACACCCGGCTTTTAGGACTTGGTGGGAAAACAATGTCAACACCAGATTTACATTTAACATCAACTTCCTTGGCTACTATCCCCGTATTTAAACAACAACAACAACATTCACCAATTTTGTCAAGGGAAGCTTTGGCTGCTGTTTTTCAGTCTTCTACAACTTCCTCTTATAATAGTGGACATCTACAACAACAAAGAATTAGTCGTCAAAATAGCCCAAATAATTCAATACAAAATGAAATAAATTTGAGGACATCAACAACACGCTTAGTTAATAATTGCAATTTGGCAGAGTAAGTAAAATGGATTTTTTTGAAAATTTTTTGAAAAAAGGTCCCCTAAGGCAATCAAAAATTTGACTGACCATAACTCGGTTCAATTTCATTTTTCAAAAAAATGAAGTCGGGGTCCTCTATGGTCCTCTAAGTCGGGTCCTCTAATAAGGTCGGGAGTCCTCTTTCTTATGGTGCCAAGAACAAGCCTAAACCTTGTTAGGAAAAATTTTTTAATTTGAAATATTTAAAGGCTAACACCTTCAACTCACTCTTCAACAACCACATTAAAATCTGATGAGGAGAGATGGAAAATAACAACACCTGATCATCAACAACATCAACCACTTGTTGTTTGTCCACCACAAATTACTATTGTAAGGGGAAAATTTTTTTTTGAAATTTTATTGAAATTTTTAAATTAAAAAAAATTTTTTTTCAAAGGCCCAACAAAGCCCTTATTCAGCAAAATCATCACCTTCCGAATATAATTGTAATATTAATGAAAATGAGAGTAACATTAAAGAAATTGGACGTCAACAACAACACCAACATCAGCAGCAACAAATGCAAAATAATTATCATGGAAGAGAAAAACATAAAAAATATAAAAAATTTAGTTGCGGAGAAAGCAGGTTTTTTTGATAAAAATTTGTGTAAATGATTAAAAAAAATTTTTTTTGAAGCGCTGATAGTCAAGTTAGCTCAACTAGAGGAGGAAGAGGAAGACGGTCTGCAATAAAGTTGGGAAAATTTTTTTAATTTAGTTTTTGAAATTTTTTTGTTCTATAGTGATATGCCGCCAGATGAACGTCGTGTAACCATTTTGGAAAGAAACAAGGCAGCAGCTGTACGTTATAGAAAAAGAAAAAAGTTTGCTTTTTTAATTTTTAAAATTAAAAAAAGATTTTTTTAAGGGAAGAACATGACGAGATTGTTGAAAAAGTGCATATCATTGAACAAGAGAAGAATGCGCTTGAAGTATATTTTTTTAGAATTTTATTTTAAAATTTTTAGGGTGAAGGGAGTCAGGGGGGGGGAGTCTTTATTTAAAAAATTTTTTCGACCCTGGGCCCTATCGGGAATTTTTTTAAATTTTTTTGACAAATTTCTCGTGTTTCTCGTTCATCAGGGAAAACCTAGACTTTTTTCATCCCAAGAGATTTTCGAAAACCTCACCCGACTTTTTTCTCAACTAGGCCCACCCTGCTGTCCATTAATTTTCTTTTTCAATCAAAACTTATATTTTTCCTTTTTTTAGACTCAAAATTCTGTTCTTCGAAGAGAATTGGAACGTTTAACATTTTTGTTACAGGTTTTTTTAATTTTAATTATTTTTTCTTTTTTTTTTTTAAAGGAAAGAGAAAGTCGTTGTATTTGTAAAGCAAATCAATTACAAGTTGGTGTAAGCATAATTGGACCACCATCACTCCAACAACAACCACAACCTGATGAATTACATCAACAACGGAGTCCATCAACATCAAGTTTTTTAAATGGTTATAGTTCTGGTCATCCTCATCATCATCCTCAACAACAAATACGTCCTGGTTCTGCACATTCTGCACAATAAACAAGTTTTTTTTTTAATTTTTTTTTGTGAATAGAATTTTAGTTGTTATTTTTACTAATAATCTCTTTTTTGGCTGCCCAAAAAATTATAAAGATGAAAATATATAAGTAAAATTTGTGGGGTTTTGAGAAATACATTTGAGGGGTTTTGAGAAATACATATTTTCATCTAAAAATAAATACTAAATTAGCCTCATAAAAAATATGCATGTTAGATATTTAAGTAAATTTTTTAAATTAGTTTCTCTCTCTCTCTATCTCCTCATCTCTACGGTTTTTTTCCAAAAAAAAATTTTTTTTCTACTTAAATCACTTAAATAATATTTATATATTTTTTTACAAAAAAAATATTTTTCTTTATTTGTTCTTTAACCAAAAAATTTTTTTTCCAATTCATTTTTGGATTTTTCAAAAGTCAATTATATTTTTTAAATATTTTCAATAACAATAAAATTTAAATATATAACATTTTTTATGTTCAAAAATAAGCTTTATATATACCTATATTTATTTTTTACAATTGTAAAAAGAAGTTTATTTTACAATTCAAGTTTTTAGAGCTTATAAATTATTTTAAGTTTGAAATTGTAATTGTAAAATAAATTTATTTTATTTTTTTAACTCTTTTCTCGTTTCCTCCTCTTTTTAAAAAAAAGTTTTTTTATTTACTTCCTCAATTATTTAAAATGAATATTTTTTTGTATCCAAATTTATTTTTAGAATTTTTATATTTTTTAAATGGATCAGAATAGAAGGCAAAATTTGAAACATTTTTTGAAAATTGTCTACCTTTGCTTCTCTTCTTTTTAAAATTTTTTCTTTAATATTTTGCATTTATAAAATTTTATAGTCTGATTTTTTCCCATTAGAAAAATATTTTATTTCCCGGTTTATATTCATTTTTACGTGTAAATAAAATAAATAAAATTATTTTTTTCTGTGTTTTTAATAGAAATAATTAAGTTTTTATTGCTAATATTTAAATTGTAAAATGTTTAGAATTTTCATTATTTCATTTAAATGGGATCTCAACATGTTTTACAATTCTATTTTGTCTCAACATGTTTACAACTTGAATTACAATTATTGTTTGCTTCCAACTTTGTTTTTAATCAACTTGTGTTACATATTTCTATTTAATGTTTTTACAATTTTTATTTAATGTTTTTACAATTTATTTTACAGCTGTGTTTTACAAATCTATTTTGTTTTCAAACTTGTTTTACAACTTGAATTACAATTATTGTTTGCTTACAACTTTGTTTTTAATCAACTTGTTTTGCAATTTTTATTTACAACTTTATTTGAAACATGAATTAGAATTGTTTTATGTTTTTACAATTTATTTTGCAACTTTTGTGTTTTACAATTCTACAACAAATTTATTGTTAAACTTAAAAATGGGGACTCGATTCTGGTAGAGTTTATTATTATTTTTTTAAGTTTACAATTAGCCATGTTCATTTGGTAAAAATTTAACGTTATCTCCATTAATATTTTCTCCTTTCTCGTTCTCATTTTCATCATTTTCTTTTTCTGAGATATCAACTCCCAAATTAACAGCATCTAAATCTACCCCTTTTGTATCAATTAACCAAATATAAGAGGTTAGCAAGTTACAACTTCCAATAGTTGCTACTGTTAAGTAGGCAGAAGCACGCCATTTTTCGTTGAAGAAAACGAGCTTTAAAGTGGGAAATGTTTTTAGTTGAGGTTGAGATTCTCACAGTTTTAAGTTTGCAATTTGTCTTATTTTTTTAAGTTTGTAATTCAAGTTTATTTTTTAAAGTTAGTGGCCTTAAAGTTTATTCTTTTAAGTTTCTAATTTAAGTTTATTTTCTTAAGTTTGTGATTAAAGTTTTAAGTTTACCAGGGGTGCAAATATTCCACCAACTCTAGCAATCATTGAGCATGAACCTAAAGCTGATGCTCTCATTTGTGTAGGCATTGACTCAACAGCACATAGAACATTAGCATCCCAAGTAAATTCAAGAAAGATTGTTCCAAACAAATTTATTAATAAAATCCAAATTCCCTTGAAATTAGGACTTTTTAAATTTAAAAATAATACAAAAAACAAACATCATATCCAATAACAACTAAAATTGTTAAAAGAATAAAGCTAATACAAACAACAGATTGAGCAAAATGGTGAAGTGTACGTCTTGAAAATGAAGGCCAATTTGAATCGAGAAGAAATAAAAACTTGAGGGGAGAAAAGGGAGAGAGATTTTTAAGAAGAAATTTAAAAGGAGATACCATTTTTGAGATAATAATAGGGCAAGATAATATCCATTGGTTAACAAAAAAGTCACCAGAAAAATTGGCACTGTTTAAATCAATTGAGTATGAAGAAAGTGAAGAACAAAACCACATCATCCAAAGCACTAATAGACGGCCAAATAATACTTTATCGTGAAAGATTGCGCTTAAAAATGTTTTTTTTATGTTTGTGATTTAGGTCTAAGTAAAGGATAAGTTTGAGGTTATAAAACAAGTTTTGAGTTTTGAAGCAAGTTTGAAGTGCTTAAGTTTGCAGTTAAATAGGTTTTGTAAAACATGTTTTTAAGAAAAGTTTGTTTAAGTGCTTAAAAATGTTTTAAGTTTGTGATTCAAGTTTAAGTTTGTTTAAGTTTGTAAAACAAGGAATTAAACATACAAAATGTTTGGTCTCTTCTTCACTTCCTTTCTACAAATCTCAACATGTTCAACAGGTTCAAAAGGAATACCAGCAATTCGAGCAATATACCTTTCACTTCTACGCATTTTTTCATTTTTGCCTTGACTGTGTAACCATGTTGGACTTTCAGGAATAATAAAAGCAAAAATTATTAAAGCTGGAACTGAAGCAAGAGCTGAAGCAATACTTGCTGCCCTCCAATTTGGGAAATAAAAACAAATTGTTGTCATTAAAAGGCGGCAAATACCCTAGAAGAGATTAAGGAATATTTCAAGTTTCTCTTACCCAATTACAAAAAGTTCTTAAAGTAATTCGATGTTCTGAAGGGATAATTTCCATTGTATAAGTAGCAATAACTACCAAACTTCCACCCATTAATATAGCTACCATAAAACGAATGGTCAGAAGTGTATAACCAGTAGGTGAAAGAGAAGTCATTGCAAGTAATGTAAGGCCAAAAGTAAGGCAAGTAAGCCCTACAGGTTTTCGACCAAATCTGTCTGATAGAGGAGCCATTAAAAGAGTTCCAAAAAGTACACCAATAAATTGAATCTGTGGGGGAGAAAAAATTTATGTTTTTGTGTTTTTATTAGGATGTTTAAGTTTGTAAAACAAGGTTATTTTGTGTTCGTTAAGTTTATGTTTATTAAAAGTTTTAAGTTTGTAAAGGGTGTTTAGAAATATGTTTTTGAAAAGTTTAAGTTTGTTTATTTCTAATCTGAACAAAACATTTAAAAATGTTTCTGTGTTTTATCAAGAGAAAAGAAACATGTTTAATGTTTGTAAAACATGTTTAATTTGTAATGTTTTTGAGAAATGTTTTGGGTGTTTTAAACAAAGTTTATTTTTAATCTGAACAAAACATTAAGTTTGTAAAATGTTTTTACAAATGTTTTTCTTAAAATAAACTTACTTGACCAAAAATTGTTCTATAGTAAGCCCCATAACCACAAAACCAATCAAATTCTATTGTTGCAGAGAAAAAAGGAGATTGTTCAAATTCTAAATCTTCTGAAGGACATTTTAGATATAAATTACAATCTCTATTAAATTCTGTTGTATTATTAGACAAACATTTCCATCTTGGGGTATATGTTGCAAAAATTGTAAAAAGCATTTGTGAAGCAAAAAATATAGTTGTTTGCCATCCAATAAGGACAAAAATATGAAAACGATTTAATGTTGTTAAGGTTGAAAGGCCCATTTTTTGTGTAAAATTTATCTGTGGATTAAAAAAAATTTTTTTTTTAACTTTTTATGGAAATTATTAACAGGGGGTTTTTGGTTAATTTTTGTAATTATTTGGTGTCTTGTTTGGTTAGCTTTTTGTATATTTAATCCTTTTTTGTAATTTTTGGATTTTTAATTTTAAATTTTAAATTTAAAAAAATTTTTTTTCAATTTTTTAGATTTTTTTAGATATCCCTTATGCCCATGAACGATACAAAAATTTTTATTTTGAAAAAAAGTTTTTTTAGTTGATAATCTTGGGGTTGAATAGGTTATGAGATCGGCTTCTTCTTGTTGATCACCCTCTAACCTGAATGAGTAATAATAGGATAATTGGACTTAGAGCTTAAGAAACACTTGCTAATCTCTTAAAATAGGGGTTAATTATGTCTTTTTTGATTTTTAATTTATAAAAATATTTTAATTAAAAAAATTAATTTTAAGAATCTGTCATTGATCAATTAATAAATAATATAAAAATTTTTAATTGGCTAATAAAAAAGATAAGAAATATAAAAATTTATTTGTTTATGTTCTCTTCCTGTAATAATTACTTTTTTCTGTAGTTTATCATTCCTATTTTTTAATTAATTTTTTTATTGGACTAGTTACTAACTGATTATGAATATTTTTTTAATTTTTATAGTCCCTCTCCTTTACTTGATTGATAAAATTACAATAATTAGTTAATTTTTTAGATAAGCTTTTTTTTGGACACAAAGGAATTATAGTTTTTTTAAAGGAAATATTTTTCTATTTATTTGTAGTATACTTTTAAAGAATGAATGATTAGCAGCTGAATATTTTTAAATATTCAAATGAATTTATTTTTGAGATTTTAAAAATTTTTTGATAGTTTTAGTTAAGTTGTTTAAAGAGAATTTTCAGCTAGTTTGTAAAAGAAAACTTTCTGGTTTAGTGGCTTCGTCCATGTTTATTTGTTAAGGGGTATTTGCAGGATTAGGGTTTTCGAGTCGGACCGTTGTTGAGTCATTTTTATCGGCCGCCCCGACCAAATCTTTTCGGACCTACTCGATCTTTCGGATCGGGCCCCTAACCCTAGTTATTGGGTATTGTTCCCTTTATTAAACACATGATCATTCTAAGAAAGTGATCCACCTCCAATCTTTAATTTTGAAATTTTTATATTTTAAAAAATTTTTTTCTAAACACTTTTTTTTCGTTTTTCTATTTTAATATATTTATTTTATTTAAAAATTCATTTTTTTTTATTTTTAAGCCCTCAATTCCTTCTCTCTAATGGATATTTATTCAAAAACAAGGCAAAATTATGGGGCTGGATTGCGTGGAATTTTCAACAACAAAATTTTTTTCTTAAATGAATCTACTTTAATGGCAAACATGTAAAAATAATTTTTTTTAATGGCACACTTATTTGTTAATTTTCTCAAAAGTTTTGATTTTGTTGGCTGCTAAAAATGGTAAAAAAATTTTTTATTTTTCAAACCAACAAATTTTTTACTAAAATCAGTTTGGATTTATCCATGAAAGCATACGTCAAATGATGATTAGAATGTTTGGAGAAGAATTTTGGAAGGAAGCAATGTTTGTTTTTTTTTAATTAAAAAAAATTTTTTTTGAAAAATCCGCAAAAAATATTTGCGGACAAATTTTAATATTTGCGGACAGATTAAAATTTTTTTCTTAGGCATAAAGCTGGTTTCGAAAGTGGAAAAGAAAATGTAATAAATCATCATTATCCAGATTCTGATACGTATGCAATTGTTGATAGTGTCAGTAATTTAGCAAGTTTGTTTTGGGCTTTTTTTTTAAATTTTTACAAATTCCTTATAAATAGAAATTCCAAGAGAAGAAATATGGGAAATGTATGGTGGTTTTCTAGTTGAATATACAATGGAGACTGGTTGGGACCAAATGTTGAGAGCTATGAGTCAAAATTTGAAGGTTTTTTAAATAAATTAAGGTACGCCAAAAATCCACATTTTTGTGTCCGCAAAAATTTTTTTGTCCGCATCTTTTATTTTTACAATTTTTTTCTCAGGGGTTTTTGGACAATTTGGATTCTCTTCATTATTTTATTGATCATGTTTGTTGCTTGTATTTTGATGTAAAAATTTATTTTCAGGTTGTTTATAAAGCAAATCTGCGAGGCCCTTCTTTTCGTTGTGAAGAAAATTTGGATAAAACAGTTGGAATTTTTAGAATTAAAAAAAAATCTTTTCTTATTAAGATAACTTTACATTATTTTACAAGTCGTTCAGGACTATATCCAATTGTTAAAGGTTTTTCTTTTAAATTTTTCTTTAAAATTTTCGAATTTGAAAAATTTAGGTGTGATTAGAGAAGTTGCTCGTCGTGTTTTTACAATGGAAATAAGTATAACTGTTACAGGAAGAACTCAAGTATGAAATAAATATTTAAATTAGGGGTGGGTATTGACAAATAAGTATATTAAAAGTCCATTTTGGTTCCGCAGATTTTTTGCGGTCAAAAAAATTTTTTGCAGACAAAATTTGCGAACTTTTTAAACCCTTTCATCTCCAAAATTTCTTCCCTCTTTTAAGTTTACAAATTGAAAGACTTTTCCTATAACTTATTTGCTTAAAAAATTTTATTTTAAAAAATAGAGAACAGTCCAAATGTCAGCAGGAGAGCGTGTAGAAGAACACGTTACGTTTTTAATAAAATTGGGGCAATCTCGGCAAACAAGTCCAACTCAACAAAATAATGACTTGAAAGAATTGGAAAATGAAAATCAACAGCCCCATAACAATCGAATGCCTTCAATTACAAATGAAGGAGTTGAAGGAGAACTTTCGGTAAAAGAGAAAATCCGCGAAAATTTGTCCGCAAATTATATAAAAAATTTTTAAAGGTCCTTTTCTCAGCAAATGACCGTTTATTGGAAGAACCATTAATTCCAAGTCCTTGTCCAACCTGGCAAAGTAGTCAAACAACAAATACAATTATTGATTCTTTTTCTGATTGGGAATTGCGTATAGGAAAGGCTGATTATGCTGGGCTTTTACGTTGGTTTTATTAAAACTTTATTTTTTTAAATTATGTATATGTTAATTTTTGAATTAGCATTAAGTTGGTTGTGGTGTAGTGGGTAAGGCGTCTGGGTCTGTTTATGTTAGGTCGTGGGTTCGAGTTCATTGCGTGTGTGTATGGCAGGAAGTTATTTTTAGAAGGGGAGAACTACTTTTTAGACTTTTAAAATTTTTTTAAAATTTTTCTAAATTTATTTTATAGCGTACCATATTGTTGTTGATCGTGATTGTAGACTTGTTCAATTTGGGAAAGCTTTATAGTAAATTAAATTATTTTTTTATTTAATTTTATGGATTTTCTGCAAGTTTTGTCCGCAAATGTAATTTTACGAAATTTTTGTAAAATTTTCTAAAAAAATTTATTTTTTTTGCGGACAAAAATTGCGGACAAATTTATCTTTTTACTTAAAAAATTCTTTTTCAAGTAATCATGTAACACCAGAATTATTACAACCGGGCACTCCACTCGTCAGAATTTTTGAAATTTATCGTCCACAAATTCCTTTAGATTTTGAATCTATTTGCAATTTTATAAATGCAGTTTTTGTATTACAAGTTAGAACATCTCCTTTAAGTTTACAACAATCACAACAAGGAGGGGGAAGTCAACAAACAAGTCAACGTTCACCAACAGATTTACCTCCAACTTCTAATGAAGGAGGTTTTGAAGAATTATCTGTTGCTATGCATGCGCAACATTTAAAATTAAAAGGTTTTTATTTTTAATTTTTGCGGACAAAAAAATTTGCGGATTTTTAAAAAGGATTTTCAAAGATAGCTTTCTTTTCCCCTCATTGATAGCAGTTGTATATTCTATCAAGGACTCCTTGTTTAGATATACCCTTAGTTTCCGTTGTTTCAAAAATGATATAAATTTTCGATTAATTTTTAATTTTTAAAGTTGTCCGCAAAAATTTTTTTAATTTTTGATAATTTTTAGGTCAAATGATGATGATGAGTAGTGGAAATGAATTAATGTAAGAAAGAGAAATCTTCTAAAGAATTTTAAAAATAAATTTAAAAAGGTATTTATGTTCTCCATATGTAACATCGATTCCAGAATTGTTAAAATATGGACTTCGTTTAAGTTCAATACCTTTACATGATGCTACTAGAGATTTAATTTTATTGAATCAACAACGACTTTCTGATGTTGAAGCAAAGTTTTTTTTTTGAATTTTAAAAAATTTATATTTGCGGATTATCCGCAAAAATTAAAAATTGCGGACAGTCCGCAAACGTTTGTGGTTTGTCCGCAAAAATTAAAAAATTTTCTTTTAAGTCTCCAATTAGAAGCAAACAACGAACAATTAGAACAGATGGCAAGAGATTTGGAAGCTGAAAAGAAAAAGACGGATACCCTTTTGAGAGAAATGTTGCCAGCTTCAGTTGCTACAGGTTTATAATTTTTTTAAATTTTTTTAAAAATTTTTTTAAAGCTTTAATTAATGGATATAGTGTGGATGCACGTTGGTTTTTATTTTATTTTTTTTTGATTAAAATAATTTTCAGCAAATTTTTAAACTTTTGAGAAACCTGAAAATATTTGTAGATTCTATCAAGGATTGGCAATCCTTATTTAGAAATACTCATATTTCCCATTATTTCGAGACTTTAAATTTTCGGACAGCCCAAAATTGGACCTTAAAATTGTCCGCAAAATTTTTTTTTTAAATTTAAAGGAGAATACCCAGAAGCAACAGTTCTTTTTTGTGATGTTCCAGCATTCCAATCAATTGTCCCTTTTTGTCAACCAAAAGGAATTGTTAGAATTTTGAATGATTTGTTTACAAAATTTGACAGATTGGTTACCTTACATGATGTAATTTTTTAATTGAAAATTTCAAAAAAATCTGTCAAAAGGTTTACAAAGTCGAAACAGTTGGAGATTCTTATATGACTGTTGGTGGAGTTCCAGAATCTGTTAGTGATCATTGTGAAAGAATATGTCATTTGGCTCTAGGAATGGTTTGATTTTTTTATTTTTTGCGGACAGTCTGCAAATATATTGCGGACTGTCCTTAATTATTTTTTGCTAAAAAAATAAGTTTTTAAAATTAGATCTGGGAAGCTAGAGGTGTAATGGATCCAGTTTCAAAAAATGGACTTCGTGTTCGTTGTGGTATTCATACAGGAAATATAGTTGCTGGTGTTGTTGGGGTTAAAATGCCTCGGTTTGTTATTTTTTAATAATCGAAAAATCCTCTTTTTTTTTAAGTTTTTGTCTATTTGGAGACACAGTAAATACTGCTGCCAGAATGGAAAGTCATTCACCACGTTTGCTTTTTATTAAAAATGATAGAGGGGTATTTTTCATATTTGCGGACATTCCGCAAATATTTTAATTTTTGCGGATTGTCCGCAAATTTTGGTACATTATTAATTTAACATTTTTAGAAGGTATGGTTCACACAAGCGAGTCTGCTACTCGTTCTGCCCAGAGAACTGGCCGTTTCGAATTTGTTTGCCGTGGACAAGTACCAATTAAAGGCAAAGGATTGATGAGGACATTCTTTCTATTGCGATCTTTTAAAAAATCTGTATGGGAAATAATTGACAGAGTTAGAGGTTTGTTTTAGATTAAATATATGGTTGGACCTCACTATTAGATATCCCCTATATTTTTTGTTTAAGGGAATAAAATTTAAAAAAAGTTTATCAACAAAAGAGATCGAACCCATGACCCTACCTGCCAAAGTCTGATACGTTAACCACTTAACCATGGAATAGACAAGAATCCCGAGGGTCTATTTTTGGCCATAACTCTCTTAATTCTTTGTCGATTTAAATAATTAATATACCAATCGAAAGCTCTGGATGTGAGGATTATTTTATTTAACACGATTGATTTGATCAGATCATCCTACTAAAACTTAGAGTTGAATAAAGATTAAAAATCACGATTTCTTGCACTTATTCGTCTTTAACTTTTTGTAGAATGATCTGATCAACTCAATCTTGTACGATAAAATAATCCACACATCCTGAGCTTTCGATTGCTATAAAAATTGTTTAAATCACTTAATAATCAAAAAAGTTATGGCCTTGAGAGTGAAATGGCGATACTCTAGCTAGCATTTTCTCAGCCCCTCTAATTATAATAATTAAAAATTTATATATTCTTTTAAATAAAAGATGAGAACATAAACAGCATTGATGGTTATGAAGAATTGGCATCTGGAATGGATTTGCGTGGCAGCAGTCAATTAAAGACACAAAATAATAGTGTAAGAGGAATAACAAATGATGAAATGGATGGAATAAATACAAAATCTCCCTTGTGTACGGTTACGTAAGAAAATGAATTTTTGAAAAATAATGATGAAAATCTGTCAATAAATAACAAAAACCATTGTTTTTAACTTTAAATAATAAATAAAAATGTTAACCATCAAGGGGATTCGAACCCATGACCCCACCTAGGCCAAGTCTAACACGTAACCACTCAACCATGGAAAAGACAAGAATCCCGGGGATCAATTTTTGGCCATAACTTTTTTAGATATTATCCCAGTTGACTAGTTTTTATTTTAATCGAAAGCACTTGATGCGAGGAATATTTTAACTAGCAAGATTGTCGTGGTCAGATCATTTTACAGAAAGTTACAGCCGAATAAAGATCAAAAATCACGATTGCGTGCACTTATTCGACTGTAATTTTCTATGGAGTGATTTGATCAAAACAATTTTCTTAGATAAAATAATCCCCATACCCTGAGCCTTCGATTGATATGGTAATTATTAGGAGTGATCGAAAATAACAAAAGTTATGGCCCAGAATATGGCCTCAAGACTGCATATTCCTTATAAATTGTGTTTAAAAATTAAATTTTTTTCGGTAAAATTTATAAAAATTGGATTTTAATTAATTATGCACGTAAAATTCTTCTAACGTAAGAAGATATTCTAACAGAAAACCAGAAATTACAAATTTAATTTTTACAAAATATACAATTTTGTATTACTAATTCTCCTTACGTATTTTAGTACATATTTTAGAAAAATACAAAAAAAATTAATTTTAATTTTCTTTGTTAATCAGAAAAAGACCAAAAATAGGTAAAATTGCAAAAAAAAATTTATATTTTTCAAAATAAGACTCCCTACAGAGAGAAAGTTTTTTTTGTTTTTAAATAATTGGCCATGCGAAAATAAATTGAATAAAATTAAAAAGGGGAACGAACGTTTAAGCAAAATTTTTTAATTTTTTTGATTAGATTAGAATGGGCATTTAAAAAGGTTGGTGGTTAAAATTGGACGTTTATAAAAGGGCGAAGAATGAACAGCAAAAACAACACAAACACACAATATGTTTTGTTCAAGTTTGTAATTATGGTGAATTGAGAGTGTGTAAATTTTCCTTTTGTAAAGTTGTAATTCTGATTTTATTATTTTTTTACAATTAGAAAAGGTTGCAATAATTCTGAAAAGGTGTTATTCTGATTTTTGAAAAGTCGATAGTTTTAAGTTTGTAATTCTGATTCTTCTAAGTTTTGTAGTTCTGATTCTTTAATTCTGATTTTTTAAAAGGTTGTAATTCTGGTTTTTCTGATTTATTTCTATACACTTGCAAACTTGCTTTATTTCCGGAAAGTCTAAGTTTGTAATTTAAACTTGAATATTTTTTAGGTTATAATTCTGATTGTAATTCCTATTGTTATAGTTAAGTTTTATTTCCCTATATTTACAATTGTAATTTTAATTAGTCAAAAAAATGCAAGAGACTAAAGTAGTCTTAGGAATTGCATGCTTAAGCTCTTTTCTGGCTGTTTTTGCTACTTTAATAGTTATCCCCCAACTTTATTTACAAATTAATGAAATTAATGTTCGTGTACGTGATGGAGTTCAGGTAGATTTTGAAGGAAATTTTTAGATTTTTCAATTTTAAGGCATTTCGAGTCAATACAGATTCTGCCTGGAATGAATTAATGGACTTGCAAATTGCTACAACTCCCCTTAGCAAGGCAAAAAGTCAAAGTTTTCAATCCCTGTTTCGTGCTAAACGTCAATTACCTGATTACTGTATATGTCAACCTTTACAAATTACTTGTAAAAAATCTTGAAAAATTCAAAATTCGGTTCATTTTGAAAGGTATGCCCGGCCCGGCAGGACCCCCTGGAGCTCCTGGTCAAAATGGCAGGCCAGGCCAAAGTGGACGTCCAGGGCAGAGAGGCCAACCAGGCTTGCCAGGCGAGTTGAAATAATTGAAAGTTTAATGGTTTTAAATTCATTTTCTGCAGCCTTTCCTTGTCCAGCGCCTCGATATGAATGCCAACGTTGCCCTGCTGGACCCCCTGGACTTCCTGGAAAGCAAGGACCGCCTGGACATGCTGGAAGGCCTGGTGCTCATGGCCCTCCTGGCAAAAGTGAAAGAAATATTTAAGAAAATTTTAAATTGACAATTTTAAGGTAGTGGTGTTGGCCCACCAGGAGCTCCCGGACCGAGAGGACCACCCGGATCTCCAGGAAAACCTGGAGGTATTGGTTCGCGTGGACCTCCTGGGAGATCTGGAGTTATTCGGTGAGAATAGTCTTTAGTTTTAAATTTATTTAAACACTTCAGTTCAACAGTACCGGGACCGAAAGGTCCGCCTGGTGCACCGGGATTGCTTGGGAAACCTGGACCGCCTGGACAAGTAACTTTGAAAAATTATTTTTCTAAAAAATTGTTTTTTACTAGCCCGGCAAGCACGGACCTCAAGGAATGCCCGGAGCTTTAGGACCGCCTGGTGCAATCGGGAAACCAGGTTTTCCTGGTAAGCAAGGGCCAAGTGGAGCTCCAGGACAACATGGGGCTGATGCGCAGGTAAAGGAGATTAGAGTGCATTTAAAAATTAATTCAATTTCAGTATTGCCCTTGTCCTCCACGTTCAACTGTCGTTAAAACAAAGAAGCGTCTTTAGAAAAAAATTTTTTTCTTTAATTTTTATTTTAAAGCCAAACAAGTTTATGTTCTACAAACATTTTTTGATTTAATAAAAACTTTGTGTCATTAATTGTTGTAATAATTAACATAAATATTAAACGTTTCCTTTGTAGCCAAATAAGTAAAACAGGAATTGGTTATTTTACACAAAAATTTGTGATAAAAAAGGAATTGTATTTCTAAAGCCATTCCTGAAGATCAATTAATAGTATTTGAAGCTTTATGAAAAAGTTGGCATTTTTGAAAGTGAATATCTCGGGAAACTAAAAATAGATGTAAGTTGGCCTTCTAAAGGTGATCTGTAGGGTTTAGCAATTTACAAGATGGAATTTGACGTTTTTGAAGTGATCTATAGGGTATCACAAATTTTCAATCTGAATTTGATGTTTTGAAGTTGATCTGTTGGGTTACCAAACTGAATACGGAATTTGATTTTCTCGAAGTTGATCTATAGGGTGTAGCAAATTTGAAGCTTGAATTTGATGTTTTTGAAGTTGATCTGTTGGGTTTGGTAAATTCCATGAAACTTGATTTTTTTGAAGGTGATATATTGGGTAGAACAAATTTCACGCAATTTTTTGCACCATTTACTCCGTTAAACGTTCTATCGAATATTAAGTTTTTGCAACGACTACTGATCAAAAATCAAACAAAAAGTAAAACAATTTTTTACAAGTCCAACCTCTTAAATATCTTTACGAATAAACTGATTGGCCATTCAGTAAAAGTTGAGAAAACATTGACAAATTTATTTAAAAAATTTATAAAAAATGAACGAAACAAAAGCGATTATTGGAATTTCTTGTTTAAGCTCTCTATTGGCAGTTTTATCAACTCTAATTGTACTCCCTCAACTTTATTTACAAATTAATCAGTTGAGTGATCGAGTACAGGATGGAGTGCAGGTAAGGGCAGGGATTTTTTGAAAAAATTTTTTTGAACTTAGGCATTTCGTGTGGATACAGACTCTTCTTGGAATGATCTGATGGGATTACAATTAATTGGAATCCCTCAAAGTAAAGCACGTGGAAATCCTCTCGAGTCGGTTTTTAGAGGAAAGCGTGATTTACCTAGTCATTGTATATGCCAGCCACTTCGTGTAGTTTGTAAGGGATCCTATTTAAAATCGATTTAAAGCTCATTTAAAGGCCATCCGGGACCCCCTGGCCCTCCTGGATTGCCTGGACGAGACGGCAATGCTGGCCAGGATGGACATAAAGGGCAACCTGGAATGCCTGGACAGCAAGGCAAGGAAATGAGGATTTTAATCCTAAATTTTTGACATTTTCAGCAGCCCCTTGCCCACTTCCAAACCAAGCATGTCAACGATGCCCAGCGGGACTTCCAGGCCAAACTGGAAAAGCAGGAGAGGCAGGACAACCTGGCCAAGCTGGAAAACCGGGATTGCCAGGAAGAAGTAGTGGAAGTGGTCCACCAGGCTTACCAGGTCCACAAGGACCTGTCGGACCCCCAGGAAAACCTGGAAGGGCGGGACATAAAGGACATCCTGGAAGAAATGCTGTTACAAAGTAAAAACTGTTAAACAAACTTAAAATTCCTTAAATAATTCAGCCCAACAGTTCCTGGACCCAAAGGACAGCAGGGAGCTCCAGGCTTGCCAGGAAAGAATGGACCTGCGGGGGCGGTAAAGAAAATTTCAATTAAATATATTTTTTTATTTTTCGTAGGTTGGAAAGCCCGGCCCAGAGGGTCCCCCTGGACCTGTCGGCCCTGCTGGACAACCCGGAATGGCAGGTCTACAAGGAAAACCGGGAAAACCAGGACAGGCCGGACAGCCTGGTGCTGATGGACAGGTAAAATAAAAATTTTTCTAGGCTCTAAAAAATTTATTTTCTCAAGTATTGTCCCTGCCCTCAACGCTCTCCTCCTCCTGCACTTAACAAAACAAAAATGGGTGTTTAAAGAAAAGATTATTAAAATAATTTTTAAATGTTTTTCTAAATTAAATTTTCTTCAATTTGAAACCAATTTAGTGGTAAATTGTTTAAAGTATCAAAAGCAAATGGGAACGTTTTTACTTGTTTGCGAATTGAAAAAATTTTGCGGCCCTTAAAATTTTTTTCTGATTTTCTGAGAATTTCGTTAATGTTCTAAAATTTTTCTAATTTTTCTGTTTTCTGATTTTCTGTTCTGATTTTTTAAACAAAAATTTTATAAAAAACCCACTTCCGGCAACAAATAAGCCATCCAAAACCCAAAAGTTGAAAACGGCGCAGACAATAATAAAGAATCACAAACTTGATTTGCAAGACACATTTCTTCACCTCGAGATAATTTTAAATCTGATACTCGATATATGTTGTTAAATAACTAAAAAAAAATATAAAAAAATTTAAATTAAAATTTTGGAAAGGGAAAAATAGTCGATACTTGAAATAGTCGATGTCCAAAAAAGTTGTGGACCAAAATGTGTCCTAGGGACTTCATTAAAAATTAAAAAAAATTCACCTCATTTTTAAATTTCAAATTGCTAATAAAATTGTTTTGATCTTGACTTGAAAATAAAATTAAAGAAAAATTTAAAACATTTCCAACATTTTCTGAAGCCAATTTATTTGTAATGAAATTAACAGAAGAAATAACTTGTTCATTTTTTGATTCACCCAATCCAATAAAATCACCAACACGAATATGTACACAAAGTTTATGTGAAGTATCATCATATATAAAAAATAAAAATATTTTTAAATTTAGAAAGAATTTAAAAATTTTTTTTATGACCTTAACTCAGAAAAATTTAAAACGAAGGAGATAGTAATTCATGAGGTCAGGGGAGGGGGTCGTGGGTTCGATACCGCTCGGGGAAATTATTTTTTAAATTAACCTCAATTTTGCGCTATTCCATAATTGTGAAATATTCAAAATTACATTTTCATTGAATTTAAATATCTCCAAAATATCATTTCTCAAATGATCAAAATATTTGTAATTAATAAAATTAGGCCCGCCAATTAATTTAAGACCTTTACTTGTTGAATGATTTGTTTTTAATATTCTTTTTTAAATTAAAAATCAAATTAATTGAATTTAGGCATAAATCACCGTCCGACAAAAAATAAAAGTTTAAGGAAAAATAGTGGATTGTAAAAACAAATGTTTTAAAATTGTAAAAATAAATGTTTTTAAAATTAAAACTTAAAAACATGTTTTTAACAAAAACAAGCTTCAAGGTTAATTACAAACTTGCTTTTTTACAAATTGTAAAACACGCTTAACTAAAAAACAAACTTGTTTTAAAAATTGTAAAAGTTTCAAGTTTCTAATATTCCAACTTTAAAATAAACTTGTAAGTAAACTTTTTATAAATTGTAAAACATGTATTTTTTCAAGTTTTATTGAATTTTATTCGGACGGCGAATTACCCCCACAATAATTAAAATAATTTAAAACAAACATTTCCGGATCGACAAAATCGCAACAAGACTGAATTAATCTAAACTTCTCAATTTCATCAAAATCAGGCCTCTAAAAAAGTTTATTGAATTTAAAAAAAATTAAAAATTACCAAATAATAAATTCTTTTATAAAAATTTGGAAATATTTTTGAAAATTCTTCTTCCATTTTTAACAAAATTGTTTCATTGTGTAAATAAACTGGTGTTCGTTTTAATAATTTTCCCATTGCATATAATGAAGCATAACGATAAATCTTTAAAGCAAAAAAAATTTTTAATTAGAAAAATCAGAAAAATTTTTGAAAAATTCAAAAAATATTTCAAAATTTTTTAAAAAGAATCCTAGGACCTTGAAAAATTTTCCAAAAAATTCCAAAAATTCTAGGCCTTTAAAAAAATTTCTAATTTCTAAGGGTTCAAAAAGTTCTCCTTAAGAATTAATTGACCTGATTCCCCATTTGTCCACACATTACATTTGTAAAAATAAAATTATTAAATTCCGGCACAATTTTCCCATCGGATTCATTAAAATTAATAAACCATTTATTCCAATCAGAATTTGAAGATTTTAACTGAAAAAATTCTAAAACAATTTAAATTAATTTTTAAAAAATTTTTCACCTCAAAACTTAAATTTCTTTCGAATCTCAAAACGGGTACCCAATTTTCATTTATATTAAAAACATAAAAAGAAAATAATCCAAATAAAAGTAAAATTAAAATCATCTTTTAATTAAAAGTTAAATTCTATTTGAATAAAAACCGATAATTCTTAAAGAGAAAAAAATTCTAGGGTCTCAAAAATTATTTTCAAATTTTTTTTTATAAAATCGTAGGGCCTAAAAATTATTTTTTAAAGTATGGTTGAAAAAATTTTTTTAATTTAAAAATTCATGTTATTTTCAATTTTAAAAATAATTTATGCGTGTCTACCTTTTTTATACTTTCCACTTCAAATCATTCGTCCGCAACAAATTTTTTAAAAAATAACTTTTTTGTGTAGATTTTATTCTTCGCTTTTTAATATTTTTGAGAGATTCATATCTTCCTTTACCTTTTCTTCTTTTTTTAATTAAAAAATATTTTTCTTTGATTTCCCCCAAATGCCGAAAATAATCAAAAAAATTTGTAATAAATTAAAAAGAACATAAAGCTAGAAACCCCAATCCAAAATTAAATCTCACGGTGGGATTGGGTGGGTCAGGATAATTCAACGCCCATGACATTTTCGGACAAAACTTGCGACATATAAAAAATATAAAACAAACTGTTGTTGAGTTGAAGTTGTTGTTGAATGAAGATGTTGCTGAGTTGAAGTAGTTGGTTGAGTTGATGCTGTTGAGTTGAAGTTGGTTGAGTTGATGCTGTTGAGTTGAAGTTGGTTGAGTTGATGCTGTTGAGTTGAAGAAGTTGGTTAATGTTGCTGAGTTGGAGATGTTGTTGAGTTGATGCTCCACTTCCACGGCATAAAATTTAGCCAGGAAGAGTCTTGAAACCGCCACGGCATAAAATTTAGCCAGGAAGAGTCTTGAAACCGCCACGGCATAAAATTTAGCCAGGAAGAGTCTTGAAACCGCCACGGCATAAAATTTAGCCAGGAAGAGTCTTGAAACCGCCACGGCATAAAATTTAGCCAGGAAGTGAATTAACACCGCCACGGCATAAAATTTAGCCAGGAAGAGTCTTGAAACCGCCACGGCATAAAATTTAGCCAGGAAGAGTCTTGAAACCGCCACGGCATAAAATTTAGCCAGGAAGAGTCTTGAAACCGCCACGGCATAAAATTTAGCCAGGAAGAGTCTTGAAACCGCCACGGCATAAAATTTAGCCAGGAAGTGAAGCATGTTGAGAAGATGTTGACGAAGTACTGAAAAACATTATTTAAAAGGACTATAAGGTTAAATAATTGGCAAGTTCTGTCCGAAATTACTCCCACCCCCAAAGGTTAAGAAAGAGGTTTGTGTATATAATGTTGAGTTGAAGTTGGTTGAGTTGAATTAGTTGCTACTCCACTGTATCACATGTCACCTAGAAAATAATATTTTTGAACTTCATTCGAGAACGGTTAATTGTCTAAAAGGGATGTCACGGGCTACACGAAACTGAAACAGGACATTATTTGTACTCAGTGACGAAATGAAAATTTTATTAATTTTTTTTGAAAAAAAATTTTTTCTAGATTTTTCGAGTTAACTTTAAAAATAAAAATACAAAAAAATAAAACCTTTAATTTAGATTTAGAATTATCAAAAACAAAATTGGCATTTTGTTGATTAATAAATTCAAGAGCTCTTTGCAAGAGCACAAAGCGTCGTCTAAGGAAAATGAGATTTTAATTTTATAAAAAATTTTATTTATTAAACCTGAGGTCCAGGGCCCGGACTTTAGAATGGTATTGGGCGTTTGTCTTGGTACCACACATTCCAGACGTTTAGTCTTGGTACACCACATTGCGCGAAGTTTAACATGAAGAGCAGTAATCCCAACCTGAATGATTATAATGAGGTTTATCTCAGAATCAATAAAAAAAAACCTGTTTGCAACATCCTGAGCAGCAAGCATCGCCACGTATGGACTTTCTTTATCCCTGTCAGCTTTAACACGCATTCCACCAGTAATTTTCACAATAGTTTCGCGTCCAGAAAGATCAGTGACATGTACGAAAGTATCGTTGATGTGTCCAACTTGAGGCTAGAAAAAGAAAAAAATTATTTTTAGTAAAACTTGTCAAAAATATTTTTAGAATGATTTCCCAGCCCTACATTTATCAATCGAACAGAATATGCGACAGTTGAAAGAAGTTTTCACTTTGGTGTAGTGGGATAGTGCTCACTCTAATAATGGAGAGGGTTCGAACCCGTTTAGTAGGAAATATTTTATAATCTCCGACGAATACTCACCCACACTAAGAAGTTACAACTATGGTCTAGTGGGATATTTTTCACTCTGAGAATGAGCGAGGTTCGAATCCCTTCAACGGTAAATCTTTTTTTTATCATAACAAATCATTGGGTTCGAACCAATTTCATGCAAAATGATTTGTAAAACATAATCTTTCCTACTTTCAATTCTCGCATATTCTACAACCCATCAGAATAAAAAAATAATTTTGAACCTTTTTAATGACATCAGTAGATCGACTGTTCAACTTCTTGTTCTTATCTCTTAAAAAAATAAATTTTGAATCATAAAAGATTAAATTTAAAAAAAACCTTTTCGACCAAATGAATCATTTGCACTAAAGTAAAGCCAAACATTCAATTTTGCACACTAGAAATAAAGAAAAGATAAAATATAACAAATATAAAAACGAAAATTCGTAAATTGATTTTTAAAAATTATTTAAATAGGTATTTATTTATTACAAAAAAATAATAAATGACTTCAACAGTCACGGGGGTAAAAACAAGAAAAAAAGAAAAATTTCAAAAAAAAAATTAAAAATTTAAATTAATTTTTTGCCCTTTTTCGCCTTCTAACTATTTCATCAAAATCAGGCAAATCTCCTCTTTTTGCCATTCTTTCAGGATCTTTTTTTAATTAAAAAAATTTCTTCCTTTATTTTTATCAAAAAAACCTCTCAATTCCAATTTACAATTTGGACCCAAATATCCAGGTAAACACTGACATTTTCCATCTATTGGATTACACCTTGCTCCGTTATAACATTCACATTGCTGTTTACAATTTTGACCAAATTGGCCTTCTGGACAGTCTTAAAATGAGGACATATTACCTCAAAAAATTTTCAAAAAAACCTTCCAAACATTCTTTTCCAAATTTCCCCATAGGACAGGTACACTCTCCTGTAATTGGATTACATCCATATCCAGCACATTCACAAGATAAAGAACATAGAGGACCATAAAAACCAAAAGGACAATGATTCTCACACTGGGAAAAGAAAATATTTTTTTTAATTAAAGGACCTCAAAAAAATTTTTCAAAACTTTTTAAAGATCGCAGACCTCGAAAATTTCTTCAAAATTATTTACAAAATTCAAGGGTCTCGAAAAAAGTCCAGAAAATTTTTCAAAAAAATATTTTAATCCAAAAATCATAAACCTTTTCTCCAGAAAATCCTGGTGGACATAAACATTCTCCCGTTAAAATATTACAATTAGCTCCATTTTGACATAAACAAGTTTGAGAACAGTGTAAACCAAATCGGCCTTGAGGGCATTCTTAAAAAATTAAAAAAAATTTTTTTTTTCGAAAAAATACAAAAAGACAAACCAAATTGACATCTTGAACCATAACGACCCTTTAATAAAAAGTAATTAAAATTTTTAAATAAAAAAATAAACCGATGGACAATTACAACAACCACTTGAAGGATTACAACTAGCTCCATTGCAGTCACACTCAAGTGAACAATTAAATCCATAATGACCTTGAGGGCATTCAACAAGACATGTTGGACCCATAAAGCCGGGCCTAAAAAATTTTTGTGAGCATATACATTTGCGGACAAACAGGATAAAATTAAACATAAACCAAACTGATCTTCGAAAATTCACAGTTCGGACTCTTAACTCATAAAAGCTTCTTTGGATACAAAATTTTCAGTGGGCTCAGAAATTAGACCAGAGCCAAAAATATTCCTAGACAGCAAATATCTCCCTCACCTCCCCAATCATAAAATTTTCTTAATAAAAATATAAATAAATTTACCAACCTGCAAAGACAATTTCCATTAATTGGATCACATTTAGACCCATGAGCACATTGACATTTATCCCTACATTTATGCCCAAAACGGCCAGCAGGGCATAATTCAGAACACTTAGTTCCTGTAAAGCCTGGTAGACAAAAGCATTCTCCACTTTTTTGGTCACATTTCCCTCCATTTTGACACACACAAAAATTGGAACAACTTTAAAAACAGACAAAAATTAGGTTAAAAAAAGATAAAAAATAAACCTAGGTCCATAACGATTTTCTGGACAAGAAAATTCACAATGAGGACCAATAAAGCCAGATGAACATAAACACTCTCCAGTCTCTATATTACAATTTGCACCATTTTGACAGTCACATTTTTCTGAACATCCAATGCCAAAAAGTCCTTGAACACAACCTTAAAAAAGGAAAATATTTTTTGAATATGTGACCTTCATGGAATAGAGACCGGCCTGGATTTGGATCCTGACTTTGATTTTTCCTTGATTTTAGCTTGGGCTTGACTCAAGGTCAAGAATATGGTTACCATCCTCAACAAGAGAAGACTCTTGACCTTGAGTCAGACATTTTCAATTGAAAGGATCAGAGCTAGGACTAGCCATACTACTCAAAAAATTAAAAAAATCAAAATTTCCCTCACTCTGTTCACATTGATCATCATCAGAATAATATCCAGCTTTACAAAAACATTTTCCATTGAAAGGATCACATTCTTGGTTTGGTAATTTACAATTGCAATTTTGGGAACATTCTACTCCAAAAGTACCAGGAGGGCATTTCTAACATAAGTAAAAATTTATTTTAGAAATAAAAAAACTCCTCAAAAAACCTCGACACATTGAAGACCTTTAAATCCTGGAGGGCATTCACATTGTCCAGTTATATGATCACAAGAAGTTTCCAAGCCTGGACATTTACACAATTGTGCACAATCTTGGCCAAAAAATCCTTTGGTACAGGCTAAAAATTGAAAATTTTTTTAAAAACATTTTGACACTGACAAGTTGAGAAAACATTCTTAAGCAAAAAAACCTTTGTTGCATTTCTTCCCTCTCCATCCAGGTGCACATTGACAATGTCCACTTATATGATTACAAACTCCACCGTTTTGACACTGACAGGATTGGGAACAATTCGCACCAAAACTACCTTCTTCACATTGTTTGTCACATCTAAAACAGATTCTTAAGTTAGTTCTTAGTACCTTCCCAAGTCCGCAAGAAAAATTTAAAAAATTTTGGGAACTTATGCGGACAAAGAGTTGCGGACATTTAGGAATTTAACAGAAAAGAACATTAATAACCTCTTTCCTGTCCATCCAGGTAAACAAAAACATTCTCCATTTGTATGATTACAACTTGCACCATTTTTACAATCACATTTATCATTGCACCCAACACCAAAAAGTCCAAAAGGGCAAGCTAAAAATGTGAAATTAAAAAAAATTTCTTTCCTAAAATCAAACTAACGAAATTCACATCCTTTTCCAGTCCATCCAGAAGTACATGAGCACTCTCCAGTTTTAGAATTACATTTTCCTCCGTTTGCACAAAGACAATGTTCAAGACAATTTGGCCCATATAAATCAGAAGTACATTCTAATAAAGGGAAAAAAATTTTTTTAAACTTGCGGACAATAAAGTTGTGGACAACAAATTTTTTTAAAGATCAAACCAAATTCGCAATTTCGTCCCATCCATCCAGCAGAACATTCACAAAAGCCAGTAGCAGGATTACATTTTCCTCCTCCCTCGCTTGATGAGCAATTACACTGTTCAGAACATCCAATACCCCAACTTCCCAAAGGACAAGATTGATTACATAATTGACCAGTCAATCCTGGAGGACATTGACATTCACCTGTTACATGGTGGCATCTATAAAAATAATAGGAGCGTGTCATAATGGAAAAATGTTGAAATGCCAAACACCCAAAAGCCCCAAATGCCAACCAGACGGCGTTTGGTATTTCAACGTTTTGGCGTCATAACAGGATGCCAAAATGTTTAAAAATTCAAAAAATGCAAACCTTATATCATCAATATCTCCTCGGTCTCCTTCTACACCACAATTGCATTTATTCCCACATTTTTCACCAAAAGTTCCAGAAGGACAAGTACGCTCGCAATGTTCACCCCACCATCCCGGTGCACATTTACATTCTCCTGTTGCTGAACTACATGTAGCACCGTTTTGGCAAGAACAAGTACCAGTACATTGAATGCCAAATTTGTCATTTGGGCATTCTGTCGGTTGGACATTTTGAAAAAAAATTTCAATTTTATTTTACCTTGTTCACAACGTTTCCCATAAAAACCAGGCGGGCAAATACAATCACCATCAATTGGATTACAATTATCTGTGCCTAAATGAAGCAAAGATGGTTGCTGTTGTTGAAGTTGGTATCCTTCTAAAACGATTTTTTCCGAAAAAAATATTCAAAAGCAACCTTCCATTTTGTATTCCAAATGACTTGAACTATTAATTGAAACCTCACAATCGCAAATTTCCATACAATTAATACCGAAAGTACCACGAGGACAGAGATGTTCACAAAATTTCCCATGAAAGCCTTTAGAAAAAATTTTTTAAATTATGAATTATGCAAAAACCTAGTGAACACAAACAACTTCCATCATTAGAATCACAATGTGCTCCATTTTGACATTCACAAACATTTTTACAATTTTGACCAAAACGGCCTGGTGGGCATCCTACAATTAAAAAAGAATAAAATTTTTCGAAATTCGAAAAAATCGAAAAACAACAAACTTTCACTACATTTAGGACCATAAAACCCATCTTCACAAAAACATGTCCCATTTAAAGATTCACATCTAGTTGCTCCATTTTCACAAAAACAATCAAAATTGCAATTGGGTCCATATTTTCCATCAGGACAATTTATTTGTAAACAAATACCACTAACAGGATGACAAAGATTTTCCTCATTATCAAAACATTTACAATCCAAAGAACAATTCTTTCCATATTTTCCGTTTGGACAAACTGTCAAAAATTATTTTTTTTAATTAAAAAAAATTTTTTAATCACAAACCTTTTTCACAATTTTCACCAAAATAGCCCGGTTGACATTTTGAAACAATTTTAAATTCGGAATCTAAGCAAACACCATTTCTTGAATCACAGTTTCTTCGAGGACAATTATTACATTCCTGAGAACAATTATCACCAAAAAATCCAAAATGGCATCTTTGATGGCAATAAATACCTTGGAAACCAGGAAGGCACTGACAGGAACCAGTCTAAAAATATAAAAAAAATATTTTATTAAAAAAATAATTTCTTCCTTCCTGCTCCTAATAGTCCGCAAAATTTATCTGCAAAATGTGGAATTTATCCTTGGGAAGGAAAATGTTATTGTGTCATTTGGAAGGAATTCACGGGAAAAGATTTCCTTAGGAAAAATCATAGAAATCCGATTTTATTATTTTATGGAGATTTGCGGATTTTTGGGAGAATAAAGGGAAAAACCCTCACTATTTATTTTAAAACTAAAAAAATACTTTTGTATCACACTTTTGAGTTCCCTCACGAGAACAACGACAAGACATTTGGCAATTCTTTCCATACGTCCAATCAGGACAAGGTAAATCACATTTATCACCAAAAAATCCATCAGGACAAAGACAAATTCCTTGAAAACAATAGATTTTTGAATTATGAATAAACAAAAAAACCTAAAAATCTATCACAACTTCCATCTCTACAATTTTGTTTACATATTGAAGAACAATTTGTACCAAAATATCCTTTAAAATTAAAAAAAATTAGGCATAGAAAGGACCGAGATTCCCATTTTTACAGGTTATTTTCGCATAACTTTTAAATATTTCTATCTGAATTGGGAAGAAAAGTCCTACGCAAAAAAAATTGCAAAATTCAGCAGAAAAAAAGTCGCAAAATCGAATACCCAATATTCTCTTCTAAAAAATTTATAAAAAAAACCTTTTAAACAACTTTCATCTTCACATTTTGTTGTCCCATTTAAACACAAACATTCACCAGTAATAGAATTACAATTGGCTCCTCCACATTGACAATATTGTGAACATTCAATACCAAAAGTTCCTTCCAAACAGGGTAATTCACATAGATGGCCTTGCCATCCAGGCATACATTCACATTTATTTCTCAAATAATTACAGCCTCCACCATTTTTACAATCAGAACAAGAATATTCACAATCTGGACCGAAACGACCAAATGTACAGGCAGTTGATATGGACATTTCTGCCTCTGCTAAAATGAAATTTTGGGATTATGAAAGAGGGGGCGTAAGAGTCTCGTCAGTTGAGTACTAGACGTTAATATGGCCTAGACTCAACTGGCATCACTCAAAAGGTGAGTTTGAGTGTGACCAAGCTATTTTAAAAATCGATATCTGAACATTAAAATTTTTGAAAATTTACGAAAAATTTTTTCGAAAAAAAAATCGAAAAAATTTTCGAAAAAAAAAATCGAAAAAATTTTCGAAAAACAAAAAATTTTCAGACCCCCCCCCCCCTAAATTAAATAAAAACCACAACAAGACAACAAACAAAAAAGAACCAAAAAACAAGACAATATAAACAAAACCTTTTTCATTATTATTGTTTAAAAGAGGCAATATAGAATGTTGTTTTGTCTCATAATGTTGTGCTATCCCTCTAATTTTAAGACGTTCGGGTTGTAAGCTTTTTTGTTGTTGTCCCGTTTTTTCAAAAAGTGGGGGTAGAGAGTCAACAGTAAAATGTTGTTTAGCAAAAATAAATGGTGAAGCTGAAATGTTTTTTTTGTTGAAAATTGAAACAAACATGTTTTATAAACAAACAAACCACAGAAAGTGAATTGTAAAAAAAATAAAACTTGTTTTTACAATTTAAAAACTTGAAAAAATAAACTTGTTTGAACAACACAAAAACAAGTTTATTTTAAAAAATAAATAAACTTTTTTTACAATTTGTAAAAGTTTCAAGTTTTTAATTAAAATAATTTTCCTTCCTTAAAATTAACTTGAAAAATAAACTTGTTTTTAAACAATTTGTAAAACAAGTTTATTTTCTTATTTTACATAAACATTTTTAATTAATAATTTTGTAAAAATTTACCCAGTCTATTAGGTTCACAATTATATCCATCTTCACCAAGCTGATAACCTTCAGGACAAACACAATAATAATTTCCATAAGTATTTTCACAATTAAAAGAACATAAAGGAGATTCATTTTCAATACATTCATTAATATCTTTAAAATAAAAATTTATTAATTTTCCAAAAAAATTTTTTCTCTTACCAACACAACTAAATTGGTCTTCAGCTAATTTAAAACCTGGATAACATTGACATTTAGCTTTGCCATTTCCAGCATTTAAACAAAAATGTTGACATCGATTTTCCTCTATTGCACAGGGATTTTCGACTGAAGAAAAAAAAATCAAAAATTTTTTTTGTCCGCAAATATTTTTGCGGACAAAATTTGTGTCCGCAAATTCAGTCCGCAAAAATATTTTTAAAATAAATTTAAAATTTTTCCTCACCAAAACAACTTTTTCTATCCTTTCCCAATTTATATCCTTTACGGCATCTACATCTCCAAAAACTTGAATCACTTGTCCTTTCTTCACAAATTTGTTCACAACCACCATTTTGATTTTTACAAGAATTTTCCTTAATACAATCACGTCCATTTGGTGCTAATTGCATTGGGAATGGGCACTGACAGAGATAACCACCTTTTGTATTTATACATTTAAATTGACAACCACCATTAGATATTGAACATTCATCGACATCTGAAGAATAGAATTTTCGAGTCCGCAAAAAATTTTTGTCCGCAAGAAATCTTTGCAAACATAAGAAATTGTCCGCAAAATTTGACCACAAATGCTTCTGCGGACAAAATGTCCGCAAAAAAGTTCTGCGGACAAAATGCTTGCGGACAAGAAAAACTGTCCGCAAAAATCTTGCGAGCAAAAATTTTTCTTTTAAAAAATTCCAAAAAAATACCAATACAATTAACACCATTTTCAGCCAATTCAAATCCACTATAGCATTTGCAATAAAAACTGCCCACAATATTTACACATTCATGTTCACAACCTCCATTTCCTGCCAAACATTCATTTACATCTTTTTTTAAAAGAATTTTAAAAATAAATTTTAATTAAAAAAAACCAAATTGACAAGTAGATCCATCAAATCCTGTAGGGCATTGACAAAGTTTATTGTTAAAATTTTCCAATTCATTTTCAGGCAAACAAACACCTCCATTTTCACATAATTGTGGAGTACAATTAGCTAAATAAAGACAAATTTTAAATTTAATTTCGGTCCAAGTTTGAGTCAAATGAAGGATTGTATGTATGCCCAATTAAATCCAAAAAATGTCATTACGTTCTGAAAAAAGTTGAGAAACAAAAAAGAAACGTTCGTCAATTTAATTCAGTTGAATTTAATTCAATCAACAATTTTTTCGTCAAATTTCGTCAGTTTAATTTAATTTAGTGGTTCTGAAGATCCCTAGTTCAAATTCAACTCTCGGTTCCCAAAAATAAGGAAATCCCGACATTTTTGGTTAAGGAACCCCGATTCTTCTAATTAGGAACTTGTGCCTTCATCAGACTCACAAAATTAGACCAACCCTCACCCAATATTTTCTTCAAAAAAAAAATAACCTCTTAAACAGCCATCTTCACCTTCCAAGTGTATCCAACCAGGACAACATTCAGGTATCAATTCACGACGCCTTCTTGTTGAATTTGTTGTTGAGTGGAAATAGAATGTTCTGAAAAATAAAAAAATTAAAAAGTTTCTTTTAATTAAAAAAATTCAAAACTCAGAACTTAAACCCCCTCCCCTCATTTTTTTACAATTATTTCTTCTTTATTTAACACAAAAATTACATATTTTTTGACTTGTAAGTTTTTTGTCCTTTTCAATCATGTTCTTTTTTTATATCCCCCAAAAAAGAGATTATTATTAAGTCGGCAAAATTTAGTGGAATGAAGCGAAAAAATATTTTCATGTAAATATACAATCTTGTCGGGTTTTTTTTGTAATTTTAGAAACCCCAGAAGATCAACAAGAATTTAATTCACTTAACCAAGTCAGATTTTTAAAGACGGAAAGCCAAGTTGGCACACATCCCTGCCAAAAACCGAAATTATTGTATCGAACTATGGGTCAATAAAAAAAAGTCGTTATTAGAACCGCTATTAAACTACCAATAAACCAAAATTGTGATCATTTGGGTCAAATTCCATTTTTATATTATAATTTATTGCTTGGCTATATCCCCTATAAAACAGGCATTTTTCCCTTTTTTTCTCATCATTCGATAAAAATATAAAATAATAATCGCGCCATCATTGTCACCCAATTGTCTCTAAAGTGTAAATTTTCACAGCATTCTTTTTTCAGTTTTTTTACTACCCACCCGCAGCTATGTGTTTGGGGAGAACGGAAAGTGAAGGGTCATACAAACCCCGCCGAACGATAAAAAATAATAATAATCTCGTGAAAGAGCAAGGTCAAGTAAAAAATTATGTAAAATTGATGGGATATGAGATGGATTCCTGACTTAAAAAAGATCAGAAAAAAGATGGAAAACAACAGGAAACGGAGAGATTAACTCAAAAAATTTCTCTCCTCCCTCCGAAAAATTCTTATTTTTTAAAACAAAAAACAAACTTGGGAACACGAACTGCACACCCAGCAGAATTAGTTCCAAAGTGACAATTCCTAGCTTTTCTTGTTCGTACGTATCGAGTAAGTGCACGCATACATGGCCTTCGAACTGTTTGTATTTGTAATTCTTCGTGTGGGCAAACATTCCTTCTAGAAAAAAAAAATAAATGAAAATGTTGTGTTGATATATTTTAAGTAATTAAATTAATTAAACTTGTTTTGCAAAGTTTAAAAACGTTTTAGTACAAACTTGATATTAAAATTAAGACTTTTCAACCTTAAGATAAACTTGTTTTACAACTAAACTTTTTTTACAATTCAAACTTGTTTTTACAAACTCAAATTTTTTACCTATATAAAACAAAGTTTCAAAACTTAATATTTTTCTCTCTTCATAATACCAAATATTATTTAAAACCAACAAAACACACCCTTAAGAGAAAAAAAACATTAAAAAGCCACACCTTTACTTCCTCTCTTTAAAGTTTTACCCTTCCGGAAAACAACAAAGATTTTAAATGTTTACGTATCGGCTGGTATTTAAAAGGATTGTTTTTGTTTGTCTATTTGTTTGTTTGCTAAAATGTTATTTATCCCATCTCTATACCACACACACACACAAACACACACACGAATGTTTGTTTGTTTAAATATTCTCATTTTCTTGGTTACTTTACAATTAAAATTTTTAAAGCTTGTAATAGAAAAAGTTTATTTTTAAATTTAAAATGAGAGAGGACAATGGAAGAGAAACCAGACAAAAATTTTTTTCTTTAACCATTCACCTCCTCAATACTTAATTTCTTTTTTCTCGCAATAATCCTTAATTCTCTCGACATTAAAAAAATTTTTTTTCTTCAATCCATCACCTTTCCCAATTTTATTTTTATCTCTCAATAAAATCAACTAGTTGGTCTCCTTAGTTTTTCTATATTCATCACAAATCATTGCGCAACATTTTCTCTTGCCGAAAAATTTAAAAGGAGGAAATGACAATTTATACTATAATCTATTCTCACTCTTCCGCCATTTTTGGCACCTATTTTAGAAGCGTTATTTTTCACACTATCACCATCAATACAACACACAAAAAAATTTCAAAAACGGCAACAACAATATAAAAATAATTTTATTAATTTATGCGCACATATGTTGTTGTTGTTTCCCTCTCTAAAATTCAAAAACCTATCCAAATATATAAAAATTTAAATAATAATTCCTTAATCTTTACTCTCCTTTCTAACCTTACTATAAAAATTTCTAGCCTTATTTATAACCTTATAAAAATTAAAAAAAAATTTTTTTCCATCTTGTTCTCCTTGCTTACACCTCTTTCCTTTCCTTAATACTTGGCTTTTCCTTAATTTTTCTCCTCTCTCTTTCTCCAAAAATAATAACAATAAAATACAAAAAACATTTTTTTCTTTTGTAAAATTTCTTTTTGCCACATTTCCTACAACAAAACAACAAAAACACACTGTTCTCTTTCTTCTCCCCTACTTTTTTTTGTTAATTTTTGGTCCTATTTTTTATTTTTTTGTTATTATTTATTTATTCAAAATTAGCCTTAAATTAATCGAACATTTTTTTTCTGTTATTTTTAGGAAAAATGAAAAGAGAAAAATAATAACAAAATAAAATCGAAAAATTATTTTGTAAACGTTTTTGTGTGGTCAAAAGGGAAAAATCCGAAAATTTCAAAAAAATGAAAATAATAACAAAATAAAATCGAAAAAATTTTTCTATTTTTTGGCTAAAAAAAAAAAAAAAATCGAAAAATTATTTTGTAAACGTTTTTGTGTGGTCAAAAGGGAAAAATCCGAAAATTTCAAAAAATGAAAATAATAACAAAATAAAATCGAAAAAATTTTTCTATTTTTTGGCTAAAATATTTTTGGGGTCAAAATGGAAAATTCCGAAAATTTTCCATAAAATCCCTTAAATATCCTTATAAAATACTCTTACTCTCTTCCCAATATTTTTCTATTCAATAAACTCACAATCTACATTACAACAACAAAAAACCCCCAATCCTACAAACTTTTAAGAAAAATAAGAGGGAAAAAGGCTCTGATCTGATTTTTTTAATTGGAAAAAGAGGGGGACAAATTATCCTTCTTTTTATAAAAGGAAAATATATATATAAATTGTTTTTTTTTTTAATTTGATTGCCGGAAATTAAAAAAAATCGGAAATAAAATATTGGAAAATCAAAAAGAAATGTCTAAAAAAATTTAAAAAAACATGTAAAGGAAGGACAATTAAAAACATGTAAAGAAAGGACAACCCAAAATTAATAACCCCCTTCCAAAAAAATTAAAAAAATACTAACTGTCCAAGTCGCAATTTAGAAGCATTCCTTTCCAAAGCAATTTCTCCTAATTTTGTTGAACTATCAAAAATTTGAAGAAAAATAAAATAAAGTGTAGCAATAAATCCAAAATACATTGTTTTTGAAAGCCTGTTAAAAATAACAAAAAAAATGTTTAGTTAATTATTAAAATAATTTTAATAAATAAAAATTAAATAGAATTTTGAATTAAAAAGGGAAAGACCTAACTTTAAAAATACAAAAAATTAAAATTAAAAAAATTTTAACTCCAGGAAAACCCTCAAAAAATTTCTTAGTTCAAGACCCCCTCAAACTTAAAAAAAGATTTTCTCTTTTTCAAAGCCATTATTGTACACTTCTATATTTAATTTAAAATTTATTTTTAAGAAAATTAAAGGAAATGAGTAAATAAATTTATCTTTACTGGAAGTCCTCCATCCCCTCCCCCTCCTCTCCTTAGGGGAATTGACCACACCACAAAAAAGAAAATTAATAGCAAGTAAAAATGAATGAGGAGGGTGTAATGGAATTAAAAAAAGAAAATGAGGAAAGTCAAATGCTTTAAAACAATTGAAGGAATGTCCATTTTAGTGTGAAAAAAGGAAGATTAAAAAAAATATTTTTTACGTTATTCTTCATTACGAATAATCTTCATTACCCTTAGAAAAACAAAAAAAAAGTAAAAAACAAAACAAACCCTATGAAGAAAAAATCTTAAAAAAGAAAAATCCTAGAAAATCGTAGAAGGATCCTAGGAAGATGAAAAAATACCAAAAGAAAAATATCCTAGGAAGTAAGAAAAAATCTTAAGAAGGAAAAATCCTGGAAGTAAAAAAATCAGATGAAGAAAAAAATCTTAAAAACAGAAAAAAATCCAAGTAATCCTAGAAGAAAAATCTTAATAGAAAAAAATTCTAATAAGAAAAATTTTAACTCAAAAATAGACAAATCTTCAAGTAATAAAACAAAAGAGAGGAAAAATAAAATCTTTTGAAATTTAACGTCTAATTAAAATTTCATTAAAAATATTTATTTTATATTTACACTTTTAAAATAAACTTTTTTTTGACCACCCAAAGAGCTTTTTGTGTGGTCAATCACCTCCCCTATTTTCCTCAAATTTAACAAAAAGCTTTTGTCTGTCCCTCTCTTATTTTATCAATTTTCAACACTAATGAACTTTTATTTATAAAAGAAAATGACCCACAAAGCATCATATATAATTTAACTTTGTCCACCACTTTTTACTTATTATTAGATTAAGTTTCTCTTTTATTTTTAGTTGATAGGTGGAAAATTATAAAATAAAAATCCTGGAAAAATCCGAGGAAATTTTTAAAAAGAAAAAAGAAAGTAAATCAAAAAGAATTTCTAGAAAAAGAAACTCAAGACAAACTCGGTCCGAAAATTAGTCCAAGTCAAGCTCACATATCTGGTCCGAAAGAATAGAAGAATAAAAAAAAATAATTCAGGAAAATCCTTACAACCTTAAAATCCTTTAAAAATGACCAGATTTTGAAGAAAAAAAGGTTCAGGTCAGAAAATAAAAATATTAGAAGGGAAAGAAGTGAATGACATTTCATCCCAGAAAAAAAGAAAAATACAAAGAAAAATACAAAAAAGCTCGAAAAATCGCTTAAAATAAGTTTTCTTAAAAATCAGCCCGACTCAAAAACGGCAACCCTAATCTTAAAAAAACTTAAAGGAATGATATCGAAAAAAAAAGTGGACATTAAGCTGTCCACCACCACCAAAAAAGAAGAGATATATGAATGACATTTCCCCTTATTCCCTTCACTAAAACCCTTCCCTCAATCCCTTTTCACCTCCCGTAGTGTATCCTTTTTTCTTCAAAAGGCGGAGCAAGGTAGGGCGGTATTTAATAAAATATATAAAATGCTAATCTATTAAGATGAAAAAAGGTAGAAAAAATTATAAAAAAAGTAATAGTACAAAAAATAATTAAAAAATATTTGTGAGAGAAAAGACATGTCTAATAGATCTAAATAGACTTTGGAAAAGAAATTTGCAAGAGGAAAAGTGTCATATCAAGTCTAGCTTAAAGACAAAATGAACGACTTAAAGAAATTCTAACTAAAAATAAAAATCAGAATTTGAATAAAACTAAAGTATAGAAAATAAAAATTAAAAAAAAATCGGAGGGGAGATGGGAACGACACTTTATCCCATCAAAAAGGAAGAAAAAGGAAAATCTTTTAAAACCCGGAGGGTGAAAAAATATAGAAAAATCGAGAAAAATTGTAATAGCCTAATTAAAAACCCCATAAATTAATTACGACCCCAAAGTTTAAAGATTAAATACTTAAAAATAAAAATTCTCATTTTACAAAATTTTTAAAAATAAAAACAAAACTAACCACAATCTCTCTCCACTCCCTCATTTCCATTTTCGCTCATTTTGTAGTAGTAGTCGGATTTCCTGTCAAGGGTCAATGGCCAAACATAGAAAAAAATATGATGAACGGATGCCGAGAATTTTTATTCTTTTCTTCTTCTACACTCTTCAAAACATGCCCTATACCAATTTATTCATTCCTCTCATTATTTGCTTGTTTTCCCTTCCGTCTTCTTGTCCAATGTCCACTTCCAATGTTTTAAGGCCACAACTAGCTAGTCATTAAAAGCCTATATAAATTAGAATAATTATTAATTGAAAAAATATAAAAAATAAACCTCTCAAAACCTCGTTTTAACATAAAAAAGAGAAAACTTTTCTCGTCATCATTTTTCCGATAACAAATTTTTTTCTGAAAAATACTGAAAAAAACAAACAAAGATAAAATTTGTGGTTTTTTTTCAACCAAATTTAAATATTTTAAAAAAATATTACACTATTCAAAAGTTAAAAATTATGCAGTCTTTGAAGGATACATATAAGCAAAAATCTTTTCATTTGAAAAAAAATTTTATTTCAGAAAATTTTTCAAAGAGATTAACAAAAAGAAAATTCTTCGTTATCAATCTTCGATTAAAACTTTTCGAAAAAATGCCCAAAAAATAAACTTTCTTGGAAATTTCCTCTCAAAAAATTTTTTTTCAAAAGCAAAATGGGACTTCTAAAATAAACAGGGAAAATATCTAAAATCATTTTACGAGACAAAAAATGGGGCAAGAAACAGAACAATAGATTTATAATAAAGAGAAGAATTTGGATAATTTTAGAGAATTATAATTGATTCCAAAAAATAAGGAAAAAAATTTTTGATAGAGAGAAAAATAAGCCAAAATAATAAGCAAAATAATACAATATATTCATAAGCTTTGGGTTTTTGATAAAATAAATTTGTCAAAAAATTTAAAGGAAAAATATCAGAAAAGGAGAAGCAAATTTTTTGAACTTTTAAGTAAAAAAATAAAAAAAAACTTTGATGATTCTGAGCCAAAACAAAAGCAAATAAATATAGTATAATGTCCAATATATATCAAAAGAATTTGTATAGAAGAAACAATAAAATAATTATTTTGGTAAAGGCTTCCTAAGAAATAAATTAACATCGTTGTCACTGAAGATAGGTTGACTCATGTAGTAACTGAAAAATATTAAATTTAAAATTGAAAAAATTTTAAAAAAAATAAAAATTATATTTCAAGCATTAAGAATGAGCTTAAAAAATGATTATGACATCAAAAGGAACACAAGGGGGTCGAACCTGTGTCTTTCAAATGATCGAGCAAACAGACCCCAAAGCTCTACCAACTACACTAACGAGACACTGAATTAATAACAATTTGTAAAACTTAACTAAAACACAATTTTTACAAACAAAGTTCTAATCTTAACACTTAAGTTTTACAAATAAACTTGAATTTGTAAAACTTTAATAGAACTTAAAGTTTTGTAAACTTGAATAAACACAATTCAAGTTTTACAAAACAAGTTGTAACTCAAATATAAAAAAACTTTAATCTTTTTACAATTTGTATTATAATTTCTTTCAAACTTGAATTGTAAAACTTTAATTAATTAAAAAAACCTCTCTCCCAACTCACATAATCAACGCCTCCATAGAATTAAATTTTTTATTTCCAATATTAAATTGTCCACTAGCAGAATCATAATGAATCCAAAAATGTTTATTTCTTTGGCTATCTCTCAAAGATATGGAAAAATCTCCAGGCATTGATTCACTGTCTCTAACCTTTGAAAAAAATTTTTTTCAATTTAAAAAAATTAAAAAAAAATACTAAAAAATCTCCTTCACTTCCTCTTTGTTTTAATAATAAATCTGCTTGTTCTCTTGTTATGTGTCCATAATACCTGAAAAATAAGGCAAAATGGTGAATTTTATGAAAGTTGACTAAATGAAAAAATTTTCAAAAATTTGGAAAATTTCAAAAATATGAAAAAATTTCTCAAAATTTCAAAAAAATTTTCAAAAAAATACCACGGCTGTCGAGAATATGGTCCACTCAATTGATCAAAATTTGTATTTTGATTATTACTATTCCCAATATAGACACCGCTGCAAGGTTGGGGAGACGATGCAAATGAAGAAGGTGAAATTGAACTTTTGTTGTTATTTGGATGTAAATTTTCAAATGCACTTCTTAAAGGGTTTCTTTCGACAATTTCAATATAATTCTTGAAAAATTATTTAAGAAAATTTTAAAAAATTTGCAAAAATGGGATAACCCAGAAGAAAATTAAATCCAAATATTTGGGAGGATAAAACGGGCTCAAGATTAAGAATATGTTGGCCTCACCATTTTGTCTTATCTGGCTGTTGCACTCGAGAATTTCTGTCTAACAACCCTTACGCCCACTTAATCCCAATGAATCCTACTTTATCCGCTCAAATACACCGATATCCGTTTAATATCCAAAAGTCCGTTTTAATCTGGAAAAACCTTCCAAATATTTGGATTTAACTTTCTGGGGTTATCGCAAATAAAGTCAACAAACAGTTGGGACGAGTCCTGTAAAATTAAAAAAAAATAAACAAAAAAAAAAGAAAAATAAAAACCTGTTTGGCCACATTGGTTTCTCGCTAACCACCAATCTGGATCCTTAAAACAAAATTTTTTTATAAAATAAAAGATAAAATATACATCAACTGGATGTTCCAAAATATCCAGTCTTTCATTCTTCGAAAAAGACAATTCTTGAGAGCTTTGCGCTTCGAAAGAATATAGGCAAATAACAATCTAAAAATTTTATTTTATTAATTATTACAAAAAAAGGCAACCATAGTAGAAGATGAAATAGGCATAAATTTTGTGGACAAACGTAAAAATCTAACAATAAGAAATCAGAAAGAATCAAGCCCAGAGTACGGGCTTGATGAGTTAATTCACTCAGATCCCCGATTAAACACAAACACAAGGTCGGAGCCCATATGGAACGGCTCCGAAAAGCTGCTTTTTTTAAATAGCCGGATCCGGAGCTACAAAATGCTCAAGAGAAATTGTCCGGAATAGAAAAATTAATAAATAAAATTCAAAACCTCCAAAACTTTTTTTGAAATTTGTTTCAAATGTTCATTTTGTTGTTGTTGTCCTCTCCCTACTTGTTGTTTTTGTTGCTGTCTTTGCCCATTTTTTACACTTTTTTCTTCAATCTCCTCCTCCCTTTCCTCATTTCCGCCAATTTCTTCTTCCTTTACATAATTTGAAGGAAACCAACCTTTTCGAAAATTTCCAAATTTTTCTTCTCCCTTCCACCAACCATCAGAAGATTTATCCAAAACTACAAGCTTTGTACCTTTCTTAAGTGGAAGTTCATCTTCTCTTTGAGGTGTATAATTAAACAAAACGGTTGCCATAGTTAACACATTTTCTCTCTAAAATATTTTTAACAAATTTGGAAATTGTAAAAGAAAAATACTCGATCAGACGAAGCAAAGGCTTCAGCATTGTTGTTGTTACTTGCTGAAATTAAAGTGTATAATATAGAGAAAGAAAAAAGGTCAAATAAGGAAATAATCGGAGAGACTTGTAGATTGGCATTTTAGGAGGTAATTGCTCCTACAGGTACCAATTGATTACACAACCAGAAGAAATCGATTTTGAATGAAATTGAGTGCAGACCCTTGCCCACTAGTTAGTCCTGTATGTCGATTAGTACCCAATGAACTTGCCCAGATGCTTGGTTAAGATCCTGTGGATTGTTGGACTGGTGTGCTATCTGTTCCTCACGAATAGATAACAGACAAGAGCCCAAGACGGCCTTATATTCATAAATTCAAATAACAACCTTCTTTCCTGACATAATTGCTCGGTACAAATCCAATATCGCCATGCATATTACGCGCCTGTTAAAAGAAAACCTGTCACCAAATAAAGAAAACAAAAAAACCTTCCACCAAAGCTTATTATCATCAATCAATACAAGCCTTTCTCCTTTGACTAAAGAAAGTTCCTAGAAAACAAAGACAGATTTCAAGAATGAAAAATGAAAAAACCTGGTCTTCTTGAGCTTGGTAATCAAATTCGGCTACAATATATTCCTCTGACATTTTTGAGTTCAAAGAGAAACCGAACACTCGCAAAAATTTTAAATAAACAAAGAAATGTACGACTATAAGCAAAAGTTTCTACTAGACTTTTTTAAACAAAAAAATTAAAGTTCTTTTACAAATTTGACGTTTTAAATTGTTGTTGATTATTCGATATATTCTCTCACAGTTACATTTCGAAAATAAAAATGATTTACACACTTTCTGCCAATACACATTTTGCCAATACGGGTAAAAATTGACATTTTGCTAACAAACCCATTGACAAAACGTGGATATTTACCCTAATTGACAAAATGTGATATTGGCAGAATATGGCAAAGAGAAGGAAAGAAAAACGAGCATTTTCAACGCGAAGACAAAAATACACTTGAGTACAAATTTATTTTCCCTTATTGTACCGGATGAGTACACCCCGAAACACTTGGAATTTATATGATTAATTTGGGATAATCCAGTTAAAATTTAATTATATTTATTACAAAATTTAATTATTTATTTAAAATTGAAAATAGTTATCAGTTTTGTGATAAAATTCGGGATAAGACGTCTCACAGGCGTAATAAATAAGGAGAAACGTTAATCGAGATTCAACCCTACAGGGAAATCAAATGCGTCACATGGGCGTTTAAGCGCCCCATCTGGTCCCAGGATGATTGAAGTACAGTCTAGGGATTCTGCCGAACCCGTTTCCCGAAATCGGTGATTTTATTTTTATGTCGGCAGGATCCCTGACACAGTCAAATCTTTGCTCATGGCCGTATCCATGGACTGTACTTCACTAACCTGATGGGCGCTTAAACGCTCATGGGACGCGTGTCCTAAATTAGAGCCAAAAATTTTTAGTCGCTAAAAGTCATCACATAACCGATCTCCATTTTTACAAAAATAATCATTTAATCATTTTATCAATTCCTTCAAAAAATCATTTCCCAGGATCAATTACAAGCCACCTTCATAGCCCGTCCCTCCCCTTGATTACAACACTCTATTAACATCTTTATGTTCCCAAAAGAAGCAAATTTACATTCATTTGTAGTCCATTTTTTCTGTGCCCTTTTAAATCTTTCTTGTCTTTTAATACGTAAATAATTAAATTTAATTTTATTGAAATATCCAGAATTTTCTTTAATAATTAAAGAATTGCCAAAATTAACAAAATTAATTAGAGGAATTGAAATTAATAAAAATAAAATTAATAATAACATTTTTTAAGAGGCGTGTGCTTGAAGGAATTTTTATTTTTAAAAATTAAAAAAAAATAAATATTAAAATTATTTCAAATTTTATTTTGGCTTTTAAACAGTTGTTCAAAAAAAAATTTTTTTTCAAAAAATTTTATTCATATGATTAAGGGAAAGAATAAAATTTTTTTTTAATTTTATAAATTAAATTGTTGGAAATAAAAATAACTCAAGGAAGGAATTAAAAATATTTGTATGTGGGGATGTTTTTTGGAGGAGGGAGAAAGAGAGAGTTTCTTGAAGGGGGGGGGGGGGAGACACGTTGCTTAAAATAAATCTTAAAAATGTTGGCTTGAATAAGAAAATTAGAAAAAAAAATAAAACAAATAAATACATGTATCAACCAAATACGTGGTGGACTCAGTTTGAGAGCAATCGTTTTTTAAGAAACATAAAAAAATATTTAGGAAAAATTTTTTTGAATAAAAATTAAAATCAAGCTCTAAAAATAATAAAATAAACCGCCTGATTTTTAATGGGTGTAAAATAAACATTAAAAAATAAAATAGAGTGATGTGTGGTGAAAATTAAAAGAATATTTTTAAAAATAAAATTAAAAAATTTTTTTGAAAAATATTTTTTGAAAATTTTGGAAAATTTTTAAGAAATTTTTTCAAAAATTTTTAAAATTTCAAAAAAAAATTTCAAAAAATTTTTAAAGAATTTTTACAGACTCCCTCTCCCTGTTACTGCATTGTTCAGATTATTTTGTTTTAATAAAAATCGCTGCTGAGGGAGAGAAGAACGTCGTTGTTGACGCACCTCAGCATAATAGCCATCGCGCACATTAGAGAAAATAAACTGCATTAGAAGGGACCAAGCCATTCTACAAAAAATCAGAATTTCTATTTAATATCAGAATTTGTATTTAATAAAGATCAGAATTTAAGAAATCAGAATTTCTGAAAATCAGAATTTAAAAAATCAGAATTGAAAAAGCAGAATTTTTTAGAAATCAGAATTTTGAAAATCAGATTTTAATCAGAATTTATAAAATCAGAATTAAAAAATCAGAATTTGAGAAATCAGAATTTTAATTTACAAAAATCAGAATTTACAATGTCTCGCAACGCTTCTGAGCACCCCCATCCTGTCTAACGCATTCTGCTACCATTGCATCAGCAATTGTAGAGAAAAAATCTGGACGAAATCCAAAAACACAAAATTGGGCAAAAAATTCACCAAAAGCAAAAGAATTAGAAGCTACCTTAAATTATACAAAAATTTAAAAAAGTTTTCCTTTCCAAACTTTAGAAGGAAAATCCACGTTAGCAACACAATTAACAACTAGTCGAAAAATATTTTCTTCCAATTTATTTGTTGTTTCATTGTTTAAATTATTAACAAAAATTTTAAGTTCGTTACGAAGGGTAGAAGCTCGTTTCAGAATTTTGTGTCCAATTATGGGTCTATAAAAAATTATTTTTTAAGCAGACCTAAATATTAGATACCCCCTTTGGGGCTGAAATGTACCGTAACTTATAAGGGTGTCTATTAAATAGAAGGTATCGCTTCCAATGGTTCACAGCCTCCTCTCACCTAAAGGCCAACCAAATTTAAAAGAGCGTATCTTAAAGGGTGTATCCAATTCTGGGAGTGTTTAATAACGGGATTGTTCAAAATTGGGGGTATTCAATAATGGAGGTATCTAATTCTGAGGGTATCCAATGCTGGGGGTACTTAATTTTGAGGGTACCTAATAGAGATATTTAATAATAGAGACAGGAAACCGAACTGAGATCTCGATCAAAAATCCCGGTTAGGTATCAGGATCGAGATTTTTCGAGATCCCAATTCCCGTAAGACACTCCCAGTCTGTGTCTCTATGTAATAGGGGTATTTAACAATGAATTCTGACTGTATAAAGAAGAAAAAAAATTTAATAATCGCACTTTGCATTCCTAAAACTTTGTTGAATACGTAAACGTGTCAAGGGAGGCATTAAACAAGGATGGGTATATGCGGCAACTGAAGCTTTACGAGTATTATTAGAAAGAATTATTTGACTGTCATTAATAGTAGACATTTTTTGCTGTATACAAACAGAAATACTTCGTGTTCTGTTTTCGTGTCGTTGCTATTAAAATAAAATTAAATAGAAAATCAGAATTTTAAGAAAACAGAATCTTCATTGAATAAAACCAGAATTTTATAAAAATCAGAATTAAACAACCAGAATTTCAAAAAACCAGAATGTTCACAACCAGATTTTAAAATCAGAATTTTCGAAAATCAGAATAAATTTATTCACCGAATTTTTGTATTCATGACAAAAATTGTTAATTGGAGTATTTTTCTGGTAATGATGTTGTGTTCCATTAATATTGTTACTGTTGTTGCCGTATTTTAAAAAAAGAGTTGGTGATGAAGATTCATTGCCCATTTGCTTTATTTTTGCTTTCTACATAGAATTTTCAAAATCAGAACTTTCAAAAATCAGAATTTTCAAAAAAATCAGAATTTTACAAAAATCAGAACTTTCAAAAATCAGAATTTTCAAAGAATCAGAATCTTTAAAACCAGAATTTTAAAAAAATCAGAATTTTGAAATCAGAATTTTTAGAATTAAAAATATCAGAATAAAAATAATTTCTAAGGAACGACGAGGCTTTTTAATAAAAATAGGTTTGTTATTGTCTGAAAACAAAGCTTTTTTTTTTTGTAAAAAATATCTCAAGGATAAATTAAGTAATTAAAGATGAGAAGGAATATTGTCATTATTATTATTAAAAAAGCATCCGGTGGAAAATAAAGTACTTTTTTATTGTTATAAAAAATAGTCTCTTGAAGAAAATGAGTAAGTAAATAAAGCTTCAAAAAAGGAAAGTTTAGCTTTAGGGGATAAAATAAAAATATTAATAAGTTGGAAAAGGTCTGAAAAAATTAAAAGTAAATAAAGAAAAAATACAAAGGAGGGAATTAAATTCTGATTTATGTAAATTTTAAAAATCAGAATTTAAAAGAAATCAGAATTAAAAAACCAGAATTCTGATTAAATTATAAAAATCAGAATTATGTAAATCAAAATCAGAATTAAATCAGAATCTGAATTAATTCTGATTTTTAAAAACCATAATTAATTTTTATTTAAATTTTAAAATCAGAATTATTAAAATATTATTATTTCTCAAAATTCTGAAATTTAAAAAATAATTAAATTATGGTTTGATAAATAAAAAGAAAAATTCTGTTTTAAAATAAAGCGGGGGAAGAGGAAGTAAGGGGGAGGAAAAATACAAGCAAAAATTCTGCAAATAAAACCATGCAAAAAATTTTTAAACAAATTTAAAAATTATATATTTCTAGGGGCGACATCACACGAATATCAATTTCACTGAGGGGGAAGAAAAAAAGGTAATATTGGAATATAAAAATTGTTGCTGGGGGTTCGAGTGGAAAAAAGAAGAGAACGACATAGCAGTTATTCGGAAAAATCAGAAGTTTAAGAATATCAGAATTTTTAAAAATAAAAAAAAAATCAGAAGAAATCGAAATATACAAAATCGGAAATAATTTTTAATGGGTATTTTTTGTTACTTAGGGAAAATTCCCCCTATATACGGGGTATTTATTTTGTTAGAATTGGGTATATCAGGGGAGGTCCTACTTTTTTTTTATTTGTAAGACCACAAAATTTTATTATTTTTTGCAATTTATTATTATTTTTTATTATCTTTACCATCAATCAAAATCAAAAAAAAGGGCAAGTCGCGCGCTGTTGATGAAAGGTTTTGCTTTATTTTAAAGGAAATGGATATATATAAATATTTAAGGATTTTTAGTTTTATATTGTGCAATTTATTTTATTACAAGTATTTTATATAACTAGTTATTTAACCTTTTTTATGGACAAAAATATTTTTTCGAATAAAAAAAAAATAATTTTTAAAAATATTTTTTGGCTTTTTTATTATGTAGAAGGTGGAGGAGATTCAACTGGCTAGGATTTAAAACGCTTACAGGGCAGGGATTTAATGCTCTTGGTAGCAGAGCTGTCTAGAAATAGTAATCTTCGAAGTAAATCGAAAATATCACCAAAAATTCGGAATCGAAAGTAAAAAAAACCCTCAAAATTCTAAATTTCTAAACAGCTCTTCGCTCAGTAAATCGTCTCTGTAATTGAGAAACTTTAGATACGAAGAAAGCGGAAGCGCCCATGTAGCAATAACTGCCAGAAAATCCCAGGATCGATGCCTGTCCAGGGCTAAACTGATTTTACCTATTAAAATCTCTCTTTAACCTAAACCAAATCCTATGTACCAAAATTTATTTTTAAATATTTAAAAAAACTTTTTTTATTATTTTTTTTCTCTTCCGCTTATTTTGATCTTTAGCGTTTATTAACAAGTTTTTTTTATCATTACATGGATATATTAAATACAATTAGGCAAATTTTTGTTCAAATGATTGCGCTTTCTATTTTATCTCTTTTTTATTTTTCTCTTTATAAAATCCAAAAAATATTTTTTTTTGCTAATTAAATTGAAGATAAATGTACCATGTCCCTTGAAGAAGCTTAATTAAATGCCTCAAAATTTATTTATCTCTAAAATTCCTCTAAGGAAGACAAGCCAGGGATTTAATCTAAATACGACCTCCTTGTAGTTGAATTGTTAGGAGAGGGATTCGAATGTTGAGGTAAGGGATGGTTCGGGTCACTCGATACCCCTATACTTGTAACTTTCATGATCCTTTTTTAACCCGAAACCCGAAATCTTTCTTGGCCCAAGACCCGAGCCGAAGAGAATTTTGAAAGTCCCACCCAAAACCTGATAAACGGACCTTTTTTCTCAATCATGTAGAACTACAGTGACGATGACTTTCTCTCTCTCTCTCTCTCTCTTGTGGACCTTAATCTACCTTAAATGCTTCTAGCTCGATCATGCCTTCCTTAAAAAATATATTTTCCTACTTCAAAAAATAATCCAAGGTCTCCAAAAAAATTTTACTTATCACAACCATTTTATCATTTAATTTATTATATTTATTTATTATAACCTCTCGGGAAACATAAAAAATAAATATTAAAAAAAAATAATTTTTTTATCAACCTTCCCTATATATTACCTCTATAAAAAACAACTTTATTATCCCTTTAAATTTTTGCGCGCACAAAACTAGCCATAGGCATTACATATATAAAAAATAAAAACAAGCATTTAAATAAATATACTGGTTAATATATCCTAATAAAGTTGAAAGAACGAAAAAAATTTTTTTAATGGAAAAAAAAGAAGAAGCGGATAAGGGAGAAAGTTCCTTTATACAAAGAAGCTAATACCGCTCCTTATTTTCTCCTTTTGTTTTAAAGGATATTTGTAACTGATTTAAAGAGAGCTTGTTTTTCCTTTGTTTTAGGATTGTTCAAGCTTCTCAAAGTTGTATTATTTTTTGAAAATATTGTTCCAATTTTGTAGAAATTTTTTAAGGAAATTTTTGACTCATAATGGTCAAACTAAATTTTAAAATGAAATTCTGACTCATAATGGTCAAAATTTTGTGAAAAATCTTTGAAAGGAAATTATGACTCATATCAAAATTTTGTAAACTTTTTGAAAATTTTGAAAAAAAATTTTGACTCATAATGGTCAAAAATTTTGTAAAAAAATTTTTTGACTCATTTGGGTCAATCTCTTAAAATTTAAAATTTTTTTAGAAAATGATCACCAAATTATTTGTGGTCCTTCTACTACTATTACAGCACTATTCCCAAGCTGTTCCAGTTCCCAGTTCAAAACTCTCATCGTCACTTGTATCTATAGACAATGGTAGATTTATAGGAAAAATATAAAATTAAGCCCTCTAGAGGGTCAAAAAAATTTTTTTAAATTTTTTTCCTTCTTCTAGGCTGTCTAGTAACCTTCGAAATTGTGCCTGAACACATGCTGGCTATAACCTTGCCAAATTTGAAATTAACTAAGACAACAGCTGTACAAAGGTGAATACTTTAACCCTCTCCTAATTAACCCTCTCCCCTATTTTAAAGCTTAAATGAATGTGCCTTCGTTTGCTATTCAAATTTTTGTTCTGCCGCCATTTTCGAATTGGGACAACCAGAATCTCGATGCCATCTACAAATCGGACCGAGCGAGACTTGCAATAGAAGAGGACAGAGACATTATTCTTTCAGAAATGAGCCTAGAGCTATTATTAGTTGTATTCGATGCAGTGAGATTTTTAAAGAAAAATTTTTAAAAATTTTTCAAAAATTTTTTCTAGGCCCTTCAAAACCCGTCACAGTCTCTCACGATGCCGAACTTCCCCCTCACATAACCACAACACCCTTATCTTTTGTTTCAACTACTACTACGACAACAACTAGTTCAGCATTCTCTCCCTCTGCTAAACCTTTTAGTACATTGCCTCCTCCAACATTGCCCCCGGTAGCTCCGGTTGCTCCTGTGGATCCAAATGTTGGGATTTAAGGAAATTTCTTTTTAATTTTAAAATCCTTTAAAGGTTCAACAACCAGTTGAACAGCAGCAACTAAACACAATTCTTCCTCCTATCCCTCCCTCAGATGAAGAGATGACTACAATTAGAGTAGATGATGACGCTACTATTGCAAAATTGGAAGAAAATTTGGATGAAAAGAAGGAAGAAATGAAGGAAGAGATCAAGGAAGAGGACGGGAAGAAGAAAAAACCAAAGGAGGAAGAAGAAGAATTTGTTAAAAGAACAGTTTTACAAAAAAAGGAGAATGAAGAGAAAAATACAGTTGAGTTATTAAATAATGAAGGAAAGGAAGAGGTTGTAGCTAAGGAAGAGAATATTGGAAGGGATGAGGAGAACCCTAAAAAATTGTTTAAATCTGTATTTTCGTTGGATTTATTGGCGGAAATGCATTCTAGAAGGGGTTGGCACATTGCGGCACCCTCAAAGGACAAAATGGTCAGTTACATAAGGGTCAATAATTCTTTGATAATTTTTAGGCGATCGAGGTTTCTAAGAAGGAAGATAACCAAACAAAATTAGTCAGTGGAAAAGAAAGAAGTAAACTTGAAGATAAGGAAAAGAAGACTGTGGAGGATGAAAAGGAAGGAAAAGAGAAGGAAGACTTTTTCTTTTTGAAGGAAAAGAAGGAAGATAAAAGAGAGAAAGTAAAGGCAGAAGAGACGGTTGATGAGAAAGAAGGAAGAGGTTTGGGTGAAGGAGAAAAGTTGAAGAATGAGGAAGAGAAGGAAGAGAAAAGGGGAAGGGAAGAAGAGAAGGAAGAGATTAAAAAGGAGAAGATTGGCAAGGAAGAGCAGAGGAAGAATTCAAGGGAAGAAATGAAGAGTGACGAAAAGGATGAAGGGAAGGATATTGATAAAATGGAAGGAAAAGAGAAGAAAAAGGAGGAAGATGAAGAAGTAAAAGAAAAGGATGAAAAGAAGAAGAAGATAAAGGACGAGAAGGATGGGGAGTCTAATGATGAGAAGCCGCCCATTAAAAAGCTTAAAAAGGAGGAAGATGAACTTTTTAAAAGAAATTTAAAGATCCATACCTTGGATTTAATTAAAGAGGAGGGTAGAAAATGGAAGGAAGTTGAAGATGAAAAGGACAAACTTGAAGAAAAAGAATTAAAAAATATTTTATTAAATGAGAAGGAAACTAAAATGGGAGAAAAACAAGAAGCAGAAGAGAGTGAACTTGTTTTGACAACAACAGGGATGAGTATTGATGAGAGAATTGGTAAAAGTGAAGTAACGGAAGATGAAGTAGGGAAGGATAAAAGGAAGAAGACTAAGGAAGACTTGTCTGAAGAGGTGTTGAAGGAAGAGAAGAGAGAAGATGAAAGGGAAAAGAAGGAAAAGAAGAGTGATAAGAAGGAAGATGATAAGAAGAGAGAGGAAGATTTAGAGGGAAGAGAAAGGGATAATGAAAAGAAAAGTAAGAAGGAAGAAGATAAGAAAAAGAAAAGAAAGGAAGAGGATCGAGAGGAAGAGAAACTGCCTTCGTTGAAGATTGGGAAAGGAAATGTTGAAGAAGAGAAGAAAAGAGAAACGGAAGAAAAACCGACAAAAGACTCTGAAAAAGTGAAGAAGGAAAGTGATGATTTGACACTCTTCTCTACTGATAATCAAGAAGAGACGATGGATAAGAAAACTAAAATTGGAGATAAAAAAGAAAGGAAGAATACTGACAGAGAAAAGATTGAAGAAGAGAAGAGTGGAGAAAGAGAAAATGCTAAGGAAGAAAGAATAAGACAGGATAAGGATGTTGGAAAGAAGGAGATAAAGGAGGAAAGGATAAAAGATAACGAGGAAAGGAAGGGAAGAGAAAAAGAAACAGGAAAGGAAGAAACGGAAAAGGAAGAAAAAGTTGAAGATGAAGAACGGAAGAAAAAAACTTTGGAAGAGAAAACTAGAAAGAATAAGAAAGATGACGATGCTTCTAAGGAAGATTTAAGAGAGAGACTGGAAGAAAATGGGGAAAAGAAGGAGAAGAGCGTTGTGAAGGAAGGGCGAAAGAAAAAAACGGAAGAAAAAGAAACTAAGAAAGAGAAGAAATTAGAAGGGAAGAAAAGTCTCGAAGAAGAAGACGAAGATAATTCTTCTAATAAATTGAAGAAGGAAGAGCTTGCTTTATTGAAGAAGAATGTGACAAATGAAAGAGAACAGTTTGTAGCTAGAAGGAATCTGGAGATTGGCAAAGAAGTTGGAAGGGAAGAAGATGAAAAATTGAGTTTAGCTTCTATCGATAAGAAAGCTATTGATGAATTTAAAGAAGTGGAAGAAGGAAAAACGGAGAAAGTTAAGGATAGTGAGACAAAAGTCAGAAAAGAGTTGGCGGATGAGAATGTGAAGAGAAAGAAAATTAAAACGGAAGAGAAGAAAAATATAAAGGAAGAAAGTGTAGAATGTGAAGAGGAAGATGAATCAGAAGAAAAAAGGAAGGAGAGAAATGAAAAGAAGGAAGAAATGAAAATAAAAGAAAGAAGAGATGAGAAGAAAGGTGAAACTAAAATAGATAAGGACGAAAGGAAGGAAGAATCTAATACCAAGTTACGAAGGGAAGATGATCAAAAGGGTGTTGATAAAGAAGAAAAAGAATCGAAGAGTGTAGCTAAAGTAAAAGACGAGCAAAAGAGAGATGGAAAAATCAATGAAGAAGAAACTAGGTTGAAGAAAGGAAAGGAAATTGAGCAAAAGAAGGAAGAGAAGAGGGAGGATGAGAAGAAAATAATCGAAGAAAAAGATGTGGTGAGAATGGACGCGGATAATACAAAGTTGAGGAGAGAAGAAAAGGAGAGGGTGGATGAAGAGAAGGAATCTAAGAGGATGACGAAAGGAAAGGAAGAAGAAAAGAGGGAAGAGAAGATTGGGGAAGATACAAGGAGGTTGAAGAAGGAAAGAGATGAACAAAAGAGGGAAGAGAAGATAGAGGAAGAAACGAGAAGTTTGAAGAAAGAAAGAGATGAACAAAAGAGGGAGGAGAAAATTGAACAAGATTCAAGCTGGTTGAGGAAGGACAGACAAGATGAAGAAAAGGCGGATAAGGAAGAGAAAAGGTTAAAGAAGGAAGATGAGAAGGCAGGTGAAGAAACAACGAGATTGAAGAAGGAAAAGGATGACAAAGTAAAGGAAACAGAAGCAGATGACGCAAAGGAAGAGACGTCAAGAAAGAAGAAAGGAAAGGAAGAAAATAAAAGTGAAGAGAAATTGACTGAAGTGAAGCTTGATAAAGAAGAGAGACAGGCCTCACTTTCAAGAAAAGATAAGACAAGAAAAGAAAGTGATTCAAAAATAGAGAAGGAAAAGAGGGAAGAAAATGAGTCGAAGACTACCTTCAAGAAGGAAGATACAGAACTTGATAAATCGAAGAGAAAAGTTGCCGAAATAAAAGATAATAAATTTGATGAAGAAAATGGAAGGAAAATTGAAAAATTGTTAAGTGGGAAGGGTGATGAGCAAATTGAAGATAAATTGAAGAATATGGATTTATCGGCAGAGAAAAGAATTATTGATGAGAAGATTGATGAGGAGGAAGGGAGGAAGGAAGAGGTTGAGAGAAAGGACAAGAGGAAGGAAGATGAAGAGAAAAAGATGATTAAAAAGGAAGAGGAGGGTAAAAATGAAGAGAAGAGGGAGAAGAACCGCAAGGAAGATGAGAAAGAAGAGAAGATAGAGAAAAGGAAGAATGATGAAAGGAAGATGGAGAAAGAGAGGAATGGGAAAGACAAGGAAGAGAAAGAAGACAGAAAGATGAATGAGGAAACGAAAGAAGAAAAGATTGAAGAGAATATGAAGAGAAAGAAGTTGGAAGAGAAAGAAATTGAAGAGATGGGAAAGAAGCGAAGGAAAGAAAACGAAGAGGATAAAAATGTGGAGAAGAAAAACACTGAAGAAACCCTTAAAACAAAATCCAGCTTAAAGAGAGAAAGTAAAGAGCTGGTTGAAGATGTTTCCGAGGAGGTTAGAGAATTAAAAAAAGGCTTGAATAGTGAAGAAGAACCCCCCAAAAATAAGAGAAACAAGGCACATCAAGCAAAGACTGTATTAATGAATGAAAAAATCCCTCTAGTTGGAAGGTCAATCAGCTCTCTAGTTCCCAACAAAATAAATGAAGTAGAAGAACCAGCAAGTCCCCCAGTTCCATCCACCATCAAATTAGAACATGGGTGCTTTATAACCTTCCAGGCGGAAGAGTTAACCAATCGCCCGAAGAATTTTACTGCCCCGTTTGAATTAGAGATTGAAGTGGAATCTTTGGAGATTTGTGCCGTTAGATGCTATCAGGATGGGTGTACTGGGGCACTATTTCATTCACACAATAAGAGCTGTGTTTTGGGTTATGAAGATAAACACTTTTGTAATTCGAAGCCGATAATTAGTCGTTTTCGACATTTGGAACAATTAAAGAATATTAATCCGTTGTGGATACATTGTGTTAATTGCCGTAAGTCTTTATTATATTCCATAGTACTGAGATCGGGAGGAAGAGGGGGGGTAACCATTGGGCCAGAATTGTTCAGACGTGGCTGGGCATTTTTAAACATTGGCATTTTGTATTTTTGGCCTCTTGTACATTGAGCATTCTGTAATCTGGAATTTCATTCTGTAATTTGGACATTTTGAACCCATAACTGTTTCAAAATAAATTCGAGTATAATTTCAATCTTCAATAACAATTTTTTCTTTATACAGGTCCAGAAGTCAATCGAGTAACAGGAGATTTAGACGTTCTCTCCCCTTTAAATAATTCAACAACAAATGTTGGAGGAGGAGGACAGAAGATAATCAAACAAAAATCAAAAGATATCGAAACTAAAATCACTACAGTATTACCAAAAACAGCCCCAACTATCCCTTCAACAATACTAACAAAAATATTGCTAACAACAACCATCCCTTCAGTAATACAAAAAGCTTCCTCCTTAAGTACAAAATCTTTGGAGAATGGAACGGCTCCAACAATCCCTAACATTAATATTGAGACAACAAGCAATTCTAGTGAATTTTTGAAAAATATATTCCTTGGATTAGTGGAGGGACTCTCTCATTTAATAAAAGACTCTCTCGCAAGTGAGGGATAAGTGAGAGAGTTGGAATAGGGCAGGAATACCGAGAAGGGATGAATTGAATTAGTTAGAGGCAAAGAAAAGGATGAGTGGGATAAGTCGAGACATGAGGGGGCAAGTGGGATCTCTTAGAACACTTAGAAAACTGAAGGGATAATTCAAAGACGAGTAAAGGAATAAGTGGGATGAGTGAGAGATATATATGAAGATGTGGGTTGGTTAAGTCAGGGACAAATTAAGGAATATGTGAGATATGTCCGAGACAAATGAGGTTATGAATGTGGGATGAGTAAGAGAGTTCTAAATGGGAGTTTTCTCTTTATATCACCCATCTCGATTATATAACCCCCTCTTTACAGCAACAAAAACAATAGCCTCGACACTTCCTTCAATCTCCACCACAATAACTAATACCATAACTAATACCTCAACAACACCAACGACACCTTCTTCAACCCCTCTCCTCAACACCTCAAAAACAGTTACACCAACAAAAACAGAAAAATTATTAGTTAATAATTCTGGTAAAGGACCAGAAACAATAAAATTGGATAATGGTTAGTCTAAAAGGGAAAATTTTAAAAAATATTTTTTCAGCTTGTTTCATTACATTCCAAGCTGAACCTTTAGCTAATAGACCCTCCCATCACAAAGCACCTTTTGAATTGAAATTGGATGTAGAATCTATTGAAGTGTGCGCTATACGTTGTTATCAGGTACAGTCATGAACTGTTACGTTTTTCTATTGGAGAGGGTACCCAAGCGTACTAGAGTTTCTATTGGAGAGGGTATCAGGGCTTCTGTTTGAGAGTACCAGAACCTCTAATAAAAATGGCCAGAGCTTCTATTAGAGGGCCCCAGAACTATTGGAGAAGGACCAGAGTGTCTCTATTGGAGAGGGTATAGGTACCAAAAAAATGAATTTTCAGACTCTAAAGACCTCCCAAAACACTAGTTTCTTAGAGGTCTTGTCAGACCTCGATATTAGAGACCCTCAATATAAGATACACCTCTGTTTAGTGTACGTTTTTTGAATTTTGTTTGGCCATTGGGTGACGGAAGCCTAAGCAAAAACCCTCTATTTAATGTACACTTCACTATAAGGTACAATTTTCCCAAGGGTGTGAGGCCCTACAGTAACCTACAGTAAATTATAGTATTTTTAAACTAAAATTAAAAGGACGGCTGTACGGGCGCCATCTTTAACAAAACCAGCAATACTTGCGAACTAAGCTACGACGACAAATACTTCTGTTCCTCCGCCCCCATAATTAGCCGTTTTGCCCATCTGGCAAATTTGCGTCATTTAAACGTTCTTTGGATTCATTGTGTTAATTGTCGTATGTTTTTAATATTTTTAAAATAATTAATTAATTTTTAAAAAATTATTAAAGGACCAGAAGTTAATCGTAAAACTGGAATATTTGATGAAAATAAAAATAGCAGCAAAAAAATATAAAATAAAATTAGAAATTAAAATTAATGTCTTGTATAATTTTAAATGTTGTTTTTACTTAATATATATTTTTTAGTTGTTTTTTAAAAAAATTTTTAATTAAGAAAAATTATTTTTTTTATTTTAATGTACTGTATTTGCTCAATAGAAATTGAGATTTTCGAAAAACCTGGGCCTGTCTCTGGTCTATGAGTTTGATTTATTGGCCTGGGCCTGTAGTCCAGGAAAACCCCGGGAAGGTTAAAAAATGCCTTTGTCTGGCTCTAAGAACAGGGAAATCCCCAGGCCTTAATCCAGACCAGCTCGATCTCTAATGCTCAAATGATTACTTTGGGTAATTATTGTTGAAGTGTCCGAGGTTTATATATTTATTTATTTTCTCTCAATATTCAATTGAGGCGCTTCTATTAATAACTTAAGTCTTTTATTTATAAAAGTTTATTTTATTTAAATAAGGGCAATTAAATATAAGGTGTAGGTTAATTAAAGGTGAAAATGGGAATAAGCTAAATGCTTATATACAGACAAAATGAGGCGGGAATAGAATTGGAAAGATAAGTATGATTGACAGTTATTTAAATATATGAGGAGAAATGGCGGTTAGGTAAAAAGGGATTTTTGAATATTATAAAGGGGGATGCCAATCTAACATAAATAAAGAATTGATAAAAATGGGAAAATGGTTTAAGGGAAGAAATATATATTTGAATATTGGGAAAAGGTCAAAGTTAAATAAGTATTAATTTAAATTATAATTTCGAGTACATAACAATTGTTTAAACCTCTCGTTAATGCCGCGGTTACATAAAAAGCGTCTTGCGTTTTGCGGCAAAAAATAGCATGGGGAATGAAGAGACGAGTTTTTGTCTCTCCTTCTTTTAAATGCTATTTTTTGCCGCAAAACGCAAGAAGCTTTTTATGTAACCGCGGCATAAGAGAGGTAATTAATTGAGAGGTGGGGTTATTATTTGAGAGAGGGTAATTGGAAGCCGAAAATATTCATTTCTATCAGAGGTGTATTTTTAAAATAATTTTTATGGGAAAATTTAAAAATGTAAATATCCTAAAATGCCCAGGTTTTTTGAACTTTCAAGATTTTCTACTTGTACAAGAAAATTTTATTTTTCCCAAAAATTTTATTTTTGGGGCAAAATGTCCAATTTCCACAGGTAGATATTTTTAAAAAAATTTTGACCAAATTTAATAAAATTATTTTCGGCAAATTCACAACTGACGTCAAAAATATAATAATAAATTTAATAAATTGCCCTTGAAATTTAAATAAAAAAAGACTAAAAAAAAAAATTGACCAAACATTTACTTACTAAACTAGTTAATTTTTCTCTTTTGCGCCTTTTTTCTTCCTTCTTAAATTAATTATAAAATTGAATAAAAATTTATTAAATTTATTTATTTTATTAAAAAAAGTTCCTTTATTTCCCCCTACTAAAGATTATTTTTATTTTTTTCAAAAAATATTTTTAATAGTCAAAAAAATTTTTTTTAAATAGTTCAAGGCTAAATTAAACTAAAATTAAGTCGAAGAATTTTTTGTAGACTTAAAAAAATTTTTTGAAGACTGAAAAAAAATTTTTATTAGAAAAAAAATTTTTTATTAGAAAAAATTTTTTTTTCTAGAATTCACTCTCCCATCTGCTGTCCACAAAAAAAATTTTTTTCCTTCTTAATTTATCCGATTTTTATTTAAAAATGAATTTAAAATCAGAAGAAACTAGGCACCGACGTGTTAACCTTGCGAATTTTAAAAATTCATAACTTTATTTTTTCGGACCCAAAATTTTGCTTTATATATCATTTTGTAGCTGATTTTCTGCTCTATTTAATGATACCAAAAAATTATTTTAAAAAATTATTTTTAGTTAGGATGTTTCAAATTTAGTGAAACTAACGCGTTTTCACTCCTTTCCTCTCCCATTGTTTTATCCCAAAACAAAATTTTTTTTATTTCAAAAATAATCCAAAAGCTATTTATTGTACCTATATACTCCTACTCCCATTGTTTTTATCCCAAAAATTCAAAAAAAAATTTTTAAAAATCAAAAAAAAAATTTTTTTTAATATAAAAAACACAAAGATAATCTACTATACTCCCCTTCCCACTTCCCCTAAAAAATTTTTTTTTTTAATTTCAAAAAATCAAGGTACAAAAATTAAAATATTCTATTGCCTCTATTAATTACCCACCCCTTATTTTTAATTAATTAATTTATTTATTTTGCATTTAAAAGAAAAATAAAAATAAAATAAAAATATTAATTAACATATTTTCTAGTCAAATACCCATCAATTTAATTAGACAAAAATTAATTTTTTTTTAATTTAAAAATTTTATTTTCCCCTAATTAACAGCAAAAAGACGTTGCGCGTTAAGTTAATAAAATAAAAATTTATTTAGGAGAAAAAGCAAAAATCTAAAACAAAAACGGAAAGAATTGGCCGAATTTCTTCTCCTTCCTTCTCGCTAAATTTTCTCTACCTTGCTCTCTTTAAAATTTTTATTAGGTAAATGGTCAAAAATTGGGCGGGGAATAATTATTAAAATATTTTTTGGTAATTTTTTGGTATTTTCAATTTTCCAAAATTCATTTTTGAAGAGAATTTTATTTTTTTTTAATTGGCCGAAGGTCCCCATTTCCTCTTAAAAATTCTTTGAACTCCCCTTTCAAAGATCAAAAAAGGCGACGGAAACCCTTGGGGACGTCATTCACGTTTTTCAAATAATTCAAAAAATAAGCGAATATTTAAACGTCAAATTTTGTTCAAAAACCTATAAAACAGAATCGAACCTCGTTATAATTAATGTACACCCTTGGGGCTGAAAAAATTCGTACCTTAAAATGAGTTGTATATTTTAATTTTTACTATAGTTTTCTGTCTCTATATATCAGGGGTGTGCCGAAAATGTGTCTCTCCTCTCATATCCTAAACTATCTATCTCATATCCCATGAAATTACTCACAACTTAAACATAATAGGTAGAGACTGGACCGAGACGAGATCTCGATCAAAAATCTCGGATTATCGAGATCTCGGTTCTCTTATGACTCTCCCAGTCCTATCTCTAATAATAGGTATTGCTTGGGCCTCTCGCCCAAATCTGTGGCCAACCACATTTATAAAAACTGTCAACTAAACCCAGAGGTAGACATTGGTGGGGGTATACCATAAAGAGATTTGACTGCATTTTAAAACAGAAAAAAGAAGGTGGAACAAGAATGTGTCCCTTCTCACAAATTTTTTTTCCTATTACAAAAATAGCAGTAATATTAATTTTGTACAAAAATGCGCAAAAGTTAAGGGCGATCTATATTAAATTTGCTTAATTTTTCTAGTCATTTCAATATTAATTTACTTAATATTAATTTTTAGATTAAAAAATTCTTTTTAATAAAAATTAAAAATGGGTGTAGACGGAATGGAGCAACAACCAGGAATGAGTCCCAATGATTCTAGAATACGTTTAGCTGTATACGATGTTCAAAAACAATTTCGTATTTATCATATTGGGGTGCTTGTTAAGGGGCAAGAGTTTCATTATGGGATGAGAATTGGCGTTTTTGCGTGTGCTCCTATGAATGAAAGGAAAACTTTTAATGTTCGCTATGTTAATAGATTGGTCCGGTGGAGGATTAAGTTTATGTGAGTTAATTAAAGTTGAAGATCGATTTTCTTTAAATCCATTACCATCGCGGGTGGAAGGGAGCTATCCTAAGCAATACCTCCAACACTAGGATACGGCTCGTTTTTAAATACGAACTCTAAGCCCTCAGGGTGATGTATATAACACGGATGCCACGAGTTGGAAAAGTCAGATCGGTTTACGAGTCGGAAAAAGTACCACGTTCCAGGTCTCGGGTCGGCTCAGTTAAGGAATTAAGAGGGAGGTCCGGTATCTGATTTCGGATAACCCGTGAAATCCTTGGTTTATAAGAAAGGAATTCGTCTGTCAGAGAATGTAGACTCGCTAGATAAATTGAGTTTAAGCTCTATAAATTTTCGACAAAGAATACTTTTTCAGGCGCTTCATAGACAGACTAAACTTAACAACACGCTTAACCCTGGAACAAATAATGCAAGTAAAAGAAGAATTGAGTAAAAAATATCGTAAAGATAACTATCATTTACTTAATAATAATTGCATTGACTTTGCAAAAGAATTTGTTAAAAGAATTGCCGCTCCGGTACAAAGAAGTTCGCTGTTTTTCTGGCCTCAAGAGATGAGACAACCTTTAATTATATGCCCTATACGTCTAATCTTTCATGATAAAGAGAAAGGAAGCAAGAAGGAAATTAGTGAAGACACGATGTTATTAATAAAGAATGAAAGGTGGGAGAGGATTTTTTGGGTTAATAGAGTAGGGTAGCTCTCTGAGCCTTTGGGGTCGGTCGGGGTTTGCCGGGGTAGAGCCGGTTCGGGTAGGGGTTTTGCCAAAAAAAATCGTCGGGGGACGGGGAGTACCCTATAATAAAGCCATCCACAACGGCTTTACCTTACATTTGGAGGGGGAAAGTTAAGGATTCTATATATGTATACTTGGAAGTAGTGGATAAGTCAATGCCATGCTGCCTCGGGATTTACAAGCAAAGCTAGACCCGGTTGCCCCCCTATCGAGTGTCACCTGTATTATAATAGGGCTATACTACATAAATTGACTTCACCAACTGCTGCCAGGCATCTAACCTGAGTCTTCCCCGTTAAGTGTAAGCCGGAGACACTGTAGAGGTTTACAGGTTTTTACACACCCGGGCAGTGATAAGTTATTAAAAAATCTTTCAAAAATTATTTTAGAAGCCCAAAAAGTGATGGGTTGATAGAAAAAGAAAGTCTACAACCTCAACAAAAACAACAAAGATTGTACATTACAACAATTAAAATAATGCCTTGGAAAGAGGAGCACGATTTAAAACAAGAATTTTTTAGATTTTGATAAGAATAAATAGAGGAATTGTGTATTTATTTTGTGATATGTAGGATTTATTATTATAGATATTTAGCTGATATGATTAATAAATTATAGATTTTCATTTACTTTTATATCGCTTGTAAGCATTCTTTCTACGATTTTAATTGATATTCTCTACAACAATATATTCTCTGCTAAATACAGCCCTTGACAGATTCTCCTCGGTTGTTAAACGTCGATTTGTTCAGCGAACATCTTCATTTGTCCTGTTTGTTGTTACTAAGTAGTTTTGTAACCAAATATTTAGATTTGACACCTTAAAAGATTGGAAAAATTTTAAAATGCAATTTTAAAAACTCCCCGTTCCTGCCCATTCAAAAAAAGATCTCCTGAAAAAGATAAAATAGCTGAAAAAAATAGAAAAACAGGAAATTGAATCAAAGTGAAGAATTTAAAAACAGAGCAACCCCGAAAATTTTAAAAAATACATTATGCCAATTTGGCGTTTAATAAAAAATATTGTTTGTGATAATTTAAATTTTTACTCTTCTCTTTTTTTGTTTTTTAAAAATTTTTTTGTTTACACTAGGGTTGGACAAATCGCGTTCCCGGGATTTTTTCAACATTTTGTACGGGACGGGATCCCGCGGAATTAATCCCGTAAATCCCAGAAATCCCGTTTGTCGCTAAAACCCGTGATTTCGGGACGGGATCCCGTAAAATCCCGTACGGGGTCCCGTTCCGTGCCGAGCTCTACTTTACACTATTATTTAGACGTTATTGTGTTTGTCAGGTTACTTTCTTAGCCTATAACTTATTAATTATTATTTTTAGATTCACAGACACAAGCTGACGTTGAGGAGATGATGTTGTTGCTCGTTTACTTGTGCCTGTTTCACATTATTGTGTGTGCCTTCTTCACAATTAAACCTGCTGGTTTTCCTCACATTTTGCAGGTTTTTCTTTGTCTATAAAGTCTTAAATTTCTGGTCATTTTTATTCTTCTCCCGAATTTTCCCTGATTTTTTGGTCTTTTTTATTTCTTGATCTCTTGGGTTGATCATTCCTCTATTCTAAATTTCCTTCCCTTCTCGTTCCCATTTAACAAAGCAAATCATTTCAGCGCATTCCACAACTGCCCACCACCACCCTCCCTTCCTTCCTTCATTCTTCCCCCCCCCCTCCTTCCCCCCCCCCTCCCTTCATTCTTCCCCCTTCATTTTCTGCCATTTGTTTCCGCCTCTAAAAAAGAAATTCCATTCTCTTCTATCGCTCAAAAATATTTTTAGAAAAATTTTTTTTCTTTTTGCATTCCTTTTGTCTCCCCCTCTTTTCTATAGCAATTGATTGCTTCCAATCAGAGAAGTAAAAATTAATTTAAAGTTAATTCTTTTAATTATTAAACATTCTTTTGGTTTGAAATTTTTTTTGGTCATTTTAAAGAAAAGATTAATTGAACTAGCTAGGTAAGTTGACAGGTATAAATTCAAGAATTTTAATTTTTCTATTAGATTGATCAAGAAAAAATTTTTTTTTGCAAAATTTTTGGGCTTATCAATATAAGGGGAATTCTCAATTTTTGAATGACTTTTGGTTAGATTACCCTCTTCTCTTTGATTATTTAAATTTTTTGTCCCATATGAATCAATGTCCACAAAAACAAAACAAATGTCCTCAAAAATATAAGTGCCGTAATAACGAAATACCAAACCTCCCAAAAACTGCCAAAATACCAAACTGTGGATGAACTATTACTTAAGGCTGATCCGTTTTCCTCCAAAAAATTTTAGCCGATCCATTATACATCTAAAATTTAGGTGGTCCATTGTCCAGAAAATTTTTTAAATTTCTTAAAAAAATTTTTTTGCGGACTTGTTTTGTTTTTGCGGACACTCATATATTTTCCACAATTCTTTCTTGAATTTATAAATCTTGGAATATTTTTTCTCCTCAATTTTTACCTTCAAATCTTTTTATTTTATCCATTTAATCTTTTTTTTTTAATTTCTCCATTATTTTTATTAATATTCATATTTTAAATTAAAATTCCATTCATTCCCTTCCCCTTTTTTCCTGTAAATTCTCCCCGCACTTTTACAAACATGACGCTAATTCCTAGAGATTATTGCGAAAATAATAAACACATTCCTGCATTTTTTCCGCATTCGTTAAATTATTCTTCCCCTTTTTTAATCGAATTAAAAGAATTTTGGGGGAATTTTAGTTATTTTTTGAATTTTATGAAAAATTCAAAATGACCAGGATTTCCCGTTTTTCCCCGATCTTTTTCCATTAGACGTTCAACTCTTAATTTCTGTTTTTTTTTTCGAGAATCTATCCTTAGTTTCTATCTTATTTTATGTTTTTTTAGTCAATTTTCTTTAATAAACCTCCCAATATCTTCCTTTTTTAAATTTGCGGATTAATGTTTTTTGCGGACTGACATTTGCGGACTTAAAGTCTATTGAAGCTGGAGCTGCTTGGTCAACCTAGTATTATAGTCAAAACATATAGATCTATTTTAATGGGCATATTACACATTATCTAATGTCCGCAAATTTCAGTCCGCAAGTTTCTCAAAAGTCCGAAAATTTCCACTCCTTTTTAAAAATGTGTCGATTTTCTGGGTTAATTTTACTTAATATTTATATGTTTTTCACATTCTTTTCATTAATTTTTCTATTTTTTCTTCCCCCACCATTTACCTTTCTTTATAATCAATCTTTTTTTGCAAAGTTAATAATATATTTAATTACTTTTTCTCTAAATTAATTAATTTTCATTCACATTTTTTATAAAAAGCGCATGATTAAAACCTGAAAAAGTTGAAAAATTTAAAAAAAAAATTTTTTATTCTGAAAATTTTTTCGAAAATTTTTTTTAATTTTTAAAAATTTTTTGAAATTTTTAAAAATTTTTTCGAAAATTTTTTAAAAAATTTGTTGAAAAATTTTCAGAAATTTTTTTAATTTTGAAAATTTTTAGAATTTTCAAAATTTCAAAAAATGGCCACAACCAATTCCATAACCTCCTCAACGTCAACTACAACATTGTCTCCTTTTGATATTACAGCTAACTCTACAACAACTTATTTGCCTGTAAATAATCAATTAATTCCGCCTGTTTCTTCTAATTTAATATTACCTTCAGAAAGGTTTTACAATTGTAATCCAAGTTTATTTAATTTAAATAATTCAACTTGTCAACAACAACAAGTTTTTAATACTTCAGAAACGTTGCCTGGATTATTGGGTGATTTTTAAAAAATTTCAAAAATTTTTAGAAATTTTCAAAAAAATTAAAAAAAAAATTTAACCTTAAAAAAATTTCCAAAAATTTTTAGAAATTTTCAAAATTTTCAAAAAAATTTTTTTAACATTTTTTAGCTTCAATTTTACAAAATCGTGACCAACACCACTCTTCTTCAACCTCTTCTCTCCCCCTATTTTGTGAATTAACTTCTAATTCTCTACTTTCTCAACAGCAGCAATTACTTGCGCTTATTAGGCAGCAAAATCAATCTTCTCCAATTTCACAATTTTATTCAACAGCAGACTTGACACAGCAGAATTATTTTAATGGAATACAGGCAAAAGTTTTTCTTTATTTTTGGAGGGAATTTATTAAAACTTGAAACTTTTACAATTTGTAAAACAAGTTTATTTTTCAAGTTTATTTCAAAGTTGAAACTTGAAGCTTTTACAAATTGTAAAATAATTGCAAATTGTAAAACAAGTTTTTTTTGAGTTTATTTATAAGTATTCCAGCTTGAAAATAAACATGATAAATAAACTTGTTTTACAATTTGTAAAGCTTCAAGTTTTATTGATAAGAAAGTTTATTTTCAAGTTGAGAATACGATTAATATTTTAACTTGAAACTTTTACAAATTGTAAAACATGTTTTTATGTTTATTTAAAGTTTTGTATTTCTCTTCCTTATTTTTCTTTTATAGGCGTTTGAAAGCCTTACTCTCGCGAACTATCAAAAGCTTGCTGCAAACAAAAATGGAATAAAATCAGAATTGCCTCCTCCAACAGCATTAAATATTCCTCCAACTATTAATAATTTAAATAATAATTTTTCAATAAATAAACAGCAAAATTTGGCTTCTTTGGAACAACAATTGGTTTATTTTTTAATTTTTTAATTGAAAAAAATTGTTTTTTCTAGCTTGTTCTCCTCAATCTCCAACAGCAACAACCCCAACATTCCCAAAATGATTGTACTTCAAATTCTAATAATTTAAATGTTGCAACAGTAATTAATAATGTTTTTGGAACAAGAGAAAATTTGATAAAGAATTCTGCAAATTTACAACAGCAACAAAGTACTCAACAAAATTCTTTGGAGTCTTTCCACTTTAAGGATGATAAGGTTTGGAGTTTTTTTTTAATTTTTGTGCAGTTCTGTCTGGGAATTTTTTACCTCTTGAGCTTCTCTTACTTTTTTCAGATAATTTTGTAAATTTTTATGGGAAAAGCAAAAATGAGTAACTCCTTCAAAATGATAATTTTTTGCAATTCTTGGGGGATTTTATTCTGGTTTCCCTAGTTTAACTCCAATTACCTTCCTTCTATTCAAAAAATAGTTTTTGACTTTTTATAAAAATTGTCGTTATTTTCCCACAGATCCAGGAACGTAAAAATTGCTCAATTCGACGAAGCTCTTCTTCCGTCTCCTATTACAAAACTTGTAGTAACTCTAATGCAGATGTTAGTGAACATTTTAAAAGAACATTTTCTGGAAAATGGCCAAAAAGATCATCAACATCACTACGTTTTGGAAGAAGCGGAGGAAGTAGTGGGACCACAATAATTTCGAAAAGTTCAAATAAAGAAGGTATTAAAGAAGGTTTTGAAGAAAATATTCAAGACAAGGATTCATTAATGGAAGTAAAAACAGAAGAAAAGGAAGAAGAAGAAAAAATTGTGACAATAAAAAGGGAAGAAAAAAGTCCTTCGGGTACCACTAAAAATGAAGAAATTTTACAACAAAAAGTAACAAGTGGGATAAATTGTCAGTTTGGTCAAAGAGTTGGATATACAGTTATTAGAAGGCTTAATTTGGCGAGTGAAGATAAACAAGGTTTTTTTGGGGGGTTTAAAAATTTTTGTAAAATTTTAAAAAATTTTTGAAAATTAAAAACAAATTTTCCCTAATTTTTTCAGTGGAGGAACACTTTCGCAAATCCTTGGGAGATGATAGATTTAAACAAATAAGAAATAATCAGAGGTACAATCAAGAGGATGACACTAATGCTATGGATGATGACATTGATGTTTAGGGAGATTTTTTAGTATATTTTTTTAAATTTTATTAGAATTTTTAAATTAGGGATTTCTTTGCATTTATTTTTAGTCTTTTAAAAGCTTGGTTAAGAATAGAGACTGGTAAGAAGAATTTTTAAAAAATTTTGAAACTTGCGGACTTTTTTTTGCGGACAAGCTCGGTAATGAATATTTTTCGTCTATTTTTTAGTTTCATTCAGACCTGCTCATGGATACGGATATGGATACAGATAATATCAAAATGCCTGTGGATATCCGTCTGTATCCGCCGTAAATATGCGGATACGGATACCAAAATCAGTATCCGGGCAAATGTCCAGTTGGCTGTCTACCTGTCCGCAAAGAGAATCTGCTTTTTCCTTTCCTATTTTTGCATTTTTTGCGTTGGGAGAAGTGCACCGTCATTTTTTCCTTTTCATTATTTTTCCTTCTCAATACAGTATGTTTTCCTTTTCCTACTTGAAAAATAAAAATAATACCTCGAATTTTAAAAAATTCATTTATTTTACAAATAATTTAACATTTTCTTTAATAAATCCTCAGTAGAAAAATTTTGTATCCCATTGTTCGACGATCATACTCTTGATCTTCGATCAAACACTTGCAAAGAAAAAATCTTTATTACTCGTTATTGAATATCTACATGGTTTCCAATTGTTGCTATTTCAGAATGTTATCCAAAATTGATTATTTGTAAAATAAATATGTATATGTATTTTTTAAAACTCGAGGTATTATTTTTATTTTTCAAGTAGGAAAAGGAAAGTATACTGTATTGACAATGAGAAGGAAAAATGATAAAAAGGGAAAAATGAGGGTGCACTTCTCTCAACGCAAAAAATGCAAGAAAAGGAAAGAAAAGAGCAGAATCTCTTTGCGGACAGGTAGACAGCCAACTGGACATTTGCCCAGTATCCGTGAGCAGGTCTGGTTTCATTTTAAAAGTGAATGTGGGGAAAAATCCGCAAAGTCCACAAGAGCCAAAAATTCTCTTATCTGTCTCTATATTTTAATAAAATAAATTATTTATTTACTTAAATGTGATTAATCTAATTTTTGTTATTTTTTTTACAATTTATTTAAAATTCAATTTTAATTTGTAAAAATATTTTTTTAAATTTATTTATTGCCATAAAATCAAATTGTGATAGAAATATAATCTGCCAAATTAGAATTTTTAAATCAGAAAATTTTCAAATTTTGAAAATTTTTGATTTTTTAGTTTTTTTGGCATTTTGTTTTTTTATTTTTCAAAATGGTAACTTTTCATAATGTAAAAAATTTTCCACGGTTAATTTTCTTTTTTCGTGGAGAAATTTTTAAAAATCTATTTATATATTTTTACAGACTTTTTAAAGACTACAAAATTTATTTAACAACAAAAAATCTGAATGGCAACGCCTCGTCATATTTATGTTATTCGACATTGTGAAAGAGAAGATGATGTTAATCGAGTTTGGTATTTCAACAGTCATTTTACTAGAGACAATCCTCCACTTTCTGAAAGAGGTTTGGTACAAGCAAATGATTTGAATCGAGAGTTTGTTTTTTATTTTTAAAGGGGCTATAGGTTTCTGACTTTGGGTTTGGGGTATAGGTCGGCTGGTATAATTCTTATATATTTATAGTATAATTATATATTTATATATAATATATATTTATATATATATATATATATTTATAGTATAAATATAATTCTTATAGTATAATTCTGGTATAATTCCTGCTATAATTCTTCCTCCTTCCTTAACTTGTTTCGTCAGATTTGTGTCTTATCTAAGGATTCGGTGTGTTTTCGGTTTTTAGGGTTCTCCTTCCTCACTCAACTTGTCATGGTCAGGCTAGTGTCTTTTATCTAATTCCTTGACTGTTGTGAGTAAATACTATGAAAAACAAATTGAGGACAGTCTTACTATTGCTAGTGAGTTGGACTGACTATTACCGAGTTTACTTTAGAGACGACTGGGAATGACTAATTTCGGTAATGATTGGATTCAAATAAACGGACCAGCAAAAGTTGAACTTTCCCTTATCCTTACAAGCTAGAATCTTGGTTCAAGACCTTTTTTTGTTTTCTACCTTAGGAGAACTCTTCCCTATCTTTGCCCTAATCATTAATATTCAATTTTAAGATTTAAAAACATACACATCGATTATTGCTTTTCTTCTCCATACGAGCGATGTATACAAACTTCAGCTAAAATACTAGAAGGCCGTTCAAATTGCTTAATAAATGTTGAACCCGGTTTTTTGGAGGTTTTTTTTAAAGATTTTTCGAATTTAATCATTTTGTTTCAAGGCCGGCTATTTGGTCAGAGAGTCTGGAGAGAAGCGGCCAACGTATGAAAAAGATAGAGAATTGGCTACAAGATATCCGAATATCAATTTACGCTATAAGCCGTTATATCTTTCGCCAGCAGAGGAAGAGGTTTGGGTTTTTGAAGTTTTTAATTAGGTTGAGACTTTGGGTATTTTGGTATTCCCAGGGGTTTTAATTAGAAGAATGACTGCTCGACGAGCGTCTTTTGTCAATTGTCAATCAATCTGTCCACTCATGACTTTCATGGGCATAGTTACATTTTCAAAACAGGTCCTCCATTTTTTCGGACTTGACTTGCGGATTTTCTTTCGACCCAAATCCCAGACATTTTCATTGAAGCTTTTCCACATAATGAAGAAATATGGCTTCTTGGTCTTCCAAAATGTTCAAAAATTTATGAATGCGGCGCTGACTGCAAGGCTGGGAAGTTGATATCGGATTTTTGAAAAGCATGTTCCTGGGTTCTGGGTCTGATTTATTGACCTGGGCGCGATCCTGGGCCCGTAGTCGAGAAAAACCCAGGCCCAGCAAAACCTCAGGAATGTCAAAAACTTCCTAAGCCTGGACTATAGGTACTCGAAAAAACAAGCGTTGGTCCAGACCCAGTTCAATCTCTACTGGTAAGGTCAAAGATTCATCCCATCCTTTCAATTATTTTTTAAAATAAAACCCTTTTTTCTCTTTAAAATTTATTTTTCAAAAAAAATTTTTTTTAGTTTGATTCAAGCGCAACAGTACGTGCATGTTTTAATCGAGTCAAGCATACTCTAAAACAATTGTTGAAAATATGTGAAGGTTTATTTTTTTAATTTTAAAGTTTAAAAATTATTTAAATCAATTTTTAGGTGATATTCTAATTGTAACACATCAAGCACCGTGTGCTGCTATCCAAGAATATTTTATGGATTTGTTGAGGAGATCAGATGAATTGCTTTATCCTGCACAGGCAACTGTTAGCAAGGTGGGTTTTAAAAATTTTTTGATTATTTTGTGGCTGTGCGCCATAAGAAAAAAATTTTTTCTGGAAAAATTAAAAAAATTTATTTTGGCTAGAAAACACCTTGACCCTTTAAAAAATTTTTTTGGCAATTTAAAAAAAATTTTTTTTTAATTTTTTTGCTCATTTTAAAATTTAAAAAAAAATAAAAATCAGTATGTCGAAGTGCCGGGTGTTTATTCTTCCAATGAACCTCCACGATTTTCTGATGAATATTTGTGTGATTGCAGTCATTTAACAGATAGAAGTGGTTTGAAAGGAAAATATTTTATTTTTAAAAAACGATAAAAATTTTTAACTGTTTTTGTTTAAAATTTTTTTTGTAAAATTTTTTGTTTTTATGGCGCACAGCTATGGGTTTTTGGGTATTTTTTTTTAATTTTTAAAATTATTTGGGGAAATTTATAAAAATTTCTTTGGTAAAACCATTTTCAAAAATTTATTTGTAATTATTATACTGAACTATTCATTTATTTTTTCTTTCTCGTGCATTATTTTTATAGTAGTATCCTTTTTCTATTTTTTTAAATTTTTTTTGGGCTTCTTTTGTTTTAATTTATTTTTTGTTTTTATCATGTAAATTTTTTCTGTTCACGGGGGGACTGTTAAACTGGGAAAGGGTTGTTTGGGGATTTATTTATGTTAAGAATCCTCTTTTAGGGATTTATTTAACTATGTAATTGTTACCTTGCTGTCAATGTTTTGTTTGTTTCAAGATTTACAAGATTTGAATCTTTTATTTTTAAAAAATTTTTTTTGGAATAATCTCTAAAAATATCTTCTTAAAATCCCTTCATTTTTCTTTCTTTTTAACAATTTTTTTTCTTTTTTGTTACCTTTTTTCTTACAAATTCTCTTTTTTCCTCCTCCTTTTCACAAAATATATTAGTAGCAGCAGCTAAAAAGTCCATTAAATATAATTTGTCGTCTCTCTTGGGTGGTCGTTTGTTGTGTACTAGCAGCAGCTCTTCTCAAATTTTTCTTGCGAAAAAAAAATTAGATTTGTTATACCCACCTTTCTTTTCTTTTTTTTGTTGCTTTTGAAGAGAGGATTTGTATGAAAGGAGAAAAGAGGAGAAGAAGCAAAATTGGGGACAAAAGAGGGATAGATATCCTTAGTCTTGTCCACACACATAGACATTTTGGGGAGGGGGGGGGGAGTATTTTTAAGTATACCTATCTTGTGTGTCCAAAAAAAATTTTTTTTATTTTATTATTTGCACCTCTTTTTCTTGACATTATATAATATAAAAACATTAATTCACACTTTTTCGAGTTGCGGGGAAAATAAAATATATTCCCTTGATGAAAGCACAGTTGTTGGTTGTTGTTATTTAAAAAAAATTTTTTTTTGCTAGACTTTAGGGGAAAAATAAAAGTTTGTTTTTTAATTTAATTTGTTTTTATTTTATTTTTAAATATATTTTACTTCCTTTTTTTAACAATTTTTTTTGTTTATATTTTGTTTTGTGAAGCGAGACTTTTCTTCAAGTTGCTATGTTTTATTTCAAGTTTTATTTATTTTCCTTAGGCTAAGTTTAATTGACTTAATAAAGTTAGCGTTGTGGTGTAGTGGTTAGAGTGTCTGATTTTGTTTCCTTAAGGTGCAAAATTAGGGTAAAGTTCGATACCTTTGTATGATTATTCAATTTTATTTTGTTTTTTCTGTGTTTTATATTATTTTTTTTTTATTTTTTTTTATTTTTAAACAAATTTTTTTACTTTTTCTCAATCTTGAATTTTTATTTAAAATTTTATTTAATATTTTTTATATTTGACCAACTCATAATTATTTTTTTTCACTAAATTCTTTGACCGATATTGATCATTTGGGGGGATTTTTAATCTTTTAAGTTGAGCCATCTCTTTACCTTTACCTTTTTTTGTTATACTTGTGGCCTTCAAAATTTGTGTAAATTATATATATCTAAATAGTATTTTTGTGCATTTATCCCCCTCCTATTAAACGATATGGGAGGGGTGGAAGAAGGGGAAGAGTTGTCTAGGTGTAGGTGATTGATGGAACGACGACGATTTTAGTTAGATTTTTTAGTTTATGAATTGGCCCGTTTCAAACTCAAAAATTTCTTTTCTGGTTTCGTTAGGTAGGTAGGTTAGATGGAGGCAAGATTGATGAATGATTTTTGGGGAGATTTTTTTGGGTCAAAACTTGGGTGGACAGAAATGAGAGAGTTAGAGAGATCTTTTGTAGATAAGCTCTATATACTAAAATAGTTGGAAGGAAAAATTTTTTAATTTTTAACGGTTATGTCTATATATTAAATATTCAAAAAATTATTTTTCCTAATTTTATTTGTACACCTATATTTTTTTTACAATATTTTAGAAAAAATTTTTATTTTGTGGCTTGTAATGTTTTAAGAGATTTAAATATTTACATAATTTTTAAATGGAGTGAAAACATGTACCAACTAGGTATTAGGGTTTTGTGCTACTTTATAGAAAAATATCTTGTTTTTTATTAAATGTAAATTGAAAATTTTATGAATTTAATTTTATCATTGATGATAGTTTTTTAATTAAAATTGTTATATTTTTAATGTGTTAAATGAAGCTTTTTTGAATATTTTTTTTAATTTTGTTTAAAATTTTTTTTTAAATTTTTATACTGATTTTTAATAATTAAATTATATTTTTAAATTTTAAATTAGACTTGGTCTTGGATATGGATACAGATAACTTCAAAATCCCTGCGGATATCCGCCGTAACTATCTGGATACGTATACTAAGATCGATATCGATGACCTAGTCTGTTTTTAATTTCAACCTTTCGGTCATTTTTTAGGCCAATATTTTTAGGAACAAAATATTTTTTAAAATAAAATTGTTGAGAGGTACTTTTTGTTTTCGTTTAATTTTCTTCGATTAGGTAGTTTATGTATTTTCCATTTAATAGAATTGTATTTGTCGGTATATTTTTAAAAAGACTAAAAAATATAAAATAATATTGAGCAGGTTTAGACAAATATTTATTTATTTTTAGAGGTTGATGATTCGGTAAAACTAAAAAAAGTGGGATTGGAAGGGGGAGTTGAAAGGGGTGAAGTGTGTCCTGCCAATTGAAGAAGGGTTTTTGTTTTGTTGAGTGGATGATGAAAGGATATATATTTAGATTTTTTAAAGTGGAAAGTCAGAAAGTATATTAAATATATTTTTGGGGCCTTTAAAAAGAGAGTGGACATTGAAAAAATTTTTTATTTGAATGGACCTCCAAACATTAATTTAAAAAAATTTGTTTAGTGAGGAGAGAGGGTCGAGAGAACACCTCTTGAAAAAAAAATAAATTCATTCACCTCCCTTCATTCACCTCCCTTTTTTCCCCAATAATTATGAGATGATTAATCTAAAAATTGTGTAGTAGTATCTGTATTTTTTGGTGTATTTTTGGTATATATTTTTTAAGCTTTTTATTTGCATATTTAATTATTTATAGAGTTATTTGCAAAAAAAATTATTCTCCAATTTTTTAAATTATTTTTATTTTTTAATATTCAAAAAATTTTTTTTATTTTTTTAAGTATCATTAGAACTTTTTTTGTCATAGAACTTTTTTTAATAATTCCTAATACACTATTTTTGCCAAAAAAAAATTTTTTTTTAATTCCCCAATATTTGTCATTTATCTTAAATTTATTTTTTATTAAATCAACACTATTTTTTAAACACAAAAATATTTTTTTGTATTTCAATACAATTTATATTTACATATTTTAGTATTTTTAAATTTAATCAAATCCCCTCCTAAATATTACAATTTTATTATTTTTAGTAATTTTTAGGGAATGTATACTTTATAAAATAATATTATTATTTATATTCTCATTGACACATTTCTCTCTACACATATCTCTTTTAGTACAATTTTTACGGGTTTTTGTATAAATAACTAGATAAATTTATTTATGTTCCAAATATAAATAAATTATTAAACTATTACTATATTTTAAAAATAAATGATTAACTGACCTAAAGAGAGGGAGAAGGAAGTGTGTTTGTCTGTCTGTGTGTGGGTCTGTTATTTTTAATTTTGATTTATCCGGATATTAAAATCAAAACAAAGAGCTTTTCTTTCTTCTATTAAAACTGTCAGGATGATCAATCTCTTTTTAAAACTATATAAAATTTTATATAAATTTTTCTTTTTTATTTTATTATTTTCTTCAAGTCAATCAACACAGACACATATTATAAATCCTTCCTTTCTTGTCCGCATTCTTTTACTTTTTTTTTTGTTGATTCGCGGGGATATAGATATATGTGTGTGTGTGGTCAGTTGTTGCTGTCAGGAGATTACATTTAATTGTTAAGTTTTTTTTCTGAATTTTTGTAGGAATTTTTAGTTTTTTTTTTTAATTTTATTTTATTGGTCAGTTGCTGCCTACAAGAACCATTTTTATAGTTATTATTAGGAAAAAAATTTTTTTCTAACGAATTTTTTAAAAAATTTCTATTTTTTTTTGTTGATACCTAAACGATATTAAATTATCAGAACTAATCAGAAGCAAAAATTTTTTTTCTAATTTTTTCTTTTTTTTAATTTGCAGTTAATTTTTTTTTAATTTTGAATTTTTATTCTAAACTGACTAGTTTATTTTTAATTTTTTTTTAATTTTTTGCTTCGATTAACTTTTATTCTTTAAAGTTTTTTTTTGATCATTTTTCTTAGCCCATCAAATTTTTTAGTGAGCAAAAAAATATAAAAATAATTCTTTATTTTTTTTACACATTCAGACAGATTGACCACCCCTAAAAATGTCTGTTAGTGTGTGTACTTTATTATTTTTTTAGTTTAAAGAGCTGTTATTTTTAGAAATTATTTTTAAATATAGCCAACTGTTAGTCCTTTTTTATATAAAAATCTTTTCATTTTCTCGAGCAACTGCCCTTTTTTCAAAAATAAAAGAAGCTTATTTTTAGTATTATTTACTAAGCTAAATTTTGTAGTATAAATGTCCACACAAATTTTTTAACTTTAAATAAAAATCAGAATTTTAAGCTAAAAATTAATATAAAAAATTCTGGTTGATTTGAAAATTCTGGAAAATTATAAAAATCAGAATTTTTGTGTTATTAGAAATAAATCAGAATTTTTTCCTCGGTAATTAATCAGAATTTCAATCAGAATTTTTATTATTTTTATAATCTGAATTTCGTTTTAATGACCAGAATTTTTATTTTTTCAAATCAGAATTTCTCTATAGTAATTAATCAGAATTTTAATTATTTTTATAATCAGAATTTTTAAGTTTCAGAATCTTTACAGCTATCTAATCTAAATTCTGATTTAATTAAAAATAGAAGAATAGGTACTTTAAAATTATTTTTCTTTATTAAAATCTGACTCATAATTTTTTTTCTCCCAAAAAAACTTTTTTTTCTTTTTTATTTCTTGTTGGCAACAAACAAAAATAAAAACACGCGTATTATGTATTATGTACATTATTCTCCTCTCCTCTCCAAAAATTTTTCTCATTTTTATTTTTCTATTTTCTCTCTTTAAAAAAAGATGTTGTGTTCGTGTCAGTCTGTGCCATCCTTCCACCCATTCGAACGAATTTAGAAAAAAAATAACCAGCCGATATTTTCACTTTGCTGCTTTTTTTCGGCCAACCGCGACACGACCACACCCCTTCTCATATTCCCATCTAATTTTTTTCGTTTTCATTTTGTGTGTTCCTTTATTCTTCTTGTCTCTCCTTTCCCCATTCCTATTTATCCGTTCTCATTAGCAAAATATAAATTTTTTTATTTTATTTATTTTTTATGCGCATATTTTTATGTAGCCAAAGTTTGGCGCCCATCTTTTTTATTTTATTTTATATTCTCGTCTGACAATTTTTATTTTTATTTTATTTACATTAATTTGGGTAATAGGGGAATACAAGTATGTAAAATATTTTTAAGAGAAACGTTGCCTTTTTTCTGAAAAAAATATTTAAAGAATTAATTTTATTATTCCAATTTTTAAGAGAGAGGAGAGATAGTCTTTTTCATTTTTAAGAATTCTTTAAATTCCTTTTGGTAATTAAAAATTTTGTTGAATAACCTTGAAAAACAGCTTAAACCTTTTGAGAACAAAAATAGTTAAGTTTGCAAACTTTAAAAAATTTAAAACTTGCAAACTTGGAAAAGAAAAATAAGGAACTTAAAAAACTTGGAATAAATACAAATTACAAACTTATAACTCCTTTTTAAGTTTGTAATACTTAACCAAGTTTTATGTTTTTCTTCGGTTTGTTTCAGGTTTATTTTTAAGTTTTTCAAGTTTGTAAGCTTGTAAATATTCAAGTTTTATCTTTCTTTTTTTCTTTTAAGTTTGCAAGTTTAAATCTTTTAAGTTAATATACACATAAAACAAAGACAGCAACAAGAACACATAATAAGGCCATAAATTAAAAAAAAAATTTTTTTTTATTAGCGTTCTTTAGTCGTTCATTGTTTTGTGTATTTTAAGTATAAAATACATATTTTCTGGCCACCTCTTTTTTTTTATTTTATTTTATTCATTTTTTTTATCTTTTATATTTTTTTCTGTTCAATTTATTGCAAAAAAAAATTTTTTTTTATTTGGCTTTTTACTTTATGTGTCTATTTTAATTTTGTATTTTGTATATATTTTGCATAATATTCTGATATTTTTTTGTAAGAAATGATTAATATTTTTTATTTAAATTATTTTTTTGGCTAGATTAAATATTTAAAAATATTTTTTAAATATTTTTTAAAATTTTTTCACTTGATTTAGTTTTTATTTACTCGTAATTTCTGTACCTACTTGATGCATACTTGCTAAAATTTTGTAAAATAGTAGAGAGAGGTTTAAGCTTTTTTTTTATTTTATTTTTCCATGAGTTTATTTTTCCATCAGTTTCTATTTTTATTTAAAAAAATATTGCGAGAAAAAAAAATACTTGCGAAATTTAGCGAGAGAGAAAACAGCTACATAAGCTCTAGCTATATTTAATATACTTTACACACAAAAGTGCTTTGTTGAGAAGGGTAGGGATTTTTTTTTGTTTTTTTTTGCATTCTATAAAATAAATCTCGCCAACAACAAATAGACACACACACACACTAACTCCCCCTCAACTAAAGACATTTTTTCGTTAAAAAAAATTTTTTTTTTCATTTCTTCACTTCCGGCTTTAAAAACACACACACATACATATTCTTTTTCTTTTTTTATCTGCTTTAAAAAATAAAAATAAATTTTCTATTTTTATATATTTATGTACTTATGTATTTGGCACAATCTCAAAAAATAAATGAATGTGTGTGTCTGCCATTTTCACCCATAAAATGGCAAAATAAAATTTTTTTTGATCACATTTTTTAAAGTTTTTTTTATTTTTTTATCATTATTCAAAATGAAAAAAAAATTTTTTTTTTGATATTTTTTGCTCGAATTTTTTTGAGTTTTTTTTTAATTTTTAAAAATACCAAGTAATTAAAGTAATAAAATTCTAATTAAAAATTCTTTTAAATGTCAATTAATTCATTATTTTTTTTAATTTATTTTTTTAAATTATTTTTTAAATTAATTTTTTTTTTAATTAATATCCTCTCCCTCAGCTTGCTCATTTTTTTCTGTTAAATAATTTTTTCAAAAAAATTTTTTTTGTTTTTACTCATTATTTTCTTTTTTTTTCAACTTCCTTTTAAAATGCCTTTCTTTTTTAGAGTTTATTTGTCTATATTTATTTTTATTTATTTATAAAAATAAAAGCTTTGGCATGTTGCCCTGGCAGCAGCAATTATGGAAGTGGAGGGGGGGGGCTTAGAGCTGCCGCAGCCTTAGGCTGCCACCCAGCCATCTTAGAAAATATATATATAAAAATAAAAATATATTTTTATTTTGTTTGTCACACTACATAAATATATTTTTTTAGTAAACAAGAGTGAATGAGGGGCATTTTCTTTTATTTTTTCCTTTTTTGTCTGTTGAATATTTTTCTATTCTGATTTTATTAAAATTATTCTGACTAGACTTCTCATTTTTAAAATTCTGATCCTTCTTTTAAGTTTTGATTTTTTAACTCTTTAAATTCTGATTCTTGAAAATTCTGGTTCTAGAAAATTCTTGTTTTTTGAAATTTTGATTTTATAGGATTATGATTTAGCTTCTGTTTTCTATAAATTCTGATTTATCAAAAATTCTGTTTTATATAAATTCTGATTTAATTAACTTCTGATTTTTTAGATTCTGATTTCATAAATTCTGATCTTATAAAATTATGTTTTTTAAAATTTCTGATTTTTAATAATTCTGATTTTACAAAATTCTGATTTTCTAAAATTCTGATTCTCAATAATTCTACTTTTTATTTTGAAGCTACAAATTACTTTCAAAAAACACTTAAAAATTGGTCTTGCTTAGTATTTTTTTTTTATATTTTTGGCCAAAAAATTTTTTTTGCTGTGGCCAAAAATGTCCAAAAAAATTCTTTTTCTTTGTCAGTAATTTTATTTTTTCCGTAATTTTTTTTTCTGCCTTAATTTGCCCTTTTAAAAATAAAAGGAAAAAAATAAAAAGGCGGCACAAAATATACTAGACAAATTTGCTTTGTGTGTGTGTATTTTCTAATGAGAAAAAAAGATAAAAAGTTTTATTACGGAAACAGATGTGTGCATATGTTTGTGTGTGTGTGAGACTGCGCGTGTTGACAACAAGTCTGCCAGCATTGATTTTTATTTAAATTGAAACAAAAAAAATTAATTTAGAATTTCCAGATAGGAATTAGGTTTTAAAAAATCAGAATTTTTATAAAAACAGAATTTTTGTTAAATCGGAATTTTTGAGATTTAAATAATTTAAATAATTTAAATAATCAATTTTTAATAACAAATCAGAATTTTTCAAATAAGAATTTTTTAAAAATCAGAATTCTTAATAACAAATCAGAACATTCTTTCCAATTTCTTTTTTAAAATTTCTTTTTGAGCTTTAATCCTTTACAACTTTTTTTAAAAGAAATATTCTGATCATTGAAAATATTTTTCTTCTTTTAAATTCTTCCTCATTTTCGTTCAATTAATTTATTTTTTTAAATAATCAAAACAAATTAATTTTTTCTTTTTTTCTGCTGCGCATTCCTTTTTCTAGACTAATCCCCTCCCTTTTTTAAATAATAAAAATATTTTCGCTAAAAATTAAAAAAAAAAGAAAAGGGAATTTTCCGATTGAGTGAGAAAACACGATGTTTTGAGTTAAAAAATTTTTTTAAAGGGGATTACATAAAAAATATTTTATTTTTATTTTTTAAAGATTTTTTTTTGATTTTTTGGACTAGCATTAATTATTTTTTAAAATTAATATTTTTAAATTTAAAAATTTGAGAAAATCAGGACATTTTTTAATTCAGAATATTTTAAAATTTTTTAAAATAATTTTGATGGATTTTTCTTGACAAATTAGTACACTACTTTATTTAAGTCTTAAATATTTTAATTAAAAAAAAAATTTTTTTTTAATTTCCATCTTTTGGAGGGTTTCTGTTAATAGTAAGTAGAGATTATAGGTATTGGTAGTGCATTAAATTTTCTCTTATATTTTGCGTGCACGCGCAGAGAGATTTGTTTGGAAGGGATTAAATAAATCTGTACTTTTTTTTTGTTAAAAATTTTTATTGGCATATATGAATAGTACAAAATAAAACGAGGATAATATTTTTAATATATAGTAAAATGAAAAGAGAGGGTGAGGGGATGGGGGAGGGGGGGGGGGGGGTTGAGGATATTTTTTTTATTTTAGTAATTTTTGTAATTTATGCCACGGCTATACTTAGCCACGGCTATACATAGTTTTTGACGATTAATAATTTTTGGAAAATTTACTACTACATATATTTTAATTTTTTTTATTTTTTTAATATACTTCCTGTACTTGATGTATTTTTAATTTTTTTTTATTTTTATTTTTTTTTCTTGTGTCTTGCGCGATTAGCGATAGAGACACTTTTAAACCTCTAAATTTAGTAAAATATGGGGAGAGAGCAACAACAAAAACAAAACTGGATATATTTTATGTATATATTTGTATATGCCTGTTTTTACTAAAAATATTAATATATATTTTTAATACATTAAATCTTTTTCTTTTTTTTACTATCTTTTTTATCCTTAATTTGGATTATTTAAAAAATTATTATTTTAATAATTTACACATCCTGTCTTTGAGGGGGAGGGGATTTAAGTAAAAAATGAGGAGATGAGAAAAAGTTAAGGAAGCAATTTCTTAAATTAGTTAAAAATAAATAATTATTTTTTCTAATTTAAATTTATTTTTTAAAATTTATTTTTTTTATTTTATGTACATATTTTACTCTAATTTTTATGAAAAAAATATTTTTCAATGAATGAAAATTTTTTTGGAAATTAAAATAAAAATTTTTTGTAAGGTGTAGAAAAAATTAGATACAAAGAAAATTTTTTTTTAATTTTTCCCAACTTCGCTGTTATTAAATTAAAACAAATTTTTTTGAAAAAAATTATCCATAAATATTAACAAATAATTATATACAATATTTTTATGATATATTGCTAAAAAAGGAATATTTTTTTATATTTGTAACAATAATAATAATAAAAAAATTTTTTTATTACCTTTTATGAGACAGTTGAAAATTATTATGAGGGAAGGGAAGGGGGAGAGAACACCTTATATTTTTACTTTTTTTTTAATAAAAAATTTCTCGCGATTTTTGCTGATAAAAAGTACATACACACAACACTTTTTTCCTCCTAATTTTGTTAATTTAAAATATTTTTTTTTCTAATATTTCCAGCTATATTTTTCTCCCATTAATATTATTTTTTAGTTTATTTCAGAAAATTTTGTTTAATACTATTTGCATTTCTGAATTTATTGTTTTAAGTATTTCAGAATTTTCCCCCAGAATTTTTGTTTATTATTTCAGAATTTCCTCCATTTATATATCTCAAAATTTTTTCAGAATTTATTTCCTCAGAATTTCCATTCATTTCAGAATTTTTTTTATTTAATTATTTTATCTCTTTCTTTTTATTTTACCGCCGCCAGAACGTCTTTTTCCCTCTCGTCGTCTTTTTTTTTCATGCTTCACTAAAAAAGCAACAAAGATTAAACAAACTAATAAAAATACACTAAAAATGATTTTATAACGAGAATAATGTTTAGAGTGTGGTAAAATAAATGTTTGGAGAGTGTTTGTGGTGTTTGTGTGTGTTTCTTAACGTTTTTAGCAATGAAAAAAGACGAAAAAAAATTTTTTTTTGGGAGGGCCAAAAATATTTTTTAAAAAGAAAAGAGAGAGAAGGAATGAGAGAGTAAGAAATGATGTGTTATAGGGGGCAAAATGTGGTTTCATACGAAAAAAATTTTTTTACGTACGTGTATGTGTGTTTGAAAAATGTGTGTTTTGAACCCTTTTCTAAGTCTTGTTCTCCTCTTATAAATATTTCAGTCTTATTCTTAAATTACATATACACATTTTGCATTTAAATTAAAAAATTTTTTTGGCCATACCTTAGCAAAAAAAAAATAATTATTTTATATAATTTTTTTATTAAATTATTATTAGGCTGTGGGGGATAAGAAAGGCTGTGGGGGATAAGAAAGGCTGTGGGGGATAAGAAAGGCTTTGGGGGAAGGTTAGAACGGATTGTGTGAAAATCGTGGATCGAGGTTCTTATCGGATTTTCAAAATTTTCGTTGGATTAAAAAGGGTTTCAAATAACATTTTAATTGTTGTACCTTTTTTTATATTTTTATTAGAGAGCGCTTTATTAGAGATCTGGATCCAGAATCCAGATCAAGGCATTTTTCAGAGTTTCTTGATTTTTCCTTGACTCAAGGTTAAGAATCTGGTCAAGGTACCCAAACGAAATCAAGGCCAGGGATCAAGATCAAGGTTTTTTTGAAAATCTCGTTCTCTAATTTTTTATTTTTTAAATTCAAAAAAAAATTCTTTTTATATTCCCTCTAAAAAAATTTTTTTTCTGATTAAAAAATATTCCAAAAAGAATCTCTTCATTTTTTTCTATTTTTATTTTTTTTAATCTCGACTTCTTTTTTCCTATATTTTAAATAATGATTTAAGAATTAAATATAAATTATTTTACTAATAAAAAAATTTTTTTATTAATAATTTTTACAATTTTTATGTTTAAGTAAGTGATCGTTGGCCTTTTTTTTTCTTCTATTAAGAAATTTTTTTTTTCTGACGTTTTTAATTTTAATTTTTTTTCTTCTTTTTGTTGTCTCTCCAAATAATTTTTTTTAAAAAAGGAACGGTTTATTTCTTATTAATCTTTTTTAATTTTAAAATGTGTCTTTAAAATTATTTAATGTAGGAAAAAAATTAATTTTAATACATATTTTCTTTCTTTTCTCTTTTTTTTTTTGATTTTTAATCTTCTTTAGAAGGGGTGAAATTAGTAATTATTTTTAGAAAAATTTTATATAATTAATTAATTAATTCTTTTTTTTTTAATTTTTAAAATGTCTTCGAAAGATGACTTGAAAAATTTTTTTTCTTCAAAAATCTTTTTTGAAGAAAAAAAAGAAGATTAAAAATCAAATACCTAAATATATTATTTCTTCCTTTCTCACCTTCTTGGGTATAAGGGAGAAACCCCCCCCCCCCTCCTCTTTTTTATGCCCGTGGTTCAGTTGGAGAGAGACACCTCACTTGTAAAAAAATTTTTTTTTAGTTGTTTATCTTATAACTTAATTTTTTTTTTAACTTGAGAAGGGGTATTCTATGGCTAGAGCAAAAAGAAATTTCGGAAACAAAAATTTCAAGTGTTGAAAATCGAGAGAGATTTTTTTTTAACGTATGTGCTCAATTCTTGTATGTATGTGAGACACACTCTTCTAGTCCGGTTTTTTTTCTTCTACTTACATAATACTTGTTCTTTCTAATATTTAATTTAATTTTTTTTTAAAATTAATTTTTGCAAAGGACAGAATGTACTTTTTTATGCAGAAAATTTTTTGTGTTTTAATCTTTCTTTTTTTTCATATATTAATTTTAAAAAATGTCGTTCGTCTATTCTCTCTCTCTATGTATGTGTTTATTCATTCGAAACACAGAAAAAAATTTTTTTTCTTTATTAAAAAAAATATAAAAGTACATGTAACCTTTTCATTAAGAAAATTTCAATTTTTGGAGAGAACAAATCTCCCCCTTATGAGATTTGTTGTCCGGACACGGAAAAAATGTCCGGGCATGTCTTAAAACATCTTTTTTTTTAAATTCTAGTAAAATTTTTTATTAATTTTTTAATGAAAAAAAAAGGGGGAGGAAGGAGGCAATTTTTTAAAAATATTAAAATAGTACTTCCGTTCTTTTTTTTTTAATTTTTTTTTCCTCAAAATTTTTCCTCATGTTGTTGCCTCAAAATAAATATAAAATATAAAAATAAACAGAAAAATAAATATAAAAATAATAAAAGGAAGAAGAATTAATTTTTATTTATTTATTTATTCTTCCTCCCTCATCCCGCATTTTATTTTTGAGTCATTTTCCTTTCTTCTTCCCTCTCTTCAATTTTTATTTTTTAAAAAAATATCTCTTTCAGAAATTCTCTATATTTATTTCATTATTTTTGTCTATTTAATATTTAAACATTTTTATTTCTTTTTCTTTTTGAAAAACAATTTTATATACCTTACATGTTAGAGATCGAAATTTTTGAAAAGCCTTGGCCCGTTCCTGGGTTCCAGGTTTGATTTTTAACCCGGGCCGGATCCTGGGCCTTGTACTTCAGGAAAACCCATGAAAGTCAAAAAATGCCTAGGCTTGGACTCTGGGTGCAGGAAAACCCCCCAGGCCTTGGTCCAGACCCAGCTCGATCTCTAATACACAGGTTATTATAAGAGTGCTATTAGTGTCTGAAATTAATTTTATTGTTTAGACTCTAATAGGTATACATGTAATAATGTGATAAACTCTTTAAAACACCTCTTCCTTCCTTTTCACATTTTAATCATTTTTATCATCAAAAAAAATTATTTTTTTTTGGCAAATAAAAATCGAAAACGCGTCAATCTCTCTTTATTAATTAATTTAAACCCTCCCTCCCCTCCTCGTTTCTCTTTTAACAAAAAAAAATTAAAAAAAAATATTGCGAAAAGAAAGGGATGTATAAATAAAATAAATTGCCGTCTGTGATAGATTGCTGATAAAAAAAATTTTTTTTTTCATTTTTTTTAATTTTGAAAGAAGGAACATATTTATTATTAGTAAGCAAACAACATTTTTATTTTTATTATTTGGTGTTATTTTTAAAGTGTTTCAAAATAATTCAAAAAAATTATAAATATTATTAACGTGTGCGTTTTTGGGGTGTGTTTTTGGGCGCAGGAGGAAGTTTGGCGCGAACTTTATATAAAACCCCCTGCTTTCTCCTCTTTCGCTGCTTAGAAAGGGGGGAGGGGGGGGGAGGGTGTATTTCATATTTTTTTTTACCTTTATACACACAAACCTTTTCATAAACCTCAAATGTTTGTATTTATGATATTTTTACCTCCCTTCCAATAAACAAACAGGAAAAAAACCGTTTTTTCTGTTTTAAAATGAAAAGCACTTGCCAATTAATATGTATAGGTAAAAGGTATTTCGCAACATACAAAAAATCGTTTTTTAAAACTAAAAAGAAAATGAAAAAATTTTACTTAATATTTATTTTATTTTTAAAAATATTTTTTTTCATTTTTGAGACTCAAATAGACGTGAGGAAGGGAAATAGGCCTTATTAAATTCTTTTTAAAAATACCTATTTTTTGAACAAATTTTCAAAGATTCCGTATCTGTAGTACGGTACGGAACAAAATTCCTATCTCTAGTTGCTTCCTTTTCGTCATTTTAAAATTTAGAAAATAAAAAAATTTTCCGTTAAAGTCTAACAAAAATTTTTTTATTTATCATTTTTTCTAATTGTACTCAATATGTACTTTTTTTTTTAATATTTTTTTTGTCTAGACTTCATTTATATATTTGATTAATTTGTATACACAACTAAACATACATATACACTTGCTTGCCTCTCCCCCCTTTTTTACCTTTATTTTTTTTTTACTCTTCGCGCATTTTTAAGAGTGTATAATGTCTCCATATGTTTAGTTATTATATGTCCACATTTAGCAACAAAAATAATAATAATAAAATTGGCCTTCTGCCCAAATTTTTTAAAACCCCCTACATGGTCGCGAGTTAAAAAAAGTAGTCGAAAGTCGAGCCGAGACTGTGAATTAACCCTGATACCTCAATCAAGATAGAGAGTCTCGACCATTACTCTAATCCTTCCCCCTACTACTACTCTCACATCAGAAATGTTAACAAAAAGAAAGGAAGAAAATTTTTTTTAAAGCTGAGGAGAGGCTTTAAAGAAGGCCTGATTATTTTTCGAGTTATTTTTTTTGGAAAATATCAGGTCTTTAGAGTTTTGAATTTTGTTTTTTTTTGGTTTGAGACTGTATTTTAATTAAGAAAAATATTTTTTTTAAACGCTTGTTTTTTTTTTATTTTTTCTATTCAAAAAATTTTATTTCCTGCTTTTTTTTTTCTAAATTTTAAATATTTTTTTAAATGTTGCCTATCACAACGACATACATTTATTAACACAATGTTTGTTCAATAAGTTTAGAAAAAAGTTTATAGAAAAATTTGTGTTTCTCTTTTTTTGAAATATACAGTAAAGAGTTGACAAAAATGTAGCCTAAACAAATTTCGTGAAAAAAAATTTTTTTTTTGAAAAAAGGGGAAAAAGAGAGGAGGAGGGGGAGGAGAGAAGGAATTAAATAAAGGGGTTTACCGTCAAAAAACCGTTTCAAACTTTTTTTTTAAATTTCCCTGTTTAATTGGCAACATAGCTACATAATGAAAAGAGGGGGTATAATGTAATTAATTTAAGTTTAACAAATAAATAAAAAAAATATAGGGGCAAGTTTCTCATATTTATTTCAAGATTAAATGATGTTCTGGTTTAATTTCTAAAAAATATTTCTATGTGTTATTAATTCTGATTTATTAATTAAATATATTCTGACTCTTCAATAATTTTGATTTTTTAAATTATTCTGATTTTTTAAATAATTCTGATTTTTTAAATAATTCTGATTTTTTAAATAATTCTGATTTTTTAAATAATTCTGATTTTTTAAATAATTATGATTTTTTAAATAATTCTGATTTTTTTTATAATTCTGATTTTTTTATAATTCTAGTTTTTATTAATTCTGATTTTTTAAACACATTTTTAATTAATAATTATTCTGATTAAAACAGAATAAGTATATATTTTTTAATTTATAATTCTGTTTACATATTCTAACAATTCTGATTTTACAAAATTCTGATTTAGTGTGGGTAGTAATGTGGGATTTGTCTATTAAACTGAAAATTATTTTTTCTTTAATAATTAAAAAAATATTTTTTTACTTAAAAATACATAAGTATTATTATTTATTATTCTCATTATTTTTGTAAAAGAAAAATAATTTTTTTTATTTAAAAACAAATTGTCTATTTTTTATTATTTTAAATAATATTTGCACATCCCCTCCCAGACAAAAATAATAATAATCAACAGATATACCTATATTTTATTTTTTTTAAAAACAAAAACAAAATCGGGTACTTAACGCCCCCACCTATGGAATTTTTCTGGCTATTTTTTTGTTTTGGTTTTTTGGACACACGAAAAAAATATCCTCTTTTCACTTTAAAAAAATTTTTTTTCCTGTTGTTATTGATACAAATCCCGGTAGCTATTTAAAAATAAAATGAAGGAATGGGGGATGGAGGATGGAACCGTCGTCGATCGCACAAACAGAAAGGGAGAGAGAGATTTGTCAAGGGGCAAGGTGTAGGTGTGTGTGTCTGTGTATAAGTGTATAATTTTGTGTTGATTTGCCAAAATTAATATTTTTACAGCTGGACTAACACGTCGAGAATAAAGAGAAAGATAAAATAGCCAATAGAGAGTGTATATATTTATTTTATAATTTTTTATTAAGGTATACTTATTTAATTTATTTAGATCATATATATCCCCCAATCTTTTAATCTCTTACCCTGTTTTTTCTTCTTTTTTCTATTCGATCTATGAATTTTTTTTTAATTTTATTTTCTTAATTAAGGTATTTTATATATATATTTCTATTTGTAATTAAATTAACAACAAAAAATATTAAAAAAAATATAAAATTTAAGAAAAATGGTTTTACCAACACCTACCACAAATGTCGAACCACCTCAACAAAAAGTTGGAGGGAATTGTGTGTTTTTATTTTTGAATTTTTTAAATTTGAAAGAAAAAATAATTTTTTTGAATGAGATGGGGGGTTTAAAGCTTTAATTAGAGTTATCGACTGTCAGTTGATCCAACTGGAACCTAGATCCAGTTAGTCGAAGTTAGGGTGTCGAAAACTCGTTGAGAACCTAAAAAAACGGGGGGAGGGGGCCAACAACCCTAATTTTAATTTTTAATTTAAATTAAAAAAAATTTTTTTTCTCAATTTTTTTTCTTAAAAAACAGATTTTGTCAATCATTCTACTCCAACAAATGTTGATTTAATAAAATGTTCCCTTTGTCAAATGTTATATAAAGAACCAAAAGTTTTGGCATGTTTTCATTCTTTTTGTAAAAATTGTTTGGAACGTCAAATAAAAATTAAACAAGAAACAACAACAACACCAAACAACAAACCACAATCAATTATTTGTCAAATTTGTTGTCAAGAAACCCAATTAAATCCACAATTAGGCATTGAAGGTTTACTTTCTGATTATGGACTAGAAAATGCTGTACAGTCTTTGGGGACGTCTACGCCGTATAGTGAGGTAGAAAAAAATTAAAAAAAAAATTTTTTTTTGATGACTAGAAATAATATAGAAATCTTTATTTTACTTTTTAATAATAATAAAAAATGTTGGCCGTCAAAAGGGTTCGAACCCGCGACCCTATTTGGGGCATAGTCTAAAACGTTAACCATTCAGCCATGAAATTGGCAAGAATCTCGCGGGCCTATTTTTTGCCATAACTTTTTCTAATTTTATCCGATTTGACTGATTTTTGTATCATTCGAAAGCTCTAGATTTTGGGGTTATTTTTCCTAGCAAGACTGTTTAGAAAGGATCATTAGTTAAAAAGTTAAAGCTCCATAAGTGCGCGCAATCGTGATTTCCGCCTTCCATCTGCCCATAACTTTTTATAGAATGTTTATAGCATGTTAACTCTGTTAGAAAAAAAGAAACCTAAGTTTAGAGCTTTCGAACGTTATTTGATCTATTCGAAATGTTTGTTGATTAAAAAAGTTATGAGTAAAAAATGACGTCGAGACCGATTGTCTTTTTTTCGATTTTTTTTTGTAAAAATTGCCCTTTAATTTTTAATTTTTGTAGCAAAGCGAAGACCTAGGATTTGGCAGTTTAAAATCCTCAGATGGATGGCCTGCACAACAAGTTCCAGATTTTTTGCCTTCTTCTAATAATAATTCTTGTCAACAACAAACAAATAATTTAAATAAAGTTCCTTCAAATGTTTGTATGTGTTTGGAGGTGGGGTTTCTATTAGAATAAACTTGAATTTTTTTCGATATTTTTCAGCATCGTCAACAACCATTAGTCTTTTTCTGTCAATATTGTCAACATGCAATATGCCGTGAATGTATTAGAAAACATAAAGATTGTAAAATTGATCGGATTGATAATGTTTCTAATAAACAAATTAAAATGATGGAGGTAAAAAAAATTTTTTTTAATTTGTTTTGAATACAATATAAATATAGAAACTTTATTTTAATTTTAAATAATAAATAAAAAATGTTAGCCATCAAAAGGGTTCGAACCCACGCCTCTACCCAGGCCGAGCCTAACACGTTAACCACTGAACCATGGAATTAACAAGAATCATGCGGGCCTATTTTTTGCCATAACTTTGCCAGTTCTTATCCGATTTGAATAGAAATTATACCGATTGAAAGCTCTGAATCTGAAGATAATTTTATCTGACACGATTGATTTGATCAGATCACCAGAAAAAAAAGTTATAGCCAAATAACTGCGTGCAATCGTGTTTTTGATCTTTATTTATCTGTAACATTTTATAGAATGATCTGATCAAAACAGCGTTGCTAGGTAAAATAATCCTCATATTAAGAGCTTTCGAATGATATAAGATTTATTCATAATGATTGAGAATTTAAAAAGATATAGTGATATAATTGGTCCTTCCCCTTAGCTCTTGCCCCTGTTTAATTATTATTATTCCAATCAAAATTTTTTTTATTTTTAAAGCATTTATTAAATGAAGCACAAATAAAACAGAATGGATTAAACGAAATGTTTCAATTAATTAATTTACGTCAAAACAATTTAAATGCAAGTTTTCAACAAGCAAAACAAACTATCGACGATACTTTTTATTTTTTAATAAAAACATTACATGAAGCACAGAAAAGTTTATATAAAGAATTGGAAGGAGCTTATAGCTATAATAATAATAATTTGAATTTAAATAAATTGGGAGGAGGAGGAGGAGAATATCATTTAGGAGTACCAGACTTACAACAAGCTAAACAAGCTATAATTACACCATTTAATCAATTGAGAGCTGGAGGGGCTTGGATTAATAATCAACAACAAAATAATAATCATCAAAATAATCGTTTTGTAAATCCGCCAATGTCTTTGGGAACAACAAAAATTAATTGTAACAGTAGTAATGATAGAAATAATATATTAGCTACATCAGCACCTACTAATAGTAATAATGGATGGGGTGGAAATAAGGTGTGTGTGTTTATTTATTTTTTAATTAAACTTTATTTTTACAAATTGTATTTTAAACAAACAAGTTTGTTGTAAAAACATGTTTTTAAAAATAAGTTGCAAATAAACTTGTTTCTAAAACAAACAAGTTTATTAAACTTGTTTGTTTAAAAACAAGTTTATTTTAATAAACTTGTTTTTATTAAACTTTTTTTACAAATTGTATTTTAAACAAACAAGTATAATTTTCAATGAACAAGTTTGTTTGAAACACATGTTCTTAAAAACAAGTTGCAAAAATAAACTTGTTTTAAAACAAGTTTATTTAAACGAACAAGTTTATTAAAACTTGTTCGTTTAAAAATAAGTTTATTTTTATAAAAACAAGTTTATTTTTACAATTGTATTGTAAAGCAAGTTTCGTCTAAATTCAAGTTTAAATTTAAGCTTTATCCCTTCAATTTTCAGCCTCTAGTTTCACTCAACTGCAGATGCGATAGGAGAACACAAGACAAATGCGAATGTTAGAGTACCACTAAACAAAATGCTTACAAAAGGGAATATTAATTAACTACAACCTTTATTTTCTTAACAACAAAATTTCAAACGAAACAAAAACAACAAACCAACAAATTCATATTAAGTAAAAAATATTTTTTTATAATTTTTTTCCATAATCACAATCTTTATATATTTTTATATATTTAATTTATAAAAGGCTTTTATTAAGTCTATATTAATTTTTTAAATATTTTTCTCGATTTTATTTATTCAAAAAAGAATTGACAAAAGCCTTTTAACCATATTTTTTATTTAAATTTTAATTTTTAAAACACAGTCAGACCTTAACTTGTTAAGGTTAAGGTCCTTAACTTGCTATATAAAACTTACTATAAGATGTCCCCTCTTTCCTAAAAGAGATATATAACAACCAATATATAGAACTCATTATTAAGAGACATTGAGTTTTCAAAAATGTATTTTAATATGATGAGGTCTGACTGTGTCTAATATTTTTAAATTAACCAAACACCACTTCCTATCCTCTAAAATATATACTACAAAAAAAGAGAGGAAACTGCTCTGCTCAAGCAATTTCTTTTATAATTATTTTTTTTAAATATTATTTTATCCATTCTATCTATATTCAAATCATTTAAGCTTTTTTTATCTTTCAAAATTACCTATCTATTTTCCTTTTTTTTTATTTGTCATTACCAACTTTTCACCAGTGCTTGGGAATTTCAATTTTGCTCGTACTAGTACTTTGTACTACCCCTATTTTTAGCTTCGTACTTGTTCCAGGTACGAGGTACGGTTTTTGGTACGAGCGTCCAAGCACTGTTCTTTACTACCTATCTTATTTTGTATTGTCTTTTTTATTGGTGATCTTCTGGGGGGTTTTTAAAAGAAAAGATTTTTTTGAAATTTTTTAAAGGGAAGATCACTAATTTAACAGTCAGGTAATTTTTTTAGACTATTTGAATAAAATAAAAAAATTTTTCCAAAAAAAAAACAAATTTTATCAAGCATTATTTTAACCTAATTTTACAACGTTTATAACAATTATTTTTTTAAAAGAATAAAAAAAATTAATTTTAATTGTTTGTGGTATTTAATTAAAAATTAAAAACAAAAATTAGAGTAATAGAGCTTTAATATTTTTGGGGAGGCGACAATTGCGTTTCTGACATTTGCGAATGTGACAATTTTTCGGGCGACATTTGCGAATGCGATTTTCGAAAAAATCGATAAAAAATCAATAAATCGATATCAATCGATAAAATCGATAATTTATTTTTAAAAAATTTTAATTTTCCAAAAAATCGATAAAAAATCAATAAATCGATATCAATCGATAAAATCGATAATTTATTTTTTAAAAATTTTAATTTTCGAAAAAATCGATAAAAAATCAATAAATCGATATCAATCGATAAAATCGATAATTTATTTTTTAAAAATTTTAATTTTCGAAAAAATCGATAAAAAATCAATAAATCGATATCAATCGATAAAATCGATAATTTATTTTTTAAAAATTTTAATTTTCGAAAAAATCGATAAAAAATCAATAAATCGATATCAATCGATAAAATCGATAATTTATTTTTTAAAAATTTTAATTTTCGAAAAAATCGATAAAAAATCAATAAATCGATATCAATCGATAAAATCGATAATTTATTTTTTAAAAATTTTAATTTTCGAAAAAATCGATAAAAAATCAATAAATCGATATCAATCGATAAAATCGATAATTTATTTTTTAAAAATTTTAATTTTCGAAAAAATCGATAAAAAATCAATAAATCGATATCAATCGATAAAATCGATAATTTATTTTTTAAAAATTTTAATTTTCGAAAAAATCGATAAAAAATCAATAAATCGATATCAATCGATAAAATCGATAATTTATTTTTTAAAAATTTTAATTTTCGAAAAAATCGATAAAAAATCAATAAATCGATATCAATCGATAAAATTAATTTTTTAAATTTATAGTGCCAAAAATTTGCGGATACGACAAATGTGAACACGACAATTACGAAAATTCCCAAAAATAATTTAAAGCTCTATTAAAATATTTTTAAAATACAATTTTTAGAAAACAAAAAATTTTCTAATTAAATTTTATACAATCACGAAATAATTAAAATCGCGATAATTAATCTTAAAGGTTGATTTTTAGCTAACTAAAAAATCAACAACAAAAAATATATTTATATATATTTTACAACAATAAACAAAAAACAAATTAAAAACCAAAAAAAATTTATGGGAGAGAGAGGGTGATGTTTTGAAAAATTTTTTTGGATTTTTTCGGTTGAAATTTTGGTTAAATTGGCCACCAAGATGGATGGATGGCCACCAAAAAAAATTTGAATTTTACGTTAAAATACAATCACTCTCTCTCTCTCTCTTTCCAACTTTAAAAAAAAATTAACTTTTCATTAAAAAAAAAGAAAAAGAATTTTAAGTAAAATAGATTAACAGTCTCTAAAGACAAATATATAAAACAATTTCTCAAGTCTCAAAAAACAAGAAGGGTTAGGAGAGGCTTTTAAAAACATTTTTTTTCTAAAACAAAAATAATTAAAGGATTGGATAATTTTTTAAAATTTTCTCAAGTTTTTTTTCTAGTTTAAAAATCATTAGCTTCGAAGCATTAGTTTGTACATTTAAATTTAGTTAACTGTACTTAAACAAAGAAAAAAGCAGGAGAAAAAGCTCGATAAAAAATCAACCTAAACGATCTATTGCCCAAGAATTATCCACTCCCCATAAATAACAAAAACAAAAAAAAAACTATAATAATTAAAACAGCTAAAATATTAAATATATAGTAATTAGTAGTTAAATATAATTTTTTTTACATAATAGAGAGGACTTAAAAAGAAATTTTTGCTTCGAAAAAATTTTTTAAATTTTCCTTAAAATATCGTTGACTAAAAACAAAAAAAAATATTTAAAAAAAAACATACATATTTTCCTTTAATTAATTTGCCAAAAAACAAAAGAAGAAGAAGAAAAACACAGCAAATATTGCTGAATTATTTTTTGGAGTTGTTTGTTAATACATTTTTAATTTTTTTAACCAACAAAAAAGCCGCGCTGCTGCTGCAAAACATAAAAACAAAACAAAAAAGAAACTAGTAGATTTTTTATTAAATCAAATTTGTTGATATTTGTACATGTAGAGACGATAATCTTTGCTGAAAAAAAAATAATAATTTTTTTAAAAGACTTTTTTTTGGAAAAATAATCAAAATTGACAGAAAACCCTTCATCCTCCCAATCTTTTTTGGTCCAAACTCTTTTAATATTCAACCATCTCAGAAAAAATTTTGTATCATTCGAAAGCTCTAATTATAGGGATTCTTTTTCCTAACGAGGTCAGTATGTTCCAATCATTCTGAAAAAAATTAGAGATGGATAAATACCAAAAATCACGATTGCGCGCACTTAAATGGCTCTAACTCTTTAAATAATGATCCTTTCAAAACAGTCCTGCTAGGAAAAATAATCCTCACATTAAGAGCTTTCGATTGCTATAAAAATCAGCCAAATCGGATAGCTTTAACAAAAGTTATAGTCATAGATAGGCCCTTGGGTGTTTCGTGAATTTCATGGTTGAATGGTTAACGTGTCGGACTTTGGCAGGTTAGGGGTGCGGGTTCGAACCCTTTTGATGGGCAACATTTTTATATATTGTCTAAAATTAAAATAATGTTTTCTATTAGTTTTTATTAAAAACGGTCAAAATTCAGAAAAGTTGAGAACAGAAAAATGGCCCGGGACCCCTACCGAAGATGACCTCGCTTCAGGTTTACTATAATAAAAAGAAATAAAAATTAACCTAGCCAAAACAACAGAATCTTCAAGAAGAGCAACATCATAACACTGTGCATGTTTAACTTTTGATTCACAAGCACCAATTAAAGTTCCATCCTTAAAAAAAATAAATTAATCGAAAAAAAAATTTTCAAAAAAAAACCTGTGAAAATATAGTCAAATTAAAATTGTTGTGATTATCAGCTACAACAATTTCTCCTTTAGAATTTATTCCAACACCAATAGGATAATTTGTAATACCCTCTCCTCCAATTTGACGAACAAATTGTCCTTCATAATTAAATACCTAAAAAATAAAAAATTTTTTTGAAAAGGGTTATGTTCATGCCCAGCTATATAAATAAGGTTTTCTTAAGTTTTAAATCAAATATAGACTAATTTTTTCCTTGTTATAGCACCCAAGAGGTCTCTCAGACTTTTACCCACAAAAATATGCCCAACCAGGAAATTTGGTCATTTTGGTGTAGCGGGATAATTTTAGGTTTTAACAGAAAAGGGGGTCAAGGTTCGAACCCCCTCAGCGAAAAACAATTATTTTCTTCAAAAATAATCATTTTTACGTTTAAAACAAATGATAACCTCTCTAAAAAATTTAAAAACAAACTTTAATAGAATGTGCCCGATTGTCACTAATCAGAATTTCTTCTTTTTCTGTTGTACAAACACCATTAGGAAATTCCAAATAACCTTTAAAAAATAAATTTAAAAAATATTTTTAACAAAAAACTAACGTGAACAACTAAATTTATGAAGTATATTCCCAAACATGTCAAAAATCAAAACACGCATAACTTTACATTCAACAACAACAATACGTCCTTTGGAGTCAACACAAACACCACGAGGATGTTGCAAAATTTGTGCTCCAAATTTACGAATAAATTGGCCATATTGATTGCTAAAATAAAGAAAATTTAGAAATAATTTATTTGAAGAAATGACATTTGAGGACAACAAATTTGCGGATTAAAAAGTTTGTCCGCAAAAATGTGTCAGTCCGCAAGAATGTCCGCAAAAAAATTTAAAAATCAAAAGCAAAAAAAAAAAACAAACTAGATTTGGATTTGATGAGTAGGTGAACGTTCAGTAACTACAAAATCGCCGGTAACGCAATTAACTGAAACACGGTTTGGATAGAGCAATTGGCCGTCTAAAAAATTTTTGACTTCTAAAAAATTTAAAATAAATACCTCGCTTGCCACATTCCCCAAACTGAAATTTGAAACGTCCTTCACGATCAAAGACCTTTAGAAGAAAAAAAAATTGAATTTTCGAATTAATATTTTTATGAAAAAAAATAAACAAGGCAGATCTCATGGACATATTTAGGACCATAACTTTTGTTTCTCAACCGACTTGAATAATTATTATACATATCAATCGAAACTCTTAATGTTAGGTTATTTTAGCTAACAGAATCAATTTGATCAGATCATACAACAAAAAGTTATAGTTAAATAAGTGCGCGCAATCGTGATTCTTCTTTATTCACTTTTAGCAGGATGATCTAATCAGAATAGAATTATCTAGAAAAAACAATCCTCAGAACACTCAATTGATATGTTATTTAAATCGATTAAAGATAAAAAGAATGAGTTTTCTGATAAAGAAAGTTATACCGAATCATGCTTCCATTTGAATTAAAATAAAAAAAAATAAATACTTGAATTCGATGATTGTTTGTATCAGCAACAATAATATCTAATTGTGCATTAACAGAAACACCGCTAGGTTCAGTAAATTGTCCTTCCATAACCCCAAATTCTCCAAATTTACAATTATATGTCATCTTTTGTCGTTTAATTTGAGAACGTGGAGGATATAAAATTGGAACAGAAAGGTCCATATCTCCTCCTCCTTTTTGTAAAGAATTTAAATTTCCTCCTCCATCAACTCCAAAAACACTCAAATCGTTCAAATCTTGAGAAAGTGCCAAAATGTCATTTGGCAACCACTAAAATTTTAAAAATAAGTTTGAAGTCAAATTGATGCTCTCCGATTATCTCCCCACGTTTTCCCTTTCTTTTGCTTTCTTCTTTCTTTTTTTCTCATAAAAAGTTCAACATGGTCAAAGGCGTCAAGTAAATTTATGGCGCCAGTGATAAATCAGGGTGTGTCAGTTCCGCCTTTTCTGGTGTTTCGTTTCTTAATCTGTTTCGGCACACCCCTGATAAACACACCCAGGGTTGGTATAGATTCTAAGGGCAGCAGCTGGTGATTCACTGCATAGATCAGCTCATAATACCAAAATTTGACTTTAATCATTTTTACTTTTTATGAGAAAGGGGAAAAGAAGCAACCAGAAGAGGGAAGTTTGAGGAGATACCTGGATCAAATTTAAAAAAAACACAAACCTTGTTATCATGTTGTCCCCCAAATCCATTAGTTCCAGTAGGTGCTGATGTAGCCAATATACCTCCGCCTCCTCCACCTCTATTTCCTGTAGGTGTTCCAAACAAATCGGAAGAATCAAAACAATGCCCTCCTCCTCCATTATTTCTTATTTGAATAGAACCTCTATGATGTTGACCTGTTGGCGCTCCTGTTCCTCCCAAAGAAATTGAAGGATTTCCAAATCCATCAGAAAATCCTCTAGGCGATTGATAACGGTTGAGAGGTGGGGAATTGATCAAATTTTGATGATTATTTTGTTGATTAATCCAAGCCCCTCCAGCCCTCAATTGATTAAATGGTGTAATTATAGCCTGTTTAGCTTGTTGTAAATCTGGTACTCCTAAACGAATTTCACACGTTTCACTACGTAAGAGTTGATTGGCATCCGCATTGAATGATAAAAAGCCTTGAAGACGAGAGTCCAAGAGGGGTTTGAAGACAATAACCTTTTAAGGGAGAAAATCTTTTTCTTAAAATTTTAAAAATAAAAAAGAAAACCTCAGTAGGGGAAGAATATTTAAGTAAACGTTGTGTAAATTCAATTGTTTGCGACATCGATTTTGTGACTTTTTCCATTTCTTTTTCAAGCATTTTTAATTGTAACTTGAAAAAAAAAAATAATCAAAAATTAATTTAAAATCAAGAGTTCATCACTGGGATCTGGTCATATTTTTTCATAGATACCCCGTAAAAAGTACCCTCCTTAAGGACCCACAACTTAAAAAGTCTCCCTAGTTCTCTGTAGAAAGGGCGTAGCCAGGGTTTCGATTTCAGAGGGAGAGGCTAAAATATTGGGGAGGGCTATAGCTCTAAAATATGGGAGTAAATCTGGGGAGCGCTATAGCCCCCTTAGACCCGTGGCTACGCCCTTGCTTTGAAGGGAGTTCTGACATGAGACTTAGAGTCTAATAGGGCAAAAAATTTCCCAAAAAAACCTGTTTATATCCATAAATACCCTCCAATTCTGTATACAATCCTTTTTGTGCCTCATGAACTGTTTGTACAAGAAAAGAGAAAGTATCGTCTATAGTTTGTTTTGCATGTTGAAAAGATGTATTTAAATTGTTTTGGTCTTGATTTATTAATTGAAACATTTCATTCAATCCATTTTGTTTTATACGAGCTTCGTTTAATAAACGCTTAAAAAAATAAAAAATTAATTTAGTTTTTAAGTTTAGGAATCTTAAAAAAGCTCGAAAAAGTTTTTAAAAAGAGTAAACCGAGTGAACTCCGACATAGGGAATCGAACCCTTCAATTTAAGGCTGGAAAGTCAGAAACGATACCACTACACTACAAACGTTGTTGTTAGGAATATGAAAATTACTAATTATCTTCAATTAACAAAAAGAAAATAAACTTCTTTTAAGCCCATAAATTGCAAACTTAAGTCTGAACTCAAAAACTTGAGTCTACAAACACGTTAAAAATAAATTAAATACCTCCATCAATCCAATTTGTTTATCCGCAACATTATCAATTTTTTCAACTTCACATCCTTGATGTTCTTGGATACATTCACGACAAATTGCTTGTTGACAGAATTGGCAAAAGAGAATTAAAGGTTGTTGACGATGCTGAAAATTCCAATTAAAATTATCATAAGTATAGTAGGAATTACGTGACCGGGAATGGAGCCTCTGAACCCTCCCGCCACTTTCCATATGTGTTAGCGAATTCGGAAAAGCTCAAAAAACCAGGGAACCCCCACTTCTAAAAATTTTAAAAATAGATCCGGCGACCTGCAAAAGATCATGCGACCTGCTGACAGATTTACACCTACGTGACCAGGAATGGAGCCCTTCCCTCTCTAACAAAAAAAGAGGGAGAACTATCCAGACTCAAAAACATTTCAAGTCAACCCGGTCCGCTATACGATAACGCTCTTCCACCCGCCCCCATGTGTTAGCAAATTGAGAAAAACTCAAAAAAATAACCAGGGGTACCCCCATTTATAAAAATTAAAAAGAAATCCAAACCTCTAAACACATACAAACATTTCCCCCAATTCTTCCATTTTTGTTAAGTTTTGTCAATTGTTGTTGTTGTTGAGGAGAATCGCCACCTCCACCTCCGCTATCAAAGCTTGGCAACAAAATATCATTTGGAGGATGACTCCCTTCAAAAACTTCCAAAGCAGGCCAACCATTGTTTGATTTTAAACTTCCAAAACCGAGGTCCTCGCTTTGCTTTAAAAAATAAAAATTTGGTAAAAACCCCCAAAAATTTATTCAAAAAATCAAACCTCGCTATAAGGAGAAGTCCCCAAAGACTGTACAGCATTTTCTAGTCCATAATCAGAAAGTAAACCTTCAATGCCTAATTGTGGATTTAATTGGGTTTCTTGACAACAAATTTGACAAATAATTGATTGTGGTTTGTTGTTTGGTGTTGTTGTTGTTTCTTGTTTAATTTTTATTTGACGTTCCAAACAATTTTTACAAAAAGAATGAAAACATGCCAAAACTTTTGGTTCTTTATATAACATTTGGCAGAGGGAACATTTAACCATCTATTAAAAAAATTTTTAAAAATATTTTTAAAAAAAATTTTAAAATTTTTAAAAGTCATTTTATATTTATTAAAGAACAGAAAATCTAAAAAAATGACAAATAAAAAGAAATGACACCAACAGGAATCGAACCCAACCAGCTCACCAGTGGTAGTCAAGAACGATACCACTACACTACCCGCATTGTTAATGATCTAAAGGAGATAACGCCTATCTCCCATAACAAAAAAGCTTTTATTAGCATTATAGCACCTCCTCCTTTAATTCAAAACCCCCCACCCCTCAATTCTATATCTAAAATAAAAAACAAAAGTAAAATACCCGCTGAACCATAGAAGCAGGATTTCCTGTCAAAAAGTTGTGCTGATGTTCCATAAGTTGATGCTGGTCATTTGGATGAGGTATAAGCGAACGATCGACCGCGGCGATGTCAAAATCTAAACCTAGAAAGGAAGGGAAGTTAAGAGAAAATTAAAAAGGAAGCTTCAAAGCTTCAAAAATAGACTCAAAAAAATCAAAAAAAAATAAAAAAAACCTCTAATATGTCCACCCCCACCACCACGAATTTCAATTCCCCCAACAGGCGATTGGCGTACTATAGAAGCTAGCATTGACGAAAGCGGGTCAGTTTCAACAGAAGAGGAAGTGCCTAGAGAATTTTCACCAGAATCGGTAATTTCCTCTTTAAAATAAATTTGTAAATTTAAAAAATTAAAATAAAAATCAAACCAAAATTCCAAAGCATTTCTTCTTTTTTTACAAATATTCTAAAACAAGAATTGAGTCTTCTAGTTAATTTTAAAAAATTATTATTTTTCTTTGGCTCTGAAAAAAAATAAAAAAAAATTAATTAAAAATTAAAATAACGAATTATAAATGAGGAGAAAAAAAATTTTTTTTAATTTCTCAGCAATGCGCCACGTGAATTTTCAAACATATGAGGAAATTAATTTAAATTATTAAATATTTATATTTTTTTCTAATTTTGTTTAATCCATATTGGAGGGATATATTTAGAAATTAAAAAAAAAATTTTTTTTTCTGTCGATAAATTTAATTAGCTATATATGGTCGTTATTTGTACAACGACCACATACACGGAATTAAATTAGAAAAAAAATCTTTTTTTAAATAAATTATTCTAGTAAATACATTTTTTTAAATTCTATTTTGGAATGTGTAGAAAGAGCTAGCTAGCTCTTTCCAAGAATTCTCCCCAACAACCACAAAACCCAAAAGTGTCTAAAACACAAGTAGAAATTTCAAGAAGGGAAATAGTGTGGGGATTGAAGAGAGACAGAGGAAAAAATTATTTTTTAGTCTCGAGATGACAATAGATCCCACTAACCAAGGAACAAAAAATTTCTTTAAATTCCAAGAAGGGAAATAGTGTGGGAAATGGAGAGAGACAGAGGAAAAATTATATTTTAGTCTCAAGACGGCAAAAGGTCCCCCTAGCCAAGGAAAAAATTTCTTAAAATTTTAAGGAGGGAAATAGTGGGAATGAAGAGACAGAAAAGAAAATAAGGGAAAATAGCGTGGGGATTGAAGAGAGACAGAGGAAAAAATTATATTTTTTAGTCTCGAGACGGCAATGGGTCTCCTCTACCCAAGGAAACAAAAAAAAATTTCTTTAAAAAAGAAAAGGACACAAAAGGGGAGACAAAAAGGAAGACAAAAAAGGTTTATGTGTGTCATAAAACCAATAAAAAAAATTTTTTTAAATAAATTCCCCACTTTTATGTTAATGGTTCAAGTCTTCTTTTAAAGCCTTAAATGCGTGTGAGAGTTGTCTTAAGGCTTAACTTCTATTTTTTGCTTCCCTTCTTTCCCCCTTCATTTTTGCCGATATAAAAAATGAAGAAAATTTACCTCGTTTCATTGACAGCCCTAAAAATATAAAGCTTTTTTATATTCACGAAAAAGCGCAAAAATTGGAAATCGATTCAACACCCAGTCCCAAAATCTCTTATATATAAAATTATATATTAGCGGCAGCAAGCGCGTTAAATCCCCCCCCCCTATTTTCCCCAACAACGACATATTTTTGTGCTTCCTCCCCTAAAAATTTTTTTCCCTCAGTTTGTGTGTATATGCTGTGTGTGTGTGCGCTCGCTGTCGTCCCGCCTTTCTAACTACCCCCAAAAAACCATGTGATTTTTCGTTGCCGCATAGAGCATCTACTCTACTAACTATTAAAAAAAGCTAGGCGAAGTATAAAACGCCCAAAGGGTTAGGGAAAAATTTTTTTAAAAAAGAAAAAAAAACTAAAATTGTGAAAATGAAAAAATGTGAGGGCGTAAAAAGTGTGGCGGCAGTTTTTATGTGTGGTGTCTTTCATTGTCTCTCCTCATTTTGTATAGTCTCTAACTTCAATTTTTCTCTTCTTCCATTAGTTTCTATAAGAAAAGATAATAATTAAAATATTAAAAATAAAAATGTAAAATAGTTGTGAAAAATACGAAATCTCTAATTTTAAAAAGGTCAGAAGGAGAAAATATTTAATTGTGTCTAATTAAATGTCAAAGTGTAAACTAGCGTAAAATAAAACAAAAAGTCCAATTTTTTCTAATTTTTGGGATCAGATTTCACTTAAAAGGTACAAAGTTGAAACATTTTTATCCATCTTTTTTGACTGTTGTCCTAAGGCAGAAAAGAGTGCAATCATCAATTTGGCCCTATAGGAGCAAATAATATTTATTTATTTAAAAGAGAACAACCATCACTTTTTTTCCTCTTTTATTATTTTTTTAATTCTCCAATTTCTTCTCTTTTTCTTTCCTTTTTCCTCTTCCCGTCTTCTCCACAGCACGTTCTGTCAACGACAGCATCAAGTGGAACAAAGATTTTAAACTTGCTTTTTTTCTTCTTCTTCTTCCTCTTCTCTTCTCTCTCGACTGGCTTTGTTATTGTGTTGTTATTGGTAGTTTTCCCTCGTACCAGGACAAAACACCGTCCAACAAAATTCCGTCCACACATTTGAGTCCACACAGATTTGGGACAGACACCTTTTAAAATAAAATTTTTATCCAGCGGGAGTATGGTACCAAGGCCTAATAGTCTTTGGGTCTAAAATATTAAGGTAGCATAATACCCACACGAATCCAATTTATTATCAGCAAAATGTACTGTCTTTATATACTCTAATGTCCTGGACGGTGTTTTGTTCGGACGGTGTTTTGTTCGGACGGTGTTTTGTCCTCCTCTCCCATTTTCTCCGTACCATCTCCTATCTCTTTCCTCCCTTCTTCTCTATTATTCACAAATTAGTTTTACCCAAAAGATCAACAAGTCCATTAGAGTCTCAAAAATTAAAAAAGAATAAATTTAAAAATCTCAGACTCTAATGTCCAAAAATTTTATAATGTTTGTGTTAACCATTAAAAACACACAACAAACATATGGGGAAGGGTAGATTGATTATTTTCACGAGTGAACTCAAGCAAGAGCGCTGCTCTGTGAGTCCATTAACAATGTGAAAAAAAGGGAAAAAAATAATCGTTTATTTTAGAGAGGTCGAAAAGTAATAAAAATAAATAAAAAAAAAATTTTTTTATTTATTTATTTATTTTTGTTTTTATGGGGCTCACAATTTAGAGAAGTAATAATAATAAACAAAAAATAAATAAAGGGGGAAATTTTTTTGGTTTAAAAAAAAAGAGAAAAATAAAAATCTTTGAAGATATGTTTGTTTACTATTAAAAAAGAAAGTGTTAAGTACATATACTCTTTTGGTATAAATTTTATCCATGGAATACTTAAAGGTTTAGGATTTTTTTCAAAGGAAGATCCTTCAAGCACTAAGTCACCTAATCACTAACCTTCTTTAATTTATTAATTATCAGATTTAAAACAGGCGCACCCAGGAAATCAACACACGCCCATTAGAGTCTTAAAAATTAAGAAGGGAAAATTTCCCAAAAAATCTTGAAGTCAATTCCATCTAAAAATGTTGTTAGAAGTAAAAAATAGACACACTAAAAGAAAAGTTCATTACCACATCTTTATGATTATTAAAAGAGAGAAAGGTAGGGGGGATAGGTCTTTAATCTCTCAATCTACAAGAAATCAAAGACCAGATTCACAAAAATCCGAAAAGCTTAAAAATAAAATTGAATTTTTTTAGGGTCGTTCTGACGCGGAGAACAACAAAACCCTCCCAACTTTTTAGTAGAAAAGAATTTTCTCTCTAATTCTTTAGTCAAGAAAAAATTTTTTTAACTGAGGTTTTTTATCAATTTGACAAAAAAAAAACAAAAAAAAATTGAAAAAATGTGTATGTATGTGTAAGAGAGTAAAATAAAATTGAATAAAATTGATATAATATGTATAAGTCAAAAAAGCAGCAAAGCAAGAAAAAAAAAACGAAGAATAAGAGAGAGAGAAGAGTGTGGAGAGAGTGTATTTGGGGATAATAGAGACAATAAAAATATTGGTACTTTTTGAATACCCCTAATTTGAGTCTCAAAATTATCCGCAAGATTAGGGTAGCTTCCCGCCCCCGACGATTTTTTTGGCAAAAAACCCCGACCCGAACCCCGAAGGCCCTACTCTGGCAAACACCCATCCCCAACACCAAAAGATCCGGGAAGCTACCCTACTACTTAAGATGCCCTCAATTAAGTCAACCCTGAAGATAGAAGAAACCTGAAGACCTATTGACCTGAAGATCTATATCTCCTTCAATCACACCAAATCCCTCGATATTCCCTTTCAAAAGGTTGTAGGTCTTCAGGAGTAGACATCCCATAATGGTCATCCGACTTGCTTACTTAATTCCACAATCACATTTCCCTGAGATAAAGAAAAGGGGTTCATCAAACTGGAGAAGATAAGGGAGAAAGGGGAGGGGGGATATTCAAAGAGTACCATTATATATATTTTTTTCAATTCATTTCAAATTTAATTTAAAAAATAATAAAATTTTTTAAAGTAGAGTAGAAGAATATCTACTTAAAACATTGGCCACATATTGAACATACCCGTTGTTATTATCATTTTTATTTTTCTCATTATTATTTTCATGTTGTTGCTGCTGTAATTTTTGTTGTTGAGTATCAAATAATAAAATTTTTGTATTTTTCTTAAATGGCGTTTTTCTTTTTCCATTCCATGGTAAATTTATTCTAGCACATACAAATGTACTTGAATCATTATTATTATAATCATCATCAAAATAGTCATCATCTTCAACAAGTTCAACACTTTCGGCAAGTCTTCCTCCACCTCCACCTCTTTTATTATTATTTATTCCAATTTTTTCTGTTAATTGTGGATGTGTTAATTGTAAAAATACGTCGGGATTGATATCCTTTAAAAAGAAAAAAATTTTTTAATTAATATTTTTTAAATTTATTCTTCTATTTTTAAAGCTAGAATATTACAGTTTCAATAATTCTGTTAAAAATTCTGATTTTTTTAAATTATTTAAAAACAGAATATTTTTATTCTGATATATAATTTATTATTAGAAAAACAACGAATCCAGGTTATTTTTAAAAAAATCAGAATTTGTAATTTCTGATTTTAGAAAATCAGAATTTGTAAAAAAATCGGAAATCAAAATTAAAAGAAAGGAAAAAATAAAAAATCAGAATTTACAAATTCTGATTTTCAAAAGACAGAATTTGTAATTTTTCTCCTTTTAATAAATCAGAATTTACAAATTCTAATTTTCAAAAGTCAGAATTTGTAATTTTTCTCCTTTTAAAAAATCAGAATTTGTAAATTCTGATTTTTAAAATAAAATACTAACAGAATTATTTTTTAACATATAAAACATCAGAATTAAAATTTAAAAACAAATTCTGATTTAACCAGAATAAACAAATACACACAAACCTCATCAATAGAAATTGGTCTAATAATTCTTTTATTAAAATTATTATTTAATAAATTTCCATTAGAATTATAAATTGTTGTAGCTGCAGTGGAAGATGTTGATGGACGTAATTGTATTGTTGAAGTAGAAGATAAATAACCATGTGGATCTAAATAATTATTTGTTGCTTGTTTCACTGTTGAATTTATTATTTTTGGGGTAAATGTCATTAAATTTTGGGGAGTTTGAAATGTTGTTGCTGTCAAAGAAGATGAAGAAGAAGATTGACCACCACCTAATTGTATTGTTGAAAAATACCCAATTTGATTCTCGTTAAAACGCCTTTTTAATGGTGGTTGAATATGTTGGTTGAGAGGTTGTTGTTGTTGACGAATATTATTTTTATTTATTTTTGAATAAATTAAAGTCTTTTTATTTTTTAAATTATTTTGTTGTTGTTTTTGTTGAGGTTGTTGATGTGCCAATGTTGTTGATGATGATGTTAAAATATTTTGTATTTTTGTTTTTAATGGTGTTGTTGGTGGTTGTGATTGTCCATCTGATGAAATTGAAGATCCTTTAATTTATTAATTTTTATTTTTAATATTGTGACGGTAAGAGTCGGTTTTTGGAAAACCTTCAGGTACCCAGAACCTAAGAACACCCTAATCAGTAAAATTATTTTAAGAAAAAAGATAGACTTTTCTTGGATCCAAGGTTGTGAATTCAAGAATTTTCATTTTTTTAGGGACCTCCTGAAAACCTCTTAGCGTATCATATAGACTTTGGGCAGCTATAATACTTTCCAAACAAAATTTTCGATATGAAACACACGATCTAACTTTTTTCTCAAACCTGCCTCTTAAAAATAAAGTCTGGGTTTCGGGTTGATCCCTAGCATAAAGAATGGAAAGGAACCAAGAAATTTCGAAAAAAAACCTCTAGATATTCCAATATTTGTTGCTGTCCCAGTTGAAGTTGTTGTTGAAGAATTATTATTATTAACCATTTTAATAGCAATTTTTTTCCCCAAACGTTTTTGTCTTTCAATTTCTTCCCTTTCTTCTTCTTCTTTAATTTTTCTTTCATATTCTTCAAAATAACAATTTTTAAATTGTTTCAAAATATCAATTATTGTATTTGGAAGTGGACAACAAATTGTTGTTGAACTGCTCGAATTTGTTGAAGAAACAAAATTTTGTTTTCCAATTAAATGCATTGTTGAAGGTATTAACATTGTTTTTGGCCCTCTTTTAGATTTTGTTAAAACAATTAAATCAACCATTTCAGTTACTAATTGTGAAACTATACGTTCATTCTCGTCTATAGGATGTTCAATTTGTTGTAGCCACTGAAAATTTTAAGGGGAAAAAATTTTTAAAAGGAAATGGGGGAAAATTAGACAACACTTTGCAAACCAAGGTCCTACAAATATCCCACTCCAAATAAAAAAGACAAAAACACAAGAAGAAAAGAAGAAGGAGCAGGGCGTATCGAAGTCATACTCATCCCAAGAAAGGTTTAGTTCCTGTTTGTCCTTCTGTTCCAACAGGCCCGTAGCAAGGGAGGATTTTGATCCGCCATCTACCTCCGAAAGTTCTTCCTGGCTATAGGCCTGTCTTCAGACAAAAACATACACAAACTAAAGACCACCAAAAATTAGTCCTATCCTTAAAAATTAAAAAGTTTAAAAAAACCTTATTTCTCTTTTCAGCACATTTTTCAAACAAATCCGTATCAAGACGAGCAAATTTTTCTTTAAATACTTGTCTTTGATCCAAACGTAAAGCATCCCTTCTCATAACATTTAATCTCTGTATTTTTTCGCCGTTTTTGATTGGATCAATTTGGACAGGATTTGCTAAAGAAAAATTTTTTTTTCAAAATGCTTCCGTCTTAAGCCTAAATCTGTTTTATCTGGGGTCTCCCGCTTTTTATTTTCTACCGCCCAAAAATTCGTTAAGGCCAATCCTTGATATATAAGTATGTTCCAAAGGTAAAGGTCGCTAAATAAACGTAGAAAGTTGTTAGCAATCCACATTTTGATTTTCGGCGTATCTTTTGGGATTTGGTATTTTGACATTATATCCCAAAGAATCTTTAAAAAATAAAAATTTTTCTTACGTTGTTCAGCTAAACGAATTCCTTGTCGAACAATTTTTGAATGTTTTTCTCGATAAATAAGTCGTTGTTCTCGTATTGCTGCTTGACAACGTTTTATGGCTCTACAATATTCGTTGAGAATTTCCTTTTTGTTAAAAATACCAGCATTCCTTAAAAAAATTGAAAGATTAGAAAATAAAAAAAAATAGAAAAAATGAATTTTACACGTGAGGAGCTGAAAATTTAAAAACTAATTTTTCGACACAACAAGCTGTTTTACAATTGAAAAATGAGTCCTCAACCAAAGAAATAACCTCTATAATACTAGAAAAATCCATCTTTGATTTTTCAGATATGAGTCGTCGAGAACAAACTTGTCAGAACCCAATCGAGAAACAAACTCGAAAAAATCGATCCACTATAAGACATGGGCCTGAGTAAGAAAAATCCCTCTGGCTACGGGCCTGCCCGACACATCTCTAGTCCTAGTTGATATTGAATTTTAATTAAAAAATAAAGAAAAAAGAAAATTGCACAAGAAACCTCAAAGGATTTTCATCCCCATCAAGCCTGCTCTCACAATATAACGGTTCATAAATAAATGGAAAATCTGTTGGCACGCGAGAATCAAGAGTTTCATCATCGTCAAAACTTGAAAAAATTTCATTAACGAACTTAAATTCCAAAAAAACCTTATAAGTTCAAGAAATCCTTCGCTAATATTAAAATTTGGGTCAAACAAATGCTTCGTTCTAAGCCCTTCTTTTCTGATACGTTCAATATATCCTTGATGCTAAAATAATTTTTTAAATTTTATTATAAAATTAAAAGATGAAGCCGAATCAGCGCGATATTTTATAGAAAAATGTCAAGAGAAAAAATTTTTAGAACGATTTTTGACAGAAACCAAAATTATATTTTTGACGTATTAAAGGAAAACCACAGCAGACTCGTAACTAGGGGGTAACGGGGTCTAGGCAACATAAACCGACAGGGTTTCGAAAAATATTGTTCTAACTTCCAAACTCATTTTTAAAAAATTAATGCTTTTCCATTACCCCTACCTAATTTTTGCGGACATTTTTAAAAAGAAAATACACAAAATAAAATCATTGCAGGACCATATTTCCCCAGGCAAGCATGATTCCATCAAAAACAAGAGGACAGCATTTAGAGGGAAATAAAGAAATAGTGTTCCAGAAACCCGCAAAGACGGAGTATGGATAAAGGAAAAGTACCAAAAAACCCCTTCAAAAAACCTCAAAACCAACCTCATTACAAAATCCAAAGTCTTTAAGCTCGTCAATAGACTTGAAATTTTGGCATCTTAATCTAGTCCTATTGCTAACATATTCACACTGTTTAAGATTGTTGTTTTGTTGTTGTTGAAGATGAGTACTACATGATTGAATAGATTCATCATCAACCATAGAATATTTGCCTTTTTTAACTGGCGGATTCATTTCTAGCAAAAAAAAAAATTTTGTCTAATAAACAAAGGGAAAAAAAAATAAATGACAAAAAAATAGAAAATATTTCAGGAGATATATAAAGGTTTTGAGAGAGAGAAAAGTGAATAAGCTCGAGATTTTAATAAGTTTACGCCTAGATTCTGGGATTGGTTTATTGTTTGGAACCAGTGCTAGGAATAGCTCCGGGAACTAGCTCCGGCGGAGCCAAGAATTTGAAATCCCCGAAGCCAGAGCCAAAATTTTAAAAGGCCGAAGCCAACAAATGACCAATACCAAACACTGATCTTGAGTTTTTCCCATGAAAAGAAAATTTTCTCCTATTGCCCTGACTCAAGTGGCAACCCTGTCAAAAGAACCCAATTTTCTCCCAATTTTTTGACTAAACGATTTTTAGAGTAAAAAAGAATGCCTAAACCTGTCTAAATTAAAATAACAAAAAATAGAATTTTTAAAATGTTTCAGTTAATATACACTTTCTGCAAAACAATATACCCACACATATTATGTAAAAATAAACGCATTTTATTGATTTTAGAAGGAGAAAAGTGGTTAAAATTGCGAATGACTAGTGAAGAAAAATTAAAAATGGCAGGCCTTTACTTGAAGAAGCACAAAAAGAGTGTAGAAAAGAAGGAGAGACAGTTGGCAAAAATAAAAAGAAAAAGTTACGAAATAAGGCGAAATGTTAAAATGGTAAATTTCAAAATACCAAAACGTAAATATTTTTCATAACACAAACAAAAACTAAAAAGAATGCTGAACTAGTGAAAAAAAGAAATTTTCAGTTCATAACCGGACAAAATGCCACTAGACTTAAATATTACAAAATGTCAGCCGGACATAATGTCTACACAAAAAATGTTCAAAAAATCAAACTAGGCTGTTTGAGTCTCCGTAAAAATTTCCTAAATTATTTTTGTTTGATTAAAAATTCTAATAGTGACCCTAGTGATAAGCGCGAATATCATTAACCAATCTTTTTATCATACCAAACTATTTTATACAAAAATTGACTAAAATATTGCATTTTAAAAAGAAATGTTAAAATAAATTTAAGTACTATTCTTTGATCTTTAAACAATTAAGGGTGTTAATTAGAAAAAATTAAAGAATTTATTTTAATTTTAATCACAGAATAAAAATAAAAGGAATTTTTGGAATTAAATAGTGTGTACAATTATAAAAAATAACTAAAAAAAATTTTTTTTAAAGCAAAAAAAAATAGAGAAAAATAAAATGCGCATTTTGAGGGGGAGAGGAAAGGGGAAAATATTTATTTATTTAATTGACAAGAAAAAAAATAAAACTTTAAATAATCTTCTTATTAAATAATATTAGGAAAAAAATTTTCTTTCAGTAAATATTAAATTTTTCTTTTGAGTTATACAGAAGAATAGCACTTCTTTCCATCCATTTTTCTTCTTCCTCGTTTTTATTAGAAATTTTAATTTTGCTTCCACTTCCGTAAAGAATTTCAGAAATTGTTGGAATATCACAGGAAAATTCAGCATTGTTGCTAATTATAAAATTAAAACTTGACGAACATTGTTGTTGTTGTTGTTGAAGATGAATAGCTATTTGTTTTGGGCGAATAAACAAATTTGTTGGGGTTGGAAATGTTGAAGGCATATTAAAACAAGCAAACACCTTAAAAATAGAGAAACAAGTTTTAAAATGTTTGGGAAAATATACTTAATATTTTTCCTAAAAACAAGTTTTAAAGAAAACAAGTTTTAAAAAAACAAGTTTTCCGGAAAACAAGTTTTCTGGAAAACAAGTTTATTAACAACAAGTTTATTTTGTTTGTTTAAAAGTTCTTTTCTAAATTATTTCCGGAAAACATGATTTTCGTATGTTTTTTCAGATGTTTTAGTTTCTCAACATTGTTTTCCGGAAAATTATTCTATTTACTTTCCGGAAAGTTTGTTTTAAAACAACTATGTTTTCCTTTAAAAACAACAAACATTTTCTATTAAATTGTTGACTGAATTTATTGTTGTTTCATTTATTTTCTGAATTCCCAATAATAATGAATTGTTAATGCCATCTTTGTGGAAAGAAGCGAAGAGAGTACAACAGAAACTATTATTAACAACACAATCTTTGGCAACACCATCACAACACGAATCAAAATTTGTTTGACACTGTTCCTCATCACTTAAATGAATACTCCAACAACTAACACAACAAAATTCTGCTATCAATGCAAATCCGTTAGTTGTGGCTATAGTTTGGAGATATTCGCGTGTTTTGTCTCTAACCAAAATTAATTGTTTGTCTAAAACCTGAAAGTACGGAATAACTATGTTTATCATACTTTAAAAATATTTTCCGTAAAACAAGTTTTATTTTATTAATGTTTTGAAGAAAACAAGTTCTTCGGCAAACAAGTTTGTTTTTCAAATGTTCTAAAAGAAACAAGTTTGTTTTTAAATATTCAAAAGAAAACAAGTTTTCCGGTAAACAAGTTTATTTTTCAAATGTCTTAAAGAAAGCAAGTTTTCCGGAAAACAAGCTCAAATTCTGATTTTTAAAACCTTATTAATTCTTTCCAACGTCCACTCAGAAAAACATTCTCCCACAAACGGATTCTCCAGTAGTCGAATTAATTCTGATCGTGAAAAACTTGTTCCTAACGAAAGCAACAATCTTTCCATGTTTACAGAAACAAGTTGTTCATTACTAAAACATGCAACTTTTTCATTTAATTTTTCTTTTGTTTTGTTGGTTTCTTCAACATTATTTGTTGTCCCTAACAAATGTTCAACGGAATGAGGGTTATGTTTATTGTCGGTATGTTTATTGTCAGCTATATTATTATCCTCATTTAATTCTTGTTTAATATTATTATTTTCTAATATTTTGTTGTTTAGGGGTTTTTGGTGAAAGGAACTATTTAATTCTTGCTTATATTCCTCCTTTTTGTCTTCACAATTATTATTAGACTTTAAATGCCAATTGTCATTATTAACAGGCTTTTTATTGAGCATATTGAGAATATTCCTGAAAAATTTTTTAATAATTAAAAAAAATATTTTTTAAATTTACATCAAATTAACCCCTTCCTTGTCTTTATTATTGCTAAATAAATGCTCATTATTTGGCGGCAACCGATTAACAATTTGGGGTGTTTTTTGTTGTTGTTGTTGTGCATTTGCTAATGCAGCCATCATAAAATGCAAACCTTGAGAAATTTAGAGAAATGAAAAAAACATGAAATTAATTGCGCGTGTTATCTTTGACTTTTATTCCAACATGTTTTTAAATTAACTTGTGTTCAACATGTTTTTAAAAACAAGTGTTTTATTCCAACTTTGTTTATCCCAACTTTGTTTTTTTCTCAACAAAATGTTTTCCAACTTGTTTAAAAATTAATTTTGTTTAGAATGTTTTGTTCATTTTCTACACAAACATGTTTTAATAAACTTGTTTTACAAAAACTTATTTTAATTCAACTTGTTTTAATTCAAGTTTATTTTTAAAAACAAACCTTCAAATTGAGGAAAACATCCATTATTTTGTTTGTTGCAAAAACCATTTGTTTGTTGTTGTTGTTGAAAATGTTGTTGTTCTTGTTTTATTTGTTCTTCAAACGAGGAAGAATTATTAATATGTTGTTTTAAAGGTGAAGGTGTTGTAGTAGATGAAGAAGGAGAAGAGGAGGAATGATTTCCAACAGAAATTGAATATTTTTGATTAAAATATAAACTTTCATCACTTTTCGATTCAATATCAACATTTTGTACAGAAAAAGGAAAAAAGGAAGAAACAGATCCAGGTGTGGAACAGCTAGAATCCCCACCACCACAGTCTGCCGTTGTTGCCCCAAGGCTAGCAATAGCTTGCCCGTGCCCGGAAGCTATCCGTTCGCGGGTATATTCAGACTTTAGCCGTTGAAATTCAGCATATTCAGCGGTATGTTTTTTCAAATGACAAGCAAGTGTACTGGTATGTGGTCCTTTAAGTTGATAAGTACAATTGCCCACTATACACCTAATAATAAAAATAAAATTACAACCTTGTTTTAATAAAAAATGTTTTTATAAAAACAAAGTTTAATTAAAACATTCCGAACATGTGTTTTTGAATTATGTTTTATTCGATGTTCATTTTGATTAAACATTGTTTTTCCAACTTGTTTTATTTAATGTTTGTTGAATGTTTTATTCAACTTGTTTCATTCAGTGCATAACTCAAACGTGTTTTGTTCAATGTTTATTTTAATTAAACTTTGTTTTAACCATATTCCAACTCAACATGTTTTTACCTGCTTAAGTTCTCTGCTTTATTATATACAAAATATTTCCAGACAGGCGTCTGCTTGTTTGTCTTTTTTTTTTATTTCCAACTTGTTTTATTTAATGTTTGTTGAATGTTTTATTCAACTTGTTTCATTCAGTGCATAACTCAAACGTGTTTTGTTCAATGTTTATTTTAATTAAACTTTGTTTTAACCATATTCCAACTCAACATGTTTTTACCTGCTTAAGTTCTCTGCTTTATTATATACAAAATATTTCCAGACAGGCGTCTGCTTGTTTGTCCCGCCCGAACGTATTGCTGCCGCTGGATTTCTATGCCAACTCCAATCATCCTCACGAAACAACTGGGCTGCTGGGGAAACTGCAACAGCAATAACACCAGGAATTGAAGGTACTTGTCCAAGTGGAGAAGGTGCCATTAACGCAGCAGCAGTTTCGGCCGTTAAAAGGGATTTTGATCCACCAGCATTGCGACGTTTAGAGAGTGATGAGGAGGATGAAGTTGTACTGTCAAAGCTTTTCTAAAAAACATGCTTTAATTGAAACTTGTTTTAGCAACTTTTAATTTAAAAATATTAAAACTTGTTACGTTTGTTTTAATGTTTTCCAACATAAACATTTTTAAAACTTGTTTTAGCAACTTTTATTAACAAGCCTATTAAAACTTGTTTTAATGAACATTTGTTTTAATGTTTTGTTACTTTTTTACTACAAAAATAATAAACTTGTGTTTGTCACAGCAAGTAAAATGTTTTCCGGAAAAGTTTATTTTTTCAAACTTGTTTTATTACCAACTTTGTTTTTAAACTTGTTTTACAACACATTACTCTAACCGTTTTGTTGTCATTCTTTCTCTTCAATGCCCGTCTGTTCAATTCCTCGTCATATTCTTGTCCAATACTTCCAGTTATTAAACTAGGCGATTCTCCTCTACTTTCCTTTCTTTCTTCTACAATTATTAAAGGATTGAAATCATTTGTATTTGAAGAAAATTTAAAAGGAGAAATGCTTTGTTCTCGTTGTTGAGGGATTGGAATATTGGAAGTTTCTTCTCCAACAAATTGTTTTTCCTTTTTAAATTTAAATTTTTAATTAAAGTTTGAAAATTAAAAATTCTCACTTCATTAACATTAATAAAACCACGCAATATTTTTGCTAAAACATCAGCGCTATTTGAAGTTGAAGCAGAGCTCATTTAAAAAATGTTTTGCTTAAAAATAAAAAAGTTTTGTTTAATGTTTTTGCTTAATTTGAAATGATTAAAACATGTTTATTTTCCCCAAAACATTTCTTAAAAATTGTTTTCCGGCAAAGTTTTATTTTTTCCTCAAAACATTTTCCAAACATTTTGTTTCCAAACAAGTTTATTTTCACACAAAACATGTTATATGTATTTAAACATGTTTTTTTCACAGACAAAGTTTATTAGTTTAAACAAACAAATTTTCCGGAAAACAAATGGTTGAGAAATGTTTTGAGGAAAAACAAACTTGTTTGTTTCGCTAAACATTTGTTTTGTAAAACATAGTTATTGTTAAATAAAAAAATTAAATAAAAAGATAAGAGAAAATAAATTGTGTAAAATTTATAACACTTGATTACCCTTTTATTAATTTTACCTAGGTAAATAGCTTAAAAAAGTTAAAGGTACTTATCTTTACAAAAACACTTTTTTTGCTTGCTTGCTTAAACAATTTATAATTTTTATTAAATATTTTTTTTATTTTTATTTTTATCTCAAAGAAAAAGGTCACAGCATCTTCTCTTCAAAGGCAAAAATCCTTAGAATTTTATAAAGGGAAAATAAGATCGTCTCAGATTGCGGAAATAAATAAAACTTTTAAAAAGGCAATATTTAAAGTATTACTCACACTTAAATAAATATAAATTCATCACAGAAAAGCGCGCAAGAATATAGCAGGATAAAAAAAAGACAAGATATATTTAAGGATTGTTTGGTTTCCAAAAAAAAATTTTTTGTTGAAAGAGATAGAGGGGTGTGACCATAATATCGGCCAATTTAACAAAAAAAAAGAGGCGTCGACCCATCAGCAGTTTTGAGTAGAAAAAAAGATGATATTCAAGTATATAAACATAAATAAATATATAATACTCTTGGCCCTTCCAATAATTTTTGGTAATGTTTTAAACCCAGAAGATCGAATTAAAAATAAATAAACTTGAATTAAAACAAGTTTATTTTTCTTCAAAACTTTCCAGACATTTTGTTTTCCGGAAAAGTTTTAATTTTTCGAGTAGAGATGTTTTTAGAAAAGAAAGTTTATTAATTTAAACAAACAAGTAAAACAAGTTTAATTTTCAAAAAACTTGGAAAATAAGAAACAAACATTTGTTTCCGGAAAAATTTAGTTTCTTAAACATTAGTTTTAGCTAAACATGTTCTTAACAAAAAAAAGTTTATTAATTTGAACAAATAACTAAAACAAGCTTAAACTTGGAAATTTAGTCTAAATATTTAGGAAAATTCAAATAATATGTATAATCTGATAATAAACCTTAGTTGGTGTGATATTTTGGAAATATTCATTACAATTGAACTTTTTTGACGAGAAGAATTGACATTTGTTTATAAAAATTGTGTGTCTCACTTTGGTACTTTTTAGGTTTTTAGGGGTGGATATCCCCGCACAATTTAACGCTTCAAAGGGAAATGGACGGAGAAGGGGAAGTTGGAGGGGAGAGATTGAATTGCAAGAAAAATTTTGAGGAAGAATAAAAAAAATAAGTAATCTAATAAAATAAAAGAATAAATATTTATCGTTTTTAGAGACCATTTTGTTTATAAAAAATTTGTTTATTTAAACCTAAACCTTTTTTCTTCCCCAAAAATCCTCTAAATACCCAAAAAATATTCTTTTCAGTCACCGGAAGGATTTTCGAGGAGAGAGAAGACAAAGTTAAAAAAGAAGAAATTTGTAAATGCAATGGACCGAGGTAAGCGGTGAATCCTTTATTTTCCTTTTACTCACATACAAACCTCTTTTTTAACTTTTAGAACGACATCAAAGTCACAAATGCGCGAAAATATAATAAAAAAAGTTTTTGTCTGGTCAGAAAATGTATAAAAATATAAATTTAAAACTTAAAATGTATTGAAACTAAAAAATTAAGAGTAAACTTAAAATTATTAAAATTAAACTTGAAAACACTAACTCAAGTATAATTAAAACATTAAAAACAGAAAACTTAAGTTAGATGTTTTCAGGCAGAAAACATGTTTATTTTCCTTAAAACATTTGTTCCAAACAGTTTGTTTTTCGGAAAAGTTTATTCTCTTTCTAAACATGTTTTGCGGAAAAAAGTATATGTTCTTCAAAACATTTTTCCAAACATTTTGTTTCCCGGTAATGTTTTGTTTGTTAAAAGATAGAAAAACAAACTTGTTTCTTATTATGTTTTCAAGTTTATTTAAATTCACTATAAAATATTAATAAAACTTGGAATTATTTTTAAAGTTTGAAACACCTTAAGAATGAGAATTTTTAGTTGCGCCAAGGTAAAAGGTGGGTGGAAAGAGCGGTAGAGATGAAAAAAAGATACAATTGAGGTATAAGGGGAGAAGAAGGTCATTTTTTGAGTTAGCACTAAAAAATGATTGGATAGAAAATGAGTAAAAAAAGAAAAATGTATTAAATAATGATTGCATTAGATGGAAAAGTCAAAAATAACACATGAATAGATTTTTAAATTTTTTAATAAAATATAATTAGGTAGAAAAATTGAAAAATTAAAAAAGATTGAAGAGAAAGTTTTAGCATTAAACTCTGTAAAACAAGTTTATTTTTCAAACATCCAAACATTTTCCGGAAAGGTTTATTTTAAAAAACATTAAACATTTAAAATGTTTCCAACAAGTATTTCCAACATTTGTTTTCCGGAAAAGTTTATTTTTAAAAACAATGTTGTTCAGTGTTTTTAAAATGTTTTTAAGCAAGTTTATTTATTTAAACATGTTTCTAAAACAAGTTTATTTTGTTATAAATTTGTTTCGTTAATAAAAAAAAGTTTATCAAAAATCCAAGTATGCGTTAATATTTAGGAGAAAGAGAAACGGGCTTATTATTTTTGACGTCCCCAAATCATTAGTTGCCTAGTTTTTTTGGCATTTTTTCCAACCACGTCTATTATTAGTCTTCTCATTTTTCTCATCAAAACCTTAAAAAAATGCCAATTTTTCTGACCCATTTTCTATCCCTTGGGAACATCAAATTGCGCTGTGTCAAGTCAAAATTTCAAAAATGCGTTATAAGCGTAACTTAAATCTTGATATAACTTTCACCGACTACTTCAAAATTTAAAAAAAATAAAGTTTCAGTCAGTTATTTTCTTCATTTTTTAGTAATGTGGTATTCCTCTGTGTATTAGTTTTGACGAAAAAATAATATTAAAAAAATGAAGAAATTTATACTCAAAAATAAAGAGTTAAAAATAAATCTTGAGAAAACAAACTTGTTTTCCGGAAAAGACTGAAACAAATATGTTCAGAAGAGAATAAATAAAGCATTCCTGAAAACATATGTTTAGACCAAAACATTTTCAGGATTATAAACATTTCCGGAAAACAATTAAAAACCGGAAAACATTACAGACATTAAACATTTTCTGAAAACATCAAAACATTTAAATGTTTTGCTGAAAACATTAGAAACATGAAATATTTTCCTTAAAAACATTAAACATTTCCCGGAAAACAAAAAACAAACAATTCCGTAAAACATTAAAAACATTTTCCGGAAAACATTAAAACCATTTATATGTTTTGCTGAAAACATTAGAAACATGAAATTTTCCCAAAAACATTTAAATGTTTAAAATCCAAGTTTAATAAATGTTTTGAGTTTAGAAGGCGTTTCTGCTAAAGCTTCTCTCTGCTTTTTCACAGCAATGCGCGAATAACTACTTAAAAAGGGTGGAGTGAATAAAAAAAAGAAAAGAGAAGTAAGGTTTGTATAAAAATGCATGAATGAGAGGAGAGTAGTTAGTAGATAAAACACGCAAAAACATACGGTAATCCTTTTGCAAGCTTTGCACCTTCTTTTTTCTTTCTTCTTATTCTTCCGGTCGAGTAAATTTTCAAAAAAAAAGTATTTATTTATTTATAGGAAAAAGGGATGAGGATTTGATGTGTAGTAAAGTGGATTTTTTAAATTATTTTATGGTACAATAAAGTTGGTAGAAATACAAGTTTTAAAAATAATAATTTTATTTAAAGAGTCAATGACTGTCCAATTGAGTGAGAGTTTAGAAGTAGAAAAGGTTTAAAGAAGTTGAACAGAATGAGAAACGAACAAAAAAAGGAAAGAAAAGTGCGTAAGAAGAAGAAGCCTGATATAAAAGAGAACAAAAAAAGTTTATTTTTTGACAGTAATTTAGAGCCTGAGGGAATGGAGGAATGGGCAAGCTTTTCCCAAAAAATATTTAGATGGTAAGAAAAAACTTTTCTTAAAAATTTTCTTGATTTTTTTAAAATTTTCTGAAAATTTTTCAAAATTTTATTTCAAAAATTTTTTCCAAAAAATTTTTTTTAAAATAATAAACATGATCTTTTGGATGTTGAATTTAGGTGTTGAATCGCCAATAGGCGCATTATAATTTTTATTTTTCCTAATAAAAAAAAAGTTGGGGGAGTTTTGAGTTTTACACATTTAAAAACATTCCCTCCAACCTTCCCTCTACTTTACTTTACTTCCCCTTCATAAATATCCTCTCACAGTTTTTCTACTATTCATTTTCCCGTCAACCTACTAAATGGATTAAGAGCAACATAGGAGGAAATAAATATTAAAAATATTGTAGGTTTAAATATGTGTCGAGTGGGGTTTTAAGTGTGATTAGTAGTTAAAAATAAAATTATTTTGAAAAAATAAATTTTTAATAATAAACATCCGTTGAGTATAAATATATCGGTCAGGAATGGATTATGGTAATTTTTAATTATTTAAAATAAAATACCTGAAAATTTTATATTTTTTGGAGGAATTTATTTGAATTAATTTATTAGATATTTTAAACAGTAAGAATATCAGAACAAACTTTTTTAATAGACAAAATAAATTCTGAAAGGGTTCCGGTTAATTCCGGAATTATAAAGAAGGTAGTTATTTAGGTAATAGTATAATACTTTTTAATAATTTTACTTATAATAAAATAAACCTTCCGGAAAATTTTATTAGTCGGAAGTTATAAATTCCGGAATTTTAATTATAAAGTTCAGGAAGAAATAAAGTTCAGGAATATTATAAAATTCAGGAAGATATAAACTACCGGAATTATAATATAAAATTTCCGGAATTGTATAATTATAACCGGTTGCTCCGGTTATAAATAGGATATTTATATACAGGTTTTCAACGGTTTCCTGATAACCTTTAAACCTATAAAAAAATATTAAAAAATATTTTACACCAAAAAATGTAATCATTTTTGTCTATTAAAAAATAATTAAATAAATTGAAATTTTTTTGTGATAATAATAAAAATTATTTTAATTTTAAAAAAGTAAATTAAGTAAATTAAAAATTGTAAAAAGATTATGGAAATAAATATAAATTTGCGGGTTGAGTGTTGTGTTAAAAAATAAAAGTAAGAAGATAAATATTTGGTAAATAGTCAAAAATCTAATCAGACAAATTGACAGATTAATTTTTTATATGTTAAATTCCAAATTAAATTCCAAAATAAAAAATATTTAAATTGTGCTGATTTGATCATTGAATTTTTAAGGAAAAATTTGTAACAAAATAGGGTTGCCGATCTTGGAAAATCTTTGGATATCCAAAGCCGAAAAAACCTCGGTTCGGTTACGAACCGGCAACTCAAGTAACAAACATTTTTAATAGAAAAAGAAATTTTGAAAGTTGTTCCGGTTGATTCCGGAAGTATATAAGAAATAATAGGTAGTGAATTTTGACTATTTTAATAAAATAACCCTTCCGGATGAAGTTTAGAGAAATAAAGTAAAGATTAAAAATCCCCCAAAATAGGAGAAAAATGAAGAAGGAAGGAAGAAAAATATTTTTATTTTATAAAACAAATTTTCAGGTGTTGGCAAAACACGCAACTTTTATTTTAAAAAATATTATTGTAAATATTAAAAAAAAGGTAAAAATTGGTTGGTTGGCAGAACAACATAAATACCTCTCACCTATACATTCATAAACTGTTTCTCTATATTATATAGTATACGTTTAATTTTTTAAGTAAAAATCATCTATAGCCACGCTGACAATAAAAATAAAAATTTTGATAAAATTAACAAAAAAAAATATGTAAAATTTAGAGATAGAATGAAAGATAGGTAATGGTATTACTAATACATAAATGTGTGTAATGTAAATAATAAGTACAGTTGGAGAAATATAGCGGTTATAGAAATAAAAATTCTGGTTGTTCCGGCTACTTATGTATTAAAGGTTCCGGTTGTACTTTCCAGACAGTTTCAGTTAGAATGTTAAATTAAAAAAATACTTTCCAGTTGTTTCTGTTATATTTTCCGGTCGTTCCGGTTTAAATAAATTTTCCTGTTTATAACAACTTCCGTTTAGGTATATTATAAATTCTAGTCGTTCCGGTTGATTCCGGAATTGTATAGTTATTTTCCAGTTATAATTTATATTACAGTTCTAGTTAGCATATTAAAGAAAATATTAATATACTGGAAACTACTAGATTACAGCTCCGGTTAGTAATATTAAATAAATAGTACAACAACCAAACTTTATATATATAGTCGTTTGTAGTTCCGGTTATTTCGGTTACTCTTTTTAACATCCCCAAAAATTATAAAATTAGTAGTTAAAGTTGTTTTCAAGTTGTTGTACTATTTTAGTGTAAAAGAGTGTTTTGACAAGTTGACGCACTAACCGAGATTACGGATTTAATGAAAAGTGCCTCTTGTGTTTTCCCTCTCCCTCCCTATTCAAAAATTCTTATTCCTCTTCATATATACTACCCAAACAAACAAAAATATTTTTAAAGAGGAGGGAGAGCTAATAAAAATATAAAAATAATTAAATGCTTGTAAAAATTTTTTCTTTCACTCCTCCCAAAAATATTTTAAATAGAAATACTAGAACCTCTCCATTTATATTGTGCCCTTTTATTAGTAAGAACAATTTAGTCGTTTGTATAAAATAGGTGCAGAAACACTTAAATATACTAAAATATGTTTTAGCAAGTTGGGAATAATAATAATTGTTGAACGGAGTGAATGAATAAAATACTAAATGGCTTTTTAATAAAGCAATGGAGTATATGAAAAATAAAAAAAAATTGGAAGAAAAAATCTGAGCAAGTTGAACGAACAAATCAGAAGAAAGAAAAGGAGTTGATCATTCTTTACGTTTTTGGGTCCTTTATAAAATAAGAGATTTGGACGTGAGTGGATGTGAGTTATATGAAGGTTGAAAGTCATTAGATGATCGAGAAAAAAATTATTAAAATTTCAAAAATGGAGATAACAAAATTTTTTTAATTTCAGGTTTTATCTTTAACAAATATTAATAAATAAATATAAACCTAGCAGAAGGTGTGAAAAGCTAAAAATGATTAAAATCATAAAATTGCTGGGAAAATATCAAACGGATATTTAGACGAGAAAAGAGGTTAAGAATAAAATAAAATGTTGTAAAATTAAATGGGAAATTAATGTAGTAAGTAAAAGATTTTAAAAAGTGGGGGAAAAGGTAAAAAAGAAAAAAAAGTTTTGAGATTTTATTTATGTTGAGAAAAAAGTGCAGAAACAGAGTAAAATTTAATAGGAAGAGAAAAAGTTGTTTTAATATAAAGCTTAATGATTAAAATAAAAATGATCGTTTCCGGAAAAGTTGGAAATATTTTTTCAATCAGAATTAAATTAAAACATGTTCCGGCTATATTTGTTCTAACATGTTCTGAGGTTATTCTGGTTTTTATTTTTGTTGTTTAAATAAAATTCTGATTTTAAATAGTCTTACTAATATAAGTAAATGTTTGTATGAAATTCTGATTATTGAGATGTTTATATGAAATTCTGATTTTTAAATATTTAAAGAAACTTTGTTCGAAAATATATTTTGTGTTCTTTAAACTTTTCTATATAAATAAAGGAAAAGTCAAGAATGAGTAAATTGTTTTAATTAAACACACCAAGTGATTGATTGACCAACGGCCAAAAATAAAAATAATGATCAACAAAGAATTTTAAAAAAATTGGAATGGATATGTTGGAGGGAAATAACGATACTATGGCAAAGAAAAATTAAAAATTGATATCTGTAAATAATAGAAAAAAATTAACATTTCTTTGATGTTGCATTTTTATGTCAACCTAGAGGAGTAAAAAAAAGTAAAGGAAAAATATTTGTTGAGAAAAAAAAAAGATTAATTTACACACATTAGGGAAATTAAATGAAAAATGAGTGTGCTAAGAGGAGTTGGATAAATAAATAAATATATTAGAATAATTTTAAGGTAATGTATGGATAAAAAATATTAAGAGGAGGATTTGACATTTATGGAGTAAAGAAAAAAGGTGAGATTTTTCTTAAAAATAAGTGGGGTACAAATTAAATATAAAATTTGAGTATAAAGGGGTACAGTAGAAATAGATTACTTTTCCGGTTATTCCGGTTGCATTAAAAAGCTTCAGGATGATTCTGAAAATGAGCAAAAGTGATTCCGGAAATATAAATAAATATAAATTAGGTTTTCCGGTTGGATTCCGGAAGAAATAAAAATAAAAAGCTTTCCGGTTGAATTCCGGAAAAAATATAAATAATAAATAATTCCGGTCGGATTCCGGAAATAAAATAAACAGAAAATAAGTATTCAGGCTTATTCCGGAAAAAGAAAATAAATAATAAAAGTTTCCGGTTGACTCAGAAAAAAATAAGAGTTGTTGTTCTGATTTAATTTTATAGAGGAATTAATATTGCTTAGATGTTAAGTCTACTCAACCTTAATAAACACAAATTAAGTAAAAAAAATATGTCCAGTACATGCCTCAAAAAATTATTTAAAGGGTTTCTTTATTCAATAAAATTAATCGAGAAAAGTAAAGCTTACGGAAACGGTTAAGTAAAGCCACCTGAGAGAGAGGGAGACAAAATTGCGCGGCTAAATGCACTCTTGGGCTATGGGATTGACAAGTTATTTTAGTTGAGTTATTAATGCCTAAAGTAAAAAATAAGAGAAAAAATGCCGAGAAGAGTTTAGAAATAAATGTGAGGAGGATTAGGTTGGTATATATAAATTTAAATTTATAAATAAAAGTATTTTTAATTGAGCGAGGTAATAATGGGCATTAATTATTGAGGGATTTAAAAACAAGTTTAAAATAGAAAAATACAAAACAAAATCAGAATAAAATTAAGAATCAGAATAAGATTAAAAATCAGAATAAATTAAAAACATGAATAAAAATTAGGTAATTGGTGTTGTTCTGGTATGTATTTCTCTGCAATGTTTTAAATTAATTCTGATTTAATATTTTTGTTGACTTAATTTAATGTTCAAACAAAATTCTGGTTTATTTATTATTCTAGAGTATGTTCGAATAAAATTCTGATTGTTTAAATAAAATTCTGGTTTTTCGCAAAAAAGATAGCTTGTTCAGATAAAATTCTGGTTTCCATATAACACAAAAAAAACTAGAGTATGTTTATGTTCAAGTCTTATTCTGATATTTATTTGACAAAACAGAGAAATACAATTAAATATTTCCCCCCATATTAATTACAACTTCCGTCTATTACTATACCATTAACGCATTTTCGTGTTTGCAACTAGGTTTGCGTGCAATAACTCAATTTGAGGTATGTTTCTTTCAATTATTCATCCAGAAAAGAAATAAGTTGAGATGAATGGAGAATAATTTAAAAGGTTATAAAATAAATGTGAAAGGTGGAGGGGGTTTTTTGAAATTCCTGGAAAATTTTTTTCTGAAATTTCCGAAAAATTTTTTGAAAATTTATGAAAAAAAATTTTTGAAATTTTTTTAGTTTCTGAGAATTTCTGAAATTTTTTTTGAAAATTTTCTGAAATTTACGAAAAAAAAATTTTTTTTTAATTCCGAAAAATTTTTCCAAAAATTTTCAAAAATTTCAAGAAAAAAAATTTGTTTGAAGTCGAAAAAAACGAATTTTTAAGTTTACTCATTTTTACACCTTTTTTTGTCAATATCCCCAAAATGTGTCTATTCATAAAAATAAAAAGGTTACAAGTTAAACACTTTAAAAAAACTTTTTTAAAAATATTTTCTCGCTAAGGGCAACTAAATTGACTTACCCAAAATTTAAGTCAAAAAAGTGTGAAAAAAAGAGAAATTGGCACTTTGAGGACAAAAGGTTATATTTTTAAAAAAATAAATTATTGAGGTAAACAAGAAAAAGGTAAAGAAAGTTTGGTACTTTTCCGTTAATCGACCGCAAATCGAGTACCAGCCGACTTTTGAACGGCTATAACTTTTTTAATCTTGATCCAATACAAATGAATTTTATATCATTCGAAAGCCCTCGATAAGCTCTATCTTTTACCCAACTGTATGGATCAGCTCTGATCACTCATAAAAAAGTTACAAGTCAATAAGCGCAAGAAATCGTTGTTTTTCACTATTATCGGGGTATAACTTTTTTATGAGTGGTCAGAGGTGATCCATACTTTAGGTAAAAGAAAGAGCTTATCGAGGGCTTTCGAATGATATAAAATTCATTTGTATTGGATCAGCATCAAAAAGTTATAGCCGTTCAAAAGTCGGCTGGTACTCGATTTGCGGGGTCGATTAACGGAAAGGTAAAGAAAGTTTAAAAAAAAATAAATTTTTTTGTCCAAAAAAATGTCCCCTAAAAATGATATAAAGCCTTCGTTTCTATTTGCAAACACAAAAAAAAATTTTCCCGAAAAAATGAGTAAGAAAGGTTAGTATTAAAATAAAGGTATGTGAGTTGATAGGTGGTGAAGGTGGTAGGAAGAAAAGAATAATAAAAGGGTTTAAAAAGCTTTGATTAATCATTCTTTCAAAAAACCTATATTTTAAAGGTAATAGCGTTCTTATGAGAAAAAATGAGGCGGAAGAAAGAAATATTAAAATAATAAAAAAAATAAATTTTAAAATTAAATTAGGGTAGCACCCCGTCCTCTCGACGAATTTTTAGGCAAAAACCCCGACCCGAACCCACAAGGCTCTATCCGAGCACACCGAAACCCGACACTCCCGCCCCTGAAGGCTCGGGCTGCTACCTTAACTTTCTTGAAATAAATAAATACGCCCACCTCTCGTTCCTCCATATTTTGAATTTCCACCACATCTAACTCCCATATTTACATTTTATTAATATTTAAGTAGTTTTATGTTAAGCATTCTTCAGAATTTGTGAATTATTGTTGTTGCAATATTTGTTGTTTTGTAGGCTATTGTTGAAATTTTTCTTAAATTAGGCAGAATTTGTTGATAATAAAGTTAATAACCGTTTATAAGGCCTAAAAAAGAAAAAATACGGAAATAAATTACAAAAAAATTACAAAAAAAATTTTAAGAAAAATTGGAAAAATTGAAAAAACGCTTTTAAATTACACAAACAACTTGGACGTTTGAGAGCGTCGCAAATACACTACACTAAATAAATTGGCACTAAAACGGCGTAATTAAAAGGTTATGTGAAAAAGATAAGGGGAAAAGAGAGAATATTAGAGAGCTAGAGAAAAGTTTTGTTTTAGTAAACTAGAGTCTTAAATAAAATTTGCTTGATTATTTTAAGTAGAGGTCGGCAAAATCGCATTCACGGGATCCAGTAACGGGATTTTTTTCAAAATTTTTTACGGGACAGGATCCCGCGGGATTAATCCCGTAAATCCCGATAATCCCGTTCCTCGCTTAAAATACAGGATTTCTGGACAGGATCGCGTAAAATTTCGTACGGGATCCTGTCCCGTGCCGATCTCTAATTTTAATTTCTTCTTAAATTTATGATTTTTCTTGCAAATTTTTTTTAAATTTTCTTTTTAGATTTACTCAAAACTCTACTTAAATGTCTTTTGTCTATGAATCTAAACATCGTAATGTAAGCATTATTTACGATAAAGATGCAGGATTGTCTCTAGATATAGAAAAAACATTTCAAAGTCCACAACAAAAACGTTCCACAAATTCTTCTGGGAGGTCCAGTCCTGATGGGAATTATTGTTGCTCTTGTTTGGTATTTTCTTTGGTCTTCTCTTTAAAAATTTTTGTTTAGGAACTTGTTGGTGGCAAATTATATACTTGTACTCGATGCAAATCTTCTTTCCATTTTGTTTGTCACTTTCCGCCTTTGATGGTGAATAATAAAAGGGTGGATACTCGCAATTGGATTTGTAATAGATGCCAAATGGAAATTTCTCAAAAATTTGAATATATTGCACATTTAAACAGTCAGGTTTGTATTTTAATTTTTTATTAATGTAAGTCTTTTTAATCTTTTTGACGTCCTCTCGAAAAAAAGGTGCCAAAATTTAGCGTTCTCAGGACATTTATTTTAGGGAAGAAGAGGGGTCCAGATGTTTAGCATTTAAGGAGCTTACCAGACGGGGGTCTATCAAATCAGTTTATCAAAAAATAAGGTGAAAGTAGTCCCCCCGGTAGGCAATAAGATATGGACCATGCTCTACACGATGGTATAATTTTCATTTAAAAATTTTTACTGACAGTTCGAAAGGTCAGTTTTTATTTTTTTCTCTATCCCTTGTCAGTCGATAGAAAGCCTGTACTTGGTTGATGCCTGCCCGTGGCTCTACCTAGCTCTCTATTGATTTTCCCTTCAAAACTTTTCTAATTTTTAAAGGATCCACAACAACGAGAAGATTACCACAACAAAATTTTTATTCGCTTTTTAATCAAAAATCGTTACAAAAACAAAACATTAAGGGATCTTGCAAAAGCTATGCGTGCTTTAAATTCGAGAGAATTCTCACTAGGAGGTCTTGGAGTGGATGACTGTTATTATAAATTACCTTTTGATGAATTATTTAATTTAAAGAATGATCAGAATTTGGCCAAAAAATCGTGTTTTTATTGTCGAAGGTTTTCTTTTAATTTTTTGAAAATTTTCCAAAAATTCTGGCCGCAAATTTTTTGCGGACTGGAAATTTTCTTTAAGTTGTATAATTTTTTAGGTTAGAAGAAAAACATGTTATTTCTTGCGATTTTTGTCATGCCAAGTTTTGCTTTGATTGTTTGACACCTCCATTAACTGCCTGCTCGAATGAACGTTTTATGTGTCCTTTACATGTGGAGAAATTTGTTGTAGGTATTTTTGTTTATTAGATTTAATTTTTTAACTCGTCTCAGTTGTCATTTTGATTTTTAGTTTGGTTTTTCGGTAATACGTTGGCTGATCTCATTTTGTTTTGACTCTGAAACAGTGAGTCGGTTTTCTGGTTGGGGTTTTAAAATCTCTTAAAGATTGGGTTTCGATTCGAAAAAAGCCTAGGTATCGAGTTTCGGGTATTCCAATCCAGCTCTGCTCATATCAGAAATTGTTTTCATCTTCAAAAATAATTTGAGAACAAATTTCTAATTTTCAAAGACTTTTTTTTATCATTTAGATTACTCAAAAATATTTTTTTCAGGATTCTCATCTTGTCAACTCTTTAAGAGTTACCGACCGAATAGCTTTATGGAAAGAACACAATAAATTGGATAAACCAGAGCCCTTGGCTGTTTTTTACGATTTTTGTACAAAATTAAAAGACGAAAAGGACCAAAAAGTGACTGAGGATGTTCCAAATATTTGTTTGGAAGAATCTGGAAAAATTGAAAAAATTTCCAAAAGAATTGGAAAAAATGTGAGATTTGGAAAAACAACGTTTGAAGTAAATAAACAAGTAAAGGAAGCTTATAAATTTTTTCAAAATACTCGGGATATGTTTGAAAATGAATTGAAAGATGTTGAAGCAGCTAATATATTGGTTGGAATGAGGAATGGTGGACAAACTAAAAAGTTTGGAATTTTTTATTTTTTTGAATTTTTTTTTAAATTTTGTTTTAGGCTAATCAAGTCAGAGCCTATTGTTTGGACTGAATATAAAGCTCCTTGTAATATTTACAATGATTCTTTCGTTCCCAATTTTCATCCAGGTTTTTATTATTTTTTAATTTAAAAAAATATTTTAAAATTAAAATAATTTTTTTTTTGAATATTTATGTGTCCCTCGGGGTCTTTAGGAGCTCCTTCCGAACCGTTAGAAATTAAAAATAACAGAGAAAAAAAAATTAATTTTGCATTTTTTGATCTTATAGTGTAGAGCTTTGTCACTTTTCTATTGTCAATTTATGCCTTTTTCCTCTACGGAGCCAAAATTAATTAGTTGTGAGGATTTGAAGATTCAAATAAATTATTTTAAAAAATTATTTAAATTTAAAAAAAATAATAATTTTTACTCACAAAAGATTTATTAAATAATAAATTGCCTATTTATGCTGCTTTACAATTACTTTCTGGTGCAGATTTAATTGAAGAAAATCATTGTAAAAATTATTTAATTCCAATTCAATCAAAATTTGTTACAATTGGAAGTGGATTATTATTAAAAAATAATTGTATTGATTTGAGGTTTTTTTAAATTTTTTTAAAATAATTTTTTAGTCGTTTTTCTTCGTGTAGACAAGTACTCAGGCAACACGTTTTAATTTTCTTTGATAAGGTTTGTTTAAATAAACTTTTAAATAAAATCAGAATATTTGTTTTTGACTGTGTTTTGTTTGTTTTACTATAACATTATTCTGATTTTATGTAATGTTCAGATTTAATTCTGATTTTCTTGTTTTGTGTGTTTTTCTGTTTTTATTTTTAATTGTTGTGTTTTTGTTCTGATTTTTTTATTTTCATTTTAATGTTCCAATTTTATTCTGATTGTTTGTTTTGATATTCCATGTTTTAATATTCTGATTTTTGTTTTGTTATTTGTTTTTTCTGATTTTTATTTTTAATGTGGTGTTCGAATTCAATTCTGATTTATATTTTCACTTTGTTCTGATTTCTATTAAATACTCTTGTTCAAGCAAGAAAGAAACACAAGGATAAATAAATCAGAATTAAATCTGAACAATTGGTCTAAACAATATTCTAAACAAGCATTTTTAATTAAAACCAGAATTTAATATTCTTTTTAGTGCAAATTAGCTTTTGAAATGGTGGCTTTGACTCCTTACAACGAACTGCTTAAAAATTGTGATAAAAATATTTGTACATGTTTGAATCAAAAAATAAAATTGGAAGATTTAAATGATTCTCATTATTTAATTCCTTCATATAAAAATTCTTCAACTTTGTGGAGTGGAGCATTAATAAGAATTGGATGTTTAAAATTTATTTTTGTTGGATTGGGTGCTTTATGAATTTTTTTTTGAAAAAAAAAAGTTTTTGATTTTTTTGAAATTTTTTGGAAATTTTTTTTCTAAAATTTTTTCGAAAAAAAATCTTAATTTAAATAATTAAATATTCTATTTATTTTATTTTTTTTTCAAATTGCTGTTTTCAAACAGAAGAGAGAATATTTTATTTTTTATTTATTTTTCTACATTTAATAAAAGTTTGGTGGTGTGTGGGAGAAGAATAAAGAGGTGGGGGTTTAATTTTGTCTAATTTTTTCTCAAGTTGCCTTGGTAACTTGAGAAAATCAGTTTTTGCTTTTATTAAATTTTATTTTTGTAACTAATTTTTGTTTTAAAAAATTTTTTGGTTTAAAAAAAAATTTTAAAAAATTCCAAAAAATTCTTTTATTTTTAAAATGAATTTAAATTTAAAAAAAAATTATTTTTTCAGAAAATGTTATAAAAAAAATTTTTTCAGAAATGCCCAATTTAAATGGAAACCAAGAAATAATAAGAGGACCAATTTCTGAAGCAGAATTACATGAAAAAGAATTTGTTACGCCAGAAGATGTTTTACGATTAAATTGTGTTACTGAAGGTATTTTTTGTTTTTAATTTAGTGGATCAGAGTTTTGGGTGTTTTTGAAATTTGGGCTAAAATCAGAATTTTTTCCGCCAAATTTACATGGTAAAAACCACAAAATAAAAATTTACAAGATCAGAATTTTTGTTCTGATTTTTAAATCAAAATTTATAAGGTTCAATTGTGGTTTCCAAAATTCCGATCTTTCCAAAATTTATAATTTTTTTTTTTAAATTCTAGTTTAATTTTAAGGGTTTTTATGCCGCCCAGAAGACAATATTTATGGTTTTTATTCTTCCTAGATTTCTACATACATATGTTTCTTTTAGATATTGAATTTGTACGCTTCAAAGTGCGTGATATTGATTCTGAAACTGTTCTTTTTGAAATAAACAAACCTGACGGTTTTTTTTAATTTTTAAAATTAAATTTAATTTTTCATAGAAAACGATTCGGCCACAGAAGACGATACAAATTCACAAGAACAAGCAACAGAAAATAATAATGGAGGTGAGGAAGAAGCAACAGACAACCATGATGATGAGAAGACGTTTACTCCTCGTTTTATTCGTTATTATTTTAAACCATCATTTTTACGACTTCGGTAAAGGGTTTTTTTTTAATTTTATAAAAAATATTTTTAGGATTAATAAAAAAATTGAAAATTTTTATTTCGGATTTTTTCTCCAAAAAAAATTGCTTTAAAAACCCCTATGAATTTTTTGGTCCACAGAAACACACAAAATTCCAGAAAAATCTTTTTATGTTTTCTATTCATCCCAAAAAATTTATTTGACTAAAAAAAATTTTTTTCTAGTCATATTGGAGCAACTATGGAATTTGTGGTAGGTGATAAACCCGTCAGCAATTTTAGGTTTATTTTTAAATTAAAAAATTTCTAAAAAAATAATTAAAAAAGAATGATTGAACGCCACTATTTTCGGGATCGTTTGCTAAAAAGCTTTGATTTCGATTTTGGTTTTATCATTCCAAATTCACGCAATTCTTGTGAGCATATTTACCACATGCCGAGATTAAGCGATTCTTTGAGTGAGTTTTTAGAAAATAATTTTTTTTTAATTTATTTTTTCAAGTCGAGGAAATGCTTAATAATCCTTTTGAAACAAAATCTGACAGGTTTATTTTTATATAAATAATCATTGAATTAATTTTTCGAATCTTTTTAGTTTCTACTTTGTCGACAACAGACTAATTATGGTATATTATTTAACTCTTTTTAATTAGAATTAAATACCCCCTATGATGAGTATAAATAAACTTTCCGGTTAATGTTTTTCCTGAAAGAATTACCGGTAGTATTTTACTTTTCCTGAAAGAATTACCGGTAGTATTTTACTTTTCCTGAAAGAATTTCCGGTAGTATTTTACTTTTTCCGGAAAACATACCATTTATCTAATATTTTTACGGAAAGAATAAATATTTACGGAGTCTTTTCTTTTAAAAACACAACCTTCAGGAAAATGTTTTACTGGGAGATATGTTCATTATAGTAAAAATCATTTCCGGAATTTGTTATTTTAATATTATGAAAATATTGTATTTTCCGGAAAATGTTCTCAATTTTTAGCTCACTAAAAGAAAGCACCCATAAATTATAAATAAACTTAAATAAATTAATAAATCTTTCCAACTTTAGCACAATAAGGCGGATTATTGCTACGCTGATTAATACTACTTAAAGAAAAAATTATTATTTTAAAAAGGAAGATCTCAAAAAAATACTCATTTTTAAATATAATCATTTATTGAGAAAAAGACGAAAAAAATTTTTTTAAAAAACAGAAAATGGAGAGAGAAAACAATAAAATCCTGAATTTATATATGGTTTTACACTCGTAACATCCGAATTAGAAAAAAAATTTTGGAAGAATATATTATATATTTTGGATGTGTAAAAAACAGGTGGGTAGAATTACACACACAAAAATACAATGCCAAACAGCAGTGGAGGGGAAGGAATTTTTTTTAAATAAAATATATTTTTTATTGAAAGTTTAACAATAACAACAAGGGGTTGATAGAAGGAGATAAGTGGGAATTAGGCACACATAACCCGAAAAATCAGAAAAAATCAAAAAAGATTTTTCAGATCATCCACTTGTTATGGGCCTAAATTACCCAACTTTTTTTTTGGAAGCTTACTTAGGGATGGCTTTGGATGGATCCTTTTTTTATTACAAGAAACAATTTTAAATGAATTTCCTGGCCATCCCTGCTGTGGAAATATAAAAAATATATCCCCTATATTTTTAAAAAAGTTTGAGTAACCACATCCCTCCTAAAATTAAGTGCTTGGGAAACTACATATTTTAGTAACCTGCTTTAGACAAAGCAAAAAAATTTTTAAAAAATCGAAGGCCTAGAACTTTAAAAAATATTTTTTGAAGTCCTAGACCATTAAATCGTTTTAAACTGTTTTTCCAAGCACTTTTCCCTAATATAGGTAGGTAATCAACCCCAAAAAAATAGAGAGTCCAATGAAATGTTAACGCCCAAAAAAAAAGAATTTTTTTTTGAAAGCGAGACTGATAAAAAGGGAAGAGAAAGACAGTGTCAAAAATATTTTTATACATTCTTCGCGGAAGAGATCCGTTCAGTATTTCTGCTATTTGTGGGAGGAGGAAGAGGAGGAGTAGAAGAATTTGAAGGTAAATAAAAGAGATCAATTATTTGGCGGCCACCTCGGCCTATACGCCTGCCAACAAATCCCCTCAACCTTTGCGTGGGAATTTCATTAACTGGTTCATTGCAGACTTCCTGAGTAAACCTTAAAAAAAGAGGGATATTAAAAATTTTTTGAGGAATTCTTGATGTGGGTTAGGACTGAAAAAAATTTTTGGTTTTACTCAAGCCTCTCCTCTCAAAGGAGACTCGGGCGTTCTTAGGGGCGGGGACCGATTCTTGAGGGAACAGGTGTTGCGGGGAATTCGGGAGGCAGGGAACGCGAGCTTCCTGTGGGGGATTTCCTTTCACAAGGGACAGCGGTTGAACCCTTCAGAAGAAAACTAGTAGGTTCAGAAGACTAGTAAGTTACATCGCGCATAGTCCACCCCCGCGGATAACAAAAATAGGAAGGACCACAAAATGAAAATAGAGAATAGAAAACCTTGCTGAAAAACAGCGAAAAGTGCTAAGCTCGTCATTAAGCATAGACAAATGTTGTTGACGCTCATTGAGTAAATTACGAGGGGTTGGTGCATTGTATCTACATCCATGTTTTCTTTTAAATTGATAGCGACCGTCAATAATAGAATTTGAATCTGTGGCAGCAATTTTTTCAAGTTCTGAGGAATCGTCGCCGCTAGTTGTTGGTAATGAAAGGGTTGTTGATGTAATTAATGTGGCAGAATTCCATAACTATTTTTTAATAAAATTTATTTTAATTAAAATTTTGATTGATCTGGGGTTCCGAAAGGATGGATTTTGATTTGGAAAATTAAATTTTTGGGTTAAAAAAAAGTATATAAAATTTATTGAATTAAACCGCCGAATTAATAAAAATTTAAAATTTTTTGTGTTTTTTATTTTTCTTGCCCTGAGGTTCCGTAAGAGATTTAATTTGGAAATTTAAATTTCGAATGTCTCCTTTGATTAATAAAAAAATATTTAAACTGCCTAAATTTTAGAAGATAAAATTTCCTTTAGAAATTAAAAAAAAATTTTTCGTGTTTGAGTGTCTTCCCCAAGTTTAAAAAACCCGCTAAACTTAAAAATTTTTTAAATCAACAAAAAACTAATTTCCTATTTTTCCGATTTATTCCTCCCACTAAAAAAGAAATAAAAAATAATAACCTCAATATTTCTTTGTATAGTTTTATCATCTTTAATAAAATCTAAATTTGAACTATTTCTTCTACTTGAGCTTTGTTGTTGTTGTTTTAATAAAATAAATTCTGAATCATTTATTCCACTAGTTGAAGGTTGTTGTTGCTGCTGTATTTCTTCTTCTATTCTTTCCAATTTTTCTTCTTCATTTTTTTCTTCTTTTCTTCCCTTTTCTCTTTGTAATCCCAAAATTTTCATTTTAAACAAATCAAATTCAGAATCAAACAAAACTTTTTTCAATTTTTCTCTTTGTGCCATTATCCCAGTTAGTACAATTGAACGTTTCATTACAAAATTTATTTGAAGCAATTTTTCATAAGTTGATAATTCTGTTCGCTGTTTTTTGCGTGTTTGGACTTTGTCAAGCCTTCTGCGAAAGGCTATATATGGATTTGTTATAGATTTACTATCGTCTCTTCTGGTACTGTTGCTTATTTCTGAATATATTTTTGATAAGAGACGAGGACAGGGATGCTTTTTGGATGATGCTGCTTTCTACAAAAAATAATAATAAAATAAATTTTGGGTAAAACCCCTCTTTTCTCTCCCTCCCTCAGGCCCTCATATTTTATTTTTTTGAGAATGGATGTTTTCCTCACAAGAAAATAAATTTTGAGCGGGTCGTTTTAGTGAACTTTGTCCTAATCCATAAAAATGGTCCTCAAAAAATTTTTAAATTAAAACTGGTATTTTAATTTTTGTAAAAATGGTTGTCCCTCCAAAGAAAAGTATAACATCTTTTTCAGAAAGGGGATTTTTTCCCAAAAATTTTTCCGAAAGGGAGGACACGGGAATATTTCCTTAACTCTTTATATTCCAAAAATAATTTTAATTTATTTTTTCAAACCTGTCGTTTTTGTAACCAGTAATCATATACATCATCGACTAATCCAAAATCATACCGTGATAATAAAGCTCTGGCATTTCTTTAAAAAAAATTTTCAAAGACTAGCACCCCAAAAACTTCCCCAAATTCCCCTAAATAATTTTAAAATTTTACCTCGGCCTAATAATATCATTTTGAGACGATATTTCCAGCTTTTCAATGATATGTTCAAAATCATCAATATTAATATTCCTTCTAGAACTAAGCCATTCTTCATCTTCAGAATCGGCATTGTAACTGCTTTGAGCAAGAAAGAAAGGGACATAATCTTTAAAATAAATTTTAGATTTAAAGAAAAAATTAAAGAAAACCATTAAAGACAATTAATTTTTTGTTTTTTTGAAACCCTCTATCTTGAGGGTATATTCTGTTGTATTCATCATCTCTGAGGGATGTGCTAGAAAAAATTTTGTTTTTTAATTTAATTCTCTTCTAGAATAAACCAGACTAAGACACGGATACGGATTTTGGTATCCGGATAGTTACAGCGGATACAGGCGGATATCCGCAGGCATTTTCGTGTTATCTGTATCCATATCCGTGACCTTGTCTGGAATAAATTCTAGCTTACACTTTAGGCGTTGGGATTACATGATTTTTGACTGAATCTCCTGCTGAGGTAGCTTTTTGTGCGAGGATAGCTTGTTGCAAATGTGATTCCTTTAAAGAGAAAAATTAAATTTGGAAAAATTTGGCATTCTGTTTAAATTTTATTTTAATGGGACAAAGTGTCATTTATCGATTTTTAGGGCGTGAACAAAGGAAGAAGACAAAAACGGAATTTTAGGGTCCTCTGAAATCGAAAAGGTTTGTGTGACTGATTAACTGTTCCCAAAGTGATTAAATGATTTGAAATGATCCTTGATTTAAATTAAAATTTTTAAGACGCCCAAATACCCCGCGAATGGCTGCGCCTGTCAGTTAAAGAGAGACAGTGATGGAAACATGAGAAAAGTTAGAGAAGCAGACAGTGGCAGCCATTATTTAACAACAAAACTAACCATCTCCTCTTCCTTCTCCATACCCGTCGGAGCCGTCGCCACGGTTCTTTTGATCTTTGGGCTTCTTTTTCGACATTTTCGAATCCGGATAGGAAGTCTTCTGGTCACATCTAATGCTCTTGGTCGAAATCCGAATTTGGCAGAACTAGACATTAAAAGATGCAGCTTCTCTACCCTTTGTGTGTGAGTCTCTTTGCAGCGGTCGATATTTTCCTACTGTAATTGCAGCTCAATTTTTAGTCGTCAATTCGCGTTAGAATTTTTTCTAAATAGACTATTGAATTTTTTAACTGACTACGAGTGTGTGTAAAACAATTTAATGGAGGGTAGATTAAAGAAATAGTTGAGGGATTAGAGAAAAAGAGAAAAAATTGTATAAAAGTAGAGTTAGAGTTGAATAAATGCCAACTATACACATTCTTTTTTGTTTATTTAAATTCTTTTTTTTTTTAATTGTGGAAAGGTAGGGGGTGAAGCTAGTTAGGGTTTTTATAGTTTGGTGAATAAATTAAATTAATTATTTGTTTAATCAACGTTAAAAAACTGTTGATTTAGCGGCAAGGACTGAACAACTTGGCAATTTGTGACCCAATCGATTTTTACCATTTCGACATGATTTTGAACGATTCTGATTTTTCCGGACGACTGTGATTGTTTTTTTATCAATGCTAAAAAGTAGATTTAACGGCAGAGTATAGCTAAATAAATATTGCCAGTCTTTTGACCCAATTTATACCCTATTGATTTTTACCATTTTGACAGGCATCTGATAAATATTTTTGGACAAGTGTGATTTTCTCTGGAATTGTTCGGATATTTTTAAAGGAATTCAAAATAATCGGAATCTAAACCTAAAGAAATTCTGAGTAAAATTTATTCATCAGGCCGGTTTAGGAAATGGTTGGGTTCTTGATCCTTTCAACAAAAACATCAGAGCCTTCGAGTTTATAAATTTGTTAAAGTTGAAATTTTACTCTTAAAATTAAATTTAAAATTATTAAAATGCAAAATAAAATTTTTTTATAATTTTTTATAACTGAGAGAAGCTAAATAAATATTGCCAAGAGTATGGACGGCATGCAGATTCGAACCTTACACCAAAAAAATGGTCAAGTCTAACACACACCAACTTAACCACAAAGAAAATTTTTTGAAAAATTTTCAAAAATTTTTTGAAATTTTTGTAGGTTCAAATTGTGAATCACCATCAAAAAGTAAATTTAGAGAAAGCAATATACACACTATAAACCTATCGATACAAACAAACAACTCAACACAATTTCACCGCAACTTGCGCATTTGACGGCTCTTTTCTTTATTTTTTTAGCCTTTTTCACATCATTTGCTTCACACACTTATTATTACTCGTCTCTTCTTCCAATTTCTTTGCCCGATCGATTATTTGCTGACAATTGCCCGAAGCTGTACATTCCTTCAATTTTTTGACGTGTGGTACCCAGACTGCGCTGCCTGCAGAAACCTTTAATATTTTTTTTCTTCTAAAATATTAAATTCTGGGCATTTTTGTTTATACCTTTATTTCTATTTATTTTTAATAATGTGTTTGTTTTGTGTTTTTAATAATGTGTTTTTGTTTGTTTTATTAATTTTAATTCTGATTTTTCTTTTGTTTTTGTGTTTTAGTATTTTTTAATTTTCTGATTTTTATATTTTTTTTGTATTTTGCTGTTCTAATAATTCTGATTTACGTATTTGTATTTTTTGTATTTTTCTATTTTAATAAAATTCTGATTTTTGTATTTTATCAATTCTGATTTTATTTCTCTTGTATTTTCCTTTCTAATAATTCTGATTTTTGTATTTTTCCATTTTATCAATTCTGATTTTTGTGTTTTTCTGTTTTAATAATTCTGAACTTTGTCTTTTCCTTTGTATTTTTCCCTTTCGAATTAATTCTGATTTATTTGTATTTTCTTTATTTCTTTTGTATTTTTCTTTACTTTTACCAATTCTGATTTTTATTCTCTTGTATTTTTATTTATTTTTTATTCAGAATTTTGAGTGTAGATCACAAAATACTTTTTATTTATATCATCATCAATAAATACACCTTTTTTTCTTCTTTTTCGTCAAATTGGGTATATTAGGACACCAACTAATTTTAATTTATTTATTTTTGCAATTTTATTTATTTTATTTTTTTAACTGCACTCCTTTTCAAGTTTATTCTTTTTTTTTAAATTTTCTCTTCATCTTCTTCCCCCCATTTTTTCTCGCACCTTGCATTTCTTTCAAAAAAAATTTTTTTTCAATTTACTTTAATCGAGACCTTTACACACACAATTTGTTTGCCTTCCTGTTTTTAGTCGTCATTGCCATCGTCACTTTTCTCTTTTTTTTTTACTTTTATTTTTTAATTAATTTATTTTTGTATATTTTTTGTTTTAATAAATTATTTGAAAAATGTAAATTATTTAATTTTTTTAATATTTTTTATTTTAGGTTTAAAATTTTTAAGGTTCTGATTTAATATGTTTAAAGCGAGTCTATATGTTAATTTTGATTTTGTGTTTTTCTGTCTTCTCTTTTTGTGTTTTTACTATTCTCTATTTATTCTTGTTTTTGTATTTTCATTTTATCCATTTATTCTGATTTTTATTTTTGTATTTTGTTGTATTTTCATATTTCTTTTGTAATATTTTCTGTTTTTTGTATTTTCGTTTTATTAAAATTCTGATTATTTCTGCTTAAAACTAAAATTCTGATTTTTGTGTTTTTTTTTGTGTTTTATTATGTTTATTTTTATTTTGTGTTTTTATGTGTTTTTATAAATTCTGATTTATTTCTGTATTTTTTGTCATATAAATTATTATTATTATTATATTTGTGTTTTGGTTATATTTATTTAAACTTTAAAAATCAGAATAAATTAACATTTAACTTTACATTTAATTTAAATTTTTACTACTTAATTTTGCTAAATTTACTTTTATTCTTTACAACTCTGGGTGTGTCATTTCAATCTTTAATTTAATTATAAAATACAAATCTTTTTTGAACAAATCATTGGGTAATTGAAAAATCTTTTTTTTAGTTTACAAGTTTTTTTTTTGCAAAAAATTTTTTATTCAGAAAATTTTTTGAAAATTCAAAAAATTAAAAAATTTTTTTTTAAATTTCTGGCCATTTTTTAAAATTATTATGTGATCCATAAATCCTGTTTTTTAATTTAATTAATCTAATTATTAAAGATGTTAATCTCTCTTTAACACTCATTTAGTCCTCATAACTCTCATGTCCTCATAATTCTTTTTTTTCTAAACTTGTCTTCCTTTTTGTTTACAGAAAAACCTGACACATTAAATAAATATATTTCCTAACCGGTCAGTTTATTTGCCTTTTTTTTAATTTTTTTGGAGAATTTTTTTGGAGAAATACTTTTAAAAAATTTAATTTTTGAGGTCAAATACCTTCCAAATTTTTTGGGAATTTTTTAAATTTTTTGAAAATTTTTTTTGACTGGCCAACTCAATGGAACATTATTATTATTTTTTAAAGTCTCTCCTATCCTTCTACCTTTCCTTCCTTTTTTAATTTTTTATTTTAAGTTTGATGTTCGTTCCATTGTTTTTATCAATTCGTCCTCCCATCAATTTTTTAAAGAGCGCCAATAACGCCAAAAAAGAACTACTAATTTTTCTTCAATTTTCTTCCTTTAGGGATAATCAAGGACACTTTTTGAGAGGCAAAAACAAGTTTTATTAGATCCTCATAAACCTCTTTAAAGTTGTTTTAATGAGGAAAAATGGCCTTCCCTCGTTTTTGCGTTAATGGCGCACACCTAAATATTTTAATAAAATGTTGAGGCAAATCCCCTCAGGTCATTTCTCCCAAATGTCGTTTTTGAACCAGTTGGTAATTTTTTTGTATTATTTAAAGAAACCCAAGTCCTTCAAAAATTGTTTTGTGTTTAATAATCTCTTCGTCTTCTTTTTATTTTTTGAAAAATTGGCCTTTTTTAAATTATTTTACTAAAAAATTATTTTTTATATAAAAATGATTTTTTAATGTCAAAAAATATTTAAATAAATTTTTTTTCAAATATTTTTAATATTTGTCAACCAAAAAATTAATAAAAAATTAAAATAATTATTTTTGACATTAGAAAATATTTTTTGAAATTTTTTAATTTTTTGATTGACATATATTAAAAATTAAAAATATTTTTTTCCGATAAATTTTTTAAAAGAGAAAAAAAGTAAAATATTTAAAAATAAACTACATAATTCCAACAGTTTGTACCTGTTGTTTTGCAGAATTTTAAATAAATTTTTGAGAACAAAGTTCTCAAAAATTTTATTAAATATTTTTTCAAATTTATTTTTCAAATTCTTTAGTTTTTTATACAAAATTATTTTATCAATTTATTTTATTATTAATTTTTGTTGAGGGCAAATATGTACAAAAATTAGTGTATTTAAATACTAGATTTTAATTATATAGTTGCTTTTTTTCATTTTTGTTTTGATGACATTGGTGGCGTGGTGGTGAGTGTTGTTGACTTTTACCTATGAGGGGTCCGGGTTCGACCACGTTCGTTGAAAATCTTTTTTTCTTTGTTTTAATTTCTCATTTTTTACTTCCTATTTTTATTTTTAAATTTTAGTGAATTAGTAAACATTTTTTATTGTTCTTTTTTATCTTTTTTTATAGTCTTGAGTAAATAAATAAATTTTATTTCCTTTAAAAAAGATTTTTTTTCTTCCTTTTATGTGTATTAAAATAAATGTTGGGGAAATTTATTTTTTGAATTTATTATTATATTTAATTTAAAGAGGGGTTTGAGTGTTTTTTGGGTTGGACTCTCTCCTAACTAGTGTTGCCTAATCCTGCCTAGGCCTAGGAAAAACAGTGTTTGTTTATTAGCAGCTTATGTCCATTTACTTGTTGCTCACCTTTTCCTTAGCTAAACTAGCTGGCAACAGTTTAAAAAAAGATTAACTTGCTTGATTTTTTTTTAAATTTTCATATGCCTAAATTAGAAAAAAAAATAATTTTTTTTTGGGTAATTTCTCTGTTGGTGTTCCTCTTAGAAGGAGACCGTTTGTCCCTCAAACCTTTAACAACAAAAATAAAAAAATAAAAAAAACACAATAAAACTCCTCTTATATTTCCTTTTATTAAACAAAAACAACGAAAAAATTGATACTTTTGTGAAAATTTTCTTTTCTTCCCTGTGGCTACGTTTTCACACCAAAAAAAATTTTTTTTTTCATTTTTATGTTTTTCACCGTTTTTGTGAGGTTATTTGTTCGTGAACGTTATAATTCTGTGTCTCTCTTTTCTCTTTTTAGTAAGCTTCTTATATAGAGAAACACAAAACCTTTCAACTAAAATTGTGTTGAGGGAGAGGTTTGCCCCTAAAAAAATAATTTAAAAAAAATTGTCTGACATTTTTAATAAATTGAACGTTGCAACGATAATATAACAGCATTCCTATTACCTTTTAATAAAATATTTATTGAAATTTTTAAAATTCAATTTTTAGTTTAAAAAATAGAAAAATAGAAGCTTACACATTATTGTAATAAGAATAGAGAAGCAGAAGAAAAATAGGGGAGAGGATATCCGGAAAATATGTAAGACAAAACTTTCCGGAAAGACTTAAGTTTTTTTCGAAAGAGAAGAGATATTAACTTAAGTTTTTAAGTTTCCGGAAACTTGGGATTATTATTTTCAATTTTAAGTTGAAACTTAAGTTTATTAAGTAACCGGATAAAATTAAAACTTTCCGGAAAGACTTAAGTTTATTATTTTCTATAATATAGAAGAGATATTAACTTAAGTTTTTAAGTTTCCGGAAAGACTTAAGTCTATTGTTTTCTATTGACAAGTTTTAATTTGTTTTACTTAAGTTTCCGGAAATATAAGAATACTTTCCGGAAACTTGTTTAATATTTTCTATTAATACCTAGTATATTTTTATTAGGTTTATTTAAGTAGTGTCGGTGGTGTAGTTGGTAGAGTTTATGATTACACCTGATTATGGGCTGGGTTCGACCCTTTCTGCCTAAAAATATTTTTCTGACATCTATTTTTGTTATTTTTAGTTGATTATTTTTTTTCCTTCCTCATTCCAATGTCTTCGTCATATTTATTTTTTCATTAAAAAATATTTTTCTATATTTGTAAAAGTTAATAAATTGCTTTGCCTTGACCGCTTTTTCACTTTTTTTTCTTCTGTTTAAACAAATACGGCCATCCTTTTTTTATTTTTTTAATGTTCTGGCGCGACCTCATTTTTAAGTTCTTCTTTAAATGATTGATTACTGCTTAAATTTGTAGCAAATTAATTTATAAAATAAAGGAAAAAGGTAGGGGAGAGGAGGGAGAGGTGGAAGGGTAGGGGAGAGGGTAGGGGAGAGGTGGGAGAGGAGGGAGAGGAAAGGGTAGGGGTGAGGGTAGTATCAGTCACAAACAATTAAATAAATTTATTTCCTATTCCCCCCTCATTTCCCCTTAGTTTTTCGCTGAATCATTTTTAAATAATTAAATAAATTTTTTGTTTTTTCAGGAATATTTTTCAAAAAAAAATATTTAAAGAGAGAAGAGTGTTCAAATTTAATTAAAATTTTTTAAAAAAATTTTTCTTCTCTTCATGTTCTACACGATTAATAATTTGGAGACTGACAACAATAAATATTTTTTAATTAAACAAATAAAGGAAGAGAGGAATAAAGGAAATGAGTATTGCTTGGTTTGATGCGTTTCGTGAAAATGGGGCTCCAACATGGTTTGTTTGTTTTTTAAATTTAATTTTTATTTTATTTTGTCCGCAAAAATTTTTTTGTTCGCAAATTTTATTTTTTGTCCGCAAATTTCTTTCTTGTCCGCAAAAATTATTTTGTCCGCAAAAAAATTTTTTGTCCGCAAATTTTTGTCCGCAAAAAATTTTTTTTAAATATTTTCTGTCCACATCCATAAACTGTTATTAGCTACCCAAAAAACATTCTCTTTTCTTAATATTAATTTAATATATCATTCTTTTTAAACAGGTATGGTGACAACACTCCAACTCCAGTATTATTTGATTTGGGTCTAGCAATATTAGTTTGGTTATTTGCAACACCAACAATTGCCTTTATTTTAATATTGCCAGGAATTCGTCGTTTACGTGCACTTTCCACATTTTGTTTTTTATTTTCAATGTCTATAGGAGCCTCTATAGCCCTTTCTTTAAATTACCCAGGATGGCATTATGGAGAAATCAAAATATTTACAACGTTGAGAGCACATTCTAGACAAAGAATAGAGGCTACTTTGGGTGTGAATGTTGGTTTAACACATGTTAATATTACTTTAATAAGTTGGTTTTTTGTTTAATTCTAATTTATTTTAATTTTTTGTTTGGTGGGATCAAATGTCACTCTGTCCTTATTTTTCTCTAAAAATTCTAAATTTAGTTTAAATGATTTTTCTTTCTAAAAAATATTTTTTTATTCAAAAATGATCTTTAATAAGTTGAATTTTCTATAATTTTCCTTTAATTACTATTTTTTCTATTTTTGGGATCAAATGTCACCCTACTCTATTTAACTTAAAAATTCCAAAATTTAATTCAAACGATTTTTCTTTTATTTTAAGAATATTTTCTCGTTAAAAGATGACCTCTAATAAAGTATACTATATTCATTTTCCCTTTATTTTTTTAATTAAAAATTTTTTTCTTCTTTTTGGGATCAAATGTCACTTCTGTCCTTTTTTGCCTTTTAAAATTCCAAAATTAATTTAAACAATTTTTCTTTAAAAAAAATATTTTTTTTTCTAAAAATATATTTATTTTAAGGTGATCCTCAGGAACAATTATTCCCTTTAAATACAACAGAAACAAAACAAATAAACAGAGAATTAAAACTTCCACAAATTGCAGAAAGTGATATTTCTAAATTACTTTTTGGAAATTCTTTGAATAATACAAACTTTACTTTATTTCAAACTCAACAAATTGAAGAAGAATTTTATTCACAAAATTCCAAATTAATTTATAATGAAAGATTTGAATTTGATGACGGTTAGTGGGTATTTATTAATTATTTGGGTAAATAAGGAGTGTATATAAGCTTATTTTATTAAAACTTGTAAGTAGTCGTGGTGGTGTAGTGGATAGTGTGCTGGTGTTGGAAATAGTGGGGGTCGTGGGTTCGAGTCCGGTTGAGGGAAAAATTTTTTGTTTTTGTTTGGGAAGACTAAAAAATTGAATTTTACACCTTCAAATAATTTTTAAAGTTTATTCCGATGGTGTAATGGATAGGGTGTTGGGTTCACATAGTTTGGGGGTCATGGGTTCGAGTCCGGTTGAGGGAAAAAATTTTTTCTTTTTGCCTGGAAGACTAATTTAATTTATTTTTACACTTACAATAATTCTTTAAATTTTTTTAATTTTTAGTAAGTGGAATGGAAGTTGGAGAAGTTTTGCAGAAAGGTCTTCCTTTCCCTATACTACGCGTTATGGAATATTTAAGTGTGGATAGAACTGGATTTTTGTGGGGAAAACAGTATAGACTAGCTGGATATTATACAATGGCTGCCTTATGGTTTGTTATTATTTTTTAAATTTAAAATTTTTATTATTTTTAATTAATTAAAATTTTAAAATTAATTTTTTAATTAAAAATAAAAGGAAAAATCATTTTAAGATCTGAGGGGTTCTCAAAGGAAGGAGGGTCCTTTTTTTGTTCAATTGCCTTTCTGATTTTTGCCCTTATGTATTAAATCATTTATCATTAGAAAGCTCTAAATATCCTGATTATTTTCACTTTAGAGGACTGTGTCAATTTAATTATTCAAGGTATTGACAGTGAAAAAACTCGATTAGCCTCACTTAGTTGCCCATATCTTTTTATTTAAACATCGAATCAAAAAGTAACCTATATGGAAAATATTCTAGACATTTAGAGCTTTCGATTGGTATAAGTATTTATTTAATTGGTCGAGATTGAACAAAGTTATAGGCCAAAAAGCAACTCGGCGCCAAACCCTTTTATGCGCCGAAACGTCATTTAATTTTTTAAAAATTTTTAAAAAATTAAAAAAAAATTTTTTTAAGGTTAGCATTCGCCTTGTGGTTATTACAATTAATATTTTTGTGTGCAGTCCCAAGCAAATTTGGCCAAATTTCTCTATTTTGTGGACTAACCTCATTATTTGCTGATTGTGTTTATGCTTGGTATACACCTGGGGCAAATGATTTTTTTCTGATGTTTCCAGGGCCGATAAATGATGATTCTAATCCACAAAAATTACATTTTCATTTGTCTACTTGTTTTTATATAATTTTACTTTCAGGTTTTTTTTGAAATTTTTTTTTAATTTTTAAAGATTTTGGGGGGAATTTTGGTCTAAAATTAAGGGAAAAGTTTTCCCTTTAAATGTATGCTTAATTTATTTAATTCGATTATAGAGTGGTAATAGCCTAATGGTTAAGGTGTCGGGATAACCTCCAAGTAGAGTTGTGGGTTCGAATCCTATTGTCGGTTAATTTTTTTCTAGCCTTATTTTTAGGGTCGTAAAAATGTTTTTAATGATTGTTTTTGTTATTAAAAATAATTTAAAAAATTTTTGGGGGTCAAAAGAATTTTTTTATTTTTTAATGACTGGGGGATTTATTTTTAAATTTAACGAATATTTTACAAAGAAATGACATTTTGTCCCACTAAAAGTATTTAATTTTTTTTAATTTAGTTGGGTTATTTATTTAACTTTATTTTTGGACAAAATTTGGTTGTAAAATAAACAAAAAAAAATTTATTTAAAAATTTTCTTTAATATTTTTTTTTCAAATTTTTGGAGTTCTTCACATTTTTTAATTAATTAATTAATTAATTTTCTTTATTTTTGCTAAGATTTTTTTCTTCAAAAATTTATTATTTATTTTTTTTATTGCCCTTTTCTCTCTTTTTGTTTAAATTAAATAAATAAATAAAAATATTTTATGGGGACATTTTGTAAAAAAATTTATTTTAAAAGGAGAAAACCGGAAAGAGAAAAAATTAAGGGGGGTGAGGGGAGAACAATTTTTTTACGAAAAATAAATAAAAATATTTAAAATAAATAAAAGAGAAAAGAGAGAAATATAAATTTAAATTTTTTGAAAATTAAAAAAAATACCTAAATTTTTTTAATGGGACAAAATGTCACCTTAAGAAAATATTAAATATATTTTTAGTCTAAAAAAAATTTTTTTTTAATTTTTGTTTGTGGGGGATCGACTGTTATTATTGTAAAATTATTTTTAAAAAATACTATTTGAATAATAAGGTCATTGAGAAATCGAAAATGGGACAAAATGTCATCCCCCCCCCCCCATTTTTCTTTTCTTTCACAAAAATTTTTTTTTTATTTTTAAATTATTTTTTTAAAATTATTTTTAAAGGTATGTCAAGCACTTTTGTTGGTTTATTACTTTGGTTATTAGAAGAAAAAACTTCTTTTCAATTGGAAACATTTTTTTCAACATATTTGGATGGATATTCTAAAAAATTTAAAAAATCAGAAAAAAATTCGAGAATATGGAGAACAATAAATTCATCCTCCAATAGATTACCCACACCTAGAGGAAGTTTTTCAAGTTTGGGAAGGTCCTCACAAAGAATTAGTGGTGGGTGGAAGAGGAGAAGACGATCCCTGTGGAGACAGGCAAAACCCTGGGCAGCTCATTTTCATCAATTATTTCCAGAATCGAGACCGCCTAGGACGAGTATACGCTTTGGGATTGGTAAGAGAGATGTTTATAAATATTTGGGAGGATAGAGGGCGGTGGGTGGGGGGGGGGGGTGTTCGTCCTGTGGGGATTTATTTTTAGGGGTGATAGAAGGTCCTCACAAGCATGGTCAGTGTGGTCTTTTTTCGGCCCATAACTTTTCCAAATCTTATCCGATTTGACTAATTTTTATATCAATTGAAAGCTGTGAATGTGAGGATTATTTTATCTATTAATGACTTTGTGATAAAATCATTACTTAAAAAGTTACGGCTGGATAGGTGCGCGCAATCGTGATTTTCAGTCTTTATTTGCCTATAACTTCTCTTGTGGTCATCTGATTAAATTGGTCCTGTTAATTAAAATACTACTCACATTTTAAGCTTTCGATTGATATAAAAATTATTCAAATGGTTAAGAATTGAAAAAGTTATGGCTAAAAATCTGATTCCACTTATTTACTTATAAGAGAATAAGTATATTTTCCCTTCTAGAAATATATTAAATTAGTCAATCGTTAGAGAGCGTCGGTGGTAGAATGGTTAGGTGTTTGGATCAGGCCCCAATAAGGTCGTGGGTTCGAATCCTTTTAGTGCCCAACTTTTTTTCTATTTTAATTTAAGTTTAAAAAAATATTTATTTGTGTTAGTTTTTTATAAAAAAAATATTTAAATTCATTTTTTGAGCAAAAAAACATTTTTAATTAATTTTTAAATAATTCCCTCTATAAAAAGGCACAAATAATTCTTCCTCCCAACAACCTTCTTGTCTAACAACAATAACAACACATTCATCTTCTACACCGTCACATCAAAGTATTGATAGACCTTCAATTAATCAAAACATTTTGTTAAATTGTTCAAAATTACCCCAACAATTTGAAGATGATTTTTCTTCACAAAATTCCTCTACTTGTTCCCCTGTTTTTGATAATACTTTTGGTGATTCTATTGATAGTTGTTCTAATTGGAGGCATACAGAACAAATTGTTACTTCAGCAAATTTCTCTGAAGGAGGGAGAGAAATTAGTAATAATGGAAATGAATTGTTGCCCGATAGAATTGCTGAAGAGACTGGTAGATATTTATAATTAATTAATTTCTGAAGTCATTCGTGGCCGAATGGTTAGTGTGTTAGACTAGGCTCCTAAAGGGTTGTGGGTTCGAATCCTTTTGGTGGTCAAATATTTTTCTAAGTTATTTAAGGTCGGTGAAATTGTTTTTTGTGGTAGTTTTTGTTATAGAAAATTTATTTTCAAGTAAAAAATTTAATTATAACTTGGAAAATATACTTATTTTTTCGAATAAAAGACACCTCGTCATCCCTATTCTTAAGTCACTAAGCCCTATTTTAAGGCCACATTTTTTAATTATTCAAACACCCACCCAGATATTTTATTTGTTGTATAAGAGAGTTACTGAGATGATCTTTCCAATATTTAATTTACTTTAAAAATATATTTTTTCAATTTCTAGTTTGAAAAACAAATCAGAGAGAGAGCAACAACATTTCTTTAAAAATTAAAAAAAAGATTTCGTTAAAAAATTATAATTATCGGGTCAGAACAACAATCAGAAAACCCCCTTCCTCTACAACAATTTTTAAAACAATACATTGCCAAGAGAAAAGAAAGTCAAAGAAAATTTAAAGATCTCATTCTCAAATAAATACTGTACCTATTTTTAATTACGGAAAATTTTTTTAATTTTTTGTAAAACTTTCCGGAAGAAAATACACGGATTTTAGTCTAAGTGTAATTTCAAATTCACTGCCTTTTACATTTGTTTTATTTTGCATTTTTTAAAATTGTTTTTTGTATGTTGAATCCGTTTCATAGTTTTTAAATTTCATTTTTTGCTCAAAATAAAAATTATTGATTTTTTATCGATTTTTTGGAAAATTAAAATTTTTAAAAAAATAAATTATCGATTTTATCGATTGATATCGATTTATTGATTTTTTATCGATTTTTTGGAAAATTAAAATTTTTAAAAAATAAATTATCGATTGATATCGATTTATTGATTTTTTATCGATTTTTTGGAAAATTAAAATTTTTAAAAAAATAAATTATCGATTGATATCGATTTATTGATTTTTTATCGATTTTTTGGAAAATTAAAATTTTTAAAAAATAAATTATCGATTGATATCGATTTATTGATTTTTTATCGATTTTTCAAGACAAAGGGCAACCACAAAGACCACCGCAAAACCATCAATAATTTATTTATCAAGAAAAACAGAAAAATCAACAAAATCTCAGGAATATTCAATACATCTATGCTTACACTTCACACACTGATAAAAAACCGTTTGTCCTTCATCTGCTGATCTAGTTTGTTGTGTCGTATATGTAGCTACATTATAATCACATTTTGGACACAAATGCTCCACTGTCACATCCTCTTCCACATTTAAATTTTTGTCGTCATCTTGTTGAGTTTTTTCGAAGCTTCGTTTGTAGGTGAAGGTATTTCGTTCTTGATCAACTGAAAAAAAATTGGAGAAGGAATTAGTCTACCCTTGAACTGCAATTGATAAGGGCATGCCCTAGTAATCACCATTAACCCTGAAGGCCTACAACTTTTGAAAGGAAATATCAAGGTATTACAGGGATAAATACCCAGCTCCTGAAAGCATTCTGCATCTTAGAACTTATGGTGCCCCCTTCCATCACACCAAATCCCTCGATATTTCTTTTTAAAAGTTGTAGGTTTTAAGGGCCTTCAGATTGAACCCCAAAATTGAAATTTTTAATTTTCAAACGTTTAGCAGGCCATTTATTTTTGCATAGAGCGCATTGCACGGTTGAAGGCATTAATTCAGGCAACGGCAAGATTGTGCCACAAACTGTACAAAAATCGTTGTTTTGTTGAAACATGAATCTGTATGACTTGTTAAAAAAATTTAAAATAAAATTTAAATGAAAAATTAAATATAATTTGTAAAAAAACGTTTACATATCAAGTAAATATAATTAAAAATATTTATAAAACAACAGAAAAAATTAAAAACGATTTTTAAATTAATTTTAAATAAAATAAAAAAAATTGCCGAAAAAAGGATTCGAACCTGCAACCTTATTGGTAGCAAGTCAGACGCTCTAACCAATCGGACATAAAATCTTGCTTGTTACTATGTATTTATGTTAATGTATTTTGTACATATCATTAATGTACATATGTACATTAATGTACATATCAAGTAAATATAATTAAAAATATTTATAAAACAACAGAAAAAATTAAAAACGATTTTTAAATTAATTTTAAATAAAATAAAAAAAATTGCCGAAAAAAGGATTCGAACCTGCAACCTTATTGAAGTTGTAGACGTCTGGCAGGAGCAGTTGAAGTTGTAGACGTCTGGCAGAAGCAGTTGAAGTTGTAGACGTCTGGCAGGAGCAGTTGAAGTTGTAGAAGGACCGTTGAAGTGCGGGAAGGGGGGGGGGGTGTTTATTAAAAGAATTCTTAAAATTATTAGATAACCTTTCAAGCCAGATTTTCAGGAGCATTGTTGTATCCAAAGCAACACCAAAAAATTGTCCAAGGGGTCGTTGTCATCAATTGGGCACAAATCTTAAAGAAAATAATTATTTAATGAAAAATAAAAAAGAAAACACCCAGAGAGTATCGAACCCGTGCCCTATTCACATATAATCAGCAACGGTACCAACTTAACCAACCGTCATTACTAAAGCCGTTCACATTTTTTCTCTATATACAAACGTAAATTTTGCATTTAGGGGATCTAATTCTAGTTATTAAACCCAAAAGCCACGAAAAGAAATTAAAAACCTTTCAAACTTCATAATTTGCACATGTACAAGCCAAATAAATGCAACCAAGCAATTGTCTTCTTGTTGAAGCGAATCCAAAAAATTGGGCAAGTGTCCTCTGTGTTGTGGAATGCTGTGATTCAACCGTTCAGCCATTCCCTGAAAAAAAAACAAAATATCATCCCATCCAGACAAACAAGAAAAACCTGAATGAACTCTGCAGCTTCTCTTCTATATTTAAGTTAAGCAGCTGAATCCATAGACATCCTAGATGGAACCATTTTGGTTTCCTTCCAAGTTGACGGATACTGGTGCTAGATGACGGAACTGGTTCTGTCATCCTTCAAGATCCATACTGAAAGCTCTAAAAATGTTTAAGACCCCTTCCCTTTACCAGACGATTGCTAAACACAATTTCTAATCGAACTCGGAAAAGGGGATTAATAACGGATAACTCAGGGATTGTTTGCGGACAAAACTTGCTTGTGTAAAAAAGGGCAAAAAACAAACCCTTTAATTTTTAAAAAGATTCCAGGACGTCCAAAGTGCTTTGATGATTTTATTGCTTCTTCTTTGTTTCTTGTTCTATTTGTTGATTTTTTAGTTTTTTGTTCTTCTTCTGTTGAGTTTTGGTTCTTCTTTTTGCTGATTTCTTGTTTTTGATTTGTTGTTCTTCTATTTGTTGATTTTTGAGTTTCTTCTTCTTTTGTGTTTCTTCTTTGTTTGTTGCTGCTGGACAATTCTTAGAGGCATGGCACTAAATAAGTTAAATGAGTTTGTTTGGGCAAAGTTATAAACTAACCATAAAGTTGATGAGCAGTTATCAAAGTACCATAGAAGCAACAAGTCCCATGAAAATGCCAGCCAGACCTCGCAACCCCAAACAGAAGGAAGAACTCCAAGCAGATGCCAGGAGAATTCCATACACCTGCCGTTAGAACTCCAACAAAGACAGACTCCAAACAAATGCCAGAAGAACTCCTACAAATGCCGAAGCAAATGCTAGAACATTCCCCCAACATCTGACGGAACGTTCCGCTCATTGTCGCAAGAATCTTTCGCCAGGTGCTGGGTTATTCCCCCGCACATTAGCCGGAACATTCCCCCACATAAACAGATGAAGAACTCCAAGCACTGCCAGGAGAATTCCATACACCTGCCGTTAGAACTCCAACAAAGACAGACTCCAAACAAATGCCAGAAGAACTCCTACAAATGCCGAAGCAAATGCTAGAACATTCCCCCAACATCTGACGGAACGTTCCGCTCATTGTCGCAAGAATCTTTCGCCAGGTGCTGGGTTATTCCCCCGCACATTGCCGGAACATTCCCCCACGCAACTAAAACCCACGCAACACGCCTAAAGGACGCACGCAACATGCCAAAGGGGACTTGTGCTTTTGATGTTGGAGAAGAGAGCTCCACATCCGCCTCTACTGCTAAAAATAAGATTTCATTTCTAAAGTAAAAGAAAAGTGAAACTAACGTTTTAAAACAAAACCAGATTGATGAAGTCCAGATGCAGCAGCTTCTTTGGTTGCAAAGCATACAAAGCACTGAATGAAAAAAAATAAAGAATGTTGTTGGATTAAAACACAGCAAGCTTTGTCCGCAAAATGGGAAGAGGGGGGGGGAGTGAAAGGCAACTGAAATTGCCCCAAATACAAGCCAATTGAGTTTGAAGAGACCATCATCATCATCGGTCATCTAACAGTTCTAAAAAAGAAAAATAAATAGGAGGCAAATTAATTAGTTGAATAAAAATTTAGGAATTTTTCATCCGTAGCGTAACTGGCAGAGCGTTAGGGTGGGTTCGAACTCGAACGGAAAACCAAAGCAATAATCGAAAATTTTTCTCGTACCCGAGAGAAAGGGGGAGCTTTGAGCACTAGATATGCCCTTTTAGAAATTTCAGTTAAGTGCGTGGCCTTGCTGACTTGCAAAGACATAAGGGTAAAAAATCACCAATATAATCTAACCAAAATTTAAAAAAACTAACTTGTTCAACCTCAATAATTCCTGCTTCCTTCAAGACATTTCCCATATTGATCAGAGCATCAATAAAATTTGGATCAAGAGTAATTGCCTTCTCAAAATGATGCAATGCTAACCAAAGTCCTCAATCGCTTCGCACACAGTACAGATCCTAAATTAGTTAAAAAAATAAAAAAAAATTTTACTAAAAAACAAACCGGATTGTATTGAAGAGCAGTCAAATATGCTTGAATTGCCTGTTCAAGATCGCCAACATAAACTAGAGCAGATGCCAAATTTATGTATCCATCGATGAAATCAGGTTTTAAACGAACAGCAATATGGTAATTCTTTAGAGCTTCAGTTAAATCTCCCTTCTCTTTGTAAGCATTGCCCAAGTTGCTGTAAGCTTCTGCACATTCTGGATTTACTCTTATAGCAAGGTTTGAGTATTGCATTGATCTGAAAATAGTAGAAGTAATGGTTTATTTTTTCACGCGGATAAAAGGATAAGAGCCTAACAATAAGTCTAAATTTCACCTGCATTTCCTATTAGGTTTCAGCAAGGGACTTTGGAGGGCCATATCCTGGCCAGATCAAAAAAGGGCGAAAACGGCACAAAATCCTTGCTAGAAAGGGTACATTGTCTATAGAATGAGCCCGGTCTTGACCGTTTTTAGGTCGGACAGCTCGCAACCTTTCCTTGTAAGTCTAAATTCTCACTGAATTTTTTATTAGCTTTCAGCAAGAAGTAAAAAAACAAAGGAAGCCCAAATGCCAGGTTTGGTCTTGTTTTTTAACCAGACTATGACTCACAGAAAATTATCATAATGGGAGTGGAACCATTTAAAAATTGAAAACGGAAATATTAAAAGAACCTTTCATAATTTTTCTGTTGAAAAGCAATAGAAGATAGCAAAAGAAGAACACCAATATTGTGTGAATTTTGTTGAAGTAGTGCTAACCAATGTTGTTCTGCCTTAGCGTAGTTTCCTGCTTGGTATTCTTTATGGGCAATACTGAGCAAAGCTGTTAAAAAAGAATGGAATAATTTAAGAAAAAACACGGATCAGCCCCCTTCACCGATAGAGTTTTGGTCGAATTTTCAGGTGTGTTACCCTACCCAAAAGGAAAATTCGGTTAACAAGGTTTCGTGGAGCTGAGAGAATTCTCCCCGAACTCTTCTAGTCTACTAATAAAAACTTCACAAACCTGAAGCATCAACAGCTCCAACAGTATTTGAAGAGACCACTATTATGTTTTGCGGGTTCAGGATTTGTCCTTGCGTTAGAATTGCCGAACTTGTTCCTTGTTGGATTTGAAGGTGGGGGATGATTTTATGGGAGCCTGATGTGGTGTCTTGAAGTACCTTAAAGAAAATCTTGTTAGAATTAAAGTAATCCTCAAAAATCCAAACCTTATCGAATGTGCTGGTTGAAAAATTGTAGAGTTGTTTAGAAGAATTGGAATAAGTTGAGGCAATTGAAAACTGCCTTGTTGAAATATTGAGCATGGACAATTAATTGTTGTTCTTTGAATAAATAATATTCTTCACCTAAAATAAAAAGAATTGTTTGTCTTGTTGTGACAAAAATAAAGGTGGAAGAAAAGCTAAAGGAAAGAATCAATAACCCCACAACCACCACTGTTAATTAACTCTTTGTTGTTGTTTCACAGTGGTTATTGATTATTGATTTTCTCAGCGGACTTTGCTCAGACATGCAAAACGCGTGGTGATTAGAGAAAAAGAATTCGCATTTCCTTCACTCTTCCGTGAGTGAAAAAATTAATTTCTCTTCTCTACTCACTACGCTATTTTGCAGCTCTGAGCAAAGTCCACGAAAAATCAATAACAGAAGAGAGAAAAAGGAAAAACGAGAGATGGGCGATAAATTGATACTCTCTCCTCTTAGGGACAAATTCTAATTAAGGTTGCCGTTCTCGAATCTGGCCGACGTTCGAGTCATTTTCGGGCCTCATTTTCATTTTTTCGGGCCAGAAATCGAAGCCGAATTCGATCTTTCGAACCAAACCGGATCGACAACTCTAGATCTAATGACCAGACAAGCCTAGTTAATACTTTCCCGAAGTTTTTTTTGTCGGACTTGAAGTCTAAAAATGACCGAAACATGTAAATTTTGGGAAAAGTACGAATCAAAGAAGTCACCTGAGCCCGGACTTGAAACCCGATCCTAAGCGAATGTTTAAAATCCTTTTTCCTCAACCTGACCCATCCCCAGTACTTACACCCATAAAAACAAAAAAAAATAATCTGTTAAAAAACAGTTGTAAAAGCAAAAAAATTATAGAGAAATAACAATTTTTATAAAATTAATAATAAATAAATTTTTTTAACAACAAAAATAGAGGCCGAACTCGTACAAGATATCTCGAAAAATCCCGATTCCAATAATCGAGATTAAAAAAATAAGAGGAATGAAACTTTAAAAGATAAAAAAATCGAAAAATCCCGATCTCGATAATCGAAATTTTTGTTAAAGATCTCGTCTCGATCCGGTCTCTAATAAAAATAATCCGGAAAATCCGGAAAACAATCCGGAAAATACAATTATAAAAGTATAATCCGGAAAATATAACTATTATATGTGTTTGTGTATTTTCCGTAAGTGTTTCATTTAAATGTATCCGGAAATGTGTAAACAATTTCCGGTTGATAGTTTCCGGAAAATACAATTATTTGTTTTTATAAAAATGTATTTTTTCAGAAATACATATAAATATTTTTCCGGAAATGTGTTTTTGTATTTCAAAATAATGTATTTTCGTAAAATGTATTTTTTAAAAACACATTCCGGAAAATTAATATATTTAGAAAAATACATTTTTAAAACTTGTAAAAGCTAGAAGATCACCTCCCATTTAATCAAGTTATACTATTATTCCTCCTTCAATCCTTCTGCCCACAAATTTCCATATTTCATATCATCAAAAGGTTGTCTATTATAATCTGAAGGAATAATTCTTCTTGTATCTATATTTCCAAAGAATTCAAGTCTGTGAAAGTCTGGTTCTTTAAATGTCCCATCACTAACAGCATACAAAGATTCAAAATGTTTTGAATCTCCAGAACCGTGTATTGCATAAGCATTAAATTTGGTTATATCTAGAAGAAAGTATATATATGCAGAAGAGAAAGATGCTTTTGTTAAAGAAATCAAGAAAACCCACGCTCTTATAGATACCCACTTTGGGACTAAAAATAAATCGTAGCTTATATGAGGGTGTTTTAAATAGAGGAGAGGGGGGGGGGATAGTAAAACAGGCTAAAGACCATAAGGGGCAATCTCAACCTTTAAAAATTTTTTAATAAAATTAATTCTGGAGGGTATCTAAAATTAAGGTCACTTTTATTTGTTAGTGAAAAATAATTTTTTTTTCTTCTCTTACTTCCAGGCAAATAAGCTAAAGGTATCTCCACCATACAATGCCATTCAGAACCTTTCCATTCATTCTCAATTTCTAATTGTAAATCTTGCCCATTATTTATACATTCTCTATATCCTTTGTGTAGTAAAACAAGCCAATGACCATGGGGGCCAACTTCAACCTAAAATTAAAAAAGAATATCAGAGTCTAGAGGCCATATTTTGGGCCACAACTTTTTTAAATCTCAACCTATTTAAATAATTTTAATATCAATCGAAAGCTCTGGATGTGAGGATTATTTTATTTAACAGGGTTGGTTTGATCAGATCATTATACAAAAAGTTATAGTTGAATAAAGACACAAAATCAAGATTACGCGCACTTATTTGACTGTAATTTTTTGTAGAATGATCAGAACAGATCAATTCTGTTGGAAAAAATAATACACACATTCAGAGCTTTCGATTAAAACAAAAATTATTCAAATCGGATAAGAATTGAAAAAGTTATGGCCTAAAATAACGGGTAAGGACTACAGCAAATTTAAAAAGTACATAAATTTGTGTCCAAGAAAAAATTTTTTTTTAATTTTCTTCAAAAAATACCTCCGTGTAATGTCCCTTGTTATTTGCAAAAAACATTTCCACACATTCATAATTCCAAAGATCAGGACAAATTCCAGCCATTTCACTAGGCGGCTCAGGATCATCAATAAAAGGAGCAACAATTTTGACTCGAATTACACGTTTGTGAGGCTTTCCCATCATTCTCTCAAAATGCCATTTCATTGAAATTTTGATAGGTCCATGTTCATCATTAAATTTTTTTCCTTCCCAATTTTTTCGAATTTCACAATAATAGCCTTCATCCAAATACTTGAAAATAAAAAAAATGTTTAAGACTCTAGAAGACAGAGAAATAGACTACAAGGTAAAATGTTTTCCGGAAAATGTTAGGTGTAAATGTATTTTTAGAGAAAATACTTTCCGGATTAGATAATTATATATTTAATGGGTACAGCCCAAAACGGCGCGCGGCCATAATAACGGCGCAAAGCCATAACTTGCTTGAAAATTTCTGAGCCTTATCAATTTTGATACCATTCTTCTTAGCTCAATGAGAGGAATCTTTTAATACTAAATTTGGTAAGATTGGGAAATCTTGAAGCAAGTTATGGCTTTGCGCCGTTTTGGGCGTGTCCCATATTTAATTACCAAAATACACCAATTCCGGAAAAGATATTAGGAAAATACACAATTTATATTTGTTTTTAAATATACTTTTCCGGAAGTGTGTGGTGTCATTAAAATACAAGTTCCCGGAAATGTATTTTTTGTAAAATGTATTCTCTGGGAGTATTTTCCGGAAACATTAAAATATACATAGCTAAAATACATTTCTTTCAGAACTTGTATTTTTTACTGAAAATATAAAACCTCTCATATATATATCACCTCATTACGCGCAACATCCCATTCTTGAACTAGAGCACTTTTTGGCACTTAAAAAATTAAAATGTAACAACAAAAATAAATTTAAAAAATACCAATATCTCCAAATCCCAACCTTCCACTTGTTGACATTTTTGATTTTTCTTTTTTTAAAAATTAAAGGAACAAAATTAATTTTAGAATAAAAAAAAATAAATAAGAGTGAATAAAAACACAATTTCAAAGTCAAAAAAATTTTTTCCTATAATAAAATCGAAAGCATTTTTTTATTCTACAGAAAAAAATCAAAAAAATGAAGGTATATAATATAATCTCGATGTCTCTAAAATTTAAATATATAACTAGAAATTAGGGTAGCTCCTTGAGCCTTCGGGGCCGGATGTGGCGGGGATCGGGGTTTGCTGGGGAGGGCATGTCGGAGTTCGGGGTTTTATTAATCTACCCTACTAGAGATTAATAAAAACTTTGGCTTATTAAACAATAAAAAATAAAATCTCTCTAGATATATTTAAATTTAATAAAATTATCTTTTTTATATATTTTGGCAAGGGAAAAGAATCTAAAAGAGGAAGAAAAAAATATCTCAATAGGTTGTTAAGAAAACTAAAATTTAAAAAAAATTAGGTACACATTTTTAGCTAGCGGAAGTTAAAAAAAGTAGAAGAAAAAATTTAAAAATTGAAGTGAAAGAACTTTTTTTAGAAAAAAAAACCTTTTGAATTTTTTAAAATATTTTTTAAAAAATTTAAAAATATTTTTTAAAAAAATCCAAAAAAAATTTTCTTTTCAAAAATCAGAAAATACCAGAAAAATTTAAATTAAATTTAAAAAAAAAGTCAAAAAAATTCACAAACCAAAAATTATGGGAGAGGATAAAAATTTAAAATATTAAATACTAAAATGTATTTAAAATAAACTTTGTCACTCGGGTTTTGTTTTGTATCTTGTCCATCTAATCAAAGTTTGAGGTGATCGGAACAGGAAAATTAATTTTGCAAATAAATCCTGTTTAAAATAAAAAATTTTTTTAATTAAAAAAATTTTTTTTGAGGTCCAAAAAATTTTCAAAATTTTTCAAAAAAATTTTTTGAGGTCCTAAAAATTTCAGAAAAAATTTTCAAAAAAAAATTTCAAAAAAATCCAAAAAAAAATTTTTTTTTGAGGTCAGAAAATTTTTAAAAAATTTTTCAAAAATTTTTTTTCGTTCTAAAATTTTTATCGAAACACAAAATTTCAAAATTAAAAAATCCTTTACCTGCTCCAAAACAAAATCCCTAGCTTCCCTGACCAAATAAATATCAAGGCATATTTTCAACAAATGATCAGGATTTGGAATTTCATTGATAATTACATCCAAAGGCTGTGAAGAAACAAAGCCGCGAATTAAACGTCCGACAAAGAGAACAATACCAGCATACATTAGAATAATACTTAAAGAGAAATTCTGATTTTTAAAATTAAAAATTCTGGTTTTATAAAAAAAAACACATTTCTAATTCTGATTTTTAAAAACTTGGAAAAATACAATTCTTCCGGAAAAATACAGGAAAAATACAAGTCTTCCGGGAAAATACAAAATGTATTTTCTGTTAGTATGTATATAAATATTTTCCGGAATTATAAAATTCTGGTTTTTATTTAATTTAAAACACTTGTATTTTCTAATCAGAATTTTAAAAAAAATTCTGAAAAGAAATGTGTATTTTCCGGAAAATACAAAAAGTATTTATTGAATGTATTTTTCAGGATTCTGAAAATAAAAATGTATTTTCATTTTAAAAATCAGAATAAATTATTAAAAATTAAATTTATTTATTTACCCTCCCTGCACATAACTATTTAACCAAGAAGGAAAAACTCTATCAACTAAAGCCAAAAATTCAGTATAATTTAAATCTCTCGATCCATATTCAATTAATTCAGGGGAAGGTATTGCTGTAAGTTTTGTAATATTTTCATTAAATTCCATTTGACTTAGCCAATAAGTTGAATTGGAAGTCTTTGGGGAAAAAATTTTTTTTTGAATTAAAAAAAAAATTTTTTTTCCGAATTTTTAAAATTAAAAAAAAATTTTTTCCGAATTTTTAAAATTCAAAAAAAATTTTTCCGAATTTTTAAAATTCAAAAAAAATTTTTTCCGAATTTTTAAAATTCAAAAAAATTTTTTTCCGAATTTTAAAATTTTTTACCGGGGTCTCAACCAGCCTCATTTTCCAATGATTAAATGTTCTTGTAATATTAGAAGGTGAATCAGAATTAATTCTACGTTCAGCAGCTATTAAAAAATTGGAGATCTTTTTTAATTAAATTAAGAAAATGTCACCTCGTTGTAAAAGTTTTGCAATTTGAACTTCACCCTCACTAGGAATTACTAAATATGTTGGTAGGGCATTTAAGACTTGAAACTAAATTGAAAAAAATTTTTTTTTTTCAATTTAATTTTTTTTTTCAATTTTCTGTTACCCAATGTGAACGATTATCAATAGCATCCAACAATTCCCTTCCATGTATTTTTGCCTTTTGTGTAAAAGAATGAATTTGGGGCTCTTTCTTTCCTTCTTGTGGTCTTTTAAATTCAAAATTAAAAGATAATTCTAAATTTCCAGTATTGTTGTTTTGTAAAAAGTCGCGAAAAGCAATTAAAGAGACTGGTGAAATTTGCCAAAAAGTTTCTGATTCTGGACGGAATTTGACTTTCTGAAAATTAAAAAATAAATTCTGATTTGTATAAAAATTAAGAAACACAAAAAAAATATGAATCAGAATTTTTGTATTTCATTTAAAATTCTGATTTGTATTCATGTATTTTATTTTTATTAAATCAGAATCTTCAAACAAAAATGAAATACAAAAATTCTGATTTCTATAAAAATCAAGAAAGAAAAAATACAAATCAGAATTCTCGTAGTATTAATAAATTAAAAACAGAATTTTTGTATTTTATTTTAATTCTGATTTGTATACAAATAAAAATACAAAAAATACACAAATCAGAATTTTCTTGTATTTTCGTTAAAAACACAGCAAAAATTAAAATCAAACCAGAATATCCTTAGCCGTATATTGTGTAATGTAAGCAGATGCTTTTCTTGTTCTATCAACAACATCAGTATTTAATTCCGATTCTCTTCCATTTATATCAGAAAAATTACTAATTAATGTATTATATTCTTGTTGTGTTATTGCCATTAATCCTAAACCTTTTGCTTCCATTTTATAGAGTGGCTAGAAAAATTTGGAAAATTTTTTTGAATTTTTTTACTTAAAATTTTTTTTAATTTTCAAAAAAATTTAAAAAAAAAATCAAAAAAAAAATTATTTACAGGAAATCCTTCAAGGCTGACAGTCATTATTGCACTTTCTGGCGGTGAAATATTCCCAATTGTGTTGATTAATGCAAAAGCAATAATTGGTGACCAAACAAGTAATATCATTATTAAAATTAATGGTAAGCCCATTAAATACTGAAAATTAGAAAAAATTAGAAAGGTTAAAAAAGATCCTAAATGTCCAAAAATTTGCTAAAAAAAATAAATAAGAACGGTTAGAGTTCAAAAACCTCACCAAAAATTTTAAAAAAATTCTAAAATAAATAAAAAACCTTAATAACAGTCCCTTTAGGTTCTCCTCTAGGTGCAGGAAATGCTTCTTCAAATTTACGAGCACATTTTAAATTGTAAACAACCGCATAAAAATTTTCCATATTAAAAAAGTCAAAGATAGGCATTGAGGTATCTGTCCATGTCTAAAAATAAAAATTGAAAAAAAATTTACAGAAAAAAGAAAACCCAATCAATAGCTGTTCGAAGTTCAAAAACAAATGGAATAATCATAAATCTGAAAATTTAAAAAAAAAATTATTTTTGGTAACCTAAGACTCAAAACGGTCAAAATTTGAAAAACGGTCAAAAATGCTCAAAACGCCCAACGCCTCTAAATTCTGATTTTATATCTAAAATTTAAAAAAAAATTTAGAATCTAGTCAAGAACCCCAAAATAAAAATTAAAAAAAATTTTTTTAAAGAAAAACAAACATTTTAAACAAAACCATATTAATTAAACCATAAGAATGTGTAAGCAAATTTCCAATACAAAGAGAAGGATAACCATTTCTTATTTGCCAAGCAGAAATTAAAAAGTAAATGCATTTGATATAATATAAAAATCTTGCTACTCCATTTGTATATGCTTCTCTAAAAAAATTGAAAAATTTTTTTTATTTTAAAAATTTGCGAATCCAAAAATGTCCGCAAGTTTTGTCCGCAAAATATTATATTTCTACCACAAAAAAAACGAGTACTATAAGGAAAGGTTTTGGCTACATAAATTTTAATAAGGGAAGTCCAAGCCCGGTTAATGTCTGTTCAAAGTAAAAAAAACAAAAATAAAAAAAAATTCGGAAAAAAATTTGCGGACAAAAAATGCGGACAAAAACTTGCGGACTTGTAAAAAAAAACCACCCAAAATTTAATTAAAAAATAAACAAACTTTTGTGTAAATAAAGGTAAAATAAAAAATATCCAAACATGCACAATAATTAAAGTAAGCAAATGATATATTAATTTAGCAACAACAGCTTTCCTTAAATAAAGTCCTCTATCCAAAACAATCATTAAAGATTGGACAAGAATTATAACTACAAGTGTTATTGGTATTCTATTACTCTAAAAAAATTGAAATTAATCTCTTAATCTCTCTTAATCCACTGATATCCCTCTTAATCCTCTGATATCTATTCATTCCTCCCTTAATCCATCAAAATCCACCGATATTGTCTACAAATCCGCCAATATTCAACATATTTATTATTTAAAATTTTTTTTTTAAAATCCCGGAATCCCGGCGGGATCCCGGTAAATTTGAAAACGGGATTACCGGGATTACGGGATTTACGGGATTAATCCCGCGGGATCACGTCCCGTACAAAATGTTGAAAAAAAATCCCGTTACGGGATCCCGGGAATGCGATTTTACCGATCTCTAATAGGGATTCTAGAAAAAATAATTTAATGTCAAAATGTCAACTTTTCAAAACACAAAAGATTCTAAAAAAAATTAAAAAAATTTCTTTAACAAAGAAAAACCAAAAAATCCCAGAAAAATTTCCAAAAAAATTTAAAAAAACATTTAAAAAAACCTTAATATCACTAACAACATCCCCAGTTCCTCCTTCACCAAAAGAAGAATAACCAAAAGCAATTATAAGCATACAAAAAATATCCAAAAAGAACATTAATGGATAAAAATCACAAATATAACGAAATTTTGGATAAATTAACTTTAAAAATAAAATAATTTTTTAATTAAAAAAAAACCTTTTCAATAAAATTTCCAATAACGCTTAAATGTACAATTTTTGATGGAGGAGAGGGTAGTTTCTATTAAATCAGAATAATTAGAAAAGTGAGAAAAAAAATTTTTTGTTAATTAACCGAATTTTCTGCTACAGGTTCTGCCGTTGCCGTTGTTATAGGTTTCTGTCCGCTTTCAATATCAATCTTAAAAAAAGTTATGACATGAGTCGTTTTTATAATTAGATTAAAATGTTCTCCCTAGCCAAGGAACCGAGTTAAGGGTGAATAAACAAAAAATACAAATTCATCCATTCGCTATTCTTAACCCGAAAGAAGCCCCTTGGACTACATATTTTTCTAATTATCCGAAAAAATTTTTTTCGAGGTTCTCTCCCTCTTGAGAACAACAGAAACAAATTTAGAGAGAATACTCATTTAAAGAATTAAAAAAATTTTTTTATAAAAAAAAATTATAAATACCAACCTCTTCTAAATTAATTTGATCATCAGATATTGAAGTTGTTGTAATTGCTGAAGTTTCTGTTGCTGTAGAACCATTTTGTGTTCTTCCTTTTCTTTTATTTGGACTTTGTTCTGAAGATGATGTTGACGATAAATTATTTTTGCCATTACTATTATTTAATAATTGTGGAGAATATGCGAGAAGTCGGTCAGAATTTGCATCTCTCCATAAACCAAGTTTTCGAAGCATATATCTAATTAATTAATTTTATATTAATAAGAATGAAGCTTAGAGTTTGAGAAAAATTGCAGACAAAACTTGCGGATTTTCGAAAACAAAAGGATAAAACAAAGAATGGGTTTAGGTTAAAACCCCATACATCATTCTAGGGTCTATCCAGGGGCTGGAAATGGGACTGGATATTGGTGCACATTCTATATTAGCCTCCTTTAAAATCCGACTCCTGGATAGTTCGCCCAAGTTATAAGAAAGCCCAGATTTCTTTAAAAATAAACCTAGAACCAGTGCTGGTGGTATTGGGAGATGGGGTATTTGTGGCCCATGGTTCCTAATAAATCTAGGACCTAAGAGAAAAAATTTCAAAAAACTCCCCAAGAAAAAAAACCTATGAAAAAACAGCGCAATTAATAGAGCCACATCAGTTACAGCAAAATATTCAACTCTTTGAACACCAAAAATATATTGTAATTTATATATTTTATGTGAATTTTTAGCTTCTTCAGCAATAGAATTCCAATCCCAAAATCCAAATTGAAAAGCAAATTTTATAACAATAACCAATTCTGTCCAAATAATCATTGTAACCCAAAAAAATTTTGAAGGACGAGGATTTGCTAAAGTTCCCCAAAAGAAAACTAATGCTGGTAATGGTAAAGTTAATAATCCAGCAGTTTTTCCATGTACAAAAACAGCAAAAGCATAACATATAATATCTGTATGTGCACATATACAATTTCCTACAGCATTTATAAATCGGGCAAAAACATTTCTTTCAGCCCAACGATCATGTGCTTCGTTTTCTAATCTAAAAAAATTTTTTTATTTTTAAAATTTATTAAAATTTTATTTTAAATAAAATAGAGATAGAGAGATGTCTGAACTTGAGACTGAAAAAATTTTCAAAGAAAACCCAAACCTAAAGATTCGAGTCAAGAGTCTGATTTCAGGTTCGATTTTTTCCTTCTTTGTCAAAGCCGATAAGGATTAAGATCTTGTGGATTTTATTTGTAAATTCGCTACGACCTTCCCTTTTCTCGGTTTTTACAAGAATCTTTGATTAATTATAAAAAGAAATTTTCCTAAAAAATGTATTCCTCGAGCTATGTTCCCAAAAATTTTTTTCCTTTCGGTACGTCCGAGAAAATGTAGGTGCCGGGAAATCTATATAACTCTCGGAAAAAAATCAAAAAATAAAAAAAAATTATGTGTGAAATAAACCTTTTAATATCCTCTTCACTCGACACAATATGCATATTATGAGATTCCCAACGTTCCCTCAAATCAGAACTAGAAATTTGACCATCATAAAGTTCCTTCAAAAAGAAAATTTTTTTAATTTTAAAAACCTTTAAAACTCCATACATTACTCATCATTTCCTTCAAATGTTCCTTTTCTTTATTTAAAACATAGGCAACATATCTATGTTCTCTTGAACGTCTATTTAAAAATGCTGATATCCAATCAAGAAATGCAATCATAATTTTCCACAAAAATTGGAAAAAGGAAATTATTGCTTTTGCTAAAAATATTTTAAAAAAATTTTCACGGAAATTTTCAAAAAAAATTTTTTTTTCACAAACCATAACTATAAGCATCAATTTTTGTTGTTGTTTGTTGTTGCTCTTCAATTTCTTTTTGTGTTGATTCTTTTTCAATAACATCTTCAGGTTGTTGTTGTTGTTGTCTTTTTTTGCGGAAACGAATTATTGGAATTCCATCTGTTGTATCCGTCTCTTCATCTTTTTCTGATTTTTCTGCTAAATGAAAATTTTAGAAAAAAAAATTTTTGATAATTATCAGCAAGTTTATGCGAACAAATTAAAATAATAGAATTAACCCCTTCAAAAATCATCATTCTAGAGAATCGTAGCAGTATCCCTACATATAAACTCGGCAAAATAGCACTCTTAAACGTGTCGTATCGTCCCTCAATGTTTACTATTTTAGGAAGGAAAAATGATTGGGAAAATCGTGCCGGTTTCACCGATTCTTTTTAACCAGTTTCGGCAGACCCATAATCCAGAATGAATTTAACCATAAAATACCCAACAAAAGAAACCCCATCTTCTACAAAAAAATATTAAAAAACCTTGTGAAGTAGAAGGACCACCAATTGAATAATAATCACCTTCATCCACATGATGAACAGTTTCCGGTTTTGGAGGTGATTGATGTCTAAGTTTAAGTGCCAATTTCGCAATTTCTCTAGCTTTTTCTGACGGAGCAACAGCAGCAATCATTCTCAATTTTTCATCTTTAATTTGTTCTGCTTCTTCAACAGAATCTAATGTTTTAATTAAATCCAAATCTTTTCCAAGTGCTGTATGTAATAACTTTGAAAAAAAAATTTTTTTTTAATCAAAAATTTCTTTAAAAAAGTTACTTGAGCAGGATCCAATTTATCAAAATCTCCAGCTCCCGGTGTTACTTCTGGAACAAAAGATATTACAGGCTCAATTAAATCATCAATTTCTGGATCTCCTTCAAACATATAATAATCTCCAGCACGTTTTGCTAAAATTAAAAAAAAATAATTTAATAAAAAATTAAAAAATCTTTTTTGAAGCTTAAGGGAAAAATTTAGGTATAGAATTTAATTAGTATTTTTAAAAAGGAAAGTGATTAGAAAATTAAAAAAAAAATATTGGAAAAAGAAAATAAAGGAAGAATTCGCGCATTGAACAAAATAATTTAAAAAATAAATCAAAAATACAAAACATAAACACAAAACAAAATAAAACACAAAATAAAATGTTTCCGGAGAAAACACAAAGTTAAAAATACAGAATTAAAAAGAAACAGAATTATTCTGAAAATTGTGTTTCAACACAACCCATAAAGGAAAAATTAAAATCAGAATAAAAGAAAATAAGAATTAAATAGATTTAAAGAAAATACAAAAAAATTCTGGTTTATTTAAAAACCAGAATTATATGTATTTCATTCCGGAAAGAAAACACAAAAGATTAAAGAAAAAAAGAAAAATACATAGTTTTCCGGAAACAAATCAGTTGGAAAAATAACAAGCAAAAACACAATTTAAAGCAAAAGAAAAAAAAGCAAAACACAAGAAAAGCAAAAGCAACAATTTCCAAAAAATATAAGAAACAAACCCATAACAGAAGTTGACTGTGGCGGAGCATATCGAGGATCATAACTTGGTAATGGATCATCAATATCAATAATTGAGCGAGGACGAACTAGTTGAGAGTTTTTTTAAATTAAAAGCAAAAAATAAAAAGATTTTTTTAAAAATGTTAAGTAAAAATAAAAGATTCAAAAAAACAGCAAATCTTCAAATCCCAAACAGACAGAAAAAAAATAAAAATTACGAGAACGAAAAATCTTTTTAAATACAGAGAACGAAAAAAAAAATGTTGAGAGAAAAAACAATTAAAAATAGAAAAATGAATGAGATGAGGATAAATGGCGCTTATTTTATACATAAATAAAACTTAAAAATAACTATTAACTTCCGGAAAATATTTCCGGAAAGTATGAGAATAGAATATATTCACGGAAAGTTAGTACCTAAAATAAATGGGAAAACAAAATTCCGGAAAACACACAAATTAAAATAGACAATTTTCCGGGAAATAAAATAGAATGTATATTCATATGTATAATTCCGGAAAACATTCACTTAAATAAAAATAAACAATTCCGGAAACTTAGCGAAAATAAACCTTTAGAGTTCCAACTTAAAATATTGTTTTCCTAAAATTTGCTAATCCCAAATAAATAAACTAAACCCCCCCCCCCCCCAAAAAAAAACACCAACCTTGCCCATATGTTTGTGGAGAAAAAACAACAGCTCCATATCCACTACTTCGCCTCTGTTGTTCTTCATAACGTTTTCTGATGGCTGCTGTTCTTGCTTTAATTTCCCGAAGTTTTTTATTTTGATGCTCCGTCTGTTCTCGCATTTCTTTCTCAATTAATTGGTTGATTAAAACAGCTCCTCTAAAGAAATATATTTTTTGAAATTTTATTTATTTATTAAAAATTCAATCAAAATTGAAAACAATAGGCACGACAACAAAGGGGGATTTCATAGAACAACAATCCTATGGAATAATTCAAGAAAAAAAAGTTAATGAAGTACGAAGGGCTTGGGTTAAGAAAAGAAAGCTGGGACAAGCTTCTTCGGTAACCTGACCTATCACTGATACTCTCAAACACATATTGTTGCACCAAAAAAGAAAATTCGTCTTCTCCTCCCTCTCACGAAAATTTACAAAAAAAATTTCCTCCCCAAAACAAACCTATTAGCCTGAATAACTTCACATCTGAATTCAATCATGCATCTCTGAAAATACCAGGAGTGCAAAATCCTCAGTTGAAAAATTATAAACAAAAACGCCACAGCATCGAAACCAATAGAAGCCTCTGAAGAATCTCCACCTTTTGAACAACTTTGTAAATCACTAAATTCTGTATCGTCGCTAGGCAATTCACTAAAGAATCTTTGAAGTTCTCCAATTGAAAGTGGATTAACACAAAAAATTGAAAATAATTGTTGAACTGGACATAATTGTTTTGGACGAATTAAACCAATAAAAACACAACCAACTAACTTTAAAAAAAGAAGGAAATTTTTTGAATTCTTGTGTGATCAATGATGGGGTATTAGGTAGTAGGAGTTTTGTGGCTTTGGATCCGATCTCTTTCAGAATTCTTGGCTACGATTGGAGCCGACTAATTGTGAGAAGCCAATAAGGAGTCACAACTGCTTATGACTCCTTATCCTACCTCTAATTCCTTTTTATATCATTTTTAGCTTATCAGAAATCGTTCGGAAAACTTAGTTTCATATAAAAAGAGGGGAATCTGAGGGCATAAAAGGAGACTTCCAAGACTACCATAAAAATTTTAAAGAAAAACCTGTAAAAATATTTTACATAGCATAATAAAAACTGTATATTTTGCCAAAGTATTCCAACGAGCCAAAGTTTTTGTATACCTATGCATTGTATATAAATTATTTCCTTCCCAAAGCATCCAAAAAGCTAGGATTACATAGCCTAAAGCGAAAAGTGAAGTTCCACCCAGACCAGCACATAAAGTCATAATCTGAATAAATAAACATGGTTTTGATTTAAAAATCTAAAAAAAAATAAACCATAGTAATCCAATGTCCATACATAAAAATTATGTATTTAATAAAGTCAACAAAGCTTCTATAAAAAATAAATTATAAGTAAAGTAAAAATAAATTTTTAAAAATAAAATCGGACCTCATTTGATCATCACTAACCCCCACCAAAATAGATCCAATTCAAGTAAGGATACATTTTAACGATTTGAATCGGTCGGCCATCGTGGATGAGGTGAGAAGAGGAGGAGTCATTATAAAGGTGGAGTCATTATAAAACAAGGGCGTGCCAAAAGGATTGTAAAAAAGGAAAAGGCGAAAATCCGCTTAAGGTGAAACTGGCACACTCCTGTGGAAGTAGGAGGAGGAAGGTGGAGGAAGAAAACGAGGAAGGTGGAAGAGTTGGTGTGAGGAGGAACAGGAAAAAAAGGAAAGAAGTGAAGGAGTTGGTGGGTGTGTACGAGCTGTTAGGAGGAAAGCGAATGAAGAGGAGGTGGTGGGAGAAGGTGGAAGTTTGTTTAAACAATCTTAAACCCCCTATAGTTCAAATAAAATTTAAAAAAAAATAATAAAAAAACCTTTGTTCAATAACAAAATCATAATGAGGATTTTCTTTTAACAATTGATACTTATTGCAAACATAAATAGAATCATTAGACCCAGCAGGATGTTCTTCACTTTCTTGTCTAAACATTCTATTTTGTGCTGATACAATTGCTAGCAAAATAAAATCAATTTTGAGGTTATCAGAGAAGCGGTCTGGAGACATTCTATAATTTGGTAGACACAAGAATAATGACAAATTGTTATTCAAAAGTTGCCAGCTTTTACCAATCGAATGAAAAATGTTGAAGAGAGGTTGCCAATAATCCCATGGATAATCTGAAGAAAAATTTTTTTGAAAAAAACAGAACATGTTGGATTAATTTATGAAGGTCAAGCTGGGTTTAGGCCAAGCTCTGCGCTTTTCTGCACTCACATTAGACCCAAAAACACAAGCGCTTATTTGAGAGGTTTCTCATGTAATACAGGCACAGAACCAGACCCAGGTCAGCCGAAAATGCCCAACCCCAAACTATTCAAAAATGTCGATCTCTATGAATTTTTGATCAACTTGAAAAAATAATGTCTTAAAAACAAACAACAAACCTATACACAAATTTGAAGGTAAACCAAGAGCACTAAAATATTGCAAAGGAAGAACAAAAGCCAAATAAAAAACTAAAAAAGGCCAAAGACGTTTTCGAGCATTTCGAGGAATTGAAATTAAAACAAGCAACCATAAAACAAGTAAAGCACCAAGTAAATCCATTCTCATCCAAGCTGCAAAACCCAAAGATGCAAGAGAAATCTTTAAAAAAAATTTTTACGTTTGTCCGCAAAAATTTTGCGGACAAAAATTTTTTGTCCGCAAAAATTTTTTTGCGTAAAGAACTAGTAAAAATAAAAAACAAACCTCCATTCCAAATTTATAAAATCCATAATTTAACAAAAATTTTGTACAATCAGTTAAACTTTTATCAAAATCAGCAGGTTGAGCATTCGGAAAAAGAATTCCAGGAGGAGGTTCTGCCAAACTCCGCAATTTTCTATTTAAATGTTGACGATATTTAATGCAGAATTGAAGTCCAATAAGGATGAGAATTAATGTATAACCCTTTAGTTTGTAAAAAAATATTTAGGAAGGTTACAAAATAAAAAAATTGCGGTCCGCAAAAAACTTGCGGATTAAAATTTTGTGACCCAATAAAAAGATTCTGATATGAAAAACTCACAATATAATCGCTAACAACCCATTCATCATTTTGTTTTTCAAGCCCTACCCACTTTGAAGTTGTATTAAATAATGGATTTGTATCATTCCTGTTACAAGTTTTATTCCAAGGCCAGTGGAAATCTTCTATGGAAGGAATAAAATCAAACTGGAAAATAAATAAACAATAAAATAGAAGCAAAAACAAAAATTCTAATTTTACAAAAATCGGAATTTCTGTCAGAAGAGTCAGATTCTGATTGACCACAAGTTTTTGGTTTCACAATTCTGATTTTTTTCTTAGTCAAAATTCATGCCAAAAAAATAATCAGAATAAGAATAATTGAAAATTCGGAGGTTCTAGTTAATTAAAATCAGCAACTCTGCAGAATCAGAAATTCTGTTCCTACACATTAATTCTGATCGAAAACAGAATCACAAAAATTCCGACATGAATTCTGATTTTTTAAATTTTTTGTTCTGATTTCATTTTTAAAACTAAAATTCTTTTCTAAATCAGAATCTGATTTAAAATAATTCTGGTTTTTATAAAAATTCTGATTATTTATAGAAATTTCTGATTTTTTTAAAATTCTGGTTTAACAAAAAAAAAATTCCCAAACCTGATAAACACTTCTAACAACAAACAATATAGCCATATATGCACATAGTGCAAACGTAACACTTTTTGAAACACAAAAAGTTGAGGAAGACAGAGCAATTGAAATAAATATTATACAAAATAAATTTAGTAGACAATAATGTTCAATACAAACAAATAAAAGTACAAATAATGTAAATTTAAATAAATATAATTCCAAAAATCTCCAACAAAAATCTTTTAAATTGATGATAAAATTGTTTGTTGTTGTTGGTGTCATTTTTTAACTTTTCTAAAAGCTGAAAAAAAATCAAAAAAAAAAATTAATAAAATATATACAGCGAAAAATAAAATCGCGCAACAAAAAATTTTTTTCTCAAGTTAAAAAATATTTATATATTTTTTATACACCAAAAAAAAGTATAGACATATTCACATAAATAAAATCATTCAGATAATTTCATAAAAAATATGGATTGATTTCAAAAGAATTCTTTTAAAATTTTTCTTAAGAAATAATTTTATTTATCCGAAAAAATTCTAATTTTTAAAATTCTGTTTTTTTCGAACTTAGTCAGATAAAATTAAAAAATTTTTTCTAATAATTTCAAATATATTTCCGAATAGAATTTTGATTTTTCTAAAAAAAATTCTGATAATTTTTTTTTCAATCCATACCCAAAGGAAGAAAAAATTTTTTAAGTAAAAAAATAAATTCATTCTCTACTACAAGCAACAATAATTTCAATATCTGCTTGTGAAATATCACTTGGAGTTCTTACAAGTTTTGACCATGCATGATGAAAAAATTTTAATTGTAACATTGTAACGATAATTAATGAAATTAATTTGATTAAACGAAAGAATAAAACTCTGAAAAAATTTTGAAGGGAATTTTAAAATATTTTGAAAATAAAATTCTGATTTATTTCAGAAAAAACAGAATTTTTTTCTGATTTTCCAAACAGAATTTTTATAATGTCTGAAATAAATTCTGATTTTTTCAAAAAATTCTGATTTATTTTAGAATAGAATTCTGATTTTTTGAAAGAATTCTGATTTTACCAGAACAGAATTTCTGATATTTTCAAAAATTCTGAAAATTTCAAAACAGAAATTCTGATTTTTGAAATAAAAAATTCTAACATTAAAAACAAAATTCTGAAATAAAAACAGAATTCTGGTTTTTATTTTTAAAAAAATTCTGATTTTTCAGAACAAAAATTCTGAATTTACAAAATCAGAATTCTGATTTTTAAAAATCAGAATTCAGAATAACTACCACCAAAAACATACCCAAAATCTTCTCCCTCATATTTTTGTAACCCAATTTCTTCAGCCAATTTTAAATTTAATCCAGTTAATTTATTCAAAAATTCAGGAACACTTGGAAATTGATAACAATAAATTGAAATAAGTACAAGTGAAGAATAAATAATTAATAATGTTAAAAAAGCAAATATTGTGTTGCGGAAGAAGCGAAAAGATATCTTTAAAAATAAAAAAAAATTATTTTTTGAAAAAATTTTCAGAAATTCTAATTTATTTTTGAATGAAAGCCTGATATTCTAATAGATATTTTCAAAAAATTCTGGTCTTGTTATAGAAAAAATCCAGAATTTTTTTTATCGTTTTTAAACAGAACACTTAAAATTTCTGAACAAAATTCTGATTTATTTTCTAAGAAAAATTCTGTTTATTTTCTGAAAAAAAAATTGAGAAAAAAAAATTTAAAAAGGGAAACACCAAAAATATATTTAAAAAGGGGTGATACTTTTTTTTTTACAAAAAAAAATATTTAGTCAGAAAAATCATGTTTCATCAAAATTGCAATTAAAAAGATGACACTATATCCCACCTAATATTATTTATAAAAAAAATTTTTTTTAATTCCCCATTTCTCTCAACAATAGAAACACAAAAATGAATAATCATTTTTCAATGTCAAAAAAAAATATTTTTTCAATCAAAAAACCCTCCCATAAAAATAAAAAAAAAACTCCAAGGGAAAGGGAAAAATTCAGAATTTATGTATTAAAAAAAATAAATTTCCAAAAATACAAAAAATGTTCCCAAAAATTATTTTAAAAATTATTTAAAAAAAACCTGAAATATAAGCAAAAGAAAAACAAAGAAAATAAAAAATCCAATAGAAAATAAATTGTTGCTGGAAGCTAAAGGAGTGTTGAATAAAAGGCAAATTACAACCAGAAAAATCCAATATTTGGTTAAGGCTTTGGATATAAATACAAAATGAATCTGAAAAAGAAGAAAAAAATTTTAAATAAATTTTAAAAATGAATAAAATGGATGAGACATTATATCCCAACCCACCTCCACACCTTCCACAAAAAAAACGAAAAACAACTCATTCTTTTGGTGGATAATAACCTTCATAATGATTTTGAATCTCCATAAATCAAAAACAAAATTAGAAAATAATTTAACACTATAAAAAATAAAAAAGGAAAGGATGACATTTTATCCCAACGTCATTTACATCCGCCCACCTCCCACTCTCAAAAAAAAATTTTTTAGGACCAACCATTAATTAGATTAAAAAAAAACTCTCTCGCGCACATCAAAAACAACTTAAACTTATTAGTTAAAGAAGAGCAAACAAATCCATCCCCTCATAAAAACTAACCTCTTTTCTTTCCTCAACGCCAACAACCAATTTTCCTCCTCCTCCATCAATATTACTTTCATTAAAAGTTCCATAATTTTTGAGATGTTTTAAGCGATCTTGAGTACTCAAAGAATTATATTTTATTTCACGAAGATTTAATCGAGAAAGAGCAAAAAATGGTAGGCTTAAGAGAAGCTGAAAAAAAAAAGAAAAAAAATTTAAAAAGTCCGCAAGTTTTTATCCGCAAATTTAAAAAATGAAAAGCAAAAATTTAAGAAACACATAAACCTATACCTATCAAATCTGATTTTTCTGGGAAGAAAAAATTTTAAAAAAATCCAAGTCGAATAAACAAATACACAAAAAAAATTAAATTTTCCAAAAAATTTTTTTTGCGGACAAAAATTTGCGGACTTTTTAATTTATAAATTTCTTAAGTAAAAAAAAATTTTTAATCAAACTTCTTCTTCCTTTTTCCTCCTTTTTTCAATCCCTCAATATTACTTTTTTTATTGCTTTATTTACCTTTTAGTCAATATATTTTATATTTATTTAAAAAAAAGGCGATTGGGGGTGATAGGCGCGTATTATAGCAAAGATAAAAAAAGCGAAAAAATGAATCATTGAATAGACTAAACCGTTTCAAAAAAATATTTAAAAAAATAAAATATATACTACAGTCCCATGACAATAATAAAAAAAATAAAAGTGCGGAAATTTAAAAAAAAACTAAAAGTACAATGAAAAATAAAAATAATTTTTAAACTTAAAAAATAACTAGGTGTGTTCAATTATAAAATAAAAAAAATTAGGAAAAAATATAAAAAAAAGATTTTTCTCACCTACTAGAAAAATATATTAGAAAAGGCTCAAAATGGTCAAAATAAAAAATTGAATAATTTAATGAAAAAATTTTCTAAAAATAATTGACCATCCTTCTCTAAATAATTTACCATAATTTTAGATAATATTTCGGCAAAAAACTTTAAAAAAAAATTTTCAACTAACCTTAATTACAATAGTAAAAAAAGCTCTAGTTTTATTCTCTTCATATTTAAATCCAATAATTTCAAGTAAATCATCATTTTTTAATTCTTTTGCCAAATTCATATTGTAAATATATTGGGCTATTAGTAGTAACTTAAAAAAATTTTTTTTAGTAATTTTTAAAAATTATTTAAAAAACTTAAAAAAGCTCAAAATGGTCAAAAATTAATAAAATTAAAAAAAACAAAAAAAATTATTTATGAACCTCAACATAAGCAAGAATAAGCGGAGATAAACGAAAAGACCATTTACGAGAATCTACTAGTGCCCAAAGAAAACATGCCAAAATTAAAAATATAAGGCCAATAATTGAGTGATATAAAAGAGCCCAAACCTGTAAAAAATAATTTTTTTAATTATTAAAAATTTTCACAAAATTCCTTACAAGCATTGAAACTAAAGCAAAAACATAACAATGATATAAAAATAAATAAGTAATTTCTTGTAAAGTTAAGAATAAAGTTGCAGCTGCTGCACCAGAAATTGTTTTACGTCTAGCTAAATAAAAAATGAGTCCAAAAAAATTTTTTAGGGTTAAAAAAATTAATTCCGACTTTTTAGAGATTGGTAATTTTAAAAACTTGATTTTGGTTGAGGACCATGGCCAGATTCTTGACCTTTAGTCAAGTAAAAATAAATGAATAGGAAAATCAACGAACACTGAAAAATGATTTATCTTGACTCTGGATCCAGAAAAAATCAAGGTCTTGATCCAGATACAGACCAATCTCAAGATTTTTTCAAATCAGTCAGATTTTTAAATAAAAAATAAAATTTAAAAAATACATTTAATCAATTTTTTAATCTTTTCACGATCCATAACATGCGAAGTAATTCTTTGTAAAGCAATAATATCAACAGAATCATTCCCTGCCGTGTTTAGGAGTAACTAGAAAACATAAGAAAATAAAATCATTTTTTAAAAAGAAAACCTCATCATGTATTGACTCATCATCCCCTTCTCCCTGTCCTCTACTTGAATGATCTGTTGCTGTTAAACTTCTTGATTTTGTTCCATCTTTTGTCCAACTAAAAAAAATTTTTTTAGTAAGCAAAAAGGAAAGAATTTTTTAAATAAACCTCAATTGAATAGAAAGAAACAAATAGAGAATAGGCAAGGAAACAAAATTTAGAAAAGGCACAATTCCAACTTTTTCGTTTAATTGAAAATCCCACCAATGCAAACCAGTATATTTTATTAAAACGGGTAAGCCAAAAAGTCTAAAAAAATATTTTGTAAAATAGATTAGAACATTTAGGTAAACTAAAGTCGGAGAAAGAAAAGAAAAGACCATCAGCCTCTACAAGGTATCGAACCCACAACCATTCCCCCCTACCAAACCAGAACACTAACCGTTCGGCCACTGAGACATGTTAATTGAACTAATTATTTATTGACTAAAATAAAATCAGAAAACCCCATAAACATCGATCTTTACCCACTAAACACGAAAAAACTAAACCTCGCAATAAAAGACGACGGCTCCACAAATTGTTGAAAAAATACAAATTGATATGCAATTAAAACCAAAAAGTGAACAATTATATATCCAAGAATAGCATTTTTGACAAAATTAAATTTTCGCCTTCTTAAAGGAGTATAAATTGCTAGCCACGTTAAAATTGTTAAGAAGAAAAGAAAATATGGCAAATTAAGTAGACAAGGCTGCGAAGAAAACAAAAATTTTAAAAATTTCTTTAAAAAACTTACATAAATTATCCCAACAAAACATATTAGACAGACAATAAATACATCAGAAATTCTTTTTAAAATAGCTAAACAAGCTATAGAATGGCCATTATTTGCTTCCTCCTCTGTTGGAATTGAAGGTATATTAAAACTTGTTGTTTGTTCTTGCTCATTTTGAGGATATTGTTGTTGTTGTTGACCCGAAGAAGAACCCATATTAAACAACTACTATCAAAAATTTAGTGGACAAATTCTAGAACAAAATGAAAAATAATTCCCCCATATTTTGCCAATAAAGCAAAAACCCTACATTTTGACAACACTACCTAAGGAGCAAAAGTGGGATTTTTCGCTTTCTTGGCAGAATATGGATTTGGCAGAATATGAGGTTACGAGAAGACAAAAAAAGTTTTTATGGCAAAACACCTTTTCCCCAAATAAAACAACGCCAAAAAAAAAAATACTCAAAACTAAAAAAACTCTCTTTTTCTCTAACACCTCTACTATTTCCCAAAAGCTCACAATGAAAGTTGGACTTTAGAGTCTAAGCAAAATTCCACAAAAAAGCTAAAAATAAAAATTAACTAGCCCTAATCCCTTATCAAAAAATATAAAATATATTTTCTTTTTCAGCTAATCTTGTTTACGGAAACAAAACGCTTTCCCCCCATTAACATTGTGTGTATTTTTTTGTTAAACTTTTAATGTGCAGCTAAATTTGTTTTTCTAATTCTCTAACTTATATACTCTAACACTAACTTTTTGTATTAAATACTAAAGACAGAAGCGACAAAATGCCAACAAAGCCAAAAATTGACAAAATGTCGAAATGATGAGAAAAGCGCTAGGGAAGCTACCATTTTTACCGCTGGCATTTTGTCGTTAATAAATAATAAATACTCTTTCTATCTCTCTGTTTCCTCTATTCTGTTTCAATCTCTCTTTTTTTAATGCCCTACAATCCCCGTTTTGTGAATTAAACAAGGAAACAGTCAGTTGAGAATAAAATCGACGCCGCTAACTACTAAAATTGAGGAAAACCTTCAAAACTTCTTTTTCTTCCTTATTTTGCCTTTGCTTTGCCTCTCTAAAATTTACACTTTCTCTTCATCATCCCCCCAAAAAATTGAATCCAATTATTAAAAAAAGCCCAGAGTGCCAAAAAGAAAAATAAGAATTCCTCACAAAAAGGCGCAAAAGAGGAGAAGCACTATAGTATGGCACCGACAATCTTTCTTTTTCCTTCTTGTTTTGTGTTTGTTTTGTTAGTGTATTTACACATACTTAACTTTGCTTTTTTTTTTAAAGTTTTCTACATTTTTTTGTTAAAAAGTTTAGCCTTTTCGAAGGGTTATTTTCCTAAATTTCCTTATTGATTGAAAAAATCCTTCGAGATATCTACAAAAATGAATGTATTAGAAAAAAGACCACCAGTAGTGACTGACTTGACAGAAGAAAAACAACAACAACAACATCTACAGGAGACAGTCTGTGATAAAGAAATTTTACCTACTGCAATAATTATTAGAGTATGTACTTTTTTTAATCAACTTGCCCCAAAAAATTCTGCTTAGCCTCTCAGACCCCCCCCCCTCATGGGGCTGTAAAAGGATCGTACATTATAATGAAGGGTACCGGAAGTAGCTTAGATTGGGACCAACCCAGAAGGTTGGTCTCTAGGTCAGCTGATCCTCTAAGGTGATAGAGACGGAGTTGATCCTCGAGAATAGACCCGTTAAAGGTATATCCACTTCTAGGGAATCCTATAGTGAGGTTTGGCTGGTCTAACTAATCCCTTCCTACCCAATCCCTCTTTTTTAGGACCTCTCATTCGTAACTTCCCTTCACCCCATTTTTTAGGACGTGCCAAAAGAATTGTTTGACGACCCTGAACAAAAATCAAATTTTCGATCACTTTTTCAACAAATTACTTGTGACACGGACCCTATCCGTATTGATTTTCTAAAAAGTTTTCAACGTGTTCGCATCGTTTTTGAAAAGCCAGAACATGCTACAGGTTTGGACTTGTGTAGTTTACACCCCATAAGCCCCGCCCCTTTATCGCCTTCTTTTTCTTTAGAAAATGGGTATGTTGGCCCTTTTGATCATTTTACGGAAGGAAAAGGGGCTGAGCTTATGGGGGGTAAACTACACAAGTGCCGGACTTTTTTAGACTTGAGACTCTAATTTCCCTTTTTAGCTGCAAAATTACTTGTTGAACATCATTCATTTAACGGAGCAAAAATGAAAGCGTTCTTTGCCAAAAATATAAAAATGGCTAGAAGAGTGGATCAGGATGAACAGGGGCATTTAAAATTGCCTCCTCTTGAGAAACAATTTCTTATATCACCGCCAAGTTCGCCTCCTGTTGGATGGGTATATTTTTTTTATTATTTTTCAGTCCCAGGCCTCATTTAAGATACTCCCAGCCTCTACTTAAGACACTTTTTAAATTTTTTGGTTGATCATTAGGCGAGGGGAGCCACCTAAGCAATACTCTCTATTTAAGACACACCCATTATAAGTTACAGGCAAAATGGACTTGAGACTTCATTATAAGATACCTTATCTCTATTTAAGATACTTTTTTCGAACTTGGTTGATCGTTGGATGGGGGAACTTGCCAAACAACCCTCTATTAACCCTCTATTTAACACATACTCGTTATAAGACGCAACCCTTTTACCCCCAATTGTGTACCTTAAAGTGAGAGGTTGAACTTCTTCCTCCTGAAAAATCCGAAAAAAATTTTTTTAAAGGTTCAACACGCCGAAATGGCCCCCGTTGTTTGTAACCTTGATTTAATGTCTCGATTAGCTTCCTTAGCAGTCGACGACAAATTTGAACTTTATGAAGGAGATGAACACCAACGTAGACCTTCAATTGTTGTTACGCCTTGTGGAATTGATGGGGATGGAAGAGGGAAATCATCAATTTTTGGGAGAAGAGTAGTCTCTATGGATTCTTCAAATAATATTAATGTTGTAGGAGAAAATGATTCTGATAGTGCAAATTCTGAATCTGAACAACAAATTCTTCCACCAACCAAAGTGCAAATGCCACATACTCCTAGGCCACCAACTTGTAATAAAGAATAAAACTAAAAAAAGGTTTAAAATACTAAAAATAATTATAATTGTGTATATAATTAACCCCTAAAAGACCCTTTAAAAATATTCTGATTTTAAAAATCAGAATTTCCGATTTTTGACTCGAGTCTGATTTTTTTCCAATAATTCCGATTTTTAAAATTTAATTTTCGGTATTTAAAAATTAATAATTTCAAACTTTGTTTCATTAGAAGCACCCCCCCCCTCCTTTTTTTTTAATTTTTAATATTTAATAGTTGTCTCCCATAATAATATTTTTTAATATTTAATTTCCAACAAACCCAGATTTAAAAAATCATATTAATATTTTTATTTTTTAATTCATATTAAAGGCTCTGGTTTAGGACATGCGTCCCATCAAATATTACTTTTTTCAAAAAAAAAATTTTCACGAAATTTCGTGAAACTTAAAATTTGATTTAAATTTTTTCAGCTAATTACTGGGACTTTAGGCATGCCCATAAACCAGATCCTATTAAACCATAAAATAGTAATTTTCAATAAAATAGAGAATTTTCTAAAGAACTAAAAAGATGAAGTTGGAAAAGTCAGAAAATTGGACAAAAAACAATAATAAAATTAAAAATTGGGCAAAAAAATTTTTTAAATTTCAATTTGAGTTAAAAGACTATTATAAATTGCTACACTTTTTAAGAGAAAAATGAGAGAGGAAAGAATTCCAAAAAATTTAGAAAAAAGAAATTCACGAAGTTTCGTGAAAATCCGAAATTTCGAAAATAGAAAATTTAGAAAAATCTCAAAATAAATATTTTTCTCAATATCCAAAAAACACCCCAATATAAATTTTTTTACGAATTTGGGAGATTCTCTTAAATTAAAAAAAGTAAATCAAGACTCAGGTGGCGAGGTGTCAGTCTCTACATTATTACCACCTCCATTTTCCTGGTTATTAGAGACTAACTGAGCAATATGAAAATGTTGTTTTCGCAATGCTGCGAATCGAAGCCTAATGAGAGAAAAAATTTTTTCAGAAAAAAATTTCGAAAAAAATTATTTCACGAAATTTCGTAAATAAACGAAATTTCGAAAATTCAAAAAATTTCGAAAAATTTTTAGACGAAATTTCGTAAATATACAAAATTTCGAAAATTAAAAAAAAATTTTAAACAAAATTTCGTGAGAATCCCGAAATTTCGGCAATTAAAAAAATTTCCAAACCTTTCCCTAGACAATTCAGCTTCCAATTCAAGAACACGCACTTGTGACTCCATTTCTTCTTTTTTAGTTTCATGCAATGAAAGATTTGAAAAGTCGAGTAATTCTTTAAAAATTAATTTAAAAATAATTTTCCTTTAAAAAATACTTTCTTCCCCAAGTGATTGTTGTCCTTGTTTAACAATTCCAACTAAATTTGCTGTACATTTATTTACATCTTTTGAAGCTTTTCCAAGTCCAACCAATTTTTGGGAATTTTTATCTGCCTTTACACGTGAAGAAACAAAAAGTTGGGCAACACTAAAAAGAGAATAAAAAAAATTTCGTAAATTTTTTTTTAATTTTTCGAGACTATATTGTTGAAAATTTTATTTTAAATTTAAAAAGAAAATTTTAAAAAACCTAGCACCAACTGAACCAGCAGAAACTATCAAATGTTCAAATTTGCCACCTTTCTCCATTATTAATTTGTCTGCCGATTTTCTATAAAATTAAAAAAAAAAATCAAAAAAAATTTTTTCAGACTACCCTCCAAAAAAAGGGGGCTATAATACACGGTATCTTTCAATTAAAAAAATATTTACAAAAATTTTTTTTTGTTTCTTACACTAATTCAGTTGCAGTGACACCAACAGCTCTACCAGCAGAAATTAAACCTTTAAAAATATTTTTTTAATTTAAAAAAATTTTCAAAAAAAAACCTTCAGTCCATAAATGATTTCTTTTATAAAATTCAATAGGTGTAGCCTGCCCTCTTCCATTTGAAACAATTTCTTCTTGAACTTCTTTACTTTTTATTACCAATTCTCTAACAGCACCCATTAATTCATTACAAGAATTTAATATTTTGTCATTTACTTCCAATTTTATTCCAATATTTGTTTCACGACTATAAAAAACATATTTTTTATTGAAAGGGTTATTAGAATCTTGTCTAAAAAATAATTTTTTAAAAGGATTATTAGAGTTATTTGCAATTGGATGAAAAAAATCTGGGATCAAATGTCATCTCATTAAGAAATTCCCATCTAGTCTCATTTCAATTTTAGGACTTTGATTAGGTCTGAGGGCCTTAGGAATTTGGCTATGAGAGGTTGACAATAAAAGGTCTTATAAATTACTCCTTGAAGCTTTAAACGGGATATCGATCAGAAAACTCCCTAACTAATAAAATCGATCAATTTTTCATCAAAAAAATCAACAAAAAAATCTGGGATCAACTGTCATCTCATTAAAAAATTCCCATCTAATTCTATAAAAATGCCCCAAGTACCAAAAATTTAAAAAAAGTTTGGGACCAAATGTCACCTTTTATTAAAAGATTCCCCTTATTATTTCAAAAACACCCCAAAAATAATTAAAAAAAACCTTTTCTTTTGTAATTCATTAATATGTTCAACAGCAGCAGCTATAGCTTCAGTCATACAATTCATTTCTTCTTCCAATTGTTTACCAACTGTATTAACATCTAAATCAACATTTTCTTTAGGCAATCCCAACATTAAATTTTCTAAATTTTCCAATTCTTTCCAAATTTCATTTAAAGAGTCTAAATTCTTTTCTTTAATGAAAGTGGAAGATAATTGTTGAATTTGACGACATTGTTCGTTTACTTCTAGAAAAATAAAAAAATTATTTTTTGTAATAGTGAAGTTTAGATTCCCCCTTTCCTCCTCCATTTTCCTTCCTTATTTTTACTCTTTGTTTACTCCATCATTCTACCCATCTTATATAAGCAGTGAAATTATCCAAAAAATTCCAGTTGCACGTTAATCCTTTGAAACTTGTCTTCTGACAATGAATAAAAAAAGAGAAGGAAAAAGCTCGAAATGGTCAGGGAAACGAAAAATGAAAATTGATGGCGACTTAAGAAGTATTCCCAAAACAAAGGAAGTCCCTAACCAAAAACAAACATTTTTTCTTGGTATAAAGAATAAATCATTAAATAGAAAAAAAATTTTTTCCAAGAAGAAACCTTCAAAATGTTGAATAGATGCAGTATATGCGGCAGATGGACAAACCAATAAAATATCTGACATATTTTGGGCAATAAGTAAAATACTTTTATAAAATTCATTTGTCGAAGATTCGTTGTTGAACATTGAATTTACAAAATATTTTTGTTCAATAAATGATTTAAGTTTTGTTGTTGCCAAATCTTTAAAAAAAAATAAGAAAAAAAAATAATTGGAAAAAAATCAAGCACAAGTTGAGGTAAATATACACCAGGGAACGTGCCGTCCTGATTCCCGAAAATCAATTCCCGACGTTTTTTTGGTCGGGAATCCCGATTTCCCGGAATAGTGAATTTTGTTTCTTTTCGGCCCGTTTCCTGGAATACACCCCTCTTCTCTCCCTCAAAGATTGAAAAAAAATCAGACAAATTTTGTGGAACCCCATTCCCTCACCTCGAAAAAATTTTGATTCGAAAAGCACCCTCCCCCCCCCCTCCTAAATATTAAAAAATTAGATGAAAGGAATTGGTGCGCCTACCAGAGAGGCTGAAGGTGTTGGAAAATCGAGAAACTCTTAAATTAGCTTTCCGACCCAACTTTTGTGTAAGGATTTAACGGGTAAAAAACAATATAATTCTAAAAGAAAACTAACGTGGCGGATAAGAAATAGAAGTAGCATTTTGAGAATCTTCATTAGTTTGTTCCATTAAATTCAATGCAAAAGAAGTAATACAATCTTGGAAAAAAAATCTTTTTTAATTTTAAAAACCTCCAAAAATAACCTAAAAAATCATTCCCAATTTTTAATTTATCCTCTTCCATAAGTTTAAATTTTTCTGCTGATTCAGCCTTGAGTTTATCCAAAACATCTTCCACTTCTTCCAATTGAGATTCTAATTGTTCAATTTTTGTTTGACATTCAATCAATTTTTGTCCTTTTATTTGTATACTTTCTTGAAGTGTTTTGGCCTGAAAATTAAATTTTTTTGATTAAAAAAATTAAAAAAACCTGAGATTCAAAAAATTCCCGTTCAAGTCCATCTTGCTCCATTTTAGCTTTTAATTGGGTCAATTCCTCATTTTTTGTATCCGATGCTTTAAGATTCGAATCAATTTTAGCTCGCAAATCACGAATTTCTGTTAGAGCCTAAAAATAATTTTTGGACATACATATTTAGCCAGTATTTTGATTCCTTTCCATATTTTTTGGATCACTTAGAGTTTGGTGAAACCTATCCAAAATGTCAGACGCAGAAGCGGATTTTTCACAAAGTTCGGGACCCAAATTATGGGCTTTTGGTGATTTCCAGATTCATGAAGAATGGTTTTACCAGGCACAACTATCCGTCGATGCCTCCCAAACCACAGGAAATCGGCAAAAAGCCGATTTTGTCGGTAAGCCCGATTAACAAAAAAATGCACAAATAAAAAACCTTAATGTGATCTTCACGTATTTGTTGATAAGCTCCTTTTAATTTTGCAAATTTATGTTCAGTTTCATCAACTTTTCGTTTATTCTCCTCTGACGTTTGTTGACGTTCTTGTCCCAAAGTTGTACTCAATACACGTAATTCTTCCAATTCTTTTGTCTTTTCTTCAGTAGCTTCTTTATGCAAATCAATTTCTTGGTTCATATGGAGTAATCTAGCTTCGTATTGTTCTATTCGATTTTTGCATTCTTGTTAAAAAAAGATTTTAAGAAATTGTTAAAAATTAATTTGCATCATTTAATGTAGAGAGAAATAAATTATTTCAAAAAATTCAAGGGTGTAGCCAGGGAGGGGGGGGGCTAGGGGCCTTGCACTCATTATAAAATAAGATTTTTCCAGCCCAGGGGTATATCCCTTAAATTAGCTCCCAAAGTTATGAGAATGGCGATACGTTTATAATTTTTTAAAGAACCCCCATAATCAGTTAAGACAATCCACCAGTGGCCGGCAGTTAAGAAGCTTTATTCGGAAGGCTACTGGGGAGGGAAGGTCAACACAATCACCTATAGATACACACAAAATATAAGCAACCTTCAAATAATTTTTCCTTTACATCTCTTTCAGCATCAATATCAAGTCGTAAACGAGCAATAATTTCATCTCTAAAAAGATTCAAAATTAAAAATAAACACAAAAATTCAAACTTTGGATCAAAAATTGGTTGATGAACAGCATTATTTGAAGTAGACGGAGGTAAGGTGGATGAAGCAATAGAATCCCCCATCATTGAAATATTATCCATTTGAGGAAGAGAAATGTCAATTATGCTGCTTATTTGCTTTAAAAAAAGAGAGAATAGTATCACTTTAAAAATTAACCCTAGAATTAGAGAGGGTTTAAAGAAGCTTTATTCGGAAGGTTAATGGGAAGGGAAGGCCAACGTAACCCCTTAATTTAAGGTAGCTTGACACTGTAGGATAATCTTCACAATCCCAAGAGGTATTTAATAACGAGGCCGACTTTATCCTCAAATTCAAATTTTGACCATTTCACAACAATTTAAAAAATTTGGACATTTCGAAATATTACCATTTCAAACTTTTAAAGCAAACCTCATCACAAACAGACTGCGAGTCCGGCGGCGACTGATCACCATTTTCTGAAGTCGTACCAGCATGTAAATAAGCTTGTGGAGCTCTATAATCCTCCAATTCGGAGGCTTGTTGAAAATTTGGAGCAATCTATATTTAAGAAAATTTTCAAAAAAAATTTCAAAAAAAAACCAAACCGATGGCAACGTCGGAATTTGTACCAAATATTTAAAATATTGCAAATTTGCCGTTTCTTCATAAAACTTTTTTGTTCGTCTAAACAAATCATAAAAACGTTCTCTATGTCCAACTAAAGTATCGGCAGGTAAACTTTTGTGAAGTTTAAAATGGGCTTTGACCAAAAAATCGTCTTCAAAAAATTTTTAAAAATTAAAAAAAAATCCAAAAAAAAAACAAACAAAATTTTGAAGTATCAAGAATAACCAAAATTAATGGGGCCAGTAAACATTGGCCTTGTGGAACAAGAGAACTCCAACGCATAGAATCCATAATTGACATTACTAGAAAAATAGAATTACTAGAAAAATTCTTCCCAAAATTAGGCATAAATTATTTTAATAGGCTATGCTTTCTACAGCTACGCTTTTCTTTCTCTCATTGATCAAAAATTTCTAATCGGGCTGATATGGGTGGATGTTAGTTTTCAGAAGGTAACTAGTTCAGAAAGAAGGTGGCTTCGGAATGCCAACATTCTAAAAGGCAACCATTGAAAACCAATCTAAAAGGCAACCATTTGTTGAAAACCCGCTGATTCTAATTCCAAGATCAACAGCATGACCGGATAATATATGTGGAAAAACAAGGAAATTGTATTCACCTGGGACCTCACAGAATGAGAAAAAAAAGTAGGAACGAGTTTAAAGTCGAGTTTGGAAAAAAATTTTGGATCGGATTTCGTGGAGAAAAAAGTCTGAGTTTCGAGTAACTCGTGATACCCTTTGTAATTTGTCTAATAAAAAAATCTTAAGTTGCCATTTGAAATAAAAAAAATCCTAATTGAAAAAATCCAAGAAAACAAACTAGTAGCTTTTAAATTCAAAAGTTCATCCATCTGGTCCAACATATCAATAGCTAATTCATAAGTTTCATTTATATCAGAACAAAGAGTATCTAACTGTCGTTGATTTAAATTCAAATTGCCGGGAATACTTGGGTACTGAAAATAAAATTTAAAAAATTCCTTTAAAAAAATTAAACCTTTTTATGAAATTGGAGTCTGCTAACAAGCAATTTACAATAACCTTAAAAATAGATACATTGACTCGAAATTGTACAAGAATCGATATCTCAAAGAATATTGAACTTTATAAGCGCGGTTTTCTTTTAAGACTGTGTCTCTGGTTTCCAAAGAATTTGACGTCCCTGTCCGACCTCGATTCTATTATAGAAGGCAATTTGCTCGTGGAAATATAAAAAGAGGGGAAGAAATGAACATCGAGGTCAATTCAAAACGCAAAATCCCTTCAGATTCCAAAGAAATCCCTCAAAGTTCAACAGTATTTCCTCGCGAAATTTTTACCCAAAAATCCCACAAATGAACAAAAGGTTTTTTAGGAAAAAATTGACAAATAAGGCTATCCCACAAACCCCAAAAAATAAAAATTCAAAAACAAACATGTATTGGCCTGTCCATAACCAGAACTTCTCAAATGTTGCCAAAAATTCCCCAATTGAGTTAAACGAGAAACATGTCCAACACTTTCTCTAAAAATTTGAGGAAAATTTCTAAAAAAATAATCAAAAAAAGTATACTCAGTTATCTTCCTATGCCCATCATGAATAAGTTTATGAAGTAATTGACAAAATTTCCAAGTCAAGACAGGATTCTTTTCTAATTGAATACGTGAAACTGAATGCCAGAAAATACGAGAAGAGCGGAGTTTGTGCTGAAAAAGATAAAAAAATTTAAATAACTATAAGAATATAACGCTGGCAGTTTCCTCCCACTCTAGCAAATAAGGCAAAAATGAAAAGATTAGTCAGTGGAGTCAAATACAATTTCTTCCTGAAAGTCTGCCTGGTTATGTGACTGGGTAGTGGGATATGGCTTTCATTGAGCAGGTAACAACTTTGCATTTAAATGTCTCATGAAAGTTTCACTATTTTCCGGTATGAGTTTGCCTTTCCTATAACTGACCAAGACTGAAATAAGTTAACAGGCAATCCCGAATCAACTGGTCATACGTTTTTGAACCCTTAACGTTAAGAGATCTAACGCCAACTTTAAGCCAAAGAAAAATAGCTAAATTTCAGGACCAGGCAGAAATCAGGAAAAAAGGTCCCAATGAGGTTAGAAAACCCCTAAAAATAAACTAACCGTTCCAACAACCAATGCCCTAACATGTTTTTGTTTGAGCGGTGCTTCAACTTTGTTTAACGCCTTGCAGAATGCAGCCAACTTAAAATTGAAAAAACTTTAAAAAATATCAAAGCAAAAAAAACCTGTGATTTAACAAAACTTTCCTCAGCCATTTTCCAAGTGTTAAATTTATAATTGTAAAAAGTTAATCAAATTTTTTAAAATCCAAAAGATACAAAAATAAAAAAATTTTTCTAAAAAAACTAAAAAAAAAATATTATAAAATTAATTTTCTAAGAAATGATTTTTAGTTATTTTCTACTGCTTTGAGGCAGCACAAAACAAAAAACAAAGACAAAATTTACCCAATGCCAACAAAAATATAAACGCGCCAAAGATTTTCTATTTTTTAAAAATGTTGTTAGTAACTTGCGGACAAAGTAACTTGCGGACAGTAGTAACTTGCGGACAAAGTAACTTGCGGACAACTTAAAAAATTTCTCAAGTCTTTTTTTGCGGACAATATTTGCGGACAAAATCCCTATATATTCTCGAAAAATTCCTTTTTTAAAAATTCTGTCCCCCATATTATTAAAAATAATATTTTTCCTAAATTAACAATTTCATCAATCATTTTCTATATAAATATACACACATCTTTAATTTTCTTAAAAAAATTATTTTTTAAAGATGACTCATGTTAAAATGTTTTCCCTTCAAGTTTTGGGGGAAAATATATTTGTGTAAACACAAAAAAAATTAATTGAAACCAAAAAAAAATAAAAAAAGATACAAAAATTCATTTAAAAATGAATATATTTTTAAATTAAAAAAAACAAATCTAAAAAAAATTTTTTTTAAATATTTTTTTGCGGACAAAAATTTGCGGACAAAATTAAAATAAAATAGGTATATTAAGAAATATACAAATTTGTGAGAGATATTATACAGTCGAATCCCACTAATACGACTTCCTCTCTTGGTAATACGTCAACTCTTAATTTTTTTGCCACAAAAACGTCAAATATTAAAAGGATTCCACTGTTTATATATATTAAATTCATTATTACAATATTAAAAAATGAGAGAGAGAGAGATCACTTTAAATCTAGGCTAAAGAATTTTCTATCAATTCTTTTCTGTTTAGATCAAGTACCTGATTATATTAAGTATACATCTCTCCAACTCTCGTTTAAGTAAAAATAAGAGACTAGGAGGAAATTGTTAAAATAAATTTTACATTTTTGCGGACAAAACTTGCGGACAAAAAAATTTCTTTAATTTTTTTCACAGGCTTCCTAAAAAAAACGGGTCATAAAATTTGCTTTTACACAAGCTTTAGGGTCTCTCAATTCAAATTTACTAACGAGAGAGAGTTTTGAGAGAAACACACAAAAACCTAGCCCTTTTTTCTCCACAAAAATTTTTACTTGTACTTACTTATATGGCTAAATAATTACTTAAATTTAATAAAATAAATAAAATATTAAAAAACTTTTTTAATTATTAACACTAGTTTTAGACGGTCTTAAAGCAGAAAAAATTCTTAAACGATCGTGTGAACGTCTACTGTTTGTTGCAGATTTTTGTTGTTGTTTTCCATCAATATATAAATTTTGTTGTTGTTGTTGTTGATCTTCTTTAGATGATTTTACTTTTTCTCGACTTCTTGTTCTCAAAGAAAATTTTGATGGGTAATTTGTTGTTGCTGCTGTTGAAGATTCAATGCTTTGTGCTCTAGCTGTATATAATTACTTATTAGTGGAGAGAAAGAGAAGATTTTTAAAACAATAAAAAAAAACTAAGGACGGGCAACCCCCACAATCCTTAACTCAAAAAATCCCTTGAAACCCCTTTCTTTTTTATGCTCCAAAAGTCCGCAATTTCTACCCGCAAGAGGATTTTATTTTTGAAAAAAAAATATTTTGAAGACTATTTTCCCTGTAAAAATTGTCGACAAATTATTCACTCTTGAAAAATACATTTCTTGTGATAAAATAAAAAAAAAAGAATAACTTGCGGATAAAACTTGCGGACTTTTTATGCTCACAAAAATAACCTTCTCATTAAAAATATTTACTAAAAAAAAAATTAAAACCTCTAATCACAGAACCATCATCCACATTATTTTGATTATGAGAATGTTGTTGTTTTTGTATAATATTTGAAAATAAATTTCCAAAAGAGCGTCTAGTATTTTGATGTTGTTGATGTTGTTGTTCATTTAATAATGTTCCATTACTTCCCATTATTTTTGCAGTTTTTCCTCCATTTCCCATAGTTAAACCTGATGATGTTGATGAACAAGTATCTAAATCTGTATCGCTAGGCTCTGCTAATGCTATAGGTGCTTGATTATTATTTTGTTGGTGAAGTTTAGAATGTATTAATCCTCCTCCATTTTGATGGTGATTCAAGCCTTTTGATTCACTCATTGATCTACTCATTGTTGCTGAAGTTGTAATACCATTGCTCACCAGACCTATCTTCCTGTTGTTATAAAAAAATTTTTATAAAAAAAGGAAAAATCCAACTATATAGGGAAGAGCTGGACCTAGACCCCTTCGGGGGGAAAAGTGCGGTGTCAGGGTTGAGACTTTCGAGGTCTGGGCGTTGGCCTAAAAAAGACGCTTAAAACTAAAATAAAAATCAACTCCTTAGAACATAACAAGCGTTGCGTCTAACAACTTTACTGTTAAGAGGTCGCAGGTTCGATTCCTGCACGATAGCTAATCCTTTTCCGGTCGCTAATATCTTACTAATTAATACAAAATTAAAAATAACACAAGAAAAATTTTTTTTATAAACCTTCCATAATGCCCTCCACTAGTATTTCTTTCAACTGAAGGTGAACTTCCTATTTCATGTTTATTATTAAATTTATATTGTTGTTGTTGTTTTAATCCTCCATTAATATTTCCATTATTATTCTTTTTCTCTATCCCAACATTATTATTGTTGTTCTTCAAATGTTTTACAACCTGTTTTGGTGTTTTTTCACTGTCTGTTGGGGATGTTTCTTGTTGTTGTTGTGTTTGTTGTTTATTTAATGTTTTTGTTGTTTTTATAGAAGGGAGTGGAGAGGTTGTTGTGATTGAATGTTGTTGTTGTGTTTGTTGTTGTTGTATTACCCGCTTGTTGTTTTTATGTTTCTCATTTGTTGTTGCGTTTGTTGATGTTTTCTCTTTCTCTAACTTACTGTTAACAACACTGTTTTTCTCTAAAACATTTTGTTGTTGTTCTTTTAAATGTTGCTCTTTCATTGTTGTTGACTGTCTTCTTTTTTGTTGCTCTTTTATTATTTCCCCGTTTTGATGGTGTTGTTGTTGTTTCTCTACCCAACCATTACATGTTGTGTTTTTATCATTTATATTGGGATAATTAATACGTTGTATATTTACTTTTTTGGTAGAAATTATTTCATAAAGTTTATCTCTATATTCGTGGACAGAAAGTTGAATATGGTCTTAAAAAATAAACAATTTTTTGAAATTTTGTTAATTAAAAAAATTTTTTTTTTAATTTTCACCAGGAAGAGGAAGCCTAACTTCATAATCTAGCGACGGTTCTTCTGCCTTGTTATGAAATTGAGAGACATATGGATGTTCTAAACATTGCTCAACGTTTAATCTTTTGTGTGGGGCGAAGATAAGAAGTCTAAAAAACCGAAAAAAAATTTTTGCCAAAAAAAATAAAAAAGAACCTTGAAACTAGATCTAAAGCTTCTGGAGTAGTTTGTGACAAAACTATATCTAACGGCTTTTTTGGCCATTGTGGCATTTTTTCTAAAACGGAGGAAGCATAAGCAGAGCCAATACTTTCAATATCATTCTGATAAAAAATAAAGAGAATAATTTAAAAAATCAAAACAAACTTTAGAAGGCCTTTGAATTGTATTCATAATACGTTCAATTTGATTAATTGTAGAACTACCAGGAAACTATAAAATTGAAAAAAATATTGAAGGAAGGGAAAGATCCAGCTAATTAGCATTTTTAAACCTGGAGGTTCAAGATTTATAGTTATAATTGAGCGGGTGAACGCACCGACCGGGTATCTCGGTGAGCGGAAGTGCCTAAACAACAACCGCCAGGAGGTCGTGCAGGAATGCCTGCCCTGGTTGATGACTGCCCTCTCCCATACCATATTTTATTTTAAATCCTTACAAGTGCTTTCCCCAACAACATTTCTGCCAATATACATCCAAGGCTCCACATATCAACACCTTTTGTATAGTGCTTGGCAGCTATAAAAAAATTTCAAAAAATTTCACAAAAAATTTAAAAAATACCAAGTAGAATTTCAGGCGACCTATACCATCTAGTTGCTACATATTCTGTTAGTTCGGGTACATTAGATCCATCTAGGGAGTCGTCCATTTGACTAAAAGAGCGTGCCAAACCAAAATCTGCCAACTTAAAAATAAGAAAAAAATTTCGTAAACCCAAAAGAAAATGAGGAAAAAACCTTTACTCTACATTCAGCATCCAATAATACATTTGATGGTTTCAAGTCTCTATGAAGAACATTACCGCTATGCAAAAATCTGGAAATAAAAAATACTTTAATTTTCCAAAAACTTGTGAATAATCAACTACTTCTCTTCGGAATGTGTTGTAATACCAAGCATCGAAATACCACAATAAGACCTGGAATACAAGCCTGTGGAAATGACGTTATATCCACATATTGGCATTTCAACGGCTTTTGGAAGTTTGGTATTTCGACGTTTGGTATTACAACATCATAAAAATTCTGGGACGGGGAGTTTTTTTTTAAATTGAAAAAAAACAAACTTGATTGCTCTAAAGAGTTGACACATTATATCTTCAAAAAATAAAATAATTTGTAAAAAATTTTAAAAAATACATTGTTTGTGTATATCCTTTAAGATAGTCATCTTTTTAATTACATTGTGTAAATCAGCTTCCATATATTCAAACACAAGATAAATGTCTCTAAAAATTAAAAATAAATTTAGGGTTATTCCCTAGTCTCGAATTCGTTCACCTAAATATTTTTTGTAGGAACCCCAGAAGCCCCCCCCTTGGCTACGCCCTTGTTAAGCCCTACTTAAGCTTAAGCCCCCCAACAGTTTCCATTAATCCTTCAATACTCCCCCCCCCCTTTTTTTAAATCTTATCAAAAAAAAACAAACTTGTCATTATCAGCCTTCAAAATATTATACAATTTAATAACATTTGGATGCCTTCCAAATTCTTGTAAAAACATAATTTCTCTAAAAGTTCTCTGTGCATCTGTAGCATTTCGGAAAGCATCAAAAATCTTTTTTAAAGCTATAGCTTCATTTGTTCTTCTATCAACAGCTTTCCAAACAATTCCATAAGCACCTTAAATGTATTGATGGGATAAAATGTCACTATTTTTTTAATTTTTTAAACTTGAGGACCTAGGATCCCAAAGTTAGCGACGTCGTCCAAAAACCCCAAAAAAACTCAAAATTTCCTTCCCTTGTCATTTTCCTCAATTTAACATTTGGCCCGGGAAAAGGCCTCCCCCTGTCATTCTTCCAGCATTATTTCCAATATTAAGTAAGATTCATTTTTTCATAAGTAAGGTCCTTAATTTTGGAAATTTTCCGGTGCTTGGAAAATTTTCGGATATACCGAATCGAACCGAAAATCCTCAGTTTTTCGTTTCGATTCCGAAACGTCTCAAAATATCATTAAAAACATTTGGCCTGAGAAAAGGTCCCGCGTGATCCCCAATATTAACTTTTCATTTTCCCATAACTATTTACCCTTAAAATGTTGACAGAATGGCTACAAAAAATGTCGCTAATAATTTCTAGAAAAGTTTCCCACAAGTAAAAAGAGAAAATATTATTTAAAAAAAAAAAGTAAAATAACACCAGAAAAATCACAAACCTTTCCCCAATCGTTTTTGAATATCGTAATTCTCCACAATGTGTGAGTCTACTTCTTCTGACATTTAAATAACACAAAACCCTAGAATAAAAGTTAAAAATAGAATAGTATTCTAATTTGGAAAATCAGGGCTGTCCGCAAAGGAGAGCTTTCCGCAAAAACTTGTGGTGTCCGCAAAAAAAAATTTTTTTTCCGATTTGCGGACAGAACTTCTAGGGAATACATGAGGAAATGCTTACAATTAGAATGACTTAAAAATAAACAAGACTGTCTATTATGGATTTGGAAAGGATTTAGAGAAAGATTTGAAGAAAAAAACAAATAATGTGCAGCTCAAAGGGAGTAAACCTCTATTCAAATATTCTTACAAAAAACATTCAAAAATCCAAAAAAAAATTATAAAAAACATTAAACGACTGTCTTCACGTTAAAAAATCTCAGAGAATATTAAAAAAAATTTTTTTTTTAATATTCCGATTGTTAGCGAAAAGTTGACCAAGAACATTATTTAAACTCTACTGGAAGTCAAGGTAAAAACCACAGTGGGGGAACAGCCGGAAAAAATGTTTTATTGATGAGGTGACATTAAAAAGCATTTCTGTGGCACAAATAAACAGATAGAAAAGAGGGGGAAAGGAAAGGTATATTACACAGGCAAAAGGTATATGATGAGGTAATTGAATGTTTGGGCGCAGTATTGTCTGGGAATGAGTTTATAAATAGAAAGGACTCTCGAAAATTTTACAATGGAGTTTTTTACAGTTCTTAAGGGCTTCTTAATCTTATACAAAAATTTCAAAAAATTTTCAAAAGAATTTTGCTAGGCAGGGAAATTTTTTTCAAAAACAAAATCCTCCCAAAAATGCCCATTCCCTTTACTTTTTCAGGCCATAACTTACCCCATGTCCAACCAAAAATTATCAAAGTTAAAGAGAAATTACGTACCCTTATTAAGGACAACCACCCCAAACTTCAACAAAATCGGTCAATTCCTGATAATTTTATTTGCCCCCACGCCCAACCACTACCGCGCCCAAATACCCAAATATGCCGTAACGACTGTCAGAAAACCAGAAAAATAATATTAAAAATAATAAATGGCAAACCTTAGCTATATACCTGTCAGCAAGAAAATAGTTTTCTCTCTTTGAATAACCAGCAAGACATAATAAATATATTCGAGTCCTCTGTGCAGGTAAAATCGTGTAAAAAAAAATTTTTTTTTCCCAAGTTGTCTAGGTAACCATTATTTAATAAAGATTGAAAAAAGAGATTGGCTGGCTGGCAGAAATATAAATATAAGAGAAATTAAAAATCTGAAAAAGAAGAAACATAACATTTTTTTTTAATTTAAATTTTTGAATAGAAAAAATTTTTTCGAGTTAAAAAATAAAAGGGATGTTACCAGGAATTTAAAAGAAAAAAAAAGAAAATTTATTTTTAGGTATCATTGAATAAAGAACACAAAATTTCTTCTAGTTTCAATAAATTTAAATTAGCGTCTATTAGAAAACTTAAAAAAAAAATTTTTTTTTCAAAAGACTTACGATTTTAATTAAATTTCAAAAATTTTTCTAACCAAAAAACACCAAACAAACCTTTAGCCAGTAGGACAATTGGTCACTTGAACAATATTTTTGTATTTCGTCACAACCAAGCTTGATCATTTTACAATTCGATTTCATCATTTATATCGAACAGAATATTTTTTAAATTGGAAAAATTAAAAACAAATTCAACTAAATATTCCTAAAAATTAAAAAAAAAATTTCCGTAATTTATTTTATTAAATTACTCGTTTAATAAAAAAAATGGCAAAAAATTTAAAATATAAAATATATTTTTTAATTAATAAAAAAAAATTTTTTTTCAAAAAAAAATTAAAGGAGATACAATTTTAACATTTTTTAAACAAAATTTTGTTAGAGATTTTAATAGTTAAAATATTTAAAGATTTTAAAAGCTATTAAAAGAGATCATACAAATTATGACTAGAGACCCGCGCGGGACGGGATCCCGCGCGGGATTTTGCGGGGTCCCGCTCCCGCAATCCCGCACTTTTTTCGATTTGCGGGATTTTGCGGGATGCGGGATTTTGCGGGATTTATCCCGCGGGATCCCGTCCCGCAAAGATTTAAAAAAATCCCGCATGCGGGATCCCGCAAACACACTCTTGCCGTCTCTAATTATGACAAATTTAAAAAAATATTTTTGGGTATGAGACAAAAAAGAATTTTCTTTTTTGAGATTAATAGAATATAGAATTTTTGAAAAACAATATAAAAATGAAAAAAAAAATTAAAAAAAATTAAAAAAAATTTTTTTTTAAGCCCAAAAAAAATTTTTTTTTCTTGGCAATTTTTGTGTAGAGAGCACCCGATTTTTGAGAAGCAAAAAAAAATACAAAAAGAATTCCAAAAAATTTTTCCAATAATTCCTCTCCTTCTAATAATTCCTCTCGATTCATTTATTTATTATTATTATTTCATTGACGTGGAATACAATAACTTTTTAATTCAGTAAATACTTGTAGAAAAAGAGTTGAAGAAGAATTTATTTTTAACATTTGATTGCTATGTATTTTAATTAATTTAACACATTTTGACCAAAAAAATGAACGATCCTAACAAAGATAAATTAAAGAAAAATATATATAATGTCTGGTAGTTTTTGTCTCTCTTATTATTTATTCAGTAGTTACACACTCTCTCGCTTTTTTGTCTAACATCATTTCCGGAAAATTATGTGGTGAAATACAAAGAAATACATATTCTGTATTTTCCGGATTGTATTTTCCGGATGTATTTTTCCGGAATTTTTGTTTTATTTTTTTCCGGATTATAATTCCGGAAATATAAAAAATTTCCGGAAAATAATATAAATAATAAATTAAATTTCGAAAAATAAATTAATTCTATTGTATTTTCCGGAATTCTTTCCGGAATGTATTTTTCTGTATTTTTGCTGTATTAATTATTTTCCGGAACAAAATTCCAGAAACATTAAATTGGTGAAAATACAAAAAAAGAAATTATTTTTGTATTTTCCGGAATTTTTTCTTCGTTTATTTTCCGGAAATCTGTGGTCAGACAAAAAGCGAGAGAGTGTACACACCTGCTTATGGAAAAAAGAGAGACAACTCTAATATGCGCGTTATTAAAATTATAAAAAAATTAATACCGCATTTTCAGTAATGAAAGGTTTAAGAGGATAACTAATTTCATTGCCCATATAAGAATAAGAAATATATAAACACATTAATACAAAAGAGTGTAATTCTTCCAATGAATTTAATTTTTTACATTCACCTTTAAATTAAAAATAAAAATTTTTTTTTAAATTTATTTATTAAAAAACCTTGTAAAAAAGCATCACGAATTAGCATAAATAAAAATACTAAATTTGCCGGATTAATAAATGCTACATCTTGCCAGCCCTAAATTTTTAATTAAATTATTTTTATTTAAAATTTTTCCCAAAAAAATTATTTTTTTAAAATTAAAAAAAAAATATTTATTTAATCCCCAAAGGGCATGTTTCCCCCCCTTTAACCCGTCAAAAAATATTTTTTTTATTTTTCGGTTTGTTATTTTGTAAAAAATTTAAAAAAAAAACATAAAAATAGTTCAAAAACATCAAATATATTTACAAAAAATAACAAAGAAATTTATTACCATCCTTTAAAAAATAATCTTTCCCATTAATCTTGACAGATATACGTGAAGTTTTTATAAAAAAAAAACTCTTTTTATAAAATTTAAAAAAACGTAAAAAAAAATTTTTTTTCAGAAAAAAAAAATATAAAAATAGTAAAAGGTCCGACAAGATTAATAAAAAAAAATTTTTTTTTTATTCGAAAGAAAAAAAAACAAACTTGTAAAATTAATGCCCGATCAACACTTCGAAGCCTACAAGTGAATAGATTATACTTTGAATTTTTAAATTATTTAAATGTGTTTTAAATGTGTTTTATTTATTTAATTTTTATTGTAATTTCCCCGGAATAGGGCAATTCAGATTCCGGAAAATGTTTTTGTGTATTTTTTTTCTCTCAAAATGTGTTTTCTCTCAATAAATTAAAAACACATTCCGGAAGAGAATAATTAATATTTCTATAATATTTTCCGGAAAAGATTGTGTATTTTTAAAAAAAAATGTATTTTCCGGAAATGTATTTTTTCTCAGATAAAAATTTCCAGAAAACAAATAAAGAAATTCTGAAGCTTCCGGAAAAAATGTTTTTTTGTATTTTCTCAAAAACACAAAAAATATGTAGGTATGTAATTTACCAAGTCCCCAAATGTGCCGGTTCAAATTGTTCATGCAAACCATACCAACAACAATGTTGACAAATAAAGTAACCAATAGCCTTAATTAATTCACCAGAATTTGCTTGAATAATCTGAAAATTAATTTAAAAAAAAATTTTTTTTTTAATTAATTTTTTCCACAAACTTTTCGTCTCTGCCTCAAAGGGGACAAATTATCCAAAAATTTATTTTTGTCATTCCCCCCACTCCAATCAGCAGACAACCACAAATCTTTAGACTTTTTAACATTTGTTGAAGTATAAGCATCCGTTGGAGCAGAAAATGGGCGTCTATTAGAAATTGAAGAATCGACAGAAGGGCAGACAGTAGCCATTGACAAAAGCATGGATGAAACAAGTTCTCCATCACCTCTTTTATTGAGAAACTTGAAAAAAAAATTTTTAGAGGAATAAATACTTTAGAAAAATCAAAATTTATTATCCCAACGGAAAAAGAAAAATCTTTTGGAAAAAATAAAAAAAAAGATGACATTTGGTCCCAGTAACTATTTTTTAATTTTCAAAAAATCAAAACAAACAATTTCCACATTTCCATTTTTATTTGGAAGTTTAGAAGCAGCAGAAGAAGCACATTTTGGTAGCATTCGCTTTTTTGCTTGGTATAGAGACGCTCTTAATGAAGATGTACTTATTGTTGCTGCTGTTTTTTGTTTATTTAAAATTGTTGTTGTTTTATTGTTGTTATTATCAAGATAGAGATGATTCTTAATTTAAAATTTAAAATATTTTATAACCCTTACCCGATTAGTATTTTTATAAAGCTTCAACTCTGAATCCCAATTTAACTCCAAAAAAATTTTTCTGAAAAAATTTTTTTTTGATGACATTTGGTCCCAGTAACTATTCTGAAAAATTTCATCATCCTTTTCCCACTTTTACTTCCCCCCAAACAATACTGTCAATCCCACCCTCGAGATTACCAATTCATCCACCCAACCCAAAAAATTTTTCGACATCGATTCGTCAGAAGTCCAACAATAACCTTTACCTCCTCTTCCCCTAACATTCCTTAATAAAAAGAAAATCCAAAATAAACCTTAAAATCATCATTAAATCCTTCCTCATCCTCCCAATTTTTCTTCTCCTCAATTTCCTCTTCTTTTTCTTCTTCTTCTTCATTTTCATCTTCACCAATTAAAGAACGTAATAGTCCATTAAACAGTTTAGAACCACTTCGTTTTAAAGAACTTTTTAAAGAAAAGTCCTTACTATTAGAATTGTTTTCTAATATTTTTCTTCTTCTCCAATGAACCTCTTTTTCAACTTCCTTTTGAATATTTTCAAAATTGTTTGAAGAATTATTATTAGAGATTGTTAAACTAGACAAATCTGTGAAAAATAAAAAAAAAGGTCAAAGAAAAAGGTCAAGAAAACAAGACAAGGTGACATTTGGTCCCAGAAACAAAAATAAAGAGAAAGGTGACATTTGATCCCAAAAACAAAAAATGGCCGTTTCACAAGAGATTAGGGACTCATTTAATCGCCCATTCCTAGCGGAAAACAAGACAAGGTGACATTTGGTCCCAGAAACAACATACACGTCCCCCGACAATTTCTTTCTTGGCTAAAACCCCGACCCAAAAGTCAACCCCGAAACCTGACATGCTCTCCCCGGCAAACCCCGATCCCTAACAAATCCAACCCCGAAGGCTCGGGGAGCTACCCTAAACTAAATAAACAAAAATAAAAAATAAAATTCACCCTTATAGACAACATCATCATTTTCATTATTATTATTTATATTTACATAAATATTGTTGTTATTATTATTATCCTCAATTTTACAACAATTTTCAATTAATTCTTTTCTGTTTTTATTTGACGGCAAATGCCGTCTTCTTTGTTGTGTTTGCTCTTTAATTAAACTTTTGGCCATTAAATGCCTTCCTTCTACAAAATTATTAACATTTCCTCCTCCTCCTTTAAGTCCAGGCAATGCACGCGTAAATGAACCACCCCAACGAGAAACAAATGTTGACGGGCCACTAATGCTTTTTCCATTTGAGCCTTTAATTAAAAAAAATATATATTTTTTGAAGCCTAATAAAACACATCTTTTTTGCTTATAATTAAAGTTTTTGCCAAAAAAATTGTACTTTACATTTCGTCAAAAAGAAATAAACTTGCCATTTTGTCAGAAAAAGAGAATTTTGGAAATCAAAAAATCATTTTTCTGCCAAAAAAGACAAGGTGACATTTGGTCCCAAAAACGAAAAATAAAGAAATGACATTTGGTCCCAAAAAAGACAAGGTGACATTTGGTCCCAAAAAACAAAAAATGCCCATTTCGCCACAAGAGATTAGATACTCATTTAATCACATACCTAAACCACTCCTAGCAGAATTTGATCCATGCTGACTTTTGTGGTTGTGTCCAAGCATTGAGGAAGGCAACCGATTACTTTTTGAACCAGCACCAATAAATGAATTAACATTCGCATAATTATCGGCAAAAGGAGACGGTGAAGGAAGGGCTTTCCATTGGGTTAGACTGTTGGTTTTTTGTCGACCTTTGGAGCTTAAAAACGAAGAGGGGGATTAAAAAACAAAAAGATAATAAAAATATCAATACCCAGAAGATCACAAAATTTGTCTCTCTTGTATACCCAAGCAGCTCTCTCATTTTTGTATACTCTCTCGTTCTTTGTCTAACCATAAAAACAACTTTCGGAATTTTCCGGAAATGTTATACAAAGAAAGGGAGAGTGCATAGTCTAGGGGTATATGTGAGAGACTGCAGAGACATTTTCGAGAAGGTTATTCAAGACTTTTCGGAAATGTTAGACAGTGGGCGAGAGAGTACATAGTCTAAGGGTATACGAGAGAGACTGCAGAGACATTTTGTCTACTTGCAATTTTTTGGGGGGTTTTTTATCAAACTTTTTTTAAACATACATAGAAGAGCGAATAATTGATTTAGATAACGAAGGATGTCTAATAAATTGTTGTTTGTTCTGTTGTTGTTCAGACAAATAGGGGGTACAACCAGCAGAAGAAAAAGACGAAGAGGAGGAGACTTGGGGAGGGCTAGCAGAATTTGAACAACTTGAAGGTGTTCTCCAATGTCTAGACTTTCTTCCACTTGAGCCTATCGAACTTAGGCCCGGGGAAGTTAGAAGACCACCGGAACTATTTCTGCTGCTGCTACTAAAACTTCTTGTTGTATTGAAGTTTTCTCCACTTCCGCTGCTGCTTATTTGGCCACCCATATTTTTTTTTTAATTAAAAAGAAATTTAATACATCCTTTAAGGGAAAAAAGGAAGGAGAAGGAAGAAAATTAAAATGTGTGCCAAAGCTGAGCTACAAATAGACTAAAAAATAAATGTGTTTTTAAATCAATATACAAGGGGATTAAAGAGTAAATTGTAAAAAAACTTCATTATAAGGGTACACCTTGGGGGCTGGAAAAATTCGTATCGTAAAAGGAGAGGGTATCTTAAATTGGGGAGGAGGAGGGTATTTTATAAAAAAAATTAGAGGCATCTTAAATTTGGGGTAGTATCGCTTAGACAACGCTCCCCCATCTTCAAGTATCTTAAAATAGAGGTGTATTGTGGATGTATGTATTAAATGATAATTAATACATAATAAGGGGTCAACCTATAAATTAATAAGGGGTCAACCTATAAATGAGGTCAATAAATTTACAAGAAAAAAAAATAATAAAAATGGACATAAATTTATTTAAGGTCCCCCATCTGGAAAAACAAGCAAAAAAAAAATTTTTTTTTCTTTAAAGAGAAAAAAATATTTAATTTTGGCATTGTGTATTTTTCAAAGTAATGACAAGATAGGAAACAAAAAAAAGGTTTTTTAAGAAAAAAAGAATTTTCTTAAGATTTTGCCAAAAAATGAAGAAAAGGAAAAAATGGAGGGGAGGGAAAGAATGACTAATATACCTAAACACAAATTTACTTAACTAAATAAACCTATTTAAATTTTTTTTAAAGAAAAAAAGCAAATTTTTAAGGTAAAAAGGTTTGCCTTTTTTGGACTAAAAAAATTTTTTTGAAAAAAAAAATAAATGAAATGAGGAAAGAAAGAAAAAGAGAAATTGCCTTTCTGTGACCAGAGGGAATTGCCAAAGCTTTTTATATATATTTTTTTTACTTGGCCCCTTACTTCCCCTATTTTTCCCTACTTTTCTGTCACAAAAAAAAACGTTGTCACAGTATACTCATCCCTTATCCAAATATCCAATCTTTCAATGTTTTTTTTTGAATATTTTTTTTGTGTCACAGCTGGGGTATTTTTTATAATAAAAATAGGGAGTATTTTTACAAATAAAAATTGTTATGAATATTTGAAAATTTTAATGTGCGCCAAAATTGTGTGCGCGCCAAAACGCCAACTTCAAGTTTGTAAACTTAAGTATTTAAGTGAGAAAAAAGTTTTGGTGTCTTACCAAGTTTTTAAGTTTGCGCTTGAAAAACTTAAAAACTTGGCTTAAAACTTAAAACTTGACTTGACTTAAAAACTTAAGTTTCCAAGTTTTAAAAAAAGTTTTGGTGTCTTCCCAAGTTTTTAACCAACGTTTTTTAAGCATGCGCTTGAGAAAACTTAAAAACTTGACACGACTTAAAAACTTAAAAATAGGTTTTGGAAACCTTAAAATGCGCAAAAAAATTGTAAAGAAATATATAAAAGGGGGTCACTTTAGTACGTGGGTGCAGGCTTTAATTTACAAATGTTATACCATTCGAAAGAGCTCGTCGAGCTGAGTCGAATGCCACCAAAATTAGATCTAGGAAAAATTTCTGGACCGAGATATAGGTCCCTGAAGTTTGAAAAACCATAGGGGGGAGTAAGCTCAATTTTGGGGTAAAAAATTCGAATATGAAAATTATACCTCGTTCGAAAGAGCTCCTCGAGCTGAGTCGAATGACACCAAAATCAACGAAATCCGACTTGATTGGACCGAGATATAAGCCCCCTAAAAACCGAAGATCCAAAGGGGCGATTTTTGGAATAAACAATTTTTTATACAAATAATACCTCGTTCGAAAGAGCTCGACGAGCTGAGTCGAATGAGACCAAAATCACCATGATTGAACAAGATTAGAAAAAGTTATGACACAAAAAACAAAAAACCTAAACCTATGGGGCGTCGGCGAGGCGCTTGTGCAAAACCCCGCGCTTCGCGCGGGGTTTTGCGGCACGCGCCTCGCGGGGAGTCTACGGGCGATGGGTCTGGGCTCGTAACATAAACCTATTCCTATCTCCCTTGCTCTGGACGTATTTGGCGCCTCAGTAGCAGCAAAAATCTCCACAGATACCATAGGTAAGGAGCTAAAAGAAAAGATCATAACTTTGTCCAATCAAGTAGGATTTCGTTGATTTTGGTGTCATTCGACTCAGCTCGAGGAGCTCTTTCGAACGAGGTATAATTTGCATTTTCGAATTTTTTACCCCAAAATTGAGCTTACTCCCCCCTATGGTTTTTCAAACTTCAGGGACCTATATCTCGGTCCAGAAATTTTTCCTAGATCTAATTTTGGTGGCATTCGACTCAGCTCGACGAGCTCTTTCGAATGGTATAACATTTGTAAATTAAAGCCTGCACCCACGTACTAAAGTACAGCCTATAAAAGCTAAAAAGACGAAAAGGAATATATAATAAAGCAAACTTTTCAGAAAAAATGTCAGAATATAGTGAAGACGAGACTAGTATTTTAGAAAAAAAAAAGGTTGAAGCTTTTAAGCAAGAAAGAGAAGTAAAATAGAGAAAATATTAAATAGAAGTTAAGGGAAAAATGATAGAGAAGGGAAAATGCCGTTAATGCCTTTGTCCATAAAAGAAGAATAAACGTCATTAGCGAGGAGGAAGAAGCCTATGGCATGGCCACACCAAACCGAGCTTATATTTACTTTTATGGACAAAATGCCAACTAGGGTCAAATACGACATAATGCCAGAAGACATAATGTCAATAGGGACAAAATGTCCGAAGGAAGACAGACTGGGATAAAATGACAGGGGCATCTGTTTAGAATTTTATTTCCAAATTTAGAGAGAAAAAAAAAGAGAGATGAAGCAAAATTAAAGAAAATTTAATATATTGTGTTTTAAGCCTGAAGAGAATAGAAGGGAAGAGGTAAATTGACTAAACAGAAAAGGCAATATTTAAATATTCTCAAGTATATTGGTAGAATTGCTTCTTATATTGCTTTTTCAATAGCCTTCCCACGCTTTTAAAATAATCCAATTTTCTTTGAAATTTTATGAGAAATTTTAAGAGTTATGGATATTTTTGGGGTATGACGAGGCTAGTAACTACAAAGCTTTAAATAAACTTGAAAACTTAAGTTTCAAGTTTATTTATTAAAAATTCAAGTTTATTAATAAACAAGCTTTATTAATTCAAGTTTATTAAATTTATAGGTAAGTTGAAACCTAAGTTTACTTATTTAAAAATTCAAGTTGATTAATAAACTTATTAAACTTAAACAAGTACAAACTTGGGCAAGTTTCAAGTTTATAATTTATTCAAGTTTCAAACTTAGGCAAGTTTTTTTTAAATAAACATCTCAACTTAAACTTGAAGCAGGCGCATTTATTTTTCAAGTTTATTCTAAGTTAAAATAGAGTTCGTTTTATACTTTAAGTATGTAAATGCTTACAGGAAAAGAATAATTTATTTAAACTTTTTTAGACTTGAAAGATAACTTAAGAAAGATCAGAATAATAAATAAATAGACATAAATAAATTGAGTTTTTAAGGGCCTTTTTTTGCTTTAAAGGGCTTTTTGCTTCAAATAAAAATATTCTTCCTTAATAAATTATTTTTTTCCCTAATAAATTGCTCCTAAAAATTAATTTTTTTTAATTTAAATTTTTCTAAGTAAAATTTAAATTTTTCCATCTGGTTTTAGAAAAAAGTTTTTTTTAATTTAAAAAAGTGTTACACAAAAATAAAAAAATAAAATAAAATTGCCAAGCATTTGTTTTTCATTTTCTCACGCTTTTCAAAGCAATTTGGCAATAAAAGAAATCTTGTGAGATGCGTGGATTGCCTAAGAAAAAATTTTTTTCGTTTCCTCTTTATCTTGCAAAATCAATGTTTTGTGTTCCTTTAAGGTTGTTAAAATTATTTTTTGAGGGGGAAAATTGGCAGTTATTTAGAAAAAAAAACTTTTTTTTATGTAAAAGACAACCTTAATAATAAAAAAGGATTTTTTAGAAGTAGAAGAAAATTGAAAAAAAATATTAAGTCTGGAAAACAAGGGAAAAAGCAGTAAATAAAAAGAAGAAAATGACAAAAAGAAAGGAAAATGCCATAACTCGGGAGATAGATGACTGACAAGAAAATTCCCTCAGGGGATTCATTCATTCTGCCAATCATTTTTACTTTAAAAAAGCTGAGCGCAAAATTAATTTTGGCGTTTTTAAGTTTTGGCGTTTTACTAATTTGCGCACATGCAATTTTTATTAATTCAAGTTTAATTATAAAAACCTGATTTAAAACTTGTTTTAATACAACTTGTTTTAAATAAACTTGGAAAGCACAAAGAAATACATTACAAAAACAAACTTATTCAAGTTTTATAAGTTGGTGTTGGTGTTTTTCAAGTTTATTTAAAAACAATTTTATTTAAAACAAATCCTTGTTTGTTTTATAAATAAAACATGTTTTTGTGTTTGTTTAAAATAAACACATTTTATTTTTTACCAAACAACATGTTGTAAAAACACAAATGTTTGTGTTTTATTAATGTGTTTTTTTGTGTTTTATTAAGTTTTATTAAAAGAGTTAAATAAAGGCAAAAAAGAAATGTTTGTGTGAAAGGCAAAATATTAAAACAAAACAGTAAAAACATTTAAAAAAAGGCATCTCAAGTCAAAATTAAAAATATTGCAAAAATATATAAATATAATTATTTAAAAAAACGAATGGCACACACTATAATTGGGCAGTTCCTTATTTTAAATTTCATCTTTTCTCAAGTTTAAAGACCATTTTCTACATTTTTTTTTCTAATTTTCTTTTCGTTTTTAATGCCGTGCTCCATTAAAACGTTGTCCGCTACTTGTTGAATTTCGCTATAAAAATAAAGAGTAAAAATTTACTCAGACTAATTATAAATTTTCCAATGATGAGCGCCATTTTGGCGTTCCAAAAAATTTTTTTTTTACTTTTTTCAAAATTTTTTCTACCTGGCTACGATGAAAGAGATCGCCTGTAGAAGTTTCTTGTTGTAGTGATTCTTTCTCCCCAGAATTATTTCCAAAAGGTTTATGGTGTCCAGATATTTGTTGGGCATATCCAGTAAATACAGAAGATTGTTGTTGTGATTTATTACTTTCTTGACTACTACGAGGGGAAGAAATCATTTCCATGGCGGAAGAAGAGGAAGAACGTTGTTGTTGTTTGGAATTTGTGGGAGGGGGTGGACGTCTGGCAGCTGAGCTTGCGTCGGGAGATAAATTCCAATAGGAGCCATATAGAGAATAACGTCCAGGGCCAGCCCAGAGTGGATTCTGCAATAATTAAAGTTGGTAAAGAAACACAGAATTTTGAAAAATACAAACTTGAAGAGAAACAATTTAAACCACAATTTAAAACACAAGTTGTGTTTTTCCAAGTTTATTTAAAACAAGTTGTGTTTGTTTTTATTTAAACAAAACAAACTTTTATTATAAAAACACACAAACTTGTTTGTTTTACAAATAAAACAAGTTTCTGTTGTTTACTTATAATAATAAAAACATTCTATTTCCCAAACAAACTTGTTTACAAGAAAAGAAACACTTTCCGGAAAAATACGTTTTAGAATAAACACAAAACATTCCGGAAAAACATTTAAATAAAGGAAAATACAAAATCGTTTCCGGAAAATATGTTTCCGGAAAGACATTTAAATATTACTAAATTAGAAGAAACACATTTTTCTAAAAATAATAAACTTACGGGATTGTAAGCCAATTCAGCAGAAAGCCTCTGCGCAGCTTTTTCCAAATGTTCTTCATAACTACCAACACCTAAATTAATTAAAAAAATTTTTTTTATTCTTTTCAGGTTTATTACCTTCTGTTGCCGCAAAACTCCCACCATTTCCTTCATCAAGTTTGTTAACACGCATAGTGTAAACTGGCCTAATTTGGTATGCTGGTCCATAGAGTGTGCGTAGACGTTCTTGGGTTTGTCTGGAAATTTTTAAAAAAATATTATATGTAGACAAAATAAAAATAAATTTAATGATAAAAAATTTTGCCTTCTTCGACAACACAAAAATATAGCGACTACAAGCAGAACTACCAACCAAACAAGAACAATAGCAATAGGAATAACTATGGATAGCTCTAAAATTAAGGGAAATAAAAACAAAAAATGAAACAACAAACTATTTGGTGTAACAACCCCTTCTAATAGAGAGTCACTTCCACCTTCTCTATCACTACCCCAATCTTCCATTAACAAATCGTCACCATCTGGATTTTCTTGTTTATGTTTGGGTACTTGAGTTGTGCTCAGTTTTGTTTGTATAACAACTTTTTTGGTTGTAGCAACAGGTTTCTGTAAGAATTTATTTGTGTTTTTTTTGTATTTTTCATTTATATTTTGTGTTTTCTTGTATTTTTGAGTTTCATGTGTTTTGTGTTTTCTTATGTTTTCCCAAATTTTTGTGTTCGTGTTTCCTTGTGTTTTTAAAAATTTAATTGTGTTTTACCGGTTTTGTATTATTAAAAACAAAGAGAAGGTTGTTTCTATCATTTTCCATAGTTGTTGTAGTTAATGTTGTTGGAGTTTCTTCTTCTGATATTAAACTTGTTGGCAACAATGTTTTTGTGTTTTCTGTTTGTGTGATGTTGTTTTTAATGTTTTTATTGTCTTGCATGTTTTTAATGGTTTGTTTGTTGTTTTCGTTATTTTCATCTTCCCCAACATTTTCCATTTCTTCGTGTTTTTCATGTTTTGTTTGTTTCATGTTTTCCTTGTCTTCTACAGGCCAAATAGTTTCCATTGGGGGAGGTGAAGGGAAAACACTATTATTATTATTTCCATTAAATAAACTTTCATCTTCAATTTTATGTTGAAAACGTCCATCAAAAACAATTTTAGATGGAGATTTTTCTATTGGAATAAAACTTGGTAAACTTGCAACTTTTTCTGTTGTTTTAACAGAAGAAAACAATGTTTGTTGTTGAGATGTTGTTTGTTGTTGAGATGTTGTTTGTTGTAATGTTTTTGTTGTTGTTGTTTGTTTTGTTTGTAAATCAACTAATTCTGGTATAATTACATGTTGTTCTCCCTCATTTTCTTCTTCTCTCTCCTCTTCATGTTTTTCTTGTTGTTGTGATGACAACCATTTGTTTTTGTTTGTTGGGATGTTTGTGGGATGTTTGTGGGAATATTTGTTGTTGTTGTAGTTGTTTTTATTGTTGTCCGAATATTAAAATCCTCAAAGGCGTCTGGGGGCATTTCAAACTCTCTACTTTGTATTTGTACAATTGCCGGTTTTTTATTGGGCAAAATTGTTGGTGAAGGTTGTAATTGAAATTGCTTCTTTAAAAAATAATTTTTTTAATTATTTTTTCATTTTTAATTATTTTTTCACCTCTTCACCGCTTTGCTCTTCCCTTGAAAAATCAGGCAAATTTTGATGTTGTTGTTGTTCGCCTCTTCCTTTGTCAAAATGTTCTTCCTCCTCTTCCTCCTCAACTTTAATTTTTTCTTTCTCTTGAGGAGGATTTGGGGAAGTATTTGGTTGTGCTGATGCTATTGAATTTTCTATAGGTTTAGAAGGCCCTGAGAGACTTGCAGAGAGCGTGTCACAATAGGGGGGTTGTAATTCTGGTCTTAAACAGGCTGAAGGGACCAAATCGTCTATTCTATAGAGCCAAATTCCCTGGGAACTGAAAAAAATTTTTTTGATTAAAAATTTTTTTGATTAAAAATTTTTTTGGGACCAAATGTCCCCACTGTAAACCATACCGCGCATTGCTGAGTTGACTAAGCTGTTCAATACCTTCAGTACCCGAACCAGGCAATAAAATGGAGTTGTCTCTGTCTGGGGCCCTTTAAAAGACAAGAAAAAATTTTTAAAAATTTTCAAAAAAATTTTTTCAAACATAATTCCAGCTTCAGCTTCTTCTCCTTCCCAATGTAAATCACGATATAAAAATTGAACAAAAGTAACTGTAGAACTTTCCCCTCTTTTTTGCCTGTCTTTTCCACCAATTAAAAGTGCTTGGAAGGTATTTGTAGCTTCTTTTGTTGTTTTAGTCATGCTTATACTGACATTTGAATATGTTACTAATAATGCGTGTGTTGCTACAAAACGAGGTTGTTGTTGTTCGGAAGAAGTTGAAGCACCCAATTGTGTATTAATTAATTGGGCTGCTTTGCCTAATATTCGAGGATCGGTTGTTTCTTCGACTAGAATTTTTCCGTGTGAAGTCATGTCGATGGGCACAAAGAGTGGGGCGACCTATAAAAAATTGGGGAAATTTTTCTTTGGAAAATTTGTTCCTATTGTGAAGGTTCGTGTTTAATTCGCCTATTTTTTATTTTGCTTGATTTGGATTCATTAACATTTTTTGGAAACCTTCGAGACTTATGACAACCAAACCGAGAAATGTGAAGTTTCTCTCTCTCTCCCCAAGAAAAACCAAGTAAATTTTTAGTTGAGCCAAATAGTGTCCTTATGCCTAAGACAATCTGATGAATTTGTTGGTAAATAAATTTAAATCCCTCATAGTAGTCAAAAAATTTACCCTAGCCCAATAAGGTCGTAGAGGTTTAGAAAAGCTGTCAAAAAATTGTTACAGAACCCAAAATCCCTCCAAAAATTCAATCAAAAATTTACCCCTTGAACATCCATTCCATCGAGTTTGTGTTGTTCATCTCCAATAGAAGGAAGATTCTTGGCCCCCTTCACCAAAATCAATCCATTATTTGTCAGCCAAATAGTGTCCCTGTCACGTCCAAATATTCGAAGAGGATGACTTAATCTCCATTCCATAACTCTTCCATCCTTTTCATTTGAAGGAAGTAAATGTGACTGGTCAAAAGGATAGAGGAAAGAAGCAACACATTCAGATATACCTTTAAAAATTTTTTTTGAAAAATTGAAAAATTTGAAAAAAATTTTTTGAAATTTTTCTTATAAAATTTTTGAAAATTTTTTTCTGAAAATTTTTTGAAAAATTTAAAATTTCACCATCGCCTTGAAACCCTTCAGGGCATTGACAGAAAAATCTTCCCGGTGTATTTGAACACTGTGCCAGTTGGTGGCAAACGCTTGGTTGTCGAGTACATTCATCCACATCTTTAAAAATTCAAAAAAATTTTTTTAAATATTTTTTAAAAATTATTTAACCTGAACATTCAGTGTATGGATCCCCTGTAAACCCTGCTAGACATTCGCATCGATATTGAGGTTCTCCACATTTGTTATAATCTGTCATTTGTAGAGCATTTTGGGCACATTTTGAGCCTTTGTTTGAACAACGGGATTGTTCTGAAAAAAAATCAGAATAAAATCAGAATTCTGAAGAATCAGAATTTAATCAGAATTCTGAAAAATCAGAATTAAATCAGAATTTTGAAAAAATCAGAATAAAATCAGAATTCTGAAAAATCAGAATTAAATCAGAATTTTGAAAAAATCAGAATTCTGATTTTCCCCTCCTTACTCTGTTGACAAGCAATCCCTGTCCAGCACTGTGAACATTCACCCTTTTTACATTCACCAGTAGCCTCATGACAAGTACCCTCTGCACAATGACAGCAACGGACACAATCTGGACCAAACTCGCCTGCTTTGCATGCTGACATGAGAATTAAAAAAAATATTTTTTTTTCAATTTTTGGTTTAAATTTTACCTTCATCACAAGTATCCCCCTTAATTCCAGCTTTGCATCGTTGAATTCTTTCATCTCCCAAAATAAACATCCATTCTCCTGGGATGCCTGAAAAATAGAGAAAAGTAAAGAGAGAGAGAAGCATTGTCCGGTTGCAATTCCGGAGAATTATTCATAAATTCAGTCTATCTGATTTCCGGAATTGTAACGTCCAGAATTATATATAGAAATTAAAATGTATTTTCCGGTAGTAAATTTCCGGAATTGTATTTTCATTAATAAATTAATTTCCAGAAAAGTAATTTGTTAACGGAAATATATTTCCGTTATAAATTCCGGAAATATTTATGCTTGTATTTTCCGGAAACATTTTTAAATTCCGTATATATATTTGTATTTTCCGGAAAAATACTTAAGTTTAATTTCTAATTTTTCATGTTCATACGATATATTTTCCGGAAATAAATTTTTTACAAATCCCTTACCAGTATTTCCATAATCCTCCAAATACATAATATTCCCAGTGCCAGACGTTGGGAGAGCAAAGAAATTGTTTCCATCCCCAGCATTAAAACCGGCTTCTGCCCCTTGTGTCCATCCAATATTGCTGTAAATAAAATTAGCAAAAGTTCCATTGCTTGTGGAGAAGAGGGCTAATTGGAAAGTGTTGGTGTTCTTTGAAAAAAAAATTTTTTTTTGATTAATTTAAAAAGTAACTAACTTCATCAGGTAAAGGATCAGTCCCAACAGGTTGCATTTTATCAAATGTAACAAGCACTGCTGTATGTACTTTAACTTCAAGTTCGTATTGGTAGCGTATTTCGCTTTGACCACGGTCAAGTACACGGCCTCCTGAAATAATATAAATTAATTCTGATTTAAAGTGGATATCAGAATTTTGCGTTAAAGAATGTAATCTTCCTGAAAATGCAAACCTTAAAAAATACTAATAATTGTGCTTCCGGAAAGTTAACTCAAAAATACAATTCCGGAAATAATAGAAAAATTATGCAATTCCGGAAAACAAATTTTACAATTTTCCGGAAATTTTTATTAATGAATATAAATATGCTTCCGGAAAAGTTAATTATTCAAAAATACAATTCCGGAAAAATACAAGAAATTACAATTCCGGAAAACTATATTTACATTTTCCGGAAAATGTAATATATATTCCGGAAAATTAGAATATCCGAGTTAGATTCCCGAAAAATATTAAAATGAAAATACATTCCTGAAAAAAAATTAAAATTCCGGAAAGGCTTAAAGGAGAGCAAATTAATTAATTATTTACCCGTCACTTCTCTATAAAATATTTTCCCTCCAACTCTCAAATCATTTCTATTCCAAAAGGGAACAATTATTCTAACATTGCTAGGCAATATATTTGCTCTGTATTGACGTGCCGATTGTTCAAAACCAATCCCTCCATTACTCAAAATCCAAATAGCAGAATGGGGTTGGCCATAAAATAGGAGAGGACGAGACAGAGGCATTCTTTTTGCAATATCCAAACCGCCCCCGTTACTAGACAATAATAATTCTTTGTCGTTTGCAGCTGGGCCGTATTCAAAGAGTCGAGAGGAGAATAATGGTGCTGTTACCTTTAAATAGAAATTTTTTGAAAATTTTTCAAAAAATTTTCAAAAAAATTTTCAAAAAAAATTTTTGAAAATTTTTTGAAATTTTTTTTGAAAAAATTTTTGAAATTTTTTTTGAAAAAATTTTTGAAATTTTTTTTGAAAAAATTTTTGAAATTTTTTTTGAAAATTTTTTTGAGAAATTTTTTAAAATTTTTTTAAAATTTTCTGCCCCCTCTCCAATTAAAAGAAAAAGGTTTTTTATTCTTGCCTGTATAGTCTCTTCCTTTGGAGAACCCCCTCCTAGCAGTTGTCTTCTATTTCTTCCACCACTCCTCTCTTCAGCTTCTTCCATTTCCAGTCGAAGCCTGGCCATAATCCTTTGTGGATCAACACGCATAGATTCACAATGTTGAATATTTAAAATTAAAAAAGAAAGAATAAAGCCAATAATAAGCATCTTTGGAGGCTAAAAAATTTTAGAAAATTTTAAGGAAGAAATTTTAAGAAATTTTTTTTAAATTAACATAACGCCAAAAAATAAAAAATAAACATAATGCCAAATAAAATGGCAAAATAAAAATATTCAAAAATCAAAAATAAAAACAAAAAATTTTTTCAAGAAAATATAGGCCATATATCGATTAAAAAATTTATTCCTTTCTACGTACAAAAATTATATATAAATAAATTAATTTTTAAGAGTAAAGTGAGTGAAGTGGGGACACCACAACAATTACCACGCTCTTCTTTTTAATAATTACCTTTACTTGGAAAGGAGATTTTTTAAAGCAACTTTTAAAGAAATATAAAAGAAAAGCAGAATTTTTGTATACGAAAAAAATTAATTGAGGAGAAAATACCTGAAAATACATAGTATTTTATTTTATGTATGCAGCTACCAGCGGGACCGTCAAAAATCAGAAAATATAGAAAATGGGGAAAAATTGGGGGGAGAACAGCATTGCCTGGTAAGGATCCAGAACCGAAGCAGGAGCGAAAATTTCTAAAAGGTCGGAACAACAAAACGCCCAATATCTAGGGAATTAGAGCTCCAGAACCGAAGCCTCGGAGATATCTTTCTAAAAGGTAAAAGCAATAAAACGCCCAATAACTAGACAATTTTCGACAATTTTCATTGGAGAACAGATAAAAAAATAATTTTTTGTTAAAATTTAAAAATAAATAATTAATTAAACAACAAAATAAAAGTGCAACAATTTATTCGATTATTTAAAATAAATGGTTCAAGAAAAGCAAAGTGTTTATATTTACAGTCACAAAATTTTCGCCAAAACGGCGAGACATTCAAAAGTCGACAATATTTTTATTTATTAAAAGTGGAAATGAAGAGCTTTTTACAAGAATAATTTATAAAATATTTAAAGATGATGGAAAATTAATTGAGCCGGAATTTTTATATATGTAGTAGTAGTAGAAAGGAAATCCATAAAGAAGAAATAAATATTAAAATACAGTGAAACTTGCAGTTTTATTTAAATTGTGTTTTTGTTCCGGAAAAATACTTCTAAAATACCAGCTTTAAATAAAACCGGAAAATACAACTAATTTAATTAAACGTTGCAAGAAAACTAAAGAAAACACAAAAATCAGAACATCAGAAATAAAATAAAATACAAAAATCAGAATATCAGAAATATTAAAAAACACAACCAGAATATCGGAAATAAAATGAAATACAAAAACAGAAGGAAAACACATAGAAATAAATCAGAACAAAAGAAACACATAATTAAAACAAAAACACAAAAATCAGAATTATCCTCATTTAATACCCCTTCCAACATAAGTATTTATTTTTCTTCAAAGATGAAGAGGATAATTTAGACGGATAAAAAAGTTGAAATAAAAAAGCACATAAAAATAAATATAATAAACGGGTCGAATGAGGGGAAGTGGAAAAAAGTAATAAGAAAATCAGAATAAAATCAGAAAAAAATTTAATAAAAATAAAAACATAAGAGGAAACAAAACAAAATTTCAAAAAATCAGAAAAAAATCAGAATTAATTTTTCTGATTTTAAAAATCAGAATAAATTAATTAGAGATCCTTTATGTAAGGAATTTTCCTTTCTTTTTGTTCTAAAAAATCCCCCTTCTTTTTATTTAATTTTATTTAGTACATTGATTAAATCTCCCAGTTTCGGGATAAGGAAGAGAGTAATAAATGAAGGAGATAAAGACGAGAATTTTAGTGTTAAAAATAAAAAAAAATTGTGAATGCGTCGAAGATTGCAAAAACTAAAAATGGGGATGGGGGAATTTTCGCTTTCTGTTTATTAAGTAATTAATTTAATGTTGGACCAGGAAAAAAGTTTTAGTTTATTCAGTATAATCTGAAAAACACGAGAAAACACAACAAAATAAGAAAAATAGGTATTACTAAAAAATCAGAAAAACATTATGAACAGAACAAAATAAAAAATCAGAAATTAATTTGAACATGTTGTTGTTTTGTTGTTTTCTAGTTTCTTTTTCCTTTTAATCATGTTTTGTTTATATTCTGATTTTTTCTTTAATTAATATGTTTTCCGGAAAACACAACAAAATCGGAAAAATAATATAGAAATAAAAATTAAACTAGAAATCAGAATATAAACAAAACAAATTTAAAAATCAGAAATTTACATGTTGTGTTGTTAATATTTTCTGTTTTTAATTATGTTTTTTTGTATTCTGATTTTATTTTCTTTAATTAATATGTTCATGTTCTTCTCAACATTAAAAAATACATAGGTATATCCTTCCTATGTATTTATTAAACTAAAAACTCTTAAAATGCCTTACCCGCCCTATTTCCTGTGCATTTTCTGTTTGAGGTCAAAATAAAGCGCTTTGCCTTTTTGAGCATTTTTAGACTTTTTTTTCTTCTTTAAGAAAACTTTTTTGATGTCATTTTTTATTTTCTTCCTCAATTCTGACCCTTCCGCCTTTTCAAGGACGTTCTCCCCCTCTCTTCCTTCTTCCTTTTAAAGACGCCTTTTTACTTCCTTACAAAAATATAAATAAAACCACTTTTGTAAAAGAGGAAAATTGTCAAGAAAAAAATTACAAAAAAATTTTTTCGTAGAAGAGCGTGTCAGGAAAATAAAATGACTATTTTTAAAGAATTGCACAATCTTCAATTTTTGTAAAGCTAAGCATTTAATCTCTCCTATTACCTCAACATATTATTGTGTGACCTAGAAATGGTTAAAAACCAGAATTCAAAAGATTTAAAAGTGGGTTAAAAACACAACTGCAAAGATTGAGCAACAACAGAATAAGAATAAAACACAAAACAAAGAAACATCAGAATAACAATAAAACATGAAAGTAAACAAAATCAGAATAAAATCAAAACAACAAAGAATAAAACACAAAACATCAGAAAGTCAGAATAAAAATAAAACATGAAAAAACACATTCTTAATAAAAATGCGTTTTAATTAAATTCTGACTTTTCTGTAAAACTTTTAAACTTTCCGGAAAACACAAATAATAAAAAAATTGTTTTTTCATAAATATATTGTTGTATTTTTAAAAATAGTTTCCGGAGTAAGAATACAAAAATACAAACCTTATAAAACCTAAACCAGAACTAAATCAAAACATAATTATAAAAATCAGAAATCCACCTGCATTTAAAATGTTTTGTTTGTTCATCTTTTGTTTGGGTCAATATAAAATTGTTTACGAACAGAAAATAAATAGAGAAGTTTGCTTTTTAGTCGATCAGAAAGATCGTTATTTGTAAGAGGCTAAAGGCTTATAATATTTTTATGGCCAAAAAATATTTTTTTTATTTTTAGAGGGAAATTGGTCAAATTTTTCAGAATTTTTAAAAAAATTCTGAAAAAATAATAGAAGATTTTAGCAATATTTTTATCTGTTGAAGAGAAGAATGCTCTGTATTATTAGAGAAAAAATGTTTTTTGATAGGAAGGGGATAGGCAATTGTATATTTGAATATATCGGTGAATTGCATGCTTTGCTTTATTTTTATATTTTTTCTGTTTTGTTTGTTGCTACTATGCGCGATGTGATGGCCTTGTCCCGGCAAGGCCATGATGAAGGTTTGTTGGTATCTAAGCCCTACAGGTGAGAGATGAATAGAGGAAAGAAAAAAGGGACAATTTTGTGGTTTTAAAGAGGATCAGACGGAGAAAGGAAAAAAGAAAATTTTTTTGGAAACCAAAATTACGCCTTGGCTCCCCTCTTAGATTTGCGCCTTTTCTTGTGCATTTAAGGGCAATCAGGTGTAAATCAAAAAATTTTCTCAATAAGATTTTCTGTGTTAAATGATTTGTATAATATTAAATTATAGATATTATGTTTTAAAAATTAAGAAAAAATTTTTGTGGGAAAACTAAGAAGAAAATAAGAATTTTATTTATACGTATACTGAAGGGGTATAGTAGGTAGAGTGGTATTTAATAAAATCAGAATTTATTCGATAAAAATCAGAATTTATTTAAATTGTTGTGTTTTCCGGAAATTAAATTGTTTTCCGGAAGAATCATAATTTGTATTTTTCCAAAACAACCGGAACAAATAAATTAACTGGGTGTATTTTCCGGAAAGACCAGAAAATATATTTATTAAAAACAATTAATTATTATTTGTGTTTTCCGGAAAGCTGAAAAAAGTTTTACAGAAAAACCAGAATTTAATAAAAACATGAAAAAATAAATAAAATCAGAATTTAATAAAAACACATTTTCTTCATGTTTTTATTAAATTCTGATTTTTATTTTCCCCATTAATTTTTACGCGTCTTTGAGGATAAAAGCAAAAGTGTTGGTGTAGTGCGCTAATAAAACAGCAATAATAATATTAATAAAATATTTTGATAATAATCTAAAATATATTTATTTATAATTCCAAAAAAATATGAATATCTTTAATAAAAAAAAAAAGAAAATAATTTCTCTCTATTCTCTGACGTTGAAAATTAAAAACAAAGAAAAATGATCAGATATGGAAATTAAAATAAAATAACATGTTTGTGCGGGCATTTCCGAAATTTTTCCTTCCTAAATTTTCCTCCTTAAATTCCCTCAAAAAAGCTAAAATCGTTTTTCTTCCTTATAAATCTTAGAAAAGAAAGATATGACCCAAAAAAAACACAAAAATTGTTTTATCCGGATGTGTTTTGTTGGAATGTTGTTAACACTCTATTTTTAATAAAGAGGTAGAGGGGGTTTTAAATTAAAAATACAGGGGTTTATGGAAAAATCAGAATATTTAATAAAAACATTTTTATTGGAAATCAGAATTTGAAAAAACCTGAGAAATTAAATTAAATTTTGTGTTTTCCGGAAAACACCAAAATTTATCTTTTAGTCGTGTTTTCCGGCTGTGTTTTCCTGGAAAAAGAATTGTAGGAGCTGTGCTTGTGTTTTCCGGAGAAATCAGAAAAACAAAAACAAAAGAAAAACAAACATATTTATTTTGTTAAAATTTAAACATCAGAATTTTCAAAAAAATCCGAATTTAAAAAGAACTTCCGTTTAAAACTATCTTCAAGAAAGTTATACATAATTTAATTTTTTACTATTTTTAATTAAAAAAAATTTTTTTTAATTAAAATTTTTAAAATGTTTTTTTTTCATTTTTTTTTCTTTTATTTATTTTTTTTTCTTCCATTTATCTATTTATTTTTTTCTATTTTTATTTATTTATTATAGTGCTTATTGTAATAAACCATATTTATGTCATTGTTATTATTTTCTTGTTACTCATAAAAAGCTTTTAAATATTTTAAAAAAAATTATTTTTATTCGTTAGATTTCACTCTGTTCGCTTTTTAAGCCTGAAAAATGAATTTATTTATTTTATTTATTTTTTAATAAAATACAGACAAAAAACAAATTAATTGGGTGCCCTAGGCCTAAATTGGGTGCCCTAGGCAACCAATAAATAGATAAACGTCTGAAAAATATTTTATTTTGCCTGAGGCGTTTTTGCGTTTTATCCTGTTATTTAATTCATTATTTATAATCCTTTAAGCTAAACTTGAAGCTTATTTAAATATTCTACTTAAATATTATTTGCCTGCTTTTTAATCCTATTTGGTTCCAAAATGTCTTTTAAAAATAAGGAGATTGTGTAGAAAAAATGAAAAAAAAAACAAAAAATAATGTCATAGTAACCTTAAAGGTAGTGATGATTTTTAAAGAACAATAATTTTTTAAAAATTTGTTTCTTTCAAAATTCTTTTCTTCCTCTTCTTTAAATGTTCATACGTTGGATTACGATTTTTAGAAAACCCAAAAAAATTTTTTTGGTAAAATTTTATTCCCAAAAATTATGGGTGGGATGTGTCGAACAGATTTTAAAAAGCGAAAGACGAAACGGCACACCCTTGGTATATAACAAGGATCCTGCCATTATAAAAAAATAAATTCACAAATTCCGCCTACATAAACATTATGCCAAAAATAGCTAAATTAAAAATTTTCTGAAATTTCAAAAATGTGAATTAAAATGAAAGGAATTCCCCCCAACTTCATCACTAAATAATTCCCTAGTGAGTCAATAACCAAAAACCAAAAAAAAAAATCCTCACAAAAATTCCATCCCTCTCTTGAATAAAAAGTACATTTTTAAAGGTAATAGGAGAGAGAAGACATAGATAAAAAATAGAGAGAATGACCATTATAATTATTCCCTCTCTGACTCTATTTGCTCTAACAGAGAAGCTAGACACAAAAATAGGGGAAAGCTTGATTGATTTTATTTTTTTATATTCTTTTTTTATAGTCTAGTCCAAAGGCTTTGTTTGGCTTTTCTAATATATAATTAATTTTTTTTTATTGTTTTTCTGGCTAAATGAACGCTTTATAAAAAATAGCTTTTTTTAAGATTTTGTCATTTTTCTCTATTAGAGATTGAAGAATAATTAATTTAAAGATAAGCTTTGTTGTCCTTTTTTGTTCCTTTTTTTCGTGTTTAATTGATTTTCCTACCCAAATTAATAAATAAAAATTGTGGTAGAAATCCGCAAAATAAATCCGCAAAATTTAGAAAAATCCGCATTTTTAAATTATTTGGCTGTTTTAAAAATTGTTTAAGCCTAGAAGATTATTTAAAATGTTTATTTTATTTTTTAAAATATTTATTTAATCAAAAAATATTAATTATCCCTGAAAGGACTCGAACCCACGACCCTATTTCAGGGCTCTTACCCACTTAACCAAAAAATTTTTTCTGTCAAATTTATTTTTAATTAAATTTTTTAAGGGAAAATGACTTCAAAAATATTTATTTTATCAAAAAATATCGATAAACCCTAAAAGGACTCGAACCCGCGACCCTATTTCAGGGCTCTTACCCACTTAACCAAAAAATTTTTTTTGCAAATTTATTTTTAATTAAAAATTTTTAAAGGGAAAATGTATTCAAATACAACAGAATCTTTTCTTCTTTTTCCATCAACATCAACTACTCCTAATTATATTAATTTGACTTTAAATAATGATACTATTAATTCACAACAAAATATTGACCAAATAAATGTTTCTTCATCTCTACCACTTTCTCATCATTATGCTAGGAGGGACAAAGTTGTATTTTTTGAAATGCATTTTGAAGAACATCAAACACAACTCACTTTTGCATTCTGGTTTTTTATTACTATATTGGCAAAAATAGGTTTCTTTAATTTTTTATAAATTTGCGGACAAAAATTTTTTTGCGGACAAAACTTGCGGACAAAAAAATTTTTTGCGGACTTTTCATTTTTATTTTTAATTTCTTAAAATCGGGGATGTGTGCCATTTTCTTGTCATTTCAAGATTATTTTTTGGCTTTTCAAAAAATTTTTTTGTCATTTATTCTAATTTTGCGTTTTTTGCGCACATCCTTGGAATTAAAAAAAATTTCATTTTTAATTAATTAAAAATTCTAGTTTTTCATCGGTTGGAAAGAATCAAAGGAGTATTACCGGATTCAGCTTTATTGCTGGTATTAGGAAGTGTTTTTGGAGGGATTTTGCATTTTGTATTTCCAGAACAGGCTAGCTTGTTGGAATTGCTGCAAAAAATTTATTTTAATATTAAAGTATAGGAAATTTATTTGGAGCCCGATTGGTTTTTTCTTTATCTTTTGCCACCGATTGCTTTGGAAGCTGGATATTTTATGCCTAACAAGGAGGTGAGGAGAGGTTTTTTAATATTTTGATTTTTGGGGGTTTTGCGGATAAAACTTGCGGATATTTTTATTTCTGCGGAAAATTCTTTATTTTACGGGCAAAAATTTTTTGCGGACAATTTTTCCTTTAAAAGTTTGTCTGCTAAAAAAATAAATATGTCCGCAAGTTTAATCCGCAAATCCCCCAAAAAATTTCCCTTTTCAGTTTTTCCGTAATATCGGCACAATAACAACATACGCAGTTGTAGGCACTTTATGGAATACAGCAGCAACAGGCCTAACCCTCTACTCATTCAAAAATTATTTTCATGGCCATCCATCTCCAATAGATTTATTTTTGTTTGCAACATTAATAAGTGCGGTTGACCCTGTAGCGGTAATCTGTGTATTTGAGGAAATTCATGTTAACCAACTTCTCTATATTTGTGTATTTGGAGAAAGTCTGCTTAATGATGCTGTTACTATTGTAAAAATTTTTTTGAAAAATTAAAAAAAAATTTTTGCGGACAGAATTTGCGGACAAATATTTTGTCCGCAAAAATTTTTGCGGACAAATATTAAAAAAATTTTTTTATTTAAAGGTTCTTTATCACACTTTACATGCTATGGCTGCCGCGGGAGTAGACGCAATCTTCTGGACAGATTATTTACTTGCCGTAATTGCCTTCTTTTGGGTTTCTGTTGGAGGTATTGTGGTCGGTGCGTTGTGGGCTGTTTTAACTGGAATAGTTACAAAGTATTATTAATTTAATTAAAATTTTTTTTTCGGAAGGAAATACTCTGATTATTTGGAGAATACTCTTCCAAATAATATAAAATTCGGAAAAGTGTTTTCCGGAATGAATTTTGGGGTTCGTTTCGGCGCCTGGACCTTTTGGCGCGCGTCTCAAAATTGACGCTTAGGCGAAACCTAAATTTATGAAAATTTTCTAAAATTTCTTTAGCATATTTGGTTACCTCCTCCAAAAATTTCAGAATTTTTTATCAAATACTTTTAAGTTGTAGTCGATAAACTTCGAAAAATAAGGCTTTTTTTGGAGAAGCAACATTCATTTTTGGTCAGAATTTCTGAAATTCTGGCTCCAAAATTCTGAAATTTTTGGAGAACTTAGAAAAATATATGAGATTTACAAAAAATTCTATTTCTTTTTTTCCAGATTCGGTGCAGGCGTTTCTGTTGTCCAACCTTTAACATGCCTTCTTTTCCCTTATTTGGCTTATTTAATAGCAGAATCTTTTGGTTTATCAGGAATTTTAGCTATTGTAGTCTGTGGTATGGGAATGAAGCAATATATTGTTGGAAATATTTCTGAACAGTCTTTGGTTACCGTTAATTATTTTATGAAGACACTTTCATCTAGGTTTAAAAAATTTTTTTTAAATTTTAATTGTTGGCTATGGGTAGGACATGCTCCCTATGGGAGCGTAAGAGTCCTCCGTTTTATTTTTTTTATTTTTATTTTTGGTTCTGAATTTAGAACAGTTGTCCTATTTGAAGGTATGCGTCCCTCATTTTATTTTATTAAAATTATTTTTTGGGTCTAGGGTTGGACATGCTCTCCATGTGAATGTATGGAACCCATTAAGGAGTTTTTTTGGAACTCAAATCCTAAACCAATAATTAAACTTAATTCTGCTCAGGGATAGGACATAAGCCTCTTGTGAATGTATGGGACCCATAAAAGAGTTTGTCTGATTTTTTTGTTGGATGCCTACAATGTTAGGGTCGTATACACTCTCCTTTAACGCCTGTCCCGGAGCGTCTTATCTCCCCAAAAGCTTTTGGGGGTTTTTGGGTTTGGGGGACCCCAACAGCTTTTGGGGGTTTGGTGAAACAAGCTTTTTTTCCACGGTTTGGTGAGTTAATGGCTTTTGGGTTTTGGTTAGACAAGACCATACCCGCCTGTCCTATATCAGAACCTTATTTAACCAGAACCTCAATTTTAGTTGTGAAGCAGTTATATTTGTATTTCTTGGCCTTTCTGCTGTTTCAAAAAATCATGACTTGGATTTTGCTTTCATTTTCATTACACTTTTTGCAATTTTTGTTTTTCGATTTATTAGTGTTGGAGTCCTAACATCTTTAGTAAATAAAAAACGTTTACAAAAAATTGGAATTGTTGATCAATTTATTATGGGCTATGGAGGAATTAGAGGGGCTGTTTGTTATGGTTTAGTTATGTCTTTAAATCAGGAATTAATTTGTTGTAAGAATATGTTGGCTTCGACTACTATTATTGTTATTGTTTTTACTGTTTTTGTTCAGGTTTTGTTAAAATAATTAAATTTAAGTTAAAATTTTTTGGGCGTCATTTTTGGGTACTTTTTTCTCAAAGGAAATTTGCAAAAATAAATTTGCCAAAATTTGCTCACAAAAAATTAGTCCGCAAGAAAAATCCGCAAAATAAATCCGCAAAAATTGACGCCTCAATCTTTACAATTTCCTCCTATAAATTATTTTTCAGGGAGGCTCAATAAAAAAATTGGTAACATATCTCAAAGTTAAACAACACGAAGTTCGTAAAAAGACAGTTTTTGAAATGATTGCAGATAATGTTTGTAGCCATATTGGTGGTGGAGTTGAAAGTATTGCTGGACTACGTGGAAATTATTGGGTTTTTTTTGAAATTTTTTGAAAAATTTTTTTCTGAAAATTTTTTTGAAATTTTTTTGAAAATTTTTTGAAAAATTTTTTTCTGAAAATTTTTTTGAAATTTTTTTGAAAATTTTTTGAAAAATTTTTTTCTGAAAATTTTTTGAAAATTTTTTTGAATTATTTTTTGAAACAAAAAAAAAAATTTTTTTTTTTGAAATTTTTTTTAATTTTTTAAAGTTTCGAATGACAATTGAACGCTTTAACGACAAATACCTTCGCCCATTTATTACTCTCCAACCGGAAGATAGGGGAATGAAACTTGTCAAATACAACGAAGAAATTCAAGTGACAGAAGCTGTTAGTTACCTTAAAAAACATGGATCATTTGCTGGAATGCCAACAGTACAGAGCTGTAGAGATTTACAATTGGCACAGAGTTTGCCTCCAAGGTTTGTTAAAAAAAATTTTTTTTGTTCGAGAAATTCAAGTAACAATAAAAAACAAAAATTTGACTTGGTGACAAAATTTGCGGATTTTTTTTCTGTTCGCAAGTTTTAATAATTTTTTCTAAAAATTTTTTCCAATTATTTTTATGAAATGAAAAATAAAAACTTTTGACATTTCGGCGTATTGGCATTACGGGAGCATATCTTTTTCTTTTCTTATTTATAATCCTTTAGATAAAACTTTATTCATGACTTGCGGATAAAACTTGCGGACTTTCCCTAAAATTATTTAAATTTCAGAATGAGTATATCTCAACGTTACCTAACCACTACAGAACAACCCCTTTTGGGAGGTGTAGTAGTTCCCTCTTCTGTTGCTTTACAAAGACCACGTGAAAATACAATTCCAAGAAATGAATCTGTTAGCGTTTTTGTCAGAGATAAATTTGCGGAAATGAATTCGGTTTGAAAATAAATTTTTAAAAAATAAAAATTATTATTTTTTAGAGTGCTCATCGTTATAGCAGACATTACTTGGATGGCGATTTTAAAAATCTTCAACACAGTTTTAGTTTAGCAGAGGATGTAAGGGTTTTATATTTTTTATGTTAAATTAATCTAAATTTTCAAACAAATTTTAAAAAATTTTGAGAAATTTAAAATAAAAATATGACTTGCGGACAAAACTTGCGGACTTTTTTATAAGGAAAATTTTTTTAATTTTCTAGGAATTGAAAAAAAATTTCTGAAAATATTCGTAGAAAATTTCATTATGAAAAGTCCGCAAGTTTTGTCCGTAATTTTTTTGTCGAAAAAATTTTTCAGAAATATTCCTAATTAAAAAATTTTGAAAATATTGAAAATTCGTTTTGAAAAATTCCTCAAAAATTTATTTTAATTTTTCTTAAAAAAGGGCAATGTCGAAGAAGAAGACGAATATTACTACAAAACATATCCAAATGGTAAATACAACAAAAAAGATTTGATAATTCAAATGCGTAAAAAATCTGTAAAACTAAGCAATGCTTCCAACAACAACAAAAATACAGAGCTTGACACAGTCCCAGAAATGAGTATTAAATTTTTGTCGCCTGAAGAATATGAATAAATATTTAAATTGCTGCAATGCAGTTGAATTATATAACATTCCAAGGTTTTTTTTTATTTATAAGTTTAAAATTATTTTTTTGGAACATCAAGTGTTTGTTTTAGCATTTCTAACTTCGTAAGATTGCCGGATTTTTTTTTTGGAGATTTCTTAGGAAGCGCCATCTACCTTGATTATGGGCCCTATTTTTAAGTTCTGCCCCTTTTTCGAGTTTTTTTTTGCTTTTAACAACCAAAAAAAATTAATTTTAGTTAAGTACTATAAAAGGAATAAATTTTAAAACCAAACACTTGGCGCTTCAAAAATTATAAATATATTTTTTGAATACTTGTTGACTAATCTTATATAACTCTCCCCATAATCCTTTCATAAGAAAAGTTTTTTTTTTCGATTTTTGAAATTGAAACTTGTTTTAAGAATTAATTTATATATACCCATTTTGTTGTAAAAATGTTTTTACTAAAATATTAATATTCATAATCGAAACGCTTTAAATATTAATGTATTTTTTAAAATTGTTTGATAAAGATATGAAGAATATACAAGGCAAGATACACCCCCAAAAAAGACAAAACTACAAATTGTAAAAAAGCTAGAGGTTTAATAAAACTTTTTACAATTTGTAAAGTCTGAAATTATTTTTTACAAATTGTAAAGTTCTACAATAAATTAAACATTTTACAATTTGTAGTTTTTAAATTCAACTTTTTACAAATTGTAAAGTTTTGAAGTTAAACTTTTACAATTTGTAGAAAGTTAAACTTTAAAAACTACAAATTGTAAAATGTTTAATTTATCAACTTTTTACAATTTGTAAAAAGTTGAAATAATTAAAATGTATAGTAAAAATATAAATTACAATTTATACAACACCTAAAAATACACAATATAGAATAATTAACAACCTAACAATACACAATATAATTACAACAATTAAAATATTAATTAATTAGTAAATATAATTATTTATACTCTAACCTTTTTATTATTAGCTTTATTAGATATTGCCTTTTCTTTTTTCTTTTTTGGTCTAGCTGATGGTTGTGTTTCTTGAGGAAATTTAATCATGTTTGGAGGGTTTTTATTGAAAGCAGCTTTCATAAAAGCATCCCAAGCATTTTCAACCCATAAAGGAAATTTATAACGAATATATTTCTGAAAAAAAGAGAAATTTTTTTGGGAGAAATTGTTAAAAAAAGATGGGTATGTTTGAAGAGAGGGAGAGGCCTTGTACTTAACAGAATCTTGATGTCCCCATTAGAGTTGGGGGGAGTCTATTCTCCCTTATGAGAGAGGGAAAGGGTTTTGGATGGACAGGATCTCAAACATAAAGCTCTATCAGGAATCGAAGATTTTTCAAAATATCGTTCTTGAGGTTCTTGTATGAGCCTACCAGTCCGGTTTTGAAAGCACAAAAAATTTTTCAAAAAAACTTCAAGGGGGAGAGGGGGGTTCTATTAGTAATTGACACACCAAAAAAATTATTTTAAACTTCCTTACAATTGCTTCAACAAAAAGTGATTGTAACAATACTTGCCCAATAATTAACATTGGTAAATGAACTGTCAAGTATAAACTTCTTGATGCTGTTAAATCCCCAAACCCAATAAGAGCAGCAGATTGGAAAACAAAATATATCGCTACCATATAAGTCCAACGGCCTCCACATTCTTCTTTGCTTTCGAGGTACTAAAATTGAAAGAAAACTTTAATTTTGGACATTTTGGGTACTTGAACATTCTGAAAATTTACCATTTCTGGATAGGGGGGCATGAGTTGCGGAAACATATTTTAGGCTGTATTTGTATCATTCGAATTTTGTATCATTCGAAAGCCTTGAATGTGTGGCTTATTTTCGCCAATAGTTTGATTTGATCAGATCATCCTACAAAAAATTACATCTAAATAAATGCGCGCAATCCTGATTTTTGAACTTTATAATTTTGAACTTATAGGCTGTAACTTTTACTAGGTTGATCTGATCAGACCCAATCCTGCTAGATTAAATAATCCTTACATCAATAGATTTCGAATGATATATTAACTATCTAAATCCATTAAGAAATGGGAAAGTTATGGGCCAAAATAAGGCGCTGGGACCCAACCAGTGGGACTTTAAATTTAAAAAAAATTTAAAAATACCATAGTAATGGCTCCTTGAACAAACAAATAGGACACGGCAATAAAAATTGTAACCAAAAATTTTTTCCATCTTGCAATTTTAATTTGATGACGTTTCTTATTAAAAATTAGTCCATAAAGCCAAACAAAAATTAACTGATCAATTCTATCCTGAATATCCGCAGTAAATGCAAAATATAAGGGAATGCCAAGCATCGCATAGAAAATTGTAGCTATTCTGCCGGCGGAAGTTTCTGGGGCCTTGAAAAGAAAAAAAGTTGGCATTTTGAAATTTGGACGTTTCGAAAATGGGTATTTTGAAAATTGGACATTTTAAGAATTTTTTGGAATTTTTTCAAACCGTTAAAAAATTCTCCCAAAAACTACACAAAAATAAAAACCTGAACACCATAACCAACAGTTGTAAAAACACTTATTGAATAAGGTATCCCATCTCTAACAACATCAGCAAATGGTTCATAACTAAAGTAAAAAAATAATTTTTTTTTTAAATTTTAATAAGAAACCTGGATCCACAACCAGTTTTGTTATTTGGTGTATAAGGCGATTGTAATGCAGTATGTTTACTTTCAATTCTCTAAAAAGGGTTTTTTTGAAATGGGCCTAGGTTTTAAACATTTTTAGATTGGTCCTTTTCTGGGATTGAGGTAAGATAAACCGCTGAACCAAGCCGGGATCTTTCTAAATTCCAGGTCTCCAGGGTCTGGCCTATGTCCCAAGTTCAAGGAGGGACAAGCTGGGGGCTAAGACGGGACCAGTTCCGCAAGTCAAGGCACAAATCCTGAAAAAATCTCGGTCTCTCCCTCTATTACGCTAAAAATCTGGATGGCCCAGTTAATAGTATAAGCCTTAAAATATTCAAAATAAACCGTAAACATCCAAGCACCAAAAAAAGCATAAGCATAAAGAAAAGGCAAATAAATAAAAGGACACAAAATAGATAATGTTCGTTCACCCATCAACATTCGACTTGTAACTGATCCAACATCGAATTGGTCGCTGTCGATTCTTCGTGCCTTTTTGGGGTTTACAATGTTTGTATTCATTTTTATTGAGAATTAGCTTAAAAAAAGAAAAATTTTAAATAGAATTAATAGAAACATAAAACAAATTAAGCCCAAAACGGCGCGCGGCCATAACAGCACAGAGCCATAACTAGCTGGAAAATTCCTGGCCCTTATCAACTTTGGAATTAATCTCCTTAGCTCGATAAGTGGAGTCGTTTAATACTAAACTTGGTAAGATTCGGAAATTTTGAAGCAAGTTATGGCTTTGCGCCATTATGGCCGCGCGCCCAAAAAATACCCTTAATTAGGTGAAGAAATCCAAAATGCTGCTGAAACCAAATTCCGACGACTATTCAGAAAATCTTTTATCTCTCTCTTTAAATATGAGAGAATTTTTCATTTTTAGGATAAACTGTCCATTTATCAACAGTTTGGCAAAATGATTTTTTGAAAAAATTAAAAAAATTAGAATAGGTCACTTCACCGCTATAGTTTCAGTGTCCCACAAAAAGGATGTTTCAGTGCAGTTTTTTGAGTGCGCATTATTTCTTTGACTATTAGAGAAAGAGAAAATAGCGTTCCACCATATTTTGCCAATAAGGCTAAATTTTGCCAATAAACTTGAAGCTTTATTAGCAAAATATGGGGGAGTCAAAATAAATATTTAATAAAAATTAGTTAAAAATATTTATTAAAAAATGTTTATTGAAAATAAAAAACAATTCTTAAAAATCGAATCTATCAAAAAATCTGTCAACTCTATTTTCGTTCAGGAATTGCACATTTAACAGCGCATTCTCTCTTAAAATTAGAGTAGTCCCCAACAGGCCCTCCATTACACTTTTCAGCACATTTTTGGTCCAAAATTGGGGCTACTCGAACTGTTGCGGGTAATTCTCCATGACATTCAATATAACATTCTCGTCCTCTTTTTAATGGGGATGGACGGCATTGCATTTTGCATTCTGGCTGTGGCTTGCTTGAAGGAGTAGAAGAAGAATTTTTGGTGTCCGTCTAGAATTTTTTTTTGGAATTTTAATTTAATTTTGGGAAGCAGGGGAGAGGGGCAATTGAAGGAAATGATTTGAGGAGTGAGTGAAATGGGAAGATATCCTCCTATCTCTGGAAGTAGAACAACTTCTCATTCCTCTCCTCCCCATCCTCATAATTTTAAGCTCTCACCACTGTATTATTAACAGGTTGTACTTGAACTGATTCACGTCTAACAATTGTTGAGTTTGAAAAGGTTAGAAATTCAAAGGCAAAAATTAAAAATAAGGAAAATATAAGGAGCTTCATTTTATTGACTCGACACTTTCAAAGAAAATTTTTTTAGAAAATTTTTAAGCAAAAAATTGTTTATAATTTTTACTCCAAATAGAGCAAGAAAAATTTAATAAAATTATATATTCTTTTCTTTCCAATTTATGCAAAAATGAGTCCCACCCTTTTACACCTAGAAACTTTTTAAATAAAAATGATTTATATTAAGGTAATTAATTAATTTTTGTAAGGAAACGGAAGGGAAATACTTTTACTCTTCTTTTTTTTACACCAATTTAAGTCGAGAAAGAATTGGAAAACCAAAAGCCAAAAATGTTGGAAAGGGAGAGAAGGCTCTGAAATGGGCACTAAACTGGCATCTTTTACTTTAGCACTGAATGAGGGCACTAAAACGTCCCTTTGTTGATTCTCTTCGTCTGTCACATTTTACCAATTCCATATTTTGCCAATAAGGGCTAAATTTCTCGTTTTGTCAACAAATTTATTGGCAAAACGTGGATTTCTACCCTTATTGGCAAAAAGTGGTGTGTTGCCATTTTCTTTCATTTCCGTCTCTCTTATTTTTACGTCTTATTTCTTTTTACGCATTATTTCTTTTTAGTCCGGCTTTGGAAAATACCGATTTCGAAATTTATTATCCTTGTCTTTAGGGTTGTAAGATTTAAGCTAACCATTTTTAAATTACAAATTAAAATTCCAATTCCATTCCTATAGAAAAATGTAGAGGGATTCTTCTATAAATTTTGAAATTTTATTCCTTCATGGTTTTGAAAAAGACAAAAAGAAAGGGGAAAATAGTGTGTTAACTTTAAACAGGCGCTTTTTTTGTTTTTATAAAAAATTAAAGCGACATCATTTATTTTTTATTTTTTTTTAAATTGTTTTAGAGATTTTGGAAATAATTTGACTAAATTTATTTATTCTTTTTATTTTGGTTATTTATTAATTAATTTAAAAAAATTAAAGAAAATGGCTGAGCAAAGACAGGTTTATTTTGTTTAAATTAAATTTTAAATTAAATTTTCTGAATTTTGAGGATACTCTAAACAAAAGAAAAGTGTTTACTAGAAGCCTTGCTGTTGTTGGTGATGATGAAAATAAAGAGGAATTGTCTATAAAGCAAGCTGAGTCTCCAAAGAAGCAGTTATTTAGAGGTTAAATTTGTTTGGTTTTATAGGATTTTGTCTTTTTTCCTAAGACTTAAAATTGCTTTTTCTTTGTTGTTTTCAAACAAGATAAAGCGATGTTGAAAAAGGTTCTTGTTAAGTTTTGGACTGTTGGAGGGGGGGGAGAAATCGGAATAGATACGGGATTTTGGAATTCCAAATTTCTGCTCTAGGATATTTTAATGTAAGTTTTACTGAGAAATTATAAGATTTACTTAAGCCATTAAGTAACACTTGACTTATAGGGGACTGATTTTGCGTGGACGGATATGGGCGTGCAAGGTGTCATTCGAAAGAACTCGTCGAGCTGATTTGAATGAGGGGTGAATGGTATCGATCCGACAATCAGGGACCGAGATACAGACCCCTGAAGTTTGAAAAAGAGAAGGGGTGTAAGCTCATTTTGGGATGAAAAATTCGAAAATGCAAATAATAGCTCATTCGACTCAGCTCGTCGAGCTGAGTCGAATGACACCAAAATCAGCTCGATATCTTGATTCTGAGCCAAGATAAACAGGTTCAAAATGGTCAACATAAACCTATGGAGCCTATGGAAACCCCGCGCTTCGCGCGGGGAATCAAGTCGGATTTCGGTGATTTTGGTGTCATTCGACTCAGCTCGACGAACTGAGTCGAATGAGCTATTGCTTTTTCGAATTTTTCACTCCAAAATGAGTTTACTCCCCCCTTCTCTTTTTCAAACTTCAGGGGTCTGTAACTCGGTCCCTGATTGTCGGTTCGATACCATTCACCCCTCATTCGACTCAGCTCGACGAGATCTTTCGAATGACATATGTATCATTTGTCGAAATCGGTCCAGCCAAAAAAAGTCCCCTATAAGTCAAAATTTCCTAACATGCCTAGGTCTTAGGAGAAGCTTAAGGATTAAATGTTTAATAATATCTTGGGGCGCTGGGTTATTTGTGGCGTCTCAGGATTATTTAACTATTAATTGTTTGGGTTTCGAATATTTTTTGTCACTACAGGTCCTTAAAAATAATTTCTTTAAGTTAATCTTTTAGCTGAATTTTAAAATAAAAAAATTTTTTTTAGATCTTTCATATGCCGATTCTATGGGTATTGATGTTTTGCGTTTTGTGGAGAACACACTTCATAAAAATGCTAAAGATCGAGAATTTTTGCTTTTTATTGAAGAGGAGACGAGGAAATTTGTCGAGGATGAAAGGTAAATTTTATTTTTTAAATTTTTTTTTTAAATTTTGGGTGACATTTTGTCCCAAATCTTTTTATTTTTTATTAAAATTCTATTAAAACTAATTTTCACAATTTTTAATATTTTCTAGCAAATCCTATCATTGGTTTCCTCCAACATCCTCCTACAATCGAATGGTTTTTTATTTTTTTAATTTAAATAAAATTTTTTATAAACAGTTGATTCATCGTGTTGCGGCTTTCTTTGGGCTTATTCACAATGTGGATCAAAGTGGACAACAAGTGGTGATTACTAAACAGAAGGGACATACAAGAATGTTTGTTTCATTTTCTTAGGGGATTTTGTTCGATTAATGAAGGAAATCCGAAAAAATCCAAAAAATGGACATTTGGTCCCAAAAAATTTTTTCTTTCCCAAATTGGTTTTTGAATATAATTTTTGTTTTTCTTTCAGTTTCTACTTAAGAAATTAATTTTTTCTTTATTTTACAGTCCTGATATCAAGTTCAGTTCGTTGATTAAACATTCAAACTTTGAAGACAAATTTCATTTTGGACGGCGAAATGTGCAGAGTTTTGATGAGGTTTCTTTTAACTTTAAAAAAGAGGAATAATTGAGGAAAGACCATATCTTCTCGAATATTTTAGTGAAAAATTTTCTAATCTTTATCAATATAAGTACTAGAGACTGGCAAAATCGTATTGCTGTTTCCCGCTTGCGGGATTTTTTTTAAAAATTTCCACGGGACAGGACCTCGCTTCTAGTCGGTATTTTCCTCAATCATTCCTCTTTTTTGGTCTCTGCTTGAAATACAGATTTTTGATCAACAATTGGAAACTACATTTTTCCTTTTTTTGTTGTAGATTTATAGGATTAAAAATTAAATTTTAGAGTTACTTGCCTATCCCCAACCCTTCTATTAATTTTTAAAAATTAAAAAAAAATTTTTTTTATCATTTCCTTTTTTTTGGGGTCTATGTGTCTTTCACAAACTTTACTACATTTGCCACTTTTTGTTGTAAACTTATAGCAATGGAATTAAATTTCAGATCCTTCTCTATTCCTAACCCTTTTTCTTTCTTAAACTTTTCTGTCAAAATTTTTTTAAATCTTCTCAATTTTTTCAAGTCAAACATTTCAACACTTTGCAATCATCGAAGCACCACAACTTTTGGCGGACCACCTCCCTCATCATTTCGTCCATTTCGCAATCGTTTTTATACTTCTGGAGGTTCACAATTTAACAACAACAATAACAAATCTAGACGTACACGTTCTTTTGAAATTTCTGATTGGACAAATTCTTCTTCAACAACTTTGTTTAATCAACAACAATTTGCTGCTTGGTTACAACCTTCAAATTTAGAAATTGTAACTGGTGGTGGAGAAGGAATGTCTACTTCAAATTGTAGTAGTAGTGCAAGTAGTGGGGCTGTTATTCATCATCAAATGGCTGTTGGGGGGAATGGAAGTGGAGGTGGAGGTGGAATTCCTTTTCAAATTTATCCGACTGGACAGATTGTGTTGACTAATGAGGTTTTTCTTTTTTTTTTATTTGGGGAGTTTTTACTAAGGGGGGGGGGTGGTCATTCGCGACACTTGATTTTTGAATTCTGTAAATGCTCTAATTAAAGCCCGGCTCTATTAGAAGCCCATTCTAATAAAAGCTTACCCAAGGAGGCCTATTAGAAAAATAAAAATATTTATAAAATAAACGCCCATTCCGTAATAGAAGCCTACCCTAATATAAGCCCATCCTAAAGAGGCCCATTGAAAAATAGACGCCCAGAGCTTTAATTAAAGCATTTACGGGTCTTTGTTTTCCGGTTATGTTTATTTTTAAATACCAATTCCTTTTAATTTTGAAAGTTAAGGCATAGAATCAGAGCTCATTCATGTCGATAAATTCAAAATTAATCCAGACTAAAACTTGTTAAATCTTGGGTTCTAGCTGGGGGTGGATTGGGTTGAAAGAAAGAGGGTGACTTGACCCTTCCCTGGTTTCCAGTAATAATTTTTCTAGTAACCTGGTTTCTAGTAATCTTGAATTAACTTTTAAAAATAAAAAAAATTTATTTTTAAAGCCTTCATTAATTTCGCCAACTAGTGCTTTTAGTGAACCAATAATCACTAATAATCAACAACAACAATTACCACCAATAATTCAATCAACAAATGGAATTATTGAAAAAAGTGAGGAAGGAGGAGAAGGAGAAAAAGATCAGCAATTAAATAATTTAAATATTTTAGAACAACAACATCAACAACGTTCACAAATTCCTTCACTTTTTTCAATACAACCATTGATGTCTCCACCTATTATGCCACCTAATAATACGGCAAATATATTGCCTAATCAGCAACAATATATTAATCCGTATATGGCTTTACAATACCAATATCAGGTTTTCTAAAAATTTTTTTGATTTTTAAAAATAAAAAATTTTAATTGGGATCAAATGTCATCAAAAAATTTTTTATCGATTTCTTCCCAAAAAAATAATATTTTTTAATTTGAGCTAACAAATATTGATTTTTTAAATATATAAAAATTAATTTTGTACTTTTATGAGCAAGTACGGAATTAAAATTTAGTCAAAATTTTTATTGGGACCAAATGTCATCAAAAAATTTTTTTCTCGGATTCTTCCCAAAAAATTTTTTTATTTAAAAAAGCAAATATTTATATGGGTTTCCTAGTAAAATAACTTTTTTAAAATCTTTTAAATTTTATTATCAAAAAAATTTTTTTATAGCCAATGATGATCAATAATGCTGCAAATCCAGCCCAATACCAATATTTTACTGATAATGGTTAATTTTTTTAAAGAATTTTTTTTTCTTAAAAATTTATTTTTCTATAGCTAATATATTGCACTACTACCCAACTTATTATCCAATTTATCAACCTCATCAACAACAAACTTTCATTGATCCGTATCATCCTTTGATTGAGGAAAATGTAAGGGAGAGAGTATTTTTTGAGAAAATTTTTTTTGGAATTGAATTAGGATTAGAATTAAAATATTAGGGAAAAGTGTTAAAAAACCCCCAAAAAAATTTTAGCGAGTAATTAATATGAAAAAATTTTCTGATGACATTTGATCCCAATAATTAATTCCAGTTTTTAAATGAATTATTTGAAAAAAAATTTTTGGAGGAGGAGGGAGGGGATAGAATTGAATAAGGATTAAAAATTATAATTTAAAAAATTAGAATTCATATTGGGATCTAATGTCATCAGAAATTTTTTTTTGTTTTTTCACCTTTTTTTTTATTTTCTGATTTTCACACCTTTAAATTTTAAATAAATAAATTTAAAAAAAAATTAAATTTGAAGGACAACAACAGACCATCAATAATCGAAAAACAATTTGAATCATTATCAATAAATCAACAAGAAGGAACACCTCCAAAATGTAACAACAACGGTAATAATAATAATGGTGTTGGGAAGCCTAGTACTTGCTACTAGTTGAAGAAAAAATGAGGAAAAAACTACGGGAAAAATAAAAAAATAAATTGGCCAAAAAAAAATTAATTTAAATTTTAAAATTAAAAAAAAAATGAAGAAGAAAGAAAAGTATGGAGTGGACCCAATAATTAATTTAAAAAAAAAAGGTTTTTTTTTTAATTTTTTAAATTTTATGTTGATTAAATTTTTTTTCGTTTATTTAAAAAAATATATGTAAAAACATTATGTAGGGATGGGCTATCTTTTTTCCAGTTTCTGTCTTCCACAAAAAAAAATTTTTTTGACTAACAAGCAGAGGTGGGTCGGAACAGTCAGAAGTGTCGAAAATCGGAACTGGCTCGACAGTCGGAACTCGGGAATCGGAATTCCGACCCACCTGCCAAGGAACCATTGTCTTCTGTAAACAGGAATTTTGTATTTTTTGCGATAGGAAGTCGGGGGGATCCTCTATCGAATGGTACCAAAAAAATACAAAATTCCTGTTTATTAGTAGACGATGATTCCTGGTAAGACAAAAATTTTCCTTGACTTTTACATTTTTAAAAGGAAGGATGTGCCCATCCCTAATATAAACACACCTACTATACCTAAAATTAAAAAAAAGCACATATAAAGTAGCTCGGTGGTTATAAAAAGAGATTTGAAAGGAAATTAATTTTAATTAGTAGAAGACTTAAAAAAAAGAAAATTTTTCTTCCCCTATCTCTTTTTTGCCTTTTTTTTTGCTTACAAAAAAAACGAATAGACACACATACACACATATTTACACGATACTCAATTTTAATTAATGTAAACCTTAAAAAAAGAGACTGGACAGAGGAACACTAAAATTATTTTTTTTAAAAGAGGGGAAGGGGGGGGTGAGACAAAATATCCCAAAAATCCTCAAAATTGTATAGATGCATCCCTCAATAATCAATCCCCCTCAAGTCCAGTCTTTAAAATATAAACCCATTATTTCTCTCTAATTTAAATATTAAGTACAAGTGTGTAAAAGAAAATAAATGTTATTTAAATTGAAAAAAATTTTTAAATTTGTAGGGGGTTTTTTTTAGGTAAAATTCAATTTTTAGGAAAAAATAAAATTTATTTTATTAAAATTAAAAATTAAAGAAAGGCAATTAAAAAAAATAAAAATATGTAATTTAAACGGCAGTATAAAGAAGAATTTAAAAAAAAATTAAATTAACAACCCTTCAACCCTTTAACATTATCTGGGCATACACAAGTAAAAGCACCAACATAAGCACCTGGCAGACACCAATGAGTACATTTATGTTCTTTTTGAATACATTCGGAAGGGGCTGTGTTGAAATGGCATTTTACTGGAAGACTTAAAATTCCATAAAGTTTGCCTGAGGGGAAATTTTAAGAATTTTATGGAGAATTAAAGGATGTATGTTTTTACCTCTCCCTCCAGCACCAGGATAGAATTCTGTATATCCTCTTCCGGTAATGTCGATAGAATGGATTTTTTGACTTAAAGAGAAAAAATATTTTTTGTTTGATAAATTAATGAGTGGCTAGAATAAGCTTTTTAAAAGCCTCTCGAATTGCCTGCGGCCAAAAAGCTCGTTCAGTTTTTTCGAATAAAAAAATCGAAAAAATCAAGTCCAGCTTTAAATTGAAAAAAAAATAATGTTGTTGTCTACTTACTCTTTCCAATCTGTCCAATAAAATCGCTCTTCTAAACTGTCAGCAGTCAATCCAAAAGGGTATTCTAATGGAGCATATATCTTTTTAAAAGAAATAATTTTTTTAATTAAAAATTAATTTTATTATTTACCACTTTCCTATTAGACCCATCCAAAGCACTGCATGTAAGTCTAAAAAATTAAATTATTTTTTTGATAATTAATAAATTTCCAACTTTTGATTCCCAGCATCTGCCCAACATAATCTTCTACTAGTTTGAAGCATTACTAATCCATTAGGTAAATGTATTTCATCAGAAATTATAACTAAAATTAAAAATGCAAAATCAGAATTTATAGAGCGTGAAACATTAATTTTAAGTCCAAGCTTAAATTTATTTTAATTTTCAAGTTCAAGCTTAGGCTTAGTTTAATTTTTAAGTTTAAGCTTAAATTTATTTTAATTTTCAAGTTCAAGCTTAAATGTATATGTTCACTCTTAAGTTTATTTAAGTTCAATCTTAGGTTTAATTTAATTTTTAAGTTTAAGCTTAAATATAGAAAAATCAGAATTTAATAAAAACATCCCTTACCTTTATTTCCACTTCCATCCAAACCAATTCTTCCAATTTTGGGAGCATCCCTCGACCAGTCAGAATAAAAAAGTTGACGACTTTCCATATCAATAACCAATGCCCTTGGATTATTCAACCCTTCTTTTAAAAGTGTTTTTTGAAATTTTCCATTAATAGACAAAACACCCAATTCGTTTTTGATACTATCAACGTAATAAATATTTTGTGAACGCCAATCTATTGCAATACCTGAAGGAAATTTAAGAAATCAGAAAACCCAAAAATCAGAATTTAAAAAATCAGAATTTTTAAAGTCAGAATTTTAAAAATCAGAATTTATAAAAAACAGAATTGTTTAAAAAATCAGAATTTTTTAAAAATTTACCTTCTGGAGATTTAAGTAAATCACTAAATTCAGAAGTAATTTCTGTACCATTTAAAAATGCGGAACGGATAGAATGACCTAAAAAAATTTTTTTGAGTGCAAAATTAAAAAATAAATTACCAGAAATGTCACTCCAATATATCCTTTCTGAAAAAAATTTTAATTATTAAAAAATCAGAATTATTGTAAAATAAAAAAGAAAACACAAACAAAACACAAATTCTGATTATTTAAATTAAAAAATACAAACCAGAAATACAGTCATAGTCAATATCTACAACTGTTTGGTGTGGCTGTACAATTAACTTTAAAAATAAAATAATTAAAATTTATTTTAAAAAATATTCATTTTTTTACTTGTCTTCCAGATTCATCCAAATTCGGAATTGAAGACCTTTGAATAATAGCCATTCCACGCCCAATTAACAATTTATCTGGTGTTTCTTTTGTTTGTAGAATTTTTGCTGTAAATTTAATGAATATTAAAAAAATTCTGATTTAAAATAGAAGAAAATACAAATCAGAATTTTTCAAAAACATTTAATAAAATTTCTGGTAATTAAACAACAGGATTGTACTTATACAAAATTAAAATACAAACCAGAATTCCAACAAAACACAAATAAAATACATTAAAAAATTCTGGTTGTTTAAAACATAATGAATCAGAATTTCGTAAAAACACAAAAACCAGAATTTTTTAAAGAAAGGATTCTGATTGTTTAAAACTTAGGAACAAAAACCAGAATTTCTTCAAAACAAAATAATTTAAAACACAATTTCAAATCAGAACAAAATTAAAACAAATCAGAATAAAATAAAAACATACGTTCACAAATCTTTCCATCCCCATTAAATCCATAATTACAAACACACAAATAAGAAGCTTTTTGACCATCAGGTAAGCATTGAGCATTAGGGCTACACATTTGTGGGCGATCCAAACAATTTTCTGATTAAAGAAGAAAATTATTTTTTAATTTAAAAAACCCCTACCTTCTCTACATTCAAAACCATTCCCTGTAAATCCAGGATTACAAATACAATTCCAAATAAATTCTTCTTTTCCCCCTCCCAGTAGTTGTTTAACACATTGTGAATTAGCCCCACATTGTTTGCAACGATCGACAGAAGAGGGTGGGGGTTCTGTCGGTTCGAAAAGACACTTTCCGTCTGCTTGTTTTATAAACCCTTCATTTTTAAATAAATTTTTTAGAATAAAAAATTATTTTTTAATCACCATTTTTGCATTGACAAGCAAATTTGCGAAGTGAATGTTCAAAAACACATTCTTGATTGGGGTGTGGACAAGCTTGAATGTTTGTTGGACTACACTCCTCTAAAAACAATTAAATATTAAAATACAAAGAAAATACAAAGATCAGAATTTATAAATTCTGATTATTTAAAATACCTTACCAGAACTTTCGCATTTTTCAACTCCATCCCCTTGAAAGCCTGGTAGACAAAAACAATAATGTGTATTTGTTTGTTCTGAAAGTAGACAACTTCCAAACACATGACAACTAAAAATCAGAATTTTATTTAAACAAAGAAAATACAAATTCAGAATTTGTTTAAAACAAATCAGAACTTCATCCAAACAAAAAAGAAAACACAAAAACACAAACAAGAGAAAACACAAAATCAGAATATTCACTTACTCAGTTGCATCAGAACATTGTTTCCGTGTTTTTGGAACAATTCCGGAAAGGTTGTTGTCGTGTGTTTGCAAAACATTCTCTTCCTTCTCTTTTAATGTTTGTTGTTGATTATTAATGTTTGTTGTTATTGTTGTTTGTTTCTTTTCCGGTAAACATTCAAAATTACTTCCTTCACCAACTTTATAATAACCATCCGAACAAAAACAAATATAATGTTCATGTTTAATTGAATATTCGCATTTTGCATTGTCTCCGCATTCATCAGAATTATGACAAATTTCTCCTACAAAATATTTTTTTTTAAATTTTTTAATATTTTTATTTTCGTGCCTCGATTGTGAGTAATGATAATAGGTTGTTGTGGCTGTTGTGGTTGTTGTTGATTTTGTTGTTGTTGTTCTTCTAAAATTTTGATTTCAGTTGAAAAAATTAATTTTTTAGATTTACCTGGAGGTCCACAATGCGTAATTCCATCACCTATATACCACCCTCTACATTTACATTTTCCTGGGTAACCAGGAATTAGTCCAAATACACATTCACCGAAAAAGGAAAAAATTTTGATTAAAAAATTAAAATAAAATTACCCCATCGATGACATTGATCATGTCCAGTACATTCTCCAACTTGTAATGTAGCAGGAGGACCAGTGGAAGGCGCAGGAAGAACAATATTCTCCAATTTATCAACTAAAAATTAAAAGATTCGTTCACATGATTAAATTAAGTTTATTACGTTTTTAAGTTCAATCTTAAATTTATTTTTATTTCCAAGTTCAAAATTAAGTTTATTTTACTTTTCAAGTTCAAACTTAAGTTTATTTTTACTTTTCAAGTTCAAACTTAAGTTTATTTTTATTTTTTAAGTTCAATCTTAAGTTTATTTTCATTTTCGAGTTCAAACTTAAGTTTATTTTTACTTTTCAAGTTCAAACTTAAGTTTATTTTTATTTTTTAAGTTCAATCTTAAGTTTATTTTCATTTTCGAGTTCAATCTTAAGTTTATTCTATTTTTAAAATTAAAGCTTAATTATATTTAATTTTTAAGTCCGGTCTTAAGTTTAAATTAATTTCTGAGTTTGATCTTAAGTTTATTTTAATTTTCAAGTTCAAGCTTATTTATTCAATTTTTAATTTTAATTAATTTAATCTTTAAATTCTTTAAAAAAATTCCACCTAATCGACAAACCATTCGTTGCTCAACACTATCATCCTCAAATAATCTAAATCCAGGTCTACAATCGCATCTATAACCCGGATTATATGGTATTTGGACACACACCATATTTGGTAAATTACAAGAATTGCGACCAGAAGTACAGGCGTCCTTTAAAAGAACTTTTTTAAATTTTTTTGAGAGATTTTTTAAAGAAGAGAATAGAAGATGTCTCGAACATAACTCGGCCGTGGATGTGCCCCTTTTTCTAAAGAAAAAATATTTTTTCTTTTCACCTGTGTTCCACCACTATTATCTGGAGCATGCCCTACACTTGTTTCAATTATTGGTTCTCGTTCAAATTTCTTTTCTCCATCATTAAATATACTTGATTGTGATGCAAATCTAACAATATTTTCAGTTTGGTCATAAATGGCATTTACACGTTCAAATTTGACAGTGAAAGAATCCGGTCCTCTAGGCTCTTTATATGGACATTCTGTGAAGTGGATTTGTTGGTCTACAGTAACACGGAATTTTTGTTCCTCACTGCCTACACCACGCAAAAGAATATACCGTTCAGAATAAGACCTCAACATTCCTTTAGAAAAAATAATTTTTTCTCAATTAAATTCCAATTAAATTAATTTGCCTTGTTTTTCAACTCGATAATTCTCTTCAAATTCGGGAATTGAAATTTGAACTGGTCCAGATATTTCAGGTAAAGTACCGCTAAGTAAAACGTTAACATGAAATTGGTCATCAAATTGCCGATCAGTAAATTCTTGTCGAATAGATAGTGCATAACGATCACCTTTTAATTAAAAATCAGAATATAAAAATCAGAATTATAAAAAATCAGAATTTAAAAATCAGAATTTTAGAAATTCAAAATCACATAGGCCTTAATAAAATCAGAATTTAATAAATTAATTAACCTACCCAAATGCATATTAACAATTCTTGTAAAATTCCCCCCAGTCAATTCAAATCCATTTTTGTTGCTCTGTGTAGATGCCGAAGATTTCGCAAATAACCAACCAAAAGGAGTACTTAAAGAATCAACCAAAAGTAAAGACCACCCAATTTCTGAATTAATTTTAGCTAAAGCAGTGTGTTGTTGGCCGTCAGCCGGTTGAATATAAGCTTTAACAGAAAATTTTTTTCAATCAAAAAAAATAAATTTACAAAAAAGTTCAGTTTTCTGTACATTTTTGCCATTTATTGCACCCTGAAAAACACCATTAATACGAAGAGCTTCTTGTTGAGGCAAACATTCTGCTCCATTGCCAATATATCCTTGTTCACATTGACAACAATAACCGCTATTGAAAAATCAGAATTTTAAATTAAAAACACAAAAGTCAGAATTATTTATTCTGGTTTTTATTCTGACAGAAAAAATCGACTTAAAAACCTAAGTGTAAACTTAAAAATTCAAGTTCAGACTTGAAAACTTAAGTTTAAGAATTTCTAGAAAAGAACTCAAAAATTAAAATTTTTTATTTAATAATTATTTACCTCCTAAATTGTGAACAATAGGCATGAGCATGACACTGACTAGAAGATGTTAGTGGAGCACAACTTAAATCAGGAGAACGCTGAATTGATGTCTTTGGTTGTTGATGGATATTTTGTAGAGGTAATTCTTGACCCAAATCTTTTAATTTTTTAAATTAATCTTTAAAAATTATTTTATTTTTTACCATTTGTAAGAGTAGAATAAGGTGATCCAGCCAAGTTTTCAGAGGAAGAAGAAAGCACACCTTTAAAAATTTTTGAGATTAGACTTTAAAACTTAAGCTTGAACTTAGGAACTTGAAAACTTAAGTTCAAACATTAAAAATTTGAAAACTCAAGATCAAACTTGAAAACATAAAATTAAGCTTAAGATTAAGAATTGAAATTTAAGAGCAAACGAGTGAACTAAAAAAGTAAAATTGAATAAACTTAAGATTAACCGTAAAATTTTTTTAGAAATTAAAAAAGACTCACTAGAACATATACAAAGACTACAGTGTTGGTCATCCATCACCAGTTTACAAGTTGGTGGACATTTGTCTCTGTAAGGGTCTGGAGGACATTCCACTGTTAAAATTTAATTTTTATTTTTAACATTATTTATTCTACCAATTTGGTCATCCGGATCGTATTCCTGAGTTTCCTTTAAAAAATATTTTAAAAAATTCAAAATATAAGACAATCCTCACTTGTTGATATTCATAATCATCGCCTTCCGGTCTTCTAGGATCTGTTGGTTCAACTCCAGAAATACGATAAATAAAAACACCAGGCTCATTGAAATTAGTCACCCTAAGAAAAAGTTTAAAATTAAAATAAAAAAATCCAATTCTTACTTGGCAACTTCCCCAACAGAAGAACTGCTTTGATCAAGTACTTTATCATTCTTCCCATCAACAGAAAAAAATCCAGTCTGAGCTACCCTCCCACCTGATTTTGTCCAATTAATTGTGCTATATACAAAAATGGCATAAGTCTCGTTTGAATCGGTGGCTAATGCTAACTAGAAATATATAAAAAATATTTTTAGGAAAATGATTAATGGGTGACAAGTTAAAAATGTAAAAATTTGGAATTTTAAAGTTAAGTCCTCAGTTTTTCAGTTTCTCAAATTCACCTTAATTTTAAGATTAGACAAAGAAAAAAACCTAAATTAAAACTTAAAAAAGACAAATTAAAGTTTAGACTCAAAAATAAGCGAAATAAGCTTAGGATTAATCTTAACGATTAAAATAAACTTGAAATTAAAACCTAACAATAAATTTAAGATTAAACTTGAAAACAAAAATAAACTTGTTTAAACTTAAAAATAAAAAAATAAACTTAAGATTGATCTTAAAAATTAAAATAAACTTGATAATAAACTTGAAAATAAATAAACCTGATTAAACGAAAAAACTTAAGATTGATCTTAAAATTAAAATAAACTTGAAATTAAACTTGAAAATAAATAAACTTAAGATTAAACTTGGAAAAGAATAAAATTTAAGATCAAACTTAGAATTAAATAAACTTTAAGTTAAAACTTGCCTGAAATGTATTTGATTCCGATTTCTCATTCAATAATTCACTCCAAGTAATTAACAACACAGCAGAAGCTTCAAATTGGTTTGCACCAAAAGCACGCCTAACTTTTGCTGAAAGTTCTCTACTCAACAAAGTTTCGCTATGTGACGTTCTTAAAAAATTATTAATTTTTTTATTTTAATTTTCCACATTTCTCACCGATAAAAAACTTTTCCGTTAGAAGAGGGTGCAAATAAAACAGCAATAATATCTTTATGTTGTTCACTTAAATCTTCCGATTTTGTATCAAAAGATTCTCCAAAAGAAACTGCACCATTTGCAGAAATAAAAATTAAATTTTGTTTTCTTTCAAAAAATGTAAAGGGAGGGCCGGGAAGTAATTTTCTTGTAATTGCTGGTTTTTCGATAAATTGAAGCAACTATTAAATTATTATTAAATTATGTTGATTTTTAAAAAGTTTTTTTTACCTCATCCCCCTCTTCAATACCAAATGGAATGTGAAATGAAGCAAAAGAAAATAAAAATTGTGAGATTAGTAGAATTAATGAGAATAAATTTTTTGTTGTTGAATTAATCATTGTTATTAAAATTACATAATAAACAAGATTAATCTTAAAAATAAAATAAAACCTAAAATTAAAATTAAAAAATAAGCTTAAGTTTAAACTTGAAAATAAATAAACTTTAAAATAAACTTGAAAATAATAATGAACCTAAACTTGAAAAGGGAAATAAACTTAGGCTTAAACTTGAAAAAGGGAGATAAATTTAAATTAAACTTGAAAATAAGAACAAACTTAAATTAGACTAGGAAAAAAATAAACTTGGAATAAAACTTAAAAATAAGAACAACTTAAAATTAAACTTAAAAATGTTAATAAATTTAAGATTAAACTTGAAAAGGTAAATAAACTTAAGCTTAAACATAAAAATAAGAACAAACTTAAGATTAATCTAAAAAAAATAAACTTGGAATCAAACTTGAAAATAAACATAAACTCAAGATTAAACTTAAAAATATTAATAAACTTGAAATCAAACTTGAAAAGAAAAATAAACCTAAGTTACTAAATTTAAATAAACCTATGTAAGAGCAAACTTAAAAACTAAAAAATTGAATGCCTCAAAAATAAAGCATTGAGCTCAAAAATAAAATGGAAAATTGAGGATACATATTGAAAATTTTCAAAAATCCTGCCAAATAAAAAGTCAATTATAATATTTATTTTGCTATTTTTGTTGAGGATACTGACGGTGAGAAAGTCCGACAATCGATGGGAGATGGCGCGGACAACAACACAACAACAAAAACTATTACTAAACTAGCATTTTACCCATATTTTATTTGCGCCCTCCATTTCTCCCCCCATTAGGTAAGGATGGGGAGGCCATGACGATGGACGTTGGTCAACCTTTTTGCATAAACAGAGAGGGAAAAGTGAGAACAACATCACATAAAATTAAATATATGGGGGGACATTCTGGACGATATTTTATTTTTTTTCTTCCCTTTCTTCACATTTCTTCACTTAATTTCTTCATTTTTAACAGAATAAAAGCTGTCTTTTAGCAAAAAAACTTTTTAGAACGTTCCTACTTTATCCACCTGCTAGCATTTTCTGCCAGTTGAGACAAGATTAATTTCTTTAAAATAAATTTGTAATTCACATCTGCAGTAAAAATAAATTAAGAATTAAAAAATGAAAATAAAATTAAGTTTAATCTTGAAAATAAAATAAACTTGAGCTAAACTTTAAAAAGAAAATAAACTTAAGTTTAATCTTGAAAATAAAATAAACTTGAGCTAAACTTTAAAAACAAAAATAAACTTAAGATCAAACTTAAAAATTTAAAATAAACTTGAGCTGAACTTTAAAAAGGAAAATAAACTTAGATCAAACTTGAAATTAAAAATAAACCCAAGTTAAACTTAAAAACAAAAATAAACTTAAGTTTAATCTTGAGAATAAAATAACTTAAAATTAAAAAAAGGAAAATAAGCTTAAGATTAATCTTGAAAATTTAAAATAAACTTGAAATTAGACTAAATTTAAATAAACTTAAGAATAAACTTAAAAATAAATCTTTTAGTCAATTAAAAAACAATTTAAGTTTATGGCAATCTAGTGAAAAAGGATTGTTTATTGATTTATCCATTTAATATTTGATCTAAAATGGAATGAATTTATTACAACTATTCAAGGCTGGTACAACAAATATATATGTTTTTAATTAAAAAAGCTAGAAATTTGGAAAAGATGGGGGGGGGTGTTTTTGTTTTTTCCTTTCAATCTATTATATTGCTCTGGATTAAATTTATATAATGCTTTTTCTTTCCCCTAAAATATATTTTTCATTTTGTAGATGAATCATCAGTAATTGCAGAAATTTGGGCCGGGAAGGATTTTATCCCAGCCCTTTTTTCGTCTTTCCTGAAAAATAAAAGAGAGAATAAAGGGAACAGACTTAAAATGTTTTGAGAATAAACTTGGACAATAAACTAGAAAAACCAACTTGAGAAGCAAGAAAAACACGAAACCTAGAAACTTGAGAATGAACTTAAATTTAAATAAACCTAAAAACAAACTTGAAAATAGACTTTGTTTTATGTTCGATTTATGTTTGTTCAAGTTTGTCTTATGTTTTTTATTTGTTGTCTGTTTATTTGTTTGTTGTTTTGTTTATTCCAAACAAAACAAATTAAACTTATTTTGAGTGCAAACTTAAAAACAAAGTTTATTTATTATAAACTTAAGAATAAGCTTTCTTAAGCTAAGCTTAAGAACAACAAACTTAAATTAGACAATAATTAAGATTAAACTTAAAATTTTGATCTTGTATTAATTACACATATGTTCACTTATTTATTTATTTAATTTATTTTTAATTCATATATTTGTTTTGGTCTTCCTTAAAATTAAATCCAAACATTTCATAATAATATTTAATCATAATCAGGTCAGCAGGAAGTTGAAAATCATTTGTGGAGAAACTGACAAAACTTCCTCTCTAATTGTTACAGGCGGCAAATAGTACACACATTTTATAATTTCTCTCTTGAAGAAAAGAATATTTAGGCGGGATAAACAAATGGATTTAACGGAAAAGTTGAAGGAATTGGAATGAATTTATCAAAAGAATTATTTTAAAAAATTTTCCAATCAACTTTATATTCTAGTTTTGAATTAATTCTTGGTATATTGTGTAGATTAAAAAATTTTATTTAAAAATTCTCTTATTAAAATAATTTTCTAGCTTGTTTCAAAATATGGCTTTTTAAAATAATTTGAACTAATAATATGGCTACTCCATCAGTGACACCCAAACCTGAACGTCGAAACAGGATAATAAGGGTAATTGTCATTGAAAGGGAAAATAATATGTACTTAAAACCCCAACATTTTTAAGGAAATACAAACTAAGAAAACAAACATGTTTTACAAACTTAAAAATAAAATAAACTTAGTTACAAAACAAGTAAAAACATAAGTTTCAACTTAAGTTTCCAACTTGTTTCTATGAAAAACCAACTTTATAGAGAAACAACTAGTTTTGCAAACTTGAAAATAAAAATAAATTTAAAAACTTGTTTAACCTAAGTTTAAGTTCAACTTAAGTTCACAAACTTAAATAAAACTTAAAAAATAAACTTGTTTTATAAACTTAAAAACTTGTTTTAAGTTGCAAATTTAAATAAACTTGAATATAAAATAAGTTTAGAAACTTAAGTTTCAACCTATGTTTATTTTAAGTTACTTAAGTTCATAAACTTGAGTTTTTTATATTTTAAAATTAAAGCAAAGTGTTTACCAAGAAGAAAATTTAAATCAGCCTAAATTACAACAAACAAAACAACAACAACAACATTCTCAACATAAACCAGATTCAATAGAAAAACATACAACAATATCACAACTAGTTTTATCAAATAATCAACAACAACAAAATCCAAATATTAATTATATTAATACAACACAATCAGCTACATATCACCAAATTTGTTTACCTTCAGATTCGATTATTGGAAATAATAATTATGAATTTGGAGGAGAAGGAGGAAGTTGGGAAGGAACACAACAGCAACCTATTTTGAATGAAACATTTATTGAAAACAAAGGAAATACAACCAAAAGTTGAGGATTTTTAAAGAATAATTTATTCGATTTTAAGGATTTCCTCTAATCTATCGTGTCCAGATGCTTAAAGGTTTTGACGTTCTTTGTAAACGTTTACTCTTCCACCTAGTAAAAGCTAGTGCTGGTTCTCCAAAATGTTTTATTGTAAATTTAAAGACAATTAAAATTCATTTAAAATTCAATTTTGAGGCACTCCCTTTTGCTCTGGTTGGTTTAAGTCTCTTGCTTTGCTCATTTTCTTCGTCTTGGCCGTCTTCATTTTTTCCATTCTATGACATTTTCCATTTTGGGACTGATCACGAGGAATGTGTCAAAACATTTTTTATGTCAACAAACTGTCAGTTTGGACAAAAATCTTTTTTATTCGACACAATACGTGATCACAACAATTTTCCTAGCGAGAATCCTTTATTTGATGCGCCACAACATTCCCCACATAATGAGTTTACAATATTGCTAACAACAACTAAAACAAATATCAAGTGAACTAGTTTTTAGAAACATAAACTACTATAAAACTAAAATAAACTTACAATTAAGCTTAAACTTGAAAATAAATTTTAAATAAACTTGGAAGTTAATAAAATTGTAATTTTAAAACTTAAGTTTAAACTTGAAAGTAAGCTTGGAATTAATTAATTTAAACTTAAAATTAAGCTTGAACTCGAAAACAATTTTTAAATAAACTTGAAAATTATAAAGTTGTAAACTTGAAAATAAGTTTGAAAATTACTTAGCTCATAGAAAATATTTTCAGAGGAGGTAGAGGTTCGATATTAACTCCGAATGGGACATTAATTCAGGCATATACCCAACTTTTTAACCAAATTCAAGATTCGACTATTCAGCATCACAAACAAGTTTATAAGGTAACAGATAGTTTTGTGTAAATAAAAATAATTAATTCAAAGTGGTGGGACCTTTGCCGACAATGCCATTTAGATCAGGCTCTAGACAATTGGATTAAAGGCAGTTTATCTCAAGAAGGGAATTTGACAGAAATTTCAAATTTTTCCTCAATGGAAGAAAAGTCAAGGAAAACCCTCTTGCCAGACATATTTGGAGGTAAAAACTGTTTATTATAAAAATTAAAAATAAAATTAAATTAGATGTTGAGTTAAATTCATTTCAACATGTCCATTCTTTAATAATGAGAATAAAATTGAAACGACATTTAAAGCCACAATTAGTTGACACCTTCGAGAGACACTTACGACGAATTGTGAGTGTTGTTTTTAAATTGAAATTTAAAAGTTATTTTTAAAGATATCCAATTTTTCACGTCAAAACAGCCTAACATCTTCCCAGGAAGAAGAAAAACCTTTGGGTATCCATTTCTGGTCTGCCCAACAACTTGCTGCTGAAATTGAAAATTCCCTTCGTCAAACACATGTTAAAGTATTAATTTGTTGGGTAGCACTATGTGGAATTTTGGCGATAGTTCAAATTCGTTCTAGCACCTACGAAGTAAATTAACAAAAAATTTTCTTTTTAAAATTTTAAAATTTAAGAGTAGACCGATGGTTGGTGTGCAGCAAGCATTGACTCTTCTACTAGCTTCTATTTGTGCTTATGCTGTACATTTAGCTAGTTCTGAGAGATTTAATTCTCTCCTTTTTGCTTTACCTTTCACACTTGCAAGCATAGGAACGTTGACTTTTGCTGGCGTTGATAGCGCCTTTGAGCGTTATTCGGGAATTGCAATGCACCCAACAGAGAAGATGGTTTGTAAAACAAGTTTATTTAATTGTTGAAATTAAAGTTTGTTTATATGTTGTGTTTATGTTTATTTACTGATGTTTTTATTCAAGTTTATTTACTTATGTTTTTGTTTATTTATTTGTTTTTGTTGTGTTTGTTTCTATGTTCATGTTTAGGTTTGTTTTTATGTTTTGTTTACAACATTAAAACTTATGTTTTGTTCAAGTTTATCTGTTTGTTGTGTTTGCGTTTATTTGTTTTTATTCAAGTTTATTTTTATGTTCGTTTTACAATCAAGTTTTTCTCATGTTTTTCTAATTTAATGCTTGTTCATTTTATTGCTTATTTTTCTTTGTTTTATTGTTTGTTTTTACCTATTTATGTTTTTGTTGTATTTCAAGTTTGTTTTTCTTTGTTTATTCCATTTAATTTAATGTTGTTTTCGCATGTTTATTTAAATGTTTCATCCGAACATATTTAACAGGCCTTCTTGTTTATTTGGGATGGTTGTGCTTTAGTTCTATTACCTTTACTTTGGCTTATACTTTTATGCTGTAAGTTTTATTAATTTTTAAAAAATTGTTTTTATTTCAAAGTTTTTTCTTCTCTACTCGTTCAAAGCATTTTTCTCCTCCAATCCTTGTTATCCTTAGCAGCCGGATTTTCTTCACTCCTTTTATTCTCCTTAACTTTTTTGCTTGTTTGTTGGTTAGGGACAGCTCGACGCATGGCTGCTGGTCTTAAATGGTTTCAAATTTGTCGAACTGGGGACCAATCATTTAATGGTGTCCTTAACCTTTTTTAAAACAAATAATTGTTCCTTACAGAAAAACAATTTTTTGATTATGATGCCTATACTTGTGCTCGTCTACACGAAAAATTAGCAGACTTGAGGCCCTGTTTTGGAAGACGTTTTGGCCATCTAGTGTGTGGACAGAATTTTAGAATGCTCTCCTTCGGCCTTTTCTGTATTTTATGTATTGGAGCAATTATTGGAGAAATAACAACAAATAAAAATAATACGTCAATCGTTAAACTTGAAGCTTCACACTTCTTATTACCCAAAAGTCAAAGCCAATTATTTATAGAAAATTTCCATTTATCCTTTCCTAAATATGAGGATTTTATTGGTAAATAAAAAATATTTAGAGTTAAATTTTAAAAATTTTAGAAATCAATTTTGACGGCCCTCTAGACTATGAGGAAAGAAAAGAACACATTTTTGCTCTCCTAAATTGGCCAATCGTAGAAAATTTTTTAAATAAGAATATCATAAATTTTATTTTTTATTTTGAAGGAAATTGGGTTGGCAAATAAGGCAGTCAGTTGGTTAATTGAATTTGAAAAGTTCAAGAAAACTGTTGCCTATATGGTTGATGAAGTAAATATATTGTTTTATATTTAAACATTAATTTAGACAAGTTTGCTAACTTAAATAATAAAGTTGATTTTAATCAAGTTTATTTTACAAACTTAAAACAAGTTTATTTTCGTTAAAGTTTGTAAACTTGTTTGTTTGAATTATTTAAACTTACTTAAAATAAACTTCTATTAACTATGTTTGGAAAAAAGTTTGCAAACTTAAATAAAATATAAACTTGATTAAAATCAACTTACTCAAGTCTGTTATTTTAAGCAAACAAATTGTTACAATAAAAAGTTTATTTTTAATTACAACTTAAAACAAGTTTATTTTTATTATTATTATAAGTTGTATAATAAACTTGTCTAAAACAAACCTACTCAAGTTTGTAAAACATTTTTATTTTGAACAATTATTTCTAAGTTTATGCTTGTTTTTAATCTAGTTTTTTTATTAAAACCCCTCTGTATCTTATACCTAATTTAAGGAATCGTCAGTTTCTCTACTTACACATGTTTTTCTGAGGGATGAGCGTTACAATAAATTCTTGGCCGATTTACATGTTTCACAAGGGCAGATACACAAGTAATAAATAATTTATTAAATTTTATTTTTATTGGGATATGGAAAAAAATAATTTTTAGGTCACGAATGTATCTCAAGTTGACTTCCAAAGGTCGTCAACAAAGGTTAAAAAATTGTGATTTAAAAAATAAAATTTAAAAATTTAATTTAAGCGAATTTCTTATCCGCTCAATTCTTGAAAAAGCGAAAAGAGCAGCATTCTCAATTAGCTTACACGTCCCTTTCAGCTTTTCTATTACTCATGATGTCCAGGTTTAACTTACCTATAACTCATAAAATTTAATAAGGTAATACCTAAAATGTTTACTTCAATTTTATGGCTTTGTACTCTTTCTGCTATTCTTTCCGCTTTACAACCTTCCTTGGCTATTTGCTTGTTTGTCTCAAACTTGTTTTTAAGTGCTTCTGTTAATACTTGTTTTTATTTATTTAATATTCCTTTAAATGTTGTTACACTTGGAATTTTGGCTGTTTTTGGTATGTTTGTATTTAATATGTATATCAAGTTCGAACTTGTTTTTAAAAAACATTTTATTAAACATTAAAACATTGTAATGTTTTTAAGCTTAAAAACATGTTTATTTTAAATGTTTTAAGTTTTATAAACATTAAAATGTTTGAAACTTAAAACAAACATCAAGTTTGAACTTGTTTGCGAACTTAAAACCTGCAGACTTAAAACAAAGTTCAAACAAAGTTCGCAAACTTAAAAACATGTTTATTTAATGTTAAAACAACAAAATATCCAAACAAATTAATAATGTTTTTATAAACTTTAAAACAAGTTTGCGAACATAAAAGTTTGCACACTTAAACTTTTGTTTGTTATTCAAACTTAAAACATGTTTAGCAAAACATGTTTTAAAAACAATTAAAATTCCCACAGGTTTACCATTAAATTCTGCCTGCATTTTACACTTTTCTCATCACTTTTTCAACTCCGGACCACTACAACAAAACAATTATTTAAGAATTCAATACGCGTTTCAATGTTCCCTTCGGCCTATATGTTTAGCAACAATTATAGGGCCCTTAACTTTTTGTTTTGAATTAATTTTTGGAACATATCCGCCTATTGTTTTCAACGTTTTTCAAATCCTAACAATTTGTTCACTTCTTATATTTATTCAAATTTTTGTTTTTCTGCCGAGTTTGTTGCCAATGTTCTCAGATTTGTTTCACGATATGTTCACTATAGCTTCCCAACTTTGTGATGAAAATGCAAATGCAGAAATGACTGTAGACCCAATGTCAGAAAATGTTTATTTTGTAAGAAGGCAACAGCCTATATGTCCAACAAGTTCGTTTAATAGATGGCAAGCTGCTATGGGATATGGGTGAATTTCAAAAATAATTTCAAAAATAAAAAAAAATTAAAAAAAAGTTATCATCAAACATTCAACATTGGAGGAGCTCCAACAAACTTGTGCATTCCCCCAGCATATAAACCACCTCCAATAGAATATTACCCCTTTAAACCTCAACAAAATAATAATTTTGTTCTTCACAGTCGACAAACTAGCAGATTTAGGTTTTTAAAATTTTCTGATTTTAATCAAAAAATTGCCCAATTTTTTAGTCAACAGGATCAAAATATTAATTCTCCGCGGATAAATTCAAGTTGTGGAGGAAGGTCAATACACGCCGATCCAAAAGAGAGAAGCGCCGCACCCCCTCCACCTATTTACAGCCCTCCAAATATGCGAAAGGATAATATAATGATTAATGGGTGTTGTTGTAGCAAGACAGATAGTGGACACAATAGTTTTAGTGAAGTAAGTTTTAAGAGAAAAGATGGTGAAAAAAGGTTGATTTAAGATTGTAAAATATTTTATATAAGGGAGTGTTTACAATCTTTTAAACTTAATTTGTAAGCTTGAAAATAAACTTTAACACAAACATTCAAGTTTAGCAAAACATTAAGCTGTTTTGCTAAACTTGGATGTTTGTTTTAGATTATTTTAATTTAAACAAACTTGTTTGCAAACTTGAATAGAAATAAACTTGATTTAAGTTTGTAAAACATTTTTGTTTCTCTAACTTTTTTGAGTTTGTGCTTATTTAATCAAGTTGTAAAACAAGTTTGTTTTTGTTAAAAACAAGTTTATTTAATGTTGGAAAACAAGTTTATTTTTAAGTCACTCGAATCTCATGTTGACTCGCGCATTCGCCATTTACCAACTCAACAACAAAAACAACCAAATAATGGAATAAATCGTACAGTAGTGGATAATAATAATAAAACAAACAACCTTCGAACAAACAATTTTCAAATTAAATATCCTTCAAAATTTGTTGCGGAGGAAGAACAGATTTATGAAGAGCCAGATTCGCCTTTACCTGAGTCAAAAAATAATAAAAATAATTCGGAAATTAGTATTTGTGCTGGGGCTGTTGCCCGTGCAAAGACTAGATTGACACATTAATTTTAAAAATTATAGTAAAGATAAGGACGTTTATTTTAATTTAAAAAATAATTTTGAAATAATTTTATTTTTAATTCTACTGTTTTTTTTAAATATTTTCAATTTTATTTTTCTTAGATTTTAATAGTACACTATTGATTCTTAGTTGTTTACAAAACTATGGACTAGCTATTTAAATATACACACTTTTTTGTTAATCCTAAACATCGAAAATATTAAATGACAACATCCCTTTAAGTTGATAATTATTGCTATACACTTTAAGTTTGTAAAACAAGCATTAAAAAGCATTGTAAAACATTAAAAACATTTAAAACAACATTTTATAAACAAGTTTGTAAAACAAACATAAACTTTGTCTATAAAACTTAAGTATAGAACTTTAATTGTAAAAACACTTTACTCTTGTAAAACTTTAAAATAAAGTTTTAAGTTTGTAAAACTTAAGCATAATTAAGTTTTGCGAAGACTTAAGTTTAAAACTTTAATTTATCAAAACTTGACAACAAAACTTTAAGTTTGTAAAACTCAATGTTTTTATTCAGCTACATATAAATCTGTTGCTATGTATTTTTCGAATTTTCTTATTTTAACTAAAAACTTTAAAAACAAAAAAATTGTCGTGCATAATTATTTTTCTAATAAGTGACATTTTTACTCGTGCTAGGACGTTTTTTTAAGGTAAAATACTCTTTAATCTTTTTTTATTTAAAATGCTCACATGTTCAGCTGCAACAAAAAAACTTTTTTTTATTTTCAAAGGGTAATAAATAATCTATGTAGGAGGAGAATAAACGAAAAAACTAAATTATTTATTTTATTTTATTCACACTCATAAATATTTATTTATCATTTTTCGCAATCGAAACAAAATACATTTACTTTTAGCTTTCTTTAAAAAAATAACACTTTCGTGTGACAAGAATAAAATGGCAACAATGAGCGGTTAAATCAATAAGAATAAATATTTATTTTATTTTTTTGCACGCCTTTATTGTTTTTTGAAGAAAGAGAGCGCTTAAATAAACATATGTTTTTATTTGATCTAAACGAACATTTTTCTATTTGAAAAATAAAGCTTTGTTTTCCGGTCAAAATTGGGACAAGGAACGGGTATATAAATTGAAGCCTAAATCAGTCCAAACATTTATTTTTTTATGTTTTTAGTTGTTTTTATATTAAACATTTTTTAAGTTTATGAGTTTTAAGTTTATAAAACTTCAAGTTTGCGAAAATTTTCATGTTTAGAAACAAGTTTTAATTTAAACATGTTTTTACAACTTTTAATAAAACTTATTCAAACTTTAAAACATTCAAGTCTGTTTAAAAACATTCATGTTTGTACAAAACAAAACTTATTTTGATTTAAACATGTTTTCAAGTTTGCAAACTTAAGTACTTTACAAAACTTAATTGAACATAAACTTTAATTAAGCTTATTTTAATTATTATTAAAACCTGATTTTAAGTTTGTGTATGTTTGTAAAATGTTTTAAACTTTCTCCATGTTTTTGAGACTATGCTTAATTATTTTTAAGTTTGTAAAATATTTTTACTTTCGTAACATTTTAAAGTTTGTTTAATAATACCTATATTTTGATTGATATATTTTTAAAAACTTAAAAACAAGTTCTGTTGTTTTTATTTTTTTACTTTTTTCTTGCAAATTAATTTTGTTTTCTATCAAAACTTCAAGTTTTGTTTTATTTTAAGTTTGTTTTAATTAATAGACTTTCTAGTGTTTTTCTCAACGTGTTTTTCACAACAACTTTATTTTTATTAAAACTATTATTATCCTAACCCCTTTTTCAGGGAGTTAGTCGGCGTTGGGCCCCAAGAGTGGTAACCCACCCTTGGGGCGCGCCGATCCACCAATTAAAAGGAAAGCTTTCTTTTTAAGGTTTTATTTAACAAATATATTTAGTAAAATATAAGGGAGCAAGAACCGGCCAACTTTGGTCGGAATTGAGATTGGGCGAATGAACTTATTTGGCCAGTTCTTTCTCGCCTTTTATGGGGCATTAAAAATGGGCGTTAAATAATTTTTCTTAACTATGACATTCTATACGCGGGGGGTGGGGGATACAACAGGAGAAGCGGATATGGCGAAAAAATGTGTGAAAATATTTCTTGATTTTTTTTTTAAAATTATTTATCTTTTTTTTTTTCTTTTTCATTATTCCTCCTCTAAATGTTTTATCATCTCAATTTCTTCACTTCCAATCTTTTTTAGCCATCAAATCTAATCGCGCCAAAAATTCAGTTCAACAAATTCCCCTGACTTGGATGTATATTTATGTCGGCGGCAAATTTTAAAATTGGATCAGCAATAGTAAAGTATGGAGGCAAGAAATATTTGTGAGAATCGAAAAATATATAGCAACAGGGCGTTCATCCAAGAAAATGTCAAAGGGCTGGGTTAAAAATAAAGGCCAAAGTCCGCTTTTCTTCCTCTCCTGGGGGGTGGGGGTAACATCGAAATAAGCCTAGCGCAAAAATTGAGTTTTAGAACCATCACCAAGTATTTTTTTATTCCTCAATAGTCATCAAATCCTGTTTGATCTGTGGGCCAGTGTTGATCACCTCGATCGTCGAAACAACAAAAATCATTGCCAAATTGATCTTGATATTCTTCCTCTCCCCAATACTCATTATTTTCATTTGGCAACCATTGGCATTCTTCATCGATATAATTTTGCTCATGGTCATAATATTGGTCATGGTCATTATAATATTCATCATAGTATGGGCCAAAATTTGGGTCAATCTGTTCCTCGCCCCAGTCATTATCCGGATCTGCACTTATCTCACCTACTTCATTAACTTCCGCTAGCGCCGCCTTAACCTCTAGTTCCTCCATTCTTTTCCAAGTATCCGCTTTAATTGTTGCATTCAACTCTTCCACTCTTCTCGCTTGCGCCACAGCTTCGGTTATTAAAGAGGGCACTTTCATAAAGATGATTTTCTCCCTAATTTCCGGCAACAGACCATATTTGAACCTTTCTACGCAGATTTCCTCTCTGAATTTTTTGGCCATTTTTTCAATCTCGGTTTTCAAATTCTTCTTTTGATCATTATCTAAATTAAGTGCTGAAACATTCAGTTCAAATGACGCATCTGGATAAGCTCGTTCCACCAGATTTTTCAAATCATTGGAAAATTCTTCCAGTGATTCTCCAAATTCTTGTCTCCTTTCAGCCAGCTTCACGAGAGCCATTTCTTTAGTTGACATCTTTCTCAATCTGCTGGCTAAGCCTTCAATTAAAACCTTCCAAGAATTCTTCTCCCTATCTGGCATTCCTTCATATATTGCCAAAGCTGAACCAGTTAAATAAAGCGGCAAAATTTGAGCACATCTTGCCGGCAACCATCCGTGAGCCGTAGCTACACGATTGAAAGTCTTTAGATAACATACAAAATCTTCTGAACCATCATAGGATTTAGGATAAGGTAGTCCCAAAACATTTCCGCTGCTGTTAGCTTCGATATTTTTCCTTTCCATTCCAAGTTCTGGGTTTTTCTCATCCTTCATTGCAAGCTCTCCAAAATCAAACAAGCCCTCAGATTTTTCTTTTAATTTTATTTATTTCCCAAATTTACCTAACACTTTAATTTTTATTCTTTCTTTATTCTTTTCTCTTTTTTTTTATAGCTAGCTTTTTGCCCTTAATACGGGATTTAGTAGACAACCGGCCGAGTTAGTCCACTAAACTGCCAGGCAGGGATTCGGGATTCTTTTATTTTTTTTTATCAAAATTTTCTTTAATTCTTTTTAACGTGCACGTTTCAAATTCAATTCCGAGGCACTGTTTAAAATTTAGAGCTCGCCTAAAAGAATTTGAGGTCCGGAACTTTGAACTATAGATCCCCGATTAAGTGGCTTCCTTCCAGAAAATCAAAGATTTTATTCCTTATTCCAATGGCAGCAGCTTCAGCAACAATCGCAAACTTCAGAATGCTTTAATCCAAAAACCGGCAGATGAAATTAGAAATCAGCCAAATCAAATCAAAATCAACTGGTTCCTCTTCAGAATATCAAATCGAGATCAGCTAAAAAAACGGCCAAAAATCTGCCAAATCAAATGAAATCAACTGGTTCCCCTCTAGAAAATTCAAGCCAAAAATGCGCCAACAAATCAGCCAAAGAAGCAAATAGGGATCGGCCAAATTAAATCAATCAGCCCAAGTCAGATCAGCTTCAGTCAATTGAATCAGCCAACTAAATCCAATAAGCCCTATATAAGCCAAACCGCTGGAAATGGAGATTAGCCAAATCAATTAGCCCAAATCAGATCAGCCAGATCAAAGCTCAGCCAAACCAAATCAGCCAAAATAGATCAGCCGATTCAAAGTTTTAAAATCCAATAATTAAAACTTTGATCGACTATTGCTTCTCAAGGCTTCCTCAAGTTGACTTCGCTCTCAGCTAATTTTTCTTTCAAAATTATTCTGGCTCTTCAGATTAGGCTGTGTAGACTGCTCCTTTTTGAGGCTCTTCTTTGAAATGATCCAATTTGGTGACCGATTTGTTCATATTTATGGGAATTTTTCTTTCATTTGAGCGCCTGATCACGCCCAAATAAAAGATTGACTCGCCCACAATTCGGCGAATTTGGTGTGTAATATTTTTAGGCGTTTTCCTTTTTCCTTCTTTCCAAATATTTGCCAATTTCCGGCCACACGATCACAAGAATTTGAAGAAGAAAAAATTAGTTTAATAACCAAAAAAATCTTTTTTAGTTTAATAAACAAAAAATTTTTCTTCGCCGAATTAATTTGATTGATGACAAGGAGGATTAAATTTTAAACAAAAAATTTTTTGGAATATTTTTAGAAAATAATTTTTTTAAATTAGGGCTGGGGAAATATGAATATTTTTTGGGTGGAGATAAAGAATTTCTTGGGAGCACCATATTATTATCCTAACCCCTTTTTCAGGGAGTTAGTCGGCGTTGGGCCCCAAGAGTGGTAACCCACCCTTGGGGCGCGCCGATCCACCAATTAAAAGGAAAGCTTTCTTTTTAAGGTTTTATTTAACAAATATATTTAGTAAAATATAAGGGAGCAAGAACCGGCCAACTTTGGTCGGAATTGAGATTGGGCGAATGAACTTATTTGGCCAGTTCTTTCTCGCCTTTTATGGGGCATTAAAAATGGGCGTTAAATAATTTTTCTTAACTATGACAAAAACATATTTATTTATTAACTAATTTATTTACTAAAAACATGTCTTCTACAGGTTGTCCACCAATTATAGTTATTGCTGGTCTCAAAAATAAGTTTACAGCAGAAAAAGTTTTTTGCTTCTACATATTTATTTTAAATTTTTAATTTAATTAAAGTTGCGTTCCCTTATAAACAATATGGCTCAGGACCCTGAAATAAACGCATATCAACAATTAGTGGAGGATTTTCAGTATAAAACGGGGGATGCTCTAGCTTTTGTTACTGTAAAAATTAATCTAAATTAATTCTTAATTAATTTAGAATTATTTATTTTTTAGTTAAATTCTGAAGAAGCTGCAAATCGCGTTATTTTTCATTTAAACGAGTCTAAATTGGAAGGATGGTAATTAATTTTAATTAAATTTAATTTAAAAAAGTATTTTTTAGTGATGAACTTCATGCTGCTTTTGTCCCGAGCATGCTTTCCTTTGGAAATTCTTTTGATGGAATTAAGGGAGCCGAAGGTCCAGATCCTTGGGGACGTCCTTTGGGTTAACAATACTTTCAAATATTAATTTTTTATTGAATTCTAGATGGTTCTTGGGAGCGTAAAGGCTATGAATTCAGTTGGGACGAGGATCATCACCATTATGAAACTGTAGGGGAAGACAGCTTTACTTATGAACAAGGTGGTTTGTATGGACAAGGAGCTGGAATCAATGGTAAAATTAAATAAAATTTTTTGATAAACGAAAGAAAAAAAATTTTTTTAAAGGGGAAGACGACTTTATCAAACCCAACGAAGGATGGGCAACAGATGAATTTTTGGTTGCTAACAATGTTGAACCTTGGGGAAATGATGCAAGTGCTCTTGTCAAAAAATATGAAGAAAACAATGGACATCAATTATATACAAGTGGAATGAGAGGAGAACGAGAAGGACGTGTTTACCGTTCAGAAAGTCGAGGTGGGCAACAAGGAGGAGAAGGAGGTGGACGTGTTTATTTGGAACTGTCAGGAATTACTCTTTCTGACATGATTGCTCATATCAAGTTTGGGGTAACTCATTAAATGAAGAAAATATTTTTTTTAATTAAATTAATTATTTTAATTAATATACTCTTAAAAATAAATTTATTTACTCCTTATATTTATTTAAATTAAAAAAATTTTTTTAATTAACAATTCCATATAGTAAAATTTAATAATACTCTATTAATTATTTTGATATTTTATGTTGTTCGAATAAATATGTGCAAATTGCAACTTTACTTGTCAGAAAACATGTTTTACAATTTAATAAAATTTAAATGTTTTGTAAACTTAAAGTTTTACAAGCTTGAGTTGTAATTTTAGGAAATAAACTTGTTCAGATAAAATAAAAAATAAACTTGTTTTAAATAAACAAGTTTATTTTTTCCCAGCTTTAAAGTTAGCAACTTGTTTTACAAACTTAGAAATAAAACATATTAAAAATAAACTTGAATTCAAGTTTAATATAAAATTAAATATTGTTTTATAAACTTAATTGTTCCAAAACAAATGTTTTCCAAAACAATGTTTTTTCAAAAAACAAATGTTTTCCAAAACGTGTTTTTCAAAACAATGTTTTACAAAACAAATTTTTTTCAAACAAATGTTTTCCAAAACAAGTGTTTTTAAACCTTTTCTTGTTCATTTGTTTCTTCTTGTTTTCCCTTCCTTTTCTGTGCTCGATAACGAATTCTTTTATTTCCAAACCAATTATTTACTTGTGAAACTGTTATACCTTTAAAATTTCTAATTTAGCTATAAATTAATTTTTTATTTACCTGTCTTCTTAGCCAATTCATTTTTATCATTATCAGATGGATACGGGTCTGAAATATGCTCAAGATAATACTCATTCAATATTTGTACCACTTCTTTTGAGAAATTTCGACGTTTCCTTCTGTAAAAGAATAATTTTTTTATTTGTTATATCCCCAAAAACTAACGGATGATTAGCCAGCTTTTCATGTAACACTTTTATTGCTTGACAAGTTTGCATTTTTACTTCAATCCGAAGATTGGTAAACTTCTTATTACAATTCCAAATCATTGCCTGCATGTCATTTAATGCAACTGGACGCACCATACGATGTTTTTGTAGCAAACTTTGAATTATTGGAGAAACTTCTACTGCACGCTAAAACATTGAGATTTTAAATAAACAAGTTTAGTAATTCTGGTCAAGTTTGCAAACTTAACTTTCTAGCGTTTGTAAAACAAGTTTATTTATTTTATTAAATTTCTAAACAAAGTTTATTTTTTTTTAATTTCTAAACAAGTTTATTTTTTGGTTCCAGTCAAGTATGTAAAACATGTTTGTTTTGTATTAAAAATAAACATGTTTTATAAGTTTGTAGAAAATTCAAGTTTGAAAAACAAGTTTATTTTCAAATCTAATCAAGTTCGTAAAACAAGTTTGTTTTATATTAAAAATAAACTTGTTTTGTATGTTTGTAAAAAATTCAAGTTTGTAAAGTGTGTTTATTTTCAGGTTTATTTTTATTTTATCTTAAGTCTATTTTCAAATTTAATCAAGTTTGTAAAACAAATTTACCCCCTCAATTTGCATCATTGTTTTATGGAATTGATCAGAAAGTTGTTGTTTGTCGCGTAAATATTCTTCATCCGCTTGCGATAATTGTACCTTTTTTTCTTTATTGGTAATTTTGGCTGCACAAATTTTGTCATATTCAGAGGAAGGATTGCCATTAATAATATTCTCTCGAACCTAAAATTTTTGTTTAATTTTTAAATTTTTGTTAACCAGCATATTATCAAGTTGAAGTTCTTGTTCTAATAAATAACCCTGTGGTGGAGGTAGAGCACGCTTCGAATCTATAAATAATTTTTTTTGAATTAAAATTAAATTCTGTCAATTATCCAACCATTAATTTGCTTCTTTTCTGCAAGAACAAGCAAGAATGGCATATAAAATGGATTGTTAACCATCTCACACCTAAAATAAGAAATGAAAATAAAAATAGGAATAAGTTAATAATCAGAATAAAATCTGCACACAAATTTAAAAATATCAGAATAAAATTTGAACATGTTTTAGTAAAAATCAGAACAAATAAGAAACAATAGGTTGTAAAACAAGTTTATTTTTATTTTACTTCTGATAAAGTTTGTAATCTTAAATTTTTAGCATTTGTAAAAACAAGTTTATTTTTTAATTCTGGTCAAGTTTGCAAAACATGCTCGTTTTAAATTAAAAATAAACTTGTTTTACAAGTTTGTAGAAATTCAAGTTTGTAAAACAAGTTTACTTTTTAATTAAATTATTTAAAAACAATTAAAAATCAGAATAAAAACAAAACAAGTTTTAAATAAAAATCATTAAAACAAACGTTAATTTAAGAGCATAACTTTCCCCTTCAGGTTTGTTTAAACAATTTATTGTTGTTTTTGTTTGTTCTTTTAGTTTATCAAGTAATATGTTTAGATCAGTTTCTGAGGAATTTGTTTCAGGCATTTTTGTTTAGACAACAATTTTCTAAATAAAATTCCTTTAAAAATTTTAATAGACAAAATTTTAGGAGAAAATGATTTAAATTGAAAAAATAAATATTTATTTATACACTAGAATGAATATGAAAAATAATGATGGTGACGACTCAACAATTTGCCCATGCCATTTCCCACAATGATTGACATAAACTTGCTGTATATTTCAACTTTTTTTAAAAGGGAGAAGGAAAATAAACTTTAAAGGCAAGTTTGACTAATCAAAAGAAGAAGAGGCGCATTTTCTTTGTTGATTTATTTAATTGATGAAGCACTATTCTTGATGGACAAATTAACGATTCAAAAATTCCCTACTCGTCTGGATTTTTTGGAAAAAATTTTTTTGTATTTTTTTAATTTTTTAATTCCCAAATTATACCCAATAAACATATTTCTTTACAAGAAAGTCTCTAAAAATCCCTTAAAAAATCCCCCCAAAAATCCCCAAAAAGTCACTTGAAAAAAAAATAAAGATTGCCTTTCTTTATTTTTTTAAAAATACCCTCGTCACAATAAAATAAAAATCTTATTATTTGTTAAAATTGGCCAATTTTGTTATGAAGCTTTACAAAAGAGTAAGGAAATATGGGGGCGATGGAAAGATAAAAACATTTTTATTAAATTTTAGCTTTTTAGTAGTTGCTTTTTTATGTTTTTATTCACTTAGGTAAACTTAAAAACTTATGTAAAATTATTCAATATTTAGCTAAAAATCAAATGAACATTTTTTAAGTTTATATTTAATTTATGTTTGTAAACTTGAATTTTCAATGTTTGTAAAAACAAGTTCATTAACAATAAACTTGTTTGGCTTGTTTCTGTTTTGCAACAAACAAACAATAAGCAACAACAAAATAAACTTGTTTTACAAATTTAGCAAAACAAGTTTGTTTTTAGTTTATTATGTTTGCCAAACAAGTTTATTTTTAATCAAGTTGCAGAAAAAGTTTTTCTTAGTTTTATTAAGTTTGTAAAAACAAGTTTATTTTTTAAATTAAAGTTTGTAAAACATTTAATTTTATTTCTATTATTCTTTAAATTTAAGTCTGTTTTAATTTTCTTCCTTAAAAATTATTTAAACATTTAACCTCTTAAAAAGCCATTTTTATGCTTCAATAGACTAGAACAGAGTCCGTCTATTTTTTTAATTTTATGGCATGAATATTGATAAAAAATAAATAGAATTTTTAAAGGAAATGCTTCTACGTCAATTAATTTTTTTAAAAAATAAGAAAAAATATTTTTATTTATTCATAAAAAATATTTCAATAATTTCCCTAAAAATACACAATATTTAAATAAATTATGACATTAAACAATATAACAACGACTAATGGAGATTGGAATTCCCCATACCAACCCATAATCCAGGTAACAATCTTTTGCATTTAAATAAGAATAAACCTGTTTTCAAGACTCTCGGATGGTTTGTTGCTGGTGCACTTTCTTTAGGAACAATCCTTGGCAATGCATTAGTTTTGTTTGCTTATAAACTTGAAACTTCCATTAGCAGACAGGTATGTTTTGTTTTTGATGTTTTAAGTTTGTTATTTTATAGACAAACAAGTTTATTTTCTTAAAACAAGTTTATTTTTCAAACAGTTAGAAAAAACATGTTTTTAGTTAAATAAACAAGTTTATTTAAAAACTTAAATGTTTGTAAACAAATGTTTTTGGAAAAATTATTTTTCAAACAAACATTCTTTTTCAACACGTTTATAAAGAAATAAACTTGTCTCTTATAAAGAAAACATTTTCTCTCTCTCACTGCTTTAATCCAAAATTATTGCAACAATTTAAAAAACATCCTTTTAAGCTTAACAATCGTTTTATCGTTTCTCTGGCTGTTTCAGATTTAATTATTGGCATTGAAGGCATTCCATTCTTCACAGTTTACGTTATAAATGGTTAGTGTGTCTTTAAATTAAATTATTTTCAATAAATTTTTAAGGCGATTTATGGCCTCTTGGAAGGCTAGCTTGTGAAATTTGGCTATTTCTCGATTATACTCTCTGTCTAATTTCCATTTTAACTGTGCTTCTGATAACAGTAGATAGATATCTTTCAGTAAGTTTAATTAAAGTTTAACTAAAAAACATTTTTTAGGTCTGCCATACAGCTTCCTACATTAAATGGCAAACACCTATGCGTATTCAAATATTAATTTTTGGCTCGTGGATATTGCCCAGCCTAGTTTTTGGCCTTATGATATTTGGATGGCCGTTGATGGGGAGCATTGAAGACCAAATGTAAAATTATTTGTTTAATTAAAGTTTTAAGTTTAATCTTGAAAAACAAAGTTTTTTAAACAAATGTTGGGAAACATGTTTATTTTAAATCGAAAATGTTCGTAAATGTTTCATGTTTATTTAACTGTCTTATGTTTGTTTCCAAACAATTTTTGTATAAACAAGTTTATTTTCTTCAAACAAGTTTATTTTTCCCAAAACAAGTTTATTTTCTTTTTAAATGTTTACAACATAAAAACAATGTTTTTAATTATGTTTTTACTAATTTCCTTTGTTTATATTAGACAAGCAACATCTAATGGGGAGTGTTACGCTCCTTTTCTCGCTAATCCCTTTGTAAACATGAGTATGTATTTGGCTTATTATTGGACTACGCTTGTAGCTATGCTAATTTTATATAAAGTTTAGATTGTTTTAAATTCTTAATTTTATTAATTTTATAGGGAATTCATAAGGCAGCAAAAAAATTGGAAAAACGGAGCAAAGCTAGAGAGCATAGACACATTGCCCTTTTGTTAACTCAAAGATTGGGTACTCAGGTAAGCTTCCTGAATTAATAGCTGGTTGAATTACCTGATTTATCTCAATTTTAGGTCGGTGTAGGTCTTATGCTTCATGCTAGGCGTTACCAAGAAGAAGCCCTAGCTAAAAAACAGCAACAACCAACCATCGAAATCAAAGACAGCGGATATACTACAAACAATACAGTTGTGTTAATTCAAAATTTAATTAAAAGAATGTCTTTTTCAGCTTTCCACAACAACAGAAACAACAGAAAGGAGAAGAAGTTCGTTTGCAATTCTAGTCAAAGCTTCTCATCGTTTTCGTGGCCGTGGATTTAGTGTATTCAATTCAAATGTTAAGGAGGAAAATACAGTAATTAATAACAACAACAGACGCCATTTAAAAATTCAAACACCACCTCAACTTGAACGTCTTTCAGAGGATAATAATAGCTTAGTCAAAACGGCTGTGGAAATTAATGCTAAAGAAGAGGAAAGGAAATGTTAGTTGTTGTTTTAAGTAGGGGAATTAAAGAGTTGTTTGGAAACATTAGGTTTAAACTTGAGAAAATCAGAATTAAAATTAATAAATAGAAAAATAACAGAATTAATAATTTCAAGTTTGAACTTAAAAATATCATAATTAAATTAAAAGAGAAAAATACCAGAATTAATCAGAATTGGAAAAACTAAAAGAATTAATATTTCAAGTTCAACCTTAAAAAATCAGAATTAAGCAAACTTAAAAATATCAGAAAAACATTAGTAGAAGGGAGAAATAACAGAATTAATAATTTAAGTTTGAACTTATATTTAATTAAAAGAATAAATGTTTTTAAACTTGATTTGCAAAAAATACCATAAAACCTGATTTTTGTAAAAACTTAAAATATTTCTTAAAATTAAAGTATTAAACAATATTGGAGATGGAGAAAATCAGATTTACACCGCTCAATTTTTTGATGTTGACACAGAAGATATTGATGTATTAGACGACGTTCCTAAAGATATTGTTTGTTCTAAAACTTAAAATTATAGAAATATTTTTTTAATTTTTAAGCGTATTGGTCGTTTAATTTCATTTCCATACACTTCATTATCCACAGAAGTGTTTCATGAAGAAAGCTTAACTTCACTTTTGAATTTTTGCCCTTCTATGGTTGGTGGAATGACACCTTCTGAACATTCAAAATCTTCTGTGGAATCTGAACTAAAAAATAAAGATACGATAAATTGTTCTAAGTTAGGCCAAACTGAACAACTTTTGAAGGCAGAAAAAATTCTTATATTTTTTAAATATCCTAGTTCTAATTTTAGAGACACAAATCTCTAAATTTGTTGTATTCTGAAGCTTCTAAAAATCAGAATAACGCAATTTGGAGGTCTAACAGCCTTGGAAGGCATCGAACAGATTTATCTAATTATTTGCCTATTTATGCTCAAATAAAACATTCAAGACAAAGCTTAGCTAATAGTCAAAAACTTGTTTCAAGTGAAGAATGTTTGTTGAATAGAAAGTAATGTTTTTGTACTAAATTGGGATTTTTTAAAGTTTTTTACCTCTCACTAATCTTTGTTTTTATAAAATTAGGTTTAAAAACAAGTTTAAGCTTAGAAACATTAAGTTCAAGCTTAAGTTCATATAAACTAAAAAAAGCCAAGTTTAAGCTTAATAATTTTAAAAACAAACTTAAAAACATTGTTTTAAGTTCTAAACATGAGTTCGGAAACTATCAAAAAATCAAGTTTAAACTTAACAATATCAGAATTAATTCTTAAAACTTGTAAACATAAATTTAAACAAAACAAAATCAGAATTAAATTAAAACATTGCAAAAAAATCAGAATTAAATCAAAACATTGAAAAAATCAGAATTAGATTACAACATCCAAAAAATCAGAATTAAAACAAAACAAATCAGAATTAAATTAAAACATTGGAAAAATCAGAATTAAATTAAAACATCGCGGAAAAATCAGAACATTTTCACAACAAATAAATTTTTTGTTTTTCAGAAATTCTGACAACATTCAACAATGTTTATCTCTTGCAGTTCCTTTAAAACATGAAGATAATCAACAAAATTCTGATTCTCCAACAAACAGCAGTAATGCTAGTAGTAGTAGAAGACAACGTCAACACACTATGAGAAAAAGGCAGCATTCTGTTCATCATCGTAAAAGACAGCAACAACAAAAAGGGCCTCAAAGCTATATTCAAGTAACAGCTGAAGCTTTGAATCGTTTTCAACAACAATTTAGTGGATTAATTTTGAGTGGATTGGGGTTAACAAATAGAGGCAAACAAAATTTAGTTATGCAGTTTTCACCTTTTTCTAGTTTTTCAAGGTTGGATTTTTTCCAAAAACATGCTTTAATTAAAAATAAAAGAAAAAACAAGTTCATAATTAGTAATTTCAAGCTTAAACTTAGAATATCAGGACAACAAAACAAAATATTAAGTTTAAACTTAAAATATCAGAATTAAAAGAAAACTAAGTCTAAACTTGACAATGTGAGAAAAAAAAAGTCAAGTTTAAGCTTAAAAATATCAGAATTAAATTAAAACAAACAAGTTTTTTTAAGTTTGCAAAAACATGTTTTTAAACAAAACATGTTTTAAATAAAATACATTTTTTGTTTTTTTTCAAGTTTTTCTTCCTCAACACAACCTACAGCATCTAAAAACACAAGTGTTGTTCAACAAAAACAAGTTCCAACATTGTTGGTAACTCGACATTCTCTAACACCTCAAAACATTGAAATTGTTGAAAACAAAGAAAATGAGAAAATTGAGGAAGAACAAAATTTAGGAGCAAATCAATCCTCAAAATTTTTGCAAACACTTTTCTCCCCTATTTCATTGTTTCAAAAAAGACGTAAAAAGACTAAAGCAGAAAGACGGGCACAAAAAGCATTTCGAACAATTACTTTTATTGTTGGCTTATTTGCAATACTTTGGTCGCCTTATTATGTTGTGGTTGGGATATTTTTTTGTTTGAAAAATTGTGGCTTATTAGTTTAATTAAATTTTGTGTTTCTTCTAGTCTTGAGAGGGTCCTCTGATTTTAAAAATAACTTAGAGACAATAAAAATAGGAAATTAGTGGAGAGCTCGTTGGAACAACTGCTATACGTTTAATTATGGGATGCTTTCCCCTTGAGGACTTATACTTCGCTTTTATGGGTATTATTAGGGTTGGATTTTTCGAACCAGGCCGACGTTCGAGTCATTCTTTCGGGCTTCATTTTTATCGAACCGGGCACCGAGTCTTGTTCGGGCCAAAATTCGATGCCCGGTTCGAGTTATCGAACCGAACCGGGGCCCCAACCCTATGTATTATGATAATACAAATTTAAAATAATCGTTTTCCTTTTTTTTAATTATCAAAAATTATTTTTTCTTATATTTTTAATAGGCAACAGTTTACGGCTTTTGTAGAGAATGCATTCCAATGTTTTTGTATAATCTCAGCTATTATATGTGTTATTTAAATAGTTCATTAAATCCGTTTGCTTATGCTCTAGGTAATTTTTTAAATTAAATATTTTTAAATTTCAATTTTATTTTTAAGCTAATCGTCAATTCCGCTCAGCTTTTTGGAAAATTTTGAGGGGAAATTTTAGAACGACAAATTGAAGGGGTAAAAAATATTCTTTTGGCTTCTATTTAATTTTTGATCATTTTTAAATTGATCTCTTATATTTTTCGGTATTTTATTTGAATAAATTAAACAAAATTGTTTTTAGGTAATATTACGGGTTTTTTGTTCAAAATAAAGGAAATTGCCTAAATGGGTATATGTGGGATGAAATGTCACTTAAAAAATAATAAAAAACTGGGGAAGATTTACGAGGAAAGAAGTTTTTGCCTCTGCGGAGGCCGGCAATTGGCAAAGAAATTAATTATAAACTCGGCAAAATAGTTTGAGTTACACGTTTTAGGCTATTTATTGAATAGAGGGTAAGATTCTTATGTAGATTTTTTAAACTTATCCCGCAAATTATATCTTTCATTACGATTGAGCGAGATGCTTTATTTAATGAATAGCCTGAAAAGGGTGTCAGATTGAATATACAAAATCAATTTAAAAACATTAAAGGTACTCAACTTAATGAGAAAGCCGACATAAGGCTATATTCAATTTTAAAAGTTTTACACCCCCCGGTTTTATATCAATCAAATAAAACGACAAAAGGCATACAAATAAGACGATAAGATCATTCAATTTTGTTTCCACAAAAAATTATATTTTCTTTAATAGTTACACCACATATTACGACGGCGGATGTCGACCTTCTCTTCCTCCTTCAAGTCATCCTCAAGTTCAAAGAGTTCTCGAAGCTCTTCTGGCGTCTTATTTCCAATAGCAGCAGCCATAGCCTGGCAACCAGAATAGTACTTTAAAAAATTCATTTGAATTATTTTAAGTTTTAAAAAGCATTTTACCAAAGATTTAATGTTCAAAAAGCTGGCAGCCTTAATAAAATTTCCAAGCTCCTCAACTCCGACCTAAACGAAAAAAAATTTGTTTGGTTGTTTTTTGGCTGTCCTTTAGCCGGTAACCAGTTCAAAAGCCTTTCGACCATCTTCGATCATTTAGAGCCCTATATCTTGGCACACAGGCGTTTCCGAAATGAGGGAGTGGTAAACATGAGGGAGAGGCAAAATTTGACAAGCTCGTCGTGAGGAATCGAAAGGAACATTTCAAAAGGCCTTCGAACCGGACACAAGCTATAGCCATATATTTGGCTGTCTCTGTTCATTTTAATACCTTTAAAAAATCAGTCTCATATTCAGAAAAATTAAGAGATTTTCTCTGTCGAGTAGCTGGATCATCTTCAATTTTAGGATCAGGCTTGCCTAAAAAATAAAAAGTTTTAGGCAAAGTTTAGTAAATAACCAATATGTTCTCCCATCCATTCAACAACTTTCGAGAAAACATTAGCCTCAACATTAACTGGAAACTCAAATTTTTCCAAGTCCTCAGGCTTCATGTCCAAATCCTTAAAAAATATGGATAATTAAAATTTCCAGACCATTCAAAAAAGAATATCCTTTAACCTTCTTTAAGACCTAGAATCAAGTAATAACCTAAATTAAGGTGCTCAAGTAATTTATTGGACCATAGGTTCTAAAATGCAGGTTTGGGTACTTATAGTTATATAAGGAAGGAAAAAAAGTGGGGGGAAAGTGGGGAACGCCATTCTAACAAAGAACCTCAACAAAATCTTCGGATATCCGGTCTTTTTTCAGATCCGGATCCGACAAAGGACACCTTAACAGTGCCATCTCGAAACTAAAATTCACTACCTTATACATGTCCTTGAAAACGCTGCTTTGAAGAAGATGCGAAACACGAACATTAACCAACCCTCCATTGCTTGTCTTGCATTTAATCTTAATAAATTTTTAAAATATTTTCCCCTCAACAACAATCACCTCCATTTGCATCTGTTCGTCAGTAAACGGAGCAGACTGGTTTTCAACTGATCCTACACTGTTAACCTCAACAGTATCGGATGAAGCAGCAGATTCACTCTTAACAGACATTTTTAATTTTTATTTTAGAAAGCTTATTTAAATTTCTGTAAAGAATAAAATTTATTTTTATGTAAAAGAAAATGAAAAAAACACAGATGACACAGAAAATGAAAAAATGACAAAAAAAAAGAAAAGACAAAAATAAACAGAAAAATGAAAAATGACACAAAATGACAGCAAAAAAAGGGTTATTTTATACTGGATGTCGATTCAGATTGAAGAGCTCTTTTATTAAAAATTATATAAACTTTGGCAAAAAAAATAACAGATACCCCAAAATCGAAAAAATGGGGGGGGGCGTCTAAATCAAATCATTACAGAATATTCTAAAATAGAATAAGGGGACTATGTGATGGAATATAATGAATGCGGAATAAGACTAACAACCCCACTACTAAAAAACTGCGCCTTTTATACTAAACACGCCGCCCTAACACAGGACATTGATTGCAATCACTGCTAATGAAAAATAATCCTATACTTCTTTGTATATTTGAAAAGGGAAATAAATTGTGTAGTAAATAGGCAATTTACTCAGAATAAATATATAGAAAAGTTTGAATATTTAAAAATGGCAAATTAAAAAAGGTCGCCCCCCGTATTTTAAAAAAGGGTCGCGCCCTATATATCAGTCTGGCGACATACGGGATTACCGGGATTTACGGGATTAATCCCGCGGGATCCCGTCTCGTACAAAATGTTGAAAAAAATCCCGTTACGGGATCCCGGGAATGCGATTTTGCCCACCTCTAAATAGTGAAAATAAAATAAATTGCCAAGTGGGATAAAATGTCATTTTAATAAATTAAATGTCATATTGTTAAAAAACGTTTTATCTAAGATTTTTAAGAAATATTTTGAGTTTTTTGGTTATTTTTAGGGTTTTTTCGTGTTTTTTTCTATGTTTTATTTGATATTCCTTCTCTCATAATAGTATATTCCTTTCTCCAAATACGCGGAAAATCCGCTTTCTCCCCAAGTGTCCAATCCCTAATTGTTCGAACACGTTTTTCCGGACACGTCGTTTTCTGTGGCCAAAGTCTCTAAATTACTTTTTAGAATCACAAAAAAAATTAAAAATGAATACCCAAACCCAACAATCTTCTTCTAAAAGTCTACTAAATAATTGTCCTCAACACCCAACAACAGACAGTACTTGCTTCCCAACCTCAACAATTCAAACTCCAACCATTTTTGAAAGTATTAATGGGGCTAATGATTTGGATAAATTAAAAATTTATAAATACAAAAGTGTTTATGGAGAAACTGTTAAATGCCAAGTTGTTGCTAAAGAAGTAAAAGAAACTACAAAAAATGATAAAAGCCAACAGGAATTGTCAAAATATGGAAATGTTAATAAAAGTGCTTCTCATTCGTTTTTACCGGGTTTGGGTTGTGCTTTAGTTGGTAAGTTTGTTTTTAGTAATTTTATGGGTTGGGGAATGGGTGGAATTGGATTTTAGTGGGGAGTTGGGTTTTGGTGTGGCGGTTCAGGGTACAGCCCAATGTGCCGAAGAGCTATAACTTCTTTCAAAGTGGTCGAATCCGGGACGCCCTAGTATGGTTAGATTCAGCTCGTCAAGACGCATCGAATCATACCAAGGCGTCCCGGATTTGCCCACTTTGAACGAAGTTATACCTCTGCGGTACATTGGCCTACTCCCGGCAGTTCACCTCCTCTCTCATAAAGAGAATTCTGATTTTTTAGTTTTCTAAGATTTCTACCTCCGGACACCTTTTTTCAGCTCTAGTGTTTAAATGCTATTTTTTCGTATTCTTTAAAACCTTTCCTCCTTTATTTCAACTTCCCTACCTGACTAAATTCAAATTCTTCTTGACCTTGATTCATGTAAACCAAGAAACTGTTAGCTGACTCTAAATCCGGGAAAAATTTAGGCTTGATATCAAGGTCAATCTCTACTAGTTACTTCCAAACAGTTTCCTAAACAGCCTCTCATCTTTAACAGCTTCAAAAAAATTTTTATGTCTATTTCAGCATTGTTTGAAGGCAAAGGAAGTGATCGAGGGCAAATTGGTTTTTTTTTAAATTTATTTTTAATTTTAAAAAAATTTAGGAATGGTCACATTTGATTTAAAATCTTCGGAACTTGTGCTTTGCCAATTTGTTGATACAAGTTCTTATTCTTTGCTTAAAATTAGATTGAGTCTTTGCGAGCCGTTGGAGGTTTTTTTAATTTAATTTTTGGGGTATTTTGGACTTTAGGGACCCCAAATTTTACTAATTCCTGACTTTTCCCCTTTGTTTTACCCTGGTGACCAAACCTTTTTTAACAGATTTAGTTGCCCAGAAAATGAAAATTAGGAAGAAATTATAAATAGGAGAGGCGAGGGTACTTTTTTGGGTTTCCTGCCCCCCCCCCTCACCCCGTTTGAGTAGTTTTCCTTAAGTTGAATGGACATAGTGGATCAGACTTCCTTCTTCAATTCCTCGCCATTTTCATATGGATCCATTACCCTGTTTATTCATATTAAGGAAAACTGAGAATCAATGTATGGGGGGAGGACTTTTTTTGGATATCCCCCCCTCCCCCGTTTGAGTAGTTCTCCGTAAGATGGAAATATGTAGAGGTCAGACTTCCTTCTTCAATTCCCCACCCCATTTTCATATGAATCAGTTCCCTTGTGTATTCATAATAAGGAAAACTGAGAATCAATGTAGGGGAGGCGGAATGTCCAAAAAGTACGTCTCTTAAGCTTATAACTTCCCCATTTTCTTATTAAAAAAATTTTTCCCCTAAAAAAGATTATTTTGCCTGACGATAAAGAAAAAACATCCTCAAAAGTATTTATTATGGATTTACTTCAAGACACCTGCAAAAGAGCAAATATTGTCCCAATTCAACGAAAATGCTTTAATGATGCTTTGGGTATTGAATTATTGAAGAAAATATTTTTGGAAGAATGCTCTAATTTGGATGCTTCTGTTTATCAAAGGTTTGGAGTGTTTCCTTGGATTTATATTTTAAATTAATTCCTAGCTTTTATTTCTCCTATTCTTAACCTTAATTTATTTAAAACATACTCTCTATTATTTCAGATATTTTTGTATGGGAGCGGTTGCTGCTTTAATTAAATATGCTGAAAATGCTCATGTACTTTTTTTTTTGATTACTATAAGACATCCTCAGAATTAGTGTTATAGGTTTTAAGTTGACCAGTGGTAGATTCAAGGAGCTTCCCAAAGGATACCCTCTATTTAATATACAACTCTTTATAGGATATTATTTTTCAGTCCCAAGAGGGTTATTTATAGTGAAGTCTGCCTCTATTAAAAAATATTATTTTTTGTTTTTAAGAACATTTTTTGTGCTCAAAATTCATTAAAATGTACGTTTGTTGCAATGGAAGATTCCTGTATGATTGGTAAAAAAATTTGAAAAATTTTTTTTTAAATTTTTTTAAATTTTATTTTAAAGATGTAAATAGTTGGAAAAGTCTAGATTTAATCCAAATTGATTCAAAACCAAAAAAGGGTGTTATAAATTCACTTTTTGATGTAATCAATTCTTGTGTTACTCCAGGAGGGACAAAAACTTTAAGAAGCTATTTATTACAACCATCAGCTAATTGTCAAACAATTAATAAAAGATTGGATATTGTCGAGGAATTGGTATTGAATCAATCGGTTTGTTTAAAAAATTTTTTAAAAGGGTTAATAAAGGGTAATGGATTTTTTTGAGATTGGAAACAAGAGATTTTCGATTGATTATTTACCGGGTTTATCGTTAACAAAAAAAGATAGATTTAAGTATTTAGTTGAGAAAGTACCCAAAAGTTTAGGAGAGCTGTAGAGCCCTTCAGTGACAGGAGAAAGAAAAATATTTGGAAGAGAAGGATTGTTTAAAAAACGAAAAAATATACTATTTATCTGTGGTTGTTTCAAAGAGTATAAACTCTTTGAAACGAAGTAGGAAATTTAATAACTTTTAAAGCCTTTTTCTAATAATATGTAAGACAATATAGTTGAAGTTGTAGGGAAATAAAAATATTTTAAAATTAATAAAAAAAAATAATTAAAAGTAGGATTTTTTAAAAAGTGAAGGATTTTTTTTATTCGTTGCTGCCAGTAACGGAGTTGTAGAAATAGAGAGATTACTCCTTAATTTTCTTCTAAAAACTTTATTTTTTTTTAATTTAGATGTGTAGCAAAATTCGAGCAGTCCTTTCAACCTTATCGGATCTTCAATATATGATTTCAATGTTTTCTTATACAAATTTGTCTAATAATAATTTGGGAAAAGAAGATTCTAAACGAATTATTAGAAATAAAATTGGACAGGTTTTTTTTTTAAATTTTTTAAAATTTTTAATTGTTTCTCTGTTTTTAAGGCAGTTTCTCTAAAAAATATGCTGGATGCTGTTGAAAAACTTGGTTTTATTATGTCACAATCTAGCTTGTCATTTTTTGTTGAAAATAAAATGGTTTTCTTTTTTAATTAAAAAAAATTTTTCAAAATTTTTTTAAATCCGAAATTTTGAAATTTTTTTAAATCCGAAATTTCGAAATTTTTTTGAACTCGAAATTTCGAAAAATAATTTCGAGTTTTTTTTGATTAAAAAAATTTTTTTTTTAGGTTTTTTAATTAAAAAAATTTTTTCCTTTATAGAAATTAACAGATTGCCGTTTATCCAAAATTGGAGAAATTGTAAATAAAGTAATTTCAACAGAAGTTAATAGTCGAAAAAGAAAGGGATATGCCCCAATAGCTAGAGATTATGCATTATTTGCTGTAGCAGAAAAACAAAATGTTTTGTTAGATATGGCTAGAAGAGTATATCAAGAATTGGTCGAACGAGTTATGGGTTTGTTTGTTTTTTATATAGTTTTTTAAGTAATACGGGTTGGATTAGGGTGTGATTCTCTACCGCGAGTCCGTTTTCTATTCTTTGGCCTTCCGTCTTCCACTTTTATAAAGGAGGTCTCTTAAATTGAGTTAGCAGGCAGCCTTAAAGACCCTTATATTAACTTGAGATGTAACGAGGTGAGCCTTAAATTGGCAAGTCTCTTATAGTGGGAACCTTCTTTATAAAGGACAACAAAATTTTAGAGGAGCGTGCTTTAAATAGGGGTGTGTATTCTAGCTAGTATTGCCTTGAAGTCCGTCTTTAATATAAATTTTTTTTAGAATATGCTGGACACGAAAGAGAAGAAATTTCTGGTGCACAAATAAACTATTCCCAATCTAGAGGATATCATTTTTCTTTACATACAAAGGATCCATATAGTGTTAAATTACCAAATTATTGTATTCAAATAGTTCAAAACAAAGCTTCTATAACTTTTACTACGAGGGATTTGATTAAATATAATGGTTTTTTATTTAAAATTTTTTGGGGTTCTTGTTGGGTCCTCTTTTATTGTGTTCTCAAAAAGTCCGCAACTTTTTTCCGCAAATTTTTTATTTTTTTATACTTTGTCAAAAAAGATAAATATGAGTAGGGTTGGTTTCGTAAACCCCGTTCTCATACGACGATGATATTTGGGCTTTTCACAGACTCTAATATTCCCGTTTCCCGCAAAAGTTCTCCCCATTATTTGAGACCAATCCTAAATATAAATACAAAGTATGGATTATTTTTGGGGACGAAAAATTTAGTAGAATTTGCGAACAAAACCTGCGGATTTTTTTGAGAACATAAAGGGACAAATTATTTTTACTTTAAAAATTTTCTTTTTTTAATTCAGATCGTTTAATCCAATCAGAATGTGAAGTTTTACAAATGAGTAATTTAGTTTTGGAACAAATGATTATGAATATAAGAGTATATTTACCTTCACTTTATCAGTGTGCTGAATTAATATCTTTATTGGATTGCTATACTTCTATTGCTTATTATTCTAATAAAACAAAAACAGGTTTATTTTAAATTTTTTGGTGTTCCTTTCACCCTATAGGTAGGGTGAAGCGAACATTTGGTTTTGTAATTTTTTAAAAATATTTTTGATGTTCCTTTCACACTGGATATAGTGCGAGGGGAACATTGGGTCTGTAATTTAAATAATTTTAAAGGTTCCTTCCACACCATAGGTAGGGTGTAAGGAACATTTCTGTAATTTTAAATTTTTTTGATGTTCCCTTCAGACTATGGGTAATGTGAAGGGAACATTGGTTCTCTTTTTCTCAACATTTTGATGTTCCCTTCAGACTATGGGTAGTGTGAAGAGAACATTTTTTCTTATTTAACTGACAGTTATTATTTTTTTATAGTTCGCCCAAAGTTTTCCAATCACATAAAAATTATTGATGGTCGACATCCCATCTTAGATTGTCGTTCTGATGTTGTTCCAAATAATACAGTAAATTTTAAAAATTCTGCCAAAAATTATTTTTTATTAATTTTTAAAGTTTCTTTCTCAAAAAGATGGACGTTTTATAATTATTGCTGGGCCTAATATGGTTTTTTTAATTTTTAAAAATTTTGAAAAAATTTTTTAGTCAGGAAAGTCTACTTATATGCGCCAAGTTTGTCTCTTACAAATTATGGCACAAATGGGCTGTCTGGTACCAGCAGAGTCTGCAACTTTTATACCGATGACACATATATTTTCACGTGTTGGGCATAATGATGATCTTGTAAGAAATTTGTCGGGATTTTCTGTTGAGGTTTATAAAGAAATTTTATAAGGAAATTAATGTTCCCTTTGCACTACATATGGTGCAAAGGGAACATGAAAAATTTATGTCCCTTCCACACTACATATAGAGTGAAAAGAACATTAAAAATTTGTCCTTTTCATACTACACATGAAGGGACACAGAGCGAAGAGAACATTAAAAAATTTATGTTCCTTTCACACTACACATAGTGCGAAGGGAACATAAAAAACTTATGTTCCTTTCACACTACATATAAGGTGAAGGGAACATCAAAAATTTGTCCTTTTCATACTACATAAAGGGACACAGAGTGAAGGGAACATTAAAAATAATTTTAAATTAATTTTTAAAAATAGATGTCTGAAATGGCTACAATTTTACAAAATGCGAATCAAAGTTCATTAATAATTATTGATGAATTGGCTAGAAGTATGAAGATTCTAAAAAATTTTTTTTTTAATTAAAAAATTTTTTTAAAGGTACATCAACAGAAGAAGGGATAGGAATTAGTTATGCAATTTGTGAAAGAATATTGGCTATTGGGGTTTTCTTTTTAGATTTATTTTTATTTTTTAAATAATTTTTTAAAAGGCATTTACTCTATTTGCTACACATTTTTTGGATATGGCTCAACTTGAAATTTGTTATCCTGAAATTGTTAGAAAGTTTGTTTTGATTAAATTTTTATTTAATTTTTAAAATTAAGTTATCATTTTTCGTCAATGAAATTTAATGGAAATGATTATGATACAACTCCACATAAATTGTTTAAAGGTCCATATCAGGGTCCGTTGTATGGTAAATTAATTTCTTTTTTTCTTTTCAATTATTTGTGTAAAATCCGCAAATTTTGTCCGCAAAAATTTTTAAAAATTTTTAATTTATTTTCCAAGAGGACCATCCAAAAAATGTAGAAAATTGTGTAAAATAATTTATATATTCCTTTCACATTAATAGAATATTTTTCGCACATTTTTGGATACCTAGTCCTTTTTTCAGAAAATTTTTACTTAAATATTTTTGCAGACAAATATTTTTTGCGGGCAAAAAAAATTTTGCGGATTCCAATAAAATAACCTTTTTTTAAAAAAAATTTTTTTTTATTAAAAAAAAGGTTTGGATTTGGCATCAATGACTACCTTTCCTGAAAAAATTATTAAAGATGCGGAAAGGTTGGCAGAACGTTTAAGGACTGCAAAAAGGGAATCGTGAGTGTTTTTAATTTTTAAATGGGTATTTTTATTAATTTTTATAGTAGTTTTTTGGATACCACCTCAAAAATTGAATTTAATAATACTTTTGAAACAATTGAAAATTTTGAAACAAACAGAACAATTTAAATTTTTTTTTGTTGATATTCAATTAATTTTCTGGGTAAAAATGTCCAGTTCGCTATCTACCTGTCCACAAAATGGATACTTATCAATAAGAAGAAAAATGGGCGAGACGAAAAAAATGCAAAGAGGGAAGGAAAAGTGAGCATTCCCTTTGCGGACAGATAGATAGCGAAAGGGCACATTTACTGACTGTTTATTTTATTTTGCCATAATTTTTTCCACTTTTTCAAGACCAATTTCTTTTCAATTTTCCATATTTTTTTTGCTAGTCTACTCTATATGAACCGGGGATGTCACGGAAGTTAAGAAGTAAGTTGGGCCGAGTTTCGGGTTTCTCGCCAATTTTTTTCGGATTGGATTTTGGGTCAAAACGAAGGATTGACCGCGTGACATCCCTGGACCTTCTCTACCTCCTTAAATTCCTTTAAAAAATTATTTTTCTGTTTAATTATTTATTTTAAATAAACTATAATTAATATTAAAAAAACGTGACAATATTTTTTCCGTTTTAACAAGTTAAAATGATTATAAATCAAATAAAAATAAAAGAAAAAAATTACGATGTATATAATTAAAAAAAGTATCTTTTTGACGAGTTTGTTTTTCATTAAAAAGGGTTCCAAAAAATTCTTTGTACATATATAAATACCAAAAATGCCCCTTATCTATATAAAAAGAGGTTAGGTTATGATTTCTTAAGAAAAAAAAATTTTTTTTACTTGAAGGGAAACACAAGTAAAATAAAAGGAAATTTTTTTTTATTGTCTATCAATTACCAAAATTTTATTTAGCAAGCTTCTTTTTGTTTTGTTTTTGATTCTTTAAAAATTTCTCAAATTTTAAAATTTAAAATAAGGAAAAAAAGCTTGCTAATAATTTTAATAAACACACACACAAATGTTTACCATTTAAAAAATCAAGAAAAAAAAAATTTTTTTTGTTCTTTATTTTATGAAAAAGCTTCAGGCGGTATTTGTCCACGTATATTTGCAAATGCTCTTGTTGCATCCTAAATTTAATTTTTAATTAAAATAAAAAATATTTTTCTGGGTCAAGAGATTCTTCTGGTATTTTAATCTTACAAGACATCGATACAAAAATTATAGTGGTACCCCCCCCCCCCGAAATGGGGAAAAGGAAAAAATCTGGCGAGGAGATTGAATAAGAAAGTGAATTTGGTAGCCTACTGTCCTATAAAATTCTCACACTTTTCGCCTACGGCGATAAAAATCAAACTTTTCCCCCTTGCCCCCCCCCAGAAATAATCCTGGCTACGGGCCTGCTCTAAATCCTCTAAAAATTTAAAAAAAAACAAAAGACAAAACCTCCCAACTCCAAGCACAATCTTGTAAACATTTTTCTGACCAATCAGGCTTCATTCCACTAAAAAGACAAAATTGTTTAACCATTTCTGTTCTAGCATTCAAATTATTTGTTGTTGATGGATTAATAAATAAATTTGTTTGTTGTTGTTGTTGAATTCCTCCTTCTGTTGCCATTTCATTTTTTATGGTAAAACTTCCTCCTCCTATAGAAGTTCCCGAGGAAGTCCCAGCCATTCCAGATAACAAAGTTTGTGGATTTAGTAATGATAATTGTTGTTGAGGACTAGGGGGTGGTGGGGCCATTCCATCCAATTGTTGTGAAGAGATTGACTTGAATTTTAGAAAAGATTATTAAGAGGGTTTGAAAATTTTTGTTTAAACAATTTCCAAAAATTTTCGAAAAACTTCCAAAAAGATTTTTTTTTAATTTGAAAATTCCAAAAAAATTTCCCTCCCTTCCCTTATTAAACACTTACACTTATAGCAGCATTCTTCAATAAATTATTGTAATGTTCCATTCTTTGTGTACTCACTGGTGTAATTTGTAAAATGTCAGAAAGTATAGCCAATCTTTAAAAAAATATTTTTTTATTTAAATAAAAAAAGAAACCCTTCAGTTTTTGGAATAATAGCAAATTGTCGAACAAAGAATTTGTATTCTGTTGAGCTGTTTAATGGCTCGCCAATGCGAGTTTTTCCATCACGGAATATTCCTTGGAGGGTTATAACCATTAGACTGTTCTAAAAATTAAAAGAAAATTTTTTTATTAATTTTCCAGAAAATTTCAAAATGTCAACTTTCAAAAAGTCAAAAAATTTTTTCAAAAAATAGAAAAAAACAAACCGAAACCAAATTAAAATCCAATAAAAAGGATTGTTTAACATGTTCAGTCTTTGGCAATTTACTCAAAGCTACAGCAATATCCATTGGTCCACGAAACAAAAGGCGATCACGAAAAGCTTGCCATTTTTGTTGCATTACAATATTGTGTGAATTACGGACATATGTCCCAAATACTTCTCTACAAAAAATTATTTTTTGTTTAATTAAAATTCTTTTCAAAAGGGATTATATTAATTTTAATTCGAGCAAGAAATGAGGAAAGGAAAGGAGAGGAAAGAAAAAAAAGGAGAGGAAAGCTGTCAACATATCAAATTTCAAAAAAAAAATTTCAAAAAATTTGAAAATTTTGCGGACAAATTGAATAAGAATATAAAGAAAAGGATTTTGTAAACAATTATTTAAAGAAAGAAAAAAAACTTACGTATCACCACGTTCCACAAATTTTGTATCAGGCAATGTACAGATAGAATAGGAAAAAGTAGCCTGAAATTAAAAAAAATTTTTTCCAAAATTTTTAAAAATAAATTCACAACCATACATTAGAATCATAAGCATTAATTAATTTTTGTCTAGATTGTTCTGGATCTAAGCTATCATAAAAACCAAAAAATTCAATAATAAAATTTTCTGCCATTTTTTTCATTGATTCATCTGTGTGATAACCAGCCTTTAAAATTAAAAAAAAAATTTGTTGAAAAAAAAATTGTGTATTTATCTAAAGCCAGTTTTCCTAAATTGACTTTTTCCGAAAAATTTTTGAGGAAAATTTTTCCGAAAAATTTCAAATCATTTTATGGCCCTAGTCTTAAAGGTTATCATTTTAAAATTAAAAATTTTGAAAACTCCAAAAATTTTTTCACAAACCTTAAATTTAGGTATAGGCTGTGAAGAAGTATATCCAGATGGACGTGTTGCCAAAGGTATAACACTAACACCATCCAAGTAGCTTACAAGAGGGAAATGTGTATGAATATCCCTGGAAAATTGAAAAAAAAATTTTTTTATAAATTTTCAAAATTTTTAAAAATCATCAACAAACTTTGTATAAGCAGCAAAATTATTATTATATCCAATAATAAATTCATTATTTTCAAAATGAACACTTTCCAATTGCCAACCAGAAAATTTTGCAATTTCTTCAATACGAGAAATCTTTAAAAACCAATTTTTTATCAAAAATAAAAAATTTAAAAGAAACCGCATTATTAGCCATATCTAATTCAACAACATTAGGTGCTGCATGGACTAATGAAGAAACAAAGTCTAATGTACGTAAATTGTTGTTCTTTAAGAAGAAAATATTTTTTTTAAAAATAATGAATAACAAAGAAAAATTAATTTTGAAAATTTTTCAATGAAAAATTTTTCTTTAAAGAAAAAAAAATTATTTTTCATGAATAAAAAATGTTTTCCACCCAAAAGGATTCGAACTCTCAACCTAACATAACAAAAATAAAAAGATTTTCCCACTACACCAAAAAAAAACAACTAATTGCAGGAGTGAAAAAAGAAGGTACCATACATATTGTTAGAAAGAAAAAAAGTTTCCCAAAACTTTTTTTTATTCAAAAAATAATTTAAAAAATACATTAAGTCTAATTCCTTTAATATGAGCCAAATGACGAGAAACATAGTCAGAAATTGTCACCATTACAGAATTGTGAATAAGGCCACGTGGTGTTTCATTAAGCTTCTGGAAGAGAGGATCGCTTTGAAAGCTGCTCAAATCCAAAGAATTGGTGTATTGATTGTAACGAGTTTTTAATATTTCCTGAAATTTTAAGATGTGTTGGAAATGTTGAGACCTATTTCCCTTTTCCTGTAACCACAAAAAAGGACCCTCAAAGAACAATTGGAAGATTGAAGCAACCCTGAAACCAAGAAAAGGAGGATCGTTGTTGAGTCCCTAGTTTAAACCTTTTCGAAATCATTTTGACCCCCCACAGAAAAAAAGGAGACCCTCTATACCGCTTAATTAATATAGAGCCCCAGGGGTTTCACTAACAGAAATTCACTGAGCAACAGAAATATATAAAAATCAACAAACCAAAACAACATTTCTTGTTGAAGTTCCCAACGTCTCAAAAGGTGCAAGCACTCTCTTCTTATAAATAACATATTTCATATTTGGATTGTGTTTGTCTGCTATTCGTTTAGACATTGCACAAATAGCTTCAGCATCATCTTCCGACATTATTGAAAAACGAAGGTCTCCATTTGCATCCATCTTCGGGGCGATAGGCAAAAAACGATCAACAGATTCAGCCAAAAGGTTTAAAACTAAATATTTTCCAGCACGAGAAGCATTTTTGACCTTTAAAGGAAGTTGAGTTTTTGAATTAAAAATGGTAATATTGAACCAGGCAGACCCCATTTTTTCGTTTTTTTCTCCCCAAGTTTCTTCCTATATATTTGCAGAATGGTCAGACTTCCCTTCTTCCATCCCAATTTTCCTTATTTCCATCCAAGGGGAAATAAAAATTAATTCCTTTTGATTGAAAGTAGAAGGGCAATTGGGAAGGAAAAAAAGGAAAAAGTCCGACCATCCTGTAGACTTGGGAAGGAAGAAATGAGGTCTGTCAAATTCAATATTAACTAAAAAAATAAAAAAAGTCAAACCGTGATTTCGTAGATATATGTATTTCGAATAAAATCTCTGCTTCGAATAGTTGGCTGTTGTCCTTTGGTTATATGTCCTTCAATTATTCCAAGCATCTTTTTTTGTAATTGAGAACCGTCCCTTCGGTATGACTGGAAAAAGAAAATTTTAGAGTTAAAAATGTAAAAAGAAAACCTTTTTTGCTCTATAGGAAGTCCCTTCATCATCGTCCAAATCTTCATATTTTGAAGCTACATCAGGATCTAATACAGCGTATTTCATTGTACGCGCTTTAACATCGAGACGACCACCAGGGTAACGGCTCATTTTTATATTTGATTTTATTTTTTTAGATCCTGCAAAAGTTTAGAGGCTTTAAATTAAGTCAAAGATTTAAACAAACAAGGGTAATACCAAGTTTCGTGTCCTCATCACCCCTCTATTTTTCTTAGAATGCGCATGATGGTCAGGAGAGGGAAAACAGAATATGGCAAGGGAAATCGAGGTAACCTGACAAAAAATGCCAAATCTGACCATTATGAACATTCTAGGAAAAAATTGGGGTGGGGGAAGAAACTCGGTATTACCCAAACAAAAAACAAAGTAAAATCACAAAAGAAATACAAGAAAAGGTCTTAAGATTAAATCAAATGACTAATTTATTTGAGCAATCTTTAACACGTTTTTAACGAATTCAACAAATAAAGGCAAGTAAATTGCTCTTTAAAACTAGCCATTTCATTTAATAATCGTGTAATTACAAATACCAAGGTTACAAAAACTAATTTCAGGCTGGTTAAGGTGAAAATCAATTTCAACACTCAAAGGAAAAATCAGGATTTATGGAAATGAAGAGAAAAGAGAGAAAAGTAGAGAAATAGTGTGTTAAAAAATTAATTAGAGAAACAGAGAAATTTAATTTTTTGGCGTTCTGTTTAATTTTCCCGGTTATTTAAAATTTTTATTTTTAAAAATTTTTGACTTAACTTTGCTCATAAAATTCGAATTTTTTTTTGTTTTTTGTTTGTTTAAGAGTTGCATTTTTTAAATTTCCTTGTCATTGTGACGAGAAGGGAGACGAGGATAGACAAATATAGTTGTTAATTTTTGGCTTGTATTTCTTCGTTTTCCTCTTAATTTTTAAAGTTTTTTAGATTTTCTAAAAAATGCCTTGTTCCAGCGAAATGAGATTTTGTTTGATATGTAAGCGTAAAGTGTCGACAAATGGGTTAATTAATCATATTGCTCAACATTTGGATTATAAACGGCACAAATGTACTAAATGCTCTTTTAGGTTATTTTTTTGTTTTTTTGTGTTTTAGTGATTATTTTTTTCAATTTTAGAAGTGTTTCTGTTGAGGATATGGTTGATCATCAAAACCAGACGAGCCATATTGTTGAATTTGATGTAAATTTTTTATTTTTTTTTGAACTAGAAACTAAATGGGGAGTTGGACCTGGTTTGGGTATCCATTGTAACTCAGGCTTTTTCGACCTTCGATCCAGAACCTTAATCCAAATAGAATATGCTAACCCTTACTTATCAGAAGATAGTCGGCGTCCGGCCCCAAGAGTGGTATCACAATGGGCGTTAAGTAATTTTTAACTATGACACCAAAACTCTTAACGCTGTAACAAAGTCTGGTTCTTTCCCCTTTGATTCTGGCCTTATTTCAAAGTTTAAAAAAACCTTTCCCTTTCTTTATTTAAAAAATATTTCAGTCACTCAAAAATTGGTACCTTGAACGAGTTTGTCAGTTAATCTACAGCGATTTTGATTACGTCGAGAAACACGGTGTTGAAGCTATTCGTCGTATGGGCTCAGCTTTTGGTGATCGGAAACGTTTGGAAGATTTGTTGAAAGCAGAGTAATTTCTTATATTTTTGTCTTATTTTTTAATTAATTTATTTTTAGAGAGGTTAAATCTGAACATGAACTTCAAATTATTGAGGCGGATAATGAGGTTGAATCTGTTGAAGGTTTAAAATTTTAAATATATTTTTTGGTTGAGTATGGGAACTTTTCTGGGCGTCGTCTTGTGCTCTGTAAATTAGGAATGGAATGGTTTATGCGAAACTTCTTTCGAACCAAAATCCGAAACTCTATTTGAAGAAAATCTTCAAAACTCGAACCCCAAAACCCGACGACATTTTACTCAACCCGTCTTATGCCTGTACGAACTTGTTAAAATTAAGCTTGATAGTGGTCATAAAAATTTCTGAGATTTGCCCGTTTTAATGTTACTGGGTTCGAATCCTTTCAGGATTAGGCATATGTCTCTATTTCTGTTTTTAAGGCCTCTATTTTTAGTTTTTACAATTTACTCCACTTTTACATGACTTTCAATGTTTTATTTTTAGCTGAACCACCGCCACCTCAACCAAATAAGCAAACAACTCCTCGCCCAACACCTCCAATAGATCCGCAAGCTGGAATTGATTTATTAGATCGTTGGACACGTTCAATAGAAAAAATGACAAAATCACCAGATATTTTAAAGAATTTGAGCAATTCAAATATTTCAAATAATAATTCAATTGTGTCAAATTCCATCAATTCTACAACAATTCCTGTCGTTCATGGAACTGGAACTCCTGCTACAGAAAATTTGAGTTTGGAACAAAAAACGGTTTTTAAGTTATTTTAATTGTAGGGTGTTTTAGGGAGGGATTTATTGAAGGAAATAGAAAGTAAAGAAACTCGAAAGCCTTTACCGGAAACCTGGACTTTTTCTGACGTTAAACCCGACCCAAAATTTTTTTTAAAAACTCGACTAGGCTTTTTTTCACAACTAATGACTTTCTTAATCTCTACCTCTTTGATTTTTAAAATGTTTTTTATGTGAAACATTGTTTCTAGGTCTAATTTCTCTTTGAAAAATATTTTTTATTAACTAGAATTTTTTATTTGGCCACTAAACTTTGTCCAGCGATTCTGTCCTTTTTTGAGCCTTTTTTCTAATCCTTCCTAATTTTCTTTAAAAATTTTTTTTCATTTTTTAGAAGCGTTGTTTAGCTGATCTTCACAAACAAATAACTAATGGAATTCCAAAAAGAAAATGTCAAATGTGCAATCAAAATGTCGACAACGATTATCGTTCAATGAAGAATCACGTTTTTCGTGTACATTTTAGGCCTTATAATTTAAATAAATTTACTCAACTTTTGGAACGTTGTTTTAAAAAGGATGGAAATAATTGTAATAATAATATTTTTATTACAAATGATTTACAATGCAATGTTTGTGGACGGGAATTGAGAACTAAAAGTTTGTTCTTTTTTTTAATTTTTTGTTTTTCTTTAAATTATGGATTGAAAGACGTTGATCCGCAAATACTTGCGGACAAACATTTGCGGATGACCTGGATCCTTAAATTTAAATTTATAATCTTCAAGGTATGGCTAGTGTTGCGATTTGTGTTTACCAGCCAATCTTCAGTCCGTAAAAATTTTCGGATCTATCCGCAAATTTTTGCGGATAGAATTTTTTAATATGCAATTTTCTGTCCGTAAACGTCCTTTAATAATTATTGATAACCTTTTATAAGGATTTTACTTCCCTTCGGAAAAACAACATAAGATTTTATTTTAGCTGGCCGTTTCAACCATGTCTCTGTTTGTCATTCAGATTATATTTGGAAATGTATTTATGCTCAATGCGATTTTAAAGTTAATAGCTTTTCTTATTTTCTACGCCATTTACAGGTTTGTATTTTTATTTACTGAAATTTCAACATAGCAAAAAACTTACAAGTTTTGTCCGCAAATTTTTAAAATTAGCAAATCATATTTTACCTTTTATCCGCAAAACTTGTCCGTATAAATTTGCGGACAAGTTTTGCGGACTTTTTTTTATTTTTTTCTAGATATCTACATATATTCTCATTTTCAGATTCAACATCGCAAAAAATCTTTTCAACTCGAACATTTCGAAAAAGATGCATATATTCGATTGAGAGCAGATTATGAATTAAAATTAACACCTTTAGTTAGAAAATGTTTTCCTTTTGATTTACCTGCAATAATTCTTGGTGGAAATATTAATGAAGAGGAAATTCCAGTTGATGAAATTGTTTCAAAGTAAATAAAAAATTTTTTATTAAAGTTAACATGGGTAGAATCCTTTCCATAAAATAAAAAAAAATGTCCGCAAGTTTTGTCCGCAAATTTATGGCAATCCTCGTACGTGACTGCAAGGTAAGAAAATATGGAACAGAAAAAAATCCTACGTTTATCTTTTCCATATTTTTTCTCCCCTCTTGCCGTCTCTTCAAGCAATTTTTTGTCCGCATAAATTTTGCGGACAACTGCGGACCTCTTCTAACTTTCCTTTTTAAAGTTTTATGCCAACTCGTGAAATTAAACAACCACTCACTCCTCGTAATGCATTAAAACAACAACATTCTAATACCCCAACAAAAAGTGTAGATGAAGAAATGGTTGATCCTTCATCTGATGAAGATGAAAAGAAAGTTGACAAAAAAGAATTAAACGAAAAAATAATTGAATTAAATAAAAATTTGGCTGGGAAGAAAAATGCAGGGAATAATGTGAATAGAATTAGTAGTTCAAGTAATAGTGGTGAAAGGCTGACTGGAACAACTACAAATAAAATGTATGGAAATAGAAATGCTATGACTAGTGGGCAAGTACAGAGATACAATCAAGGATATTGTGAGTTTTTTGAAGATGAAAAAAAAAATTTGAAAATTGCGGACACAATTTTTGTCCGCAAATATTTTGCGGACAAAAATTGTGTCCGCAAAAATTTTTTGTCCGCAATTTTGTTTCTTTGGATAAAATGTCTATTATTAAGATTTATTTAGATTTTTTCAATTTTTGAAAGAAAATTTTTCTTTTGAAAATTTTTTGGGGTGTTTTATGGGGTAGTTCCTCCATGGATTGCATTTTGCGGACAAATTTTATTTTTCGATTGATAAATAATAATTTAGGTGAATTAAAAAAAACGAGAATGTTGGGTTCTCCAAATAAGTTATATAAGCGATGTTAAATAAAAAAATTTTTTGTCCGTTAAATATTTGCGGACAAAAAATTGTGTCCGCAAAAATTTTTTGTCCGCAATTTTCGGATAGAATGCCAATCATTAAAAAATTAAGTAGTTAATAATTTTTTATTTTCTAGTCACTCCAAAACGCAATTATAATCCAGGATTTGCACGTATTTTCTTTAAAGGGGGTCATAAACGTCGTTTTCGTTACTATAGGAAGGATGACGATTTTAATTATCTTTAGAGATTGGAATAAAATTGTTTTTTTTTGATAATTATTTTAAATTTTAATGTCGTGATTATTTTATTGATTTTCCAAGTTTGTAGATAAAATGGAAAATAATAATTTTTTTTATTCTTTAAATTTAGACGAGTTTTTTACTCAATCTTATTTTTATTAATTTTTATGAATTATTCCAAGTATTTGTGGATAGACATCAATGCAATTAATTTTAAATTTTAAGTGAGTGACCTTTTGGAAATTTGGTGCTCGGTTAGTTTTTTTTACTTTTTTAGTGTTAAATAATTATTTTCCCCTTGTTGGGTTCGAACCTGGCCCCCTTTTCTCCTTAAAACCAAGATTTATCCCACTACACCAAAAATGTAAGGGTAAGCTCTTTGGTCGCCTACCCGCCTACCTTCATTGCGTTTTATTTTTTATTGTTAATTTTATTTTAGATAACCTAATATAATGGATAATAGTCAACAATCAACTGAAAATAATGAGACGGTTACTAAATCACAAACAAATAGAATATTTATTGGGAATTTGGCAAGTGAACTGGAAGAATTTACAATTTATAAATATTGCAGTGCTTATGGGGAAATTGTTAAATGTCAAATTATGAAAGAACCAAAGACTGAAAAAAGTAGAGGATTTGGTTAGGGTTTTTCTTTTTTTTTAAACTTTTTTGAGTTTCCCTCATATTTGCGGATTTTCCGCAAGTTTTGTCCGCAAATCTTAAAATTCCTCCGAAAATATTTGAAGATTTATATAAATTTTATCCTTAATTTTCCCTATGAAATCTTCCTTTTCTTTAAATCTTCAATCCTTTCCTCTCTCCCTAGAGATTTGGATTCTCCAGCAGTCCGCAAGTTTTGTCCGCAAATCTTGAAATTCCTCCCTCCCTTTAAAAAATTTGTCTTAATAAATTTACAAATTAATCTTTTCCAATTTTAAGGTTTCATAACTTATGCTCAAACTTCATCATCTGAAGCAATTTTGGATGCACGCCCTCATTACATTGGGCATCACAAAATTAATGTTAGACCTGCATTTCCGACTAGTGAGGTTTCTAATTTTTTAATTTTATAAATTTGCGGACAACTACTAATTTTTGTGGACATTATTTGTTTTCATTAGAAAACTCGGGAAAAAATTTTTTGAAAGAGAACCCCCTTTGAAAAAAAAATTTTTTTGAAGAAAATGAAAAATTTTTTTTGACATTTTGAAATTTTCCATTTTGAAAAAAATTTTTCTAGTTATTATCCCAAAATATTCCCAATACTCCCTCATCAAATTTAACCACTCGACGTTTATTTATTGCTTATAACAAAGACGAAGCTAAAAGAAATAATTTATTGGAGCCTGCAATTTTTGGTTATTTAAGTACTTTTGGTGTTGTGAAAGAAATTGTTCAACAATTTTCTTCTTCGTCATCTCAACTTCCTTCGATTTTGAATTCTCCACAGCCCTTAAATGATTATTGGATTGTTGAATTTTTGGGTACTTTATAAATTTTATTTTATATATTTGCGGGCAAAAATTTTTTGCGGACACTTTTTTTGCGGAAATCCGCAAAAAAATTTTTTCTCCGCAAGTTTTTAATTTTATATATTTGCGGATAATCCGCAAAAATTTTTTGTCCGCAATTTAATTTCAAAATTAATTTCAGATGAAGAATCAGTTGAAAAATGTATGAAAATTGGAGCATTACATTACTTTTCTGGTGTTCGGTTTTATGTTAAAAGAGTTATAAGTGAACAAGACATTCTTAGACGTAAACGAAAATTGCAACAGATGGAAGAGGCAATAAATAATCATAATAATGATGTAGTTTCTTCATCTTATAGTCAACAAGGTTTTATTTAAAATAATTTCAAGAGAGAATTTATGTTTTTAATAATTGTCCGCAAGTGGGTTTACGGACAAATATTTTTGCGGACAACATTTGCGGACTTTTAAAAAAATTTGCGGACTTTTAAAACAACATTTGCGGACTTTGCTTACAAATCTTGTGGACCTTTTTTAAATTGTCCGCAAGTAAATTTATGGTCAAATTTTGGAAATTGGAATTTGCGGACAGATTAATTTTTGCGGACAACATTTGCGGACTTTAATAATTTTTTTAATTTTTCAGATTATTTTCAACCTTCCTATGGACGTAAAATTTATGCCGCATCAAATACTTATGGGGATACTTCCATGCAATATTCTCAATATGGTTCATCTCCAGTTCCTACACCTCCACCCCCACCCTCTCAACAACACATAACAACAACAAAATCGGCAACTACTTTATTATCTTCTTATTCTTCAAAACCTATTGGAGGAGGAGGTTATTTTTAAAGAAAAAAAATAATTCTAAGGAAGAGAAAGATCCAGCTAGCATTAAATGCCAGCTGGCTAGCATCTAAAATGCTCACTAGGTTGGGTTTGAGGTCTATTAAAAGTTAAGGTGAAAGCAGCGTCTCTGTAGCTCACAATCACTCGCTCTTACTTAATTTTTCTAAATTTTTAATAGACGGTGCTTCAAGACGTTCAGTTTCGTCAGCGGAGGAAATGCTTAAAGGATATGGATATCATTAAAAAAAGAGGAGGAAGGAAAATTAAATTTTTTTGCGGACAACATTTGCGGAATTTTTTTGAATTTTTTTAAGCTTAAGAATCTTTGAATTTTTAATAAAAATTAATATATATTTATTAATAAATTTAATTAAAAAAATTTTATTTTGAAAAAATTTTTCAAAGGTTTTTAACCTTTTGATTTTTTAATTTAATTTTCTTTCAATTAATTTTCTCAGCAAGGTATGGGTGGTTCTACAATTAAATTATTGGATGAAACAAGTTATCAATCAACTTATAATAAAATTAAACAAAAACATGGAAGGAGAATAATTGAGGTTTTTATAATTATTTTCACTAAAAGATTTCTAATTTTTTGTCCGCAAATTTAATTGCGGACAAAAAGGCATTTGCGGACATTTTTGATTTTTCATTTATTAAATTATTTTTGTAACATGTCCACCAATTTCTTTAGGTGTTTTTAGTTTTGCTCGCAACATTTGGTCTTTGAAATATTGTTTTGTCCGCAACTACATTTGCGGACAAAAATAAATTTGCGGACAATCTAATTTTTCCTTTTTTTTAGATAAATTTGTGTATAAACAATTTGTCCGCTAATTCTTAAGGTTTAGCTTTGTCCGCAAATTTCAATCCGCAAAAAATATTTGCGGACAATTTTCATTTTTTTCTCTAGGACTGGACAGAAAGAACAGATCCATTAAAATATGTAATTGAAGATTGTGGAATAGCAGCATATTTAATAGAATTATTCAAATCTCACCCAAATTTGGCACCAAAAAAAGGTTTCGCAGATTTGGGTTGTGGGAATGGTCTTTTAGTAAATTTGTTGGAAAAAGAAGGAATTCAGGGAGGTTTTGGTTTGGATGTTAGAAGGCGCAAAATTTGGACAAAATTTGAAAAAGAAGGAACGGAATTGAAAGAAATTGTAATTAATCCTGATTGTTTGGATTTGGTGGTTAGTTTGCAGCAGTTTTTCGTCTAACGGGATTATATGTCTCTTCAGGGCGCCTGTGTAGTTGACCACTTTAACGTCTGGAAAAGACGTAGAAAAACTGACCAGTGGCCGGCTGTGGTCAGAGAGAGAATTTCTGCGTCTTTTCAAAACGAGGGGGAGAGTTCAACTACACAGCCGCCCTGAAGAGAACTGAGAGAAATTGCGGACAAATCTGCAAAATATAATCCCGTTAGGCAGAAAATTTCCGCACACTAATGTAGGTATTGAATTCTGTTGACTTTTTAATTGGAAATCATTCTGATGAATTGACTCCGTGGATACCTATTTTGGCTGCAAGGTTATTTTTGAAAGATTTTTGTTAGGAGGGAAAAACAGTTTAGGGAAAAACAGAGAAATACTAGGTCGTTTCATAAAAAAGTTCGTTTTTTTTTCACCTCATGTTTTTTGAGTGTTAACTATTTTTATCCGATTTTGTTTTTATCCTATTTTGTAGCCCTAAGTCTTAGCTTCAAAATGATACCAAAATTTTTAATATTGTCCTCAATCGTCACTTTGTCCGCAAATTTTTAATTGCAGACAAAATGATGATTGCGGACAATTTTGATTTTCCTTTCTACTGTTGTTGATTTTTATAAGCTTCCTCCCATTTCTGAAGTGTTTTAGTTTTGTCCGCAACTACATTTGCGGACAAAAAATATTTGCGGACAATCTGGCTTTTTCTTTTCCTAGACAGTCTCTCTCCCTTTTCCATACTATTTCTTTTATTTTTAAAATTTTTTTATTTAAAAAGACTTGGCTGCAATTTCTTCCTACTCCCATGTTGTCCATACAATTTCTTTTCAAAATTTTGTAAATCAACCCCCTCAGCTCAACAAAAGAAGGATGGCATAATAATTGGTGGATTACAAGACCAATTTTACAAATATTTGGAAAATATAATTATTCGGCTTGGATTTAATTTAATGAAAGATCAATTAAGAATACCTTCAAGAAAAAACGTTTGTTTATTTTTTGGGGTTTTTGTGTTTAAAAAAGTCCGCAAGTTAGGCTATTTTTCTAGTTAATACAATGAGTAACAATAATATAGCAATATATAAGGAAGCGAGGGAGAAGTCATTTTGGTGTAGTGGTAGATGCTTAGATTTGTAATTAGATGGGTATAGTTCGAATCCTATGGATGAATTTGACTTGCGGGTGAGACCTTTTGGTCTGGAAAATTTTTTTAAATCAAAAAAAATTCTTTTTTAATTTTATATAGAAATGTTTTATTGGAATAATACCAGAAACTGGACTTGTACAAAATTTGGAAGAAGTAATTAATGAATTATTATTGGCTGCTAAAATTTTTAAAAAATCGTTTGCACCTAGACCGGCAATTGAAAAAGTATTTTTTAAATTTTTTAATAAAAGGAATTTGGCTTGAATATTTTTTGTTTAGGTCAGAAATTGTTCAAGACTTCCATTAGATGCTAAAATTGATCTTGCAAGAAGAGTTGTCGATTATTTAATGAAAAAGGAACCGGAAAATGTCAAGTTTGTTTTGAATAATTTTTATGAAAAAAATGTTTCAAAATTAATGAAGCATGTTTCTGAAATTTCTAAACACGTTTCATAAAATGTGAAATGTTTATATCTTAAAATCATATTCTGAGTAATTGGAGGCTAGTTCAAAAAATGTTTCAGGAACATGAAGCATGTTTTGAAAAAGTTGAAGCATGCTTTTAGTATTAAAATGCTTCAGAAAAAATCTGAAGCAAGCCATGTTTTGAAAAATCTGAAGCATTATTCTAGTCTAAAAACCCAGAAACTAAAGCACGATTTTAAAATTATAAAGCATGCTTCTGATCTAAAAAATATTGCTTCAGAAACTTGAAGCAAGTTTTCTAAAATATGAAGCATGCTTCAGAATTTTTAGAAGCATTAAACATTTTTCTAACTAAAATTCGAAAAATATTTTCTTTTATAGTGGTTGGCGTTGTAGTGGACCCGTACATTTATCCAAACTTAGCGAAGACGTCTTAACAGAAGATGACCGAAAAATGTTATCAGAACAAGATAAGGGAATGCAAACATTTCTTCGAGGTCAGCACCAAACATTTTTGGTAGAATGTGCCCATGTTTCAATAAGAAAATGGCCCTTAGTAAATGCTGATTTTATGGCTAAAGCTTCGAATGATAAGATAAGGAAAACTGATTGTTGGTTTTTTAAATGGCATCCAGACGGGTAAAAATAAAACTTTTTTTAATTTAGGTAATTTATAGGGGCAATTTATAGGAGGGAAGATTTACTGAAATCTGTCTGCTGACAGATTTTTGCGGACTGAAGCCTTATTAGAATTTAAAAAACCACGTGGCAGGACGAAACACCGTCCAACAGAGTCTATATCTATAGATGAGCTTCGTCGGACGGTGTTTTGCCCCTGTTCCTTAAAAACGGAAGAATTCATCTGGGAGTGACTGAGGCCAGTCCCTCTTGTTTTGTTTTTTTAAATCTGTTTTGGCATACCACTGAAAAAAGGGCTATTTGGGGCCTTTTTAATATTAGAATAATAATATAATTCAACCAATATTATTTTTCTAGATGCCCTCTAGCTTCAGATGTTTGTTCTTTTAAGCATTAGAAAAAAATTAGAATTGGTATATTTAAAGAGCTTAATATTTAAAAATATTTGTATTATGTTTGTTTGTTATTTTTTGTTAAAATTAATCTTTAATTTCAAAAATTGTGAAAAAACACAAAATATTTAATATAATGTAGAGAGCTATTTTTGAATACACACAATAGTCGGATCTCTTTTTATAAGGGGTTTTTTTCTTTTTAGACTTTTTTGGGATTTGTCCGCAAAAGATTTTGCGGATTGTACGCAAACTTCTTGCAGACAATAGCATTGTAAGAAGCTATTATAACCCTACTTAAATAAATTCTCAAATAATTTTTATAAAATAGAGATCCAACTTTTCATTAATTTTTTTACACAGAGGGGGGGGGGGATATAAGTAACATATGATATAAGTGACCAACCAAATCGAAGAAAATAAGAGATAATCCTTCTAAAAATTGAAGGCTTTTTATAACCTTTCAATTAGGCCAGAAAAGTCGGAAATTAGGCTAAAAGGGAAAGAACCCCCTACTTTACATGACTAAAAATTTTTTTTCAGATTTTGGTTGGTCACAAATAATTTCCCAATTTAATTTTTATATATGCCGAAAAAAAGGAGAAAAAAAAAAGAAATTTCAGTAAAGAATAAATTTTAAATAGAATATTTATTTACTTATTTTGGGTAGTAGTTTTACATATGTGAATATATTTACAGTTAATCATCTACCATTTCAAGATCCTCCTCATTTACTTCTATAATATTTCTCTTCCTAGAAAAATAAAAAAAATTTTAATTAAAAAATGTAAAAAATCCGCAAAAGTTTTCGGTTTGTCCGCAAAAATTTGCGGACAATTTTTGCGGATTTTTTTCAAAATTTTAAATTAAAAATCAAACCATTCATCAATATTTCTCAAAACAATATTCGCCAAATTTTTTATTGCTTCAGTCGACCGGGCATCTACAGACAAATTTTCCAACAATTCCAACCCTCCTTCATCTATTATAAATCGACAATATTTTTTTCTGTCTGTAGTTGTTAAATTTGCCAATGCCCAAACAGCCCATTGCTGCGCTCCTTCAGAATGCCATTGTGGTAGCAAGCATATAATTGGTTTAAAGCTTCGATAGTTGATGAAACGGCGTGCTTGTAAATCCCATTTTTCAGTAGCCTGGAAAGAAAAAAATTTTTTTGAGACTTGGAAAAGTTGCTTCTGCGGATTTTGTCCGCAAAAACTTTATGGTTTTTGCGGACAATTTTTGCGGATTTTTCTTCTCTAATTTTATTTACAAAATCTTTTTGGGGCTTTCAAGAAAATAAAAAAATTTCAAAAAACCTTAACAATCTTTCTATTAACATCCTCTCGTGGAATATTAACACCAGATTCTGCCCAACGTTCATCTCCATCACTAACTATATGGGCTAGTACACCAGCACTATTGTAAGAAATTTTCGGTTAAACCTCAACAGGAAAACCGCCCTAAAAAACACGATAAATCTCCAGTCAAGATATACCGGAAAAATTTAAACACTGGCTGCGGAATTCCCAAAATCTCTCTAAAATAACCCTCTCAACCTGATAAACAAAATATTAACCTTTGGCTTTTCCTGTTCATTTTCTTCTTCTTCCTCCACAGATTCATCAATAAAAACTTCTTTTATTGGGTTTGGGGGTGGTTGTTGTTCTTGTGTAGGCTTAAAATTGAATTTAGACTAAATAAACATATTCGCCCCCAAAGTCTGCATTGTCTTCAGTATAGCTCTATAATTTTCTTAATTAATAAAAAATAATTCAAAAATAAATTGAACGATTGTCCTGATTTTCAATTCGTAGTTTTGCCAATTCAATCATTGCATCTTGTTGTTTTTCGCTTATGGTTGATGATCATCTAGTGTGTTATGGAAGAGAAACCTTTCAAAAGTGGGAAACAAGGAAAACAAGGAGTCTCACGGTGGGATTGGGTGGGTCAGGATAATTCAACGCCCATGACATTTCGGACAAAACTTGCGACATATAAAAATATAAAACAAACTGTTGTTGAGTTGAAGTTGTTGTTGAATGAAGATGTTGCTGAGTTGAAGTAGTTGGTTGAGTTGATGCTGTTGAGTTGAAGTTGGTTGAGTTGATGCTGTTGAGTTGAAGTTGGTTGAGTTGATGCTGTTGAGTTGAAGTTGGTTGAGTTGATGCTGTTGAGTTGAAGAAGTTGGTTAATGTTGCTGAGTTGGAGATGTTGTTGAGTTGATGCTCCACTTCCACGGCATAAAATTTAGCCAGGAAGAGTCTTGAAACCGCCACGGCATAAAATTTAGCCAGGAAGAGTCTTGAAACCGCCACGGCATAAAATTTAGCCAGGAAGAGTCTTGAAACCGCCACGGCATAAAATTTAGCCAGGAAGAGTCTTGAAACCGCCACGGCATAAAATTTAGCCAGGAAGAGTCTTGAAACCGCCACGGCATAAAATTTAGCCAGGAAGAGTCTTGAAACCGCCACGGCATAAAATTTAGCCAGGAAGTGAATTAACACCGCCACGGCATAAAATTTAGCCAGGAAGAGTCTTGAAACCGCCACGGCATAAAATTTAGCCAGGAAGAGTCTTGAAACCGCCACGGCATAAAATTTAGCCAGGAAGAGTCTTGAAACCGCCACGGCATAAAATTTAGCCAGGAAGAGTCTTGAAACCGCCACGGCATAAAATTTAGCCAGGAAGAGTCTTGAAACCGCCACGGCATAAAATTTAGCCAGGAAGAGTCTTGAAACCGCCACGGCATAAAATTTAGCCAGGAAGTGAAGCATGTTGAGAAGATGTTGACGAAGTACTGAAAAACATTATTTAAAAGGACTATAAGGTTAAATAATTGGCAAGTTTTGTCCGAAATTACTCCCATCCCCAAAGGTTAGGAAAGAGAATTGGTTATATAATGTTGAGTTGAAGTTGGTTGAGTTGAAGATGAATTAGTTGCTACTCCATTGTATCACATGTCACCTAGAAAATAATATTTTTGAACTTCATTCGAGAACGGGTAATTGTCTAAAAGGGATGTCACGGGCTACACGAAACTGAAACAGGACATTATTTGTACTCAGTGACGAAATGAAAATTTTATTAATTTCTTTTTGAAAAAAAATTTTTCTAGATTTTTCGAGTCAACTTTAAAAATAAAAATATAAAAAAATAAAACCTTTAATTTAGATTTAGAATTATCAAAAACAAAATTGGCATTTTGTTGGTTAATAAAATCAAGAGTTTCCTCGTCTTCTCCTTCTCCATTATTATTAGTAGGCCAATCTATACTAACCCAAAGTTTTGCAATTGAATTAAATTCTTTGTTTGAATTAAAAATAGTTGCCAAAATATCTTTGTTGACCAAAGAAACCTTTAAAAAAGAAAATTAAAAAGTGAGGTGACATTTGATCCCAACTTCATTTTTTGATTTAACGTAGCCTTTTTAAAGAATATTTTAGCAAAATTTAGGGAAGTTTAGTGACCTATGATTTTTCTAAAAATTAAAAGAAACGAGAAAACCTCTGAAAAACAAAAAAATAGAAAGAGGTGACATTTGATCCCACCTCCTCTTCCTAATTTTCTGTCTTCAAAAATCTTTTCTTTTTATCCCCAATTTTCTCCTAAAATTAAAAAAAATTCCTCACTATAATTTGTGCATCACTATGATTTAATATATTTATAATATTTGGATGATCAACACTAATTATTTCTGATATTGATATATTTAATTGTCTAATTATTGCTATAAATTTATCGGTAATTGAAGAATCCTCGTTGTTGTCAACTATTGATACCTGAAATAGAAATCTTTTTGAAAAAATTTCAAAAATTTACCAAATTAGAATTTCCAATTAATTTAAGTAGCTCAACCAACGTCTGGACATAATCAAATAAAAAAGGAGCTGTGCTAATAAACCCAGTAACTCCTTGATCTAACAAAGCTTGTGCTGAAGAGGAGCTGAATGCTGCAATTGGTAGATTGTAAGGTTTAAGTGCTTGGGCAACAGAATTGGCTGATTCTGAATCCTTTGTTGAGAGAACAGCTGGAAAAAATTAAAATTTGAAAAAAATTTTCAAAATGTCAAAAATTCAGAATGTCAAAAACACATTTCGCCAAAATTTTCGAAAATTTATTTACCAATAAGTCTTGGAGCTTCACTCCTCTTCCTCAAAGCCTCCTTATTGTTAAGCAAGCATTCAGTTGGATCATGAAACCCAACAGCATCAGAAACCTCAATGATTGAGAAATAGCTTCTTTAGGTCTAGAACAACTGTCCCCAGCAAATAAACCGATACGAGGCCGTTTAGTGACATTTCTCATTTTATTGGTTTGTTTGTTCCAGTAGGCTAAAAAATTAAAAGAAAATTTTTTAAAATCTCAAGTTAGCATTGAGTGTTCCTTATGATATTGTCAGTCTAATAATAAAATAAAATCTCAGTTAGTGTAGTTTCCCTCCCATGCCACACCCCTTTCTCGTAAAAACCCACCCATTGCCCATGTATTGCAACAACATCCTGTACAGACGAAGGTTCCCATTTTAGAACCATTGTGCGGTATTGTCAAATAGACCTATTGCGGTATTTTTCAATAGGTCTTTAAAGTGGTCTAGAGTGTAGGTTTCAGAGGGAAGTAAGTTTTTGTGCAAAAAAACCCTCCTACCCGAACCGATCAATCAAAATATGAAATTAAAAACCTTATAATAACGTCCAGAGAGCTTTGCTGTTTGTCTCATTTGCTTCATTTCAACATCGTCAGACAATTCAGGAAACAAATCTGTTGTTTTTAAAGGTTATGTGAAGGTTAAGGAAGAAATCTAAAAATTATAAAAAAAAACTTTTTTAAAGAAAATATAAAGAAATTATAGACTAAAAATCAGGTTAAAAATAATCGATAAAAACACAACAACTTAAAGATGATTCATCAATTTTCGTTAGAAAATACAGGTAGAGTAATAAAAAAAAGGTGCTTTAGAGTCCGGTAATATTTACAGATTTAATAAAGCTTAAGTTGATTTATACATGCTGAATGAGAGGAGAATGTTTAGGTGAAAATTTAAAAGATAATTCTATTGTTAAAAAACAACATTCAAAAAAATACAAAAATTAAAGCAAATTTTATTCTTCAAAATAATATAAAAATTTATTTTTTCAGATTTTGGTTGGTCACAAATAATTTCCCAATTTAATTTTTATATATGCCGAAAAAAAGGAGAAAAAAAAAGAAATTTCAGTAAAGAATAAATTTTAAATAGAATATATTTATTTACTTATTTTGGGTAGTAGTTTTACATATGTGAATATTTTTACAGTTAATCATCTACCATTTCAAGATCCTCCTCATTTACTTCTATAATATTTCTCTTCCTAGAAAAATAAAAAAAATTTTAATTAAAAAATGTAAAAAATCCGCAAAAGTTTTCGGTTTGTCCGCACAATTTTTGCGGATTTTTTTCAAAATTTTAAATTAAAAATCAAACCATTCATCAATATTTCTCAAAACAATATTCGCCAAATTTTTTATTGCTTCAGTCGACCGGGCATCTACAGACAAATTTTCCAACAACTCCAACCCACCTTCATCTATTATAAATCGACAATATTTTTTTCTGTCTGTAGTTGTTAAATTTGCCAATGCCCAAACAGCCCATTGCTGCGCTCCTTCAGAATGCCATTGTGGTAGCAAACATATAATTGGTTTAAAGCTTCGATAGTTGATGAAACGGCGTGCTTGTAAATCCCATTTTTCAGTAGCCTGGAAAGAAAAAAAATTTTTTGAGACTTGGAAAAGTTTTATTTTGTCCGCAAAAACTTTATGGTTTTTGCGGACAATTTTTGCGGATTTTTCTTCTCTAATTTTATTTACAAAATCTTTTTGGGGCTTTCAAGAAAACAAAAAATTTCAAAAAACCTTAACAATCTTTCTATTAACATCTTCTCGTGGAATATTAACACCAGATTCTGCCCAACGTTCATCTCCATCACTAACTAAATGGGCTAGTACACCAGCACTATTGTAAGAAATTTCAATACTTTCAGTCAAGTTGTCGAGTAAATGGCTTGAAATTGAAAAAAAAATTTTTGGGAGATTTTTTGCGTGTAGGTATTTTAAGAAACCTTTTTGACATTAATAGCGCCCTGAATCTCCCTCCCAAAAAAATTTTCAAGAATTTTTTTCTTAGGTTAGAGAAATTCAGACCGGTCTTTTTAACCCTTACAATTGAATTTTATGTTAGCAAAAAAAAAATAGAAACCAAAAAATTTCCAAATATGCATTAGTCATTAATTGGTTGCGTAGTTCAAAAACTTCAGCAATGTTTCCAATTAAACCTGAAAAGAAAATTTCGAAAAAATTTTCTTTAATAAAAATACCCATCATGTTTCGAACGAGCTCAAAATATCGAGAACCAAAACGCGAAAAGCATTTACTAAAAAGCGACAAACCATGAGCTTTAAGGAAACGTTCACAATTTGATGGAGTTTCGTCTTTAAATTGAGGAAAATTTAAAAAAAAATTTTGCGGATTGTCCGCAAAAATTTTGCGGACAATTTAAAAAAAAATTTTTTCTGCAAAATTTTGCGGATTTTCCGCACTTATTAAAATAGAAGAATTTTTTTCAAAAAGTTTTTACCAGTAATATTCCACAAAAAAGACCATCCAACTTCCATAACATCATCACATGTATTTGCACTTAATTTACGTTCAATTTGTTTTAGAATTATCTGAAAGGAAATTACAAGAGGTATTTAAGTATTAAACAAAAAGAAAACTTCAATAGCCCCAATTTCCCCAACTTCAACTTTTTGTTCTCCCTCAACATGACAAGCCATAGAATTGAGCAAAAACACAACTATACGTTGAGTTAAAACATCAGAATTATGCGTTTCCAAAACTTTAACTAACAAATTTGCAACTCTTCCATAATTAAAAAGAATTTCTTGAGGAATATCAAACTGTTGGAGAAGAAATTTTTCAAAAAATTTTTTAAGAAAAAAAACCTGGCAAAGACTTAAACAACAATTCCTAACCATTACTTGCTCTTCTAAATGACTTTCCATTCCTTTAAAAAAAATTTAAAAGATTTTTTGAACAAAAAAATTAATCAAACCATCTAACAAAGCTAAAATTACACGACGTTTAGTATCTCGATTCATTTTAACATGACCTATAAAAAATTTAAAAATTAAAATTTAATTTTACAAATTATTTTTTAATAAATTTCCCCTTATTAATCGCCCCCTTTTCCCTCACACGTTAAAATTTAAATAAATGTAAAACTAACGTATAATATAAAACATTGAAGCACTTCCAGCAATTTGCAAATCTTTATTTCCCAAATGCATTTTTAATGCACGCAAAACTAAATGAAGAGCATCCACATAACGATGCTGAAAATAAAAAAAATTTAATTAAAAAATTGGTACTTGTGTAGTTTACCCCCCATAGTCCCCACCTCTTTTTCTTCTCCACTACCTTCCTATAAAGGGACTTATTTTCTGAAATAAACGTAAAAATATTGACCTAACTGTCACTTTATAAACAAAAGAGGGAAGAAAAAAGGTAGGGGTTTATGGAGGGTAAACTACACAAGTACCAAAAATTTTTTTCAAAAAATACCAAATCAGTCCCAAAACGATATAATTGATAACTTTCATTCAAAACTGTATGCATTGTTTTCGGTCTTTCCAAATATACTTCCATTGCTGTCAATACTTGGTCTTCACCATGTTCACCACTAATACGTTCTGCTGGGATATTTGCATATTGCGAACTACTATCACAATTAAATATTCCCAAAAATTTTAAAGGACGACGTAAAAAGCATAAGGCTGGGATGTCACTATTAATTATTCTAAAAAAAAAATTTTTTTTTGGTAAAAATAAACGAAAATTAAAATTTGATTTTTATTTTCCCTTGGTTTAGAGGAAAATAAATATTAGAACCCACTAGGACTCGAACCCCACAACTAATCAACTACGAAACTTAAACTATCCAACTGAACCACCACTAAATTTGAGGACTCTCGCGTTTTTAACTATACAATCCAATAAATAAAAATTTAAAAATAACTAAATTAAATACCCTCTTCCAATAAAAGGTCGATCATTATCAGAAGAAGCCGAAGTCAAATTTGTCCCAGAAATATCCAAACTAACCAAATTTGGTAATGAAGTAATTAATGTATGTAAAGAAGTTACTGGGCGAGTATAATGCCCATTGGTTCGATCACTTTGAGAAATGTCTAGACTTCTGTAAGAAAAATAAAATTTTTTGAAAGAAAATTTCATAAAATTTTAGAGGTCATAGGTGTCCTCAGGAAGAGATAGAGGGCAGAGTGTCCTCAATCAGAAAAAATTTTTTTACCCATCCACTAATCCTCAATAAATTTCTAAAAGAATACACAGTCCGCAATTCATTATTAAAATCCGCAATTAATTTTAAAAATCCGCAAATACTTGCGGACTGAAAATTTTCAGTTGCGGACAACCCAAATTCAAAGGGAATAGTGTCCATCCACATCGTTTGAACAAAAAAAAACACTTTTATAAATTAAAATAGAAAATTATAAAAGAATATACTTTAAAGTAGTTAAAGTAGCAATTGTATCAATGGAAGTCTCCGAATCTCGAACATCATAAAGCACTAAAGTTGTTAAGAAATGAAGCTTTTGTAGAGGTAAAAAGTCATGAATAACCCATTCAGACAAATCAACAGTCTTTAAATTTGGCAATTCTGAAAAAATACGAACGAGAAAAGCAGATTTAGTTTCGTCCTCGATGCTGTAGGTATGGCCCTGAAAATTTATTAGATTTTAAAAATAGAGCTAAAATGTCAAAAAATCAGCCCTAAAAGCTATAGAAATGCCAAACTGTGGAAATTACGTCAAAGTACCAAATAAATACCAAATTGTCAACAACAATCCCTCATTGTTTAGAAGTGTTTAGAAGTTGTGAGAGGTTATAAAATTATTTAAAAGAAATACTTGAAGAAGGTAAAGATGCTCTAAAGCTGGACAAAAATGCATAAATTGTGGCGGTGACTCAATTTGAGCTTCATTATGTTCCATAATTGCACGTAATTTGTATTCATCCATTTGGCTTTCATCTAACGACTCAGAACGTATTACATTGTCATTTGAAAAGAGACGGCGACTAAAAAAATGTTGGAATTTTTACAAAGGAATGAAATTAAAATGTCCGCAAATTTAAAATCCGCAAAATTTAAAGTCCGCAAAACTTCGTACAGGGGAATCTCGAGATGTAGCCAAAAATTTTTAAATAAAATTATGACATCGTGTAGAGAATGGTCCTCTCCGCCAATTTCAGGCTCCAACCCCCGAATCGAAAAGTATAATGATCAAAGTTTGAGCCTTTTGAAGCAGATGAGTCTCTCCTCATTTTCCTTATAAAAGAGAAAAAAAACGACAAAAAATAATCTTACATATTATCCTCCATCAAGTCAAGAGGCATTTTCCTATTAGATTTATTCAAATTTGAAACTAATTTTTCTAGAGCAACACATCCCACTGAAGGTTGGTAACGTTGACGATAACGTGGAACACGTAAAATATCCAAAGAATTTAATTTTAGAGAATGTAAATGTTGCAATTTAATTTTTGTTTTGTAAAGGAGTGAGCAAATACCGGCTGCTGTGATGCCCTAAAAAGAGAAAATTATTAAGAGAATTTTTAAGAAGGCAAACTTAATAGAAAATATACCCAAAAAAGATTCACCTTAATTTAAGATATAGAAATGTCCGCAAATTTAGAAAAATCCGCAAACCTCATTATAAAAAAATCCTTGGGTGTGGAAAAATTGTGTCTAATAATGAGGCATCTAATAGTTAAAAAATTAAAAAATGAACATGGATGGGAGACGCTAACCAAACGATAATCCCAATTTAAGATACAAATCACTATAAGATACAATTTTCTCAGAGACAAGGGTGTATCCAATAATAAGGTAAGACTATAATAAAAGAAATTTTAAAAAACCTTTGTACTAAGCAGACTTAGCGAAGTCAAAGAATAGCGTTGATTAATCAAAAGAGCAGCCAAAATTCTGTCTGTTATTTGAACGCCAGAAAGATCCACAATCGAAACTGGGCACATATCGCCAGAATAAAAAGGCTTTAAAGCATTATCAATTTCTTCTGGGCTTTGGCTGTGTTCTGTATTTCTCCAACGATCACAAATTTTGTGCAAAACCATCTCTGATGGACGTATAGGTAGAAAACCTTGAATATTGGATTGGGTTGAAGGACGTTCACTAATCATTTGGTATTGAATTAATGCTTTTTCTGCAGCGGGATCACGCAGGCCAGCAACCCTTTAAAATAAAAATTAAATGTTTTACGTGAATTCAGACGCTCGGCTTTGACAGTTTAACATGCTAGAGACCAGATAAATAGTTAAATTTATGAGCCCCGTTTATATGAGAATAGAAGAAAAGGAAAAAAAGAATAAACGTTTGTGGCTTGGGCTTAATGATGGTTAGGCTAAAGTAATACTGATCCAGAAAAAAGGGGGATATATAGAAATCTAGAAAAGATCCCTTAAAACTGACGCTAGAACACAGCAACATTTTACTCCTATAGTAGTAGGAAAAGACTATTACTATTCCAAGCCCTATAAGAATATACAAATCCAACAAAATCGTTCAAGCCCTAAACCCACATCAAGCCCAAGCCCCAATCTTATAAAATCCCAAACCCCAATCTCTGTGATCTACCCAATAAATTTAAATTAAAAAGGGCCCCTAACTATTTAAAATAAAATTACCGGCTATGTCCATGAGGTGATGCTTCTCTCGAATCTGAGATTTTAGAAGATGACGATGCAGTCAAAAAAGCTTCGGCAGCACGTTCGGAAATACTTAAATCACGTTTACCAGTATACAAATAATGTTCAGCATGATTAGCCACAATTTCTGCGCTTAATTCTATTAAAGAAGGCGCTTCCAAAGGTCTATCATTTTGTTGAGGAACGTTTTCAGGCATTGTTTCTGAAAAATGAGTGAAATCATTGGAAGAAAAAGGAAAAATTAAGCAAGAAACACGTAAAACGGTGGCACGACAATTGTACAGTGGGACGATTGTACAGTGAGACAATTGTACAGTAGACAATTGTACAGTGGACAATTGTACAGTATTCAGGGCTTTTTAAAAAGAAATTTAATTTTGCCATAATCGGTAAGAAAGATAATATACACTTGACCCAAAGTATCGAAACCATACAATCAACATTAAATTTTTTAAATTTTATTATACAACACGGGGAAGTTGTTCTATGACAGGGAAGCTTATTTTGATCAAATTTTTCAATTAATCAATGGAGAGAGTGATCGATTGATCAATTAATCTCTAGGGGAATATTGATTGATCACTAAGGTGCTCGATATCTGTGTCGTTTATTGCTCTCGTTTGATCAGTCTTCCGTTTGATCATCACTCGGTTTTCGATTTCGGTATTTCTCAACCTTTTCTGATTTTCACTTTACAGGTTGATCACTCACCTGATTGATCACTCTTGGTTGATCACTTTCTCAACCAAGAGTACTTTGCTGATCAATTCAACGAATTAAAGTTTGTTCCGTCATTGGAACAACCTCCCCAAGTTGTACAATAATAAAATTTAAAAAATTTAGTGTTGATCACATGTTTCGATAATTTGGGTTAACATTCAATTTTTTAAAAAAGCTCCTAATACTGTACAATTGTCCACTGTACAATTGTCTACTGTACAATTGTCTCACTGTACAATTGTCCCACTGTACAATTGTCATGGAGCCCGTAAAACTCTATGAAAATTAACGAAAACAAATTTTAGGCGTTTTTAGATTTGGTCAATCGTATGAGTTGACGCAAAAAATTTCATTTTATCAACTTTTCATTTCGGTCAGTTGAGGGAAAAATTTAATTTTGTCGTAGGTAAATTTTCTCCAGCAGCTGGATTTTTGTGTTTTCAAGCCATTTTATTTAATTTTTTTGTCAACTTTTTAGATTCTAGCATTTTTGTTAGTTACTTTTCATTGCAGACTTGCTTATTTCTTATTTTTTATAAAAATGCTAATTAATTTTTCAATTTATTCAGCATCAAAAAACTTTTCTACAATTTAAAATTTTCGTAAATGACAAAGCGTTCTTTAGCTTCTGAAGATAGTGATGACGATGAAATTCAAGCCAGTTCAAGTGAAGCTCGTATTGACTCGCCGCATACAAAAAAGAGAAGATTTGTTGAATTTGAACCTATTAGAATTTGTAGTATTGGAAGTGTGGTATGTTTTTATTTTGGGTGGGGGATGGGGGTAAGTTCGGGGTTCCAAGACTTGGTCCAGACAAAAATCTGTCAGACCAAAAACTGGCGTGGGTGTTGAGGGGTAAAAGTCGGTCTTCCAAGATTTGGTCCTGACAGAACTCCGTCAGACCAAAACCTGGTTCAGTCACTTAGTTTTGCCCTGACATGTTTTTTAATCTTTCCTTGAACGATTTAAAGTCTTTTTGGTTTCAGAAAGAAATTGAACACAAAGTTCTTCGAGCACAGCATTACAAGCTTTGTGAACGCTTTCGATATAAACAAAAAATCCAACAAGAATTGGAAAAAAGGATTGAGGAATTTGAACGCCGACAAGTTCAGGATGATGCTGTTAATTGTATTATTAATAGATATTGGAATAGGGTTTGTGGAATTTTTTTAAATTTTTAACGCTTTATTTGTGGGTTTTAAAAATGGCTGGATTAGGTATAGTGTCGGGGTTTCATCAGATCTTTAAGGAAAAAATGCGTTTTGTCTTGAGTAGGGTTATTGACTGCCGGTTAATTCTTGCCTGTAGCGGCACAAGAAGGCACATTTAAGCCGCCACAGGGAAAAATTAACCGATGCTACAACCCGTGTTGGAAAGGTTCCGGATCCGGTTTTAAAGCAATTTTGGAAGTTTTCCATCACTGGTGTCAACTAATCTAGTTTCGAGTCTTGTTTGTTTTTTCTCGAAATATGAGTTATTTTCGTTTTCACCTTCCGTCATGTTTTCACTTTTGGACCCCTTTTTTCAGTTAGACGCAGACATTCAACTTTTGTTGCAACGTTTTGGTGAAGAAACACCACAATTACAACTTGATACGGAAGCTAAAGGTTTATTTTTAATTTGTGTCCTCTTTATTATTTTAATACAATTTTTAGAAGAAACAACGAGCAGTCCACCCCAGGGCAAACATTTTCTTAATTTACTTGCTCAATGGAGCTGTGATGAATTGGACGATAAAATGAAACAAAGGGTTGAATTTAGTCAACGGGCAATTGCAAAATTGTTGTTGACATGTGCTAGGATAAGTGAAAGGAATGGTAGACTGTGTGATTTATTAAAAGGTTTGGAAGATTTTTTTAAAATTATCTAGGGAATAAGGATGGAAATATTGCTTAATTTGCGGGGTTTTAACACCTCCGAAAATTTTCTGGCCATGTTTCTTGTGTAAGGGAGGGAGTGAGAACAAGCTTGCTCTAGGTATGGGTTTAAGATTTATTGAAAGAAAAGATGAAAGCCTACAGCTCCCTTGGTAGAGCACCTCTACTTGATGGGCGAAAGCGCATAGCAATAACTGCTAGGAGTTCACGGGATCAATGCCTGCTCGATGCTAAACTTTTACCTCTATCTTTTGAACTTTTACCCAATATAAGGATTCTTTAAGATTTTTTAATTTTCTTACTATTATTTTAACTAAAATAGATTATGGGAACAATGAGAATAAACTGGTTAACGATTCTGACCAAACAGCAAAAATTAATGAAGAATTACAATCTTATGCAACCTCAGTTTTTGAAGAAAACGTGTCTAACAAAAAACTTGTAAATGAATTACAAACAGAAAATCATCGTTTAAGTTTACAGGTTAAAGTCTTTCAAATTATTTTTTCTTAATTCAAAATATTAGTCTTCTTCCTGTGATGATAAAATTGCATTAATGGAATCTAAGGTGGAAACATCAAACAATGAAATTGAGGATCTTCGATGTCAATTGTTAAAGTCTTTTAGGAGAGAAGAAAAACTTGACTTCCGTCTTGCTGAGGTTTCTTATTTTTTTCTTTTTTAAAATAAGGGCCTTTATAGGTTATGGGCGTCCAATCATTCAAAATATGAGTTCTCATAATACGACAATATTTGTCTAAAAATTATTTTTGAATATTTCAATGAAATTTTTTAGGTTGTTCTTAAATATCCTTTTTAAGTCCTAAATTTTGTTAAATTGGAAATTTTTCCATTTTTTGTTGTTTATTGGTCATGTAATGAAGAAGAAAGTTATTTCATTTTCCCTTAGCATTTTTATAGTTTTTTTTTTGCAAAAATGATTTCTATAAATTTTCCCTTTTTTCTAGTATATAAAAAAAGAAAATAGCTTAGTACAAGTTCAAGAAGCTGCTTCAATTGCCAAAAATTTGACTCAAATTGAAAATGGGGCTATAAATGAAGAAGTTGCTAGTTTGAGTAAATCACAGGTTTTTTTCTTAATTTGAGGGATTTTTTAAAAATTTTATTTAAAAAATCAAAGTTGGAAGAATTACAACAAGATTTGGAAATTCAAACAGATTTGGCTAACAATCGTTTAACAGAACTTAAAGAAATTACTGAAAGAAATAAATCTTTGTCTGCTGAAGTTGAATGTTGTAAAATGAAGGTTTTCTTTTTTTATTTTGAGGAAATTTTTTTTAAAAATTATTTGGTTTAGATGAAATACATTTCGCCAGATGATATTAAAAATTCTAATGAATATTTGTTTTTACAAACTTCGTTTTCTTCACTTTTTGAGGATTGTAAATTACAAAAGTAAGCTTAATGTTAGATTATTCTATGAGAGGGTTGTTTTTTTTTATTAAAAATGAGAGGCTTAATGAGAGGGTTTGAACTTTTGTGAAGATTCCCCAAAAAATGTAGTAGAAACGATCACAGATTTTTTGCCTGTTTTATAATTAAATATCTAAAAATTAACTTAAAATAAATAACTTTTTTTTTTAAATTTTAGAAAAGAAATTGAAGATTTAAAACAAGCAAATACCCAGATTAAACAACATTATGAGGAACGAATTAGTTCAATGCAGGTTTATTTTAATTTTTATAGAAAATATTTTTTAAGTTTATTAATTAAGTCCTTTCTGGTGTAGTTTAAGTGAAAAACTAAAAAAAAACTTGAAAGATTTAAATTTTAAAATTAGTATATATTTTAGTTTTTGGGTTAGCTCCTAGTCCATTTTCCCAATTTTGCCTCTTTTTTCAATCTCTTATTTTTTTTTAATTTTTATTTTGCTCCAAAATCAGTCTTGAAATATTATATCCCTTTATTATATTTAAATTTTTAAATTAAAAAAAAAATATATTTCAAAAATAAAAAGATTGATGAAACAACAGCATTAGAACGTTTTCAACAAACTGTATGTGAATTAGATAATGATTTAAATTTGGCAAGAAAAGAATATGAAAATGTTTGTGTAGATTATGAAATAAATACAATATCTAAAGAACAAGCAATTCCAATACAAGAACAAGTTAATTCTTTAATGAATACTTTAAGTACACAAAATACTCAATTAAAACAAGAAGTTGCTAGATTAAAAAGAAAATTGCAAGAAACTTTTGAACAAATTAATATGGTTAGTGAGGGAGAGGGGAGGGAGGGGGGTGTATTTTTTAAAGAAAACTTTCCGGAAGAGTAATATATTAACAATAAAAATCAGAATTTATATAACACTTTCCGGAAACTATAAAATTGGTTTAATTAATTGAAACTTTCCGGAAGGAAAATATAACATCAGAATATAACCCTTTCCGGAAACAGTAAAAACTTGTATAAATGATTCCGGAAAAATCAGAATTTATATTAAAATCTTCCGGAAACCATAAAATTGGTTTAATTAATTGGAACTTTCCGGAAGGAAAATATAACTCACATTAGCATTATACTATATAACCCTTTCCGGAAAGATCTAAAAACATGTATAAATAATTCCAGGAAAAAGTTAGAATTTATTTTAAAAACTTTTCTGGAAATGAAACAATTAAAATGACAATTAAATTAAAAATTCTTTTTTTTTTATAGTGCAATAAAGAATTGGAAGGTGAAAGGCGTTTAAATAATGACAATTATTTGATTATTAAATTAGAAGAAAATTCTTCTTCTTCTTTACATCAATTAAATTCTACAACACAACATCATCAAATTCCATCGGATCATTCATCCCCAGTAAATTCAGAAAATACTCACAATTCAAATAATGCTATAGATAATGTTATGGATAGTGGTTTAATTAAAAAAGAGGAGCCTATGGATGTTTCAAGCCAAAATGGAGAGGATGTAAGGGGAAAAAGGAATTTTTTGACTAAAAAAATTTCTTTTTGAAGAAATTTTTTGTTGAAAAATTTTTGAAATTTTTTTTGAAATTTCTTGAAGTTTTTTTTTTGGGAATTTCAAAAGGAAAAATTTTTCAAAAAAAAAATTTTTTTTTAATTTTTTGAAAAATTTTTTACCTAAGAAAAATCCTTTTTAAGCATCCCAATAAGCCTCATGTTGTCTCAACATCCTCGGGTAATCATAGACCAGATTCGTCCAATTCTGTCTCCTCACGTCCCTGTACTCCTACAAATCTTGGAGCTGAAAATCAACGTTTACGAATGGAAAGGGATCGTTTTAAAGAGAAATTGAGACAATTAGCTAAAACAGATTTACATGAAAAAAGAAAATATTGGACAGAAGAACAAAAAAGAAAAATAAAACATTTGGAAGAAGTTTGTGAAAAAAAAATTAGAGAATTACAAAATGCAAAACAAGAGGAAGATGGGTTAATGCAGGAAATGGAGTCTATTGGGCAAGCGTTTGAAGAGCTTCAGGAACAAGTAAAAATAAAAAAAATAAATTTTATTTTTTGTGTGAAAATAAATATTTTTTTACAATTTTCCGGAAGAATTGTAAAATCAAAATTTAAAAATTCCCGGAAAGAGAACAAATATTAAAAATTACAATTCTGTTTAAGTATTTACAAATCAGAATTTTCCGGAAGAGACAATAAATTAAAATGTAGTGTATTATAATACATCCTTCCGGAAAATATAGTTTTTAAAATAAAAAATATTTCCGGAAAATATAAAAGTTCCGGAAAGTGTATAATGTTTTCCGGAAAGAATATAGTTTCCGGAAAATTTATATTCTTTCTGGAAAACTCTAGATTATTTCCGGAAAAACTTTCTATTTTCCGGATAAAGTTTAAAGTTTTCCGGAATCGAATATAAAAGTTACCGGAGTGAATATAAAAATTTCCGGAAATGATTTTATACTTTCCGGAAAGAATATAAAAAAGTTTTCCGGAAAAAGTTGTAGATTACAATTTATATACAAATTAATTAAGAATAAAAAATTGTTGGAACAATTACGCGAAAAAGAAGAAGTTAATCTAAAATTAATGTCTGAACGTATTCGAAGTACTCAAGGACAGAAAAAAATTAAGGATGAAAAAGATTTGTTAAGTAAAACAATTCAATCAATGGAGAATCAATTGGCAGCAAAAATGTTGCTTTGTCAAAAATTGGAAGAAAAAGAAAAAATTTTAATTGAACAAAGGGGGACTTTGGAACATGAAATTAGGTGTGATTTTGAAGATTTTTTTTTTGATTTCTAAATTAAAAAAATTTTTTTTTAATTAATAGAATTCGTGAACAACATAACGAGTCATTGAAAAAGAAAGCTTGTGAATTTTCACAATTATCTACGGACTTGAAACTTCGTTTGGAACGTTTGGATGTTCAATTTAATGAATTGAGAGAGGTGAAAAAAAATTTTTTTTTTGGAAAGAAAAAAATATTTTTTTTAATTTAAGAATGTAATAAAAAAAGCTTCGACACATGAAGCTGATGCTAACAAAATTAAACGTTTGGAAGAAGAAAAAAGTTCAATGAAACGTAAACTTGATAGAGCAAAGAAAATGGAAAAATTGGAAAATGTAGATCAAGTTATACAAGAAGAAAATCGAATATTGAGGGTAATTTTAAGAGAAAAAATTTAATTGAAAAAAAATTCTCTTAATAAAGGAGTCATTAACATGCCCAAGTTGTAAAGTTAGACGTAAAAATGCAATACTTGAAAAATGTCATCATGTATTTTGCTTTGAATGTATTCGTCAACGTTATGATAATCGTCGAAGAAAATGTCCAAAGTGTAATGCGGCGTTTGGGGCAAATGATTATCATAGAATTTATTTGGAATAGAAGGGGATGAAGGAAGGAAGGAAGGAAGGAAGGAAGGAAGGAAGAAAATTTTTTTAAATGAGGAAAAAATGACGAAGAAAAATTCCCCCCATTTTTTAAATTTAAAAAAAAAATTAAAATTTTTTCCCAATTTTTATATTGAGACTTTTTTGCCAACATTATATTAAAAATTAGTAAAATTTATGTAATTTTCCCTTAAATTACGCTTTTTGTATTTCTTTTATTCAAAATTAAAAATGTCTTTTCTATACGATTTTATGAGTATATTTTATTTAATTCATGGGATGTATTTTCTATTTGTAACTTTATTTAAATTGTAAATTGCGATTATATATTCTTTCCGGAAAATTTTATTTTTACAAATTTGTTTAATTATCTTTCCGGAAAGTTCTATTAAAATCTGACATTCTATTAAAATTCTGATTTTCCCGGAAAGTTTTATTCTGAACAACTTTAATTCTGGTTTAATTAAAAATTCCGGAAAGTTTAATATTTTCTGGTTTATTCGGAAAAGTTTTAATTCTGATTTTCTGGTTTAAATTTTTAATTCTGGTAGATTCTTTCCGGAATATTTTATTAAATTCTGATTTTTAGGAAGGTTTACTCTGAAAAGTTTACCGCTTAAATTAAACTTTCCGGAAAGTTTTGAATTTCCTAGAATAATTTTGATTTGTCTGGAAATGTTTTAATTCCTTAAATTCTGGTTGGTTCTTTCCGGAAAGTTTTATTATTAAATTCTGATTGTACCAATTCTTTACCCAAAGTAGATTTTGTTTGTCTATTTTCTTTCAAAAAAATTTATATAAAAATTGCTAAAGTTCGTCGCGTATATTATTTAAATGTGCCATCATGGGACATCCAGAGATTGCTGCTTTCTCGTTATCCATTCCATCGAAATTATGCTTCAAAAAATAATTTTCTCTTAAAATATTTTTTTGAAAAATTACCAAACTGTGGTGATGTTCATTAATCGGTTCTGGTTTAATTTTTATTTGTTGTCTTCCAAAAATCTTGTTTATCTGTTCTAGTTGAAGTTGCATGAATGGATGTGGCTTGTTTTCAAAGTCGACTTGAAAAAATTTTTTTTACAAGAAAATTTTTTAATTTAAAATTAAAATCCTATCCTTGTCTAATATTAAAAAAAATTTTTCTAAAATTTTTTTTATTTTATTTGTAGAAAAAAATTTTTTTCTGAACGTTATTTTTTGCATGCAAAAAAACTTTTTTTAATTTTATTTGTCACGCAATTTAAAATATAATTTGATTTTTTTAAATTTAATAGAGTTATTAAAATGTCCTTTTCCAAGTATATAAGGTCATTTTCCTTGAACTTAAATTTTTTTTAAGTTTTTTAAAAATATTTTAAATGATGTTAATGATGAACATAAATATTTTAATTAATATTCTTACCAAAATTCTGTTTTTAAATTAAATCCGGAAATTAGGTAAATCAGAAATAAAATCAGAAAAAACTTGTTTAAAAATTCTGTTTATATGGTATTTCCGGAAAGTTTAAATTTTTATATAGTAAAATCAGAATTTCCGGAAAAATCAGAAAATAAAACTTTCCGGAAGAGAAGTCTAATTAAACTAGAATTAAAAGAGATTTATTTCCGGAAAGTTTAAATTATTATATTACTTTTTCCGGAAAATACATTTAATTTTTCCAACCTTTCCTATTTTTATTTCTAATTTAATATTTTCCTTTCCGGAAAATACTACTTTACTTTAAGTTTAATTTTCCAAACTTTTCTGTTTTAATTTCTGCCTTAATACATATTTTCCTTCCGGAAAGTTTCTAATTTATTATTTCTACATACCTATTATTTTGTTTATTCTTTTTTATTCTGATTTTTATTAATTTAAAACTTTTCTCCCTTATATGGCGTGTTCTTTAGAAATACAAAAATTAAAAAGATAAGCACTTTTGTGAGGGAAAAAGCGTTGCCAGGAGCCATCAGTAATTTTGTCATTATTGTCAGATGCCTTTAGAAAAGCGTGCCCTAGCAATTCAACAATATTATTTGTAAATTCATCTCTGAACCATTCAACAGTTGGAACTTGTACGCAATGAATTGACTTGAAAAATATTTTTTTAAAGTAAAACCCCCAGAGAGAAAAAATTTTTTCTAATAACCCACTTCCCCATTAATTTTTTTATTTTTTATTATGACAATAAAACACCCACAGAAACAAGTAACACGCAAAATACAGCAGTCTCTTTAAATTCTTTTTTATTGCTTAAACCAAGCTCAATTAAAAACCCTTCCAATGGCAAAGAATGTGCTTTGTCTAGTTCAACAAGTTTTATATTATTTTTAAGTTTATTTCCAAGTTTGTTTGGAAGCATAGAAAATAAGGTGCGCAGTTCTGGGGAAGTTTTGTAATTTGAATTGTAGATAAGGAATAAAGTTGGTTCTGGTTTTATAACTAAATCGGTTGTAAATCCGTTTCCAATATCAAGCTTAAAAGAAAAATTACAATTTGTGATTTCTTTCCGGAAAATTACAAATTCTGATTTTATTAATTATGTATCGTTCCGGAAAGTTGTAAATTCGATCCGGAAAATTACAAATTCTGATTTTATTATTTATGTATCGTTCCGGAAAATTGTAAATTCGATCCGGAAAATTACAAATTCTGATTTTATTATTTATGTATCGTTCCGGAAAATTGTAAATTCGATCCGGAAAATTACAAATTCTGATTTTAATTATGTATCGTTCCGGAAAATTGTAAATTCGATCCGGAAAATTACAAATTCTGATTTATTATATACTTTTCTTTCCGGAAAATTACAAATTCTAATTTCTCTTTGATTCTTTTCCGGAAGGTTGTAAATTCTGATTTACTTACAATAAGAGGCATACTCTCCCGAGTAATATGCTGTAAAATCGAATTGACATTAAATGCTCCAATATGAGTTATTTCTTCAGAATTTCCTTCTAATGAGCGCCTAAGAGTACAGAGACGTGGAACGTCTAAACTGAAATTTAAAATTTTATTTATTTTAATTTTTATTTTCTCTTTGCCTTTTGTCTAATTTATAAGCTAATTGGTATCGTCCAGCGAGTAATACAGCCACCCTTCTATAGGATTTAAACTCTGCTTGTTGCTCGTCTCGGAAAATTCCCAAAGTGAATGGTCCAGATTCTTTTAAATTATTCTTTGTTTCGATGTCCTTTATATGAATAAGCGATCCCATAAGGATTAGACATATCCTAGAAGGGGAAAAATTTATAGGAATTTCATTATGTATTCCAACCAGTCAATAAAAAATTCCTCCTCCCCAAGACCCATTTGCTGTCCAACCCTTTGTCCATCCATAAATGCCAGAAACTGAGGTTTCTGCTTTGGCAAGACACCAAAAGCGCGGCAGAGCTCTATTCCGTCCTCATCGCATTTTACAACTCCAAAGACTGCTTCACGGTTTATATTTAATTTCTCGTTGATCTAAGTAATAGTAAAAGATTGTTGTTTTTCCGGAGTTTTAATTTGTTTATTTATTCCGTAAATTTGTTTGTAGCTTTATTTTCTTTCCGGAAATAATTTGTTTTGTTTTATTGTTTCCGGAAAAATTTTAAATTCTGTTTTATTATACTCTTTCTGGAAAAGTTCTAGAGTTAATTATTTTCCTTCCGGAAAATACATATTAATACAATTCTGAACTACTCACCATATTTTTCCATTTATAAGCAGAACGTTTCCAAAGGTGCAGGGCATGTTCCCCCAACGATCCCTCCGTTCCCCAAAAAAGGACAAAAATGCCGGGGGAATTTTCCACTTCTGTTTGAGTTTCTATTGCTTCCACAAGTTCAGAGCCATGAAAATGTTTTAAAAATGAAGAGCCTTGAACGGCTAAGCTTTCAGCAGAATCGTCAAATATTGGCTGTCGTTCAGCGAGTATCTTCAGATTTAACATTCTGTGCTCGAAAGGGGATCTTAATTCTATCCGGCTTTGCTTCTTCTTTTTATTTTTCAATTTTTCTTTGTGATTTTCACGCATTTGTTGTTCCATTTCAGCAGCCCCCACTTCCCGTACAAACCCTGGAAGAGCATTTTCTGTCCCAAATTCTAACAGAGAATGAATTGAATGTCTGCTGAGAGCATCTAACAAAGCCATTTCTAATCTGCCTTCAGCTTCAGCGCGATTCCTACCAACAGCCTCCCAATTTCTCTCCCTTGAGAGACTATATACAGCAGCGCCTGTTCGTCTATAATATTTTTAATTGTATTATTATTAAATTTCCGGAATAGAGTAAATTCTGGTTTATTTAAATTTAGTTTTCCGGAAAGTAATAAATTCTGATTTAATATTAAATTTCCGGAAGGTTGTGATTCTGGTATATTTATTTTTATATTTTCCGGAAGGCGATAAATTCTGGTTTATTTTTATTTTTTGTTTCCGGAAGGTATTAACTTCTGATTTATTTTTATTATATTTTCCGGAAAACTGTAAATTCTGATTTATTTTTATTATTTTTCATTTCCGGAAAGTAGAAAATTCTGATTTATTATTTCAATTCTGATTTACTATTTTTCCAATAGTAAAGGTTAACTCACGAGTCCTCCACAATAAGATAATGAAAAGCCTTATTAAGTGGATAGTCACTACAACGAATACTAAAATGATCATCTCCACAGTCCAAATTTTCATTATCCAGTGTAAGCAAAGCTTCTCGTCTTAAACGAGGCCTTAATTCTGACAATCTAGAAATTACTGCCTGTGAAAAATCGCGATCCAGAGCTGAAATGAATTGTTTCCGGATTTTCTAAAACTGACTCTTCCTAACCTTCCAAATCGCGGAAAGCAAAAGTTGTTTGAATAAAATGACTGGCAGGGCGTAATCCTGGGGGTTGTCCACCTACATGATTATTACCTTCAACTTTTCTGGGGCATTCTGCTCTAAAATAGATTTTAAATAATTTAAACAGTCCATATTTGCTTACAAAATTGAGTGAAAAATGAATAAATAATAATATAATAGTATAGAAAATTTAATGAGAAATTTATTGTTGCGTGTAAATATATTAAGTTTATTTAAATTCTTTACCATTTACTAAAATTCTTTCCGGAAGGTAATAAATTCTGATTTATTATTAAAGTTATGGAAAGTTACAGATTCTGGTTTATTTATTATTATATTTCCGGAAATGAGTAATTTTCCGGAAGAAATATATTTTTATTCAATTAAAGTTGAGTACCTTTCCGGAAAAATATATAATTTTCCGGAAAGAAATAAATCAAATCAGAATTTCTGAAAGTATAACTATGAATATTTAAAACTTTCCGGAAAGATCAGAATAAATCAAATCAGAATTTCTGAAAGTATAACTATGAATATTTAAAACTTTCCGGAAAGATCAGAATAAATCAAATCAGAATTTCTGAAAGTATAACTATGAATATTTAAAACTTTCCGGAAAGATCAGAATAAATCAAATCAGAATTTCTGAAAGTATAACTATGAATATTTAAAACTTTCCGGAAAGATCAGAATTTTTACTTAATTATATGTAATTGTGAATAAAAATGCTCAATTTTTGAACGTTAATATACGCTTTATTCGCTATTGATTTTAAAGGAATATTAGAAAGAAATAGGGGGAAATCAAAGAATTTATCGTTGCTTTAGTTGCGGAAGCTGTGCGAAATTAATAGGTAGGAAAGAACACGTAAGCAACATTTTAGGCGGCTGTCACTGTGTTAAAAAATAAAAATTTTGTAATTATTGTTGCCTAGTCTTATTTAAAATGGTATTTTTTAACAAAAGTATAATCCTTTCTAGAAGATAATCGAGTATAAACTTGCTGCAATAAAATGAAAACCAGTGAAAACCAGTATATAAAACCAGTATACTTTTCCGGAAGAATATATTTATATTTAAACCTTTTCCGGAAAGAAATATAATAAATATACTAACTGAACAAACTTTTCCGGAAACATAATATAGGTAATAATAATTTTTCCGGAAACAATATATACACTTAACCGGAGGAATAATTATATACTATAATTAAACCTTTTCCGGAAAGGAATATAATAAATATAACTGAACAAACTTTTCCGGAAACAAATTTAAAATAAACTTTCCGGAAGAAATATAAATATATATTTATAACTAATTAAACTTTTTCCGGAAAGAAATATAATGCATCAATATAACTCATAGTCATTATTAAATTTACCCTTATTTATATAAACTTTTTTTTTATTTTTTATTATTTTTCAGACGTCAAACTTGTGTCTACTAATTCTACTGTTTATCTTAATACTTAATTTCGCATAATTAATCGCCTTTTTTGATCCATTGGGAATTCTACTCATATTTTTTATTTAAATATTTACATATTTTATTTATTTTATTTGTTTAAAAATATTTCAAAAAAAAAATTATTTTTTGTAAATTTAACTAAAAACAGATGTTTTTAATTGAATATTTAATTTAAAAAATTATTTTTAGAAAATTTTCTTTTTCTTTTTAATTTTTTAATTAATTAGACAATAGGTATAAATTGGTCTTTTTTGGGTTAAAATTAGAAAAAAACATCATTCCTTCTTTACATATTTTCTTTAAAAAATTGCCGAAATCGATCCTCATTTTCCGCTTAAATTTAAACCCAAAAATAAAAGATGATAGCCACTTCTCAGCTTTAAAAATAAATTAAAACTGTTTGGATTGAGTTGGAGGGGGCGGGAAAATTTTTTTTTGGTTAAAGCAAAAATTTGTTTTAATTTCTGAAACTAAACAAGACAAATATAAAAATGAGAAAAAATTAAAGTAAAATCAGAATATTTTATTTTTGTTAATTTATAATGAAATTATTTGTTATATTTTTTAAGGAAAATTCCGTAGAATCAGAATTGAATTAAATCAGAATTTGCAATTTTCTGTAACTTAAACTTGAAAAAGAATTACAAACCTTCCGGAAAGAAATAATAAAATTAAAATCAGAATTTACAACTTTCCGGTTAAAAATCAGAATTTACAATTTTCCGATTAGAAATCAGAATTTGTAAATTTTCGGTTACAAATTAGAATTTACAACTTTCCGGAAAGGTTTTTATTTTAAACAGTATAAAATCAGAATTTAATACCCTTCCGGAAAATACTTATATTAAAGTATGTGTTTATTATAATACCCAATCCTTCATAAATTAGCATGGGGTTAATTTAAATTTAAAAATCTATTTTTTCAAAAAAAATTGGAAAAAATCTTTTTACATAAATAATTGCGTTCCTCTTTTTCTTCATTTTTGTTTTCATTTATTTTTTTAAACAAAAACTTTATTTTTAAAACGCTTTCCCCTCCAAACTCTCCTCTCTCACTAATTAAATATTACTAGAATACATGTTGAAAAGTATAAAGGAAAATTTAAAAATACACTAATTGGCTCTCCAGCTCTGTTCGAGGAAGTTTATTTAAAAAAACTTGACTTGACAAAAATTATACGTGTGTAGAAAATTATTGTTTCTATGAAAGTAAAAATATATTCCCAAATAAATGTTTCAGTTTTTAAACTTTAAAAATCCTTTCTTTCAATTCTGATTTTAACTGTTTAAAATAAAGACCTTTCCGGAAAATTACAAATTCTGATAATCGGAGAATTACAAATTCTGATTTGTATCAGAAAATTACAAATTCTGTTTTGTTTTGAAAAATTACAAATGCTGATTTGCAATTTTCCTTATTTCTTTCCGGAAAGGTTTGTAATTTTCTTTTGATTCAGGATTGTAAATTCTGATTTTATTAATTATTTTCTTTCCGGAAAGTTGGCTGTAATTTCTGAATTGTAATTATTATTTTTTCCGGAAGGTTGTAATTTTTTTTAATTTTAAATTCCGGAAAATTACAAATTCTGATTTATGTTTCATTCTGAATTCTATTATTTTTAAAAAGAAATGTAATTTCACAATTATTTTTCAGAATTTTTGTAGACATTTTTTATTTAATATCATTTTTAGGCATTTAAATCAAATTAGGATTAAAAAATAAAAATTCGCTATTTAAGGAAAACAAACTTTCTGAAGGAGGGAGGAGATGAGAGCTTGTCCCTCGAGGGCGTAAAGAATTAATAACAAAAAATGTCAAGTCAATCTCCACCCTCTTAAAAAAGAACAAAAATCACTGCTCCACCCTCAAGATTTTTTAAAATTTGTTTTAAAAATTTATTTAAATAGCTCCAAAACACTATTTCGCGTCAAAAGGAGAATAAATATCTATTATTAAAAACTTAACGGAATTGTAAATTCTGACGTCCATATCTTATAAAAATTACAAATTGTAATCTACGTAAATAAACGGTTTTTCCGGAAAGTTGCAAATTTAATTCAGAATAGTTGTGAATTCTGATTTTACACTAAAACTTTTTTCTCAGAAAGTTGTAAATATATTCTGATAAACGGTTTTTCCGGAAAGTTGTAATTGTAATTCAAATAAACTTTTTCCGGAATTGTAAATTTTAATGCAGAATTTTGATTTAAAATTAATTCTGATTTCACATTTAAAACTTTTTTCCGGAAAGTTGTAAATATATTCTGATTTTTTTCCCTCTTAATGCAAAGTTCTGATTTCACAAATTCTGGTTTTATAAACTTAATTTCAGAATTATATTTTTTATTTCTTACAATAAGATGATAACTCACACTTTATTTTTATTAACAACTTTACTGGTAATAATACAACCACAAGCATCGTTTTTAAGCAGTAATTATGCCCAAGCTCTGCCAGTGTCAATGATGAATGTTTTCTCATACAACAACCCTTTGAGCGCCCTCTTCCGAAATACAGAATTTAATAGCAGAAACAAAGTTGGTGGATTATTAAAAAATATATTCTAATTATAAGGACATTATTCCAATTATAAGGACTATTCCAATTATAAGGACATTTCTCTCTAATTATAAGGACCTCTTTAACTATAAGGATCTCCAATTATAAGGACATTATTCCAATTATAAGGACATTCCTCTCTAATTGTAAGGACATCCCTCTAATTATAAGACAAGGCTTCAATTAGAGAGGGTGGGCCTATCAATGTTCAAGTCTAATATTTTTTTCTAACAATACATCTTTAAACAGCCACTATTTTCTTCATCAGAATCCTTCTCTAGAACAGAATTAAGAGAACAACAACACCAACTACCAGCATTTAATAATAGAGAAATACAACAAACACGAGTGAAACATCCAATAGAAAAACAAAAAACAGAAACAAAACTTGGAGCATTAAAATTGTGCCCTCCTGGTAAAAAAATTTTATTTTTAATAAGTACCGTATTCCTAACATATTCCGGAAAGAAAATTTTCAGTAAAGCATCTTGACATACATAGTGTAGTGGGTTAATTGTTGGATCGTTCCCAGAAGGGGTTGAAGGTTCGGTTCCTACCAACGAATTTTATGTTTTTATTTTTTAAATACCGTATTCCTAAAAATATTCCGGAAAGAAAAAATTCTCCGGAAATTTTTCCTTCAGGCATGTTGACATGGTGTAGTGGGTTAATTGTTGGTTCGTCCCCACAAAGGGTTGAAGGTTCGATTCCTACCGGCGAATTTTTATTTTTTGACTTCTTCCCTAACCAAAAATTTTTTTTTAATTTCTAACAGCTTAAAATATTTTTAAAAAATTTTTAAAAAGGTGGCCGATCATTTTTCGAAGCGTTTGAATTAGCCTGTCCAATGCGGAAACGAAAGAAGCGGCACACAATATTTGGGATAAGTACACGATTTGAAAAACCAAAAAATAATATAAAAATAAAGGAAGATTATTTTGATGATATAGAAGAGGAAGACAAAGAAAATTCACAAGAAGACCAAAATAAATTAAAATATAGACCAGCAAATATTAGTGAAATTATGCGTATATGTTGTGTTAATGGATGTGAATTTACTGACTTTTTTCCACATTGTGGTCCTTTTTCGACATGGTGATTAAGAGAGAGAAAAAAAAAATATATTTTTCTTTTTTTTTTGGTTATTTTTATTAAATGGATTTTTCTAGTCAGTTAAATACGCTCTTAACTTATCTCACACATTTATCCAATATTTATATTAGTCCTAACTAATTTATTATTTTGAGGATAATTGAGGGTTGCCAAAATAGACAGAAAAGATCGAAACGGGCGAAAGATATTTGGCCCGAAAAAAAAAACTCATACAGGTCACAGACTCGACAAAAACAAGCCCGAAAAGAATGCCTCGAAACTGTCAGCCCGATTCGAAAATGGAAACCCTAATTAAGATAAAATCCCTTCCCGGTTCCAAATCAACTTCTGGAGTAACAAAAGGAAGCAGACTGAAAAAAGAGATGATTTTTGAGCGTATTTGTTTACTTTTTTTTCTTCATGTTTGACTCTAAAACGGATAATAAATTTTTAGTGGAGTGGAGATATAAAAAAAAATACAAAATATACCACCAAAACTAGACCCCCCGCCCATCCCCCTTCCCAAAAAACAAATTTTTTAAAAAATTTTTTAACAGACAACATAACAGCATTTTAAATAACGAAAAAAACAAAGATTTTTTTAACAATTTCTTGACCTTATTTTTTTTCAAAACATTTTTTTATTTAAATTTAAACCTCTCTCCTTTCTTTTCTCTTAAACACTTTCCTGAACTGGAGGTTCATAAGCATCTGGACGACTTTCAATAACCTCACCACTTGCTGTAGTTATAGCAACTTGTCCACCACCACTTCCAGCACCCTCTCCATGCATATCCAAAAGTTTTCCAAGTTCAAATTTTGGTTTTTTCAAAATTTTTACTTTTCGAATATAAACGTCTTGAAGTGGATAGAAATAAGAACAAGACTTTTCAATGTCTTTTCCAATAGAATCAGGAATTAATTTGCTAACAACTTCTTTAAGATCGCATGAAGAAACCTTTAAAAAACTTTCTTTATTTTTAAAATTCTGAGATAAATTGCTCAAGTTTGGAGACTATTTTTATTGATTCATAAAAGAGACCACGGGGACACGCCCAAAACAACACACGGCCATAACAACGCAAAGCCATAACTTGGTTCAAAATTTCCAAATCTTAACAAGTTTAGTATTAAACAATTTCTCTCATCTAGCTAAAGAGATTGATTATAGCTTTGCGTTGTTTTGGCCGCGTGTTGTTTTGGGCTGTACGAGACCACGTGTTGAGGACAATTGGTCCCATGATCATAAAGAAAACAATTTGAGGGGGAGTAAAAGAAATTTAATAAAAACCTCGCGATGAATAATCTCAACCATCCTAGCACGAATTTGACGCACTTGAGACGATTTTGCATAGCTAGTCTTTTTCACTTGGTTTGGAGCTTTCTTTGTGAAGCCAATACAGAACAATCGAAGCAAATAACCATCAGTTGTTTTTACAGCAACATTTGCTTCAATCAAAGTCTAAAACATTAAAAGGTAAAAAATGTTAAGGTTTAAGCAACTTACATGCCACTTTTTGACAATAGAACAAAGCTTGTCTCGAGTAAAAGTCATTCCATGGAAATTCGTCAAACAAACTTTGCCTTGAACCTCTTCACAAATAAGTCGAAATTTGCGAAAGTCAGCTTCGGTGTTGTTCAGATCACCAAGAGAAACTTCATAAACGCGGCCCTTGAGGAAATCGCTCGAAATTTCTAAAAATTAATGGTGTGAGAAAGATAGGGTATTTTAAACAAGTTCAGGTAGAGGCGCGGATTAAAAGTCAATGGACGGGATCGAGATCTTAAATGTAAGTCTGGAATAATAAGGTTTGACCTGAGTAATATACTGGGCCTTTAGTCCCAAAACCCCAAACTTGGAAAAACTAAGGTGAATGCTAAATCCAAGAATCTCAAAAGATCCTCAAATTCCGGACTCTGGATTCAGAACACGAGATTCTAACCTGGACCCAGTGTGAGCTCTAATGAACTAAAGGAATTACAGGGTTCAAACCAAAAAATTTCCGAAGGATTGAGAAATCCAAGAACCTTAAAAAATGCTCAGAATGTGGACGATGAGTACATGACACTCAAGGCTCTAATAATAAGCTGTACCCTGTGTGAGCTCTACAGAAGGGATACACAGGATTCGAACCCCGAAAAAAATTTCTGAGGGATTAGACTTCACATTCCCAAGACCCATTAAAGACAACAAAAAATACTTGTTCCAACAGTCTTATTAACAAGCGTCTTTCCAATATAACGAGTTGCAAACATAGCAGGAGCCTTGATGTCATACCAATCTTTGCGTGTGAAGGGATCTACAGCCTTCTTCTTAGCTCCCTTCTTGCCCATCTTCTTATTCTTTCCAACTGCCATTTTTTGAGAAAAAGACTTGGATTTGTTTAAATCAGAAAATCTAAAAGGGTTAAAGTTAGGGTAAAATTTAAGTTCGTTCCCTCCTCTTAATTCCCCTTCTCCTTCCTTAATTTGTACACAATGGCCAGACTTTCTTTCTCCCTCAATTCCATTCTACCGCTGTGTACAAATTAGAGATCGAGCTGGAACTGGACCAAGGCCTGGGGTTTTCCTGTAATACAGGCCCAGGATTCAGTCCAGGTCAAGAAATCAAACTCCAGAGACCAGGAACAGGTCCATGCTTTCAAAAATCTCGATCTCTAGTAAAAATTAAGGAAGGGAAAAGAATTGGGAACAAACTTGAATTTTACCAAAGTTAGCTTTCTAATGAAAAATCAAGTAAAAAATAAAAATCTTTGACTGCAAAAATCTAGAAAAATAAAAGAAAAATGTAGAAATCGTTTCGAAAAATTTTTTAGACAGAATGCCAAATTAATTATTTTTTTGAATTTTGACTATTGATTCCTTTCAAATTTATTTTTTTCCTTGTCAGTTTTCTGGAAATTTTTGTTGTTTTTTTGTTCCAGTTTTTGTTTAATCTCTTAAAATCTTTATCTTCTCGCAGTTTTTCAGGTTTTACAATGACAGAAAATAACGAAAATTTTGACGACAAAAAGGAAGCCGAAACCGACACTTCAACAGCTTTATTTGATTCGTCTTCTTCAGAGCAACAACAACCTCAAATGACTTACAGTCGTGAAGAAATGCTTGCTTTGAGAGACGCGAGATTGAGTAGACTTAGACCGCCTGAACTTTCACGAGATTTTGACAGGTTTTTCTTTTTTGGGTAATATTGCAGGGATTGGGCCGGTTTATCCGATAACCGAAGCAAGAGCTCTGAAACAGACAATTTTTCGAATCCGAAAGCTGATCATTCTACCCGAAACCGAAACCCAATCCAAGAATTTTTACAAAATCCGACCCGAAATCCTACCCGACTTATCATCTCGTCTTATCCATGTTGAAGAGCCGGACCTCGCTATAAGATAACCCCTAGGAGCAGTAACAAGGTTATAATTGTCCTTACATCTCCAAACATTACAGCACCCAAAGGCTGACACCACCAGCTTTTTTTAAACTGTCCTGTCCTAAATCGTGGGTGGCGTCTTACATCACACAAACATTTCAGCACCCAAAGGCTGGTCAGCTTTTGCATCTTAAACGCATCTTAAATGAGGGATTTTATATTTGGGATCTCTTGTAGCTAACAATAAGTCTATGACTCTAAAAAAATTTTGTTGTTTAGTGATAAGGGACTCTTCTCTCCTGATAAGTGGGTGCAATATAAATGGCAATGTGAAGGCGTTGAACCTCGTGGAAGGCGTCGAAATAATAATAATAATAATTCTGTGCCGGTTACGGGCAGTAATGCTTTGCCGTTGGCTTCAATGTCAGTTGGGACAAATCCAAAGACTTTGAGTTCAATATTGGAATCTACTATAGCTGCAACTAAAAATGATGATTTTTTGGACAATCACCACACTTTGTTGTCACCACAGAGACGGGGATTTTCTTCTGGATGTAAAGCGGCATCTCCTCCAAAGTCGGGTAAGAAACGATTTTAATGAGAGGATTTTTTGTTCTATTTTTAGGATATAAGAGTATTTTCTTGGATTCTCAGGGAAGAATTTTTTTTTGAGGTATGAAGAAACCGATGGCTTCTTCATTTTCTCCCTTTATTTGTCTTTTGTTTCACTTGTATTATTTTTTTTGAAAAGACTATTGAACTCGAAAAGAGGGGATTCTGAACTTATTTTCCCATTTATTATCCAAAATTGGTCCCTTTTGATTTATTTTTTCTACTTCCCTAAAATAAGACAACAAAAACTAGGAAAGGAATGAAAATGGATTTGTTTCTAAAATTTCTAAATTCCCGTAAAGAATTCCCTAACCTTTAGAAATTTCCCTAAACTTTTCATTTTTCAGCAGACAAATCTCATCATCAACAACCATCTTCTAGCCGTTCCCGTTGGCAAATTAAAAATAATGGAATTGACTTTAAACCTGCTTTTGTTTGTTTTCTCTTTAAAATTAGAAAAAAATTTTTTTTTCAGCAAAAGAATGCTCTTGAAGCGAATTCTCGTTCAAGCCGTTCAAGTCAAAACAATACGGTTAGTAGTGGTAAAGAAGTGGGACATTCAACTTCTTGGAATACTAGTGGACATTCGAAACAAGGAGATAAGGTTGTTAAGGTTATATATTTATTTTTACTTTTGTATTTGGTTGACATAAAATCTGAGTTTGGATTAGGTTGAATTCTGATCCGTTGTTAACAGCGAAATTTATTTTTCCACACTTGTAGACGGCCTATGCGTAGTCTATTAGTATTGACAATTTTCAACTGAACCAATAACTTACACTAGGGGGTTTTTTGTTTCAGTGCAGGATATCCGAAAATATCCCCTCGATCTTTTTTATAACCGATTTTTGGGGTTGGAAGAATTTAGCATGATTACTATTACTTATACCCGAGATCCTTTTCCTCACTGACTATGCCTTTAAATTATAAAACAAACAATTTTAAATTTAAATTTTTTTAAGGGTCGTCGCTTTGGTGATAGAGAATTTAGTGAAAGAGAACGTACGCGTAGCTCAAACACAGAATCTGAACAAGTTCCAGAATGGATGAATGCTGGGCCAACTTCTGTTTTTGATGTGATTGAATTGAAAGGATTTGATGATGATGAAGAACAACAAGAACAGCCAGCAACTGAAAAAAGTATTTTTTTTTTAATATTATTGAGGGGGTGGGGGTATGTGGGAGGGTTATGAGGTTCCAACTGGTTCCCTTTTCTGATTTTTAGGTCTAGGAAATAATTAATTGGGTCAGGATTATCCTTACTAACTAACATGAGTTGTTTCAAAAATTGGATACACCTCTACTTGTTACACGTTTTTAATAAATATGGTTGACCACTGGGTGTGTGTAGGGCTGTTCAAACGATCTGCCTAGCTAGCAGATCCCATCCAAAGACAGCCCCCATTCATTTCCTAGCTCAAAGGATGTATCTTTAAATGTCAGTCAAAATTTTAAAAAATTTCTTTTTTTTAAAGAAAGAAAACGTTCCAAAGGAAGAAAAGATTCTAATAATGGTAATAATCATCTTAAAGCCAGTTCTGAAACTTATACAGGCCCAACAACACAAAAATCATCTTCATCATCATCTCGTCAAAAAAGGCATTCTAGTGGAGATTGTGCACCAAATAATAATAATAAAAATAATTCACGTCCATCTTCTCGCAATAAAACACCTCAAAGGACTGATAGTTCATTTAGTAAACAATCTTCGCATTCTCCTGTTAGGGTTATACAGGTTTTTTTTTTTAAATTTTTTTTTAATAAATAAAGATTAGTGGGAGTTGGAATAACCTATTTAACAATAAGTATTCTAGGTAATTGACTTTGAGTTTGATTTAAATTTTTTAGAGAGGTGTAAAATTTTCTCGTATTTTCATTCACATTTGTCGAAATTTGGGGGGTCTCTCAGTTATTTTTCTTGTGGACTTGATATTCTTTTTTTTGAATATTCATTTACACAAGGAATAGGTCGATTATAGGAAAAAATCATGTCCTCAAATGTTCTTCTGCTATCGGGGAACCCAAACCCAATTCCTTATTCACTCGGATATTGTTTTGTTTATTTTCCTTAGAAATTCGGTTTGCTTGGTCTTTGTGGCTTTTTAAAAAACTAGGCTTTGATTAGAACAGAAATTTTATTTTAATAATAGGGAAAAGGGGTGGTGGCTTCTCAAGTGATAAAAAATTAAAAAAAATTCCTTCTTTAAACTCTTAATTATTTGAAAAGACTTTAAAAATTTTATTTTTTTCTAGGCAGCAGATTTAGAATTATCAATACTTCGAGAACATCAAGAAAAACTTGAAAAAGAAAAGAAGTCTTCATCAACAACAAAAATTGAAGATTTATCCACAACTTTTGATTTATTTGCAGCTTTAGGTATACAACCACCATCAAAAGAAAAAGGAGGAAAGGATAAAACAACTTTGTGTGAAAATAAATTACCAAATTCTGATGCTGAATTTGCTGCTTGTATTCTTGGTTTGCCTATTGATCAAATTACTAAAATTATGCCTAATGTTAGTTTGAAGAAAATTTTTTTGTAAAATTGAGTTTAAAAAAGTGTGGGTTTTTAGGATAAAATAATTTTTTTTTGGGTTGGCATGACATGTGGTTAAATTTTGAAAAATCCAAAAAAAATTTTTTTCTTTATTTAAAATAATGTTTAAAATTTTTGCCAGTTTATTGTTAATTAGTGAATAATAAATTAGTAAATTAGGAAAGGTTGAGAGAAAAAATGGTAGTCAATTTTTCAAAAAAAAATTTTTTTTTGTGATCAATAGGGACAGCCAAAATATGCACGGAAAATAGCCAAATATGCGCATATATATGCACCGAAAAAGCCTAAAATATGCACCAAAATATGCAAAATTTGCCAAAATATGGACCAAAAAATAGTTAAAATATGCTTTAAAAATTAATATTTTAATTTAAAAACACTAATCTAGCCTTTAATTTTACATTTTACGAGCACTTCTAAAAGATTTAGTTGATTTCAAATTTCTGCAAAAAATCCCAAAAAATTTCTCAAAAATATTTTTTCAAAAAATTTATATAAAAAAATTTTTTGACCAAAAAATTTCAAAATTTTGGTCAATTTTTGGCAAAATTTTACAAAAAATGCCAAAATATGGAACAAAATATGCAAATTTTGCCAAAATATGCACAAATATGCAAATATGCACGAAATGGCCGAAATATGCATTAAAAACCGGGTCCTAAAATGCTCGTACCTATGTAAAAACACCATTTTTGGGCTTCCCACTTCAAGGCATATCTGCATACAAAACATGCATTTGCATGTTTTGGCTGTCCCTAGTGATCAAGTTTCGGATAGAAAAATAAAAATAAGGTCTGGTTCTCGTCTTTCTTTAGGCAACCTGATCCATTACTATAGTGGATATGTTTAGACGGCATCTCCAAAATTAAGAAAAAAAAATTTTTTTTGTGCCTAGTTGGATAATTATTTAAATTTATATAAAAAATATTTTTTTAATTTAAAGGTTATTCCATCAATAAATAATAATGAGTCAATACAACAGCAAAAACAACAGCAGCATCAACAACAAATAGGAGGAGATCATCAACCAACTACAAGTCGTTTACTTCGTTGGCAACAAAAAGCAACTACAACAACAAATTTAAATACAGCTGCAATATCTGAAAATAATTTAAATAAAATTGGAAGTGGAGGAGATGAAGAATTGAAAAGTTTAATAAGGAAGGATTTGATGATGATGAATAATAATAATGAAGAATCTACTACTAGTAAAATGAACAAACGTTTGTGTTTTTTAAATTTTTCTGTGGATTTTTTCTAGCTTTTTAGGTGGGAATATAGGTTGAGGGGATTATTTTTTTTAATTTTTATTTGGAGGCTTTTTTTTTTGGGGGGGGGGGGGTTTGTCATATAGGGAATGAATCAGTTTGGCATTATCTCTTTTTGTCATTAAGGGCGTTTGGGCCATTACATGATCATGTATTTTAGAGGATAAGGATCGGTCTTTTGCCAACCCCCTAAATATTCATCTTTTTTTTCTCTCTTATTTTAGTTATCTTTAACTTTTCCGGCTACTTTTTTTCTGGTCTATTCCATTTATTATACCTTTCAGATTTTCCAGAAATCCTTTATGTTCACATATTTTTCTATTCTGAAAGATTTTCTAAATTTTCTTTTTTCTTTAGATTTGTTGTCTCTTCGAGCAGCACAATTTGTTCCACAACAACCTTTTGTTTTTAATCCCAGAAATTTATCTTCATCACCAGCTCCATCTTTTCAACAACAACATCAACAACAACCTTCACCAATTTTATCTCAACATCAACAACAAAATCAACAACAACAACGTCCAGCTAGTGCAGAATATTCTTCTCGTCTTTTTGCTTCATCATTTCCATATCCAATAATTGATCAACATTGTAGTCCACCACCACCTCAACTTACTCAATTATTTAATTCTTCGGGAGCTGCGGCATTTGGTGGAGGAGGTGGAGGACCAGGAGTACCTTCCTTTGGAGGAGGTGGAGGACATCATTTTGGAGGTGGAGGAGGATTAAATCCTTTTGGAAGTGGTCAATTTCCTGGTGGAATGGCAGGAGGTCAATACAACAATCAACAACAACACCATTTTGGAGGTCCTCATCATCTTAACAACAATTTTGGCCCACCTATACCTCCATATGTTCCAAATATGCCTTTTACACCACCTTCACATCAACAACAATTTTATCCTCCGTTTGGTGTGCCAACTGTGGGAGGAGGTCCTGGATTTGGAGGAGGAATGGGAGGAGGAGGTGCTGCTAGTGGTGGAGGAGGAAGTTTAACCTCAAACAATTCTTCTGCTATTTTACAAAAAATGTTTGCTGAAGCAAAACGTAATGAATTGATACAATCTCAATCTGCTGGAAGGGCTATGATGGTAAGAAGAAAAAAATTTTTTTCTTGAGAATAAAGGATAAAATATAATTTTGGCTCTACTTTAGGATATGTGTGGACTTTAAGATTCCCATGATTGTTTAGGCGTCCCATCAGATTTACATGTCTCGAAAAATTAGTCAGAGCTCATTGGACGTATCTCAATCCGCTCTAACAAAGTGGAGGGGAGGGGTAGGAAGTTTAAGGAGGTGGAGGAAGTAGGGAGGAGGTTTAAGGAGGTGGAGAAAGTTTTATGAAAATATCTGGGTCCGGGGTGGAGAAAGTTTTATGAAAATATCTGGGTCCGGGGTGGAGAAAGTTTTATGAAAATATCTGGGTCCGGGGTGGAGAAAGTTTTATGAAAATATCTGGGTCCGGGGTGGAGAAAGTTTTATGAAAATATCTGGGTCCGGGAAAAATTAAAGTATTGATCTACAATCAAGTTCCTCCACCTCCCCATCCTCCTCCACTTTGTAGGAGCTTTCAGCTGTAAGATCTGTCATTGGACTTATGAAAGCTCAAGTGACACATGTCCTAATTAGAGTCATATCTTTCATTTTGCAGATTGGTGGTCCATCTCAACATCATCCTCTTAATAACAATTTTGCTCCTCAATTACCTCCATTTGCTCCAACAATGCCGTTTAATGCACCACCATCTCATCATCAACAACAACCATTTTATCCTCCATTTGGCGTGTCTGGGGGCGGCGGAGGACTTGGAGGAGGACCAGGATTAAACAATCCAAATATTCCTCCATATCATCCAAATCGTCAACAATCACCTTATCATTTAATGAATTTTCCTCCACCACTTGTAAATACTCAACAGCAACAACAACAAAAAACGGTAACAACAACACATCATCAAAATTTGCTCAATTCACCTGCCTTTATGCCAACATCGGTAAAATAAATTAATAATTTAAGTGATTTTAGCTTCTGGACCTTGGCTATAGATTTTGAACTTTACTTAAGAAAAATTCCCTGATATTGACTCTAGATCCTGGGTCAGGGCCAATCTCTAACGTTTAATCTTACAAAGGAGAGAGTGGTGGACAAGGATTTTATGATTGTCTTCCTATCTCTTGGAAACGATGGATACTTGTCCATACCTTTCAAAAAAAGTGAGAAGAGGAGGGGATATATGGTTACTTGTCCAAACCTTGCAAAGGGGAAAATGGTTGCTTGTCCAGACCTAACTTATGATAAAAAATTTTACAGGTAATGCGACAAATGTCAAAAATGCCTGGAGGTGGTAGTTCTGTTAATAGCGGTGGAGATTCAGCTAGTGGAGGAGTCGGTGTTGCTGTAACTGTTGGAGCTGGAGGAGGAACAAGCAGCAATATTTTTGCTACTTCTGGAGGTAGTGGTGGTGGTGGTGGCTTAACTTCAAACAATTCTTCTGCTATTTTACAAAAAATGTTTGCTGAAGCAAAACGTAATGAATTGATACAATCTCAATCATCATCTGGAAGAGCTATTTTGGTAAGTTTAAAGAAACAAAAAATTCTTTTTTTTTTTGGGGAGGATGAAATAATTTGGGTTTACGATTATATAGTTTATTAACAAGAATCTGATATTTTAAAATATAAAATGCTCAAAATTGTTGGGGTTAAAGAAATTTTTTTAAGGGAGTTTAGGATTATTGATGACGGGTGTATACTGGTTCGATATCCCTGACTTTTGTTTATCGCGGTTTTAAATCCCCGGTTTTCGGTTCAGATCTGGTTAACCATCCGCCACCAATACTAGAGTCACGGGTAAAATTTTCAGGGAGGCAGCGTAACAGGGGCAGGGCGGGGAATTTTCTAAAAAGTCTCAAATTCTCCCCAACTTTTGAAGACGGGTCACAACTCTATAGGCTAGTCTCTTAATTGTCTAAAATATTTTTTGAATTATTTTTTTCAAAAAAATTTTTTTTCTTAATATAAAGGGACGTGATCCATATTTGGATGTTGGAATTTTGACAACATCAACAGGTCAAGAAGCTCAAGGTGGTATTAATATTACGACGACGACGACAACAAACCCATCATAAACATTAAATATATTTTAATTATTTTTTTTTCTTCTTCTTCTTGCTTTTATTATTATTATTATTTAATTTTTTTTTTTTTTGATTTTTTCTCCCTTTTAAAAAAATCTTATTTTATTTAAAAAAATTTTTTGGATGAGAAAAAATTTTGAAGTCGTCAAAAAAATATACATATACGGAGCACACCTCAGTTCAGTCTGGGATTTTTGACAATTTTGGATACTCTGGCTTTTTTCGGAGTTCAGTCTGGACAATATAACTCATCCCCAATGGTACCAGGAAAAATTAAAAATTATCAGCCCCTTCAAAAGTTATGGGGCGTGCAACGAAACCGAGCCCCCCTCAGACTGAAACGAGGTGTAACCAAAAAAATATATATGAAATTTATTATTAAAATTGTGATTGTCCACAAATATATTTTACTGGCTTTTTTTTTCTTCTCTCTATTATTATTATATTGTTTGTTTTAAAAAATGAAAATTTATTTCCTTCATCCTCCCTCAACTTCCATCCTCCCCTTCAACTTCCATTCTCCCTCATCTTCAAAAAATAAACACCTCTCTCTTCTAGGGATGGCGGATCCTGGGAAACCCTGTGGATATCCCGAGCTGATCTTTTTTTTTCGGAGCTTGGGAGGGATATCCAAACAATATGTGGGCGAAACATGTTTCTGTTTCGTTAACGAAACGATTTTTTAAATCCGAAAAAATTTTTGAGCTTCACCCATACGTATCTATTAAGGATCCGCCAAACTTTTTTAAATACTTCTTTCTCGTCCTCCTATTATTATTTTTTTTTGTTCACATTTGGAAATATAGTAAAGTACCGTTATATAAAAAATAGATTTTAGAAAAAAATCTTTCTTTTATTATTAAAAAAAATTTGATTTTTTTTGGGTAAAAAATGGAATTAAAATTTCAAAAAAAAATTTTTTTTTGTTGCACATATGTAATATTTTAAAATAATATTGAAATAGAAAAATATTTCACATTTGTATGAAGATTCAGAATTAAAAAAATAATATTTTTGACAAGAATATTGGGGGGGGGGGGGGGGGAATTAAAAGAATTTTTTTTTTTTTTTAATTATTTATTTCGCTACTATCCCCTCCAAGGCTGTCAATATCAGCATTTAATGTTGAGGGGCTCTGTGCTGCTATTTCTGAAGATCCGGTATTCCGTCGAGAGCGCATACTTCCGGTACCACTAATTGATCGAGCATAATCAGAAATCTAAATTGTGTTCTTCTGATATGTTTAATTTGAGGGTTCTGATTTGTTCTGGTTTTAAATTTCTGATTTGTAAAAATTCTGGATAATAAATTCTGATTTGTTCTGATTTTTAAGATCTGATCTAAAATTCCGATTTGTTCTGATTTATGAAAATTCTGGTTAGTAAATTCTGTTTTGTTCTGATTTTTAAAATTCTGATTTTTAAAATTCTGATCTGTTCTGATTTTTAAATAGTAAATTCTGATTTGTTCTGATTATAAAAAGTCTGGTTAGTAAATTCTGATCTTTTCTGATTTTAAAATTCTGATTTCTGTTCTCAGTTCCCTGTTTTTTCTCTCCTTATTTTACAACTTACTTTGACATTTCCTCCACCGGGTACATGAGTTATATTGTCGAGTGAACCAACTTTAGAGTTTGCCTTTACTTTTACAGGTTCATTAAATATCTATCAAAAAAATTAAATTAAAATTCTCCTTTATTTTAATTAAATACTTTATTTTGCCCTCCCCCAGGTTGATGCCCAGCATTAATAAGTGACCCAACTTTTGCCTCAGCCTTCCAAACTAATTTTTCTGTTGGAATCTTTTTAATAAAAAATTATTATTATTAATTTCCCCTTAAATTTTGGTTTATTCTGATTTTAAAGTTATGGTTTTGAAAATTCTGTTTTAAATTTTGATTTTAAAATTCTGATTCTGAAAAAATTCTGATACGAAATTCTGGTTCATTCTGATTCTAATTTTTTTTTTAAATTCTGATTTTATTTCTTGTTCTGATTAAAAAATTCTGATTTCAAAATTAAGGTTTTGAAAAATTCTGATCCGAAATTCTGGTTCAGTCTGATTTCTGATTTTGAAAAATTCTGATTTAAAAAAATTCCGATTTGTTCTGGTTTACAAATACTGATTAAAAAATTCTGATTGGTTCTGACTTTTAAAAATTCTGATCTGAAATTTTGTTTTTTTTAATTCCTATTTGTTCTGATTTTAAAAAATTCTGATTTAATTTTATTAAACTCACCCTCTTTTCACTCTTCGGAATTATTATTTCCGATTTAGCATCAACTCTAGGCCTTGCAGTCTCTCTAAAATTCAATTTCCTCTGCAAAATGCGAACATTTCCTCCTAAGGGCGTGTGATCCGCATTAACTAGAGAACCAACTTTGGGGGATGCAACAACTTTTAGAGGTTCATGGAAGATTTTTACTTCGCTGGGAGTTGGGGAATGGTCCGTTATTGAATTTACTTTGCTAAAAAATAAAATTTTTCAGAAAAATTCTGGTTTTTACCTCTTTATGTGAGCATACCGCCTATTAATTATCCTTGGGGGCATACTTGGAGCGCGATTAATAGCAACACCGTTAGAAGCATTTCCAGTACCATTTTGTTTAGTTAGTGTTGAACTCCCTGAAAATATATATTTATTTTTAAATAAAAAATTAATTTTAAAAAATCAGAATTATTTTCAGAATTTGTTGGAAATCAAAATAGTTTCTGAAATAATGGGTTAACTATAGAATTATGATTTTATTTTTGTGAATATTTTAATAGAAATTTAAAATTCTAATTTGTAATTATTTTAATTTCTGATTTGTAATAGTACTATTTAAATTCTGATATTAAATTCTGATAATAAATTCTGATTTTTACTTTTGTAATTTGATATTTATAGAAATCGGAAATTCTTATTTGTAATCTTTATTTGTAGTTTCTGATTTGTAAATTCTGATAAATTAAATCAGAAAAGTATAAACCCCAGAATTTACATACCAGAATTTTTAAAGTTGTAGAAATTACAAATCAGAATTCATAAATTACAATATCAGAACTAAAAAATTACAATTTGTAAATTCTGATTTTATTTTTAATTTTAATTTCAGAACTAAAAAATTACAATTTGTAAATTCTGATTTTATTTTTAATTTCAATTTCAGAACTAAAAAATTACAATTTTTAAATTCTGATTTGCATTTGATTTAGAAATTACAATTTGTAATTCTGATTTTTAATTGTAATTTTCTGATTTGTTATTTATCTGATATAATTGTAATTTTAATTTCAGAATTAATTACAATTTGTAATTTCGATTGGGAGCATTTAATTTGTATTTCAGAATTTAGAAATTACAATTTGTAAATTCTGATTTGTATTTTTACTTGTAATTTTTAACTGTTTAGGTCTATTTACAAATTTAAATAAAAACCACTCACTATTTCGACTTATATCTCTATTATTTTGTTGAATTAATTTTCCATTTTGAGAAGGATTATGTCTAGTATCTGGTATAGTAGAATTATTGTTGTTGTTGTTATTAAAAGGTTGGGAACGTGGAATTGGTTTGGCTGAACTGCTTCGCATTTTTGAAGTATTCGAGTGGATAGTTTTACTTGAAAAAATTTTTTTTGAAAATTTTTTTTGAAATTTTTTCAAAAAAATTTTTTAATAAAAAAAGAGGGAGAATTTCAATAAATTTAAATTATAGTTAAATTCCCATGGTTACTCCAAAAATAAATTATGGAAACTTTTTCAAAGTTCCTATCAAATTTTAAACTTTTTATTATCGACTTTTATTAAAAAAATTTTTTTTAAATCTTATTTTTGTCAAAAAATAAGTAGAAAAGAGCGTTCGCGACAATTTCTGTCCTCAATCACTTGCCCAAAAAATAATCTAATCGAGGGGGAGGAACATATTTACTCTTTTTAGTGGTGGAGTGAGGAAAAATAAAAATATACGAGAGCAAAAACTAATAAATAAAAAAAATTGGTAGAACAAATAATATCAAAAAAAATAATATTAAAAAAAATTATGAACGATTAAAAAAAATAATTTGTAGATAAAATAATGTATAGTAGTTGTTATGAAATATTTCTAGTGACCAGAATTCTGATTTGTAAATTTCGGTTTTTAATTTGAAAATTCTGATCTGTAAATTCTGATCTTTAATTCTGATTTTTTTTTATTCTGATTTCAAATTCTGATTTGTAATTTCTAAATTTTGATTTGTAAATTTTGATTTTTCAGTTCCGATTTTTAATTCTGACTTTAAATTCTGATTTACATTTTAAAATATTTTTACTCAACCAGAATTAATGAGTAAGGTTAGAGTAAAAAGAATATACCTAATTTAAAGAGAATTTAATTTATTACTAATAAAACGAGAGAATTATTAAAAAGACATAATAAAATTTACAGGTGGTCAATTATTAAATAAAGACACACACTTAAGGATAATTATTAAAAGGTTGTCAATAAAAAATATTTTTTTGCATGAAAGTAGAGAGTGAATCGATGAGAAAAAAATTTTTTTTTACTTTCCAGAAAGGCACAAAAAATGTAAAAATGGCGCGGACGGCCTTTTCTTTTTTGCTTCTTCCCCTAAAGGCGTTGGAAAGCAAGCAATATATTTATTTTATAAAATATATGGATGTTTACGTAAATATGTGGATGGACACTTTTTTTTGTTTTCTAAGAGGAAAACCTTTTATTTTTTGATGAAAGAAAGGGTTCTTATGATTTACTCAAAATTGGATTTTTTTTTAAATAAAATAATAAATTTGGAAAGATTTATAGAGAAGTTGAAATTATTAAAAAATATTTTTTAATTAAAAAAATATTTTTTAAGCCAATTTGCCAAGGATTAGCCCTGCCTGGAGCATTCCCGTTAGGCCGGAAGTTCCGGAATTTTTGGTTCTGGTTCCGGTTTCGGTCAAATTTGCGGTTCTGACGAAGCACTAGCCTTGACGCATTTAAAAAGTGGAAGACGGAGAGAGCGGAAGGCAAAATAAAAAATTCCAGAAGAAACGCGGAAGCTCATCCTTGCTGTTTTATCCACTAAAAATTAGAAAAAGAATTGATTTAAAAAGGATTTAATAGTATTTAAATAAGGAATAAAATATTTATGATGGGAAAAAGCAAAAGAAAAAGCTTCTGGATTGTACTAATTGAAAGCATATTTAATAGAGTATGTTTGTATAGGGAAGAGGGGATAGCTGCGCATTTAAGTGCGCGAAAAAAAAGACTGGAAGAAGGGAATTATTAAAAGAGAAAATTAAAGAAGCTTAAAAATTAAAAAAAAGTTGGAGCACTTAAATGTTTGTATTTATTCAAACTTGTTTCAACCTTTCCTTAAGCTTTTCATTATTCATTCAGGGTTTTATGTTGTGAATTTAAAAGAATCAGAATTCTGGTTGGAATGGAATAAATAAAAAATCAGAATTTGAGTATTTTTGTAAAATTAAAAAGCAGAATTCTGGTCGATAAGGTGTGAAAAAATCAGAATTTTAGAGTCAGAATTTTTAAATCAGAATTTGTAAATCAGAATTTCTATAAATCAGAATTTGCAAAAATCAGAATTTGTAAAAATCAGAATTTGTAAAAATCAGAATTTTTAAATCAGAATTTGTAAAAATCAGAATTTTTAAATCAGAATTTGTAAAAATCAGAATTTTAAAAATCAGAATAAACCAGAATTTTGAATCTGCAAAAGATCAATTTTTAAATCAGAATTTCTGTGAAAATAAACATTACTTCAACCAAGTTTAAACTTAAAATTTAAAGTATGACCAAATATTTAAATAATATTTTTTGCTCTTTTAAGATCAATTTTTAAGCAGTATTTTAAAGATTTAGATGATAATAGGAATAAAAAGGAAAATTTTAAAAATTGAGAGAAAAGAGAGAAGAATGCCCTCAGGGATTTGTTTGTCAACTAGGAGATTTTTCTTCCAATTTGGCAGCATTTTTGTTTGTGTCCCCCCTCACTCATTTCTGTTCCACACACAAAACCATTTAAGATTTATATCCAAAATTTTACACCAAAATGAGCACACAAATATATATATAAATTTTTGGATGTATTTTGGACATATAGCTAATGAGCATTTTCTCTCTTTTTTTTCTGTTTGTTTTACTTTTTAAAAAATTTTAAGGAAAAGAAAAATTATTTCTGTGATATAATAGGCTTGTGTATATCCTAACCTATCCCTTGTCAAATTCTTTAATCTGCCACTTATCACAATAGAAGGGAGAAGAAAAAGGAACTAATCATAACCCCTTAGATATCCCCCTCCCTCGGTTATTGTTTGGATGTGGTAAGAAAGATGTGTGATAAGAGAGATAAGATAGAGATCCCAGTTGAAGGGTGTGATAAGATAAAAAGCTCAGTTCCTATAAAATATGATAATACAGAAATATCAGTTTCTAGGATGTGATAAGCCCGAGAGTTTGTGTGACCTAGAAGACTTATTCACCCTAGGCCACATGACAAAATAAAGATGACAAGATAAAGAGCTCTATGTTCCTAAAATATGATAAGACTGAGATCTCAGTTCCTAGATAAGCCAGAGAGTGTTGACCTAGAGTGAATAAGATTTATTCAGCTAAGTAACTTGCTAATAATCACCCGCTATAACCACATTTCCTCTCATATTGTTCCTCTCGCTGTTGACTATATAGAGGGTTAAAAACGTTGATTAATATATAGGTTTTATATAGAGGGTTTAAAAAACAGGCTACCTTTCTCGATACAATTTTGGCATTCGATTTCTATCAGAAGATTCACTTGATGTTTTATCTTCCTCATCTTCGTTGTGTTTAATTGAATTTCTACTCGAATCTTTACTTGAATTGTCATTTATTGTTGTTGGAGTCCCCCCATTTTTGCCTCTACTAATTGCTAAGGATGCACGTCTTTGACTTGCAATTCGTAATTCTCGAAAACGTTCTTTGTCTGATTGTTCTTCTGGGACTATAAACGCTGCTAGACCGCTGAAAATATTGGAAGGAGATTTATGGCAAAATTAGTGTGATGGGAGCAATACTCTACAGAGAATTGTCCTAAAGAGTTCATTATAGGAAAGGAGATTCTGGAGTAATCCTCTCCTGTAGTCCGAAGGAAAGGGATACCAGGGAGGGGACGGGTTACCCGAAACTCGATACCCAACTTTTTTCTCAACCCGAGCCGTCACTGGTGTATCATCTTCTAGGAAAGTGGCAGTAAAATCGAATTTTGATTGACCGATTCTAAATGGTTTTGAGCTACACTACAATCCTCTCCAAGCTTATTTCCTTTTACTCGGAAAGAACTTTTAACTTTTCAATACCTGAAGGTTTTAGCTACAGAACCCAAAGATGTAATACTCAATCTAGGCAAAGAATGCCGATTCCCTGGGAGATTTGAACCAAAATTAAAAGAGTAGGAAGAGGGTAAAGCATTGTGACTAGCTGTAGATGCACGCCTTCGACTTGCAATAAAAGGAAATGGTTGGGGACGAGGACGAGGCATTTCTGTTTGGGTAGAGGTTGATGATTGAGTTTGTTGGTCTTCTGTTTCTTTTTCGTTGTTAAAGTTGGTCTGTTAAAATTATTAATTTTAGATGAGATTTTTTTAATTTGACTGTTAAGATAGGTACACATTTATTTGGGAGGTTATAAAATTTTTGGAGTTAGTATCCGATAGGAGCTATAACGAGAATCAAGTGTATTTTTTAAGTTCAAGCTTAAAACTGTAAAGCAGCTGGGCTATAGCTATTTCTCTCCTTTAGCTAGTGCAAGAGGTTATTCGGCTGCTGGGAGCGAACCAGCATCTTCTTAGACCGGACTGATGTGTTAGCCATTACACCACGCCGCCTACTGCATAGCCTTAGGAAATAGAGACTTATTTACTTAAGTGTGAGCTCAGCGAAGTTTAACCCAAGCCTAGTTGTTACCCGCCTATCCTAAATTTATTTTAATTACATCGTCTTCTTCTTGTTGTAATTCTTCCACCTTCTCTTCTTCTTCTTCAACCTTTTGAGAATTTATTTTGGACTGATTAACGTCCTTAGAAGAATATTCAAAAATTTGAGGTATTGCTGGAGTAACTCTAATAATTGGTGGAGATGCAGGCAATAAAGAATTGGAAGGAGTAAATGGAGGTCTAAAAAAGGGGGAAAATTTATGGAAAATAAAAATTATGACAAAAAGCTTTTTAAAAAATGGAATTTAAAATGAATTTTTTAAAAATGGGTATTTTTCTATTTTTTTTGTTACCAAAAAATTTTATTTTACGCTTGTATGGTTAGGTTGCGAAAAATAAGCTTTAATAATATTGTAGCTATTTTTAAGTTTAAGCTTAAACTTAATTTTTTAAAGTTTGTGCTTAAAACTTAATTATTAAAGTTTAAACTTGAATGTTTTAATTTAAACTTGAATGTTTTATACTTAAAACTTGATTTTAAGTTTAATTCTAACTTGTTTTTAAGTTCATGCTTTAAACTTATTTAAATTAGAGTATACTCCGTTTAAACGTCTAATGTTATTGGGGGGGGGTTATACAATGAGTACAAAAAATACTACAAAGACAATAAACAGAAGGAAAAAATTTTTTTGAAATTAGCCAGATTTTAGAAATTAAAATAAAAATGTAAATTTGTGGAATTGCCATAGACAAAAAGAGACGAAGAAAAATAAGAAGCACACGTGAATTGAAGCGAAACTTTTCTTCAAAAAAAGAAATAAATATTTTGGCTGTTTAAAGAAAGAAAAAAGAAAATTTTTGTTTCATTCCGTTTATAACTAAAATTAGATTACCTAAATTAAACTAAATGAGTATTTAAATTTGGAATTTTTTAAAAAAATTTTAAATTTAGTTTTTGGTTTTTTATGACGAGGAGGTTAAAATAGGAATTCTTTAAGGTAATGATTTGGGGAAAAAATTAACAAAAAAATGCTATGCCTAAAAATAGGCATAATTTGGAGTATAGGCAGTTTTTTGACCAAAACTGTTTTCTGTTTTGAATGGAATAATTTTTATTTTATTTTTATTCTATAGAAAATTCAATTCTCTATCGAATGGTACCAAAAACAAAAATAATGGTTGATTTACCACAGAGTTATGGAGCTAGCTTGGGGCTGCGCCCGTAACGCTCATGCAGTTTTTTGACCAAAATTTCTTTGTTTTAAACCCAATAATTTTTATTCTCGATTTATTTTGTAGCAAATTCAATTCTCTATCGAATAGTACCAAAAGCAAAAACAATGGACTATTAAACCTTGAATTATGGTGCAAGAACTAACTCGGCTCCTAAGTCCTCTGTCTTACACTCATTTAATAGAAAATTCTTTTTCAACCCTTACCTAAACCTAGCAACTTGTTCTTGTACAGCATTCTGCAAGTTATCCATCATTAAAGCATTCCTGTTTAACTCCTCAGAATTAGAAGAAATATTACTTGCAGAAGAGTGTCCTCCACACCTTGTTAATTTTAATTTTGAGGGGATTTCCTCCATAATAAAAATTTTTTTAAAATTATTTAAAAATTAATTTTATTTATTTTTGGCAATTTTTGGGGTTATTTTGAATCCAAATTTAGCCAGTATTTATATTCCTCATTTAATTCTAAATCGGGGGGTTGTCAACATTTTATAGCGGAAATTAAAGCTAAACTGCCTAAAATATTTAATTAAAATGGTAATAGCCAACTAATAAAAAATAAAAGAGGGCACATCTGTTAGGAGACTTAAAGTTTTGAAGAGGAAACTTAATCGAGAATAATGAACAAAAATTGGATGGACCAAGCTTCCATATATTATCTTTTGTGGTAGGAATATCTTCGGATATTCGGAAACGAACCGTAAACCTTTGAACCGACAAGCTTCTGAAGCTTTTAGAAATCAATCACAAAATTGGAGAAAATAAAAAATATTTATTTACATAATTTATTAAAAAATGCAATGAAAAATAAATAAAAGTCAAATTTGGAGGATTCATTGTGAGATTAACAAGGGTCGTACAGCAACCTTTTTTCTTTCGAAAAAATATCTCAAAAATATAGATTCCGATAACCGATATTTCTATTCGGAATTTTCCATTCATACGAGCAAAAACAAAATTTCAGAGGTCAAGATAAGGAACCTTCATATTTTTTTTAAATAAAAATCAGAAAAATCAGAAAATATAAGAAAAAAGCGAGATAGACTTTACAAAAGAAAATATTTTTTTTTATTTTTAAATTTTACAAAGTACAAAATAATCTTTTTTGGCATTTATCTCTCAAAGAATTTAGTAAAGAACAAGGTTCTGAATTTTTGGGCCAATATTCTTCAGAGACGATTGTTCCATTAGCATATTCTCGAATATTGAGCATTTGTTGATCTGTTGATTCTGTCAGGGTTACCATACTTTGAATACTGTAAAAAGAGAGATTAGAGAATATTTTAAAGACTAAAAGATTCTAAGCTTCGGGTATAAGAGCGAATACATAAACAAGAATATAGCGTCCCTAGTTTCTGTGCGAATGGATCATAAGGGCAAAACTATTTGCAATATTATACATCACGATGATCTGCAAGTGCGGACACAAGAATAAAAAGACCGTGAAAAAGTCGTTTATATGGAAAGTATATAATATAGGGAGTCAGGTAATAGAATTATAAAGTCGACTAAGATTAAGTAGCTAAAAAAGGAAGTAATCCTTAGGAAAACTTAAGATTGGGGAAGAATACTGAAACCCCAGAAAAACTGATTTGATATTGGTGTGTTGAACTCGCGCTCCTAATCAATGATTTACTCCTATAATCACTCAAAAACATTCAAAAAAAGTCTTCCTTACGTTGAGATCCCTCCCGAATTTTTGTAAAAAGCATATTCAGCCTTTCCTTGTTTATTAGCCTGTACAGAATAGGAAAGCTGTAAATCCATTGCAATTCTGTGCATTCCATATAGCACCAAAGATTCTGCCAAAGATTCAGCCAAATGATGTTCGTTAATTAATTGCTGCTGTTTTGAAGTAAAATTATTTTCTTGACGGGGAATTTTGGGTAGAGAAGGTTGACTTTCGTTTTTAGAAACATTTGGAAACATTTTATTATTTATTGAACTTGCTGTTTCAGCTAAGACTTGAAGAGGGGTAGAGGGAGGTTCTGATGTTGAGGGTGTTGGTGTAGCTAAAAGTGTAGCTGAAGTGAGGCCACTTTTGCGTTTTTGATGCTATAAAGGTGTTAAAATGAGTTTTTAATTTTTTGAAATTTTTTTAAAATTTTTTTTCAATTAGTAAAATTTTTTCAAGGTTTGGCGTTTTTTGCGCACACAAAAGTTTTTTAAATGTTTAAATTATTTCTCACGGTTTTAGTTGTTGTCGCATATCTGTTTAAATCAGAAAAACATTGTTTGTTCATTTGTTGTTCTGATTGTGTTTGTGAAAACAAAACTTGTTGTAATGCTGTAGCAAATGTTTCTGATGTTGTTTGTTGTTGTTGAAATGTTTTCGAAGGGGAATTGATGTTTTGTAGGGAAATGTTATGTTGGGAAATGTTTTGTTGTTTGGGAATGTTTGTTTTAGATGTTTGTGTTGTTAAATTATTTTTATTTCCATTCAAAACATGTTCATCCAAACATTGTTTATTTTTTAAATGTTGTTTGTCTATTTCTTGTTCTGATTGTTTTAATGTTTGTTGCTGTTGTTGTTGAGCTCTCTGTACCGCTGCCATCCATTCCAAATTACAAAGCCAAGTTGCAAAAGCTTGTTGTTGTTGTTGAAAATTCTGATTTATGTTTGTTGAGGGAAAATTCTGATTTTGTTGTTGAAACAATTCAGAAGCAGCAAACAAGGCAAACATTTCATTTAATGTTGTTTGTTGTTGTAAAACTTGTTGTTCATTTGTTTGTATGTTTCTCTGCTGTAATTGTTGAAGCATTGCACTATTTTCGAGTTGTTGCAATCGTGATAGTTGGTTTATTGCAGCAGCCTAGAAAAAAAAATATTTTTGGGGGGTAAAAAATTAAAAAAATCTTTTTTCTAACAGTTTCTAGCCTCGCAAGAATCTGAGGGTCGAAAGGCAAATTTTGTTGTTGAGTCATTTCAAAATTTAAATTATTAATTGCTTGTTGAGGAGCTTCAGAGCCATGTGCTGGAGACAATTTGCCTTCTTTTTGTTGCCGTTGATTTTGTAATAAAGCAGCAGTTGAATATTTTGTAAGGGAAGGGGTGTTAGAAGGAGATTTTTGAATATTTGAAGGTGTTGTTTGGACAGGAAAATTGGGCGGGGAGGTAGATGAGGATGAAAGGGAGGAAGTAATTGAAGGAGTACTTGATGTGGGTAACCCAAAGAGAAGGTTTTGGTTGTTAATCAACTTATGTTGATTTTGTAGAGTTGAAAGATGAACAAGTTGTTGGTGGGATAACTAGAAAAGAGTAAGTGTAGGTTATGCAAAAACTTTGTTAACAGGCAGGAATGACCCTAAGCCTTACAGAAGCCACGCGATGACTCTCATATAGTCTCAACCCTCCTATAGTCAGCTGGATCCCGTATGGATCTTCTATTTCTTAAAGAAAAATGAAAGAGCCAGCAGCTATCCTAACTCCCCCCGGAAGCTACAGAGGCGATGACACTCATCTCTTAACCTCTTATAGCCAACAACTGAAAGAGCCACCTTTCCTACTCTCACTATATAGTTATAAGGAATTTCGCCACTCCTGTTATATCAACATCCAACGGAGAGGGTTATTTTGGGAGGTTGGGTTGGAGCTAATTTTCGGTCTTCTTTAAAATACCTCAAATTTCTGGTCAGCATTCTCCCCAACACTTTGTGGACATTTCATCCCATCCTCATTCTCTTCCAACTTCAAAAGTGTCTGAATAGAGAGGGCAGGACCCATTGGTTGTTTACCCCTCTCTAAAGCCGAATTGACTTCAAAGTGTTTTTCTTCCTCAATTCCTTCTCCTTTAATCATTTGCCGCTTCCCCTCAGCAAATAAAGGAGTATTGCTTCCACTATGTCCACTACTGCAATACTCAAAACCAACAGAATTTTTTATATTTTCTTCCCCCTCCTCTTCAGAACTATTATTTTCGCTAATATTGCTGCTATTACAACTACTCGAATTTGAATTTTGCGAATTTTGGCATTCTGTAGTATTTTCCAAATTTTCAATTTTTGGCTTTTTCTGCCTTGAAATTTTACTTTTTTTGTTGTTGTCCCCGTTGTTTTCCCCCCTCATTCTTCGGGGTCTTTTAAGACGGAAAGTTTCTTCTCCGACAAGGTCGGAATGGAAGGCTTTTAGATGCCCCCACATTGATTTGGTTGAAGAGTCCGAACGCTTCATAAATTTGCCGCAGTGATTGCAGTTGACTGAAAGACCGTTAGGGGCCATATAAAAATGGTTCCAAACTTCTGACATTATTTGAGGAAGTTAAAATTTTTTTTAAAAATCTGAAAAAAATTAATATGAGAGGATAAATGGAGGAGGAAAAATGAAGGGGGAAAAGAGAGGGGATAAATGGAGGGGAAAGGGGGGGGGGAGGGGAAATGGAGGAGGGAGAGGGGGGGGGGGATGAAGGGGGGAGGGGGAGAAATAAATACGTTCCTCTATAAATTTAAAAATTAAAAGGGCAACTTGAGGGCAATAAAAAAATTTTTTTCTCTCTGCTACACTAAAATTCGGGCTCCCTTTTAAATTTAATTTTAAATCCTAAGGACCTCCAAAAATTTTTTCCAATAAATAAGTTTTTTATATAAAAATTATTTTAATTAAGAGCCAGTTTCAGGTCAAACCCTGAAAAATAGAAAAAAAGTTAAGTTTCAGGATTTTAAAGATAACGGGCTTATGGAAGGTACTGGAAAGTGGTTGAATAAAGGAAGGAAGGGACTTGAGGATCCATCAAACTTCGAGATTCAAAAATTAGAAAAATCACAATCACGACATTTGGAACGTTCTTTTGGAGGCTCTAGCATGAAAGGGATCTTTTCAAACTCCATCTCCGTTTTTTATTCTCCTCAAGTTTCTTCAGCCTTATGTCTTCTGATTTTAAGCGTACGGAAGGTAGAGACGTCCGAGACTCTTGGTCATGAGTCTGACTGTCTGACTTTTCTCTCTGGAAGGGCTACGGAAGGGCCTTGGATCCAGTTTAAAAAAATTTTTTTAACGAAAAAAGGAAGGTTTCCAAAGGGCGAAAGGCTCAAAACAACCAAAAACAGTAATCCAAAAATGTTCATGATCAAAAAAATTTATTTTAAAGGATTTTTAGATTTGAGCAAACGGACAGTGTATTTATAAAATAAAAGAAAAACGGAGAAAGATGTTGAGAGGAAAGAATGAAAATGGGCGCGGGAAGGAGGAAAATAAAGTAGTAGGAGTAAAAGTGTCAAAAGGGATATGGCGAGCTTTTTGGAAGAATGAAGGGGAAGGGGGGAAGTGGGAAGGGGGAAAAGAAGATTGAAGGTTTGAATGGAAAAATAAGGCAAAAAGGAGGTGAAGAGAAGGGTGGAGGACCTAAAAAGAGGAAAAAAAGTGACGGTGAAGAGGAGGGATTCCATTCGTTTTGACTATTTTTGTTCTGGTCGTCCACTGTCCCGAAATGCCCGAAATGACTCTTTTCACTAGAAAGAGGATGTTGGTGATGAGGGAAAGGGGGAAAGTTGGGGGAAAAAAAGAAATAAAAGCAGAAGGAAGGCGAGGAGCAAAATGGGGATGAGGAAACAACAAAAAGAAGAAAAGGGCATTTGGGGAAAATGGGGGCTCCTCTCTCTCATTGTTGACTGGACGAGTGGTTATGGAGAGGTGGGGATGGTTGGGCGAATAATAGGGAGGAAGAAGAGGAAGAATAAAAGAAAAAATAGGAAGAAAACGGGGGCGGAAAAATGTGAAGAAAAAAATATAAGAAATAAAAGGGTTTGGCGGGGAGTGAATGAGAAGAAGAAAATGATGGGGGGAAATGATGGGGGGAAGGAAAGGGGAGAAGAAAAAAAATTTTGCCGCCACCACACACCCGTATGTGATGGGGTAAAAAGATGGGGGAAGAAAGGAGGAGAGGTCGAGTTACGAGAAAAAAAAAGATTGGGTGGGGCCAGAAGTGCGGGCAGTTAAAGATGGGGGGAAGGGGATGGGGGAAGGAGGGGAGGGGATGTGGTTGGCGAAGAGGGAGGAAACGATAGGGGTAAGGAGGGGGGAAGGAAAAAAATTTTTTGGGGAGGGTAATTTTGGCGGGTTGTTTGCTCAGGCAATGGAAGAAGCAAAAAAAGAGGATGGGTGAAGGGATGGGGAAAGGAAGAGGAAAATAAAGGGGAAGAGAGACTTGCGCGGATTTCTCCCTTTAAAAATTGTCAGACTGCCCTTCTGCCATCTCAAAGATTTTCCTACATCCACCCAAAAGTGCAATGACAAGACAGCTTTTTTGAGGTCCCTCATATGCCCTTTTTATTTATTTGACCTTTTTTTCTAGCTTCTTTTGAGGTTTTATAAATACTTCTCGACTTCTAGGCCTTTAAAAAAATTTTTGGGATCTTTTGTCACCCCAAAAAAATTTTTGGGATCTTTTGTCACCCCAAAAATTTTTTTGGGATCTTTTGTCACCCCAAAAAAAATTTTTTGTTTTAGACGATTTTCTCTCTAATTTTAGTTTAGTCAATCCCCCCATTCATCACTAGGATAAAAAAAATTTTTTTCATTCGAGAGAAAGCGACAAAGGGGCTCTCTTTTAATAGCTTCCGCTATTATCGGCTGAATGCAACGTAAAAATAAATGTCATAGGGAACGCAGCTGAAAAAAAATTTTTTTTTGTAGCCGACGACTCTCTCTCAATTTTCCTTTTTTGGCTTCTCATGCTCTTCCCTTTTGCAAAACTTTTTTTTTCTAATTTCCGTTTTTGTCGTTGTATTTTTTTATTGAGAAGGGGTGAATAATGATAGAAAAATTTCCTTTCTTTATAACACACAAGTGTTCATTAAAAGAAAAATATTTTTTTCTACAAATTGAGGGCCATAAAAAAGGTGCAAAGATCAAAGGAAAAATAGGTAACTTAATGGAGACTTGAGGAATTATTTTTTGGAGATTCAGTCGAGGCAATTTTTAACAGAGACCGGTCTGGGAAGGTTGTAGGGGAATCGGGATACATATCCCGAGAAATCTCGATCTGAAAAAAACTAAAGTTTATCAAAAAATGAAGAAATGGAGGTGGAAGAGATATGAAGAGAAGTGGATGGGAGACGAAGGGTGGAGGGGTTCTGATTTAAAAAGAAAGAGGACATATCCCGAAAAATCTCGATCTGATAACCGAGATTTTTTTTGAGAGTCTCTGTCCGGAAACCTGTGTGTGTCTCTATCTCTTGAACTAGCGATTATCAAAAAATGAAGAAATTGAGGGGGAAGATATGGAAAGTGAGGGGGAAGAGATGGAAATGGAGAAGAGAGAAGATATGGAGAGAGGTGGGTGGGAGACGAAGGGTGGAGGGCGGAGGGAGGTTCTGATCTAAGGAGGAAAAAGGAGAGGGAATTTCTAAATATTCTGACTTTAAATGAGAAGATAATTAAGGAAAGGAATCCGGAACTTATTTACTTTAACTACACACCCCATTTATTCGCGAGCTCAAAATGGTCAAAGTAAACCTATGGAAGTCGGCGAGACGCTTGCAAAATTATTTTAGTAGGCCAAATTATTTTATTTTTTACAAACATAAACACAATAATTACAAAAACAAACATACCAACGGTTGCTCTGGTTATTATCTGGCAATATAAACCCATTATTGGTTTGCGAATAAATGGGTAATTGGCGAATAAGTGTAACAATAATGGGGGGAGTCTCGCGAATAAATGGGGTGTGTAGTTAAAGTAAATAAGTTCCAGGAATCCTTTATTGAGGAAAATTCTTCAGATTCTTCATGGAAACTCCAAACCTCTCCTTTTTTGTCTTCAAAGGAGAGAAACGTGAAACCTGTGGGATACTGTATGAGTCATTCATTATCTCTCTTCTTGAGTAACTGAAGGGGAAAAGTATTTAATATTTGGAAAATTTGAAAGATTTAATCTGGAAAGGGATATTTGGCGGTAAGAAAAAAATTTTTTTTAAAGGAAAGAAAAAAAATTTTTTAAGCAAAGAAAAAAATAAAAATCTGTAAAGAAGACATGACGCCAGAAGAAGAATGAAAAAAAATTTTTTTTAGGTGAAAACGAGGATGGAACTGTTTGTGTGTGTTTCGCTCACAATTTCACTTCTAAATAAATATGAGGAGAATGGGCGGCAAGGGGAAAGGGGAAGAAAAAAAAGAGGGCAAAGAATGTTTGGGAAGTCTCTCTCTAAGGGGGGAAGGAAGGGCGGATGAGGGAGGACGGACGGATGGCGAGAAAATGGGCGAGACGACGACTATAACCAACAAAAAAAGGGACGGGGGCGGAAGAAAAGAAAGGAAAAAAATTGAGGAGGGGGGTGGGGAAGGGGGAAGGGGGGGAAGGAGGGGGAAGGGGGGGGGGGAAGGAGGAAATGGGAGCGGACAAAAAAAGAAAAATGCGGATGCTAAAAGGAGGGTTGGTTAGTGGAGGGGGTGGTGACAGCAAAAAGGGAAAAAAAGAAAAGAAAAAATAGGGGGCTGGTTGAATGGGAAAATATGAAAAAAGGGCAAATGGAGAGCCAAACAAAAAATATGAAAAAAAGAGGAAATGCTCTTCTTAGTTGGTGTGTGTGTTTGTTTGGGGACCGGTTGGACTTGGAAGTAGTAAAAGGAGAGAGGGTGGAAGACGAACAATTAACGAGCGGAGACAGAAGAGCGGTAAAAAAAAGAGGAAGAAAATGGGAGGGAAGGATAAAATGAAAAAGGAAGGGAAGGAAAATGCTGTCACGGGCGAGCAACGGAATTAGCTCTTTTGGAGGGTTGGAAAAAAGGAGGGGGTGAAAAGCTTGGAAGGGGTGGTTAATAAAATCCAAAAGATCTAAATTTTGGGGAATTTTTGTGGGAGAGATTAAAATATAAATGAAGTTGAGAGTCACGTAAATATTGAAAAGTAAGCCAGTCCAGCATTGAATTCTTAGCTTGGCAGGATAAATTTCTCAGAAGATTTTCTCAGAACCACCCAGACAGTTGAAGTCTTCCATCCTTTCTGAATGTAATTTGAGAGAAAAGGATAATAGCAGTGAGTGAATTGGAGTGAATGGGTGTGGGTGTATTTGTAGGGGGATAGAGGGATGAAGAAGAAATTGGTGAGTAAAATGTTTTTAGGAGGGATTCAAGAAGTAGAGCTTTAAGAAGTAGAAATTTCTTTCTTGTTTTGTAAACAATTCCGGAAATATATATTCCGGAAACTATTTTAATTGTTTCATTTGTTTTCCGATAATTCTGATTAAAACTAAAAACGAGCTTTTTGAACCTCCAGATTTTCTCTATGTTTAACAAAGCTCTTGTAACTCTAGTTTTTTTTTCGACCCGGAACCCGACCCGAGAAAAGTTTGAACACGACCTGACTTTTTTTCTCAACCCAACCCTTTCCCTTGTGCAAACCAAATTAAAGAGAAAAGAGAAACGGAAGTTGGAAAAGGATAGAAATGGTTGCTAATAAAAGGGATTTCTGACAAACAAAAATTGATGACATGCTTTTTAGCTTTAAAGCCATAAGATGACTAATAAAAATAAAAAGTAAAAGCACTTTGCTTTATTTTAAAATCTCTTTCAAAGGGGTTTAGTGGTTAAAAAGATGAAAAAATTAATTTTGAAAATCTGTAGAACATACATCTAATAGAAACATACCTTACAAGAGCACCGAAAAATAGAAGCGTGCTTCAATTAGAGAACTTACGGCATGCTGATATTTATACTCATTTTAAGGAGCACATAAAGATCTACAACTTTTTGTTTTGAAGCCTCTTCTCTAAAAATTAATCGAAAAGAAATAATTGATAAAACTAATTTAGCAGCCTCTGGCGATCTTTTATTCCGGCACTGTATTTATTTAAATTTAAATTTTTAAAATTTAAAAAATTGGATTGTTTTCTCCTTAAAAATAATAGGCCAAAAAACTAGTAGCTTTGCTAAACATAGAAAAAATCCGTTGGTTCAAAAAGCTCCAATTTTTAGACTAAATTTTTGTCTAAATCAGGCTTATTAATTACCCAAAATTATGAAAAATTTATTTCTATTTTATTTTTTATTTTTCCGTTATTTTTTATATTTTTCCATGCTTCTTAGCAAAAAATTTTTTTATTATTAGCTAACATTTTCTTTTTATTTTTCTAATTGTTTTCCCCAGTAAATTCCATTTTTCTTCCCAATCAGAATAATTCTGTTGATGGATTATTCTAGTAGATGGTTGTGCAAAATGAATTAACTCTTTTAAAGCAAAAAAATCATTTTTTTAAATTCTTTTTAAAAATAATAGGCCAAAAATACTAGTAGCTTTGTTAAACATAGGAAAAAACTGTTGGTTCAAAAAGCTCGTTTTTTTTGCAAACAATTCCGGAAATATTCCGGAAGCTATTTTAATCGTTTTATTTGTTTTTCCGGAAATTCAGATTAAAACAAATAAGGTTTTCCGGAAATTTAATTTTTATTCTGGAGATAAAGTCTGAATCTTCTCAAAATTGAATAGCTTTGCTAAACATAGAAAAAATCAGTTGGTTCAAAAAGCTCGTTTTTTGTAAACAATTCCAGAAAATATTCCGAATAAAAATTAAAAGATTTATTTTTATGCCAAAATATATTTATATTTATTTTTGTACATACTTTTAACACTTTTTCCTTCCTTTTTTATTATTCCAATATATATTTTACACATTTTTCTTACTCCCAAGGCAAAAATTAATCGGTAAAAAGTCAACCCTTTTTTCTCCTTTTATTTTTTTATTTTTTGCTTTTTTACCCTTTTTAAAAATGCCTTCCTATCACAAAAACATTTGCGAGCCTTTGACAGCTTCCTTTATTCGGCCAATTCAAAAAAAAAAGAAAATTGCTGGAAAAAAGACCATACGAAGGCAAAAATGCAAAAAATTCCAATTTATTTGGCGATTTGTTGCAGCAAAAAAGGGGAAACGGAAAAAGAAATTAACTAATTTTTTTCTTAAATAGTAGGCTATTTTTAACTATATTTTAAAGATTTTTTTTTCAAAATAATAGGCCAGAAAACTGATAGCTTTGTTAAACAATGGGTAAATTTGTGTTCAAAAAGCTCGCTTAATAAGCTATAGGCGGAATTAATAAAAAAAATTAATAAAAAAGCTCTCAGTTATACCCTATAATATTTTAATTTTGCAGAGATATCTTGATAGTATTACCTAATCTCTCTTAAGTTTTCAGAAATTTTGGTTATTTATTTACTGAGTTATGGATGAAAATGTCGAATTTTTCTAAAATTCGCCTTACCAACAAAACTTTTTTCTGCCAGGAACTTTTTGCTGACCATCACTTTTATAAAAATCTTATCTTAAAAATACGTTACCGATTTATTCTCTCATTTCAACCCTCAGTTTATGCCGGCACATAGGGCAATCCCCCGAGGAAATAGCCCCACGTCTTTCAGTATTTTTTCCTTACGTTTTTAACTAAAACAATTTCTTTTTTGCAAAATTCATCTCTATTTTTGTTTAGTTTCACCTAAAAAGCTTTATATTAACTAAAATAATTTAGTATTTTTGGTTAAAAATAAAGGAAATAATTTTTTATAAAGATGACATCTTGTCCCATTTTTTATTTTTCTTTCCTTTTGTTCTGATTTTTTAAAATCTTATTAACTATATATTAACTAATTAGGGTAACGGATCTCCCCTAATTCTTAATCCTTCTTAATCCCTCCTAATCCCTCGATATCAAAATCAACTCAAATCCCTCTTAATCCTCCCAAATCCTGTAGTATCTCCTCCATATCCTCTTGATCCATCAACATCCTTCTTAACCCCACAAATCCCTCAATATCTCCTCCATATTCTCCTAATCCATAATTCCCCCATAATTATTTTTCAGGGGTTTCCGGGTATTTAAAATTATTTATTTTATTATCCCCTATGTTTAGTTTTTATTAAGTATATTTTAGTTGCATTTTTAACTATAAAATTTGTTAGATAAAGATTTATTTTATTTATTATAGCTATAGATCAACGGGCGAGCCGACCCTTGCGGAATATTAAAGAATTGCGGACGCATTAAAAAATGCGGACATTTTAAAAATTGCGGACATGCTGAAAAGAATTGCGGACATAATAAAAATTTGCGGACATGTAAAAAAATGCGGACAAGAAATGCGGACACTTTTTTAATGTCCGCAACTTTTCTCTCTCATTGGATATCAATGTTGCCTTAATCAAAAGTCATAAAACAATTTTTTCATTTATTTTTATTTTAATTACTCAGATGCTTTGTAGAGGATATAATAGGGGATATAAAGTTGCCCTCTCTTTTATTAAACAAAGAAAAGTCCGAAGGAAGGAATTTTATGTGTGTGGTTATAAATTGACCACTCTCGGGGTGGGTTAAAAAATATAAAAATAAAAACTAGTCGATTCTTGAGCGAAAAAGGGTCAATTGCTGACAGATGAATAAATAAAATATTTTTATTTTTAAAATATTTCTGATAAAAATCTGTGGAATTATTGTGAATTTTTGATTTTTTTTTTGCGGGGAAGAAGGACTAAAACTTTGAATGGTTCTAACTCGGCCCAAAGTCATTTTGCAAGAAAACCCGTATCACTTCACAATTGAAAGTCGATGGTGCTCTATCGAACGGTACCAAAAAATATATCAAATTCGCAGTCACAATAAACGATGGTTCCTTGTTAGTGCTATCTAGCTCTAGCTAGTTAATGCTACTACCTAGCCCAACATATTTGATCACATTTTTAGACTAATCTGGATTTTGGATAGATAACAAGGCCTTCCATTCTTCCGTTTCTGACTTCCATTTCCGATTTCTTCCTCCTTCCGTCTTGTGTTCTTTTAAAAAAAAATTTTTTATTCCTCAACTTTTTTCTTTAAAATTATTTTAAAAAATTATTCATCTTCCTTATTAAACATCGTTTCATCTTTAAAATTCTTCCTCTTAAATGAATCACCCCAAAAACATTAAAATACCTACGTTCAACTCTGATCAAACGAACAGGTTGAAAGATTAAAATTTTCATATTTAAAAAATTTTTATTTTCTAAATTTAAATGACCTTTTTGGTTGGGGTACTCAAAATCTGATCTCCTGCCAATTTATTTAAAAATAAAAAGTTGATCCAGTGGGGGAAAATAAAAATAAAATAAATTTTCTCTCCCCCCCCCCCCCCTCCACAAAAACATTAAATAATATATATATATTTATTTATTCTCTCACTTGTCAACATCCGGAAAGCATTTAAAAACAAAAAAAATCCACCCGATTCCAATTCAGTCAACCTCCCCCCCTTTTCAACATTCAATGACCGAAACATTTTTATTTTCTCCCCCCTTTCGTCCACCACCAAATTTCTGAATCGATTTTAATGTGCAAAACTATTTGATTAAAAAAATTTGTCCAAAATAAAAATAGCAACTGTGAATAATTCTTTTCAATTTTATTTTCTTTTAAAAATTGTAAAATTTTAATCATATGGAGGGGGAAGGGTTGTGTAATCTAAACTTTTGGTCTATTCCTCTTAAATATATTTGAAATTGTCATTATTTGTATTTTCCAACTTTTCCGGTTTTTATTTTAAAATTAAACACAAAGTTTTATTGAAATAAATGAATGTGTTTTATATGAAAGTTTCCGGAAAAAATTGTGTTTTATATTAACTTTCCGGAAAAATTTATATTTTATATAAACCTTCCGGAAAGAGATGTATTTTATATTAACTTTCCGGAAAAATTTATATTTTATATAAACTTTCCGGAAAAAATTGTGTTTTATATTAACTTTCCGGAAAAACTTATATTTTATATAAACCTTCCGGAAAAAATTGTGTTTTATATTAACTTTCCGGAAAATAAACTGTTCTTAAGAAAAAAAATCCGGAAAAACTGTTTTGTTTCATTTTTTGTATTTTAAATTTAATTCTGTGGTTTCCGGAAAAATATCTATAAAATTAAAAAATAAATAAAATTGCCGCTCAAATTTCATAATAACTAGACTTCTTTATTTACAAAAAAATTTTTAATGGATTTTACTCTTAATTTTTGTCTAGTTTATCTATTTTCTAGTTTTTAAAAATGGATAAAAAACCTTTTTCCATTCGACGACATTCCCTACTTATGCCGAGAGACGAACAATCCGAACATCGTTACGGCCCGAAAAATGGAGGTTTTGCATTTTTTGGTTCCTCCTCTTCTTCCTCTAACTCATTTGGGTCAACATCAAACGGGGGAATTATTAACGGAAATAAACAACAAAATAATGAGGGAGGGCCGTTAAACAGTCTCCGTCGTTCTCTTAGGCAAATTAATCCGTTCAAAAGTCGCCTTTTTCGACTGCCAGCAACGCCTAGGCTTAGTCGGTCTAAAAAAGGTGTTTTCAAATATTTGAATAAAAATTGTTTTTTAAATTTAAGTTTTGGCAAGAGGAGAAGATTTTACTAATTGGAACTTTGAGAGGCCTAGCGAGGAAGATAATAATTCTGCCAATAACTCTTTTAGCGATAAACAAGGGAATTTTAGAGAAGAGTCAAGAATTAAATGGAAAACCCAAATTGGAACTAACAGAACTAAACAGGTGAACAATTAATTATTTTCTGGAAATTGTTTTAATTTCTTTACGGAAAATATTAACATTCCTTCATATTAAACAATAAAATACATAATTTTGTGTTTTCCGGAAAAATAGTTTTCAAGTCTATTTTCCGGAAATATAATTTAGTTATATTTTTTCCGGGAAATAATACGTATTTCTATATGTTTTTCGGAAATAACTAAAATTATTTATCAGGATATTGACCAATATTCTCAAATTAATCCTGGCGAAAACAATGACCTGGACGAATTTTTATCAATAATGGCTAAAATTACTAACAAAAATCAAATTGGAGGAAGCTGTCGATTACCTTCAACAACTGATTCCTCTATACAAAATTCTCAATTATTGGAGAAAAATGCAGAAAAATCACTCAAAATGAAAGGAGATACAGTAATAGGGATTGATAATAAATTTAGTGAATTTTACAATCAAAGCCAAAAACAATCAAAAAATGGAAAAACTAATAAAATACGAAGCAAGATTCCGTCGTTCGTAAGTTGTATTTTCAAATTTTGTATTTTCCGGAAATTAGTAATTTATTATTCTGAAGTAATTTATTTCCGGAAATAAATTATTAGTTTCCGGAAAATACATCTATTTCCGGAAAATATATATTTTCCGGAAAATACAATATTAATCTTCGGAATTATAAATAATATTAAATTAATTTTATTTATGCAGCATGATCCGTTGATCACCAAAAGTAATAACGTTGAATTGCCTAATCCTCCTATTAATAATACTAATCACTGCTATAATCAAAAAGAAAGTAATATTAAAAATATAAATCCTCAACAAAATTTAAATTGTTATAACATGTTGCCTAGCACACGCTATGCACCCGATGGGGAAATATACGCTGCTTGGTAAGCCTTGGAGAGGGACATTTTGATTTAAAAAAAAAATTTTTTTTTAAGTTGGCGTAACAATCATTATCAACAACCCAACAATTTTCTACCCAATCCTTCTCAACCACTACCTTCATCTCCTCCAATTCCCCAAACTCAATATCGCTGCCAGAGGCCTCAAAACCTTCCACTTATCTCCCCTCAAATAAAACCGGAAAAAGAAGGAAATTTCCAATTAGCGCCTAAATCACCTAGCCATTCAGCAATAACGTTGTTAAATATTAATGGTTGTAATAATATACAGCAACAACAAATTCGTTATGCTACTCCATATGTAGTTACTAATAATAATTATAATTTTCCTGCGACTCAAATACAAACACAGGTATTAATTTGAGTGATTATTTTGTATTTTTTTTTGTCCGGAAAAATATATATTCGGGTTTGTTTAGATATTTCCGGAAATTAATTATTTCCGGAAATATTTAATATTTTTCCGGAAAAATATTTACTATTTTTCCGGAATGTATATTAATTTAATTTGTTTCCTTAAATATAATTAAATATTTCCACAAATTAATTTAACTGAATATTTCCGGAAACAAATATACATCATTCCCGAATTATGTATTTTCCGGAAATATTTATAATTATTTCCGGAAATAATTATAAATAATTTTCCGAAAATAAAATGTATTTTGTTTAGATATACCGGAAATTAATTATACTTAATTTAAATATACTATTTCCGGAAATATTTAATATTTTTCCGGAAAAATGTTTACTTTCCGGAACTATATTTTAACCTCCAGAATGCTTCATCTTCAAATGCTAACATTATTCGTTTTCCTCGAACCCAACTTTTGCAGCGTCGTCGTTCAGCCGCCGCCAACTCACCCTCAGAAAATGCCCCACCACCTTTAGAAAGACATCAAAGACCTCAAAGATCTAGAAGTAATCGAGAAAAAAGTGCCGCCGATTGTGAATTTGAAAAGGACGAGAGATTTAAACAATGGAATGCTTGTTATTATGGAAGGGATATAGTAAAATTAATGGAAAGGCATATTAAACGACAAGTTGAAATTGAGAATAGAAGTAAAATGAAGCTGATAATGAATAAAAAGGAGGATGAGGGGAATGAAAATATTATGAAGGAGGAGAAAATCGAAAAATTATTAGAATCTCCTCCCCAAATTTTTAATTTTGAACAAGAATTATTTTTCTCAACTTTGAGTACTGAAAACGATAAAAATCAAAATAAATTTGTTGGAAGGAAGTGGATATTTAATAAATTGGAAGAAATTTTGAAGGAAGAAAAAGTTAAAGTTGTACTGCTAGTGGGACCTTCAGGGACTGGGAAGAGTGCTATAATTCGTTATTTAATAAAAAATTCGTATTTTGGGAGTAAACTGGGAAAAAGAAAAACTTCAAGTTCAACTCAACTAGAAGGACAGCAAGAACAACAAAACAACACTGTCGATTCCGGAATAGTTGTTGTATCCGCTATAAGTACAAATCCCTCACCGTTGGGCTCTCAAACATCTTTGAATGAGGAGGATTTTAAAAATTCTGATTTTAATAATTCTGATAATTCTGATTTTTATTTTCTTGGTCAGAATATTTGTGCCTTCCATTTTGCTCACCTATACGATTCTAAAAGGCAAGTAAATTTAATTTATATATATATAAATTTAAATTAAAATAATTTTAATTTAAAGTTGTTCTATTCCTGAGTTTATTCGTTCTATATGTGCACAACTTTGTGATTGTCCTCGATTAAAGAAAAGTTATGGGAAAATGGTAAAAAAAAGTTTAAATTGAAAATTGAGAATATAGTCGAATTTTACTTTAAGATTGGGCCTAGGATTAGAAAGTAATACCTTTAATGAGGGATGCCTCTTAGTTATGAGGCATGTTAAGGCCTCCTACTATCTGTCACAAGAGTTCTCAGTCCTTGGGAAATCTAGAGATATCCGAAACTGATTTTCTGGGAAGTCTCGACGAAATAGGATGGGTTACCTAACAAAATGACAGAATTACCAGTTAACTAAAAAAAAATTTTTTTAAAGACGTATATTAAATTAAGGTGTATCTGTTTAATTTAAATAAATAAAATTTAAGCTTAAAAAATTTTTTTAAACAATAGATAAGGTCAAATCCAACACTCCATCAACTTGCTATTGACCCATATTCTTCACTAAAATATTCCTCTCTCGATTTACTACGCAAATTAATTCTGGAACCTATCAATCAAATTTGTAGTAACGAAAATATTAAGAGAATTGATGATAAAAATGTAAAGGAAGATAAATCTTCAAGTTGGCATGATTCTTCTTCTAGTATCGGAAGTTGTTATGGCAGTAATTGTGGTGAAATTTTCTTTTAGAAAATTTAAAGGTTGCACCAGGATTTAGGCTGAATGGAACAATAGTAGTGAGGGAACACAGAGGGAATGTGTTTCTTCGCACTAGGTGGGAGGGAAACGTGTCCAGACTGGAGGAGAAGTTCCCTTCGCATTACTAGATAGGCTGAAAAGACATGCCCCTTTGTACTAGTATGAAGACTGAAGCATAAGTAAGCAACAAATTGGTGGGAAATATGTCTTGTAGGCAGGCTTGGAGGGAACCTTCTTATTAGTAGATAGGCTGGAGGGAACCTTCTTATTAGTAGATAGGCTGGAGGGAACCTTCGTTTAGTTGGTAGGCTGGAGGGAACCTTCTTATTAGTAGACAGGCTTGGAGGGAACCTTCTTATTAGTAGATAGGCTGGAGGGAACCTTCTTATTAGTAGATAGGCTGGAGGGAACCTTCGTTTAGTTGGTAGGCTTGGAGGGAACCTTCTTATTAGTAGATAGGCTGGAGGGAACCTTCGTTTAGTTGGTAGGCTGAAGATGAGCATGTCTTCGCACTAGGCTATGCTGGAGGGAAGCTGATTTATTTAAAAAATTCTCTCAATTTCAAAAAAATTTAAAATTTAAAGAAAGCACCACCGATTGCCCATCTACCAATCCCTATCATCATCAACAACAAAAAGAAAAAATTCCCCAATTTATTTTAATACTCGTTGATGGACTGGATGAAGCAAATTTCCACCAAACTGATGGAAATGAATCTATTGCTAGTTTATTGGGACGTTCTATAAATGAATGGCCAGAAAATTTGAGATTTGTATGTACAACATCAACTAATGAAAATTCAACCAAAAATGATTATTTGAATATTTTTGGAGTTGATTTGAAGAGAAAAGAGCTGGAAAATTATTTTAGAGTTATACAAATAGATGAATATAATTCTGTTGAGGATGCAAAGATTTTTGTGGAGATGATTATGAATTTAAACCCTACGGTCAGTTTGGCAACTTAACTGAAAATATTTGTGGGAGAATTCAGATTTTTGTTGTCTACATATAACAGGGATGGGTCGTCGGGTTACTAAAACCCGAAATTTTAAAAACCCAACTCGACTTTTTCCTCAACCAGACCCATCCCTGGTCTCTATACCAAAATTAGGATCTAAAGGTTCCTTATATCTCAGATTTCATGTTTTTAAGCTAGAGAAGAGACTAACTTCCCAATTTCGTCGCCACAGCTTTTTCGCCACAGTTGAAGATTTTCCTCAATCACAACAACAAATTAAAGACAACGATACCAATTCCAACAAAATTTTATTTTCCAAATTTGTGATTAATTTGGTTAATCGTGTCCATGCCAACTTCTTAAGCATCCATCTGACAGTTGATTTATTAGCGGAAGGGCGACTTTCGTTTGCTAGCCTTTCAGATGATGCTAATCTTTCACAGATTTATGGATTGTACTTTCGACATAAATTTTCGTTAGTTTTTATTAATAATGATAAAAAATACAAAAAAATACAAAATACAAAAATACAAAAATACAAAAAAATACAAAAATACAAAAATACAAAAATACAAAAATACAAAAATACAAAAAATACAAAAAAATACAGAAAATACAAAAAATACAGAAAATACAGAAAATACAAAAATACAGAAAATACAAAAACAAAAAAAATACAAAAAAATACAAAAAAACACATAAAAATAAAGAAAATACAAATAAATTTTCTTCAGATCTCCAGCAAATTTTAGCTCAAATCTTTCACCTATACTTAGCGTCTTAATTGCTTCACTTAATCCATTATCAATTGAAGAACTTGTTAATATCCTCAATATATCCTTTGATTCAATTAATTTGGAAAATATAGAATCATTAACAGAAAGGATAATGTCTCTCTGGCCTTTAATTGGAATAAACCCTTTTAATAAACAAATTGTTGCAATGCATTCCTCTCTGCGTGAATGGCTTTTAAATGATGGAAATAATACTGAATATTCTATTGATATAAGGTAATTAATAAAAATATCAGAATTACTTGTGTTTTTATTTGTTCTGAAATTTTCTTTGTATTTGTTTGTTTGTTTTGGACAAGAATTCTGATTTTGTGTTTTAGTTGTTTTAAATAATTCTGATTATTGTATTTTTGTTTTTTCAACTAATTCTGGTTTTTGTATTCTGTTTTTATTCTATTCTGGTTTTGTGTTTTTATTCTGAAATCAGAATTATTGTGTAATTCTGATTGTTCAAGATGTGTTTTAGTTATCTTAATAAATTAGGTATTCTGATTTTTGTGTTTTTGTTTTTTTAAATGAATAATTCTGATTTTTGTATTTTAATATTAATTGTATTTTTCTATAATTCTGATTTTTAAAATTCTGATTTCTGTATTTAAATACTCCTACATATTTACCATAGGAATGGACATATTCTTATTGCACTTTGGATAGTTACTACTACCCGAAGAAATACCCCAAAAGCTTCATCAGAACAGATATTCGAATTAGCCCATCATTTACTAAAAGCAAATCCACATAAATACGCGCAACCAGAATTGGTTAATTCAAAGATTGGGATAAAAATGCCTTGGGGGAGAGACGCTCAAATTAAGTGGTTAAAGCTAGCAACAGAAGAGGAAGGAAATGAAGAAATTAATAAAAATTCTGAAAGCGAGGAGAATAAGGAAGAAAAAGATAAAAGTTCAAAATTGATGGAAAATGCCCTTCTTTACCGTCCAAATATTTTTTATACAAATTCCAAGATTTCAAAACTTTTATTGTTAGCGGGTGCAAATCCAAATGCTCATCAGTGGTTTAATGGAGAGAGTGAACCTCTTTTAAGTGCATTTACACGTGCAGGGAATGTTGAAATGGTCCTTTAATTTTTTAAATTATAAGAGCAAAATTGTTTATCATATTTATCCTTGATCAGTTCCCCTTCTTAGGGCTGAATTATAAAAATAATCTGTCGGGGGTTTCTTGACTGAAATCGTATTTTAGAAATCATTGAAAAACCGATTCGATTTTTTCCCTCAACCCGGTCCATCACACTCGTTCCAATATAAAATTACACTCACTCAAGCAATAAGTCGTCCTACCTAAAACCCGGCAAAATTCAACTTTACTTCCACTTACCTAATGTGTTTTTTAATTTAGATTAAGCTTCTTCTGAAATTCGGCGCTGATCCTAATTTTGGAAATCCAGGACCTTTATTAATAGCCTTACAACATCAAAACTTTAAAATAATAAAAATATTATGTAATTTTGGTGCTGATCCTTTTAATAAATTAAATTCTGATGGAGACAGTCTTTTACTTTATTGTGTTAAGAATAATTATTCTTGTGATATTATTTCTGTTTTGTTAAATTCTACTGGGAAAGTGATGGAAGGCAAGCGATTTTTGAAATTAAAAATTTTTTTAAAATTTTTGAATTTTTTTTTGAATTTCAAAAAAATTTTTTGAAAAATTTTTTGAAATTTTTTAAATTCAGATCCTCATGAATTATTGAATTCTACAAAAATTTTTCCTCAGTCTTCCTCATCTTCTACCTTTTCTTTTGATAATACTGAAGAAATTAAATTGTTTAAATCTACCCAGAGTGAAGGAAGCGCGAATAAAAGGTAAATCAACGAGGCATTTGGTGCTTCAGCTACGGGAGGATTAAAAGCTTAGTTCTGGTTCTGCTCAAACTTGGGTTAGCTCCCTGTACCATACTCAGATCTTGGTAGACACAAAATGAAAAGTGTCCCATTTTGCTCTAGTTCCAACCAAAAATCAAAGTCCGAATCCAAACCCGGCAAAATCCCTAATAGAAAGAAGGGATAATCCTAATGATTAATAATCCCTAATATAAATCATTCATCTAAATTTCAAAAAATTCAGTATTGCAATCAACGAGGCATTCCAAGCTGCTTCTGAAAGAGGATTTACAAGCATATGTAGCCTGTTTTTGGAGTATGATAAAAATCATGAGAACTCTATTTTAGACACTTCTGGGTAATTTTATACTTTAAAAATCCAAAGAAAATTTTTTTCAGAGCATTATCCACAGCTTGTATAAATTCTCATTCTGAATTAATCCAATTATTTCTTTCCCGAGGCATTCAACCACCTCAAAATGGTATTATATCATGGAAGGGGCGTTTAGCCTTAAATTGTGCTGTTGAAAGTGGATGTTTAGACTTGGTTGTAAAAATATTAAATAATGAGGGAAATTCAATATTAAACGAACAAGAAGGCCCTGAAGGTTTTACCCCTCTTATAACTGCAGCAAAGCAAGGGAGAGTTGGTTTGGTGGATTTGTTGGTTAATAGAGGTGAGTAGAAAGGATAATTAAGTAGGGATAGGATTTTCGGATTTTCTCAAAATCACATTATTTTCTCTTTAATTTGGAAAGAGTTTACAATCTAGATAAAAATGAGAGGACATACCTATATGATCTATAAAATTTTTTTTTTAATTCCTCAAAATTAAATTTAAAGGAGCCAGTTTGGATAAGACAGACAATCAAGGTCGTTCAGCTATTTTCCATGCTTTGGAAGATGGGCATTTTTCTACAGCGGGGCTTTTATTGGAAAAAGGCTGTAACCCTTGTATTGCTGACTTTAACGAGAACACATTATTGCATATATTGGCAAAAAAGCCAAATCGCGGCTTAATCGGACAACTATTGGAAATGGGGATTTCTTTGGAGGGAAGAAACGGAAAAGGATTAAGACCTATTGAGGTAAACTTTTAAATCGAATTGTTCATTACATAAAAACGAGGAAGGAGTGTTTCGCTGGGACCAAAAAAAAAGTTCTTTCTTAAGTTTCCTGTTAGTCAGAACTTGTGGATTTTTTTTATTTTGGCTCTGGTTTTATTGAAAAGTTCCTGCTTAAATTTTGGTCCCAGCGAAACACTCCTTCACAAACGTTTGATTCGCGATAATAGTTACTTCGCTGTTTTCTAAAACGTTTGGGATGGTCTATCTGAACGGATATCTGTTCGTAAACCTGATTCTTTATAGTGGGGTGGCAATCTGTGTAGTGGCAATCTAACCTCAGTAAAGTCCCCCCCCCCCCCCCCCCACCCATTTAACGAGTTAACGAACATCTTCACCGATCTCAGCTTAAGATTCAGACTAAAATGTCTTTAATGAACCACTCTCCAATAAAAATCCCCAAATAATTTTGAAGGTAGCCATTCAAAATGCTCAACTCCAAGCTGTCGATATCTTTTTACGTCGCGGTGCCAGACTTCGTTCACTCACATGGCAAATAGCCTTCGAAACACACCCTCCCCTTGTATTAATGCTTTTAAGAAAATTATTGGAAGATGCCCAATTTTTATTGAAAAGAAGAAGAAATATTGAAGCAGAACATAGATTTAATTATGCTTTACAAAAATTTGGGGAAATTGAAAAATTTGGAGAAAAATATTTAAAAAAAGAAAATTTAAATTTAAATGAGGGGAGAGAGGAGGAGGAAGAAGAAGAAAAATATTGGAAAGATAAAGAAGCTGAATTTAATATTATTCAAGGTCATGTTAAAAAATTTAAGGTAAATATTTTAATTTATTAAAAAAATATTTTTTTAATAGATTCATACATTGCATTCAATGGCAGCTTTGAAAAGAAAAGCTAATAGAATAGAAGAGGCAATAAATTTAATTAGTGAGGCTATAGAAATTATTAATGAAAAAGGTAGATATAAAAATTAAAGTTTATTATAATTCCGGAAAATATTATTTAGAGGAGAATTATAAAAAAATCCAGAAAAATATAATTCCGGAAAATACAAGGAAACAAATTGTATTGTCTAAAATAGAAACATATAATTCCGGAAATATATATGTATGATAATTCCGGAAAATATTATTTAGAGGAGAATTCCGGAAATATATTACAATTCCGGAAAATACAAAAAATTCCGGAAGATACAAAGGAAGGAATTATATTGTCTAAAAATATAAAATTACAATTCCGGAAAATACAATAGAAAGTATAAGATAATTGCCTGTATTTCCGGAAAATACAAGGAAAAGAATTGTAATTGTTAAAACAATTCCGGAAAATATAAAAATACAAATTAGAGAGAATTTGTATAATTGTTAAAAATAAAGAAATACATACAATTCCGGAAAATACAGACACAATTAAAAAAAAGCTGTAATTAAGTACCTAAATTCCAGACACTTAATCCTCTGATCAAATAAAATTTAAGTAAAATAAAATTAAAAATATATTAAGGTATTAATGAAGAAAACGCTTCAATTCTCTCTTCAGATGAAGAAGAAGATGTTGAATTTGATAATTTAAATACAATAGAGAATATTAAATTAAAATGTCAACAACAAAGGCTTTTTGAATTATACCTGCTTAGAGCAAAATGCCATTTTGATGCTAGGTGTGTTTAGAAAAAAAAATTTTTTTTTTGAATTTTAAAAAATTTCTGAAATTTTATTTTAATAAAATAAAATCGAGAAATTTTTTTTTTTTGAAAATTTTTTCCTTTTTAATTTAAAGAAATATGTCAAATGCCCGTCTAGATGCACACTTTGCTACAAGTTTGCGACCGGAAGATCAAGAAGCTAAAAGTTTAGCTGCAATATTAAACATAAATTAATAAAAAAAATATATATTTATTTAAATTGATCTCATTTGGCCCCTAAAATTCCAAAATGAAAGAAAATATTTAAAAATTTTAATATTGCCTATAAATAAATATATATGTACATGTGGAAGGAGAAAAGCAATTTCAGCACAGATATAAATGCTTTTGATGGTCTACTGAATTGTCGGATCAGGATATCCGGATCCGAAAAAAGACAGGATATCCGGAAATTTTCGGTTTGGATACCGGATCCGGATATCCGAAGATTTCCTACTACCCGACAACCTTACTGCTGAATAGGCTATAAATCATTACATCTATGCGAGTGGCACTAATCTAATTATGGTTTAATCAGTGCCAGGCAGTGACAGGGTATACATGTGAGACACTCACCGCTTTAAAAAATTTTTTTAAAAAAATCAGAAAAATTTAAGGAAAATTATTTTAGGATATGGGCATTAAAATTCAATTTTAATTAATTTTCTTGAATCGCTTTACTAAATAATTTTAGATCTAAATTATTAAATATTCTTCCATTTAAGTTACTTTTCCCTTTCAAATGCAGTCTAATCACGATTGTGTACATCCACCCAAATTTACATACACCTTCTATTTTACGTAAAATATTATTTAGGTTGATTAGTCACAGGGTGGTGGGAGCTAACTAAACGATACCTCATCTATTCTAGTACATACCAGGGGTTTTACAACCCTGGTATGTACTTTTTTTCATTCCACCTCCATCCTGCTTCCTCAAGGGAATCGACATCCACTTGTAGTTTGATAAAAAATATATTTTCGATTTTCAAATTTTAACAAACTCTAAAAAATAAAATGCCCTCTATATGCACTCATAATAAAACGGCACTCTATAAAAAATTATTAAAGAATGCCCTTTCTTAATTAAATTTAAAAATAGATTGTTGCCCTTTTTCCTTTTATGTATTTTTATTTTTAAATTAAAGCGTGGGTAATTATTGCACTTAAGTGTATATTTTTATTTTTATTTTTATTTTTAATTGTCTTTCCTGTCATTGCGCACTTATTTAAATTAATTTTTAATTTAAAAATCAACTCTATTTTTAATTAAAAAAATTTTTTTTAATTTCTTAACTCCCTAAATGACCGTCAAAATTTTATTTTTATTATCCCCCCTAATTAATTTAATTAACCCCCAACCTTTCCTTTGGCCTTTTGATGAGGAAGGCTACGTTCTTGATTATTTTCATTGTTCTGGAAATGGACAGAGTTCTTATATTCCTACAGAGAATGTAGGAAGTACATCATATTCTGCCCTTGAAACATCCCCTCCTAATTGGGGAAGTGAATACGAATTTGAAAATAGAAAGATTTATTGGAATGATATTTATGATAAATTGGAGGTAATTTAAAAGATATATAAAGAACACTCATTTCCCCTCATGTTGAAGAAAATTCATTGTATGGGAGATGCAATAGGGTCCATCATGAAATGGACACACCTTACAACCCTAGGAGGGGTTATGTTTATTTATTGATATTCCCTCTGCGAGTACCCACAAACACCCAATTTTACATACCTTCTATATAAAACACTCTCTATTTAAGAGGGGAGCTGGCCAAGGTACCGCAAGGCCACGGCACCGCAAAGCTATAACTTCGTTCAAAATTGTCGAATCCGGGACGCACTGGCATGGGTCGACTTAGCTCACCGAGGGGCATCGAACCACGCAAGGGCGTCCCTGATTCAACTATTTTGAACAAAGTTATAGTTCTGCGGTACCTTTGGGTGTACCTTTAAGAGGGTATCTTATAGGGTTATTTAATGCAATTTGCCCATCCCTGTCTCATTTTTTGGACTAACTGGCCTAATTAATTGCTCTCTATTTAAGAGGGTAGTTAATTTAATTATTTTACAGGATACAATTTTTCAGTTATATTTTTAGGCATTGCGTGGTCGCTTGGAAAAATATAATGGAAAATATAATGAATTTATTAAATATATGAATTATTTGGAAGCTAAATTAAGAGAAACGGTTAAAGACAAATTAGGAGTTGAAAATTTAATTATTGAGATTAATATGTAATTTAATTATTTTTTTCAATAATTTAGAAGTCTAAAGGAAAGTGGGGGTAGTTGGTTAGTCAGAGAGGTGGGTCGGAACGGTCAGAGGTGTCGGAAATCGGAACCGGCTCAAAAGTTGGAACTCGAAAATCGGAATTCCGACCCACCTCTTGTTAGTAGGAGAGGGGGATCATGTGGGATTTATTACCGATTTAAAGTAGAGTGGACGGATCCGGATTCGAAAAAAGGTTGGATATCCGAAATTTTTAGATAGGATATCGGATCAGGATATCCGGGGATTTCATAGGATCCGCAACCCTTAATTTCAATTAACCCCACTCGCTTCCAACGCCTTGGGATAAGGTCGGATATCCGAAATTTTTAGATAAGGATATCGGATCAGGATATCCGGGATAGAATTCGCCAACCTTAAATTGGGAATACATATCCACGTCTATTCCCTAGTCTTAAATAGCCCACTATTTAATTCTTAAATTTATATAAATTAATTTTTTTAAAAAGATTTTTGCGTAATAATCAACAAAACAAAAATAAAAAAAATTTGAGAAACAAAGTAATTAAATTATTTAAAAAATTAAAAATAGAAATATTTACAAATGGAATAGCCAAAGAATTTATACAATTAAACACATGTTTAGAAAAAAATGAAAACGCTTTTGAAGGAATGATTAAAGAATTAGCGTTAAAAGCTGTAAATGAGGGGGAAATGGATGATGAAATGTCGGCAAGTTTTTTTAAAAATTTTTTTGTAATTTTCAAGTTTTTAAGGTTGTAATTTTCAAGTAATTGAGAGAGGGAGTATTTAGAAATCCGAAAATCACAGAATTCACGGAATAGACAATTCACCAAATGAGCCTATCCTGTGAATTGTCTATTCCGTGAATTCTGCAAAACCAGCAAGTTAACCACCCCAAAAATAAAACAAAGCTTAATTACAATTGTTTTTAGGGGTCCCATTCCGTCTATGTGAGAAAAAATTTAACCTGACCCTAGTAGATTATATAATTCACGGAATAGACGATTCAAAGAATTGCTGGTTGAACTACATTTTACCGTATTGACAATTCACTTAATTGCGAGCTCAGATCTTACCCTAGTAGAGATTAGAGATCGAGCTGGGTCTGGACCAAGGCCTGGGTTTTTCCTGTACTACATGCCCAAGATCCGGCCCATGTCAACAAATCAAACCCAGAGTCCAGGAACAGGCCCAGGCCCAGGCTTTTCAAAAATCTCGATCTCTACTAGTGACTCCATTAAAATGACCCTTGTAACGTTACCCTGGTAGAGAGTTTTTAATAAAAAAAATTTAAGAAAGAATATCAAAAGCTTCGGAACTATTACCTTATTAACGCAGCAGCTAAAGAAATCTATTTAATTCTTAAAAAAGAAATATTGCGACCAACCTATATTAACGATGGAGAACTTAATAGAGCAACGTTTTACAAACCCAAAAAAACTTTTTGTGAAATTTTGTGTGGAAGAATGGAATCAAAAATTCCTTTTGATAAACAAGCTAATGGATATATTAAATTGTATTGGTTAACTGAATATTTGGTGAAAAATAAGTTGAGGGAGGTGGATGAGAATATGGGGGAGAGAATTGCTTTTATTGAGAAAAATCAAGCTCTTCCTTATGAATGGGTGAGGCAACTTTTAACTGATATAAGATCTTAAAAGCCCTGATTTATTACCCTGATTTATTACACATCAATAAGATAGGCTCGAAGTCTGGTCTATGAGAAGAGGTTCTTTTGTTATGACGTCTACACCCCAACTTTCCGCGAGCCCACCTTACCGCAGAGCTATAACTTCGTTCAAAATGCTCTAATCCGGGACACCCTGGTATGGTTCGATTCAGCTCGTCGAGGCGCATCGAAACAGGGCGTCCCGTATTCGACAATTCTGAACGAAGTTATAGCTCTGCGGTAGGTTGGGCTGCTCCCCTCTGAACCTTGTTGAGAAAGCTTGAAGTCTAAACCTTGACGGCACCTGTACGCGTGAACCTGGCAATAACTGCTTGGAGGTCGCAGGATCGATGTGCCTGCCCGGGATCAAACTTTTACCTCTCTCCTACTTTAAAAATTTTAAGGTAAATAGTGTTGTATATGAAGCCAAATACCCCTATTATCAACTTCCAAAAATTGTTCAGTGGACAAGAAATGTTAATTTAACAATAGCAAAATTGTTAGTGGGATATACTCGCTTTGCTAAATTTTATAAAATAGAGGCGGTTGTTAATGAATTAATTACTAAGGGAAAATTAAATTGTGAGGAGAAGGTAGTGGAAGAGCTAAATGAATGGAACTTGCCTGAAACTTTGGAGGATTTAATTTCTAAATATTTTTATAGAAGAAATGAGGAAAGTGACAAAGATGAGGACGAATAAAAATTTTAATAACGAATAATTTTTAAATATATTGGCATGTTTCGGCGCAGCATTCGTTACGGCGCGCGCTTAAATAAAATTTTCTATAAACAATCTAAAATTTTAAAATTTTGCAGAAATATCGAGGACAGGCTTAACTACATCTCTGATAAATTTCAGAATTTTTCTTTATAAATTTCAAAAGTTATGGCCTTAAATGTGGAAAATTATAGAAAAATGGCTCTTTTTTGAAGATCTTTGAAGATCTTTTTTTGAAGATCTTTCAAACCAAAAATTTTGAAATTTTTTAGAGGGGTTAGAAAACACTTTTAAAAAATTTTTTAGCAAAATTTAAAGTAATAAGTTCCGAAACTTTTTTACCACAAATTATAGCGCGCTGTAATGTTTGCAGGCCGATCTCCCTTCAAACATCTATTTTGGAGGGTTATTTATAATTGTAAAAACATTACAATTGTAAATACACATTTATTTATGTAAATATAATATATTTAATAACAAGTTCCAATATTTAAAAAAATTTATTTTAAATATTTTTTCCCTTTTTTATTTTTATGCAACCTCTAAATAAATTTTATTATTGAATGTAGTATGTAAATACATATATATTTTTTTGTAAATTATTAAATTTGATTTGTGTTTTAAATTTATTTTTTATGTTTCAAAAATGGTAAATCTTCCAATTTGTTCATTAGGTCAAAAATTATTTTTAAAAAAATTTAAAAAGAATCTATTTTGGAGGGTTGTTTTATAATTGTAAATAATGTTTGCTGGGTAAATTAATTTACCTTCCGGTACATAAACTGAACTAACCGTGACCGGTGATTTTTAAGAATAAAAATATGAAACTATTTTTATAGAACATATACTATGTAAAGATATAGAAAACACTTTTAAAAAATTTCTTTTTTTTTAGAAAAAATTTTTTTTTGTTTACACGATTATGGAGGAAGCAAGCTACATATTCACTCATTATTTTGTGTTTGGTTTTAAAAGGCTTTGGGGATATATTGGCAAGAATATTATTAAATTGATTCAAGTTTGTATTTTGTAGTATGTATTTTTAGTAAACTTTGAAAAAAATTTTTTTGGAGGGGATGATGAGTAGAGTAAAAAAAACAAAGCAAAAAGGGAGGAAGGGCCACATGACAGAACCATGCGAGCAGCAAAATGAGTTGAACCAAGAATGAGAAAAGTTGAACCATAAACTGAGAAAAATAGATGTTTGTAGTTTGTTTTTGTGTTTTTACAGAATAAAATATGTATAAAAAACCCTGATCCACTCTTGATTTTCGTGCAAATTTTTTAGAAAAAAAATTTTTAATTTTTTCATTGAAAAATAAATTATTTTTTCTCCAAAGAAAAAATTTTTTTTCCCTGAAAAAATTTTTTTCTAGAAAAAAAAATTTTCTAGAAAATTTTTTTTTCTAAAAAAGGAGTGTATTAAAATACCTTATTAAAAGGCAAAAACACGTTTTATTTTTAAATCAGTTGTACAAATAATTTTATACCCAAAAATGTAGGCATGCTGTTGGTATGGGAGGGGTACATAAATATAAGTAAGTTTGTGTTGGGAAGGTAAAGAATTATAATATTTTATTTGAAAAAAAATTTTTTTTTATTTATTTAAATCTCTTCTAAATTTATTCTAAAATTTATTTAATTTAAATATAAAAATGTTGGTAAATATTAACAAAAAATGAGAGGACGGGGTAGATTGAGGGGCAAGTTGGTGCTCCTCAATAGGGTTGGGGACCCGATCCGGCCCCGTCCGAAAAATAGAGTAAGGCATCGAATTTTGGCCAGAAAAAATGACTCGAACGTCGTCACGGCTCGAAAACCCCAACCCTACTCCTCGGGGACCAAAATTAAAAAAAATTTTTTTAACGACTCTCGTTATTAGCGACTTTCCAAATTAGATTTCTTATTTAGTTTCTGTTGTCACCTATATAGATCTCTATAGACAGATCTATATAGATCTGTTATAATCTATAGATCTCGCCCTCTATGTAATAAACACCTCATTATAGGAGACTAATTTTTCGGTTTCGAGAGTAAAATAGAGGGCGGATTTTATATAATAAAAAACTCTAAATAAAAATATTTAATCTTTAAACAATAAAAAATATGTATAGCGAATAAATTCAAAGATTAAAAATGCATGGAGATTAAAAGAATTATTTATTTTTAGTTTAATTATAAAAAAATTATTTTTAAAAATATTCGAAACAAATTTGAAAAAATATTTAAAACTAATTTTGTAAATCACGTGTTCCTTAAAATAAAATTTTTTTTAAATTTTTTTTAAAAATAATTTTTAAAAAAAGTTCGATAATTCCCCCATACGCCTCATTATCTTTTTTCTAAAATAATTTTTTTATTGTTCTGTCTCTCTCCTTTTTGCCTTATATTTCTCCTTTCTCTCCTCTGTTGATTTATGATTTATTGTTTGTTTTCTCTATTTTTTAATTCAACTTTTTTTAAATTTGAGTAATTTTAAAAATCTTTTTTGTTAAAAATTCTCGTCTTTATTTGTGTTGGTTAACTTTAAAAAATTTTTTTTAAACGAGTCCTTCAAAAATTTAAAAAAAAATTATTTTTTGCTTAAAATAAATAAATACATCACGTGTTTCCTAAAATTTTGCCTCATAAACAAACATTCGAATTTTGAATTTTTTATTTTATTAAATAGAGAATTAAATTAGCTACAAAATACAATTTTAATTAAAATTTTAGATCAAAGAGAAAAATAGTTATGTAGAAATAAGTGACATTTCTGGTTAAAATTGAAGACACTTCTGTTAGTTTTTTGGTCATAACTTTTTTTCTATTTGATCAAAATTTTTGCTTTAGATATCATTTTGAAGCTAATTTAATTCTCTATTAGATGGTATTAAGTTTGTTTTGATAAGTTTAATATTCGCTGAGTTATGTGGGTAGAAGCATCTAAGGTACGCGTTCCCAGACACACTTCTTATTTAATTATTTTCTTGAAATTTTTTCAAAAGGACATTTTTTTATTTAATTTTTTCTATTCAAAAAATTCCTTAATATGTCTAATAAAATAAAAAATTAATAGAAAAATAAAAACTTCTATTAAAAAGTCACACTATTACTAAGCATCATTATACCTCTACCCAGGTATTTTACAATGTTTGCCAATTTTAATAAAAAAATTCTTTTTGCTTATCTATTATTTGTTCAATAATCTTTCTTTTTTATTGAAAAACCCTCATTGTAAATATAAAAAAATTTTTTATTTGAAAAAAATTTATTTTTTAAATTTATTTTATTAAACGAATAGAGGAATGTTTTAATTATTATTTAATTCTTCCATTCAATTACTGATAATTAAATATTTTATTTTCATTTTCTTTTGTTTAATTAACAAAGATAATTAACAGGAATAATAACCTTTAAACTAACACTTTTAATTTTATTTTGTGGTTGGGACGAAATGTCGTTTAAATTGAAAATTGGGATAAAATGTCATTAATTAGCTAAATTTTATTTTTACTGGAATCTCGAAAAAATCTCGGATTTTTTCGAGATCTCGTCTCGGCCCGATCTTTAATAAGGTCAAAAGAGGAGTCCTCCCCTCCCTTTTCCAGTCGTGACCATAATTTCATGAGTTGTAGGGTCGGGACTAAACTATGCAGGAACTGAACTGCTCCGTGTTTTATTAATTAAAAATACTTTTAAAAATTAAAAATAATTTAAAAAATAAAATAATAATTCTTTTTAATTTTAAGAAATTTAATAAATTTCCATGTTAAAATTTCAAAAAAATAAAATTAAAAATAATGAAAAATATTTAAAATTAATTTTATTAAATTTTCTTTTATTTTCCCTCCCCTCCTCTTTTGGTCAAGATATTAAATGTGATTTTGAATCTTTAAATATTAATGAGGATGAACTAGTCCATACTTGCGATAAATCTAATGCGCCTGGAAATTATTTTATTTATTGTAGTGGAAGGATTATTCAGGTAAATTTGTAATTTAAGTTTTCCGGTTGTATGTAATAATAATTGTATTTTCCGGAAGGAATATACAATTCCGGAAGGAAAATATATTTTCCGGAAGGAATATACAATTCCGGAAGGAAAATGTATTTTCCGGAAGGAATATACAATTCCGGAAGGAAAATATATTTTCCGGAAGGAATATACAATTCCGGAAGGAAAATGTATTTTCCGGAAGGAATATACAATTCCGGAAGGAAAATATATTTTCCGGAAGGAATAATATTCATAATACTTTTCCGGTTGGAGTAATATAAATTACAACCGGAGGAATTAATTATTTCTTCCGGTTGTATTAAAATTATCTTTCCGGTTATAATAATAATTGTATTTTCCGGAAGGAATAATATACAATTACAACCGGAAAGAATAATTATAATGCAACCGGAAAGAAATAATTATTTTTTAAAAGGTTTTTTCAGGTTGTAATAGTAATTACACTTTTCCTGTTGTAAAATAATCGTATTTTCCGGAAAGGATTATATTTCTAATAAGTATTTTCCGGTTGGAATAGTAATAATTACTATTTCCGGTTGTAAAATAATTATTTATTTACGGTTGTAATTATAATTATATTTTTCCGGAAGGAATATTCATTCATTTCTTTGGACATTTATCCCCACAATTACATCGTTAGGCTTCATTTACCCATACCCTAAATACTTATGAACATATTTGAACAATTTTTATATCATTTAAAAGCTCTTAATGTGCTCTTTACTTCCCCGTTAGGGACTTTGCCATTAAAAATTTTTTAAAAATTAAATTAAATTAAGGCCGTCAATTACCATCAAATACTAGTTGGAAATGATTCAAAATATTTTGTTGACCAACCAACAAAATTAGAAGCTTCTGTAGTACAACAAAAATTTGACGAATTATTTCCAAAGAATGTTAAAGTTAAAGACATGGATAGAGACAAATTACAAAATTTTATGAATGAATATTTTGACGATCCAATGTCGAATACTACAGCTTTGCAAAGGTGCGGGGAGAAAGGATGGAAAATAAAAAAATTTAATGCTATCAAAACCTCTTTCTAAGATACACTTAATATAAGAGACACACCTCTATTTAAGGGATATCTTTTTTAGTCTGTTTGACCACTTACACCATAACCTCTATTTAAGAAGATAACTCTATTCTGAAGAGAAAATATCTAAATGGAGGTTTTTATCTTATATTGGGCGTATCTAATAGAGAGGTGATAAAAATATGATTTTGCAAATCCTAAAAAATATTTTAAAATATTTTGAAAGGTTTAAAAATATTTTTGCAATAATTAAAGTTGTAAAAACATACCAAACTTCCAACCAAAACCCCCAACATTGGCTGCAATAAAAGACGATAAAATGCGGGAATGGGCTTTTGAATTGAATGAAAGATGGAAGGAACTTTGTATTCAAATTCCGGCTGATGTAATATTTTTTTTTTAATTTTTTTGGAAAATTTTTTCATAAATTTTAATGAAATACAAAAAAAATTTTCGGAAAAAAATTTCCAAAATTTTTTTCAAAAAATTTCTTAAAAAATTTAAAAAAAAATTTTTCAAAAAAATTTCAAAAATAAAATCATTTTTTTTTAATTTTCGAAAAATTTTTTTTGTTTTCAACCCCAAAAATTTTCTTAAAGGCAAATAATCCAACACACAATTCCCTTATTTACTTGCCCAATCCAAGTATTAGACCAGGCAGTCGTTTTCGAGAAGTTTATTATTGGGATAGTTATTGGACTATTAAAGGATTGCTAGCTTCTGGTAATTTTTAATAAAAAAAAATTTAAATTATATTTTTAAAAAAGAATTGCCTGAACTTGTGAAAGGAATGCTTGAAAATTTTGTGCTGTTAATTAAAAATCATGGATTTATTAATAATGGGGGTAATTTTTAATTCCGATTTTTTTAAATTCTGATTTTCAGAAATTCTGATTTTTTTAAATTCTGATTTTTTTTAAATTCTGATTTTAAGAATTCTGATTTTAAAAGATTCAGAAAATCGAAATTAAAAAAAATTAAAATTTTTGTTAACTAACAGGTCGTATTTATTACAATATGCGTTCACAACCCCCATTTTTTACACCAATGGTAAATGAATATTACAAATATACAAAAGACAAGGAATTTCTGAATGATATAATTCCTATGATGGAGAAGGTAAAATAAATACATATAAATTCTGATTTCAAAAATTCTGCGTTTAAATCAGAATATTATTTTGTATTTTGTATAATTCTGATTTGATTATGTAATTAAAATTCTGATTTATATTTTAATTAAATTCTGATTTTAAAGGCAGAATTATGGTTTTTAATAAATCAGAATTATTATGTAAAAATTCTGATTTTTAATTCTAAAATTCTGACTATATAAATTCTGATTTTGGAAATTCTGATTTCAAGAATTCTGATTTTATAAATTCTGATTTTAATAAATTCTGATTTTAGAAATTCTGATTTCAAAATTTCTGATCTCAAAAATTCTGTTTTTTAAATTCTGATTTTCACAATTCTCAGCATAAAGACCAGAATTATTAAATTCTGATTTAATATTAAATCAAAAATTCTGATAATATAATTTAGGAGTTAGAATTTTGGACAGTCAATCGTTCTGTAGTGTTCGAAAAGGGCTGTAGAAGTTATACAATGTATCAATACAGAACTGAAAGTACCGTTCCAAGACCAGAATCTTTTTGCGCAGACGTTATAACTGCAATTAAAAGCAAAGAGGCAAATAAAGCTAAACTTTGGCAGAATTTGGCATCAGGAGCCGAATCGGGGATGGATTTTAGCAGTAAGCTGGGAGAACGGGAAATTTATTCTGTTTTATCAGAAATGTTCTGATTTTATTTTAATAATTTTCAGAATAAATTCAAAATCAGAACTCATTCTGATTTTAAGTTTTCCATTTTTCAGAAATATTCTGATTTATCAATTTTTATCAATTACTTTTAAATACTTTAGCTCGATGGATGCGCAATCCTGACCAGCCCAAATTGGAAGAAATAATTACAACATCAATAGTTCCATACGATTTAAATGCTTTTATTTGTGGGAACTATCGAATCCTTTCAGAATTATTTACTGCTTTGGGTCTGGTTTTATTTTAAAAAATAATTCTAATTTTTTAAAAATTCTGATTGCGATTTTTCTAATTCTGATTCCGATCATTTTAATTCTGATTTTCTTTAAATGTTCTGATTAAATTCTGGTTTTAAAAAATTCTGATTTTCTCAGAAAATTGTGGTATTCTGATTCTCAAAAAGTTCTGATTTAAAAAATATTCTGACTTCTCAAAATATTCTGATTTTGCTTTTTTAATAATTCTGATTTTCCAGGAAAAAAGAAAAAGGCTAACCATTACAGAAAGCTCTATTTAAAACTGCGTGCAGACTTTAGAAACGTTTTTCTTTACGATAAAGAGGAAAATAAATATGGCTGGTAATTATAAAACATAAAAAAATATTTTTTAATCCTTCCTAAAGGTATGATTATAATTTGGAAACAAAAGAAAATAATATTCATTTTTATTCAACTATGGCTATTCCTCTCTTCACTCAATGCTATGACCCTCTAGAAAAGCCTAGTGTCCCAGAACGAATTTATAATACAATGAAAAATTATGGGGCATTTGAAAAGGCTAAAGGGGCTGAAGATTTTTATGGAGTCCAAATCAGGTGTGGTTTAAAAAAATATTTTTTCGAATTAAAAGAAAAAGTGAGTGGGCAGATTTTTCAAACAAAAAAATTCTGATTTTTCTGAAAATTCTGGTTCTAAAAATTCTGATTAAATTTCTGGATAAACTCAGTCTAGTCATGGCCCTTTTTAAAGGAATTAGAGTCAAATTATTTTTTAAAATTAAAAAAAAAAATTATTTTTTTATAGTACTGTAGACAGCGGCCAACAATGGGATGCTCCAAACATATGGCCGGTAAATAAATTTTTAAAAATAAAAAAAAATATTTTACTTAATATATAATATTTCATTTAGCCCCACGAACATATGGTAGTTCTTGGGTTGTTCAATTCTGGCAATGAAAAGTTTGTTGAAATTTAATAAGGCAAAAACTTTAAAAATTTTTAAAGTCTTAAACAAGAAGCTTTATATTTGGCTAAGAAATGGATTTTAGCAAATTACCGTTTATATTCCCAATGTATCGAAAAACCAATGTGGGAAAAATTGTCGGCTACAGGGACAAGTGGAAAGGGTGGTGAATATATACCTCAGGTATTTTAAAAATTTAATTTTATATTAATAAAAGTTGCGGACAAAATATACTTGCGAACAGCAATTTTCGGACAAAAAAATTTGCGGACAGACATTTGCGGACGAAAATATTTTTGCGGACAAAAAATTTGCGGACAGACATTTGCGGACAAATAAATTTGCGGAAAAAAAAAATTGCGGACAGACATTTGCGGACAAATAAATTTGCGGACAAAAAAATTTGCGGACAGACATTTGCGGACAAAAATATTTGCGGACAAAATAAAAAATATATTTTAAAATTTCAGCTCGGCTTTGGTTGGTCTATTGGCACAGTAATGGATTTTCTCCATATATTTAATGATCAAATAAAATTTAATTCAACTGAATTACCCAATATAACACCAAAGAAGTGCTTTTAAAAATAAGAGAATGATGAGGGGGGAAAATAATTCTTTTTTTATTAAATTTTTCAAATTACCTTTGGCTTTAATTAATCTGTGATACGAGGTGTGGAAATTTATTTAATTCTCGGTGTCAATTTTTTTAATTAATTTTCTTTTTTTAATTGTGTAAGTATTTAATATATGGTAGTATAAATGATATTTTTAAACTTTGCTGGCGGATAGATTTGAGATTGCATATAGATTTGCGGACAACTTTTGCGGACAAAGATAGATTTGCGGACAAAAATATTTGCGGACAAAGATATTTGCGGACAAAGATAGATTTGCGGACAAAAATATTTGCGGACAAAGATAGATTTGCGGACAAAAATATTTGCGGACAAAGATATTTGCGGACAAAGATAGATTTGCGGACAAAAATATTTGCGGACAAAGATATTTGCGGACAAAGATAGATTTGCGGACAAAAATATTTGCGGACAACTTTTGCGGACAAAGATAGATTTGCGGACAAAAATATTTGCGGACAAAGATAGATTTGCGGACAAAAATATTTGCGGACAAAGATATTTGCGGACAAAGATAGATTTGCGGACAGATTTGCGGACAAACTGTCGCGGACAAGAAATTTTGCGGAAAACTACTTGCAAAACAATGCTGTCACGGGGTACCCGCCACCCGATCTAATAAACCTTCCAAAATCCGATCCGAAATCCTAGACGCATGTCTGCAGAATGAAAAAACTAAATTTAAAAAATTTTGTGATACAATAAAGTAAAATCAAATAAAAATTAATCATTTATATCGTAACAATTAAAATAAATTTTTAAATTAAAAGAAAAACGAAAATGCAATTTTATAATATATACTTAAGACAATAAATTACACGAATTAACATATATATAAGTATTTAAAAGCTAGGCTCGTAACAAAATAATTTTTCTTAAATTTGGATAGTAACCAAGGGAGAGAGGTATCGGGGTTATCCAATAGCTCAATACTAGGACAATTCTTCTATCCAAGCTCTCCTACCCAACTTTTTTCCTCTACTCAACCCATCCCTCATAGAGGAACTAGTAGAGGTTTAGCCGACGATACTATCCTCAAAATCAGAAATTAAAAATGTTAGGTGCTTTTCTAAATTTCCGAAAAATCAAGAAATTTTAAGTAATCTTTTTATCATTCAAAAAGAAAAATATTTTTTTTTAGTTTTTTATCAATTAGCCTGACTTATACCGCGAAAATTCCTGACTTCTGTGTAACTTAAAATGAAAAAAAATTGTTATTTTTTTTGGCTGTTTCGCTAAAGATCCACCAAAATTATTAAATTTTTTCTCTCCAAAATTTTTTATCTACATATTACGAGCCAATTAAAAAAATTTTTTGAAAAATATTTTTTTTTGGGAATTAAAGAAGGAGAGAGGAGAGATATGAGGCATTTAAGTATTACATATATAATATTTTTCTAAAATCAAGCTGGAGTCTGGGATTTTGCTTTTGAACCACCACGCTTACGTCCAACAGTAGTTCCTTTTACTATTAAACGATTACGATTATTATGCTCGGCATTGTCTTCCTCCTTTAATTAAAAAATTTTTTTTTAATTTTTTGAATTTTTTTTAAAAAATTTTTGTAAATTTTTTAAAATTTTTTTTTAATTTTTTGAAAATTTTTGTAAATTTTTTAAAATTTTTTTTTAATTTTTTGAAAATTTTTGTAAATTTTTTAAAATTTTTTTTTAATTTTTTGAAAATTTTTGTAAATTTTTTAAAATTTTTTTTTAATTTTTTGAAAATTTTTGTAAATTTTTTAAAATTTTTTTTTAATTTTTTGAAAATTTTTGTAAATTTTTTAAAATTTTTTTTTAATTTTTTGAAAATTTTTGTAAATTAAAAAAAAATTTTTTTTAATTTTTTGAAAATTTTTTTACCATAGGCAAATTGAGAGAGGAAGAAGTTGTTGCTTGAGTTGAATTAAAACGAGTAGAATATAGAGAAACATAAATCCAAATTTGTTTTTTATAAAAAGGCATAAATTTTTTGACAGCTTGAATATACCGTGTATAAACACTTTTACCTTTTGTAGCTAATGGATCGCTAGGCTAAATTTTGAAAATTAAAATTTAAAAAAAAAAATTTTTTTTTTTAAATTTATTTTATTATTTCCCTTGACAGCTTTAAATAAATTTTACAACCCAATTGAGGTAAAATTTATACGACTCCACTTTCTGTATTTAATTATACTCGGACTTCAATTAGATACACCCTTAGGGGAGATTAAAATAAGGTTACGTCATTGGACGGAACCCTGTACGGGGGTGAAGTTCTTCACATTAATATGAATCAGTATATATGAGTTCTAAATGAAGTCCGGTAGTATTGAACACAGAATTTCTATGTAATTTTCAAAAAAAAAAAGATTCCAAGTCCTCCAATTAACCCTAGCCACGCTCTCAGTTAATTTTTAAAGATTTTTCTTTTCCTTCCCTTCAAAAAAAAATTTAAAAAAAAAATTCACCGAATTAAAAGTAGAAAAATTCTGAAATAATAAATTCATATCATCCAAAAATTTGGAAACATTTGTATAAGATTTAAAATTAATTCTTTCCCCAATTAATTGTAGCCATATTGGTTGTTTAATAACAGAATGATAATCCGTTTCTGTTTGTGGTACTTGATTAACAAATAATTCTACTTGACTGTTATCTTCAAAACAGGCCAAAAAGACTTTTGCACAAAGCTAAATAGACAAAAAAATTTTAGAAAAAAAAATTTTAGAAAAAAAATTTTTTTTCCTTATTAGATTTGAAGGAATATTTACTATTTAATTTTAAATTACACTTCGAAAAAAAAATTATTTTTATTTTCTAAATTTTAAGCGCATTTCAATTTTTCAGAAAAGATAAAATCAGATAAATGATAGGATCAGAAGATAATATTTTAAAAATTAAAAGGTAATATTATTATTAAGGTTAACGGAATATAAGAAGAGTGTCAATGCCTTTAGGGACTTGAGATTAGATTCCAAGACATTTCTTGAGGTTATTACTCATTTTGAGGTTAATAATGGACACCCACATTATTTTTTGGTTTTTAAAAAAAATTTTTTTAGGTAGTGAAATTCGATCAAATTTTTGTAAAATAATAGCTGTTGATTCTTGGAAAATCTTTCGAGATATCCGGAAACGAACCCAACTGAAAATCCTTTGGTTATTCGGTTCGGGTTGACTCCGAGTTAGGATTAGGGCTGCACGCAATTGCGGAATGCGAGTTGCGTTTTTTTTTAAAAGAAATTGCGAGTTGCGGAATCTTTTTCAATTGCGTACAGCCCTGGGTAGGATACGAGATTCCTTTCAAAATTTCTTTTTCCTCTCTAAAAAAAATTCACTTCCTCACCAATTGTTCCCTATTCCCAAATTCTTGAGTTTGGACAGTCAAAGGTTCGCATTCCACACAGACAGAACAACGCCAATCATCACTATAAAAAATTTTTAAAATTCAAAAATTTTTTTTTCTAACGGTAAATCCTCCATAAAGCCCCTAATTCGTGGAACATGACAATGAGAATGAAAGACACGTGGACAAGATTCACAACAACCAAGAGATCCTGTAGTTTCATCACAACCTTGAGAACATACATAACAATAATCATCCCAAAAATCATCACTTGTAGCATTACGACTAGAAAACAAAATTTTTTTTTAGTATTTTTGGAAAACGGCAAAGGAAAAAAAATATAATATTTTTTGATTGTCGCATACCGTATTTACTCGAATAATTACCTGAAAAATAATCACCCCCGTAAAAATAGTTAAAATTCGCCTTCCTGAAGTATCCCTAAATAATTATACTAGAGATTGGACCGTACTACAGCCGTGTTTTTCGGTATTCCGTATCGGTAGTCGGTACGGAAGAGATACGGCACGAAGGGCAATTATTTGAGTAAATAGGGTTATTCTCTAAAACACCCCATATTTTTTCCAATACTAATTGCAAAAATATTGAACACCAAATTAAATTTATTAAGGGGTCTCATCGCAAAAAAATGAAAAGAAAAAAGGACAAAAAATTTTAGAAGAGCGGAATTACGGCCAGGGATGTCCGCAATTTTAATTTTTAAATCCGCAAACACATCCGCAAGTCAAAAAAAAAACACGCAATTTTACAGAATCTCCAGTTGCGGACAGCCCTGATTACGACCCCCCCCCCTCCCACTCGTCCCAGCTTGGGAGGAAAATGCTATGTTCTAAAAATAACTAAGTCTTAATTAATAAAAATTTAAACCTTAAAATATAATTAATTTTTATGATGCATGTAAATATTCTAAATTTATTTAAAAAAATATTTTTTTCGATTATGAGACCCCTTTTTTGCCTTTTTATTTAATTTTTTTTATAATAATACATCTTCATTATTTAACCTTTCTTCAGTTTTATTATTATTTCCAACATTTTCACAAATTTTTTCTTCTGATTTTTTATTATTACTACAAGATGCTTCTTCATTATTATTATTACTAGGTAAAGGCTTATTTGTTAAAATTTTCCCAGTTTTTGAATTTATTGAAATTTTTTCATTCTTTTTTTCTTGTTGAGTAGAAACCTAGAAAAATTATTTTCTAATTTATTTTAATCAGGCATATCATATAAATACACCTTTGAAGTGCAAAATGTCTGTGGGTTAAGACTGCTCTTTCATACAAGGGCACAGGGATCGATTCTGGATAACTGGAATCTAAAAACGGCTGGATGTCCGGAAATTTAGGATCCGGTTACTGATGTCCAGGGAATCGCAAACCTTACCAATAACCAACCAAAATTTAAAAAAAAAAGTGTATCTCAAATTGGGGTGTACTTATTATTTGTTTGGTGTATCATATGTGGTCCACTTTATTTTTAAAAAAATTAATTAATCATTTTCCCCACCTCCTCAGCATTTTGTTCTTCCGGAGAACTAAATACACGTAAATCGAGGCTATTTGGAGTTTCTGATTTTCTTGAAGTTTTAAGTTTGCCTAATTTTTGTTCATTATTATTCTCTTCTTTATTATTATCAAAATCTTCTCCTCCTCCTTCCCCATTTTCTTCAGTTGTTGTAGTAATTAAATCGGCTGGAGGAGAAATATTTATAGGCCTTTTTTCTTCATTATTATTTAAATTTAAAATTTTATTATTATCAATTTCTTTAGCTAATCGTTTCTGTTTTTGTTGTTCCCCATCATCAAGATTAATTGATGCAGGTTTACGTTTAGTACCAGAATTTGTATTTATTGGAGCAACAGTAGAAGGAGATTCAGTTGCTGAAATTAAACAGAAAATTCTGATTTAAATGTATTTTCTGTGTTTTAGAGAAAATACAAAAATTCTGATATAAAAAATTAAATCAGAATCCGAACTTTAGTTAGTTCTGATTTAAAAAATTCTGATTTAAAAAATTAAATCAGAATTTTAACTACTAGAATTCTGATGTTTAATAATTCTGATTTTTAAATAATTCTGATATTAAATAGTAATTCTGATTTAGTAAAATTCTGATTTTTAATAATAATTCTGATATTACATAGTAATTCTTATTTTTAAAAAATAATAATTCTGATTTAAATTAATTTTGATTAATTAATTCTGATTTCTAAATAATTCTGATTTTAATAAACAAAACACAAACAATTATTTCCAGCAAAAGAGACAGTAGAATCTGCAGCAGCGCTTTGCGGTTTATTCTGACGTAAAGCTTTTAATAAATGAGGGCTATTAACATTCTGTTGTTGCAATTGTTGTAAAGCAGAATCTTGTTGTTGAAGCAAATTTAAATTTTCATTAATTTTTTCAATTTTTTCAGAATTAATAATTATATCATTAGCTATAGGGACTGTTATTAAACGATTTATTGAAGCTTCTAATTCTTGACAAGAAGAATTATTTTTATTTTTGTTTTGTTCTCCTCCTTCTTCTTCTTCCTCTTCATCATCCAGTAAATCAACAATTTCTGGAATAGCTGAAGATGTTGACTGTTTATGGGAAATATGTGCCGGCAAATTTTCAAAATTTCTACTAGATGTCTGTTGAGGCATAGTAGAAGCACTAGTCATTTCTACCAAATGCTCGAGGGGGGTTACACCAGAATTTTGATATTGATGTTGGGGATGGTTATCAGTTGCAGAAGGAACACAAGTCAAATTTTGGCCAATAACAGAACTTGAGAAAAAAATTTTTTTCCATAAAATAGGTAGTGGGAAGCTTAAACTCACTCCACAAACTGTTGTGCATTAAGTCGAGGATTTGGAATTCTAGATATAATTGGAGGTAGAGGGCGGTCTTCTTGCCCAACACCAAGTTGTTGATTATGCGGAGAATCTAAAACATGAACAATATGTTGTTGTGGTTGTTGAAATGGAGGAGACATAACTTGAGGGTGATACTAGAAAAAAAAATTAATTCTTATTGAAAAATATGTAAATAGAGATAGAAGCCGTGGCCTAGGACCTTATAAATTGTCCAAAATTCCAGGAATTTAGGAGCCAAACACCAGTTCTAGAGCTAAATCTGGAGCTCAAAAAAGACAAACCCTAACTAGAAAGCTCACTAAAAAAGTTCCTTAAAGAGGTCATAATTAAGACTGTTAGTGTTCTGAACCGAACTGAAGAATCGGGAGAATTTTTCGATGGTACCTTCGTTTCGGTTTCGAATATTTGAAGAATATATAGATTTCGAATATCCTCCTCCCCCCCCCCCCACAGCCTAGAAAAAATTTATTTCCATGCCTGTTGCTGTGAAAGCATCAATTGTTGTTGCTGTAAATGAAGTCTTTGTGCTGTCATATATTGCTGATGCATTTGTTGTTGTTGTTGAATAATATGTGGCGGGGGTGGTTGTTGTTGATGTGGATGTTGATTGTGTTGTTGTTGAGTAAACATGGGTTGTTGTGAATTTTGACAAATATTTTGTTGTTGAATTTGATGTGGAATTGGACCAGCATGATTTTGAGGAATTTGTTGCATACGAAATTGTGGTGGTGGTGGTGGTTGTCTAAGAGGAAGACAAGGTTGTTGTTGAATGGAACGTTGTTGTTGTTGTTGATGTTGATGAGGCTGTTGCAGTTGTTGACCCATCTAAAATTATTATGATAAATTATAAATGTCAGGATTAGATACAAGATTCCGTGATTGATAAAAATTAGATATCGATATAATAAGTCTCTGGTAACCATTCCTTAACCTTTTCAATTTCCCTCAGGTGTATATGGGAGCCTTATTATAGAAATGCTACATACTTCGAATCGGCTCGTCGAGTTTAGTTGGATCTCTACTTGACAAGATCGTATAGTATACGAGCTTCGAACTCGGTTCCATGTCCTAAAGTTCCATGGCCAATGTAAGAAATACCAACTTTATCTCGTCTCGATTCAATCTCAAATTAGGATATAAGCCCCATCAGAATCAAAATTATTAATAAATCTCCTATAGTCTAGAATAAAAAATTTATCTCCTCACATGTTGTTGTTGTTGTAATGCTATGTTTTGTTGCCTTATAATTTGCATCTGATCAGGTGGTCCATGCATAACAGGAGTTAAAGGTGTATTAGGCAAAGAAATTGGTGGCGATCCAACAACAGGTAATGGGCAATTTAATGGAAGTAATTGAGGAGGACGTTGAGGATAGTGATGAGGTTGTTGTTGTTGCTGTGGTGGGTGTTGTTGTACAAAACGTGAACCAGAAACATTTAAAGGTTGTTGCAATAATTGGGGAATAATTGGAGTTGGAGACGATACAGAAATATGGTGAATTTCGGAATGAAGGGGACCACCAATATTATGTTGCTGTTGTTGAATGGGGTGATGGATAGATGTTGGAATTGGTTGAATATTGGGAGGAGGTGGAGATGATAAATTCTAAAAAAAAAAGAATAAAAAGAGATAAAAGATGAAGACAAAATTGATGTCCAAAAGGCGGCATTTAAATAAAAATAAAATTCTTTAGAATCCATCATTGGATTGGAAGGTAGCCATAGTCAATTGTGATAAAGAATCGGGCCCTTTCCCATAAGAATTTTAATTCCAATCCCACCTCAAATAAAATGAAATGTTCCAAGACGTGATCAGTTAATCAATCTAATACGTGTTAAACTTGGGTAATTGATCAAAAAAATTTTTAAATTTGGTAAACCCCGAAAAATCTAAGGACCATTCTTATATCAGATTTGACCGGGAGCAGGCCAACCTACCGCGAGGCCAACCTACCGCCGAGCTATAACTTCGTTCAGAATTGTCGAATCCGGGACACTCTGGTATGGTTTGATGCGCCTCGATGAGCTTAATCGAACCATACCAGGGTGTCCCGGATTCGACAATTCTGAAGAAGTTATAGATCGGCGGTAGGTTGGCCTCGCGGTAGGTGTACCCTATTTGACTGTAAAAATTTTGGAAAAAATTATTCTTTTTTTCAACCCACCATAATACTAGCTGATGGTGTAACTATTCTTTGTGGCTGTTGTTGTAATGGTTGTTGTATATTATTATTACTACCAGAAAAATTAACAATATTATGTTGTTGTTGTTGTAAAGTTGAAGCATTTGAATGATTTGAAGTAGAACGTATAATTGGAGGGACGTTTTGAGTTGGAGGAATGGGCCGTTTATGTTGTTGTTGTTGGATTGTTGGAGTATCCATTACATTATTTGAAGTGTTTGAAGTGCTATTAGACTGGGCAAAACTATTCGAAATTGAAAACATATGAGCATTTTGTGGTGTTGTTTGTGCTGGGATCTAAAAATTGTTTGATTAAGTAATGTCAAAACATTTAATTGACCAAAATTTTGTTTGTATTTAGTGACCGGGGGCGGGGTTAAACAAAAGAACCGATATTATGCCTTTTTTCGACCTGAGCCCCAATCCGACGAAAATTTTGAAAACACACGAATAATGACTCGACTTTCTATCTAAACCAGACACATCCCTGATAGTGACCGACGCGAGAGAAAATGGTAACGCTACAGCAACCCCGACCTTTCTTTGAGCTGCAAGGTTCACGAAAATATAACAATTGTAATCTTGCGGGAGTTATCCACTCCTTTATTTGGTAGAAAAGGAAAAGAAAACCACAACAACACAATCCCAAAACCCTAGAATCGCCAAATCTACCAAGAACAACGGAAATTAATTGAAAACTACAGTAACTGTCAGGAGCGATCAAATTCAATTTTTGGAGCATTATTTACCCCCTACCTTCCCAAAAATTTAAAAAAAAATTTTTTTTTTAAATCCCTCTTTCTCACTTTAACTTCTCCATCCAAATTTAATAGGCCAAAGGAACGTATTGCACTATACAATTCTTTTGTTGACCAACTTTGATAAGAAATTATTGGTGAACGTTCAAATTGTTCTAACGTATTTTTAGCTAAATCTCGTCGTTTATTAACTTGAAATAAGGCACTTTGAGAAAACATTGAAGCAGACCACATTCCTGGATGGTCTTGTTGGACTGTTGTAAATAATGCTGATTGTGTGAAGCTTTCAATCTGAAATTAATAATCTAAATCTTTCTCATATAACAATCTCACTAACTATTACACTGACGTAAGAAGGAAAATGACTTGGAAGGGAAAGTAAAATCAGGCTTAAAAACATTCCGGATTTTGCTTCTAGAAGTATGAAAGTTATACATAATCTAGCTAGCTAATTTCATCAGAACAGATGTTATTAAAATCAAACTATTATTATTAGTGTTCGGCAAATGACCTTTTCCGGTATTCGGTATACCGAAAAAATACCGATACCGAAAAATAACGTTTTTTACAAAAATTGACCGGTACGGTATCAGTATACCGGAAAAATACCGCGGTATACCGTACCGTGCCGAACACTAATTATTATGGCCCTATGTTATGGTTCTATGCTAGACTGGTGAGGGAGAGCATAACCTGCAGGTTCCTAAAGCCAGTCTCTTTTAAACAAGTGTGAAAAGATAATTTTTTTAAATTTTCCCACCCAAATTTAAATTCAATTTCCAAAAATTTGTGATTTTAAAAAAAATTTTCTCAGCAAAAGTTTGAGGCCAGCTTCAACTATACCTTAGTCAATCTATCAAGCCAATGTTGCATTTCCTTTTCCAATTGACCACAATTTTTTATTTTCGTTTCTTCTGTCGAATCTATACACGTTACAATATCATTCCCCCTTCTAATAATTGCATTAACTAATTCAACAACTTCATTAGCTACAGCGGTACGTGCCTGTGTTGCTTGTATGCCTATCTGTTTTTTGTTGGTAGCTACTTTCTCTTTGAGACTTTCTATTTTTTCGGTATCTCGAATACTCTGACGTCTTAAATAAAAAAAATTTTTTGAGGATAAAGAGAGAAATTTAAAACAAAAAAAATTTAAAACAAAAAAATTAAAAGATGCGAGACAAAATATCCCACACCCCCCACCTAATAGTTTCCAACTCTGTTCTAGCCCTCTCAGCCAATTTTGTGTATGCAATGCGTTGTTCATGTGGATGTTCAGTAGAGCCATCTGCATGGTTGTTTAGGCAATAGTCACATAAACGCTGAAATTTTTTTTTAGAATTTTTGTTTAATGATAAAATACATCTGAGCGACATTATAACACACACCCCTTGGGCAGAAAACACCTCTTATAATTTAAATAGAGAGTATCGCTGGTCAATTATATCCACCCGGTGGACAGTTAAAAAACGTATATTAAATTGTGATATAGGCAATTCCAAGCCTGGTCCACACCCTTCCCCAATTATTTTTTCAACAATGGTCAGACGTTTTTTAGTCTCTCTCAATTTCCCTGTGGCATATCAAATACGGGACATACATAAAGGAGCATTATGTTCATTTTAAGGAAAAAGAATGGGAGAAGAGGCAGGCTTGGAATTACCGTGGTGTATTTTGTTTGTCTTATAATGAAATCCGACTGTAAATTTTAATTTACCGCTTGACAAGAACACAAATATGTTGCAAGAACATTTGAATGAGAAGAACATTGGGAACGCAAAGGAATGGAAGGCTTCATCTTAAAAAGATTTAAAAATTAAATTTAGCAGAAAAGTACGGATTAAAGAAAATTTCAAGAAAGTGGACATTTGGTCCCAATTTAACAAAAAAATTTCAGAAGTGGACATTCGGTCCCAATTTTTCAAAAAAAATTTTCAGAAGGGACATTTGGTCCCAATTTAACAAAATATTTTTAGAGGGGACATTTGATCCCAATTTAACAAAAATTTTCACCACAGGCTCCAACTCATGTCCAGAATGATAATGAGGCTGTGAACAATGGGCGCACAAATATCTATTTTCACAGCTTTTACAACGCCATTCCACTGAAGCTTTATTCTTTATGTTACAGTGAAGGCAAAAACTGAAAATTTTTTGAAAAAAATTTTTTTTTGAATATTTTGAAAATTTTTTTCACATTTTTTCAATCTGATTTTCACTGTAATCATATAACACGTTTAAAAGAAAATGTTGATTGCACAGTTTGCAAGACACCCGGCTTTCAGCACCATGTTGAGGGCGAGCAGTGGCAAGGACTTGGGCTGAAAAAAAATTTTTTTTTTGAAAAATTTTTCGCAAAATTTTTTGAAAATTTTTTTGAAAAATTTTCAGAATTTTCCTAAAAATTTAAAAAAAATTTCAAAAAAATTTTTTCGAAAAATTTCAAAAAAAATTTTTTTCCACAAAATTTCCCCACCTTTACACCGTTCACAATATTTATGAAAACATGGGAAAATACATATTGTTGGGGTTGTATTGTCTCCAGACGTAAGTTTTTGTTTACAAACATCGCATTCTAACCCACACATTACACATAAATTTTAACAAAATGTTTTTTTAAATACTACAAGCTTAAACCTAAAATTAAGAAAAAGATTATTTTAAGAGGATTTAAGAAAAGGAAAGGAAGGAATACAAAGGGTAAAAGACTTGTTGTTTTAGGCAAAAAATGTTTTGTTGTTGAGGCAAGGAATAATTAACTGTGTAGCTACTTATAAAAACAATAAAAAAATACAAAAAAACTCCAAAAATGAAAATACAGTAAGCCTAATAAAATAATTGGGGATGAAATATCAAAGCAAAACAGAACGCCAATTTTAAAAAAATTTTAAAAAATATCGGTGGGGGTCAATAGAGTACTACCATTAGAGAACGGAACCAATCGAGAGTTGGAGACCAGAGGTCGGAAAAATTGTGTTCGAGGGATCCCGCACGCGGGAGTAACTTTTAAAAACGTCTGCGGGACGGGATCCCGCAAAATACCGCGCGGGGTACTGTTCCGCACCGATCTCTATTGGAGACACTCTAGAAGTGATACTCTGGTAGCCAGATACAGTAATATCAAGGAAAAACAGAATGCCAGAATTGAAAATAAATGTGAAAGGAGACAATGAAGTCTGAAGAGTTCAGCAAAGTAATTGGAATATTTTTACAGATAGATTAACTAGAAAAGTTAATAGAGGAATACAACTAGTTTCATAAAACAAGTTTTTTATATTCGGATCAGATAAAACCCGATTGAAAAAAATTCGGAATAAATTAAAGAATAAATTAAACAAGTTCAGAAATAATTTTTGGATATCCGGAACCGAACAGGAAAATCCTCTGTTATTTTTTTTGGCCCAGAATCGATCACTTTACTAAGAAAAATGTGAGGTGTCTCTATGTATCAGAGGAACTATAAGCGAGATCGGACCGATACGAGATCTCGAACAACCTAAATTTCGGTAATCGAGATCGATATTTTTCTCGAGGTATAATTCTTGACCCTCCCAATTCGCTTTCTAATTGCTCCTGTTTCTTAAATGAAGATGAAATATCAAAACAAAACAGAATGCCAATTAAAGAATCTCTAATTGCCATATCCCAATTCTAGAAATAATAAATATCCCACTCGGTTTCTAGGAAAGGAGATAAAAGAATTTTGCAAAAACCTATCGGAAACTAACAATTATAGAGCAAAAAGGGGAACGCAATTATAAACTAATAAATAAATAAATAAATACTATGTAGAAGTCTTAAAAGCTAGCGTAATAAATTATATATTTTTTATTCTGTTTGAGGGGTGTTTTGAAGCCAAAAACTAAGAAAAAAATTGAAGGACAGCCTAATAAACGAATTTTTAGCGAGGGTCTTAATATTCTGTTGTATGTGGGGATAGCTAAAAGAAAGAGAAAAATTCTATACACTATTAGCTAGAGAACTAGGTAAAAATCAATTGGCGCACGCGTATATAAAAATAGGGCGAGCATGTCATATGAACAGCATATGAGGGATGTGTGAGTGCTACTCGTGTGGATGGATGGGGGGATATTTTTTTGCGATGTGGATATATTTATTTAGACGTTGACTAATCCGGAGAGGGTGAAACAAACAAATGAATCTCTCAAATAACTGAGAGGTTGGGATGAGAATAGAGAGGGTTTAGATGTACAAAATCTCCCCCCTTTTGTTTATTTTTGTCTAGATGTAAGAGATGGAAATTGTCGGTAGGATGTTAGGGGTAGGGATAAGTGGGAATGTAAGGGAGAGGAATAAGTAGGAGAGAGATACTACTACATACATATAGGAGACACTGACCATTTTGTACATCTAATACAGGACTCTCCACAGGATTTTTCTAAGGGCCTACACGACGGATCTACTACAGTAAGGTTCTAAGGGCCATTCGACTCAGATCGGTGAGCCTTATCGATTTACTCACTCACTGACCATTTTGTACATCTAAAACAAAAATCTCTATGTATAGGTAAAAGAGGCACTTATTTTGTATAGGCCCTTATTTTGAAATATAAGTACCCCCTCCCCCCCTTTTGTTTATTTTTGTCTAGTTTGAATGTCGGAGAGAGGGATAAAAAAAGTAAAGCGTGAGGGAAAGGAGAGAACAGAGGGGCTGGTAGTGACAGATGGTCTCGGTCACTTATTTCACAAAAAGGGAGTGAGGGGTTTTTAAATTAAAAGTACACCCCTCCATAAATTTATTTTTATTTTGATGAATGTTTGTGTGTAAAGCACATGATTAACTGACAGGTTTTTTAGAGTTCCACTCAACAACGCTTGCCTGTTTTACTCTTTTTTTTATCCACAGCTCCCCGTAGAGTTGAATCGATTTATCGATTCGTTTAGATGTGTAGCTAGGGGTGGTGACCTAGGGCAGGAAAAAAATTTCCAATAAATCTATTTTATTGACTAGTTGTTGAGGGGGAAGGGAATGTCGAACTGACAGATGAGTCAGAAAAACGGGTGAATAATGAAGAAAAACATTAAAAAAATCCGTAGAGTTTAATTAAAAAAAAATTTTTTAAATGTTTTTAAGGAAGAAAAGGATTGGAAAAAAATTATTTTTAAAATTTTTGAAATTTTTATAAAAATTTTTTTTTAAAAAAAGGAGGGGGGTGGTAGGGAATGTTAGTAGTCTTGGGGTTTTGTAGTCCTTAAAACTATGTAATTATTGAAAAATACAAACAAAAAAAATTATTTGTAGGAGGGAGAGCTACTTATTTTTTAAAGAATACTTATTAAATTGTATTTATTAAAATTGTATTATTGACCTTGAAAAATGGTAAACAGAATTTGTAGAAGAACCGGTTTATTTTTTAATTGACTCTTACAAAGGAAAAAGTTTTATTAAAAAGTTAAATCAGAATTTTAATACACTAAAATACAAATCAGAAATTAAACTATATTTGTGTTAAAATTCTGATATGAACAGGAGAAAAACAAATCAGAATTTTTATTTGAATAACTTATAATTACAATGGAAAATAAAAAAATCAGAATTCTGATTTTTAATAAAATATCAGAACTATATGTGTTTATATAAAAATCAGAAAAATAGAAATTCTGATAATAATCTCAAGTAATAATTAAAAAATACAAATCAGAATTAAAGTTTTATTACAAATCAGAATTTTTATTTTATTTAAAATCAGAATTTGTATTTTATTTAAAAAAATCAGAATTTGTAAAACTTGAATAATTAAAAAATACAAATCAGAACTATTTACTACATAAAATACAAAATAACAATTAGATTGTATTTTCTCTCTCATCAACTTCAGAATATTTTTCCTTTCAGGTTTCTTCTTAATCCTGTATTACTTTAAATGGCGGTTTCTGGAGCACAGGCTTTGGAGCAAGATTTCCATAGTCGGGTGGTGGAGCTTTGCAAGATACAGAAATAATAATTATTAATATTATTGTTAATAAAATATTTATTTTCATTTTTGTTAAAATTTATTATTTTCCTATGTTCTGGTTTCCCCTTCCCTTATAAACCCTCTAAATGTACACCTCCATGGGGCCTAGTGTGGTCTCCTTTGGGTATATTATAAGTGTTCTTTGGTCAAAAATACAATAAAAATTTATTTAATTTATGCACTCTATAGGTAAGAAAAATTTTTTTTGCAGAAATAAAATTTTTTTCCAGTAATAAAAAATTAAAACGTTTATTATTCTAAATAGACGTCTTTATTTTATCATTGCTGGAAAATAAATCCAACAACAAATTTTTAAAGGCTTTTTTTAAAATAATTCTACAAAAAAATTTCTTACCTTATAGAGTGCATAAATTGAATAAAATTTTGTTTTTATTGTATTTTTGTTTTTGTATTTTTGCCAGCACAAGATGACACTTGGTCCCACGAGCTGTGCTTTTCTAACGGTTTAAAAGCAAAGGGAAACCAGAAAATAGGTAAATAATAAATTTTAACAAGAAATGATAAAAATAGATCTTTTATTAACAATAATATTAATGTTAATTATTATTTCTGAAGCTTGCAAAGCTCCAGCACCCGACTATGGAAATATTGATCCTCCTCCTGAAATTGTGAGACCACCATATAAATCAATTCCGCATGAAGAAACTGAGGAATAGAAATATTCTGAATTTGATGAGAAAAAATACAATTGAATTATTTTGTATTTTATGTAGTGAATATATAGTCTGATTTGTATTTTTTAAATTAAACTGGAAACACAAATTCTGATTTGTATAAATCAATAATAAGACTTGAATTCTGTTTTGTATTTTTAATTGTCATAAATAAAAATTCTGATCTTTAAATTCTGATTTGTATTTTTTTATTAAACTAAAATACAAATTCTGCTAATATACATTTGTAAACTAAAATACAAAATTCTGATTTGTATTTATAAAAGTATTATATCCTAATCAGAATTGTGAAGACTATAAAAGTCAGAATTTTAATTCAGATTGTAAAAAATCAGAATCTTGATAAAAAGAAGTTTAAAAACCAGAATTTGTATTTTCGTACAAAATAATAAAATACAAAAAAATACAACTGTTAAATAATAAGATTTAATAAAAATTCTGATTAAATAATAATTCTGATTTTAAGTATATCAAGTAAATATAAATCAGAATTCGTTCACTATTTAAGTTCAGCATCAAATATAAAATTTATCTCACATCTAAAATTATACAATATATTTATTTATATATTTAAATTTTAAAATTTATTCTTGTTGATAAAATAATTGATGAGTATCTGATCTAAATCCACCCCCAAAAGATGCGTGTTGAATAACCGACGTATTATTGTTATTGTTAAAAATAACATTGTCAGAAATATTTTTTTGTTTTTCCATTTTTTCGTTTTCAATTTTACAATTGCTGTTGTCGGTAGAATCCGGAGAGGATTTCCTTTGTTGATTTTCGAATATTGCAGATCCTTCTGAATCTTCCTCTCTTTTCTGGCAAACTAAAATTAATTTAATTTTTAATATCCGTTGCATGAATGCCATGGTTTGAGAAAAAGGTCAGGTTGGGGTTTCGGGTAATCGGGATTTCTAGTTTATTGGCTATCTGTGTGTCACATAAGAGAAGCAAACCTCTTGACTTGGTAATTATGGTTTGACCATCACAATAGCTATCGTTAGGGATCGTAAAGGTAAATGCCGTAAATGCGCTGATGAGCAGAGCGAGCCCTAACCACATCTTCTAACTCAGGTCTATGTTTCGAAATCTCTTCGGATCGAGTTTCGGCTCAAAAAAGCCTGGATTCGGGTAAAAAGTTCGGGTATTCCGATTTATTCCATAATTAATATTTAATGTAGATAGAAGCACGTTTAGTTCTATTAGAACATTTATAGTATGTGTCACCTTTTCACTTTAATTTATTTAGAAATTAAATTTTTTACACTGTCTTTGTTGTTCTCTAAGTTGGTGGTGCATACTAGCTGCGGCTGCCGCTTGAACCGCTGCTGCTAGAGATGCGGCTGCGGCTGTAGTTGTCGAGTTACACGAGGCTACCAATTTATTGTCTAAAGGGTTGTGATATTGATTGTGTTGTATTTGATGGTGTGAAATTGGTGATTTTTGGTGCTGGTCAAGATCGCTACTGCTAGCCATTTGTGAAAGTCCGGATATTACACGATTTGTACGAAATTGATTTCTGAAATACCAGAATATAATTTTAGTGAATAATTCTGGTTTTAAAATGTATTTTATAAAAAATGATTTCGTAATTCTGATTTATTGTATGTGTTTTTGATGTTATATTTAATTAATTCTGATTTTATAATGTGTTTTATATTTAATTCTGATTTTATAATGTGTTTTATATTTAATTCTGATTTTATGTGTTTTACATATATGAAATAAACTAAAAAATTCTGATTTTCGAATTTATTCTGATACTAATTAATTCTGAAACCAGAAAGTGTTCAACCAATTTTTAATTAAAAATTCTGATTTTAATTTATTAATTCTGATTTAATATATAAATCTATTTACTATATTTTTTTATTTAAATAAATATAATTTTTTTCACCTTTTGTGTTTCTGCCTTTGATTACAAAACCAAACACGAACAACATTCTTTTTGAGATCAAGTTTTTCTGCTATAGCAGCTATACGATCACCTAAATTATTTTAAGATTTAATAAAAAAATTAAAAAAAAATTTTTTACCTGTAGGACGACTTTGTAGTTTAAATTGTTCTTCTAATTCTGTCTTTTCTGGTGCAGCAATGGATGTTCTTTTACGTTTCTTCTCTGAACAAGGCAATATACCGGCGGAAGCAGCGGTAGCGGCAGCGATGCATTGAAGGGTTAAGGCGTCTTTTGAAAATTTTTTTTTCTGATTTTTAATTCTGTTTTCTATTTCTGTTTCCGATTTTTATTTCTGATTTTTCAATAAAAATTCCTCACCTCCCCCCGCTCCCCCAACACCACCAGCTTCTACAGCAGCAGTAGCCACAGCTTGTTGTTTAGTTGCCTCCTCTGCCCGTTCCAGCCAACTTTGCAGTATTGGTTTAAGAGCTACCATATTATTATGGGAAAGTGTCAGAGATTCAAATCGACAAATTGTAGATTGAGATAAGGACCCTACTCCAGCCATTTTTAAATAAGCCAAAGCTTTCCCTACATCTGCCTGAGTAACACCCAATTTTATTCTTCTTTGCTTAAAATGTTCAGCAAAATGTTGTAATTCTAACGGATCTGTGTCTATTTCTTTAAATTTATTTTTTAATTTAATTAAAATAATTTTGAAATTTTTGAAAATTAAAATAAGGGAAAATTTAAGTAAAATAAATTTTATTCTGATTTTTTATTTTTCTGGTTTTGTATTTTTTGTATTTTTAAAATTCTGATTTGTGTATTTTATAATTTTTAATTTTTTAATTTATTCTAAGTTGTATTTTCGTACTATTATTCTGCTTTGTTTTATTTCAAGCTTTATTTATTCAGAATAAAATTGAATAAATAAAACTTGAAAATTTATTCTGATTTTTTATATACAAATAAGCATGAATAAATTCTGATTTTATTAATTCTGGTTATTTGTATAAATAAAACTTCAATAAATTCTGATTTTTTATTTATTCTTATTATTTGTGTTTTATTTGTTTTTCTGGTTTCTAAAATTCTGATTTTTTTAAATATTTATTTATTCTGATTTTTCAGTTTCTTCAAGTTTACAGTAAATTCTGATTTTTTTGCTAGTGAAGTTTTAATTTAAATTATTCTGATATTATTCTGATTTATTTTTATTATTTTACCAGCAATATTATTATTAGCATTTAAATTAGCCGTTGCCCCATATAATGTAGAGATAGCCGTTCCACTATTAAAGCGTTGTTGATTTTGTTGTTGTTTTTGAGTGTTTCTGTTCAATGAAATGTTGCTAGAATTTGTTTCAACAATATTTGAAACATTTGGAAGGAGAAATGAATTTGTGGTCGGAGAGGTGTTAGAAGCCAATAAAGACTGTAAAATTAATTTTTTTGAAATAAAATTTTTTTTGTTAATTTTTGTTAAAACAATTTGAATTAAAATTCTGATAAAGTAATACCCTCTAATTTATTTACATTATTGGTCTTGAAAATTTATTACATGTAAAATGGAGACCGCTAATTTCCCCGAGCAGTGGGGCCAACCAAATAAAAACAAAAATAAATTGGTGTCGAATATAGAATGTATCAGGAACAGATTGAGCTAAGAAAAAAGTTGGATCGAGTTTCGGATCGGGTTTTCTTACGATTGAGTTTCGCTTTGAAAAAAGTCCAAAAAATCCATTATTATTATTGAATAACATGACCGATCCCTTGGCTGTATATTCGAATAAAAATTAATTTTTTTATTTTGCTTATTTTTTAATTTTTATTCTTTTTTAAAATTTCGCTATCCCTTTTTAATTAACTACCATAATACAAGTAAAAATAAAAAATAGTTAAAGACCGCCTTTCATCTTTTTTCCCTTATTTCATTCCTCCACATAGTCCCGTATATTTTATGAACCCCAAATTTATTCGCTAATGTACTCCCTAGGGTAATATCCAGAAATATTTGGCAAAAGGGCGGCGGTTGGTCTATTTATTTTCTGAAAACAGAAAATCCTCCATAAACAGATTTATTACGGAAAATTTTAGGTAAATGGACGAAAAAAGAGAATAAAATGGAAATTTTTATTATTTTATGTTTGTAAAAGTCAATTAATTTTAGAAATTAATAAAGACCAATAAAAGGAAAAATTAAGCGGTTATTTTTATTGAGGATTTAGGTAGCTATAATAAATAATTTATATATCTTTATTTACTAGATGAGCAGGAAGGAATTTTTTTTTTCAAAATCTCGACGAAAAAATGTTGATATTTTTTCCTATGATTTTTGAAAATTTTTTTTCACAATAAATTTCTGAAAAAAATTTATTTATTTTCCCCTAAAAATTTCAGTTTAATTCTCCTCGTGAGAAGAAATATGAAACGAATATTTAAAAGTGTTTTGTATACCCTTAATATTCAAACAATAAAATGGCATATTTGGATGGGATAATAACCAACACAAATTTGTCAAAATTCCCACGATGAAGCCTCTATACATTTAAATAAAAATTTTTTTAAAAATGGAAAAAGGTTTTTTTCAAAATATACCCATACGAAAAATTGAAAATTCTGAAGGCTGAAACCGGAAAATTCGAATATTTCCAAAAAAAATTTTTTTTGAATTTTCTCATTTCAATAGGTTGTCTTTATTAGACTTTTTAGTTTTAATTCTTCAATTATTTCCTTTATTTGGAGTTTCTACGGTATTGTTCGCGAGAGTTAGTAAACTCCGTCGGTCATGGAGTTACCTTCGCTTTCTGGGACAAATTTCAAGTCGCTTTTGAGACAGCTTTCGAGACATTTGGTTCAATCTTTTAGAGGTCCTTTTAGCACCCTCCCCTATTTCCATTATTTTATTAAAATATTTTTTTAAATATTTATCCAATAATAATCCTTTAAATTCAATAACTGCTTAGTTTTCGGGTTAAAAGGTCGCGGTAATTAACCAAAGAAAATTAACTTGGTAGGAGTGGATAATCTCTTTTTTTCCCTTTTTTCTTAATGTTCAAGTCAATCAAAAAATAAAACTCCGACATAAGGTAAAAAATTATTTTTTTCTCGGTAACCGCGCAAAGGAAAAAGAGGCAAAAATCAGGCAAAATTCTCCCTTTCTCCCTCAAAAATATTTTTTTAATTATACTCTCTCTTGAATAGCCTTTATTTTTAGTTTAAATTTAAGATGGATTGAAAGTTTATTTTCTAGTATGTGTTCATGGATGAAGGGGCGAGGAGGAGGGAAAAGGAGAGAAGAAAGGGTACGAACATCTGTTTTTCTTAATGAATATTATTTTTAAGAAATCAGAATTAAAGCAGAAAATCAGAATTAGAAATCATAATTAAAAAATCAGAATTTCAGAGAAATCAGAATTTCAAAAATCAGAATTTCAGAGAAATCATAATTTCAAAAATCAGAAATAAAATTCAGAATTTCAAAAATCAGAATTAGAAAAATCAGAATTTCAGAAAAAACAGAATTAAGAAAATCAGAATTTTAATTTAGTATTTTTGTTGTAAATTTACAAAATAAAAAGACTAGCCTGTTGTTGCTGTTGGTGAGGAGAATAATAATTATGTAGGCCGAAAGGAGAAGAATTATTTAAATTTTGTTGAAAATGTGCCATAGAAGAGGATGATTGAAGATTGTTTGAAATTGTATTACTTGTTGTTGAAGCTGCCGAATTGTTATAATGTTGTATTCCGGTAACGGGAGTGAAGCAAGTTTGCTGCAACATCTGGGCGTGAAGCATTTGTTGTTGACATAGAGCGGCCATTTCTGCCTTTAATTAAATTCAGAATTAAATGTGTTTTCGATTTTAATAAATTCTGATTTTAATTAATCAGAATTATTTGATTATAATTCTGAATTTTATTTATCAGAATTTTTAAATGTGTTTCTGATTTTACTACAATTCTGATTTTATTTTTTCTGATTATCAAAATTCTGATTTTCAATTATTAAATTCAGAATTTTTCAGAATTTTTAAGAAATTCTGAAAAAAATTCTGATTTTTATTAATCAAAATTATTCTATTGTGTTTCTGATTTATATTTAAACTCTGATTTTTTAATTCTGATTTATTTTATTAAATTCTGATCTTAACTTATTCCAACCTGAAAAGCAGTATTGCTATTGTTTGCAACTTGTTCCATGGAAGAATGATGACTAAATGAATTATCAACTTGCGGCGGTATGAGCATACCAGAAGTAAATGATTGAGCAGCAATTTTAGATTCCATTTCTGCGAGGGCTGCCGCGCCTCTTTAAATTAAAAAATTTTTTTTTTAATTTTCAAAAAATTTTTTCACCTAGCTTGCATAAAAGTTTCATCATAAACTGTTCCTGCTGTTTGCCCATTACTTCCAAAAATATTGTGTGGCTATAATATTTATTAATTTAATTTTTTAGAATTTTTGCACTCACATTATTTGGCATTTGAAGACTCATTGACTGAGTATCTCCTCTCACATTTAATTTCTGCTCGGTAGCAGGATTACTGTCAACAACTTGAAAAAATTATTTAGGTATTTTATTAATAAAAACACATAGAAACACAAAGTTTGTTTGAAATTCTGATATTTTTAATATTTAACAAAAATCAAAATTCTGGTTTTTGTATTTTCGAATTCTGATTTTTGTGTTTTTAATAAACACAAAATCAGAATATTAATATAGGTAAACATTAAAAATATCAGAATTTTAAACAGAGCTAAAATCAGAATTTAACAGAGTATACTTAAATTCTGATTTTTGTGATTTTTAAAATTCTGATTTTTGTGTTTTCGGTGTTAATGTATTTTAATGCTGGTTATTGTATTTTTACTCTATTTAAATTCTAATTTTTTATTTTTCAGAATTATAAAATAATTTTATTTTATTATCAGAATTATTTTTTTAATTCAATTTTCTGATTATTCCCTCTACTAATTAAATACCCCAATTTAATTAATTAAATTACTCGATTCATTGTCACTTCTCCCGTCATCAATACGTTGTGATTGTTGGGCATTACCAAAATGGGTATACGGTAAGAAACGGTCCATTTTAATTTTATTTATTGTCCTCTTTCGATTAAATTGTCTTTTTTAATTTTTTGGATAAAAAATCTTTAAAAAAATTTTCTAAAATGCTAAAAATATATATAGAATCAGGAGTAAAATTAATTCAAAAAAATTAAAAAAAAACAGAGAATAACCAAAAATTAAAAATAAATAAAAAAATTATTTAAATGACAGTAAACCTTTAAAAATCATAGTAACAGAAAAATCAAATATAAATTCCAAAATTATTCAATTTCTTTTTAATTCAGTCCCAATCTCAAATTTTTAAAAATTTTGGTTGCTTCTTGAGCTGCCTGCCTAATCTATACCCTAATAGTATATATCCACAATATAGCATATCCCCACTTTAATATACAATCTTTTCAGACACTTTGGGGTATTTGAAAACGAGATCCGGCTGTATTGTCTGTCATCCAACTTAATAAATTATTTAGTTTAACCAATTTTCAATTAATTCCAAAAATTAATAAATTTAATTTTTAAATTATTCAAAATATTTACTCACATTTCCCTACATTTTTAAAATATTTATTAGTGTTAATTATTTAACAAAATATTTTTTTTACATTTTAAATTTATTCAACCATCAAAATTATAATTCCAAAAAAGAACTTATGAAAAATTAACTTGCTTATAGAGAAAACATGAAAAATAAATGTGTGGAGAAAGGTAAAAAAGAAGGAAAATTCAAATTAAATTTTAATAAAATAATAAATAATCAATTGCTTCTCGAGAATCTATCGAATATTCAATTGGATATTAAGCTTAAAAAGAGGAAAAAAATTTTTTTCTTGAGGCTGTTTACCCTAAAAACAGAATATTTGACAAGTTTGAAGGTCTGTAATGAATTATTTGGAAGGTTGAAGGAAGGGACGAATGGGGGAAGGAGGGAAGGAGTTGAGGAGGTAAGGGGGGATTGAGGGAAGAATAAAGGGGGAGGTGCTTAACTGGAGCTAGTAGCCTTGAATTTATTATGAGGAAGGAAAGAATTGTTTTAAAAATTTATTTAAGGGGAAGGGAAATTTTTGTGTGAAAATGAGAAGGAGCATGAAAAGCATTTTTCTTTATTTTCTTGTTATTATTTTCTTTAATTTTGTGGTGAATTATTGCCTCATATATTTTTTAAAATTTTCCTATCAACACCTAAGAAATGGGGATAAAATGATAGGGTAGGATTGCCTCTGAGAGCACCTTCAAGTTATCACTCAAAGTGAGTTTTCATTTAGCTAACGCACGCTTACCATCGGACTTCATTTATTTTTACACACTAAGGACCAAAACATCACTGAAACGAAGTGTAACAATACCAGGAGTATTCGTCATAAAGTCATCCCCACCCAATGAGAACCAGATTTTAGAAAATTTACTAAGAAAGATATTCATGCCAATAGGGTGTTCTCGAATTGATGAAGTTAAGTGTGAAGGAGACCTTTAATAATTCAAGTCAAACTGTATTTAAGACATCTAGTGTTTAAATAATCAAATTATATTATTTATCTCCTTGTTTTCATATTTTTTTGAATTTATTAAAGATTTATCCTGCTTCATATTTATTATTTTTTATTAATTAAAAAATACAGTAATTTTTTTCTATTTAAAATATTTTTTTATTTATTCAAAAATAGATTCTTCCATTTATTCTACTTTAAATACAACAAAAATTATTTTTTTCAGGCGAGCTAAATAGATAGTAGGACCTCATCTGCCAAAGTATCGTCAAGTGACGGTGTGGGAGAGAGCTTATAAATATTGCATGGCTTTTGACTATTTTCTAAACGAAAAACAAAAAAAATTATAAAAATGCCAGAGTCTTCTGTTTTACTTCATTCATTATTCCTCTATCCAATACTCTCCTAAACAACACATTAACAGCATTAAATACCAACCGTCAGGCGTAGTTAATAGGGTTCGTTTCCGACACTTTTAAAGGGTGTTGAAATGGGAGGGAAGAATCATGTTGGTCTTAAGTTAATAAAAATAAATAAACTTTTTACAATTTGTAAAAGAAAGTTGTAAAAATAAACTACAAATTGTAATAAAAGAAAATACAAAATGTAAAAAAATACAAATAGTAAAAAGGAATAAACTTGTCAGCACAAGTTTATTTTTAGTTAACAAAAATATGTAAATAAACTTACAATTTGTAAAAAGGAAATTGTAAAAAAAATAAACCTGGGAGACAAAATAAACTTGGAAGAGAAAATAAACTTGGAAAGGAAAATACAACTTGTTCATCACTAAAAAAATTTTAACAAAAAATATAAAGCCATGACAAAATACAAACTTGAATTAATTAAACTTGAATTAATTCAAGTTTGTAATTACAAATTGTAATTTAAATTCACAATCAAGTTGGAAATATAATAAATAATTTTTACAATTTGTAAAACTTACTTATTAATTAAAAAGAAACTTTCTCCCTTTGTTTATTAAAAACTTTTTCTCTCAACGTTCTACAGTAACCCAACCAAGTCTCTACAGCCTAACAACACCACTTAAGCAGATTGCACCTGCTTTCGAGAAGAGACACCTGTTAATAACTTTTAGATTAAAGGCATACACGCAATTCAGGCATGAAAAATATTTTTTTTATAAAAAAATATTTTTATATAGAATGGAAAATTTTTTAAAATAATTTTTAATAATTTTTTATTAAATTTTTGGGCAGATGGAAAAATTTTTTTTGAAAAATTTAAAAATTTTTGAAAAATTTTTAAATTAAAAATAAAATTTATTTTCAATATTCTACATATTTCTTAAGTGAAATTTTAAACCAAAAATAAAAATAAATATAATTTTTTGTTTGAATTTAATTAGCAGACTGAGAAGCTTAAAGGCAAACATACATATATAGTTGAAGCAACACACAAGTCTTTGAAAAATATTTTTAAATAAATTTTTATTTTAGATTTTATTCTCTAAAAAATTTAAAATAATTTAAATTTTTTAACAAGGGTAGAGGTTCCGAAGTTCCAAACCGATGAATCGAGGATTTCACAATCGGTTCTTTTATTCAATTCATCAGAAAATTGAGCATTACTGGCTTCTTGGCCTTCTAAAAATATCAAAATTAGTAAATGTCTTTTCTATTGCATCGAGGCGAAATTTCGAAAATTCTTGCCCTCAAAAAATTTTCGGTTCCAGAAATTCAAAAAGCAATTTTCAAAGACCGAGCACCCAAATTTATGACACAAATAACTAGCAATTTTGACTTTTTCTAGTCCAAAAGCCAAAAAAAGTTAAAAATCAATTTCAAATTCAATTTTATTTATTAACTCCCAAACCTTTACATATTATTATTATTTTTGAATAAAAGAGGGGAGACCATTCTAACGGAAAAATTCATTTACTAGCTGGATATATAGAAGACTCACACAATCTCCCCCAAAACACAAAAAGTCACCCCAAAATAACCTCATTGTTTAAAGCCCAAAACAATTGAAAATATGAATAAAGGTTGGTTGTTATTGACAAAAATTGAAAGAGAGGGGGAGTCCAAAATAAAGCTAAAATAGGAAGAGGACAATAAAAACAAGATTTGAGGGTGGTTTAAAAAGAATTATTAAAAAAGGATGACTTTGGCAGAATAAAACTGTTGCTGGTTGATGTATTAATGTTTGAGGGTTTGAGGGAAATTAATAAATTAATAATATTATTTTTTAAAAATTGTGAGAGGAATTTTAAGGAGATGGAAATTAATTCTAAATTTCAAGAAAGTTTATGAGCCATTGGAAATATGCGCGCATAACTGCTCTGGCTCTTAATAATAGAAGAACCTAGAACAAGTCTGAAACAAAGATCTAGGGTTTTAGGAATATCGAACTTGATAATTCTTTCCGCCCGGCGAAAATTGAAAATCGAAACAGCTCTTATCTCCAATCTTAATGTTCTAGAAACCTTATTGAAGATAGCTGAGTCTTTTGAATTCGATGTCTCGAAAAATTTTAACCTTTCTCAGTCAAATTTCAATTTTCCGAGTTTGTTGTTTGAAAACCAAGGCTATTTGGGTCTTTGAAAATAGACCTAAAACTCATTTCAAGTTATTCAATTATTTTTTTTTTACTTTTAGTGAATTAAAATAAATGAAAAAATCATTTTAATTAAGCATCTCATTCTGCACATTAGACACCTTTTCCGGTTTTTGCTACTCATATAAGGTTTTTGCTACTCATTTTTGCTACTCATATAACTCATATAAAAAATGACAAAAATTTTAAAAATACCTAATTACTTCCATCCGTACACGTCTAAAATATTAAAAAATATTTAAAAAATAAAATAAATTAAGAGGTTATTTCCTCAAAAATTTTTTAGTATGTACACGGATACTGCCGACATAAAAAATAAACTCGTGATATTTTTGATTTCCATCTCAAGGATTTTTTATATTAAATATTTAAAAATAATTTAAAGATAATTTTTTCAAAGTAATTATTTTCATCCTCAATACACGTAAGTATTTTTTTAAAGCTTTCCTAGCTCGGAAATAGAGCCAGCAGGATCATTGGTATGAGTACCTATAACAATTATATTTTTAAAATTAAAAAAAATTTTTTTTAATTTTTGGACATGTCTAGAGTCAACTTAAAAAAATGTACACGGATACTGCCGACATAAAAAATATACTCGTGATATTTTTTTGAATTTCAAGGATTTTTAAAGTAAATATTTACTAAAAATAATTTAAAGATAATTTTTTCAAAGTAATTATTTTCATCCTCAATACACGTAAGTATTTTTTAAAGCTTTCCTGGCTCGGAAATAGAGCCAGCAGGCTCATTGGTATGAGTACCTATAACAATTATATTTTTAAAATTAAAAAAAAATTTTTTTAATTGACGTTGACAAGTAATTATTATCCATTTTTCAAAGCACTTTTTTAATTTTAAAAATAAAAAAAAATTATTTTTTGTTGTTTTTTGGACATGTCTAGAGTCAACTTAAAAAAATTTTTTTTTCTTTCAGTCTCGGGATCAGAAAAATCGGGAACGGGATTCAAAAAACCGGGATCCCGCCCGATCCCGACCGAGATCCCGATCCCGCCCAACTCTTCATAGTCTAGATTCCTAAACGTTCTCATAATGTGTTTAATTTTTTATTTTTCAATAATTACGAAAAAATAAATTTTTTTATCAAGTATAATCCTAAATAATTATTTTTTAAAATGGGAATAAAAGACAATAATTTTTAAATTTTATTTTTATTTTAAAAATATCAAAATATTAATAATAATAATTTAGTACATATTTAAATTTTAAAATAAAATTTCTTTGCCAGAATTAAGTTTTTAAATTTTTAAAAATTAGAAAATCTATAGTTAATTATAGTCTTCTAAAAAAATTTTTTTTTGATAAACAAATATCTCATTTTTAAACATATATACAGAATAGAGACGCGCGGGACGGTATCTCGACGGGATTTTGCGGGATCCCAATCCCGAACTCCCGGATTTTTTTGATTTTCGGGATCATTCGGGATCCGGAATTTTTTCGGGATTAAGAAAAAATCGGGATTAAGATCGGGATCGGGAAAATCGGGATTGAGAAAAAATCCCGACCCGTGATCCTGGAAGTTCGTATACAGAATACTCTAATACAAAATACATATAACCTCGTTCTACTTACATACATATTTAAGTATCTAAAGTTTCAGAAAATTATAAAAAAATTTTTTAAGTTTTCTATAAAAATCTGACACTTTTTCAATATTTATTAATAAAATATTACTATAGCTACATTGTAATATTTAAGTTAACATTTTACTTTTAATAATAAATTTTATACATTTAGATACACCTGGGAATTAATTATTATAAAAAACTAGCAATTTATTAAGGTTATCTCAATTTCAAGTTTAAGCTTATTTCTTAAGTTTATTTATTATAAATAAAGAGCGGACTTTTATGCATTATAAAATGCAAAATATGCACTATAATATGCAAAAAAAGCAAAATATGCACGAAAATATGTAAGAAAAATGCAATTTATACCTAGAAATTTTACATTTTTCTAAAAATTTCAAAAAAAAACATTCAAATTTTTTTTTCAAAAACATTCAAAAAACATTCAACATTCAAACACCTATTTTTACTAAGATTACTCCTATTTTACATGTATAGTTCGACAAAATAAATATTTTTACGTTGTTGGGCATTTTGAGATGAGGCGTTTTGGTGGTAGGAATTTTGAGGTTGGGCGTTTTGGTGTTGAGACATTATGGGTGAGGTCCATTTTCGGGCATTCAAAAAATTTTTTTTTCAAAATTTGTAATTTTTACAAATTCTTTCCCAAATTTTTAAAAAATTTACACCATTTTGGCAGGATTTTGGGTTATTTTCTTGATATTTTCCCCAAAATCCTCAAAATATGCATTAAAATATGCATTTATGCACAAAAGTCCGAAATATGCAAAAATATGCATTATATGCAAATAGAAACCCCCTCTAAAGTTTTCAGAACATGCGGAAACAGTGTTTTTTGTGCATTATACATCATGACAAGTTTGCAAAAAAAATATGCATTTGCATAAAAATCCGCTCTCTAATTATAAAGCTAAATAAAGTTACTATTTTAAAATTTAAGAGTAGGGTTGCGGTATTCAATTCAGACGACTTTCGAGGCATTCTTTCAGGCATTATTTTTATCTGTCCGGGCCATGAGAGTCACTTTCGTGTCAAATACCCTATGCCAAATTCGATTTTTCTGAACGTAGTCGGTTAGTCTTGGGGTGTTGGCCAAAGTACCGCGAGGTACCGCCCGGCTATAACTTCGATCAAAAATGTCGAATCCGCAACAATCTTTCACTGCACTTCGACAAGCTGAATCGAACCATACCAGGGCATCCCCTCTTAAAAACTAACTTTATATTAGAAGAACTTTAAATAACATAAAAAAAATTTTTTTTTGATATTTAAATATGTATTTATTTTTAAATTAATTTTCAAATTTTTAGAAGATAAATTTAATTTAAAATTTAACTCGTCCAAGTTAAAAATGATTAATATTTCTCTTGATAGTGATGATAATCTCTCAAGTTGGTGGAAAACAGAAAATATGTTTTTCTCTACTAAAGGTAAACTTGAGATTAAACTTAAAAATAAAAATAATAGACAAAATGAACTTGAGATCAAACTTGAAATAAGAAAACAAACTTGAAAATAACGCTAAATAACTTAAGATTGAACTTAAAAGTAAACAAGATCAAACCTAAGATCAAACTTGAAAATTGAACAGAGATAAAAACAAACTTAAGATTGAACTTGAAATAAAAATAAACTTGGAAATAAGTTAATAAAATAAATAAACTTGAAAATAAACTTAAGATTAAGCTTAAAATACTTGAACTAAAAAAATTAGACTTTAATTAATTTATAGACAGTGTTCGCCTAGTATATGGTCTAGTAGACACTTGTGTTCTGATTTTCGGAATTTCCCTAAATTCTCTTTTGTTCTTTCTAATAAAGACAAAAACGGTAGCAATTATGTTGCCATACAAGAAGCTTTTATTAATGAGTTGTTTGATGGATTGGATTGTTGGTTTTTGGACTTTTATTGTTCAACCTGTATTTTTAATTTGCCTAGGAATTAAAAAAAATTTTTTTTTGAAAGATCCCTTGTGGAGATCACGGCTATAGGACTGTTCTGATGAATGGATTCTTTAGAAAATCGACTCAGCCAATACGCTATGCTGCTTATCTTATATGGATACAATTGATGGTGAAAAAATTTATTTTGAAAATTTTTTATGAAATTTTTTTGAAATTTTTAAAAAATTTTTAGGGCCTTGAATAATAAAAAAATATTTTCTGATTTATACTAAAAAACCAAAGAAATTTAAATTATATTTAAAGCATTTCTTTCTCGTAACTACAATGTCTCAATACGTCTATCGCTTTTGTATACTCTGTCGTAATGGAAAGTTTTAGTTTTCAATTTTTTGACAAAAGGTCTCCCTATGAGTAGGACCTTTCATTTTAAGGCACGTTTGGCTGGCTATTTAGCTGTGGGTACCTGCCTAAGCCATATCCTTCTCATATGTGAAATACCCCTCAGTTATAGGATCGTATTATTGCAAGCAAAAATAAAAGCTTATATGTTTCTTACAAGTCTTTTTTAAAAGCCCAAAAGTAGGATTGAGGGAGAATATAATTCAATTTTATATCTATTAAATAAATTAATGACTAGGCCTATTTTAGGCATAATGTCCAATACAATCTTCTTTTCCCTCATTTTTGCCCAACTCTTTTTGAACGGAGCACATGCTGTACTGCTTGCTTGGGCTGACTATCCACGAGCTAATGAGTTTGGTCAAATGCAGGATCTTGCTAAAATGATGGCTAGCGAGTCTGGATTGAGTGATATTAGCTTTGTTTCGTTTGTAAACACGGTGAATAAAAATTAAAATAAGTAGAACCTAAGTTGGTCTCCAATACCTAGAACCTTTTTGGGGATGGAGATGCATGTCGACGAAAGCGATCGGTGAAAGGGAGTAATGAATAGGAGTCGGGGACCTACTCTAGTATACACACATGATGATGGGGGGTCTATACTTAAGTCTGTCCAAGCCTCGTTAGCCCAGTCGGAGTCTTGTTGGCCCATTCGGAGCCTCGCTGGCCTTTTCAAGCCGAGCCTCGTTGGCCCAGTCTGAGTCCGAGCCTCGTTAGCCTTTTTAAGAGTCGATCTTGAATATACTTTTAAGAATTATTCAGGGCTTCTTCCTCATAATATATTTGATTTTATATTAGAAATTAATCCTCAGATGCTACAGTATTTTACCTCGTTTATCCAATAATATAATTTTACTATAAAAATTTTTTTTTAAATTTAAAGTCTGAGCCTCGCTGGCTTATCCACCTGGCAGTAATGATTACCTTGACAATATGTTTCTACATAGTTATAGTTATTTGCGTAATTCGCATTCGCAAAGCTGTGTCTTTAATGACGTCAAAGCTGCGAGATTATAATAAACAAATTTCTGCTGCACTTTTATTTCAAGTAAACAAAGAAAAAATTTTTTTTGGAAATTTTTTGAAAATTTTTGAAAATTCAGGCAATTTTGCCCACTTTCGAAATTGCCGCATGGTGTATCCAAATTTTCCTACCTATGTTTATGGCTGACCAAAGCACAGTTATGTATATTGTATTTTCGGATATTGCTATTCATTTGGTACCTGTGTTGAATCCCATTGGGACAATTCTGTTGGTTGCTCCCTATCGGCATGTTTTCTTTAAATTAAGGGATGATAAAGATGCACATAGATAAGAAGACGAGTAAAAGAGTCGAGTAAAAATTAAGCTTAGATCTAAGTCCAGGATATAGGTTCATAACTGGCCGAAAATTCCTTACAGTCCAGCAAACAAAGCAAAAATGAAAACGTTCAGTCGGTGATGGGATAGTTGAGCGGTCAATAGCCATGCATCAAAGAGCTCTTAGAAGCAAGTACTATTCCATCTTTTGTTATATCTTGGATGGATTCAGCTGCTCTAATCTGGGTTAGATTCGTGCAATATGAAGGTTAAAGGATCTATTATTAGATCTGGAAAAGGGAAGTTGGAAAGTAATGAGAGAAAGGCAAATAAATGAGAAAGTGTGTCTTCGATAAATAAATACTAAAAATTTATAAAATAATTTCCAGCCGTGCAGTGTTAAACCCAATAAATGGTGTCAATACAACAATCATTCGTGGCGTTACAGCAATTCGAACTCGCTACAATAAAGCATCGACAAATGTAGCTGCTACTCCTCAGAGGGCCAATATTCAAGAAATTCCGAGAGATAATCAGCATGGAGCTGTCCATGAGTGATAGAGAATAAAAATTTTTGAGGAAAATGAATTGGTTGAGAAAGAATCTTTTAAAAAATTTCTTAGATTTTTACTTGAGTAGTTCACGATCGGTTAACCGAACAGAAATCGGAAATGAAAACCGGTGTATTTTTGGCGAATTAACCGGAAAAGAAAACACGAGGTCGAATAACCGGCCATAACCGAAAGCCAAGAGTACCCGACCCGCAGTGAACAACCCGCAGTGAACAATTTTTTATCTAAAATTTTATCTGAATATAAAAGTACACATTTTTATAATAAATTAATTTCCACAAAAAATAAAAAATGGAAGAAAAATATAAAAAAATTTAATTAATTCATCATATGTTTATATCATATTTAAAAATCAGAAAATTTAATTTAAATTTTAAAAAATATTTTTTTTTAAATTAAATTAACAATATTTTAATAAACAAAAAAATTTAGTTTAATTATAAGGTAAACGTACCTACTAATTTAATTTTACCTTTATTTAAAAAAAATGAATAATATAATAATTAAATTTATATTTTTGTTAATTTAATTGCAATTCTCAACTTTTTCATACGATATTAAAATTAATTCATAGTCTTGATGTTTATACTTATGTCAAGAAAAAAATTATTATTTAAATGCTGAATATCTGAGTTTCAGAGTTATTCTATTTTTATTTTAAAATTAATTTGTATATAATCACTGGCTAGAAATCTGTACCAAAATTCGTACTCGTACCTGTTTACAAGTACTAGCAATTTTCAAAATTCCAACCACTGTATATACCGTATTTTTCCTAATAGTGCGACCGGTCGGTTTATTTTTCAACTATCCTCTAGAGGGTCGGTTTATTAGAGAGGGTCGGTCTAATAGAGACAGTCGGTTTATTTTTCAACCTTCCTCTAGGGAGTTTTGGCCGTTAGGGGTTTTCACTTTTGGCGGTGAAAGAGGAAGAAATATGGCTCCATGGCCCTCCAATTCTTCAAAAAATGAAGAAAATCATTTAGAAAACTATCGATGGATTAAAAGAGAGATCAGTGAACTGGGTATTACGAGTATCAAGATTAGAGGATTAAGGGTATAGAAAATTTTTTGCAGAAAATTGCAGAAAATTTGCAGAAAATTTTTTTCTTTTGCGGACACCGCTGATTCTAGCACAAGTCTGAGGCCTTGGTTACTTATTCCCTCTAAATCTACATACCTTAATCCCCTTAATCGCTTAAAATCCCCTTATATCTTTCGAAATCCCACCAAATCCACCGTATCCTCCTTGGTGTCCCTCGATAAAACTTGTTTCAAGTAACGGTGTTTAAATGCCCCGCTTTTAACCTAATTTTAAAATAATTTGTTTATTTATTGCGGAGTTTTTATATTTTTTTTGAAAATCCGGTTTTCCGGATTTTCCTGATCAGGAAATCCGATCCGATAAGGAAAATTTTAAAAATCCGGAAACAGAATCCGGAATTTTTCAAATTCCGCTCTGTAAAAGAATATGGCTATAAAACATAAAAGACAAGATTAATGCTGGAAGGAAGTCGGTCTAATAGGAAGAGTCGCACTATTAGGAAAAATACGGTAATTCACTGTTTTCAGAAAAATCTGAAAAATGCTTCTAAAAATGTGTTTTTTGAATAATAAGTTTATAGATTTTTCCGAAAACTTACCGTATTTCCTAAAATAGTACGGCCTGCTAAATTAGTACGGCCCCCTGAAATAGTACGGCCCTTTGGAAGAGGGTTGAAAAATAGTACGGCCGGCCGTACTATTTTAGGAAATACGGTATATGTATTGTCGAAATGTAACCTGAAAATTTGAATAATGCTCCTTAAACATGTATTTTGAATTGTGTTACCAAAAATGCAGACATTTAGGAAAATATGCTTCCGGAAAATTCGAAAAATATAAGCCATTAAGAAATTTATTTACACAGTTAAAGAAATTATTATTTCGGAAAAGAATAATTCCGGAAACACATAAAGATAAGAATCACTAGGGGAGCGCAAGAGTCAATTTAAAAAAAACGCAAAACGCAAGAGCATAAAATTAAAATTAAAAAATAAAATATTTCAACAGATTTTATAAATTCAAAAACAATGTCAGATAATTCCTCAAATTCTTCATCAATTATATTTCCTTTTCCGGATTATATTATGTACATAGAATACGTGCAAAACTGGATCACATTGATATGTCATTTTATTACGGTTCGAAAAAATCGAGAAAATTCAAAAATAAATTCAAAAATACTTTAAGGTATCAACCATGTGTCCTATTCTAATCGCCATCAAGTTTGGCAAGGGTTTACGGATTAAAGAGCTTTCCCCAGGCTTGCGTCTCTTTTTCTGCTCCCACGTCATATTCTCGATACTTGGGATACCTTATCAGCTCTATCGAATATTATTTTGGATCAGTCCAAGTCACGAAACAATAGAAAATAATTACGGGAATCAATATTCCCCATATCTTCTTTTTTGGCTGTCAATGCCCGAATTTGTCTTCTACGGAGCAATTCCTTCAGTTGTCCTACTCTTGACAGTAGAAAGATGTATAGCATTAAGGATTACTTTAACATGGGTCAACAAAACATATCGATGGATCAGTCTAGCAATTTTTATGGCTATTGTTGGGGTGAATATGCTAGGACATTTGCTTGAACTTCCCTTGTTTGATGACAATCCGGAATTGAGTAAGTTATTTTATTTTTGTGGAGATAGTAGAGGAATAGGAGAGACATACAGAGATTCCGGAAAGTTTATTCTGAAAAGGCTAATAAATATTAAATTTTCCGGAAAATCAATTAAAAATACATAATTCCGGAAATGTAATATAAATTCCGGAAAGAATCCGGAATAGTAATATTAATTCCGGAATTTTAATATTAATTCCGGAATTTTAATATTAATTCCGGAAAAGAAGAGCTATGAATTGCTGATTCCGGAAAACCCTATAATAAAATAAAATAGTCGGTATATTATCTTTCCGGAAAATGCATAATTCTCTTAACTCATTCCGGAAATTTATAGTTTTAAAAAGGTCCTTCACTGAAACAAATATTCCGAAAAATAAATAATTCTATAAACTACATAGGTACTTCCGGAAATTTATAGTAAAATACTTTAAAATGTATTTTCGGAATATTCCGGAAAACACAGAAATCCCCATTGAATAATTGTATTTTCCGGAAGTTTATTTTTATAAACCATTAATATTATTTATTATAGTCCCTATATGCGAAACGGCAAGTTGTACAACCACAAATTGGCGTTTATATTTTCAACTTACTTCTAGAATTGTTTTGAGTAGCGCTAATGTTGTAATGTCTATTGTATTTTTGTTGTTGCTACATCAGACTGGGGCCGCCAAAAAATTGGTGGGAAAAAAATAAAAATTAATTAAATAAATTTAATTTTTTAGAAGAATCGGGTTATTTTATTTACTCTTTTTGTTGAATTTGCTCTAGGAGTTGTGCCAACATTTACGGCGATGATTTTTAATAAGGTAAGAAGTGTTGCAAATTTTTAAAATTTGGGATAACGATCTATAAGAGGTTTAGGCAAGGAGTCAATATGCGATAATGATAGTGAGAATTTCTGGTAATATATCTCTGAAACAGAAAACATGAGAGGGAAGTATGGAGCTATATAGTATATGATCCAAGAGATTCCCTGTAGCAATACGGGATTATATTGGGGGATATCGAGAGGTCAAACTAGTGACATTGAAAAAAAGAACAATTGGTAAGTTTCGTTTCTCGAGGGAGGAGGCGAGCGGCATTATTTCGGCCCGAGATCCGATTAGACTTATTTCTCAAACCGGCCCACCCTGGTTAGCGATTTTTAATTTTAAAGTACTATATTCTCAGTCTTGTTATTAATTTCTCTCTTAAAACTAAAAATAAAAAAAATTTTATTTAAAGTACACAAGTCTGTATATTGGAGGTGTTCCCAATGCTGGAGAGAAAGGAGAGATTGTCATTCTAATTACGGCTGTAGATTCTGCCCTGTGTGGAATTTTGTATATGGCATTATTGCTTAAATGCAATGCTTCCCAAACAGTTGTTTCTACAATACATGCTAGAAATAACGAGAGGACTAAAATTGAAGTTCAGAATACCACAGTTCAACGAGGGCCGTTTCTGAATAATAATTTTATTAATAAAGAAACTTAGAGAAAAATTAATTTCATTTTATTATTTTGAATTAAAAAAAATTTCTTTTGATTTGTGGATAGACCAAAAGGTCGGGGAAGGCAGGAGGCCTTCAAAAATTCTTAAAAATTTTCGCCTGCGGCATTAAATTTAAAGACTTACAAGACTTAATTACAGGGTGACTGGAATGTTATTGCACAAACTCATTCCATCATAACTTTTTTCAAATTAAAGATAATGAGATCAAATAAAGATTATATGATAGAGAATTAAATAAGGAACAAAAATAATTAAGAGTTTTAGAGGTACCCAACTCTTGCTTGGATACAGAGTCGAAGGCGCGTGGAAAAATTTTGGACAAAAGTTCGCAATACCTTGGCGGAGATTTTCTCTCATTCTCGAACGAGTGATGGCAGAAGTGACCCCAAACTTTTGGGTTATTAAGCACAGACCCTTACCTACAAAATATCAAAAAGACTAATTCATCGGATACAAATCCGGTGAGTACGATGACTGTATTTGAGACGAGTTAAAAGTGGGTAAATTGGCTGCGCAACAACCTTGCATAACTTGTGCCTTATTAGTAGGGAAAGAATTCTCTTGAAAGGTCCCATCCCTATACCAAAAGTAGCCTATGATACAAGGCTGTGAATCACCCTAAAGTATTTCCCGTAGATTATAGGTTTTATTTATTTTGACCTCAGTTTTCATGAAAATCAAGGAATTTTGACCGTTTCGCAAATAATAGCCCAGATCATTTCGGAAAATAATAGCCCAGATCATTCTTCTGATAAAAGTGTCACTTGACTTGCGAACTGCCTCTGGGGGTACTTAAATCTCTGGGTCCTAACTTTTTTAATTTATTTGGTAAAAAGTTGAATTTTTCTGAGATTATAGGGCATGAATCCTAGTTCATTATAAGCCATAGCACGAATTGATTCTCCGGTTAAACAAACTTCTATCATGCTTTATCTCATTAAAACCCATGGATTGGAGCATACTCGGAATTTGACCCTGTTCACGTTCACGGCGTGCCTACTGATCGGTTTCTGCCACTCTTTTAAAAGATAACAGTCATGGTTACTATGAATAATAACAGAGGAACCAATTTTGCCCTATTTTTGCCACATTTTTGAGTGGCTGCGCCCCATTTTAGTGGTTTGGAGATGGTCCGAGTACGAGTAATACAAGTATTAGGATTCCGAGTTCCGAGCCCGAGTAAATGCGAAAAAACCCCGAGCAAACGAGTCGAGTATAATCGAACTCTCTCAAACTCGACTTACTACAGTTAATCTACATAATTTATTCAAACATTTATTATAAAATTCAAATTCCCCAATTTCATTCAATTTCCGGTTTTTCAAATTAAAATTTATTTAAATTTTTTGATACAATTTTTATTTAAACACGGAATATTCTTGTTTACTAAACATTTTTTAAAAATATTTTCCAGACATTCTAATAAATTTAAATAATATTTTTGTGTACTTTTTGTTTTTAAATTTAAATTAAACAAATATTCAAAAAGTAAATCCAGGAAGAATTAAAAATGAGAGCTATAAAAAGTGCAGTAAAACTGAGAATGTACCCAAACTAAAAATTTATTTAAAAAATATTTCTAAATTTATAAAAACATTTAAATAATTTATTAAAATAAATTATGAATTTTTTAAATTATTTTTTATTTGTGGTAGTTGTCGTTGAAATTGGAACTAAAAATAAGCTTATAGAGCCTGGTAAATTTAATTATTAATTTATACTAATTTTATAGGTATGTAGGAACAGAAAAGGACTCGATTAAGCATTTTTAGGTCCCAGTGAGCGGTCGTGTTTCTCTCTCATTTTTGACCAATCACGGACTTAATCCCTTCATCTTTCCAGATTTCAGTTTGGGTAACTCGACCCAAACTGAACTAGTCTTGAAATCCGCTACTAGTCTTGAACTACGGTACTTTTTCTTGACAAGAAAGGTTTATCTTTTATTTTCAAATGGCGAACGGAATTCTCAGGGGTATATGAATCCATTATTGATCCTTCTGGTTCCAAATTTACCCAAGTTTAAATCCTTCAGTGACCCCAACCTTTAAAATGATGATAGAAAATTAATTTTAAAATCTTTTTATTCTTCAGTACATGCATTACTAGCTAATGAACAAAAGTTTGTTCAAGACAGACATAATTGGCGTCGTTCCCAATTGGCCAATGGCCAATCACAAAACAAAACAGGGATGATGCCTACAGGCAAAAATATTTGGACAATGGTTGGATAAACTCAAAGAAATTTTAATTTTAAAAATTTAAATAGAAATACGACGCATCCTTAGAGGCTAGTGCCCAGGCATGGACCAATCAATGTACTATGACCCATTCTGGTAGTCCTAACGGGGAGAATGGTTGTTTTATTAGCAATCAAGAGACTAATGGTAAAAAAATTCTTTGAGAACTATCACGGGTAAAAGTAAATTTTCAGTGGTAAACGCTTTATCAACTTGTTGTGATCTTTGGTGGGCAGAACTTGTAAATAATGGAGTTCCTAGCGATTTAGTATTGACAAGTTCAAATTGGTATCCAACTGGGCATTGGAGCCAGGTATAACCAAATTTTGAAAAAAAATTTTGTAATGTGCTGGTGATAATTTTAAATAAATTTTGATGAGAGTGAATCCTCTACTCTACCAACGCAAGACGCTTAATATATGAAACTTTTCGTATATCTGCAGCTTTTCGATTCTGATCTAGGATCCCGGGCCCCGATAACTAAGGTTGAGATTTTCAACTCATTTTTTCGGGCCTTAATTTTATCGGACCGGACCGCCTGTCTTTTTCGGACCAAAATTCGATGCCAAACTCGATTTTTCGGACCGGACCGGGCCTCCAACCCTACCGATAACCATAAATCTATGGCAATTTTTGCCTAGGTTCTTTGTTTTACCAAAAACCTCCAAATAAACCATCCTTCATTATTCCAAAATTTACCTTACAAAGCTTATTAGGAATGTAGCTATGCCTTAGTATAAAAATCACCATTAGTACCATTACATAATATTAAATTTTTTATTCAAATTTATATTAAGATGGCCTGGGCAAATACTTTAAAAGTTGGTTGTGGCCTCGCTTACTGTCCTAACAGTCCATATAAAACTCATATTTTCTGTCAGTACAGTCCACCGTATGTTATCTATATTTATATTATAATTTGCAAAAAAATTATAATTTAGCGGAAACTATATGGGACAAAAAATTTATGAGCCTGGACCCGTTTGTAGTGGTTGTAACGTAGTCAATGGACAATTGCAGTGCCAATATGGACTTTGTATTTGAGATGGGATAAAAGAAATTTAATAGTTATTTTGATAGATGACAGATACATAGATAAAGCTTATTTTTATTGTAATACCTCAAATTTTTTGATAGGCTTAACCTATATTTTTGTAAGATGCTTGATGATAAAATTGAAATTTTGACTTAATATGTGGTGGAAATTGGGAATTAATTGGGAATAAATCGGGGATAATTTGGAATTAAATATTAAAAATTTTAATTTTTAATATTTTATTTGTAAGATAAAAATGTTTCAGCCAAAAACTAGAAACAAATTTATTTAAATAAGATTTGAATTTTAATTTATAAACCCGGAAATAGACGCAACTAAAGTACCATTAATTCTCAAATAAATTTTTTTTGATTAGATCATATTTTATTCAAAAATATAGCCATATATATATTATTTTTCATAAAAAATGAAATTTATATTTTATTTTTTAAAATATTTATCACAATCATTCAGTCTTCAATATGTTTTAGTAGTTGGTGTAGTTGATGTTTTGTGATGATGTCCATGATGGTGATGGTGTCCATTAAATCCAGCATGTCTTTGGGGTCTGGCACCTGACGGAATTTGTCCTCTCTGTCCTCCGAAATTTCCTCCTTCCAATCCTCCTCTATTATTAAATTCTCCTCCGACTGGACCCCCTCCAAATCCTCTTTCCAAACCTCCCCTATTATTAAATTCTCCTACTCCAGCTCCTTCACTTCCAATTCCACCATTTCTGCGTCCTCCCTCTCCTTCATTAAATCGTCCTCCATTAAATCCATCACCTCCTAGTCCTCTTTTAAATCGTTCATCTCGTTGCAAGTTAGGTATATCTCTATTTTCTTCTTCATTTAGTCCTCCACGAAATTCCTCGTCTCCTCCGAATTCTCTTTCTCCTTCACTTCCAATCCCTCCATTAAATCCCCTTCCTCTTTCTCCTTCACCTTCTTCTTGTCCTCTTCCAAATCCTTCTCCTCCAGGGAATTCATTTCCTCCATTAAATCCACCTCTTTCATAACCTCCACGTTCCAATCCTCCTTCGGTAGTTCCATATAGTTGATTATTTATTTCATTGCCAAAATCTCCATTGGATCCGCCAAAATTCATTTGAATAAAAATTAGAAGAATTAAAGAAGAAATTGGGTAATTCATCATTTTAAGGGGTTTTTGAGGGTTATTGAGAGGTTTTTAATTTTTATTTTGTGTCAAGGTATTCTTATCAGACCCATCTTCCCTCCAAGTTTAAATACCCTTCCATTGTAGTTTGAAAACCCCCAAATAACTTTTTTATTAGTCATCAAGCTTTACATATTATTTAAATAATTCCACGTTTTTTCTAACTTTAGAGATGACAAAAGAGGTAAAAATGGGGGGGGGGGGTTTATGAATCATAAATATTTTTTAAAAAATAATTTTTAAAGTTTGGGAATTTTTATTGTTTGTTTACTAAGAGCTTTGAAAATAAAAATAAATTGAACTTTTGTGTTATTTTTATGGTTGTTTTCGATTTTTAAAAATGAATACAAAGAACCAATCATTAAATTTTGTCATAAAATGAGTAATAAATTAATTTACGTTTTTTGGTGGATTAATTGGATATAAGTTAAAGATGAGATAAGTGTTATGTCCGAGTGTGTACGGAAGTCGACGTGCAATGATTAACAGTTTATCCAAAGAGAAATGACAATGTAGGCGAAGGGATAGAGTTGAACAGACGAAGGAGATCAGGGACTAGCCGGGCTAGTATGATCCAATTAGTGTTGTTAGTGTTGTTAGTGTTGTGTAGTCACCACTACACAACAATAAGGATTAAATAATTGGGTATTTCCAGCTTAGATTTTGTTATACTATCCAACATTTTTGAATATTAGTTTGGAATCAGTGTTCCAAAATTTCGCTGTGCTACCGTAAATACTCTAATATAAGCCCACCTCTAATTTAGACCATTTAGGAGACCCAATGAAAAATATAAGCCCAAGGCTTATATTCGATATTTACGGTAATTTGGAGTATAAATTTTAAATTTTAAATTTTATAAATTAATTTTTATAATTAATTTTTAATTTTTATATTTTATTTTAAATTTTTATTTTTATAAAATTTTATAGTATTTGATATAATTTTTAATATTAAATAAAATTTGGGATAGTATTTTAAAATTAAAAAAAATTTTTTTTAAACGTAGCATTTAATAATTTAATTTTTGAACCGAAAACGTTATCTAAGGAAATAAAATTTTAATTTTTAAAATTCGTCTCGAACGTTTTCGAATTTTAGCCAACCCTAACAAAAAAGAATTAAAATTAAATAGAGCCGTGTTGGCAGATTGATTAAATTTAAATAATTAAAACTAAAATAGAGTTGCCTGTATTAATGACTTAATTAAAAAAAATTTTTTTGAGGTAGGAATTTCTTCTCATTTTCATTTAAAAAAGAGGAAAAATTAAATAAATTCTTGTTGGCAAATTGTGTAAATACCTAATTGCTTAAAATAGTGTTGGATTTAATTTAAAAAAAAATTTTTTTTTGGGGTATATAAATTACCCTCAAAATATCTCTCTAATATACTCATTAATTCAATTCAACTCTCAAATTTCAAAAATAAAAAATGTTTAAAAATTCCTTAGTATTATATACCTCAATATTTATTTTATTTTTTGTCCTTTCTAATGAATTTATTGGAATCCAAGGCTTAAAGTCTGATCATTGGTGTGTTTGGCCAACAAAATCATGCAGCAAAGATGAAAGATGTTGTTATAGCAATAGTAGAGGAGACTAGTAAATTTTTAAAAATTTTCTTAAATCCTTCTATCAAACATCCCATGTTCATTTAATCGAGTTCTTATACGCCTAATCAGTGTTAGTACTTATTTGCTTTCCACCCCCCAATCCATCTACCTTTTCATTTTTTCTTGAAATGTATTAGGGATCCTGCCGTCCCGATTCCCGAAAATCGCGAATTCCCGAAATCGGGAATTTTGGTTTTTGTCTGCAGGATCCCTGATATGTATGGAATGGTTAGACTTCCTTGCTCAGTCTATGAGGTAAGTCACTTGGGACTGCTGCTGGACTATACCAAAGCTGGATTGGTCTACCACTACTCCTATTTTCAATAAGTTTAACTTATCCCAAAAAAATATTTTTGGGAATAGATGACCCTACTTACAGGAGGGAACCATATAAGTACCGCTGTTGCGTTGGTGTTTGTGTTTGGAGAATTGTTTCTGGGCCTCGACTCAGCTCGAAGAGCTCTTTCGAATGATATATAATTCGCCATAAAATTTGAAAAAACTAGGAGAAAATAGAACGGAAAAAGGGGGGGGGGCGAATTCCAAACTATTACCTATTATTGTGAGATGTATGTTCGCGTTCACTTTGATTTGAAAATTAGAACATGAAAAGCATTATGTATTATGATCTGTATATCAATCGAAAGCTTGATCAGAATCTAGTTTGATATGCTTTTGCGTTTTTCTCAAAAGTCAAAATTCGCCAAGCTAGTAGGGATATTCTATATTTAGTCGGATATTGAAAATCCGTAATTCGCTGATAAATCCCAATGTGAATCTCAAATGTACATCTGCGCTCAGTTTATTATTCGAAATTTTTTACCAAAATGTCAAATGTCCGAATTTCGGGTTCGGGATTCGACTTTTTCAAAATCCGAGTTCAGATTCGTAATCAGCATATTTTTTTACCCTAGGAAAACCCCCTTTCTTATTTTTAAACTTTTTTTTCCGCAGGGACCCCAATTCTCTTGGATTGCCCTCAAACATACGTTTTTGATGTTTTTGATGTTTAATTGAATGTTTTAAATATTTAAGTATGCAAATGCTTTGTTCTTTTATGAACAATGAAGGGGAGTGGAGAAAGGGGTACAATATTTATGTATTGTTCTATTTCGTTGGTGTTTTGCCTTACATTCATTTCTCAAAAAAATGAAAAATTCAATAAAATTAAAACAAAAATTGGCAAAAGAATTAATTTCAGAATTAATCCAATATATCCCTTTTAATATAAAATGGAGTAAAATTAGAATCTCCAAATTATTTGATATTTTTGTTATTAAATATCAGCGAAAATGGATACTTTATTTGATTTTGGTAAGTTGTGGATTTGTTTTTGGGTTGTTTTATTTATAAATGTTTTTGTCAACAAACAAACATTTGAAGAAATGTTTTGTTTGTTTGTTTGAAAATGTTTTTTTAAACATGACAAACATTTTTAAAGAGATGTTGTGTTCGTTCATTTGTTTTGTTGAAATGTTTAGTTTTTGGCAAATGTTTTTGTCATTATAACAAAGGAGATGTTTTGTTTGTTTGTTTGAAAATGTTTTTGTTTTGGCTAGGTTGTTGTGCATATTTCCGGAAAACATTAAATTTAGATAAAAGTTTTTAAAGAACTTTAGAGTTTCCGGAAAACTTAAATAAACTTGTTTTTTTTCTAAAATTTATTTGTATTTTCTTCACTTGTTTTGTGAAAACTAGAGTTCGAACTTTTCACTTTGCCGGTCCCGGTATCCGGGTTTTTTCTTCCAATACGACCCGGGCCGGGCTTCCGGGCTAAAAACCTCGAAAACCCGGAAAAACCGGATTTTATCAATATATTTTATCAAAATTGAGTCATGGCCGGGGTCTCGGGCCCGGCCCGGGTTCGAACTCTACTAAAAACACAATGCATATTACGAGTATTACGAGACAGAAAAAAAACACAAAAAATTTCAGTGTTCAGTAAAGTTGAATTCCTACATTGACAACAATATATTAGCTCATCTTGCCAGGTTGGAGTTTCCTGGTACGAAATTTACCAAATCGGAGATGAAAGGAATTAGCAGTATTTTTAATGGTAAATTTTTTTAAATTTTTAACTGTTAAAAAATTTTTTAATAAATTTTTTAAGGTTCCATGACTCAATTTTCGGGACTTACTCGGCATGCTCCGTCTATGGCAAATGATATAACAACGGTAAAGTCTAAGAGAAGTGGCTTATATCTTTCTTTATTTTTAAGAGGCTTTCACAAATTAATAATTGGCCAAGAAGCGAAACTGGAAAAACAAGTTTTGCGCAGGTGTGTATTTTTTTCAATTTTTTAAGCATTTAAAAATCAGATTTTTATTAGAAAATTTTTTTAAATTTAGGCTGAACAGAATTTGATTTCTAGGAAAGACATTCTTATTGAAATGTTTAGATTTCTTAAAGAAAAAATTCTGGCAGCAACAAATATGTTGGAGATTGTCAAATTGGAAATTTATTTATCTGGTTTTTTAACATTAAAAAACTAATTAAGAAAATTTTTAAGCTATCTCTATCAGTTTTGAACAAATTGCGAACAGATACCAAAATTATGTTTGAATATTAATTTTGTAAAAGAGAAATTGTTTTAAGTTTGATGACTTGACAAACATTTGTTTTTGTTTGTGTGTTTTATATTTAAAATGTTTGGATAATTTTTAAAATGTACAAACATTGTTTTGTTTGTTTTAAATTGTTTAAAGTTTGTTGACAAACATTTGTTTTGTTTGGTTACTTTATATTTAAAATGTTTTTTGGATAATTTTTTAAATGTTTAGACAAACATTGTTGTTTGTTTTGTTTGTTTTAAATAAAGAATGTTTTTCGGAAAAAAGTCTAAGTTTGTTTTTGTTAGAATTTGGCTTTTTCCTTTCCGGCATGCCCCTATTGAAGTGCTGTCGGTTCTTGGAATATTTTCGGATGTTTGGAACAACCGAAGAACCCAACGAAAAAATCCTCATTTCCAAACAGAATTTGGTTTGGTTCTTCTCTTTTGTTCTAAAGCGACAACTGCTCAACAAGCTATAAATATTGAAGGATAATTTAATCAAGAATTATTATTTATTTCTCATTCCTTAAATAAAAAAAATTGAAAGAATCTCCTATAATTTAATATTTATTCTTTTAAATTTTTTATACCAATTTTAACCCCCTTAAAATAAAAAATATATAAATAATATTTTTGTCTATAAAGACGATCATTATTTTGGCAATCTAAATTAGCCACAATTTTTTCAAAATTATTTTATGGCTCCTCACATCCTTCATATTTTTATCCTAAAATTTGTCCTTCAATAAATAATATCCGTTATTTTGTTTTTAAAGTCAATTCTAAACAAAAAAATTTTTATCCATCATTTATTGGTAAGGTTGTTCTCCGTGCCTGAAGCATAGAATATTTGAGGAAATTTTCCAGATTCCCCAAAATTCGATTTCCTAGAAATCCCCAAAGTAGGGGAATTTGGGAAGCATTTCCTCAGACTCTCAGGGAAGACTCTGACTCTCAGGAAATTTTCCAGATTCCCCAAAATTCTCGAAAGTCGGGGAATTTTCGATTTACTAGACTCTCAGGGAAGAGATTTCTCAAATAATTAAAAAAAAATTTTCAACGCTCATCCATCCATTATTCTTTGGCACTGTCTCATCTAAAAATTTTCTCGAAATAGTGAATACTTCATTGACGGTGAAGAACCATATTTAATAGGTGAACTACCCTCTACCCTAGTGAACTACCTTCTACTCTCTCTACTAGGGTTGTCGGTTCTGGACTGAACCGATTCGAATCGAAGCTCCAATGATTTTTCGGTTTAGATTCGGTTTGGTTCCGGATATCTTAAGATTTTCCAAGAACCGACAACCTTCTAATCTCTCTACGACGGGGAGCAACTAACCCTATTTATTTAATAGAATGCCAAAAATATCAAAAATTCTTATCTTTACTTTATTCATCCTAATTTTCCTTAATCAACAAATATATTCTTATATTCTCGATTCGAGTCAATGGATTGCCCCATTTAATAAGACTTCAAGATTGCGAATGTTATGTGTTGATAATAATGAACAATGGGTTATGAGAGAAGGGGAAAATCCTTTAGTATATTTTTTAATTTAAAAAATAAAATTTTAAAATTAAAATTGAATTTTATGAGTTTTGTGGGTTTATTAACTTAATTAATTCAATAATTCTGAGTACAAACAAAAATAATCAAAAATATTAATTCTGATTTTTATGTGTGTACAGACCCGAAAAACAAAAAATAAATTGCGATATCGGGATTCCTTACTAGGGTTGCCGGTCCAGTCTCGGTTAACCGAAGATTTTGGTGAACCTACAATCATATTCCTAACGCTAAAAAACCGCCGGAAATTTCCATAATCTGGAATCGAGACAGACAATTCCTGATGTAAATACTAAAGACTAGTGTTTCACAGTAACCGATATTTTGACCGGAACCTAAAAACACCGGAACTCTCAGGAACCGTAACCGGAACTCCCGGAGAAACTCTAATAGAGAAAGTAAATCGCTTAGAAATTCTAATAGATACATTGTAAAAAATAAAAAAAAACACTATGCTTAACAATTAGATCAAAATTTTTAGGTATTTTTGATTCCATAAATCAGAATTTTGAATGAAAAAATTTTTTAAATTAATTTTTAGGTAAATAATCTGATCAGGCACTATATAATGTGCAATCCAAAATACAAAATTGTTTTGAAAACTAAAAAATATGAAGGGCTTGTTTGGCTTATGCAATCATTAGCGTTTTGTAGTATACTCGAATCTACACAGAAAAAGCTTCCATATGGAGGGCGTTCGCCTGAATTTCATAGAGATTTTCAAATGAATTTGTTGAAGGCGGCATTTGCGCTTGTTTGAAATTTAAAAATATTTTTTTTCTAATTTTATGGAAGAATTTTAAGTAGCCCTACATATAAGTCCTCAACCTATAGGCAGTATTTGGAATGTTGAAATTTTCCCGTACTCGTACAAGCCTTATTCTTTTGCTCGTACTCGTACACAGGTACGAGTACGAATTTTGGTAAAAGCGTCCAAACCAGACTTGCTCACGGATACTGATCTTGGTATCCGTATCCGGATATTTACGGCGGATACGGACGGATACAGACGGATATCCGCAGGCATTTTGATATTATTCGTATCCATATCCGTATCAGTGTGCAAGTCTGGTCCAAACACTGCCTTATAGGTTTCTAGAATATCCCCTCATGCTTTAACTAAAAGCCTAATCATTCCACGTTATCATGTTTTGCAGGTTTGTAGACGAACAGACTATATTGGCCGTTACCATCTTTCTTCATATGCTGAAGTTTTTAAGGTAAACTTTAATAATTATAAAATGGTAATGTAAAAAGGGTCAAATTACAAAACGCCCATCTTTTAAAAAATATTTTCAGATACTGTATGAGCGAAACAACTCCAACAGAAAACACGTCTGTGATCGGATGGTGTTGCAAGAAGCTGATCTCTTCAAACGATGTCAGGTTCTAGATACGCAAGAAGAAGAGAAACAGCTAGAAATGGAGCAATTCAGAAAAGTTTAAAAATCTAAATTTAATTTAAAATTTGAATTTTTAAAAGCAGAATTGCATAGAACAAAATAGTAAAAAAGATGCGGGCCCAAATATGACAAAAACGGAGTGGTGGACAACTACAGTACTGAGCTCAAATAATTTTTTCACTCGATTCTCTCAATTATGTGAAGGAAGGCCTCGCTATACTTTTGACCAATTTATTGAAATTAATAGTAATACTAATGCTGGGATGGGACAGGCATTGGCTAATGATATTCTTTTTATGAACGGAATTAGGTGATTAATTAATAAATATGGTTTAAATTGAGTAAGGATGACACTGCTATGGACACGTTAGAATTAGACTGAATTAGATTGTTATGGCTCTATTAGGTCTAAGAAGAATGGTGGAGAGAATTAAGTAATGGAGCTTGTCGGACTTGAACTAGCCCTTTTATCGGGAAGGAACTCGACTCTTCGGACTAGTAAGATGGCTTGAGCGATAAATTAGATTGTTCTGTCTCAGTCAGGTCTAGGAAGAAAATCAAGTTCCTCTTGAAGTATGAGGGACTTGTTCGGGCTTGAACGAGTCCCTTCTAAGAGGGAAGGGACTCGACTCTTCGGACTAGTAAGTAGGGTGGAGAGACATTTACTAGGGGGGAGAGACGTTCGGACTAATTGGAGGATCGTTCGGACTAAAACGTAGGGTGGAGGGAACATATTCCCGTTGGACTCGGGTGGATGCGGGGGTCATCGGATTAGAGGAGTTTAAAGTCAAGTCCTGATTAGAAGAGTAGGGTGGGTGGAACCTACACCTTCGGCCAATAATAAATTTTCAACAAAAATAATTTTCAGCAATTATTTAAAAGCAAAAATCAAAAAGAGAAGTCTTCTTCCTTATTTGGTCATGAAAACACGCCTTTTACTCCAGCACTTCCCATTAGCCTCAATTTGGGTAGCCCCAAGAATTGAAAAGGCTTATAGATGCAAAATGCTAGCTGCAAATGAACAATTTCAAGAGGATTATTCAGAAAATTTAGTTAATACAGTCATTGAAAATTCAAATTATTTAAATGGAAGTAATAATACTAATAGTTTGAATAATTCTTTTGGAGGGTTTAATGAAGATATCTCTTCAAATGAACAACAAACAGCGGTGGTTTATGAATGGAAAAGTGAAGACCATCAATTCTTTGCTGAAAATTGCCCAATTGCTGATGGGGGGTTTACGGATGAATATTTGACTGAAGAGACTGTTAAGTGGGTATTTTAAAATTTATACCAAGGCTATGAATTGGAATAGAGGGAACATGTTGAATAGAAATTAGAGTAGAATGAACATGCCTCTTTCTGACATGAGTAAAAAGTATTGGGATGATAGGTATACACCCTCCACTCCCATTCGTACTAGAAATATGTAGTACGTCCACTAGGGAGTAGTGTGTTGCAAGACGGAAGAATATTTGACCTTGAGTAGCGTTTTTGAAGATTGTCTCTTGCGCCCGACCCTGGTTGGGATGCATAATTTGTAAGGGTCTTTCAGGTTTACTTTAAGTTTGGTTTCCTTAAGTCAGAAAAATTTCTACTTAATACATAAAATTTCATTAATATATTAGATAAGTTTATTAAAATTTAAAAAATGAGTCGGCCAAAGTGGAAATTTTTAATATTTTTGAATGGAGCAAATTATTATGCTCCAAGCCTTTTTGCCATTGCTTGGACCGTACTATAAGAACGAGTCGAAGGGAATATGCTTCCCGAGGCAGGGAGTAGGTAACTCTTGATACGAGAAAGAAGATTGCAAGATTTAATAATACCTAATTATCTTTAGTGATTTTTCTTGGCTAGCATCCCAAGCCCGTCTTGGCCTAATCATTGAAATAGGCCTTCTATTTGGTATTGTATTCAACACAACAATATTATCCGCCCTACTATACCAAATTAGACATAATTTATCAACAGCAACAATTTTATTTATTTTTAATATTTTATTTTCCAATGTTTTGTTTGTGGCTTCTTTTGTCTGTTTATTTTCTAATATGTTATCTGACAGTGATTATCAACAAGAAAAACCTAATGAGGATGTAAGGGATGTTTTATTAAACGATAAGCTTTACCTCCTATCATATTTTGTGATAGCATAGGACCTTGCCAGGTAGCTTGATATAGAGAGAGACATGTCCCTTCGCACTAGGATTTAGGCTGAATGGAACATACAGTTTGTACTAGATGTTGCTTGAGGGGGAGTATAACTCTTCGGGCTAGGATATGGGGTCAGGGAAACATCCCATCTTTCCATGAAGATAGGGCACCTTTCTATGAGGACATGCCCTTAAGCTAAAGGAATGTTCCCTTCAACATAGAAGTTAATTTCGTGTAAATTCTAATTCGATTCTTTGAAATCTTCTTCCCCTCCATTCTTTTAGCAGCAACAACAAACAACATCAAGCTCAACCGATGATGATGAGCGACCTCCTTCTGCGGCTCTTTATATTGGGCAAGTTTTTCAGATTCAAAATCATTTTCTTTGCTTAAAGGGAAATGCTTCAACACCACTTATTCAAACCTTCAGAATTTCTTAAGAACCTGCTTCAAGAGACTTTGCTTTCACTTGCCCAGAATGGCTCTCTTTTAGGGTTGACTCATCTCCTTGTACTCGTTCTACTTGTTATTAAAAGGCGAGAAATTTAAAAGATAATTAAAAAGATAATTTAAAAGATAAATAAAAGATAATTAAATTATTCGACTCAGCTCGGCGAGCTCTTTCGAACTAGTCACACCTTTGAGAGCTTTTTTGAATAACATAAATATCGATATAAATCGGAGTCTTTGTCCTTGAAGTAACTTTTACCGAACTTTTACCGATTAATATCAAAATTAAAAATTTTTTATAAAAAACCCAGAGATTTAGTGAAAAAATGACTTAAATTCTCAAATATTTGCGAAAATAAAGGCAAATTTTAAGATTTTTTTCAAAAAACCTAGAATAGGTTCAAAAAAGTCCGAAATAGGTTGCAAATAGGTTTTAGGTTCGAATAGGTCCAATATAGACTCATTATTTCGACCCAAAACAGTGTTTTTTGTGCATATCTCATCAAAACTAGTTCGCAAAAAAATAGAGAAAAACTTTAAAAAACTCTCTCTGATAATAACAGTTTATCTGGTGTAGAAATAAACGCGAAGGGAATGGGACAGACGAAGGAGATCAGTGACTAGCCCCGCCAGTATGATCCAACTAGACTGACGCTTACTCAGGATTTTATACTATCCGTACACCACTACACAACAGACACGGACCGAAAGATCAAGTCAAGCATAATATTTTTAGCCTGAAGAAGACCCGTACAGCCCGACTCAATAAAAACAAGCCCGAAAAAATGACTCAGCCGTCGGCCGTACTCGAAAGCGGCAACCCTACTCGAAATTCCGAAAAGTTAGAGATCGAATTTTTGACAAATCTTAAAGACAAACTTTCCAACCACAAATTAGCATTACAACGTGCTCAGACTACAGGGATTTCAATTTGTAGAGAATTTCTAATGAAATTCTCTTTCAAAAATATAATAATTACTGACTGTAAACTCGTATATGTATTATGAAAAAAAATTTTTTATAAATAAAATAATAAATATATTTTTAAATATTACGTAAAAACGTTAAATGAAAGTTTAAGAATTTACTATTTACCTAAATAAAAATCTACCAATAAGCCTTTATATTTAAAAAAAAATAATCTCAAAAGAAAAATAACTCGAAAATCAAAAAACGAAAACCGAAAAAAAAATTTTTAATAGAAAATAATTTGTAGGTATTTGTTAGGCTCTACCTGACTTTATGGGTCCAATCGAACTTTATGAGTCAATCTACCGTAATCCCTCCTTATGATAGTGAATAAAAAAATTTATTTTTAAAAATTCAAACAGATCTATGGACGGAAAAGGAATTCGGCTTTCTAAACGTTATGTAATTTGCCTATTTTCCTGCGTCTGGTTCGTCCTAATTATCTCCCATATTTCATTTTCTGCGCTGCAATATTTTGCTGTTTCTGAATTGCATCGTCTATTGAACCAATTAAAAACGACTGTTGGGTTTTATCTTTGCAATAGGTAAATTGAACTTGAATTAAAAAAATACTTGATAATCCCTTTTGGAACCTTCATACTAGAAAGTAGGGTGTAGGGAACATGTACCTTTGGAAGGTGTCCCTTCACAATAGACTGGAGGGCACATTATTTCACATCTTAAGTACAGACTAGGACATGGATACGGATACAGATATTATAAAAATGCTTGCGGATATCCGTCTGTATCCGCCGTAAATATCCGGATACGTATACCAAAATCAGTATCCGTGTCCTAGTCAGCTTAAGTATGCTGAAGGGGAGTATGCAAAAGTCCCTTCGCTCTAGAAAGTGTCTAAAGGAACATGCCCTTTCATACTAAGGGAGCATGTCCCTTCGCACTAGAATGTAGTATGAAGGGAAAATGTACTCTTGTGGGACATGCCTTTGTAATAAAAGCACTGAAGGGACTAGTTAAGAAAATACATAGATGTCCCTTCGCACTAGGAACTAGACCAGAGAGTTTAGCACAAACTTTTCTAATATTACAGAAACGATCGTTACTCAGTATTTAACGAGATTGGAGAGCGTTGTGATTCAATTTCCGTATTCCACGATTTTGGACATTTTTTGCTTCGAGGGCATACTTTATTTACTCTTTTCTTCCTTTTTGTTTCAATAGCAATATTTTTGGCCACAATATTTTGCCACTGGAGAGTAAATTTGCAACACGATTTCTTGAATTCGAGGAATTCAAGGAATGGGAGAAAACGGTGATTTTATGCAGGGACAATTCAACCAAAAAATAAACATTTTTAGCGAGCACAGCCCTTATCGTCGACGTGAAACTCTTTTTAATACGCTACTCCTTTCGCTTGGGGCATTTTTCATTTCTGTTTCTGGCCAAAGCTTTATTGAGATTGCTGTCTTTTGGGTTAGTGATAGGAGGGATGTTACTCGACTAGCTGCTGCTTATCAGGTGAGAGAGCCCTTGATTTTTTACTAATTAATGTTTGGAGAGAACATGACTCTTCAAACAGAGATTAGGCTAAAGAGAACATGACTTTTCAATTGAGGAGGCTCAAGTGGATAGGTCCTGGTTGGACTAGGGAGTAGTCTGAAAGGAGTCGAGTTTTGAACAGAGAGGGCAAGCGAAATGACTTTACATGTACCGTTTGGACTAGAAAGTAGGCTGAAAGGTCATGACACTACATGTCCCGTTCGGACTAGAAAGTAGGCTGGAAGGTCATTTTAAATCAGGGAGCTAGATGATAAATATGGTGGAGAACGTGACTCAATAAATAAGGATTAGAATCTTGTGAACATACCTATATCGTTTTCTTGTAGGAACATGTCCTTTTGAATTAAGATGGTAGAGCAACCGAACCGAGAATTTTAGATTTTTCGGTTCGAGCTTGAACTTGACAGCCCTAAATCTTTTAGTGATTAATCCTTAAATGATCAAGGCATTAAATAAAGTAAAATATTTCAGTTGTTCAGAATCGCTGCATTTATTGATCCATTACTGAATCCACTCTTGGTGGCCGTCAGAACCCCTGCAATACGTCGAAAGCTCCGTCACCATTTTTATTTAACCCTACAACTTTTTTATGCAATATTTTGTCCTTGTTGGAGAAAACAATTATTACTACCAAAGCATAAGAGGGGAAGAGATTCTGTTCTAGTAGCGAAGCGGAGACGTCAAACAGCCTCACTCCCCTATGGTAAACCTATTTCCATGATTGCTGCACGACGTGCTTCTGTTGGCTCCTATCTAAGTTTTAATGGGTCTGAGACTGGAAAATGTGGCAATTTTGGGTTGCTCTGCTCTGGAAGGGTGAATAAATTTTTAAAAATTCAAAAAAAAATTCCCTCTAGTTTATTCGCAACAAATTTCAACGCAAAGACAGTTGTGCTACTCAAGTGAATTCTGTGGTGTGAAATTAAAAGGAAATCTTTAAAAATGAGATGACTTTTGGGAAGGATTCAAATTTGTTCGTTTTTTGGATAACCGCCCCCTCATACCATAATACCCTGGAATATTTTTAAAAATTATAAATATTTGGCATTATGATAATTATCAAATAATGCTTTATTTTGAATATTTTAATTTGTAAATTTTATGGTTCTACTTGACTTTATGAGTCCAATCAAACTTTATGAGTCCAATCAAAAAATAATTGGATTTTTCTTGGTATTGCAAAGTAAGGGTATGGTTCCAAAACATTTCTTCATGTTTGGGACCTACGCCCACTGGGTCTGGGACCGTTCCTTACCCTATCCCTCGAAATTTCTGAAAGTTAAAATCGTTTTTCTGAAATTTTTAAAAATTGGCTATAACTTTCAGTAATTTCGAGGGATAGGGTAAGGAACGGTCCCAAACCCAGTGGGCGTAGGTTCTGAATATAAAGAAATGTTTTGGAACCATACCCTTACTTTGCAATACCAAGAAAAATCCAATTATTTTTTGATTGGACTCATAAAGTCAAGTAGAACCAATTTTATTGCCAAAACAGTATTTTTCTTGGTTCTCTTCAGAGTTATGGCGCGGGATCTACCTTAATTCATACTCCTATGTACCATATGCTTCTTTTTAAATACCTCGTTCTATTAGTCAATATTGGGACTTTGGAAAGCCACATTGATCATTTTTTAAGGCCAATGTGCCAGAATACATCCGTTTCTACGGCCGGAAGCGAAAATCTATCAAAAATTTGGAAGACCATGAAGCTAGATTTCCTGTTTAGGGTACGCGAAATTGTAAAAAATTGCTTAAAAATCTTAAAAATCCACAAACCCAATCCGCAACCTGCAAGTAAAAAAAACACGCATTTTCACTCAATTCGCAATCCGCAATTGCGTGTATCCCTGCTGACAATCCACTCTACACACGTTCAACGTTAATCCAATTTTTGATTATAAATTAAATTAAAAAGTTGAAGAGTGAACAAGGAAATGAAAATAATTTTTAATTTAATGTTTCAAAAATCAAAAATTAGAATTTTTGATTTTTGATTGTTAATTTTTTCTTAATTAGGAGTCGTCATTGAATTTTTATTGGAGCATGGTCAATGCAAAATTTAAGCCAAAAATTTTGGTTTTAAGTCAGAAAATAGATTCTAAATTTAAAAAAAAACCCCCATTAAAAAACCCCCAAAAACATTTTTTTAGATTTTTAAAATTATTTTTTATTTTTAATTAATTTTTGGCTTATTCTCTCCCCATGACGTTCAACGTCATTGCTTCAATTTAAAATTTATTTATTTTGTTTATTCAGCATTTTTAAAGGATTTTCTTTTCCATAGGTATACTAGCATGTTGCTTATTTTATTTAAATTAATTTTCAAAATTTGAGAATTTTAAATAAAATTAAAAAAAAGATTTTTTATTAACGATTTTTTTAATTTTAAAATTAAATATGTTGAAGAAACTATGTAATTTAATTATTTTATTAATTTTGTTGAATTTTGTACATGGACAAAATAAAGGTTTTTAAACTTGATCTGGATTTTCCCTCAAATTCCAAAGTATACATGTTCCATTCGGACTAGAAAGTAGGCTGGAGGGAACATGTTCCATTCGGACTAGAGAGTAGGCTGTAGGAAACATGTTCCATTAGGACTAGAAAGTAAGCTTGAGGGGATATGTCCAGTCATTCGTCACACTACATAAGAGCTTTTTTGGCAAAAAGGTATTTTCTATTTAATAATTCTTATATTTGCAGGAAAACCAAAAAATAATGGGAAAATCTATCAGACAAACATAACAAACTTTTATGATCAATCATATACGATCAAAGTATCAATAGGTAAATTATTTCTTACAAAATTCCTCTCATTCTCACAAACTTTGTTCATTATTTTTGTGATTGGCAAGGTCCTCAACAGTCAATAAACTCTAGTTTGAACTATGAAAGTTCAAACTAGAGTTAATTATAATTAAATTTCCTTCCGGAAGTTACCCTTTTATTTGCTTAAATCACTCATTAATGGCTTCCTTTAAAAGTACTTTTCCTTTAAAAAAATTTTTTTCTTCGTATTTCCGTATATTATGTTTTTGTCCTTTTCTATCATTGGATTTATTATTTACACAGCATTAACTAACTTGAATAATAAAAATAATAATAAATTCGAGATGAATGGTTAAAAATGAGAAAAATGAGTACTTTACGTTTTGAGAAATTTTCTATCTCTCTTGAAGCTTAGAAATTTTGAAAACCTAGTATTGTTCGATTCTTTAAGGGTTAGTGATTTTTTTTTTAGGTTAGGTTTTTTGTTGTGTCCGCACTTGCCCCAAAAAGTAATGGAACTGAAAGATAAATAACCCATTATCGAGATGGCACAGTCGGTTATGCTTCGTTCTGGGCTCATTCCGTGACGGTTCAATTCCTTCTCCCATCCAATGAATTTTTCAAATACATAAAACACGCATATAATAGTGATTGATATGCCTTTCGGTACGGTTTTCGGTCAGGACTGGTCAACCAAAATTTTTCTTTAAAGATTTCTTGTGTGAAAATTAAAGTAAATTCATCTAAAATTCATTTTCTAAATATTTAAGGCACACCTCCTCAAACTTTTAATGTTCTACTAAGCACTGGAAGTGCAGATTGTTGGGTGACAGCTTTCAATGTCTCGACAAATAAGCCTCGCTTCTTTCCTCAAAATTCTTCAACTTTTTCTCTCCCGAACCCCCAAAAATATTTGAACTTTCCCAGTGTACAAGGAATTGTTGGTATTGATACAGTACAGGTTTGGTTTAATCAAAAATTGGAGAGGTCTGGAAAATTTTCTAAAATGATATTGAAAAAGGCCCTGACGTACCTATTTTAAATACTGGAGGGCGGAAGAAAATAAAAACGGAACAAAAAGAGATCCCATCTCTGCCTTGAACCTTCCTCTATGATTATTGGGACGGTCTACTTGTAAATACAACTATAGCAAGGATTAAGAGAGCTTTCCTTAGCTAAGGAGAGAGCCCCCCCCCATTAAGAGAGCCTCCCCCCCATTATGAGAGCCCCCCCCCAAATTAAGAGAGCTTCCCCAAAGCATAAGAGAGGGCTAAATTCCGATTTGGACTTCAGACTTCCAGCAGATAATTTTCCAGACTAGGAAAAACTAGTTTAAAATCCCAATTTTCTCAGTTTGCCGGATTGAGCCAAGCCAAACTAGAATTCAGTTTTGCTGATATAATTGAGAATCAAACACTTGCTCAACCTTTTGATGGAATTATGGGGCTTACATTTACTGAACTAAGCAAATCGGCTACAAAAAATCCACTTATGGCTGCTATTGATAATAGTAAGTACAAACTTCCTAAAATCTTCATAGTAAACCATACTCAATAGACGTAGTCTTTATAGTTACTCAAATAATTAAGCTCTCCAATAATAAGAGCTCTCTCATTTGCCCCATCATTCAGGGGCGATTCTAAAAACGAGGTAGGAGTACATGCTAAATTTACCACCGAGTTAGATCACCGAGTTGAACCCGCAGCTAATGGTTCTATTACCCAAAACCCTCATCTTAGAATGAGAGTGAAAAACCCGAGTAACAACACATAACTCGTTGTTAGCGCTATCCTCCTTTTGGAATAAGGGTTCTGTTTTGAGGGTAGGTTAACCCTGGCTGAGGGTATCAGAGGGTAGTTAACCCCAACTTCGTTTTTTAGAATACCGTCCCAGAGGATAGGGTCTATATACTCTCGGTTAATATTAAACTATCAAAATTTCTTTCAATTTAGAACTGTTGAAACAGAAAATGTTTACCTTGTATCTTAAAGGGGGTTATGGCAGTGAACAAAAAAATATGCCAGGTTATTCGATAAATTAATTCAAAATTAATATTTCTATTTGAAGGCGGTCTGGCTACTTTTGGTGGTTTTGATAAGGAAAATTGTGGGTAAAAGTTGGGCTCGGTTAAATTTTCTGGAGGAGTACAATACCAATTCCCCATTGATGTAAATACATAAATATACCTACATTAATTTCTGATCAAAAAAATTTTTTAGAGCATCAGTAGTCAAGGAAATGTATTCAGTAACACTACGCAAGGCAAGATTTAAATAAGGGTCCTTTGCTTTTAAATAAACGTTCACTAACTTCCAACCTAAAACTTAAAAACCATTTGACCAGCTCTTCAATTGCTTTTCCTCAATTGACTTTCTAAAACTTCCCTTATAGAACCCCCTCTTATACGGTAAGTACTACAAGCTTCTCCGTTCACAACGGCTTTTTCAACTGAGCTTTTTACTGCACTTTTAATAGCCCTTGCCTGCCTAGTAAAGTTGGCGGATAGTTGGAAATCTTCCGATATCAAGATTCTATATCCGAACCGAAAATTTTCGGATATCCGGCCTTTTTTCGGATCCGGATCCTCCATCCTTACTGCCTAGTAGGCGTTTTAAATTCATCATGGTTTCCCGTCATTAAATTTACTAATTCGTAAAATTAAAAAAAGCTATTATATTTAAAGCTGTATCCGACTCGAGTACCTCAGTTATTTTTGGAAATATAAATGTTACTGACCAAATTGCAAAACAATTTGGAGCTGTTTGGGATGAACATGATGAATTATACAATATAGACTGCAATGCTAATGCATCAATAACATTTAGAATTGGCGGTGTTGATTATACCATGACAAAAGTATACTCTATTAATCACAGTAAATGCTCTAATATGAGCCTGGCTGAACCCATATATAATATAAGCTAGTGATGCTGGTATCCGGAATCCGGATCCCGACTCCCGAGGTCATTTCTCGACCCGACTTCCGTTTTCCGGGTTTTTCTTATCCCGAGCATCACTGATACATATAAGCCATCTCAAAGAGGCCCATCGACAAAATAAGCATACTCTTTAATAGAGCCCATATAAAATGTAGGCAACTCAGTCACCTATTGAAAAATATGGGGGGGGGGGGGGGGGGGAGCCCGTCTCCAAGAGAAGCCTATCCGAGGAGACCCTTCGAAAAATATAATCCCACTCTCTAATAGAGGCACATATCTAATATAAGCGGTCTCAATGCCAGGACTTGTATTTGAGCATTTATGGTAATTAAAATTGAAAAAATAATTTCTAAGGATGTCTTGATATTTGGAACTAACTCTAGTGCATGTGCTTTAGCTATTATTCCAATGGAATTTGAAGGTGAGGAAATAAAAAATTTCATTTAAATCTATACTTTAAAAACAAAATTATCTAATAAAATACATAATTAAAAATTTTTTTTTTAATTTAAAGGATATGAATGGGTGTTGGGCAGTCCGTTTATTCGAAAATTTTGTAAGTTTATTCTTTCTATAATTTTTTTATAAAATTTTTTTAAATTCTGAGCTTATAAAATTTTAAAATTATTTTCAGGTCACACTTTTGACATTGGTAAAAATCAGTTGACATTATCACAAGTTTTGAATAATGAAGTGTGCGAATAATTGAAGGGGAGCAGGCCAACTTACCGCGAGCCCAACTTACCGCAGAGCTATAACTCCGTTCAGAATTGTCGAATCCGGGCCGCCCTGATATGGGTCGATGCGCCTCGACGAGCTGAATCGAACCATACCATGGCGTCCCGGATTCGACAATTCTGAACGAAGTTATAGCTCTGCGGTAAGTTGGGCTCGCGGTAACTTACCTAATTGAAGATATTTAATAAATGTACCCTAATTGAAGATATTTAATAAATGTACCCTAATTGAAGATATTTAATAAATTTTAAAGAATATTAATTTTTATTTAAATATCGTAATGCCTCTAAAATAAGCCCGAGGCTTATTTATTAGATCGACTTCTAGAGGGGGACTATTTTAGAGAGAGATGGCTTATTTTTTCGATCATCCTCTAGAGGGCTTATTTTGAGGATTTGTGGTAATAATAAAAATATTCTTTACTATATAATTCATCAAATATAAAAAAATTTTTTTATTAAACAAATGTAAAATTTTTGATATTGAAAATAGGGTCAAATCAAACCCCTGACCCGAAAATAAACAGACCCCGAACTTGACATCCCTCCAGGCAAACCACTAAATATCACCAGCACAAGTGACCCCGAAGGGCCGGGTTACTACCCTAATTAAAAATCATAACAAATTAGTTAATCATTCAGTTCATCATAATTCTGTTCAGAATTAGCCGTTTAAAAATTTCCTGTTTTATTCAACAAATTTGTTAAATTATGATTAAAAGTATTACAATTTTTAGAAAAAGAATTAAGAAAAGAATGGACATGCCAAGTAGGCACGCGGCCTTAAAGCTCAAAGCATAACTTGCTGGAAAATTTCTAGCCCTTATCAATTTTGGTACCAATCTCTTTAGCTCTATGAGAGGAATCGTTTAATACCAAATCCAGTGAGATTTGGAAATCATGAAGCAAGTTATGGCTTTGCGCCTTGGCCGCGCGCCTATTTGGATGTACCCAGAAAAAAAGAAAACGTTTTTTCTATCTCAAAACATGTATGTATTTAACATTTCATCATTCATGCAGTTGCCAGACATTTGAATGCTCTAATTGGATCCAGTATTTGTTGACAGCTGTAACCAGGACAGCATCTTTTATCATTAATGTCGTTACAAACACTGTCTCTATTAAGGCAACAAATTCCTTTATTAGAACAAAGCCCGGCACAACAATTGCCTTTTCCTCTTCCCTTACATTTGCCGCCATATGTAACAGAACCCGCAGGACATTGACTATTGCTTAATTGGAATAATATAAAAATTGAAAGAAAAAATAAAAAAATTTTTGTTGAAGAATTAACCATTTTTTAAATTTAAAATCTTAAATTATTTAATTTTTCAATTGAAATACAGTAAAATTAGAGTGCGGAAAAATGGCATCCCCGGGATCCCGTAACGGAATCTTTTTCAAAAAATTGAACGGGACAGTATCCCGCGGGATTAGGTAATCGCGTAATCCCTTAATCCCGTTCGTTGTTGAAATACGGGATTTCGGGAAGGATCCTGTAAAATCCCGCTCGGGATCCTGTCCCGACGCACTCTAAACTAGAGTAGGTCGAGGTCGAGGTTTTTTGAAAAAACCTCGACCGAGGATCACCGAGGCTGGAAAAGCCGAGATCGAGGTCGATGGGCAAATTTTGGCCGAGGTCCGAGACAGAGGTTCCGAGGCCCGAGGTCAGCAAAATCGAGGTCGAGGTTTGAAAATGTCGAGGCCTCGACCTCGTGCTACTCTACTTTAAACTATTGCCTCTGAAAAGGTAAATTAAATTTTAAAGAGGACGATCGGGCTACAAAATGAGCCCAAAATGTTATTCATATGAAAATTTTAAAATGTTTTACATTTCGTTAATTAAGTACCTACAAAATCGAGTAAAGCTTAATGAAAATCTCCCTTAATGTGTCTCGATTTATTGAAATTAATTAAATAAAATTAAAAATTGAATTTTAATATCTAATTAATGAATTATTTTTTTCTGTCTAGGGAGTGAAAATTTTTAAAAAAATATTACAAATTAAAATCGTCTACTTTACCACGCTAAAAAATTTTTTTCTTTATTTGATTTGCAATTTTCGATTCTTTAAATTTAATGTCTCAACAATCAAAAATTAAATTTTGAAAAATGTAAAAATTTTTGTCTAATTTATTTAGGGAAGATAAAAAACAAAATGAATTACAAATCGGAAATTTCGACCATCCATTCGACTTCGATATAACAGGCAACCCGTACACATAGAAACGAACCTCTCGGAACGACATTTCGTATTTACTCGATTAATTCCACTGGGGAATTATTTTTTCAACCCATCCGTGGCATGGGGAATTATTCAAGAGGGGGAATTATTCGAGTTTTGAAATTTGAACGTGTAGCATATTTGTGGGTGGGGGATTATTTTTCAACTCATCCGTAGCAGGGTGAATTATTCGAGGGAGTGGAATTAATCGAGTAAATACGGTACCTCAGTTCTCTGACCTTTATTCTTTAAAAAGACTCGGCTCTTGTCTGTTTATGCGTCTAATCGTACCCTTATATGCCATGAAAAGTTTATGCGTCCAATAAAATGTTTATTGATCCAAGCGACTTTTTATGCGTCCAATATAGGCAATAAATACCGGTTCTGCTTGTTTGAAAATATGATCCGGCAACTTTCTATTCCTTTAGATTCTATGATAGTGAAGTGAGGAAGCTAGTACTTATTGGACGTATAAGCTTTTCATTGGACGCATACTCGAAAGATTATGCGAGAGAGATAAACTCGGGAATCGGAAAACGGGAGTCAGGTAGGGAAATGACCCCGGGACTCGGGAGGCAAAAAACTCGGGAAATTTTCACGAGTCGGGACTTGGGATACTCGAACATCACTACAATACATATACCTTCATTTCATTGAATAATTATACTGGGTAATTTTTTTGGTCGAGAAATTGATGTTGATCATTGAAGTTGATCACGTGTATTAATAAAAAGGCAAATATTTAAATTTTTAAAATATCCATTTACGTAATTCACAAAATCGGAACAAACTACGAATAAATTATTATGAATAAATTTTATTTGAAAAAAATAAAAAATTTTGGGGGAAAATGCCTATCTAATCTTTAGTATTTTTAATAAAAATATTTTTTCAGAATTTTATTTTTAAATTTTTATAATTTTTTTTTCACTCTCCTCACTCCTCCAGCCGACGTTTAACGTCAATGCTTTAATTTAAATTTTATACCAATTATTTGTTCAGCATTTTTAAAATTTTAATTTATATACACCGGCAAGTTGCTTACTTTATTAAATTAAATTTTTAAAAAATTTTTTAAAATAAAACTTGAAATAAGCCTTTTAAATTAAAAATTTTATATTAATTTTTAATTAAACATGTCCAAGAATATATTTAATATTATTATTTTATTAATTGTGTTGAATTTTGTATATGGACAAAGTAAAGGTTCAGCATTTTTAAATTCAAATTCAATTGCTTAAATTCAAAAGTATACATGTTCCATTCGAACTAGGAAGTAGGATGAATGGAACTTCTTTAAGACTAGAAAGTGTGCTGGAGGGAACATGTTCCGTTCGAACTAGGGAGTAGGCTGGAGAGTCCGTTCAGACTAGAAAGTAGGCTGAAGGGATCATGTTCCTTTCAACTAGAAAGTATGCTTGAGGGATGTTCCTTTCAGACTAGAAAGTAAGAAAAAAAACTAGAAAGTAAAAAAAAAAAAAAAAGTAAACTTTTTTAATCTAACTGTTTTAACAGGCAATTCAAAAGGTACTGGAAAAGTTTATACGGCTCCTCTAACAGTCTCTAATGATATCTACTATATGATGAACGTCGGAATTGGTAAAATATTTTGCTATAATTCTCTTTATTAATTCGAACCTCCAACTATAATTCTGTTAACCGGAAATTAAATAAGGATTTTGTTCCGGAAGACAATTTTAATATCATTTAGACTACAAACTTGCACTTTGCCAAATAAAAAAAATTCTTTCGTTACATTCACTTATGTACTATGTATATGTTTACACAGGTTTCAATAGCTTCCGAAAAATTAAGAAAAGGGGGGAAATTATTGGGGAAATTATTAAGAAAATTTATAATGTGAATATGCTGGAGATAAATGGATTTATTAAAATTGAAGATTATTTAAAATAAAAATGGGAAAATAAAAAAATTTTCCACTATTCCACACAATAGTTATTATTATCATTGAGATGTGCCAGTGGTTGGAGACTTGTACCAAAATTTGTAACCGTCTCGTACCTTTGTAAAAGTACGAGTACAAGCAAAAAATTAGGCATGTATGAGTACGAGTACGAGCAAATTTCAAAATTCCAACCACTGGATGTTGAATCCATGCCTTTCTAAATTGGAGTCTTCTTCCTAAAATAATCTAGGAAGATTTTTGAGGATGGGAAGGAGTGTTAAGGAAATATGATTCTTAAATACTATAAAAAATTTCTAAACTTTAAGGTACACCCTCTCAAAAATTTAATGTTTTGCTGAGCACTGGAAGTGCCGATTTTTTTGTGCCTGCTTTTAACATCACTACAAACAAGCCAAAATTCTTTCCTAAAAAATCCTCAACTTTCTCTTCCCCTAATCCCCAAAAATATTTGAACTTTCCTGAAATACGAGGAGAGGTACAAGGAATTGTTGGCATTGATACAATTGAGGTATGTTTCAGACAAACTCCTTAATAATTTTCTTGTAGACCCTTAAGCTCTCTTGAACCCTTAAAAACTCTAATGTAAGCTCTAAAGTAAAATGATCATATTTATCAATGAATACCGAACAAAATAAAAGGACAGGGTTTATTCAAAGAGCACTCACTATATACAGGGATTGCTATCATAAACTGTTCCAAAAAATTTCATGCCCGTAATTAACCTCTATAATTACCCTCTTTAATAATTACCCCCTATTTATATATACAGTACCCACATCTATTCTCAATCATAAAATTATTATTTTTCTCAATTAATAGACTGGGATAACTAGACTGATGCTCAATTAACTAGACTGGGAGAATTCTTTTAAAGGATTCTTATGTTGGGAATTTTAATAAATTTTTACTTTTTAAGTTTGCCGGATTAAAACAACCCAAATTAGAATTTAGCATGGCAGATTTAATTGATAATCAAACACTTGCCGACCCTTATGATGGAATTATGGGGCTTGGTTTTGCTAAACTTAGCAAAGCGGAATCAAAAAATCCAGTTCTTTCCGCTATTGATAATAGTAAGTATTAGAGCTGTCCTAGACCGAAAATTTTCCAACACTCAGGACTCGAGACCAAGACTTGATCCCAAGACGAAGACCAAAATAACCCAAGAAAAGTCTTGAGTCAAGACTCAAGCCCAAGAGTTTTGGACAGCTTTATTTTTTGCATTAAATAATCTACGATTATTTAATCTTCACTCTTACAATTAGACATAGGTTGTAGGGAAAGCTGGGTAGGAAAAAATAATAAAAATGGGAAATGAGTCTCTTCCAATGGTAAATGTTAATCTATCGAGAGTTTCTCTTCCGGAGCCATATGCACCTGATGTCTTACTTCTACATCATATGCCCTACTCTCAATGCCCTACTGCCCTACTCTCAACATTTCAATTGGCTTTTCCCTCCAATTTATTCTCAGTTTTTTCCCTAATATTTTTTACAACTCCAGATTTGTTGGCACAAAAAATGTTTACCTTGTATTTGAAAGGCGGGTATACCACTAATTCAAAAAATATGCAAGGTTATTCAGAGAAAATTACAAAATAATATTTTTATTTTAAGGTGGTCAAGCTACTTTTGGTGGTTATGACACAAAAAATTGTGGGCAAAGATTGGGTTCCGTTAAGTTTATTGGAGGGGGATTGCGTTATCAATTCCAGATTGATGTAAATACATAAAATATTAATTTACTAATTTTTTAAAAATTTTAGAGCGTTAGTATTCAAGGAAATGTAGCCAGCGGAGGAACACAAGGCAAGTTTCAACTTTCAACTAGAGATCTCGCGCGGGATCCCCGTAATCCCGCACTTTTTTCGATTTGCGGGATTTTTCGGGATTATATATTTTGCCTCTCTAATATGTAACGCAACCTTCTATAAGGCTACGTATACTATGGATTCGTATTAATCATCGATCATGGGGGGTCGAGCGAATTTCGGTGTAAACGCCATGGTATAGAACGCCATGTCCCTCTCCAACTGATCATCCCCTAGCATGAACAATTGGCACCTCATGCCCGTAAACATCCCATTCTACTAATTGTAGGCTATCAGTCTCCTTATGAATTAATTGAGAAGATCCCCTTCTCAACTAAAGTTTATTTTACTAAAATAACAACCCTTGAGTTTGTTAGAGATCTGAGCATTTATTGGAGAGCTTATCAATTTATTTTACAATTAAAGATAATTATTTTTATAGCTATATCCGATTCGAGCTCAGGAGATATTATTGGAAATAGGGCAGTTATCGATAAATTTACACAGCAAGTAGGAGCTCGTTGGAGTGATTCAGATGGAGCATACATTATACATTGTAGAGCTACTCCATCATTAACATTAAAACTTGGAGGGGTTGATTATACTTTGACAAAGGTGAAAAATTACTTAAAGATTACTGTAATTAATCAAATTTAAAGGATTTTTTGATATATCGTATAGCGAGTAATAAGTGCGGTCTAGCTGTTGGCGGAATGGACAGAACTAAAGAAGGTACTGAAATTTTGTTGGATCTTATTGGATAAGAGGGATTGAGAGAACTTTCTCGAGGAAATAAGGATAGCTGAAAGAAAGGCTTCTAATCAGGATTATGAATCCAATGAACCTTTGAAAGGGCTCTGGGCTAGTCTATGAATCCAATTAGTCTTTATGAGTCAAAACTCTTTATGAGTTTTTTATGAGAACGATTATGACTTTAATAAGTCTAATAAAAGAGCAATTTATAGAATCCACAGAGCACAGATCCAATGGGTATTTTCTTCGTGAAAGTAGAAATACAACAAAACTATTAACAAATAAACAGTCGTGTGTGCCCTTAGAAGGACCATTCACGTGGCATCGAGGCCTATAGGAGTTAAGTATAGTGAAAAAACTTTAAAACAGATAAAATAGCTAGATCGAAGTCCCTTCCTTGGCTATCATGAGTCATTTAAGTAGTGCGACGTAAAATTTCTTTATGCATAGCAATTGAAATCGAAAATCTCGGTCACCGACCAGATAAGATCTCGTTCGAAAATCTAGGTTATCCCGATTCTCGTACGACACTCCCAATTGTTCTCGAATTGAAATTCTATGTAGGATAGTATGGATGGGGAGGGAGAAATGATATTTTAACTATTCTGAGTCGAGGAGAAAAGCTGAAATTCAGCTCATAAATATTAAACGGACATTATTATAAAATAGACAAATAAAATTTTATTTTTCACGATTTACAGGTTTTGATTGGGTTTTGGGCAGCCCATTTATGCGAAAGTTTTGTAAGTTTTTTATTAAAATTTATTATTAATTTTTTAAATTTTTTCAGGTCATACTTTTGACATTAAAAATAATCAGTTGACATTTTCACAAGTTAAGAACTTATAAATAATGAAATGAATTAAATATAATTGAAGAGACAATATACATACTGTATTGAATTTAATAATGTGCATTTAAATTGTATCAGTATTTTAAACATGTCAAAAATAAAATTCAGAAATTTAAATTACCCTGTATTAATTTTAAAAAACACCCCGGTTAAAGTTTCACCGGAAATTCAGGTTCCGGGAATCGGAACTCAACATAACGAAACAGATCGGTTCCGAGCAAACCGGAACTTTTTTACACCCCTAACGTTTTGTTTTATTAAATATGGGTCGGCCTTGCAATATTCCCCCGGTTGGGCTTGTAATATCTCCAAAAACCCCTTTGCTAAAACCCCTTTAAAAGTATTTGTTGATAAAAGAATTGGAATTACTACGTTCTCCAAAAATTTCAGAATTTTTGATCAAGAATTTCGGAAATTGTAGCCAAAAATGTTGATTTTCCGAAAAAAACCCTAATTTTTCGCGGTTTATCGACTAAATTTGAGAAAATTTTCATAAATTTCGGTTTCGCTCAAGTGTCAGTTTCTAGTGCTGGCGCCCTAATGTCCCCGCGCCCTTATGACCCCAACCCATAACTAGCTAGAGACCCTTATCAAACTAGCTGGAGACCCTTATCTTCTGACCCTTATCAATTTTGGTACCAATTTCTTTAGCTCTATAAGAGGAATCGTTTATTACTAAATTTAGTAAGATTAGGAAATCATAAATCAAGTTATGGCCTTGCGCCATTATGGACGCGTGCCTACTTCGGCTGCACACATAAAATAGTAATAGTATGCACATAGTAAATAATTTAAATCTAAAAATTTAAATAGTTATCAAATTTTGAAATTTCATTTCCTCGCTAGAATTGTCCTTACCAAAATTTTCCTGTTTTATTCTCAATATGTCTTCTAATGAATATAGTTTTGGCGCAGTTTCCGTTGCTTTTTGTGTTTCTAAATTTTAATTAATTTTTTATTAGAAAAGTGTATATGGAGGAAATTCAAGTTTAGGAGTGTGTGTCACTTAAACCCTCATAACACCTGTTTGAATAATCATTCCGTAATAATTCTAGTAACATTCGATAGAGAATTAAATTTGCTACAAAAATTTTTTGGTCTCTGAAATATCATAGAATCTAGAGTTTCACCTGAAGTTTCGGTTCCGGTTTCGTAAAGTTCCGTTGCTTTTTGGCTCTGGTTCCGGTAACGTGAATTCAAATTGGATCCGGTTCCGTTTCGTGTCAAAATTTCGGTTCCGTTGAAACTCTAACGGAAACACCCCTATAATTTGAAAGTTTGTCTTATTTAAACTCTCATAATAATTAAAATTTAAAATTTAATTAAAATTTAAACTCTCATACTCTCATAATTTAAACTCTCATAACACTTTAGTGGATAGATCGTATAGAATAATTTTAGTAGCTCAGATAGAGTATTTAATTTTCTTCAGGATAATATTTAAAATAAAAATCCAAAATCGAAAACAAAAATTTTTTGAGGTCTAAACCAAGTCAGTGCCAAACCTCTAAACTTACTCTTACCTCCTTTTTCTTCATTTAATCGTCGTTTTTTATTTGAATCAAACATTCTATCAAGTATTTCATCTTCATTAGGATCAGCTTTTTCTAAAGGAGACCATTTTGGGAACCATTTTGGGTTATATATTCTTTTGTTTAACTCGTTTTTCATGTGTTCCATTAATAAAATCTCACGGAATTCTTTCTCTTCTTTAATTTCAGTGCTTTCGCTGTTGTTTTCTTCAACCTAGGTAATTTTTAAAATAAAGTCGACCTCATTATAAGATGACTACTTTAAGGGAATCTAATATTTGTTGGTTGAGTAGATGAGGCTCCCAATGCGAGACAAACCAGAGCTCTTAGATAAGTCATCCTAAACTGAGGGGATAGTCCTCCTAAATTCAGTAGCTCTCCCACAATGTGGTCACCAAAAATGTAAATGAAGCAACCTAAACTGACGGGAGCAGCCCCAAGCGATGATCAACCGGCGAATCTAAATAACGGATCCTAAACGGAGTACCTAAGTCCATGTGTATCATGTATTCTATAGCGAAACTGACATGTATTTAATTTAAAAATGATTTGTATTTCAACACCCCTCTTATTATGTAAATTAAATTAATTTACCAAAACGTTTTTGCCAACCAAAAAATTAAATGGGGCTTTCTCAACTTCATAAAATTTTTCTACGATTTTGTAAATAAATTCTGGTGTTAGAGTAGTTGGAAGAATTTCAGTTTTTTTATAAATAATATTCTTTAGATATTCAATATTTTGAATATTTGGCAATGAATAGCTAGAGAATTTAATTTTAAATTAAGTAAGTTAATTTGGGGTTCAGACAATTTAGGAATTTGGAATAGATGACGTTCCCAGACGCAGATAGCTACTGTTTTTCTGTATACAAATTTCCATCTCTAGTTAATACAACTCAGTCCCTCTGCTTGATTGAGAAAGCTGGCGAGCACTACACACCAGGGAACGAGCCGTCCCGATTCCCGAAAATAGGGAATTCCCGACGTTTTTTGGGTCGGAAATCACGATTTCACGAAATCGGAAATTAAATTTTCATGGGGAATTCCCGATTCCCGAAATCAGGAAATGTATTTTTCTGTTTCGGCACCTTTTCCGAGTTTCGGCACCTTTGCCACTTCCGACCTAACTCTGATGGAAGCGCTCACTTTGTTTTCCATTGATTTTATTTAGGAATTAATTAATGTTCACCCTACCTATGTTCTTTATTATCCGGATCAAATTTTCTTTTTTCCTTTTGTAGTAAAACATCCAAAAATTTTACATTTTTTCCTTTAACTTGTTTTGCCTTGTAATAATTTTCTATCAATTTTTCTTGCTTTGATTGATGCTCTTCTAATATTTCTTCTCTGATTTTTGTTGGGGTTTCATTGCTTCGAATACAAGCTCCTTCAGTTCCTTTACTCGAAACGTCAATTTCATAAATATTTGGAACATTTTTTACTGTCTTCAATGCCTCGCTACAACTCAGAGTAGCTGACTGAAAATTAATTTTTTTATTTAATTTTATCTAGAAAATGCTTTTTTGTTTAATTAGTCTATGGGGTTGAAGCTGTTCAAGTGAGAAGACGCTTTGGGCGCAGACTTATAAATTGTTGAATGAGTGGCACTAGGTTGTCGAAATTTTTTACACATGCCTTACATAGTCTTGACTATTTTTTCCATAAATTTAAAAATTTTAAATTAAACATTTTTCGATTTTTTCACTTATTCTGATCAAAAAATGACCATTATAAAGTAAAAAAGTATATTATCGACCAGAACTTCTGAAAAATTGACAAAAAATTCTGAAATTTTAAGACATGACAGAGTACCTAATGTAAGATCCATTTGCAAAATTTCTCGAAATTAGATTGATTTCTCGCAATTTTATGGCCAAATGCCCTCAGGGCATAATTTAAAACGTGTCCGGTAGTCTCGTCAGAGGTTAGTTTCGTCAGAGGATATTATCGTCAGAATTAGTTCCGTCAGTGGTCCTTTTCGTCAGAGGTCAGTTTCGTCAGAGGGCTTTTTCGTCAGAGATGAGTTTCGTCAGAGACCTTTTTCGTCAGTAAGGCTCCCTTTTTAAAAATCTAATTAAACGGCGGTATTTTGACTTATACTTGGTTTTTTGTTTCTGGGTCGATTCGGACAAATGAGGCGTCATTCGAAAGAGCTCTGAAAGGTGATTTTTGTTGTGAAAAATTTGAGTATACAAATGATAGCTCATTCGAGTAAGCTCGACATTTAAAATTAGGCTAAAACTGTTAGGAAATATTTCCAATATTCCACAAATTTTGTCTAAACATATAAAAAATATTTTTTTCCAAACCTCCTCCTTCAACATAGTCTCAGCATCATTATAAATCAACTGATATTTATCATCTGGACAAACATTAACAAAATAATGAAAAGTCTCTCCCTCTCTCCCCTTACTCTCATTTCTGAAGAAAAATATTTGTTGGCTTTCTATTTTCCTTTTCCCTTTCAAAATGGATTTTAAGCAAGTAATTCTTTTAAGCTTTATCCCTTCCAAATCCCCAATGAATTTAAATTGAATTAATCTTTGAGGCCATTCAATGTTTAAATGGGGGGAATATTCCAATTCTTCATATTCAAGATTTTGTGTTAATTGTTGATTTGAATTTAATATTTTATCCAGTTTAAAGATGAAAACTTTGTTTTTGCCGACAAATTCAAATTCGTTGATTAACTGGATTTATTTAATTTATTTGTTGATTATGATTAGAAGGGATTAGATTAACGATCTAGGGTCCTATTATTTAGAGACCTGACTGGGTGTGTCGTAAGCGAATTGAGATCGAGAACTATCTCGATAAAACTCGATAAATCTCGACTAACTTAGATTTTTGTTAATGGGCTTGTATTAGCCTGATCCTCTGTCTTAATAATCCTTGTTTCATGGAAGTGGAATATTTATGTAAGTGGGTAAAAATACCCCCCCCCCCTTCTTCACACCTGAAATAATTTTAAAAGCGGTAGACGGAAGAGTCAGAAAAGACCTACTCTTCATTATTATTCGAAGCTAAATAATAATGAAGAGTAGGCATCTAATTTAGGCATCTAAATAGGCATCTAGGCATAAAGCATCTTAGCTAAGAGAACCAAAAAAATTTTCTTGGTTCGCTAAGTCATCCGATTTTGCATGTGTAAAGCATTGGTTGATTAAGCGGTTATAACAGTGCCAAAAAAGAAAGACAAATAACCTACCCTTACTCCAATTTTTCTATTTTTGGTTCCAGCTTTATTCTTTAACAAATAAACTGTTAAACTAAAATGTTCATTATCAGTAAAAAGCTCGATATCCTCAAAAATGCAAACATCATATTTCTTTGTTTTTTTCTCCAAACTTTTTTCTGAGGTTTCTAAACGAATTTTAAATCTTTCTTCAGTGCTATGGGCCAAATCATTAAAATGTTTGTATTCGCTCCCACCTTCCATCCATTGAAATTTTAGCAAAATTGTGGAGATTGAATAAATTGGGCAAAAAATAATAAAAATTAAAATAGGGGGTAGTGAGGGGGAATTAATGAACATTTTTCTGAAAATTTTTAAATTCCTACATAGTTCCTCCTCCCAGGATAGCAAAAAAATATAAGCTTTAAATGTATTTAAATGACATCAGTCAGGGGCCAAACCGAGCCGATTCGGGTAATCAGGAATTTATTTTTCTATACGTTGTCTAGACCCAATGGTGTAAGTAGATCAGGGATCTTACCGACAAAAATCCAAAATTCCTGAGTTCGTCAAATCGGGATTCCCGAGGAAAAATAAAGGACCGATTTCGGGAAATCGGAATGCTGATCCAAAAAGCGTCGGATCCTTGGAATAGGCAAAGATTATAGCAACATTAAATAAATTCTTATTACCCTCCTCAATTATCAGAGGAAATTAAAGTTATAATAAGGAAAAATTAAAAATCTTAGTTCCCTTTAAATAAAATTTTATGGGGATTTCATGGACACGAGTAATGAATGAGGGTGATTTAATAAATTTAAAGGAAAAAAACAATTGGTAAATATATTAAAAAATAAATTTAAGAAATTAAGGGATGCCCTGTCTGCCCTATTAATTTTCAATGAAATTAAAAATAATTTTGAAAATAATTTTGAGAAATATTTATTTGATGGGGACGCTAGAGACGTCCGAGACCGAAAATTTTCCAAGACTCAAGACCAAGACCCAAGACCAAGACTACACCCCAAGACCAAGACCCAAGACCAAGACCCAAGACCAAGACTTGACCCCAAGACTCAAGACCAAAAATTATCAAGACTCAAGACAATTTTAGGTTCCATAAGTCAAATTTTTGGTTTATTTTTTGTTATTTTGACATGATCACAGTCAAATCCAGCACATTCGCCTATAATTTCGAAAAATCTATGCGAAATTCAAGGAATTTATCCGAAATTCAAAGAATTTTGGGGAATTTATCCGGGTGGAAAATCAATGAAATATATTATTTCAGAGTATTTGGGTAGATTAAAAAGATATTGGGCGATAACAAAGATTAGGAGAGATAACCGTGGGATTTTGTGGATTTTGAGGGATGTCGGGGGATTCGGAATTATCGAGGGATTAAGGAGGATATAGAGGTTTAAAGGGGAATTCGGGTGAATTAAGAGGGATCAACAGGAATATTATGAAGTATCGTCTTGCGCCGCAGGCGAAAATTTTGCGAATTTTAAGGCCAAGAAGCCAGAATTCTCCCTTTTCCTGCGCCGCAGGCGAAAATTTTGAGAATTTTAGAAGGGTATGAGGCCAGATTTCTTCCATTTTGGAAATAAAATAAGGAAACTAAAAAAAGTTCAATCCTTAGGGATGTAAGTTTAGATAAGCCCAAAAAAGTCGAGACCAAGACCAAGACCAAGACCAAGACCGAAAAAAACCCAAGAAAAGTCTTGAGTCAAGACTCAAGACCAAGAGTCTCGGACGTCTCTAGGGGACGCCCTTTGTTAATGGGAATAAAAAATAACGAAAAGAGTTCAGGATTTTAGAAAAAATATAACAAAATTAAATTAAAAAAAATTTTTTTTTTAATTTTCTACTTAATATATATTTTTTAAATTAATTATTAAAATTTTATTTTAAATATTAATAATATTAAATAAAAATTATGTGGAGAGTGAGAAGCTCTCGAATTGGGAAAATAGACACTCTCCTTTTTTCTCTTCATCTTCATTACTCTCTCTCTCCCTTTAACTCCACTCTTTTAAAATACAAACGTTTCCTTGTAAAATCAAAACACATTCTTTTATTTTAAAAGTGCAAGCATTAATGATCGGTCATTTTGAGTGTAGATCCCTTTAATTTATTTATTTGCACTTTATTATTTATAAAAAAATTTTTTTTTAATTTATTTCAATAAAGGTTAAAGAAAGCAAAAAGACTTTAAAAATTCCAAGAGAATGAATGAATGAATAGAAACTGTGTAGAAAGAGCCAGGCTCACGGAAAAATAACCAAAAAATGCTCTTTCCATATATATTTTGGCGCTCATTATCTGTCATTTTGTTAATTAGTTTGCCCAAAATTTTCCACTTGCCTTCAACCTTGTATTCTAGAAAAGGGTGGTCACTTCTAAAATTCTTAATTATTTTTGCTCCTTATTTATTTTTCTATTATCAGGGCTCTGAAATGTATGGATTTTTTCCCATTTTGTAGTTTTTTGGTAGTTCGATGAGGATTATTTTGCGGATTTTCGTCGTCTTTTGAAGATTATGAGGATTTTTTTATATTTTCTGGAGTTTTTAGAATAGATGCCATTTTTACTCTTAAGGCCTTCCAAAATATATCAAAATTAGCAATTCTATAGAAATTAAAATTCATTAAAATATTTTGAAAAGTCTGCCATGTTCACATGACTTTTCATTTTTTATTTTTTTAAGCTTGTATTTTTTTCTTTTTTTTAGGAGATTTCCTGATTTTAGGGAATCGAGAAGGGACGCTCCCTGGATTATTTTAATCCGGTTAGTTCCCTTATCTCCTTGGCTTATCCATGAAACTTTAAAAGTTTGTCCAATTCACATGATTTAAACATGTTGTTATTCAAAGTAAATATATGCATGCACTTTTTCCGCGCTTTTTCAAAGGAGAAAAATATTCACGTGAAAACAAAATAAATAAAAATTATTATTAAATTACTTCCTCGTTGTATTAAGTTTTAAATTAAAAAAATTTTTTATTGTTCCAGAGAATTTAGAAAGTATATTATGGTAGAGCCGCTCGCCAAAAGGGCGGTAAGCCATAACGGATCAAAGTCATAAGCCATGAGTTACTTCAAGATTTCCAAATCTTACCAAATTTAGTATTAAACGATTCTACGCATCGAGCAAAAGATCCCGAACATGACAATTTTGGCTAAACCTCCGACGATAGACACTACCATCCTTTCTAGAAGCTAGAAAGGAGTACCTGGTAAAAAGTTCCTTTACTCGGGTATTTAGTAGAGCTTCGCCGGAAGTTCCGGTTCCGGTTCCGGTAGGCCGGAAGTTCCGGGATTTTTTGGTTCCGGTTCCGGTTCCGGTCCTTCAGTTCCGGTCCGGTTCCGGTTCCGGCCCTCCAGTTCCGGCTAAACCGGAACTTTTTAACACCCCTAAGGATTTAAATTTAGTTATAAATATTACATTTTAAATTACTTTGACAAAATGCCAAATAATTATTTTTCATTTTGTATAATTTTTCATTTTGTATAATTGATGGATTAAAATAAATGATGGATTAAAAGCAAGAATGAACAAGTTTTTAAACGAAAAGTTGTTTAAATTTTTTAATTATTATTGTTTAAAATTTTAAGATTTTTGATTATTGCTACACTATTAGATCCTCGATATAAGTTACGTGGTTTTCCAACAGAAACTGATAGAAAAATTGCCAAAACATTGCTTGAGAGTGAAATGGAAGAAAAAAATTCTGATATTCAACCAATAAAAAAAAGGAAAATATCAACAAGTGCGTTGGATCCTATTGGAAAATTTTTGGGTGATTTCGAAATCAACTCATCGAATGAAACAACAATATCACAATTTGAGCTTGTGAGACTTTAAAATATTTTTGTGAGACTTTAAAATATTTTCTTGTGAGACTTTAAAATATTTTCTTCTAATTCTTCCCCCACTTTTTAATCTCTAATGCATATAAAAATAAAAAAAGAAGAGAGTAATTAATGTCCAAAAAGGATGGATAAATACCACCACCACAGAATTATTTATAAGTTAAAAACAGGCTTCAGACAGCAATCAAATCCATAAAAGAAAAATGGGAAGATGAAAGAAAAAGAATAAAATTAAATAGAAAAAATATATGCAATTTATTATTTTTTAATCCTCTTATAAAGCCTGTTCTTTCCCTAAATAAAGCTGTGATTGAGTAATGAACACTCGTCGTTCAATGATTTATTTTCTTAATGATTTTTTGCTTCTTTTAAAGCTATATAGTACAAATAATAATTAAATTACTATCCAAGTTTTCGGAGTTTAGTGGCCACTTCTTTGTCTCACTACTTTGTACACTCCTATCTTTCCATTCCTCACTTTTAAGGACAATAGAAAAATATTTTGCCTCAGGGGATATTCCATTCAAGCATGTTTAAATAGCTATTTGGCTATTATTCTCGTAAAATTGGGTTAATAGATTTATTATCTATGCTAGACATAGTTGCAAGAACCCAGCATATAATATCCATTAGATATGTAATAAATAAAAGCTTTAATGAGTCCCAGTCTGAAAAAATAAATGGTAGTGAAAGTAAACGATATAGTATCACAACCTGTTCAAAGCTATTTTACCCATCCCCAACTCAAAAAGAATTAAATAAAAAATAAATGGATAAATTAACTGCTTTACTATTTATTACAAAAAATTCTATCCTTCTTGCGCAAGATTTTTATTTTATTTTTATCCTCTCTTAGCCATAAAATTATATTATCAGATTATTATGTTAATTATATTTTTGAATAAATTAATAAATTTAAATTATACTTTTATTTGTTCTCGTATTTTTAATAGTATTATGGTTTTTAATTTTCTAGGTAAGTGTTAATTTTTAATTGGCCTAATTTCAGAGATTGATAAAAACGAAATCTGAAACAAAAATTTTTGTTATCAAGCTCTATTTTTCAAAATAACGATCGCGATTCTCATAAGACCTAGCAGTCCGGCTTCTATTCTGTGAGGGCCTAGCTGAACTTAAGAAAAATTCGAGTTTATCCTCTCCATGACAAGTGGATAGAGCAAAAATTGAAATGGAGAAGTCAACCCCCGATAATAACAGAAGGCTTCACAGAGTACACGATTTTCGGTTAATATGTAAAACGAAATTCACAAATGGCTGGGAGCTAGGGAAATTTCTAAGTAACTTTAATCCGTCAGTTACATTCAAAAAAAAATTTTAGTCAAAATTTGCCAAGCCAATTATGCGGGAATTTCGTTGGGTAGCCTAAATGATGCAGATTTTGCTAATGCAGAAAATTTAAGTAAAGAGGAATTATATAGAGAAATGACATCTGAAGAAAAGGTTGTTTTTTACTTAATATATATTAATTGAAATTAAAAATTATAAAGGAATGGGTGTATCGTTCCGAAATTCGATGGGCTGCAGAACGTAACAAAATTGTTGATTTAAGTTTTAGATCTAAAAGGAATGGCGTGAGCCGTTCACAAAAGCTTTGGCCGAATGGTCGAATACCGTACATGATTAGTTCTCAATATACTCCTCATGAGAGAGCTTTGCTTGCAAAGGCGGTTAAGCAGGTGGAGAAATTTGAATAATTGATAAATCGTCCCAATATAGAGTTCAATCTAAGTTGAAAATTTAGAAAGAGCCTGGTGTATGAAATCTTTTACGAGTCGTACCTGGAGAAATTTCTAGGAAATTGTACGATTTCCAAGGGCATTACTTCCCTCAACTAATTTTAATAAGTCATTTTATACAGTATCATGACCGATCGTGTGTTCGGTTTGTTGCTAGAACACCTGCCGATGGGTAAAAATAATTTTAGAAAATTATTATCATTTCTTAAAAATAATTTAAAGTGACTATCTATTTGTTGGAAAAGTGGACGGCTGTTTTTCTGAGGTTGGCAAAACCAGCGGTGTTCAAGTTCTCTCACTAGATAATGGGTGCATAATTAATTATAAATAATTTTTGTAATGTCAGTAACAGTTTTTAGCTGTATGGATTATTCAACAATAATACACGAGGTGTTTTTGGTATAAATCAGAAAATACACATAAATTACAGATAATGCATGTTGTTGGATTTTACCATGAACACGGTTAGTTTTTAAACCAAAATAAAAATCTATAGTTATAAGACCACTACTCCCTAACTTAAATATTCCAGTCAAATACTTTAAGTTAGCGGGCAGTGATTTCTCTCTGATATATCTTAAACTCCTTCGTAGATTGATTCTACATGTTAGCCAGCTAGATCCCTCCTCTTTACAAAGGAAATTGTGAAAGATACTAATTTTATTCCCTCAAAGCCTCTAATCCCTCGGTAGCTTCCAAAGGTGCAAATTAAATTTTTAAAAATCCAAAAAGAGCTTAGACCTAAAAATTATTTTTAGAAAGGTGGGACCGAGATCAATATATAGACATCATTTGGCACAATATCGATAAAGGTAGTAATAAAATTCAAAAAAATTTTTTTACAAAGTATTAAATATTTCAAAATAATTATTTAAAAATCCGCTCCTTTTTAATGTGCGCTTGACCAATTTGGAAAAATGGATTTGAGCAAAACTAGTTATTATGGACAACCTTACGATTACAAATCTATTTTACATTACGTAATTAATTTTTGAAAAGTTTATTTAAAAAATACAATTAAAGGATAGTCTAGCATTCAGTAAAAACGGTCTCCCAACAATGCTCCCAAAAAAGACAGGTTAGCATATTTGCTAGTTTTAAATTTAAATTAAATTTTTCTTTGTTTTGCGACTACAATTGGCAATGCTAGAGATTTTAGTGATATGTAAGAACTTGTATTTTTGAAAATCTCATGCCTAAGATACAGTATCCAAGTTAAAATGTGGCACTTTGCCAATGGGGTGTGCCAAACATGGCTAGATAATTTTAAATTTTAAAAGCGGAATAAAATAGAAAAGTGTAAGATATAATTAGAAAAGCTAATGAAGGCGAACAAGCGGAAGAATACCTAGCCCTGGTGCAAAAGCTTCACCTCAAGACCATGACCGAAAAAACACAAGAAATGTCTTGGAATCAAGACTCAAGACCAAAAGTCTTGGAATTCTCTAGAGGGAGTCATCCTTTGATGTTCCATAAATTCGGAGGTTATTTACCTATTTTTCTTATATAAAAAAGAGGTTCCAAAACTTAAATTAAAAAGGATGACATTTGATCCAAATACTTTACTAAAAATTATTTAAAAATTTCCTATTTAAAGTGATTTGGCCAAAATAAATAAAATGTATAATTGTCAACAACAGTCACAACAACAAAATACCCAACAACAAAAAACTTCCTTAATTGCACAACACGCGGCTACTAAATCAAAAACACAAATATTGCCTCCATTTTCGTTGTTAATTGTAAGCGAAGGGAATGGAAAAAAGGGAGGAGTAGGGAATGTTGGTGTACTTACTAAAGTTGATGAAAAAGGAAAACCTCAAGGAATTAATAGGAATTTTCAAGGTATTTGAGATTTGAAAGGAAAAAGACATTTTATCCCAAAATAGCTTAAAAATTAAGCCAGGAATTCTGCTTGATTCCAAATTGAATAAAACAAGAGTCAGTATTTCCGGAAAAATAACTAATTTTGATGATAATAGAGCGAGATGCCGTGTACCATGGGTATTCGTTAACAAGGGTGTGCATCAGGGTTGCCGCCCGAAACCCGAAACCCGAAACCCGGCCTTTTTTTGTACCCGAAACCCGATACCCGAATTGAAAATTTTCCAACCCGAAACCCGAAACCCGTACCCGATATTTTTTCCAACCCGAAACCCGTGACCCGAAATTGGTTAAAACCCGAAATTTATACCCGAAAACTTAGCCTTACCCGATTTTTTAAAATAAATTTATAGAAAGAGAAGGAAGGAAAAATTAAAGAAATATTTATAATTTCTTTAATTTTTCATTATGTTGATCGGTGGTTGAGTGTGTAAGACGACTGCCTCGATATTTTCTGGGGGTGGGTTCGAGTCCAGGGCTGGAAATAAGGCCTAAAAAATTTTTATTTTCAAAAATAAATGCCTTTAAACTTTGATTTTCATTTTAGATTTTTAAATTTATTTTTTTAATATTTTAAGCTTGAAAGAGCATTAAAAATTTTAATTTATTCATGAATTTTGCAAAATTTTCGCCTGCGGCGCATAAAATTAGGAGTTCTAGGTTCATGATCAATTAAACTTAAATAAAAATTTTTGCCTGCGGTTCTGACAATTGAATTCTTTCACCTAAGACCTTAAAAAATTCTCAAAATTTTCGCCTCCGGCGGTGAAAAAGCTAGAAATCTAGCTTAAGGATCATCAAAATTCTCAAAATTTTCGCCTCCGGCGGTGAAAAAGCTAGAAATCTAGCTTAAGGATCATCAAAATTCTCAAAATTTTCGCCTCCGGCGGTGAAAAAGCTAGAAATCTAGCTTAAGGATCATCAAAATTCTCAAAATTTTCGCCTGCGGCGCAAAAAATGGAAGAAATTACCAAGATATCCCTCTTAATCCCCAAATCCCACAATGTTTTAATCTCTTCAAATTTGCTTCTCTCTATATCACCCAAAATCCTATTATGCAATATAGCCTGCCCTTACAATTTAGTTCACCAATAGCCGAACACCCGAAAATAACCCGAATTTTTCGCCAAACCCGAAACCCGTACCCGAAATTTTTGCCAACCCGAAACCCGATACCCGAAATGAAAATTTTATAACCCGAAACCCGAAACCCGTACCCGATATTTTTTCCAACCCGAAACCCGTGACCCGAAAATTTTTTGTACCCGCGGCAACCCTGGTGTGCATGTTGAAAGGAAATACTTGGAGATTTTTAACTAAGTTCGGATAAATAATTATCGAATTTTGACCTATCCTTATAGTAGGGATCGTTAGAAAATGCCAAAGGTTTCAAAAATCAGAAATGTTTAAGTGCGGAAGTGACGCAAATTGGGAGTCACTTCCTATCTCCCTCTATAGATCACCTAATCACTACCCTACCGTATCCTTCGTAGATACTTTCTAATAGAGAGTACCTCCCTATTAAAGTAATAGAAAAATAATTTTAGGAGTATGTGAGGACAAAATAACAGTTTGTTGGTGGACTCAGGACCGCTGCTTTGCTCCAAACATTTTTCAAATAATGAGGACATTATGTCCCAAAACTTGTCGTTTTTGCTAATTCAAAATTTTCTTTATTTTTTATTTAAAGAATTTTTTTCAATAAAATTTTTTTATTTATTCTTCACAGCCTTTTTAGCATTCTTCTCTAAAATTAAAATATATTTAACTTTAAATTTAATTTTTACCAAACGATTTTGCGGCTTTTTGAGTTTTATTTATTCCTTTGTGTGCTGCTTTACTTAAGTCAGTAGCACCACTATGAACTGAAAAATAATTTTTATGACACTCGTTATAGGACCTGTTTTTTTTGCCACCTTCGTTATTCTTATGTTTACTCTTGTGATAAACAAGTTAATCTTTCTTTTGTTATTCAGTTAGTCACTAGGTTAGACCGCACTCTGTGACATAACAGCTTCGTTCTTGTAAAGGATGGGCCCTTCCACGCGGAGGACGTAAGAAAACGGATGGAAATAATAAAACGAATAAATAAAGGTTCCTATACGGAATTATAAAGATAATCTATTCCAAAAGGATTTTTTAATTAAAAATTAATTTTACCAGCTCTCTCCGTTTTATTCACAATTTTATGTGCAGTGTTAGAAGCGGAAGAGTTTGCTTACAAATAATTTTTAATTAATTTATTTGAAGGATTAAATTAATACTTTGACGATGAAACAAATTCCTTGACCGATTTGCGATTTTTTCAAACTACAAGAAAGAAATTTATTCGTTAAATTACGGATATAATCTCAGGATATTCGGATCCCGATACCCCAAAACGCCAATCTTAATTGATCATGTTAAGGAAGCAAGCAAGAAGATTTATTCGTTAAATGAGGAAAACCTGGGACCGTTATCAGAAAAATTCAGTGCCACACTCATGTGCGGCACCAAAATGGTAAAAAAGTGTTTGTTCAGTTATTGGCCTTTGGTAATCCGAGCAATGTTCGCGAATTGTGGGAAAGGTTCCTGCGATCGTTATCTTCTTTGTAAATCTCAAAATCCCTATCTGGTAACTGACTAGCTGGATTTCCTTTCCTTACATTAAAATTGAAATTTAAAAAAACCTACAATATTTGGCATTCTGATTTTTTAAAATTTTTAATTTAAATATTTTTTAATTTGAGAAATAAGGCAATTATTTAATTAAATTCGTTGAATAAATAGAAACAGGTTTTTATTTTAATTTAATCAAAATCACATGAAAAGTTTGATAGAATATTGGTAAATTGAAGGGAAATTTTTAATTTAAAGAATTGATTTTTGTTTGCCAGAATATATTTTATAATTAATTTAAAGGTTTTTGTGGGAGAGCGACACTTTCGCAACGACATTTGCGAACATTAAGGATATGTTTCTGATTTAGGCCTAGTATAAGGGTACTGTATTCCCACTGAGAAGTATTTTAAAAATTAGGCAAGGTAGTAGAGAAGACTAAATACCGTTTGATCCAATCTCAAAAATCGCTTAATTTTGTCCGAAATGTCGGTCCGTAAATGTCGTTAAGGCTTATTTTCTTCATTCACTTCTCGACAATTATTCCTTCAATTTCTCGGTTCTTTCTTTATCTTTTCTTAATTTTTCACATCCGTGTTAACTTTGTCTATTCCGAAATTTTGTTTTCCACATTCAGTTTGGGTTATTGTTGGTGCTTGCCTTTAAATTTAAATATTTTTTAAGTCTATATTAATTATTTAACCATCCAGCAAATGCAGTAAAAGTAGCACTTCCGTTACAGTTTTTCCACCAAAGTGGTGTTCCGCCTTAAATAAAAATTACTAGACATTGGAGTAGGGGAGATGCTCAGATCAGATCGCCCGGACTTTCTCCCCAATCCCAATCCAGGCTCTCCCTTTCCTTTCAGATGTCAAAAGATTTATAACTGAGAAGGAAAAATAAGCGATTGTCCCTCCAAAATTGTAAGGAATCACATGAAAAGTGAGGAGTCCATTTAGAGTAAATCTGACACTTAACGTCGAAACCCTCGACCTTAGTGGAGTAGGGGAGATGCTCAGAACAGATCGCTCGGTCTGATCTGAGACCGAGCGATCATGGAGATTTTAAAAATTAGAAATATTACCGTTAGGTTTAGCAGCGCCTATATCTCCATTCTTTCCTGTAATTTCTTCTAATTCGTCTTGACGTGTCATAATTCCAATTTGTATATTATTTTCTTTATTCTAAAATTAAAGATTTTTCACTAACTCGCCTTCTATCATCCTTTTAAATAAAAATACCTTAAATTGAGTCAAAAATCGAGTTAGACAATCAACATTACTTTGAGCATCCTCCGTCCACCCAGAATGTAAATTACTTAAAATTACTACCCAAATAGTTTTTATTTGCAAATTTGCCTCATTTATAGCTTTTAATGTGTAATCGATCTAATTGTTAAAATTAATAAATTTAAATAAAATACGAGGACCTGTGCATCAATATTTTCGTTTAATTGGGCATAACGAGGCACAAAATAGGCATCTACATCCAGGCCTATAAAAAATGGAAATTATAAATGATGTATAACCTCATAAATCCCTTCAAACCCCTTTTAATCCTGATCCCTAAACATTAAACGTTCTAAGCCTTATTTAGAGTTGAACAAAAGAATCGAGCAGTTGATATCTCATAAAACCACCATTAATCCCTTGAACTTGCCTCAATCTTTACAAATCCTCCTATATCCCAGATTAGGATTACAAACATTGGATTGCGTAAAATTGAGTTTTTTACTTGCGAACTGGTGATTTTGAGGATATACTTTAGTGTACCGGAGGTAAAAGTTGGGGACTTGACATATATGTCAAGTCCAGAATATGTCAAGTCCGTGTCAAGTCCCCTATTCGAGCTGATTCGAACGGTACAACTTCCTACTTCAGGAAATAATTCTGGACAGAGTTTAGGTCCCGAAATTTGAAAAACCATAGGGAGGGGTAGGAGGTAAGCTCGATTTTGGGGTGAAAAATTCGAATATGAAAACGGAGACCATAGGTAGTCCACGGAGACCTGAACGCCACAAGATGCTGCCAGCTAAACAAGTTTTGGTAAAAATGGAAAAAAGTTGGCTAAACTCTAATCAAACTGTTACTTCCATTTAGGCAACAGAATCTTATTTAATTTTAGTTTACTTTCATATACCTGCACTATTAGCATTGAGTATATTTTGAATTCCCGCTTGATCTACTGCACTTTCCAGACTAGTTCCATCACTTGGAATGTCATAAAGAGCGCCATTAAATACACGCCCAATAAAAAAATTCTTTAAAAAAATTATTTTAATCGAAAAAAATTAAAAATTACAGCAGATGACTTAGCTTGAGTGAAGGTTTCAGTAGTTATATTTTGAACTGAGTCAAAGCCTTGGGTTGTTGCTTTAACAAAATTGAATTCTTGTATTGTTAGAATTATAAAATTTATTATTAAGACATTTAAAAACATTTCTAAAATTAAAAAAAAATTTTCTTTGAGTAATTCAAGCAGGGAGTGTGAGAGGCACGATTATTTCAGTCCCAATGTTCTATTTTGGACCATAACTTTTTTAATTCACAATGGATTCTAATAATTTTTATTCCATTCGAAAGCTTTGGATGTGCAGATTATTATCCTTAGCAGAATAGTTCTGATCAAATTATTTAATTTAAAGTTATGGTCAGCGCAGTGCGTGCAATCGTAAATTTTTTATATAGGTTTGAGGTAACTTTTCACGTAATAATATTATCGTAATAATATTATCAGATTTTTTTTCTTGGAAATAATAATCCACACGTTTAGAGCTTTCGATTGGTATAAGAATTAGTCGAATCGGTTAGGAATTAAAAAGGATATGGTCCAAAATAGGAACTTGGTAAGCGAAGGATATGCCCCACTACATAGTATTAAATAAATTAATTTAAATTTTATTTGAATAAATTTTATTTTAATTTTGTCGATAGCTTTAGAGAGTAGAGATTAATTTATTTTTTTTAAATTTTATTTTAAATGAGTAAATAAATAATAATTTTTAAAATTTATTTTTGGGTATATATTGAGCGCTAAAACAAATAATAAAAAATATTTTTATTTTTTCTATTTTTTATTTTTCATTAATAAAATAAATTTAATTTTGCAAAAACCCGTAGAATTAAGAAATATTGCAAAAAAAATTTTGGCTAATTTTTGAATTTCTAAAAATGGCAAATTAACAGCTTAACTTATTATTTTCCATCCATTTATGGATACATACAAATTTGAAGGAAAATTAGATAGAAAATATGGCAAATTGATTTTATATGTTTTTAATTTTTCATTCATTTTAAATTTAATAAAATATTTGGATGATAATTTTTAATTTGCTAACCATCATGATTGATTCTGTATCTAACCGAAGAACTACGGATTTTTATTTTGTGAGGTAATGCCTTCCACCAGGGGCGGGTTTAGTCTCGTATCTCGCAAAATCACGTGTATTTTGAAAGATCTCGTATCTCGTTTTATCTCGTTCACGTATTTTTTTGAAAATCTCGTATCTTGTGAATCTCGTGTCTCATATTTTACGGGACTAGCGCCACCCTCGCTTCACGTTTGTTATGCTCCAGTCTTATATGTATATATAAGTAGTTTTCGATAATTGATATTTTTCGATATCGATATAAAAAATAATTTCTATTTCGACAAATAGGCAAATAATTCTTAAAGAACTAAATAATAAATACAACTGAACACAGAGTCGAAATAACGTTGAAAAATTTAGGGATATATTTACCCCTATTCAACAATATTCTTATACTACAAAGGACATATTCACATTAATTGGCTTTATCTCTAATATAAGTAATATGATAAATATATTTTTAAATATTAAGTAGTTTTCGATAATTGATATTTTTCGAATCGATACCGATATTATCTACCGATATATGCCACATTATCCTTTACCCTCAGTCATTAATCACCAGTTACTTCAACATCACTCAAATATTTTTATCAATGATTTTGTTTTTCAGTTTATAAAAATGATTTTTTCGATAAATAATTCTATTCTTTGCGTAATAGAACTCTTTACATATAAAATTTTTCAATTTTCGAGGGCCTATATGTCAGAGATGGGCCGGGGTGAGAAAACACAAAATAAAAAAAGGAGAATTTAAAAAAATAATTTATTTGACAGAAATAAATTTTAAAATTGAAAGAAAAAATGCATATACCGTAAATCTTTTAATAGAAGCACAGTGCTTCTATTTTTTCAGGGATCGCGCTATTTTATCAGGGATCGCGCTGACACGATTCACGAAATTCGTGAATGTTACGTATCGACTTGCGGTTGTCCGATAATAACAGAAAGACTAACTAACCGACTAACTAACAAAAGTTTATCACGAAGGTAACAATACAATAGAAATGACGAGACTATGCGCTGGAGTAGAATACTAGCTTGACTACGGACTAAGACTGACTCTGGACTAGCTCTCGACTAACTCTCCGACTACTAAAAGGCTGCGCCTTTTATACTAAGCGCGCCACCCTAACAGTGAATATGATTTTCTGTCAGCGCGTTCCCTGGTGCTTCTATTAGAGATGTGCTTTTATTAGAAGATTTACGGTGTGTCATAGTTAAGAAAAAAATATTTAACGCCCATTTTGAATACCCCATAAAACGCGAGAAAGAATCGGCCAAATAAATTCACTCATTCAATCTTAATTCCGACCAAGAGTTGGCCGGTTCTTTATCCCTTATATTTTATTAAATATATTTGTTGAATAAAAGTTAAAAAGAAAGCTTTCCTCTTACTTGGTGGATCGGCGCTCCTCCCCCTATGGTTTGTCCCAGACGGGGGGGCAACGGGGAAGGGGAGGGCCACGGAGAGGGGGAGATCCACGGGGAAGGGTTTTCGGGGAGGCAGCGCCACGGGGCGGTGGTTGAAAAGTTTTCAAAATATCTCTCAAATTCCCCGACTTACGGGGACCACCCCTAGTTACCACTAACTCCTGTAAAAGGGGTTAGGATATTATACATAATATAATTTTTTCAAAGATCATCAAGTTTTAATCATTTTTATTCAATGAATTTTCAAGAAAGTTTGACCATTTATAGTAAGTTCTCCACATTGAATAATATTTAAGTTGATGAGAAAACATCAATCTAGAAGTATATCCATTTTCAATGCATCGGCTAATTAGTCGACTACACTCGGCCAATCTGTGAGCCCCTTCAATTAAACCTAATCTTTGTTGATTATATCGAAGTAAAATATTTGTATATTTATTAGATTCATTTAAAAGTAATTCCTTTCCTTCAACAGACAAGCCTTTAGCACCTTTTTTGAAAAATTTTAAATTTATTTAAATTAACCTTAAAAAATGAAATTTGATAGTAAATAATAAAAGGGTTTAGGCCATACTAGAATTCAGCGGGATCAGGATTTCACCAGAAAACCGGGATCGAGATTTTGGAATACTGAGCCCGATCCCGAATGTGTGATAGGGATTGGCCGCAACCGGGATCGGGATTTATCCTTCGGTCTCGGGATCGGCGGTACGACAATTGAGGACGACGATTGCGGATATAAAATTTTTTTTAATTTAAGATTTTTTAAAGTTTTAAGTGCACATCAGTCTAAAAATGTTTTGGAAACAGTAAGAAGTCTGAAACTGACACCCTGGACTAAAAAACAGGATATCATTTCAATCATTTTAAAAATTTTTTAAAAATTTTTAATCCTCAATTGTCAGATCCGGAATTGTCGTCAGCATTTGTTGTCCGTAATCGTCATTTTCGCAATCGCATCCGCACGTGAGTATCCGCAATTGTCGTAACACCAGGGGATCAGCAAAATCGGGATCGGGATTCAAAAAATACGGGATAATCCCGCCCGATCGGGATCCCGATTATAAGCTCTCGGCAAACATATTATTTTGCCAAGTTAAAACCTAGATGAGTAAAATTTTGCAACTATTAAAGTTATACTATATTAAATTTCTTACTCGATCTAGTAAGAATAATAGCTATTAATAAAGCATATTCAGTTTTTGTTAAAGCAACACTTTTAAAATGAGCAACTGATTTTGTAAATAAAATTTCTGCCCATTTAATCATTCTAAAAATTAAAGAAATATTTTACATCATTTTAGATTAACCGAGCATCATTTATAAATAAATCATTCTTTATTATAGCTAGAGCTGGCATAACACAATCTTTACGTGTCCACGTTTCAGAGCCTAACTCCCAAGCTAGGTAAGAGCCAGTAAATGAAGTAAATACATAAGAAATGTGCCTTAGAAGTGCAATCTATTTTATAAAAAGAAAATATGTAGGGTTATTTAAATTAGTTTTAACACAACACTTATACATTAAGGGTGTCGGATCCGGATATCCGGATCAAAAAAAGACCGGGTATCCGGAATACCGATCCGGATATCCAAAGATTTCGGTTCGGATACCGGATCCGGATATCCAAAGATTTCCAATTATTTGACAACCTTCTTATACTTACGTTGTTTAACATAGAACCCGCCCCAGAATATATCATAATTGTATGGTCTTTTTTAAGCTAAGTTAAGCTGTAGCCACTGCTGCTAGACTACTAGGAAACTTAACTAAAATCATGCTCACTGGGTACTGGTCTCAATGGAGGGAAGAATGTCGTGGCAATGCATTAATAAAAAATGGACTCTTGTAGATTCAATTAAGACTACGCTTTACGAACACATGCCAGAAAATTATTGGTTTGATAAGGAAGTAAAATTTGAAGAAAAGGATTCTTAATAAGGATGTAATAGACAAATTCATTCGAGACCATCTCCTCGGAATCAAGAGAGGTTTGCATTATACACGCTGCCCCCGGTGTATTTTACTGCCACAGTGTCTTAATACCCACTCAGCTATTCACTCTGCAGCTAGTTTTACAAAAAGAAAATAGTGTTATCTAAATTAGTTTCAAGCTTCTCAATTCTCATACACCTTCATATAGATTGTATATACCTGATCAGATAAAGTCAATTTTTCAAAAACAGGCACAGATTTAGCTATATAAACCAGCAAAAGTCTGTCAACTAATAAATATTTGTGATAACGATCGTTAAACATTCCTTCATTTTCTACTGAAGATTCCCAATTTTTTAATTCAACAAAAGGTATTGGAATTGGATTTGGCTTTAAAACAAAATTAAATTTTATTAAACTAGTAAGAGCGAGGTAAAAGTTTAATCCCGGGCAGGCTTCGATCCTGCGCCCTCCTGGCAGCAGAGGTTGGTCGGAATTCCGACTTCCGAAAAAAATTTTTATTTCCGAGTTCCAACTTTGAGCCAGTTCCGATTTCCGGCTCTTCCGATTTCCGACATCTCTGACTGTTCCGTCCCACCTGCTAGGCGCTTTCGCTCACCACGTACAGGTGTTCCAGCAACTGAGCTGCCGGGACGCTGCTTTCACCTTCCCTTTTAGTAGATCTTAAACCCCCGCCTAGTGAGCGTTTTAAATGCTAGTCAGCTGGATCTTTCTTTTCCTTACTAAATTAAACTAAAATTTACCGAGAAATTATCAGTTAGATTAAAAATGTTAAAATTAGCCAAAATTATTTCTTCAAAGAAAATCGGGCCTTTAAGGAATATATCATCCAAGTCATTAAATGCATGCATAATACGTTTTTTGGCTTCAATAATTGGTAAAATTGAGTTTATGAGGTTTTTGTCTTTGATGGATATGTCGACAATTGGGTGATTTGAAAACTTAAAAATAGAGTGTAGATTAGATCCATTTAATACTGTAAGGCATATCCGTATTAATTAGACATTAATTAGTTACAATTTATTATTATATTTTACATAATATTATATTTTATATTATTATTATATTTTATATAATATGTTCCAATATAAATCCTTTCCTTTTCTTACAATCAGTTAGGTAGTTATTATTATGCATGCTTATATCCTTAGTCGTTTTTCCCTTTTATGCTATAATCACACAAAAATGTGCGTATTCCCTCCTATGGTTTTTCGATATTTGGCGACCTATATCTAGGCCCACAGGCATCTCCGGAAAAAAGAGTAGCAACGTTCGACTCAACTCGTCGAGACGAATCGCATGGTATAGGTCTTGTATCGAAACTAAAACTCCGGTATGCTAAACTATATCCTTTTGAATCTTAAAATCGGAATAAAATCAATCTTTGATAGGGTTGTCTTATAATTATTTAATATATCTAAGCCTCAACAACAAAATTAAAATGATTTGAGAAAATAGGATTTTACAGTACCTTTTCCCTATTTAAAAAATAAATTTAGTACGTTAATTTCATTTTTTTGTTCTTCCATAGCTTCCCGGCACACATCTTTACGTACATATCCAATATCTAAGATTATTTTCAAATTAATTTTTAAATATTTTGACAAACCCAATTTTTTCATTCCAACAGAAAAACATTTATCAAGTCTACACTTTTTACATTTTTCCCAATTTCTTTGAATTTTCGACTCTTTTAACAACATTTGTTTATGCGAACATTTACATATATTATATTTACTCTTTTTTTCGTTTTCAAGATAACGCCTTTAAAAAAGAATTTTTTCATATTAAAAAGAATTTTTTCATATCAGTGAATGAGACCAATGGCAACTTTTTTAAAATTATGAAAGGAAGAAATGACTGACCATTTCGTACTTCAACTGAATCGCGGACGGGGGGAGGGACGCAATAATTACCAGCAAATAAAAAATACCTGAAAAAAGCTCCACAAGCCCTACATGTACAAACTCCATAATGAAAACAAACATTTTCTTTACACTCACAAACTTTGCATTTTTTATTAGAATTCGACTGCATTTTTAAAATAATAGTGAATTTTTATTGGATTTTTCTAATAAAAATAAAATGTAAATAACCGAAAAGTACTGTGGTCTGGGACCATTCCTTACCCTATCTTTCGAAATTTCTGAAAGTTACAATAGTTTTTCTGAAATTTTTAAAAATTGACGGTCTTTTAGGTTTTAAAACCGATCGTGAATTATCAAAGTATACTAGGTATTTATGAAAAAACGGAGAAAGTAAAATGCGGGGATATAAACGCATAATATGTATTAAAAAATATAATGAGATACTTATGAGAATGATTTTATTTTAATAGATATTTAATTTTAATTTTTCTAAAAAAATTATAAGCTAAACAAATATAAATTTTCTAAAAAGATGATAGAAAATTAAATACACAGCCAAGATTTCTACGCCATGGTTCAATTTTATGAGCCACTAACTTCTTAGTAACTCACTGCTGTGCGTATCAATACCTCCAAATTTTCAATAGATTCAAAGTATTTCTAAAAACTTGGATTGTTCTCACTTACAATGTCGAACCATTTGTTCTAATATTTCTTCTCTTTTGCTACTGCCTTTTCTGCTTATGCAGCCCCCCTTTTTTTACCCATACGCTCTCGTGTTCCGTCTACCGCGTTTTATTATGTTCCGCATTCTTCCGTTTCATTTTTAAGATACGGCAAGACCCATACCTGACACAAACGCATGTTACCTCAAATTCCTTTAGCATAATTCAGAATTTCTGGTTCCGAAACTGTTGTTCCTCGTTTTAAAACTGAGTAAAAAATCAATCCAATAAAAAAATTTTTTTCTAATTTGTTAATATCTCTTTAATTTTTGTTAGAAAATTAATTTGTTTAGCTGCCAATCTTTAAAAAAACTATACTTTCTAGTAAACCAAAATCATTCTTCATAAATAATTTTTTATATACATAAGTGTTGCCGCGGGTTAAAAAATCTTCGGGTACTGGGTCCGGGTTTGGCGAAAAATTCGGGTTACGGGTTTTTCGACTCATTTCGGGTCACTTTATTGAAACATAAATTAGTATTCAAAATTTAACAAAGGTCTAATTACTTTCATTTTTTCTTCAGTTGAACCAAAATCTTTAAAAGAATGTAATCCATCATTAATAGACTAAAAATTAATCAAGATTATGTATTTATTTATTTTCATTCTTTTTTAAAATAAAAAAAATTTTTTTTTGAAAATTTAAACAAAATTTGATAAAAAATATTTTTGATTTTTGCCCGCTTCTTCAATTTATTTCTTCAAAATTCATTTTTAAAATCAACAAAATTTACAAGATTTTCTACATTCCCTCATCATTGAAGTTTTTGAATCGCTGCAGATTTGTGGATTTGCCTTTATCCAGATTGGACAATGTTCTACAGCATCGAAACAACTTGATAATTTTGTTGCTTTTTCTTTTTTGTTGAAATTTTGGGATGGTGGAAATAATGGTGAAATTGACCGTTTTGAGCCTTTAAACATTTTTTGATTTTTGAAAAATTTTCAAGGAAAAATTTCAAAATTTTTGGAATTTATAAGTAAAAAAAAATTTCAGAAAATTTCAAAAAAATTTTTTTAGTGTTCAAAAAATTCCGAGCCTTAAGAAAAATTTCAAAATTTTTTTTGGCATTGTGAAAATTCTGAGCCTAAAAAATTTTCAAAATTATTTAGAAAATTTTGTTTTACCAAAGGAATTGTTTATAATTGCTTTGCCGCTACTTGAAATTGTTTCTAAAACAACCAAAACACCGTCAAACGTCTCCCTAGCTGTTGGAATTAGTTGAGAACGGTCCAATACAAAGCCGTTCCAAGCTTTAAATTGAAGATTCAAATTAACTTTGTTTTAAATTCAGAATAAAGATGAGTCCACAATTAAGAAAGGAATTTATTAGGGTATCTGGGAAACTGGGATAAGTTGGGTAAATTAATTAGGGAACTCATGATTGCCAAAATGGCCGAATACATGTTCACAAAAATTGTGTGAGCGGTGGTTCGTAACCTATTTGTATTTACTAAACGTGATCATTGGTGGGTATCCGTCGGAATCCGGTTATTGAGGATTCCAAATTTCTAGCCTCGGATCCAGAATTATCTACTCTGAGTATCGGCTTCAGAGAGGAATCATAGCCAGAATTGACAGTTATCGAGTTAAAATCAGGAAAGGAAATTGGGAAAGGATTAAGTACGGGATTAAATTAAGTATGAATAATACTTACACCAAAAGGAGGGCCTTAATTCCACAGTATATGTATATTTTATTTTTGCTGTTTCCTTTGCCCAATCTGAACTTCCTCCTGTATATGCATCTAAAAATTCTTTTTTTCGTAATATTTAGATTAAGAAAACATATAGTCTCGGGCCCTGTTCCATATTGATAATTTGTTCCAAATTTGTCTCCTATGGCGGTAACTGCACGGCGAGCAACTGCTTTCTTTATTTTATGAAAATTATGAAAAGAGGTGAGATATCTCCATGGGATCTTAGTTCTTAAAGATGGCCTGTATCAGTCAGGATGACTGATTGAATGATTAATAGATGACTGATTGAATGATTAATTATACAGGGAAAAATCACGGAGTTTTGTACCGAAAGGGGAAAACCAATATGGGAAACAAGATAAGTAAATTATAATATTCATGCTGTGGAAAAATTCATTGGATGGGAGATGGAATAGAACCATCATGGAAAGGGCCCAAACCGAAGCACAACCGACTGCGCCACCATCCAACCCAATGCTGGGTTATTTATTTTCATTTATGTTCTTTCTGCAAGTGCGGACACATCATAAATATCTTTGACAAACGTTAAAAATTGAGAGATTTTGAAAAGAATTTATGTCACTGAAAACTTGGAACGTCCCCCCATTGGCGCTCCATCCAAAAATAATTCACCAAAAATTATTGTCGATTAATTGTCGATTAACTCCAATAAACTTATTCAAATGATTATGGCATCTAATATATTAAGTAGATTTCGGTTGAGATCAAAAAACTGCAACCAGAAAACACGGAGCCCCCTAAGTCGCAGTCATAAATAAACAATAGACTGCTCTTACTAGCTCCTAGTTTATTCAATATAATTCATCTCGTTATTAGCGGCTCCCGCTATAGGCGCCTACGCCATTTCAGTGTCCCTAATAGCGAGATTTTCCTTTTAAACATACCAAATCCTCAACATCAGGTGGATATGAGTGCCTTCTGTGAGAGTATGGATAAATCCAAAGCTGATAAAAATTGATGAAATGATTAAATGATAGAGCAAATAGTTAAACTTGAGAATAGGCATGCATTGAAATCAGCCCAGGAATTCTTCCCTTCAAATCCCCCTCCATTATAGCATCTCGAACGGCGCGACTCTCCGGCTCGGAAAAAGCATTTGGACCGTGATAAATTTCTGAGCAGGGGAAGAAGCTTGTGCCGCCCTCTTTTTTATTAAAAAATATTTTATTTGAGAATTTTTGAAAAAAATTACCAGCAAATTTAAAAGCAAAATTTCTATTTAAATCGACACCCTGTGAATAGTATTTAATTTTTTTAATTGTGTAATAATATCAACACCATGCAGCAACGTTCAGTATTGTGACTGTCAGTAACACAGCGCTCTTTTGAACGGTTTTTCCTCCACATTCGAATCTAAAATATAAATTACGCATTACCTCTAGTAATACAAGAGAGTTAATAAAATAAAAAAGGATTGATGATTGCTCCCCCAATCATCAATCCTTTGGAAAATTTTTGAAAATAATGCCCCTTCTTATAATCCCTCCTATTTTTAATTTAGATATACATAAATCGTTAAAGTAAGATGATTTGGAGCGAGAGGGAGACATGCAGTCATGGATTGATATCGTGGGCGTTAGGGGAGCTGAACTGTTATTCTCTTATTCTTAATCTTACTTAATCCCTCTACATGAGCATATGGAGACACTTAATTCTCTTTATCTCTCATACTTTTCTAAATCCCTCAATATCCCCTCCATACCCTCTTAATTATATTCTTTTTAATCCACTTAATACACCAATAAAAATACTCATTTAAAGGAAAACACGACATTTTTGTATTTTCAAATAAAATTTTTAAGTCATTCATTAAAACTCACAGCAGGATTTCTCGGGTCTGATCTGGTAAATTCATAACCATCAGGATTTAGACAAGGAAAAATTAAAATATCAACTTTTTCCAAACATTTAAGTAGTCGAGTATCCGTTCCTTGTTTTATTTGATTGGCAATCTGTTTTAAAAATTTTTTTTGAAATTTTTTCCTTTCAAATTAAAGAAAATAAACGAGACATAGTAAATAAAATACAAAGCCGTGTGTATTGAAGTCCATTCCCGAGCATGGATACCGGCATCTATCCAAACAACTGGTCGGGATCTGTCACTGGGAAGGCCAAACTGTTTAAATTTAAAGAAATTTTTAGCGTTTATTTTATTTTTTGATTTCTTCGCTTTCGATAGGAAGGTAAAACGATCTGTTTAAAAAGACAAACTGGTCGGGTCTGTTCCGTATTTTGGAATTCCTTGTTTTGCCCTTCACCCGATCTTAAAGAAGTTAGGAAAAATAGTAAAAAAGACCATTCTAAGGAAAAAAGTCAACTAGGCACTCTTTTCGGATAGAGCCACAATTTCTAACCTAAAGTCGAATAAGTATGAGAGAGGCAATATTTTCCAAAATCCTTCCAAAAAGCTTACTATCTTCAATTTGGTCTAAAATAGAACGCTCTTTAGTTCTAGAGTCCTATAGTTTTTTCGGGAGTGACAGTAGTAAGGTTGGCAGATACGGATCCGAAAAAAGCCGGATTTCCAGAAATTTCGATTCGGATATCGGATATCCGAAGATTTCCGAAGGTTTCTAACTATAAGCCAACCACAACTAGCACTGATTGACAGAAGGATAAGAAGGATTACAGCCCCAATACGAAAGAAATATAGAAACACGACCCGATATTTGTTTACCCAGACTTGCTCATGTTATACGGTGAAATTTTACAAAGCTTACTCCGACGTACGGAAACAATCCTAACTCATGTTTTTCTTATTCCTCAAAGTCTTATAAAATTAATCTCGCCTTCTATCAAAAAATTTTTTTGGTTCATTCCTTTATCAACACCAACCTGAATTCCCTGAATTGACCTCCCCTCAACTGTAGACCCAATAGATCTAATTATAGTCCTTTCTGTAAGAGAGTCATGCACTCTCTGCATAAAAACAACAATTTCGTTGTATCCGGGATAATCTCCCATTTTCAATCCAAAATTATCTAAACGGTTTTCGATGCTATCTCGACGAATAAATTGTTGTTGTTTTTCGTCTAGAGTGTTTTGACTATTTAATTTTGATAATTTTTGTCTTTCTGTTGGGATGATCTCTTTTTCTTCTATAAGCCTGTTATAAAAATTTTATTTTATTTGAAAGAAAATTTTTTGTACTTTTAAATATAGTCGGAGACAAAATTTGTCTAAGTAAGAAAAGAAGATCCAGCTGGCTAGCAATTAAAACGCTTAATAGTCTGGGGAGTTTAAGAACTATTAAAAAGAGTAGGTGAAGCTGAGGTTGGACATCGACCCAGTCTAACTCCGTCCCATAACCTGTTCGCCTCGAAAATCTCAGCCGGAAAAACCCTCGACCTCAAAATTTCCAGTAGTTACTGTCAGGGGCTAAACTTCTACCTCACCTCCTAATCAGATACACCTCTATTTAATATACGTTTTTTAAATTCGATTGGCAAACTGAATTGGGGAAACGCCTAAACCTAATCCGTTCGCACCAACTTAACATACTATTCATTATAAAATGAAAAAGTCTTGGCTAACAAAAGTTATTTAATTGGTGCCCATCTGTATTTATAAATCCCTAAATTTAAAAATACATAAAAGTACTTGGATAGATCGTCGACTAGTATTTTTGCTTCCATTTTATGGCGAGCAAGAAAATTGAGAAATTCGATTCCTCCATTCTCCGTATCTACCATAACATCAGCAGTTGAGTTTACATTAGGGGGTGGTCGCCAAAAGTCAATCTGAAGGGATTTTATTTGAATTAATTTGGAATTAATGGCTCCTAAATGAATATGTACCACACAAATAATTAACCTTTCAAATACTTACCCTCTGGAATACTTACCCCTACAGCCACAGAATGAAAAAATAAGTACCCCCCCCCTCAATTTCCCTAAAACCGTTCAATTTCAAAACTCGGTTTTGCCATTCCCCGATTAATTAACCCCTTTAGCGAGAGGTTGAAACAATAATTACCCAAGTTAATCAAGAAAATACAGTAATTATGGTATCAAACAGAGATCCAGACAAATAAAATCCCATTAAGCTTTTGGGAATTGCGGAACAAAAATTGTTGAAGGATCCCAATTTTCACGAAGTATGAATTAATACTTAAGTTCAATTTAATAAACGCATACCACTCCAAGCTGTTCCAGTTGATTTAGACCTTCTAGTTGTTCAATACTTTTAGGCTTTATATGGTAAACCTTGAAGCGTCTTTTAAAAATAATTTTTTATTTTAAAAATATTTCAACTGCCAACCCATTTGAGTAACCTTTTCCAACATTAACAGGTTCTTCATTAGCCCCAACAAATATTATAATAAATAAAATAATATTTACAACATTTAATAATATTGTTAAATTTATTGCTAAAACCATAACCAGAAGACCCTAAAAATTACAAATGGACCTTACTATAAGATACATACAAACTAGGTACTCTCATATGCCCCCCCCCCATTTTCAAGGGCGTAGACAGGACAAGGAGACGCTAAATAGCCAGTTTTCTTCCTTTTTTAGTACCTCAGGCGAAAATTTCGAGGATTTTGGGAGCTAGAAGCCATATTTCTTTCATCACAGGCGAAAATTTTGAAAAAGTCATTAGTCGGAAATATGCTCTAAAAATTGTCGGAGATCGAAAATTTTTCCAAAATTTCGGAAGTCGGAAATAAGATTATTTATCTGAAGTGAGGTCCGTTCGAAGGGAAAAATAATAATAATAAATCAAAAAAAAATAATCGACAAAAATAAAATATTTAATTGATTCTTCTTGAACTTCTTTAACACATTAATTTATTTAATGATAATTAATTTAAAAATAAAAAAAATTTTTTTCTCAGTACTGAACCAAAAAAAGTTCGCAAAAATTTTTGTTCAGTCAATGCCTTTTTTATATTTTTTTTTTCCTTTTTTATTTTTGTCTACACTTGCGCATATCATCAATTATATTACAATGCGTAAAAATAATTTTTTGTCATAAAACCGCTCATTTATGCACCAAAACCTTTGGAGGGAGTGGAGAAAAATGAATGTGTATTTGGGAGAAAGTACATAATATTAATTTTATTTTATTTAAACGGTTAAATAAAATTGGAATAATGCAGGGGAAATTAAAAGTTGAAGCAGAATAAATTTACAGAATATACATACCAGGGCTGGGCGATTTCGCATTTTCGCATCTTTCGCATTTTTCACATTTTTCAGCGCGAAAAGTTTCGCATTCCGCATTTTGGTCCAAATGCGAAATTTGTTTCGCCTTCTCATTTAGTATTTTTTATTTTCTAGATATTTTGACATAAAATATTTTAAAAGAAAGGGGGGGCATACCGTATAACTTTATTAATTGCCCTCCCTCAAATAATTACCCCACTTCCATTAATTACACCATCCAGCGAGGGATTGAAACAATAATTACCCCCCCCCCCCAACAAATGCCCTAAAACACGTTCAAATTTCAAACCTCGTATAATTACCCTCCCTCTATTAATTACTCCCTCCAGCGGAAAGTCGAAACAATAATTACCCAGGGTAGTTATTAAAGGATATACGGTATTCAAGAAAATAATAAATTAAATAAAAAAATCAGAATATATTTTAACCAAATCAGAATTAAATAAATACAACAAAATACAAAGATTAAAACAGAAAAAAGAAAAATTTATTTTTAAAAATCATGTCAACACTTGAATGAAATTTTGCTCCCATATTAGCAGAGCGAGTTTCTTATGTCCAAAAACCCAATAATAGGTACCTAGACAGGTTCAAAAAAGGCTAAAATAGGTCAAAAAATTTCTAAAAGTGGCAAAATATATTTTGCCAAATATATAAAAAGGAAAATGAAAATAAATAGATATGTAGTAAAATAAATTAATAAAAAAATAAAAATCTGATAAAAAAATTTGAGCAATTAATAATATGTATACGGGAAGCATTTTACTCTTTTTTAGCATTTTCCAGTAATTAATTCGGCAAGCTTATAAAATAAAATAAAATTCAATTTCAGTATTTTATGTTCATCGACTGTTCTTCCCGTCCTTCTAAGCGCAACCATTTTTACAAAATAAAAAAAAAATAAAAAATAGGAATATTTGGAACAGGTTTACTTATATTTTTTAACGGTCAAGTTTGTATGAAGAAAAATTAATAAAAAAATTTTATTAACCATTTAATAGGTAAAAATTATAGAAAATGTTTAAATACTACATAATATAATAAAGTACAAATCAGAATAAATTAAACCAGAAATTAATATTAAATAAAATACAAATCAGAATTTTATAAAATTAAAAAATCAGAATAAACAAATGTTGAATTAAACAAAGAATAAACTTAAATAAACAGGAATCAGAAAATAAATTTAAAAAACCAGAATAAAATTAAAATATTTTTAAATAATCAGAATACATAAAAAATAGATGGGAAATAAAAAAATAAAAACCAAAATTTTTAATAAACAAATCAGAATAGGTATGTATAAAACACTAAATAAATACCTATATCAGAATAACAAGAAAAACAAAAAATTATCAGAATAAAAAATCAGAACAAAATAAAAACATTTAAAAACCAGAATTAAAAATTAGAATTCTTAAACAACAAAACAAAGGAAAACACATAAAATACAAATCAGAATAAACACAAAACATAATATGTAATACACTACAAATAATTGTATTTTCTAGTTCCGGTTTTATAAATTAAATTATATTAAGTAGCTATTTTAAACACTTTACACACACCTTTTTTTTCAAGTATTATTATTATTATTTTTTTGATTTCCATCTTTGTTGATTTTAATATTTTTTAGACACAAGAAAATTACAAAAGAAAATGTTTTTCTATTATTTGTGTATTTTATTTCCTGTTTTTTTATGAATAATTTTCCAAGAATGGCTACAAAATTAAATTTATTTAAAGAATTTGTTTAGAGAAATTTTTTGTATTTAGACACTTTTTAAATATATTTTGAATTAATTTCGTTACTTTTCATTTATGCCACCTCCCCATAAATTAATGCTAAAAAATGCTCTAGGGTAATAAATATTTAGAGTAATAAAATCTTTCAGGAGACCACTCTTTTTTCCGGAAATGACTGTGTGAGTAGCTATTTTAAAAACTTTACACACACCTTATAGCTATAGGGCTCGAAATGGTCAAAGACCATCGGGTGGTTTAATATTTTATTCTCCACAGATTCTGATACGTATTATTTTCAAATTAAATTTTTCTAACTTGAAACAAACGAAATTAGAAAAAATTTTTAATATTAAATTAATTAAATCACTAAACCTTTCCTATTTCTCAAAAAAATTTTCTTTTTAATTAAATTAAGAAAAATTTTTCTATTTTTACTATTTCTATTAGAAAATGTCAAAATAAATATTTTTATTTAATTAAAAATAAAATTTAATATAAAATTTATTAAATTAACAAGCCATATTAAGGCTAAAATGCCTACGATTTTTAAAAATATATTTTATTTTTTATTTTTGTTATTTTTAATTCTATACATAGGTAAATGGATAGGCATATTTACTACCTATTAAATTAATTTTTAAACTTGGGACACGCCGAAAATCCGAGGCCATAACGACGCAAAGTCATAACTTGCTGAGGCTCTTATTAATTTTGGTACCAATCTCTTTAGCTCGATGAATGGAATAGTTTAATACTAAATTTGTTAAGATTCAGAAATCTTGAAAGCAGGTTAAGGCTTTGCGCCATTCGGGTTGTACTCGTTAAAGCTGGTTATTATATTGAATAGAAATTTTATCCGTTCAAATTATAAATTTTGACAAGTTAATATTTGTATATCTTAAGTTGTTCATTTCCGTAGTTGTTCACTATCCCTTATTCCAGCCTCAAAATTTTCTTGGAAGAAATTTGGCTTCATGGGGAGCAGCCCAACTTACCGCAGAGCTATAACTTTGTTCAGAATTGTCGAATCCAGTACGCCTTGGTATGTTTCGATGCGCCTCGACGAGCTGAATCGAACTATACCAGGGCGCCCCGGATTCGACAATTCTGAACGAAGTTATCGCTCTGCGACGAGTTGGGCTCGCGGTAAGTTGGCCTGCTCCCCATGAAGCCAAATTTCTTCCTTCATGACTGCCACAATTATGAAAATTTCCGCCTGCGGCGCATTACATCAAGAATTTTTATTTAATTATAGTCAAATTCAAATGCATTTGATAAAGCTTTATTTTATTTTTAATTAAAATTAATACCCAATATACTGTCCCTGATCATTTAATTTTATTTTAGCGGCCACGAAAAAGTTACAGAAAAATGCCACTCCTTTATTAATTTTTTTAATGTATTTTTATTTAATTTAGCATGTTTACAAGACTTTCCCAATTCTAAAATAGGGTACAGCCCAAAACGGCGCGCGGCCATAACGGCGCAAAGCCATAACTTGCTTGAAAATTTCTGACCCTTATCAATTTTGATACCATTCTCCTTAGCTCGATGAGATGAATCTTTTAATACTAAATTTGGTAAGATTGGGAAATCTTGAAGCAAGTTATGGCTTTGCGCCGTTATGGCCGCGCGGCCTTTTGGGCGTGTCCCTCTAAAATAATATCTAGAGAGATTATTTTTTCACACAAAAAAATTATTTGCAAATTGCAATAGCTACCTTATAAAATTAAATTTTCTTATTTCCTTTCTCCTTCAGAAATTTTGTATATTTAGTTGTTAAACGAAATTTTTTATAAAAAATTTTTCAAGGAAAAAATAAAATTTGAGCAACACAAAATTAGAATTGTAGTAAAATTACGTGTATAATTTCAAAATTAATTTCCCTTTAAAGATAAGAATTTTCCATAAAATCAAAAAAAATTCCCATAAAACTTTGCTGAAATTTGACTTGATGGTTCGTGGGAGCCATCCAAGCAGTAAATTTTTGCATAATTTCTTTGGACACAAATTTGAAGCTTTTACTAGAAAAAGAAAAGATTTTTTCCTTCCATTAAATTTTACACAATTCCTTCTATGTATTTCTGAATTTAGGTATATTGCATGTAGAGATCGGAATTTCGTTCCGTACCGTATTCCGTACCGTATAATACCGATACCGATAAGTACCGATAAAATTTAAAATTTTACCGTTCCGTAGAATGGTACGGAATACCGAAAAATACCGATCAACTTCAAAATTTTACCGTACCGTACTACAGATACGGAATACCGATAAATACCGAAAAATACGGCCGTAGTACGGTACGGTCCGATCTCTAATTGCATGTATAGTAGCCAACGCGAGACCGTGATTGTCCGATACTCAAAAACACGATACCGATACCATCATTTTGAGCCGAGACCGATACCAAAAAACGAACATATTTTTAGTTTGCCTTCAGTTCTGTCGTTATTCCTCAAGACATAATGTGATCTATGAGTTAAGCTAATATTGCAAAATTTTTTACAAAGTGATATTTAAATATAATATATTGTGTAAATAATTATCGCATGAAAAATATTTTAATCCTTTGAGCATAGATTTTAAAAATTTTTTTCAAGCTGTAATTTCAAGTTTAATTGTTTACATAATATCAAATTAAATATTTAAACTTGATGAAAAATAGATTACGTGGAAAATAAACAATTAATTTGAAAAATAAAATTTTTTAAATAATTGCCACTTAAATTTTAATAAAAGTCATTTTAAAAATATTTACATTTTAAAAAAATTTTTTAAATTCAAGGTTATACATATTTTATTTTTCTAAGTAATGATTAAAAATAAATTGAGATTTTTAGATGGCTAACAATTTTTGTTTCTTTTGGTTGTATACATTTCTTAACAAATACCTTAAAAGAATAATGCATTGAAAGTCCTTTTGAACTCCTTTTATATTTCTACTTAATATGTAAAAATTCAATTTAATTATTTATAAAGATTTATTTTTCGTTATTAACCTAGAACGCTAAATAAAACTTATTTAAATACATCTAATTTTTGGGATTGGGGACTGCGTTTCAGTCCCCTCCAAATATTTACTCTAACTGTATATTAGTTGACATAAAGAATCATTTAAGATTTTTCTAACGACCCGTCTTCCAGGAATCTGTAAATTTATTTGCCGTAGCACCAAAACATACACAACTTAAATTTAATTCAATATTCACGGCAAATAGAAAGGTAAATAAAAAGGAAGTTTGGAGGGTAGAACAAAACCAGAGAACACAAACCCTACTTTTACCGAATCGGGTTAAAAATCGGTTTTCTACTATCTAATAAACATAAATAGGGGTGGACACAACCGGTTATTAACAGGGGGTAAATGTCCGGTTGGTGTCCTACATGTCCGCAAGGAGAAAAAATTGCAGAAAAAATGCAAGAAAAGGAAGGAAAAATGCGCATTCTCCTTGCGGACAGGTAGGACACTAACCGGACATTTACGGTCCCCCGCATTTCGTTTCCGGGTTTTTCGCCGAAAACTACGGTTTTTTGTTCCGACTCCGGCTCGTTTAACCTTTTTGTGTCCAACCCCAATAAATTGTTTCAAAAAATATTTTTTCCACATTTATAGAGTAAAGTAAAGGGATTATCTAGGTGATTAAGCAACTCAATAAATATTTGTTTTTGTATCCTTGTCCTTATATTTCTGACATTATTTTCTAAAAATGTGTTTATTTTTTGAAAATAAGACCAACTAATTAATTTGCTTATGTAAACAACAATATTTGTTTTTTGTTTTGTTATTTTTAAAAATAATTATTTATTTTTGTGCTTCGCCCACTCAACGTTTCTTTTCGATCACCCCGCTTTTTTCGTTCTTAGTTTTCTAGCCCTTCTTTGTGAATTTGAAATTCTATATAACGACACCCTTCGGGGAACGAAGTGTGCGACTTGAATGGATGAGACGAAGGGAGGAGATTCTTGATCCATATATCTTAATCCAGAAATCTTCTCTTGTCCTATGATCCGCCATCCCTATTAGAATTGTCAGATCCGGACCCAAATAAGGTCGGATTCTTAATCCAAATAAGGTCGGATATCCAGAAATTTTAGGTGCGGATCCGGATAACCGAAGATTTCCGACTATCCGAAAGCACTAATCCATAGAGAGGATGTCGTATTAAAGAGATTTCAATGTACCAGAAGAGTGCCAGTTTTTTTCTTTTTCATAGACTGATTTTTTTCTTTTTTTAGTCATTAAATTTTATAACTCATTAAATTTTGTGTCGTTTTTAAATAATAATGCCCGATTAAAATTTTTTCTAATTATTTTCTTTCAATTCAGATATTTACAAATACAAATTTAAAAAATTTAACTTCAATTTACTCTATTTTAAAAAATTTCCATGTTGAAATATAACAAACACGCAACAAGTAAATAATGGGAAATATAATGAATGTAAATTACATAATATTAAATATTTTATTTTTTGTTTACTTAATATATTTTATTTTTGTTTTTTAATAATTTTTGCTTATTTTAATTTATTAGAAAATTGAAAACGATGAAATGTCTCCAGTGAATTTACAAATGCCGTACATTACTTACCTTAATTTTGCCGAACATATTGTTGGGTTATTGTGTCAAGTGATTACTATAGGTTAGTGAGATGACATTCAGAAAAATAAGAAAATTTCTGATTTTTTAATTCAGAAGAGGTAAATAATTGCTTGATGCAATAAAACTTGAATTAATTTTTGACTGGAAATTAAACTAATTGAATTATTTTAAAGTTTAATTTGCTAGTAAACATAGTTTATAATTGGCAGGATGAATGTTTCGGTGAGGGGGTTACGCTTAGCCCCCTTTAAATAATCTTTGAAATTTTTAAAAGTCGACGCGCTCGTCAAATAATTTTCAAACAATTTTTAAAAAATTTATAAAAATTGGAGTTTTCAAAAATTTTTTTTCCAGTTCTCATTACCATCCTTTTGTTAATTTACAATTTCAAAGTCGACTTGCTCAAAGTCAAAACCTTTTCTCGTTCAATGATATTTTATTTATGCGTACATTTATCTTGTGCAATATTGGGTATTCCCCATTTAATTTACAAAGTTTTTTGGTGGAGACCATTGGAGAATGAAGGTAAATAAATTTAATTTGGGTAACAGTTACCGTATAACCTGTATTAATTGCCCCCCCCCCTCAAATAATTACCCCACCTCTATTAATTACTTTCTCCAACGTATGGTCGATACATTAATTACCCAGGGTAGTTATTAAAGGATATACGGTATGTCAGGTTAGTTTGGCATTCTTTAATTTCCAATACCGAGTCGGTCTCAGTTTTAATTCGTTAACATTCCAACCCTAAGTTTCGAGTTGCTCCTTTAGTTTATAATTTAAAAAAATTTAGTTTTGTATAGCTTCTGAACTTATCCCTTGCTAGCTTTGGAACTTTGATAGATATATTATTATCCCTTGCTCTAGAACTCAGTAAAATGAACCCCTTATAAGGTAAACATCTTCCAGAGTTACCTGAGAAATTTTTGGTAAATCTCATTTTTCACACTTGATTGGGCGGTAAGTCGGAAGGAAACGTAAGAAAACGTCCGATGAGTGCTATAAAAGGATGTGAGCCCATCCCTAATCCTGAGATGTATGTTCCTTATCCCTTACTTGTCCTCTAAAACTCAAACCAACACTTTTCATTGTTTTTAAACAAATCTTAATTTTATAGCTACAAATTCAGCATACGACCCCTATCTACTTTTCTGGACAGGCTTACCAGAATTATCATATATGGCACTTGCCCCTTTTTGTGTTCTTTATTTAATTATAGACAGATGTTTGGCTTTACGTCTTATAAATAATCAAACAAATAAATTGTTGTTTTATTTGGCTGTTTTAATTGCTAGTTTAATTTATTCGTCAAGTGTGGGGATTTATATAGCTGAATTACCTTTAAATTTAAATAAAGGTTAGGTGCCATTTGAATTTTTTTTTAATTTTTGGAAGAAATTTTAACGAGATTTTGGGTCCAAACTAGTTTCTTAATTATTAGAGGACTTTTCTGATTCTGGAAAAGTTAGGCAGTTTACATCTTTAGCAGTGCTCTAAGGTTTTAATTTTATTAGTACTTGAGCTTCGTATCGTCCCTAGTTTTTGTCTTTTCCGTATACCAGTCCAAGCACTAATATATAGAGTTTATTTTTTGGATGAACTTATAGGTGACCTCAGGAATCCTTTTATTTTTTGTCTCTGGTTTAGGAAAAGTGTTCGACGTGGATTTATGGGGGGGGGGGGGCCTTTAAACTTCCAAAAGTAATTTGTGCCGCCTTGAAAGCTCTATTTTAAATTTTTTGAAAATTTAAAATTTGTTGTACTCGTGCTTTTTTCTATCGTCATACTCTTACAAAGGTATGGATACTGATTTTGGTACGAGCTTCCAAACACTGATTGTAAGTGTATGTCCACGAAAAAATATTAATCAAAACATTTTCAAATTTTTAATTTTTAAAATTTTAAATATTCTAAAAAATTTTTTCAATAGTATCAAGATGCGAGTTGGCCTCCTGTCTAATGCTCAAATACAGAAACATTTTGCAATTATCAGCAAAAATGGTTATTGGGACACTTAATGTTATCTTCTGTTTAGTGTTTCTATATTTGCTAGAAAAATCGGGGAAAGGAAAAAATTTGGTTTGAAAAAGAATTTTATTCGAAAATTTTTAAAAATTCCATTTATTTCAGAAAAATCGAGTAGTAAAATACACAATAGCCCTAGAAATTCTTTTTAATGTTTTGCCGGGTTATTCAGCTGTTATCTTCAATGTGGTTAGTTTTAAAGCAAAAAATTTCCTTTGGTACCAATTCGGTTAACCCCAGAAAATTTTCCTTTTTTTCTTTTTTTCTTTTTCCTTCTCCTTCCCCTTGTCTTCTATAAATACAAAATAGTCAAAGGTAATTATTACTAAGGTACAACAGTAGTTGTTCGGAATAATCGTAACTTTATATTCCCACTTCGCATACACAAAAAACACGGGATTTCCGGGTTTTACACAAAAAACACAGGAAAAAACATCGGATTTAAGGCGAAAAAGGTTAAAATTAATTTCGCTTAAGTCTGCGTACATAAAAACACCGAAAGTACGCAAAAAACGCCGGAATACACTACCCTCTAATGACTTTCCGAATCGCATATTAACTTAAAATCAATCCTTGGCATTGTTTGCTTCTTCCAATTTTGTAAATTTGGAAAGAAGCAGAAGAAAAGCAAAATGTAGGGAGATAACCAAATAGGTCCAAAAATTCCTTTATAAAAATTTTAATAACTTTTCCCGGAACAGATAACCGGCACCCCCTCTTCTGCCTATATTGGAGAATTTGCTCTAGTTTTTTGTTCAATGGATGCCGCTATTTGTTCAGCAATTTATTTACGTCTTTTTCTTAAACAGAAAAATACAGCTACTGTTTGTATAACTACACAGATGGTTGTACAAGTTCCCCCTAATACTACAAGCCAGAATTTGGGGAAATTGAATGTTAGGGAAAAAGAAAATTTTTAAAGTGACAATATTTTTAAAATTTTGTTAATTACTTAATATTATATTTTTTATTAACCTACATTTTTAGGAAAATTTATTTTTATTTGTTCTTGAAATAATTTAAAGATATTTAGGTCCCTTTGCTTGTATAAAAAATCGTCTTTTAAGCTTGCTTAAAATTCTCATCCTAATCCTTCTTTGTTAATAAAAATACCTAAATCTATTCTTGCATATTTTTCTTTTTTCATGAATATTATAGTGTATATTTTGCATAAAAAGAGGTGCAAGGCCAAACTTTTTCTTCCAGGGATTTAAACATTTTAGTTTCGGAATACTATGTATGCCAATTTGTTCCCCATTCTGACTTATGTCAACCCATCGCTAGTTAACTTATAATAAATTAATAATTCTTTAAATTAATGTTTATTAAATTTATTTTTTTAATTTAATTAATTAAAATAAATTAATAAAATAAATTTAAAAATAAATTAATCAATTAAAAATGTGCTGGACTCGCGTTATTGCTCATGTATAGAGTTAGAGTCGCAATTATTTATGAATGGAGGCACTTCTTGTGTAAAGGGCTTATATATATAAGCCCTTTACACAAGAAGTGTAAAGGGCTTATATATATCGGGCATAAATGCCTTTCAAGAAGTGGTATGAAAATCCTTGTCGGGCATAAATGCCTTTTCAAGAACTCTTACGATTTTGTGTTTAATGGCATGAATGCCATGTCAATGAATGTGATTATACAGGTATTGCGTTTGTTGATGAAGATACACGCATAGAAAGAATCAAAGGGTGAGGTGAGTGGTATGAAAATCCTTGTCGGGCATAAATGCCTTTTCAAGAACTCTTACGATTTTGTGTTTAATGGCATGAATGCCATGTCAATGAATGTGATTATACTGTTATTGCGTTTGTTGATGAAGATACACGCATAGAAAGAATCAAAGGGTGAGGTGAGTGGTATGAAAATCCTTGTCGGGCATAAATGCCTTTTCAAGAACTCTTACGATTTTGTGTTTAAAGGCATGAATGCCATGTCAATGAATGTGATTATACAGGTATTGCGTTTGTTGATGAAGATACACGCATAGAAAGAATCAAAGGGTGAGGTGAGTGGTATGAAAATCCTTGTCGGGCATAAATGCCTTTTCAAGAACTCTTACGATTTTGTGTTTAATGGCATGAATGCCATGTCAATGAATGTGATTATACTGTTATTGCGTTTGTTGATGAAGATACACGCATAGAAAGAATCAAAGGGTGAGGTGAGTGGTATGAAAATCCTTGTCGGGCATAAATGCCTTTTCAAGAACTCTTACGATTTTGTGTTTAATGGCATGAATGCCATGTCAATGAATGTGATTATACTGTTATTGCGTTTGTTGATGAAGATACACGCATAGAAAGAATCAAAGGGTGAGGTGAGTGGTATGAAAATCCTTGTCGGGCATAAATGCCTTTTCAAGAACTCTTACGATTTTGTGTTTAATGGCATGAATGCCATGTCAATGAATGTGATTATACAGGTATTGCGTTTGTTGATGAAGAAACATTTCACGGAAAATTCTTAGATATTTTTACGAATAGATTTCGAAATAATGAAATTGATGTTTTTGCAGTAAAATTTATTTGATTTATGAGTAATCTTAATACGATACTCGTTGATAATGAATTTATGATTATCTGTCCTCACGGATAGTATCATGATTTTACGCTTACTTTTTCTTCTCTTTTTTCACGCAAGGACAATCAGCCATGTTCTACAGTTTTTCTGATATAGCACTGAATTTAAACGGTCTAAACGGCTGACAAGGGAGGTTTCTCGAAGCATCGTTTACATTTTCAAATTGCTAGACTAAGGTTTTATGAAATCAAATTAAAAAATTCACCGAATATCAAGGTAGGGGAGATGTCCTCTAATCAATTTTTCGTCAATAGGGAAAGAGAGAGAGGAGTGTCTAATGTGAAGACACTTTATTATCTATATTTTGCCCCTATGAATTTTCCTTTAAAAGCAGGCTGAAATGTTTGCCGAATATCTACTTTCACTTTATTTTTAAAAAATTAGAGAATTGAGTGAATTCAATTGACTCTCCATATTAGGCAATAGTGAGGGAAAGAGGGGCTATGGCCAAAATTGTTGATATAGGCATCTCTTATTATTTGAAGCATCATTGTTATTATAGTTTTTTGTTCTCTAAAAAATTTCTTAAAATATTTTTAAAATAATTTCAGAAAGTAATGAAGCTTTCAATATTTTTATTTCTTTGCTTATTTTTAACGCCTCATCGTGTTGATTCAAATAATAGCGATGATGAAATGGATAAACAACATCATTTCAATCCTTTTCAACCTAGAAATGTCGAAACAGGCGGGACAGGAACTAGTGGCCATAGAGGAACTGGAACGGAAACAATACCCTCAAGTACTGAAGGATACTCTCAAGGAATGTATTATGGCACAGAACATTCTCAAAATTTGTTAGATTTGAATCGAGGTTTTGACAATAATCCATTTTTTAACTCACATCAACATCTACAAGTGAATCCATCTAATCATGTGCCTCGAAATTTGTTGGATTTTCAGGATTTTCAATTAGGATATGATAATTATCCATCTCAACATCAGCATATTAATCCTGGTCAAGATTGTTCTCAAAATTTAAATTTGGATTTAACTCTTGGCAGTCATCCGTCTTTATATTCAACTCAACATCAACTTATGAGGGCAGAATACCCTCAAGTAACAAACCCATCTGGTCAAGAATCTTCTCGAGATTGGTTAAATCTGGGTATAGCTCATGGCAGTAATCAATCTTTATACCCAACTCAACATCAACATATGAGTGCAGAATACCATCAAGGAACGAATATTTCTGGTCAAAAATCTTCTCAAAATTTGTTAAATTTGGATTTAACTCATGGAATGCCTTCTTCTGGTCACACAGGTAAAAAAGGGAAAGTAATAATAAGGGTGCCGGAAAATTGGGCTCTGGAAAAATGGGCTCCAAGATTTTTCGGAAAATTGGGCTCCAACGGAAATTTGGGCTCTGAGTGAGAAAAATGGAAAATTGGGCTCTAAAATTTTAGGCGCGGTGCATTTTGGGCGTCGGAGTAAATTTTTGGATTTATTCGAAAATAACACAAAATTAAGCAACGTAAACCTATGGGCGTCGGCGAGGCGCTCGTGCAAAACCCGCGCTTCGCGCGGGGTTTTGCGTCACACGCCTCGCGGGAGTCAACGGTCGCTGGGTTCTACAACAGTAACATAAACCTATTCCTTTTTACTGATTTTCAGCTTTGAAATGCCGAGCTAACCACTAAATATCAGCACTCCAGAGAATTTTGTGATATTTTTCGAATAAATCCAAAAATTTACTCCGACGCCCAAAATGCACCGCGCCTAAAATTTTAGAGCCCAATTTTACATTTTTCTCACTCAGAGCCCAAATTTCCGTTGGAGCCCAATTTTCCGAAAAATCTTGGAGCCCAATTTTCCAGAGCCCAATTTTCCGGACACCAATAATAAATGTAGAAAAATAGTTGCGAAGAAGCGTTTATTTGCAATAATGTTTTTCGTTTTATTATATGTATACTGAAAAAATTCATTAGATGGGAGATGCAATAGAACCATCACGGAAAGGGCCCAAACCGAAGCACATCAGACTGTTCCACCATCCAACCCGGTGATGGGTTATTTATTTTCATTTATATTTTTTCTGCAAGTGCAGAGACAAAGCTTTTCTCCCAAAAAAATAATTTACACAAGAGTATATTGTAAATTTATTTTTAATGAAAAACCTCCGAAAAATAGAGTACATTATGATCAATCAAAAAAATTTAATTTGTAATTTTTAGGTTGTTAAGTTAAATTTGAATTTTATTTGATAAGGCTCACTTCGCAGCAAATTGTTGCAATAACTTAGCATTAGGGGGCGACAAAATATACACGAAAAATTCCAAAATGCCAAAAAATGTTGCAAAATATGCACTAAAAATAGCAAAAAATTTCTTTTCTAAGGTTTACTATACTATATAACTGCAGCTAGAATTTTTATTAAATGCATTTTTTGCAAACCTTAAAGGAAGTTTTAGACGGATGTTTTTGGGACCTCTGAGGGTGTACTTCTAACCGGTGATGCGACTTTTGCGGCGCGTACACTTGCGGCCCAGACAGATTTTTACAAATTTAAGATGGCAAATTCTCTTTTGTTAAAAATGGAAAAGGATGTACCGTATTTACTCAAATAATTACCCTCTCTCAAATAATTACCCACTCCCTATTAATTACCCCCTCGAGCGAGAGATCGAAACAATAATTACCCAGGGTAATTATTTGAGTAAATACGGTATTTTAGAATATGGTGGTTATAAATATAATTGTTTTAGTAAAATTGATAAAACGAAAACTATCACTTGGGCGTGCAATAAATACCGTAATTCTGGATATGCCAAAAAATGTTGCAAAATATGCACTAAAAATAGCAAAAAATCTCTTTTCTATAGTTTACTATACTATATAACTGCAGCCAGAATTTTTATTAAATGCATTTTTTGCAAACTTTAAAGAAAGTTTTAGACGGATGTTTTTCGAGTACTTCTAAAAGTGTACTTCTAACTAGAGTTCGTCCGAGTACGAGTAATTTGGAAAAACCCGAGTACGAGTAAAGCCGAGTATGAAAAGCCCGGGTACGAGTACGAGTTTCAATTTTTAGGCCGAGTACGAGTACGAGTAAAACGGGTAATCGAGTAATTTTTATAAAACAGTACTCTAAAATAATTTTAACAAAAACAATACTTTTACTCATTATCAGCGCTGGGTATTGGGCATTTGTTAGCAGTAATGCGGGGGATCATCATCCAAATCCCAGTTATTTTCTCTAATCTGCCTATATCCCAACTTAATCCGACGAAATTCTATGATACGCCCATGATCAATGCTCCGTGCTCCGGGTGGAAGATGAATGGATAATATTATTTCGGGGGATTTGTGTAGGTTATGCAGATACGAGTGAGAGGAATAAGATGGATATCAAGGGATTAAGCGGGATTTGGGCTGATTATCATGGGATTTGGGTGTATTAAGAGCAAAATCTGGGAAATTCGAGAGATTAATTGGGATATCATTGGATTAGGTATGTTGTCGAAAAGTAATCACGAGATCCGTAGCTCTATCCCTCTCTTTTCGCTCCGCTGGCTTAAATTTTGAGAATTTCTGAATGGCCAAGAGGAACAACCAAGTTCCGGAAGGCCAGATCCTTCCCTTGAAATATCCGACTATCACTAAAATCCACCCAAGTCCATTCACATCCTCCAATATACACCATAAGTCTTCGTTTCCAGCGCCGCAGGCGAAAATTTTGAGAATTTTCGAAGGCCAAGGAGCAAAATTTCTTCCCTTTTTAGCGCCGCAGGCGAAAATTTTGAGAAATTTAGAAGGCCAAGGAGCAAAATGTCTTCCTTTTTCAGCGCCGCAGGCGAAAATTTTGGGAAATTTGGAAGATCATCAAGCCAAAAATCTTCCTTATTGCGCCGCAGATAGGGGCATAAAAATACTCGAATTACACCGAGTACGTCGAGTATGAAGTTTTCGAGTACGAGTAATGCCGAGTACTAAGACCTCGAGTATCGAGTACGAGTAAAGTCGTAAAAAAGTCGAGAGATCGAGTCGGGTATACTCGTACTCGACCCGACTCGAACGAACTCTACTTCTAACCGACTGACTATCTTAATTTTAGAGACCCTGTAATTTGAAGCAATTTAGATATTAAATAACTGATGATTTCCTCAAAATATTAATCTAAAATAAGGATAAACTTTATAGCAATGTAATTAAAGGTTGCATATTATAACGAATATGTAGATCGAAAAATCAAATATCTGAAATTATTTGTCCAATTTGTCCGAAATCTTTAAGATAAATCTTAGAATTTCTAAGAATAATGAATTAAGTTATTTTCACAAATTTAAGATGACAAGCCCTTTATTGTTAAAGCAACAAATGAAGGATTTATTTTAAATTATGGTGGTTATAAATATTACAGATATAGTCGGAATGATAATACGGAGAATATCAAGTGGAGGTGCAATAAATACCGTTCTAATTGTCCGGGAAAAGTTGATACAAACGGAGTTAAATTGAAAAAATTGAAAGAATTAACAGATGATGAGTTAAAGGAATTGAAGATTGACATTGAATCTAAATCTGGCCACACTTGTGAAAAAGAAGAAATAATTATAATAAATGGTAATATTTTAATAATTTCCAACTTGCTTTCTAAGCTTTGCTTTCTAAATTAAAAAAATTTAAAATCAAAAAAAAATTAAATAACTTCCTTTTTAAATATCATGCATTCTTCATCGGGTTTCGGATCTAATGTCTGTTTTCAGATTGGGCCATTTAGAAATTTAAACATGAAGTTAAAATATTTCAGTGCGTTTGGGGATATCAGTAATTTGGAGGAGAAATAAAAGTGATAGGGGGATTTATTCCTTTTCCAGGGGAATCATTTTAGCAAATATGTTAGTTAATGTTGTATACTTCGCTAGTATACACAAAGAAATAAACCGAAAGGTCAAATAAATATTTATTGAAGATAAATATAATAAAATAATATCAATAAAATGATTGGGGAAATGGAACAGTTTTAACGTGAGGGTCAAAACTTATATAGAGTGAATGGGGGCGGAGAAAAGACAACAAAATAAGAGGGATGGAATGCCAAGGATAAAATGTCATTTTAATTTGAATTTTTGTTTCCATCTCTAACAGTTAATTATTGTTTTTAAGAAAAGCCTGTTTTTGAACAAACGCGAGATGGGAATCTAAAATTAGTTTTGGGTGATTATAAATATTACAATGTTGGTACAGGAAAAAATCGAAATATATATTGGGCATGTAATAAAAAAAATTGTAAAGGACGAGTTAAAAATGAAGGAAACATCTACATATTAACACAAGAACATCAAGAAGAACGCCATATTGAGGGAGAAGGTAAATACTATTATAGAAAATTTATAAAATTATATAGAAATTTATTTAAGTCGCACTGCCAGGTATTAGTGTTAATTTTAGATTAGTTAACTAACAAATACGGGAACGAGACTATTGAGTACCGCCGATTGAGTACCGCCGTTTGAGTACCGCCGGTTGAGTCCCTGGCCGGTTGAGTACCGCCGATTGAGTACCGCCAGTTGAGTCCCAATTCAAGTGGGGACGTTTGAGTCCATGCATTACTTTTGTCTTTATAAATCCCAGGACGGAAGCGTTTATGAACCCCATTGGGAATATATAAGGGAATATAGATTATATAAGAATATATAAGGGAATATAGATTATATCCCCCAACTAAGAATCTTATCAGACTAAAGTTTAATTTTCATCGGGATTTAGTCTGAATCTTCTCTTGAAAATATTTTTTTCTTTTTTCACATTTTGATTTTTCCCGTAACCGGGTAAATTCTGCCGGAGTCGGGTATTAGGTAATAGTTTTTACTGGAGTAATTTAAATAGTGCCCATTACCTTTCGTAGCAGTACAAAGTTTTCCCAGCGAAGATTCAGTTGGTCTCAATTTTTTCAGAATGCCGGATTAACTCAATATCACATCAAAATCTCTCAACTATCCACCCTAATCACTAAATGCAATAAATCCATCTTAATCCCTCCAAATTCTAAAAATAAACACGGGGACTCAAACGTCCCCCTTTGGGTGGGGACTCAACTGGCGGTACTCAAACGGCGGTACTCAAACGGCGGTACTCAATCGGCGGTACTCAATGATACCCCACCGAACAAATACATATCCTAAAAAATTAATATGCAGATATGCACAAAAGTACCGAAATATGCAAAAATATGCTGTAGGAACCCGGTCCCTAATCTTCGTACCGACGTAAAAACACCATTTTTAAAAAAGATTTTTAAAAAAACATTAAAAAAAGTATTAAAAAAGCTGAAAAGTATCAAAGAAGACGAGGTCGAACAGGTGGAGTGATAATTGGAGGTATATTCATATGAAATATTTTTTTAATTAGAATATCAACACGAGAGAAATAATATTCTTGTAACCCCCGGACTCGAGATTCGATACTTGTACTCTATTTCAGTCCAGACCCCGACTTTATTTCACATAAACAATTTATTTTTATTAAACTTATCCTTTTCCAATAACTGTCCTTCCTTTACAATTATTATTTCCTTTTGCACAATTTATTTGAAATTCATTTCCGTTCCCATTACTTATCCTTTACAAAAATTCCAATAAATTAAACTATCATCCGTGTTCAATATTTATCTCCCAACATTATCCCAATCATTCACCAACTTTCCCATAAAGACTTTTTATCTTCCTATTCCATCTCTTGATTTTTTCATTATTTAACTAAAGGCTGAACTACAGCTGATTGAGTTCAGCTGTGTTCAGTCCAAGAAGAGTGATGTTCACATTATCCTCCCCTTAGTAAATCCCCAATAACTCCAACTGGCGCTCTGAGGGAGCGTCATGCTCGGCATAATATTATATAAATATAAATTCTAATAATTTAGAACCTGCCCAAGCACAAGAATCTTGGTCAAATCAAGGTAAAAAGCATATCTGTTTTTGACAAAATATTTTAATATTACAATTGTGAATATAATTGTAAAAAATAAATTAATTAAATTATAAATTTAGGAGGAAGTTCTCGTCAACGAGGCGGAAAACGCCGAGGAAGCTATCTAGGACCTGAAGGTTTTTTATCGAAAATTAAAAAATATGGTGATAAAAACTAAAGTTTAATAATTTCAACAGATAAAGGAAAGGGGCCAGCTGAAGACTAACTTGATGGAAACACTTTATTTGATGACTAGAAAATTTGAGTTTGAAAAATTAAACATCAACATATAACGTACATTAAAATCTCTATTAGAATGCATGAATGCCACCCTCCAATAAAATGCCACATTCGGAAACTAAAATGACAATGCCTTTGGAAACTAAAATGACAATGCCTTCTTGTAGAGATTTTACGATATATGCTCGAATAATTGCTCTCTCCCAAATAACAAGCTATCTCGATTAATTACTCCCTTCAGTGAGGTGTTGAAACATTAAATACACGCCCCAAATGCCTAATGCACGTTCAAATTTCACTCAAATAATTTAACTTTTCAATTAATTACCGCTTTTAACTAGATGTGGAAAATTAAATATCCTTGGTAATTATTTGAGCATATATGAACAGTATCCAAAACAAATAGTATTTTCAATTATAGCTTTTTTAAACTTTAAAATTTTTATTATAAAGCATTCTGATTGGTTTTTATTTCTAATCCTTTAATGATCACACCCTACTCCTATTTATCTTTATACTCTTTCTGTTTATCGTCACACCAGCATAATTGAAAAAGAAAATCAGCATAATTGAAAAAGATCTGACAAAGGTATGACATAAAGTAATCCTATTGTCATCAGTGAGAGGCTGTTGCAAAACCCTTCAATTTGCACAGTTTTTGTCTGTATCTCGGCCCAAAGTTAAGACCGGGGGTTGATTTTGGTGCCATTCGACACCGCTCGACGAGTTCCTTATCCTAAGATTGACTGACCATGTTTTGACACTTTGAGGAAGGAATAAGGAGGGGGCTTCCAAAATTGCTGGCCTTCCAAAATTTCAAATTTTTTGACTGCGGCGCTGAAAAAGGCGTATTGTCGGATTTATATGTCGGATTTATGTATACATATAAAAAATTATTTTAAAAAATTTTGAGGTATACCCTTCAAATCCACGTTTATCCACTTAATCCTCCACTAGACAGAATCAACTTAATTATTTACACAACTTTCAAATAACGCTCTATTTGAGCGTTTCTCGCTAACATTTCCTTTTCTTCTCTTTCTCTTAAATATTTTGTAGCGTATATCCGCCCAAATTAAAAAAAAAAATTTTTTTCTTGGTGGTTAATTAAGGGAATAAAAATTTATATCTAAAATTCATACATACTTGACTGCTCAGCCAATTAAAAAAATTTTTGAGCAGCGGTTACTAAAACTTTGAGCCAGACAGATCCTTGTTGGCTTGGTCTGTGTAAAATAATTAAAATAGTGTTGGCTATAGTCAACCGAAGATTATTAAAAAAATTCATTTTGGGTATATGTATATATTTGGGTATATAATATATATTTGGTATATAATAACATATTTTGGGTATATAATAACATTTCCCTAAAACAGCCAACATTTCCCCTAAAATACCCTCTAACATATCCATTAATTAATTCAAATTCTAATTTAAATTAAAAATGTTTAAAAATTCGTTAATATTATATACCTCAATATTAATTATTTTATTTTTTACTACTTCTAATGGATTTCATTTTGGCGGATTAGAGGATCATTATTGTACTTTTCCTTTTGGAAAATCATGCCACAAAGATGAAAGATGTTGTTATCACAATAAAGACTAGTAAAAAATTTTTTTCTATTATTCGTTTATCAGCCAACATTTTCCTTTTCTTCTCCTTTCTCATAGATAGAAATCTAACATACAGAATCCAACATATATATCAGACCAAGTCGAGTCTATTTTGTGAGTCACCAGCTTCGTAATTAGAACTAGAGCCGGGACAGTATGAATACTAGAGATCGGAATTTTGTTCCGTACCGTATTCCGTACCGTATTCCGTACCGTACTACCGATACGGAATACCGAAAAATACGGCCGTAGTACGGTACGGTCCGATCTCTACTGAATACCGTCCGATAAAATTATTTATTTCCCCCGTACCGCAATACTGTACCTATAAAAATTTCTCGGTTTATAGGTATTACAATCGGTAATATTGTACGAAATATGAAATGGTAAACCCTGACGCTCTCCCCAAATGGCCAATGAAACGTCCCCACCCAATATTCCCTTAAATTCATGCCAAGGTTCCAAACAACTCTGGCACTATGGTCTGAAGAACTTTGACTAGACTTACTCATTTCTCTATTAATTTAATATAAATGTAAATTTAAAGTTGCTGCCCGAAAACACAACAGTGCGGAAGCAATGGTGGTTGTGTGTAAGTTAATTATTATTTACTTAATATCGTATTTTTCATTAAAAATTAATTTATCTCTATTATATTTTTATTTAAAATATCTTGGATGATGAGAGTTGAAATGACTGATCGAATGATGTGAATATTTTGAAAAATAAAGTTATATATGGAAATATATGGGACAGGGATGGTTCGGGAAAAAGGTCGATTTTATTTTTGGAAATTTTCTCGGGTCGAAAAAAGTCAGGATTTTCGATAAACCGAAACATCCCTTATATTTACTGTCTTTTATTTAAGTCACCTTTCTATTAATAATTTGACAATATTGTAATTTTTAATTTTCTGACTGTATATATAAAAATGATAAATGTGCAGCATTCATTAAAATTAAATCCTTATTACCAACGACCATAATTTTTCGACAAAAATCAAGGATGTTAGAGAAAGAGTCTAGCAAAACCTTAGCGACCAGGCTGGATTCGAAGACCTCCAGAAAGTTATTGCTAGGCGGATTTCGCTCACCACATTCAGGTTAAATCTTTCTTTCTTAATCCCTTTAAATCTCTCGATCTATCCAAATTAGGGTTGCCGGCCCGGTCCGAAAGATCGGGTCGAGCATCGAATTTTGGCCCGAAAAAGACTCGTTCGGCCGAAAAAGCCCAACTTTCAGCGAAAAAGCCCAACTTCAGAGCCCAACTTTCAGCCGAAACTCAAAATTCCGAAAAGCTTGAATACCACTTTACGAAAAATGTTGAGCCGACTTTCCAGAGCCAAATTTCAATTACAACGTCTTACAAGAAATTTAACTTTTGAGGATTTCTAACTCATCTCCCAAATACAATAAAAAACAAAAATGAAATGCAAACATACAATTTGTAAAAAATTTTTATATAAATATAATAATAAATATATTATTAAATATTAAGTAAAATCGTTAAATGGATGCTGAAAATTTACTTTTTATTTTAGTAAATTTAACTGTGTAAAATTCTCAATCATTTATCAACAAGTCTTTAATTTCATCATCCTTTAATCATTAAATTTTTTCTAAATACTTCATGTGTCGAAAATCCTTTGTAAGTTACAACTCGAATAGATTTTGCTATTTTTCCTTTTACTCTTGGGGAATAATTTGACTAATGTTATGTGAAATTTGGCGAATACATAAAACTTCTCCCGAATTAAAAAGAAATCTACTTAATATATAAAATACTAATTGATATTTGATTTAAGTTTATTAGATAAAATTTTAAATTTGGGAATGTTGTCATTGTGATATTTTTGGATAGGGCGATTGTTACTCTCTAATTGTTCTTATACTGTTTAGATCTGCTAAAATTTTTAAACTTGTCAAGATATTTGCAGCTGTGCAAGATCTTTGCCTCCGAGGTTTCTATTTGCATAGAATGCATATTTTTGCATAAAACAAGTGCGAGAAGGTAATGATGAACCCTAGTTTTGAGCTATTTATTAATGCAGAAAATGATTTTTTAAACTTAAATCATGAAATGAAAGTTACATACTTAATATATCAAAATATATTTAATATTTCATTTAAGATTACTGAATGTTTGCTAAATATGGATGTTACTTCAATTGAACTGATATAAGTATTTTTGGCTAGAGAGAACTTAAGTGACTCTCTAATGATTTTACTATTTCCTAAATTTTTCCAATGGTGTCTGTTGAAAAAATTTTTTTGAAATGTCAGTTCTAAAGGAGTTTACTTTGTTTATCGGCTTTGAGTCGAGTTTAGCTTTTAAAGAAAGTTATCTTTTATTCACAATTTTTTTCAAATCATATACATATGTGTAGTAGTTTGTAACATTTAAAAAGAGTAGCTCATTCTAACAACAACAACTCTTATTACAGGAAATTAAAAAAAGAACAAAAGGATTTTTTGATTTTTTGAGGGACGGATTTTGCCTTAAGCAAAACATTCAAAAATCCCTTCGGCGTGGCGATAATGAAAATGAGTCATTAACGTTTATTTTCTCATCATCCCCTCTTTTCTCTTCACATGTATTAACGGAAGACGAATGTTAAAAAATATTTAAAATTGAGGTCGTTTTGGGGGCTTTGTTTTTAGTGAAAACCTCATTATTGTAGACGGCAAGAGTTTTTTAAAATCTAATAGCCTGATTTTAGTATACCACCCCCATTTATTATAATATAAAATTATCAAAGTTACTTAATATGTAAAAATACAATTAATTATTTTATTTATATAATTTCTTCTTAGTACTGACGTGACATTATTTCAAGAGTGCTTTTATTTTTGGATAGAGAATTTGCTAATTCTCTAAAAAATAATTGCGTGTTTCTTGGACTTACGGATTGCGTTTGCGAATTTTTAAGATTTTCACACAATTTTCATGCAATTTTCTTAATTTCTCTCACCATAAATTGAGGTTTGATTTTATTGGCCTTTCAAATTTCCCAAAATTTTTAACAACAGATTTTAAAAAATCCTTCAAAAACGATTTCGCATCCTCTAATTTGGATTCCTTTTCATTAAAAAAAATTTTTTCTCTTGAAGAATTCAACTTCCACACAAACCACCTCTTCTACCTCAACTCCCCTACAGTACCTATGCAAACAAACTAAGTCTGTTCTCCAACCTAATTTTCGCGCGCACCTGGGGAGGATGGGTTTATTGAAGAGATGGGTTCATTTAATGACTTTTCTCTCTTCTCTGGCTTGTTTGAGAGAGCATAGGCATTAATAAAGAAGAAAATTTGAATTTCCCTCATTTATTAATACCTTATCTCCCCTCCATTTTCTCCTCAATTTTCTCCTCTCCTTTCTCGTCTCGTCCATCCAAAAAATTTTTCTTCCTATTTTTTCCTTCCTGCCCCACTTTTCTGTGTTCTAAAGTAAGAGAAAAGACCCTCATTTTTGCCTAGGGCAAAATGGCCGGGTCTTTAATGGAGTACACAACATCAACAACAGAAGCCAGAGCAGTCATAAATAAGTTTGTTTCCCTCCCTATCTTTACTTACATTTTTTCCTTTTCCGCGAATTTGCTCCGTTTTTGGCTTTGAGGTGGCCAAACATAGGGTTCAAATCTTACACGAAGCTTTTTAAATTTTTTTCCATTTTGAGCAAAACGGGACTCATTCTCTCCAATATTTCTTGATTATTTCAAGCAAGAGTCATTTAAATTTTATAAGTTTTAGGAAAGTTAAGCTAAAATTCTCTACTCAGTATCGACCAAAATGCTCATAGAAAATTTATAGAATTTTTGAAAGAACAAAAGTCGATATCTTTGATTTTATTAGTTTGGTCCCATCTTTTTTCCACCCCAAAAATTGAGCAGTATTTGCTTTAAAATTTGGTAAAATTTTCAAATTTTTGAAATTTTTGATTAAACTTTTTTTTTCAAAATACAACTCAAATAGTTCATATAATCTAACGCCTTCTTCTCGAAAATCGCGTTTTAAAACACTTTTTAGAGAGTTACAGAACTCTCTACCCAAAAATATCTAGAACAATTTGCACGTACTCAGTTGAGTTATTAAATCTCTTGAGGAAATATTTATAAATAAATGATATTATAATTGAATTTTTATATATTATGTATTTTTTTTATTTCATGCTTAAGTTCTAATTTTATCTAATATATAGAATTTGACCAATTTAAGTTAATAAGAATTTTCGAGCACAAAAATGGAAGCTAAAATTTAAACCACTTCTATTTCCAAAATTACCCTAATTTCCCAACTAACTGTTAAATATCTCACGTTTTGTTGTGATTTATTCTAAAGTTGTTTCCCTGTCATATTAATTGAATCACTCTTAAAATAGGGTTGCGCGAGGTCGAGGCCTCGCCCATTTTCCAATCTCTGTCTAGGTCGACCGGTCTCAAAATTTTCGCCTGCGGCTCTTAAAATTTCCGATTTCCGGCTCTTCCTATTTCCGACACCTCTGACTGTTCCGACCCACTAAATAAACTAAATTTTTCTAATAAACCAAATTTTTTTAAATTTCCAGTTCGGGGCCTGAACTTAGAATAGCTCCGGTTCCAAGATCCTAAACTTAAATTAGATCCGGTTCCGGTGAAACATGCACTATGAAGGGTTTACTGTGGATAGATACATTAAAGTATCTAGAAAAAATTTAATGATTAAAGCACTATGCAATCAGAGTTGTTTCGAAATTCCGATTCCTGATTTTCGAGATAATTTTCCTTTCCAATTAAAGGCTTAAATGTAAATGATTACTTTTTATTCTTACGTAAAAAAAGAAAATTTTCAACATTCATTTAACGTTTTTACTTAATATTTAAAAATATATTTATTATTTTATTTATATAAAGTTTTTTTGAAAGTTTAATCCTTCATTCAGTAATCACTTTATTTTTGAAAGAGGATTTTGTTAGAAATCCTCTAAAAATTGAAATCCCTGTTGTCTAAAATTGAGTTAGTGAGACTAGGGTGACTTTTTATAAATATGCTAAAATTTCTTAGGGCCGATCAAACAAGAATCCAGAACAAGAAGAAAACCGAAAATCAAGAAGCCATAAATCTTCCTTTTTAAAATTCTTCAAAATTTTGAGACTTTTTGAAGGCCAGGGAGGGCGGAGGGGTTGGCTTTTTTCGGACTCGAATATTCGGGCTTTTTCGGATTTAAAGGGATTTACTCCATTTTAAGTTAACCAGAAGTTTAAATTTCCTAATAAGGAAAAAAATCGTTTGGAAAACCCAAGCCTTCCCAACCCTTCAAAACACACAAAAAACATTTTTCATTCTTTTAATTGTTGCTTCGTTTCTCTTAAACCATTCTCCTTTAATCCATAACCATCATTCTCTTCATTTATTTCTCGTTATTTACATATTTTTCTTTTATTTTTCAAAGTCAATTCCGCCAAATTTGCCCGCAGTCCCTAACCCTTCCCCCAACATTTTTTCTGTTTTTTCTTTGTTCCGCATCTTGCAACCACTTCCCCCTCCCCCCTCCATGTCCCCATTTTTTATCTTTATTTTTGCTCATTTGTGGAGTGTCAATGAGCTTTTAGAGACATTCATCAAGCACCAGCAGGACAGAAAAAATGACCGTTTCTTTATTGAGCTTCCTTTTCCCGTCCTTATATCCTCCTCCCCACTCCCCTCATTTATTTCTTACCTCAGCATGCATTATGCAAGACAATTTTGGGTATTTTTTGGCACACATACATATATATCTCCATTAGTTTGCTAGGTTTTCGCGCAGTCCTTTACTTTATTTTAAAAAATAATACAGTAACTAACCGAGTATTTTTTGTGTCCTTGGATTTGGAATGGGGAGGGTTCCTCGAAATTCCTTGAAATTCTTCGGATATCCGACTGTTCGAATTGATTTAGTTCCGTAACGAGATAAGATGTCGTCCATAAATTTCAATTTTGTCGAGATTTTTTGATTTATTATCTCGAATCTCGAGCGATCTTCTAGTCCTTTCTCTAATTTTAATCAAGTAGATTGTGCTCCTTTTTCATTTTCTTCTCTTCACTATTTAATTGTTTAATCATTTTTACACACTACATATTTAATTAAAAATGTCGATATTTTTTCCCTTGTGGCAACACTTTTTTTTGTTTCCATCCACAAAATTTTAGAGAGACAAACTACCCTGTGGCGACATGTTTTTGCTGTTGATCTTATCTTTTTTTTTATTTTTTTTTTCTCGGGGACGTATTCAGGCTTTCCTCTTATTAAGTAAAAAAAGTTGTGTGTGTGTTAAGGCCTTTAAATAAATTCCAGAGACGTTTAAAATTAAGAGAATAAACTCTCGTTTACACGCGCGTTTGCCTCCTATCCATAAATAAAAAAAAAAATTTTTTTTTTGATTTTTTGGCGGGAATCTTTCACAACTTGAAAAATGTTATATGGAGTGGAATAAACGTTTTTTATAACACAAGTTATGGGCAAAATACAAAAAAAACTTTTTTTTTATTTTTTGTTTTTTTTTCTTCTTTTCGTTTTAATAAATTTGTAGATTTGGTTGAGTTAATTTTTTAAATTTGTAAATTTTTAATATTTCTAAAATTCTATTTTCAACTTGAGATTTCACTGCTTTTATATTTGCGATTTTAAAATTAATATTATTTTTGACTTTCAATTAGATTCGGATTGGGAAGCAGGGATCGATCAGAAATGACGAAATCGAAACTGATCTTCTCGTTCGGAATGCACGAGAAGAAAATCTCTTACGGAAACCTCGAAAAATCTCGATAACAGAGATTTTTGTTCAAGATTTCGTCTAGGTCGATCTCTACTTTCAACTCCATGTTCAACATTATAGTAGCTGGGCGCAACGTTATTTTCCCCAATAATTTTGTTTAACGAATTCACACTTTCAGTGAATTTCTTTTAAAATATTCTTTTTTTCAATAAATTAAAAATATTTTAAATGTCAACACATTTTTTGTTCAGCTTTTGCCCATTTATTTTTCTCAATTTTAAGCTCTAAAATCAGTTTCTATTTTGTCTTATTTTATTCCTGCCACCCGTCCCTTCCCCCTTCTATCCCCTTGCCTTCCTTTTTTTATTTTCCTGTCAATCCCCCCTAATATTTTTTGCCCCATTATTTTTTTGGCAGCGGGAGAGAAAGACGCCTTTCTCTAAAATATTTTGTAGGAAAAAATTTTTTGCTCTCGCAGCTTCCCCGAAAAGAAAGAGCCTTCTGCCCTTGTCCGTTTATTTTTCTTTGTTCCCAAGAAAAAACAATTTTTCTTTTTTTCCGCGCAGCGTTGATAGGTGGGGGAAGGAAGAGAAGGTGTTTCTCTCGGTTGTATATAGAGACATCACCACCAACCAGCCAAAGATTTCGTGGTGTTTTATGTGTCCCGTGCCATCCATTTTGGAAGATTAATTTTAGAAAATATTTTTAAAAGGCCGAGAGAGGGTGAAAAAATAAATTTTTTAAATTAAGGGGGGTTTCCTTGTATTTCTAAAATTCTTGTATTTGTTTCACATTTGTTTTATTTCAGAAAAAAGTTTTTCTCTATAAAATTGAAATTCTGATTTTAGAGGAGGAAAAACACAAATTCTTTCTGAATGCCTTAATTTCTGAAATAAAAATCAGAATTTTGAAAAATACAAATCAGAATTTCAATTCGCAAATATAGTAAAACCAGAATTTTAACAAGTTTAAAAACCAGAATTTTTAATTAAAAAATCAGAATTTAAATTGTTGTGTAATTTAAAGAAATGTAAAAATTCTGATTAATATAAATTCTGTTTCTTGAATTATGTTCGTTTAATTCTGGTTTGTTTAAAATTCTGGTTCTAAAAATTCTTATCTTAAAATTCTGGTTTTTTTTTTAAAATTCTGATTTCAGAAAATTCTGTTCTTTATAAATTCTGATTTAAATGTGCGTACAATTATGTAAATCAATTTTCTCCCCCTTCAATAATCGACCACTACCTGGCTTCTTCTTTTTTTTCTATAAATTCCCGTATTTTTTAAATTTTTTCTTAGTTTAAATTAGCATTTAATAGTTTGTATTTTTGACTTTAAATATTAAAAAAATTTTATTCTGACAATTTTTCCTATTTTTTTACCTTTCCTTTCCTCCCCTTTCTAGGTACTGTCTCTCGATAGTTTCTCGCCCATTCGTTCTTTAATCCCCAGATTTTTTATATCCTTTCTCCTTTCAACTCTTCTCCTATATTTACCTTCTCCTCCCCTAACTTCCTTTTTTTTTATTTTTTTCATAGTAGACTGTCACTCCGCAGCTTCTCCTTCTCAATTCCCTTTTCATTGGACAACAAAGCAAGCTAGTTATAAATTTATTTAAAATATTTTTTCTGATTTTTAGAGGCTTTATATTTATTTAAAGGAAAAGTTTGTAGTCAAGAAGACTAGAATTTTCAATTAATTCCCCAAAAATTAAATTTAAAGTCAAAAAAAAATTTTTTTGTTAGTTGTCTTACCCCCAACAGTATTCTTTCTTTCCTTATTTTACACAGTCAGAATTCTGATTTTTGATTTATTTTATTTTTTTGTATTTAATTTTTAATTAATTAATTAATTAATGGGAGTCTAGGCGAGATAGATCGAAGAACATTAGTATTTTATTAATATTTTTAAAATTATTTTTTTTGAAAATTTTCTTCATTTTTTTAAAAACTATAAGGCAGCTGTTAACATATGGTGTAAAATTAAAATTTAAAATATTAAGGAAAATTTGTATGAAAATTAACGAGCAAAAGACGCGCGAATCAGAATTATATTATATTAATAAATTATAATCAGAATTATATTCGAACATTTAATAAAACTTTAAAACAAATAGACAAAACAGAATAAATTATAAACATGATACAATTCTGATTATTATTTTCCAACTTGTTTTTATTCAAGTTGTAAAACAAGTTGGTTAAAAGAAAACAAAAATACAGAATTCTGAAAAATAAATAAAATAAGTTTAGAAAATAATTCTGATTTCTATTTCCCAACTTGTTCTGATTTTTTTAAACTTCTTTAATTTATTTTCTTTCAGAATTCTGATTTTTGTGTTTTCTTTTGTCCAACTTGTATTTTCTCTTTTACTCATTAATTCTGATTTTGAATAAAACATGTGTATTTTCTGTGTTTTTGTGTTTTATTCAGTTTTGTTTGTGTTTTGCGAAAATTCTGATTTTAAATATTTTATTTCAGAATTATTCTCTTCCCCAACCTTTAGATTAAATTGACATTTATTTATTATGTAAGATTGGACTTTGCTCAAAAAAAATTTTTTTCCTTTTTAATTTTCTTGGGTTTTATTTTACATTTTTTTTCTTTTTTAATCAGATATAAAATTCAAATATAAAAATAAATTTACAAAAGAATTTTTATTTTTTTTCTCTCCCTTCCCTTTTCTCGTGGCAGCTCTTTCAATATTACTACAAAAATAAATAAGGCTTATTTCTCTTTTTTTTTTAAATTTTTTGCCCTTCGCGCTTATAGGAAATTGAGCAAGTTGAATAAAATAAATATTGTGCTTCTTCCCTTTTTTTCTCTTTTTCCACTTTTTTTCTGTTGCCCTTTTCACTTGGGCACGCGGCATTCTTTTAATTTTTATTTTTTCAAAAAAAAAAAAATAGTGATCATCATCTTATTTTTCTTATTCTCTTCATTATCATCTTTTCTATTAAATTGTATTTACCCTAGGAAAGAAAAATATTTTTTCTTTTGAAAATTCAAACCAGCTGCCTTTAAGTAAACCTTTAAATACCCCTACTAACTAATATCTTAAGGCTTTTGTTTCTTTTTTTTGATTTCCCGATTTTGCCTTTTATTTTAATTTTATATTTTTGAACTTTGACTTTTTACTAGGACTGTTTCAAAAATTTATTATCTGTTTGATTTTGTTCGAGTCAAGCCCTACGAGTCTTTTTAAAGTCAAATGTACGATGTCAGATTTACGAAAAAATTTTTTTACATATACACCAGGGATGGCTGGTTCTCTTCCGCTTTCTCCTACCTTTCCTTCCGCAAATTTTTACAAGCATAATCTCATTTTCCAGACTATGTATTCCACTAAACCATATTTATTTTTTATTAACTTAAGTGATATCATAACGGTAGTTAATACTGCGAGCTTTTTGGCCCCTCTTTTCTTCTCATTTCTTAAAAAGCTTGTTCTCTTCAATTACTATTTGAACATCCCCTCCCTCCCTCCATCCCCTTTCAAAAATTTATATTTTTTCTCAACAGCTTGTCTCGTGATTAGAACGCCAGCCGTCGGTTGGTTGTTGTTGACAGCTTTCTCTGTCCTTCCCCCACCCCTCTTTCTACTATTTTCTAGAGCACAGTATGTTAGTTGGCGCCATTTATAGATAACATTGTAAAAGCATCTGCTGCTTTTTGTTCTCGCTTTTAAATAAAAATTTAAAATTTTTTTAAATTTTGCGATTTTGGCTTTTGTTTGAGTCTTAGCATATTGGGAAGTTAGTGGATAGGTCATGGGTTTCTTCCTCTCTTAACTCTTCTATATTTTAATTCAAATAGGGGTTGTTTAGGCTTTGTTGCCCAGGTACATATTACCTTTGATAGGCTTCTGGTTCATCTCGAAAGTTTCATTGGGTGGCAGATGACTAGTGCCATCCTGAAATGATCCCAGACCGAAGCGCAGTGCCACCTTCTTTATTTCCAGTCCAAGGGTGTCTACCAGGGATCCTGCCGACAAAAAATCAAAATTCCCGATTTCGGGAATCGGGAATTCCCGACCAAAAAACGTCGGGAAATTCCCGATTTTCGGGAATTCGGGAATTTTGTTGATTTTTGGCAGGGGACTTGGTAATACTTAAGTTTGTGTTTCCCCTTTTTTTTCTTTCTGTTGTAGTGTAGTGTACCGGAGGTAAATGTTCGGGACGTGACACATGTCATTCGATTCGTCTCGACGAGCTGAGTCGAACGGTACCAATCACTACTTTAGGAAATAATTCTGGACCGAGTTATATTTGCATATTCGAATTTTTCACCCCAAAATCGATCTTACTCCCCCCTATGGTTTTTCAATATTTTCAATATATACTACAGCCGAAAAAAGGGGGAGACACAAACTTAACTATTACCGGGGGCTTTCTAGGTATCCCACTTAATAGATATCCCCCTCCAATACCCTCATAATCCTTAACACTTATAGAACTATAGGGACAACACTTGTGATATGCTTTGGAAAACACAATGCCAAAAACAATCAAATATTTTATGGGGGGTTTAGGAATAAGGGGATATCGGAGGATTATCAATCTTGAAGAAATACCAAAGATGTTCCTTTTTTGCGCAGCAGGCACCCTAATCACGGAAAAAACGGCAACCCTAATCACGGATTCCTCCATTTTGCGCCGCAGGCGAAAATTTTGAAAAATTTGGAGGATCCTTAAGCCTTTACAATGTTGTTATTTTTATTTACCTAATCGTAATGTTTCTGAAGGTGTGGGCTCAAAAATTTCGAGTCTCAATCCAATCACATTCTTAAAATTCATTCTCGATTTTCTTAAATTATTGATTCATTATAGTGAAATTGACAACCATTACTGAGGTTGTTGGGTATTATAAATTATAGATACAGCTTTTTGATGTGAGAATGACCTCGAGACTTACACAGCTTCCCCTCCTTTTATTTCCCTCACAATCTCTTTTACATAAATAAATATTTCTTCTTTTTTTGCGCAAAATTCCATGAGGGACAATAAAAATGACAACATGTGTGTATTGCGGTGTTTTTGAGTTTATTTTGAATAAATTTTTCTCGATAAATTTCTTTTAAAAACGGTTTTTGGGATGAAATGTCTTTTTTTTATTTTTTATTTTTTACATTTCTCTCTCTCTCATTCTAAGGTCTTCTCTTCAATATCTTCATGAGGGAGAATACTTCTTAACTTTAAAAATTCTCTAAGTTTAGTCCATTCTCGATCTTCCTATCATCAACCGGGTACAATTTTTGAAATAAAAAATCGAGAATGGTATAAAGACTTTATCATTTTTATTGGTCTTCTATTTTATAGACTTTGGTTTTAAGAATCGGTTCTGTTCACTAAATTACTATGAGAGTGTTGAGGTGTTTGAGTGTTAATGTCCCAAAACACGTTTTTAAAAGTAATTTTTATAAGTTAACTAGTTTTTAGGGGTGTCGGTGCGGTTCTTCGGTTCGGTCCCTAATATTTGTAGACTTTCCAAGAACCTTCAACCCAACCCTTGTAGCCTCTAGTGATCGGTCTAGTCATATATTCATCATCATCTAGTCAAGTCATATCCCACCTGGTTTTTTCCTGGATCTAGAGTCCAGATCCAGGCATTTTTTGATCGTCCTGGATTTTTTCTGGATCTGGATTTTTCTGGATCCAGAATTTTTGAAATTCAGAATTTTTTTAAATACCGATCTTTAGTAGCCACCAACAACCCCTTTATCATTCCTCATAATTTCAAAACAAATTATCTTACCCAAAAATAAATATTTATACATAAACATCCTTCATATATCCTTAAAATATCCATTTTAATTTTTATTTTCCTCTCCCTTTTCATTTTTAAAAAATTTATTCTTGCCGTTGCTTCAAAACATCCCTTCTTCTTCCTTCTTCTTTTCATCTTCCCCTTCAAAATAAATAAATAATCTAGCTGCTCATGCGCATCAAAGAGCAACAATTCTCGCGGCTCCCGGCGGGAAGGAAAGGAAAGATGAGGCGATTTGAAAGGATGTAATAAAATTTAAAGGGGAGGGGGGGGGGGGGAATGAGTGACTGGACTGTGCACATCATTCCCATTCCCCCTTTTTCCTTTCTGAAATTCTCAGAAGCTTTTTTTGCCCTCATTTCTCGTATATCCCTCAATTTAAAATAAAGGCACAGAAAAGACATTCCCGCACATTTTTATTTCTAATATTTTTATTTTTGCATCTCGATCAAAACAATTTTTCAGTTCTCTTTCCTTTCCTCAATTCTCGCGACTCCCTTTAAATTTTACTAAATTTTTTGTTCATTTTGCTTTACGTTTCCTAAATTTATCCGTTTTTAAAGGGCAGTTAAGGGATTATTTTGGCTTTAAATTGCTTCTCCCTAGTATCTGGGATTTTCGGTTTCTCAGGTCTACAATTAACTCACGAAGCAAATCTGGCGATACCGGGGACAATTCTAAACAGAAGCAAGCTTATTTTTGAAGCAGAAGTTAACCCACTTTCACCTCACTATTAGGGTTGTCGGTTCTTGGAAATTCTTCGGATATATGAAACCGAACCGAAGAACGGAACCGAAAAAATTAATCATAAATTTTAATTTTCTAGAAATATAAAAATAAAATTTACTTAATATTTAAAAATATATTTATTATTTTATTTAAATCTCTAGAACAATTGTCTGTCTTGAGATGTCCTTTTCGTATTCAATGCATATATATTTTGGATAGGTAGTTGCTTTTCAACTTCCTAATTTCTTCGGTTCGGATCAGTTGGGTCCAGAATCGACAACCCTGGTCACTATCATTTCTCCTCTCTTCGAGACAGGAGGATAACTCATTCGTTAAATCGAGAGTTTACTGTACCTGAAAATCACCTAGCCTAAGCTTATTTTTTATCTAACAACTTTAAAATTACAAAAAATACCTCCTAAATAAACATCTCTTTCTTCAACTCTTCTTCATTTTTATCTAAAATTGAGGGAATAGTAAAAATAAAGATATAATATATTTATGTAGATAAAGGTCAGCGCATAAATATTAGAGAAGGAAGGGGGAAGAAGAGTAAAAACAGCAAATGTCGGGGTATTTTTGAATGAGGGAAGGCGCGAGATTAGCAAAAACCAGTCTCAGTCACCGCAATGAATGACAACAAAAAAGTAGTTAGAAAGAGTCATCTTCAATTTTTGCATATTTTTAAATTTAATTCTTCTGTTTTTTTGAAGAAGCTTAAACTTTGTTTTTGAAAAAGAACACTTCTTTAGTTAAGATAAAAATATTTTTGAACCCTTTTTTTTGAGCCCTATTCTTCCAATAATGTTTATTGAAATGTTGGAGGTATAGGAGCTTAAAATTTGCTATCTGGTTTGAAAGTACACGATTTGACCTACACGATTTTGTGCTACTTTAAGTATGATGGATAATGATATAGAGAGATATCGGTGATACAAGGGATTATGAAGGATATCAGAGGATTTAGAGTGATCAAGGGGGTTTACCGACGTAACGTGGGATTACGGAGATTAACATGTAATTTGGATTGATTAAGGAGATTTAAAAAGATACTATGGGATTGGCCCAGATGTTGAGTGAGTTGGGGAGATAGCGGAGAATAAAGGACTATCAGTAGTTATAAATTGATACTGGGGATGTCAGGGGGTTTGGAGTTGATTTGAATGTCTCTTAATTTCTTAATCTCTAGATATTTTCATCATATCCCTTACTTTTTTTAATTCTCACACTCCATTAATATTTTCTCGAAATTGATATATTCCCTGATATCACTACAAATCCCCGATATCTTTGTAAATCCACCATAATCCTAGTAATTCGACCCCAATAGTCTTCTATCCCTTCAGATCAACTGATCTTTCCCCTAGCTCTACTTGATCCTTCTTCATATTCCTGCGCCGCAGGCGAAAATTTTGAGAATTTTAATAGGTCAAGGAGATAGATCTCTTCCATTTCTGTACACAGATTAGTTGTATTTTTGCGTTAATTTCATCGAAAATAACGCAAAACGCAAAAAAAGTCCAAAATTTAACGCAAATAACGCAAAACGCAATGCGCCCACCCCTGTTCTGGATCCAGATATGATCATAATCTTCAATGAAACGCAAAATATAAATTAATTCATTAATCTAAAGTTTTAATTATCTGGGAATATAAAAATAAATCTACTTAATATTTAAAAATATCTTTTTATTTTATTTAAATTCCTAGAACATCAACCAATAATACGATAGTTTCATTATTTGATCCGCTATATTTTTGGATAGGGAGTTATTTTACTACTCCCTAATTTTGCCTAACACTAGTCCATGCTTATTTAACAGTAGAGGATTGACGTTGTCGAAATGGTCCTGTTTCTTACAGTAAGATTTTGGTTTTTTCAATGTTTCCTTACCTACCGGAAAACCAGCTATTTCACAATTTAACATATCACATAATCTCTTCCATGCATTACCCAAAAATTCCAATTCCTCCACTTAAGTTCTATGTACATATTTAGAAAATCCAATGATTTTTGCTTTTATTAAATTTATTCTTGAATTTTTTTTTTCTTTAAAAAATTTTTTTCTGATTGTTCCGGCTCAATCTTTATACCAACAACAAAAGCTTTATATAAAAATTGCGCTTTCAATATATTTTCTGTTTTGTGTACTATTCAAAACCTTTTTCCATTTTTTATTCAAACAAGTATATATCTAGTAATTGCCTTTTATTCTGAACAAAACACTTGTGTGTTTTCTTTTTTGTATTTAACAAGTTTGAGTCGAACAATGTTTTTGTGTTCTAATTTTCTACTTAAACTATGTTCTGATTTTGTTAGAAAACAAAAAACAGAAATTTAAATGAACATGTAAACAAAAACACATATTTCTTGTTTTTGTGTTTTCCGTTTTTATTTTAATTGTTCTGATGTTGTTTTGAAATTCTGATTATGTGTGTTTGTGTTTCTCTTGAATGTTTTTCTTGTCTTCTGGTTTTGTTTGTTTTTATGTTTTTATTTTGTTCTGATTTTTATTTCTGGTTGTTTTTGTGTTTTTTTTTGTTTTATTTTCTTGTTCTGGTTTTATTTTTATTCTGTTTTTATTTTTGTGTTTTTGTTAATGTTTTTCTGTTTTCTGGTCTTGTTTGTTTTTATTTTATTCTGATTTGTTATTTCTGGCTGTTTTTCTTTTTTCTATGTTCTCCTGTCTTTCTGTAGTCTTTTTTCTAAAAACACATTAATTTAATTTCGAGATCAACTTTCCCCTTTTCCACTAGTCTATCCAACATTTTAATATTAAAATATATATTATGTATTTTTTCACCACTTCATTTACTGCCAGTCATTTTAGTGTTAGTCCTCTGATTTATGTACCCATTGTATATTGGCTTATTCATTCTACATTTTATATTCTCTTACATCCTTTTTTCTGTTGGGTAATTTGGACACACACTTGCTAGCTAGCGCAGAGTTTGAATCGGCGCTTCTATTTAGATTATAGAGAAGAAATAAATATCTCTACGAAAAAATTTTTTTGAATAAAAAAGTAATCGAGCAAAGATTAATTTTTGGCAAAAAAATTTTCTTTCGAGGAAATTTTTTCTTGGCCTTTTTGACTTTAGGCACATGAGCAAAATTTCAAAAGCGCCCTTATAAAAAGTTTCCATTAGGAATCTGCCAACAGAAATTTCATTCACGACCTAAACTTTCTATTCGACCTCACTAAAACTAATTTTCCTTACAGCTTTGAAAAGCCATTTTAATCTAGGTAGGGGTTTTTTCTAGAAATCAAATCAAAAAGTTTTATTCATTTGCGATTGGCATTTGCAACCCTAATCATCTCCATCATCCCTCCTATCCCAACAAAACTTAAAATCCTCCTCTCCTCTCGCATTATTTTCTCATCAAGTCAATGGCCCGTTCATTGTCGCGACTCATCCCTTCAAAGATTTTTTCTAGGACTGCCGAGGACCAGCCGGAGGATATATATATAAAATATTATATGGAGGAGATTGAGGGATCGTTTATACAACCGAAACGAGGAAAACTGGTTTCAAAGGAAAAATTGAAGGAAAAAACTGTCCGGATTGTTGGCTTCTCCTCACAATTTTTTATTTTTTTTTTCTTGGTTTTACAATCCTCCTCCATTTTCATTCTTCTTCTGCTTATCGGCTGTCCCATTTAAACATCCCTCCCTCTCCCTTCTCCCTTCATTTTCCTCCCTCCTTCCCTTCCCTTCCTCTTCCTTCCCCTTTCCCTTCCCTTCCCCTTCCTTCCCCTTTCCTCCCCTCTATCTCCTCTACAAAATTTTTCTAACGATACTTTAAGTTAAATACCATTTTCTTGCTTATTCCCACCTCTCTTTTTTAAAACCCCACACCTTCACCATCTTGGCACACTAAAGCCGCTCAGCTGGCGAAGGAACAAGGAAAGAAGGAAAAAAAGGTAATGTGGCGAACTGCCCGGAAAACTTGTTTTTCTTTCAAAAATCCTTTTTTCCGTCCATACCATTTTTTTATTTTTTTTTCCTTCTTGCCAGCAGCGAACCACCCTTTTACAATGATTTTTTGAACACACATTCTTTTCTTTATTGCCCCGATACTTGAACAAAATATCCCATTCTTTGTATATCCCTAATTTATTTTTTTTTTGTTATTTTTGTGGCATTAATTTGAGATTAGCAAAAAAAATTTTTCGAGAGAAACAAGTTTTTACTTTGGTGTTTCTCCTTTATGAAATAGTCCCAAACTGAAATTTTTTTATTCTAATGGGATAAAAATACAGTAACTATCTTCTCCAGATACTGTATTTTTTTCATGATAAGGCTCCTACTTAAAATAGGCTTCTACTTCGAGAGGAAAACGAAAAACATAGGCCTAGCTTATAAAAATTGAAGCTTCAGATAGGTCGTTCGTTGAGTCTTTTCCTACTTTAGGCTACGATTGTTTTCTTAAATTAGTCCAAATTTTTGAATTTTTCCTAAAATTGATTGAAAATATCTCATGTCTTGTGGTAAAATACGAGATACGAGACAGGAGATACGAGACCTCTTAAAAACACGAGATTTTACTAGATACGAGACTAAGCCCACAGCCTGCTATACATATTTACGTTTTTTGTCTGATTTTTAGCTTTTCTTTAAATTTATTTTTTAACTTTTCCTTGATTTTTTTGTGATCTGGTCGAAAATCAGATGGGACCACTCTGAGTTCTTACCTGATTCCATACTTGGGAAATCCCTGATATCCGAACCCGATCAAAAATTTTCGGATATTCAGACTTTTTCGGATGCAGATATCCGCATCCGCCAACCTTGCTTTAAGCTAGGGGGAATATAAAAATAAATTTGGGAATATAAAAGATCTACTTAATATTTAAAAATATATTTATTATTTTATTTAAATTTCTAGAATACTAGGCAAGCTTAAGATCAAGATTTCACAAGGATTGTAGTTATTTTTGGGTAGGGAGTTGTTTTTCAACTCCCTAATTTATTCTAATCTAGTTTGAGCTTCCTTATCAGGAAAGTACGTTGTTCGGAATGGTCCTGTTTCTTTGAATTAAGATTTTGGTTTTTTAGTTATTTCTGTACCTACCTGCATGTTAGCTATTTTTCAGAATATATGTAACATATTAATCTGTTCCATAGGCTTCAACTTCGAGAGGAAAACGAAAACATAGGCCTAGCTTATAAAAAATTTGAAGCTTCAGATAATTCATTCGTTCAGTTCACTATTTCTTTAAATTTATTTTTGAACTTTTCCTTGATTTTTATGCTCCTGTCTTAGCTCATGAAAAGGAAAAAGAAAATTATTTTCTATTCACAAACCCGATCCAAGTCCGGTTATTTATAAATACAATATACTCTTAGACTTATTTTTTTGTTAATTTGTTGCAATGACAAAAGAATTCTTTTTTGGGGGTTGGTCAGCAATTTTTGAAACTCGCCAACTCTCTTTTTGGGTATAAATTGGCCTCTTCTCCTCTTTTTTACGTTCTTCTCGCCTTTGCGTGGTAATTATATATGAGAGAATACTTGCTAGCTTTTCTAAATTTGGCGCTTTGTCCGTCTTTAAGGATTGGGAGCTTTAAGAGTAAAAGCTAAGAAGATCTTTTAAAGGGGGACACGCCCAAGTAGGCGCGCGGCCAAGTAGGCGCAGAGCCATAACTAGCTGGAAAATTTCTGTACCTTAACAATTTTTGTACCAACCTCTTTAGCTCGATGAGAGGAATCGTTTAATACTAAATTGATTCAGAAATCTTGAAGCAAGTTATGACTTTGCGTCTACTTGTCCGCGCGCCTACTTGGGCTGTACCCCTTTTAAAGCTATCTGACTACTTGTGTGATCATCCTCCTTCCCTTCTATTTCCCTTCTTCCCTTCTAAGGCTTTCTAAGCCTTTACCAAAGTATCCCCAAGTATTCCAAAGAAAATAAGCTACTCAAGTGTCTCGCTTCTTCATTGCGCGGCGGGAAGCAAAACTCGATTTTAGGTGTGTACTTGACTTTAACTATCGCGTGTAGCATTTTTTGAGAATTTTTTAAAGCTTCTTCCCTCACTTTTTCTTTCTTCTTTTCAATCCAAATGAGTTAAGAAGCTTTGAAAAATGCGGATTTGTCGCTTTTCCCCTCAATTTTGCAAATAATGACTGTCATTTTTCTTTAAATAAAACGGTAGAACCTGCTTTAAACTAGATTTTTTAAACCTTTTCATTTTCTTTTTTTGAATTCGTTCCTTGTTATTGACACCAATTTGCTTTAAAAATTTTTTTGATAATTACACTAGAATCTTTATATTCTCACATACATTTTTAGCTAAGTATATCTTCCTTCATTTATCCCATGTCCTTAATTAGAACTACTTAACTTAGACTCCTTAACTTCCAACAGCTTCCCTAACTTAGAACTAACTTGGAACTTCAATTTCTGAGGTTCTTTTACTTCCTCTCATTTCTGACCTCCAAATTTTGCTTGATTTTGACTTTTGTCCCATGTCCGATTTGTTTTTATCCTAATGTCCTTAATTGGAACTCCTTAACTTTCTGATTACAACAGCATTTCCAATCTACACCAATAAAATTCTCCTTTTATTTCAAGCAACTCCCTATATCCCAATTATCTCGGTTTGTAACTGTCCTAAGTCTTTGTTCTTCCCACAATACTCACATTAACAAATAAAATGAAGAATTCTTCTCTTAACTAATCAAATCTTCCAATTATTCCAATAAATTCCAGATTTTTCAAATTTCCTGCTTTATTCACATCAATTAATTTAAAAAGTCCCAATGACACACTTTCATCCTCCCGTAAATGCACCTTTTCTTTCTTTTGCATTTTTTCGCGCATAGGACATTCATTCACCTTTAGGGCCTCAATTTTCATCTTTTTGGGATGAAAAACGCGTTCCTCTTGCGCATTTTGCTTGGAATGAAGGGCAGCCCATTAAACAAGGCATTTCGGCCCAGCGGCCCATTTTTCTCTCTCATTTTCCACAGCTTCAGCTAATCCTTTCAAAAAAATTTTTCCTTCCACTTCCTTCTTCCCCTCTTCCTTCATTTTCCTTCTTCTTAGCCTCTTCCCCTCCCCCCCCCCCCCTCCCTTCATCTTTCCCTTCCTTCTTCCCATCTCCCCCCCCCCCCTCCCTCCCTTATATTCACGTAAATACACCACACACACGTATTGGCGTCTTCATCGCCAGAAGGATCCTCTATAGCTTTTTCCCCCCAATCCCATGGCCGACGATCAACAAAAAAATTTTTTATTTATTCTCCCGTCTTCCAATTTTCAATTTGTTAAGGGAACGATTTTTGGGAAGGATAGAGAAGAGTTTTGTGGAAAAACCAGATCTTTTGGTGAACATAACAACACCTCGTTCGACCCCCTCTCTCCCTCCCTTCTACCAATTCACTCCTTCAAATCATCTTTATAATTCCTTTAATGCTTGTGTCCCTTCCAAAATGCTGCACGGGAAAGATTAGAAAGAAGAAAAAAAACAAGAAAAAAAAGCCTTAAGCGCATCCATCCATTCATTCTGTATTTTTAGCCAAAAATCGCTGTCAGCAGTTTTAGTCCCACCGGTGTGCGCTTTTTATTTGTTAAATATATACAGCTCTCTTTTAGCTTACAAAGCAAAACTGTCCCGAAAGGTTTGCATTAAAAACACGTTTTTGAACACAATCTTTTGAAATTTTTCTCTTTTTTGGCTATTTTGCTTCTAAATTCTTTTTTTTTCATATCTTTTCAGAGAGACCAATTTAAAGTTTAACTGCTTTCTGATGTTAAATGCTTCCTTTTTCTGATGATTATGCATGCTGTACATACTTTTGTTTCAAAATCAAGAAAAAAGTGTGTTACCCCAACACGTTATCACGGGTTACCCGGAACCCTAAACTCTAAACCTCGACTTTTTTGAACCGAAACCTGGTCCGAAAACCTTACCGACCTTTTTAAACTGAATCACCGGTCCGAAGACCCTCCCGACTTTTTCCTCAACCTATGACATCCCTACTAATTGCTTCTTTTTTTTATTTCTGATTTTCTATTTTGCGAGCAACATTGGTTTGAGATCTTTTTTGATATGTATCGTTAAATATTATCATATTCGGGACACATACACGCTATTTTAAGATGTTGATTTTTATTTTTACATATATCCAAGCAAAAAATAAAATGTTTCTTCATTTTTATCAAGATTTTTGGTCTCTTTAACAAGTTTTTTTTAATTATTTCTCCTTCAATTTTTGTCTAAATATTGAGATATCTACTCCACTCACCTCTTGTTTTTAATGTTACATAAGAGCTTCTTCAACAACATTTTTATCGCCTTCGGCCTGACTTTGCTGCAAGTTATATGTGAATGCGCAGCGAAATCATTGCGCGAACACGCCCCAAATTTTCTTGTTTTTAATATGAGATAAGGCTCTCTGGGCACACATTTTTTGGCTAGATGCTCGTATTTTTGCTTATTTTGCTCTTATTTTTTATAAAAACAAGAAAAAGCTTTTTGAAGACAAAACAGGCGCGAACACCTCTCTTTTTTGGAGAGTTAGTCCTCTTTTCTTCTTTTATTTTTCCCCCAAATTCATTGCATAATTCGCCCGTTCGGATGAGCTAAAGCAAAAGCGTTCCTTCTCTTCGGAGTTGCGCCCCATATTTAAACATGCTCAGTTGCTTTTCTTATATCAAAAAGAATATAATTTAATATATTAAATAGCTTCCGTTTTCAACAATATAGAGAGAGAGAAAATGTCTTTATTGTTGTTTAGCTATGTTTTGTTGAGCAAGTTTAATTTTTATATGTTTATTTAAAACTTAAGATTACAAACTTAAATTAAGTTTGTTTTTATTTTTAAGTTTTCAAGTTTATTTTTAATTTACCTAAGTTCATTTCCCTTATGTTTGTCCAAGTTTCTAAGTTTATTTTTATTCCAAGTTTATTATTCTCAAAATGGTCAACTGGACAATTATTTTCATTTGGTCTACATACATTTATTTAGATTCTATTTTTATAATTTTCTCGTGACTAAATTTTTTTAAAATTCTGATTTTAATCAAGAGGATGAATATTGAATTAAATATTGTGGGAGTGACCCCATTTGCTCCCCTCTCTTTTCTTCCTGAGCAAATTAATTTTCTATACATATGTACATATTTAAAACTGTTCTCTCCTCCATTCCCTTTCCATTGGCAAATTATTGAACACGATTTTCTGTCTGGGTTTCCAGTCGCTTTTTTTATTTTTTTTTAGTTTTCCCGATTCTACTCTTTCCCATTTTTAAATAAAAACCACTACTTGTATAAATAAATATTTATTGCGCGCTTATTTGCTTTATGTATTGTTGCGTCTGTTTTTAATCTAAAAGTGAAAATATTTGTTTTTAAATCTAGTTAGAAGAATAATCTTTGATTTTTATGTTGTTTTCCAAGTTTGTAACCATGGAAGTTCAAGTTTATTTAAAATAAAATTTATTTAAGGTCAAGCTTACAAACTTGTATTTTTTCAAGTTGTTTTTCCCAGTAGGCAAAATACCTATCTTCTCAAACTTAATTTTTTGTCTCACAAAACATTTGTGTTAGTTATGTGTGTATGTACAGAAGCAGCCATTAACGATCAATCTTGGCTTAGAGCTGTTCCAAAACAAAAAAATCTTTCGAAAATCGAAAGTCGAAAATCAAACTTTCGTAGCAGCTCTACTTTTGCATTTACTATTGTGCTAAAAATTTTATTCTATTTTTTGTGTTATTTTGTTAGTCCCAAGACAACCTCACCTAAGTAATAACTCGAATTTATTGCTTGGATTCTGTTCAAAATTTTTTTTCAAATCTCTAAAATTTTCAAAAAAAAATTTTTCTATATTTAGATTGGTCTATCCGACCATTTCAAAAAATTTATAAAAATATTTTTTCTTTCATCAAATGCAAACTGCTAATCAACAAAATAATTCTTCAATTACACCCTTATCTGATCCTGGAAGTTCTTCTTCCTCCTCTTCCACCCAACAAAATTTGTTAAATGAAAATAATAATATTGGACAACAAATTACTTATCCCCCTCCACAATTGCAATATTTATTGGCTAATTTGGTGGCTAGAAACCAGGCTGCTTCAAATCCGTCTTTGGCTTCTATTGTTGCTAATATGCAGTTATCGGTTGTTGTAAAATTGTCTTTTTTTCTGATTAAATATTTTTTATGGGAATTTTAGTTTCTTTGGGAGTGTTCTTAAAACTTAAGATTACAAACCTAAATTAAGTTCGTTTTATTTGCTTTCTAAGTTTGTAAGTTTTCAAGTTTATTAAGTTAGCTTTCACTCAAGTTTTCTTTAGCTGGAAACAGGGATGTGCGCCATGACGTTTTGGCGTTGCGTTTTTGGCGCACAATTTGGGTTTTTGTCGGGTTTTGTAGTTATAGTGTTTGGCGTGTTTTAAGAATATGAAAAATTGGCGTTTGATGTTTGGTTTGCCAAGCGTAAATTTAGGCGCACACCCCTGACTAGGAGGTTGTTTCGGGGAATTAAATTTAATAAGGCGTTATGGCAGAAGCATAGTTCCTCCTAAATTTCCTTTAAACAAAATTTAGACTTAAACTAATTTTTTTCAATTGACTTAGAATCTTTCTCCACCTCCCGAATTTCGCCTACCATCTTTCAATTTTGCAGCAGCAGTTCAACAATTAATAAGAAATGCTGTAGCAGCTGCTTCCAATAATCAGATAAATAATTCTGGACTATTGCTTCGACAACAATGTGAATTAAAAATTTTTTTTTGTAAAATTTGGACTTTTCAGTCTTATTTTATTTATGTATAAGAATAGGCCTATTGTGAGATATTATTGAAAACGTCCACTATCCTATGGAAATTTTTATTTCTGGGAACTAATTTGTAAGACGATATTCCAAACATGAAAAGGGATTTCTTATTACATGGGGCTATTAAATCGAGAATCTTTAAAACAAAAAATAAGAATTAAATATTTAGCAATTGGAAATCCAAACAACATTGTTGGTTACCCTCAAATTAAAGAAGAAAATAGTTCAACGGGTACAGACAGCCCAGAACAACATCAAAATTTATATGGAGAAAAGGGGGAGGAGGAAGAAAAATTTTTGGTTGATCCTTCTATTGTTATGGATGAAGAAGATATTGAGGAGGGGCAGGAAGAGGTGTTGTGCTTTATAAAAAAATTTAATTTTATAGTGTGGGAATAGGAGAGAGGTTTATGGATGAGCCGACGACCCTAGTGTCACAAGCTTCAGAACTCTCTGAAACTTGAAACATTTTTTTCGGAAGGACCAGATGGTATATTCTGTAATAAGGTTGGCGGATAGTTGGAACTCTTCGGATATCCGGATTCGATATCCGAACCGAAAATTTAGGATATCCGGCCTTTTTCGGATCCTGACCTGCCAACCTTATTCTGTAAGCCTGTAAAAAGTCTATCAAAAACATTAATGTTTTACAAATTTAAAAACTCCCTTAATATTGTTTACAACCCCCCATTAATTAATGTTCTAAAAACATCACAACTCTCTTTTAAAACACTAAAAACTCTTTTAAAAACATTCTCTTTTTCTTTATCAGAATGAAAATATTGAAAAAACCCAACAATCAGAACAACAAATTGAAAATGTCAAAACAACACAAAGACCTATCCAACGCCGTCCACGTGTTGGGGGTTCTTCTGCTAAAACAGCCGAAGTTTGGAGGTTCTTTTCGGAAAGACCGAATGGAGAAAAGGCTGCTACTTGTTCTATTTGTCAAAAAACTATTAAAGCTACGAATAGCAGGCAAACTAATTATTTTTCTAAAGAAAATAAAGATGCACTTAAATTAGTCAAATTTCACTTCGGCACAATTTTAGAAAATCGTGCCGAGGTCTTGTTATGGAAACTGGACATTTATGTTCAAAAGGCCATCTAATCTCGTTTTAATTAAAATTAATATCGAGCTTTTTTGAAGAGGCTATGCCATGAGTTAAAAACTTGGTTGAGTTTAGCCCATAAATTAGGGTTTCACCGGAACCGAAATTTTGTCCGAAACCGGATCCAATTTGAGTTCCGGATCCCGGAACGGGAGCTTCCGGTGAAATCCTATCATAAACCAAGTGATTCCAGTGTCTCTGGTTACATGAAATCCCTTCAATCTTTAATCAAAACATTTATTATTTCTAGTACAACCGGAATGATTCGACATCTGAAAAGTTGTCATGTTGCAGAACACAAAATATATGAACACGCAAAATATCTTAAAGCTCTTAAAAATAGTAAAAGAAATTTTCAAAAAATTTTAAAAATTAAAAAAAATTTTTTTGTAGTAGCCGACGATTCTGTCCGTGAACAATTGTTGCGAGAATCTGGTGTTCTCAGAGCTAATAATCCTCACTTAAATTTAAACGAGGGAGGAGAAGAAAATGGGGGAAATTCTGGTTTTAATTCTGGTTTTATTCAAACATCAGAATTTTCTCAACAACAACAACAAACATTTAATAATTTACAACAACAACAACAAAACTTTGTTGTGTTTCCAAAACAACATTCTGTTGACAATTTAATTACAACAACACAACAACAACATGTTTCCCAAACAAATGTTGCTCAAACAAATGTTTCCCAAACAAATGTTTCTTCTTCCCCATATTCCCCCAACATTTCTTCTTCGATTAAAAGCAACAATAGTAGTGGAATAGGGAGTAGTTTGTGTACTTCTTCTGATTGTTGTAATAGTAGTTCTATTAATATTGATACGAGTTCGTTTTCGTCTTTTTCATCTCCTTCTGACGGTGGAGAGTCTTCGGCAGTTAATCAAGTTGGAGGGATTGGTGGATTTTTATTTTTTAATTTATTTGGGGTAGAAAATGAGCAAGCATGGCTTTTTTCACGTGGTTTCTTTTTTCCGAGAAGGATCTGAGATCTCTTTGAAATCTGAAATATGCCTCGTTATAGGGTCATCGGTTATCTCGTTTTTCAAAAATTTTTTCCGAACATTCTTCCTAATCGAGCCGAGCTATTCGAGTCTATTACCTCTTGTCTCTACTATTTCGGACAGAGCCGGGTTACATAATTCATCGGACTGAACTAGATCCTCAAAAAATCATACTTATTGCGCTTGAGATATTTGGAGATAACGAGCATAATTTTAGTAAGACGCTCCCTTCCGGTCTCTAATTTCAACCATAGTTAGCCCAATTACCTATGCCATTGTAGTATTCCTTCCTTCATAAACTAAGGTCGACGGAATTATGATTTCCGACTTCCAATTTCCGACGTTTTCTTCTTCCAATTTCCGAAATTTGAGCCATTTCCGATTTCCAGCACCTTCGTCATTTCCGATTGATCTCTGCTCATGACTCATTTCAAAAAATTTTTGAAAATAAATTATATTTTCAAAAACAATTTAGTTAATTCTACTCCAAACGAACACCAACAACAACAATCATTATCTAATGCTGCTTTATTAGTAGCTATACTTCAAAAATCTCAACAAACAGCAACTAACCAACAACAACAACAACAAAACCTTCGAGAACAATTAGTAAACCAATTCCTTTCAATCCCTCCAAAAAAGGCAAAAAGAGGAAAAATAAATGGAGGGACGACAGCTTCAGTCCAATCAAGCAGTGATTTGGGGGGCTTTTCTTCAATTCAATCTACTCCTTTTCTAAGCAATACAATAAAAAGAAAGGGTGCTCATGTAGATGATATTGTTTATAAGTGAGGAAATTTTTTTAAAGAATTTTGAAATTGTTTCAGTAAATTTTTTGCAAAATTTTTTAAAAAAAAACTTTAAAAAATTTACAAAATTTTCAAAAAGATTTTTTGAAATTTTGTAAAAAATTTTCAAAAAATTACAAAAATAATGAATGAGAAAATAACTTAATATCAAAAAATTTGAAATTTTTAAATTGTTTAAGATTTTTAAAATTTGTTTAATATTTAATTTCACTATTTTTAATCCTTGACCATTTTAACCATAAGGAAAGAAGGTAAAGACAAACATTTGCGGACAAAATCTTGCGGACAGATGGGGAGTTAATACCAAAGTACCAAAAAATTTTTTTCAATAATTTAAAAAATTCTCAAAAAAAGTTTTCAAAAAATTTCTAGGCTTTCCAGCAAAGCTGCAGCTTCTTTACCTGCTGAAATTAAAAAAGAGACTGAAGAAATGAGTGAATATAGTAGTACTGTAACAACCAAAAAAGTTGAGAAAAAGAAGAAGCAAAAAAGAGTGTTTGTGAGTGTTCAAACACAGACTGATGAAGTTTTTGAAGTTGAAAGGAACGAGAAACAAAATTCTGATTAGAGGGAATGAAGAGGAAGTGAATGGAGGGAGTAAGGAATAAATGAGGGGAGGAGTGTGTTGGTGGTTAAAATAATTATTTTTGAATTTTTTTAAATTGGCGAATGGATTTTTTTATCAATTGGTCGACCCTCGTAATAATGGACACAAAAAAAATTTTTTTTTAATTCTAAAAATTTCCGAAAAAAATTTTTCTTACTGAGATGAGGAGGAGACTATTCCGTAAACGATGTTTCATTATATGGGAGTTGGCTCTATAAGTAGTATATATTTTTTTAAACGTTATCATTTATCACGTTAACTGAGAAAATTTTTGCTTTCTTTATGTATGCTTTATGTATTTTATCGAATTCCGAGTTAATCTATTTTATATAAATAAGCGTGTCGCCTGATTTTCCCAAGTTTTTATACTTAATATAGGGATGACCGATTTTAATTTTGATTTTTGTATTTTTAAAATTCTGATTTTGTATTTTTGAAAATTCTGACTTTTGTATTTTTGAATGTTCTGATTTCTGTATTTTTCAAAATTCCGATTTCTTTAAAAACACAAAAGTAAGAAACACAAAAATCAGAATTTCTGCAATATTCTTTTCCTAGAATTCTGATTTCTGTATTTTTAAAATTCTGATTTCTTAATTTTAAAATTCTGATTTCTTTTAAAAACACAAAAACAAGAAATAGGAAACAAAAATCAGAATTTCTGAAATATTCTTATCTTAAAATTATGATTTTTGTATTTTTAGAATTCTGATTTTCTCAATTTATTTCTTAATTCAGAATCAGAGTCATCCCTACACTACAATTTATACTTTTATTTATTTAAATACTCAGGCTCCAATTTTTATGTATTTTTATTAAATCCATTCTTGCCGTAAAACATACCCGGCTATAAACTATGTCTTTTCTTGCCTTGATTTGTATTTAATGGACTTTCACTTAAATTTTTTTGAAGTTTTTATAAATATTTTTTGACCTCATTTTCATTAATATAAAAAAATACATTTTTAAAGAATTAAGCATTTATTCAATTCTTTTTTAGTCAGTGTTTGGGCTAAATTTCAGAATTTATATATTTTTTAAATTTGAATTCTGATTTTTCAGAATTCTGATTTTTTTACAAGAAAAATTCTGATTTTTAGAAATTCTGATTTTTTAAAACAAATTCTGGTTTTTCAGAATTCTGATGTTTCATAAGACAAATTTTGATTTTTCTGAAATATCAGAAAAAAATTCTGATTTTCATAAAATTCTGATTTTTGTTAATAAAAATGTCCCAAACACTGCTGCTCACGCTCTTTTTTAAAGTAGATTTGTTTAGACAATTTTTGTGTAATTTACAATAATTTTTTTTCACTTATTTTTTTTCATGGTATTCTTGTATTGTCCTTGTTTATGGCCACTCACTTTTTTGTTCATTTTTTGATTTCTATTATATTTTGAATAAATTCTTGCCTTTGATCTTACCAGTAAATTATAGCTATTTTTAGGGAAAAATTTGTTGACGACTAAATAATGTAGAGGACCGCTCAATTAGAGAAAATACGATAATCGAAAAAATAATAACTCTTAATTATGAAACTGAAGCACCGCCATTTCTTTTAAATTTAGAGAGTTAAGACTCCCTATTCAAAAATATTTCAGTACCAATCTGAGAAAGGAGGCTAGTGCATATGTATATATTAATATGTCTTTAAGTAAAATGATAAATATATTTTTATATATTAAGTAAATTTTATTTTATTTGTCCAGAATAGTCTCAAAAATTCAGGTTTTAAAGCCGGTGTTGTCCAGCTTTCATTTTTATCTATCCAAGTTCGTTCTAGAATTGGGACGGCACGATTTCTGACAAATACCAAGTCTGTTATTTTCTGAAAAAACACTGATTTAAAAATCAGAATCTTTATAAATACAAAATTCTGGTTTTTAAAAAAATAGAATTTTTCAGAAAATCAGAAAAGCTAAAAATTATAAAATTTAAAATAATTAAAACAGACATTCCAGAATAAAGCTAATCCCAACCTTTCAGTTTTGGCAAAAAAAAACTAGTAGAAAATTTGGCAAGTCTTGATTGACTCACCATCCAAAAATATTCCGCTATTCAAACTGGCAAGCATGCGTACTTTTCAGACAATTCTAGTAAACCTATGCTAAATCTTTATTACATTTTTATATATTAAGTAAATATAAATCGGAGGTGGGTCGGAATTCCGAATTCAGATGGTTTTTTCTTTATATTTCCGAAATTTTGGAAAAATTTCCGATTTCCGACAATTTTTGAAGCAAATTTCCGACTAAAGATTTTTCCAATATTTTCAAAATTATGCCCGCGGCGCAAAAGTTGGAAGAAATCTAGCTTAAGGACATCCAAAATTCCTATCTTTTGTCGACCACTGTAAATCAGAATTTTTATCACAATATAAAAATAAACAATCAGAATTAGTAAAAACAACAAAACACATTAATAAAAGAAAATACAAAAATCAGAATAAAAATACATAATATATAATAATTTATTTAATAAATACAAGTATTTAATTTAATTTTTAATAAAGCATTTGAGCGAAGAAAAAAATTTAATAAAAAAATTTAATTTATAATTTCCATCTCTCGTTATTCCAACTTGTTGTTTTGGTGCTTTCATTTTCTTTTTGTTGATGGTTTTGATTGTTGCTATTGTTATTTCTGTGTTTTCCAGTAAATAATCTCTGTTGTTGTCTTTGCTTTTCTACTTCAACGGCTATTGGTTTTCTTATATTTGATTCCTTGAAATTTTTTAAATTTATTTATCACGTTGGATCTAGGCTAAGAATACATCTACTAAAAGGCACTGAACAAAATTAATTGTCCAGTGCATTACACGTTGTTTTAGGACAGCGATGGCTTTCTTCCACCGTCCGTGGAATTTTGCTTTTTTCCCTTTCTCCTTTTTAGAACTTTTGTCTTGACCAGGGCTGCACGCGATTTCGGATTGCGTAAATTGCGGGGGTTTTTGCAATTGCGAATTGCGGATTTTCATGGTTTTCACTCAATTTTTCGAAAATACCCTCACAATAAATGGAAAAAATCTGGTTTCTTGATCTTCCAACTTTCCCAAATTTTCGCCTGCGGCGCTGAAAACGGAAGAAATACTTCGATCATGATGATTGGATATCTGGGGATTTGGAGTTTTTTTGAGAGATTTTCTGGAGTGATATTGGGGGATTTCAATGTAGCAAGAGTTATAAAGGTATATCGGTGATTTGATATTTAGGGATCTGGTGGGATATGGGTAATTCGAATAAATTGGTGATCAAAGAGAGTATCATGAAATGAAATTGGTGGGGTATCAGGCATATCAGGTGATTTGAGTAGGGGGGGGGTCCCTCCAGGTTAACCTTCAGAACTCGTTTCCAGGTTCACGGATACGGTTTTTTCAAAATTCTGATCACTAGTACATATTAGAATTGAATTTATAGCGCCTAACATGCCCAAAATTACTTTTTTTTTGTCCATAATAAATTAAAAACAATATTTCTAGAGAAATCTAGTATCTGCTAATAGAGATTTTTTCTTTCTTGAAATCTGTCTTAGTGAGCCAATTTAGCTCACTATCCAAAAATATAAATTCGACTATTAAGAAAATGATTATTTGCTATAAAAATCTTTAAACTTAAATAAAATTATAATTATTATTTTGCATATTGAGTAAAAATATACTTCACACATAGATAAATAACACAAAATGGTCGACCCTTGTTCGAAATTCGTTTCGAACATTGAATAAAGGCTATTTTTATATCTTAAACATGACTAAGATAACTGGATGAAAATTTGATTAAAACCGGTTTCGTTTAACAGAAAACGAGGGGTCATTCGAAAGTGCTTATATGTATGTCATTAGAAAGAGCTGTGCGAGCTGCTGTGTCCAAAATTCTCAAAATTTTTGCCTACGGCGCAAAAAAGTAAGATTTTTGGCTTAAGGATCCTCCAAACGTATTGATATCCTCCTTAATTCATCCAAATCCTCTGATGTCCATAATTTAGCGGTTAAGAAGATATCCAAGGATTTTGAATACATGATCAAAGCCTTGACTTATGTATTTAACCGGAGCTTTAATTCAACTGGTCTCTAAAAATTTCCACTCATTAAAGTTTCGCGCCACTCGCTTTTTAAAATCTGTTTGTCACACACCTGATACAACATGTCAGATGTCAAAAATTCTTTAGAAAGTTAACCAACCTTCTAGCAAAAAATAACATCAACATGCATTCGACAACCTGACTAAATCATCTCAAAAAATAATATAAATAAAACAATAATTGTAATTTTACATATTAAGTAATTTAATAATTTTATATTAAAGTTTGCAATAGCGAGTTGCGGATTGCGAGTTGCGGAATCTTTTTTTCAATTGCGTGCAGTCCTGGTCTTGACTGGACTATTTTCTTGGGGGGTTTTTTTATTTTGGACTTGTAGTGAACTTCCGGTCTCGAGTCAGCCCATTTACAAAAAATTTCCTTACAGAAGAACTTTTGCTGTTTCCATCATTTTCTCCAAAACTAGTCTTTTTCCCCTTTTTACTGACAAATTTGTTGTTATTCTTTCCTCCAGCGATTTGAACGGGTATTTCTGTTGGGTGTTGTTTTGATGGGATTTGTTCTGTTATTTGTCTATCTGGAATGTATAAAGTGCCATCTGGATTGTGACACCTAAAATAATATATAAAATGGAGTTGAGGAGAGGGAAAGGCTTTGGTTCTTGCCCTGATTACGCGTCCAATGGCACATTTACGCATTTAAAGTTTATGCGTCCAATCCCATTTTATGCGTCCAATTACATTTCTAAGTACCCGGTTCTTCATTTTAGTACCAAAAAATCCAAGGGAATAAAGCGATCTTCTCATTCAGAGTTAGGTATGTTACTGATACGGACCATTAGTCTAAAATGAAGACCGTTTACTTAAAAATGTGATTAGACGCATAAAATTTGGTTGGACGCGTAACTTTTCATTGGACGCATAAAGGTGCCATTGAACGCGTAAGCTGGACAAGAGCCAAGGTTTTAGGATAGATCGAGATCCAATACTAATATTTTCAAAAAATCTCGATAACTCCAAATTCGTGAACTAGATCTTGTCTCAGTCTGATTTCTAGTTCTCATTCTCTTATAAATTCTAAAAAAGCTAAAAAAAAGTTTTGAGAACCAATCGCTAGGCAAAGGCTTCTCATCATCCATATCAGCATTTACTACCAAAGAATGAGTTGTATTAACCCTATCTGGACTTGGGACGCGCATAGGAACGAGCACAGAAGAACTATTTGCTTGTAGTAGTTGCTGGTGATTTCTTTCCGTTTGCTCTGTATTATTTATTGAAGTAACCTGAAATTAAGTAAAGTACTACTTATAATAGTGGATTCGACCCAAAATTAGTTCTGTAAGGAAGATTTACCAAGCAGCACGTAATGAACACTTAGTAATTGAAGGGCAAGTAATACAGAGGGTTGCAGGTTCGATCCTACTCGTCGGCTAAACTTTTGCTAAATTCTTACTATTCCAATGAAACTAAACGTGACTTTATCTCTTTAGCTTTGAGATAATACTGGTGCTAAAATATCTTAAAAGTTATTGGATCAATTTAAAAAATGGTAAAGGCCGAGTTGGCGATCATTTTTTTCATTATTTTTCTTTCATTTTTGAGTAAAAATTACCGGGATTTGTGTAATCATAGGCCCTATAATATCCTCAGAAGGGTTTGAAGTTGAGCTTGAAGTTATTTGACTATTTCCAGAACCAGAAATTGTTGAATTATTTGTTCTAAAACTGTTTAATAATCCTCCATCCTTCTCTGCCAACAAAGTAGTTGTTGTGCTTATATTTGATGGAAGGCTTGGAGAAAATTTCGTTACAGCAGTAGAGTTATTATTGGTAGTGTTGGTTGTTTGTTCAGGAATTTCCGAAACATTCAAAGACGATTCTTTAACTTTAAGAATTGATAAAGTAAATTGTTAATAATTAATATTTAAATTTATTTATTCCAATAGTCAGTCATTGTGACCAATTTTTGGAGTAAATTTTAAAAGGCAGGTGGATGACTTTTAAGTAGGGTTGCACGAGGTCGGGGCCTCGTCGATTTTGCAATCTCGGTCTCGGATTGACCGGCTTCGGTCAATAAAATCTTTTGCGGGTATACTAGTACGGCACGTAATACCGACCGATAAAATTTCTAACTTTTCCGTATCGTAATACGTTACCGATGAAAATCTATTGGAATTTATCTGTATTTATCAGTTTTACAGTCGGTAATACTGTACGGACTGTACGGATACTTTTTGTAATATTTTATGAGAATAAATTAGAAAACATTGGCAACTTTCCAAAATTCTCAAAATTTTCTCCCGCGGAACTATCAGGAACTAGGAACTATCACTCTATTAGGTAGATTGTTCTCCCACCATGTGAAGTTGTTCTCAAATTTTGTTCTCAAAAATTCTCAAAATTTTTGCCTTCGGCGCATGAAGGATGCTAAATAAGCTGGATATTTAGTAGTGATTTTTGGGAGAATTCAGGCTTCTTATCCTTTCAGAATTTAAAAATTTTTGCCTGCGGCGCTAATTTAAAAGACAGGGGGTTCTTCAAAAAAGACTCACCTCAGTATCAGACTCCCCTCGGACTCGATCTCGGCTTTTACGTCCTCGGCGATCCTCTGCCTCGGTTTTTTCAAAAAACCTCGACCCCGTGCTACTCTACTTTATGTCAGATAGGAAGATAAAAATTAATTATTAGATAAGTAAAGGATATGGATTTTTATTAAAGAATGAAGGAAACACCATTATTCCCATTGTCAGATTTTTGATGTTGACGATCATGTACAGCATTACGGAAAGAATCTAGCAAATGTCCTCCACCTCCATTAAAAACAGTAAAACGGCGAGTAGATTTGTTACTACTATCATTATTCCCGCTTGTATTGCTGCTAGTTTCTGTTGGATGGACTTGTTGTTTATGTTGGCTAAAAAGAAGGATTGTTATAAGGCAAAAAATTAATTTAAACGTATCAAAAAGTTGTAAGAAAGGTTTCTATGGGTTACAAAGCATTTAGCTGTTACAAGATGAATCTTGAACCATCAAAATTTATGGTACAGGAAATCGGAAATAAATCGGAATTTTGAAATAGTCTGACGAAGACCACATACAGGAATCGGTTCCGAATTCGGGTATACGAAGAAGCTTGAATGTTTGTTCTCCCAAATCACCCTCAATATATTAAACTCACAAAGACGGAATGCGCAAATTCTCCAAATTTTTGAAAAGCGTTCCCTTTGCTATTAACTCCCCAAAACCGGCACAGTGCGAGAAAGCATAGCCAGAACGCAAATCTCGTTGTTTAGAACTCCATCTAGAAGTTCTCCCTCTAGGGGGTAAAGCATGTTGGGGTGCTGCAGGTGTTGAAGGCTTTGCAGTTTTCTCCTCTCCATATAAACGATGCCTTACTCTGAGCCTGTCAGCATAGGAAGGGTGGGCGTCAAACCAGAAAAATCTGTTTCCGAGTGTTGGTAAAAGCAAAATGGCACAAATTAAAGCTTAAAAATTTTTTAATTCGAAAAGATTCCTTTAGAAAATTATTCACCTAAAGAAAGCCAAAATCCTGGAAAAGCTACAGCTCTAGCAAAAACATCGACATTGATAAGGCTAACATAACCATAAAGCCAACGGGTTGGGAGAACTAAAGTAAAAAGATTTTTTGATTTTTCGGAATTTATTAAATACAAGCAGAACTACCTTATTGATACAGTTTTAGGGCAGAAAAAATCCTACCGTATGACGAGGGAATTAGTGGACATTTGTCCTACCGAATTATTGGACATTTGTATCTAATACAATGTGTAAATATTATAGTTGGTCCCTGGCCTCGATTCCATACATGGAATCGATCTCCTTCCCAGATATCCTCGTCCCCCAAAATGTTCTCCTAGACAAGTTGGAGACAAAACTTAGCAAATCTAGAAACTAAGTTCGACTAAAAAGACAAATACTTACCCTGATATATAGTAACAACAACACCAAAATAAACAGCCACAGAACCTAGAACAACAAACCAATTAATCCAAGTCCAATAAGAAGTATCAAAAGCTATCTGCCCATTAACTACCAAAACTAAAGCTGTGAAGGATGTAAAAGCCAAAATTGAGTAGTCATTCATATCACGCCCAGTAACACTAACAGCGTTGTAAAGGGTTCCATATGGGACGAAGAAAAGGACAAGTGAACTAAAGAAAGAAACTTAATAATTAAGTAAGTCCACAGACTCGATTAATTGTAGGTTAGGTAATTTTTAAAGTTTCAAGTTTTGAATCTAGTTGCAATGAATATAAATGGAATCTAGCTTAAAGTTTGCAAACAAAGTTGCAAGTTTTCAACTTTGCAAGATTACGCTTAAAAGTGTTAAATTTCAAGTCTCAAACAAATCTTAAGTTTACAAGTTTGAAGTTAACAAGCAAAAGAAACCTAAGTTTGTAACAATTAAGCTTGTTTGTAAAATTAGGTTTGAACAAGTTCATCAAGCTTGTAGAAACATGTTTAATGTTTTTACAAACATATTTTTAAAAATTTGGAAACAATTAATGTTTTGATACTTTTTGCTTAATAAACATATGTAGGTAACTTGCATACATTAATTAAACTTTAACTAAACTATACCTAATCATTCCATGTATAACAGAATAAATAAATATTCGCATATTAAAGAAAAGATTGAATTGGCCAGGAATGTAAAGACGTGGAAATCTAAGGCTGTATTCATCATTTACGTCTTGATCTAATATTCCCATAGCCAAAACAGGCATAGCCGTAAATAGAAGATTATAGAGGGAAATGAGCACAGGATCATAGACTGTCTGAAGAGAAGAAAAAAATTTTTGAAAAAATTTTAGAAAAATTTTTTTTTGAAAAATACCTGAGCAGAGTATCCAGAAAAGAAAGAATACCAAAAATTAGTAAGTGTATAAGCAAAATTTTTGTAAAAAAAATAACGAAGAAATTTGCACATTCGAAGATAGGACTGTCTTCCATGAACGAGAAGCAATCTTTCTAGATACCGAAATTGACCAATTGAAAAATCTGATGAGAGAACGGCTTGCATTCCTTCATGGCCTATAATGTAAAATTATCAGTTTTGTTATAGCTTGTTCTGATATGGGCTGTCTAAATAAAGACATCCCCTTGAGAGTGATCTCCATGCCATGGGGAGTTATAGCCTTCTTGAGATTCATTAGCGTAATATTAATTATTTCAATTAATTTTAAATAAAAGTAGATTTAAAAACAGTCTATATGATTTCCTAACCCATAGATAATAAGACTACGAAGGCCTAGTTTAATTTTTTCATATTTGTTAAGTGGCATCTGCATAATATTAATTAATTCGATTGATTTTGAGTAAATGGGGATTTAAAATTCCTTGTAAGTAAGATTCTCGTTGTGATTTAAAGGTTTATTTTTGCAAGTCAAGCTTTTATTGCTTGACTAATTGAGATTAAAGAACGCTGAATTTAGTGATTCTAACAATGTCAAGGATAAATTATACACATATATTGAGAGACGAATTAAAAGGATTACTTACGAGAATTTGAATAGAAGCTATTAAGAAAATTATGGTTGTCAAGCCGGCTACATATTATTTTCCCATAAAAAATTATAGATTTACCAGAAATCCCAACACCAATATGAGCAGTTCTAATCATACTAACATCATTAGCGCCATCACCAATTGCCAAAGTAACAGCTTTAATATTTCGCTTGACCAACTCGACTACTTTGGCTTTTTGAAGGGGTGTTACTCGACAACAAATGACTGACTTAAAAAGATTTTTTTTTAATTTTCAAAAAAATTTTTTTCTCCTCACCGTGCAGTTCCTTGCAATTTCCAAAAATATTTTTTCATGTTGTGTCTTTAATGCATGCACCAATGATTCCCCATTAATTACAAGAGCATAACCTCCACTACCTTCTTTTAAATCATCACTGGTGGGCCCGGCCAGAGTGGGCGTTAAATTATTGCCTGGAAGTTCAGATCTTGCAGTCAAAATATTGCTAGTTCCTTAGGTTAAGTGAAAATTAAATTTAATTCTTTTGAATAGAAGCAAGTAAAAGTTTAGCAACGGGCAAGCAACGATGCTGTGACCCGTTGGAAGCAGTGATGGGCAAAGTTCCAGTTCCGGAACTAGTTAGTTCTAGTTCCAGTTCCGGAACTAGAACTACGGAACTAGTAAATGCTGGAACTAGCTTGGAACTGGAACTACGGAACTAGTAAATGCTGGAACTAGCTTGGAACTGGAACTACGGAACTAGTAAATGTCTGGAACTAGCTTTGGAAATAGTTCTGGAACTAGTTCTTGAGGGTATATTTTTGACACAGTTTCTCGAGGAAGTTTACGGGACGACCTTAGAAATTCTCAAAATTTTCGCCTGCGGCGCGGAAAACGTGAATTTTTTGGCCTCTCAATCCTCCAGTTCTCATTAAATCCTCCTATATCACTCAAAATCCTTTTATAACCCAGATATCACCACAAATATCCCCAGATATCCTTTTAAATCCCTTAATCCCTTCAAATCCTCTGATCTCCCCGATATCTATTACGTAAAAATTTTTTGTGAAAATCCCGAAATCCCGCGGGATCCCGCTAAATTTTTGAACGGGATTACAGGATTAATCCCGCGGGATCCTGTCCGTAAGTCTATTAATTCCCCACTCTTGAGATGGGTTGAAACAATAATCCCACTGGGGGATTACTAGAGCAAATACGGTATCCCTTTATTTGTTAAAATTGAAAATCTTTTCATATTCAAAAAATTTTAAAAGTTGGAACTAGAACTAGCTTGGAACTAGTTCCAGAACTGGAACTGGAACTAAGAAAATTAAAAACCTAGTTCTGGAACTGGAACTAGTTCCAGAGAAATTTTGGAACTTTCCCATCACTGGTTGGAAGTTATTTTAAACACTCGCTTGGTAAGCGTATTAACTTCTAGCCAGCAGGATCTCTCATCTTCCTTACATTACCGTATCTAATCTTGGGAAGGTCTGTCTTCAAAGCTATACTCTGAGCTAAAGGTTCCTATTCCACTATTCACGTGATTTTTCCAATCGAAACCTAATGCCTAAATTTTTTAAAATTACAGGCCTTTTTCCAATTTCCCTAATTTTCTAATTTTATAAAGGCTTGAGGATATATGATGATCAAATTTTCGTGCACGCCTGCCAGGGTTCCCGAAATTGGGCACATATTTTTCGCAGCGGCAGGATCACTGATGTTTGCCTATCAACCCAGAAGGTCAATAAAGGTAATTAATTCATTAATTTCTTTAAAAAATCCTCGCAAACAAACCATTAATTCCCAATCCTTCTTCATGCCTTAAACTGGCAGGGAATATAGTTGTCATTTCTGTAGGTCTACGACTTTGTTGTCTATCAGTCGTTGGGGAAGTAATTATTGGGGAGATTGGATTTTGTGGTAATTCTGTTGGAGATGGGGAAAGTTCTCTAATTGGAGTTCTTGGAGGTAAATAGAAGCTGCTGACACCAACAACTGTCTAAAATTAAAATTTTTTAAAATTAAATTTAAAAAATAATTTTTTAGTAAAGCAAAAGTAAGGTGAAAAGCACAACACAATTAAATTTAAAAAATTAATTAGAAAAAGCAGAATTAGTCTATTACGAGGATATATTAATTTAGAGGGTTAGAGTTGAAAGCTTTCGTTAGTAATTAATTTATTTCAAGGTGAGTGATGGTTAGACATTGATACATAGTTAAACAAGCATATTATTGGAAAATCTCTGTCTTAAAATCTCCAACCAAGGTTATCATATCCAGATCTAAACAAGCAGGATATCGTAAGGACCCAACTTGGAGACCAAATTGGAAAAGATTTCCTCACATCCTATTAAAAAACGATAAGTCAGTGGTGAGATTGTTAAATGAATGACTAGAGCTCTCAGAATAAGGGCCTTAAAACTTTTTTACTTTCTACAAAATACATATTCTATCAGTTGAAAATTGGGAGTCTTAATTGACTCTCCATCCAAAAATATCCGAATCAGGAGAAGTTCCCATACTCCACTAAATTTCAGTAAACCTAAGTGAAATAATTATTACATTTCTATATATTAAGTACATATTAATTCAGTGTATCTAAATTCCCCAAGGAGGTGATATCCGCTCATAAAGAAATCTTGTTTCCTTCATTTTACAATTCCCTGACGGGTGTTATAAGACAGATAGAGATTTTACTTTTAACTATATAAATTTTACACAACACCTCTACATCAACATTGTTATCCTTTAATATCTCTTCATTATCTCCTCCATCCAAAAATATAATAGTCTTCCCCTCCTCTTTTGAATTCTCCCCTTCTTCCTCTTCTTCAGTAATCCACTTAAACTGCCTTATTTCTTCGTCAAAAGCAAACTTTTTAAGAAAAAGTTTAGAACAATGTTCTTTCTCTTGTTCATCAAAAACATTGTTTACTTGCTGCGATTTTCTACTGTTTCTCATTTGTTTTAATTTCCTCTTCCTTCTCTCATTTTCTTCTAAAACTTGTTTTTCTTGTTCTATAAGCTCCGCAACTTCGCATTGTTCCAACAAGGCAATTTGTTGGGCAATATAATTCTGAACATTGTCAAAACATTCATCCGAACATTTGTTCTCTTCTTCTCCCACAGTCTCTACAACACTCTCGCATGTTTTTCCGGAATGTTTTTCCGGGTCGTCATTTCCTCTATTTTTCTGCCTATTCTTTTTCTCTGTCTGTTTAGACAACAATGTTTCCTTTTCTTTAAGTTTCCCAACATTTAAATGGCCGTTCTCGTTTGCTACAAAAACCAAGTTGGAAGAGTAAAATGTTGGTAATGTTGTTTGTTTTATGTTGTTGTAAAATGTTGTCAATTGCTAAATTTTCCTACGACAGGAATGTTTATGGAAAGGGTAAAAAATAAAAAATTTTTTTTGAATTTTTGGGTAAAAATTTTCAAAAAAAGGGAAAAATTCAAAAATATTAAAAATGTAAGTAAAATGATTTTTAAAAAATGTTAAATTGATTGAATTTTCTAAAAAAACTTTTTTTAATACAATCGGAGCTCACTATAAGAAACACACTTGGGGCTGAAATATGCGATCCTCATATGATGAGGGATAGCTTAAGTTGTGAGTATTTTTAGAGGATAGCAGAGTGGCACCAGAGGAATATTTGAAAAATTATAGAGATATAAGGGAATATCAAGGGAATAACAGAGGTATTACTGAGATATCAGAGGGACATCTGGGAGATTAGAGGGGGATATCAAAGGAATATAGGAGTCTCCTATAATGAGTTTATTATGCTATAAATTTCCACAACACACTTGAAAGTAGGAAAACATTAAATTAAAAAAACCCACTTGTGGCACTTTAGCATTTTGCATACGCCTTATAGTATCCTTCAATTGAACTTCAACTTCCTTTTCATCCTTGCCGTCGATAATGGAAACTTCACGCATATATTCGGTTAATAATCCACAAGAAAAGGCTATATTGATGGCTGTTTCCTTTAAATAAACTAAATTTTTGGAATATTCTGGAGGCCGTCTATATACTTTAAGTACGTGTTCCAAGTATATAGGAAAGTAAATGACGAGTTATGAAGCTTATATGTACTACTAGAGATAAGTTTTTGTGGTTATACGACACTTGGGGACGGACTTTTGCGGACCGACATTTGAGGATTGACATTTGAGGATTGCGGACCGACATTTGAGGACCGACACTTGAGGATCGAATTTGAGGATTGAGGACCGACATTTGGGGACCGACTTTTGAGGACCGACATTTGAGGATTGCCATTTGAGTAAAAGAATATTAGTATCTTAAAAAAGAAATTATCACAAATTATGTACTACTGGGAAGTTGTTCACAAGCGGGGGATGTTGTTCCGTCAATCTCCGTTGCGGGGAAGACGGAATTTGTTCCGTCAACGGGGAAGGTTATCTCCGTATGAAATAACCTCCCTCGTCGTTTAACAACATCCCCCGTTGAAGGGCCAACTTCCCCCGTTGACGTGACAACATCCCCCGTCATTGGAACAACATTCTCACGTCGTAGGAACATTATTAAGGAACATTAACATTGGAACATTATCCCCCGTTGCTGGAACAAAATCCCCAGTCGTTGGAACAACATCCCCCGCTTGTGGAACAACTTTCCCCGTTGTTTTAACAACATCCCACGTTTTCGGAACAACATCCCCCGTCGTTTGAACAACATCCCCCGCCGACAAAAAAACTTCCCCCGCTTGTGGAACAACTTCCCAGTAGTACATAATTTGTGATAATTTCTATTTTAAGATACCAATATTCTTTTACTCAAATGGCAATCCTCAAATGTCGGTCCTCAAAAGTCGGTCCCCAAATGTCGGTCCTCAATCCTCAAATTCGATCCTCAAGTGTCGGTCCTCAAATGTCGGTCCGCAATCCTCAAATGTCAATCCTCAAATGTCGGTCCGCAAAAGTCCGTCCCCAAGTGTCGCACCACGGTTTTTGTTATGGTATATTGATGAGACCGTTCAGTTTCAGTGTCTATTAGAGCCCTGTTATTTTTCGGTATTTAGTATTCAGTATCGTATTACGATACAAAGAAATAAAATACCACATTACCGATCAAAAAATTTTTAAAGTTTTATTTTATTCACTTCTATATAATGGATATTTTATTCTCTCCTATATTCTCAGTATATGATTCACCTCATATACAGAAGAAAGTCACCCCAAAGCATAGAATTTACAAATTTGACGATAATTTGGCGAGTACTAATGTCTCACCACCCAAAAATACACTTATTTTACGCTCATTTATCCAAATATTAATGAAATTCCAATAAACTTATGTAAATTTAATTATTGCACTTTTATATATTAAGTAAATTTTATATATAGCTAGCAACTGGTTATCACTACTTTGGGGTTATAAAAGGGAGTTAACCTGTTAAAATCCCAATTACCGTTTTATCCCCAGTCAGAACCCATAATTTAATATTTGCATCAGCCAAAGCTGCAATTGTTTGTGGCACTCCATCCTGTAATTTATCTTCGATAGCTGTAGCACCCAGCAAAATCATGTCACATTCCATTTCCTCATATAGAGCATCCACTCTTTTATCTTTATTTTCCAAGTCTATAAGAGCTTCGTGCAAACGCTCCTTTAAATTAAAAAATTTGGAAATTTTTTTGAGAATTTTTTGTAAAAATTTATTTTTAAATATAGATATTTTTCCGCACAAAAGTTTTGAAAATTTGGCAAATCTATTAATTCACCATACAAAAATAAATACTATTCGCTACAAAAAAAGTCTACTTAAATTACCGTATTTCTTCTAATAGTGCGACTCCTTCTATTAGACCGACCCCTTCTATTAAACCGACCCCCTTACTTCCAGCGTTAGTGTTGTGTTCCAGCGATAATTAGTGTAAGATTGAGTAAAAAGCGGGACATTTAAACACCCTTGACTTAAAACAAGTTTTATTGAGGGACACCAAGAAAGACATCGTTGGATTTGGCGTGATATCGAAAGATATAAGGGGATTTTAAGCGATTCTTAATGCCTTCTGACCTTTCCTCTTATTTTCCAAGATTGGTTAATGAAAGAGGAATGAGGAAACTTTTAACCTCACAAATAGGGTTGTCGGTTTCACCAAATTCTTCGGTTAACGAAACCGAACCGAAACAGAAAAAATCTTCGGTTTTTCGGTTTGGTTCGGTTTGAAACTGACAACCCTATTCACAAACTTTATGCTTCAAAAATGACAGTTCATGTGGAGGATGACATGATTAATCAATCTTGGAAAAGGAGAAAGGAAAAAGGATCTTATTTTCCAAGATTAGTTAATGAAAGATCATTTTTATCCTGAATAGGAGATAAATAGATAAATCTGACTCTAATAAGAAAAATGAAGGAGATTCTGCCACTCCAAAATATTGAAACTTTGATCAACTATAACTTTCGATTTGGAGTGTCAGGGCCAAAAAACAAAAATTGGCAATAGGTTATCGACCCTGCTCTACAAGATGGTTCAAAGAATGTGTAGGTTCCCTTATAGGTAAGATCTAAACGAAATAATAAGAGGGTACCAGGTGGCTCAGTTCATTAAGCTTCAAGGAGTTACTAAAATTTTTGAAGAGATTGATCTTGATAAGGATGCAGAAAATGGAATTGAAAGTGATAATTCTATTGAATATCTTTCTTTGATATTATGTTCTGGTTTAATATTTGTTCCAGTTATATTTTAAAAACCCTAGAGGAAGGTTGAAAAATAAACCTACTCCCTCTATTAGACCGACCCCTTCTAATAAACCGACCCTCTAGAGGATGGTTGAAAAATAAACCGACCGGTCGCACTATTAGAATAAATACGGTAAATCCCAATAAACCTAAGTAAACTAATTATTGCATTCTTATATATTAAGTAAATTGTACATTAAATAAATTATTCAAAAAAATTTTTTTGAAAAATTTTCAAAAATTTTTCAAAAGATCAAAAAAACTCTAACCAGCCATTTTTCACAATATTCCCCATCAACAATTTTATACGCCACACAAAGTGTTCTTAAACCATCAGTTGCAAATTTGTCCAAATGTTGGAGTGTTGCTTGACGTAATAATTGGCTTGTATCTTTCTCGCTAAGCCTTTCCATTATCATTGTATCAGCTCCTTTGCAATAAAGTCTAATTTGATTATTTGGTGTTCGAACAAGTACAGACATGCGTTTTCGAACATTGTCAAAATCCAGGATGTGTAAGGCGTCGTAGGTCTGAAATTGGAAAGGTTGGGATGATATAGGAGTGTAAAGCAGGCGAGGGCTTACAGAATGAGGTCAGGCGGGATGGTTGCGAGATTAACAAAAGGTCCAAGGATTAAGTCATATCAAACTCTAATCCAAACTATCATCAGAAAATCTGGAGAGTCTTGAATGACACCCCCATCCAAAAATATCTCCTACAAATCTCAAAACAACAAATTTTATTTCAATTAGCTTAGCTAATTGTAAGATAATTAAATTATTACATTTTAATATATTAAGTAAATTTCTTTTATAATTCAAAAATTTATTTTTTCCTTTTTTCTCATAAATTCTGTTTTTATTATCATAAAACCCATCAAAAAGATATAATTTTGAAAAAAAATTTACAAATTTTCTTTCAAAAAATTCAAATGACCCCAACCAGTCGTTCATACTTTGACAGTTAAACGTCCATGACCACCATAAAGCTAGAAAATTTGGAGTGGCCCTTTGACCCTCCATCCAAAAATAAAACATTTATTGGAGCCTAATTACTCATCTTTTGTTAAATTAAAATAGAATTAAATAAAACAATTAGTGAATTCCTATATATTATGCAGATTCTCTTCTAATCCACAAAATTGTTTTCCTTGTTTCCTATGTTTTTTATTTTATTCTCATAAGATTTTTCAAAAAACTAATTGGTGAGAATAAATTATAGTAGTAATTTTCTTTAGAATAAGTTATTATTATTTTAGGAATGTCATGGAATCAGACCCCAACTTTGCAACACCATGAAAAAGCCAAGATTTTTACTTCCCGCAACTCAGCATTTTGGGGCAAAAACTTCATTAAAAACATTATAAAAAATTACTTCAGTTCGCCCATTAACTTCCAACGTTATAGTTTGAGGTGTTCTCCTTCTAAAAACAAATCCAAAGTTGCGAGCTGCAGAAGTAAGGGCTGCCTCATCCGGACTTTGGGCTTGGTATTCAAGTACATCTCCTTTACCTTCAGGCATTACAGTATGACAAATGGCTAGTAAACGCCAAAATTCTTGTACCTAATAATTATTTGGGTAATAGTTCGGTTCGTACACACAATAAGTTATTATTACTCGACGGGTTCTATAACCTAAGACTTACAGATCATTTTTAATACTTTTAGGAAGGAAAAAGGGGCAGGGGGGGGGGGGGGTACGAACCGAACTATTACCATTATTTGTGATAAAATTGATTTTTTAAGGGTTGTTGTTAGTCAACCCGCAAAAGATTTCATTATGGTATAGCCAATAAATCATGTCTGGACAATCCATCAGTGAAAGGATCCTTCAAATTTACCGCTACCCAACGTTTATTTTTGTGGAAAATAAAGAGATATCGAAGGATTTGGGAGATCAAGAGGGGCATTGGGGATTTGACAGAATTAAGGGCATTTGGTGGGCTTGGGGGTTAGTAAATCGTAGTCTTGAAGAAGAGCTTTCCTGGCCAACACAATTTATTTCCCCCAGGCGAGTAAAGAAAATTTAAAATCATTCCTCTATTTGATAGATAAATAGAACACTCGCTAATTTACCTCCTTCAACCCGTCCACAGTATCTATAAGCAAAGTTTTGTCATAAAATTTAAAATTCTTTTCGTGCCACCGATTAAAAGAAAAGTCAATTCCTGTAAGTGTATTTTCATCAATATTTTCAATAACATCTCCCCTTTCATTTCGAAAGTCGCCGTAGCTGCGTCCATTTATTGAACATTTTTTGAAAACCTTTGAGCAAAAAATTTTTTCTTGAAAATTTTCTACCCCCAACCCTCCCTCCTTGAAAAAATTTTTTTTGAAAATTTCTTCCCACCTCCCCAGAATTTTTTTTTTTTTCTCCCCCCCCCCCCCCCCCCCCCAAATTTCTTGTTCATTACCATAACGTTCTGAGTCAAAGTCCCTGTTTTATCACTAAAAACATATTGAACTTGTCCCAATTCTTCATTTAAAGTACTCGTTCTAGCATTTGCTGGTGTGTCAGTTTTTGGGTCATACATTTTTAAATCGCTATTAATAAACTTAGAATGCGCTAGACGAATCATTTCAACACTGAAAAATATTTTGTTCTGATTTATAATTCTGATTTTTGGTTCCGATTTTAATTCGCTTTTTTAATTCTGATTAAATTCTGATTTTTAATTCTGATTCTTATTCTGATTTTTAAAATTCTGGTTTTTGTTCTGATTTTAAATTCTGATTAAATTCTGATTTTTAATTCTGATTCTTGTTTCTTATTTTTTGATTTATTTCTGATTTTAAAACTGATTTTTAAAATTCTGAAATTTTAATTCTGAGATCTTACCTGATATATAGAGATATAGGCACAACAGTATTTAACAAAATAATATAAGAGAAAAATTGTAAAGCAACAATAAACAAAACTTGGGAGGGGGCAATAGCCCTTTCCTCTGCACCAGAATCTTCCCCCAAAAAAGAAGTAACTCCTTGCACAACAGGTAATTGAACTGTCGTTAAATTCTTTATTCGAGGAACAATTTCATCCCAAGGCAGAAATACACGAAAATGTCTGCCCACAATTTGTTCCCAAAAACCAGTCATTAAAGTACAAATTAAAGTGCAAACAAAGAGAAACAGAACAATCTAAAAACATTATGAAAATCAGAATTATTTTTGTGTTTCTATCCTGTTTTTATTTTAAATGTTTGGGGGGTTATTATTGTTCAGAATATTTAGCCAAAACATCATAGATAAAAATCAGAATTAAATTTAAACAAAATCAGAATAAATAATAGGAAAACAAAATCAGAATAATTATAGTTGTTAATTTTGGTAATGTTTGAATTTAATTCTGATTCTTCTACTAATTTATGAGTGTTTTATTTAAAATATTCTGATTCAGTATTTTAATATTTAATTCTGGTTTGTTTAGATGTTGTTCTGATCTATTTCTGAGTGTTTTAATTAAATATTCTAATTTATTTTTTATCTGTATTTGTTCAAATTTAATTCTGATTTTTATTTCGTTTTTGTTTTGTTCAGATTTTGTTCTGATTTATTGTTCTATGTTTATTTTCCTATGTTTTAATGTTTATTTTTAATTCTGATTTTTTTAAATTATAACTCACCCCAAGTATCAGAATATTTAAGAATTTATCCAAACTAGTTCTCTTTAAAGGCGATTCTCCACTGTTTTGCATTAATTTAGTATCAGCACCAGCAAATACAACAACTCCATAACAAAATCGAGTATTTCTTAAACAACATCCACGTAACAACATATTATTGTTATCTAAATTGTATTTTCGTCCTAACCATTCAAGTCTGCCATTAAATTGGTCTAATCGGTTGTTGGGTGGTTCACAGACTATTAAACCTGAAAAGAATATTTTTTGAATGAGAAAAATATTTTAAATAAATTTATATAAATTTCCAAGAAATTAATATGCCTAATAGAGATTTTTGTTTTTCTGAACTAGAGTAGCAGCTGCAAAAACATAAATAAAAATCAGAACTAAATTTGAACAGAACCAGAATTAATTATAGGAAATCAAAATCAGAATATTTATAGTTTTGGTTAATTTTCTTAATGTTTAGATTTAATTCTGATTTTTTTTTATTTGTAAATTTATTTCCAAAGTCAAGAGGGAATTAGGTACTTTAAAAGATTATTTTACTCCAAATTAAAAAATTCTGTTGGTCTTAAGCTTTTTTACTAATTTACTACTTGAGTTTTCTTCTCTACTTAATATGAAAAAATTCAATTTATTTATTATACATATAAAGATTTATCTTTTAGTTTACGTTGTCTTGTGGCGGTGCCCCCGCAGAATTTTTGGGATTGGGGACTGCGCTTCAGTCCCCTACAAAGAATTTTAAAAGCAGTACTCTACCGGTATAATTGGCATTGTTACGTCTTTAAACTTGACTAAATTTTCCTTAATCAGACCTATTCTTAATCCACACTTAAAGGTGGGATTGCTAATCAAACATAGTCTATAAAATTGTTCTCCCTTAAAAACATTTTTAAGAATTTCTCACCATCAAATTCATATATTTTATCAATTATGTCACCCATTTCAGTTGTACAGGGCAACGCCATTCTTGTCTTTAGATTAGTTTCGCCATCTAATTCCGCTGTTTCAATATAACAAATGCCTGAATCTGATGTGGATAACTAAGAAAAAAAAATTTTTTTTTTAATTTTCCCCCAGAATTTTCAATTTACCAATAAAAGGTCAGCAGCAATAAAATCCCCACTTTCCATACGGACAATATCACCAACTTTTACATTCATCCATTCTTCTTCACAAATATCAATCTTTCCCCTTTTTGTGTTATAACGTAGAACATAAGCTACCCTTTGATTTACTATACGGTCGTTACGATGTCTTTGCTTTAAATAAATTAATTTAAAAAATTTTTCTGGGTTTCTTTTTTTTTGTTTTGCTCATCATCCCCTTCCAAGAATTTTTGCATTTATGGAATGTGATATTAGGGTTATCGGTCCTTGGAAGAATCCTCAGATATCCTGAACCGAATAGAAAAACTGAACTGAAAAATCCTCGGTTTCTAGGTCCGATTTGGATTCAAACTGGCAATCCTATGTAATATAATTGAAGTTTTAATCTTAGAAAAAACCTTTTTTGATTACTGTTGGCAGGAACTGACTAAACGACGATACCTTCTATTTATCTTATTTAAGATAGATTGGTCTAATTTTCCATCTCCAAAAGAGTTGGTCCAACTCCTTGTTAAACTTCTCTTCTACTCCCCTAAAGCAAATTCTCAAATTAGATTGAGATTACACATCCTGGGAAATTTCCGGTTACCGGTATTCGTACCAAAAATCCAGCTATCGCCAAATTTATTTTCGGACCAGGATCAGACAACTCAAAGCCCAAATTTTTAATAAAAAAATTTTATCAAGTAAAAAATACCAAATCATCGTAACCATCTTTAATGGCACTACAAAGAAGCACAAAGCTAAGAGGCACTAAAGTATATACCCAATTTACAGAACTTATTTGAGGAATGCATTGAAGACATAACAAAACAAGAAAATAAAAATTGGCAATTCGGGTAAATTGTTGAAATAAATTGACTGGGACAAAAGTGAGCAGTGAATATTTGGATGTTTTGATAAAATTGTCCTTTAAAAAATTTTGGAAGAAAATTAATTTTAATTTATTTAAAAATTCCAAGTGTGGGAAGGAATAAGGACTGAGTAGAATTTTAATGAAATTGAGGAATGTTTGAAAATCTTAGAAAAATACTATAAGGAAGGGGAAGTAGGGAAAATCCTGGGGAATTTTTATACATATATACCGTATTTTTCCCTATAGAAGCGCACGTCCCATTTGAAGCGCACGTTTCAATAAAAGAGCAGTCTACGAGGAGGTTGAAAAATAGAAGCGCATGCGCATCTATTGTGAAAAATACGGTATATATGTTTAGTTACTTTTTTGGATCAGCTACTTTTTGGACCCGGCTTGGCAATTCGGGTAAATTGTTGGAATAAATTGACTGGATAAATTGACTATTTCTCAAATTTGTAAAATTCTGTCTGTAAAATTCTGTCTTTGAATAAGTTTTTTTTAAATTTACAGATCGATTTTTCTTCTCTAATTAATATGTAAAAATTCAATTGTTTATTTTATAAAAATTTAACTTTGCGTTTGAAAACCACTCATTTTCCCTATGGCAAATTTTTGGAAAGGGGGATTGCGCTTCAGTCCCCTATAAAGAGTTGTATGTAGTGGATTTTATGGCATAAATGACTTTAAGTGGGTTTTGTTCGACAAATTTATAAATTCTGAGTTAACAATTTGTTCAAATTTAATTTACCGCATATTTAAATTGAGCATTAAATTCCCTGTCGTTTGCTTTAACAATTCTTTGCTCTTCTTTCCTTCCTTTTTTCGTATTTTCCTTAACAGGATCAGCGCTGCTTGACTCTAATTTCTGCTTGGGAATCATTGCTTTTATACACAACTTGAGCAATTTAAACGGATGTGTTTTGGCTAAAATTTAAAAAATACAAGTTTATTGGATAAAATACAAAGAAATTATGTGTGGTTATTTAATTCTGAAACACAAGAAAAATCAGAATTTAGTTTGTGTTTTTAAACAAAAATCAGAATTAAAATAAAACAAAATATAAACAGAATTTCTGTTCTGCTAGGTGTGCTTATATGTTTATGAAAAATCAGAATTAAAATTTTAACAAAAAATTCTGAAACACAAACGAGAATCAGAATTTGTGTTTTAAATAAAAATCAGAATTTCTATTCACAAACAATCAGAATTTTTTTGTATTTTTCTTTTATTAAAAACCAGAATATTAAAGGAAAATACAAACTTTTTTCTTTTTCCAAGTTTCCTGTAGCAACAAATTCTGGTGTTGCAAATTTATTATTTAATTTATTTAAATCAGAATTATTTGTGTTTTCTTTATTTTTGCTATTAAATTCTTCGTCAATTAAATTCTGTAAAATTAATTTAATTTTTAAAAAAAAAATTAAAAAAAAATATTTTTTTACTTTTTCCTTAATATCACAGCTATTTTCGACATTATTTTTATTTTTTAATTTTTCTTCTTCTTTTATTTGACCGAACGTGATTTCACCAGCAGAAGAACAAGATGACGATTTTAATGATGACTCTTCTTCTTGTTTTAAAATTTCTTCTTCTTTTTCCTGTTCTTTCACCTCTTTTGGTGAATAATTTGATAAATTAGGGAGTGAAGGGGTTGACGCAGATGAATGTCGTTTGTCGGATTCTGATGGCTCTGTTTTTAAAATAAAATTAATTAATCATTAACTAATTAAAAGAGTGTGTGTGTGTGTTTCCGGAAAATAATTGTATTTTCTTTTCTGATTTATTTGTATAAAAATAAACTTGGAGAGAAAATACATGTTAATTAATAAGGTATTTTATTGTTTCAGAAAGTGTTTGTATTTTTTGTATTTTTGTATTTTTTTTGTGTTTTTCCAATTAATAAAATAAACTTGGAAAAAATACATAATTAATTAATGTGTTTATTTAAAGTTTTGTATTTTTCCTCCTTAACAATAAACTTAGCGAAAATACATAGTAAATACATAATAAACTAAGAAATTAATGACGAAAAAAATATAAAAAAAATTTTTAAAGATATTTTAAATTTTAAAAAATTAAAAAAATATTTAAAACAAATGTTTGCTTTCAATATTAAAATTTTTCCTTGTCAAAAAATAATCATGGAAATGAGTCAAAGGATCATGCGGTAAAAAAGAGAAAATAGTAAATAAATGAAACTAGTAAATGAATCATTTTTACAAAATTTATATTTATTTTCTGGATTAATTTTTAAATGATTCAAATAAAAAAATTTTTCTGTTACAAAATTCAATTTTTGAATTAACACAAGTTTTGTTAGAAAAAGTTTATTTTGCGTGTTTTTATTTCCGGAAAAGTATTTTTGTGTTTTTTCAAGTTTATTTGTTTTTAAAATAAACTTGAAGAAAATACAAAAACAAATAAATATGTATTTATTAATCAGAATTTATTTTAAACAGAATTTCTGTTTTGCTTGCTGTGCTTGTGTTTTTATTAAAAATCAGAATTTTTAATTTTAATAAAGAATTCTGAAAAACTAGTTAGAATTTATTTTGTGTTTTAAGCAATAAATGTTTGTATTTTTCCTATAAGAAAAGCACAGTTGGCGAAACACATAAATAATTAATTTAAGAGATTATTAATTAAACTACTAAAATCAACGAAAAAAATTTTTTATAAATAAATATGAATGAAAAATTGTAGCAATAAATAATAAATTTGAAACATTATATTTTATTACTATTGTTATTAATTTTCGAATAAACATTAATTTTTTTTTATTTTCGCATTTGCAGCATTTAATGTTGCCGCTTATCGCATTGATTTTGTGTTTATTTTCTGTAAAAATGCATGGTTATTTTGTTTGATTTTTGGAGATGATTTGCATTTGGATAGATTTGACTATTGTTTGGTAAAGGAATTATTAATAACGATTTTTTGGAAAAATATTTTAAAAAAGCTAAAAAAAGCTTTTTTTTAAAAAAAAAGCTTGCTTAAAAAATGTATTTTGTTTGTGAAAATACAAATGTTTTTGAGTTTGCAAAACGAGTAAAACTTGTTTGAGAAAAAACATTAAAACATAAAAACAAGTTTATTTAAAATTCTGATTTTTAATTTTTGTGTTTTTATGTTTCTGATGTTTTTGTGGAAGTTTTTGAGTTGTTAAAATAAATCAGAATTTATGTGTGTCTTGCAACATAAAAAACAACATTGTTTTTATGTTTTTCTTGTGTTTTTGTGTTTTCGGAAAAATACAAAAATATCAGAAAAATACAGAAAATAAACTTTAACTCAAAAACACAAATAATTTCTGATTTGTATTTTTTCTCTCAACTAAAAATACAATAAAATACAAATCAGAATTAAATAATAAATGGCACGGGGGAGTTTTTGTAGGTGACAAAGAGAGAGAGAATTGAGCGTAATCGATGCTTCGCCACCTCTCCAATAAATTTCTGCCACATCACAAAAAAATATTTTGTAACGGCAGACGTTCGCTCTTCACAGTTCAGCGAACGGTTTTAAATAAACAACAAAAAATAGAAAAAAAATAAAACGAGAGTAATCAATTTGTGTGCTTTTCCTGACTCTTTTTCCTCACAAAAAAATTTTTTTTGAATATTTAAAAAATTTTTTTAATAAAAATTATTTAAATATTAAAATTTAATAAGAAATCGTTGCCGGGTAAAAATAAAAAAAATCAAAAAAAATTTTTTAATTTAAAAGATTTTTTGTTTTAAATTTGCGGGTATTGAATTTTATTTCATTTTTAAATTTAACTTTTTTTTATTTGAACTATTAAAATTAAAGACAAACACATTTCCTTGTTGTGATCGTTTAAAACCGGTTTTTGTATTTTTTTAGTACGCAACTTTTAACCTTCTTTTGATGTTGAGTTATCCCGATATTTTTAACCACAACTTTTTTATTTCCGAACCGATCTTAATGATTTTTATATCATTTTAAAGCTCTAATTGTGTGGATTATTTTTTCTATCAGGATTATTAAGATTAAATAATTTGTTAAAAAGTTATAGCCTTTTAAGTGCGCGAAATTGTGATTTTTGGTCGTTATCTGGCTTTAACTTTTTATCAAATAATCTGATAAAATCAATCCTATTAAGTATAATAATCCACTCTTCAAGAGCTTTCGATTGGTATGAAAATTGTTCAAATCGGTTGGAAATGAAAAAAGATATGCTTCAGCGAAGACACTCCAATGGTTCTTGCTTAGGAGCCGTGTTTAGTCCGTAATTTCAAATATTTTTATTTTAAAATCCGTCGAAAATTTCTTGTTTATTTTAATATTTAAACAAACAAAAAATTAAAGAGAAACAGAAAAATAAAAGAAAATAAATATACAAAAATATAAGCCGAGAAGAGGGTTAAAAATTCAAAATTATAATAGACAACCATGCGATCTCCTCTCTTCTCCTCTATTTACTTTTGGATTAGCTATTGAAAGAATGACAAAAAGAAAAAATGAAAAAAAATTTTTTTTGATTTATTTTTAAAACAATAATAATGAAAATTGAGAATATTAAATGGAAAAATAAAAAAAAATTAATTTCATGTACTTAAGGAATTTTTTAAATTTTATTTTTGAATAAATTGAATAGAGAAAAGCTTCAATTTTATAAAATATTGAAGAGAATTAAATAAAAAAATAAAAAAAATTTTATATGTAAAATTATAAAAACATACCCATTAAAATTAAAGTGCTTCTGGTGACATTTAATTAATTAGAAATACTTGGAAACAATTAAAAAAATTTTTGTAACTTTTTAAAAATTCTTTAAATTTAAAGTTAATCAGACATTTGGTCCCAATATGTGTGTAGGAAATGATAAGGGGTTTGGAACTCGGAAACTATTCAGGAATCATAGCTAAATTTAGAATGAAAAGTTAGAAGCCTAGTTGAGTTTCGATTTTGGAAGTCCCTTTGTTCCAATTAGAGGGCCTTAGTCAGTAAACGACTTAAGAAATTTTAGAGACATCGACTTCACAAATCTTATTTGAACTGAGTTATCTGAACTGATCTATGATTTTGCCATTTGATGAATTTTTGTTCCTCCTAACTTCCTCTTAAGATTTTGTTCCTCTTAACTTTTAAAGTATGTATATCGCTGCACTCCCTACAAAAGCTAAAAATTTTTTCTTTAAATCCAATAAGTAAAACTCATTAAATATTCGACTATTTCAAGTTATAGTCACTTTTTTATTTAAAAAGGAAGAGGAATTTTGAAATTTAACAAGAAAATTAATGAGAAAAAACTAAAAATAAAACAACAAAGTAAGCAAGTAAAAGTTTTTTCTGTCATTTAAAGAAAAGAATCACCTCAAGGCTTGTTTAAAAGTTTTTCTTTTTTGTTGTCAACTCAAAAATGTTCTCGACGTTGTCCAAGGCAACCGAACAAAGAAATCTAATATAAATTTGTGAACGGCTATATTAATAGAATTATTTCAGAAAAAATTGAGAAGAAAATACAAACAAAATAAAAGTAAGAAAAATTGAGTTTTGAAGAAAATAAAAAAAATTTTTTTTATTCAAATTAAATTTAGAATCATGCACAAATATCAAAAGAGATAAAACGTTCAGCATTTTGAATGTGTCTCAATAAGACCTAAAAATGGAACATTAGGGAGATTCTACTCCCTATTCAAAAATTTAATCAGAACAATGGCCGAAATGACAATATTATAGGTTTTTGATGATTAAACCTCTTGATCCCTCTAAATCCTCTGATATCCTTCATAATCCCCCTTGATTTAAAAAATTTTTTCCCCAATTTTGCGTTCTTGCGTTTTGTGTCTTGCGTCATTTGCGTTAAATTTTGGCCTTGCGTTTGTCTCTTGCGCCCATCCCTGGTGATTTGGAGGTTTCATGGATTCTGAGGGATATCGGTGTATTTCGAGATGTATCAATGGACCCGACCGAAAATATAAATTTTTTGCAAAATATAAATTTTTCAAAGTAGCTATCGCAAACTTTAAACTAAAAATTTAAATCAGAATTAAATTGGTAAAACAAAAAAAGCATTTAACAAGAGAAAAATCAGAATTAAAAGAAATACAATTCAGAATAATAGAAAATATCTTCAAAAATTGGGTTTTAAAATTTCGGATATAAATAAGATTTTAATATTAATTACCTTAAAAATTAGAATTTCGAAATTTATATCGTAAATATGTTGCAAACATTAGAGAAATCTTTGATAAAAATAATCGGATAAATATTCAATATATCACGAGTTTGGACGCGCTTTTTTATAAGAGTGCAAACTCGTGTTTTATTGATAAACATATATGTTGCCGACAAATTTAAAAATTTTATTGAAATCAACGCGTAGATGATTTAAGCATTAACTCTAAATGAAAATTGTGTGTGTGCACATACAATCGAATTTCTCCACTCGGGACCGAGTTATAATGATTTGAAAATAAAATGTCGTGTGATGAAGAGATTGCGAGTGATTGAGAAATTGCCACTGTCTATATAAATGTTAAACATGTGTATATATTTATGTGGCAGTAATTATTATTATAGCTACATTAATGGCATCGAAAACGCAGCTTTTTTAAATATAATATTCAATAATTTTAGCTGTAAAAATATAATAAATAAAAATATAATAATAATCAAAAATTCTTCGAGCAAAGCCTGGGGAGCCTGATTTCATGAAAGGTGTTTTACGGCCAAAAAGACAGCCACTTTGGGGATTTTATTTTAATTACATTCTTGAATTCCTGGAGTATTTTATAAAAAGGACATATTACTGAAGAAACTAAACTCTGACTCTTATCAAATATTTGAATCAATTTTCTTAAATTTAAATTATGTATTTAATTTAAATAGTCTTTTAATTGTCTTCTGACGGAACACATCTCTGATAAAAAATCAGAGGAAATTCTAATTAGGGCTTTTTTCGCTTTGGGCCTTCGGCCTACGCCCTTACTTTTAGATAAGCGTCGATTCGGGCCTTCGGGCTACGGCCATCCTTTTATATATTTATATATTTACGTAAAAAACGTGACAATAAAATAAAATGTAAAAAAAGTCAATGAAAAAAATATGTTAGCAGCAAATGCGTCCGCCCTCACCATTTCTTTAAAATAGGCAGCTATTCAATTCATTAACCATTTTTTCTCAAAAATTTTTAAAAATTAAAATTTATTTCATTTCATTTTATAGAAAAGAATTAACTAAAACAAAAGTTAAAAATCTTCAATTTGAAGAATGAAGATTTTTATTTTCTTTTTATTTTATTTGATAATTCTTCTTCAATGGCAATTTGTTGAAGGAATGAAAAGACAAAGAGACGGTTTATTTTAATTTTAAAAATATATGGTCGCAGTCCAATTTCAATTCGGCCGGCAAAGAAACCCCAGATTTTGTTTGCAATGTCTATTTAAAAATCTAACATTTTATGTAGATATAAAAGGAAAGGCTGTAATGGAAAGTTCTTCAAAAAGTCAACAAATAGTAGCTACAAACGTGGTTACTCAGATGACCGAATTTGCGCTCCCAGAACTTACGTTTTTGATTGAAATATTGACAAAAATTCAAAATGAGCATTTAACTTCTGAAAATACATTTATCGAAATTCTTAGCCAATATACAATTTTTAACCAATTTAAAATAGAAGATCAACCCAAGACAAAAGAAAAATTTGAAAAGGTGAATTGAACCCATCAGACTTGTGCATGGATACGGATATCCGCGGATATATCCGGATACGGACGAATCTGGATAGTGTTTTTTAATGAGATATTAAACCGCGGATATCAATCCCTAATTTCTGCAATTTAACATCATTAATTAAATTTTAAAATACATTTCACCAAGAAAAAATAATTATATTCGATCTGCGGAATATCATTTAGTCCCGCAGTTGAATGAGATATCCTTAATTTCTTTAATTCAATATCCGTGACATGTGTGTTGAGTGGTTAAGGCGTTAGTCTACACTCAACTTGTATTTTTTATTTTGGGTTCGATCCCTTATCTGACGAAGGGGCCTTTATATTTCATTTTTATTTTATCTTTAAAATTTTTTAATTTTGACCTTCAATACCTTGACTTTTCAAATTTTCGTCTGCGGCGCTGAAAAGGAAGATTTTTTGCTTCTTGGCCTTCCAAAATTCTCAAAATTTTTGCATGCGGCGCTGGAAAAGGATTAAATTTGGGGGTACTTTGCCTATTTTATACCCGAAAATTTTGAGATTTATTGACAAAAATTTCTTGACAAAAATCACTCACTTTGAAAATAGTGAATTTTTCTGCGTCTTCTGAACAAAAGAAAGATTTTTGGGTTAAGGATTTTCCAAAACTTTCAAAATTTTCGCCTGCGGCGCTTGAAATGGAAGAAATATGTAGCTTGGTCTTCCAAAATTCTCAAAATTTTTGCCTGTGGCACCGGAAATGGAAAATTTTTGACTTAATATCTTACAAAATTCTCAACTGCGGTACTGAAAAAGCAAGAAATATGACTCTTGACATCTCAAACTTAAAAAAATTCTTACAAACACTCAGAATGATTCCAGTGCCTGAGTGTGTTCCGTTTACTGCAAAAAGCTATCAACCCATTTTTAAAACCATTTTTTAAATTTAAATGAAACTGACCATTTTGAAAATTTTAGTCAAGTTGACCATTTTGAGAAAAAGCGGATATATCCCGGATACCCGCGGATGGATATGCCTAAAAAGTTGGACGGATATAAATGAATACGGATATTGACCTCACGGATATATCCGGACACGGATAGCAAATTCGTATCTATACACAAGTCTGGAACCCTAACTTTCCTTCAATAATCCTCGGGGACTTTTTAAACCCCACGTTAATGTAAAATATTTTTGGAAATTTGTTTTTTCCGGAGTCTTCTGAAATCCGGAGCTCTTTGGCTTTTGTTGCTAAGCTACACTGTTTGTATTGTGTAAAATTTAATAAAAATTTAATTTAAAGGTGATTGAATTTTACGCACAAAAGATACATTATGCTTTCGACAAGTTAAATGATTATGATGCAAAAAATACTATAAGGTTGGCGCAAATATATTTAAAATTATAATAAAGTAGCACGTGGTCGTAAGCAGAGGTGGGTCGGAATTCCGATTTCCGATTTCCGACGTTTTTTTCCTTCCGATTTCCGATTTCCGAAATTTTGGAAAAATTTCCGATTTCCGACAATTCTTAGGGAATATTTCTGACTAATACTTTTTCCAAAATTTTTAAAATTTTCGCCGGCGGCGCTGAAAAAGGAAAAAATCTGGCTTCTAGCTTTCCAAAATTTTCGCCTGCGGCGCAAAAAAATGGAAGAAATCTGGCTTCTTGGGCTCAAAAATTCTCAAAATTTTCGCCTGCGGCGCAGAAATGAAAGATTTTTAGCTTAAGGCTCCCAAAAATCCCTAAAATTTTGCCTGCGGCGCATAAATGAAAGATGAATGGTATATCGGAGGATTAGGATGGATTAAGGTGGACTTTGAGTTATATTGTGTGATTTCTAGTGGTCATAGGTAATAACGAGGGATCTGGGTGTGCTATTGAGGTATTGAGTCTTCGATCATTGTGCGGCTCTTAAAAACTTTAGCTCTGTATTTCAAGCAGGGGTGGGTCCTCAAATTTCCTTTATCAAATCTTTTTATATCTCATTCCTCTATCAGTCCTCAATTTTAATCTCCAAATATCCCTATTAATTCTATAAATTCTCTGATATCCCGTCTAATCAACAAAATCCCACAATATCTCTTTTAATCCCTTCGAATTTGACTTTTGAGTTGCAAAAAGAACATTTACTCCCTCAAATTACACTCAAGAAGGCCACCTTACAATTTTAAATATTATTTCAGTTATGAAAATAAAAATTTTATTTCCGATTTCCGATTTCCGGCGTTTTTTTCCTTCCGATTTCCGAAAAAAAATTTTGATTTCCGATTTCCGAGTTCCGACTTTTGAGCCATTTCCGATTTCCGACAGTTCCGATTTCCGACACCTCTGGCTGTTCCGACCCACCTCTGGTCGTAAGGAAAGATGCCAATGACGTGGCATTTGGCGCCATATTTGGCTTTTGTCATGTTTTTCCCCAAAATGCCAAAATTCTACACTCATATTGATGGAGATTTTTAAAATAAATCGGGGAGGTGTGATCAAAAAACTGGATCCGGCATTTTCCAAATTCCGACTCTATGCACTATAAAAGACATTTTTGGTAATTTAGACATCAGGAACTACAAAAAATTTTAATGTTTTGCTTTTTTCTTAAATACGAGGCCAAAAAATATACGAGGACAAAAATATACTAGTATAGAGCAAAATTGAAATTTATAAACACTGCTTGTACTACCCTAATTTATAATTATTAAAATAAACTTATTAAACGAAACTTAACAATACTATTTATTTTTATTAAGGCTTGAATATCATTATTACTTCAATTCATCACTTAATGTGTATCTTCGGTGGCACGACAATTGTACAGTGGGACGATTGTACAGTGAGACAATTGTACAGTAGACAATTGTACAGTGGACAATTGTACAGTATTCAGGGCTTTTTAAAAAGAAATTTAATTTTGCCATAATCGGTAAGAAAGATAATATACACTTGACCCAAAGTATCGAAACCATACAATCAACATTAAATTTTTTAAATTTTATTATACAACACGGGGAAGTTGTTCTATGACAGGGAAGCTTATTTTGATCAAATTTTTCAATTAATCAATGGAGAGAGTGATCGATTGATCAATTAATCTCTAGGGGAATATTGATTGATCACTAAGGCGCTCGATATCTGTGTCGTTTATTGCTCTCGTTTGATCAGTCTTCCGTTTGATCATCACTCGGTTTTCGATTTCGGTATTAGAACAAGTTACTTAATCGATAATAGAACAAGTTACTTAATCGATAATATAATAACTCTTGGTTGATCACTTTCTCAACCAAGAGTACTTTGCTGATCAATTCAACGAATTAAAGTTTGTTCCGTCATTGGAACAACCTCCCCAAGTTGTACAATAATAAAATTTAAAAAATTTAGTGTTGATCACATGTTTCGATAATTTGGGTTAACATTCAATTTTTTAAAAAAGCTCCTAATACTGTACAATTGTCCACTGTACAATTGTCTACTGTACAATTGTCTCACTGTACAATTGTCCCACTGTACAATTGTCATGGAGCCGTATCTTCTAGCTTTTGCCCGAAAACTCATCCGTTCATTTTTTGATTTTCATGGCGAAAACAATTACTATGACAAACATGTTAAAATGTATATTTTATTTAAATTCCACAAAGTATATAATTGGTTTTTGGATTAACTACTGTTGTGTATGGGCGTCAGCCCTTAATCAGTGTAGTATAAAAACCAATCAATAGTTAGTTCTCTCTCTTCTCTCTTCCATTCCTACACCTTCATTGTATTTCGTCGTGCGGATAAAGTATTCTGTTGTACACGGTGTCACAACAACAACAACTAACTACCTAATTAACTTTAAGGGAAAAACATTTCCTTTATTTTAATAAGTTTTTAGTTACATAAAAAACAATAATGTTTCAATGAGACAATATTTGGAAGCTTATGACTTATTCGAGGTTTTGGCAGTTAATTTGATGGTTGCAATGAAAAAAACATTTGGTAAATTAATTTTTAACATGCTTTAATTAAAAAATAATAGGAATTGATGTATTGGCAAATTCGTTGAAAGAAATAGAAGATGACCACGACAATATTTATCCGTCAATAATTACTGACTTGGAAAATTGTAATCCAGAGAATCAAACTACTATGTTTGATTTTATTTATCAATATGAAGGTAATTTGTTGTTATTTAGCTTTTCTTGACGTTTAAGTCAAAAATAGATTTAATTTAAAAGCGACACGAATTGTTATTTTTAAGATGTAAATGAAGAATTAAACCTTCAAGATTGTGCAGATTTGTATGAAAAATGCATGGATCAGGTAACTTCTAACAAATATACCCCATTCTATAAATACTTTCCAACGCTTAACAACAAACTTCAACTAAAACTTGAAAAATACTTGATAAATCCGTTTTTGACGGAGGAAAAAGATAACGAATATAGGAACAAAATGTTCAAACAATACATCAAGACAAAAGGAAATAAATACTATGCTGTTTACAATGAATATTTGCCACAACAACGCGTTTATATTACAGTACATGTACAGTTTTTATTTTATAAATTATAACCTGGCTAAGTCCCGGAGCCATATTTTTGGCCATAACTTTTTCAATACTTAATTTTAATAATTAATGTACTAAAAGAAAGTTCTCGATGTAAGAATTGTCTATCTAGCAGGATTGCTTTGATCAGATCACCATACAAAAAGTTAAGCTACTCTTCCCCATCCTGTCCCTTAAATAAGAGGTTTTCACATACCTTTACCAAATTTTAACTTGCCATTTATGTAATCAGAACTAAGGTTGGCGGTTCCTGGGACCGATAACCGAACCGCGAATTTTGGTTATCCGGAACCGTAACCGAAATTTTTATTAACTAGTTTACGAACCGAAATAAATAAATTTATTTAACAAATCTGATTTAAATCAAATTCATGAACTTGTTAAAGAAAACTTTAATAATGTAGCTATTTAATTCCTAAGGCTATGCAGTAGGCGGCATGGTGTAATGGCTAACACATCAGTCCGGTCTACTGAAGATGCTGGTTCGCTCCCAGCCGCCGAATAACCTTTTGCTCTAGCTGAAGGAGAGAAATAGCTATAGCCCAGCTGCTTTACTATATTTTGTCAAAAAATTTATTTAAAAATTTAAAAAAAACCATCGCTATCGCCGAGTTTCACTAATAAAATTGGGATCATCACTTTGTTGGTTCCTACTATAATAAAATATTTATGCTCATAGTATGTTGTCCTTTGGTAACAAACATATTTCAACTTATTTGCCATCTTATGCAACCTATTTTGGTGTTGATTTATGGGTTTTAAATTTAAAAACAAAATTAATTATGTGTTATTTAATTTAATAATTAATTTAAGATGCTTGAATATTGTAGACAACATTATGGCGGTGGACACGAAAGTGGTTATGGCGGTGGACACGCAAGTGGTTATGGCGGTGGACACGAAAGTGGTTATGGCGGTGGACACGCAAGTGGTTATGGCGGTGGACACGCAAGTGGTTATGGCGGTGGACATTCTTATGGTACAGGACCAGAAGGTGGTTATGATGGATACCAAGGAAATTACTGAGGAAAATATTGACTAGAGATGTCATTCAAAATTTCCAAAAATTATTTATTTAATCAGAATTACCAGATTTTTGCATTTTCCTGGCCAACCTATTTCTGGTTAATCATGATGAGATCAAATGTCTGGGAAATGAGCCTATAAGTGAAGAAATCTCTAGACATTCTATAAAGATTATCGTTTATCAACCTATGTAGTGAGAAAAATATGGGGTGAGACGAATTCCGTTTAAAGACAGTTAGAGGCAAATCATAATTTAAGAACTCCAATCGAAACTGAAACGTTTGGATATTCAGAACCGAAAATCCTGCAAAACCCATTGCGTTATGCTGGTTTTCGACAACTCTTATAAGAAATCAGTATACTCCTTCCAGGCGAATATTTCGAAAATTACGGAAGGTCAACGGTCAGATTTCTTCCTTTTTAAGCCATTTGTAAAATTTTACAAAATAGTAAAAATAGGGCAAAAAGGTCAAAAATAGAGCAAATGCCCTATAAATAGGTTAAAAGGACAAAACTGATGTTCACAAAAAAACATGTTTAAAAATCTGGCAAAAAATTTAAATGAGAAAATAGGAAATGATATTTTAAATAAATTAAATAGGTGATGCTTATTCGTTAAAATATCATTGTTTCTATTTCAAATTTAAATTTTCTGAACAAGTCCATTCATTTAAAAAATCTCCAGTATATTACTGGTATTTAAAGTGTTCAATGAGGCCGATTTAGCGGTCTTGGTAGGAAACACTAAATGTAGTTTTTAGCTTTATTTTCTGATATTTATCATTAAATTGTTTGTTTTTTTTATTAAACAAATGTCGATAAATTGAAGAAAATTGTGTTTTTAATTTTATTAATTTATCGAAGGAATTCAATTGAGTCCTTGTATATGGCGTGAAATCCTATGGAAATCAAAATCTAACTCAAAAATCTAACTCCAACAACTAGAAATATTTATTGGAAGTATGACCCCCGGAATTATAATTTAAAAATTTTTAAAAAAATTATTTACGAATAAAAAAATTTATCTTTAATTTTAAAATTTTCAACCAAAAAATTTATAATATTTATTTTTAGAATTAAACGAGTAGCTACTGATCAGTAAACCGAAACAGAACCGATAATAATAATAAGCTATTAAGTGATATACTGTACAGAGAGTTAATTTATCGGAGAAATTCAATTGAGTCCTCGTATATGGCGGTAACGTAGCGGTAACGCCTGTAGAACATCCTATCAAAGTTTATTCACAAAGTGTCACACTTAAAATAAAAAGTATTTTAATTAACATTTCTTTTCAAAAATCGCCGAGAATGCGCGATCTCCTTGAATTAATGACGGCACGATCTCTGATAAATACAAGAAAATTTTAAACAAAATTAAATCATAAAAAAATTTTTTCTATGTTAAATTAAGGAAAAAAACTATCAATAAGAAAAATGAATTACAAATGAATTTATTTTTACTTAATTTAATAGCCTTACCAAAAACTTTAAATTAATAAATTAAAAAATATTTTACTAGTTTTACATTATGGCTATCAATAACAATGAAGAATGAATTAGAAATGAATTGGGCGACCAAAAATTGGTCCTTTTTTCAAGAAAGGCCACTAATAAATCATAATGAAAATTTATAATTATAATTATTTTTTCATAAACTTAATTTTTGATCTGTTGGATCAAAAATTAAATGACAAAACTTGAATTTTTGGTAGAAAAGGGGAACTAAATGTATATATTTTTTTAATTTTTTTAGTGCCCCGCGCAACTAAAAATCTTTTCTGAGTAAATAAGAATAAGTCAGTTGTTTCAAAAATGGAAATATTTCCATAATTTTTAGTTACTCAAATCATTTTTGATCAATTTATAATTTTCATTAGATATTTAAAATTAAAATTATTTTGTGTTCGCCAACTTGTATTTCAAAAAAACCGGTTTAAATTATTAATAAATTTAATTATTTCTAAGATTTTTTTATTCTTGCAAAAATCTAAATATTATAAAAGGCTGAGGATCTGATTATTATATCGCAAAAATATTCCTAAGCCATTTAACTTGAAATTCATTTCAATTGAATTAAAAGATGAATTCTCAATCCTTGATTATTCTTTCAATTCTTTTTGCGTTAGTTATGTTATTTAGTGTTGAATCGGTGACAGGTGAATTGGTAAGTATTTATAGAGTTTATAAAAGTAAAAGCAGAGCTGGGCTATCCCTCTCCTTCAGCTAGTGGATCTAAAGTTGATCTAACGATGTGTTATTATCCATTATACAGCGCCGCCTCATGCATATTTTTAGGATTTAGATATCTTCATAACAATTATTTAACAAATTAATTTGTAAATAATTAAATAATAATTATAATATTTCATCATATTAATATATTTAGTATAATATTAAAATAAGGTAGGTACTATAGTCTGAGGTTCCCTTGAAATTAGGATGGATCCCTGCAAAAGATACTTGGGTTTGAGCGGCTTCACAAGCTGGTGGTATACGTATTCAACGTTGCTCTTCATGTTATGTTGTAGCGTAATGACTGTAAACCGTATCCATCGAGATGGCAAGGATACCATTAAATATCTCCGTTTACGTTCATATATTGACTAGTCAACCACTACAAATTTTGTTAAAATTCATAAATTGAAGGATGCCGTCGAGCTCATGACTCATCATTTGCAAAAACACCACTGCTTTTGCGGTCCGTTGGATATGCCTTGTGCTTGTGCTGTACTTAACACTGAAATGACGGTTAATTTCTGTTTTTGTGCATGATTAGGAACAATTTTGTTTCATCACACAATTTTGTGTCACGATTAAGTTAGGGGTTTTCGAGTCAGGCCGACGTTCAAGTCATTTTTCCGGACCTCATTTTTATCGGGCCAGCCCGACCGAGTCTTTTTCGGGCCTTTTTTTTGATTTTGTACTTGAACATTTTAGAATTTAGAAGTTTAGTTTGGAATTGTGAAAATTTGACAAAAACATTCTCTAGGGTATTGAGAATTATTTTATCCTTGCATAAAAGAAAAACGAGATAAAATCATTTATATATTTGGAAAGTTTTTTAGGAGGGAGATTTAAATGCACAAGGAGGTAATGGCAAACGTCTTCAACGCCGATTTTCTTGTATTCAAACCGCCTGCATTTCTTGTAACTTGCCTACTTGTAGATCGAAATGCGTCTTCGAATGCACGTATTAACCCGTTATATAATCAGTCAGGTTGAATGTTGAGACTACTAAGTTATAATTGGTACAGCAGAATTGATGAATAAAACAAAACTATAGAAAATACAATTTTTAATGATAAGTGAAATTTTTTGATATCTATTGTTGATTAGAAAATTAATATGTGTAATTGCTTTTGATTAAAGATATAATAAATTACGTCCAATAAATATTTTTAGTTTGCAGATTAGCGTTAGATTTTGATTTCCATAAGATTTCACCCCCATATACGAGGACTCAATTGAATTCCTTCGATAAATTAATAAAATTAAAAACACAATTTTCTTCAATTTATCGACATTTGTTTAATAAAAAAAACAAACAATTTAATGATAAATATCAGAAAATAAAGCTAAAAACTACATTTAGTGTTTCCTACCAAGACCGCTAAATCGGCCTCATTGAACACTTTAAATACCAGTAATATACTGGAGATTTTTTAAATGAATGGACTTGTTCAGAAAATTTAAATTTGAAATAGAAACAATGATATTTTAACTCTGAAAAGCATAACTACTTAAAACATGTCAAGATAAAACACGGACCAGACAAAACATGGAAGGACAAAATACAGACCATACCAGTCAGAACGCTTTCTTACAAGGAACGACCAAAACACGTTCCAAAGATAAAAATCTGCATTTTTATTTCTAAAAATATTCTGATTTTTAAACAAGAATTAATTTTTTCTCTGGACCGTGTTTTGTCATTCGTAATTTGACCATTTCGTTATTCGGTAAAACCTTGTTTTGTCTTTTCCATGTTTTGCCTTGTCCGTATTTTGTCATTCCTTGTTTTGCCCCTCACCAATTTAAAATATCATTTCCTATTTTCTCATTTAAATTTTTGCCAGATTTTTAAACTTGTTTTTTCGTGAACATACAACTTGAGCTCTTAAATTATGATTTCCCCTCACTGTCTTTAAACGGAATTCATCACACCCAAATTTGCCTAACTACATAGGTTGATAAACGATAATCTATATAGAATGTCTAGAGATTTCTTAACATATCTGCCTTTCCAAAACATTTGATCTCAACATGATTAACCAGAAATAGGTTACCCAAGAAAATTCAAAAATCTGGCAATTCTGATTCAAATAAATAATTTTTGGAAATTTTGACTGCCATCTCTAGCCAATAATTTCCTCATTAATTTCCATGGTAACCATATCCACCATAACCACTTCCGTATCCTTTGTCATGAGAATGTCCACCGCCATAACCACTTGCGCTTCCTGTATCATTTTTTGGTTTTCCAATAAAACCACTCTTTCTGCAATATTCAACCATCTTAAATTAATTATTAAATTAATATTATTTAAATAACCCATAATTTATTTAGTCTTTTAGATTTAAAACCTATAGATTAACACCAAAATAGATTGAATATAATGGTCGAAATATGTTTGTTACCAAAGGACAACATATGAGCATAAATACTTTATTATAAGAACCAACAAAAGACGAACCCAAAAATTTTTATTATTAAAACTTAGCAATTCAGATCGTTTTCAAAATCTTTAAATAAATTTTTTGGCGTAGTGACAGAAGACTTACAGACAGAAGACCCGAGGACAGAAGAACCACAGACAGAAGACCCACAGACAAAAGACCCACAAGGAAAAATTTCTACTAAAAGCTTAGAATAACTAGATTGGACAAAGTTACGATATAAAAATCAAACAATATAAACCTATGGGTGTCGGCGAGACGCCTGTGCAAAACCCCGCGCTTCGTGCGGGGTTTTGCGGGTTCTGGCTCGTAAAATAGACCTATTCTTATTATCGCTGCAGTGATAATGCTTGACATCCTTCGCAGGAGCAAGGACCCTCAAAAAGACCATAGGTAAGGAGCCAATATGAAAGCAGTATGAATAAAAATAAGAAAAATTTGTTTTGGGTCTTTTGTCTGTGGGTCTTCTGTCCTTGGGTCTTCTGTCTGTGGGTCTTCTGTCTGTGGGTCTTCTGTCTGTGGGTCTTCTGCGTCGACCCGAAATTTTTTGACTAAATATTTTCCCTCTTATTATTTTTCTTGAATGCTCAATATTTTCTGTCTAAAATTCGGAGAATTTTAGTGGAGTTTTCAGAGATTTTTATGTATGTGACTGGAATAATTTTTCTTCCATTGGAAAATTTAAGGATTATGCTTTAATTTGCAAAATATGGGGAGCCACAAAATATTGGGAAATGCTAGTTTTTGTTTAAGCTTTTCGGAAGAAAATAGCAATGAGTACGAGGATAACTATTTTCTCTTGTAATTCTAAATTTAATTTTTTCCGCAAGATAGTATCTTGTTTAAGCGGGCCAAAAATATGGTTCCGGGACTTAGACTGGACGTTCCCGTTAAAGCGCTATAATTTATAAAATAAAAACTGTACATGTATTGTAATATGAATGCGTTGTTGTGGCAGATATTGATTGTGATGAACATACTCATCTTCTCCTATCGACATGTATTGATTTAACATTTTGATCCTATGTTCTTCATATTCTCCCTCTGTCAAAAACGGATTTATCAAGTATTTTTCAAGTTTTAGTTGAAGTTTTTTGTTAAGTTTATAAATGTATAAATAGAATGGGTTAAATTCGTTTTTTCCTCTCGGATTCCTACATTCGTTGTTAAGTTTTATACAGTCTTCTCGATTTAATTCTTCATTTATAGCTGAAAAATAATAATTGTTTTCGCTTTTAAATTAAATCTATTTTTGACTTAAACGTCAAATATCTGAACAACTATAACAACAAATTACCTTCATATTGATAAATAAAATTTATCATATTTTGATTCTCTGGATTCCAGTTTTCCAAGTCAGTAATTATTGACGGATAAATATTTCTGCCGTCCTTTTCGATTCCTTTCAACCATTTTGGAAAAATATTAATTCCTAATATTTTTAATTAAATCAAATTAAAATTAATTACCAAATCTTATTTTCATTTTAATCATCAAATTAACTGCCAGCACCTCAAACAAGTCATAAGCTTCAAAATATTTTCGCATTGAAACTTTATTTTTCTTGTTTACGAAACTAAAAGGTTATTATTTTTGACTAAAGTTAATTAGGTATTTAATCCAAAAACCAATTATACTTTATGGAATTTAAATAAAATATACGTTGTAACATGACTGTCATAGTACTTGTTTTCGGCATGAAAATCAAAAAATGAACGGATGAGCTTTCGGGCAAATACTAGAAGATACACATTAAGTGATGATTTAATGTAAAAATGGTCATCATTCATACTATATCCATCATGAATCTTTTTTGTGTAAAACTCAATCACCTTTGAATTAAAATTTTTATCAATTTTTTACACAATAAATCTTTTCCCGCGTTACAAACTTAAATTATTAAAGTTGTAGCTTATCATAAAGATACTCCGGATTTCAGAAAATTCCGGATATAACAAATTTCCAAAAATAGTCTACATTAACGAAGGGGTTTAAAAGTCCCCGAGGATTATTTAAGAAAAGTTATCGGTTCCATTCACCTTTTCTATTTTTTGTTTTGTCTCGGGTTGATTTTCCATAGTATAAAGAACTCTAATTTCTTCATTATATTCTTCATCATATTCAGTTTCAACATTATATTTGTTAAATGTTGTATATTGACTGAAAATTTCGATAAAACTTTTTTCAGAAGTTAAATCGTTGTCTTTAATTTTTTTCAATATTTCAATCAAAAAGGTAAGTTCTGGGAGCGCAAATTCGATCGGTTGAGTAACCGCGCTTGCTATTTGCTGACTTGTTAAAGAACTTTCCATTACAGCCTTTCCTTTTCTATCTAAAATGTTAGAAAAATATATTTTTAAGTAATATTAATGGAAAATTAATTTTCTAGTTTTAAACAGGGTTAGCCTCAAGAGACAACTACAATAAACACAGATCAAAAAGCCAGCATCCCCAAAAAGGAGATGTCATAGAGTGTGTCTGGACTACAAATCCATAGTCGAATATTTTTCGGAACCGCTACATATCCACTTGGATAACATTTCAATTCAATGCAAGTTCATTTTAGATCGGAAATTTTGAGAACCTTGGAAGCCAAAGTAAACCTCTTATACCTCTAATATTTCAGCAGATTTTTAAAATGAGGTCCGAATATACATAAATTTTTTAAATTAAAACAAACGGTCTCTTTGTCCTCTCATTCCTTCAACAAATTTCCATTGAAGGGGAATTATCAAATAAAATAAAAAGAAAAAGAAAATAAAAATCTTCATTTTTCAAATTGAAGATTTTTAAATTTTGTTTTTAGTTAATCTTTTCTGTGAAGAGAAATAAAATAAATTTTTAATTTTAAAAATTTTTGAGAAGTTGTAATTAATTGAATAGCTGCGAATTTTTAAATGATAGCGAGGCTATCTAAAAGGAAGGCTGTGGCCTGAAGGGAAAAAAGCTCGGCCCTAATGTTAATTTGAATATGTTAACTGCTTCTGATCAGATTGGAAAGGTTTTACTTGAATTTATTAACAAAAATAATTTAATACAGAAAGTAAATAAGCCCACAAGAGAGAAAGCTATACTTGATTTAGTTTTATTATTCACTGATAATTTAGACTAACGTAATTGAGAATTTTTCAACATCAGATCATAATATGGAAAAGAAAACGCTAAAATATTGAACTGCACCTATAAATCATAAAATTTTGGTGGGAGGCGCTAAAATTTTAATTTAAGAATTTCTACTGAAACTCCAACACCCAAAACTACTGAAACCCCGAAACACGAGCCAAAAGTCAACCCATACCCCAAAATCGGACATGCTGTCCCTGACAAACCCCGATCCCCGACAATTCCAACCACGAAGGTTCGATGAACTACATACCTTATTTAAACTCAAACTAGTTTTATTAAAGCAAGTCTAACTACTCTAATCTACACAATATCTCACCAAGTAACCTTATGATGCTTCTTAATACTTACAAATCCCTTTATATCTCTCTAAATAACAAAATTTTCGGTGTCTCATTTGTAGAATATTTCATTGAACCATTTTAATTGAAAAAATATGAATGGGATATTCTGGATGAATATTAGCTAAAACCGGGTTCAGTTAGTCAAAGAAACTGAAAATCGGGGGATCGTTTAATAACCGGTACAACCCTATTCAATAGAGGACAGAAATATTTTTCTCAGAATTACATAAGTTTAATCCTTTCACTTTATTGCGATTATTCCTTTATTCAACAGTTACCTTTACCTTTATTTAACGGGCATTATCTTTTACTTTTATGTATCAAAACGAAACATTTGATTTTCAAGTTTATCTTAACGAAGATATTATATTTAAAATTTTTAAAAAAATGAATTGGATACAAAATGAATGAGGATAGGCAGGCGAAGACCGACTTTTATGCCCTCTACTTTTTACTAACCATTCTATCAACAAAAATGAAAGCAGTCTATGTCGAGCCAAATTTTTCTTAATAGACTAATTTTGGCTCGATGTGGCTCGCCTATGTATAAATCATTTAAATTAAATATCTTTCAAAAGAGATCAGCAAGCCAAATAAAACCTTGGCGATCCAAAATTTTTCCTTGGATTATTCATTTACTATTTTCTCTAATTTCCCTTAAATATTTAAAAGAAATTCATATGCATTCAATTAAAAAATTAGGTAAAGCATAGCTCATATGTATATTTGGGTGAGGGCCTGGACTTCGAATGACAAAACGCGGTCCAGACTCCGTCTTACTCTGTCCTACCAAAACTTCGTATGACCAAAACTTCGTCCAAAGAGAAAGGCACGCGAACTTGCGGATTTTAATTTGCGGACCCGAACTTTGCGGACCAGAAATTTCCGGACTGACTTCAAAATCAGTTTGGTCTCCCTTATGGTTTTTCGATTTTCAGGGTCTTGTATCTCGGCCTATAATATAATTGGTGTTTAGTATAATTGGTAAAAGTACAGATGTACTTTTCTTTTTATAAATTCAAAAGTTTCCAAGTCAACATTCTATATAATTTTAAAATTATGTATAATTCTAAATTAAAAAAAGTTGACATTTCTCTTGATTGGCAGTTAAATTTTAAACAAAATGAAAGCAACATATTAATTATCTAATGTTTCTTAACATAATAATTATAAAAAAAGGCATTTTTGTTTGATTTTTTCATAAAATAAATGCCAATGGATATACTATTTAAATTAGACGTAATTTTCTTTTCAATAATTTTCTTAAAGTTAAAAAGTAAAAAAAAGAAATCTAGCTACAATATTTTTGAAAAAAATGTCCATAGATTTACTTGATATTTTATTTAAATTTGATTATTTTGTTTGTATATTAATTGGGTTTCCTTTAAATATTATTCTGATTATTTTAATTATTTTTAAAACACCAAATGAAATGAAAACACACAGTCGAATTCTGATACAAAATTGTGTTTTGGATATTTTATTGTTGACTGTTCAAATGCTTCTTTTAGGGGTAAAAATTATTTAAAATATAACGAGAAATATAGATTTAAAAACAGAAAATATAATCGGGACTGAGCATTAGGGCGTGGGGCCATTAGGGCGCGAGCTTATAAAAATGCTTATCAAAAAAATAAAATTTTGCAATAATAACTCTCATGCCTTTGTCTACGTTCTCCAAAAATTTCAGAATTTTTGATCAAGAATTTCGAAAAGTGTAGCCAAAAACGTTAATTTTCTGAAAAAACCCTAATTTTTCGCGGTTTATCGACTATAACTTCTGGATAACTATGACTTCTGGAGGAGGTAGTCAATGATGTTAAAGAAATTTGAGAAAATTTTAATAAATTTCGGTTTCGCCTAAGTGTCAGTTTCTAGTGCTGGCGCCCTAATGGCTCCGCGCCCTTATGACCACAACCCATATAATCCGATCAGAATAAAAAATTAAAGTCAAATTTAGAATTCTAAATATCTTAAATTTAAAAATCAGAATCTTAGAAGATGTAAGCAAGAGAAATATCCACCTGGCTAGCATTTAAAACGCTCACTAGGCGGAGATTTATGATCTTTTAAAAGAGAAGGTAAAAGCAGCGTTACGGTAGCTATGTTGGTACTGTACGTGGTGAGCGAAAGCGCCTAGCAATAACTGCCAGGCAGAGGTGGCTCGGAACAGTCAGAGGTGTCGGAAATCGGAAGAGCCGGAAATCGGAACTGGCTCAGAAGTCGGAACTTGAAAATCGGCAATCAAAATTTTTTTCGGAAATCTAAAGTTGGAATTCCGACCCACCTCTGCTGCCAGGAGGTCGCAGGATCGAAGCATGCCCGTGATTAAATTTTTACCTCGCTCTTACTAAGGTCGCAGCCCTGAATTTTAATTTTATTTTTAGTTTTATTTACCTGACGCAGAAGGGAATTCAGTTGCTATATTTCCTAATGGAATTCTGCTTGTTTTTATGCACGAAAATTTTAATCCATTTATATCTTATATTGTTATAACGTTTTGGAAATTTATTGGTATCTTGAATTTGCATGGATTGTGTGTTCAATTTATTTATAGATATTTAATTTTGAATTGGTAAATAAATAAAAATTTTATTAAAAGTTTCTTGTTCTTGTCGCGATTACGCGTCCAGTTGTATCTTTATCGGAAAAGTTTTATGCTTACAATCAAATTTCTATGCGTCCAATCAAGAATAAGGTACTTAACTGAAGGTAGATTGAACAAACAAAGGCCCGGTTGTACGCATAGACCGACTGGACAAGAGAAAATTTTGGCGCTGATCTAAATAGGTTATGCGTCCAATAAACAAAAAATTATATATTTCTTGTTGTTTTAAAATTGGAGTATGGTTCCAAAACATTTCTTTATGTTCTGGATCTACGCCCACTGGGTTTCGTACAATTTCTTATCCTATCCATCGAAATTTTTTTTTCAGAAATTTCGAGGATAGGGTAAGAATTGGTCCCAGAACCAGTGGGCATAGGTCCCGAACATGAAGAAATGTTTTGAAACCATACCCCAACTTTTAACACCAAGAAAAATCCAATTTTTTTTTGATTGGACGCATAAAAGTTCATTGGACGCATAAAAGTTTATTGGCCGCATAAACGTTTATTGGCCGCATAAACTAGACCAGCGCCAAAATTTCTCCTTAAATAAATATTAAAAGGAATATGAAAATTAATTTCCGTCGTTATTTAATTATTGTGTCCATTGCTTTGATTGTGGCGTTATTATATATAATAGATGAGATTTTCTTTTTTATGCCATATTCGAAGGGAGGTATTAAATATTTTGATAATTTTAACAAAACATGGCCATTTATTCAATATAAACTTGAAAAGGTAATTTTTGAATTAAATTATATTTTAAATTATATATTAAATAAAATAGATAACACTTTTGTCAAGTTTACCTGTAGATATATCTCAAATACTCCCTTATTTAATAATACTTGTGTGTGCATACAAAATGATTAGATTCATCAATTTAAACTCTAATTTTAATGGAAGTGTAAAAAAATTGAATAAACTTTTAACAAAAGTTTTGATTTTAATGGTAATTAAGATTTTTGTTTATTTTTTAAATATTTTTTTTTTCTTTATCGAACACAAATAAATAAATATCCACTTAAATTATTGTAAGAAAAAAGTACCTAATTTAATTGAAATTAAAAGTGCTTGATTAATCCTGAAAATAAAATATGCACAGGTGTACCTCCAGCTGTAAGATAAAGCAAAAGGAAGTAGGGTAACATATTCTCTATCTTGAAACACCTTTAATATTTGGAGTTGACCACCAGGGTCAGCTGAACTATAGGGCGTTGACTTCTCTCGGAATTGTCTTTTTGTCCACTTAAATTACCTTTTAATTAAAATGCTTGAGGAAACTAAATAATTAATAATAAAAAGAAAATTAATCTTTGACTCAAATAGGGGTAGGGGGTGTGATATTAAATAAGTACCAAATTTATAAATAATATTTAAATTAATTTTTTAGGTTGTCGTTCCGTTTGTTAACCAAGCTGGAGTTATATTTATTTTAAGTTTCTCAAAAATAAACAACAACACCACAAATATTATTCGAATATTATTTGGCATTTCTTTTCATTTAATACCTGTATTAAACCCAATTATTTGTATTTTAGCAAACACACCATATCGAAACGCTATTTTTAATTTTTTAAGAAAAATTTATAATAATTGAAACAAAATTTGATATTAAATGAGTTTATCTCCCCTCATTTTCCACAATAATTGAATAAATATTTGATACTATAGCCCTCGAAGGAGTCCCCTCTCACCTGTAATATAAAGCAGAAGGAAGCAGGGTAGCAGAAGGAAGCAGGGCTTTTTCTTGAAACCTTTAACCGCCCAAATATTTGGAGTAGAAGTTGTATACTATAAGAATAGTTTAAATAATTTTGAATTTGAAAGAAAATTTAAATATGTAGACTTGGAGCAAAAATGGCTGAGAATTGTACGCCTAGAAAAACTACTTTAAAAATACATGCTTGCGCCTAGTGTTGAAATGGATGATGAAGTAAAGTGTGTTACATATTAACGTATTTTTCCCAATAGAAGCTTATATTTTTTATATTTTTCAACTAATATTAGCAGTATCACAACTTTTGCGCCGCGACTTATGCGCCGTTAGACTTTTGCGCCGCGACTTATGCGCCGGTAGACCAGGGCTGCACGCAATTGCGGATTGCGAGTTGCGGATTGCGTTGGCGGATTTTTAAAAAGAAATTGCGGATTGCGCTTGCGGATTTTTAAAAAAAAATTGCGAGTTGCGGAATCTTTTTTTCAATTGCGTGCAGCCCTGCGGTAGACTCTTGTGTAAATAAATTTCTTAATAAAAATTTATTTATTAACATTTAATAATCGATCTAATAAAGTCGTCTAATGTTTATTCAATAAATTATTTCAAAATTTAAAAAAAGGACAACCTCTCGCTCTCACTATTGAGACTCTCTCTATCTAGCTTCCCTTGCCTATAAAAAATATCAAAATTATTTTTTCTTTAATTTTATTTAATATGTATTATTTCAATATTAAATTATTTTTAATTTTTCTTTTGTCAATTTTATTTTTCTGCGTAGAAGCAAAAAAATTGTCGTCAGAACAAATTACTTGTGTAAACGATTATCTTTTGTTTTCTAAGAATTTAAAAACAGAAATTTATGCAAGGAAAATAAAAAAGGAATGGAAAGTGGGAAGACGAATTTGTAAAGAAGATATTGAAAAAATTGAAAAAGATACTGAAATTATCGAAAAAGAAAAAATGTCAAAATTAATGGGAGAGGAATATGCAACTAAATGTTTTGAATTAAACAAAGAATTGGTTGAACAATACAATGAGAAATTATTTAATAAATTAAAAAATGTAATATTAATGAGAAGAAATGGTGTTTTTAGTTATAAGGATTATTTAGATAAAATTAATAAAAAAGAAATTTTGTTATTATCGAAAAATGTTCAAATGGAATTGGGTAAATATTTTTAAAAAATAAACAGAATTTTAAATGTTTTTTGAACAAATATGTTTTAGTATACAGGGTGACAAAAAAGTTCGGAGTGGAGTATTTATTTACCATATCTTTCTGTAGACTTAATATTTTTAAATAATTTTATACTCATTTTATAGCCCATTGAATTCTCTATCATTTTACAAAATTAAGCAATATAATTTTCGATATAACAAAAGTTATAGCCATAGCCGTATGGCATACCAAAATTTCCTCCACAAAATTTTACTTTCAGTAACTCAACGTTAAAGAGTCCGCTTTGCGTGATTTCAAGAGAATTTAATTAAGCTTATAGGCGACCCAGGTGAATTTTAAATACGAAGCCTGTAACTCTCACATGAAGGGCTGTGAGTAGATGTAATTCAGTTTTGGGGGGAAATGAATTCTTTTGTTTAGGGTGGGTTATTTGTAAATAAATATCTCTGTAAATTCTTAGTTTAAAATTTTTTTGTTTTATAAGTTTTGAAGTTCAGAGACCCCTCTAGCTTCCCCAAAAAATTAAAATCAAAAACACAATCCGTTCCCAAGTTATAAATCTTCAACCACAAAAAGAGGTGCAAGTTTGAATCAAAAATCCTAACACGCGCGTTCGACCCTGTATCAACGCGGGAGGGTGGAATCTTTTGAACATCCATTTAAATTTATTCCCTATTTAGTTCTCTATGTTATCATATTTATTTTAAATCCGTAGAATATTTTTGATCGAAGTTATGTGAATAAATACTTCACTCCGAACTTTCTTGTCACCCTGTATAAGATTAATTAAATATTTGGCTGTAGTTTAGTATACTGTAGTTTTAGTTATGACACAAAACCCATAACATTTGATTCGCTCGACGAGCTCAATCGACGGTACTAAACTTATATTACGGAGATGCCTGTAGACCTAGATTAGCGTTCCGTCCGAAACATGTTCAATTAGTTTGGTTTCACTCAATTTGTTTAATTCGAAATAATTAATTTCTGTTCGTTAGAGCTCCCTAACTAAGACCTCTACAAACCAACTGCAGTCAAAAATATAAATTTATTTTAAGACCAATTATCATTTTGTATGGCTGATAAAATATATAAAATTCACAAGAGAGCTAAAGAATATGATTTATTTACAATTCAACCAGAACCAGAAAATATGAATAATGACAAAAATGCTATTTTGGATAAATATAAAATACGTTTCGAGAATAAATTTTATGTATTAAAACTCAAATCGGAATCGCTAGATGATGATCTTCTTAAACAAAATTATGAAGAATTATCGGAATGCGTGTTATTTATTACAAACGGAGGGTAAAATAGACATTAAATTAAAAACGCTGTCGGAGCCGGAGTTGGGTCGAAATTAAAAAGAGTTGGGTCGTAATTCGTAATTGAAAAAATGCCGTAATTCATAATTTATAAAAAAAAATGAAACTAGTTTAGAAAATTAAATATTTATTAATAATTGAAATTATAGATTATTATTAATTCGAACCAGAGGTTGGTCGGAACAGCCAGAGGTGTTGGAAATCGGAAGAGCCGGAAATCGGAACTGGCTCAAAAGTCGGAACTTGAAAATCGGAAATCAAAATTTTTTTCAGAAATCGGAAGGAAAAAAACGCCGTAATCCGAATTGCGACCCACCCCTGATTCGAACTCAGCCTCATAGAATATTAAAGGGAGTGAATCCTGACCTCTAAATCACCCGGCCAAAAAGGATAAGTGGAAGTAAATATATTTCTTTCCTTTTCCGTCGAAAATTTAATGACATAAAGTTCGAGAGGTTTAATGACACAAAGTTCGTAAAAAAAAGACGCAACTCTGGCTGGAGCTCCTTTTTAGCTCATGTTTATAAGGTAACCTGTTGTGTCCGCACTTGCAGAAAGTACATAAAATGAAAATAAATAACCCAACATCGGGTTGGATGATGGCACAGTCGTTTGTGCTTCGGTCTGGGCTCTTTCCGTGATGGTGCAATTCCATCTCCCATCCACAATTTTTCCACAGCATGAACATCGGACATCATAACCGAAATAAAATTTTTCTGATTTTGCATCAAAATTATGATTGTAAATGTTTAAAATAAAAACGGCATTTTTTCGCTAAAATGAAACAGATATTCTCTGATTTTATGTTACCAAAATACCATCGCCAGCGTTTTGTTGCAAATCCTGGACTTCAAACATTTTTTTAGACATAAGAAAATTTATCTCTTGCTGATTGAGGAAAATCAAATATATTTTGATAAATTTCCTGATAAAGGTAATTTATAAATTAAGTTATAATTCGAATAGTTAACAACCTATTTAAACAAAAATTATTTCTGGTGCTTTTCCGTTACACGACTACAAACTGCTAGCAAGCCGACTTTGATATGATATATTCATTACAAATGAATTTTATATCATCCGAAAGCCCTTGTAACATTTTTTCCAATTTGATGGATCAGTTTGATCACTTATTAAAAAACACGATAATTGTAACGACAACGTATCGATCATTACTTATTTAACCAGGTGCCTATTTCAATTGTCCACAGATTCTGCGGTCTATGTTCTGTGCACAGAACACAGATTCTGTGGACAATTGAAATAGGGCCCAGAACTGATCCATCAAATTGGAAAAAGGATACAGATTTTTGAGTGTTTTCGAATGATATACCTAAGTTTCATTTGTAATGGATCAAGCATCAAAACGATATATCCTATCAAAGTCGCTCGGAACACAGTTTGCGGTCGTATAACGGAAAGTTACCTTATTTTAAAGCTTTTTATTATTTAGTTTCGACAGTTGCGGATATTAAAATAAATGAAGAATTTAAGGAAAAAAATAAAGATAAAGAGTGTTTTTGTTTGGATAATTTGATTGACCCCGAAAATGAAGAAAATCAAAAAATTCAACAGATAAAAGAATGCAAAGTTTTTATATATTATATTAAAATCTTTCGAAATTTAAAAATATTTTTAGCATAACTTTCATAAAAATTGTCTTCAAGGATGGTAATTACCTAATTAATTATTTTTTTATAAATTTAAATATTAAGAGATTTTCAAAATAATTTCAATATTTTCAATTAATTTTGAAATTATAATATTGTCTGACTTAAGAGATAGCTAGTGCCATTTTATGTGAGACTAAATAGACTCTTCTGCATGATTATAGATTCGCTAGAATCTTTAGAGGTGTATACCTATTTAGCTGCGTTCCTCGGCGAGGTTCTTAGCAAGAATCAAGACCATGTTTCTGAACCTTTTAATTTTATCTATGTTATTGAGGATTGATTAGTTTAGTTTAAATTTTCTATCAAATAATGAATAAAACTCTTGGGAGTACAGTGGAATCTCACTAAGTTAACACCTCTCGTGTATCTCTTGTTATCTCCCTTTATATAAAATATATATTTATTTATTTATTTAATAGAAATTTTAAAATAAATTCCAGGTTGAAAACGAAGTATGTTAAAGGAAATAATTTGGTAGGAATTCAAATTTAAAAAATTTTTTATGAAATTAATAAATTGAGAAATATTAAGAAAATTAAAATAAATTATATATTTTTTCAGATAGAAGTAGGATGCCCATCTTGTCGAGCAATGGTTTTATACGATCCGTAAGATGAAGAAATTAATTCCAATCAGCTGTAATTTATGGAAAAATTTAAATAATTATAAATTAATTTATTTAATACTAGAGACAAAAGAAATTGAAACAATTAATTTTTACCGCCTGATTTTTTTGATAAGATTAAAAGTTTTATGATTATTAAAAATGTTAACGCAGTAATTTCTGAAATGAGTTTTTTTTAATTTATTGCATCTAGTACTTAGGACTTTTATGCATCCCATTGTTATGTACTAAGACTTTCAGGTACTAATGAAAGATAACGAGATAAGCAGTAGCTAAAAATTGTCTTATCTGTGGTCTAAGTGGAATATCAGAGGAGATGGAGGATAATTCTGGATTTAGAAGGATATCGTCTGATCTAGAGGATACCAGAAGATTTAAATTGATATCGGCTGTCAAAAGAATTAGGGGATTTAGATGAATAAAAGAGGACGAATAGTTCCTGTTCGGTTGGGGGTATCAATAATTTATTGGACTCATCTAAAGTAATAGAATTAAACAACCGCTACAAATAGAATTCATAATTTATTAATCAACAATAAATAATCAACAATACTTCATTTAACATTAAAAATTATCTTTAGTTCTTTAGTGATGATTCTTTATTTCCAAAGTTTCAAAATTCAAAGTACCACTCTATTTACGTCCAGCACACTTGCAAGGTACTCGCCATGGTCCGCATGTGCATCCGTACTGGAATAACGAAAAATAATAATGAAATTCGGAATCCTAATGTGCGGTAATCAGTTTCGTACAACCGTTAGGGAATACCGATAAATATCGAAAAATGCCGTCTGTATAATTTATACAAAAATTCACCTTCATTTCCACTGCACGCTTTTTACGTCCAGCGCATTTACAAGGTACACGCCATGGACCGCATGTGCATTGACGTTTTTCCAAATGATGAATCTCGAGTTCGACAGCATCCTTTAATTTATAAAATTTTATCTTCTTGCTATTATTAATTTTAAATGGTGGTCTCTGTAAAGCACTTTACAATGATCCGCGTTGAGTTTGTAGCATGGGTATAAAATTATTTAAGCATCTACCAGGGGGTGAGTCTGATTTGATGATTTCTAAACAGCACTTAACAGTAGAGCCTCAACCCGTACCTTGACTCCTTTCCGAACGACTTTTTACAATTCACTCCAATTATAGCAAATACCCCTCGAACCCCAACACGAAAAAAAGTTTAGAATGCTTGTAAATTTAGATACCGCAAGCAATGTCTTATCTACTAATGAAATCTGAATGTATCTTTAATAGGGTTGTCGGTTTCATCAAATTCATAGTTAATCGAAACCGAACTTCAAACATAAACGAAACTTTTGGTTCGATTTGAAACAGACAACACTGATCTATAAGCAAAAGTAAAAATTCAGATTATATATCCAGGTAATTATAGCAAATACCTGGATATTATAGCAATCAGGTAATATATCCAAAAGCTCAATTTATTAGCACTGCTAACAATTTTTATGTCAGCGGGATCACTGGTGTAAAGTCAAAAAATGAGTCACACGACATTTATTTGAGAAAGTACAGTTTAAAGTAGCTTACCATATTTTCTGTGTTGGCAGAGCGCTTTTTACGTCCAGCACACTTGCAAGGTACTCGCCATGGTCCGCAAGTGCATCCGTACTGGAATACCGAAAAATACCGATAAAATCCAAAATATTAATGATCGGTAATCCGTACCGTACTATCGATACGGATAACAAAATATGGTCCAATACTTTTCGATCACTAATATAAGAACTCACATTCATTTCCGCTGCACGCTTTTTACGTCCAGCACAAGAGCATGGGACGCGCAATGGACCGCAAAAGCATTGACGTTTTTCCATATGATGAGTGTCTTGCAAATGATGAGTCTCAAGTTCGACATCATCCTTCATTTTCAATTTCTGGTTAAAAAATTAATATTTAAAAGAAATAAGTAAAAAGCTTGATTTTTAAATTTTAAGCTTATTTAGTGAGTACTAATTTAAAAATGTTGCGTTTTTTCCTCCCAATCCTAGTACAGAATGATGGACAATAGCTAGTGGTAGAACCAGGCCAACAAGTACACCTTTTGTTAATCCAATGTGCTAATTTCTTAATTTAATACTCCAAGACTGTTTTTACAAAATTAAATTAAATACATACCGATTCACTCTCCTCCGCTTGAACAGTAAATAACATAACTAAAGCAAGGAGAATTGGGAAAATAATCAACGATTGGGAATTCATTTTTTATTCAATTTAAGTCAATTTCAAGTTAATATTTTTTTAATAAATGATTCAAGAATGCAGTTATTACCTGCTTTTAAAGCCCCAAGATGTTTACATGTTTCGCGATAAGATTGGTGAGACAGTTAAGAGTCTTGTGATTTCAACCGGTTTTTATGATAAACAAATTATTTGCTGGAACATAGAGACGCCCGTCCCGAGTGTTGCAGCCGATTAAATGTGTTGTGGTGTCTGTTTTTGAAGACACACTTGCTGAGAGCTCCTCATATGATGGTCCTTCCGATTATTCAACTCCCATTTTTTCTAAGATTGGGTGGCAAAATAATTTAATCTTGCACGGAAATGGGGTCTTATTGGCAACGCCCTCTCTGAAATACTTTTACAATTTGCTCGATATTATCAAAAATGGTAGAGAAAAAAGTCTCGAATTTATTTTATCTTTTTATTGATAAGAAATTTAAAGAGCTCGATTCTCGAATATTTTCTAAAAAGTTGGAAATTTGTGGTAATTTTATAAATTTTTTTACAGGGTGACTCAACTGTTATAGGACACATGAAAGCATCTATAATGCCTACTTCCATAAACAAGTTACAGAAAAATTTTTCCTAGAAAATTTCATACCAGAGATTTTTAAAGCCAAATCTTTTTGAAAAAGATTATGATAAAATGAAAAGTGTCCGGTAACATTTGAGACACCCTGTACATAAAATTTTACTTCGATTTTAACCTAATCATCAAAAATTTACTCCTGCGGCATTAAAAACCAAAAGGATTTGAGTTAAAAAAAGTCTGGGATGTCACTGTTATTATACTGTTATTATTACTAGTGTTATTCAAATGCGTTTTTCCGGTATCGGTATTTCCGGCATCGGTATTTCGGTAAAATACCGTACCGAAAAAATACCGATTTCTTACAGAATCGACCGGTACGGTATCGGTAATACTGGAAAATACCGCGGTAATATCGTACCGTGAATAACACTAATTATTGCCCAGCCAAAAAATCGAGAAATCTTAAAAATCAAGAATTCCCGACGTCATTCGAGAATTATTTTCGAGAATTTCCAAATCGGAAATTTTTAATATTTTTTTGTGTCCGCCCGAGAAACATTGTCTGGCTAAATTCCATTCTGGGTTCCGTCTATGTTTTTAACTTTATATATTTTTAACACTATAGTTAGTGTATAATTTTTATTTACTTAAGTTTGTCAGTTTGGTCGAGGTATGTTTTCTGTTTTGGTTTGTTTATAATGGGCCTAGTAATAATTAAGAGGCGCGAACTTGCGGGGAAAAAAGAACAAAAAATATTTTGAAAATATTTAATTTCTCTGCTTTCAAAAACTATTTTGTAAAAGATTGAAATTTTGGAAAAGGAGCACTCTGTCACGCCCACACAATTATTTTAAATTTTTTGTTCACGTTAAGAAAAAGGTAAAATTTATCGGCAGTATCTGAAAATAATGCGCGGAAAGAAATTTATTCTTTGGAAGTTTTCTAAAATAAAAGACATATTTTCTTTAATAAATCACCGAAAATGTCTTTTAATTTTTTTTCAAAATAATTATTGTTAAGTTAATTAATCAAAAAATATTTTTAAAATTTAAAATAAAATGGATAAAAAATTATTTTACTAAAATAAATGAGAGGTTACCTATGAAGAACATTATTTAAAAAAATAAAATAATTTTTTAATAAAAAGGAGAAAAAATTAAATTTTTGCAAAAAAATATACATAAATTAATAGTGGCACAACACATTTTAAGTGTTTTGAGATTTTAATAAACTTCAAAATGAGACCAAAACTGGAAAACATTTTTTAGTGCAATTTATTTTTCTTAAAATGTTTTTCTATTGAAAGAGAGTTTAAAATAATAAATACGAAAATTCTTTTAAAATTTAATTTCAAATTTTTTGCCAAAAATTTGTCTTAATTTTTAATTTAGTCTATTTTTTTATCAAAAAAGATAAAAATTTTTCTTTTATTAAAATTATTTTATTTTTTTAAATAATGTTCTTCATAGGTAACCTCTCATTTATTTTAGTAAAATAATTTTTTATCCATTTTATTTTAAATTTTAAAAATATTTTTTGATTAATTAACTTAACAATAATTATTTTGAAAAAAAATTAAAAGACATTTTCGGTGATTTATTAAAGAAAATATGTCTTTTATTTTAGAAAACTTCCAAAGAATAAATTTCTTTCCGCGCATTATTTTCAGATACTGCCGATAAATTTTACCTTTTTCTTAACGTGAACAAAAAATTTAAAATAATTGTGTGGGCGTGACAGAGTGCTCCTTTTCCAAAATTTCAATCTTTTACAAAATAGTTTTTGGAAGCAGAGAAATTAAATATTTTCAAAAATTTATGTTCTTAACTTTCAAATTTTTCCATTAATAACAAAATAGAGTAAATCAAAAATTAAGTGGGCGTGACAGCATTTTTATTAAAACAAATTTTTGGCAAAAAATAAAAAACGGAAAAATTTTCTTGGGTATGCAGACGTTGGACACACGCCCAAGTGTTTATTTGTGCAAAAAAAATTATTTATATTAATCACTCAATTTTAAAAAATTATTTTTATTGGCTAGGAGATGATTAACAAATAGTCGTGAACTTGAACGGAAATAAGTCACAAATTGGCCGACTGATTTTTCTTTCAAATTTTAAATATAACAAAACCGAACGAAATAACTCGTGCCCGTCACACCGATCTAACCGCAAATCATGTAAACATCTTGGGGCTTTAAAAGGAGATAATAACTGCATTCTTGAATCATTTAAAAAAATATTAACTTGAAATTGACTCCAATTGAATAAAAAATGAATTCCCAATCGTTGATTATTTTCCCAATTCTCCTTGCTTTAGTTATGCTATTTACTGTTCAAGCGGAGGAGAGTGAATCGGTATGTATTTAATTTAATTTTGTAAAAACAGTCTTGGAGTATTAAATTAAGAAATTAGCACATTGGATTAACAAAAGGTGTACTTGTTGGCCTGGTTCTACCACTAGCTATTGTCCATCATTCTGTACTAGGATTGGGAGGAAAAAACGCAACATTTTTAAATTAGTACTCACTAAATAAGCTTAAAATTTAAAAATCAAGCTTTTTACTTATTTCTTTTAAATATTAATTTTTTAACCAGAAATTGAAAATGAAGGATGATGTCGAACTTGAGACTCATCATTTGCAAGACACTCATCATATGGAAAAACGTCAATGCTTTTGCGGTCCATTGCGCGTCCCATGCTCTTGTGCTGGACGTAAAAAGCGTGTTGCTAACACTGTGAGCTTTTGTACATACTGTACTTTCTTTGTATAATTATTCTGGAAAATTTTTTCTGATAACACAGATGCGTGTTAGTTATCTTTTGCTGTATAAGGAACTGACATTAACAATCGGAAGCAACAGCTTTAAGGCTTCATTGTCTCTATTCATATCCTGGTAGATGTTAAACCCTGCCCAAGAACCAACCATATTTTAAAATCTTAATCTAATAGATAGAAAATAGAAATTTATAAATTGAAGGATGCTGTCGAGCTTGTTACTCATCATTTGGAAAAACGTCAATGCCTCTGTGTTCCGGGTCCCTTATCTCATCGCAATCCATGTTGTATTGGACGTAAAAGGCGCGCTGCAAACATGGAAAGGAAGGTGATCTTTTATCTAGCATACGTTCGCTAATAATTACCCTGAGTAACACAATCCTGGTTTTTGAAATTTTATGAAAGTTGTTAAGTGAATGGAAAACCATTTTATATCTAAATTAAAACTAGTATAGAAATTAAAAATTATAATCGAACTTGAGACTCATCATTTGGAAAAACGTCAATGCTTGTGCGGTCCAATGCGTGTTCCTTGTGCCTGTGCTGGACGTAAAAAGCGCTCCGCCAACACGGGAATGAAGGTGAGGCTTTTGTTTTTCTCCGACTCATTGTTTCTTAATAACTTGGTGATCTCAGGAAAGCAGGACACCTGATTTGCATATTATTGGTAGTGTTAAGTAATTATCTTGCCGTAATAGGACTTAGAGCATTCTGTATCTGCCCGGACTCGAATAATTTTATAAATTTTTAATTTATTTTTTAATAATAGAAATTTTATAAATTTAAGGATGCTGTAGATCTTGAGATTCATCGTTTGAAAAAAGGTCAATGCGATTGTGTTCGAAGTCCCTTACGCATTCCCAATCCTTGTTGTCGTCTACTTAAAAAACGTGGCGTTAACACAGAATTGATTGTGAGCTATTATATACCATACTTTTCTATAATTACCCGGGCGAAGACTTGGAATTAAATTTCGAAAAAAAACTTTTATGATTTTATAAAGGCTAAGATTGTCGGGGATTTTCAGAAGATCTACGGGGATGAATTACATGCATTTTTAATAGTTAATTTGAGAAATAGAAATTAAAAATTATAATTTGTAGGATAATGCCCAGCACGAGGTTCATCAATTGGAAAAACGTCAATGCACTTGCGGACCATGGCGTGTACCTTGTAAATGCGCTGGACGTAAATAGAGTGGTGCTGTGAATTGTGAAAATAAGAGGGACTAACAAATAGGCACTGAAGAACATTAATAATTTTTAATGTTAAATGAATTTGTTGATTATCTATTGTTAATTAATAAAATTTACTAAAAAGTGTTTTTCTTGATTAGTAAAATCGTTTTTCCAAGTCTTGAAAGGAAATTTTAATTTTGTGTTCGGCCAGATTGTAGCTCTTTGTAAATTCAAATTTTTTCGGAATACAGTGTGTTTAGAAATTAAAACTCCACTTAATTTCAGTTTTAAAGGTTACTGTTGTCCAATTAATCGGAAATTTTTATAGAACATTTAAAACACTATCAGACATTATATCTAAAAATTTTTTTAAAAATCTTTCATTCGATCTGTTTTTATGGAGTTTTTCTCGGCGTGTGGCGAAGAATAATATGTATGTACTTTGCCTATAATTTAAATTACCTCAAAAATTTTTTTCTTCTTCAAAACACACATAATATACCTAATAAATTATTTTATTTACTTTAATATTTTCTTTTATTTTTTTGTATTTTTATTAAATTTTATAAATAATTTTTTTCTTAAATAGAGATCAACAATTCTTTATATTTTAATAAAAAATCTTCAAGATTGTAACGAATAAAAAATATAAATAAGGTAAAATAATGAAATAATTTTTTTGTGTAAATGCGCGAAATAAATAAACGTTTTATTTCCAAAATCTATTAATTTATTACACAAAATAATTTAGACATTTTTATTTTGTAAAAAATTTAGAAAAAATTTTTATTCACAAAACTAATCACAACAGAAAAAAAATTTGATTAAAAAGACCTTTTCGATAAGTTATGTTGATCATGCATAGGGTTGCCAAAATGGACCGACTCGGACCGAAAGATCGAGTCATGCCTCGATGTTTGGCCCGAAAAAGTCTCGTACCGGCCCGACTCGATAAATTTGGGCCCGAAAAAGACTCGTAACGGCCCGACTCGATAAAGTTAGGCCCGAAAAAGACTCGTAACGGCCCGACTCGATAAAGTTAGGCCCGAAAAAGACTCGTAACGGCCCGACTCGATAAAGTTAGGCCCGAAAAAGACTCGTAACGGCCCGACTCGATAAAAACAGGCCCGAAAAAAATTGTCTCGGAAAAAGTCGGCCCGACTCGAATAAGACTCGATGGTCAAAAATTGGAGAAATCTGGCTCTTTGGCCATCCAAAATTCGAAAAATTTTCGCCTGCGGCGCTGAAAGGAAGAATTTTTAGCTCCATATTTTGCTTCACATCTCGAACTTACTAGCTTTAAGTGGCAAGCTGGATTATTGGGATTTACGGGATATATGCGGGATCCCGTCCCATTTGAACTTTTGAAACTCAATCTTTGAGAGTCTGGAAGTTGAACTTTGAGAGTCTGGAAGTTTCCGCAGTCAGCAATTCTATCATTAAAATCCACAATCGCAATCTTAAATCTACAAGTCAAAAACCCGCAGTCCACCATTCCACCATCCGGGATATAAGGGGTAATCTGGGGATATAAGGTGGTTTGAGGGATTAAGTGTGGATTTAAGTGGCACCAGTAATTTGGAGGTATATCAGTGATTTCATCCTTTTTCACCGCCGGAGTCGAAAAGTTTAAGACTTTTGGAAGACTAAGTGGCCAGATTTCTTCCTTTCTACTGTCAATGAAGTGATAAAGAAGCTGTAGTGAAGTGATAAAGAACGCACGATATCCCCGATATCCCTTCAAATCTCCTCATTCCTTCTAAATCCCATTACAATATATCACCTTAATCATCTGATATACGATCCTGAACCCCTTAATCATCTGATCTCCTTTAATAAAACCAAATCTAGCAATATCTCACATCAATCCTCAGATAATTTAAATCACCTTAATCCCTCAAATCCACTGATATCCATTTCAATTCTCTTCAGCCCTTCCTTTACCCTCCTGATCCATCGATATACCTTTTAATTCAGAGATATCCCTCCAAATCCACTAATTATTTTTAAATAAATCTTTTAAAAAAAGACTCGAAAATGTCTCGGTGCCCGACTCGATAAAGTCAGGCCCGAAAAAGTCTCGTACCGGCCCGACTCGATAAATTTGGGCCCGAAAAAGACTCGTAACGGCCCGACTCGATAGAGTTAGGCCCGAAAAAGACTCGTACCGGCCCGACTCGATAAAAACAAGCCCGAAAAAAATGCCTCGACCGTCGGCCCGACTCGAAAACGGCAACCCTAATCATGCATTTAAGTGGAATAAAGAAAATAAATAAAGAATGGAAATTATTTATCTTTACTTTTTATTCGTTTAAGTTAAGAGAAATTTATTAAATAGGAAAAGAGATTTTTAATATTATTGAAAGTTTGAACTCAAAACTTGTAAATCCTTAAGTGATCATAAAATAAGTATAAATATCAATTTATTCCAGGCTTCGATCTCGAATTTTTAAAAATCCGCAATTTTGAGTAGGAAAAAAAGAACAAATGTATAAAAATTAATAATTAAAGTTAATGAACTAATTTAGGTGTGTAGCAGGATTTCATTGATTAAGAAAAATGTCGAGTCGGGTATCAGGTAACCCGTGACAACCCTGTGTATACATAAAATTTTGTAGATTTTACAAAATTTTTAAAAAATTTTTATTTGCTCCAGTGAAATTTTATTGGAAGAATTTTAGTGAGTCATTGGCCACAAAGTCAAATCCAAACTTCGATGTTCCCGACCTCGAACTGAAGGTGTGATGCACTATCTAAAACATCAGAGAAATGAATAATATAGAGGAGGTAATGTTTCAAACTTGCATAATATGCTATCTTGTTCTTTTTTTAGATTTAAGAAGCTCTATGTATAAGGGAAAATTTTTAAAAATACATAGTAAAAAAAATAGTAGTTCAAAAATATTTAACAATGAAATTAAAATTTCATCACCTTTCATCGAAAAAGGTCTTCCTTTCGTTGAAAGAGAAAGGGTGATCTCCTAATTTAATACACAAAAATAATTAATTACTAAAAACAAATTATTGTTATGTAATTCAGGTGTTGCGGTTTAGAAAGATTTACAAATTAAAATTCCAAGCGCATGCGAAAATTCATCATTTTACTAGTAATTTCGATGAAAGGTGTGACATAGACGTTGTTTAAAATAAACTTTTTATTCACCCATACTGTTAGTAAGTGTGAATTTTGATTGTAATGTTCAATAACAAAATTACACAAATTTTATTAGGAATGGAAAGACTTTTGAAAAATTTTTAAAGATTAAAAAAAAATATATCTACTTAAAGTTAAAATGAAATAATTTAGGTATATTATTATGTGTTCGGCAAGGATTTTGTGGGCAATTTGTTCAAAAATAAGGTCTTCCTTTCATTGAAAGAGAAAAGGAGATCTCGAAAAAGGTTATCCTTGTTGTTACATATCATTTTACTAGTAATTTAAACTACAAGATGTGGTCATAATTTTTAAATAAATCAAAGCATTGCGAGTAAGAGTATCATATGGTTGTTAAAAAATGTCCCAGTGACAAAACCCACCAAAATGGTACATTGAGCAATACCCTCAAATGATCCCACTCTGAACATCCCATCCACCTGCCACTCCAAAAATGTCCAAGAGAATAAAAATACTTAATTCGTAGAACTATAAAGCTAATGTGCAATTTTAAAAACGTATAAAATTTTTTTGTCAAATTTCAACTTTCTTTCTAGATTTTGCTAGTAAATAAACGATAATTTATTTCAATATTTTATGGCCATATTTTGGAATTTTAGACCCTTCGAGGTTGGGTGTGTCCTAGATCGAGGTTTGTCGGAGAGTACACGCGGGGTTCAGGTGTTGCGGTTTAGAAAGATTTACAAACTAAAATTCCAAGCGCATGCGAAAATTTTGAGAATTTGGGAAGGCCAGATTTTCTTCTTTTTATGCGCCGGGCAAAAATTCTGACAAAGATCAAAAAACGGCAAAAAGGTGTAAATATAGAAAAAAAAAATATATAAAAACTTTTACAAAAATGTCATTATGAAAGCTTTTTTGTCATTTCATCTGAAAACTTTTTGTGATTCGTTCCGAAACAGGGGTACGAACAAAGGGTACAAAATGGGATACAAAACATTTAAAAACAATAAAATTTGCCTAGCCCTGCTCCACGCAAACTAATTTGAGTTGCAGAAAGGGTTGTAGTGAATTAAAGAGAGGAGTGAAAGATAAAAAGCGATGCACTTATATTAATGCCCTGCCAAGACTCAATTCATGTGATTTTACTTGGGCGAGTGCCACATCCTTGCTCCACGTAAACTAATTTGAGAGCAGAAAGGAGTGTAGTGAAAGAAAGAGAGGAGTGAAAGACGAAAAGCGCTGTTAATGCCCTGCCAAGACTTAATTCATTTAATTTTAATTGAGTGAGAGGGCTAACAAGTCGAATTCTTTAAGTAAAAGACGTGTTAATTTCTTAAGAACCCCAGGAGGGTGTTGTGGGTTTAACATCAAACTGCTGAACTATCCAGTGCTACCAGTAAAGCGGTTGGTCCAGTTCCCAAGCTATTTGTTGTTTCAGAGTCGCGCATGTTGAACTCGGAGTGTATAGGAAATAGGTTAATCACACGTATTAGGAAGTATAGGGAGACGTCTATGCTATACGACTCGATGGGTCTTATAGTGAATATTCCGCTAGAGCTTATATGCACCAGCTAGTCGTTTATTTTGGGAATCTTTTGGGAACTTATCTTTTGGGAACTAGTCGTTTCCAAAAGATAAGTTGGTGGCGATATTAAGCTAAGATAATAGGTGGCTAATAGTTCTTTGGGAAGGGCCGGTTGTAACGGACTTTGCACTTCTCTGTGAAGGGCCGCTTGCAATAATTCTTTCCACGTGCCTTTAGGATGTCCCAGCCTTACAATATTATTCTTTGTGTCATCAAAACTTAATTTCATACGTTCCTTGTAAAAAAAAAGTAGATTTGTTTCAAAAATTCATAAATTTTTAACTTAAATTACTATGTTCAAACAAAAATTCCCTGCAATTTTCATCATATTTTTCCTCGTAAATTATTCCCTAGAAACTGAAATAGGAGAATCGAGTGGTATTGAAACCCGTTATGATACAAATAACAACAATGGTAATAAATTTAAATTTATGTTGTTTCTAAACTCGGATAAGGGTTGGGACTAGTTACCCGGACCTTTTTCGATAAGAAAACGCCGAAGTGCTTCCTTACTAGACACGGAGAAGTTAGTACACCTTTTTCTATGATACGTCCCGAGGGGAGGCAATCCGGTTAAGCTTTGCTTGTAAATCCGTCAGCATAAAATAAATTTTTAACCTTACTCATTAGGCCTTGAGCAAGCCTTAAAATATTAAAATTTAAATTTTTTAAGCATAAAATTAACATTATTTATTTTTTAATTTTTTTGACATTAGAGTATCCTCAAGTGTCTGATCCTCAAAAGTCACGGCCTCAAGTGTCGGGCCCTCAAAAGTCGCGGCCTCAAGTGTCGGGTCCTCAAAAGTCATATCCTCATGTGTCGCGCCACGAGCTATCTTGGTTAATAAGAAAAAAGAATATTTGTAAAATAACACCCCTAAGAATCCGAAAAAAAGCGACACTAGTTATGACCTGACCTAATAATTATTATTTCAGAATTAACTAGTGAAGAAGTTGAGGATTTAATAGAAAGAATTGAAATATTAAAACCGTATGCAGAAAGAGTTTCAGAAAAGGTGGCTATTAAAATGAATAAGGAATTTGAAAAATACCCAGAAAGATATCATCATGCTTTTGATGAAGAAACATTTAAAACAAAAGTTAAAGAAAATAAAAGTTGTGGGGAAATAAAAATAGCAGCTTATGAATTATTTAAGGTAAATAAAATAATTTCATTTTTTGAAAATATTAATGCTAACTACTTCCGTCGAGTTTAAGGGAATTCCCACGGGAATGGGGGAGGTCTCCCCCAAGAGTCCTCCCCACAATTCGAATTCCCCGCGTTTCCCGTCCCTCTGCCACTCCTCCTGCGGGATTCGAGAGCTAAAAATAATTAAATAAGTGACTGGTCCTATCTGACTAAAGAAGTTTAATCAGATTTGGATTGCCGAATTATGACTAGAGGGAGATGTGTGTTGATATGTAATTGCTTTGACAATTAATTAGGAGCTGTGCGCTGTAATAAGATGAATAATGTAACATGAGAAATGTACCTTAATTATGAACTTTATTTAATTTCAGAATTCAACAAAAGTTGGTGTATTTCATTCTGGAGTATTTGTTTGTGGAATTGGTTATTATTAAATTAATATATTAAAAATGTTATTTTTTAATATATTTTTTAGAAATACATTTTCATCGTCCAGGATTGGAATATTGGAAGCCAAAACATTTCCATACAAGATTTAATGGCGGACATTTTAAGTATTTACTTAGCGTACTTCCTCTATTAGGAGAATGCCATCCTCTATTTTTTCCAACTATTTCAACTATACATATTCAATATACATAATTTGGCTTACTATAGTATAAGTCCTCGAGATTTTCTGCAGAAGACGAAAACTCGCAGAAATACAGGCGATTGAATATCGAAAAACCATAGGGGGGAGTATGCTGGATTTGGGGTAACAAATTTGAATGTGCAAATGATAGCTAATTCGAAAGAGCTCGTCGAGTTAAACGGCCACCTTCGGAGCAGCACAAAGAGTCTTTCCAGCGAAGATCAATTAACTTAATGCCACCCTCCGGGTGGTTAACAACTTGAGAAGGGATTGAGAAGTAAATAATGCCATGGCATTCTTTTGGAGGAAATGCGGTGTAAATGTTTATTTAACTTTTTATTTAATTTTTTTCAAAGACAATATGATGGCATATCTATAAAAAATGAGTACGGAAAAACTCGAACTGCTCAAACAAATTTATCGTTTGCTCAAATTGTTAAAGTAATTGATAACAACTTTGCTGAAGACTACACAAAAGAAACATATAATGTAATTACTAACAATTGTCTTAAATTTGCAAGAGAATTAATTTCAAAAATTGCTGGTAATTTAATTTGAAAAAATATTTTTTGAAATAATTTAAAATTTAAAAGATAAAGAAGAAAATGAACGTTTTGTTTGGCCAACTTCTGTCATATTTCCTTTAAAGAAACCTTTTAAAAAGGGAATGAAAATGGCCAAAAAGTTTACTAAGAAATTGTAGAAGAAAAATTAAAAAGAAAAAGTTATTGAAGGAAAGTTTTTGATTTTATGTTTTGAAAAAATTTTTTTTTGAAAACATGGAGTCAGTAAAGCAACTGGGCTATAGCTATTTCTCTACTTCAGCTAGTGCAAAAGGTTATTCGGCGGCATCTTCACCAGCAACTTTTCTAGACCGGACTGATCTGTTATCCATTACACGACGCAGCCTACTGCATAGCCTTAGGAAATAAATAGCTATATGCCTTACACAATCATTTTAGAAAGTCAAATTTTCGGCCCTATACGCAATTAAGAGGGGATTGTTCAATTTACTTTGAGTTTCAAGAATGTTCCGGAACAATACTTGTTTTCGGGACCATGGGTGTGAGCAAGGGACGGAATACGCAAAACAATACCAAAAAATAACACAGAACGAACGAGACTAAAAAATGGGGTTTTCAATTTAAAATTTAAGTATCACTGATTGTCAGCTAGTCCTGAATCGATTTTGTGTTATATGGGTTTGGATCAATATGATTTAGAGGAGCGTTCGCTCCCCTAAACCCCAAAATTTCTGAAGGTTATAGTAATTTTTAAAAAGTTGTGAAAACTTATAACTTTCAGTAATTTTTGGGAATAAAGTAACTAACAGTCCCAAACTGGCATAAGTCGCGATCACGCAGAACTTTTATGGAACCATACCATTACCACTAAACAGAAAGAAAAGTTGATTTTTTAAAATGAATGTCCAGCAGGCCAAATGTTGAACTATGTAACATTACATTTAGACGATGACACACATACACACACACATCTCATTTTAAAACAAATTATTTTTAAATTAAACTTTTCTTGTTTACATATAGTTATAAGCAGAGAGAGTCTGTATAAGGTTTTTTCATTGAGTTCCAAAATCTCGAATATCAACGGGAAACGGGGGCTACAGTACATAGTCAATATTTTCACAAGTGTAGACTGTACATAAAATTTTTTATTAACAAAATTTGCTATAAAAAACACTTAGTCCAATCATGGAAAAAAATTCTATCCTCGAGGAAACTATGTAGGGTTAAATAGAAACTCGAAATAATGCAAGTTTAGTTGGTGTTTTGGGTGAATTGGGGCCTTTAGGCCGATTATTGCGGTTGACGTCTATTCTTTCATTCCTAATATGTACTTGCCTTTTAGCTGTAGTTATGTTCGGAGGTACAAATAATTGGCAGTAAAAAAGGAAAATTAATCTAGGACTTGAATAGGATTAAGGGGGGGGGGGGGATATTCATAAAGTACTCAACGAAACTACATAATTCATTGAATTTTTAGAGAGCTTCAAATACACTCTCTTACAAAAATATACATGTCGAGGCAAATCGGAACATTTTCAGTAAGCTATAACTGGCTACATAAATTGATAAATATGTTTTTACATATTAAGTAGTTTTCGTCAGAATTCTTTTTCGTCAGAGGCCTTTTTCGTCAGTAAGGCTCCCTTTTTAAAAATCTAATTAAACGGAGGTATTATGACTTATACTAGGTTAATTGTTTCTGGATCGATTTGGGCAAATGAGGTGTCATTTGAAAGAGCTCTGAAAACTGAGTCGAATTAGTTGTGGAAGAAGTTTATCCGATATTCCGGGGCCGAGTTTCAGACTCCTGAATATTGAAAAATGGTGTATTGAAGCTCAGTTCGTCGAACCGATACAACTCGTCGAGCTTAGTCGGTTGAGCTATCATTTATAAAATAGAATTTTTCATCTCTAAAATCAGATTTCTAATCTCTTTCGAATGACATCTCGTTTGTTCAAATCGATCAAGAAACATAAAAACTAGTATAAGTCAAAAACCGTTGTTTCAAAAACCGCAATATGATTTAGGGCTTCTTTTCATGTAGAGTCGAAAATTTTCCAAAATAATTTAATGTTCAAAACTTCTACTTAATAGTAAAAACTTGGTTATTGTTTTATTAATAAATAATCTTTTTCTGGAATTATACAAAGTTTTAAGAATATTCATTGTTATTTTTTGATGGAGGGTATTATTTAACCCTCTAAACTTCATATTTCTTGATGAATCTTTCTTTGCATATACAAAAGATAAAATACAAAATATCACCAATTAGTAAAATTTAAATTTTAAAACTTATCCATTAAACTACCACTATATACTTATTGAAATCCAAAAACTATTTTGTTTTAAAATTTATTAAATAAAAAATATATATTATGTAAAAATATTTTTAAATTTCCAAAGAAACACTCTGTCTCCCCCCACAATTCTTAAATTCTTCTTTCGAATTTTTATCACAATAATTAATTTGTTTTTCATTTTTTGAGGATGATTTTGCAACAACACAGCCATTTTGGCCTAGAGAGAAATTACTTCTACGAAGCTTTCTGACAAATAAATAATAACCTGGAAAATTAAAAAAAAAATTTTCAAGAATTTTAAATTAATTTTTACCATCCCTCACAGCGCTAAACATTAATTCCACAAGTTGGGCCCAAGCCTCAAAAGTGTCTGTTGGCTATAAATTTAATTTTAATTTATTTATCAGTTATGGGCATTTTTTAATATTTAATTGATGTAAAATCATTTTAAATTTCTATGAAACACAAACCAGAAGAAAGAAAAATTAGAAATAAAAATCAGAATAAGCAAAAATACAATCATTCAAAATCAGAATAAATAGAAAAATACAAATAATTTAAAATCAGAATAACAAATACAAAATTAAATATAAACACACGATCAGAATAAATAAAAATCCATAAAAACTGAATAAGCGAAGGATTTTGGTATGCTGATTTTAAATATACAAACAAGAACAAACAAAAGTATAAAAATGATAAAAAAACTCTATTCAAAAATACCAACAATATAATTATCAATACTATAATAATCGAAAAATAATTATAGATAAATAAAAAAATAAATGTATTTTTACATACCGTAAATCCTCTAAAATAACCCCCCCTCTAAAATAACCCCCTTCTAGAGATCGATCGAAAAAAATAAACCCCCTCTAAAATAACCCCCCCTCCAAAATAGCCCCCCCCCTTCTAAGATATTCAATTTTTCTTGGCATTGTTTTTTTTTCAAAGCAAAGCACTGTTGAATCCCTTATTTTAATAAGATTAGAAATTATTATGGGGATATCGGGGATTTGAGGGGATATAAGTGGATTATGATGGATTAAGTGATAGCGGCGGATTAATATGGATCCGAGGATTTAGACTTGATCTCTCGAAGGATTAATGTCATGTCACATTGACTTTAATACTTCAAAATGCCAAGATAGGCATCCTAATCCAATCCCTCTTAATATAATTAAGCTTTAGGTATTTAACTGAGATATATACAAGTGGGATAATATCCTAAAATAAATTTTTAATTAGGTATTTCGAGCCTAAATGAAGTCTAGGATGAAGAGGAGTACTTGATGGAAGTTTTTGGGCTGGGATTTTCGTTAGGAGACTTTTAGTTTGTGATGAATTCTATTAAATTTTAGAAAAATATTATTCACAATTTTGCAAAAAATTTTAATTTTCAAAAAATTTAGACATCGAAAAAAATAACCCCCCCCCCCCTCTAAAATAACCCCCCTCTAGAGGTCGATCGAAAAAAATAACCCCCGGGGGTTATTTTAGAGGATTTACGGTATTATGAAAATCAGAATATAAATAAAAATTAGAATAAGCAGAAAATAACATTTAAAATCAGAAAAGGCAACCTAAAATCCACTATTTTTGTATTTTTTAAATTAAAAAAGCTAAAAAATTACAGAATGTGCAGCTCCATCCAGAAAAACACATTCGGTTGTTAACGAGCTAGCCATCTCCGCAAAAAAATCAGCCTTAAAGCCAAAAGGGCGTCGAGCGACTTGTTCAGCGCCAAATTGCATTGAGAGGCGTCTTATCTTAAAAATTATTAATCTCTAGACTATCTAAAAATGCACCCCACAAATTACTCAAAGTTTTTAAAAGTTTTCTTTTCGTATTTTGCGAGTTTTAAGGCAGTGTTGCCATCTAGAAAATGTTAAGTGTAAGTACAGAAGCTTAATTTGGAATTACATAAGGGGAAAAATTTTCAAAATATAAGTACGCCCAAAAAAGGCAGTCTAAAAAATCTTTTAACTATATGCGTTTTTATGCGCCGCAGGCAAAAATTTTGGGAATTTTGGAGGTCCTTAAGACAGATTTCTTCATCCTCAAGTCAGTTTAAAGTTTTAGGGAGTCCTTTATAATCTCCCTATTCAAAAATAAATTTACGAAATTTGTTCAAATTGAAATGTGGTTTATTTTAACTCTCATTTAAATGTAACTTTTTAACGAATTTTATATATTAAGTAAATTAAATTAAAATTCTGAATAATTTTTTATTATTTTAAAACAAGTACCTTTTCTGTATTAGCCAAATTACTCAAAACATCAGTCAGATAATTTCTAAATTGGTCAGCTAGTCTAGTCCAATTTTCCTCTCCAAGATTAACACAAAAAGTAGCAAAATCTGCCCGGTTGTGAACCATTCGATTTAAAACTCGGCTGGAAGGGTCTACGCGGGATTTTTCGATGCAAGAAAGAATCTAGAAAAAAATATAAATTGGCTAGGTAAATTAAAGGATTTTTTGAACATACTTGAAGATTTAAAAATATTGGAATTTAGCAGGCATGCACACGGATACGGATAATATCCGGATATCCGCGGGTATCCGCGGATACGGACGGATATGGATAGTGTTTTTAAAAAATTGGACGGATACGGATGGATACGGATACGATGCTTCAAATCCGCGGATATCCATCTCAAAATTCCAGCCTGCGGTGCAATGAAAGTGAATTTTTTTCGCTTTCGGTCATTCAAAATTTTTAAAATTTTCGCCTGCGGCGCTAAAAAAGAAAGAAATCTGGCTTCTAAATTATTGAAATTCTCAAATATTCGCCTGCGGCGCTACAATTAAGAACTCGTTTCTTGCCTTCCAGCTTAAAAATTTCCATCTACGACGCTACAATGTGCTTACCCACTTAAGGTACGAAGTACAAGTTCAGGCCAAATTCATTGGTGAGTACGAGCAAAATTAGCTCGTTCTCTTTTAGCTGAGCAAACGAAGGTTTTCAGAGGGGTATGAGGAATTCCCCCACCCACTCCCGAATTGGGAAAAGAAAAATTTTCCGAGGGGATTGGCAAAAAAATGGATTTTTTGGCCTACGCCCTTCTAGAATTCTCAAAATTTTCGCCTGCGGCGCTAAAATTAAAATCTCAGTTAACCGAAATTTTCATTTCGGCCCGAAACCGGGAATTTAACTTTTCAAAAATTCTCAAAAATTTTCAAATTTTTTTGTCGGTATAATTTCTGATAAGCAGCGTTGGGTCGGAATTCCTATCTCTGCCTTCCGATTTTCGAACCTCCAATGTTCATAAGCAAGGTTACTTTTGCTGCATCCAATTATTACCTCATTGTCTAACCATTACCCGAATTTAAATAAATTTGACCATTTTGAAAATTATAGCCAGGCTGACCATTTTGAGAAAAAACGGATATATCCGCGGATATCCGCGGATGGATATGACTCAAAAGTCGGACGGATACAAACGGATACGGATATTGACCCCACGGATATATCCGGATACGGATATCAAAATCAGTATCCATGTGCAAGTCTGGAATTTAGTTAGAATTATGGAAAAAAGATTTTTCAAAACACTAATTGTTCGGGGCTTATATTTATTTAATATGTAAAAATTTAATATGTAAAATGATTTTCCTTTTTTTGGATAGAGGGGTGATCGTGTAACCCTCTAAAAATTGTCCTCTTATTAAAGCTTGGACTTTGTTAAATTCAAAATTAATTATTTGGGCTCTGGGATTTAAGAAATTTACAGAAGAGCCCCTTTCCGCCCGATTAATTACGGTGAAGACAAAGATATCTTGATCGAAAAACATGTGGACTAGTTTTACAAACAAGGTAAATACAAGTTCGGAGGAATTATAAAATTGTGAATCATTTATGTTTGCTTTAAAACACGTTTTTTGTGAATTATTCAAAATATGAATTACATAAATACTGACCAGCATGGACGTAACTGAACATGATATTTCGAATTTATTTTTATGTCATAGTAATGAAAAAAACAGAATTTAATTGTAAAATTAACGTGTCTTGGACATATTTCAAAGAACTTTTAGAGAGTTACAGCTCCCTATGCAAAAATAAAGAATTATCAAATATGTACAACTAAGATTTCAATTTAAGATATAATATAAATAAAACTATAATTGTATTTTTACATATTAAGTAATTTACTTTTAAAAATTGAGTGTTATATTAAATTTGCCTAATTCTATTAAAAATATGAAAATAAAATTTCTATCAAAAATATTGTAAATTAACCCCATTATAGCCCCGAAAATAACAATCGTTCCCCTATTAGCCCATAAATTGCTTACAATTTGTTGTGCCTGATTTGAAATTCGTTTTCCCGACATAGTCATTGAATCGCTCTTAAAAGTAAAAAAATTTTTATGTTTAGACAAGAACATTCGCTTCATTATAAGATACCTACTAAAGGCTATAAAATTGTAGCCTAATTTTAGATAATTCTATAGAAAAAGAAATTTATCTAATATTTGACTGAGTTTTAGGGAGTCAATCAAAGACTCCCTATCCAAAAATATTAATTTTCATTGCATAATAAATTTAAAATCCCTTCACTTTTCTCTGTCATAAATATAATGATAATTGTACTTTTAGATATTGAGTAAAAATATAAAACTCAAAAAATAGTGAGAAGAGTGAATAAAATAGGCGTGTATCTTATATTAAGTCCTCATAAATAGAGGTGTACTCTCAATTTCAATATCAAATGTATCTTATAATTAAATCTGAATGTAAATCAAAAAATATAGAAACATTACCACTTCACTAGCCGAATCAGACAATTTTCGTTTAACAAAACTGTGTTGTCCACTACTTTTAGGAACAGCCAAGTGTGAGGGAGAAGGATTGCCGCTACTTTTGGGTGTCAAATAAATATTCTTTTTGTCGTTATTTAAATTAATAGAATGTCTACTGACAGATTCAGATCGACCCATTAATCCGGCAGAACGAGAAGGTGAAGAAGCCATTGAAGAAGTATTTATTGTTGTTGATAAGGTTTCGGAATTGCCAAGGGAACGAGACTATTTTTGGAAAATAAAGAGAATTATTATCTTTTTAATTTTAAAATTATTTTAATTTTTTTAAGGGATTTTGGTTAAAAATAGATAAATTTTATGCAAGTTGCGTGAAAATAATTAATGATGTCAAGTACAGGGTGAACCGGCCTAGAAAGACAGGAGCTTGTTTAATCTCGAAATTCAAGCTTATTAGAGGTAGGCGAGTTATACAAAGGCTTGCTAAACTCTTACAGGAGTAAGAGTTTAGCTAAACTCAGCCAGCATGGAACTTCGAACCTGCGATAATACTAGAAATGTTCGTTTGAACAGGCTTACAACTATGAGATGCATTACAACCCTCAATCAAAAGTTTTAAATGCTGCTAGTTGAATCAAACTTATTCAGGATTAACCCTTGGGAATAATCAAAAAGTAGGCAGTTGAACATAAAGGTAAATTTATCAAAATTACTTAATATGTAAAAATTCAATTATTTCATTATTTATATTAGTTTCTTAAATCAAGCTAACCAAATTTTTTGATGTCTGCAAATATTTTTGGATAGAGAGTTTCTGAAAACTCTCTAGAAATTTTCGGAAACGAATATCTAAAATTATCTAAAATTACACAAAATGGAAATACCGTTTTATAATAATTACTGTCGACATTGTAATTCGTAAATGATCAAAACAACCCGTATACACCATACCCGTATTTAGATCGTATTGGACCCAATCAATAGGGATTCCAAAAAATTTCGAAGGAACGACAACTCTGTTCCCATTTATGTATCAAATGTAGGAGACCGACTGTTAGCTCCTCATATCCGGAACTGACACGGGGAACACACAGAAAAATTAGCAAGGTTTTGTTTTCGAAATTAATTAAAAATTCCAAAAAAACTCACTTTCCCACCAGTCTGTTTAAATGCCCTTCTTTTTTCCTTAGCCCCCTCAGCTTTTACTATGCGCTTCATTGTGGGAGAAAATAGTGAGGAAGAGTGTTGATTAATTATTCCTTTGGAATTTTATAATAAATTCTTGCTAAAAAATCTCTTACCATTTTTATTTGAATTTGTGTTTATTGAAAGCATGTTGATATTATCTATAAAATGATAAAAATTCAACATGTATTAAGGAGGTTTCATTAGGATTATGATTAAACTTGAGGTCTGATTTTCTTGGGAAAATAAAAATAAATCTACTTAATATCTAAAAATATATTTATAATTTTATTTTAATCTAGAGAATACCATTTAAATAATAGTGTAATCGAAAGAAATCATATTCTTGGATAGGGGGTATTTGTAACTCTTTAAAGATTTTATGCAGATTTGTCATAGCTCTTTAATACAGGAATTAGTGTTTCATTTATTGGATGAGTTTGAATCAGAGCTCGACTAAATAAAAAATTTTTTTATTTCGAATCGAAACGAAATAAAATAATTTTATTCGTTTCGAACGAAACGAAGCGAAACAAAATAAAAATTTAAAAATATTGATTTTTCATTTTAAAAAAGGTTTTAATCAGTCCGGACACATTCTCAGTAATCGGAAAAAATATTTAACCCAGACCGCAAATATACTTGAATTCCCGCAATTGCATAAATAACGGAATCTGGCCCTTTCTATAATTGGTTCCCTTTGCATGAACATAAATTACACTCCCGTCCCATTGGAAATTATTTAATTTTTATTTTGAAAATTTTACCAATTAAATTATTTTCCATTAATGAAGTCATTGACGCAATATTTATTGAGAATAATTTTATTTTAATATCTACTGGAAAAAATTTTTTTAGAAAAAATAAATAAAATCCAAATGCAATGCTGCTTTTGGACATAAAATAATAAAAAAAAACTTGCTCAAAGGAAAATTAAATTATTTTCACGAAATATATATCTTTTTTTGAGAAGATATTTTCTAAATTCTAATTCAATTTTTCCACCAAGAATGTTATTTTTGGATGGAGAGTCAACCTAGACACTCCAAACTTTTGCTAGTGTGTAGAATTTGGTTAAATATGTAAACGTGAAATAATATGCATTTTGTATTTTACTTACTGTTAAATAAACTTGAAATTACAATTAAACGTAATAATTAATTTAAAGTTTAATAAAAGGAATAATTAATATTATGTATTTGCTGTCGTCAATGCTTACATAAACAAACATTAATGTGCTAATTTAATATTAAAAAAAAAGAAAAAAAAATTTTTTCTTGTTAAGAAAATTTTTTTTTCTTTTTCTTGTTAAGTTAAGCATGCTTTTCAAAAGTTTATAAAAAATAACAGAAAAATGAAGTGTACTTTGAATGGATGTACTTTTTATTTAATTTAATTTTTGTATGTCTAGTAAAAAAAGGTATTGGAGAGACTAGTATTTACTTTTAATTTAATATTTCTTTCCTTCCTTTTTTTCTAAAATTAAATTAAATTGTTTTTTGAACAATACAAGACTAATTAATGGCGTAAAACGTTTTTTGCTTTTATTTAAAATTGTCAAGTACAAAATTTTATTTTTTGAAATAATTAATATTAAGAGAAGATGGCAATTATGAAGGAAGATTTGAACAAAATAAAAAATTTTTTTTTGTAAAATTTAATTTTTAGATATCTTTCCTTTGTTTATGAAAACAGAATAAAATTAAAGAAATATTTTTTTGTAATTTAAAATAAGCTTAAGTAAAATCCCCAATATCAGACAAATTATTTATCATCTAGGTCAGTGATTTGCCCATCTAGTATTTCAAATTTTGTCGAAAGTCAAAGAAAGTCACAAAGACAAAGGTACATGGAGATTGTTAAAGACGAAAATGTTAAAAGTTAATTTTAAAAAACTTAAGAAACATAAAAAGCGAAAAATAATAAAATAAATTTGCTTAATAAATAAAAATATGTTAAACATTTTACATAAGTTATTGTAATTTATAACAAATTATATTAGAACCGTAAACGAAGTCGATTATATTTTTGTATGGTGAGAAGTGGTATCTCTCCAAATTTTAGCTAACGGGACATTAAATATTAAACTCTTAAAACGACTTAAAAATTGTCCAATTTTTTGTTAAAAATCTTTTTATTAGTTTAGCCCACACAGAAATTTTTTTTTTGCATTTTAGACAATTTTTTGTTTAAAAACCTTTCAGCTGTCAAAGCTATTTATTATAAAATAGAAAAAAAGTTTTTTTAGAGAAGTGAATAAATAAATGCATGGTTGGGTGAATTATTATTATACATAAAATACATAATATATATTTTTATATTAAAAGTCATATGCCAGGTTTCTTTTAGAATGAAAGTTTTTTTTTATTTTAATTTTCACAGTATAGGAATTTTTAAAATAAAAAATTAATTTTTGGAGAAACTTTGTTATTAAATTTATTTTTGGGGCAACTTTTTGGACAAATAATTTTGTGGAGATTTTTTTAATTTTTTAATAATAAGCGAACAAATAAATTTTAAAAAATGAAAATAATGTCTTGAATAAATTATTAGAAATTGGTTAAATTATTTATTTTTATTTCTATTTTTGAATATTTTAAATAGCGGTAACACTGCTATAAATAGAAAAAAATATTTTTATTATTAAAATTATGAAAAAATATATTAAAAGATAATTAGGGTCGTCAGGTTGATCCAACATACAATAATAATTTGTTTATAGTGAAAAAAATTTTGATAACGTTTTTATAACATACCTAGATAAAAAGATATTGAATTTTTATATATTATGTAGAATTTGAGCTATGGGATTTTTATGATAATTAATCTTCGTAATTATTTTATCAACTTATAACTGGAGAGGGTAATTAGTTAAGAGGGTTGGCCTAACTGCTTACCATCGTTTTTAAAAATAACAAGTTATATGTTAGTAGAAAGATATCAGTGAGATGAGTCGAATGGCATCAAAATCAGCTTGAGTTGATGGATGTTTTAAAATATTGAAATTTTACGAGACAGGACTTCTTGAAGAATACCTTAACTTTTTAAAGTTTATATTACTAAAATTATTTAAAAATATGCCTAATTATAATCTAAAAATTCTAGTTTTTTTCAAAATTGAGAATTATTAAGAGACTAATTATTTTCTTAAGTAACAAATTATTCTATTACACTCTAACTGAAAAGGGTAATTATTTTAGCAAATTATAATTTTAGCAATTTTATGCAATTATTGAACTCCAACAATGGTAAAAATTACTGATTTGGAGCATACTAATATGCTCCATTCAAAAATAAATCTGTACTTTCTGTAAATGGCCCTAGTTTCAACCAAACTTTTATAATAAACTTAGGTAAAATTATTAATGAAATTGTATATATTAAATAGAGATTTTTATAAAAAAAATTAAGTGAAATTATTTTTAGGTATTAAAATTTCTATTTTTGAATATTTTAGATAGCGGAACACACTCTGCCAAAAATAGAAAAAAATTTATTTTTACGACTAAAATTATTAAAATTTATAATTGGAATTTAACAAAATTTATATGAAAATCGCAAATTAAGAGATAAAACTTTGCTAAATCTTAAAAATTGAAAATAATTTTTGAGGGACCGTTTTTTATATGACTTCCCTGGGTAATTATTATAAACCTTCTCAATGGAGGGGGTAATTATTCGAGATTGATTAATGTATAAGAATTTAAATGGCCAAATCAGGGTTAAATTATTCTGTGAAATTGGCCGAACTAAATCGTAGCGAACTTTGAAAAAATTTGGAGAGTCAAATTGGCTCACCATCCAAAAATATATCAATTAAATTTATATCCCAACTTTAGTTATTTGTTTTAACTAACTTAGATAAAATGATTATTGTATTTTTATATATTATGTAGTTTATGAGGTACTACATTTTTTCGAGAATTACTCTGGGTAGTTATTATCTAAGAGAAAGCCTTATACATATTTTAATAAATGTAATTATAACTTGGCAGACTATCTCAAATTTATCCTATCAGACAAAAATTGAAGCAGTTAAAAGAATAAATAGAGAATTTATGGTCAAAACCGCAAAATCACTTTAACTATTAGAAAATATATACCTGAAGAACATTGAAACTACATATTACTTTGGAGAGCTTTAACTGACTCCCCATCCAAAAATATCACTCCGCAGAAAAAAATTTTACGATTCAAGTAAGTTTTTAAAAACCTAGGTAAACTAATTATTCAATTTTTATATATTAAGTAGAATTCTTTTAAAATTTAAAAATTATTTTTTTTATTTTAGAATACTGACGTAAGCTTGTTGAGTAATTATTCGAAGGGTATAAATTACATAAAGAAGAGTATCGACAGAGTAAGAAAATTGATTAATAAAATTTAAAAATTTCAGAACAAAAAAAAGTACAGCAAAAAAAAACAAAGGAGAGGAAAACCTCAAAAGCGTTCTGTTTTGTGGTTTTTTAATTTTCCAAAAATAAATTGAGCAAAAAATTGTTAAAAAATTGAAAATATGAATAAAAGAATATTTTTAAAATTTTTAAAGAAAATTTTTAAATTGAAAAATTTTAGTGATATAATACACAACACGTTTTTTTTCTTATATTGAGGTAATTGACGATTTCCTTTTAAAATCTAATAGTTTTCCTCCTACACATTTTTATTAAAATGGACAATTTAATTTTTTTGCAGAATTCTATTAAAATTTTTAAAAAAATTTAGAAAATATTAAAAAAGTTTGGGAAAAATTTAAAACGAAAATTAAAAAAAATTATCACGCCGAGGAACACCGCAGGAAATACCTAAAAGGTGAAAAATTCACTTTTTAAATTAAAACTAGATTGGAAAGAAAAATAAACGCAAAATTAAGTGTTGAAGAAAAAATTAAAATTATAAGCCTTTATAATTGTCCATTTTAATAAAAATGAGCCACATCGGGAGTTGCTAGCTAGTGTAGCGCCCTCGGAGTTGGGGGTTTAACTAAACCAATACCTTTGACTAATAAAATAATTATAAAAAAATTAAAATAAAAAATTAAATTACAATCTTTTAATTCATTTTAAATTAATTATCTGTTACAATACATATAATATATTAAAATATTTAAATTTAAAAACTGCATTAATATAGAAAATAGAGTAAATAATATTAATAAAATGTTAACATAACATATAAAATTCTAACTTTAACAAAAAAAATTAAAAACAGAAAACTAAAAGAACTGTGAAAATTGGCTTTAAATTACGCACACAGTTGGAGAAAGTTAATTATTCATTTTAAGAGATTAAAAAACAAAAAATAATAATATATTTAATATTAAGCATTTTAGGTTGCAAAAACTTTAACGTTAATCGTGTTCCCATAAATAAACATTAAAAAACGTTAATTTATATTTTTAATAAACTTGTTTTAGATAATTAAACAAGTTTTAGTTAATAAACATGTTTTAGTCGATAAATAATGTTTTAGACGATAAAAACTTGTTTTTATAATAAATAAACTTGTTTTCTGTTAAATAAACTTGTTTTATTTTTAACAACATGTTTTATTTCTAATAAACATGTTTTATTTAATTAAACATGTTTTAGTCAATAAAAACATGTGTTGAAGTAAATAAACTTGTTTTCAAACAATTAAACACATTTTCTACTAAACAAACATATTTTAAAGCTTTTATAGCAATATTAAAATAATAATATTGAATGAAGCCTATAAAAGCCTCAAAATAGGCTTATTTAAACAAGCCAAGTTTATTTATAGAAAAGTCAAAAATTATAAAATGTTTTTGCAATATTAAAAATTGACAGGGGGAACAGGCGCTATTTAAGGTAAATTTCAATTAAATAAATTTTTAACTATTATGTAAAATTTTTTTGAAATGAGAGTGTGCGTAATTTATTTTTAAACATTTTTAAAGGGAAAAAAATAAAAAAAATTTTTTCAATTTTTTGAGAATTTTATCACCTTATCCATAGGGAAAAGAATTTAAAAAATTAAATTAATTATTAAAAATTTAAATTTAAAAAATCAAAAGAAAAAATCTGGAAATGTGTGTGTGTGTTAAATGGCTCTCTAAAAGTGCTTCCCAACTGCTTTATTTCCTTCTATTTTTAGGCAAATCCTAATCCGTTGTTAACCGGTTTGTTGGTTGTCCCGCCAACACAAATATTATTATTAGAGGTTGTTGTAGAGGAATTTAATGGAGTTCCAACACTAAAATGAATTGAAAAATTTTTATTTTATTAAAAAAATTTTTTAATAGAAAAGGAGAAAATATGTGAGCTATAAAAATATCAGAGAGGACATAACGGTATATGTTAATGTACGAACAGCTACTACTTGAATCTCCTTCCTATCTAAAATTTTACACAGACCAAAGACATTGTTCTATTGAAGAAAAGGGGGTATGCCCCCTTTAAAATGCCCCCTTTTTAATGTCATTTTATTTTTGATTTCCCCTCTAAATTTTTTTCAATTATTGAAAATGACATCTAATTACTAGAGGAAACGTTTTTTTAATTATATTTAATGTTATCAAAACTAATATAATAAATTTAATCAGCGAATATTAAATAATTCTTTGGTCTTGTAAAATTTAAAGGGAAGAGGAAGCGTTAGGGGGGGGGGGTGGTTTGGGGAATTAACAAAGAGGGGGGTTTAACATAAATTTAGAAGGACGAGAAGGGAAACAAACATATGTACTAAAAAAAGAGAAGAAAATCGAGGAAGACACCCGTTTTCGTTGACAAAAATTTCCAAAATTTTTGGGAACGTCCTTGAAAATAATAAATTTATCAATGTGGAAAAATAATCCCCTCTTCCATGAAAAAAATAGAGTAAAAAAATTTATTTGGATTTAAAAAAGGAAGAAAATATTCAAATAAAACTGAAGATAACGACAACCAAATATATACTAATATAACTAATTTTCAAAAAAATTTCAAAAGAAATGAAAGCTTGCCTAAAGCCTGCAGTCATAATTAATTTAAATAATAAAGCATCCCTCCAACTTGAAGAATCTGAATAATAAAATTTTCAGAAAATTTTTTTCGAATTTAAAAATTTACCATTCTCATTCCTACTAGTCTCCCTTAAATCAACAACATCATTCCACAAAATATCAATTTTTTCTCTAGCGGGAATACACCGAACTTTACACAAAAACTGGCCGCAATCATCGGCAAATTTGACCTTCTTTTTTGGTTTTTCTTCGACTATAAATCTTTGTTTGAGCAAAATTGACTTTATTTGGGGCTTTACAACTTCTAAAGCTTCTTCTTCTTTGTTTTCGATTGGTGCCTAAATTTGTTAAATTAAAAAAAGTTTATTTTTCTAGTAGATTTGTAGGCATTGTATGCATGAACTAACGTTAGTTATTTATTTATAAAAATTTTTCTAGTGAAGCTAGAAATCTGAAATTTTATGTAGCTGTTCTCTAATGTGTTTTCTATCTCCACTGAAAATTTCAGAATTTTTCTTTCATTATTTCCCAAGTTATGGTCGAAGAGGTAACAATAACTCAACGTTTTTTGGCTGATTGACGCATATTTTCGACCATAACTCGATCAGAACTTAACAAAAAATTCTGAAATTTTTAGCAATGCTTGAAAATACAATAATCGTGTTCTGTGCAAAATTTCAGAATTTTAGGTACACATTTGACCAAAATGTGTTAACTCAAGCAAACAACAACTTTCTCTTAAAATTCCCATCTTTTTTCAATTTATTTACCTTTTTTGAATTTTTTTCCTCTTCAGCAAAACCAGAATCAACAGAAGATTCATTTGAGGTCATCGTTGTAATTTCAGGTATTGTTATATTGTCTGTTGAAAGACATTCTGGTGTATTTAAGGGAGAGAAACGTTGCTTTTGCCGAATATTTTGTTCGAAGGGGAAGCATTCATCATCACTGCTAGAATATTCTGAATCTGAGGAGCCGGAAAAAACTGAAAAAAGGATTAAAAATAAGAATCAAAAGTCTTCGAGGCTATGGTATGACGCCTTAAGAGCCAAGAGTGGCATTGTATCCAAGTGGGGAATTGTAGGGGTCGGACCCAACCAGTTGGAAATATGAGAGGGAAGCAACTCCTAAACTAAAAAAAAATTATAAATTTTAGTTGGCCACTTGGTGGGGGAACAATCACAACGACACTCCATTCTACGATAAACTCGAAAAGATATTTTTTAAGTCACCAAGTGAGTACATCTGTGATGAAATTTTGACCTAGACAATTTTTTAAAATTCAAAAAAGTTCTCCTTACATGTAACACTCCGATTCCGCACAAATTTAGGAGGGGAAGGAGGGCAATTCTGATTAAATGAATCTGTTGTAGTCGAAGTTAATAATTGTTGTTTGAGTGATCCTAAAGCGTATTTAGGTACTTTACACGTTTTTGGATCGCTACATTGAAAACGACACATTTTTGTGTTGATTAGTTAATTGAAGTAGTTAGTAGTTAGTTTTAGGCAGTAATTAAATAGTTTATCGAATTCTGGAAAGAAAATTAAATTTAAATTTAGAAAGAAATTTTAAGGTTATTGAGAATATGTAAACAAAGTTGGAATTTTGAAAGGGCATCTACTTAATATATAATAATGGAATAATAATTTTATACAAGTTTATCTAATTTCAAGGACAAGAGACGGAGTGCGCATTAGAAACTTTTATTTTTGGATGGAGAGTCAATTAGTGCTCTCCAAATTTTTACGCGATAGGTTGACGTATGCCATGTTTGACAGACAAAAGATACAAAGATTCTCAAAGTTCTTTGATTCAGGGTTATTATCAGCCGAGCTTTCCACGACTAAATGATTCAACTGCATTATAATCCAAAGGACTTTATCAAAAAATAGATATGTTTAAGCTAATTAAAACGATAAATAGGGGATGAATAAGAATGATCAATTTACGGAAGGGTATAAGCACTTTACATTATTCATGGTGAAAATTAAGAAAGTCTAATAGGAGAGTGAATGAGAGATGAGGGCGAACTTAGTTAAAAAAATTTTTCAAAAATTATTTCGAAAACAATTTTAAACCAAAAATATTAACAAATTAATCAAAAACAAAATAAATATTCCCCATATTTTGTAATAAACACTTTAAGAAAAGATAAAGAAAAATTAATTTAAAAATAATTTTTATCAACAACAAAATTTATTATTTAATAAAATTCTCGTAAAATAAAGAGGTTTAAGTAATTCACAAACAACTTTGCAGGCCAAAAAATTTTTATAATAAAAGAGAAAATGAAGAGAAGAAAGGGAGAGAATGAATGGAAGGCGTGTGTTTGCCCTCCTATTTATTACGGGTGTGTTTAAGGAAAAAAAATCCCCGACCATCTGACTGATTGACAATTCGTCCCAAATAAAAAGTAAAAAAAAGAAAAAAGAGTTTAAGGACCACAAAGAATGGTAAATATACGACACGTTATCGATAACAAAATAAAAAAAAAAGAAAATTTATTATTTTTGATAGGGTTAAAAGTGGTTGGTAAAGAGGGTTTAGGGGCGTTGGTAAGGGTTGGGCGGGAAGTTATAAAATAGTCAGATGAGAACTTAGAGAAGTAAAATTTTGGGAAAAACTTTGTAATAGTGTTACTTAACTAGTGTAAAAATTTCAGAATTTTTGGTAAAGTATCTCAAAAGTTAGGGCCGAAAAACCAGCGAAAAATAGGCATTTTTGCTCAAAATTCTGACATTTTCGCTCATAATTCTTCTGATTTTGATCAGAAAATTCTGAAATTTTTAGTCAACTTAGCTAATAGTATTATTAACATCTCTGCAAAATTTCACGACTCTAGCTTTTAATTTGACTATTTTATGAATGCCCGTCTAACTGTTACTGCGCCTAAAAAGGCATGGTTTTTGTGGGGATTCTCTGTGCGTATTTAATCAAAAAATATGCAAAAAAGGTAAAAAAAATATTAAATAGTATTGATAAAATGAATAAAGTATTAAAAAATAAGATGATAAAGAGATGTACATAAATTTTTTTAATTTCTATTTTTGTGACTGCCTTAAAAGAAAATTTGCGGACAATTTTTGCGGACAAAATTTTTGCTGACTCTAAAGAATAACATCATTCGTTTTCATAATAAGAATAAAATTTATGGGCCATAAAATAAGGAAACATTTTAAATAAAAGATAAGAATTTAGTTAACAATATTGGGCAGTTTTTTAAATAAAGACAAAATTTAGGATGGGTAAACAAAAATAATTTTATTTTTTGTGCAGTTATTTTGCTAAAGAAAATAAAAAGAGGAAAAAATATAATTTAGTAACGAAGCTTATTATTAATCAAAAATATTTTTTTTATTTAAGAAAATAATAAAATTTTCATTGAAAAAACGGCCAAAAGGTTTGGGTATATTTTTGCTAAAAAGCAGCAGATCCTAATTCCAAAAAGGCAAAATATTAGATCGAACTTGATCTTGAAAGCTTTACAATACAATGAGGTTGTTGTTTCCCTGCTAGAAGGAAGATAACCCCTCAGTTCCTTATTTTATCGGCTATCAAAATAAAAAAATTTAATTATTTATTTTTACGTTTGCACGCTTATTTATGAAACCCTAAATGTATGTAAATCCGCAAATTAAAATTTTACTTTTGAAAATTTTGTCCGCAAAAATTTATCCGCAAAAATTTTTGCGGATAAATTAAAATAAACGTTTATTTGTTGATTATTTTTATTCTCTCGAATGATGCTATAATTTTTTACAATTAAAAAAAGACTCCAAGGAATAAAAGCATATAATAAATTGTTAAAGCTCACATCGTTTTTGGCGAATTAAATAAAGTAGGCGATTAAAGGGGAAGTGAGAGAAAGGGAAATACACGACGCTTTCTCTAGATGTTAAAAGAATGTTCGAGAAAAGGAGAATTTTTTTTTATTTTTATTGTCCTTTTTTCTAATTTATTTTTATTTTTCGAAAAATTTTTGCAAAGAAAAAAAAATAAAAAAAAATAAAAATTAATTTTGCTGACGAACTTGGACTACACAGAAATTAAATGATTTATTAAGTGAATTATTTTGATTAATGGGAGGAATTATTTTTTTCTTGAAAATTTGTAAAATAATTAACAACAATAAATTTCTCCATAAAATATTCTAATAAAAAGGCAGGGGTAATAAATATGGTACTCTCCAATAGAAAGGCGCCGAGAAAGTAAGGGACGAGAGAATAGAAAGTTATGCCTTTCTATTGGAATAAAAATGTGTTGAAATTAGGCTCATCATTTAAGGGAACGGATGGGGTCGAGTTGAGGGGAGTATGAAATTGAGAAAAATAATTTTATCGAAAAATGGTCGGATTTTGAAGATTTTATTAAATAATTAAAAAAATTTTCGAGTCAAGTTTAGTCGAAATTCTCTCAATAACAGAAACCAAGGGGATTTGGTTTTTAAGCCTAAATTCTCAAAAAATTAAGCTAAAAAGAGGCCAATATTATGACCACGTGGGGCTTAACAAGTAAAATAACAGCTGTCGAGAAAAGAGAAAATATGCAAGAGGATTAAAAAGTGTTTTTATAAAATTAAAAAAAATATTTTTTGGACAAAAAAATAAATGTTTTGTTAGGTTGTGATAAACATGACAATAGATTTCTATTTTAAATTCACATTTTAAATAGTCCACATAAATCCTATTAGAAATTTAAAAATGGAGTAAACAAATTTTTTGTCCTTAGAGATAACAAAAATGTAGTAAAAAAGTGAGCGAATACTTAAAAACCTTATCCTTCAGGGATGGATTCTTTGCAGTTAAACAACCTTTCCTATTTTAAAAAGAGGATAACGGAACGCGGAAACAGACAAAGCGCGGAAGCAAAAAAGTCTTCGAAGGCATTCTGAGGAAGGCGGAAGATACCCATACCTTCAACCCAGTGACTAATCAAAATTTAAAAAGATAATCAAATCTAAGAACCCTTTTTTAAGGTCTCCTAAAGGTCTCTTAAGAGATCAAATTTAAGAGATAATGAAACTTAAGAGACCTCTTTTAATTGAGGATGTATGTAAAATAGAAGGTTCTACTTAGAAAAAATTCTGACCTCTTAAAAGAAAAAAAGCTAATTTTCAAAACAATATTTAATTAAACAATTGTATAGTTGTAGGGTGACATTTTGTAAATTTTTCTTTTTATTTTAGCGAGAGCGTAGAGAATCAATATAATATTTGGGGAGGAAAAAAGTGTGGTTGTTGGATGGATGTAGTAATGTGAAATAATGAAAGAATAGAGAGGAGAGTGAAGCAAATATTGTGATGAAATTTGACAAAAATGTAAAAACAGGTTAAGTAAGGGATATGAAAATTTAGGAAAAAAATTTTTAAATTTTCTTTAAAAAGTTAAACCTCGTCTTCAAAGCCTTTTGTTTGTAGCGGAAGAATGCTTCTGAAAAAGCCCCAAAAGCCCAGGTCCCCCTCTCAAATGGGAAGTCATTTAGAAAGAGTGCTCTAAATGGGTGTATGTATTTATTTCTCAAAAAGGAGATGCCCATTGAAGGGACGCTTCTTTCAATTATACAGTAGTAGTATATAGTAAGGTTTTATAACATTTTTTCTAAAATTTCCCTGTAATTCACAAAATTTTAGAAAAAATGTTATAAAACCTTACTATATACTACTTACAGTTTAACCTCAAGTTATATACTCCGGATGAAGAATTTTATTTAAAAATGAGAGTAGGGTTGTCAGTTCTGGACCGATACTGCTCATCACTAAAAATTTTCGGTTCGGTCCCGGATATCCGAAAATTTCGGTTCAATTTTTCAATTCGGTTTGGACATCCGAAGTTCTTCTATTTACGCTCCCCTATTCTTCCTTTACGCTCACTCTTCCCCCATAAGTAAATAAAACAAAAAAAAACAGATGTTTGGACTTTAATTGTGCTTTAACAAGACAAAAAGAATTTTTAAAAGAATATGTTTACGGAAGTAAAATTTTTTCTCTTTTTCTTAAATAAAATTACCGAAGTAAACAATATAAAGGATATTTAATTAAAATAGAAACGTGACTAAAATATTTAAAAAAAATGCAAAGCTAACAAATAAGTGCATTTTAAATTGAAAAAAGTAAAGAAGAGAGGAAAAACGGAAGGAAAAAATTTTAAAAAAAATTAAAATTTTTTTTCCATTGTGACAGTTGTCGTTGTGAGTGACATTTAAAGTAAATATTTTTTATAAATAAACGTGACTTGAAAATTAAATTAAAATTAAAAAAAAATTTTTTTAGAAAATGTTTTAAAATTTCGGTTTTATTCTCGGTAAAAATCTCGGTAAAAATTTTTTTTTTAAATTTCGGCTTTACTGAAAAAAGTTTTTTGGCTGTTTGATAATCTTAAATCTAAAGGATAAGTGCAATATTATTTTTAATTTTGAAAGATTTTACACTATAAATTTTCAGCAAATTGTCTACTTCATAACAAATAAATTTGTATATTACCTTACTAATAGAAAGCCCTAAAAAATTTATTTTTTTAAAAAAAATTTCGTCGCTATCGTAAAATATTTTAAAACGAAGCATTTTAAGTAAGAGAGCTAAACTGCTTTCGATTACAAAAAATTAGAATTATAAGTTTACAAGTGTCCTAATTACACAATATTAAATATTACAATTAAGTTTAATTAATTGAATTTTTAAATAAAATATTTACGAACGATTTGTGAGCAGTTTTTATGCATGAACATTCCATGAAGAAATTTCTGTATAAGAGACGGACCACAGATTGTCCCTAATATTGCGATTTCAACGAGATTTTAAGCCTGCTATCATCAATGGTATGATCAAGAATGGAAACTGTGTCCGATACAAGGTTAGAGAAGAATTTATTATTTTTTATTTTGCAAAAATTCACTTCTTTTAACTTATGAATATTTTAGAACACTAAAAAATTTTTTCAATCAATAAAAAATTTTTTTATTAAATTTTCAACTTTAGTTTATAAATGTTTCTATTACATATTAACTTAAAGTATTATAGTATTATTTGATCAAAAAAGATAAATAACTTTATTATATTGTTATATAAGAGAGTACTTTGTGGTCGTTAAATACCTTCAAAGTATCATCTTTTTTTAATATTTTTGTCTGTGAATAAATTTTTTTTAGCAATTTTTAATATTAATTTGGCTTGGGATTTAACAGAATTTAGTTTCCTTATCCTGTAAATTTTGAGTAGAGACAGTATTGATGGAAATGTTGGCAAAAATTTTTGTAGAATTTTTGGCCGAACAAAAGTTGATAAATTTATCTTTTTATTTTACAAAGGCTCCCGGACAATCCGTCAGTGGACAATCCGGCAGTGGAAAATCCGTCAGTGGACAATCCGTCAGTGGTCGGACAATCCGTCAGTGGACAATCCGTCAGTGAACAAATTCGTAATTCCTACCCATACCCTGACTGCCGCGGCTAAAAATTTTCATTGTGGGATTATAAGAGATTCGAAAATTTGGAGATTAATGAGGAAATCGGCAGATTTAGCTGGATTAAAAGGATATCAGTGGTTTTGGAGATATTGGGCAGTTTGGTTAAATTGTCAATGGCTTCAGAAGGATATAGGAGATTTAGATGGGTTAGATTTACATGATTAACGGATTGGGTTATGTTGGGTTTAGATCAATACCGTGGGATTGTTCTTAGATGGATATCATGGAACAACCTCCAAATCAGCTTATCCGGCTATATCCCTTGATATCCCATTTAATCCCCGAAATCCTTCTTAATCTCCCTAATTCCTCGAAAACCACCATAATACTGCAAATCTTTTATATTCCCTTTAATCCCAATTTCTTTGAAATATTCAATATCTCCCAAACCATTGATATCCTTTTAATCCAGCTAAATCTGCCGATTTCCTCATTAATCTCCAAATTTTTGATATCTTTTATAATCCTCCAGATGATAAAATGAAAATTTTTAGCCGCGGTAGTCAGGGTATGGGTAGGAATTACGAATTTGTTCACTGACGGATTGTCCACTGACGGATTGTCCGACTACTGACGGATTGTCCACTGACGGATTTTCCACTGCCGGATTGTCCACTGACGGATTGTCCGGTCACGTTTACAAAGGCTTGAGTCTATCTTTTTTCCGTGACTGTATTTATAAAAAATATACTAATGAGCAGCAAAAAATAATATTTATGACTACTATATAATGCCACTTTGATTATCGATTGATTCTCTCTTCTTCTTCAAAAAGGCATAGGCTTTTGTTCAAAGCCTTTCCTTCGTCCACGTGGCTTGCACGTGCAACCAGCCAAAACCTTTTGAAGGGTTTTTTTCACAGTCAACCAAAACCTTTTGAAGGGTTTTTTCCAAAACCTATTAAAATTATTTTTAAAATTAATTTTCCACCATCGGAGTCGAACCACCAACCTTCAGCCTGTAGGCGGACGCCTTATCCATTCGCACACACGCGAGCTTTAATAGCTTTGAAATAAAATTGAATATATGTCGGCTGGTTTCCTCCTCTCTTCAATCAGCTTCAACGGGAAAATTTATTATTGATTGAATCCCCGCTAAAACCCCCCTAGGTATGAATAGAAAGAGAAGAAAAGGAGAGAGAAGGTTATAATGAGAGACTGCTCTGACTCAAACGGTTGAGTCTGTGCAGGAGAAAGTTCTCTAACCCAGTGGTTAGAGAAAAGAGAAATAGTGTGACAGCGGGATGGCTGTCACAAACTACAACACCCCAGCTGCGGGGGGGAAGAGAGAGAGAGTGTACTCTCTTAAGAAAGTACACTCTCTCATTGAACAACCCATTTGGCCAGCTACCCCAGAAACCACATTTGCCCAACTACCCAGAACACCACATTTCGCCAACTACCCTAAACACCACATTTCGCCAACTACCCTAAACACCACATTTGGCCAACGACCACAAAAACCAAAGTCGGCCAACTACTACAGCTACCCTTGCTTATTATTTTGGGTTCCTCCTAGAAACAAGAGGAAAATTTTGGACAATATCTTCTGCCTCACTACTGGTTAAATAGCCGCGGTTGCGCAAATATCTTATTGTTGAACCCCAACAAATGATTAGGATGGGTAATAAAAGTGAATATAATAATAGAATAATGGGAAATCCTGTACTTATTGTTTGTCCCTGTTTACCCTCCAAATATTCTTTATCAAGAGATAAAAAATCGTAAGGAATGTAGCTCGTATTGTTCATTGTTATTACCAAAATTTGGACGACTGTTATGTATTAACCTAGTGTTGAGTCAGAAACAATATGTCTATTATAATCAATCATTAACATTTGGTCAAACTCGCCCATAATTATCATTTCAACACCGCCTGTTGGAATTGGAGAATTAAATTCAAGGCGAACACTCGTTGTACCACTACGTAGCAGCTCAAATCCGCAAGAATCATCTAAAGTTGATGTTAGGGGAATAACAAAGAAGCTCCAGCCCGATTTAAATTGGGTCAGTGAAATGTCAAAGGACCTATCAGAATTGGCCATTCCCAATGCTTCATACATGTCAACATATGCCCTTACGAAAATATCCTCGTCAAATTTAAGCTTATAAGAGACCATTGGATAAATATGGCCACCAGTATGAACAGAAATATCCCTCAAATTGAATGGTTTAAAATTAAAAGGCGAAAGACTAATGTCCCCGTTAAACGCGCCATTTGCAACAAGTGCAACTGTTATTCTTCTAGGAATGGTTGAACTAAATGCATTGTATTCAATCTCGGTCCTCCCAGGACTAAGGAAAGTAGATTTAAGCTCAGTTCTTCTCACGGCATAAGTGGCCGGCTTTGATTCGAGGGTTTTGTAAATACTCATGTTAAGGGAGGGTTGAACCTCAATCATTTTAGCCAGTAATTTAACATCATGGACAAAAATTCTATAATGATTCTCATCCGCAGGATTTAATTTCTGAAGTGCAAAGGCATCCTTGGACCGATAGATATTAAAGTGAATATCGAGATTGTTGAGTAAAAATAATTCCTGATTTCCCAAATCAAAATCTAAACGAGAAAGGAACTGGGCTCGCCTTCCTTCTTTAAAAATTGAGCAACGTTCAAGAAAGCCATGATCAGTAATATCATCATGTTTAGTGCTCAACCGATAGCCAATGGAGGAAAGAAAATTTGTTTTTACACTCTCAGGAAATGAGAGTTCATTTGTCAAATATGATTTGTAAGGATAAAGAGTCCCACTATCATAAACCTCTGTGTTACCTACAGTAACTTTAAGTTGTTGAACAAACGTTTGCCCAATTCCTTGGATTGACCCAATACCAGTATCAGTTGCCAAAATACGTGTCCATTTTCCGCCAGCTTCCTGTTTTTCAATTGAAAGCTCAAGGTGAAGATATGTGCGACTCAAGTCTGTCCAGAGATTATCGCTAAACAAGCGAAATAGATAGGGAGAGTCTTGTGTTATTGTACTTAGTGGAAGAATTTCACGAAAGAAGGAACGAATAACTGAAACATTTGTGGGAGGAACAGAAAAAATGCTTAAAGCACTGTTGAGCGCCAGCGGGCTGTTCTCATTAATCTTCTTGGAACAACTCATTCTAATATGGTCCTAATGCGTCTATGCGTAAACGTTTCTTTGGACGAGATGATTTCTTTTTTGAAAAAGTAGGAATAAAGTTTGGTGGGCCAATCTTGGAATAACAAGTCTTATTTATATTTTCGGTATTCATCTGTCCAATTGTTTTGGGACGAATTTCCTTTTGTCTTTTGAATTCAAAACCATTTCCTTTCTGCTGCTCAATATTATTGGCTGCTTTCTCTAACAAATTCTTCAGTCCTGATTTACCCTCATTTACAAGAGATTCTTTAAGGTCTTTACCTTCCAATACGTTACTCAAGACACGATTGCCTGATTCCAACCCTTGGCGGCCAATGGCTGTGCCAATGTCTTTTCCAATTGGTATCAAATACCTTAGCAAACTTCGAAAAACAGATCCTAAACCGCTACCTCTTTGGAAGGGAACACCACGAAAAACGTTATAACCACCCCATTGGTCATGAGATTCGGTCAACGACGACCAATCAACATAGAGAGGATTAAAGTCAGTATGCATTGTAATGTACAAAATTTGCTCTTTCAATTATTTATATTAAAAGCTTTAGTAGCAATAAACTGCGAGACAAATCTATCAGCATTTACTCTGCTTAATATTAAAATAATATTTTCGATAGAAAAACCTGAACAACGCATAAACAAGAAAAATATAGCGTATTTACCACAAGTGTGCCCCCCTGGCTGCTGTATTTGAATATTATTATAGGAAACTTTTGTAAAATTTGATAAATATTTTTTAATATAAAAGCTAAATGGAGGCCAGAATCCTAGCGAGTCAAAGTAATCAGCACTAGAGGGAGAGGAGCAAAATATAGCTATCCAATGAGAGCCTGGGAGCATTGAAGGGTCAGTATTAACAACCATACAAAAGGGAAAAGTAGATATTGATAGAGGAATCCTATCAGATGCAAAACAGCCAATATAAAACCTTTTTGTAATAGCATTCCTTCTCAGGATTTTGTCAATTTGTATCGTATTCATTAAAAGTAGGCAGATTTTTTAAAGTGGAGAGTTAAAGTACAAGTTCCGTATTGGAATGGCATAAGTACCCCACCGGCCGTGCGTATTTCAATGAGTATTTCGGCAATTTCTTTTACAAGTAATTTATGGTACTGTACAGAAAGAAATTGTTCCTCAATAATTTCATCCTGCTTGCCGCGAATTGTCACAATACGGAGTACAGGAGCTGTAACATCCCCAATCACCATTGGTTCAATTAATCCTGGGGCATAAACATGAAAACTAGAGACACCGCCACTCATATCTGGCATGAATTTTGCAATAGTTGATTCATTCAATACAGTTTTATCAAATCCTAGAATATAAGCTAATTGTTCTGTAATCTCAACTTTCTTTACATATTTTCTACCTACAAATAGAGAAAAACGATTTTTATATGAATGAAAATCAAAGGCGCAAGCAATTCCTGGTTTACGATAAACCTGCAGCCATGGTTCAAACCCAGTTTCAGATAATAATTTTTTAGTATTTTCATCAAGACTCGAGTTAAAATCACTTAACAGCCCCTCATAAATTTCATTCTCTGACTTGAGATGCTCCTCTTGTATTTCAGTTGCATTTAATTCTATTCTCTTCTCCTCTTTTTGTCTATTATACACTTCTTTTGATTTTGTTTTAAGTTCCTTTAATTGTTTCTTGTATTCCATTTCAGTAACCCGTAAATTTTCCGCAAATGTTTCACACCCTTCACTTAAAGACCTATCCAAGCTTTCCTTGAGTTGCTGGGGATTTGTCAAATTACCAGAGGGAACAGCTACTCTAACAACCTCACCACTTTGCCAAGTTACAGTCACAAATTGATCAGTACTAGTCCCTATTGAGGGCCATGAGTGGGGGTAGACCATAACAGTCAAGCCAACATACCACTCCGAATTAAATTGTAGTTTACGAGGAAGACGGACTCTAAATGAGTTTGTCCTGTTTCCATCAACATTTGTGTTTGAAGGAAGGATGATATAGAACGAAGTCATTTTAACAGAACGGTTAAGAAATTGAGAGAATATTTATATCATTTCCAGGTTATGGCACTAGCAGGAATCCACCTGTTATGTTCGTCACCGTATCCTTTAAATTTTACAAAAATCTGATCCTCTCTATTATGTCTTCGCTTATCCAAAACTTTTTCCACAATATAGATACTTTCTTTTAATCTTTTTCTGACTAGAACTAAATCATTCCCATAAAACCATCCACGAATTAAAGCTCCTCCCCTATCGCGAATTCTATATGTGGGGGGCTGATGTGGAACCAATCGGACTTTAGCAACAATAAATATTTCATTTGTAAAGTTTGGCAAATATCCCTTTTTGAACACTTGCTTATTCTTTTCCACTCTTACAGGGTCGCCTACATTAAAGCTATTCTCTTTCCACCGTGTCGGCCCATTTTGCTCAAGTGCCTTTTCTTTTAAAAATTTTCGCAATAATTCAGCGTTCTCATAATTAACATCTACAGGACGCATCCCAATACTTGAATTGAAGGAATTGTTTATAGAATTAACAATATCCTGAATAACATTTACCCATTTTAATGTTTTGTTTTCCGTAAAATAGCGGTATAATCGCTCTTTAATGCTACGATTGGCTCGTTCGGCCATTCCTGCATGCCATATTGGCGAAGTAATCATAGAGAAATGTTCCATATTTAATGATTTGAAATATTTTTGTACTGGGGTTGCAGTAAATTCTAGTCCTTGATCAGTCAAAAGTTTCCAAGGAACAATTTTTACTCTAGCAAATAGCTTTTTAAATGCACTAATCATATTCCCGCTATGTTTACTTTTGACAGGTTCAACAAATATTTGGCGGCTAAGTGTATCTATACAGACTAAGAGATAGTTAAACCCTCTATTCTGACTGCTTATACGATTAAAAACACTCAAATCAGCCTGCCATTCAGTATGCAACCCAGGAGCAAGTGTTGGCATTCGCTTAAAATTTCTCACAACTCTTCTATGGAGGGTATAGACATTTTGCCCTGCAAGATAGTTTTTTACATCTTGCCTTGAGATGCTTTTGTCAAAACATTTAGCATCTCGAAATAGAGGTTCCATAGAAGTGAAGCAAGAAGGGGAGTTTACATTTTTATACAATTTATTTAAAAGCTTGGTCTTTTCCATAACGAAGGCTTAAAACAGAATACACCGGAACCTTTTTGCTTACTTGTAGATTCAGGGAATAAAATTTGTTGTAAAATGGGATGATCGTTTATTCTTTTAATAAATTCGTCATAACCTGTAGGTAATTTCTTTGTACGCATGCCTCTATTTCTAATTATATGATTTACAATTTCCTCAACATTACTTGTAATTAATGGATAATCATTACCAATCTTTCTGGCAAGTCTTCCATCCTCCAAAACGCCTAGAATATTAGCATTTTCTCTTAAATAATCCATTGCTTGCTCTTTTGGATCAGCATCACTTTCAGCTGACTGGTATTCTTCTTCCCCGCCCCCTTCCTCTTCCACATCCTCCTCAATCTTAATTGGAATGTGCCTTTTCTTTCCAATTTTTCTCCTTACCCTTTTTCTCAGGACTATTCTAGAATTGTTTACACCTAAATTTTCAGAAAAATTTTTTACATGTACATTAATCGGTTTTTCCTCCTTTTCTTTTAAAAGTTTATTAAATCTCTTCAAATTCTGCTCATAATTAATTGCTTGAGAATCGGGATCCATTCTCTCATTATTGACAACAGCATTTTGCAAGCGATTTTTGATTAAGCCAATAGCAGTACCATCCCCTTGTTCATTTTTCTCTAAAAGAGAATTGTAAAAATCTTCAGGAATAAGAATCATTCGTTGCATTTTTTCTCCTTTTCTTTTATTTTTTCATATTTATATTATTTACTTTTTCAACAATTAACGGGATAACTAGACTTGCGATAAGTCCCGCCAAGGGAGGTATACCTTTTCCTTGTTGTAACAAATTTCTTGTTGAAGGGGCGGTCCGAGACCGACTAATTTTACGTAAAATACTTGCATTTCTTTGAAGAGTAGTTATCCTGTTTTTATGAAAAGGGAGACGCCCCCTTAGCAAATTTAAACAAATTTCAACAAAACATAATAATTGTTCATCAGTCGCTTTCTCCAAAAGATTTCTCAATACTTTTTTTGAATTTATATTTGCCGATTGTAAAAAATCAGCATTCCTTTCTATTAATTCGCTAGTTTTTGTCATTTTGGAACATAAACTATTGTTTCCTTTTCATTGTATATATGTGTTCTGAGACGAAGCTTTTCTGGGGTACTTGGGTGAAGATCAACTAACAGATAACCATACATTTCCTTTGTCGCGTCAGCATACGACTCTAAAAAGTATTTTGACCGCGAGGGGAATAACTGTGTAGCAAGGTTTTTAATCTGTAGAGAACCAGCGGGATTCCGCATTAATACCAAATAATGTGAATTATTACGCGGGATTCTTAATTCTTTGCAAAATAAATGTTGTGTTAACAATATAACACTCATTTTCCAGTTATGGGACCCCCTTGTGAATATTGTTTCTAATATAGTTTGATCAACTCCAACCATTAGATCGTCAAGTACAAGTAACATTCCATTAGCCTGCCTTTTAATAAAATCTTCGCTCGGCATTCCAGAATGAACAGTTACACCTATATCTCCCACCGAACCTTTACGCTGCATTTGTAATATATTTGAATTTAACTCCCCATAACAATAAAGAATCGTTGTAATTGTTTCACTTGTCATTTCTTTCAGATTATTCAAAAACTTTTTTACCCATTCGGATTTACCAGACCCAGTGCTTCCTGACACAATCATCGTGAAAGGGTGCTTAAATAGTGTGTGAATAAAATCAACGTGTTCAAACCCGTTCATTTTAAAAGGTACAATTCAACCATTTTACTAGTATATATAGATCCAAAAAATTGTAATTTCTATTCAGAACTATGGAATTTCTCTCACTTATGACTTGGGGTGTGGAAGATGGGGTGCCATTTATTCCTGAGCCTGCGCAACCTGAGCCTGAATTAGTTATTGCTGACGAAGAACCGGAGGTTTAATTTTTATTTCAACTCCAATTATTTTTAATTTTCAGCAACCTACACCAGCACATGGGGAAGAAATGATTAAGGAAGAAGAATCGGAGCAAAAGGTACTATTTTTATTTCAAAATCTAATTAATTTTAATTGCAGCCCCCTACACCCGCATTTGGTGTTCCTGTTGAAGTAAAAATCAAAGAAGAAAAGGAAGAGGAAGATATTGACGAGGCGATGCTCGATATGAGCGAGAAGCTACTTCGTATAACTATAGACGAACCATTGGACTGGACTGTCGAAAATCCGTTTCGTGAACCTACTCCACCGCCTCCACCGGAATCTGTACCGCTAATTGAATATTTGTGCAATTTGAAGAATTGCTCTCTCAAAGAACTTCATGTTCTCTTCCATAATCTTGAGGAGCGTCGGGAAATAATTAATCATCTGCGCCATAATGTTGAACTACGTACTGTTCATCTCAAACCTTGCTGCAAAAACTTTATTGTTCACTGCAATGATCTGACTGTTCGATCGGCAAGTGTGGTACATGCTATGGGTGGATATTTGAGCATAACGGTAAATATTTATAAAACTTCATGTAAATTTTATATTCAGGTCCGAGGATACTACTACATCAAACACAAAGTCAAACTGGAGCATCCCTATTTGCCTTGTATCATTGAATTTGGAGGAGGACGTCACCGTTCCTACTACCCGTTGGAAGTTATTTCTGTGACTGATAATAAGATGAAAAAATGTTTTTGATTTTTTAAATATATTTTTTTTTAATTGTTAAATTGTTCTTTAAAGTAAATATTATGAAAATAGAAAATTGTACAGCTGTATTCAAACTTTTACCTAGGAAATTAAGGTTTTCACATGAAGATTTCATCCAACTAGCTAGATTTGGAATAAATACAGAGTATGATCCAAAGAGATTCCATTCACTAATTATGCGCCTTCGGTTAAAAGAAAATAGAACTACTGCTGCACTTATATTCGAGTCTTCAAAAGTGGTCCTTACTGGTATTCCAACTCCTGAACTTGCAAGAAAATTGGCTTGGAAAGTTACAAAAAGAATTTTATCTTCTAACAAGGCCGCTAGGAACGACAATTCTTCAATTAGGCCAAGGAATCTGCGAGTCACCAACATTGTAGGTGTCTATTGCCACCCACAACGCTTGGCTATTGAACAACTTTACAAACAACTTAGAAACAACAATAATAATTTTCGTCAAGTCTTTTATGATCCTACAATCTTCCCAGCACTTAGATTTAAACTTAAAGAAGCTTCTTGTCTCTGCTACATCTCAGGACGTGTTATATTGACGGGAATTAAAACTCAAGAACAAATGAAAGATATATTTGAAAATTTGCTTTTACCCCTATTTGAAAAATATACACGTTAATAAATTTCATAAGATTTACTAGACAGTTAAATGTATGAATACAATAAAAAATAATATCTATGAGTATCTTGCCAAAAAATCATCTCTAGTCCATTCTGATCCTCCAGGCAATGCTTCAAAATCGTCTTGTACTTCTTCAAGCTATAATATAAAATTGTTTATTTGGTTATTTCTTTTCTTATTTACCTCCTCTCTATATCCAAACGGCAAAGTCTCCATTCCAGGCAGTATTCTTCCCTTCTCATAGCAGGGCCTATAGTCTTTGTGAGCCATGTGGGTGTAGAGTTCCGAAAGTCTTGTGCGCCCAATCTGCGGAAAGTCCACGCCAATCACTCCATCAGCAAGCACTTCGTCACTAATAAGAGAATGATTAATATTTTTTTATAAAAACTTACATTTCCCCATCAATGTTGAATTGATCAAGTACAAGTTGTTTCATAGAATGGAAATTGAGAAGTTGGTGAGTAGCATAGGAGAGAGGGAACGAGCGGATCTTCAGCTCAGCTCTCTCATCACCTCCCGTAGCCGCATCCACGTGACGATAGCCGTAGTTCTTTGGGCCACCAGCAACAAACTCAACAATTCTTCTAGTTGGAATTTCTCTCTTCATCTGGCCAAGTGCTTCTCCTTCAACCACTCTCTCCCCTCCTTGCCTTGCAACATAGATGATCGAATCTGTGTCGCAGTACAAGAGTTGACCACCAATGTCGTTAACCTGCTGCATATATCCGTACAGATGTAGCCTAGCATATGAAGTGACGAATGCTGCAACGGGTAAGCAGTTGGTCTCAGGCGCCGTTGCAAATTCAGCCTTTTTCCTGACCACACATCTGTCCATTTCCTCACTAACGTGGGCAAAGTCCAGCGTGTCGAGAGTCGGGTCCTCCAATATTTGATGGAATTCTGCTGGAGTACGGGCATATCGAATTTCAGTTCCTCCAACACGCTGTGCCAGCTTTCCCCAAAGTGAGTTGGCCAATATTTTCTGAAATTTACAAATATTTGAAATTTGCTAAAAAATACCGCAATCATTCTAAGCCCTGGGTTGAACTCGACTTTGGCCATTTCCAGACGAATACCTTCCACTTGTTCAAAGTCCGCCACATAGCGTTGTTTTTGCTCCAATGTCTCACATCCTTGCGGCCAGCCACTTGCCTGCTGTTTAAGCCCCACAAAAGTGTTGACGTATCCCTTGAACAAATCGGGATCCCAGCGTTCATAATGCCAAACCTAATAATAATTGAAAAGCTGTAAAAGTGAAATAACCTCATGGACGTCGATTACTTTGTACCCCAGCTCCAATGCCTTGTTTACTTCCACGTGGGTATACCCACTCACCCACGCCCGTTGCTTTTCCGAATGATGGCATTGATGTTGTTGCCTGTCGTCAGCGCACGCAGCACAAAGAGGGAACGTTAAACGTCCGTCATGCGTGCGGTAACCAAGTAAAGGTGGGAGTCCTCGTATTGATGTTGGAGGGACCACTCTGACCAGCAAAAGCCCTTTGTAAGCATTGTTGTTAGGGCGAGTCCAAGGCAAGGAATTGAGTAGAGTCTCCCTCGTCAGAACGGTTGGATGGCCAATAGGAAACTCGCGGGCCTTCATCACGTATGGGTAGAGACTCACCTAAAATGATAAAATAAAATTGTATGTATAAAGAAAATTACAATGTCAATGTAGAGAATCTCCTCGTCATTCCCACAGACGTGATGGAGTTTGAAAGGCTCAGTTCGTCCTCCTCTCAAGCAGTCTTCTCTCGGATCCATCGGCTTCACATATTCAATCTCCCACCATTGTCGCTTTAGCCCAGGATTTCCATTCAACCTTTCCTTCATCTCATGTCCCCAGACTACATGAAGAGCGTAGCCGTGCTGATGTTCTAGCTCCCATAGACGATGTTGTGTCCTTTCATACAACTCTTCAGCAGTTTTTCCAGCAGCGAGGCGTTGGCTACGAACAGGGAAGCAAATTGGACAACCTAAATTTGATGTCTCAATAGGAAAAGAATAAAAAATACCGTGGTAATAACAACCCATGTATTCGATTGCCAATGGTCGAAGTGGAGGCGATCTATACCAAAGTCCATCAAGTCGGTAACCAGTATCCTCCACATGAGCTTCGCCGATCGCCCACTGAGCACATTGCACTTTTCCTTCAGCCTCGGGGTTTTCCTTCTCAAACAGCTTGATGTAACGCTGTGACTCTGCTGATGCCCTCCTCCCGCGCAAGTATCCGCCTTCTGGGGAATGAACAAGCCAATTCTCAGGTAAGAAACATCGGCGTAGTGTTGTTAGAGCTAGTCCTGCTGCGGTGGAAGCAGCGATGAACGGGTCAAGCTTCTGAGTGTGCTCGCCGATTAGATGTCTAAAACGGAGAACACTCTCACGAAGAATGGCCACGTCGTTTAAACAATAGATGATTAGCTGTTCGCGTAGTTGGAAGTGAATAGTTGGGTTGTTCATTTGTTGTTGATGCCATTCCAGAAGCTTTGCTCTCTTCTCGTCCTTCTTATAATCAGGCTGGTAGTATTGCACTGGAGGGACTCCTCTTATTCTTTCATGAAGATGTTGTCTTTTCACGTAGAGATAAGGAAAGAATGGCTTGGTCGTAGCCACCTCCTCTGGCAGTGAAAATACTTTGGTGAGGGCATCAAGTTCACAGAAGAAGTAGTTGAGCGAATCCTTGAAAAGTACCCTTCTTCGATGACTACCGCCCAGCCGCATTGAATAGATTTTAAGCCCTGTAGTGCAGAGCCGCTTTGGTGGGATGCTGCGATGGTGAAGAGCCTCCAGCAAAAGATGAAAATCATATTTACCACCATTGTGGGCGATGCAGACTGTGAGAATATTTTTTGGCCCGTGGTTCTGCAAATAATCGAGAAACTGGTCCACGGGGCTTTGCTGATCGCTGTCAAAAGAATGGAAGTACATACGCCGAGGATTATAGAAAATGTTGTCTGGTGTTGGTGTGTTGTCGTCTTGAGAATTTCGGAAGGGAGGTGAACACCAGCGCCGCCATTGATCATTACACGGCTTTCCACAAAAGCAGCCTTCCGCTCGTTGCCCAATATTTTCAACTCCAATACCAGCAAGTATGCACTTTTCGCAGATGACCTGAAAAAATGTAAGATATTATTTTTTCAGTGAAAGAGAGATTACCTCTGCAATTATTAGTAACGGCACGTGCTTGAATCCATTGATGTTGTTGCTAATATGCATGGGCTCATCTTGACTGGTCTCTGCATCGAAAAAGCAAAGGCGTAATGGTGTACGCTTCTCATTATCTTCTTCATCACGCACTTCTTTCAGTGGTTGGATGTAACATGGTTGTTCCTGCGCATGAGGACCTTTGCATTTCTTACAAGAAAGATGTAGATTTGAACTTGAAACAGATGGTTGTTGTTGTTGTTGCTGTCGTTGTCCCCATGGCTGGCATTCTGCTTGGTGTCTCTGTTCGTTTTCAGCATAAATGATGTGGGAGCATTGCGAGCAAATTCTTCTCATCTGGCAGATCGATCTAAATGGTCTGTTTCCACGTCGGATCATCTCTTCGGGAGCCTCATTTCTCAGATGGTAGTCGTAGCACGATCGATTCGGGAAAACAAAACCACAAGCGGCGCATGGAATTCTAACATCCAACTAAAGGAAACCAACAATGTTTGTAATAAGAATAGAATAATACCTGACACGGAAATTCTGGCCCCGATCTCATGCATAGCCTACATACAACGCTGCATCCCGCCCAATGGCTCCACCTAGAAACACCTTTCTCACAGTCGACGCAGTACCGATCAACGTTGAATAGTTGTTCTGGCCTGTCGATGTAGTGGTAATGGTTGTTTTCCAAGAGAATACAAATGTTGAACCGAGCAGCCTTTCCATCTCCTTTATATACGATCCGATACTGTTGTTCCTTTTTAAATACTACCAGACGAATATATCCCGCACCTCCCATGTGATGACTTAAAGATTGCTGCAAAATTTCCAGATGGGCCAGCGAGTATTCCTGAAGATTGAGAGGAATACCTGCCTTTCGTAGCATTTCTTGTGCCGGTCCTGCGTGTTGATCTTGTGGTTGTTTGCAAAACGCCTTGAATACTCCTGCTGCTTCTCCTCTCTCCATCATCCAGATTTTGGTCAATCCTACAAATACTGCACGTGCGAGACATAGCCGGTCGTTTGGGTTGATGATTCGGACGATTGATCTACACCTTGCTGTGACAACATGTTCTTGATCGTTGACGCAACCACCTTGAGTAACATGTTTGAACTCACAAAAATATACAACAAAAATGTGAATCAAAACTGTTACTCACCGCTGTTGCCAGCAGGATTGGCTGTCCGCTGTGCTCCGAGAGGCCAAACAGCCACCACTTTTGTTGTTGTTGTTCCACTAAGAAGATCAATCCCAGCTTGGGAGATCTCATTCAAGCGCTCAATTGCTGCTGCAAGAGCCGCAGGATTATTCTGAGCCAGTGGTCTTAGTGGCAGCGTGAACGGGTGATGAAAGTTTGGGGGGTGTACTTGAAGGCCAACAAGCAGCGGCTCCGGGCGCCCCGCCAATACCCGATCCATAAGTTGAGAAACCACGTCGGACATGGCCAAGTCTGGACGGGCATTTTCCTCCAACGGGCGGAATCGGATTGTGCACGATTCTCCCCTTGTGTTGCGTGATGTTGATGCAAACGGCTCGGAAGACTCGATTGTGAAGTATTCCTAAATTTGAATCTTAGTTGGGGATAAGTATAATTGGGTTAAGTTAGGACCCGACCTTAGTAAGTATATGTTTGTATTAAATTCAATTTGTTTGCAAAAGATTATAATTAAATAATATTAAATTCTATTAAAATTAGATTAAAGTAAAATTCAATTGGATTAAATTGTCTTAAAAAAATTATATTATATTAAAATTAGATTAATTCACTTGTTCAAATAAAATTCAATTAGATTACGAAAGATTATAGTAAATTGTCTTAAAAAAATTATATTATATTAAAATTAGATTAATTCACTTGTTCAAATAAAATTCATTGAAAATTATATTAAATTAAAGTTAAATTAGATTAAAATTAGATTAAAGTAAAATTCAATTGGATTAAATTGTCTTAAAAAAATTATATTATATTAAAATTAGATTAATTCACTTGTTCAAATAAAATTCATTGAAAATTATATTAAATTAAAGTTAAATTAGATTAAAATTAAATTAAAATTAAATTAGATTAAATTGTCTTAAAAAAATTATATTATATTAAAATTAGATTAATTCACTTGTTCAAATAAAATTCATTGAAAATTATATTAAATTAAAGTTAAATTAGATTAAAATTAAATTAAAATTAAATTAGATTAAATTGTCTTAAATTCTGTTAAATTAGAAATAAATTCAGTTTAAATTAAATTTAACATTCATTAAAAATAATAGTAAATTAGATTAAATTCACTTGTTCAAATAAGATTAGATTAAATTAGACTGTCACTTTTTTTGTAGTTACCTAGTTACCCTAACCTATCCCCAACTAAGTAAATCTCAGATTTACCTCCTGTCTCGGTCGCTGTCTCGGGATTTCATTGTTGTTGTCGATTGCATTTCGTCGATTGTTAGAATTCATTATTAGAATATTAATAAATATTATTTGAATATTAATAAATATTATCTGAAAAACAAAAAAAAATTGTTTAAAAACATAAAATAACTAGATAAAAATGTGAACGCGATAAAATAATGAAAAATAAATTGTGAACGCGAGAAAAATGAAAAATAAAGTATTTAGGACATTTCGAGGCTAAAAGTATCGAGTCTCGACTTTTGGCCTCGAGTCTCGATGTTCCATTACACGAGACTTAACTTAGTCGTTTTTTACTAGCTTTTTCGCTTCATAAAAATTTCTATGTATTAGCAGAGCTGGAATTACCGCGGCTGCTACACTCAATTTTAGCGATAAAATTCACCCGATCACGGGTTGAACCGCTTATTTTTATTTTTCAGCTGGGAGAGCTCCTCTCCCATACAAGCTGATTTGCACCTTTGTTTGAATATAATTATACCAACTCCCCGATCAGCCATACTCTATACTCTTCGCTTTAACACACTATTTCGCTCTTCTACTTCTCTTTTAAATTCTGTCCTAAATGTCTAACATTTCAACAGGAAATATAGAAAAATAATAGAGAGAGTGTACTTTATTTGGAGAGTACACTCTCTCTCTATTCCCCCGCAGCTGGGGTGTTGTAGTTTGTGACAGCCATCCCGCTGTCACACTATTTCTCTTTTCTCTAACCACTGGGTTAGAGAACTTTCTCCTGCACAGACTCAACCGTTTGAGTCAGAGCAGTCTCTCATTATAACCTTCTCTCTCCTTTTCTTCTCTTTCTATTCATACCTAGGGGGGTTTTAGCGGGGATTCAATCAATAATAAATTTTCCCGTTGAAGCTGATTGAAGAGAGGAGGAAACCAGCCGACATATATTCAATTTTATTTCAAAGCTATTAAAGCTCGCGTGTGTGCGAATGGATAAGGCGTCCGCCTACAGGCTGAAGGTTGGTGGTTCGACTCCGATGGTGGAAAATTAATTTTAAAAATAATTTTAATAGGTTTTGGAAAAAACCCTTCAAAAGGTTTTGGTTGACTGTGAAAAAAACCCTTCAAAAGGTTTTGGCTGGTTGCACGTGCAAGCCACGTGGACGAAGGAAAGGCTTTGAACAAAAGCCTATGCCTTTTTGAAGAAGAAGAGAGAATCAATCGATAATCAAAGTGGCATTATATAGTAGTTTTATGCTCAACTAATTTATTTTTTAATTAATTTTAAAAAATAAAAAAAAATATTTCTGTGTGGTCAAAATTTGTATTTGCGTGTTTTAATTAAAAAATACAAAAATTTAATAAGTTTATTTTAATAATGAGGATTAATAGACCTTTATTTAAACTTTAATAAATTTTTGAAAAATTATTATTATTTTTGATAATATTAATTTTAATAAGGTACTTTCCTGTTATCGGCCCTCCATTTTTTCTTCCATTTTTCTCAGTCTACTTCTGTACAGAATGGTAAGATTTTATTTCCTTCTCAAATTGACTCCATATCCCATTGGCAACATTAACAAAGAAGATTATTTTTGCAAAAAGAACAGATTAATTTTTTATTTTCTGTGCATACGTCGCGAGTTTAAGATTTATGAGATTGTCAATCCTAAAAATGTATCGCTGCTTCTCCTGTTTGTGGCAGTTTGAAAATATTTCATTGATTTGAAAACTAAAACAAAAATTTAAAATGACGTTCTTCTCAGATTTGTGAAACAATCTGTTTTTTGCAAAAATAATCTTTTCTTTGTTAATGTTGCCAATGGGAAATGGAGTGAATTTAAGAAAGAAAGAAAATCTTACCATTCTGTACAGAAGTAGGCTGAGAAAAAAGGAAGAAAAAATGGAGGGCCGATAACAGGAAAGTACCTTTAATAATTTTCGTTACCTAATGGATTCTTGTGTTTAATTTCAAGTCAAGGTTTCAAAAATTTCTCGGTTCGAGTTTAACTGACGTATAACCTGAAACTAGAGTTGGCCGGTATTGGGATCCCGACAGGTATCGGCAGTGTTATACCGGTTTTTGGAATCCCGATAGCGTTTTATCTGATACCGAGGCCGGTATCGGTATCATCATTCAAAATACTGATACCGATTCTGTGTCGGGGTCGCGATACCGGCTTGCTCTACATGAGACACCATTTATGTTAATAGTTCCATTTAAAATAGTTCCATCTATTTCATGATTTTTCGTGAACCGAAAACTGTTCGGAAGACGGATCAAACAAACAATTCAGAGTAATATAAAGATCGAATTGATCGTGAGACTCAAATTTGTTGACTCGCGGCAGAATGTAGCTGCATAAAGTAGAGCCTGGACCATACTGTACATCCGACAGTATTTATTGCTATTCCCTCGACATTATGGTATTGTACAAAATTCAGAGTTCTACTTTGCCCCTTACAAATAATTAGTACTGTATAAGGCTATAACTTTGCTAAATTATTTTATCTAATTGCGCGAAAGTGTGAAATATAGATTTAACTTATTTTTAGATTAAAATAAAAAATGACATTTGTAGACAATAATAAAATTGTTAATCTTGCTTCAGGAATTTCTTTCCTAATATTTACAATATTTATGTTAATTATAATTCGGCCGTTAAATAAATTTACTAAGGAAAGAATTGCACTCTACATTTTATTTTTCAAGGTATTTTTGAATTTTTACAGAAAGAGATTTGATTCTCGCCCAGAGCTGTTTCGATATTTCGATTGTCTACTTTCGATTTTCGAGGTTTTTCTTTCGATTTGGACCTTTTGGTGATATTTTCGATTAGTGATTTTCGAAATTTTTCAAAAATTTGAATTATTTTTTTGGCCGTTAGAGGGTTTCTTCTGTTCTCACTGTTTACACATGTATGTTGTGTACCAGGTAGTGATGCTTGGGTATCCCAACTCCCGAATCGGGAAATTTCCTTGAGTTTTTGGCCTCCCGAAATGACTCTACAGACTTCTGAAGATTGAAGAATCATACCGATATAGGCTCTGCTTCATAATTATAACTCCACCCCGATTTTTCGAGTTTGAACATGATCTTAAGGATTAACTTAAATGAAGATATTGTAAAATGATATATTGGCTAAATTCCATATTACTCAAAAAATTTTTTTAATTAATGAAAAATTAAAAATGTTATTTATCTTTGAAAAAATAGGTGCGGTAATTCTTCGGATCGTATTCCCCCTTCTTTTTTTGCCATTTTTTCATTTTTCCTTCCCTTTCTCACTTAACTTTTATGAGGCAACTATCGAAAAGGAGCATGTACCTATTACATAGGTTCAAAGTATCTAAAAAATTTTAATTTATAATTTTTCCAGTAAATTTCAATTTTTAATGATTTTTAAAAATCTCTTACCCTCCTCTATAGCAGGGAATTAACCGGTACTATATGAAAAGCACTTTTTGGTCATTTAACCCCTACCGAGTGGTAAATCTCAGACCTTGCTATATACATAGCAGGGTTAGCAAAAATTTCGAAGTCTATAACTCGGTTCAACTAAGTTGAAAATTACAAAATTTTAAATTTACTTCTTTAGAGTGTTTTCAAGCAACTTTAAAAATTTCAGAATTTATGGATAATTATTTCTAGAGTTATAGGGAAAATCGCAAGGTACCCCTTTTTTAGCTAATTTTAGCGTTTAAAAGTGTGATAGGCTTATTTAAACCTTCTATAACTTTAAGTAAAGTTGAGAAATTTTTCTATTTCCGGGTAACATAGAGAATAATCACACCAATCTTGTTATAGAATTTAAATTTTATTTTTCTGAAATTTTTTCTGACTCACCTCTACCTAGAGTAGTTTTTTCAAATCTTTCAAAATTTCAGAATTTTTTAAACTTTGAATTAAATAACAACATTAAAATATGTCATTTTTTGGAGTTTCTCAATAATCGAAACGTGATGCAATAGTATCTCGTCTTTGGGCAGCCTCTCTTTTCCTTGCTGCCTCAGTTTAGCTTCTGGATGGCACCTCTCTATCAATTTCTTCAAATTCACGAATGGGAGGTTGTTGATCATCAATATCTTCTTCAATTTCTGGCAATTTCATTTCAATGGCAATGTTATGGATAAAAACAGCTCAAAATTGCGTCAGGAATTCTCTCAGTATCTAATTCACACGTTGAATAACATTTTCTAAATCTACATTTAAGTTGACCAAAAGAATGCTCTATGCGAGTTCTTGCTTTAGAAAGAGCATAATTAAATCGCTTTTGTCCTCTGTCTTTTGGCTCGCATATGGAACAAAAAGCCATGTTCTTAAAGGGTATCCAGAGTCTCACAAAATTACATCATTAGAATCTACTCAGCCTCTTTCAAAATAGTTCCATAAGTTTGAATGCCTACTTATTTGATATATTATTAACAGTTTAATTTAAACCTAAGAATAAAACTATCATGAACTGATCCTGGCCATTCTATAATAACATTTTTAATTTACAATAAATATCACATACTACCTGAACATTCAAAGAATGCCAACCCTTTCGATTAACATAAGATTTTTCGTCGGAAACGGGTGCCTAAAATGATGATTTTAATAAATTAGGACCCATATTACTTACTCTAATCCGAATATGAGTACAATCAATGCATCCGACTATCATTGGTAGACCACAATAGTTCAAGAATTCTCGCTTAACTTTAGAAGATTCACTTTTGTCTAAGAGATGAATATGCTTATGAGAAACATCAGCGAGTGCTTTTGTGACTCTTAAGATAATTTTTGAATTGTTTTCTGTGAGATATTGAAACGTTGTCAATATGAAGCTGGAAGGTATTAGATGCAAGGTACTGTAGAGTAATAATACCTACTATTTAATAGTTAACTATGCATATTCCTAAACATCTACCTGCAAATGGATTGGAACGGGGTTTCCTTTGTTGTCATGTAACGGTTTAAGTTTATACTCCACTAAGCTACACAAATAGTTAATACCCTCTTCGTAAATCTGTATGTTTTAATAAGCTCATTGTCACGTTCTATGTTGCTTAATCTTCGTAAATCTGCTATTGGATCATTGTAGAGACCTTTTTCTCGACGTCGAATTGGTACATCATGATTCGATTGTATATTCATAAATTCCGCCATGCTAATACGTAATACAAATTTGCAATACTATGAAACAAAATCAAAATATCTGATAAATACAAATGAAATTAAGTGGTAAATAGAGCGATTTTTTCAAATTTTTAGAATAAACAATAATATTTTTGTTTACGAAAGATCATTTTCTTCCGCCCTTTTTTAAAAACCAAATTTGCATTTTATTTTCATTATTCAACAATAGTAGGTGTGGCAATCAAAGAGAAACCATAAAAATTCATTCTTATTACTTTTTTATTTAGTCAGATGATCATTTTTTATTTTGTTTTGTATTTTCAAGTCAAAATACAGCCAAATAATTTTTCATGTTTAGTCGATACTATAAGAACTATATCAAATTCATGCTCTTTCGCCTAAGCCCAAAATCAAAATTCAAGACAGCCCACAATATGAAGAAATTATATCAAATTCATGCTCTTTCGAATAAACCCAAAATCAATATTCAAGACAGCCCACAAAATGTCGAAATTATCTTTTAAAGAGGCTTACCCCTGTTCTACGTTGATATTCAAGGAGTCAAGATCTCGACACTGAATTAGATATAGGCGTAATTCTTTTCTTACTCTTAATATCGATCAACATGCTTGCTTGAATTTTTGTAGATTTTTCCTACCGTTGGAATAAAATTTCTTAAAAGCGGAGTTATAATTATGAAGCACCTATTTTTCAAAAATATCTAATAACATTTTGAATTTTTCATTAATAAAAAAAATTTTTTGAGTAATATGGAATTTAGCCAATATATCATTTTACAATATCTTCATTTAAGTTAATGCTTAAGATCATGTTCAAACTCGAAAAATCGGGGTGGAGTTATAATTATGAAGCAGAGCCTAAATATTTAAAATTTAGGCATGCTTCAACACATCATACTTGTTTTATAGTAGCTGTCTATTTATTATAGCATATCTTCCTTTTACACCATCTGTATATCCTGGCTTTATAAAAAATTTTGGATATCTTTATAATTTAATCTCATTTAATGGATCATATTTTAGTATGATTCTCTTGGCTATGAATCGTTTTCATGCAGTTTTCTTTCTTTTTAGCTATCAAAATGTATGGACTAAAAAGTAAATAAATTTAATAATTTAAAAGTTTGTTTATCTAATCTGTTTAGAGATTGGATCGAAAACCGTACCTCCGAATGTTTAGGTATTTATCGGTATTCTGTATTCTAGTACTGTACTAAATACGGAAAAATATTAAATATTTGGCTCTGGTCTAGTTTATGCTCCAATGAAGTTTTATTCGTCCAATGTAAATTTATGTGCCCAATAAAAGTTTATAAGTCCAAAGAAAAGTTTATGAGTCCAATCGAAATTTTATGATCCAATTTTATAAACAAAGTAAAATACAATTTTTTCAATTACAGTATAATCACAAATTCGTTAATTACAAAGTTATTAGGTGAATCATGCAGATCATGTACAATCATATTAAAATTAGCCTTCATGTTCGAATTTTTAACTGACCCAACCCGAAACACGAACTTTTTCTAGACCTAATCCGAACCGAAACCCGACTCTTTGTTAAAACTGTCACAACCCTGTTTGGTACAATGGAGTTGTCTGAGACTAATTTTAGGAGGATTGTGTACGATAGGATCTGAATGATTCACCATATAACTTAATAATCGACGAATTGGTGATTATACTGTAATTGAAAAACAATTTGACGCAGGCCTAGTTTATGCGTCCAATGAACTTTTATGCGTACAATCAACAAAAAATTGAATTTTTCTTGGTAAGTAGGGGTATGGTTCCAAAACATTTCTTTTTGTTCGGGACCTACGCTTACTGGGTTGGGGACCATTCCTCATCCTATCCCTCGAAATCTCTGAAAGTTATAGCAAATTTTTAATAATTTTAGAAAAACGGTTTTAACTTTAAGAATTTCGAGGGATAGGGTAAAGAATGGTCCTAGACCCAGTGGGCGTAGGTTCCGAACAGGGCTGTGCGCCATGGCGTTTGGCGTGTTGGCGTTAATTCTGACCGATTTTTGGCGTTTGGCGTTTGGCGTGTTTTTAAAATTTGAAAAATTGGCGTTTGGCGTTTGGCACGCCTGGTTCCGAACATGAAGAAATGTTTTAGAACCATACCCCTACTTTGCAATACGAAGAAAAATCCAATTTTTTGTTGATTGGACGCATAAACTAGGCCAGCGCCAGATATTTGTATTTCTCAATATTTATAAGTATCTCTACTTTTCTATACTAAGTAAGTTACGTACGGTACGGTAAAAATTACGATCTCCAAATTTGATTTTTCTTTTTTCCAAATTTTCGTTATTCGATATTAGTTCTTTTATAAAATTAATAAACTTTTCAACATTTACAGAAATATTAATTATACTGTTATATCAATGTTTTTGTTTACAAGTGTTTATTCTTTCGCACAAAGGAATATAACTTCTGGATTCTTTGCGTATGTTTAAAATTTTAAATTATTTAAAAATTCAAATTATAAATTGTGTTATAATTAGAGGAAAGATTTTTAATGAAATAAAATCGCAAAATATGGCTATAAAATATTGAAATAAATAGGCAAAATGTTGACAAAAAATCAAAAACAGTTGAAATTTAACAATGAAATGAATCACGTTTTCAAAATTGCCTATTATGTTTATAAATATTTCGACGAATTGAGTATTTTACTCTGTTGGAGATATTGAGATGGGCCGAAATGTGGGTTGAGGTCGTTTTGGCGCCGGGCCGTTTTGGCGCGAGAACAAAAAAGTGGCACCTAAGCGGGACCTATCTTCATAAAATTTCTCAAATTTCTTGAACATCCTTGACTACCTCCTCCAAAAATTTCATAATTTTTCATCAAATATTTCTGAAGTTATAGTCGATGGACCTCGAAAAATAGGCATTTTTCAGAAAATCAACATTTTTGGCCACAATTTCCGAAATTCTTGATCAAAAATTCTGAAATTTTTAGATAACTTAGATAAAGGTGCGAGAGTTATTGCAAAATTTTATCATTTTTGATAACGAACTCGCTATCTTATAAGCTTGCGCCAAAACGGCCCCGCGCCAAAACGGGCCAGTCCCCCGAAATGTAGATAGGACTTGTTGAGCAATTTGCTCACAAAGGAGAGTGCCTGAGGTGTACTTGGGACTTCTGGATGAAATTTGGTAGATAGGTAGATTATACCCTACTTTGTTATGAAATTTTCACCATTTTTGCTTAATGGTACCGGGACCGAGTTATAAGCCTCCAAAGTTTTGGGATCCCCCACATATAATCAATTAACTGTTTAGTCACAAATGTGTTCTTCGGTGGTGCAGTGTGCAAGTTCTTGCATTTATTTTTTTCCCCTAGGTTCAAATCCTGATTGGGGAATTAATTTATTTTAACATAGTATTAGTCTTTTATTAATTTTGAGATTTTTATCCAAACGTTTTTTGCCAAAAAAATTTTTAAAAACTTTTTCAAATTTCTTAACTATTTATTTCTTCCCTTTATTCATTACTGGGGTGTTGTGTAGTGGTATCGCTATAGTATAAAAGCCAGTGAAAGCGTCAGTCTAGCGGGATCATACTAGCGCGGCTAGTCTCTGATTCCCGTCGTCTGTCCAAGCCCTTTCCACCTTCGCCTACATTGTATATTTCTACGCCGGATAAATTGTTATTCTTGAGCACGTCAACATCAGTCAAATCTCGGACACCTCCGGTCGTAACATAGAGTGTTTCAGAAAAAGCCTTGTGGCCATTCCTTCTTTTGAAGAGTGTTTTCAAAAAAATTTAAAAAATTAGAATATTTTTTAAAAATTTTAAAAACAAAATATAAAAATTTAAAAAAATTATAAAAACAAAATCTACCTATCTACCAAATTTCAAAAACAAAAGCGAAAATTATGTTAAGTAACTCTGCTCCAGTAAATCATCCGATGACACCATGTTCGATGGCACCGTCCATCGGAGTTCACTGGTCAGGTCGATTGAACTATCTAGAAAGGGATCAGGAGCATAAGATGAAGACGGCATGCCAATGAGATAATTGGGAGTCGAAGGAGTTCTAATTCTAGCCTAAAGGGTTAAATCATTTACACATTCAAGTCTAACTGATTATGTTTATTTAAGTGAAGTCCAAATATAATATAAGATGAACAAATGCATTAAATAAAAGTAAAGCACGAAGATGAATAAAATAAAATGTATCAGAAAAAAGTTAATCTTAGAAACATTCATTAATTCCCAATCATTCTATCTGCTCTCACAACTGACATCCGACTGAGACTAAGATGGTTTGTTCACTTCCAGAGTTGTTTATGTAGTTGTAGTTAAAAGGTGAAGGAACAATATGTATGTGAAAATAATAAAGTGATTGGTGTTGGTAATTGGAGGTTAGGGTTTCGGAGGTGGATGGCACTCAAGTGCCTAACAGTTAAAATAAATTAATTTTCCCGTGCAGGATTCGAACTTGGGGGGCAAAAACTAAATTCAAGAGCGCCACCACTGCACCATCGAAGAATGCATTCGTGGATAAAAAGAAATTGTTTATACATACAGTACCGGCAATATGTTTACGACCACTTGTTAAAATAAAATAAAACATCTGTATAAATCGAGTGAATCATCTTATGTTAGATGATTTGGTGCAAATATGGTTTTTGTAGCATTTTTTATTGGCTATCTATTCATACCAGACATTTTTAAAAATCTTTGTTTTTTCGAAAGTTATAACAATATTAACTAAGACAATCGTATTTTAGGGGGGAAAATGTTTAAGACCACTTTGGGTTTTCAGACTTTTAATTCGTCTAAAAATTCTAAAAAAATTTCTGTGAATATTTCAATCAATACTGAGTAGAAAAGTAAAAAGAACAAAGTCTGTAACTTCCTTCAACATCGAGATCTCGAATCTCAAAAATCAACAGGAAATGGGGGTACAGTACTTCAAAAATTATTTAAACACTTTAGAGCTTAAAATAAAAATTTTATTTTAGGCCTATCTGAAAGCCCATTAAATTTGCTACAAAATAGTCCTGGTCTCATTTATTCTAAAAAATAGTTGTTCGACACACATCGACTTTAACATGAAAATGGTCAAAAATTCCCTATAATACCCTAAAAATGATAACATAAAAAATTACCCTACCTTCAGCTCCATGAGTTTTCATTGGAAAAATAAAACATGGATTTTTTGTAGCAAATTTTATGGGCTTTCAGATAGGTCTAAAAGAGGGCTTATAACTTTGAGGGCTTATAACTCGGTCCACGGTACCATTAAGCAAAAATAGTGAAAATTTGGCCCTATATGAAATTAGGTCGGTAATCGTTTTTTTTCATAACTTTTTTCATTTTTTTTTCCTCCCCTTGCATGACATAATGGTCAGCATTTTCTTCCTTATTTAGTTCCATTGAATTTGCCCGTGGCATAATCAAATGAGAGGACAGAAAAACACACACCACACACACTGACAGACAAAACAAGGACGAACACGGACAGATAAAACACGGACGAAGACGACAGACAAATCACGGACGAAGATGGACAGACAAAAAAGACGGACGAAGGACAGACACGGACGAAGGACGGACAAATCACGGACGAAGATGGACAGACAAAAAAGACGGACGAAGGACAGACACGGACGAAGGACGGACAAATCACGGACGAAGATGGACAGACAAAAAAGACGGACGAAGGACAGACACGGACGAAGGACGGACAAATCACGGACGAAGATGGACAGACAAAAAAGACGGACGAAGGACAGACACGGACGAAGGACGGACAAATCACGGACGAAGAGGAAAAAATATTTAAAAATTAATCCTTTTCTTTATCATCACTCATTTGATTATGCCACAGGCAACTTTAATGGAATTGAACGAGGAAGAAAATGCTGACCATTCTGTCATATCAAGGAAGGAAAAAAAATGAAAAAAGTTATGAAAAAAAACGATTACCGACCTAATTTCAGATAGGGCCGAAAATTTCATAACAAAGTAGGTACAGAGCTGTTTCGAAACAAAAAAATTTTCGAAAATCGGAAATCGAAAATCAAAATAAATCCAAAAATATCGAAATCGAAAATCGGAAATCGAAAGAAAAATAACCTCGAAAATTGAAAAACGAAAATCGAAAAAAAAATTTCAATAAAAAATTGAAAAATTTTTTGTTATGTTAGGTCTCAGATTGAACTTTTGCTTGAACTCTAAGTAATTGGGGAAACTAATGACTAGAATCAGTGACTAGAATAGACCGCTTTACTCATAGGGTTGGGTGGTACAGGCATAAGGTTCCGGCATGGGGGTGGGCTTCCATTATTATTAATAGATCAGGGATTCCTCCAATTAGCGCCGCAGGCGAAAATTTTAAAAATTTTGGAGGATCCTTAAGCCAAAAATACTCCTTTTTCTGCGCCGCAGGCGAAAATTTTTTAAATTTATGATGGCCAATAAGTCAGAATTCCTACTTTTTGGCGCCAAAAATTCAAATTTTTTCAAAAATTTCGAAAATCGGAAATCGAAAGGTACTTCGGTTTAAACAAATTATGGGGATATGTAAATTTTAATTTAATTACTAAAACAATTAAGTTAAGGGAACCCTAATAATTTTTATAAATCGAAGATTGAAATTTACTTTAGATTTGGATTTAACTAAATATAAAGTTTGTGTTTTTAAACAAAATAAAATTTGGTAATTTAATTACGATTTGTTGCTTCAACACAAGATTGAAATTCAGTTATTGAGAAACGTTCAAAATCTCAAGATGATATTTAGAAAACAATATAAAAAATTTCCAAAGAAAAAAGTTCAAGTATAGGGATTCCAATTTAACTAGAGAAAACCGAAGTTTATCGTCGAGAATTTTCGATTATTTTAATTCAAATTAAGTAAATCAGGACGACAGAATCCCTGTTGTACATATAAATCTTTGATTATATGTAATTATAATTATAATCTATTGTATTGACAACTCCCCTCCCCCCTCCTCTCGCAAATCCCAGGTTATATTTATTTATAGCAAAAAAAGATAGTAACATATATCTAAACATTTAACATTAACTTATTTTGGTACTATGCGTTTATATCCCCGCAATTCCGCAAATGTTTGTCCGCACTTTTTTTCATTCCTTCTCCCCAAAAGATTAGAAACGGTCAAGTTAACCCCCATTTTTCTTCGCCTTCATTCTCCTCTCACAAAGATTAAAATGTTCAAGAAAAATAGAGGAAGACAAATTTTCGCTTATAGAAAAATAAAAAAGTAAAAATAAGAGAATGTTTAGAAATTATTTCGGTAATAACTTGTTTGGTACCCCCCCCCCCCATTTTTCTGACCATTTTTCATTTTTCCTTCCCTTTCTCCCTTATTGGTACTTTTCCGTTCTGCCACACTCCCATAAATTAATGCTCAAAATGTCATATATCGGTAATAAAAGGTGCTGAGTCGAATGGTACCACTTTTTTCCGTAAATGCTTGTGGACTGAGATATATGGCTCAAAATGGTCAAAAATCATAGGTGGAGCAAGTATCGTAACTAGTATCGTAACTTCGTCCAATCTTGTTCAATCACGATGATTTTGTTGTCCTCATCTCGTTGAACTGCTTCAAATGAGTATTTGTTTGTACAAACTTTTTTCATTCGAAATGTTCATAGGCCCGTATTTCGGTCCAGTCAAGTCAGAAAAATGGGGGGGGGGGTACCAAACAAGTTATTACCGAAATAATTTCTAAACATTCTCTTATTTTTACTTTTTTATTTTTCTATAAGCGAAAATTTGTCTTCCTCTATTTTTCTTGAACATTTTAATCTTTGTGAGAGGAGAATGAAGGCGAAGAAAAATGGGGGTTAACTTGACCGTTTCTAATCTTTTGGGGAGAAGGAATGAAAAAAAGTGCGGACAAACATTTGCGGAATTGCGGGGATATAAACGCATAGTACCCTTATTTTATAATAATTTTTAAACATCATAACTTTAAAAGATATTCTTCAAATTATCTGCCACAAGGGTGAACTTTCTTGATGGTGTAATAAAGCTTAGAGTTAGCTAAGAATTAAGGAAAATTATAAATTATCAAAAATTTAATTTTCTTATTTAAAATATATAAGGTTAAAAATATAAACCAGGATTAACAACATGTAGGTACACCTTTCGGACAACATGTACCTATAGTGCAACAGGTATTAGATGCACAGCATGCTGGTATTTGAGCATATAAACCAACTACATACATCGAAAATATCAGGACTAGAAATATGATTTGTTCTATTTTAATCATATCTAAAATAATTTTTTTATATTTTATGATGTTAATTTTAAAATATGAAAAAAAGTATTTAATAAAATTTCCTAAAACTTCATATTTTTAATTATAATAAACATTAGTGATTGGATTTTTATGTTGTTAGAGGTTTTAATGTATACTGAATTAGAATGAATTACCAAAATTCTGTCCAGACTTTATACAGCATAATTTGCTCAATTTATGACATTATCTATTTCCTGGTTAGAAGTGCAAGACAAATAAAACTTGCTTATTCTATTTAATTTTATTGCTTTTAAGAAATATTTTCTAAAAATAATTTTTTCAATTCGCAATTTTTTTTAATTTAAATATGTGGCTTTTCTCAAAAATATGTCTTATGCTTGTTTGTAAAATAAATTTGTTTATATGAAAAATTAAAAAAAATAAAAATGAAAAATATATTTTGTTGTGCTTTATTATTTTGTAAATTTATATAGCTATTTAAAATTAGTTTTATCTAAATAATTAACTTATCAGGTAAATTTTGGCTGTATATGAAATGAAGTCCCAAATCAAATTTTCTTCCATTTCTGAGAATGGGTAATTTTCCTTACATTTCTCTCTATTTCTGATTTGTGCCGTAAGGCTAAAACGCAAAAGGATTATTTTTCTTATAACTTGTGTGTGTCCTGTGTGTGTGACCGATGTGTGTCTGTGTTGTCCGGGACCGTGTGTGTTGTCCGTGACCAATTTGTGTCCGTGTTGTCCGGGACCGTGTGTGTCTGTGTTGTCCGTGACCGTGTGTGTCCGTGTTGTCCGGGACCGTCTGTGTTGTCCGTGACCAATTTGTGTCCGTGTTGTCCGGGACCGATGTGTGTCTGTGTTGTCCGGGACCGATTTGTGTCCGAGACCGTGTAGGTCTGGCAACACGGACACACACATGGACACACATTGGTCCCAGACAACACGGACAACACAGACACACACGGTCCCGGACAACACGGACACAAATCGGTCACACACACAGGACACACACGCACACAAGTTATAAGAAAAATAATCCTTATGCGTTTATAGCCTTACGACACATATCAAAAATAGGGAGAAATGTAAGGAAAATTACCCATTCTAAGAAATGAAAAAAAATTTGATTTGGGACTTCATTTCAGATAGGGTCTAAATTTTTCTTTTTTACTCAAACATTTATTTTATTCAATCATTTATTTCCTAGTTTTCTTCACTTTTCTAAGTTTTCCTGTCTAATTTTGATGGGAAGACATATCGGGAATGACTTGACGGGATTGTTGTGATAAATGATCTTTTTCATGTATACAATAGTTCTAAATGATAAAAACTTCTTTAATATAGCAATGTACTTGTCAAGACCCTTTGGCCTTAGTTCCTGAAATCAGTAGGGTAACTGTTTGTAAATTTAAATGTCTAATATGTATGTCCCTCCTGATCAGAGATGGGCGAAAATAGAATTTTGCTCACTAAGGAGAGGCTTTTGGGTGTCCGTGGGACTTAGGATGAAATTTGGTATAAATGTAGAGTATACCCTTTCTATTCTGAAATTTGAACCATTTTAGCAAAATGGTACCGGAGACCGAGTTATAAGCCCCCAAAGTTTTAGGATCCCCCACAGTTTTCTTTTTTATATATAAGCAATTTCTTTTGAGTTACGTGTGTTCTTCGGTGATGCAGTGGTAACGTTCGTGAATGTACTTTTTTCCCCAAAGTTCGAATCCATATTCGGGAAATTAATTTATTTTAACATAATTTTTGCTTTTGTTTTTAAAAATTTTGTTTTTAACATTTTTATAAATTTTCAAAATTTTTTTTTGAAATTTTCTGATAAAAGGAATGAATAACCACAAGGCCTTTTCTGGCTTTAAAAAGGAATAAATATTTAAGAAAATTAAAAAAAACTTTTTGAAAATATTTTGGCTAAAAACATTCGGACAAAAATCAAAAAATTAAAAAAACTAAAATTAAGTTAAAATAAATTAATTTACCCAAGCAGGATTCGAACTTGGGAGAAAAAGTGGAATGCATAACGCTAGCACTGAGTCACCGCTGAACACATTTGTATCTAGATAGAAATTGTTTATATGTGGGGGATCCTAAAACTTTGTGGGCTAATAACTCGGTCCCCGGTACCATTTTGCTAAAATGGTTCAAATTTCAGAGAGAAAAACAACAAATTTGAAAAATAATGACCGCCATTAGTGGGTGTGCCGTACGAAAGCAGAATGTCTGAAGCGACAGCCTATCCCTGCTATTTATCTACTAACCAAATGCTAAAATTATAAAGATTTTATGGCTAAACAACTTGAAGATGATAGCTTATCTAAAGTTTTATTATTTATTTTACATTGACTTTGTTAATAAAAGTTGGGTAAATAAACGTGTCAGACGAACATACTATTTAATTTTTTATTATTATTGTATGTATACACTGGCGAAAATTTACTTAGGGAAAAAATTTTTTCGATGTTTTTTAAAGTTTTACTCAAATAAATTTTTCTTTGGCCTTCTTTATTTCTATATAATTTTGTAGCCCTATTAATGACCTTTAAAATGGTTATATACTTGTCCCAAGAAAACTTTCTATTTGACCAACAAAATTTATAAAATATAAACTACTTTAAAACTGCGCGGAAATTTACTTAGGGAAAAAAGAAAAATTTTTCCCTAAGTAATTTTCCGCCACTGTAGGTCCTGGCTAAAAATAATGAGCCTTTTCAAAAATAAGCTTTTAAAAGGCTAAATCCATTTTACTCTATAGCACAGTTAATATTACCGCGGCTGCTTCTCTCCTTTCTGTTTATTAAATAAAGCAGAGCAATGGTATCTCAGTCGGGTTCTTTATATTTTTTAAATTTTACCCTGATTGGGGCTAGATTTTCCCTCCATTCTTGGAGGCATAAAACCATTATAATTTTACAACTTGTAGTCTCTAAATGATAGTTTACGCATTAAATTTAAAAGAAAAATAAAATTTTTGTAAGTTCAAAAATATTTTGAATCAACTTTTCTCAATATTTAAAAGCATAAATTTCAAACAAATATAAAAATACAAAAAAATAATTAAAAGCTTTTCTCTTCTAATTTATTTATTTTTCAAATTTAAAAAGTTTTAAAAATATAAGAATTTTCAAGTAATAAATTATAGTTGATGAAATACATTATCTTTCATTAAAAGTTTTAGATTCACTATTTGGTATACCTAAATCTGTCATATGTACTTGTTTCGCTTTCTTCATAACTAGGGATTGGATTTTTAGGTTATAACCTATTTTTTCTGCGAAATAGTCCTGATGAATTGAGCTCAAATCCGTTGTTATTTCTTGAAAATCTTTGGCTTATGGGGAGTTATTATGACCTATTTGAACCTATTTTGCGTTTTGCAACGTAAAATAGGTTGTAACCTATTTTGGATGTTTTTGTGATTTTTTCACTTTTTGTCAACTATTTTAGGCATTTTACGTAAAAATTCGATTTTTTAACAAAAATTTTTTCAATAATTTGGTCAATTTTTTTATCAGTCCAAAAATTTTTCTTCAATTTTTTGAAAAATATTATCCTCAAAATTCAAAAATTTTTCAAAATTGGAATTTTTTAAACTTTTTGCTTTGGCGCTGAAATTTATGAATTAAAATTTGAATTATTTGGCATTTTTGACTTTCTTGCCCAATATGTCAACCTTTTTTTGCAACCTATTTCTTTATTTTTACGACCTATTTGCCTATTTTTGTCACCTATTTTAGCATTTTATACAACCTATTTAGGTTCCTATTTTAAGGTTTTTACGACCTAAAAATCCGATCCCTATTCATAACATTAAAACTAAAACAATTTATTTTGTTTAATTTTATATTTTAACCGCCATCTATCAACGGTAATTCAACATCTGGAAATAAAATTTGAAAAGAATTAGCTTTCCCCTTCCATCAATTTTACGTTTGCGAAGAACAAAATTCTTTTTAAGAAATATTTTTTAATTTAAAATACCGTACAATAAAAATAAAAACAATAAAAAATTTAATTGCTGTTTCTTCCCCCAATTTCCTCTTTATAATACAAAAACACTTGAAGTTGTAGTTTGTTGTCCTATATTTAGCAATTTCTTTAAAGATTTTATTAATAAATAGAATTCCTTTTTATAGGCCTCGTTATAGTCGCTACTGAAATTTTTTGAATAAAAATGTTTTTCGATTTTACAAATAAAAGACCTATTTATGTAAAGAATTGGAGCATTAGAAGACCCCGCAATATTAAGAATTAATGCGCCAAACATTATATATAACTGAGCATGTAATGGATCGGCAGCCCCAAGAGGGTTGATAATGTAAACGCCTATCAACAAAGAAAAAAAATATCCTCCAATATTGAAGAATACAATCAAAAACAATGAGCGATATACTTTTCTCATTTTCTCGTCATCAGTAACTAAAAATAACAAATAGAAAATGTATTAGGGTTTTTTAAAAGGTCGACCGGAATTCCGATTTCCGACTTCTATTTCATTAAATTTAGGCGATTTCCGAATTCCGGCACCTTCGTCATTTCCCATCGATCCCTGTTTGTTACAAACTGATTTTTAAAATTTAAAACAAAATTTAAAAACCGAGCACGGAAACGGGACATCAATGTACCGCCGAGCTTTGTTTAAAATTGTCGAATGCGGGATCGTTCGTATGGTCGAATTATAACAGTTTCTGTTATGATTTTGTAAATCGAAAAGGTACCCTAAAGCAAAAATAAATTACCTTTTTTAAATATTAAAATCAAGCCAACAAGACCATATAAAACTATAGCTGGAACAAACAAAATATATATAAATGAAGATAGAATATTTTCATTTGTTAATATTTTAAAATAATCAGTACGACTTCCATTTACTGGGCAATCACCAAAATTAATAGCTGACTTTATGATAAGAAATATTATATAAAATATAAAAATGAACAAAGTAGCAAAATGGCCACAAATATATAGCTTGTTGTTAATGGATTTGTAGCTAAAATTTGGTATAAATTAGTTGTAAACTTGTCAAAATATTTCTCCCAGCTCCACTTAAAAGTTCTCTTAGTTCGATAAAAATGGATGCTGAGAGATTTTGTATCAAAATTCCTACTAAATTGGAAATGCTACAGCCAAAAATCGGTCAAAACTAAGAGATGTAATCGTAAAAACAGCAGAAAAGAATCCAATAAATGAATGAGATTGTAAAAAAACAGCTGTTCCATAAGGAATTATGTTAATTCCGCTTGCTGTAACTGCTAAAGTTATGAAAAGACCAGACAAATTAAGAATTTCGAAAAACGAGTTTGCCGTTAAAAGAATGGCTGTATTGCTTCTAAGTGCATCATATTTTTTTCTAAATATTTATTTTTAAATTATCTTTTTAAATTTTATTTAGAGAGACCGGATCGAGACGAGATTTCGAACGAAAATCTCGATTATATCCGTATGATTTTCGTAAACAATTTTTCGAGATTTTTTCGAAATTTCGCATCTTCGCCGTCAGAAAATAGAAAAGAGTTTATTGGATTACGAGAATCCCGTGAGATTATGGGGGTTGGAGGATAATAGGATATCAGAGAATTGTGAGATACCGTGGAATATTTTAATAATCCTTATCCTTGATTCTACATATCTCCCTGACGATAAATGAAAATTTTAAAAATATCTAAAATATTCGAAAAAAGTTTTAGATTTAGTAAAAGATATCTGTAGGAGACATCTAAGATATGTTTCTCTACGATACTCTCAGTCCGGTCTCTAGTTTTATTAATTACCGATATTTTATAGTTATGTAGCAAACACTGAAGTTAGATAATATTCCAATAAATCCAAAAGATGAACCAATAATTGCTGGCAAAAGAAATTCAAATATAACACCAGCATTTTTATATGTCAAACTATTAGGCTAAATAATATAATAAATATTTATTTATTTAAACATGACTTCGTTCGCCCTGATCCGGACCTTGACGTCATATGAGGTGGATCAAATAAACCTCTTAATATCAGAGATTATTCCCCAGATCTCGTCTCGGTAGCTTTGACAAAATAAAAATTATTAAATAAGTAAACTTACATTATAGAAAATTTTACCGTCCATATTCCAATTATTTTATTGAATATAATTTTGTTTTAAATTAATTAAATAAATTTTCTAATAAAAATTTTAAAAGTTCAAGTAAAAATAATATGCTTAAAAAATAATAAAGTATAAAATAAAATTTTTTATCCAAACTAATTATTTATTGTTATGTTTACATTACGCTTAGAATACACCTGTCATTAAAATAATTTAATATTTGTTTAAATTTTATTCGCGAGAAAATATTTATGTTTAAGATAAAACTTTGTTAAAATTAATTGTCACCTGCAACTTTTACTGTTTTTAATGTCAACAAATAAAATAATATCTTATGAAGAAAGACAAAATTAATTAATTATGAAATATCTGTTAAATTAACAGTCTTTTTCAAAAATGGCTGTCCACAATCGTAAATCTTGAATTGGTACTACACGATCCCTAACGCTTAGTAAAAAGGCAAAAAAACATACTCAAACCCTACAAATCTTCTTATTTTTTATTTTTTAGATTTACGAAGAGAAGTGAAGGGGCCCGCCAATTAACAGCCAATTAAAACAATTAAATTCCGTTATGCAGTATTTATGTAAAAATTTGCACTAGTCCAATCCTCATATTAGCTCTATTTTCGGTTTATCCGTAAAACCTCGACCTTGCGCAAATCTAGTTTCAACACGGATGACCAACTTCTTTAATGCGATAGGATTGTTCCAACAAACGGGCATGCTGTAAAGGTCTACGTGATATAAGGTCTACCGGCAAAGTCTACGTTCAGTGACTTACAAACCTATAAACCAACCTTAAACATATTCAGCTTTCCTTAAATTGAACTTAACTTAAAAATAAAATAAATCTTAAATAAATCGTTTAAAACTAATTCCTCATATTTGAAAGACTAAAAATAAGTTAATTCGATAGAAATTAATTTATTAAGATCTTATTAAGATCTATATTAAGATCCACAGATCTTACAAACAATTCAAACTTCATTATTCATTTGGTCTTACTCATCCTTTGGCTGCCAAATTTTATTTTACTTCACTTTGGTCTTACGCTTTCGCTAGCTGCCAATTTTCACTTTTTTTAACATTCTACTTTCAAGTGAAGTGAATGAAAGAGAGGATTGCAAGATAAAATGCGCTGCAAGCCGAGCTCCTCGAGCCGAGTCCTCGAGCCCATGAATGAATATGCGTCACATGAAAGTATATGCGTCCCGCGAAAGTGTAATCGTCCCATGAATGAATATGCGTCACATGCAAGTATATGCGTCCCGCAAAAGTGTAAGCGTCCCATGAATGTATATGTGTCACATGAAAGTATATGCGTCCCGCGAAAGTGTAATCGTCCCATGAATGAATATGCGTCACATGCAAGTATATGCGTCCCGCAAAAGTGTAAGCGTCCCATGAATGTATATGTGTCACATGAAAGTATATGCGTCCCGCGAAAGTGTAATCGTCCCATGAATGAATATGCGTCACATGCAAGTATATGCGTCCCGCAAAAGTGTAAGCGTCCCATGAATGTATATGTGTCACATGAAAGTATATGCGTCCCGCGAAACTGTAAGACTTGATTCATGCGATTTTATTTGGATGAGTTTCCGTCGATAAAGGTCCATTTCACGGAAATTGCTGTATATCATACAGAATAGATTATTAAATTGTTCGTAAACTGTTGTTCTAGCTGTAATCTAAGATATTTCAAAAATCTAAAAATGAAACACGATGCACATAAAACTGAACAAGGTCAACAAGTCGAATTCTTTAAGCAATGTTGTGGGATAAGGGTATAAGGATGGGATAAGGATGTATAAGGATGGGATAAGGATGTTGTGGGATAAGGGTATAGTCGTAATGGAATATTAAAAGCATTCATCTGATTAAGTTTATGTTCGAGAAAGTCCAGGTCAGTTGACTTACTATTTTTGAGACTATACGTAGATATGTTTATATGTATCATGTGCTGGGTATGGCTCATGAGCGGCGGTGCCAGATCCTGAGCTAAGTTTTAAAACCCCGGAGCCGGAGCCAAGAATAGAACCGGAGCCAACAATGCCCGATACCAAGCACTGCATATCACTGTAATGGCTCTATGTATAATTAGAGTTGGACAAAACGATACTGGTATCGGTCAACCCGAGACCCCAAAAAAGTGCTTGGTCCCCCATTTGGTTTTTCGATTTTTGGGGGCTTATATCTCAGCCCCTCTATGAGTCCGCACGAAAATTTTTTCACCATTCGACTCAACTCGACGAGCTCTTTCGAATGACATATCATTCGACTTAATCGGCGTCTGTGTCGTATACCGAAATTTTACCAAAATCACTTTCTATGTTATGGACGGATATCCGAAAAAATTATGGACGAAAAACTTGGACAATATTGAGGATTTTGTTTCTTTGAGTCAGTATCGTTTCTCGCCGAGAAATGGACCGAGAATATCGGTATCGGTTTCGAGACCGAGAATGAAAAAATCGAGACCGATATTGGAAAAAAGCCGAGAGTCTCGGTCTCGGTATCGGTCTCGTCCTGTCCAACTCTATGTATAATGCCGATGTATGCGGAACAAATTTAATTCTAAAATTCGCCTTATGCTATATTAACTGAATTTTTTTCTCTCATCAAAAACATCGTCAGAATGCTGTAAATTAAACTTTAAAAAATTAAAAAGTTCGAAGAATAACATATTTGGTGAAATGCCCTCTTAATCTCAATTTTTTGCAATGGAGGGGAGGGAGAGAGAGAGAGACGCAGTGTCTAATGCAATTTATTCTGCCTCTTAAAATTTTCCTTTATAAACAGGCCAAAAATGTTGGATGGAATCACTCGCTTATTAAATATCTAACACAAATCAGGAAACTAAGTGAAGGGCATTGCTTGGATGCCTGGACCAAATTCGTAATTGTACTCGTAGACAGAGGTGATATCATCCAGTTATCTGCTTTAAGGGCAAAACTAGAAATGCTAGAAGAGGTTCAAGGCAATAAGGTGCAGTACATGGCACCAGTGATGCGGAAATTCCAAAATGTAGCCGGTTCCGGTTCCGGAACCGCTTTTTTAATTTTGCCCGGTTCCGGTTCTGGAACCGCTTTTTAAATTTTGCCGGTTCCGGTTCTGGAACCGCTTTTTAAATTTTGCCGGTTCCGGTTCCGGTTCTGGAACCGCTTTTTAAATTTTGCCGGTTCCGGTTCTGGAACCGCTTTTTAAATTTTGCCGGTTCCGGTTCTGGAACCGCTTTTTAAAGTTTGTCCGGTTCCGGTTCTGGACCGGTTCCAAACCGGTTCCGGTTCCAAAAATTTTTTAGCTATTTTAATGAAAAAAATTTATTTTTTTTCATAAATAAGGTTTATTAGAGACCTTCTGAATTTATTAAGGGCATTTAAGGGAAATCAGTAGCATAAGGAGTGATAAAGAGATTCGTGAGTATAAGGAAGGTTTGAGGGATTATGAGAGATTAAGAGCTAGATTTCCCGTTTCGGCATTTTGTTTTTTCCAGCTCGAATACCAATCAATTTTAGTTCCAGATCCGGAGCCGAAGTAGGATATTGTTATTTAGAACAGGACTTATTAAATTAGCGCCGCAGGCGAAAATTTTGAGAATTTTGTAAGGCCAGAAGCTAGATTTCTTCCAATTTTCAGCACCACAGGCGAAAATAAAAAAATTTTTTGTATTATTTTCCAAAAATCATGCCTTTTTGCGCCGCAGGCGAAAATTTTTAAAAATTTGCAAGTCGTAGCACATAGAATTCATCTATTAAAAAACATGACAAATTTTTTTGTTAAAAATAAGTTTATATTATTCATCTTCTAAATAAAACAAATTTATTTAGTCATACATTAAGTTCGGGTTCGAACCTAATACCCTTATAAGTCCTCAAAACTGAAAAGAACACACTATCCAGTCAACCACACATCATTATGACAGAAAAGGTAAAAAAATAATTTTTACCCGTCATAATTTTCTCTTCCTTTTCTTCTCACTACTCCCATCTTTTGCTCATTTCTCTGATTTTACCCATCATTAGGGGTGTATCTTTGGAACCGGTACTGGAACCGGTTCCAAACCGTTCCGGACCTTTGCCGGTTCCACGGTTCCGGTTCCAAACCGGTTCCAGACCTTTACCGGTTCCGCGGTTCCGGTTCCAAACCGGTTCCGGAACTTTACCGGTTCCACTTCCGGAACCGGAACCGCACCGGTTCCGGAACCGGAACCGGAACCCCCGCATCACTGCATGGCACAAGTCTTAACGAAATTAGTTTATACTATTGTATTTATGGAAAATGAAAAGAAATTTTTTAAAATTTCTTTGAACATCACTCATAGGATCAATTTCATATATAAATTTCCTTACAGAGTCTGAAAAGATAAAAGGCCATTATCGAGAAATTTTCGGTTCGGTTATCCGAAGATTTCCAATTATTCTGGATTAGTTAATATATTTTAATGATAGTGGTAAAGTCCGGCGCAAAAGTCACGGAACCATTAAAATTAATTTTTTGTTCTTATTTAAATTATTTTAAGTCAAAATTGACTTACAATGTTAAATCAAAAATTCAAATCAATTGTCATTTTATTTTTCCTTTTAAAAAATTATTCTGAAGGAGGGCCGAAAGAGAGAAAAACTAGAGAGAAAGGAAGAGATGGAACAAGTGATCATTACCCGGAAACCCCTATTAAATATGGACAACAACAAAACCAAGGGTTAATACAAATAATTTATTTTAATTAAAAAAATATTAAGGAGTGCTAGTTCTTTTGAAGGAGGCTCTTCGGCTGTCCCAGTAGATACTGGGGCTCCATCAAGTAAACTTGTTTGTCGGTGGGGTGAATGCAATAGAGAATTTGATATTGGTAATGAAAAGGATTTTTATGAACATGTTTATAAACATGCAGGGAATGAAGAGGTAGAATATTGACATTAATGAATTATTTTTTCGAGGATTCTTCTAAATACTTGGGTGTATGTATAAACAATAAAAATATATATTTGAAAAAGAGTCGGTAAAAATATAGAGGGAGGAGCATCAGATTAACAGAAATTAAACTTGCTTTGATTACAGTAGTTTTTAAATTATTTCCTTTTTTACTTTACCAATAGGCTGGAGTATTCTTCTCAAAGATACACAGTTTTTAACTTTCTAAAATTTTTAGAAGCCTTATCAATGTCAATGGTCAGATTGCAATAGAACAGACGCTTTTTCTCGTCGAGCTGACCTCAAAAAACACCTTATAACGCATACTGGAGAAAAGCCTAATGTTTGCGAGGTACTAGCTTCAAAAAATTTACTTCAAATTTTTATACTATTATTTTCCAGTTTGTTTATCAAAATGGTGTCCATTGTGGTAAAAGATATGGACAAAGAGGACCTCTTAGAAATCATCAACTTACTCATACAGAACCAAGAATTAAGCATAAATGTTCTAAATGCAGTAATGTACATATTAATTATATTTTTTAACAAAATTTTGGTTTGTCGAGAATAACTAAGAATTGTCTGAGTTGCCCACAAAATCCTCATAATCTTATTCTTGGAGTCTTCTATCTTGGACATGATCTTGATAATTGATCACTCCCTGTATTCCTTTCCAGCGCCACAGGGGCAAAAACTAAAGAAAATATGGCTGTACTTTAGCCGGTGGCCCACTCAGAAACGGGTCAAATTATATATCATTCGATTCCTCTCGGCGAGCTGAGTCGAATGGTACCACTCTTTTTTTGCGGAAATTCCTACGAACCGAGATATAGATCCTTGAAAACCGAAAAATCAAACGGGGGACCAAGCACTTTTTTGGGGTGAAAAATTCAAATATGCAAATAATATCTCATTCGAAAGAGCTCGTCGAGCTGAGTCGAATGACACCAAAATCAACGAAATCCGACTTGATTTGACAAAGTTATGATCTTTTATTTTGGCTCCTTACCTATGGCATCTGTGGAGATTTTTGCTGCTACGGAGGCCCCAAATACGTCCAGAGCAAGGGAGATAGGCGGGGTTTTGCACAAGCGCCTCGCCGACGCTCCATAGGTTTATGGTGTTTGTTTTTTGTGTCATAACTTTGTTTAGTCTTGTCCAATCACTGTGATTTTGGTGTCATTCGACTCAACTCGACGAGCTCTTTCGAATGAGATATTATTTGCATATTCGAATTTTTCGCCCCAAAAAAGTGCTTGGTCCCCCCTATGGTTTTTCGGTATTTAAGGACCTATATCTCAGCTCGTAGGAATTTCCGCAAAAAAATAGTGGTACCATTCGACTCAGCTCGCCGAGACGAATCGAATGGTATATAATTTGACCCGTTTCTGAGTGGGCCACCGGCTAAAGTATATCCGAAAATATAAAAAATCCGCATTATCTTCAAAAGATCGTCTAGCAGAACAAACAACCACAAATGAGGAAAATCCTTACTTATAGAACCCCTTGTATAAAATAATTTATATAAAAATTTAAATCCTTTTCCTAAATTAGGATTTAAGCTCGACCATAAACTATAACAGCATGGTCTAATGGACCAAAAATAAATTGAAATAAATTTTTAAATTTTCCAGATTTATATAAATAAAAAAACCAAAGATGCACATGAAAAATTGCATGACGATCACAGCTATTATAGATGTCCATATTTTAATTGTCTCAACCGATATGAACATCCTAGTTCACTGTATAACCACGTTTATAAGGCACACGGAGAAGAATTTTGGGAAAAAATTAAAGATTTTAGAAATGCAAATAATGTAAAAAATTATGGGTTAATTCGTATGGATGAATCTGGAAATTTTTCTTTGTTAGTTTGCTCCTTTATAAAAATTTTTGATTTGATTTTTTATATGACAAAAAATTGAAAAATTAAATTTCAGAACTCCTGATAATGCTGGCAGCACAATTTATGTAAGCAAATATTTCTTTAATATTAACTTTAAAAAATAAAAGTATGATCAGTAGTATCACATTAGAGCTCAAGATTAATGCAAAAAAATCTTACTTTATTCGCCCCAAAATGATCACCCTAGGGACAACTCCGACGGATTAACTCAAAAATATAAGCATTAAAAATTAGAAAATTAACACTTATGTATATGCAGGCAGCATGGTTAATGCTTCAGTCTTACTCTTTTGCCTTGTTTCAGGCATATATTACTAGATTTTTAACTTTTCGGCCTAAATTTTATTTTCTACGATTGCCATCATTAGCCTTTATTGCCATTTTGTTTAATTATTTTTAGAAGTTTTATTATTTTGGAAGGGACCTTCTGAAATTCTTTCATCTTTTTCTGTAAAATAAGAACGTGTTAACAGATTAATAATAATAATTCCTCTTGGGATTTTAAAAAACAACTATCTGTACTTTAATAACGAGGGTAGTCGGTAATAGTTTGGCTGACCATCCCCCTTTTTTCCTTTCTATTTTTTTACAATTTTTTTCACATTTTATGGCAAACTAGCGAAGAGACTGGCCCTTCGGGCCAGTCTCTTCGCTAGCCTAAAACTATAAAACTTTTGCTTTTTTCGTCTTTTTAGCTATTGCCTAAACCTTTTTCACTAACCATTTCAAGAACTTCTATCTACTAATTGCTAGAATCATTATCAACACATTGGCAAAAATCTTATCTACCGATTCCCAGAACTCTTGTCTACCTATTTGTTTGAACACTTATCTACTTAGTATCTGAACTTTTATCGGCACATTGTCTGTATCTTATCTACCCTTTAACGCAACTCTTAACTACCCATTGTCTGAACTCTTATCTACACATTGTCTGGATCTTATCAACCCAAAGACAAAACTCATATCTACCCATTGTCAAAACTCTTATCTACTCAGTGTTTGAAATCTTATCTGTCCAGTCTGAGCTTTTATCTACACATTGTCTAGATCTTATCTACCCATTGGCAAAACACATATCTAACCATTGTCCGAACTCTTATCTACCAAGTGTTAGAACTCTTATCTACCCAGAGTCTGAGCTTTTACCTACACATTATCTAGATCTTGGCTACCCAGTGTCTGGGCTCTTATTTACCAGCTCTTATCTACCCAGTGTCTGAACTTTTATCTGAAATTTCCTGGTTATTATCTACCCTGTGTCTGAACTTTTATCTAAACATTGACTGAATATTATTTACCCAGTCGCAAAACTCATATACCCAGAGACTGAACTCTTGCAGCACTTTTATCTACACCTGTCTTAATGTTTATCTACTCATTGTTAGCACTTTTGTCTACCTATTGCCTAAACTCTTATCTAACCATTGTCTGAACTTTTATATATTCATTGACAAAACTCTTCTTCCCGTTGCAAGACTTCATATCTTACTAATGCTGGAACTTTTATATACCCAATGTCTGAACTTATATCTAAACAAAGCCAAAACATTTGACAACCATTATCGAACTCTTATCTACCAAGTGCCGGACTTTTATCTACACCTCTTATTGTTGATCTACTCGTTATTTGAACTTTTATCTACCCATTATCGTCACTCTTATCTGCCCTTTGCCAGAGCCATTAACTATTCATTGCCAAAACTCTTCTTCTCGTTATCAGAAACTCTTAACTTCCAAGTGACGCAACTTTCATCTACCAAAAGCCGAAACTTTGGCATATTCGTTGCCTGTACCTTTATCTTCACTTATCTCAAAATCAACTCATTGTATGACTAAGTGAAAAAGACTGAACATTGTGTACTCTTATCTACACATTGTTTGAACTCTTATCTACCCAGTGTCTGAACTCTAATCTACCCTTCTACTACTAATTGACTGAACCCTTATCTACCATTGCCAGACTTATCTTCGCAGTGTCTGAATTTTTTCCTACACATTGTCGGGGTCTTACCTACCCATTGGTAATACTCTTATATACCTTTTACCTTAACTCTTATCTACCTCTTGTCTGTGCTTTTATCAGCCCGCTGGGCAAGATTAGCAATCAGTGTATTATAATGTCAGAAAAAAGTACAAAATGTTGGAACAAAATTATCAATCTAAAAGAAATGAAATTAAAAAATGCAAAATAAATGAAAAATTAACAAATGTATATGTTGGAAATAAATTTGTTTATCTGGGATGAAAAACTTGTAAAAACACAAAGTATAAATCAAAAGTACTCTTTTCCATTAAAAATGTAAATTTGAATTCTATACATTGTTTCATCATATTTGACCTTTGCTTGCAAGTAAACAACAAAAAATCCTTTTTGTTTGATTTGTTTTTTATGAAAATTTTTTCTTCTTTTTTAGTTTTACTGCTTTTTTAGTAACCGACACGCCCCTTTCTTTTATTTTCTTTTGTTACGCCCTAATACATATTTGCGCCGAAATGACCCCTCGGACAGACAGAAAGACAGACGGAACTTCTAAAATTATATATAGGATTATATAACATTCGCAAGAGCTCTTCGACCTAAGTAGAATGATGCCAATATCAACAAAATCTGACTTAAATGAACGAAGGTATAACCAGTTGTTTTAATCAATTTTAAAAGTAAGAATCATAAGATCCAGCCGATCTTGATATCATTCGACCAGGCTCGAAGAGCTCTTTCGAAAGATATACAATAAATTATATATCAAATAAAGAAAGCTCGAAATGGTCAGTAAAACGTAAAAAAGGGGGATGGTCAGCCAAACTATTACCGGGTAGTCACCTGAACTAATGATATTTTGCTGAATATTGAGTGGGTTTCGGGGGGGGGGATTAATAGGGGATTTTGATAAGATTATTTTTATAAATTTAATGAGAACTTCTAACACAATAAAAACATAACATATCGCCGCTGAACTAATTTTTTCGAATTTAAAGGTTGATACACAAACACCCGAAGGAGGAACACAGAATTTTGGCGATCAAGCATTCCCACCATGGCAACTAAATTTTGGTCATCCCGCATATCAATCAGCATACCCACCTCAAGGAGGAGAGCAACATTTTACACAATTTCCATCTCATATAAAACAGAATGAGCACCATCTTGGTCATACAATACACATACCTCATAGGGATGGATATGGCAGTAATACCAAATCCAATTTTAGATTATTTGGAAAGGAAATTTATGTCGGAGATGAAGGTGTTTATCTTGAAATAAAATGAGTAAAAATAAAATAATTTAAAAACGGGAAAATTAAAATCATTAAACAATTAAATTCCGGTATATAGTTTTTAGAAAGCCAGTAGTCATATTTTTTAATTTTTTTTGTAAACTAAAATTATGTTTTTTTAAATACTGACATTAGGTTGTAAAACGGTTACCTGACACTTGCGGAACGACATTTGCGGATCGACAATTGCGGATTGAATTTTGCGGAACGACATTTGCGGACATTAGGGTGTAAAACAGCAGAAAGGGTTAAAAATAACTTATAACTAGGGAACGGATTTATATGGATTTCCATATTTTTTCCTGGCCTAGCTGGGCTCTGAAACGTCCAAAAAACAGTTTTAGCATATGTTGATAAGGCCGATAACGAGTTATCAATCCATATTTTCCATATTTTTCCATATTATGTTGGCGTTGCGTCCATATTTTCCATATTTCGTCCATATTTCGTCATTTTTTGTAAAATTTTGCCAAAAATTGGTCAAAATTTTCAAATTTATGGAATTTTTTAGGCAAAAATATTTTTTATAAAAATTTTTTGGAAAAAATTTTTTGAAATTTTTCAAAAAATTACTACTCAAAAATTTTTCAAAAAATTTTTGACTCAAATATTATCCAAAATATTTTTAGAAACAAAATAATTACTATAAATTGATTTACTTGTAATATTGTTCATCAAAATTAACGTAATTAATATTTTGATGCTTAACTACATACTCTCCACTTCTTTTTTATTGATTGATTAGGGACTATGCAATAATAGGAGAGACCAATATTGGCGAGGGATGACAGAGAAATTTTTCCTCTGGCCTGGCCTGGCCAGGCCAGTCCATGCCTATTGGCCACTTCCACTTAGCTATGTCGCAAAACGTCCAATGCCAAAATGGCAAAATCAAAACGGCACTACTCAAAATGCCAAAGTCCAAATTGTCAAGGTACACGCTGCCAGACGACAAAACGCCCAATTCCAAAATTCCATTTATTTAAAAATTAATTTTCACCGGGCAGAGTCGATCCTGAGGCCTCGTGCCTGTATGCGAGCGCACAACCGACTCTGCTAGCGAGAAGCTAAATTCATTTCATTTTAAATGCAACTTAAATCAACCCCTTCTGAACAAGCCGCGGCGCGCCGAGCGAAAAATCTCATCACACTCTCTTCTCTCTCTCTTTTGGCACGCCGAGAAAAAAAATCTCATCACACTCTCTACTATCATTTTATTTTCAGTTCTCTGATTACTTAAATTTTTCTAGTCCTAATCAATTTCGCGCATTGGGAATTTGCTTAGAGTATCTACAATTTCGTCAGCTTGAGTCTGGGTAATATACCCATGTTCCCTTAAAAACTTAAGTAGTAAAATCCAGCAAAGAATAATAATTGGTAATAAAAGAGTATATTGTATTATCAATAGCACCACACCATAAGGTAGATTATTCAAAGGCGGAGGCGCGTCTGCTTTGTTTCCAATTAAAAAATTAAATGATTGATTTGAAAAAGTGTCAGGATCAGATAAATTCTGCATCTTTGGTACTTAAAGCAAAATTTTTTTGTTATGTATTAACCGAGATTTGAGTCAGATACAATATGCCGATTATAATCAATCATGAGCATTTGATCAAATTCGCCAAGAACAATCATTTCAACACCCCCAGAGGGGATTGGCGAATTAAATTCTAAACGAATACTTGTTGTTCCGCTCCTCAAGAGCTCAAAACCACACGAATCATCGAGAGTCGAGGTTAAGGGTAATACAAAAAAGGTCCATCCATTTTTAAATTTGGCCATTGAAATATCAAAAGAGCGATCCGAGTTAGCCATACCCAATGCTTCATACATGTCCACAAACGCTCGAACAAAAAGATTTTCATTAAATTTTAATTTGTAGGCGACCATAGGATAAATATGCCCTCCAGTATGTACAGAAATGTCTCTCAAATCATAGGGTAAAAAATTAAAAGGAGAAAGACCAAAGTCTCCATTGAAAGCCTTGTTAGATACAAGTGCAACTGTTATACGTCGCGGGATTGTTGCACTAAATGCATTATACTCGATTTCAGTACGCCCCGCAGTAAGAAATGTTGACTTAATTTCCGTTTTACGAATGGCGTAAGTGGCAGGCTTGGATTCCAGTGTTTTATAGATATTCATATTAAGTGCCGGTTGTACTTCAATCATCTTTGAAAAAAGCTTAACATCGTTAACATAAAGTCTATACTGATTCTCATCAGCAGGGTTTAGCCTTTGTAAGGCAAATGAATTTTTTGATCGATAAATACTAAAATGGACATCTAAATTATTTAACAAAAATAGCTCCTGATTTCCTAAATCGAAATCTAAGCGGGAAAAAAATTGGGTTCGTTTACCATTTGCAAAAAGTGAACATCGCTGCATAAAACCAGGATCAGTGATATCGTCATGCTTATCGGTTTCATAATACCCAATCGATGCGAGAAAGTTAGATTTTACACAATTAGGGAATGAGAGCTCGTTTGTTATATAAGCCTTGTACGAATAGAGAGTTCCACTGTCGTACACCTCAGTATTTCCCACTGTAACTTTTAATTGTTGAACAAATGTTTGGCCAATACTCTGTATCGTACCAATGTGGGTATCAGTTGCCGCAATTGAACTCCATTTATTATCCAGGCCTAATTTTTCAATAGAAAGCTCAAGATAGAGGTATGTACGTGATAAATCAGTCCAGAGATTATCGCTGAACAAACGAAATAGATAAGGGGAATCTTGTGTAATTGTACTTAAGGGAAGTATTTCGCGAAAAAAAGAACGAACTACTGAAACATTAGTAGGGGGAACGGTGAATATACTCAAAGCACTATTAAGAGCCAAGGGGCTGTTTTCATTTATTTTCTTACAGCAAGTCATTTTAATATGTACCAAGAGCGTCTACACGAAAACGTTTTTTAGTAGATTTTTTGTGCGATTTTTGTGAAATTTTTGGAATAAAATTAGGAGGACCAGTTTTAGAATAAGGTCTTTTATTTATAGTTTTTATCTCCGGGTCAAAACCGTTATTATGCATCTGCCCTAGTGTAGGGCGCTTCTCTATATCTTTGTAGCGTCTAAAATCGAACCCCTTCCCCTTTTGTTTGGTTACATTGTCTGCTGCTTTTTGAAGCAAATTTTTTAAACCAGATTTACCCTCATCAATAAGTGTTTCCTTTAGATCTTTACCTTCTAAAACACTAGATAATACCCGGCTACCTGATTCTAATCCTTGTTTACCAATTGCACTACCTATTTGTTTTCCATAAGGAAGCAAGTATCGCAAAAAACTTCTAAACACAGACCCTAGCCCACTGCCCCGTTGGTATGGCACACCGCGAAAGACATCGTAACCTCCCCATTGAGAATACGAATTGTCAAGTGATACTTCGGTCAATGTTGACCAATCAATATGCGAAGGATCGAATTCGATATGCATCTTTTATCCTTTAGTAAAAAATCTCAGCTATTTATACTAAATATTTTAGCGGAAACAAATTCCGAAACTAATTTATCGGCGTTAACCTCTTGTAAATACTTTATTATCTTATTCATCGATATTCCTTTACAACGGAGAAATAGGAAAAATATTACATGATGACCACATGTGTGCTTTAAAGGATGTTGAATCTGAATAAGATTATATCTTACGCTTGTAAATAAAATCAGATATTTCCGTATATGTAAACTTAGTGGTGGCCATATCCCCAAGGAATCGTAATAGTCAACATTAGGATATTCAGAAAATATAGCAACCCAATGACTACCAGCTTCCTTACTAGTATCAGTATTCACAACCATACAAACCTTGGAATACTGAGTTATAAAAGGAATCGAATCAGATGCGAAACATCCGATATAATGATATTTCGTAATGCTATTTCTATTTAATATTTTATTTATTTGTAGGGTATTCATGACGATTTAAAAATATGATGACTTTTTAAAATGTAAAGTTAATGTACAAGTTCCATATTGAAATGGCATTAGTGCTCCACTGGATGTTCTTATTTCAACAAAAATTTCTGAAATTTCTTTTACCAACAATTTATGATATTGAATAAAAAGAAATTGTTCCTCAATAATTTCATCCTGTTGCCCGCGAATATTTACGATACGTAAAACTGGAGAACTCACATCTCCAATTACCATTGGTTCAATTAATCCAGGTGCATATACATGAAAACATGATACGCCACCCCTCATATCGGGTATAAATTTAGCTACAGTAGGTTCATTTATATCACAAGAATCAAATCCCAATATATAAGCAAGTTGCTCGGTCATTGCAACATTTTTTACAAATTTCCTATTAAAATAGAGCGAAAATCGATTTTTCTTAGCAAAAAACTCAAAGTTGCACACTGAGCTCGGTTTACGATAGGCGTTTATCCATGCTTCAAACCCGCTCTCATTTGTTAGGGATAAAATTTTCTTTTTAATTTCATTTAAACTAGCAGTCTTTTTTTCAATTAATTCTGAGTATATTTCCGCTTCAGTTTTTATATTTACGTTCTCATGGTGATCACGTATTGTATGTTCAGCTTTAGTTACATTTTCTAAGGACTCCTTCTTTTTCATTTCTTTAAGGATATTATATTCTTGTTTTGCTTCCGCTCTAAGTTCTTTTAACATACCTAAGTACTCTAAATGAAATCCAACCATTTTTTCTGACAACTCTACACAGCTTTCATTAAGAGATCTGTCTAAGCTATCTTTCAGCTGGTGAGGATTAATACAACTAGAAGAAGGTACATTTAAACGAACGACCTCATCTGTTTGCCATGTTACATTAAGATATTGTTCCGACGTAGTGCCAAGGGATGGCCAGGTATGTGGATAAACCATTACTGCTAATCCTACTTCCCATTCAGAATTAAATTGCAATTTATGGGGTAATCGAACTCTGAAAGAATTTGTTTTATTTGCTTCTACGTTAGTATTAGAAGGTAAAACTATATAAAATGAAGTCATTTTTAATTTGATAATACATTGCTTAGAATCTATTTATATTATTTCCAAGTAATTGAACTCAAAGGAACCCAACTGTTATAATTCGCAGAATAACCCTTCCATTTAACGAAACAGTGATATTCGTTAGATATTTTTCGTTTCCGCAAAATCTTTTCTATATTATATAATTTATCATTAGATCGATGTTCTTTTACCAAACAAAGATCATTTGCATAGAACCACCCCCTAATTTGCTCCCCATCTCGATCACATATTTTATAGGTGGGTGGTTGATGAGAAACCAGTCGTATTTTAATAATTTTAAAAATTTCATTAGTAAAATTTGGCAAATATCCTTTTTGGAATATATGTTTATACTTCTCTATTCTAACTTTATCACCTACTGAAAAATTGTTAGTTTTCCAACGTTTAGGGGCAAATTCTTCTATGGCCTGTTCTTTTAATTTTGTTCTTAATCCTTCGGCATTTTCATATGTAACATCAGTAGGGCACATTCCAATACTTGAATTATGGGAATTATTTATTGCACTAACGATATCCTGGATAATGTCTATCCATTTTAATGTTCGGTTTTCAGTAAAGTAGCGGTATAATCGTTCTTTTATGCTCCGATTAGCTCTTTCTGCCATTCCTGCGTGCCATTGTGGGGAAGTATGCATAGAAAAATGTTCCATTTCCAATGAATTAAAGTATTTTTGGACATCTTTTGCTGTAAATTCAATTCCCTGATCTGTTAATATTTTCCAAGGAACAATCTTTATTCTTGAAAATAATTTCTTAAAAGCCTCAATCATATTTGCACTGTGTTTACTTTTAACAGGTTCAACAAATATCTGTCTGCTAAGAGTGTCAATGCAAACTAGAAGATATTTAAAACCTCTATTTTGCCCGCTGATTCTATCAAAAATACTTAGATCCGCTTGCCATTCTGTGTGCAACCCTGGCGCTAATGTATGCATGCGACTATATTTTCTTACTACTTTTCTATGTAAGGTGTATGTATTCTGAGTTGCTAGATATTCTTTAACATCTTCACGGGTAATATTTTTATCAAATCTTCTGGCCTCCCTTAAGAGAGGATCAATCGAAGTAAAACATGTCGGAGAGTTAACGTCTTTATACAAACGATCTAATAATTTTATTTTTTCTAGTTCTGATTTTTCCATAGTGTTGGTTTAAAAGAAAAAACTCCCTTACCGGTTTGTTTTGTCGATGTGGATGGAGGTAGAAGTAAGTCTCTTAACGATGTATGGCTATTAATTCTACGAATAAATTCGTCGTAACCAATAGGTATTGGTTTCCTACGAACAGATTTATTCCTAAGTATATATTTTATAATTTTTTCAACGTTACTGTTATATAATAGCTCTTGTTCCCCTATTTTTTTGATCATTTTCAAGTCACTAGTCACTCCTAATGCTCTAGAATTTTCTTTAATATATTTAAGAGCCTGTTCCCCTATATCTGGTTCACTATCCGGAGAAAAGTATTCACTCTCCTTTTCAATATTTTTGGCATCGGTAGACTCTGGCTCATCTTTTAACTTAGCAGGTAAAGGTATTCTGTTAGGTTTCCCCTTAAAAATACTTTTCTTTTTTCCACGAACAACTATTTTTTTTCGGATTATTTTCTGACTGTAATTATCATTATTATTGTTCGCATTATTTTCATTTTTATTTAATAATAATGTGTCTGCGATTTCCCCAATATTCTTAAGTTTTACATTTAATGGCTTTTCTTCTTTATCTCTAACGAGTTTATTGTATCTCTTAAAGTCCTGCTCGTAACGAGCAGCTTTGGTATTAGGATCCAACATGCGATTCTCTCCAGTATTATGCAAACGCTCCCGAATTAATCCTAATGCAGTTCCATCACAGTTATTTAACTTTTCCTCTGTTTTTTCCATTCCAATTATACTTTTGTAAAAATCTTCAGGTATTAATAGCATTCGAGTTGCATGATTCATTGTAATAAATATAATTATTATATACAATGTTTCCTTATTTATATTATTTAAACATACTTTCTACAATTAAAGGGAATACAATACTAGCAAGTAGACCTGCAACTGCTGGAAAACCACCCCCTTTCTGAATTAAAAGGCGTCGGGCAGATGAAGCACTTCGGGATCTACTAATTTTACGCAGTAAATGAGCGTTATTTGCTAAATTATTTAGTCTCTTTTTATGAAATTTTAATCTTCCCTTGAGCAAATTTAAAGAAATTTCAACAAGACATAGTAATTCTTCTTCAGAAGCCTTAGAAATAACTTCATTAATTAATCTTCTCGACTTTGAACACGTCAAAATATTATTTAGGAATTTCGAATTTCTTTTCACTAGTTCACTAGGTGAAAAATCTATTTTCATTTTGGAAGATAAATAATTGGGTTTTCATTTTCATTTTGATATATATGCGTTCTAAGTCTAAGTAACTCGGGAGTGCTGGGGTGTACATCAACTAACAAATATCCAAATGTTTGCTTTGTTGCATTAGCATAAGCTTCCAAAAAGTATTTTATTCGTGAGGGAAAAAGCTGGGTAGCTAAAGTTCTAATTTGCAATGCACCCGCAGGGTTCCGCATTAATAATAAATAATGCGAATTATTGCGAGCGATTCGAAGTTCCTTGCTAAACAAATGTTGAGTAATCAATATAACACTCACACCCCAATTATGCGATCCCCGTGTAAATATTGTGTCTAGTAGACGTTGATCTATCCCTACCATTAAATCATCTAGAATTAATAATAATGAACCGTTTGACTGTATAGCTTGGCTATGTATAAAATCTTCCCCACCATTTGGGACCCCGTTATGAACATTGACACGGGTTCTTCCTTTATCGACAAAACCACTTCTTTGCATTTCCAAAATATTTTTATTTAATTCGCCATAACAGTATAACACCATTGAAATGTTTTTATTACCTCTAACCATTTCTGTTAAATTCTTCAAAAATTTTTTAACCCATTCTGATTTTCCAGACCCGGTACTTCCCGAAACAATCATAGTAAAAGGATGTTTAAAACATGTATGTATAAAGTCAATTGTTTCAAATCCTTCCATTTCGATTTTGAAATATTTTTTTATAATTTTCAGATTATATAAATATATATATATATATATATCGATAAATTTTACAACTTTCTTATTTTATTCAAAAAATTGACTATTTCTTTTTATATTACAAAAATGAACTTTAATGTTTTCAATAATTGGGCCGTTTGGGGCGTTATTGATGATGATGACGATGAACAGAAATCCTCATCGAAACAAGAAAAAGAACAACAACAACAACCGAAACAGATCGAATCAGAGAAAAATGTTTGTTTCAAAACTAATTTTATTTTTTTATATTCCAGAAAGAAACTACAATAATTGTGCCAGACATAGAAATGAAAGATGAAGCTCTGCAAGTTACAACAAAAAAGGAAGAGGATATTTTGAAGGAAACTAATGACAAAATACTTGAAATAGTGCTTGGAAGCGATGATGAAGACTCCAATAAACCTATAGATTGGGTAGCGGAAATGGATAAGAAAGAAAATGATATTAAAGAGGAAATTAAGGAAGAGATGAATATGGATAAGGAAATAGAACAGCCAAAAAATCCTTTTATTGAACCTAAATGTGTAAATCCTGAAAAGACGCTACATGTATCGATCATCAAACGGCGCTCAATGCCTTTAATAGATTATCTGTGCCAATTACGAAATTGTGTCCTTAAAGAAATGCATGTTTTATTCTACAACATCGATGCACGGCGGGAAATAATTCATCACTTGCAAAATTTTGTGCATTTGCGGACATCACATTTACCGACATCAAGGAATTTTAATGTGCGGTGTAACGATCTAACGGTACAATCAGCTTGTAATATTCCTGCGATGGGGGGATATTTGGGAATTACGGTAAGCTAACTAAAAACTATAAAAATGCAAAATTAAGGTCCGAGGTTACTACTATGTAAAGCACAATATCAAATTGCGTCATCCATATCTACCATGTGTTATCGAATTTGGGGGCGGGCACCATCGATCTTATTACCCCCTTGAAGTTCTTTGTGTTTCAGAAAAGAATAAACAGATGAAAGGATTTTAGATTACATTTAAATAATATATATTATTTAATTACTTTTATTTTCTATTTAATTTAAAAATTTTTATTGTTAATTTTTATTTAGAAATTAATTAAAAATGAATATTGAAAATTGTACTTGCGTTTTTAAAATCTTGCCCGGTACCCAAAGATTTACAAGTGAAAATTTTCTGGCAATTGCTCGTAATGGAATAAACACCGAATATAATCCCAAACGCTTCCATGCCATAATAATGCGTATTAGGCATGCAAATTATAAAACAACTGCGGCATTAATATTTCAATCAAGCAAAGTAGTATTAACGGGGGTACCTAGACCTGAATTTGCTCTAAGAATGGCTTGGAAAGTGACAAGAAGTATTCAAAAATCCTATAGTGCTGCAAAGTGTAAAGAAGTGTGGGCTATTAGTGTTAGATGCCTTAAAGTTACAAATATTGTTGGTTCATTTAGATGCAATAATAAATTGTCAATTGAGCAAATCTATAGACATCTTAAAATTCAAAATAAGTTGAAAAAAATGAATAAGCAAATATTTTACGAGCCAACCATATTTCCGGCACTGCGATTCAAGATGATGGAAGGATACAAAGCTGTCTCAATCCTAATATACATTTCTGGACGGGTGATTATGACCGGATTAACAAGTGAAAAACAATTGAATAATTTATTTTATAATTTTCTTATACCATTAATAAACAAATTTCCTCGATTATAAATTTATTATAATAATAAAAAAGTAATATCAATTCATAATTAAAAAATTCAAATTAACATGGTGGGGGATATCTTCTAAGATAATCATTTTCTGTCCAGTTCGATGATCCGGGAAATTCTTGCAGGTTTAATTCATTTTGTTGTTGATTTAATGAAATGTCTGGAGAATGAATTGAAATATCTGAATTTCGTTCAATCTGAAAAATGAAAAGTTTATAATTGATATTAAACTTGTTATACTTATTATTTATCTAATCAAAATTTTATTAATTTTACCAAAGAATGTTGTTGCTGTTGTTCGGCTGAATATACACCATTTCTATAACCAAATGGCAGAGTTTCCATACCAGGTTGTATTCGGCCCTTCTCATAGAAGGGGCGATATTCTTTATTAGCCATATTTGTGTAGAGTTCTGAAAGCTGAGTGCGGCCAATTTGGGGAAATTCAACTCTAATAGTATTATCCATATTGCTGGTGTCTTTGTCAAATAAAACATTTTCTGGTAACATTTCATCCCTACAAAAGAAAATTTTTTTCCAGATGTAATTTAAAGTTTTACAATTCTCCATCAATATTAAATTGACTTAGAACAAGTTCCTTCATTGATTCAAAATTTAACAATTGATGTGTTGCGTAAGATAGGGGAAAAGATCGGATTTTGAGCTCTGCGCGTTCATCATTTCCAGTTAACAAATCTACATGTCGAAACCCATAGTTCTTTGGACCCCCAGAAACAAATTCAATAATCCGCCTTGTAGGATGTTCTCTTTTCATTTGTCCCAAAGCCTCGCCCTCAACCACATATCCAGCGCCACGGCTTGCAACGTAGATTATCGAATCTGTATCACAATAAAGTAGTTTTCCATTAACTTGTAGCACTTCTTCCATGTATTTATAAAGATGTAGCCTTGCATACGATGTCACAAATACAGCAACGGGGAGGCAATTAGTTTCAGGCGGCTTGGAAAATTCCTCCTTCTTCCGAATTACACAACGATCCATATACTCACTTACATGGTCAAAGTCTAAAGTTTCTATTGTAGGATCGTCAATTAATTGATGGAATTCAGCTGGTGTTCTGGCATATTTTACTTCCGTGCCACCGACTCTCTGAGCTAGTTTTCCCCAGAGAGAATTTGCCAATATTTTCTAAAAATTCAAAAAAATTCTTTAATTAAATTTAATATACCGCGATCATTCTAAGCCCTGGATTTACTTGTACCAGATCTGGATCCATCCTTATTCCTTCAACACGTTCAAATTCGTTAATGTAGTGCTCCCGATCACTCTGAGACTCGCAACCCTGTGGCCATCCACTAGCCTGCTGTTTTAACCCCACAAATGTATTCACATATCCTTTGAATAGATTCGGATCCCAGCGATCGTAATGCCAAACCTTATTATTATTATTATTATTATTATTATTATTAGGGTACAGCCCCCAAAACAGCGAACGACCATACCAACGCAAACCCATAAATAGCAGGAATATTTCTGACCCTTTTCAATTTTAAGCCCAAACTAATTACATCGATGAGAGGAATCGTTTAATACTAAATTTTTTAAAATTCGGAAATCTAGAATTAAGTTACGAGTTTGCATTTTTGTGGCGCGCGCCGTTTTGGGCTTGTCACTTACTATCATTACTATTACTATTAAAAAAAAAAGCACTAATGTTAATAAATACCTCATGTACATCGACAACTTTATAACCCAATTGCAGCGCTTTATTAAGCTCAACATGGGTATATCCGCTCACCCAAGAGCGTTTCTTATCCCCGTGATGACATATGTGTTGTTCTTTGTTGTCTGCACATGCCGCACATAAAGGAAACGTAAGACGCCCATCATGCGTTCGATAGCCTAGAAGAGGGGGAGTCCCCTGCATTATTGTTGTTGGTGGAAGCACACGGACAAGCAACAGTCCTTTATAGGTATTATGTTCAGGAAGAGTCCACGGAAAAGGAGCGTTGGGAGGTTTAAGAAGTGTTTCTCTTGTCAAAACCACAGGGTGTCCTATTGGGAACTGCTTAGACTTCATAACATAGGGGTAGAGAGACACCTAAAGTGAAATATTCTATTTTAAACCCGTCTAAAAAATATACAATGTCAATGTAGAGTATCTCATCATTATTTTCACAAATGTGATGAAGCTTAAACGGTTCCGTTCTACCACCTCTCAAACAATCCCCCCTTGGATCCAAAGGTTTTGCACAATCTATTTCATTCCATTTACGTCTAAGTTGGGGATTGCAGCGAAGTCGTGTCTTCATTTCATGCCCCCAAACTACGTGAAGAGAAAATCCATGTTTTTGTTCAAGTTCCAAAATGCGTGTCTGGGTGCGTTCATATAATTCTTCAGCAGTTCGTCCCGCGGCCAAACGATGGTTACGAATTGGGAAACATTGTGGGCATCCTGGATATTTAATAAATAAATTTTTTTAATAAATTACAAATTTTAAAAAATTAAATATTTTTATTTAATTAAAATTTTTTTAATTTTTAAAAATATTTTTAAATTTAAAAAAATATATTAAAAAATATTTTTAAATTAAAAAAAATTTTTAATTTTTAAATTTAAAAAATATATTTAAAAAATATTTTTAAATTAAAAAATATTTTATTTTTTATTTAATTAAAATATTTTTTTTAATTAATTAAATTTTTTAAAGTTATTTTTTTAAATTTTTTTGAATACCGTGATAATAACACCCCATGTATTCAATAGCCAGTGGTCTAAGAGGCGGATGTCGATACCAGAGCCCATCTAATCGAAAACCACAATCCTCCACGTGTGCTTCGCCAACAGCCCACTGAGCACATTGGACTTTTCCTGCAGCTTCAATGTTCTCCATTTCAAACAACCGAATATATCGCTGTGACTCTGCAGAAGCCCTCCTACCACGTAAATAACCTCCTTCAGGTGAGTGTACGAGCCAATTTTTAGGTAGAAAACAGTGTCGCATCGTGTTAAGGGCCAGACCTGCTGCTGTTGAAGCTGCTAAGAATGGATCTAAACCGCGAGTATGTTCACCGATAAGACACCGATATCGAAGAACGCTTTCCCTAAGGATTGCCACGTCGTTAGTGCAGTAAAGAATCAGTTGTTCACGTAGTTGAAAATTTATACTGCTATTTCTTTGTTGTTGTTCATGCCAAGATATTAGTTGTCTCCTTTTTTCAGATTTTTTGAAATCCGGTTGATAATATTCAAGTGATGGTAAACCATTTACCCTCTTAAGCAAATGTTGTCTTTTAATGTAGAGGTAGGGAAAAAATGGCTTTGTTGTCGCGATTTCTTCAGGAATAGAAAACACTTTAATAAGAGCGTCAAGCTCGCAGATGAAATAATTGAGGGAATCCTTGAAAAGTATTTTCCTTTGATGATTGCCTCCCAAACGCATCGAATATATTTTCAGGCCTGTAGTACACAAATTCTTTGGTGGTAAACTTCGTTTGTGAAGGGCTTCTAATATAAGGTGGAAATCATATTTTCCCCCGTTATGCGCAATACAAATCGTTAACATTTTTTGTGAACCATACTAAATAAAAAATGTTTTTTATACAAATTTAATGTTACCGATAAAAGATAGTCTAGAAATTGATCCACAGGGTTATCGTCCTCATCATCAAAAGAATGAAAATACATTCGGCGAGGATTATAACCCCAATTGGTGGGCATTGGGGTGTTGTCGCCAGTTGCATTTTTAAAAGGAGGAGAACACCACCTTTGCCAGCGAGGACCTCTCGGTTTACCACAGAAACAACCAGTAGCTCTCTGGCCAATATCCTTTATTTGTATCCCGGCCTTTATACATTTTTCACAAATTACTTCGGCGATAAGAAGAAGAGGAACGTGCTTATATCCGTTGGCGTTGTTTGCACCTATAGCCATAGGTTGATCCTGGCTCGTTTCAGCATCAAAAAAGCATAGTCGTAAGGGTAGTTTTTCTTTTAAACGTTTCCTAGTTTTACTTTGTTGTTTTTGTTGTTGTTGCATATTTTGTACAGTTTCTAAATTTTAAAACACGTTTTGCTATAAAAAATTTTATTTTACCGAAAGAATTTTGATTACTATCATCTTGCTCCATTTCTGTATCAGAACATTCAACTTGTTGTAACGGTTGAATATAACAAGGGTGTTCTTGGGCGTGGGGACCGTTGCATTTATTGCATATTAACAATTCCCCATTCAATTTTTGTTGTAGTTGTTGCTGTTGTTCCAATATACAATCGTGCTGCTGTTGACCAAAAATAATTTTTCCGCAGGTAGAACAAATCCGCCGAGACTGGCAAATTGATGCAAAAGGTCTCGTTTGATGCCCCGCTATATCCTCAGGCACAGTATTAGTTAAATGATGTTCATAACAACCACGTTGTGGGAACACAAAACGACAGTCGTCACAATGAATTCTTTCAATAATTTTACATGGAAAATTAGCTCCACTGCGCATGCAAAGACGACAAACTATACTACATCCTGCCCAATGATACAAGCGGGTTGCCGTCCTTTCACAGTCAATACAAAACCGATGTGCATGGAATAGCTGCTCAGGCTTCCCAATATAGTTATAATGCCCATTTTGTAAAAGAAGACAAACATTAAAATGAGCTGCACGTCCATCACCTTTTTTTTTTAAACAAAAAAATAGAATTTCTAATTAAAAGTTACCTTTAAAGACAATACGATATTGCTGCTCTTTCTGGAATACTACAATACGTATCCGACCTTCTCCGCCCATATGCCGGTTAATATATGATTGAAAAGCAGCTACATGTTTGAGAGAATAATTTGGCAAATTGCGGGGAATTCCTGCATTTTGCATGAGTTCAAGTGCAGGTTCCAAATGTTGGTGTTGCTGTCTGCAGAAGGAACGGAATTGCGGGTTGAGCGTGGGACAATTTGTTTCAATTAATCTAATTTTTGTTAAGCCAATGAACAAAGCCCTGGCAAGGCAGTAATTGTCGTTAGGATTGTGTATTTTTACTATTGATTGGTAGTGCTGTGTGATATTATGGTCGAGATCTGCATCACACGCCCCTTGAATAACAGGGATGCCTTTCATAACTAAAAAATGAAAAACACGACTGTTACTCACCTGTATGTTCATCAGGATTATCTGATCTCTGAGCATTTAGTGGCCAAACTGCTATAACTTTAGTTAGCGTTGTTCCGGCAAGCAAGTCGATTCCCGCACCCGAAATTTCATTAAGTCGTTCAATGGCAGCGGCCAAGGCTGATGGATTATTTTGTGCCGGGGGCCTTAGCGGCACGGTAAATGGATTATGGAACGCAGGAGGGTGAAGCTGAAGACCTACTCTCAATGGTGGAGAGTGACCAGCTAAGACACGATCCAACAATTGTGTGATTAACGTTGTCATGGTTAAATCTGGTCGTTGTTGATCCTCAAGTGCTAAGAATCTTATATTACAAATTTCTCCTCTTGTGTTTCTGGAGTTTGAATTTAATTTCTTTATAGATTCGATAATAAACGGTTCATTATTCATTTGAGTTGTTATTTCTGGTTGTTGATGTTGTTGTTGGTGAATTTGATTCTGAAAATATCAATTGTTTTAGTCATTGGTAAAAATTGCATCACGCATTGTAACATGCGACAAGAGCTTATAAATATCAGTTTTGCTCGTTCTCGTACTTTCGTACCACCCCTATTATTGGCCTCGTACTCGTACCTCGTACCTGGCTATTTTTGGCCTTGTACCTCATGCTCGTACCTCGTACCTACTCGTACAGAGAAAAAAAGCAATATAAAGAAAATCTAAATTTTTGCTGCTGGACAGTAAACAAAAATTATTTAGTTAAGGCTATAAAGCTTCGATTCTCTAATTTATTATTATTATTAAAAATTTAAACATATAAAATAAGTTATTTATGGAAAAGAAAAAGATAAAAATTTCATGTCCTTTGAGCTGGTTGAAGCCAAGAAACTTAACCAGTCGGCAATCGCTCATTTATTGGCGAAAGAAAGGAATTAAGGATATTTCTTTCGATTCTCAACTTTATTATCGGCAACTGGCTTTTTTTTTAATTAAAGCATTTTGTAATAAAACATTAGAAAATTTTACTTAATTAATAAATTTAAATAATAAAATAGTACATTTACGAATTAATTTAAAGTATATAAAATAAGGCATACATCTATGAAGGGAGGGGGGTCGATATAAATACTTCCTATAGTATTTACAAATTACAATGTAAGGCAAACAAAAAACACAAATGCGTAATAATTCAGGTCTATTAGTCACAACATTCACACAACATCTCAGATCCAAGTTCCGGAAAAACCTTTTTAACAATTTCGATCCAAGCTCTCCAGTGAGGCCCATGGTTTTCTATAACACGATCTAATTCTTTCACAGCATAATGGCTTAAAAAATGGGAAGAATATAAATGATCTATCAGAAAAGTGCTGTAAAATACAGAAACTAATTATTATTAAACACGCAGCTGTGCCGACTTTGTTATACCTTAATTCATGCATCAGCGTTCCTACAAGTCGACGACGAGAGCTAATTTCACTATGCAGCCGAACCTCTAAAGTTTCAGTGTCAAAGTCTCCCCAGCGGTCATCTAGATCCGTAAGATTGAATTGAATCTCCGGAGGTAGGCGGGTATCGAAAATAGCATTGCTGAATAATGAGAATTGAATAAATGAGATATTATTGAATATACTTGATATGAGGCAATAGAGTATCAGCAAGAGTAATTATATTGTTTCCAAGTGTTCGCTTGCTCATAAAACTACGAATATAAGAAGTAGAAGCGTATCGACTAGATTCCTCGCTAGTTTTTCTCTGTAAATAAATTTAGTTGATGTAAACTTCATAGAAATATAGTAATAATGATAATAACTATAACAAGGCATAACACATTTTACTAAATTTAAACGCTATTCTAAAACGGGTTCATATCAGAGATGTGCAGAAACAGACAAATTTTCCAAACAAACAAACAAACAAAAAAAAAAGTGAAATGCGAATTAAATTTAAAAAATGCCCACGGAAATGTCAGGCCCAACCTCAAAAATGCCAGAATTCGCTGTATTATTATTTTCTGTATTCCAAAATTCTGGAATACCCCGAGTATATATGATAAAAATTTATCCGATCTAACAAAGCTTTTTTAATTAACTATAAAGTTGTAATCATAATATACACCAACCTTTAACAACTGCCTTAATTATTACATTTTTTATATGGCAAGTTTTAAACGTTCTAATTTTTAATTGTTTTTAATTTTTTAAATTAAAATTTTAATCAAATTTAATTTTTTAATTTTATATGGAAAGCATTTTTTTAATACAAGTCTTATGTTGAGTAAGTTATTACATATGGATCTAACGGAGATGTTTTTTAAATATTCTAACATTATTATGAGAACATATTTTAATCAACAATATATTTTAATAACAATTAAAATTAATTTTTATTTAGTAATCATGAATTTTCAAAAATAAACATAAATATTTCATTTAATATTGTATATATTATCAACTATAATTTAATAAATGTAGTTTAAACTTGGTTAAAATTAATAAAAAAATGTTTTTTTACTTAATTACTTAAATTGAATGTAAAAAGTTTTTTCTTCAATACTTTCATTTAATTCATAATAAATTCTCAAATTGCATCATCTTCATTACGACTTAACGCTAAATTTATGAATTATTTTCTTATTACTAATGAATTTTTAAACTTAAAATTTAAATTTTACTTATTCCGTTTTTTTTTTGTCAAAAATGTTTTCTTGGTTGTTAAAATTGGCAAATTACAAAATTTACCTTTCCTTGCTGTTCAAACATATCAATGAGGACGAAATTGTTTTTAACAGTCTCTCCTCGTCGATTTGGCACATTAGGATGATCAGTTGCCACGGCCCGCGAAACATTTCCTCCTCCTCCTCCTCCTCCTCCTCCTCCTCCACCTGTCTGCACAACTCCAACATTTCCTCCTCCTCCTCCTCCTCCACCTGTCTGGACAACTCCAACATTTCCGGGCGACCCACTGGTGCCAGGAGCAATAACATTATTTTCTCCATTATTAGAGTTGTTAACTGTTACCATTGATGAAGTTCGTGCATACCGGAGGACAAAGGCACAGTGCCCGTCCATTTTGCACGGTCACCTGTTTGTTCCACTATCACTAGCATTTTCAAAGTCACAATCTGATAAAACAAGTTTTATACCAGCTTTAAATAATTTAATATTTTTTTAATTTTTGATAAATTAACCCTGAGAGTTTTCTAAAAATTTTAAAATTATTAATCTTACAGTATTGACAACACAGTTTTCAAGCATCTGAGCAGCAAAATCATATCCGTAAACTCCCACGGACTGCTGATCATTTCCATACCCAATGGTTAATCGCACGTCTGCCCTGTCGAAACTTCTGCGAAGCGTCGGGCCCCGAACGCTATACGCAACAATGCCTGTGATTGAGCTAAAAAATAATTTTAATTAAATACAATTTTTTATAGTATATTTTTGTAATATTGAACCTGCCAGCCCCATTTTTTCCGCTCCCAAGTTTTTTCCTATATTTAGAGCATGGTCAGACTTTTACCTTTCTTCAATCCCAATTTCCTTTCTATAAGTATATTTGTCACAAATCAAACCAAATAGGACTATTTAATTTTATACAAGTGCAAGTATATGCACAACAAGCAAGAGCTGGATTAATTGTTCTCAATTTGAAAAAGTGGAACAACTTTTGCCAGTTGGGAAGTAAGCAAGGAAAACATCTTATGTTATTAATTGCTTGTATGATTTAAGAAAAGCAAATGGACTTGAAGAATGTAAAAAGTCTGACCATTCTGTAAAAATATAAGGACAAATTTTAGGAGAAAAAATTTCTATCTGGGAGGCTCAATATTGCGTATGTTTTTAATTTTAAATACCAACTCCATTATATGCCCATTTCGCCACCCTATAAAACAAAAGTCTGAAGACGTTAGATTGTTGCGAGGGTCAATCGATTGGACCAGTGCCACGGCCGCTGGCATGTTTGTAACATTAAGCTGGGTCCTAGCACGCTCAGCAGCCAAAATTTCCTGGACCTTAACATGTTGAAATTAGATATCCTCAGGAAACTAATATTATATTAAATCTCCCTATTTTTTCAACAAAACATTTTTGCCCTCAAAAAATGTTTTATTATTATTAAAAATTTTTCCAAAAAAACATTTCTCTAATTCTTAGCCTTGAGGCATTTATTGCTTTTTTTTAAATTAAACAATTAAAAATTACATTAACAAGATTTTGATTGATGTGGTTGTTGTTATTAATGGGAGTATTACTTGTAGTATTTACATTTTCAGTACGTCGACTTTTAGCCACCGGCTCTTCTCCCACTTCATTTCTACGATCTAATTTTCGTCCAGTGCCGCTCATTTGGTACTTGTAAATATTGAAATTTTTATGTGTTGGCAATGTAAAAAATTAATTTGCGATCCTAAAATAAATTTATTTTTAAACAGATTGAACTTTTTAAAATAAATAAATAAAAAATAAAAATAAATTTTTCAAACGACAGAACAAATATTTGTAGACTAAATAAAAGCTCATCTTTTGTCCCTCCCACCTATTTTTCCTATCTAATGCTTTGACCGGATGTGAATAACCCAAAAGAGAAAAGTTTTATCTAAGTGTAAATCAAATTTAACTAAAAAAATTAGAAAAAGTTAACTATTGGGCAGATCTTTGGTATGGGGACAAGCCCATGTAGTCGCAAAGCATTAATTAGCTGGAAAAATTCTGGCCCTTATTAATTTTGGTACCAAACTCTTTAGCTCGATGCGAGGAATCGTTTAATACTATAGTTGATTGGCTTCGGAAATCTTGAAGCAAGTACTACTTGCCCTCATACCTACCTGGGCTATACCCCTATGATATATATGAATGCTTTTGAATATTACAAGTCGGCGTGGCGGAAACTTGCCTACTCCCAATCTTGATTTGCAACTAACTGAGATTAGCCGCATTACAACTCAAAATAATATTTCCTTTTATTTAATCTAAATAATTTCCTCCCTCAGTAAGTTCTCATCACCCGCTTTACAGCTGCAGACATTATTAGAAGTACTAAATCCTTTTTTGTTTTTATAGCCATTTATATTTTACGCAAAACCGCGCAATTTGATATTAGGGTCGAACCAATTTATATTCATTTTATTAATGCTGAGAAATACATCCTTAGCCAGTATGAGTAATTATTCAATTGAATTTAGTGTATGACAAGATTTTGATACTGTCAGTGTTCTTCCGTTTCAAAAACACCCATTGCTGAAAAACTCTGTCATTCCGAAACCGTTTTCTTAATATTTTTTGCAATTTATTTCTGAAACTTTTTCTTCAGTAGGTCAATCTCATTTTTCTGATCATAATTTATTTCTTATATTTTGCTACAATTATTTTTAAAAACAAATATTTAAAAACCCCAAACTTGAATATAAATGATCTATCAGAAAAGTGCTGTAAAATACAGAAACTAATTATTATTAAACACGCAGCTGTGCCGACTTTGTTATACCTTAATTCATGCATCAGCGTTCCTACAAGTCGACGACGAGAGCTAATTTCACTATGCAGCCGAACCTCTAAAGTTTCAGTGTCAAAGTCTCCCCAGCGGTCATCTAGATCCGTAAGATTGAATTGAATCTCCGGAGGTAGGCGGGTATCGAAAATAGCATTGCTGAATAATGAGAATTGAATAAATGAGATATTATTGAATATACTTGATATGAGGCAATAGAGTATCAGCAAGAGTAATTATATTGTTTCCAAGTGTTCGCTTGCTCATAAAACTACGAATATAAGAAGTAGAAGCGTATCGACTAGATTCCTCGCTAGTTTTTCTCTGTAAATAAATTTAGTTGATGTAAACTTCATAGAAATATAGTAATAATGATAATAACTATAACAAGGCATAACACATTTTACTAAATTTAAACGCTATTCTAAAACGGGTTCATATCAGAGATGTGCAGAAACAGACAAATTTTCCAAACAAACAAACAAACAAAAAAAAGTGAAATGCGAATTAAATTTAAAAAATGCCCACGGAAATGTCAGGCCCAACCTCAAAAATGCCAGAATTCGCTGTATTATTATTTTCTGTATTCCAAAATTCTGGAATACCCCGAGTATATATGATAAAAATTTATCCGATCTAACAAAGCTTTTTTAATTAACTATAAAGTTGTAATCATAATATACACCAACCTTTAACAACTGCCTTAATTATTACATTTTTTATATGGCAAGTTTTAAACGTTCTAATTTTTAATTGTTTTTAATTTTTTAAATTAAAATTTTAATCAAATTTAATTTTTTAATTTTATATGGAAAGCATTTTTTTAATACAAGTCTTATGTTGAGTAAGTTATTACATATGGATCTAACGGAGATGTTTTTTAAATATTCTAACATTATTATGAGAACATATTTTAATCAACAATATATTTTAATAACAATTAAAATTAATTTTTATTTAGTAATCATGAATTTTCAAAAATAAACATAAATATTTCATTTAATATTGTATATATTATCAACTATAATTTAATAAATGTAGTTTAAACTTGGTTAAAATTAATAAAAAAATGTTTTTTTACTTAATTACTTAAATTGAATGTAAAAAGTTTTTTCTTCAATACTTTCATTTAATTCATAATAAATTCTCAAATTGCATCATCTTCATTACGACTTAACGCTAAATTTATGAATTATTTTCTTATTACTAATGAATTTTTAAACTTAAAATTTAAATTTTACTTATTCCGTTTTTTTTTTGTCAAAAATGTTTTCTTGGTTGTTAAAATTGGCAAATTACAAAATTTACCTTTCCTTGCTGTTCAAACATATCAATGAGGACGAAATTGTTTTTAACAGTCTCTCCTCGTCGATTTGGCACATTAGGATGATCAGTTGCCACGGCCCGCGAAACATTTCCTCCTCCTCCTCCTCCTCCTCCTCCTCCTCCACCTGTCTGCACAACTCCAACATTTCCTCCTCCTCCTCCTCCTCCACCTGTCTGGACAACTCCAACATTTCCGGGCGACCCACTGGTGCCAGGAGCAATAACATTATTTTCTCCATTATTAGAGTTGTTAACTGTTACCATTGATGAAGTTCGTGCATACCGGAGGACAAAAGGCACAGTGCCCGTCCATTTTGCACGGTCACCTGTTTGTTCCACTATCACTAGCATTTTCAAAGTCACAATCTGATAAAACAAGTTTTATACCAGCTTTAAATAATTTAATATTTTTTTAATTTTTGATAAATTAACCCTGAGAGTTTTCTAAAAATTTTAAAATTATTAATCTTACAGTATTGACAACACAGTTTTCAAGCATCTGAGCAGCAAAATCATATCCGTAAACTCCCACGGACTGCTGATCATTTCCATACCCAATGGTTAATCGCACGTCTGCCCTGTCGAAACTTCTGCGAAGCGTCGGGCCCCGAACGCTATACGCAACAATGCCTGTGATTGAGCTAAAAAATAATTTTAATTAAATACAATTTTTTATAGTATATTTTTGTAATATTGAACCTGCCAGCCCCATTTTTTCCGCTCCCAAGTTTTTTCCTATATTTAGAGCATGGTCAGACTTTTACCTTTCTTCAATCCCAATTTCCTTTCTATAAGTATATTTGTCACAAATCAAACCAAATAGGACTATTTAATTTTATACAAGTGCAAGTATATGCACAACAAGCAAGAGCTGGATTAATTGTTCTCAATTTGAAAAAGTGGAACAACTTTTGCCAGTTGGGAAGTAAGCAAGGAAAACATCTTATGTTATTAATTGCTTGTATGATTTAAGAAAAGCAAATGGACTTGAAGAATGTAAAAAGTCTGACCATTCTGTAAAAATATAAGGACAAATTTTAGGAGAAAAAATTTCTATCTGGGAGGCTCAATATTGCGTATGTTTTTAATTTTAAATACCAACTCCATTATATGCCCATTTCGCCACCCTATAAAACAAAAGTCTGAAGACGTTAGATTGTTGCGAGGGTCAATCGATTGGACCAGTGCCACGGCCGCTGGCATGTTTGTAACATTAAGCTGGGTCCTAGCACGCTCAGCAGCCAAAATTTCCTGGACCTTAACATGTTGAAATTAGATATCCTCAGGAAACTAATATTATATTAAATCTCCCTATTTTTTCAACAAAACATTTTTGCCCTCAAAAAATGTTTTATTATTATTAAAAATTTTTCCAAAAAAAACATTTCTCTAATTCTTAGCCTTGAGGCATTTATTGCTTTTTTTTAAATTAAACAATTAAAAATTACATTAACAAGATTTTGATTGATGTGGTTGTTGTTATTAATGGGAGTATTACTTGTAGTATTTACATTTTCAGTACGTCGACTTTTAGCCACCGGCTCTTCTCCCACTTCATTTCTACGATCTAATTTTCGTCCAGTGCCGCTCATTTGGTACTTGTAAATATTGAAATTTTTATGTGTTGGCAATGTAAAAAATTAATTTGCGATCCTAAAATAAATTTATTTTTAAACAGATTGAACTTTTTAAAATAAATAAATAAAAAATAAAAATAAATTTTTCAAACGACAGAACAAATATTTGTAGACTAAATAAAAGCTCATCTTTTGTCCCTCCCACCTATTTTTCCTATCTAATGCTTTGACCGGATGTGAATAACCCAAAAGAGAAAAGTTTTATCTAAGTGTAAATCAAATTTAACTAAAAAAATTAGAAAAAGTTAACTATTGGGCAGATCTTTGGTATGGGGACAAGCCCATGTAGTCGCAAAGCATTAATTAGCTGGAAAAATTCTGGCCCTTATTAATTTTGGTACCAAACTCTTTAGCTCGATGCGAGGAATCGTTTAATACTATAGTTGATTGGCTTCGGAAATCTTGAAGCAAGTACTACTTGCCCTCATACCTACCTGGGCTATACCCCTATGATATATATGAATGCTTTTGAATATTACAAGTCGGCGTGGCGGAAACTTGCCTACTCCCAATCTTGATTTGCAACTAACTGAGATTAGCCGCATTACAACTCAAAATAATATTTCCTTTTATTTAATCTAAATAATTTCCTCCCTCAGTAAGTTCTCATCACCCGCTTTACAGCTGCAGACATTATTAGAAGTACTAAATCCTTTTTTGTTTTTATAGCCATTTATATTTTACGCAAAACCGCGCAATTTGATATTAGGGTCGAACCAATTTATATTCATTTTATTAATGCTGAGAAATACATCCTTAGCCAGTATGAGTAATTATTCAATTGAATTTAGTGTATGACAAGATTTTGATACTGTCAGTGTTCTTCCGTTTCAAAAACACCCATTGCTGAAAAACTCTGTCATTCCGAAACCGTTTTCTTAATATTTTTTGCAATTTATTTCTGAAACTTTTTCTTCAGTAGGTCAATCTCATTTTTCTGATCATAATTTATTTCTTATATTTTGCTACAATTATTTTTAAAAACAAATATTTAAAAACCCCAAACTTTAGCCATTTCCTTCAATTTCTTTTCATGTAAAAAATTTAAGTTATCAGAGAAAATGAAAATAGAAAGAGAGTAAAGATTTTTCGCTCGGCGCGCCGCGGCTTGTTCAGAAGGGGTTGATTTAAGTTGCATTTAAAATGAAATGAATTTAGCTTCTCGCTAGCAGAGTCGGTTGTGCGCTCGCATACAGGCACGAGGCCTCAGGATCGACTCTGCCCGGTGAAAATTAATTTTTAAATAAATGGAATTTTGGAATTGGGCGTTTTGTCGTCTGGCAGCGTGTACCTTGACAATTTGGACTTTGGCATTTTGAGTAGTGCCGTTTTGATTTTGCCATTTTGGCATTGGACGTTTTGCGACATAGCTAAGTGGAAGTGGCCAATAGGCATGGACTGGCCTGACCTGGCCAGGCCAGAGAAAAATTTCTCTGTCATCCCTCGCCAATATTGGTCTCTCCTATTATTGCATAGTCCCTAATCAATCAATAAAAAAGAAGTGGAGAGTATGTAGTTGCTTAAAAAGGAAATTTTTCGTTAAAAATTTTCAGTTTTCGGCCCATATTTTATCCATATTTTGGATTTTAGTCCATATTTCAGTCCATATTTTAAGATTTTTAGTTCATATTATATGTCCATATTTTTCGATTAATAGTCCATATAAATCCGTTCCCTACTTATCACCATAATACCTAATTATTTATGAGAGAGAATGTCGATAGTACTTAAAAGGATCTTTGAGAAGATTACAATGTTTAGCATTACAAATTAAGTAAATTAGTATCTTTATTTAATAAAATATTTAAATACATAATATCTTACAAATATAAATTTAATTATATTAAATTATTAACAAAATTTAATGAAAAGATGCAATAATTCCACAAGATTTTGCTCGCAATGAAGAAGAGGAAAACGAGAGTATTTTATTAAATTTTGTTTAATTATAAATGTATCTCTCAGTGATTTTAATTGCTCAACATCAGTCAAGACAAGAGGCCCATCAACAATCAAGTAACCTAATTATCAAAATAAATAAATATTTTAATTTTTTATACCCTTCTCCCCCTCCCCCCTCAACCCCGTCAATTTTTGTTTAATGTTTTGTGGAAAAATCTCAGAGCTGAGTACAGGGGTCAAATTTGGTATAAACCCAAAATGTTTTTTGGATTTAGTCTATCTAGTAGAATCAAACCAAAAACGCTGTGATTATACAAGTTTTGATAAATTTATGATAAAAATTAACAAAATAACTCTAATTGAGTCGGCAAGATTAGACTGTAAAAAACCCCGAGCTTCGCTCGGGCATAAGTGTTAATTCAGTTGAAATTGGGGTATAATTTCATCAAAAATTGATCAATTACAAAATCCACCTACCAAATTTTAACATTAAATAGGAATAGGGATGTTCTAGTAAATAATAACCTTTTCCCAATGTCTAAAAGACCAATACCATCTTTCCACTTAGCTAAACAATAAAAATATAAAGTTTATAATTAAGGACGACGGAATCAGGGACACGGATCGGGGTCTAATCAAGGTAAAAATTTAAATCTGTTTTTAGATTAAATAATTAATTTAGGAGGAAGTTCTCGTCAACGAGGCACACCACGCCGAGGACGAGAATCTGGAGGTTTTTATTGAAATCATAAAAACAATTTTTAATAGACAATCTCTTCAGATAAAGGAAAGGGAAAAGCACTAGATTAAAGAGATGGAAACACAATATTTGATGACTGGAGAATTATTCTGGAGAATTATTCTCTATAGATCGAAAAATTAAACATGAAGAATAGATAGTTATCAAAATAATCTACCAACCGTATATGCTTGAATAATTACCCATTCTCAAATAATCACTCCTCTTGATTAATTACCCACTTTAGCGAGATGTTGGAACAATTTTTAAAATTATTCCAGCATATACGGTATTTTAAACAAAAACTTTTAAGTAAAGATTTATTTAAGATTGATGGGTTTTCTTTCATTTGGGACTTTTATTTTTAACACTGTCTAATTTTTTTATTTCACTCTTTAATTGTTTTCACACCCCCACTATCTTAGACGAAAATGGTCTTGATATTTTGTGAAATTTATTTTCTAGCTCTATTTTCGTTTGATTTTTTAGTTAAATTTCACCACAAAAACTTTTATTTGTAAGTGTATTTTGTTTTCCAATGTGTATGCAACGTATTTTCTAGTAAATCTCGGGTATGGAAGGACTTTTAATCCGATTGACTCTTTTGATTTAATTCTGGGTAAATTTATATGAAGTCAAAAACTGAAAATTATGCAATAAATTTTACTCAGAAAATAATCATAAAAGAAAGGAATTAAAAATATTTTGATAATACATATAGGTAAATAAAGTATTTTAATGCTAACGTTTCAAAAAGTTCTCTGATACATTCGGATCTCACAATAAGATTTAACAAATACACAGCAAATTAAGATTTTAAATTCTACTTGGATGTCGAGTTGGGTAGCTGATTAACCGAGTAAATAAGTACAGAGACTGTAAACCTTCCCAACACAATCAAATCACTCTTGAATTTTAACTAATAATTTGAAACCGAAAAAAAGGATGGAAATATAAATGCCCAAAATTTTGAAAATCTTGAATTTAAAATAAGCTTTAAAAGACATAGATATACTTCAATTAAATAAATTTTAAAATTTGTTGGTCATTTAGTGACTAATCAATGTTGAGATCCGACTGTATTATCTTTCTAGTTTTACATTTAAATTTCCCTTTGACTGATCGCGTAAGATCTTAACTGAAAATATGACCGAAAATAAAATAAAGACCGATTAGTAATCTGAAGGAAAAATTATAAAAATAGTAAAGATTTAGAGGAAAGTATTTGGGTTAACAAGTTTCATATAAGTTGAAGCAGTCGGATCTCAATATAAGATAACCCCAAATCCAAAATAAAATAAAAAACAATTGATAATCATAGGAAAATTAATAAAAACAGTAAAGATTTAAAGGAAAGTCTAGGATAGATTTGTTGCTACAATAACAAAAAAACAATATTTGTGGAGATAAATGTCTCCCTGACATAAACGGTCTCTTTGACTTTAAAATTTATACCCATATAACCCCATTTATAGTCTAATTTTATATTATGTTCTGTCAAAACTAAATGGTCGAACATATCCTTCAAAATAACAAATATTATGCAGGATTGATAAGTATTATCTTCGGAGATGATTATTACGGAATAAAAATATTTTATTAACTAATGAACATTAAAGAATATTACACGATTTTTCAGCATCAAAAAATTTAAATTAAAGGTAATTCATTACCACCAATTGTCAGGTTCCCCGATCTGAAAGGAGCTGACTCCTCTTGTGCAAGTAAAAGCACTGAAAAATTAAAAAATTTTAGTCAACAAAAAAGTATTGTGTAGTTATCCGCCATGTGTCAAATGCTTGAAGAGAGAAATTTGAGAGCAGAAAGGGTTGTAGTGAATGAAAGAGAGGAGTGAAAGTTAAAAAGCTCTGCACTTATATTAATGCCCTGCCAGGACTCAATTCATGTGATTTTGCGTGAATACGGTAAAGTTACATTTGACGGAAAATCGACGGATATTTTACAGACTAGAGAGCCAGAGACTTAGGAGCCAGAGACTTAATTTTGTCAATGGAGAGGGGAGGGAGAGAGTAAGCAGACTTATTCAATGCCACTTATTAACCTCTTAAAATTTCCCTTCATATACAATCAAAAATGGTTGATGGAATCTTTTTTTGTCAATGGAGAGTGGAGGGAGAGAGACTGAGATAGAGGATTCTTAGTCCTTAACAATAATTAGAAAATGAAAGTGGAACTTATTTACTTTAACTACACACCCCATTTATTCGCAAAAAGTTAAATTAATTTAAATTTTCATTTAATTTAAATTAATTTAAATTTTAATTTAAATTTTATTAATGTATAAAAATATATATATATGATAAATAAAAAAAATAAATTTATATATGATAAAACTCGAGAGGGTCTTGCGATAAAAAGTCGCGATCAATCTTAGCTCTCTTTTTTTTAATGTAGCGACCTTTATTTAATCATAGATTTCGAAGAGTGTCATGAGGAGTGAAGACAGGTGATTGAAAAAATATGTTAACCCCCTAAGACCTTATACATATAACAATTTTCTTTATATTTAGCCGACAGAAAAAAATTGTGAAAAAATTAATTCGAAAACGGCATCATCAAATTTTTTAAATAAAATTTTTAAAACTTGTCAATAAAATTTATCAATATATATTCCTTTAAATTTTCAATCACCTGTCTTCACTCCTCATGACACTTTTCGAAGTCTATGCTTAAATAAAATGTCGCTACATTCAAAAAAAGGGAGCTAAAATTGATCGCGACATTTCTATCGCATGACAGTCTCGATTTTTATGTACACGTACATATATATTAATAATTTAATTAAAATTTAAAATAAAGAAATTTATTCATTAAAAAGACCCTTTTTCTTCATTATCAATTATTTATTTAGAAATTAATCTTTTTAATACCCTTCATTTTTTAAAACCCGCGGCTATAGAATTTTTTGAGAATTTAAGATACATGGCCCATACCATTAAACATGGAAGTTTTTTATCTATAATTAACTTTTATGGCCATACAATTATTAGATCCTTTTGTCAGTCTACCACTTTCATTCTTATGTATATCTTTATTGTTGTTTACTGAAGATCTAATTTAAAAAATTTTTAGCGAGATTATAAATCAATTCTTAAAATTCTAATTGAACCTATATCGGGTATAAAGATGGTAATAGTTCGGTTCGTACCCCCCCCCCCTTTTTCCTTTCTAAAAGTATTAAAAAATGGTCAGTCTGTTAAAGGTTATAGAACTCGTCGAGCTGTGTCGAATGACACCAAAATCAACCCCCGGTCTTAACATTGGGCCGAGATACAGACCCCCGAAAATTGAAAAATAAAAGGGTGGACCAAGCTCATTTTTTGGCTAAAGATTCGATTAAACAAATAATAGCTCGTTCGAAAGAACTTGTCGAGCTGATTCAAGACATCAAAATCAACATAATTGAACAAGATTCGACAAAATTATGACATAAGGTATGCCTATTGTAGTCGTGAGACGCTTTTGCAAAACCTTACTCTTTGCGCAAGGTTTTTGTCTTTATCTTAGCCCAAAGTTAAGACCAGGGTTTGATTTTGGTGTCATTCGACACAGCTCGACGCTTTCTATAACCTAAGACTGGCTGACCATTTTTTAATACTTTTAGAAAGGAAAAAAAAGGGGGGGGGGTACGAACCGAACTATTACCATAAAGATTAATCCTTAACAAACTTTCTCATTAAAAATGCCCGCCCCCGAGAGTTCGGGGTAAATTAAGTTTAATCTCCCTTTAATCTCTCCAAATCCTACTTAATTTTTGAATAAATAACGAAAATATAACGATATCTAATTATTTTTAAAAATTTTTTTCTCTAAACCCCCGTACCCCGACCCGAACCCCAACCATATTTTGCTCCCCCGACCCGAACCCCGCCTCGAAACAATTCGAAAACGGAACTTATTTACTTTAACTACACACCCCATTTATTCGCAAGAAGTTCATCAATCAAACTTAATTTGTTCAGAAAGGTCAGCCTTTCTTTCTTCCTCGATGTTACTCAATTTCCCTGTGGCATATTCAATGAGAGAAATTAATAAAGAAAAGATAAATTTTTCTTTCCAATTTCACCAAAATAGACGTTAACGTTTGAATCAATATTCTTGTTTTTTCCATTTTAGTTATTACCACATGGTTTGTCCTTGATTTTCTAAATTCGTTATCATCCTTTTTAATTATTCAGAATACTGAGTCGTGAATGTTAAGATTTTGGAACTTATTTACTTTAACTACACACCCCATTTATTCGCGAGAGAGAAAACATTTTATTCGCAGGATATCAAAAATGTTAAAAAACAAATGAACATATCATGATATGATTTTATACTCTTCAGCAATCTGTGACCAGAAATTATAAAATATATCTACACCACTAAATTTTTCCTCCACAAAAATTCTTCCATGTAACTATTTAGTAAACCATTTAGTAAAAACAACATTTGTATGTTGTTTTGTTTCTTTGTTGACAAATCCTAGACTATGGTTGACGATGTAGTGCGTGTATCCTTCCGGCAGATTTCAAAGCAATCCGAGACTACCACACATCCTAGTGCAAAATACACACACATCCTAGTGCCCAGCAATCCGAGACTACCACACATCCTAGTGCAAAATAAAGATATAAAAATTTAAAAAAACAAACCAGGTTCAACATATTTTTGTAAAATTGGAAGCAATGTTAGCGCATTTCTAGCCACATAACCCCCGAAAAACCATTGCTGTTCTTTTGCCACTTCTCTTCCTCTGTGGTATTTAGGTTTGCACAGTACCGTCTCGTCAATCTCGACGGTTTTACTGATTCCACCTTTAAATTACTAATATCAAAAATGGGCTCAAAATGGTCAAACCTATTTTTTCGGGATGATTCAAAAAATACGAAGCAGCAACATCTCTACAAAACATCTTCCAATCGACTATAGTTTTTGTTGATAAACCCATATCGAATTGAAATTCAGCTTGTGTATGTGTATCGCGACACCAATAGTATGTGAATTCAATGACTTGCTTTGGTGTCAAATGGGAGCCAGAAAAAAACGTACCGTCAAAAAAACCTTTTGTAGGCATTTTACCACCATGGTTCGTTCTTTGATTACATCTCCAAATGGGCCAAGCACTTTTATTTTGGTTGATCTTGACCATTTGTTTCCCGCATTCACAATTTCGAGTTGTCCAAATAAGCTTTTTTTCAGCAAGCCATTGCAAAAAATCGTTATCATTCTTTTTAATTACTCGAAATAAGTCATGAATGTTAAAATTTTTTAATTCGTCCATTTTTGTAAAACTAAATTGAGATGTTAAAATAATTGTAAAAAAGGCAAGAATAAAAGAAGGCGAAAACACAAAAAATTTAAATAATATTCCCTGCGCGCGAATAATATCTCGCGAATAAATGGGGTGTGTAGTTAAAGTAAATAAGTTCCATGAAAGTGAAGTGCAGTGCCTAGATTCTCATTCGATAATTCTTACATGTAAAAGCTACCTAAAGTTGGGCGATGTTTATTGAAATAACTGAGATAGAGTATTACTATCGCATTATCTGCCCACTTTTTTATTTTCTTTATTCTCAATTAGGAAAATATTTTTTTATTATATTGGAAAAACGACACTCTTTCACGTCGACTACCTTACTTTAGAATTATATTCGGGAACTATCCATAAATTAACATGAAACAGTACATACACTCTCAAAATCCTCTTATATCCCCAGTTATTCTCAAATCGCCTTTGAATTCTGAAGAAATTAACGAAAATGAACGAGAACGTATTATTTTTGGAAATTCATTTTTTAAATTTTTTCCTAAAACCCGGTAACCGACCTGGCGCTGAAGGCAAAAATTTTTTGCATTATGAAGAGCATTATTCTAGAATTTATATTTTTTAAAAATATTAATTACTTTTTGTTAATAAAAATTGGTTAATAATAATTTATTTGGCAAATGAATTCAAATTATTTATTGTAGTGTAAGGGTTCGAACCAGGGATGGGCGCAAACGAAAAAAATTCCGCAACTCGTGGGCAGCCCTGGTTAGAACCCTGGTTAGCCTGGTTAGAACCCTGGTTAGAACCTCACATTTTTTTCCTTCACAAAATTTACAAACAGAGAGCACTACTCAGTCAACATCACGGCGCATTGAAATGTGTGCCATTGAAATATTTTTTACCCAACTCAACTTTCTATTTCTTTTCTTCTAAGCCTACCATTATAAAAACAATTGATAAAATTCCAAAAAATTATCATCCTTAGAGTTTCTTGATTCGAGAACCGAGAATCTCGAACGGCACTAGTATATTATACAGACCAATACAATTTAGTTTAAAAATTTTGGAATTGTCATTGACATTTATCTTTTTATGAGTCCGAATGGGGAATTTTTTAATTTAGTAAACTTTGTTATAAAATTATAGGGGAACTGTAATTAAAATTAATTTTTTTAAATTAAATTTCGAATTTTAAGAAAATATTAAAATGTTCAATCAAAAATTCAAATCAATTGTCATTTTATTTTTCCTTTTAAAAAATTATTCTGAAGGAGGGCCGAAAGAGAGAAAAACTAGAGAGAAAGGAAGAGATGGAACAAGTGATCATTACCCGGAAACCCCTATTAAATATGGACAACAAAACCAAGGGTTAATACAAATAATTTATTTTAATTAAAAAAATATTAAGGAGTGCTAGTTCTTTTGAAGGAGGCTCTTCTGCTGTCCCAGTAGATACTGGCGCTCCATCAAGTAAACTTGTTTGTCGGTGGGGTGAATGCAATAGAGAATTTGATATTGGTAATGAAAAGGCTTTTTATGAACATGTTTATAAACATGCAGGGAATGAAGAGGTAGAGTATTGACAATAATGAATTATTTTTTCGAGGATTCTTCTAAATACTTGGGTGTATGTATAAACAATAAAAATATATATTTGAAAAAGAGTCGGTAAAAATATAGAGGGAGCATCAGATTAGCTTAAATTAAACTTGCTTTGATTACAGTAGTTAAATTTCGAATTTTAAGAAAATATTAACATCATGGCGCATTACCAATAGACTGGAGTTTCTTCTCAAAGATACACAGTTTCTAACTTTCTAAAATTTTTAGAAGCCTTATCAATGTCAATGGTCAGATTGCAATAGAACAGCCGCTTTTTCTCGTCGAGATAACCTCAAACAACACCTTATAACGCATACTGGAGAAAAGCCTTTTGTTTGCAATGTAATAACTTCAGAAAACTTTTTAGCAAAGTTATAAAATATTCCTTTCCAGTATGTTGATCAAAATGGTGTTATTTGTAATAAGGAATTTACTCGTCAGGAAAATCTTAAAATACATCAAAATAAGCATACAGGGGAAATAATCATACATAAATGTGTTCATTGTCCTCAGGTAATTATATATTTTTAAATAAAATTTTGTTATATTTGGAATGAGGAGTAATTTATGAAGCATTTAACAAAGGCCAAGCGAATTAGAAAATTTTCAGAAACTTTTTCAACTAACGAAACCGAAAAAGAAATTAATTTTTATATTTTCTAGACTTTTACGACTCGACAGGGCAAAGATTATCATGAAAAACGCAAACATGCTGCTGGCAGCAGTGCAGATAATGAAGCTGTTGTAAGAACATTTTTCTTATTATAAATTTTCGATTGATGTTTTCCCAGAAATTATTGATGGGAAAATAGAGATCTACACATTCAGAATTTGTATTCAGCCTAAATATTTAGCGATAAGTACTCAGATTTCTTTCGACTTTCCTAGACATATGACGTAATTTTAGCAACAAAATTTAAAAGAAAGGAGAGAAGGGATTTTAAAAAACGTTACAGTCGTATAACTTAAGTATCGAAGATCTTCCCCAAAAGTCGAAAATTTTAAAACAAATAATTATTCAAACTTTTTTTGTTTCTTTTTGATTTTGGTTTTTGCACAGTTCTTTTCCTGTTCGAATTATTTTTTTATTCCTTTATTTAATTTTCGATTTACGATTTCATTCATTCGTATTTAATATTACTTTATTAAAATCCTTGGTATTAATGTATGAATTCTGATTTAAAAAATTTTTATGGAATTCTAATTAAATGAAAACCTTGAACAGTTTATTGAAAATACTTTTATTTTTTAAAGATTGGTCATGCAATAAATCTACACGAGGGAGATTATCCTCAATACATTCCAGAAGGAGTACAATTAAATTTTGCTCATCCAGCATACACCTTGCACGAATGGCAACAAAATTTTGTTCGTCCCGCATACCAATCCGGAGGACATCAACCTTTAACACAATTACCAACAAATTTAGGACATCAAGGACAACATTTTGTTCATACAACACACCCAATCCATGGAGATGGTACTGGCAGCGGTAATGAAGGTAATGATTCGCAAGTCTGTATGAAGGTACAGACTTGGAGTTAAAACTTTAGTATATGATTCGCAAATATGAGTCAACAATTTGGTTGTTCTCCGTGACATTTTTGATAAAAAAATTTAAATTTTAAGGGGTTTTATTAGAGTTTTTCGACAACATTTTAGTAAAATTTATCTTAATTTTTAATTTAAGTTCCTCAAAACTCTATTAGTTTTTAGTATGTTAAATTCTTGATTTTTATCAAATAAACTATTTATTTGTTTTTGTATTACGGTATTTCCTCTAAAATAACCCCCTAAATTTACGAAATTAATTGGGGTTATTTTACACGGTTATTTTAATGCTCTTTTCTTATTTTAAAGTTTATTAATATCCCGGTCCCCGCCTATGTATATTTGGGTCTCAGATTAATTTACCCTTCATTTTTTTCTACTCGAAGATATAATTCTTTTTGAATAAATGCTGATTTTTTGGAACTTATTTACTTTAACTATCCACCCCATTTATTCGCAAGAAGTTCATCAATCAAACTTAATTTGTTCAGAAAGGTCAGCCTTTCTTTCTTCCTCGATGTTACTGTCATGTCCGATGTTCATGCTGTGGAAAAATTGTGGATGAGAGATGGAATAGAACCATCACGGAAAGAGCCCAGACCGAAGCACAACCGACTGTGCCACCATCCAACCCGATGACGGGTTATTTATTTTCATTTATATTCTTTCTGGAAGTGCGGACACAACAGTTACTCAATTTTCCCTGTGGCATATTCAATGAGAGAAATTAATAAAGAAAAGATAAATTTTTCTTTCCAAATTCACCAAAATAGAAGTTAACGTTTGAATCAATATTCTTATTTTTTCCATTTTAGTTATTACCACATGGTTAGTCCTTGATTTCCTAAATTCGTTATCATCCTTTTTAATTATTCAGAATACTGACAATGAGTCGTGAATGTTAAGATTTTTGATTCGTCCATGTTTATCAAACTAAATAAGCACAGCCAGAGAAGTTAGAACTCATGTAAAAAAGACAAGAATAAAAAAATGGTACCAAAAAAGTACATGGTCCTGCCTAACCATGTGGTAATAACTAAAATGGAAAAAATAAGAATATTGATTCAAACGTTAACTTCTATTTTGCTGAAATTGGAAAGAAAAATTTATCTTTTCTTTATTAATTTCTCTCATAGAAATGCCACAGAGAAAATTGAGTAACATCGAGGAAGAAAGAAAGGCTGACCTTTCTGAACAAATTAAGTTTGATTGATGAACTTCTTGCGAATAAATGGGGTAGATAGTTAAAGTAAATAAGTTCCGATTTTTTGCCCATTCGTTCAAACCCATGCAAAATTGACCCTTAATATTTACACAGAGAAAAATTACTGAATATACTTATATTTAAATAAATATTTATCGAAGGTCTGCCGCCTCAACAACCTGATCTTAGATTATTTGGACATGATATTTATGTCAAAGATCAAGATTATGACTTAAATTTTGTCGAAGATCAAGGTGTTTACACAATTAAATTCCGTTATTTTTACATGAGGAATATAAAAAATTTGCACTAGTTTAGCTCTATTTTAAATAGATTCAGTGTATTCCGCAAAAAACTATTTATAAGCCAGTCTCCCCAGGTTCTATCCAAAACTGTTACAAAATTTAGATTTTCGAGTTTTTGAATTTTCAGCTTCAATAGTAGCACTTTAATATATTTACTATCTCGCAGAGCTCGATATTTAGCACTATAGATAAGACCCATGAGATTCCATTAGAAAAAATTTTATTATAGTAAATTATTTAAAAAATTTAACCAAAAGATTATGCTCGCAATCAAGAAGAGGAAGACGATAGTAATATACTTTTTAATTATTTTATCTATATTTTTATCTCTCAGTGGTTTCACAAGCACGACATCAGTCAATACAAGAGGCTATTCGACGACGCTCAGGTAGCCTAACGATTTGTCGAAAAAATTATTATCCAAACAACTCTCCTCTGTCTAATTTTTGATTTAATAACTTCATAATATCCAACAGTCAATATAGATCGAAAGAGCTCTACGACTGAGTCGCCACCGGCATTGGACCTTGGAAATTCTGGGCTGAGTAAAGAGATAGGGATTAAAATAGTCAAAAACCAACCATAGAAAAAGCCGACAAGCTACCGTATTTACTCGATTAATTCCCTCGAGGAATTATTTTTTCAACCCATCCGTGGCATGAGGAATTAATAGAGGGTGTGGAATTATTCGAGTTTTGGAATTTGACGTGCAGTAGGGAATTTGGGGGTGGGGAATTATTTTTCAACTCATCCCTGGCATGGGGAATTAATAGAGGATGGGGAATTATTCGAGGGTGGGGAATTAATCGAGTAAATACGGTATGTCTACTGACACCAGAATCACTGTGATTGAATAAATTTTGACAAAGTTTTGATAAAAATAAACAAAATAACCCTATTGGAGTCGGCAAGAGCTTGTGTTTAGTCCCCGAGCTTCTCTAGGGACATAAATTTGGAGGTGGGATGTTTGAGTTAATTATAGACTTCCCCAAATAGGAGCCATTTTTTCTAGGGACCAATACCAATCCCGGCCGCCTAGCTATGCTAAAATATATAGATATGTATATGGCTTTAATTAAGGACGACAGAATCAGGGACAAGGATCGGGGTCTAATCAAGGTAAAAATTTAAATCTGTTTTTAGATTAAATAATTAATTTAGGAGGAAGTTCTCGTCAACGAGGCACACCACATCCGAGGACGAGAATCTGGAGGTTTTTATTGAAATCATAAAAACAATTTTTAATAGACAATCTCTTCAGATAAAGGAAAGGGAAAAGCACTAGATTAAAGAGATGGAAACACAATATTTGATGACTGGAGAATTATTCTCTATAGATCGAAAAATTAAACATGAAGAATTGATAGTTATCAACATAATCTACCAACCGTATATGCTTGAATAATTACCCATTCTCAAATAATCACTCCTCTTGATTAATTACCCACTTTAGCGAGATGTTGGAACAATTTTTAAAATTATTCCAGCATATACGGTATATTAAACAAAAACTTTTAAGTAAAGATTTATTTAAGATTGATGGGTTTTCTTTCATTTGGGACTTTTATTTTTAACACTATCTAATTTTTTCATTTCACTCTTTAATTGTTTTCACACCCCCACTATCTTAGACAAAAATGGTCTTGATATTTTGTGAAATTTATTTTCTAGCTCCAATTGAGTTTATTTTCGTTTGATTTTTTAGTTAAATTTCACCACAAAAACTTTTATTTGTAAGTGTATTTTGTTTTCCAATGTGTATGCAACGTATTTTCTAGTAAATCTCGGGTATGGAAGGACTTTTAATCCGATTGACTCTTTTGATTTAATTCTGGGTAAATTTATATGAAGTCAAAAACTGAAAATTATGCAATAAATTTTACTCAGAAAATAATCATAAAAGAAAGGAATTAAAAATATTTTGATAATACATATAGGTAAATAAAGTATTTTAATGCTAACGTTTCAAAAAGTTCTCTGATACATTCGGATCTCACAATAAGATTTAACAAATACACAGCAAATTAAGATTTTAAATTCTACTTGGATGTCGAGTTGGGTAGCTGATTAACCGAGTAAATAAGTACAGAGACTGTAAACCTTCCCAACACAATCAAATCACTCTTGAATTTTAACTAATAATTTGAAACCGAAAAAAAAGGATGGAAATATAAATCCCCAAAATTTTGAAAATCTTGAATTTAAAATAAGCTTTAAAAGACATAGATATACTTCAATTAAATAAATTTTAAAATTTGTTGGTATTTAATGACTAATCAATGTTGAGATCCGACTGTATTATCTATCTAGTTTTACATTTAATTTTCCCTTTGACTGATCGCGTAAGATCTTAACTGAAAATATGACCGAAAATAAAATAAAGACCGATTAGTAATCTGAAGGAAAAATTATAAAAATAGTAAAGATTTAGAGGAAAGTATTTGGGTTAACAAGTTTCATATAAGTTGAAGCAGTCGGATCTCTATATAAGATAACCCCAAATCCAAAATAAAATAAAAAACAATTGATAATCATAGGAAAATTAATAAAAACAGTAAAGATTTAAAGGAAAGTCTAGGATAGATTTGTTGCTACAATAACAAAAAAACAATGTTTTCATTGTTTAAACTTCAATAATCAGTAAACTACTAGTTCCCCTCAAATACTCAATCTTCATCTCGTTAATCATGCATTTTACCCTTTCCTTTATCTGTAAAAATTATTTTTAATTTAAATGTTTTACAAATATTCTTTTTCTAAAAATCATTTAATTGATAATTTTAATTTTTGTGAATAAAAGTTATAGTTCTGTATTGAACTTATATTGTCATTTATGCGAAAAACGTGCTATTTAGAAAAATATAGATCTGAAAATCCACTAGATAACGTGGGTGTGGTAAATATTTTTACTTTTTGTTAATCAAATACCTTCCGGACGTGAACTTCCTCGACGGCTTGCTCCTCCTCTTTGACGTGAACGTCCTTCTAAATTATAATTTAATTCAATATTTTATTAAACAATAGAGACTGTGTTCAAATAGAAACCGTGTGACAGGGACCGTTTGTGCCCCCTAACCGTGTGTGTTCTTTTTTGTATTATATATAAATGTTAAAATTTCCAAATCCATGATTAAACGTAAACATTTACATAAAGTATTGGCTGGCTTTATAGTTATGTATATGTGGAGATTAATATTTCCTTGACCTATGTATGCGGTCTCTTTGACATAGACCCTCCTCATAATATTTTTACCTTGGTTAGACATTGATACCTGTCCTTGGTTATGTTGTCCTTAAAATTGAAAATTTATACCCATATAACCCCATTTGTAGTCTATTTTTATATATGTTCGATCAAAACTAAATGGTCGAACATATCCTTCAAAATAACAAATATTATGCAGGATTGATAAGTATTAGCTTCGGAGATGATAATTACGGAATAAAAATACTTTATTAACTAATAGACATTAAAGAATATTACACGATTTTTCAGCATCAAAAAATTTAAATTAAAGGTAATTCATTACCACCAATTGCCAGGTTCCCCGATCTGAAATGAGCGCTTCGAGCTGACTCTTCTTGTGCACGTAAAAGCACTGAAATATTAAAATTTTTTAGTCCACAAAAAAGTATTGTGTGGTTATCCGCCATGTGTCAAATGTTTGAAGAGAGAAATTGAAGATAAAAAATGTGGGCGGATAGCCACATAATAGAGCCCGGGGTACTTATCCCTTATACCACACCCCCTCAAAGTAGTGTCCAAAATGTCATATATGGGGTAATAAAGGGTGCTGATCACGATTATGGTGTTTATTTCTCAATATAAGAACTCCCTCACCCATAAATTGTCATGGTTCATAATGGTCAAACTTCAAGTTTGGACGCATTTGACTACCACAATGGCAGAAACGTTTTAAAATATATAAACGTTTAAATAATATATAACAATTTAAAATATATATTTCATATATACTAGGGTTGCACCCCAAACGCTCGGGAGTATGTCGGGGTACGGGTTTTGAATTGTTTCGGTGCGGGGTTAGGGACGGGGTACGGGGGTTTAGGACGGAGGTTTAGTAGTACCCTTCCACTTTTAAATTAATTTTTTATATTTATTCATTTTAATTAAAAATAAACACCTTGATCTTCTACAAAATTTTTGTCAGCATCTTGATTTTTGACATAAATGTCCTTTCCAAATAATCTAAGATGAGATTGATGATCCGGCAAACCTCCTATAAATACCTACATATATGTATATTCAGTTATTTTTCTATGTATATAGCTAGAAAACTATGGGTCAATTTTGCATAGGTTTGAACGAATGGGCAAAAAATCAGCATTTACATATACAAAAACAATTATTTTTTCGAGGAGAAAAGAACAAAGGTAAATTAATCTGCGACCCAAATATGTATAGGCGGGGACTGGTGATCACCCGGGAGAGTAATAAACACTGAAATTGATAAACTGGGGTTGAAAGACAATTTTTCATAGCTTTAATTTCAGTTTTAGATAAGATTCGTTTTCTCGTTTGGTGACCAAAATTTCAGTGCCCAATATTCCGTTTTTTGACTTGGTGACCAAAATTCGGCTGGTGACCAAAATTCCAAAAAACTGGTGAGCAAAAACTGGTGAGCAGAGTTCTGAAAAATCTTGGTGACTAAAATTCCAGTGTCTAAAGTTACGGTACACGTGGTGACCAACTCCCTAGTTAACCAATGTTTGCGAATCGCAAAACTAAAGGTGCAAATCCAAGTCTAAACCGTCATTAGAATTATCCTGCATTGGATAATCATCATTTTCATGGTTTCCTTGAGCTTCTACATTAGTTGGTTCTCCTTCGTGTAGGTATGTACAAACCTTTAAAAGATAAAAAACAAAAATTTAATCAAAGGGCCTTATGTTTTTATTATATTAGTTCACCTTAGAACTAGTGTTCGGCAAATGGATTTGTAACAGTACAGAATTTTTTGTTAATTTAACCTTGTTGATAAAAATTATCGGTAGTAGCCGTATTCCGGTACTCGCACTAAAATAACATATTATGCAAAATAAAAGCGTTTTTGCAGCAAGGTTAAATTAACAAAAAATTCTAGAATTAAATTTTAAAAGATAAGCATAATTTGGAATAATCTAGTCAAGGAATTTGACGGATTAACGGAGATATCGGTGAATTTAGATCGATATAGGGATATAAGTGAAATTGAAAAATATCGGTGCTCAAGAAGAAGTAAAGGGATGCAGCGCCGCAAATCTTAAGTTAGGCTCATCCCTCATAATCTTTAGAACCTCTGGATATCTTTACCAAATCCTTTTAATCTTTCTTTATCCTATGTAACTCCACAAATCCCCTGATATTATTAACACCTAAATAGGAACCGATTCGGTAATTTCGATAGTACCGCGGTCAGAAATGCCATTCAGAATGCCCTTATAGCTACTTAATAAGAATTTTAGTAGATTATAACAGCGCAATCCTTAATATTTCGAACAGGACAAGACTCTATGGGATACGTACCCAGCACCTTGGCTCGGTATTGTATTTGTGTAACATAACTCTGGGTGAGCATTTCTGGGAAATCATTGATTGAAAATTCATAATAAGAAAAATATTCTCACATCAACTTTATGGTCCGCATCACTGCTATGCTTAGATTTTTCATGTCCAACTTTGCCATTTTTAGATTTAAAAGTCTAGAAAATTTAAAAGTTAATTTTCTTTCTTTATTTTCTGAATCACAAGCCTTCCCTAGAGACAGTAAAATATAAAAGTAGACGCAATTACTTTTTCAAAAGTTTAGACTGAATTCAAATTTCATATCTTCCCAACCCGAAAAGTGAAATGTTTGCTGTACTTTAGCCAGTGAACTTTTCAAAATCCAGTTGATATTCTTCTGTGAGCTAAGTCGGTACCTCTCCCAGCGACTGTCCCAATAAATCAAAATTGTTTCAAAAAATATTAACTACTTTATCGCAATGAGCACATTGATAAATTTTTCTTTCTCCCATATGACTACGTCGATGATTTTCAAGTGTGTTCAATCGAGTGCATTTCTTATCACAATACTGATAAGGGATATATTTGAAAATTTTAATCGAAGCTAGTACCTCGCAAACATAAAGCTTTTCTCCCGTATGCATTCTAATATGTTGTGAGAAATTTTGTCGCAAAAACTTTTTCCCATTACAACTTGACCAGCGACAATATGGATGTGTGCCCTTTAAATTATAAAAAATAAAGACTATGATATGACATAAAGCCTCCAATTTAGACTGGAGAACGGGACTTTTTTCGGACTTTATTCAACAGGTAAAAGACTATTATTTAGTATCAACAATTATTAACCTTTTCCATTTTTGCATGTGCTTTAACATGTTCCATAAAATTTTCTTCATTATCGAAAACATGTCCACATCCATCCCATTTACAAGAAAAATTTGTAGGTGAGACTAAAGTGAGTGCTGGGACAGATGAAGAGTCTCCTTCAGAATAATTAGCGCTCCTTAATATTTTTTAAAATTAAAATAAATTTTTGTATAAACCCTTGATTTGGTTGTTCATAATAATTACTAGAGTTTTCATGATGATCAACATTTGCGCCACTTTTCCCTTTCCCTCTAGTTTTCCTCTCTTTAGGTCCTCCTTCAGAATAATTTTTTAGAAGGAAAAATAAAATAACAATTGCATTGAATTTTTGATTGAACATTTTAATTTTTAATTTAAATATTTTTCTTAAAAATTTTTAAATTTTAATAGTAGTTTTATGACAAAATTTATAAAATTTAAAAATTGCTTAATGACACTCATCTAACGAGATATGTTAGTAACGATACACAAATTTTTAAAGAAAATTGTAGAGGGATGAATTATAGACAGACTTTAGATATTCTCTCTTTCCCCATTTAAAAATATCGAGAGGTAAGTTCATTCGGTAAATGTTTCACAAATTTCCGTGAAATGTATTTCCATCCATGTAAAAATACGAGATGAGACCTTTGATGTCAAGAAATTTGAGGATTAATTAATTATAAAGGATACTGATAAAAATGATAAATGGAAGGAGTTAATTTTATAAAAACACGCCACTAATTGTCAATAAAATGATATAAAGTTTAAACGCAATAATCTCAATTTATGGCTTAAAAACTAAGTAATTTAGCCAGAAACATATTAATGTAACAATTTTTCAAAAATTGCTTTAAAATGGCTATTTTCAAGCTACTTATTTTAAATTAAGAATGCCTTTTTAGATCAAGTTCAGAAAAATAAAAATTTTATGCGTGTAATGTGTGTGCAGTCTTATTATAATCGGTTCTCTCCTTTATCTCACATTCATTTTCTAATTTTTATCGAGTTTTTGATTGTAAAATTTTTCAATTTTAAATGATATGGCAGAGATGGGATTTTTGACGTGGATGCACCTAGATAACAAAATTTGTGATAGAGAGTGAAAAAAGGGGAGAGAATAAAAAAAGAGAGCTTGTTATAATCTGGCATAGCATGTCCAATAATCATGATACCTATCATAAACATTTTTACATCGATGGAAATATATTTCACGGAAATATATGAACCAGCGTATGGACTTAACTCTAGGTATTTGTAAATAGAGAGAGTAGCATAAGCTGTACAGAAACATCCCCCTAGAGTTGGTTCTACATTCAATATGTACTCATCGAGCTGCATCCGATGACACCAAATTCAATAAAATCCGACCTGATTGGACCGAGATACAGACCCTGAATATTGAAAAACCATAGGGGCGATTTTTTGGCAATTCGAAGCAGAAATTAAGTCAGCCTTTCTTACAGCGGCATTCTGCGACGAATCACCGTTGCCTGCGTAGTAGAGCTTCGTTGGAAGTTCCGGTTACGGTACAAGGCTTTCAATACAAAAAATTTGCAAAAATTTTTGCAAAAATATTTTTAGAGATTTTCATAATTTTTAAAAATTCAAAAAGGATTAGTGTATATAATAATTAGAGGAGAGATCCACACATGGAAAGGTGAGAAAGTGTGAAATCTCTCGCATATGTGTGAGAGCTCCACATAATTCTGTCGCGCACCCAACTTATTTAACACTATAGATATTATAGCCTGTTAACATTAATCCCCTGTTAAAATTTGACTACGTGGATGCTTAAACAAGACATTTGAATATTATAGACATTCATCTAAATTACAATAATTATGTGTGTTTTATTATCTGACAAATTTGGCATTTATTGCTCTAGCCCAATAAATAATTGAGAGAAATTATTCTTATCGCTCATGTAAAAAATATTACATATTTTTTAAAATAAATTCTTAAAATATTTTTATAAAATAATTCCAGAAAATAATGAAGCTTTCGATATTTTTATTTTTTTGCTTATTTTTAACGCCTCATCTTGTTGATTCAACTAAAAGCGATGATGAAACGGATGAACAACATCATTTCAATCCGTATGAACCTCGAGATGTCGAGGCAAGCGGGACAGGAACTAGTGGCCACGAAGGAACTGGAACTGGAAACATACCCTCATCCACTGAAGGATACTCTCAAGGAATGTATTCTTCTGGCCTAGAACCTTCTCAAACATTGCTAGATTTGAATTTAGGATATGACAATAATCCATTTTATTACCCACCTCAACATCAAAGTGTAGGATACTCTCAAGAAGTGAATCCTTCTGGTCAACAGCATTCACAAAATGTTTTAGACATGGCGGCACCAGCGGGTAAGAAAGATAAAAAGAGAAAATTTTGGCAGAAAAACTGCTGATTTCATTAAAATGAGAAACGGAATATACCGGATTTATTCTAATAGAACCACAGTGGTTCTATTTTTCAACCCCTCAAATTTTGTGCTTATATTAGAGACTGTGGTTCAAATAGAGATGTGTTTCTATTAGAATAAATCCGGTACCTTCATGAAAGAACCCAAACCTGACACAATCGACTGTGCCACCATCTACAAGTGCGGACATAACAAATATCTAATTAATCTAAAATAAAAAGTAACATTAGCCCAAAATTGATTTCTTTCAAACATGTAACCCAAAGTTGCATAGTTAATTGAATGCCATGGGATATATCTACAAAACAATGGATTGAAATATTTTTACAAATTTAAGATAACCGTCTCAAGTTTATTCCAACACAAAAAGGAGGACTAATCTTACAGTATGGTGGTTATAATTATTATTATTATCGTAAAAATAAAAAAGATAAGATTACTTTGAGTTGCATTAATTATAATAAATATAAATGTAATGGCAAAGTTGTTTTGAAAGGAAACTCTTGTGAATTAACAACTGGTCACACTTGCGATAATTATGTTAAAAATAAACAGGGAAAAATTATAAAAGGTAAAAATAATATTTATTTTAAAAATTTCTGTCTTAAAAAGATCTTATTAAAAATTTTTTTAATTTTTGAGAAACTCCTATATTTAAAAGAAATCGAAGAGGAACCCAAAATATGAATTTGGGTGGTTATAAGTATTATTTGCATTATGAAGGCAATAATGGACTTACAAATTGGAGATGTTATATAAAATCTTGTAAAGGTCGTGTTTCATCTTTCGGAGGTGAATACAGATTAATACAAGAACACACATGCAAACATTCACATGATGTTGGTGGTGAAGGTAGAAATATATAAAAAATAATAATTAATAATACATGAATCCCACAGATTATCATAATTGAATTTACTTAAATGTCTAAAAATATATACCGTAAATCGAAACCCTTCATCAATTGAACACTATTTCCTATTATTAGCCTTGAAAAATAAAACCAGGGCTTCTATTAGAACAGTTACTGATATATTTATAAATATAAATTAAATAATTTTAGAAAGTTTGCCTACTCCTCAATCTTACTTTAAATTATTTGGAAAGAACATTCTTGTCAAAGAAGGTCTATATTTGAAATATAAAATGATTAATATAATACAGGGTGCGGCATATTTTCCGCCACTTTTGTTTTGACCATATATCGCTTAAAAATTAACAAAAATTGATAATTCTTTTTTTTTATTTTAGTCAAAAGACTTGAGAAATTTTTTGACACCAAATTTATAAAAAATTGAATTAAATCCGTTTCCAATAGCCTATGTTGTAGAGCGTCCCCTGGCCCCTCGAAAAATTTATACTTTGTTGGGGTCCACTTGAGTCTGGGAGATATGGGGAAAAAGTCTGAGATCACCGAGATTCCCACTATTCCTATCTACTATCTAGCGAAACCACAGCCAAGGGAACCGGCTTGACAAATTTAACGGGGAAAGACCTTGTTGAGCTTAACTCTAGTCTGACTTTGAGAAAAAATGGGAGGTTTAGCATAGAGGTCGGCACGGGACAGGATCCCGTACGGGATCCTGTCCCGAAATCCCGTATTTTAAGCGACGAACGGGGATATCGGTATTACGGAATTTACGGGATTAATCCCGCGGGATCCTGTCCCGTAAAAATTTTTGAAAAGAATCCTGTTACGGGATCCCGTGAATTTTTTCACAATTTACGGGATTTTTAATAGAACATGTAAATTGCCTCCAGCGCTGAAAATGGAGGAAGTCTGGCTCCTTGGCCTTCCAAAATTCTCAAAATTTTCGCCTGCGGCGCTGGAAATGGAAGAATATGGCTTTTTTGGTTTCCAAAATTCACAAAATTTTCGCCTGTGGCGCTAAAAGAGAGTATTTTTGTTATCATGGCTTTACAAAACTCAAAAATTATCGCTTACTTCATTAAAAAATATCGTAGTAGAGATTGAGAGTTCTGGCGGATTCTTAGACCAAAAACAGAGATAATGAGGGATTAGGTGGACTAAGATTGTGGAGCAGCAGGTATGTGGAGCATCCTTAAGCCATATTTCTTTTTTTGCGCCGCAGGCGAAAATTTTGAGAATTTTGGAAAGCCAGAAGCTAGATTTCTTCCAATTTTTGCCCTCAGATTAGAAGGATAACACAATTCCACGATATCTTTTTAAATCCACCGTAATCCCAGCAAATAGACCGATATTTTTCTATCCCTTCAGATCAACTAATCCTTCACTTAACCACTCTTGATCCTTCTTCAATGTTAGCGCCGCAGGCGACTAACAACGACTAACCTATTTTATAGTTCAAGATCAAGAGGGATTAAAGGGCATATCGGTAGATTTTGAGGGATTTCGAAGGATCAGGCAGATATAAAGCGATTTGTAAAGATATCGAGGGATTCGAGGTAATACCGAAAATATCGATAACCTTAATCTGCCGGTAACCTTCCAACTTTTTTGATCTACAGATCCCCCTTAATCCTCCTGATCCAGCTTATCCTCCAAATCTTCTTAAATCCACCGATATCATAACACAGATATCACGACAAATATACCCAAATATCCTTTTAAATCCTCTTAATCCCTTCAAATCCTCTAATATCCTCAATATCTATTACGAAAAAAATTTTTAAATGAAAATCCTGAAATCCCGCGGGATCCCGTTAAATTTTTGAACGGGATTATAGGGATTACGGGATTAATCCCGCGGGATCCTGTCCCGCAAAAATTTTTGAAAAAAATCCCGTTACGGGATCCCGTGAATGCAATTTTACCGACCTCTAGTTTAGCATAAGTGTGAGTCGTAGGACAAAATTGAAACTTCTAAAAATCCAATTTAATTTCCAATTTAATCAAATCCAATTTAATTTAAGGGAATTGGCTTATTCTTTAATAAATTTACTTTTTTCCCATTGTAATTTTTCTATTTTATCCTTAGGTAATCAAGCAAGCGATATTTCAGCTTCATTACCTCAAACAACAACACCGGCTTATGCTAAACCACAATGTGAGTTTAATTAAATAATTATTTACTATATTTATAAATTTAGATTGGGATTTAATACAACAAAACCCAACGTCCTTCACGGATTATGACCCTCAAGTTGTTGCTATGCATGGTAATAAACTCATATAATAATTGGCTATGCTAAAATATAGCTATGCTAAAATATATAAATATATGTATGGTTTATAATTAAGAACAACACAACCAAGGACAAGGATCAGGGTCTAATCAAGGTAAAAAGAACAGCTATTTTTGACAAAATATTTGAATAGATTTGTGAATATATACTTATAAGTATAAAAAATATATTTTTAATAGTAGATTGAATTAAATAAAAATTTAGGTGGAGGTTCTCGTCAACGAGGCAGACCACGCCAAGGAAGCATGCCACAACCTGGAGGTTTTTATTGATGAGTATAAAACTAAATTGTAATAAAATTTTCAGATAAAGGAAAGGGAAAAGCGCTAGACTAGCAAAATGGGAACAATGACATATAAGTTTTTCGTAGTTTGGGACTTGGTCGGGTTTCGAACAGTGGTTGGAATCTCGTAGGAAAATTTGTACTCGTACCTGTGTACGAAGTACGAGTACGAGCAAAAAATTGGGCAGGTACGTGTACGAGAAAATAAAAGGCTGAGTACGAGCAAAACCACTCTACTTCTCGATTTTGACATTAAATCGTTTAAGGAAAAGGGAAAAAATACCTATTTTCTCACAGTTTCTCTTTTGATGATCGATGATTGAGTAAATTAAGTCGACTGGTTTAGTGAGTGAAACAGTCAGTTAGGTCGACTGGCTTCACTAACTTCCATATTTTCATAGGGTTGGGTTCGAGTCCATGATTGGTAAATGATATTTAGACAACCTTTTCTTCTAAAAATAAATCTCTTTAAACTTTTATTTTGATTTTAAAATTGTAAATTTATTTTTTAAGCTTATTAAGCGTGAAAAAACGTTTAAAGATGAAGTTATTCATAAATTTTCAGAAATTAGAGTATATCAAGAGATTTAAAGATGGAAAGTTCCATGGAAAAGATGAAAAGTTCCATGGAAGAAGTCGGGTTTAGGGTTGAGTTTTGGAAAATTTTCGGGTTAAAAGACCGGGTTTCTAAACCGACCCATGCTTGGTCTCCTCGGAGCCCAAAAATGCTTTAAATTTAAAACTATGTACTATGTAGATGTACTGGACTCTAAAAAATCAAAAAAATTTAAATTTTTTGCATATTTCCCAAGTAAGAGAAAGTACGAGGTAAGAGGCCAAAAATAGGACTAGTATCAATACGAGTACGAGCAAAGTTCAAGATTCCAACCACTGGTTTCGAGTAACCCGACACATCCCTGATAAGTTATATTATCAAAATGTTTCCATTCATGTTTCCATTCATCTATCAAGCTTCATGAGTAATCATTATACAGTGGTCTATAAAATTAGTTTTTTTCTAAATTTTCATAAAAGTTTAGAAAGTAACTTTTTGAGTTGAATGAACTTGACTCAGCTCGACTCAGAAACTTTACAAAGTTATCCGAACAATAATTCAAACAAATCGGTGTCTGTTGATGGCAGGGCTGCACGCAATTGCGGATTGCGAGTTGCGGATTGCGTAAATTGCGGGGTTTTTTGCAATTGCGGGTTGCGGATTGCGTTTGCGGATTTTTAAAAATAAATTGCGAGTTGCGGATTTTTTTTCAATTGCGTGCAGCCCCAGGGGCCTATTTCAATTGTCCGCAGATTCTGCATTCTGTGCACAGAACACAGATTCTGTGGAAATTCTGTTTCAATTAAATTCTGTGTGCACAGAATCTGTGGATGTTTCCACAGATTCTGCGGACACATTTTTCCGCAGAATCTGTGGAATAATTGAAACAGAATTTCTGTGGTTCTGTGGTCTGTGCACAGACCACAGACCGCAGAATCTGCGGACAATTGAAATAGGCCCCTGGTTGATGGTCACACAATTTTAACTTACCTAACTAATTTTAACTCTCTCACCCATTTCTTATATTAAAAGTTAAAAAGTAAAAAATAAATTGATTTGCGCGAGTAATATTAAGGGGGTATCGGCGATGTTGAACAACAAAAAGGAAAGTTGTTTTGTGTGTGCTCTTTCTTTCTCGATTTTCTTATTTTATTTATAAGACTAAAAAAATTTATTTTTTACTTTATTTTCTTAAAATGACTTGATAATTTTATTTAAATAAATATTTATTTTAAGAATTAAAAAACAATTCTTTATAAACCTTAAAAACGCTAGCTAATTTACTCTAATTTTTACACCCATTTTTTTGATGATCACCCTGATTTTTTACCAAATTTTCAACCATTCAGAAATGTAACCTGACTTTTTTTTAATTATTTTCTATTTTTCGAGACAATTTGACACTTAAAATCTAACTAAATTTCAATTAATTTTTCACCAAAAAGTTTTTTTTTCCAAAAAAATTTTTTCATTTTTAATAATCATTCTCTCAACTCTTTTTCTATTTCCGCATCTTTTTCTTTCGCATTTTTAATTTATTGCTTTTACATTGCAAAGCTTTTTATATTACTAAATGCGCTAATATTACACCCATAAATTTGTTATTAATACAAGTTTTTTTTCTTCTTCAAAAGAAAATAGTTTGTAAGAAAAAGAGAACTTTCCGGATCAGAATTTAATTTTTCCGGATTTTTATTATTCTTCCGGAAAGAATTTAATTCAGAATATATAAATATAATAATTAAACTTTCCGGAAAAAGAATTTATTATTTCTCAAGAGAATATATTATATGTAAATTAAATAAACTTTCCGGAACACTTTTCCGGATCTCATTAAATAATCATTATAACTTTTATGTATTTTTCTGTGTTTTCCGGAAAGCTTTTATACCTGAAATTATTCTTCCGGAAAGAATACTGACCGGATTTTACTTAGTCTGTCTGGTACCTAGTGTTCTAAAAAAATTTTTTTTATATATACAAAATATTCATTTTGATCATTTAAGACTTAATTTTTTCATTTATTGTATTCGTAATTTACACACATTTTATTTTATCTTAATTTACAATCATGGTCAGTGTACTTTTATTTGTACCTGTGATTGCTGAATAAATATTAAAAACTTAATAGTATTTAATAATAAAATCTGATAAGTTTTTCCGGTTGTTTTTCTGATATAAAAGCTTTCCGGAAGAAACAGAAAAATACATATAAACAATAAGAAATAATCAAAATTCCATACCGGAAAATTCAGAAAACAATGAGAAACTTTCTTTTAAAGGACAGAATAAAAAATTTCTTGAAAGAATTTTTAATAAAAAATACATATAACGAATTTTTAAATACATATTTAAGGATGTCAACATTATTTTTCAATTTTGGCAACAAAAATCGTTGGTTTTGTTGCAAATTGTGTGTATTCATTTTATTTTTTTATATTGTTACACTCCACATTTTGCTTTTAATTTATCGTAGGGATTTAGAATGGATGCCTCCCAGACCGGATGATTTAAGGTTGAAAATTTTATTTTTAAATTCTTAAGCAGAATTCCATCAAATATCATTCAAACATACATTTAATGAGAATGTAACACCCACAATGAAACAGTTGAGACTTTCGACTTCAGTAGTCACTTGAGATGTTTTTACGAACTCAAGTCCTACGAGTCCTTTTCATGATCGGTTTTTAGACTTTGAATCGTTCAGGCTTCTCTAGCTTAATTTATTAAGTTCTAATTTTGTATCCACTACTCTGGTCTCTTCCGAACTTTTTAGCCTCTAGTCGAGCTCTCTTGTCCCTGCCGGTTTTCTTTCATCTCCAATTACCGTTTTCCGGTCCCTAGCTGGCTGGAAACGTTTCCTGTCCTACTGAAAGAAGACTGGGAGCCACTATGTAGAAAACCGAGAGGAGACTATTAGTGATACTCGGGAATGAACATTTACCGAGACGCGCAAACCGAGATCGAAACCGAGAATTAGGTCCGAGACGGGAAATCGAGACCTAAAAACCGAGAAAATATATATTTTAATGAAAAAGGGAAAGAGTCCAAGAACCCCCTCCCCAATATTTTATTTTGCTTTCTTCCTAACAGTCCCAAAACATTTTTTAAAATGATCCAATGACCTATATGAATGACCCATTTATTTTAAAGTCAAATTAAAGTTATGCAACAGACTCTCCCAGTAAAAAGCATCCAGACGGACCTTTACTAATGAGTGATGGATTACTTTTTGTTGGAACAACAAAAGAAAAATTTAAAAAACTAAATAAAGAGAATAATAATGTTGAATATAAAATTAGAGAAATGCCGACAAACAATTTAAAAAAGCCGATTAAGCCTTTGCCGATAAGTCAGTCTTTTTTGAATGTAAGTACCTCTACTATAAATTAAATGTTTAAAAATAACTGAAAATATTTCGTAGAGAGATTGGTGATGAAAATATTTTACTGTTTTTAAGTACATAGAGTAGGGATCGAAATTTTGGATAAAAGCTAGGACCTAGAGACGGGAACTGTAGCTGGAAGAAAATCAAGAGGAACCAGGGATCAAATTACGATTCTTACAATAATATAAATTTAGAAATAATTTAGGTAATTTAAGTTTCATGTTCCGATCAGGCATGATACTGTTACAAATTTTAATATTCATATCTAGATAAAATTATCCCTCCATATATACATACATGTTTATATCCATCCGCACTTTTTACCATATCCGTCATTGGATCTCAGGTTACCGTGGAAATTTTCCACATACATAAACATGCCTGTCCGTTCCCTATTCTTATGTTGATTTTGAGGGAAAAGTAAACTAAAAGGTCTTAATTGCCCTCTATGCCTCTAAAATTTTCTCTAAATTTATTTATTATTCCAGAAATTCAAAAAATCAGCGAAAATGTTGAAACAAAAAAGTACATTGCCTGGCAATTTTATACTGTTTGGGGGAGTATTGAATCAGGCCTATTTAGAATTAACAATGAATTGGCTTTGTAATATTTATGGACTTCCAAAAATTAAAAAAATTGGAAAAAATAATAAAAAGAGGCAAATTAATTTAAATGAGGGGAACATTGAATTATTAAATGTTACTTTATTTGTTGGGTTGGATTCGGGCAAAATATGTTCACAAATCAACAAGAGTTGGCCCCAAGTATTTTTTAAAACTTAACTTTTGAGATATATTCTAATTGAACCTCACAAAAATACATGGTTTATCTGGTGGGAAGCTGCCGAAGCGTTAACCCCTATTTAAGATCCCCCTCAGCATCGAGGGCCGGGTGATACAGTAACCAAAGCTTTTTTTAATCTGGAACAGGGTGGCCATTTCCAAAACACCAAAATAGGGAACATCCCCTCAAAAATAGGGAAAAATATGACAAATGTATAAAATGGAGAAAATCCTCTATATATGAGGTAAAAAGACCACCCTGCCTGGAACCTCTCTTGAAGAAAATTTTAAACACCGATCCTAATTTTTTCTTACCCTGGCTCTCAGTATAAGGTCGAATTTTTGTATTTCAAGGGGATTTCTTATAGGGATGTTGGATAGAATTTTTTATTTATTTAATTTTCGGTTACTTGTTTGACATTATTTGACTCACAAAATGTGAAGCATGCACAAATTGATGAAGAAGAACAAAAAGCTTTGGACGAACCATTGAGTTGGGGTAGACTACGTTATGTGCAAATACTTTATGCACGTGCACAATTACTTGCAAAATTGGGAGAGGTGATTTTAACAAAAAAATTCTTAATTAGAAAGAATAAAATGGGTCTGGGACAATAAATATTTAAAGTTCCAATGGAAAATTATGGTATACTTTTTAGACTTTAAGATCCCCATCCGCAGGGATATGTGAGGGATATCCCAGCCCACTTGTAGGATGTCAAAGAGATTCAAGAAGAGTTTTATTGGAAGCGACTCCGCTTGTGAGAGCTCGGATTTACTTCCTTGCACTTTTGTAGCAAGGTTGGAACTCTTTCGATATGCTCACACTAATTCAGTCTTTTCTGACCCTTCCACTTCCGCTTTTTAAAATTCGTAAGGGTCAATCCCAGTTTTGTTGGAAGTAATGGGTTAAGGAATCCATTTGACAAATCTTTGGCTTTTCTTATTCAGCATCCCTTTAATTTAAAAATTATTTTGTAAGGAATCAATTCCTTTTGTGTTGGCCGAAAGCGATGCTATTTGGTTAAGGAATCCATTTGAAGAATTATTTCCAAATCTTAATTCATTTGATGATGTGGATTTAGTTTTACCTTTAAATTCTCAAAGTGGGGCTATTAAAGGGCAAAGATTTGCTTTTAATCCTATGTTTGCTTTTGCGACAAATGCTACTAGATTAGCTTTGCAAAGGATGAATAAATTATTAAATGGAGAGAATTCTTCGACTTCTTTGATGGATCAGGTGGAATTTTTAATTTCCATCATAGTCTAATAAACTGCCGGTGATTGGAAAATAAGTATAATTCAAGGGCATTAAATTAAGAAATAAGTTCTATGCGACCAAGCACTATAACCATTATAGGGCATCAACTTTTTGATTCTCAAGGGGCAACAAATTAGACTTCTTCCAACAAAGAAGAAATTTTGGCTGAGTTGCCGGAACTGCTTCCTTAGCTTCTGCCAATATAACGGTTCCGTAGTTCAAGTCCCTAGATGTTTCCAAAAGCTCCAAGGTTTTGGAAGCAGTTCAAGAAATATGGAAATAAATGAGTATATCTTTTAGATAGCCTTTAATGAATTATCATTTTATCAATAGGATGTCCTCAACGAATTATGTTCTAGTCAATATTCTGGACTTGTCTGTCGTGATTTTGATAGGTCCGATATAGCCGATGGTGCCTGGCTTAAATTAAGCGAAACAGAACGGCTTAGAGCTGCTAAAAAAGTTGGGCATTGGCCTTATATTGTAAATAATAATTTTTATGTTGGAGTGCATAATAAAATGGCTAGGTAATAAAAATTTAATTTTTAAATTTCCTTAATCTTATACCTCGCTATAAATTACTCCTTTGAGCTTTGTTTGGAAGCGCGTAAAATATACTTGTACACTCTTATTCCCGTACATGACTTGTTTTTCCACTGTACGATTATGCATTTTGGTATTTTCAAACACTTATGTCCATAAGAATTTATCCTATAATATCCTGCCTCCATAAAAAATAAATTTACATCACTGGGAATTCCCGAGAAAAATTTAATTACCGATATTAGTAATTCGGAATGGAGATCTATGTATATTAGATAGTGGGAATCGCTTATGCCCCCTCGTCCAATGGCTAACTAGATCAAAACCGTATCTTAAATCATTTAATTTAGGCAGGCTATAAACGGTCTTTGGTTTTTGACAGCGAAACAAAAATTGTGTAGTCTTTCAAAGGCTAGACGGGTTCTTAAAAAATACGAAAAAGTGTGATGATAATTAGTGAAAAATATATAAAATTTATATCGGGTAAAAATAATATTTTAATTTATTAATAATTGATAATTAATCATAATTAATATTTATTTTTTCTTTGACTTACCTATCAGGGCTGGATTTTCTTCCGCTTCCGTCTTCCGTCTTCCGCCGAATTCCGTCTTTTTTGACCCTTCCGCTTCCGTCTTTCGTCTTCCGTTTTTTTTATTTTCTTCCGTTTCTTCCGCTTTTTAAAATTCAAAATTCTCCAGCCCTGTTACCTATCTTTGTTTTTCCTTTTTTTGCTAATTTTTTGTCTCACTTGTTAATATTTATTTGATTTTGATAAAAAAAAATAATTTATTTACATAGATAAGTGTTCGCATATTTTTTTATTACATTCGAGAGTTATAATTAGACCAAGTAGTAGTTCTTGCCAAATTAAAATATTATTTTAAACAAAATTTGATCGGTGCTTTTAAATTTTCATTGTCTATAGGTTGTGTTAAGAATTATAAAACCATCAAGTTTTTTCTGTGTTTTTATGTTCTGTCTTCCCTGTTACTACGATTAAACATGACGGTAAATCCAGAGAATTTTTCTAAATAATTAGAAATTGACGGGATTCTCAGAATTATCTGCATAGGCTTTTCTATAACAAAAATATCAACATATCTTTTTGACCCCATTTTTTACTGTATTATCCATAATATGAATGTTTCTTTTTTTTAATTTTATCGTTTAATTCTTCAACATATTATTGAAATATCAAAAATTCTTAAATAAATTGTTGCTTATTATTTTATTTTTACACACAAACTTTGGCCCAAAATATGGCCAATTATTGATTGTTTGGAAATTTTATTTTGAAAAGAATGTATAGTATTACTGAAAAAAGATATATCTATTTAGGTTTAGGGATTGAGGCTTACTCATTCTCTTTATTTAAAATGTTGGACCTTTGATTCTTTTCAGACCCTTCGAGATCTATTTAGTAAAACCTCAATAACGTGTTTCTCGGCAGGGGTGTGCCGAAATTGATTTTAAAAACCGTGGGGGGGGGGGGGGCGAAACTGGCCATCCCTGCCTCTTAGTTGCCTCTCAAACGAACCATGGTTCAATTCTGGTATACCTGATACCTGTTATTATATACTAGGCATTCATAATTCACGAACTTGGATAATAATTTATATCTATTGTTTATCATAACCGTTTCCACTATTTGATTATTTATGGCCGTTATACTCTTAAAATTATTTTTCAGTTCCTCAATAAGAAAGTCTGTTCGCAACTGCTTCAAAAACTTTCTTCGCTTGCGGACACTTGGCAACCTGCTGTGCATTATTATTATTTTTGTTTTAAACCCCCATTTAATTCATCATAACAAATACAAAAACAATTTAAAAACAAAAAATTATTAACTTCTTTGCATATAAGCACGCAAACATTTTACACTCCTGTCTACCCCAACCCAGTCTACCGCAGGGCTCATAACTCTGTTCAAAAATGTTGAATCTAGACGATCTTGGTATTTTTAGACGCAGCTCTTCAAGCTGCGTCGAATGGTACCAAAATCGACGTCCTACGACATTTTCACGTTAAGTTATGCGTTGCGGCAGTCCTAGCAGCGGTAGACTGGCTTCTCTCCTATTTTACATAAATTCAATAATTTTTCCTCTCTCATTCCTTTTTCTTCTCAATTTTTCCACTTTCTCCTCTCGACAGACTAGAGAGAAACGAGAACCGTCAACTTCCGCCTAATACCCCCACAAACAAAAAAAAATTTTTTTTCATCATCAAAAGCATTGTTTTGTCTATGTTTGTTTTATTCATTTTCTCCCCTATATACAAGTCCATCTAAAAAAATAAAAAAAAAGAAAAATATATTCAATTCAATTCTACTCATAGCGCCGTAAAATAATTTTTCCTTTTTTCTATTGCTTTATAAAAAAACTTTTTTTTACATTTGCCAAAAACTTTGTGGCGCTTTTATACACGCAAAAGTTGAAAAGCCAAAAAGGAGAGTGAATAGAAAAAAAACTTTTTTTGCCTTCATTTGTCGAACTTTTTTTTATTAGTTTTTTGTTTGTTTATGACGAATTCTAAATTAGAAAAAAAAATTTTCTAACCAATAAAATTACAAATTGATTCCTAATTTATTTTATCTGTTTCTTGTATTTGTCCGCAATTAGGAAAAATTTTATGCGGACGCAAACCGTTGTCCGCAACGGAGTATTTGGGGGAGCGCACAACAGACTAGTTAATCCATGGTTCTTAGCTGATTTAAAAATCCGTTACCCAAATATACGTACATTTGCGATGGTTTTGCTTCTAGCCCTCAAAGAATTACCTTGTCGACCAAAAATAATACATACATAGTGTGTAACAGGGATCGCGCCGAAGAAAACCAAATTCCCGATTTTCGTGATTCGTGAATACCCGAAAATTTTGAATTCACGATTTTCGGGAATGGTGAATCGGTTCGGCGCGATCCCTTGTGGGTAGATTTCTAAATAAATACGAGAGTTTGTAAAGGTTAGTCTAATCCAGAGATTTCTGTATCAAACTAAATATGCAGCAGATTTTCAAGCATTTCGAGTCTTCTCCGGCATCCCATTCTTATTAAAAATAAATGCTTATATTCGGAGTAAAAATGGGGCCCCAGAACTTTAATTATCCCTCTTCCTTCTATTTTTTTTCACTTGATAATTCGAGGTAGCGGAAAAATAAATGATTATCCCTCCTCCATTATTTCCCTTAAGAGAGAATATATGAACATAAAAAATATATAATTTAAATAAATAATGAGTTTTGTTGTTTCCCAAAACTTTCCCACGTTTTTATGTCTTTTTCAATCCTCTTAAATCCTTTGGGAATGGACTTGGATATCAGGCATTTTATATATATAATCCTTTATGTATTTCTAGAATGTGTTGAAATGTTTAAAAGAAATTTATGAAGACCATTTTGTTAGGTTTATGTTGTGTTTGGAAGCTTGGCGATTAATGACATCCGTGAGAACAACTCGGATACCGTATATCTCGAATAATTACCCACCCTCAAATAAGTACGCCTTACCTATTAATTACAGTTTTTGGTTACTTGCGGCTTACCCAAAAAATATCCGAAATTTTCTGTTTGAATACCAGTTTCGAATATAATAGAGTATCAGTTAGGAGTAGGGTTGTTGGATAGTTGGAAATCCTTGGATATTCGGCGGACCCAAAATTTTGGATATCCGGATTCGACAACCTTAGTTAGGATATCTCGGTTTCTGTTTCTAATATTTAATTCCTAAGCTTATGGCCGACGCGGCGTAATCTAGCGAATAGCACTGTTTGCATTATCGGAAGGAATATAAACTGGCCCAGTTTAATATATACTACATCAAAAATCCTCGAGTTTAGGGTTTAAACACCACCCAACAAATATTTTAAAAACCGCCGGAAGTCACAAAAAATTTTCTATCCTTCCCAAGGGTGTACTTAAAAATAGAAAGTTTTCAAGTCTCGACGTAAACCTCAGTTTTTCCCTATAATTTTCTCCAATAAAGTATCTTCCCTCTTTTTTTTCTCGAAGTTTCCATCGATTTTGTATTGAGCAAAACACCGCCGGAAGCTATATAGTGAGAGAGTCCTCGCAGTAAGTGGCACGTAAAAAGAAGAAAAATTTTGTGTGTGTATATATTACTGCAAGGCTTGTAAGGCTTGCCTCTATTCCTTTCCAGAATGACGAATAAATTTAACTTTGTCTTTTAAATTTTAAATTTTAGCTGAACCTTTTTGACCATAAAATTTGATTAGCTAAAAAACTTTAATTTTGTCGTTTATTTTTTTTTACTATGATGCTAGTTTAGTACTGAGAAAAAATCTTATCGGGTTTCAAGCCGGGTTTAATATTTTCTTCGATCGGGTTTCAGATTGATTCGTGGTCAATAGTAAGGAAAACATGCAAATGCATGTTTTGTATGCGGATATGCTTTGAAGTGCGAAGCCCAAAAATGATCATTTTACGGTGGTCCGAGCATTTAGACCTGGTTTTTAATGTATATTTTGCTCCATATTTTGTCATTTTTTGTTAAATTTTGCCAAAAATTGGTCAAAATTTTGGAATTTTTTGGTCAAAAATGCTTCCCATGCGTTTATATGGCAAAGAACATAATTAAGTACAAACCGGGTTTGTCTTTTCAAAGAACTCCAATTTTTTAAAATTAAACTCGTCATCTTTTAATAATCTTCCCATTTATTTTAATATTTTCTCACGAAAATTCTAAGTAAATATAAACTTTTATTTTAAAACTTGATTTATATTTTTCCTCTTCATTAACACTTTTTTACTTAATATATATTAAATCAATAATTTATTTATTTAATCAAAAGTTTCCCAATTTTTTTTTTAAATTTTTCTATTTTTGTCCTAAATTGTGCTCAAAAATAAAAATATATTAATTAATTAATTAAAAGAATAATCTATTTTTAGATTAATTATATAAAAATATTACCGTATTTTCTCTAATTGAGCGGCCGGCCGCTCTATTTTTCAATCCCCTCTCAAAGGGCCGCTCTAATGGAGACGGCCGTTCAACTGGAGACGGCCGCTCAATTAGAGAAAATACGGTATGTATGTAAAAAAACTTTTTTTAATAAAAATGCCAAATAAATGTTTTTAGTAACATTTATTTTTTTAATTATTAGTTTTAGATATACAGAATTAATAATTACAAAATTAATGGGTACGGCCCAAGTAGGCGCGCGGCCAAGTAGGCGCAAAGTCATAACTTGCTTCAAAATTTCCGAATCTTATCCAATTTGGTATTAAACGATTCCTCTCATCGAGCTAAAGAGATTGGTACCAAAATTGCTAAGGTCCATAAAATTTTCAGGTAGTTATGGCTTTGCGCCTACTTGGGCGTGTCCCAAAATTAATTAATACAAATTAATTAATTATTTAATATTCCCTTTTTAAAAACAATCTTAAGAGGAGATTTTAATTAATACCTCTATTTCCTAAAATAAAAGAAATTTTGCTTTTAAGTGTTCTAATTAGAGAAAGGATAGAAGCGAGAATTCGAACAAAAATGTTGATAATCGAGATATTTTTTGAGATATGTATATCGTACGATACTTGGACGACCCCCGTCCAATCCGGTTTCAATTTCAATGGGGGACTGAATTTTTGGAAGTAAAAAGGGGAGATTGCCTTTATTATCTTTAGATTTCATTACCAAGGAAGAACATTTATCAGTTATCGACGGGTCCAAAAACGAAATTAAATTTAAAAAGTGTGCGAAATTCGAAGACTTCTGCTTTCGAAGTGCTAGGCGATTTCTTGTATCCTCCTTCATTTTTTAAAATTTTTATTTTGTTCTACCCTTCTCTAATATTCATTCCCAAAAATTTTGACTTTTGTATTAAGCTCATAATAAATTTAAAAAAATTTTTTCAAAAAAATTTTAGAAAAAAATATTTTTTCCTTCCCTTCTTTCAAAATTTATTTATTTATTAAAAGGATTTTACTCCTAAAACCTCTTCTTCTTCTTCCCTTTTTTTATTTTTTTCCACAATTTATTGACATTTTTTATATTTTATTTAAAGCCTCCCCATCTTTCTTCAATTTAATACTTTAACGAAATCGATGCTTTTATTTAACATTCCTACTTTACTTTAAATACTTTCTTATTTTTATGTGAAAAAAAATTTTTTTTGAAGAATTATTTACTCAAAAAAATTTTTTTTTGAAGAATTATTTACTCAAAAAAATTTTTTTTGGAAGAACAAAAACCTCTCCTTCTATCCATAATTTGTCTTTTAAAAATGCCTTTTTTTGAATTTTTTTTTTCTAGGCAAACTCCCAAGACACTCATTTTTAAATTGCAGGAATATTTATTTATTGGGGAATTTTTTGGGTAGAAAATAAAATTTTTTATTTTTTTTGTTTTAATTTGGTTGGGAAATTGATTTTATTTAAGCTCGATTTTAGAGCTGTCTGTTAGGAACCGAAGGTCTTTTTGGAATCTATTTCGGATATCCGGAAAAATATTTCTTAGGACCGTCACCCCTAATTGATTATCATCTATTAGTAAAAAAAATTTGGCTGGGATCGGAACCAAAACCAGAAAATCCCGGAACTTCCAGCCTACCGGAACCTAAATCGTAACTTCCGGCGAAGCTCTATCATCTATAGTTAACCTTCTTTAATTTACAACCCTGTGGCCCAAAAGGACAACAACAACACAAGTTTTTAAGACAAATTTTTCAAGGCGTTCGTCTTGTTTATTTTCCAATAAAATTAATTTTTCGTTGATTTTTGTACCGGAACAAGGAAAAATTATTATTAATTTTACAAGACACGTTGTATTTTTTTGCTTTTTTAATTAAAATTCTTGTAATTCAAAGTATAATCCCCCTCTCTTGTCATTAAACTTTTTATCAATTCTTTTTTTTTATATTTTTATTCAATGAATGGCTTTTTTAAAGAATTTTATATGCATGTGCATTTTTGTTTGTTTGACATTTTTTTGTTTTTCATTCTCCTTGTTTTTAGCTAAAGACCCAAACGATCAAAAAATCAACTAATCTACTCGTGTCCTGAACAAAGGGGAATGAGGACTTCTTTTTTCTGTTTTATCCTCTAAATAAGAGATCTCGTTAGTGTACTCGAACCTTTAGTCTGCCCAAATGATCAACACCCAAAGGATCGTCTTATATTGGAGTCTTGAACTAGGTGATTTTGAAGACTAGGACTAGGTGAACTTGAACTAGGTGATTAGTTTGGTGATGCGACTTTTGGTGCCCGTACACGTGCGGCCCAGACATCTACGGCCCCGACACTTTCGGCTCGCCCCTATTTTTACGAGCCGTCAAAATTTTACCCTTTAGATAAGAGCTTCTGTTAGTGTGCATGAACCAGTAACTTCGACTCTTTCGACTTGAAATTCGCCCCGTATTTTCTCTAATAGTCCCCTTCATTTCTTACTTTTTTATCTCCAAAGACCTCGATCTTTTGGGTTTAAAAACCTAGTGGGGTGAGAGAGGGCAAACATACCTAATATTTAAAAGAGACATATCAGCTTCCTCTCCGCTTCACTTATTATTGGCTTTTCCGACTTCCGGTTGCTGCTAATACCCCTCTTCGGCCTTTATATATATATACTCTAGGAGAGAAATATACTAGAAAATATATACCTCCCCATCTGGCAATGTGGCAAGGACGAGAAATGCTCCTTCCCTTCCCCTTTAATATCCCTCCATTAAATATCTAGTGTATATCTCTCTCTGACAGACCAGTAGGGGGTACATCTCTCTCAATATATTTTATTTTTTTCTGCTTTTTTTGCTAGAAAATGGCCAAATTCATCGATAAATTGCTTTTAAAATAATATGTACTCTCTCTAGCTTTTTTACTCCTTTTGTAAAAAATTTTGCTTTTATTTTTTGTTATCAGAAATATGAGGGCTTTTTCACTCAATATTTTTTTTGAAATTTATTTTCCCTCTCTCAGCATTGTTCTTTTAACCTCATTTTAACTTTACACATAATATTATGAGATGTGTCACTTTGAGGAAGCGATAAATGACAAAATTTTCTTAAATGACAAAATGTTATTTTGGCATTTTTACCAAATTGTGTAATTCTTGCGTTCGTACCCCCCCCCCTTTTTCCTTCCTCAAAATATTAAAAAATGGTCAGTCAGCCTTAGGTTATAGAACTCGTCGAGCTGTGTCGAATGACACCAAAATCAACCCGCGGTCTTAACTTTGGGCCGAGATACAGACACTCGAAAATTGAAAAATAAAAGGGTGGACCAAGCTCATTTTTTGGGCTAAAAATTCGATTAAACGAATATTAGCTCATTCGAAAGAGCTTGTCGAGCTAATTCGAATGACATCAAAATCAAGGTAATTGAAAAAGATTACAAAGTTATGACATAAAGCAATCCCATTGTGTGGGCGAGACGTTTTGCAAAACCCTGCGCTTTGCGCAGGGTTTTTGTCTGTATCTCGGCCCAAAGTTAAGACCGGGGGTTGATTTTGGTGTCGTTCGACACAGCTCGACGAGTTCTATAACCCCATAGGGACTGACCATTTTTTAATACTTTGAGGAAGGAAAAAAAGGGTGGGGGGGGGGGGTACGAACGCAAGAATTACCCCAAATTGACCAATTTAACCAAATCGACATATTAACATCTAAAAACGTTTGGTATTATGATTTTTGCCATTTTGTCATTTTTATAGGTTTGTGACATTTTGTCGCATTGGTAAATTGTCTTATTTTACCTTGCCTGGCATTTGTCGTTCCTTGTTTTTTGTCAAATAAAACTTAATTTTACTCATCATCTTCATTATTTTCTATCCTTTTAACAACTTTTTTATATTTGTTTTTTATTTTCTTTTTATACTCTCTCAATATTCTCTATTTATTCACCAAAATCCTTCAGGCATTATTTCAAATATAGGCCAAAAAATTTTTTTTGTTTTTTTCTTATTCCTCCTCCCTCACTTTCCCTCATCTAAAATATATTTTTTTTCCTCATTTTAATGTGCTTCTCTTGTGTGGATAACCCTCCTTTCTACTCTACATTATTTTCTTATTTCCCTTACTTCATCGATAGGTTTCTTCCCTTCCGCCGTGTGGCCAAATAATGTTTTGAGGTTATTAAGATGAGAGAACCTTTTTTGTGTTTCAACACTTTTTCTAGGAGTTTAGTTAAGGAAAAAATATTTTTTAATTAAAATAATACATCCAATACCTAACACAGTTTATAAAATTTAGTTGGATATAGAGTTGCGGATAATCCCCTGGATATCGGGATTCGACAGCTGGATTGAACTTTTCAGGATAGTTTGACTTTTTTCGACCGGATCCGTCAGCCCTAGCTTCCAACTACACAATGGCATAGATACTTAGTTGACCGCTAAATGGAAAAAGCAGATACCCTCTATTTAGGATACACCTCTTTATTAGGGTCGTCGGATCCGTGTCCGAAAAAAGGCACGATATCCGAAGATTTACATCTATCCGACAACTCTACTCCATATAAGAGACTTTTTGCCCCACGTGTGCATTTTTACAACAATTAGGGTCCTATGGGTTTAATTTTTCTAAACAAAATTTTCTGTTAATTTATTCCACCAATAAATCAATTTATTCAAAGCCTTGTTTATTTATCAAAAAAAAAATTTTTTCAATTTCCCCCTTAAATTACATTTTTTCTCTTATTTTTTGACTCATTGCATGATACATGTCAACATAAGAAAATTTTTATTAGAAAGAGAAAAATGTTTTTTATTTGGAAAGGAGTACAAATAAAATAAATAAAAATATTAGCTTTTTTATTTTAAAAATATTTCTTTATTTTTATTTTTATATGCATTTTTTAATAGAAAAAAAATTTTTTTGACATTTTTTTATTTAGAAAAATTTTTAAATACGTAAATTTTATTTTTTTTTGTCAAATCTGAGTTATTTAAATTTGTTTGTTTTTATTTTTTTATTTAAAAATGTTCGTGTGTTTGATATTCTTTGTGTGTTTATTTTGTTATTTTTTTGTGTTTTGAAATTTAATTAATTACTAATTACGTGTTGTTAATTAATTAATTATTTATTAATTACGTTTTATATATAATCATTTTTGTATTATTTTTTCTTTTATGGGACAGACATATCGGGATTGGGGTGAAAAAATAATTTCTTGCGTATTTACGTTTGCTCTAAAACATTAAAACACTATTCCTCGCTACTATCCAAGAGGCCGTAGGTCCCGAAATCAGTAGAGTGACTGTTCGTACATTGAAATATCCCGATATGTCCGCGTGACATGTCGTTGCTCCCACAAAAATTATTCCCAAAACCCTACCGACACTTGACAATCCTCAACTCCAATTCCGATACCGGATCCGGGGATTTCCCAGGATCCGTCATCCGGGTACACTGGTTGGATATTTTTTTTTACAAAAATTATCCGAAAATGAGTGACAGCAACACAAAGGGTGACAGCAACCAACCATTTGCCAAACAACCTTGAAGACCCCGTTTCCCGACCAAAATAATTTCGGAATTATGCATCCCAAAATGCCATTTTAAGCGAATTATTTCAAAAATTCGGCAAATTTCCTCCAAAATTAAAAAAAAATTAAAATTTTCCTCCTAACCAAATTTGGATGGATGTACTCGGGAAGATCTGACAAACAAAAATATTTTTAATTATTTTATGAAACCTCCAAAATCGTTTAAAGTTACCCCCACTTCTCTACATACATTTTTAATATAAAATCAGAAAAAAAAAATTAGACAACTATTTCATCAAAAATAATAATTAAATTTTTTCCCTCCTTCACTATACAATTTTTTAAATTTTTTTTGTTGTTTTTTATAATAAAAATAATTTTTATTTACAAAATTTAAATATATAATTATTTTAAAAAAATTATTTTTTAGCTAATTACCCTATTCTTTCTCTCTTTTAATAAATTTATTTTATTTTGCTACAGACATTTTTGTCTAAAAAATTATTTAAAAATTCATAAAAATATTCAAAATAACAACAAAAAATCAATCTTTATTTGTCTTAAAAGATCAGAAAAAATTCCAGAATTAAACAAATTTCTGAGGGGCCGGAAGCCCCAATATTAGTTATAAATTAATTATTGTATAGCTAAAAATTGTTTTTATAATTATAATTGGAAAGTAGAAGAATTTAAATAGAAAAAGAAACAACAATTGCTGAAAATTGTGGTGATTTTTAAAATTTTTTTTGGGTAAATTATAAGGACCTGGAATATTAATATTTTGGTATTATTGTCGTTATTCGTCCTCTCAACCAGAGGTGGATCGGAATTCCGATTTCCGAGTTCCGATTTCCGATTTCCGACGTTTTTTTCCTTCCGATTTCCGACTTCCGATTTCCGAAAAAGAATTCTGATTTCCGAGTTCCGACTTTTAAGCCAGTTCCGATTTCCGGCTCTTCCGATTTCCGACACTTCTGACTGTTCCGATCCATCTCTGCTCTCAACTTCCCCATGCCCAGCTTAGGTCTAAAATTGTATTTAGGTAAAACTATAGAAATGATAGCTCGTCGACATGCCTTGTTAAGCTGAAAAAATGAGCTACAATTTCTTGCTATCCCATTATATATAATAGAAAAACAGACCAAGGGTATACATACATATGTGGGAAACAATATCGCAGATTCCACATCCAATGATTTTACGAAAATTAAAATTACAACATAAAATGGATAGTCCTTAGAATTTTTACGGATTTTCATCCTATTTCTGAATTCTTCACTTAGTTACTAGGGCTGCACGCAATTGCGGACGGTAGATTGTGTAAATTGCGTTGTTTTTTGACTTGCGGATTTCGGCTGCGGAAAATTTTTTTTCATTTGTGTGCAGCCCTGTTAGGGACCCTTCTCTCATCCCCTCACCTCAGCCTTCAACCAGATTCCTCACGGTTTCTCTTTAAATTTGTTGCCAAACTTGTTGGTATATAACTATCTCTATTTAAAACATATAATTTTCAGAAGCCCAGAATCACAACAACAATTTAGATCGAAAATCATCACATTTTACAGAAACAACAGTTAATATTGTCCGTGTCTGTTTACGTCGTGTAAGAGTAATTCGTTGTCGTTTACCTCTCGAAACGATAAAACAAAACAACAAAAAAAGTTTTCAAAACGACGCCTTCAATCCTGAAGTCGGAGAGATTAACAGCGTGTTTCAAAACAATGGGCTGCACAATGAGTCAAGAGGAGAGGGCGGCCTTGGAGAGATCAAAAATGATAGAGAAGAATCTGAAGGAGGAATTTGTTCACGTAATCTTTTTATTTTTTATAAATACTTGAAAAAAATTTCTAGAAATTTTTATAGATCCAAAAAAATATCTCTGGAGTTTTTAAACAATTAAATATTTTCAAAAAAATTAATTTCCCGTGCCGGGAATCGAACCCGGGCCGCGTGGGTGAAAACCACGAATCCTAACCACTAGACCACACGGGAACACACTAGGTTTTCTTTAAAAACTCTTTTCTTTCAATAATGCTAGCAGTAAATAGAAAGATGATTGCAATTAATTTAATCGTAATTAATTTCTCTCTTTGGATTTTAAAATGGAAGGGAAATGAAAAAAAATTTTCCCAGAAATTTAATTCAAATTGCAAAACTCCCTTATTGGATTCTTAATATTTACAATTTATTTATTCATTTTTATATCCATTTCAGGCCTCCAGGGACATCAAATTACTTCTGCTCGGTGCTGGAGAATCTGGAAAATCGACAATTGTGAAACAGATGAAGTTAAAAATTTTTTAATTTTTAAAAACAAAAAAAAATTTTCAAGAATTATCCACGAGTCAGGCTTTACAGCAGAGGACTACAAACAGTATAAACCGGTAGTTTATAGCAACACAATCCAATCATTAGTAGCTATTTTACGAGCTATGGGCAATTTGACTATTCCTTTTGGATTGCCTGAAAGAGAGGTAAAATGGATATATTTTTTTATCAATTTACCTCGATAACTAAAAAAAATCATTAAACTTAGAAACCTCGACTTATAATTTTTTGCTTGTCCTTTATTAACTTGCTGGAAACCTTAAAGTGCCTTTATTTAAAAAATATTTTTTCTTGTTGATTAAGTTTATAGATATTCACTCTAAAATTACCTAAGGCACCTCAAAATTACTCCACAAATTATCAAAAGCTAGTTATCAAAACCATTTTATCCCTAGTTTTATTTAATGAGTGCTTGGATTTCGATCTGAATTTTGAAAATATTTAATTAAATGGAAGGGATGGTTTTTTAAGCGATGAATAACCTCTAAAATAATAAAAATAATTTAAACATTTTCAGTTAGACTCCAAATTAGTAATGGACGTAGTTTCCCGTATGGAAGACACAGAACCTTTTAGTGAAGAATTACATGCAGCAATGAAGCGATTGTGGACTGATTCTGGTGTTGAGGAATGCTTTTCACGTTCTAATGAATACCAATTGAATGACTCTGCTAAATAGTTGGGACAGCTTTAAAATTTTTAAAATTATTTTCCCTCCATTTTCTCAGCTTTCTCGACGATTTGGAACGTTTAGGACAGCCCAATTACGAACCTACAGAGCAAGATATACTTAGAACTAGGGTTAAAACTACTGGAATTGTTGAGGTGATATAATTTTTGAATCTTGAAAATTTTAGAAAATTAAAAAAAAAATTTTCAAAATTTAGGTCTTTTTCACCTTTAAATGTCTAAATTTCAAATTATTTGACGTTGGAGGACAACGTTCTGAACGGAAAAAATGGATTCATTGTTTTGAGGTTCCTAGAGAATGTACTTGATATATAAAAATTATTTTTAATATTTTTAGGATGTTACAGCAATTATTTTTTGTGTCGCAATGTCAGAGTATGACCAAGTATTGCATGAGGACGAAACAACGGTAAATTGCTTAGAAAGCATTTATTTTATTTAGTGATATTGTTTATTTAAGAAAACCTAGTGTGTTCCCGTGTGGTCTAGTGGTTAGGATTCGTGGTTTTCACCCACGCGGCCCGGGTTCGATTCCCGGCACGGGAAATTAATTTTTTTGAAAATATTTAATTCTTTAAAAGATTGAAAATTATTTTTTTAATAGGTCTAAGAATTTTTAGAAAATTTTTAAAATTTATTTAAATTCATTTAGAACCGAATGCACGAGTCTCTTAAATTATTTGATTCAATTTGCAACAATAAGTGGTTTACTGATACGTGGGTTTTTGATTAAAAAAATAATTTTTTGAATTTTAAATTTTTCTTAAAATTAAAAAATTCTTTTTCAAGGTCCATAATTCTATTTCTCAATAAAAAAGATTTATTTGAAGAAAAAATTAAAAAGTCTCAACTTACTGTTTGCTTCCCAGAATATAACGGTAAAAATTAAATTTTAATTTTACTTAATATTAAATAATTTTTTATTGAAAAATTTTTTTGTTTTTTAATTTTTATAATTCGTTTTAAATGCACAAAAATTTTAAAAATTTTCAAAAAATCAAAAAAATTTTTTTTCAAAAAGGCCGTCCCGACTACCACGAAGCTTCCGCATACATCCAAGCCCAATTCGAAGCCAAAAATCGTTCTACAAAAAAAGAAATTTATTGTCACATGACTTGTGCTACAGATACCACAAACATTCAATTTGTATTTGATGCCGTAACAGATGTTATAATCGCCAATAATTTGCGAGGATGCGGCCTATATTAAATTAAAAATAATTAATTATTTGTTTTTTGATCTTTAAAAAATTTTGTTTTCTTAAAATAGTACTTACTTATATTTTAAATTTTAGAGAGGGTTATTACAAACAAGAATTTGAAAAAAAATAGATATAATTTTTGGAATTTTGTTGTATTTAAAATTAAAAAAAAAAGTTTTTTCTTAAGTGTGGTAAATGTCCAGCTTGTCCTCCAAATGTCTGCAAATGTGTTTCTGCAAAAACACGTATTTTTGCAGAAAGTCATCTGCGGACATGTGAGGACAATGAGCTGGACATTTATCCTTAGGTGGTAACCCTTGTTAGTTAATAATTTACACATATTGACTCTATTCAATGTTTATTTAAAAAGGAAAACAATTGCTTTGAAAAAATGTTTTGGGACTAAAATTCTTTTGCGGATAAAATTTGTGAATCTGAATTTCCCTGTAGAGCAATTGTTTTAATTCTGCCTCTTTTCATATTCTCTATATTGATAAATTTAATAGAAGGGCAAAGATATCTCGATCTTTCTGGTAGAGTAGTTGATTAAATCGAGTTTGGAATAGTAGATCATTCGTTTTGTGACTAAATAAAAGTTTAGTGGTTGGGAATTTTAATGAAATCAGTGTTTTAAAGAGAAAATTTGACAATTTGTTCAAAATTGTCAAATCCGGCACGCCCTGGTTTGGTTCGATGCGGCTCAATTTTGAACGAAGTTATAGCTTCGTGGGCTCGCTGTATATCGGAGTGTGCCCGTTTCTAAAAAATTAAAATTATGAATCTCCAAAGAATTAAAAAATTTTTTTTAACCTTTCAAAAACCGACTGACCCAGGTTTTTACGACAAAAATCCCAAAAATTTCCCTTCTATTAAATTAATTTTTTGATATACAAATTGACTTTTTTATGCTTTATATGCTTGTACACTTAAATTTACATTTTTTAAAATCAAAAAAAATTTTTTTCTAAAAAAATATTTTTTTAAATTCACAATTTTCTTCCTATTTTCCAAAAACATTTTTTTAACTTCCTATTTTTTTGCTAATTAAAATTTATTTTTTTTTTGCTGCTTTCCTCAAAAAAGAATTTTTTGTTGTTTCCCAATTGTATTATTTTTTTTTTAATTTAAAGTTCAGAATTTTTAATTTAAGAAAACCCCCTTTTTATAAAATTATTTTCTAGCAAGTTTAAACAAGGAGTTGATTTCATAATGAATTTCAAGTAGATACTCATCCGCATTAAAACCTTGTTCTGAAAGATTATCAGAGATATAATCATTTATTAATAAATTGAAATAGAACTGCCATATTGTTATGACCCAGCTTACGAATAGATCAGAACAAAACGTTTATCGCACAAAGAAATACAGAGCAGGTGAAGGTAGGCAGAAGAACTAAAACTGGGAGAGAGAACTAACTATTGGCTGGGCTTTTATACTAATCACTCTAAGGGCTGACGCCCATGCACAACACATATCCTTCAGTGATGGGGTTAACTTTTTTGACCCTAAATCTGACACGACTTTTTTTTCTCAATCTGTTCATTTCTGGTATCCATTAGAGCAGCCCTTTGTGAGGAGAATTATAGAGCGGCGGACATTCAATTAGAGAAAATACGGGGAATTTATTTGAATATACAATGTTTGAAAAAGCACCTCCAAGTCACTAAATTCCCCAGATCTCTAAATTTATGTTCGAGAATTCGAAAGATATTTCGGGAATCCGAAAATAATTTAGATATTTAAGAATAAAAATTTGAAAAAAAAATATAAAAATTCCTCTCTTCTCATTACCCAAAAAAAAATTTTTTTGGGTGGGGGAAATTGAAATAAAAAAAATAAAAAACGAAAAACCTTGAAAATATTTATTTTAATCATTTATTAATAAAAATATATGAAGAATTATTTAAACAAACAAAAGTCCATTTTTAAATAAAATTTTCAATTAAGAAATTTAATTGACTTTTTGAAAATTTTAGAAAAAAAATTTAAAAAAAATAAAAGCATGGCCCGTTAAAAATTTAAATTTTTTGACGCGTGATGAAGTGCGGCGCAAACCGGATATTTAATGGTTTTGCACATTAAGAGGGCATAGAAACAATAATAACATATTAAAACATATTTAAAAGTTGGGCATCTTAAATATTTAAATTTAATTCAAAAAAAAATTTTTTCGAATTTTTCTAAATTTTTCTCAGGTTTTATAAAAAAAATTTAAAATGCCCAAAATTCTCTTTAAATAAAATTAATTTTTATAATTTTCAATTAGAGTATTTTTAATAATTATTTATTTATTTACATTAAGAGAGGAAAGGAAAATATTCAAAAATTAATTTTTTTCTCTGATTCTCATTACCCAAAAAATTTTTTTGAGTGGGGAAATTAATTTTGAAAAAATTATTCTAGGGGAAGGAAATAAAAAATAATTTTTTTTAAATAATTTAAAAATCCCTTCAATAAACAAAATAATTTATTTCTCATATTTTAAAACAATCCTATCTCTGTTGTTTGCTAATTTGCAAATCACTTATGAGACTACTAGCTTCTTCATCCAAATCCTCATCGTCAATAGAAGGTAAATTTTGTGGTGGTAATTGTTGTTGTTGTTGTTGACAAACCTTAAAAACATTTATTTTAATGTTTTTAAATAAAATGTTTGGGAATGTTTTTTCAAATGTTTTGAGAAATAATAAAAATTATTTTAACCATTGTTTGTTGTTGAGGCAACATTTGTTGTTGTTGATGTTGTAATGGCAAGGTTTGTTGATGTTTTAATTGTTGGTAATTCGAACATTGTTGTTGTTGGTAATTAAAAGATGTTTGTTCAAACATCCCTCTTCCTTCCAAATGTTGTTGTTGATGTTTTTGTTGAGAGTAGTGTTGTTGGCTTGGATAATTGTTGTAATTGACTCCAACAACATTTTGTTGTCTAGAAACATTGTTTTTAAGAACATTGTTTTTAGGAAAACTGTGTTGGGATGGTTGTGCTTGTGGATGTTGTCCTCCCATTTGTTGATTATAATGTTGATAATTTTGACCAAACATTAAATGATGCTGTTGTTGGTAAACATCATAATGTTGTTGTGTGTTTGCAATAACAGAAGAAGGGTGTGTTTGTTGATATTGTTGATGTTGGTGATATTCTTGTTGTCTTTGTTGTTGCTTTTGATGTTGTTGAGGAGTATAATTAACAGAAGGAACAACAACATTGTTTGTTTGCAAAGGCGATGTTTCTGGTGACAAAAGAGAAGGAAGCATTTGATTATTATGATATAAATGTTGTCTGTTTTGTTGCTTGTTTTGTTGCTGTTTTTGTTGAAAGTTTTGTAGTTGCTGTTGTTGTGAATGGGAATGTTGGGGATAGCCAGAAAACGATGTTTCTGCTGTAGGCATAAAAGAGACAGTTGAGTCTGACTGAGTTGGTTGATTTTGATAATAGAATTTTGGGTGATAACCTAGAAATATTGTTTAATATTTTTATTTAAAATGTCTTCTCAATGCTAAGAGTTGTTGACCAATGTTTTTAACACCACCCCCATGTTTTTGGTCCTACACCATAGATAATGTTAAAAACGAACCATAATGACGATATTGGTGAGCAGGTGTATTTTCAACAGTATAATTAGCAGCAACAGGCATAATAGAATTATCTAGAGCAAACACTTCATTTTGTTGTTGTTCTTGTTGTTCAGTTGTCCATTTTGATTTAACTCTATTCTCAACAGGAATAACATGTTGAACATTTGTTGCTATTGTTGTCCCACAAGAATGTTCATTTGAATGTTGGGGAGAATAGAATGTTTGTTGTTGTTGTTGCAAATGTTTAGAAACATCTGGACTAGGTATAGAATTGTATGTTGTTAAACCATCGTTTGTTGTGTTTGTATTATAAAAATAGGAAGGATGTTTTTGTCGTTGTTGTGAAAAGGCAGCAACAGAAGGGTTAAAAGGAACATTTCTTGTTGTTGACTGCCCTGTGTCTGTAGGCCAAACATTTTGTTGTTTTGTTTGTTGTTGTCTAAAAGCCTGTTGTTGCATTAAAACTTCGTTTTGTGGAGTATTTGAAATGCTAAAACGTTGCATTTGGGTAATAGGGGAATTGGAGTCTGTAATTGATTCAAGCCATTGGCTATTGTCTTCATATTGACGACGCAAACCGGGGGCAACTGTAGCTGTGGCTCTTTTCTGTGGAGCTGGTTGTGGATTGTTGGATGTATTACTATTTGGATGAAGCCCGGTTGAATCCTAAAGTTGTTTTGAATTTTCATGAAAAAATGATAATGTTTGGGTAAAAGAGACAGATCACAAGTGTTTTAAGTAGAATCCTTATAAATGAAAGAATAATCCAAGAAAATAAAGTCGGGGGTAAGCATGAGCTAGGGCGGGGGTTTTAAAAGATAATGTAAAACCAGTAGCCCAGTCGGTAGAGGTCTATTGAGATGAATACTTGACGGGCAATGCACTTTTATCATTTTCCACGGTTATGGACTTGAGATGAATTAAAGAAACGTTAAACTCAGAAAGCTAGATAATCCAAAGTTATCGAGATAAATACAAAATTATTTACCTGCCAGTTAAACCCTTGTTGTGGTGAATATTGTAGCATTGGGGCTACAGACGCAAGGGATTTATTCGAAGCTTTAGACTGGTTAATTATTCCACCCTCAGAATTTCCACTTGGAGAACCATTGTTAGATAGAAATCGTTGTTTCTGTTCTAAAGAAGGTTGCCTTTGAAGCTGTGAAGTATTTGAAGGATTTTGGATGGAGGAAGAAGGCGACTGATTTTTGCTTTGATTTTCTACAGAATTCCCAACATTTTGTTGTTGTGAATTGTTTGTTGCTGGGGAATTATTTAAAGAATTCCCCCCTCCTCCATTATTTTTTTGTTGTCTTTCCACACTTTCATTTGAACAGGGAATTATTTCTTCAATTAAATCAACACAATTTTCATCATCTTCTTGGTGATGTTCTCTAAGTGTTGGTAATTTTGTAATGTTTTGATGTTGTTGTTGATGTTCTCCTGTTGATTCGGGTGGGGGTGTTGTATAACAAACCTTTAGATTAAAAAAGGGGAGATTAAATTTTTTTATTTCGGGAAAAGTGATTTAATGTTAATTCTCTAAAAAATTCTAAAAATAGGTCCCTGTGTTTAACGGATCCAGCTAATCCAAAATAGGTCCAAATATTCGGGAATTTCCCGGGATTCAACTATTTATCAGAAGCTCAATTAAAATATGTAGGATCTTCCAAAGGACGGAACTTTTAAAAAAACATTAAAAACAATAAAACTATAAGATATTAAATAAAAAATGAGGTTCAGAAATGATCATTTAATATAAAAATGCTCACATCAACTTCACGATCCTCATCACTACTACTAGCACCATAAGGCATTCTGAAATTTAATTACCTATTTTTTTTTGAAAATTAATTTTTTTGGCAAATAAAAATCTGATCCTAGAAATTATTTTTCTAAAAAAATCTACTAACGCGTAAGGAGTTCCATCTGGCCTTATTCCAATTAGCCCATAATCTTTTGCTTTTTTCCTTTCTTTGTTTGCTTTGGCAAAAGTCCAAACAGTTTCCCCATGTTCATGAAAAACGTGTTTTCTGAGCGAAGAGGGATCTGTATAGCGTTTTGAACATTGAAATACTGGACATCCATAATCTTTTTCGTCTTTGTGTGTTCGGTTTTGATGCTTGGCTTTGTCTGAAGCATTTGTAAAGGTCTAGAAAAATTGAAGCTTTAATGATTGAGATAAATCGAAAAGTTAAAAATTTTTTGATAGTTATTCTGTTAATCAAGAGGGATATTGGCTATTCTTTTATTTTTCATATTTTATACAGCCCTGATATATCACTAATAATGAGAGTTGCATGTATAGAGGATAAGCTCCAATTCAATTTATTAGGAAAAGGCCAAACCCAACCCTTCCGGTTTCCTAAGAAAAGAAAGACAAGAGACAAATACCCATCCCAGTAACACTCCCAACATTTTCTCTCAGGAGCAATATTTAGTAGTATCCTTCTTCTATACTCATTCTGAATAGAATATTAATTCTAATTACTTTATTGCAATGAGCACACTGATAAGGTCTATCTCCTGTATGAGAACGTTGATGTGTTTTAAGATTTTCCAGTCGACTATATCTTTTAACACAACGAACACCATCTGGATCAACATGCTAGAAAAAAAACAATTTAAAGGAAAATTTGAAAAGCTTGTAGTACCTCGCAAGTGTAAGGCTTTTCTCCGCTGTGTTTTCTAACATGTTGTGCCAACATATATTGAGCATTGAAAGGCTGTTCTCTTTTACAACTTGACCATCGACAAAAGAAATGTGGAGCCTTGAAAATTTTATAAAGTCAAGAAGTTGGCTAATCGTCCTAATTTATATCCTTGGAAGCTTCTTCAAGACTCTTAGACTTAGGTCATGCCCTCAAAATTTTTCTTGGGGTGTTTAGGGCTTGGTCTGTCTTGGTTTACAATCTATCTCAAATCCCGGAAAATTTTTGAGCTTGGACAGCTCTAAAGCCTAAAACCTCTAGTTCTCTCTAGTGACATTATAATGGGAGCTGATATATCCAAATCTCCAGTTAGGTATTAACAAATTCCCTCTATCCCACTTATCTACTATGTACCTGTTCCATTCTCACGTGTACATTATTTACATGCTCCACAAAAGTATCTTCATTATTGAAAACTTCTTTACACTTATCCCATTCACAAGAAATATTTGTACGCCTACGAAATTCTCCATCTGTAGGGGAGGCTATAGTGCCAGCTGGGGAAGATGAAGAGCCATAACCCGACCCACTGGGAGAGACACTTTGGGTCATTGAGGGCATATTATTGTTTTCGTAATGGTTGTTTATATTGTTGGCATTGTGCTCATTTAAGGAGGGTTTCTGGTGTTTTTGTTGTTGTACCACAGAGTTATATGGTAATATAGCATAATGGCCGGAATGATCAAGATTGTCTGGAAAAATAAATGAGTAAGTCTAAATGTCTAAAAATATTTTCCTTACTCTTTTGCTGATTATTTATGTTATTTTTAAAGGATGTTGATTCGATGTTGATTAGATGATCACCATCAACACTAAATAAATAATGTAAAAAGAGTAAAGGGAGTACAACAATCAGATCTCTCGAGATCATATTATTTTTTGGAATTTTATAAAATATTTCGTCCAATGTTCGAAATTTATTTCCAGTACTGGGTTGGCTCCATGAGTCACGAAAAAAGGCTCAGGGCGGAATTAAGATTTTAAGATGCCAGGAATCGCAGCTCCGAAAGAGCTCCTTTAAATAATGTTCTTCCGTTCAAAAGACGTTTCTCAGGTACAGGCACTATTATTGTTTTTGACTCCCTGTATTATAGTGCGAGTTTAAGCATGCTAGGATACTTCAAAACCCTATATCTATTACTCGATTTAGATTCTATAACGAAAAATTCACCTCATTCTACGTTGCTTTTTTGGAATACGACCCCCAGTATTTGTCCCATTACCACTAGCCAAATCTTTTTCAGTTCCGCCATTCCGTCTTTGCTGTTTTTGTCTAATTTTTGGGACTTGTTGCAAATTAAAATTGTTATTGTTTAAGTTATCCATTGTTTGGTTTTGTGTAGGATAGTTTAAATTGTAGCCTTGTTGGGCTGAAAACATTTAGAAATTAAAGAATTCATTTAGGTTATAGATACAGCTAGTTGAGTTTGTAGCACTACTGCTGTGGCTGTGCATTGAAGAACGCCGTTTGGTGGTTGATTTTTGGTTTGTTGCCGAGGAATCAACAATATCTGCTTAAAATAAAATTTTTATTCTTAGTCGTAGGAAGATATTAGTCAGGAATAAAGTTGCAGTTTCCATGAAGAGCCTCGGAAACTTTCTTTGGCTAGCTTATCGCTGAGATAACATCAACTCGAGTAATAGCAAACAAACAGAGTTTTTCTAGAATTAATCGACACCTCTTTTAGCTGTTCCTGTTCCAGTCTGCTCAAATCTAAAATTCACGGGAGATTGAGGAACAGCAGTATGTAGAGGAAATTGTGTAGTTGAAGGATTAGAATTACAAGCAACAGGTCTAAAAGCAGTATTATTATTACAACATCCATTAGTATTTTGTTGTTGTTGTTGCGCTGCTAATTGCTGCAACAACAAATTTAAATTTAATCCGTTTAAATGATTATTGTTTTGATGTTGGAATGTTTGTGGAAGTCGTTGTTGTTGTAAAGAACTTGAAGAGGGAGATAGAATAGTTTTTAATGTTCATGTTTTAAAGTTTAGAGGCTTTTAACGAACATGTTTTAAAGTTTGTTTGTTTTAAAGTTTGTTCGTTGAAAAGTTTAGAACGTTTTTAACAATAAAGTTGTGATGTTTATTATAAACTTAAAACTTGTTTCTTAAACTTTGAACTTAAAACATGTTTCTGAACTCAAAACTTGTTTTTTAAACATTATGTATATCTAAACATCATACTTAAGTTAAGACTTTCCGTTCAAACAAGCAAGTTTTAGTTCAAATTTTAAAGTTATTAACGTACAAATTTAAAGCTTAGATATAATGTTAAGAGAACATGTTTTGGGTTTAGAATGTTTTTAACACGTTTTGATGTTTTTACGTTTATTCTAAACTTAGCATGTTTGGAAAACTTGTTTTGGGGCCTTCAAACATGTTTTAAACATTGAGCTTAATCTTAAAACTTGTGTCAGACAATCAAGTTTATTTGTTCAATTTTAAAGTTTTGTTCGGACAAGTTTTTTCAATGTTTTAGATTTAGAATGTTTTAAAAAAGACTAACGCAAAATTCCTTTGTTGTTGTTGATTAAATAAAGTAGCATAACTTAACCAATTAAATAAATGTTGCTGTTGTTGCTGAAGAACTCCAGGGGTTGTTTGAAATGTTGTTTGTGTTTGTAAAGGTGTGTGTTGTTGTGATACTGGTCTACTAAAAGAGGAAGGTCCTTCAATTGTTGGAATACTTGGAGGGGAAAATTTAGTTGTTGAGGGGCTTTGTCTTTGTTGTTGTTGTGATTGTTTAGGTGTAATTGAGGAATGACTACTTGGGGGCTGACTGTTATTTAATGACATATTATTACTGTTTGTTAAGAGTGGAGATGAACAAATACCTTTAAATAAAAAAGGGAGATAAGTTGGACCTCACTTTGTGATAAACCCTTTAGGGCTGAAAAGTCTCTTATAACGAGAGTGTATATTAAATAGGGAGAGAGAGGGAGTAAGGGGAGACGTTGCTTAAATTGCTCTCCCAGTTGCCAGTTAGATTTAAAAAAACGTATCCTCACCGCGGTGTCTTGTATTGGGTGTTTTTAAAGTGAGATTCTAATATAATTTTAATTATTTTTAGGAGTCTACTGCCCAAACATTTTTTAATAATTTTCTAAAAAATTTTTTTTCTGTTATTTTGCAAAAAAAATTCTTAAACATTCATCACTACACCTTGAAAATTTTGTTCATTTCCATTATTATTGTTCCCTCTCAAAGCCATATAAAGTTGTAAAATTGCTGCCTGGCTAGCTGGAGGACTTGCAAACATTGTAGAAAGTAATTGGTGTTGTTCAGGTGAAAGAGGGGGCAATCCTGTATTTGGAGCTATATTTGTAGTTATTGCCCCAATGTTGTTTGTTGGGGTGTTTGGATGTATTATTGTTAAATTAGTATTGTTGTTATTAAATGCTCCCCCACAACCACCTATATTAACTAATTCGGCTCCTTCTGTACGCGCTCTAATTGTTGATAAATCGGGATCGAATGCTGCTGTTCTTTCGTTGGCTAGAAGAAATTTTTTTGAATTTTTGAATGATTATTTTTCGTTAATCAAGAATTAGATAACACGTTAACAATTTAATATACACCTTAAAATGAGGTACATATTTTAAATTAGAGACCGGTAAAATCGCGTTTGCGGGATCCCGCATGCGGGATTTTTTTTTTAAATCTTTGCGGGACGGGATCCCGCGGGATAATCCCGCAAAAATCCCGCATCCCGCAAAATCCCGCAAATTTAAAAAAGTGCGGGATTGCGGGACGGGATCCCGCAAAATCCCGCGCGGGATCCCGTCCCGCACCGGTCTCTATTTTAAATTGATAATATTTCCAGCTTCAAATTGATATCCAAATTGTAAGAGTTGTATCTTATATGGAGAGGTTCTATTATCGGGCGTCTCTTATATAGATGTTCGATTGTATAGGGGAATTATTAGAGCTATCTAAAACTCATGGTCTAGAGAGTTAGAATTTGGGTATTTTCCTTTGAAGAAAATCGTCTTGTACTGAACCGACAAGGATCTAATGATTTAATTTAAACTCGAGTTACGGTCAAAAACCCTCTCATTGCTTATATTACTGTACTTTATATTTTTTAACAAATTTTGGCTGAAAAAAGTTTATTAAACAATCCAACCCGAAAAAGAAGAAGAGCCTTCTGATGAACTATTAGTTGTTTTGGTTCCAATACTAGCATCTGTTGTACTCGACATACCAGAAATTAAAGAAGGCGGTGTTCTTACCTTTAAAGAAAAGGGACTTTCTAACCTTATAGTTAGATACCTCCTTTTAACTTTAAAAATCGTAGATTATAATGAGTTAATCTTAAATAGAGGAGAGAGAGAAAAAGAGAGCCCCCCCCCCAATGACTAACAGGGATGCGTTTTTCGACCTGAAATCCAAAACCGATCGGAAAAATTTTTGAAACCCCGTTCTGAAATCAGCCCAGACTTTTGTTTATTCAATCCGAGACATTCCTAGTGGCCAATCAAAAAAAAAGTATTTTGAACTAAGTAATTAATTTTAAGAATGAAAAAATTGCCGTTTAAAAATGTGTTCTTTAAATTTATCAAAATTATTATCACATTTTTATTAAATCTTTTTAACTTTATTTATTTACCATTTTTTCATTATTCATTCTCGAGTTGTTATTTTTATTACTTTTTAAATTGTTGTATTTGCCAATATTTTTATGATTACCGTCTCCTTCATTACCGCACCCACCGATAGAGGCATTATTATTATCGCTACTTATACTTCCATTTTGTGTCATTAAACGTACTAATTGGGCTGCCTTTGCTGTAGTTGCTGTATTTGTAGATGTGATGGCGGAAGGTGAGGAGCAGGCGGAGAAGGAAGAGGAAGAGGAAGTGGTTGATTCCTATTTTTGGGTTAGGAAAAATTTTTTTCATAAATTTTTTGTGGTTATTTTAGTAGTTCTCAGATAGCGTTTAATGAAGATGGGCTATTAATAAACAGGAGATTGGCTAATAATAGACAAATGAGTTGTAAAAAGGAATTAATCAGTAGAGTTGTCGATCCGGATATCAGGATCCGAAAAAAGGCCGGATATCCGGAAATTTTCGTTTCGGATATAGGATCCAGATATCCGGGGATTTCCAACCCTATTAGTCAGAAAAAGAACACCCCACAATAGAGATATTAGAAAATGTATCGAAGATATATCTTATATAGGATGTATCACTTTAGAAACTTTCCAACCTAGTGGTTAATCAGTCAGTTTTTCGACTTTCGACTTATCGGTGTTTCGTCTTTTGCTTTAAATTAATTTTCAAATTTTCATAAGAGTGGCTCCTTTTAATAGAAAGATATGTTACTATAAGAAATGTGTTATTAACTTGAAGTTTATTAGAGCAGAGATTACGGTATATCAATTTAATAACCAACTCTAAAATACCTCAATCTGTTGCATAAAGATATTAAAAATGTCCGCAGCCAACGTCGAGGCATAAACAATAAAAAATTCCCCGTATAAAACAAAAAGATTGGCACGAGCCAGAAGTGGGCGGAGTCAGCCGTTTTTGTTGTTTAAATGTAATTTTGAGTTATTTTCCAAGTTTATTTATTTTTAAAATTTATAGCCTTTTTAAGTTGTTTTTAATAAAATAAAAAATATTTTGTAGACTTGAATTGGTGTAGATATTTATTTTTTAATAGAAAATTTTTAAGAGACAAATGCAGTACAAAAACCGGGATTTAATTAAATTTATTAAACGATCTGATGCAATTCTATATAGGCTGAAAATGAAAAAATTTTTTAAATAAAAAAATATTTTATATAATAGCTGTTCCACAATCTGGCGAAAGCCATTTTAACGGTTTAATACAAAAATCTTTTAGTGAAATATCCTCCATGTGTTTATATTTTTTACAGAATGTCAGTCCGTTAGTGAAATGTCAGTCTGTGTGTTAGTGCTAATTATCTTGTCTTCAACAACCTTCTTGTTCAATTGTTCTTTTACGAGATAAACCTTGTGCTTGTGTAGATTTGTCGGATATTCGGACAAATCCCGGACATGTCTAAATTAGGAATGTTGATAAAATGGAGGGTCAAAGAAATATTTATAGCTATGAAAAAATAAAAAAAGTTGAAAACAATTTTACTAAATAAATTTTAAAAATAATAAAGGCATCCTCCTCCCTATATTAATAAAAAAGTGCTGATATTAATAAAGTAACATTTTTCTTAATTTTTCCATTTTCTGACAGACAATTTTCAGCATTTTAGATAAAATTAATGGAAAGAAAATAGCTGCACTAATAAACAAATAAAAATCTAAAAATGTTTCTTTACTCTATTTTTGGGGTGGGATTAAAAAAAGTGTTCGTTTTATTGGCGATAATTACAAAAAAAAATTACTGGAAGGCAATAATGATGATGAAGATTGAAAGGCGTGGAAAGCGCGAACGCGACGTTTTTTTAAGGGGGAAAACATTTTAATAGGGTACTATAAGACAAGTTTTTGTTGTTAAAAATAAATTTTGTTTGACGTTCTTTTTTTGGAATAAATTTTTGATTTAAAATGATAAATAATTTTTAGGGGTTCCAAACATCAGAAATACGTGTTTTTTGTATTTTTTTTTGTATTTTTCTGAAAATGGGCACGCGCGCAATTTTGGGTGTGCAAAGAAATGAGAGCGATTTAACTAAATTTTTTTGAAGAAAAATGGTCAAAAATGAACGGGAAGAAAAATAAAGAGAGAGAGATTGATGAGGTGAAGAATGAAGAGAAGAAGAAGAAAAAATTTTTATAAAATGAGAACAAAAATGTATTTTTTAAAAGAACGGAGAATGAAAAGGTGGGAAAATGAAAGAAACACCTGTGGGGTAAAGAGGGGGTTTTTGGGCGTTGTAACGATAGGCGAAAGCTTATAAAATAGTCAGGTGAAGAGGTAAAATTCTGAAATTTTGTATAAATGTAGCTAATAGTGTCAGCTAAAAATTCTGAAAATTTCAGAATTTTAGGTTCAGAATTTCTAAAGTTACAAATAACCAGAAAAATAATCGTTTTTACGGGAAAACTCAAACATTTTCGACCATAATTTCAAAAATAAATAACCAAAAATTCTGAAATTTTGGTCGACGTTAGAAGACACTATTATAGATATTTGTGCAAAATTTCAGAAAAAAGGGTGTTCATTCAACAAAATTATAAGCGATCATATACTACCACTCCGCGCCCAAAATGATAGTTAAAATAGGGGGTTATTTGTGTGTTAAAGGTGAAAAAATAAATTGAAGACGGACACAATTGTTTGGGAATGGATCGTTTCTGCAAAAGTTGAGAAGCAGCCGAACGGTGAGCGGCAGCCACCGACACCGGCCTTGCGCTTTATGTGGGGGGAGAAAAAAAAGTTTTTTTGAAGGACGCGTGGAAGGCAACAATGTATTTTTGTTGTTTTTTGTGTTGTTTTGTGTTGCTCGCGCCCCAAATAAATAAATAAAAATAGAAAAAAAGGAAAATGAAGTTGAGCCGTCACTTTTTAAAGTGTTGCCATTTATAGAAAATTTTAATGAAGAAAAATTGTTTAGAATATACTTTACTCTAATAGAATGCTCGGGCATTCTATTTCATCTAATCAGGCATTCTAATCATCCTCAAGAGGGGCATCCTATTAGAGGGGGCATTCTATTTGAGGAAATACGGCAAATTGTGTAAAATAATTCTTAAAGTATTTTATAAACCCATAAAAAATGTATGAAAAATATCGTAAAAGAAACTCTTAAAAGTAGGTAAGGGACATAAAATTTTAGAACGCCTGAACAAAAAAGGATATATCAGAGTTAAGAGTTGAGAAAATAATGAATGAGGCTAATACAAGAATAATAATAAGTGCTGGGTATGCTCAGGGAGCTAGCGATATCATGGTTTTCGGAGGATTAAGAGGGATATAGGCGGGTAACTGTCCAACAAATGCCCAATACCCATCACTGATAATAATTCTGAATTTTATTACAAGTGTTCAATGCTTAAAGAGCGATTATTTAGAAAGAATTAATTAATTAAATTCAAAAATTTATTTATTTATTTGTCAAGAATTCTCTTTTTCTTATTTTTAATGATTTTCCTCTTTTCTATCTTTTTTAATGATCATTAAAATTTAGTTCGCGCAGGCATATAAATATACGGAAGTTTTTTTAAAAAGGACGGAAACGTCGCAACTTTTTTTATTAATTTATTTTTTTTTGGATTTTCTAGTTCCTTATTTTGTTTTTAAAAATATAAAAATATTCCATAAAAATAATATTCTAATAGACGCCCAAATAAAAATCCTTGATAGACTGAAACCCTTGAGGAGGTTGGCCTTTTCTTGAAGGATTGGCCTTTTGGCCCCTCCGTGGCAAAATTAAAGAAAATCGGGCTGTACTTATCCGAAAATTGAGGTGTTTGACTTCATCTTGAAGTCTTCTCCCCTCCTTTAGTGGTAAAACTAAAATAGGAAAATCCAGCAAAAACTAAGATTTAGTTCTGGATATGTCCTATCTCATTGTCAGGTTGGCTGTTAAGAATTTTTGCTTGTGCGTGATTTAACCTACAAGAATGGCTTGTTGGGTAATGGAAAAGGAATTAAAAATTGTTCAGAATTCTAGTGAAAAAATAGGAAAATTTAAAAGATAATTAAAAAAATCAAAAATTCAAAAAATTTAAATTTCGGGATCGTTTAAAAAATAATTTTTTTTGGATTGATATAAAATGGACTATAAAAGAAAATAAACCTAGGTATTTTAAATAAAGCTTTAAGGAAAAATAAAGTTTAATTTTTAAACAAAGTTTTAATTTTAAAAATAAAAGAGTAAAGAATACAAAGAAAAAAAAAGTTTATTTAAAAAAAGTTTATTTATTTTTCCAAGTTTTTAAGAATGCGCAAAGTGAGAGAAAAAATGTTCATATAAAAGCAAATTGAGCGTGAAAAAATGCTTAAATATTTTCTTTAAACAAACAAAGTTTTTAATATTAAAATTATTGATTTAAAAGAGAGAAATTAAAATAAAGTTGGAAAAATAAATTAAAAACTTGGGAGCATTTTATGAGAAAATTAATAATTATATTTTATAGGAGGGATTTTTAAGCAGAAAAATAGACAGATGAGTAAATAAATGGGTGGAAATAAATTAAAATATATTTTTTTTATTTATTTAAAAAATTTTTTTTTCACTTAAATTTGGGCTGAAAAATAAAAAAATATTTTTGTGTGACCGGAATTTAATTTTTTAATTTTTTTTAAATTTCTTTTAATTTTAATTTAATTTCCGGTAAACAGGTCAACGTTTACAAAGTGTAAAATTAACGCGAGTTCACGCGGTTAATTTGAACAGTTTTATTTTTAATTTTAGAATAATTAGTTAAATAATTAAGCTTATTTTAAAGTTCAAACTTGAATACTAAATATAATAAATTAGGAATTTCCGAAAAATGGAAAAAATTTTTTGAATAATGGGGGGCTGACTGTTTTTACTTTCTTCTTTCTTTAATTTTTGAATTCCCCAAATATTTTTTAGAGCTGTACCCATCACCTGTCACCTTATCCTGTCTCATTCCCATGCTGCCACCTCTCCTGCCCCCGTCTTCTCTTTTAGTCTTGTTCCTCTTTCCCCTGTCCCTCTCCTCTGACCCTCTCTCCTGTCCCAGTCCTCGAACGTCTTGGAATTTGAGACTTAATTCGAGTATTCCTCTTAGTGTACCTCCTTTCTGAGTATTCCATTTCGCTTTCTCCCCAAAAAATTTCACTGAAGCCCCTGGTCGGGGAACAACCCCAACCCCTTTCCACCTTTCCATTCCGCCCAATAAAAAATTTTTTTAAAAAACAAAAAAATTTTTGCAACAAGAGAATATAAAAGTTATTTTTAACACAAAAATAAGCATGTGTGTGTTGTTGTTTATTTATATTGTAATAAATATAAACCACCCCCCTAACCGAGCACAAAATAAACCAAAGGCCAGTCAGTCAGTGGCGGCCGGATATGTCGGTGCCAGCCGATTGTGTTTTAGAAAAAAATGGGTAAAGAAATGAAGAAGAAAGGAGAAGAGAGAATTAAACATTCAAAAATGGAAACTATAAAGATGATATAAAGGAGTGAACATTTAAATTGATGAAGAAGAAGAAAATGGGGGGAAGGAAAATAACGGCAGAAAAATGCATGAGAGAGAGGTTTATTATTATTTTTTTATTAAATGAGGGGAAGATTAGAATATTTATTTTTTTAAAATAATACTGCTGATGTTGCGAATTATTTAATTTACTAAAAATAGAGTAAATAATTTAATAATAAAAAATATGGAAAAAAAAACAGACGGTTGGAAGGGAGTGGGAATCATGCTAGTCTACCGTAGAGTTAGAGGAAAAAGTAAAATTGTCAGAGCAAGTTAATGTAAAATCAGACAATGCTTGACGAGATACGTGTTAATCTCGATAAATTGACTAGTCGAAATAGGCGATTTTCATAGAATAAATAAAAATATAGGGAAGAAATCTAAGGCTAGGATGAAAACTTTTCTCCGAAGCCTCAAGGCTGATTTCTCTGAGAAGCTAAGATGATTTTCCCTGAGATCCTCAACAGTTGCTTCCCATTACTCGAAGAAACTGTTGAGAGGCTCGAAGGAGTAAATACACTGGAAAATCTCTCCAATATATCACAACACTCAGGACCGAATTGAATTAACATAGGATGGATGTGACATTGGAGAGAGTGCCAAATAAGAGAAGGTCGACTGAACTAAGTTATTCGTTTAACTCAGCCCCCTATGGCTGCTTATTTATACCACAAGATATAAAAATCGATCCACAACCACAAGATATTATTTTTATTTGTAAAAAATGACAGAACGCCAAAAAAATTTTGCAACTATAAATAAAAATAATTTTTTTGTTTTGAGCAAAACAGAAAACTAAAAAATTCCCTAGGGGGACAAGCTAAAAACGGCTGGTAGAAGAAAGGGGTTCATTAAAAAAGACAAAGTCTGACCAAGAAAAATGGACAAAAGATGAATGGGAAAGGAAGGATAAATAGAAAAAAATTAAAAAAAGGCCAAAGAATATATAGCTGTAGCGAACTGACACATTTTTCTCTCAGTTGGAAGGATGGGGGGAATTAAATAAAAAAAAAAGATGAAGAAGGAGAAGTTTAGAAATGAGGCTGACAATTGGCTATTTTTGCAAGTAAAAAATGAAAAAAAAATTTTTTATATTGGCATAGTAGATGTTTTTTTTATTTTTTGATGAATGGAGGAGAAAGGAAGGAAGGAGGAGTATTTTAGCTGTCGGGAGAAAAAATTTTTTTGTGATTTTTAGGGGGGGGGGGTAAAGCACATTAAAAAGTGTTAATTAAATAAAAGAGACTATTAATTAATTAATTAATTAAAAAATAAAAATAAAGAATAAAAATCAGTTGTTTTTTTGTTTATTAGTCATTAAAAAGGCAAAAAATTTAACAGAAAAATTTTTGCAAAATTTTTTGGCCAATTCCAGAAAAATATTTTAAAAAAGTATTTATTTACAACAAAACAAAGCACACAAAAAGAATGGAAAAAAAAGATTTGTTAGATTTATGTGTTTATAAAAATTGCATTTTTAGGGAGATTGTGGTAATCAAATTATTTTTTGTTTAAAAATGTTTATTAAAAATATTTTAAAATTAGAGGTTAGAAATGGGGCTCTTTTCCGCTATAGAAAAAAACCAGGCCTGGTCACGCTTACTGATTTTGGTATCCGTATCCGGACATTTACGGCGGATACAAGCGGATATCCGCAGGCATTTTGGTATTATCTGTATCCATATTCGTATGCATGACCAGGTACAGAGGGCTCCCTATGGTTATTGAATTCTTCTTCAATTAGGTTCTGGGTATCCAGAGATGTTCTGAGAACCGACAAATCTAATCTCGTGTCTTTTTATTTGAATAAAAAACCAAAAAGAAAAAATTAAATTTAAAAAACGTATTAATTTTTAAATTATTTATAATCAAAAAATATTGACAACAATATAAATGTTTAAGAAATTTAATTTTTGACCAGACAAAAAAATAAATTAACAAATAAATACCACACACACACACATGCACTTAAATGCAACATTTAAAAATACCCGAGCTCCACCTTGTACAAGGGTCTTTTATTAACGAAAATAAATTTTTCTTCCTTGTCGAAAGGTGACGTATAAGGAAAAACATATAAACAAGACAAACATCTGTCTGTCGAGCTCTAAGGTTAACGACAGATTTTTCAAGGTGTATCATACAAAGGGGATACGAGATAAATTTATGAGAAAAAAATTTAAAAAAATTATTTAAAAAATATTTTTAAAAAATATTTAGAAAAAAATAGTTACCCAAGAAACGACAAAAATAAATTTTCTAAAAATTCAGATACACATCACCGTATTGACAATTAACCGAATCTGAATTTTTAAAATATCTAAAAGAGCAAAAATTATTTTTAAATTTTTCTGACATCATTCTAAGAATGTTTGAATATAAAAATTAAAATAGGTAAATTAATTAATAAATGGGTAGAAAAGAATTTTTTTCTAAAAAATAACAAAAAAATTGCCTATATTTTATTGAACAAAAATAATTTTTGTTTTGTGTGTTCTGAATGAATTGCACGGCTAATAAAATTAAAAAAATATTTTTTAAATAATTAATTAATAGCCGTACAGTTATAATTTTGTAAATATAATAAGAGGCATTGTGATTTAAATTAATTTTGACAATATTAAAATAAAATAAAAATTAATTTTTGCGAATAATTAATGATAATTATTAAATAATTACTTAGAAAAATAAAGCAGAAGTGAATTAAAAATTTCAGAATTTTTAAAAATAATTTTCAGAATTATTTTTTTAAATCAGAATTAATTTTCAAATAATAATAAAAATAAATTATTCACCGTATAGACAATTAACCGAATTTGTGTTTTAGACATTGTTATTTAAAAAAATCAAAGGGCTCCAAGGTATTTGGACCCAAATAAGATAAAAAATAATTAATTATGTAAATAAGACAGAAAAATAAATTTAAAGTAATAAAATAATTTAAATAAATATTTCGGTGAATTGTCTATTCGGTAAATTAAAATATTTAAATAAAAATTTTTTAAAATTTTTGTTGTGATAACAACATTAAAGGGAAAAAATAAAAAATTTTCATTTTTTATTTTTCTCCTTCTCTAATAAATAATTTTTTTAAAATTTTTCTATCCGCAACTCTCGGGGATCGTTTAAGGGCGAACGGCGGAGACAGGCACGGCCGAAGAAATAAAAAATAAAAATAAGAAAAGGGGAAAATAAGAAAAATATGTGTTTAAATGTGTGAATTAATAAAATGAAAAAAACGTGGAATGCGCAGCATTTGCCTTTTTTAATGATAAAAATATTTTTTATAAGAAAAAAGTTTTTTAATTGAATTTCTGACCTTTGTTCCCTAAAATATTCTTCTGAACGGAATCTCGTTGATATAAATTTCTTGGTTAGATTTCTGTATTTTTAAAATAATCAGGAAACTATAAAAATTATTTTAGAATTTAATGGAAAGATCACTGGGGTTTGAGGGTCGTTCAGGGAGAGATCGTCAAGGAATTGATCCCTTACCGAAATATTGAAAAAGAAAATATGAACTAAGGTGACATTAATACCCATGTAGACTGGTCATTAGACTGGTCAATAAATATATCAAAATAATAAAATATGTAAAAGGAAGAAAATTTTTCCAATGGAAAAGATTCCCCCAAACCTCATATTTATTTTTTTCAGTAAATTGTCTTTCGGTAAATGTCTCAAATTAAAAATAAAAACTTTTAAAAAAGAGTGTGTTAAAAAAAGAGAGACATTATCAGAATTAATAAAAGCAAAACTTTTTCAGAATAAATAAATAAACTTGTCAGAGAAATTTCTCTCAATTCCCAATAGTCTTTTTTAATAACCAAGTCGCAAAGCTATAAATGTTTGTAAAAACGGAAAAAAAGTGCTGAATAATTTTTTTTAATTTTTAATAGAATTTTTAATGATGACTACTATTTATTTTTTATTAAAAAATTATTTATTTAAGTAGTACATTCACCTATTTTTTAATAAAAATATTATTTAAATAGCTTCGATTTTCTCGTTAAAAATTAAAAAAAAATAAAGTACAGAAACGAAAAAAAATTTTTTTCCCCGGAAAATCTGTGGGCAATTTGCAAAATTATTTTTTTTTGGGGAGGAAGTGGGGGAAAAAGAATTTTGTGACGAGAAAAAATCTTTTTTATTTTACCCAAACTTTTCATCCTATGCCAAAAAGCACTCCAAAAATTTAATTTAGAAATGGGCCAGAAAGTAATATAATGGAAAAATATATATGTACATAGGTGCAAAATCGAGGCTGGTAGTGAATGATATATTTTTTAATATAATAATGAAATTAATAAATTAAAAAGTCTAGAAAGTACTAGTGCACTTTTTGTTTTGTTTTAAAAATTAAAAAATAAAATATAGAATAAATTAGACTAATTAGATTAAAAAAAAGGTTAAAATTAAAATTAAAAAATAAAAAAAAATTTTTTTTTAATAACTTAGAAAAGCTTTTAAAAATGAATTAAATTCAAAAAAATTAAAAAGAGAGGAATAGGTACAAAACATGCTTAAAAACAAGTTTATATATTTTTAAGGTTGCTGCTTCAAGTTTAATTCTGATAAAAATTTCTGATTTTAATAAATATACTTTTTAAACAGAAATAAAAATACCCAAAAATAAATTCTGAAAATTCTTATTTTGAATTTATTTTAATTATTATTTTCTGATTAATACAAATTCAATGATAACTTTTTAAAATTTTTTAACACGACAAAAGCTACAATAAAAGTCAAAATTTTAATAACGATAAAGTAATTAAAATTAAATACGTTAGTCCTCCCTTTATAAATTAAATCCCTTAATTTCTGATATTTTATTTTGTACTCAAAAAAAATTTTTTGGGGTTTTTTTTTGTTTATTTTAGGCAATTAAATATTTGTATACTTTAAATATTTAGTTAATAAGTAGATATTTTAATTAAAAAAATTTTTTTTAAATTTTAGTTGACGTATTTTTATTTTTTTTTGAAAAAATTATTTTCTCGAAAATAATCTAAATACCTAATTTATATTTATTTTTTTAAAAGTAAAGTTTAGCCAAGAAAATAGAATATATAAAAAGACTAAAAGGCTATATAAAAAAATTAATTTAATTGAAATAATAAAAAATACAGAAAATGAGAACAAAAAAATAAACAAATAAAACACGCAAATCTGAAAAAAAAAATAAAAAAATTAATTTTAAAAAATCTGAATTTTTAACAAAAGTAAAAAAGTATGGAATTTTTATGGCGCAACCTTTTCTCTACATTTGAATCTATAATAAAATTCAAAAATAAATTACACAGATTTTTTGAAATATTTAATAATGACGTTCAAGCTATGAAAATTTCATGTGAGTTAGAGGGCAAATTTTTGATTTTTTTTCGCATCATAGGCAATGATAACTATAAATTTCACTTTTATTCCATTATTATAAGGTCCTGGGATTTCGATGACAGGAAAAGAAGGTTTTCCTTTTTAGCACCGCAGGCGAAAATTTAAATGTTATAGAGAGAAGAACATTTTTTTGACTTTTATTCCAATAAGGGTAAATAAGGGTAAATAAGGGTAAATTTTCTAACACCTCAAAAGAGACGAAAACAAAACCAAAAATCCTCAAAAAGTTCTGAATCAAGATCAAAAGTTTTGACGAAACTATAGGTTTTGATTCCATTCCAATCTTTATAGTATAATTTACCAATGGCTAAAAAATCGACTCAAAAGCATTTTTAAAAAGAGGGTAGATTATATAAATTTTAATAAAAAAGTTCAGCCAAAAAAATATAGGAAAAATGTACCACACTCTCGAACAGTTCACCCGTCTCTATTAGTTAACCCTCAACAAGAGTTGAAAAAATAATTACCCAGGGTAATTAATAAAGTATATACGGTAATATTCTCTCGTATTTTAGAAGTATTTGTTTTTATTTCAATTTTTATATTTCTAGATCTTCACAAAAAATCATAATCTGACATAGACATCTTCGCTCAAATTATAAAATTTTTTAAAATTATTTCAACTCTTCAGATAATATTTTACTTTTCATAAATTTAACCCATTAAATAACTTATATATACAATTTAACCAAAAAAATTGCTGACCAAACAGCAACTTTTTTTAATTATTAATGTGTGTCAATACAGCTGGCGCTAAAACTCAATTAAAGAGAGTTAGATTGATTAAAAAATGATTATAATTGTAGATAATAAAAGGGAATAGAAGAGGTATAGAAATTAAATATTATCGGAAGTTGTTGATGGCGGAAGGTAGTGCAAGGAGGGAAAATAAGAGGGAAGAGGAAGGGAGGAACACCAACTAAAAATATTATTTTTTGGTGGAAAGGGCGTGAAAATCAGTCTTAAAAAATTAGAAAAAGTCAGAAAAATGGGAAGATGTTTGGAGCTAAAATGAAGGGAATTAGAGGAGTAAAATTGCTTCCTCTTCCTATGAGTTGGGGGTTGATTGGGCGCAGAAACGTTGGGAGACGTCATGTAAAAGCATCTGAGATTGTTCGAGGGTAGTGCAAGGTGTCAGTAACCCAGGGAGGGTAATGCAATAATCAAGGAAGTTTAAGTCTTTTGAGTATGTTAATTTCACCTTTATTCCTTCATCTTCCTCCAATTTTTTTCTTTCTAGCATTTCGTACTTCGACTTTAGATTTTAGCAACTTTCGCCTTTCAATCTTTTAAAATCAAACTTAGATTTACCCTGCTAGATAACTCAATGAACGATATTTTTGGAAAGACTCTAGTAGCCCTCTAGACAATTTTCCTAAACCATCCGACTCTTTAACAGTTCTGCGCCTTAATGTCCATTCTCCTTCCTAGTTAATTTTCTAGCCACCCATTAATAACAAAAAATAACGATGATATTAAGGAAGGAAAGGAGGCCACATAATGTAAAAAATATTAAGAGACCATCGAACAAATTAGTAGGATATATGTCTAGATGTCATAAATTATATAAATAAATAATTGGGTGAATGGAGCGTATAAAATAAATAAATATTTTTATTTATTTATGTTGCAAAAAATAAATTTTAAAAAAATGTATTGTTTTAGAAAAATAGCCAAAAATAGCTTGTTATTGAGACAAAAGAGTTGTTTTGTAAAGCGATTTATTTTAAGAGATTTATTTTGTAAAGATACCCTAAAGGGAAATGAATACGAATAATATAGAGAAGCTTATTGGATTAATTTGTGGTATATGGTAGAACGTTCAACTCGAGTCTTGGCCTCGTTTTTTCAAGTTTTTTCAGGTGTAGTATTCGGATGTAAGAAAAGATGTGGGTCTTAAGTTTCGGAAAATGTCTGTCCTAGCAACTCTAGTGTGTCATCCCATTCATCATCGAATTTTAATAGTCTGCTTATAGCGCCTCCGGAATATAACTCTTCTGGGCCTTATATCCCGGAAAGGATACCAAAAGGATTTTTAATTTGGCGTGTTTTAAAAGTTTAAAAAATTGGCGCTTGGCCAGAGAAAATTTTGGCGAACAGACCTAGTGTCAATCCATTCAACTGTAACCTTAACATTAACATAAGATTATTCATAGAATTTTGGTTAACTCTTGTATTTACACACATTTGTATGTGTCAAATGTGTTTGTGTCAACCTAAGTCTTAATTTAACGACATACTTAATGAGCTCCGAATGAATAAAATTTAAAAAATAAAGTTATACTGTGAGAATAATTGTAATTAAAATAACTCAAGCATAATTTAAAGATACTTTTGAATACTAAAAAATTTATTATAGGAAGTAATTTCTAAAAAAAGTAAAATAACTCCCACTAACTGATACTAGTAGTTAGTTTTTCCTCATGACAACCAGTTTGAATAAACATTTAGAAAGTGGGAAAGTTAGACAATAAAAAATATAGAAATAAATACAAAATTTTGTGTGTGTAGGCTTATGTTGATATAGCTACTAATTGTTATATGTCTGGGAAGGAACAAGAAAAATAGATATTAAATAGGGACTGAACCTGGGAGGATCGACTGAAATTCAAAAAGATTAACTGAAGAATCTTGATGCTCGATACCCTAGATATTTTGAGCCATATCTTGTGTTTTAGTTCTATTTCTAGTCTTAAAACGACAATAATAGAAAGAAAGCTGGGCAAGAAAATTTCCAAAAAATATGAGACTGGAAAGAAAGAGAGATAGCAGAGATGTTATATCTCACGTTTATATTGTCCCAAGGAATAAGAGATTTTACGTATCAGGTTCTTTAAGATAGGTATAAAGTCAGATCTCGCCATAAAATACACCTTTAGAACTGAAAGATTATCATCATCAACTTATTGAGGTTGTTTATAAAACGGAAAATAGTTTGAAAAAAGGCAATACCGCGATTGATAAGATGAGAGGAAAATCAACATTAGAACAAACAAAATAATTTATTAATTTTGAAGACAGTGTTTTGTTCGGGTACACCCCACTTTACCGCGCGCCCATTATACCGCCGAGCTATAATTTTGTTCAAAATTGTCGAATCCGGGACGTCCTGGTATGGTTCGATGCGCCTCAACGAGCTGAATCGAACCATACCAGGGCCTTCCGGATTCGACAATTTTGAACGAAGTTATAGCTCGGCGGTATAATGGGCGCGCGGTAAAGTGGCCTGCTCCCGTTTTGTTCTGACATGGATTTCTTATGAAAGTAAACAAAAAAGTAAAAATCGTAAAAATAAACAAAATTTAAAATATAAAAACAATTAAAATTTTTAAAATTGGCAAAATGTTCAATTTAAAATGATAAAAGAAATTTTACTAAAAATCATTCGATTTTTGGACAAAAATTGAAAAAAATGACTGGCAAATGTTTGTAAACCTTAAAAAGTGGTTAAGGTTTATTTCAAAGAAAAAGGAAAAGAGACCACCCTGGGCCGTGATGTCGCATCTAAAAAATATATATTTTTACAAGAGGGGAAGAAGAAGAAGATGTTTTAGGAGCGAACGTGTCTTTGAGTGCGTGCAGGGGAATTACTTGGCCTGAGAATATTTTTTCTGAAGAGTGAGAGAAGGAAAACAAAGAAAAGATGTTTAACAAAATTTTTTTTTCGAAAAAAAATTGAATATAAACTAAAGGGAAATAGGGGCAGTTGTTTTGTTAGAGAAAAAAAATATTTATGGCCAAAGACGGGTAGTTTAAACACAAAATAAACACAACACTCTTTTCTTTTCTGTTTTTCTCTGTCAATGTTTTAATGTTTTCTCTTACTTTCAACCAGCAACAAAACAATGTTGCGTCTAAACATTAATAGTCGGTTGACAACAAAAAGGGAGAGAAACATAGAAGAGAAAGAGAAGAGGAAATATAAGAGAAAAGAAGATAGTTGAATAAATTAAAAAATCAAAAAGTAAATGTTCCGGCTTTATTACCAGCTTATTTTTTTGTTGCTAATGTGAAGGAAAGAAAGAAAAATGTAGATCGAAGATTGTTAAACTAAAATTTTATAAAGTGTAAAATGTGGGTGTCAATAATAAATCTTTCGTTCTTTTGAGACAGAGATGCCTGGGCGAGGTACTTTTAAAGACATTTTTAGGGTCCTGATCCAGCCGGGTTATCCAAAAACATACACCGCCCCGGAAGGCAGAAGTCCCGAAAGTAGTTTAATCCTATCTCTAGTAGAGTTGGTCTCTAATCTGGTCTAATCCTGGTCTGGTCTAAGCTGGTCTAAATCCCGATACCGGCCAACTCTAATCTCTAGCAGAGATTGGATCGAAACTAGAGTTCAGCAGGATCGGGATCCCGGTCGGGATCGGGCGGGATTATCCCGGGTTTTTCGAATCCCGATTTTTCTGATCCCGGTCCCGAAATAAATATCCCGATCCCGATTTCGGCCAATCCCGATCCCGTGTCGGGATCCGGATCGGGATCACCATTCCTAAATCCCGATCCCGGGTTTTTCTCTAAATCCCGATACCGCTGAACTCTAATCGAAACCATATCCCAAGAGGGAGGCTTTAGAGGCAGTTTATCAGCCCAAGAGTGGTCTATAGTAGAGACGATCGGGACAAGATCTCGATCAAAAATGTCAGTTATTGCTATCGAGATTTTTCGAGATATTTAATTCGATTCTCTTACGACCCTCCCAGTCCGCTAGTTTATCGAGAATTTGACCCATTAAGAATTTCAGAAATCAGAATATAATGAAAATCACTGAAAAATCTGCCTAATTTTCTCAAAAAATCAATTCTCCAAAATTATATAAAAAATTAGCAAGGCGCGTGGTCCAGCAATTTTTTAAGCACCAAAAAGAAAGAAATAATCGACTTTTATTTTTTTTCAACTCACGCACGTTGAAAGAAGAGAAAAGAAAAATAAAATTTTGAGCAAACAACCAAGTAAAGAATAAAAGGAGAAAAAAATATTTTTGAGGGAAAATGCCTGGCTGGCAGTTTTGTTCTCTTGTCTGCACACACGGTGGTCTTTTTTATGTTGTTGGCGGCCTTTTATTGTTTAGTTTAGAGCTTTTTCGTTTCCACCCCCACCTTCACATAGATAAATATTTAAATAGTAGAAAAGTAGTAGGTAGAAAATAGATAAAATTTCTTAGAGGCATTTTTAATGTTAATTCTCGTTATTAGTTTTCCCCCAAGCAGGGCGTGTTTCACAAATTTGAAAAAAATTTCGGAAATTAAAAAAAATCGAGGCATAATAGCTTCAAATACGACAATTATGTGTATAAAAATTTAAGAAAATTAGAAAGATTTATCTAATGACAGTCTGTTTGGGAGTGCCAGCTGTCAGCTGAAGTAACAGCCAAAGCATCAATTACCTCACTTATGTAGCTGCTCTCTCTCCAGCAGTGGTTAATTCAAGGTGTTTCAACCCATCTCTAGAGTGGGGGATTAATAGAGACTGGGGAATTAATAGAGTGGGGTAGAAAGAGGGGGATTATTGTTTCAACCCATCCGTGGGGTGGGGAATTAATAGAGCCTGGGGAATTATTAGAGCAAATACGGTACTTGACAAATGTTCAACCATATGCACTTAAAATAACATTTAAATGTATTTTTTAGGAATTATTTTTAAAGTGTTTGAAATTTCTTAATTGTCTGAAAGTTGGCCACGTTTTATAAGATTATCTGCGACTAGATCGTTTATTTGAAACTAATACATATGTTTAATTTTGACAAAAGTTGGGTACCTCTCTTTACGGAAATACATATCTGAACTTATACCTAAATCCTGAAAATGTTCTAAAGCAAAAAATAATAAATTCTTCAAAAATTATATTTGTACATATGGATTTTTCTTTAAAAATATGGAAAGAATAAAAAAAGTCTAGTCCAACATTTAGTAAAAAATAAACGGGCAATCAGCCAAACAGCAACAAAAATAACAACCAAAATACTAATAAAAAAATAAAAAATGTTTTCTATTTTTCTATTCAATCGCCACATTTTATACTTTTCCAGACTTTTGTGTAGGAAATAAAAAACAAAAAATAACCAAAAATTTAATAAAAAATATTTTTAGTCTTGAAGAATAGGGTTGCCATTTTCAAGTCGGGCAATTGGTGAATTTGGATGGATATCGGAGAATTCAAGGTGATATCGATGAATTTGGAGGGTAAAGGAAAGGCTGAAGAGATATCTGGTGATTAAGAGGGATATAAGAAGATTTGGAGGGATCAAGCGATTTAAATGAATATCGTAGATTGGGGTGGGATATCGGTAGATTAAGAGTTAATAAAGGGGATAATGGGGTTAAAAGGATCAGAATCGTAGATCAGTGATTAAGTTGATAAAATGGGATTTAAAGGGGTCGAGGGGATTTGGAGGGATAACGGGGGATTTAAGTGATATTGGGGATTAATAAACAATTCCCTTAATAAAATCCCACTATTCTAAAATCCTCGTTATTCTTGTTAATGCTCTAAATCTACCATAATTTCTCCTAAAGCTTCTGTATAACTTTAACGAGTCCCAAATTTTCGAAATTTTAGAAAAGTTTTTTTAAAGGATTTATTTAGATAATTTTTTATTCAATAATTTTCAATAATTTTGTATATATTAAGCCAGATAGCTTCTTTTTTCCGTGCCGTTAGCGAAAATTTTTCGAATTTTGGAAGGCCAAGGAGCCAGATTTCTCCCATTTTTGTCAACAAATCTGGTAAAAATAATATCGAGACTTGTTCGAGTCGGGCCGAATCTTTTTCAGGCCAAACATTATCGAGTAATTATCGAGTAAATTCTTGTGCCGTGAAAATTTTTTTAGATTTATTGGATCTATTTTTAATAAATTATTTTTAATTAAAATTATTAAAATATTTAAATTAATTTTTCTAATTTTAATTTAAAAATTGATTTTTAATTTCCTTTTCTAATCAATTTCTTATTTTTTTTCTCTATATTGGCTTTCCACTTAATTTGCCCTTTTTAGAGGAATCATGCGCCAATTAAAATAAATGAGTCCTTTGGCCTTGTCGATGAGTTAAGGATTCGATGAGTTGGAGAGCCTATGAAGAAAGAGAGGAAAAAAGAGAGGAGAGGAGTTAAAGATAAAAAGCGCCGTTAATGCCCTGCCAAGATCAATTCATGTGATTTTACTTGGGTATCACGACTTTTGCGCCGAGAACATTTGCGCCGCGACTTATGCGCCGCGACTTTTGCGCCGGGTGACTTTTGCGCCGCGACTCTTGCGCTGCGACTTTTGCGCCGGGCGACTTATGCGCCGCGACATTTGCGCCGCCATTATTTTAAAAAATCCGGATCCGAAAAATGCCGGATATCCGAAAATTTCGGTTCGGATACCGGATCCGGATATCCGAAGATTTCCAACTATCCGACAACCCTACTAAAGTGTGGTCCGGCTGTAGTTATTGATATATTTTTAATGATAGTGGCGGCGCAAAAGTCGCGGCGCAAAGGTTCCCCGGCGCAAAAGTCACTCGGCGCATAAGTCGCGGCGCAAAAGTCGCGGCGCAAGTGTCGCGGCGCAAATGTTCTCGGCGCAAAAGTCACGGAACCTTTACTTGCATAAGTGCCCCATCCCTGCTCCACGTAAACAAATTTGAGAGCAGAAAAGGTTGTAGTGAATGAAAGAGAGGAGTGAAAGTTAAAAAGCTCTGCACTTATATTAATGCCCTGCCAAGACTCAATTCATGTGATTTTACTTGATTGCGTATCCGTGAAGATGGGAGAGGTAAAGAAGACTTATCCCGCCCATTTCAATTTCCCTTTATAAAGCGGCCAAAATGCTTGATAAAATCACTTACCTATTACATATTAATATATTAAACTAGTTTAAGGAAGATAAATATCCAGCTGACTAGCATTTAAAACGCTCACTAGGCGGAGATTTAAGATCTATTAACTACCGGTTATCAAAATTATTTTTTTTTAATTCTAAGGAAAATATTTTAAATCAAAATTTAGATTAAAATGTTAAAGAAATTCAATGCAATTGTTATTTTATTTTTCATTTTGAAAAATTATTCTGAAGGAGCACCGAAGAAGAGAAAAGGAGGAACAAGTGGGCAACAAACCCAAGGGTTAATACAAAAATTTATTTTAATTTAAAAAAATATTAAGGAATGCTAATTATTTTGAGGGAGGCTCTTCTTCTTCGCCAGCGTTAACTTTAGTCTCACCTACAAATTTTTCTTGTCAATGGGATGGATGTGGAGAAAATTTTGTTAAACAAGAGGATTTTGTTAACCACGTTAATGGACATGTAGAAATGTCACAGGTCAATAATTCTTGACACTAATCAAGACATTTTTCAGTGGACCCTTTATTATTAAATTAGACTTCAACTTTATTTTTTAAATTCTAAGAAAATGCCCCTGCGTTTGAAAAATTTCATTGGATGAGTGACTATTTTTGTCGATCGACCGCTAGAGGGGGGCTATTTGGGGGGGGGGGGTTATTTTAGAGAAAATACGGTAATTGATCAACTCGATGATGAGTTATTTGTATTCATCTACATATATTCTTTCTGAAATTAGCAAAAGGCTTTATTATTAAATTAGACTTCAACTATTGGTTTTCATTTTTCTTTATCAACCTTTCTAGTATTATGCCCTTACGGTTGAAAAATTGTATTGAATGAGAGAGGAAATATGTATAACTATCGTCACCTTTCTAATATTAACTTTTTAAAATTTAAAGGATAACAAGTGTCAATGGAGAGACCGCCTCCGGAATATAACTCTTCTGGGCCTTATATCCCGGAAAGGATACCAAAAGGATTTTTAATTTGGCGTGTTTTAAAAGTTTAAAAAATTGGCGCTTGGCCAGAGAAAATTTTGGCGAACAGACCTAGTGTCAATCCATTCAACTGTAACCTTAACATTAACATAAGATTATTCATAGAATTTTGGTTAACTCTCGTATTTACACACATTTGTATGTGTCAAATGTGTTTGTGTCAACCTAAGTCTTAATTTAACGACATACTTAATGAGCTCCGAATGAATAAAATTTAAAAAATAAAGTTATACTGTGAGAATAATTGTAATTAAAATAACTCAAGCATAATTTAAAGATACTTTTGAATACTAAAAAATTTATTATAGGAAGTAATTTCTAAAAAAAGTAAAATAACTCCCACTAACTGATACTAGTAGTTAGTTTTTCCTCATGACAACCAGTTTGAATAAACATTTAGAAAGTGGGAAAGTTAGACAATAAAAAATATAGAAATAAATACAAAATTTTGTGTGTGTAGGCTTATGTTGATATAGCTACTAATTGTTATATGTCTGGGAAGGAACAAGAAAAATAGATATTAAATAGGGACTGAACCTGGGAGGATCGACTGAAATTCAAAAAGATTAACTGAAGAATCTTGATGCTCGATACCCTAGATATTTTGAGCCATATCTTGTGTTTTAGTTCTATTTCTAGTCTTAAAACGACAATAATAGAAAGAAAGCTGGGCAAGAAAATTTCCAAAAAAATATGAGACTGGAAAGAAAGAGAGATAGCAGAGATGTTATATCTCACGTTTATATTGTCCCAAGGAATAAGAGATTTTACGTATCAGGTTCTTTAAGATAGGTATAAAGTCAGATCTCGCCATAAAATACACCTTTAGAACTGAAAGATTATCATCATCAACTTATTGAGGTTGTTTATAAAACGGAAAATAGTTTGAAAAAAGGCAATACCGCGATTGATAAGATGAGAGGAAAATCAACATTAGAACAAACAAAATAATTTATTAATTTTGAAGACAGTGTTTTGTTCGGGTACACCCCACTTTACCGCGCGCCCATTATACCGCCGAGCTATAATTTTGTTCAAAATTGTCGAATCCGGGACGTCCTGGTATGGTTCGATGCGCCTCAACGAGCTGAATCGAACCATACCAGGGCCTTCCGGATTCGACAATTTTGAACGAAGTTATAGCTCGGCGGTATAATGGGCGCGCGGTAAAGTGGCCTGCTCCCGTTTTGTTCTGACATGGATTTCTTATGAAAGTAAACAAAAAAGTAAAAATCGTAAAAATAAACAAAATTTAAAATATAAAAACAATTAAAATTTTTAAAATTGGCAAAATGTTCAATTTAAAATGATAAAAGAAATTTTACTAAAAATCATTCGATTTTTGGACAAAAATTGAAAAAAAATGACTGGCAAATGTTTGTAAACCTTAAAAAGTGGTTAAGGTTTATTTCAAAGAAAAAGGAAAAGAGACCACCCTGGGCCGTGATGTCGCATCTAAAAAATATATATTTTTACAAGAGGGGAAGAAGAAGAAGATGTTTTAGGAGCGAACGTGTCTTTGAGTGCGTGCAGGGGAATTACTTGGCCTGAGAATATTTTTTCTGAAGAGTGAGAGAAGGAAAACAAAGAAAAGATGTTTAACAAAATTTTTTTTTCGAAAAAAAATTGAATATAAACTAAAGGGAAATAGGGGCAGTTGTTTTGTTAGAGAAAAAAAATATTTATGGCCAAAGACGGGTAGTTTAAACACAAAATAAACACAACACTCTTTTCTTTTCTGTTTTTCTCTGTCAATGTTTTAATGTTTTCTCTTACTTTCAACCAGCAACAAAACAATGTTGCGTCTAAACATTAATAGTCGGTTGTCAACAAAAAGGGAGAGAAACATAGAAGAGAAAGAGAAGAGAAAGAGAAAATATAAGAGAAAAGAAGATAGTTGAATAAATTAAAAAATCAAAAAGTAAATGTTCCGGCTTTATTACCAGCTTATTTTTTTGTTGCTAATGTGAAGGAAAGAAAGAAAAATGTAGATCGAAGATTGTTAAACTAAAATTTTATAAAGTGTAAAATGTGGGTGTCAATAATAAATCTTTCGTTCTTTTGAGACAGAGATGCCTGGGCGAGGTACTTTTAAAGACATTTTTAGGGTCCTGATCCAGCCGGGTTATCCAAAAACATACACGGCCCCGGAAGGCAGAAGTCCCGAAAGCAGTTTAATCCTATCTCTAGTAGAGTTGGTCTCTAATCTGGTCTAATCCTGGTCTGGTCTAAGCTGGTCTAAAGCTGGTCTAAATCCCGATACCGGCCGCAGAGATTGGATCGAAACCATATCCCATGAGGGAGGCTTTAGAGGCAGTTTATCAGCCCAAGAGTGGTCTATAGTAGAGACGATCGTGACAAGATCTCGATCAAAAATGTCAGTTATTGCTATCGAGATTTTTCGAGATATTTATTTCGATTCTCTTACGACCCTCCCAGTCCGCTAGTTTATCGAGAATTTAACCCATTAAGAAATTCAGAAATCAGAATATAATGAAAATCACTGAAAAATCTGCCTAATTTTCTCATAAAATCAATTCTCCAAAATTATATAAAAAATTAGCAAGGCGCGTGGTCCAGCAATTTTTTAAGCACCAAAAAGAAAGAAATAATCGACTTTATTTTTTTTTCAACTCACGCACGTTGAAAGAAGAGAAAAGAAAAATAAAATTTTGAGCAAACAACCAAGTAAAGAATAAAATGAGAAAAAAATATTTTTGAGGGAAAATGCCTGGCTGGCAGTTTTGTTCTCTTGTCTGCACACACGGTGGTCTTTTTTATGTTGTTGGCGGCCTTTTATTGTTTAGTTTAGAGCTTTTTCGTTTCCACCCCCACCTTCACATAGATAAATATTTAAATAGTAGAAAAGTAGTAGGTAGAAAATAGATAAAATTTCTTAGAGATATTTTTAATGTTAATTTTCGTTATTAGTTTTCCCCCCAAGCAGGGCGTGTTTCACAAATTTGAAAAAAATTTCGGAAATTAAAAAAAAATTGAGGCATAATAGCTTCAAATACGACAATTATGTGTATAAAAATTTAAGAAAATTAGAAAGATTTATCTAATGACAGTATGTTTGGGAGTGCCAGCTGTCAGCTGAAGTAACAGCCAAAGCATCAATTACCTCACTTATGTAGCTGCTCTCTCTCCAGCAGTGGTTAATTCAAGGTAATTAATCAAGAAATTACAGTATTTTATCAGAAAACGGATTCGTGGTAGGGCCGTAAATGGGCTTATAACTACTTGACAAATGTTCAACCATATGCACTTAAAATTTTAGGAATTATTTTTTAAGTGTTTGAAATTTCTTAATTGTCTGAAAGTTGGCCACGTTTTATAAGATTATCTGCGACTAGATCGTTTATTTGAAACTAATACATATGTTTAATTTTGACAAAAGTTGGGTACCTCTCTTTACGGAAATACATATCTGAACTTATACCTAAATCCTGAAAATGTTCTAAAGCAAAAAATAATAAATTCTTCAAAAATTATATTTGTACATATGGATTTTTCTTTAAAAATATGGAAAGAATAAAAAAAGTCTAGTCCAACATTTAGTAAAAAATAAACGGGCAATCAGCCAAACAGCAACAAAAATAACAACCAAAATACTAATAAAAAAATAAAAAATGTTTTCTATTTTTCTATTCAATCGCCACATTTTATACTTTTCCAGACTTTTGTGTAGGAAATAAAAAACAAAAAATAACCAAAAATTTAATAAAAAATATTTTTAGTCTTGAAGAATAGGGTTGCCATTTTCAAGTCGGGCAATTGGTGAATTTGGATGGATATCGGAGAATTCAAGGTGATATCGATGAATTTGGAGGGTAAAGGAAAGGCTGAAGAGATATCTGGTGATTAAGAGGGATATAAGAAGATTTGGAGGGATCAAGCGATTTAAATGAATATCGTAGATTGGGGTGGGATATCGGTAGATTAAGAGTTAATAAAGGGGATAATGGGGTTAAAAGGATCAGAATCGTAGATCAGTGATTAAGTTGATAAAATGGGATTTAAAGGGGTCGAGGGGATTTGGAGGGATAACGGGGGATTTAAGTGATATTGGGGATTAATAAACAATTCCCTTAATAAAATCCCACTATTCTAAAATCCTCGTTATTCTTGTTAATGCTCTAAATCTACCATAATTTCTCCTAAAGCTTCTGTATAACTTTAACGAGTCCCAAATTTTCGAAATTTTAGAAAAGTTTTTTTAAAGGATTTATTTAGATAATTTTTTATTCAATAATTTTCAATAATTTTTTATATATTAAGCCAGATAGCTTCTTTTTTCCGTGCCGTTAGCGAAAATTTTTCGAATTTTGGAAGGCCAAGGAGCCAGATTTCTCCCATTTTTGTCAACAAATCTGGTAAAAATAATATCGAGACTTGTTCGAGTCGGGCCGAATCTTTTTCAGGCCAAACATTATCGAGTAATTATCGAGTAAATTCTTGTGCCGTGAAAATTTTTTTAGATTTATTGGATCTATTTTTAATAAATTATTTTTAATTAAAATTATTAAAATATTTAAATTAATTTTTCTAATTTTAATTTAAAAATTGATTTTTAATTTCCTTTTCTAATCAATTTCTTATTTTTTTTCTCTATATTGGCTTTCCACTTAATTTGCCCTTTTTAGAGGAATCATGCGCCAATTAAAATAAATGAGTCCTTTGGCCTTGTCGATGAGTTAAGGATTCGATGAGTTGGAGAGCCTATGAAGAAAGAGAGGAAAAAGAGAGGAGAGGAGTTAAAGATAAAAAGCGCCGTTAATGCCCTGCCAAGATCAATTCATGTGATTTTACTTGGGTATCACGACTTTTGCGCCGAGAACATTTGCGCCGCGACTTATGCGCCGCGACTTTTGCGCCGGGTGACTTTTGCGCCGCGACTCTTGCGCTGCGACTTTTGCGCCGGGCGACTTATGCGCCGCGACATTTGCGCCGCCATTATTTTAAAAAATCCGGATCCGAAAAATGCCGGATATCCGAAAATTTCGGTTCGGATACCGGATCCGGATATCCGAAGATTTCCAACTATCCGACAACCCTACTAAAGTGTGGTCCGGCTGTAGTTATTGATATATTTTTAATGATAGTGGCGGCGCAAAAGTCGCGGCGCAAAGGTTCCCCGGCGCAAAAGTCACTCGGCGCATAAGTCGCGGCGCAAGTGTCGCGGCGCAAATGTTCTCGGCGCAAAAGTCACGGAACCTTTACTTGCATAAGTGCCCCATCCCTGCTCCACGTAAACAAATTTGAGAGCAGAAAAGGTTGTAGTGAATGAAAGAGAGGAGTGAAAGTTAAAAAGCTCTGCACTTATATTAATGCCCTGCCAAGACTCAATTCATGTGATTTTACTTGATTGCGTATCCGTGAAGATGGGAGAGGTAAAGAAGACTTATCCCGCCCATTTCAATTTCCCTTTATAAAGCGGCCAAAATGCTTGATAAAATCACTTACCTATTACATATTAATATATTAAACTAGTTTAAGGAAGATAAATATCCAGCTGACTAGCATTTAAAACGCTCACTAGGCGGAGATTTAAGATCTATTAACTACCGGTTATCAAAATTATTTTTTTTTAATTCTAAGGAAAATATTTTAAATCAAAATTTAGATTAAAATGTTAAAGAAATTCAATGCAATTGTTATTTTATTTTTCATTTTGAAAAATTATTCTGAAGGAGCACCGAAGAAGAGAAAAGGAGGAACAAGTGGGCAACAAACCCAAGGGTTAATACAAAAATTTATTGTAATTTAAAAAAATATTAAGGAATGCTAATTATTTTGAGGGAGGCTCTTCTTCTTCGCCAGCGTTAACTTTAGTCTCACCTACAAATTTTTCTTGTCAATGGGATGGATGTGGAGAAAATTTTGTTAAACAAGAGGATTTTGTTAACCACGTTAATGGACATGTAGAAATGTCACAGGTCAATAATTCTTGACACTAATCAAGACATTTTTCAGTGGACCCTTTATTATTAAATTAGACTTCAACTTTATTTTTTAAATTCTAAGAAAATGCCCCTGCGTTTGAAAAATTTCATTGGATGAGTGACTATTTTTGTCGATCGACCGCTAGAGGGGGGCTATTTGGGGGGGGGGGGTTATTTTAGAGAAAATACGGTAATTGATCAACTCGATGATGAGTTATTTGTATTCATCTACATATATTCTTTCTGAAATTAGCAAAAGGCTTTATTATTAAATTAGACTTCAACTATTGGTTTTCATTTTTCTTTATCAACCTTTCTAGTATTATGCCCTTACGGTTGAAAAATTGTATTGAATGAGAGAGGAAATATGTATAACTATCGTCACCTTTCTAATATTAACTTTTTAAAATTTAAAGGATAACAAGTGTCAATGGAGAGACTGTAAAAGAAAAGAGCCTTTTCCATGGCGATATAAGTTGCTACGACATACTGTAGTGCATACTAAAGTAAAACCTTATGTTTGCAAGGTAATATCTCAAAATTTTTTCTAATTTCTTAAAACATTCCTTTCCAGCATGTTGATGATGATGGTGATCATTGTCATAAATTGTTTGGCCTTAAGTATGATTATAACCAACATCAACGTCAGCTCCATCCTCATTGCAATAAAGTATTCTTTTAAATAGAATTTCTTATATTGTGATTTTAATTTTTTCGTCTTGAGAGCGATGCCCGTTTAAGCCGAAAATTAATCTATTACTTAAAAATTTCTATATAGGGCTGACAATTAAAAATTTTGTTTCTTTCTCGGCAAAAATTTTGGGGTTTCGAACATTTTTGTTCCTGTGCGAATTATTAGGGAATCATATAAAAAAAGATTTTATAAATCCTTTAAAAATATTTTTTTAACTTTTAAAGGATTGTTGTAAACACATAACCGAAGTACAACAATTTGATCACCCACCCCATGGAGGACATCAATTACCACCAAATGTAGAACATCAAGGAAATGAGGACGATTATTCTAATGAAGATTTGGACTTGACTTTGCGCCTTTAACCTTGGACCCGCAAATATGTGCCCCAATTGGGTTGTTCCCAGGCATATTTTTAACAAACACAAAACAAGAGTTGACACCTTTAAATTGGGATTTCTTTAAAATTTTTCCAAATTCATTTTATATTAAAATTTAACTTTATCGTAAATGTTAGTCCCTCAGAACTTTATTTAACTAATTAGTGTTGTTCTCTCCCTTCTAGTTTCATTTCCCCACTCCGGTATAAGCATGAAAGTAAATTCTTTGGCGTTCAATTGGCCCTTTTAGATATCCCGTCTCTGTTTGCAGTGATAACCTGGTTTATCTAGATTTGTTTTTATATTATATTCATTTTGCATAAAGAATTTCTTTTCTTTTAGATTTTTTAAAATTAATTTTGGGTAAAAAAGTTGATAGTCTCATTTAGTTTATGTTGATATGTTTTGACGTTGTCGAAGAGTTTTTAGGATCAAACTAGATCAGTTTTGATCTACATAACATACCTATGTTGTGTTAAGAGATTCGTCACCCCAAAATATTTTCATATTTCCATCACTCACAAATAGATTTTATGCTTTCCCAGACTTTTGGGTAAAATATAAAACCAAAAATAACCAAAATATTTAATAAAAAATACTTTTTATTTTGAATAATATTTAGTATTTATTAATTTTTAATTAAAATTTGTTAAAAAAATTTTTATGAAAAAGAAATTATTTTAATAATTCTTTATTTATTGTTTCTGGGACAGTCTCTGTACTAAGCAAACTTAATTCGGCACATTTACGACCAACTTGTAGACATTTATTTAATTCAAAATTGTTTAGAATTGCAGAGAGAAATCCACAATTAAAGCTGTTGGCAAAAAGAAAATTAAGAATAGGTAAATTAAGATTGCCAAAACGGAACGACTCGGACTGAAAAATCGAGCCGTGGTTTGGCTCGAAAAAAGACTCGTACGGTCCGGACCGATAAAAACAAGCCCGAATGCTTCGACTGTCGGCCCGATTCAAAATGGCAACTCTTAGAGAAATACATAAATACCGGATCTCAATTTTTCCTTATTTTTGTTGATCAGAAAGTTTACAGAAAATATTTAGGTATGTGTAATTTTCAAGTATCCGGAAAAAAATTTTTTCTTTGATTAAGAAAATTACTGAAAGAAAAAAAGCCGTGGTTTGGCTCGAAAAAAGACTATTATTATCATAATTTTTGTTTCCGTATGATCATAAAACAACATGAATATATTTTTTCACTTTCGTATTTTCCTAAAAAAAATTTTTACCAATCTCCAGCGCCTGAAGCCGAAAGTATCTCTTCTTTACTTAAATCAGGTGCCCCCAAAAATTCCCCCAAAAATTCATCATTCTTCAAACGAGTAAATATCAAAACTCCACAACGATCAAAAGTAATTATTAAATATTTTCTTGGCTGGAATGCACGGGGCAATTTTATAGTTGAAAGCCATTCCAATAAAAAATTATTTTTGTTGGTTAATTTCTCTATTAAATATTTAATAAAATGAGGATTAGACTGAGCTAACCTTCAACTTGAGAAACAAATTGGCTGCATTCTAAAGCCTCTGTTCCTTCAATTTTTTGACTAAAACAAACAGAAAATGCCCTTAATTCATTAAAATTTGGAGAGAAAACGTCCACATTTTCAACCGGCCATTTTCCTAAAGCTTCGAATAAGCTTGGAACTTTTAATGCATCTGTTGGATCCAGCCAGACTAAAAATTTATTTTTAATTTACTATGAATACATTATTCTCGCTAATAGAATATTTAATATACTCTAAGGGTTTTAGATTAAAGATGGGTGTTTTATTAAAGAGAGGTATTCTATTCTAGAATGGTGTTCTAATAAAGTTGAGGAGTCTTTTTAGAGAGAGTCGTTCTATTCTAGTGATACGTTAAGAGGGTTTACATTCTAGAGAGGCGTTCTAGAGAGGGTGTGTTTATTAGAGAGGGTGTTCCTAATTAAATTAATCAAATAAATACCAACTTTTAGTTTCTGAACGATTAGCCCAGTACAAAACTCTTTCTATTACCCTAGGAGGAAAATTAGCATCAATCACCACATAATCAGCCAACTTAATTAAATTGGCATTATCATCAATCTTTAATGAATATTAAAAAATAAAAGAAATAATATTTTTAAATTTACAAATTTACAGTCAATTTTATTTAGCAAAACTTCGACATTAATAAATCCTTGCTGAAGACCCTAAACGTTGTTTAAATTTAACAAGTAAATCAAGTAAATACTTAAAGAACCTTTTTTGATTCGATAGAAACAGAGGTTGCTGTACTGCATTCTTTAGTGAATAAGGAGTGTGAGAAATCCTTAAAAATAATTTTATAGCCATTTAGCTCAACATTTTCAAAAAATTTTCGATGAAATTTCGGATTCATTTCCAGATTTCCCAACCCTAATTAGAGACCGGACATAGACAAGATTTCGAAGATTTGTACAATCATTTTTCAGTTTTCGAGATTTTTCGACATATCAATCTTGATTTTATATGCCATTCCAGTTAAGTCTCTAATAATTATCACAAATTACGAAAATGTATTTTATCTCTAATTGTCATTCTGTGAGTGTATCTTTGCTTATTTTAAAAATTCACTCACAAAATAATTCCAGTAAATACAAATTTGTAAACAAACCAAGTTTTCCAGTCCTTCCCATTTTTTGAAAAGAAAAGTAGCCCCAATATCTGGATCCCCGTTTAAATCAATTCCAAAGGCAGAAATCAAATCAACATCAATACCAAGACGGGCAAGTGCTTCAGCATGATTTCTAGCTACACCCCCAGCCCTTTGTTTAATTTCTGCAGGAAAATAGGAAATTTCTCCTTTTTTCGATTCTTTTGTTTCTTCTGTTGATAAAACTTCTATATCAACAATTGCGCTGCCAATACAAACCTTTTTTTAGAAAAATTTATTTTATACAAAAATCATATTTCTTGAGGAGAGAAAGAAGGAAAAATATGCTACGTTACATGCATTAAGGAGGCGGCTTACCCGAAACCAGACCAAAGAATTTTCGAAAACCTGGCCCATCCCTATTTGCTTGTTGTCTATGTTGAGTATAATCTGATAAAAGTCTTCTCCTCTCCTATTTCAATTAATCATGGTTAATTTTTTGATCACAGAATCAGCCTTTTTTTAATCAAATCTTTATAAAATACTTACAACTTTAGGTCTTCCATACATATGTTGTTCAAAGTTCATTTGTTTTAAAATAACGTTCTCTCTATAGAATTTATTACTTGCAAGAAATCAAAAATTTTTTATTTAAAAGTTTTTTTTGACTAGAAAAATTCATAAATAATTATCTATATATAAAAAAACGCGACCTACAAAAACGTTTTTTTTAAATAACTTTTTTTCTAGATCTCGGATTGACCTGAAATTTTTTATAGATATATCAGCTGCTCAGAAGACACAACTTTTCTGTTGATGACGAAACACGAAAATTTCGGGAATGTCGAAATGTCGAAATTTCGAAACACGAAACTGAGGATGAATGTCCCAAAACGAAATTTTAAAAATAAGGGTCTGCTGGACAAAAGATGCTCCGTTTAAAGCTGCACCGATTAACCGGAGCACTTTTTCGAAACCGACTTCCCTAACCCGAGATATTTTCGGTCGAAAAAGGTACTACCCACTTTTTTTCACTTTTTGTGAAATTGACCGTTTTTTCGACATTTCGACATGAAGACGAAATGCGAAAAAAACGATTTTGACTACTGCGATAGAGTCGAGAATTATCTATAAAATGACGGAAAAATTTTTAAAATCGAACCGTGGGTTCGAAAGATATGGCCCCCCAAAGTGTCAAAAATTGCCCAAATTTTTTTGAAAAATTTTGTCTTTTTTTGGGTACCCCGGGAAAGAAAAAATAGGGCTCGACTCGAAAGTCGGATCCGGACAAATTTTTTTTGTTTGAGAGAGGATGAATGGGACCATAGAGGAAAACTATAGAGAAGTTCGAAAAGTCGACTTAAGTTGGTCAAAAGTCGAGTTTGGCAAAATGTCGAAAACGTTTTTTCGACTTTTCGACCTGATACCGAACACGGACGATTTCGGCCCCGACTAAAGGGCACAACTCCCTCGAATTTCCTATTGAATAAAAAAAAGTTCACGCAAATATGATTATCCGTTCGGGACTTATGCGTGATACAACGAACCGGGGTAAAGACGAATTGGGATTTAGTGGGGGTAATTTAGGACAAAACGTCGGCACAACAAAAGATCACATTTTTTCTGTTGATATAAAAATTCTGAACTTTATCCTATAATAAGTAATCGAATATGGAGAGTTCGAAAAAAATATTTTTAGTTGGGACACTTGAGTCTCAAAAGAGTTATTTGAGTCTGAAGGTTCAAAAGTTCCAAAAAATAGTGCCAATCGACTTAAAACGAAATTAGACGAAATTGGCCCTGCTGGACGAAAGATGTCCCGTTCAATTTGGAACCGAATGACCGAAGCACTTTTTCGATTTTGACTCTTCTAACTGGAGATATTTTCGGAAGAATAAGGTACTACTTACTTTTTTTAATTTTACCGATTTGGCCATTTTTGCGAAATTTCGTATTCAAGGCGAAATGTAAAAAATACGAATTTGACTACTTCGACTAATTGGCAAATTCTTTATCCAATGACGGATAAATTTTGTAAAACGGACAACCTCTTCGAGAGTTATGATCTGATAAATTGTCGAAACTTACCAAAAAAATTTCTTTTTTTTTTGCCTATATTTTGTGCTTCAAATTAAATTTTTTTGCTTCTATTTTTAATTGAAGAACATTTTTTTGTTTCAACTTTAAGTTGATGACAATTTTTCTGCTTCTATTTGAATTGAAGCACATTTTTTTGCTGCAACTTTGAATTGAAGCACATTTTTGTGCTTCAGTTTTGAATAGAAGCACATTTTTGTGCTTCAACTTTGCATTGAAGCACATTTTTTGTGCTTCAGATTTTAATTTGAAGCCCATTTTTTGTGCTTCAGATTTCAATTTGAAGCAAATTTTTTGTGCTTCCATTTTGAATTGAAGCACATTTTTGTGCTTCAACTTTGAATTGAACCAAATTTTTTTGCTTCAACTTTGAATTGAAGCACATTTTTGTGCTTCAGTTTTAATTTGAAGCACATTTTTTGTGCTTCACTTTTGAGTTGAAGCACAATTTTTGTGCTTCAGTTTTGAATTGAAGCACAATTTTTGTGCTTCAATTTTGAGTTGAAGCATAACTTTAGTGCTTCAATTTTGAGTTGAAGCACTTTTTTGTGCTTCAGTTTTAATTTTAAGCAACTTTTTTGTGTTTTAGTTTTAATTTGAAGACATTTTTTGCTTCAATTTTTAGTTTGAAGGTATTTGAATAGAAATTCAAACTAATACAAATTTATTTTTAAATTTCATATATTATGTATTTTTGTAATTTTTTTAAATGAAGCTAAGACTAATACTAATTTTATTTGAAATTTTATATATTATTTATTTTTTGACATTTTTTAATTAAAGCTTAAAAAATACTATTTTTGTTTTGAACTTTTATATATTATGAATATTTTTACATTTTTGCGATTTTGTGCGTTGTTTCGAAATTTCGAAAATTTTGATTTTGACTACTGCGACTAAGCAGTGAATTTTCTATCGAATGATGCAACAATTGTGTAAAACTGATTATCCTTTTGGGAGTTATGGGCGCTAAAATGTCGAAATTCCACATTTTTTAATTTTTGTGATTTTGTCCGTTTTTTCGAAATTTCGTCATGAAGACGAAACCGAAAAAGTTGATTTTGACTACTGCGATTAAGCAATAAATTCTCTATCGAATGAAGGAAAAATTTCCTAATTCGGGTTATCCGTTCCGGAGATATGATTCAACAAAATGTCGAAATACCCCTTTTTAAAAGTTTTTGCAATTTTATCAGTTTTTTTCGAAATTTCGCTATAAGGACGAAATGGAAAATTCTGAATTTGACTACTGCAAATCAGTAGCAAATTCACTATTAAATGGCGAAAAAATTTTGAAAATCCGACCATCCGTTCGGAAGTTATGATTCGACACATTGTCGAACTTCGCCAAAAATTTTTTCAAAAATTTTTTTGAAGATACAAAGTAAGAAAAGTAACCTATATCTGATCAACATTATAGTAATTAATGATTTAAATTTTTTATATTATGTAAATGCTCTTAATTTTCACAATTAAAATTATTTTTAAATTGAATTTTTTTTTGAAAATTATTATATATTAAGTAAACAGGGCAAAAAAGCACCAACTAAAAAATAAATTTAGGTAACTTTTTTTTGGATTGGTTGATTTCGCTCAAACTTTCTGCAAAATAACACTGTTCTCCCGGGCAACAAAAAGTCTGCTAAGCAAAAGTTTCGAAAATTTCGCGAAACATGTTTTGCGAAATTTCGAAACACGAAACTGAAGACAAATGTCGCAAACCGAACTTGGACGAAATTGAGTTTTCCGGTAAAAGATGCTCCGTTCAATTCAGTTTCGAATAATCGAAGCAATTTCACGAAATGAAAACTCCTAACCGAAGAAATTCCCGGGAAAAAGGTACTACCCACTTTTTTGACATTTTTGTGATTTTGTCCGTTTCTTCGAAATTTCGTCATGAAGACGAAACCGAAAAAGTTGATTTTGACTACTGCGACTAATCACTAAATTCTCTATCGAATTATGCAAAAATTGTGTAAAATGGATTATCCATTCGGGAATCATGGTCGAAAAAATGTCGAAATACCCAATTTTTAAAATTTTACCGATTTTGTCCGATTTTTCGAAACTTCGCAAAGAAGACGAAATATAAAAAACTGATTTTGACTACTGCGACTAAGCAGCTAATTCTCTATCGAATGTCGGAAAAATTTCGAAAATCGGACCATCCGTTCGGGCGTTACGTTTCGAAAACTTGTCGAAACCCACATTTTTTTGACATTTTGCGATTTTGTCCGTTCTTTCGAAATTTCGTACTGAAGACGAAATTTAACAATCTGAATTTGACTACTGCGACTAATCAACTAAATCTCCATCGAATGACGAAAAAATTGTGAAAATATAATTATACGTTCCTGAGTTATAGTTCGAAAAAATGCCGAAACTTGCCAAAAATGTTTATTCAAAATTTTTTTCAATCTTCAGAGTAAGTATAAATTTAGAATAGCTGTTCAAATATAAAAATTAATAATTGAAATTTCATATATTAAGCAAAATATATCGTATTGCTGATCTATCTAATAAAAATTTTGATTGAAATTTTATATATTAAGTATAATGCCTCTGCTTTTCACACCTAAAATTATTTTTAAGTTGGATTTTTATATATTTTGTAAAATGGTCGCAAAATGGTACTATCGAAAAATAAAATTTAAATAACTTTTTTTTGTTTCTGTCGATTGAGCTGAAACCTTTTACAAAGAACAATATTCTTGCGGGATACAAAAAGTCTGTTGGCCAAAAGTTTCGAAAACTTCGCGAAACATGTTTTCGAAATTTCGAAACACGAAACTGAAGACGAATGTTCCAATACGAAATTGGACGAAATTGAATTTGATTGATAAAAAGTGCTCCGTTCAATTCTGCATCAATTAACTGAAGAACTTTTGAATTTAACTCTTCTAACCGGAGAAATTCCAGGGACAAGAAAGTACTACCAAATTTTTAATATTTTTGTGAATTTGTATTTTTTTAAAATTTCGTGATGGAGACGAATTCGAAAAATTTGATTTTGACTACTGCACCTAAGCAGCAAATTCTCTATCGAATGACGGAAAATTTTCGAAATTCGGATTATCGATTCCGGAGTTATGGTCAATAAAATGTCGAAATGTCCCTTTTTTAAATTTTCTCGATTTTGCCCGTTTTTTCGAAATTTCGCCAAGAAGCTGAAACCGAAAACTCTGATTTTGACTTCTGCGATTAAGCAGTGGATTCTCTATAAAATGGCGATAAAATTTTGTAAAACGGTCTATTCATTCGGGAGTTATGATCAGTCAAAATGTTAAAATTTGCCAAAAAAAACAAAATTACAAAACTAGACTTAGATTGACATAAATATTCGAATCAAAACTCAACCGACGCTATTGAAATAAGTCTTAAAAAATTCCCCATATTTGAGTACATATTTTGACAAATTTTCCCACAGATCTGATTATCTGACAAAAAGTTATTACATTTTAGTTGTAAAAAATCACTGAAAAAATAGACACAAGTATCAAACACTTTTGCAAAACAACGGGTTAAATTTGACAACTTTTAACAAAAAAGGAGTTTTATAGTGGAAAAATACATGGAGAATTCAAATCCGTTGTCAGAAAAGTTTTAAAAAATTTTTCCTCGACGTTAGAGTCAAAAGAACAGTTTGAGTCTCAGATAATTTCCTCGACTTATATCTCTCCGAGACTTAAGTTTGCCCCACACAAACCATATATTTTCTGAATCAGCAGAAGTTGCTCTACAAGATAGGCTATCTAACTCTCAGTTCAATTTTTTGACTCGAAAAAATTTCCGAGCATTTTGGACACTTAGACTCAAATATCTTGGCCCAGACTCAACTGACCCTTTTGAAACTTTTCTTAAAAAATTCCCCATATTCGATTATATATTCGTACCAATTTTCATCCAGATCGGCTGATCCGTTAAAAAGTTATGTTGAAATTAAAAAACCCCAAAATTGTAGAAATATAAAATATTTCAATTAACTTTTTATTTATAGATTTACAAATTTTCCCAAATTTGTGCATAATTCTACAGAATTTTTGTTTGGCTGGGTATTTACCCAGCTTTACGGGCGAAAGCTCAATTTTTGGGTTATGGGTTAGTACCGCGAGGTGCGTTGGCACCAATGAGCGGGATCCAGGAAAACCCTTAGGCACCAACGTGCACGGACGTTCGTCCTTCCAAAATGGGGATTGGAGCGGACCTGTTTCCCTTTATGGGGTATAGGATGGCTTCCCTCAACGGGAGGAAGACTTGGGTGGTGTGCGCCCAATGAGTCCGGACTCACGGAGGGCGCGGGTGGGGTGAGCCCGGTGGCCGTGCCTGACGGACAATGGCGCTATGCGGAGAATGGATTCTCTGGGCTCCTAGCCTTGTCCCGATGGATCACACGGTCAGCGGTACGGAGTAAGAAAAGGCATGGTATCACCGGCCATGCAACCCCACTGGAGTCCCTGCCATGTTCGTGGATAAGCTTCGGCTTATTCACCTCACCCTGACGTCCGAAGCGTATGGGGTGTGATGGCATACTTCCAAACGCGCCGGAATAAAACCTGGCAGCTCGATGTTCGCTGTGGTGGCAACTCCCGAGCGTGCAAGCAGGTCCTTGATCTCCGTTTGTCAAAGCCAACTGATGGCTAAGCTATCAGGAGGCATGAACTTGGTAGATAAGTTCGCTTATCGACCTGTAGTTCGCGGGAGCTACAGGGCCAGGTTCATGCACTCTTGCATCATGTATTGGATGCACAGGCCATAACTCTTAAAGGGTGTATGTCTGGTGGATTCATGGCATTCTCTATGTGGTGTAAGACTCCTGGTACGTTTGGTCCTCTCGGTTTGAATCCACTGGGCATGCATCCGAAATTATTTCTTTTTGGCAACATGCAATATGGTTCATCTACATCGTCTACAATGAATATGTCAGAACATGCAACATGATGAAGCTGTACATGGATACGTGGGTTAAAAGTGACATTTGAATCTTAAAAGGGGCATTTGAGTTCTGAAACTTTTAGTTGTTTATTAAGTCATTAGAAGTTTAAAAACACTATTGGGGAGGGTTTTTAAGTCTTTAGAAGACATTTATGTCAAGGTGAATTTTTGAAGAATTTGGGGGTTTTCTGGGTCTCCGAGCAGAGATACGGTCTTCTAAGTGTGTTTTTCGGATTTCTCGACCAAAGTTTACCCCCCTTTAATAAACCCCCAAATTCTAACGGTTAAGCTCTATTTTTAACGGGAAAAAAGTTATGCTTGAAAGTTTGATATCTCAGGGTAAATTTTTCAATTTTGGGGTATAATTGAAATGAATGGTTTAAAATAAGCTTATTCATCATGATATTGATAAGTAAGAACAAAATTAATCGTTAAGAGTTTTGGTTTTACTATAATTCGATTTTATGAAAAATTTGGCTAAATTCGTGTTCGCGGTTTTGGGTCGACTTGCCTTTACTTTTTCGTTGATAACTTTTTGAAAAAAATTAGCAGGGAGATTGTTTATATCTCAGTCGAAAGCTAATAAATAGGGCTTCAAACCGTATTATAAATTATAAAATTAAAAAATTTTTTAGTGCCAAAAATAGTGGGTGCCGGACGTATGACCCCCTAAAAGTTTAAAAATATTTTTTTGAAAAATTTTTGTTTTAATGCAATTTATGATTTAAGAATATAAAATGATTGCGTTTAAGTGAAAAAATATTTTAATGTCCGTTAGAGTCTTAAAACGATCGTTTGAGTATCTTCAAAATTATTAAAATTTTAACCAATTTTTTTAGTTTAGTTAGGTTTATATGATAATTGTATTGCAATAAATGCTTTGTGTTGTTGGATTATGATTAATTTCAGTAAGTTAACATTTTTTAAATTTATTATTATTGCTTTTGTTAGTGATTTGCTCAATTATTAACTAATTGCCTAATATGATTGTTGATAAATTCAATTATTTAATATTTTGCTATATATTTATGGTTTGTTTTGTTTTTATTTTAATTGTAAAATTTCAAGCTATTATAATTGCTATTATAATTTTTTAATTGAATATTTTTAAGTTTAATTTCTTGCAACAATTTATTTACAACACTCAATTTGCTTCAAGTGTTGTTTACTGTCTTAATTATTTAACAAATTTTGAATCAATTATGGTGTCTTACTTATTATTACTATATATTTATGGTTTGTTTTGTTTTTGTTTTTAATTGCTATTAGAATTACTATTATAATTTTTTAATAGAATATTTTTAAGTTTAATTTCTTGCGACAATTTAATTACAACAATAAATTTTCTTCAATTATTGCTTGCTGGCTTTATTATTTGTCGATTTTTCAATCAGTCATGAGTTGGTATAATTTTTAGTTAGTTTTGTTTTGATTTCAATTTTTTATAGTTTAATTTAAAGCTCAATTGTTTTGTAAATATTAATTCATATGTTAACGAGTTTAACGCTTTGGATTACAATTTGCTAAGTTTGTTAGCTTTTGTTTAATTTATTATTAATTTTAATAGTGATTTAATTCAATTATTAATTGATTACATTGATTGTTTGATTTATATGGCAATTGTTTCGTTTCAATATCTATAATTTGTTTCAATTAATTGGAGTTAGTTTTATTTTTGTTTGCCTGTTTTTTATATTTAATTTTAAGTTATTTACATGATTGTTTTACTTACTAAAGTGTACAGGTTTTTAGTTTAATTAGGGACCCTGAGAATCCGGCAGTTTAATGTTTATCAATGGCTGTCGAGGGAGGGTGGTGCGCGTTTCCGCAGGCCTCCACGAAGGTGAATAGCACCGGGCTGCGCACTGGGCAACTTTTATCCATTTTTCGTTAATTGTGGATAAAAGGCTAAGTCAACCTCAAAAAGAGGGAGACAGCGGAATAGGTTACGTATATTACTTTGCATAAATTACTAGAATTTAAGAAAATCCTCTCATTTTTATTTGGTATATCCAATAATATTTTTTCATTGTTCTTCAATAAATTGATTTAATTTAGATGATTTTATATTTGAACATTTTTATTAGCACTGACAATTAATTGCTTATCTAGAATTTGTTTTTCATAACTTAAATTAAATTTTTCGTAAAATCATAATTTTTGTCCTTTTATTATTAATAAAAAAATTTTTTAGATCAAATAATTATTATTTAAATATTTTTCTTCAAAATGGTTTCCAAAGACCGAAAAAGACTTGAAGAAATGCGAGAAAAATCAAGAAAAAGGAGAAGTGAAACTGCTTCTGTTACCTCCATGGATTCTGTATCTGAAAAACGTTCTCACGTTGAAAAAGATGAACAAAGTATTTAAAATCATGTAGAATTATATCTTTAGAATGATTTTATTATAGGCTCTGTAAATTCTGACGTATTCAATGTTCCTTTAACACCATCACACAGCCAGGAAACAATTTCTGAGACTAGTGACGGTACTACTCCACCAGAAATATTATACTTATTTTATTTTAAAGATATTATCCCAAAAAATAAAGGTGGTAGACCCTGTAAGAAAAGACGATACGGTTCTGGTAGAAAATTGGAGATTTTGGAACCTGTTTCTCAAGCTGCGGAAGATTTTGAAAACGAAGTTTTACATGGAATTAGTCGAGAATTAGATCTTGACGATATCGGTATTTTAATTAGCTTTTTTTGTTATTCATTGTTTATTTGAAAAGAATCTACATCACAAACTAGCATTTCGGCTATAACATTACGCCGTTCTACACGCCATTCAAGCACTGTATCGCGCTTTTCTGATATGAGTTTTTCTGATAAATGGCCCTCACATCGCCCTATTGCTAATAACTGTTCAAGAGTTCACAAAGGCTTTGGATGTGGCGCCAAAAATTCAAATCATATGCCAAAATATTACAATTCTCTTTGCAAAGTATATTTATTAAAATTTTTGCCTTCACAATTTTTTAGAATGATGTTTTGATTGACTGCCGTTGTCCATATTGTAAGGCCATTTTATTACCATCAGAAACAATTGGTCCGGCTGCATTCGTTAAATGTTGTGCAAAAGGAAGAGTGAATTTAACAGAACGTTTCGCTTCTTTGCAAGACTTACCACTTGGACTTGATCTCATACTGCACAATCCTGCTACTTCTTCAACAAGAGACCGTCTTTTGAAAAATGTACTACGATATAACGATCAACTTTCTTTTGGCCAAATTCGTATGGAACGATCTTTTGACTTTCCTGAATCACATCGGATTGTCAAAACGAATAACATGTTCAGTTATATGTTATTTGACATTCGCCAACCTGGTGGACAACAACAACCAGAACTACGAGGCCAACTGTACACAATACCACCAAATTCTGCTGAAACTAGACTTAATGAGCTTTCAACTGAAAATGAATTAGATGTTTGTTACAATTTATAAAAATTTAAAAATATTTCTATTTTTAGCCAATCATTCTGCAAGAATTGTTTAATATCTTGAAGCGAAATCATTGGATGGCGGAACTTTTTCAAATTGCCTCTGACGTTTATAAAGATCTTTCGGCCGACCTACAACTTCAGTTCAAAATGCTTGTGGTTGATGCCAATAAACGTGGCACTGAGCGCACAATTGAAAATGTTGTTTTTACGTTTTACAAAAATATTAGAATTTTTAGGTTCCGTCCATTGACATTAATCCGAACGATGCTTCAGTTTTGCGACAAATTCATCCTGGACGTCTCAGTGTTGAAACCTCTGCTGGCAGTCAACTCGTCGCGCAGTTTTATTTGGATAATGGAGAAAATGTGCCACCCGAAGGAAAATATGATGTAATTCTCACAGGACAGAAAGGAACAGGTCAAGTTAGTCTAAAATGGTGGCATCGGGCGGCGGACGCAGCATGTTTCCCACTTCTGTTTCCAAGAGGACAAAATGGATTTGGTTTTTAATAATCTCTAACATAATTTTAAAAATATTTTAAGAAAATGGTTTAAAATTAATATTGCGACCTGGAGAATATTTGCAAGGAAGCAGACGTGTAATTGTTGGAGCCGAAGGAGAACTTAATCCCGAAATTGATCTTGGAGAAGGCGAGGAATTCCTTCATGATATCGACAATCGCGAAGAACATCAGCGTGAATATGTATCGAGAGCTCAATACTTCAGATACATGTGTCAACATAGAGGAACCTCATGGAAGGCAAATCATTGGTTATGGGAATATGGTCAACTTGCCCAGCTTTACACGATCACATACAATCAAAGAATGGAAGCGCAAAAAGTTCAGTATATGAAACAACTGCAAGGAAAATACCGTTATGTCCGTCAGGCTGCTTTGTTGGATTGGCTTAAAAAACTGTTGGAGAAACAAGGCAAATAAATATAATTATTAATTACAATGTAACTTATAGGATTGCAAGGACCCATTGGCCAAGTGTACATGACAAACGAACATTTCAGAGGATCTCGACAATATTACCAAAAGCAATATGCTGCATGCATGACTATCTGCAGGGAAATTGGTTCGATCGATCTACTTATCACGTACACTATGGATCCATCTGCACCAGAATTAAGTGATATACTTCTTGAACACCAGAACTGGTCAGATCGCCCAATGGAAGTCTGCCGCATCTTCGTTGATAAACTTGCCGAACTTGTGAAAGATATTACTGAAAGAGAGATTCTTGGCCCAGTTAAAGCTTGGTTCCACAGCCTAGAACATCAAAAACGGTTTTTATTCTTTATATTATTATTAAAGTTAAAGTTTTTAGCGGTCTTCCTCATGTCCATTTTGCCGTGATCTTGGACTGGGAAAAGATGCGTAAATCTGGTCGTATTACATCTAAAGAAGAATACATGGAACAATATATTTCGGCTGAAATACCAGATTTGCCACAATCAAATGATCGCACAGAATCGGCAGTTTCTCAACGGCTTTTGTATCAAATTGTTGTGACAAAACATGTTCATACATGTAACCAACATTGCCTGCGAGACGGAATAAGATGTGCTAAACGTTTTCCTGTAAAAATATTTATATGTATTATTGTATATTTTTTAAATTAAGCACGCTTATTCTGACAATAATATATATTCCGATAATGCTTATCCAAAATACCGACGACGCCCTCCACCAACATCGGAGATTGAACGCAAAAAGAATCCAGAATTATTTGGAAACATTCATAAATATGTTGATCATTATGGCAAACAGCATGTTGTTACCAATCAATATGTTGTTCCATACAATCATTTTCTTCTTTCTAAATACAGATCACAGTATATTTATATTTAAATACAATTTAACTTTGTTGTTTAGTATTAATGTTGAACTCGTGGCCGGTGATGGATGTGTGAAATACGTAACAAAATATGTGATGAAAGGAGCCGACATGGCATTCATTAGGGTTGAACAGGAAGGATTTGAAGGGGGTGCTTGGAGATATGATGAGTTTCATCAACTTCGCCTTGCACGCTACATAACATCGATGGAGGCTTTTTTGTCCCTTTGGGGTACAAAATTGGTTGTTAGATCACACATTGTATTTAGTTTTTCCATTTCTTTTTCTATTCGTTTCGTTTAGGTTGACGAACTTGATATTCATGGACCTCAGGGTCATCATGTTGCTGTTGAAGAAGGTAGAGAACTGGAAATTGCTGAAGATTTGCAAAGAAGATTGAATGAAGGAGAAGAACGCAGAACCCAATTAACTGCCTATTTCGATTTTAATCGTCAGAGACAATTAATTGGTGAACATCCTGCAGGCTTAACTTATGGAAATGCATACAAACAACTTCGCTATAATGTCCATAAAAAGAACTGGCAATTCTATGTGAATCCCGATTTACATCAGAAGAAGCTTTGCCGTATTCGCACTGTTTCGCCGACGAATTTGGAGCTTCTTGCAATTAGAGTACTTAAAATTAGATTTTTAAATTTATTTTAATTCTAGATCTTGCTGACTGTTGTTGTTGATCCCACTTGCTGGGAGGACCTGCGCACTTTTGAGAATGTTGTCTACCCAACATTTTTAGAAGCTGCCAAGGCCCGAGGACTGATGTCTGATGATATTATTTGGAGAAGAACGATTCAAGAAGCATTCGATTCTAATAAGCGCATACAACAGCGCATTCGTTGGCTTGCCATGTTCTTTGGTTCTACAAATCTGACTAATCCAACTGCTCTGCTGGACTATGTTATTCAATTGCCGGAAGATTGGCTTGTATGTATCATTTTAAATATTTTGTTTAAATTTAACTTCAGTATGGGACCCGTGTTGCTCAATTAGATTTTGAATCGCGCCGAGATTATGTTTTGTGTAATATGGAGTGGTTTTTGAGAGCTAATGGTATTCGCCCAGATGAGATTGAAAGAGAAGACGGAACATTTGAAACGGCATGTGAAAGAATTAGGTAAATATTTTGACATATTAGCGAATCTATCTTTATTATAACAGACTCCCACGTCCATCTCTCCGTAACATTCAACCAGAACTGCTTAATGATGCCGAAATCGATCCGGAAATGCTGATAAGAACTCATGTTGATAGACCATTCTTAGAACAACACCAAAGAGGCTCAACTCAAGACTACTATCTTCGCCTGTTTTATAGTGATCCTCGCCCAACTGAGGAACAACAAAACTTTATTGATGAAATTGTTCGAGGTATGTGGAGCGCACGTCATGTCATCGACGGTTCAGAAACATCTTTTGCGCAAGACATTCCACGTAATTTCTTCATAACAGGAGAAGGAGGTTCTGGCAAAACGTTCATGTATAATGTATGTTATAGTTTTAAATTTATTTTTAAAATTATATTTATAGAAGCTGATTGCATTTCTTCATGCTAACGAATTCATAATAATGCCAATGGCAAGTACTGGTATAGCTGCTGAGCTTCTTTATGGTGGAGCAACTGTTCATAAAAGACTTTGCCGCCAAAAACACGTTGATTCTTCTACAAGACCATTTGTTGACTATCGAAGCCAGTTTGCCGATACTATCCGCAAACTTCATGGAATTATTATTGATGAGATTAGCATGCAGCATAAGGATGTTCTTGAATTTGTCGATCGCCTTCTTCGATCTGTTGCTCCACGACCACTGAAGAATATACCATTTGGTGGAAAAGTAATTTTACAATTTTTTAAAAATATTATTAAAATATTAAGTGTGTTGTCCTTGGAGGAGACTGGAAGCAACTTCTTCCTGTCGTCGCAGGTGGCACATTATTACATCAATTTGATGCGTCTATAAAGAATACGGAACTTTTCAAAAAGAATTTTGTAACGAGGAAATTACGCTCTAACCTTCGATTGCAGTCAGGACAAGAACAATACAGGACTTTGCTGAAATGCGTTGGAACTGGAGTTTTGAATGATTCAGATGAGCGAGTTCAACTCCCTGTTGACATTTGTGTTAACTCGAGAGAAGAACTGATAAACTTTGTTTATCCGCAAGATCTACTCCAGTCAGCAATCAATCGTTGGGAAGACTTTTGTGGTCGTGCTATTTTGTGCCCGCTAAACACTGAAACTTTCGAAATGAATAATATTATTTTGGTATTATTTAATTTTGAGTTTTAAATTTAATTAATAAATAGGATCGCATTGCCGGACACGAACAAACTTATTTATCGATAACAACGCCAATAATGGATGAAGATTCGCTTGAAAACAATGCTTCTGATATTGATTATGAAAACTTGACTAGGCAAACACCGCCGGGAATTCCAGAACATGTTCTTCGTGTTCGTATTGGAGCTATTATGATGCTCATCATCAATTTATCTGTATAAATTGTTTATTTTATGAATATTATTTATATAATTAAGGTTCAAAATGGGTTATGTAACGGAACTAGAGTCCAGATTGTTGGTTTACGCCAGAATCTTATTCGCTGTCGAATTCTTTCTGGATCCGGGAAAGGAAACGAACATGATTTATTCAGAACACGTTTTCAATATGGCGCCGACCCAAAAGCCCCACAAGAAGGCATGTTTCGAGTTGAACGGGTTCAGTTTCCATTGCGTCCAGGCGCAGTTATGACAATCAACAAGTCCCAAGGGTAAATAATCTTTTAAAAATATTTATGAATAATATATTTTAGTCAAACCCTTTCTCGCGTTGGAGTTGCACTTGACCATTCACAGTGCTTCTCTCATGGACAACTCTATGTAGCTCTTTCAAGAGCACGCGACGCAGAAAGTGTTAAGGTTGCAACGCTCCGCAAAGATCGCAGAGTGAAGAATCCAGTCATTCCTGCAATGATTGACGAAGAAGACTTAAATGAGCTTGGGCCAATGGAACTCGCCATGTCATCCGGCGATGAACCAGTTCTCATCGAACGTATACCACATGAACAGGTATTTATAAAAAGATTTAAAAAATATTGATTAATTTAGACAACAACATCGTCTACTGCTTTTATCTCACAACAGCCAACAACATCGGCTACTGAATCTACACAGGCAACAACATCGCCAAATACTGTCCAAAACAATTCTGAACCGACAATTACTAATTCGCCCAGTTACTTTCTTGACAATGTTACTGGAGACGGAGATTGCCTATTTCGGTTTAAATAAATAATTTTATTTTGTAATAAATAATATAGTTCTATTGTGCGCGCCTTATATGCTGGATCAGAAGGATTAGCTATCCATGGCAACTTTTTATACGAAGATTCCCAACGAGGATTAAGAAGACTGATTGCGCGCCGTTATCAAGAAGACCTGCACAACATCGCAGATGAAGACCTCACTGATGAGCGCATTCACGAGATCGAATGGGACGCTCCACATATTCGACAGGCTGGACTTCGTTTGGATGTAACAGATCCGCGAAGATCTATGCGAGAATATAGCCTACATATGATGCAACCGGCGAACAACAACAACACACGCTATGGATCTCATCTTGAAATCCGTTATGCCGAAATTGTTCTTGGACGGCGCATTCTTATCGTCGAAAATCTCCGACGGCGCGTAATTGATGCAAATGGACGTAGTCAATGGAGAAATATGCCAAATGAATACCAAGGAATTTTCCTCTCTCCTGGCCTTTCTGCAGAAGAGATGGGTTTAACATCTATCACAGACTTTGGTCAAATCTTTCAAATACTACGTGCTCACAATTTGGACAATACCATCGTCCTACGTCTCGAAGGCATACACTACCGACCAATATATTTGGTAGAATATTTTTCAAATAATAAAAATTGATTAAACATTTAAGCGTCCAATGCCTGAAGAACATGTTGAAGATAATATAAGGGTTTTAAATCTGCTAGGCGACGTTCCAGATGAACCGTGGACTCCACAATGATTATTTTGAAAATGAATATGCTATTAAATGTTTCGAAAGTTTTGACAAATTTGAATATATCTTGGATTGTGCTATGATTTGTTTGGAAAAATTGTAAGCAGTTTAAATTTGTTAATAAATAATTAAATTTTGTTTTTAAAGAATTTATATGGTGTGTTATTTTTTTGATCATATTTGTTTGGATCTTTATGTTATTTGGATATTTGGATTGTTTATTTTTTGGCTGTTTTGGTTAACAATTTGTTTGGGTTTTAGGTTAATTGGATTTCTGGAATATATTTGTTTGGAAGTTTTGGATTATATTTAATTGAGTGACTGGATTATAAGTTCGTTGGATGTTTTGGATGTTGTTGTTATAGTTGATTATGGAACAAGCAATGGAATTGGTGTAGGGTCAATCCCTCCTGATGACAGGTACCCCTTTTCGATAAATAACAATTAACTGATTAAATTAGAGTTTGTTCTTTGGATGATTTGGTGTCAACTTTGTTCGGTTTTTTGGATGATTAGTTCTTTGGATTATTTGGATGTTTAGTTCTTTGGATTTTTTGGATGTTTAGTTCTTTGGATGTTTTGGATGTTAAGTTTTTTGTTGGTTGGAGCTACGGAAGAATTGTAGTATGGAAGAATTGATGGAAGTCGGTGTAGGTTGTTTTGGATTATTAGTTGGTTGTTTTGGATTATTAGTTTTGGGGTGTTTTGGCAAAGAAATTGAGAATTGTTTGGCTAAATGTATGTAGTTTAAATTATGGATAATATTTAATTTTTGTTCAGGAGAAAATGTGGTCTATTTTGAGTATATTTTGGATGTTGAATTATTTTTTGGATCGGATTTATGTTGTTTAGATGTTTGGTTTTTTGTTCGTTAGATGTTTTGGATTATAAGTTTTTGGATTTTGGAGAAAGATATTAAGAATTGTTTGGATAAATGTATGTATTTTATATGACTAAATAATTTTAACTTTTTGTTAAGGAAGAAAAGTTTTGTTTAAAATATTTTGGTTGTTGTGTATGTTTGGAGTGTTGGCTTTTTTGGATTTTTATTTGATTGCTATTGTTTTACAACTTCTTTGAATGTGCAATTTTTTAATGCTTTGTTTACTATTTTTTGGCTCTTTTGAATGTTTTAATTATTTTTTGGTTTAAATGTTACTGATATTATTTTGTTTGTTTATTTTATTTTCTATTTTATTTCAAATATGTTAAAGTTGCTTTTTATATATTGAGCCAAAAAATTTATATCTAAATTTTGTTTTTAAAGTAACCATAACACTAATTTTAGGTTTGGGGAGGGATGTGTAACGCATCTCACTCATTCCTAAGAATTACAAATCATTCACTAATTTTTGGCTCCTTATATTTTTCTTGATAAGTATATTTTGTTTAATTTATTTTGTGTTATTTTGTTTTTGTTTATTTTTTTGCTTTCTTTATTTTAACTGTTAGTTACCTTCTTTATATTGAGCCAAAAAATTTTTATTTAAATTTTGTATTTAAAGTAACAATAAATATTTATTTTAGGTTTGGGGAGGGATGTGTAACGCATCTCACTCATTCCTAAGAATTACAAATCATTCACTAATTTTTGGCTCCTTATATTTTTCTTGATAAGTATATTTTGTTTAATTTATTTTGTGTTATTTTGTTTTTGTTTATTTTTTTGCTTTCTTTATTTTAACTGTTAGTTACCTTCTTTATATTGAGCCAAAAATTTTTTATTTAAATTTTGTTTATTAAAGTTACAATAACTTTTATTTTAGGTTTGGGGAGGGATGTGTAACGCATCTCACTCATTCCTAAGAATTACAAATCATTCACTAATTTTTGGCTCCTTATATTTTTCTTGATAAGTATATTTTGTTTAATTTATTTTGTGTTATTTTGTTTTTGTTTATTTTTTTGCCTTCTTTACTTTAACTGTTAGTTACCTTCTTTATATTGAGCCAAAAAATTTTTATTTAAATTTTGTTTATTAAAGTTACAATAACTTTTATTTTAGGTTTGAGGAGGGATGTGTAACGCATCTCACTCATACCTAAGAATTCAAATTTTCTCCGTTTTTTGGCTCCTTATATTTTTTGATAATTATATTTTGTTTAAATTATTTTTTGTTAGTTTATTTTATTTTAATTTTGTTTTAAAAAAATTTTTAAATAATAAAATTTTGAATTTTCATTGTATTAAGTATTATTATTAGCAGTATTGGTTTTAAAGAATCTATGACTTACTTTATATTAAGTTATTTATTTTAAATAGAAATTTCTTCATATATCCAAAATTACAAATCGGATTTTTTAACTATAATTTCGAACGAAAATATTGACAAAATTTTTCTAATTATTAGCAAATTTTACAAATTAAAGTTAACATGATATTAGAATGATGGAATGCCCAGACTTCCCTGACAAAACAATACACTGAATGTGTTCAAAAATTATCAACAACCTTTTAAATGTTTTATCTCTACCCCAAAATGTTGAATTTTAAAAAATTTCAAAATATGTCAGAGACTGAAACCTTTCTGGGACTCTAACTTTTAGGAAAAATCTTGTAGAATTTTTCTATCAACGGATCCAGATTCAGCGTATGCGGTTCCACTATAAAACACATTTTTGAGCTAAATTTAAAAAATTTTATGTCCTCGATTTTTTCCAAAGGGGTACCCCTTTTCAAAAAAATCGGAAATACTTAAGTGGCCATAACTTTTTTAAGGATCGATGTTTTTGTATGCAGTTTCTTTTAAAAATAAGAGCAAAAAATTAGAAATTTTTTAAGATCAAAATACTTTGAAAATTTTCTAACATGGTGCAGTAGGGGTCGATTTTTAAAAAATCCAAAATTTTTCGGTTTTTTGAAAAATTTTTTGGTTTTTTGACATTGGAGTTGAATGAAATTATTTTTTCTTTAAAGAGCCTATTTTTCTGCATATTATAAAATTTTAAAATATTTAAAAAAGTTGTAGATTGAAAAAGTTATGATTTTTTAAAAATTTAGAGTAATTTTTCGACCATGATTTTCGGCCAAAAAATAATTTTTCCAAAAATAAAGATAAATGGGTCAAATGATATATCATTCGAAAACTCTTATCAAGCTGAGTCTAAAAAAATTTTTTGTAAAATTTTCTGATCAACTGTCGTCAAGTAAAAAATTAACTTTCTTTCAAATTAAACAATGATCCTCATAAAAGTGTTAATAACAATTTTTTACGGGTTTTCTCAAAATTGTTATATACCTACCCATATACCCACTACCAAAAACGCTAGAGACAGCAGTTTCTCCCATGCCAGTGGCAACGCCCAGAACGCTAGTTATCTATATATAAAAAAACGCGACCTACAAAAACGTTTTTTTTAAATAACTTTTTTTCTAGATCTCGGATTGACCTGAAATTTTTTATAGATATATCAGCTGCTCAGAAGACACAACTTTTCTGTTGATGACGAAACACGAAAATTTCGGGAATGTCGAAATGTCGAAATTTCGAAACACGAAACTGAGGATGAATGTCCCAAAACGAAATTTTAAAAATAAGGGTCTGCTGGACAAAAGATGCTCCGTTTAAAGCTGCACCGATTAACCGGAGCACTTTTTCGAAACCGACTTCCCTAACCCGAGATATTTTCGGTCGAAAAAGGTACTACCCACTTTTTTTCACTTTTTGTGAAATTGACCGTTTTTTCGACATTTCGACATGAAGACGAAATGCGAAAAAAACGATTTTGACTACTGCGATAGAGTCGAGAATTATCTATAAAATGACGGAAAAATTTTTAAAATCGAACCGTGGGTTCGAAAGATATGGCCCCCCAAAGTGTCAAAAATTGCCCAAATTTTTTTGAAAAATTTTGAATTTTTTTGGGTACCACGGGAAAGAAAAAATAGGGCTCGACTCGAAAGTCGGATCCGGACAAACTTTTTTTTGTTTGAGAGAGGATGAATGGGACCATAGAGGAAAATTATGGAGAAGTTCGAAAAGTCGACTTAAGTTGGTCAAAAGTCGATTGTGACAAAAATGCCAAAAGAATTTTTCGACATTTCGACATGATCCCGAACTCTGTCAAGTTCGGTCCCAACTAAAGGGCACATCTCCACAAAATTCTCTATATAATAGAAAAAAATTTTTTTGAAAACGGACAATCCTTCGAGTAGTTATTGGACCAACAACGAAACGGGGTGAAGACGAATTGGGGTTCAGTAGGGGTGAATTAGTACAAAACGTCCGTGCAACAAAAGATCACTTTTTTCGTGCTGATATAAAAATTCTGAACTTGATCCTATATTAGGTAATCGAATACGGGGGGTTCGAAAAAAATATTTTTAGTTGGGACACTTGAGTCTCAAAAGAGTTATTTGAGTCTGAAGTGAAAAAGTGATGATTTTTTGGGGTTTTTCGATATTTTCGACATAAAGTCGAAAATCTAAAATTCGAAATTTTAGTACATTTGAATGGTCTATTGAAACTTTATCGAATGATGTAAAAATTGTGAAAAACGGATTATTAGTTCTGGAGTTATGGCATGAAACCTGTGCTGAACTCCTTCATCCCAGATCCATATACATAAAAACGTAACATGCTCAAACTTTAAAAACTAATTTGAGCAGAACGAAAAGTCAGATCAAAAAGGTCTTTTTTTTGATTGATGGTCGTGCTAAGGAGTAATAGAGGAAAACTATAGAGAAGTTCGAAAAGTCGACTTAAGTTGGTCAAAAGTCGATTTAGGCAAAATGTCGAAAACGTTTTTTCGACTTTTCGACATGATCCCGAACCCGGCCGAGTTCGGTCCCAACTAAAGGGCACATCTTCACAAAATTCTCTATCGGATAGAAAAAATTTTTTTGAATTCGGACAATCCTTCGAGGAGTTATGCTGGATAGCGTGTTTCGAGAGGCTGTCTTTATGTCGTTTGGTGTAGGAGAACTTGGACAAAATGCCAACGGGACAAAAGGGCAAATTTTTTATGCTGATATGCAATTTTCGAACTTGATCCTATAATAGGTTATCGAATATGGAGAGTTCGAAAAAAATGTTTTTAGGTGGGACACTTGAGTCTCAAACGAGATATTTGAGTCTGAATGTAAAAAGTGCTGGAAACGAGTGGCAATTGAAGTAAAACGTAATTGGAAGAAATTGGATCTGCTGGACGAAAGATGCCCCGTTCAATTTGGGATCGAGTAACGCAAGCATTTTTTCGATTTGGACTTTCCTAACCGGAGACATTTTCGTTAGAAAAAGGTACTACCCATTTTTTGCGATTTTTCCGATTCTGACCGGTTTTTCGACATTTCGACATGAAGACGAAATGCGAAAAAAATGATTTTGACTACTGCGGTTAAGCAGCAAATTCTCTATCGATTGACGGAAAAATTCTGAAAAACGGACCAGCCGTTCGGGCATTATGATCCTACATATTTCGAAAATTGCCAAAAAAACTTTTGCTTTCTATTTTAACTGAAGCACGGTTTTTGTGTTTCTATTTTTGATTGCAGCACGATTTAGTGCTTCAGTTTTTAACTGAAGCAATTTTTTGCTTCGGTTTTTAATTGAAGCAATTTTTTGCTTCAGTTTTTAACTGAAGCAATTTTTTGCTTCAGTTATTAACTGAAGCAATTTTTTGCTTCAGTTTTTAATTGAAGCAATTTTTTGCTTCAGTTTTTAACTGAAGCAATTTTTTTCTTCGGTTTTTAATTGAACCAAAGTTCGATGCGTAGCCCTCTGCCCGTCTTTGACCAATTTACAGAGGTTTAAAATATTGGGGGCATGTATTTCAAAAGTGATATTTTCCTGTTATTTTCTAAAATTTGTAACTTTTGAAGTATTAGTCGCACAAAGTTGGTTGAGGTGTCATTCGATGGAGAATAAAGTGACGAATAAAATAAAAATAATTTAAAGGGTGTCACTAGAGTCTGAGAAGAGATATTCGAGTTTTTAATTGAAAAATTCAGATTTTTGTGAAATTTCAAACGTAATTCCAAATTTTTCAAAAAACGCTAGAGACAGCAGTTATTCCCATGCCCAGTGGCAACGCCCAGAACGCTAGTTATTTTATTGACATAAAATTTTGAAAAAAATATTTTTCAAAAGCATTTTGAAATTTAGGAAAAAATCAAAACGAGCAGGGCTCTAAATGTGTTTATTGGGGTTTTTGATAAAAAAAATGACGTAGGAATTAAAATATGTAAAGAGATGTCAACATTTTTTTACATATAACGATGTTTAAAAATTGTCGCGAAAAGAATGTAGGAGTATATCCGCGAATAAAGAAAAAATTTTAGGCCTAGTGAAAACTCAAAAAGAGAAAGGCCTAGTTAAAACTCAAAAAAATTCTTCAAGCAAAACAAATTAAAATTTATTTAAAGCAATTAAAAAATTTCCAATAAAAAATGTATTTTGTTTAAAGCAGAAAAAGTCAGTTTTTTAGCAGCAAAGTTGAAAAGCAAAATTTTGTATAAAAATTAAGAATATTTTTTAGAAGAATGAAGAAAAACAGAAAGGATAGAGCAGATATAAAAAAGGGTTGGACAAAAAAAAATAAAGAAGGCATAAAGAACGACCAATCAAACAAAAGCGGTTAAAAAAAAACATTTTAATTTAAGTAAATGCAGGTGTTATTGGAAAAAAAACAGGGGAAATTAAAAGGAATTCTTTAGGCAAATATTCGTGAAACGACATTCCCCAGCAACAGGAACATTTAATTTCTTTTATTCCAATAGTATTGTGTTGGAGGCAGTGGGTTGAATTGGTAGGGCATTGGAGTGAGTCGGGAATTCTGTTGTGGCATGTTGGGGTAGGGTTGAGAGAAACGTGGGATGTTGGGTGGACGTGGCACATGAAGAGACATTAGAGGACGTGGGCGGATACCACCAGCCAGAAGTTGATTAGATGAACCGGCACCATTATATGAATTAAAAAATATGGGGTTTTTCGTGGAAAAAACATCATTACCTCTTTTTATCAAAACAGCTTTAGCTATTGGCAAGTTGTTGAGTAGGTGCTTTTTTGTGTAGACATTATTTGGAACCGTTGTTTTTTCATTTGTATTAGTGGCTGGGGGAGTTGTTGTATTTGATGGGGGGTAAATTCTTGGGTGTTTGGTGTTTGGTTCCATACAGTCGTTATTTGTAATGATTTTGATGGGTTCAGTAGAAGCAATTATACTAGGTTTAGGTTCGGGGGTGGGTTTTGGGCTTGGTGGATCACTTATGGTTGTTTCAATGGAATGAGCAGGTGAGGGGGGAGTTTTTGGTCGTTCCATTTCAATTTTGGCTGGTGGTGTTTGCTGTTTTGGTTGTTGCTGTAAATTAAGGTGTTGAAATATAATTTCGAGAGAAGATTTTTTATCCTTGGGCATAAGGCTGTTAAAAAATTGAATTAAAAAATTTAAAATTTATTTAAATTATTGGGGCGAATTATTAACTTGGGAGGCTAATTGCCTCAAGATTTTTAGTTCGGTTTCATTCAAATTTTTAATTTTGTTTGGGGGCGGTTCAGAGCGATTGCGTGATGTAAATGTTTTATAAGCAAAAAGGGTTATTGCTGCAAGGAGGGTTATTATAAGGAGGGTTATTGCTGCTAGGATTAGTGAGCTCAGATCAGGGTTATCGAGTAAGTATGCAGCAAGGTAGTCGAGACCTATATAAGCGGCGGATGAGGCTAAAAGACTGGCAGAAGCTTTTCCGGTCCATTTTACTGTTTTGCGCAATTTTGAATTGCGTTTAGCTTTTTACTATTAATTTATAGTAAAAAGCCAGCTTCTATTGTCGGGGAGCAAATTAAAAAAATTAGAATTATGGCCATTAATGTAGGTGGAGGAATCCAGGCATTTCGTTGGGGTTTCTTGCAATTTTGTTTAATTTTGTAGATTATAAGGATGCTCGAGCAAATTAAGGCAAAAATAAGTAGGCCTATTATTATGTATTAGTGGTGATTGGATTCTTGTGTGTTAAGAGTTATAAGGAAATCAGCAGAAAAAATTTCAAGGGAAATAATAGATCCCATTCGCAATGAATTGAAGAAAATTGTTTATAGTTTAAATTAAAAATGAAGCAGCAAAAAGCTAAAAATGAAGAATGATTAAATTAATTTATAGTAAAATTTTTATGGTTTAGTAGGCAGGTGGGAATTCCAATCTATTTACAAAAGGGGGAAATATTTACAATTTTTTTTATTTAAAGTTTATTTTAAGCTTATCTGCTTTATACAAAAGGTGCTGGGTTTTTGCTCTCTTTTGTGTTAGCCGCTGGTTCACACACATTTGTATTAGCTGCTGTATTACACATTCTTTCTTCACTTTCCTTTTGTGTTTCGAGGGGGCAAAGATGGCCGATTGATCTTTCGAACACTCGACCCTTACCCGATGGGGAAATGATGCGAGAGGCCCCGGTTTCGATCACCGGCTGAGCTGTCGCGAAAAGAATGTAGGAGTATATCCGCGAATAAAGAAAAAATTTTAGGCCTAGTGAAAACTCAAAAAGAGAAAGGCCTAGTTAAAACTCAAAAAAATTCTTCAAGCAAAACAAATTAAAATTTATTTAAAGCAATTAAAAAATTTCCAATAAAAAATGTATTTTGTTTAAAGCAGAAAAAGTCAGTTTTTTAGCAGCAAAGTTGAAAAGCAAAATTTTGTGTAAAAATTAAGAATATTTTTTAGAAGAATGAAGAAAAACAGAAAGGATAGAGCAGATATAAAAAAGGGTTGGACAAAAAAAAATAAAGAAGGCATAAAGAACGACCAATCAAACAAAAGCGGTTAAAAAAAAACATTTTAATTTAAGTAAATGCAGGTGTTATTGGAAAAAAAACAGGGGAAATTAAAAGGAATTCTTTAGGCAAATATTCGTGAAACGACATTCCCCAGCAACAGGAACATTTAATTTCTTTTATTCCAATAGTATTGTGTTGGAGGCAGTGGGTTGAAAAAGAAAAAATTTTAGGCCTAGCTAAAAATTTTAGGCCTAACTCCGCGCTTCGCGCGGAGTTTTGCGGCACGCGCCTCGCGGGGAGTCTACGGTCGCTGGGTTCTGGGCTCGTAACTTAATCCTATTCGTTTTGACCGATTCTCAGCCTTGAATGCCGACCTACCCTCCATAGCAACACCAAAACAGTTATTCAAGCAAAAATTAAGTTGTTCGTAATTTTGTTCAGAATGATCGGATTGAGCTGATTTTGGTGTCATTCGACTCAGCTCGAGGAGCTCTTTCGAATGAGCTATTATTCAGAAAATCGATTTTTTTACCCCAAAAAAGTGCTTACTCCCCCCTTTGGTTTTTCAAATTTCAGGGACCTATATCTCGGTCCACAGGCATTTCCGCACCTGGAGAGTGGTACCGTTAGACTCAGCTCGCCGAGACGAATCGATTGACATATCATTTGACCCGTTTCGGAGCAGGCCCTCGACTAAACTACAGCCATATTTTTTTCCAAAAATTGGAAAAAATTTTTGATTGATGAGAAAAATTGACAAAATTTTTAAAAAATTGTAAATTTTTTCGAAAAATTCTGAAAATTTGTGTTAAAAAATTGAATTTTTACAAAAAACACCCAAAATAGGTGACAAAAAACGGTGGCACGACAATTGTACAGTGGGACGATTGTACAGTGAGACAATTGTACAGTAGACAATTGTACAGTGGACAATTGTACAGTATTCAGGGCTTTTTAAAAAGAAATTTAATTTTGCCATAATCGGTAAGAAAGATAATATACACTTGACCCAAAGTATCGAAACCATACAATCAACATTAAATTTTTTAAATTTTATTATACAACACGGGGAAGTTGTTCTATGACAGGGAAGCTTATTTTGATCAAATTTTTCAATTAATCAATGGAGAGAGTGATCGATTGATCAATTAATCTCTAGGGGAATATTGATTGATCACTAAGGCGCTCGATATCTGTGTCGTTTATTGCTCTCGTTTGATCAGTCTTCCGTTTGATCATCACTCGGTTTTCGATTTCGGTATTTCTCAACCTTTTCTGATTTTCACTTTACAGGTTGATCACTCACCTGATTGATCACTCTTGGTTGATCACTTTCTCAACCAAGAGTACTTTGCTGATCAATTCAACGAATTAAAGTTTGTTCCGTCATTGGAACAACCTCCCCAAGTTGTACAATAATAAAATTTAAAAAATTTAGTGTTGATCACATGTTTCGATAATTTGGGTTAACATTCAATTTTTTAAAAAAGCTCCTAATACTGTACAATTGTCCACTGTACAATTGTCTACTGTACAATTGTCTCACTGTACAATTGTCCCACTGTACAATTGTCATGGAGCCACAAAAAACACAAAAACTTCAAAATAGGTTACAACCTATTTTAGGTTGCAAAACGCCAAAATAGGTTATGGGAGGGGTCAATAGGTACCGTCTAAACACTTAATTTTTCAAAAATAACAACGGATTTCGACTTCTCTCATCAGGACTGATCTGTGATAAAAATAGGTTGTAACCTAAAAATCCGGGCTCTATCATTACTAATAGCTATGTACATATACATTATTTATCTCATTGTTTTATTTCGATTTTTAATTCCGATACCCAAAACAGAATCACCGGACAAGGATTTTCGTTTTTGAGGATAAAATTAATTTTTTCAATATTCTATTTTTTTAATTTCTAAAGTTAAATCTATTTACGAAAACCAAGGTTGTTGAGGGAAATCAAGAAGGATATTGGTGGATTAGAGGAATAAAAGTCGGCTTCGTCCTTACAAAATTGAAAATGCATTATTGTTAAGAAATAACCGCACTTCGAGTTTTTGTGTTTCTATTAGGAAAAATCTACAAAAATGTGATTTAAGAAAAAATAAAAAAGAACTAGGCCCATATCTCATTTCAATGTCGAGATTTCGATACCCTGAAAACACTAGTAAAACAGGAGTAAGACTCTGTAAAAAATATTTTCGACCCTTATGGATTATTTTGAAATTCCTATTTAGGCTTATTTGATAGCCCTTGAAATTTGCTACAAGATAGCATTTGTCCAATTTTTTAGAAAAAATGAGAGTAGAAATTAATCTTAAATTTTCAGTATATACCAGGGTTGCCGCGGGTACAAAAAATCTTCGGGTACGGGTTTCGGGTATCGGGTTGGAAAATTTTCTTTTCGGGTATCGGGTTTCGGGTACAAAAAAAGGCCGGGTTATTTTCGGGTTTTCAAACTTTATTAAGAACATAATTCAGTATTCAAAATTTAACAAAGGTAGGTTATGATGAAGAAATAATAATTTTTCTAAATTTGATGGGCTCAAACGGTTTCTTAAATCGGTCATGATCGCTCCTGCCGTAGAAAAGAGGCGTTCCGTTCCGACTAATATCCCTCCGCTTTATCTCCATTAAAGGCTCCAATTTTCGTTTTCAGCGTCACAGGCGAAAATTTTGGGAATTTTGGAAGACCGAGGAGCCAAATTTCTCTCATTTTTGGCGCCGCAGGCGAAAATTTTGAGAATTTTGATAATCCTTAAGCCAGATTTCTACCTTTTTCACCGCCGCAGGCGAAAATTTTGGGAATTTTGGAAGACCGAGGAGCCAAATTTCTTTCATTTTTGGCGCCGCAGGCGAAAATTTTGAGAATTTTGTAAGGTTTTAGTAGAAAAATTCAATTGGCAGAACAGCAGGCAAAATTTTTTATTGAAGTTTAGTTGGTCATAAAGCCAGAACTCTTAATTTTATGCGCCGCAGGCGAAAATTTTGCAATATTTCTTGACTAAATTAAATTTTTTAATGCTTTTTCAAGCATCTTTAAAAAATAAATTTAAAAATCTAAAATGAAAATCAAAATTTAAAAACATTTAATTTTGAAAAGAAAAATATTATAAGCCTACTTTACAGCCCTAGACTCGAACCCAACCCTATGAAAATATCGAGCCGGTCGCCTTAGCCACTCAACCACCGATCAACATATTGAAAACTGAAAGAAATTATAAATATTTCTTTCCCTTTCCCTTCTTTCTCTTTCTATAAATTTATTTTAAAAAATCGGGTAAGGCTAAAATTTCGGGTAGAAATTTCGGGTTGGCAAAAATTTCGGGTACGGGTTTCGGGTTATAAAATTTTCATTTCGGGTATCGGGTTTCGGGTTGGAAAAAATATCGGGTACGGGTTTCGGGTTGGAAAATTTTCTTTTCGGGTATCGGGTTTCGGGTACAAAAAAATGCCGGGTTTCGGGTTTCGGGTATCGGGTTTCGGGTTTCGGGCGGCAACCCTGGTATATACTGTCTTATTTACATACAGGGTGGGCAAAAGTTCGTCGACAAATGTTTTAATAAAATCTATTGTAAAAAATTTATTTAACATAGAAAATACTAAAATATAATCAATAGGATATAATAATAATTTTTTAAGTAATTGCACAAAATGACCGCCCCTGACTGAAATAGACGCATCCAAACGCTTACGGATGTTACTCACAATGGTAGCCCATTGTTCATCGGTTATTTCGTTCCATGCCCGCTCCAAAACAACCTTCAGTTCCTCCGATGTTACGTATCGGATTCGGCATACTTTTTGCTCCAGAATTGCCCAAATAGAACAATCTACGGATTTAAATCCGGTGAGTTTGAAGGCCAGATATCTTTCCTCTAAAATCCATGTCTTAAAAATTTTAAATAAAATCTAGGACTGAAACATTGAGAAATATAAAAAAATCTGGGTGCGCTTATAATTACTTAACAGACTGTAATTTTAAAATTCTTGTGCCGTAAATTAAAGTATTTTTTTAGATTTAATGAATTAAAATCATTAATAAATTATTTTTAATTATAAAAAAACTTAATTAATTTAAATTAATTTTTCTAATTTTAATTTAAAAATTTATTTTTAATTTCCTTTTCTAATCAATTTCTTTTATTTTTTCTTTCTCTATATTGGCTTTCCACATAATTTGACCTTTTTGAGTAATCATGCGCAATTAAGAGGAAAAATGTATCCTGGGCGATATGTTGGTTGAAATCAAGGGCTGTTTCGAAATTTCGATTTTCGAGTGGATGGAGATAATTTGAAGGAAAATCAGTAGACATTCTACTGAATAGATTGGAAATTTTCAAAAAAATACACTACTAAAAATTTCATAAATTTGAAATTTTTAACCAATTTTTGGCAAAATTTTACAAAAAATGACGAAATATGGATAAGTATGGACGATAAGGATTGATAACTCATCATCAGTCTTATCAACATATCCTAAAACAACGTTTTTCGTTCGTTTCACGACCCAACTAGGCCAGGAAAAAATATGGAAATCCATATAAATCCCATCCCTAATAATAACTTATTATCCTAGGTCAGTATTACGAACTGAAACTAACTAAAGGTGGAATTAATCGAGGCTAACCATCAATGGGCGTTTTTGGCAACAAAGAATATGTGTATATATTAAGGATTAGGGTTTGATCCGAATCCGGTCCGGTCCGAAAGATCGGGTCGGACATCGAATTTGGCCCGAAAAAGATTCGATCGGCCCCCCTAATAAATTTTCAAATAACTCCGTACCAAAAATATCAACGGATTGGATGGGACTTGATTCTGAGTTATCATATGCAAAGTTATTAACAGTGTACATCACACCACCGAATATCGTTTTCATTTTTGCCTTATTTGCTAAGCTGAGAGGAAACTTCCCTGGTGGAGTTTATTTTAAGACGAAATTAAAACATCATTGAAAAGCATGTTCTGTGAAATGTCCTTACATTCCCATCTTTGTTAAATGAAAAGCATGTCAGAGTCTCATTTAAATTGCCCAGCCTTCTCAAATAGCTCTTTATAAATATTAATTGCCATAATACATATTATTAATTTATTTTTTTATTTTTTTTTCTTAATTTTAAATGCTTTATTAAGCTAATCGTCTCTTGAGGTTAAGACTTTTGAGGACCCGCACTTAGGGACTCAACAATTGGGGATGAAATAGCATTTTAAAAAATTGGACATTAACATATAGCGGGGTTTTAATGCGTGGTCGTTTACAAAACATGGACCTTCCACTCAGCTTGACTCTGAGACGAATAAGGGATGGAAACCAAGGATATAGACAAAGTTATAAAAAATGAATCAAGTAAACCTATGGCCGTCGGAGAGGCTTTGTGCAAAACTCGTCTCGCGGGAGTTAACGGTCAATGGATAAATAAACCAATAACATAAAAACGTTTTTCCAGTAGAATTTAAAAGGAAGTATTAGTTACAACAGACGGAAGCAAGCCAGTGTACCGCGAGCCCAATGTACCGCCGAGCTATAACTTGGTTCAAAATTGTCGAATCCGTGGCGCTCTGGTATGGTTCGATTCAGCTGGTCGAGCCACATCGAACCATACCAGGGCGCCACGGATTCGACAATTTCGAACAAAGTTATAGCTCGGCGGTACATTGGGCTCGCGGTACATCGGGGTGTACCCACTACCGGTTATCAAAATTATTTTTTTTAATTCTAAGGAAAATATTTTAAATCAAAATTTAGATTAGAATGTTAAAGAAATTCAATGCAATTGTTATTTTATTTTTCATTTTGAAAAATTATTCTGAAGGAGCACCGAAGAAGAGAAAAGGAGGAACAAGTGGGCAACAAACCCAAGGGTTAATACAAAAATTTATTGTAATTTAAAAAAATATTAAGGAATGCTAATTATTTTGAGGGAGGCTCTTCTTCTTCGCCAGCGTTAACTTTAGTCTCACCTACAAATTTTTCTTGTCAATGGTATGGATGTGGAGAAAATTTTGTTAAACAAGAGGATTTTGTTAACCACGTTAATGGACATGCAGAAATGTCACAGGTCAATAATTCTTGACACTAATCAAGACATTTTTCAGTAAACCCTTTATTATTAAATTAGACTTCAACTTTATTTTTTAAATTCTAAGAAAATGCCCCTGCGTTTGAAAAATTTCATTGGATGAGTGAAGGAATATAACCACGTCACCTCTCTGATTTTAACTTTTTAAAATTTTAAGGATAACAAGTGTCACTGGAGAGATTGTGAAAGAGAAGAGCCTTTTCAACGTCTAGCTCATTTGAAACGTCATATTGTTGGGCATACCGGAGTAAAGCTTTATGTTTGCGAGGTACTAGCTTCAAAAAGCACAGATTTCTTAATATATTCCTTTCCAGTATCTTAATGAAAATGGTGTTCGTTGCGACAAGCGCTATACTCAGTCGCATAAACTTACAATACACAAACAAACTCATGCAGGAGAAAGAATTATTTATAAATGTGATTACCATGCTTGCGCCTAGTTATTTGATAGCCTTTGAAATTTGCTACAAGATACATTTCTAATTGTTTAGAAAAAAATGAGAGAGTTGAAAATTTTAAGTTTCGAGTGGATGGAGATACATTTGAAGGAAAATCATTAGACATTAGTAGTGAGTGACCAGGAGAAGTCGTGGTCGTGGGGGAGGGGTCCGCTGAAACCAAAGGGTGTAGGGGGTATCCGCCTAATTTTCTTTGATTTTGCCGACATTATCCTATGGGTGTAGGGGGTTTTCGGGAGATTTCCTTTGATAATTAGTATGACTAATTGACCAATTAGCACCTATTGAACAATTCCTATTGATCTTTACCAATACATCGAAGTCGGGGGGAAGGGGCTAATTGACCAATTAGTACTACTAATTGGTTTTCTTTTTATCTAACCTATGAATCGAAGTCGTGGGGGTAAGGGGTATACCAATTAGTAAGTAATTAATCAACTTGGGTGTTAGGGTAACTAATTGACCAAATCACAAGGATTAGGGTGTAAGCGACCAATAAGTGAAACGAGACAATGACCTCTTTTTAATTTTTCTTTTTTTTTTGTATAAACTTTTAAAATTTATTTTGTTTTATTTTTTAATTAAGAGTAATTAATTTGCCAATTATTGTACATCAAAGGATTCTTTTATTTTTCCAATGTGCGCGAAAGGTACAGTACTCACTCCTTTAGTTAGGAAGAGAAGGTTAGAGACGCAGAACCCTAATGTGACTCTAATCCCCTGTATTATAGTATAGAAATATTAAACTAGTTTCTCTACCTTACTTTAGGAGCTGTGGTCTAACAATACACTTTAGTCTGAGATTTAATTTAAATAAAAAATAGTCCCGGAAGGGTTTCGTACCTTCAACCTTTTCAACATCAACCTTCAATCTAACCCAGACTCTTCCGAATGAGCTACCGAGACTTATTTGAAATCTTTTGTAAGTTTATTAAAAATAAAGTATCGATATTTTGCATTTTTTTACCCTAATTAACATTTTGAAGTGTTTCTTTTAATCTCTCTTCTTTTTCTCTTGTTCACTCTTATATTGCTCTTAATCATATCACTCTGAATAAAATGTCTTTTATTCAAAAAAATAATTATGGCATAATGTCTTTGCGTTATTTTTCATTTTAAATTGTACCGAACCAAGCGCATACTCAATATTTATCTAAAGGATTGCTCAAGAGTGGCCGCCATTATTTTTTCAAAGGAAAGATTAGGAGAAAATGAGAGAGTAAGTAGAAATAAAGAAAATGAGCGAGACGAGAGGGATGGGATGGAAGTAAATAAAATGAGTGAGAGTAAATTAGGAGAAAATGAGCGAGACGAGAGGGATGGGATGGAAGTAAAATAAAATGAGTGAGAGTAAATTAGGAGAAAATGAGAGAGTAAGTAGAAATAAAGAAAATGAGCGAGACGAGAGGGATGGGATGGAAGTAAATAAAATGAGTGAGAGTAAATTAGGAGAAAATGAGAGAGTAAGTAGAAATAAAGAAAATGAGCGAGACGAGAGGGATGGGATGGAAGTAAAATAAAATGAGTGAGAGTAAATTAGGAGAAAATGCTCTATTTGAAATAACGTGGAAAAAGTCATTGAGTAGTGCTAGGGACCATATAATTTTAAATATTAAATTCTTTTGAGTAAAATATAGGAGGATTGAGAACCGTAAAATTAAATTCTTCAAAAATTTTAATTAAATTTTATTTAAATTAAATTATTACAATTAAAGTTGATTGTATATTTAAAAAAACAATTAAAAAGAATGATTGTTTAGAAAAAGTTTATTTTTTGTTATAAGGTGCGAGCAAATCAGTTGCCATACAATTCTTTTTCACACAGTTTGAACACAAATCAATTTTCACAACAACTCGTTCATCTTTTTGTGTTATCTTTTCCTGTGATGTAAAGAGGTTATCACGGCAAGTTTTACACAAATAAAAAGTTAGGAGGAACTTTCCACGAAAAAGCTTCCAAAGACTCTGTTTTGGAGGATTTGGTTTTTTAAATTCAGTAGATGCTGTTTCAGTCTTTTTAATTTTAGCTGGAATAACTTCAAGTGGAGTACCTTCTCTCTTTCCAATTTTTGCTGGAATTTCTGGAGGAGGAATTGTAGGATCGAAAGGAGCAATTTCATTACTATTAATATCATTTTTATTAATATTATTATTATTCATTTTAGCTCAGAATAAAGATTTTGTCAAAATAAAAATAATGAGGAGCTATTACTCAGATCCTCACTTATATACCAACCAATGACCTTGAAAACCGAGTATTTAAGACGCCAAAAATTCAAATTTATTCATTTGCTTATTATTGAAAACGAAATGGTTCTCCTTTCTGAAGAGTGCGCACGCATTTTAAATTGTCCTCTCAAATCCTTGAGGGAGCAGCTCTTTCACCCGAAAAATAGAATTTTAATTTTGAAAGAGCTTTTGGGGCGCAAAGTACGCACCACATATGAGGACCGAAATGGGCAAATAAAAACTTTTAAAATTGGAGGACTTTCAAAATATGGAGCAAATGTTACTCAAGCTTATGGGCACCTCCCTCGTCCTTTCAATATTTCTGTGGCTGCTCATTTTTATGCACGCCACCGAATCCGACTCCAACACCCATACCTTCATTGTATTATCGAAAGATTTCCACGCCATATGGAGAATCGGTACTACCCTCTTGAACTTCTTGAACTTGTTGAGGAGGAGCAAAGTGAAAGGTCAACTCCGTCTACTCTCAAACCCCTTATATTTCGATGTGGCTCAAGTTCTGAAGAAAATGACGAAGAGGAACTTACGTTGTGCGAACTTAGCCTAGGGTGGTAATACACACACACACACCCTTCTCATACATATACCTAAAATATTTTTTTAACCAAAATTTCAATTTTTGTTAAATTTTCATCTTATATTTCTTAATTATGCTTTTTTACTCCTAAAAGTAAACACTTCTTTTCCTAAATTCTGCTTTTTCTTTAAATTGTAACTTCTATTTATTAATATTGCACTTTTACCCCTAAAAACGAAAACTTCGTGCTCTTAATTTTGCTATTGATTTTTCTTTTAATTAATTATGCTCTTTTACCCCTAAAATTGAACACTTTGCTCTCTTAATTTTGCTCCTAATTTTTAACAAAATTGTAAAATTCAATTTATTAGAATAAAATTAAAAATAAAATGAAAGTAAAAATAAATAGATAAAGTTTAAAATTACAATGGTGGAGAAATACGAGGACGGGTAGGATTATTGATATGCCCAAAGTTCAAAACATTATAATTAGAAGAGTTAACAATTCCTTTAGAGACAACGGGTTTATAAGATTTATATGAATGTTGAGAGAAAACAGAGCCTAATTTAATAGAGGGTCTGAGAGTGTTCGGATATTCTATAATTATAGGATCAAAATCACCAGTTTTTCCAAATTTTAGCACTTTTTCTTTAAAAGTTTGGTAACGGAGTCCTTGATTCTCAATAACATCCCAATTTAGAGTCATACCCCTAACTTTTAGTACATACTCCGGCTCTGCTTCAGGCTGGTCCTTTCTCTGAAGTTTGAGTCCATATTGTTTGGATCCTCCACAGCAAAACTCTATGATGGCGTGAGCCGGGTACTCATCAGTGAACTCACCCAGGTGAGGTCCGAGCTGAAGAGGGCAGACGTCTTCCGGGTGAGAGAATATCAGAGAATCAGTATCTTAAATTTTTAAAAGTATTATTAAGAGCAAATTTTAATAATTACCTGTATAGAGCAGAGAGCAACCACTGGTCCGCACAACTTTTTGCATTGCTCTTAGCAAATGAATACGTGCGGCTGAAGTGGTCCAAAGAGATACAACTAAATTTAAAAATTAATATTTTTAAATTTCAAATATAATAAAAAGCTCTTACCGACGTTGGAGCAATCGTGCTCCTCAATCCAATCTCTCTTTTTAACATAGCGAAGTAGGAGAACCCCTGGTTGAAGCTCATCAACGGCTGATAGATCAATCGATGGATCATCTTTGTATTCACAAAATTCTGCAGGGTCATCGGTGACAAAACTTTGAGACAGTCCAAAATTCCTCAAAGAGAAACGCCCCCCTGAAATTAAAAAAATATTAAAAATTAAATTTAAAAAAAACTTACAAAGATTATTGAGCATTAATTTTGATTGAGTCCTCTTGCCTTTGTTCACAGCCATTTTGCTCCTGTCGATGTTGATTCCAAAAAGCTCCTTACACTCATTGATGAATTTCGTCTCTTTCTCTTCATCTCCTTTAATGCTGCTATCAAAACCAGAGCTGTGGATCTTCTGCGCCATAAATTCGCTGATGTATGGAGCGAAGAGCTTGTCGTCTGAGTTGATGTACTCCAAAACTCGGAAGAGTTTCGTAACTATGTATCCCTGAAAATATTAATTATTAAAATAAAGAGCAATATAAATTAGACCTCATCAAGAGCAACGTTGAGCTCAATTGATGTACAGGTAGAAACCCATCCTCTTTGGAGATCGGTGTGGGAGCAGTTGTAATTTGGGAGCACATCTCCAGTTGGGTATTTCCTGGCACATGCTGCACAGAGTGTGAAAAGGAGACGTTCATCTCCATCAAGTTTCATAGGAAGAACAGCCACATCAATTTTCTTTGGAGGGATAACAAAAACCTTAAATAATAATTTTAATTTAAAATTTAAAATATCAATTACTTTCAAAATAGACAGCTCAAATTTATTATCTGTGGATGTTGTCCAGAGCACATCTTTGTTCAAAATATGAACTTTTGGATGGCCAATGGGATACTTCGTTGTTACATTAATGTAGGGATAAAGAGAAGTTACATCGTAGTAGGATATCTTTTCCCCTTTGGACGGAGCATGGAAGAGCTTAAGCGGTCCAGTTCTTCCTCCGAAGAAACATGATCGAATATCGATCGGACCTCCATCCATATAGTTGTTGAAGCTCCTTTTCATTTCTCTATTCTTGGACAACATATCCTTAATTTCGCACTCCCAATAGACTTTAATATTAATATTTTGTTGTTTGATGAAGTCTAGACGATATTTGTCGTGCTCCCTCTGCTTTCCTGCTGTTTTACCATTCGGCAGGAGCATGTTGTCTTGAGGGTAGCATCGGGAGCAGCCGTGCCACACACATCCATTTACTTCAATTCCAAGTTGTTGTTCCTTGACCCATCCGTCCAGACGATATTTGCCGATCATTTTCTCTCCTTCCTCCGAATAAGCGGTTTGAATGTTGACGTTGTTCTCCTTTGAATACCATTCAAGGAACTTAAGAGCAAGCTTGCTCTGATTATCGGCGTTGTCATAGCCCCGCTCTGGAACAAGTCCTAAAATTTTTTATATTAGTACAATTTTAAAAATTAAAAAATTAACCGAGATGACGCTCCTTCAGATGATTTGTTCTGAAGTGGCGCATACAGGCGGAGGCGATGGTCATAGCCTCACGGAGCACGTCTATGCCATCGTGAGCTTTTGTTGATGCTGCTCTCTGCCCAGCTCCTCTTTTAGTCACCTGAAATTTCAGAAAATTATTATTGCTCCTTAAAATATTCAAAGATTACCTCAAGAAATTCCTTCCTGAAAGAAATGAGAGCTGCCATCAAAATTTCTACATCGTTGGTGCAATATGATGCGAGCTCCTCATCGAGCAAAAATGGTTTTTTGTTGTTTTGTTGGTACCATTTATTGAAACTTTTCCTTTTTTCAGGCATCATTCCGTCCGCAAAGTAGTCTGATGGTTCAGGAAATATTTCTTTTCCATAGTTGTCAGGCCGATTAGAACGGTGTGGAAAATAAGGCTTATCTTCCACGTCTAATCCGAATGCTGGTACTAGAGATGCGAGACTCATCGGCATGAGATTGAAGCTGTCTCTGAAAATTAGGAAGCTCTTCTTTCCAATTTGCAGCTTTAGCTCATAAAGTTTGTTGCCGTTGTTAATCATACTTGGAGTAAATCCTCGGAGGAAGAGCATTCGAAAGACAATCACCATATCAAATCTCCCTCCGAAATGAGAGAAGGCATATGTTGTTGTCTTTTTTGTTAATCCTACAATCCAGCTCACGAACTCTTCGAGAGGATTTGATGTAATTACTTGACGATCAACTGTTGTTTTAGCGAATGCTCTCTCAGAGAAAGTGATCAAACGTTCCTCGCTGCAAATATTACAGTCAGAGCTGATATTATCAATACATTTTGGGCAGGAAATTTTAGCTGCAATGAAGTTCGGCATGTGTTTTCTCTTATTGTTGTCATGTTGCTCTGGAATGTGTTGCATAGTTTCGAGATCGAAGGCTACTATACGATAAGGAGTTGGCTCCTTTGGCTCAAGAGGACGAATGAAGCATCCTCTCTTTGTATCGTGAAAGCAGAGGCATGTTGTACAATAGCGTTCGTTGCAAATATGTCCTTTACGACCGTTTCTGGTGTTTATTGCTACATCCCATATAACTCCGCAGGTTAAACACCGTTTGGAGAGGCTGCAGAAATTTAAACGAAGATGTTGTTCGAAGCAGTTGTTGTTGCTAAAATTTTTGGAGCAACCTCTGCAGTGTTTAAAAAAATTTCCAGGTTGGCAGGGAAATTTTGGGCCGACTTGGGAGCATTTTGTACATCTTGCTTTGCAGGTCTTCACATGTCTTGAAGCACGATCATACACCTTTTCACAACTCAAACAATAGGGACGTCCAAAAAGTCCTCCCGGCTCCTTAACTCCGTGAAAGTGCTCGTTGTTTAAATAATAAAGGAGCAATGGTGTATCGTAGTTAGAAGGTCCGTATTTAAATAGCGGCTCATAACGCCCAATTGATCCGAAAACAAAAGCTTTAAACGTAAACCGGCCTTTGTGCTCCTTGTTAAAGAGATCAATAACAGGCGGAATCCATTCTTTGGCGTCGTAGTTTTTCAAATTGAGAGGAGCATTAACTTGTCGCATTAGTTCTGTTGTTTCCTCCTTGAATTTTCCTCTCCATCCAAAACGACCATGCAAATAGTTGTAGAAATTTCTTTTATCGTATTTTCTGATGTTAAATAATAATGTTGCCAGGAGTGAATAAAATAAGCAAAAAGTGTCAGCATTTTGAATCTAAATAATCATAAACTTATTAAAATTTTATCTCTTTTATGAATAAACCTTGATCAAACTATGCTCCTTTATTTGATGATGGACAGTAGCATTATTTCCGTTAGCTCCTCCATTCAAACGGCGCACCTCCAAGGCTCTAGTCTTATCTAGAACCGTTGTTGTTATTGTAAACGGCTTCCCCCATAATGTAACGCCCGATTGCTTCTTGCTCTGTGAGACCTTCAGGAACAAATTCAAGATCGAGTCGACGGTGTTTGATGTCAACTCCCTGAAAAATCAAAAATTTAGTTAAATTTAGGAGCAAATTAAAAATTTTTACATAAAGATTTTCACAAAAATTAATAAAGAGCACTTTTTTTAGGAGAAATTTTTAAGAGAAATTTTAAAAATTGATAAATTAAAGATAATATTCTTTAAAACCCACCTTATCGGCACCCAAATGTCCGATTCCAGCAGCTCACTTGTGACAGTGCATCCTAACTTTTCGGGCTCAAGCCCTTTGCTCCGGCTCTCATTTAGAGCTTCATCAATACAATGTTGGAATATTGATGAAAGCAAGTCCTCCGGATCAACCGGGACGTCCTTGATTAGGAACTTGGACTTGCTCTTGACCACATTGAATTTTTTAATGTGATCAATTTCGTTGTCAAGCAATTCGACGTAGTCTTTTATTGTTTTTGCACCGCTCCCTTGTTGTTGAGCTCCGAAGAGCAAATTTTCAATTAAATAATTACGGGAAAATTTTCGAGGAATTGGGGAAGGAGAAATACTTTTGCGCTTTCGTGGATTCATTTCAACTAAAATTTTTTAAAATTTACTCGATAAATATCAATATATCTAAAAATCATATAATTTTAGTTTGATATTTATGGAGAAAATCTTTAAATAAGTTGGGAGCAATAAAGGAGCAGGAGCAAAATTAACCAAATTAGGAGCAGGAGCAATTAGGAGTAAGGGTGATAAGGAGAAAAAAATAAAGTAAAAAAAAATAATTTAAAAATACGAAATTAACTTGTTTTAAATTATAAATTTGATAATAAATAATCTTAGATTAAATATTTAAAATTAAAAATTTTTAACTAAAAAGAGCAAAAGAGCATTAGTGAGAGCAATAGTTTTAGAAATATAAATAAATATTTATTTTAAAATAAATTAATTGAGATTCTGAATTAATTTAAATGAATTTTTTAATCTAAAATTTTTTATCAAAATAAATTCTAAAACTTTATAAAATACCCACCTGAAATATTTCTTTCCTAAAAACAAGATATTTTTAATTAAAAAGTTTAAAATAAGTATCAAAAATGGGGAGAAATGAGGAGTAATTTTAAATAAATGTAAAGTTAACTGTAAATTTAAAACATTTTTCAAATAAAATTTATAAAAATTACCCACCTCATAATATTTCTTTCCTAAAAATAAGTTATTTTTAAATAAATAATCTAAATTAAGTATCAAAAAATGAGGAACACTTATGTATAGAATTGAAAACTAAGAGCAATTGGGAAATGGAAAAGCAATAGAAAAATTTATTTTAAATAAATGTAAATTTTTATTTTAAAATAAAAGATAAGAACAAGGCGCAACGTATTAAAAAAATGTATTTAAAAATAATATATGCTTATATAGTTAAAATAATGATAAAATATGAGGGCAAGGGATACGGAGCAAAAGCTAATCAGCAAAGACAAAGAGAGCAATGAGGAAAATACTAGAAAATAATATTACTTTAAACAATATAATCTTTTTATATTTGAAAAATCTTAAGTTTAAGCAAAAAAAAACTAAAAAATTTTTAAAAGATTAAATGGTAATCAGATATTTTTTAAATTTGATAAGATAAACGTGCTATGATAATTTGATTAAAAAAGATAAAAATACGTCTATTTATTAAGGAAGGCATAATTTTAAGGAATTAAAAGGATAAATAAACCCTAAAAATATTCTTAATGAATATCGATTTCAATAATGAAAAGAGCAACAAGAGAGAAGTTGCCACAACCACCCCCCCTCCCCTTTCTTCCCTCTCATATTTTGCCAGCTCTGCGCACACTTCTTTTCTTTATTTGCCAGTCACTTCCTTTCTTTTAAGAAATGCCGAGTCTCAAGAAACAAAAAAAACAACAGATGGTGTTTTGGCGGGAAAATTAAAATACTATTTTTTTCTATCTTATGTTTAAAAAAAGTAAAGCCAAAACAAATTTAAATTTTTTTATTTATTTTAATCGGATTACAATTTTATAATAAGTAAAAAAATTAATTAAAAGGACCAAACAATAAAAAAATATTTTAAAAATGAAAAGTTGCATATTTGATAATTTGGGCGCAGTCTTTACAAACAAAAAATTTATAATTGTATTTATTTCCTTCAATTTTTATAATTTCTTCTTGTTTCATGCCAAATATCGTCTCAAAGCATTGATTACACCAAGTTGAGAGTTCATAGTTATGGTCCAAGAATCCTAGAAACGTTGAGTAGTCCAATTTCTCTCCATTTTTTAGCATTTGGTTGACTTTGTTTGTCAGGGGATGCCAAGAGCAGTCCCAAAATTCAGCTTCTCCCTAAATAATTCAAGTTAAATTTGATTTCCTGGAGGCATTTACCTCCAAAACACTTTGCTCAACAACATTTTGAGACATTCCATTTATAGCAGCGAAGGTATGAGCCAAAATCGGTTTAGCTCCCTAAAAAATTTCCATGAAAAATTTAAGATTTTTTAAAATTACCTCTTGCTCAATATCTTTAATATTTAAAAAGCTGGCGAAGGTTTGCTCCATAATTATTATTTTAGCTAGTTTCTAAAGTTATGGAAAATAAATTATTAAAAATTAAGTAAAAAATGAGCAAAAAAAATTTAGGAGGAGTATTAGTTGTTTAAATTATTGGAGAATGAGCGCAAGCGCTCCTCCTATATCTCCTTTCTTTGAGACTCACACAAAGTAGCCCTACCCATAGCTCTATATACCATAACCTCCCGCTATTTTTGAAATTCAATTCCTTAATGAGACAAGCCAAGCTAAATTCAAATTTTATCGATTAATTAATTTATATACAATTTTTGTCACAAACAAGTCAGGGTTAGGTTGAGAGTCTAACAATTTAATATATTGAGGGAACGAATAATTTAGAGAAAGAAAATATACAAGGGAAATACAATGATGAGAGCAAGTTTTTGCTAGAGAGGATTGATAGGGATGTACATTTTTTAAAATAGAAAAATTTTTCAAAAAATGATTTGAAATGCATTTACTAATAGGGAGAGCTAGACTATCAAAATAAAACACTTTTCTTCCTTTTGTGTATATAAGAGCAATCCAATGTGATCCTCCTGAATTTTGAGAGTCCAAATTTATGATGAGCACTGAAGGGAGCCGAGTAATTTGTGGCGGAGGTCTGTCACACGGAAAACATCCCTGAAATAGTTGGCTCGTTAAGGGGTTTGAGTTCAAAATTTTCACTATTTGACTGCTGTACATCTGTATTATTATATCTTTTTCTTTGATAAATTACCCAAAAGAAGGAACGAAGTTGATAAACAATGAGACTTAAAATGAGCACAAAATAAAGTCCAATCATTCCCCAACAAAAGATGTGCCCATAAATATCATCTCCCGGGCTCTCTTTGCAAAGTTGTATTGTTGGAAGATTTCTATTCGGAAATCCTATTATGAGAGGTAAAGAAGTAGTAGATGGTCTAAGTTGTTTAATAAACTCTGAATATTCAGGTAAACTTTCCAAATTTACATCTTTATCTTTAAATAAAGAGTAGGAGCAAGGAGCAAAAATTAGAGTAAAAATTATGAATTTCATTGTAGCTAAAATTATTTAAAATAATATCAAATGGTAGTATCACTTGCAATAGTTCGGTTTTTATCGAGCATAATAAGAGAGTCAGCTTCTCCCATTACAATTAGCATTGCTCCTCCTTCTGGAACTGGCTGGCTAAATTTAATAGTTACTGCAGTCGTTCCGTTTCTTATTAAATCAAATGAGCCTCCTTGTTCGTCTCCACTATTGGTAAGATTAAAGACATAAATACAACTACTTTGGCCAAATTGTTGATAAGTAACCCCGTTACTCTCACAGGAATTTGCGAAACCGAGAGCATCGTTCATATCGTTAAAGGCTCTTGCATATTTATAATTTCTATAATCTAGATCATAAGGAGCCTGAGGATAACACCGTCCATTTGCAATAATGCTAATTTCTCTAACGTTGAAATGTTGGAAATTAAACGGGCTGCGCTCAACTGTTCCCACATAATCCGAATTTGAAACGAGACCTAAAATTATCCTCCTAGGGATTTGATCCATAAAAATATTTGAATTAAATTCGTATCGACCATGGCTTATAAATAGCTGTTTCATCATTGTCTTTCTAACAGCATAGCGAGCTGGTTTAGTATCAAGTTTTCTTGTAATGTCTAAAGCTAGTCCATCCATGAGCTCAACTTTTTTAACATAGAGCTTGCAGCTCACTACTTCAAAATGATAATTTGTTGCTTGAGCGAGAGCTGGAGGGGTAGGAGGAGCTATCAATACAAATCTCGTATCATTCGGTAGTATCTCAATGTCAACCTCACAATGATTAATTAAATATAGCGGTTGATTAAAAATATCTGCGTCTAATTTTGAAACAAACTGGGCCGTTCTGCTGTTAGTAAATAGACTTTTCCTTGAATTAAAAGAGCTACCTAATTGCTGATTTGTTCCAGGTTCATAATAATAGCCAGAAGAATTTAAGTGAGAGCTCTTTGCTCCTGCTGAGTAAGAGAGCTCATGAGACAAATAAGTTTTGTATGCGTAAAGGGAGTTTGAGTTGAAAATTTCTCTACCATTTACACTAACTCTCATATTATTAATAAAGGTTTTACCAATCATTTGTATTGGTGCCACATTTTCGTCTAAGGTTAAATTTACAAGTTGACCACTGGCATTTTCTTTCCGAATGCGAAATTCTGTGAGTAAATAACATTTTGATAAATCAATGTAGTTTGAGCTCGAATGAATTTTAAAGTGGTAGGGAGTATCTGTGAGAGGGTTACTAGGAAGAATTTCAAATACTTTGGAGGAGGAGATGCTCACATTTGTAGGAGGAACATGGAAAAAGTCGAGAGCATTTGTTATAGAATTGATACTTTCTCCGTCAATTTTGTGGAAAGCCATAATTATTTTAAATAATTTTTAATAGAGACCAAAAGCGTCTTTTCGTAATCTTTTTCTTTTAATAAATGTTTGATGAAGTTTATCTAATTCTCGTTTCCTTTTTATACTCTTTTTTACTCCTGTTCCAAACTGTTTAGGGAGACCACCTTTCTCTAACACACTATCGATTCCTTTTCTTCCTTCACTAACTAATGCTTCTTTTATTGGCTCTCCCTTGTTAACTCTTTCTAAGACTCTCTGTCCTGTATTAAGAGCTTCCGCAGATACAGTACTCCCTACTCTTTGAATAATAGGGAGTATGAACCGCCAGAGACCTCGCATCACATCACCAACTCCTGCTCCTTTTTGACCGTAACCCCTTTGAAAGGGAGGAGCTCCTCTGAAATAATTATATTCGTCTGAAATACCGTGTCCAATCATCTCATTGGGTAGGAAATTATCGTAGGATACCGTACTTGTATCAAAAATAATATGAACCATTTTTTAGATTTTATTTAAAACTAAAAATGAACAAATTTTAAAAATGAGCTATTTATATAGAAACGAAATTCTAATTTAAAAATTTATCACTTTTTTAAAAATTAATACAATATGAACTGTTCCGAAAGCAAAGGGGACTAATCTTCCATTGTCCATTGTTCTTAATTCAACTTCGATTTCATTAATTTCTCTAGGGAGCACTCGCGCATAGATGGGTGAGTCATATATCTTCTCATTGTATTCCCCTGGTACAGCTCCTGAAATTGATACGACTCGAAGAAGAGAGCTGAGAGAATTTCCAACAATCATGTTCTCTGTTAATCCTTTGGCATATATGGCAAAACTTGAGAACCCTCCTCTCAAATCACAACCGTACTTTGCAATCTCATCTTTATAAACATTATTAGGATTAGAAAATCCTAAAACATACCCAAGTTGAGGGGAGAAAGAAATCGATAATATGCTTTCGTTTTTAAAAACAGCTTTGAAGCGAGAAAAATCCTTGAGATAGTGTAATTCAATTGAATCTATTATATTTTTTAGAAGAGTAAGATTAGGAGTTGTCTCTTTCAATTTGTAATCTTTACCAAATAGTACTTCAAACAATTTGTCGGCTCTAGGATTGTATTGCTCCTTCCTAGAACTCTTTAATCCCATAGCTCCTAATACAGTAGGTGAAGATGGAGGAGTTGTCTGTGTCATATTGTCTTTCTTTTTCGCCAGTCCTAGTGCAGACAATACGGTAGATGGGGGTTTTTGTACTTTCTGTTCATCTTTTTTCTCTTCTTTTCTCGAGCTCCCTAATCCTATACTATCCAACACACTCGCAGGACGTTTTTGGGATTTTTTCTCTTGCTTTTTATTGTTCTCCAACCCTGCATTAGTTGAAACCGAAGATTTTTGTGTACTATTTTCTTTTGGTTTCTTCTCATCCTTTCTTGATAAATCTACACTACTAGGAATATTAGAGTCTGAAGGTTTTTGTGTAGTAATAATTTGCTCTTTTTCAGGCTTTAGAGACGGAGTTTTATTATCTTCCTTGTACCTTGGAGGAGACTTCAATACCTCTCTAGGAGCCGGAGCAGGAGGTTTAGTTTTCTGCTTCTCTTCTTCCTTTCTACCTAATCCTACACTAGTCAAAACACTTGGTGGGTTTTCTTGCTCCTTTTTATCTTTCGTGTCTAAACCTATAGAACTCAAAACACTTGAAGGAGGCTTTTGAATTGTCGATTTATCTTGCACTTTTTTCTCTTCCTTCTTATTTAACCCTATAGAACTCAAAGCACTTGAAGGACGGGGTTGAGAGTGTGGCTTATCTTGCTCCTTTTTCTCTTCTTTTTTAGCTATTCCAATAGTACTCAAGAGGTTAGAGGATGGCTTTTGAGTCGAAGGTTTTTCTTGCTCCTTCTTATTTTCCTCTTTACTCACTCCTATATTACTTAGAACCGGAGGTTTTTGAGTCACAGGTTCTTCATGGTGAACTTTCTCTTCCTTCTTGTCAGGCTCTATGGTACTCAAATCGGTAGAAGTGGGTTTTTGAGAAACATTTTCTTTTGCCTTTGGCTCTTGCTCCTCTTTTCTTTCTTTCTTTGGTTTTGGAGGTAGAGTCTCCGCATCCTCTTTTGTAGAAGGGATTGGAGATCTTTCTTTCTCTTTTTCTTCCAAATAAAGTGGTGGGGTTCTTATCTCTTCTCTTGTTGGAGACGGAGTTTTATCTTTATTCTCATCCTCTAGATATAAGGGTGGCGTTATTAGTTCTGGGGAATGAGATTTTTCTTTATTTTCTTCTTCCTCGTATAGTGGAGGAGTTTTTAACGGAGGAGATATCGGTTCATCTTCAGAGCGTTTAATCCTCTCAGCTCTCGGAGGAGATGAGAGCAGAGAAGGAGGAGGAATAAATGCTCCTGGTTTTTCAACAGAGCCTATAGCATCAGATTGATGTCTAAGTGTTGTAGCTAAGTAATTTTTAAGAGCCTCCACACTATTATGAGAGGCTGCAGGAACTGGTATTTGAAGAACATTTTTCTTCAAATTGTCATCGATAAAATGTATTTTCATCCATTGCTCATCAAGGGTTCCAATTGTTGATGGCCATGAGAATGGGTAACTTATGCTATGTACTCCACAAACCCAATTACCTGAAAAATACAAAGGCTTGGGGAGATGGACTCGAAATTTATTTGGCTGATTATCTGGGTAATCTGTAGTATTGCTTTCAAGAAATACAAAGAAACTATTTGACATTTTTAATTTTTATTGCAAAAAAATTTTTTACAAATAAAAGGAAAAATATAAATTGATGAAAATGAAATGAACGAATGTCTTTTATACTAATTGAGACTCTGAAATCCATTCTCGTTCGGGATATCCAATATATTTTACTAACAACTCATATGTTCCATCTGCCCTCTTTCTCTTTCTATAAACCTTTTCAATTCGGTACTCAGTGTCTGCATCTTTTCGCACACGAGCCAACTCTTCTCCATAGAAGGAGCCTTTGAATTTTTCACCCTTGCCATCTCTAACCTTGTATCTAATTGGTTTAGTTTGGTTATACACTTGATCAACTTCCAAAATTTCATCGCCCCAATTTGGAATATACCCTTTTTCAAATGCTCCCTTTCCAACACTCATCCTTACATGTTCTCCTTCCTTAAACTTTGATTTGCCTTTTGTAAAATCAAACTCTCCATAAATTTTCTTCCATACCTCCTGAGCGTTCTCGAAATTTACATCGATAGGTCGCATTCCATGTACTCTACACTTTGACTTATTGATTCCTTCAAGAATTTTTGGCAAAACATCAATCCAATTGAGTATTATATTTTGAGAAAAATATCGATAAAGTCGTTGTTTAACATTTCTGATTGCTCTCTCTGCTAATGAAGCTTTAACTGTTGAGTGGACTGGTTCAATCTTTTGAATCTCTTCTTTTGCAAAATATTCTTTTAATAATTTATTACGGAATTCCAAGCCTTTATCAGAGAATATTCTGTGTGGTTTCATAGGCATTTGAGTCAGGAGGAGCTTGAATGCTCCAAGCATATCTTCAGATTTTTTTGCTTTGACAGGTACTCCAAAGAGCCTTTTAGAAAGAACATCAATTCCTAGGAGCAAATATCGATTGCCTTTATTATGTCTAGAGAGAGCCTGAAAATCGGCCAAGTCCACTTGAACATCTGTCATGAAGCCTGCTGCTATTGTTTTACTTCGAGCGAAATGCACCCTCTTTGGACGCATTAGAGTATAGGTGCGATGTCCTTCCAGAAAATTTTGTACTGCGCTCCTCGGTATATCTTTATTAATTTTTCTAGCCTCATACCACAGACTATCGATTCCTGAAAACGCTGCAGGCGATTCAGGATTATTATACAATTGTTCTAAGAGCTTATTATAATCCATCATTTTTTCTTAAATTTACCAAAGTGAGGGTTTAAATCTCGAAGAATTCGCTTCTTTACGTTTAGCTTTACTAAGGTTTTTTGTCCATAAACGGCCCGCCCTTTCTGATTGTCTCTTTGAAACAGATCTTCTCATTCGTTTCTCCTCCCTTTCAGGAGAACCCTCTCTTTTCCGTTTAAAAAGCTGTCGCGATATAGGAGGTGAGGGAGATCTACCGTCTCTAATTATTCTATGACGTTGTCGAGATGTGTTGACTCTATTCAGCAAATTTGCCACCTCATCACGACGCATTTGTTGTAATACTCCATGATCAAGTGGTATTTTAACATTTTGAGCAGCTTTTCTTCTGTGTAATAGCTCTTTCATCTTTTGACTTTGCGCTGCTTCTATTTGTCTAGCCATAAGTTCCTTGTTTTCATATGTATTTTTTCTTCTTTTAACACCTTCATTGTTATTTGAATCTTGCTCTCTCTTTTTAGTTTGGAGAGGAATAGGAGGAGAAGGAGTTAATGTAATATTTTCATTAGTAGGAGGAGAAGGATACAGTGGAATATCTTGATTAGTATTGCCCTCGTTTTCAATATAGGAAGAATATCTGGCCTTTCCTTTCTTCTTTGGTTTCTTACTCTTTTTAATATTTTTTGAAACATTTCTTAACTTCTTAGAATTGATATTATATTCAGGTTTAGAAGTACTTGATTGTGTAGGAGAAATAGGAGGTGAAGGCAATTGAAGAGCCTCGTAATTTTGCTCGGATGATGGAATAGAAGGAGGAGGAACGAGATTATATGCTCTATTAGGAGGTTGTGTTGGATAGGACGAGAATGAAAGATCATCGCTCATCCACAGATCGTCATCATTTTCATTGATATTTGTTGAAGGATGGACTAAATTTTGTCTCATGATAGCTCCTTTTGGAGAGGCAACGAGCTCAACCTTAACAGGGCGATTCTCTCTTTCATTCCTCATACTAAGATAACGTCTCAGCTCCTGATTGTAAAGAGTATTTTTTACAGAGGGTATATTCTTTTTCCTTTTAGCTCCTTCAACCTCTCTCCTTGCAAAATCAATATTTGGTTCGCCAGTATCGTAAGTTGTAAGTCCTCTGTAAATATCTTGAGGGACGAGAACAAATTTATTTGCCATTATTATTAATGTTAAATTTAAAAATTAATTTTTGCTTTTTATAGTAAATGAACGCGCCAATTCAATAAGAATAGGAGTAATGAGCGCAGCAAATGCTCCTACTCCAAATCCACTACCTTTTTGATTTAAAATTTTTCTAGCTCCTCGCTCGCTCCTGGCACGGCTCATACGACGAACAAAATCTACATACGGTAAGAGACGTTTCTTTTGACGAGTAGAAAGATTAAATCTTGATTTGACAATATTTAAACAAATTTCAGCTAACGACAAAAGATGTTGAGAATTTGCCACTCTTAAGAGTCTCCTGGTTTTTTGTTGGGACTTTGTCCGAGCAAGTTTTCTTAAAAACTCAATATTTTCTTTTACTAAATTACTAACCATTTTAATAACCGTTTTTAGGAATGAAAATTATTTTTTCTTCGTCCTCTTTAAATATGTTTGTCCTAAGTTTCAAACTAGGATCTGAAGAGGCGTGCATATCGATAACCAGATATCCATAAGGCTCATTAGTAGCTTGTTTATAAGCGTCAAGAAAATAATCTAATTGACGAGGAAAGAGTTGTACTCCAATATTACGGACAGATAAAACAGAATTTGGAGAGCGCATGAGCACTAAGTATTGAGCATTCTGGCGAGCAACCTTTATCTTTCTCTCAAATAAATTTTGCGTGACAAATACAACTGAAAAATTTTGATGATGAGACTTTTTCGTAAAAAGCTCAGACAAATATTTTTCATCTATCGAAGTGAGCAAGTCATCGAGGATAAGGAGCAAAGGTTTTGAAAATTTTTTAATAAGCTCCTCTGGAGGAGCACCTGCATATACACTTACTCCGGATTTTTGAAGAAGAGGTACAATGTTACTCATTTCACCAAAACAATATAATATAGCTTTGGGTTTAGGATGAACTAAATAAGCGGCTTCGGCAATAAATTTTAATAAAAATGTGCTCTTTCCACTAGAGCTCGGACCTGAAACAATCATACCGAAAGGCGATTTAAAATTCAGTTCTTTATTCGAAAATATGGAAGATTCCATAACAAATAACTTAGGAAAATAAAATTACAATTAATTGAAAATAATAAATCGAAAAAAATTTTTAAATGATTTACTGAATCGATGCTATAGCTTCCATCTCTTCTTTTTCCACCTCAGCCGCTTGCTCCTTCAAAGCTTCTAATTTTTGCGCCTGAGTTGGAATTCCTGTTGTGGCAGCTGCTAATTTGTTAAAAAATTCATTAAGTATTCCCTCTTCAGCTGTAGTAGGTGTGGGAGGTTGTGGTTCTAATGGTGGTGAAACTGGAGGTGTTGCTAATGGGGGTGAAAGAAGAGGAGCAGGACGGGTAATTGGAGCTTGAGGCTTGGGAGCTGAGAGAGTAGCTTGAATATTAAGAGAAGGAGCAGGAAGAGCCGAAGGTGGGGGAGGAATATTTGTCTTCATATCCTTATCTTCGCAACACTTGACGTCACAAAAACTTCCATTAATATTAAACACTCTTCCTTTATTACGAATTTTAAAGAAGCAGTGACCAGGTAAGTCGTAAATTTTATCAAATGGGACAAAACGGCTCCCTGCAAAACGTGTGCACCAAGTTGTTACTCCCTCCTTGGTGATGGCGAAGTCGAGCTCCACTTCAGTACTCTTACATTCCCGGCATCTTCCAGCTTGGTCGTAGGGAACAAAGCGGGGAGTGGAAAGGCGTGAGCTGGAGAGTGTAATTCCTATTGAAGTAATACTAAATTCAACCTCCGGTAGGATTTGGGAGGCAAGAAATTTTTTATCGGTCATATTCAAAGCCATATTTAAATATAAACTATTCTAGGATTTCAAAATTAAAAATTGGATATGATGAAATTATTATGAATGATTTATGAAATATGCGGAATTGTAACTAACTAACATATGATGCTCTAATACTTACAAGCTCCGCCTTCGAGAAATATTAAAAAATTAATTTATTAATTAAAATTGTTTAAAACATTTTTATTATATTTCAACATTAGACTCTAGTGTTAAGTTAGACCGTTGCTAATAGTTTATATCGGAGAAAAGAATTTAATTTATGTATAAAATAAAAGGAATTTGAGTCACCTTGCCTCTCTACGTCTCTAACCTTTTATCCTCTGTAAGGAAGAGAAGAGTACTGTAATTTCACCCACGTCGCAATTGTTTTGACCATTTTGTCCATTTCCAGTCAAACGGTTAATTATTTACTAATTATTTTACCCTTACAATCAAACAAAGGATTTATTATTTACCCTTTGATTTGTATATATTAATTAGAACTCAGACTCAAATGTCTTGTAAGACCCTTGTATCTAGTTTGACGCAGAGAAAGGAATGTAATATTTCTATAAAATAAAGGAGAGGATTAGAGTCACATTGCGATTCTGTGTCTCTACCCTTCTCTTTCTAAAATAAATGAAAAATTACTGCACCTTTCGCGCACTGCATGCGGCAACATTAAAGAGGGGCTCTGTTAAATTACAATTAATAAATTAAAAGTTTATAACAATCAAATAAAAAGTTTCACAATTTAAAAAGTTTATACAAAATTTAAACATTTAGCCATTGTCTTGTTTCACTTATTAAATTTAATTTATTTATTGTTGTTGACCATTTTATCCATCGTCCAGCACAAATTGATTAAATATTTATTAATTTATGTACCACTCACCCCCACGTCTTCAATGTGTCGGTAAGATAAAAGAAACCCAATTAGTAGTACTAATTGGTCAATTACACCCCAATCCCTGTGATTTGGTTAATTTACACCCTTGACACTTAAATGATTAATTATTTACTAATTGGTATACCCTTTCCCCACGACTTCGATGTATTGGTAAAGATCAATAGGAATTGTTCAATAGGTGCTAATTGGTCAATTAGTCATACTAATTATCAAAGGAAATCTCCCGAAAACCCCCTACACCCATAGGATAATGTCGGCAAAATCAAAGAAAATTAGGCGGATACCCCCTACACCCTTTGGTTTCAGCGGACCCCTCCCCCACGACCACGACTTCTCCTGGTCACTCACTACTGACATTCCACTGAATAGATTGCAAATTTTCAATAAAAACTACAATACTATAATAATTTATTTGCTTAAAAATTACCCTAGATAAGTATTGCGACCTAAAAGTGTGTGTCTTAACAGACTGTAATTTTAAAATTTTTGTGCCGTAAATTAAAGTATTTTTTTAGATTTAATGAATTAAAATTTTTAATAAATTATTTTTAATTAAAATTATAATAACTTAATTTAAATTAATTTTTCTAATTTTAATTTAAAAATTTATTTTTAATTTCCTTTTCTAATCAATTTCTTTTATTTTTTCTTTCTCTATATTGGCTTTCCACATAATTTGACCTTTTTGAGGAATCATGCGCAATTAAGAGGAAAAATGTATCCTGGGCGATATGTTGGTTGAAATCAAGGGATGTTTCGAAATTTCGATTTTCGAGTGGATGGAGATACATTTGAAGGAAAATCATTAGACATTCCACTGAATAGATTGCAAATTTTCAATAAAAACTACAATACTATAATAATTTATTTGCTTAAAAATTACCCTAGATAAGTATTGCGACCTAAAAGTGTGTGTCTTAACAGACTGTAATTTTAAAATTTTTGTGCCGTAAATTAAAGTATTTTTTTAGATTTAATGAATTAAAATTTTTAATAAATTATTTTTAATTAAAATTATAATAACTTTTTTTCTTTATCGAACACAAATAAATAAATGTGAAACAATAAAATAAAACTCCTGGATCCAAAAGGATCACTTATGGAGAGGTAACTTACAAGAAAAATCAAATACAATTTTACAGTTAAAAAATGTTAAATTTAGAAAAAAAAATATATATAAATGGACTCCACAGAAAAAAATATGTAAATTAAATAAATAAAGGCGAATATCGAAAAAAATATATATAGGTATAATTTAAGTAAAAAAATATTTGTACCAAAATTAATTTTTTTTTAAAGATAAGTATGTTAAAAAAGAAAGTGAACATTTAGGCAAGGATTTTGTTTTTATTACACTCCATTAATCCATTACTCATAAATTAGGATCTTCTGTGATTAATATATTGTCTAAAAATTTTTTAAATTGAGGAATAGTACTAATCTTTTCAATTTCATTTTTTGGAAGTTTATTCCACCTATCTATGACTCTATGTGAAAAGAAATGGTTATTCTTAGTTTGTTTTTTAAATATTTGATATCTATGCAATCGCAGATTATTTCTATTTGGTTTAGAGAACATTTGTTCTGGTTTTATTTTATAGAAACCATTTATTATTTTGAAGGTTGTCATAAGATCTGTTCTTATGCGACGGATTTTAGTTGGAGGGAGTTTACATCTTTTTAGTCTTTCGGTATATCCTATTTAATTAATTTAAATTAATTTTTCTAATTTTAATTTAAAAATTTATTTTTAATTTCCTTTTCTAATCAATTTCTTTTATTTTTTCTTTCTCTATATTGGCTTTCCACATAATTTGACCTTTTTGAGGAATCATGCGCAATTAAGAGGAAAAATGTATCCTGGGCGATATGTTGGTTGAAATCAAGGGATGTTTCGAAATTTCGATTTTCGAGTGGATGGAGATACATTTGAAGGAAAATCATTAGACATTCTACTGAATAGATTGGAAATTTTCAAAAAAATACACTACTAAAAATTTCATAAATTTGAAATTTTTAACCAATTTTTGGCAAAATTTTACAAAAAATGACGAAATATGGAAAAAATGGACGATAAGGATTGATAACTCATCATCAGTCTTATCAACATATCCTAAAACAACGTTTTTCGTTCGTTACTAGGCCAGGAAAAAATATGGAAATCCATATAAATCCCATCCCTAATAATAACTTATTATCCTAGGTCAGTATTACGAACTGAAACTAACTAAAGGTGGAATTAATCGAAGGCTAACCATCAATGGGCGTTTTTGGCAATAAAGAATATGTTTATATATTAAGGATTAGGGTTTGGTCCGAATCGGGTCGGACATCGAATTTGGCCCGAAAAAGATTCGGCCCCCCCCCTAATAAATTTTCAAATAACCCCGTACCAAAAATATCAACGGATTGGATGGGACTTGATTCTGAGTTCTCATATGCAAAGTTATTAACAGTGTACATCACACCACCGAATATCGTTTTCATTTTCGCCTTATTTGCTAAGCTGAGAGGAAACTTCCCTGGTGGAGTTTATTTTAAGACGAAATTAAAACATCATTGAAAAGCATGTTCTGTGAAATGTCCTTACATTCCCATCTTTGTTAAATGAAAAGCATGTCAGAGTCTCATTTAAATTGCCCAGCCCTCTCAAATAGCTCTTTATAAATATTAATTGCCATAATACATATTATTAATTTATTTTTTTATTTTTTTTCTTAATTTTAAATGCTTTATTAAGCTAATCGTCTCTTGAGGATAAGACTTTTGGGGACCCGCACTTAGGGACTCAACAATTGGGGATGAAATAGCATTTTAAAAAATTGGACATTAACATATAGCGGGGTTTTAATGCGTGGTCGTTTACAAAACATGGACCTTCCACTCAGCTTGACTCTGAGACGAATAAGGGATGGAAACCAAGGATAAAGCTCATAAACAGAGCTCGCAGCAAAATCGACTCGATTCGACTTGATTAGACAAAGTTATAAAAAATGAATCAAGTAAACCTATGGCCGTCGGAGAGGCTTTGTGCAAAACTCGTCTCGCGGGAGTTAACGGTCAATGGATAAATAAACCAATAACATAAAAACGTTTTTCCAGTAGAATTTAAAAGGAAGTATTAGTTACAACAGACGGGAGCAAGCCAGTGTACCGCGAGCCCAATGTACCGCCGAGCTATAACTTTGTTCAAAATTGTCGAATCCGGGAGGCTCTGGTATGGTTCGATTCAGCTCGTTGAAGCACATCGAACCATACAAGGGCCTCCCGGATTCGACAATTTTGAATGAAGTTATAGCTCTGCGGTATAATGGGCGCGCGGTAAAGTGGGGTGTACACTCCTCACCCCTCTTAATTATTTAAATAATTTAAAGGCTTACACGTCGAATAAATTTTATATGTTAGCCCGAGAAAGAGAAAAATTTTAAATTGATTAATCAATTGATTTTGGGGGTATTGGGGGGGGGAGGTGAGGTGGAGAGGGAGAGGGAGAGAGGTTGAGGGGATTTTTTATTTTATAGCCAGTAATTTACCAGTAAAAATTGTTTATTTTATAGCCAGTAATTGTAGCCAGTAATGGTAAATGTCCAGTTGGCGGTCTACATGTCCGCAAAGAAAATCTGCTCTTTTCTTTCCTTTTCTTGCATTTTTTGCATTGGGAGAAGTGCTCCGCTCATTTTTCCTTTTCTGCCATTTTTCATTCTCAATACAATATGTTTTCCTGTTCATACTTGAAAAATAAATTATCTCTAACTAGAAAAAAAATTTATTTTACAAATGATAATTTTGATAACATTCTCAAATAGATTTATTTAAGATATAGGGCAGATAATAAAAGCTATGAGGGGGAGGATGGATATAAAAACTGTGCCCATATCTTTACTCAATATCGATATCCTGATAACACGAAAATCAACGTAGAACAGGTTATGTCTCCTTAAATATTATTTTGCAATTTTTTAGATCATTATTTTGGGCTTATTAGAAAGCATAGAAAGCTGCTATAAGGTAGCAATAATCCTACATTTCAGAATTTATCATTGTAATTTTTATAATCCTGAATCTATCACCTGTTAAATAGGCGCTCCGACTCGGGCACAGTGATCCATTTGCACAGTAAGGCAATTGCACAGTGGGCATCTGCACAGTAGACATTTGCACAGTAATCTGTGGTTAAGTGGATTTGTGTTAGATTTTACTCATTGTTATAAGGGAATAAAATGTTATTAATTATTAATCTTTTATAATAACTTTACTAAAAAATCTTAAATTGTATTAAAATTCATAATTTCTTCTTTTATTAGCTAGGTTGAGTCATAAAAAGTTCGTTTTCTCCAGAAATAAGATTTATAAGAAAAATCTATAAATCACAAAAAGAATCAAACAAATAAAAAATCTAACTAGCGTAATAATTACCCTGAGTCTTAACAACATTTTTAAACAAGAAAGAAGTTTTTGGATACCCCTTCTAAAAAATCTGAGTTCTGATGCAGGGATCGCTTATCAGGGATCGCGCCGACCCGATTCCCGAAAATCGTGAAGAATATTCTGATTTGAAAAAATTGAAAAACGATTTGAAATAAAAGAAGAAATTATGAATTTTAATACAATTTAAGATTTTTTAGTAAAGTTATTATAAAATATTAATAATTAATAACATTTTATTCCCTTATAACAATGAGTAAAATCTAACACAAATCCACTTAACCACAAATTACTGTGCAAATGTCTACTGTGCAGATGCCCACTGTGCAATTGCCTTACTGTGCAAATGGATCACTGTGCCCGAGTCGTGTCACCGTTAAATAAATAGTTTTTTTCCAATTAGAGGTATTTTTATTTTGCAATTAGGAAAAGGAAAACATATTGTATTGAAAACGAAAAATGGCAAAAAAGGAAAAATGAGCGGAGCACTTCTCCCAACGCAAAAAATGCAAGAAAAGGAAAGAAAAGAGCAGATTCTCTTTGCGGACATGTAGACCGCCAACTGGATATTTACCGCCAGTAATTTTTGATACTTGAGCAGTTTTTTAGGGTTGGTCCCTGTCCCCGTCCCAGAAAGTCGGGGAATTTGAGAGAAATATTTTTTAAATCCTAAGAAAAATATTTTAAATCAAAATTTAGATTAAAATGTTAAAAAAATTCACTGCAATTGTTATTTTATTTTTCATTTTAAAAAATTATTCTGAAGGAGCACCGAAGAAGAGAAAAACTCGACCTGAAAACCTTATTAATTTTGGACAACCCAATCAAGGGTTAATACAAATAATTTATTTTAATTGAAAAAATATTAAGGAGTGTTAATTATCCTGAAGGAAGCTCTTCATCCGTCCAAGCGGGCTCTTCATCTCAACCTAAACAGCATTTATGTGAATGGGTTGGGTGTAATCTTTCATATTTTAATGAAAAGGATTTTGATGAGCATGTTAAAGGACATGCAAAAGATTCACAGGTCAATAATTTATACTAAACAAGAAATTTTTCCTGGGCATTTTAATATTACCTATATCACTTTTCGCAAACATTAATTTCGACTGGCGGTTTTCATTTTCTTTAATGCTTTGCTATTATTATGCCCCTGCTGTTGCTTAATTCATTGAATGGGAGATGGAATAGAGCCATCGTGAAAAGAGCTCAAGACTAGTGTTCGGCAAATGACCTTCTCCGGTATTCGGTATCGGTATACCGAAAAAATACCGATACCGAAAAATACCGTTTTTTACAAAAATTGACCGGTACGGTATCGGTATACCGGAAAAATACCGATACCGGAAAATACCGTCTCAACATTTTCGGTATACCGGCCGGTATTCGGTATTTTTTAAAAATTTTATAAAAATTTTTTTAATTTTATTTTTAAAATCTTAATAATAAAATTCGAAAAATGAACATAATTTTAATATTTGTAATTTAAAAATGGTAAATTTTATTAAAATAAAAACGATTTTTTCTGCTGTATCAGGATTCAAACTAGAGTATGTCCGAGTCCGAGTATTTGAGAAAAACCCGAGTCAGTGCTAGGTATTGGGTTGACAGTGATGCAGGGGATCATCATCCAAATCCCATTTATTTTCTTAATCCGCCTATATCCCTCTTAATCCGACAAAATTCCATGATACGCCCATGATCAATGCTGGCTCCGGGCTCCGGGTGGAAAATGAATGGATAATATTATTTCGGGGATTTGAGTAGGTTATGCGGATACGAGTGAGAGGCGAGATCCGTAGCTAGATCACGAGATCCGTAGCTCTATCCTTCTCTTTTCGCTCCGCTGGCTTAAATTTTGAGAATTTCTGAAGGCCAAGAGGAACACCCAAGTTCCGGAAGGCCAGATCCTTCCCTTGAAATATCCGACTATCACTAAAATCCACCCAAGTCCATTCACATCCTGCAATATAAATAAGTCTTCGTTTTCAGCGCCGCAGGCGAAAATTTTGAGAAATTTGGAAGACCAAGAAACCATATTTCTTCCTTTTTCAGCGCCGCAGGCGAAAATTTTGAGAAATTTGGAAGATCCTTAAGCCAAAAATCTTACTTATTGCGCCGCAGATAGGGGTATCACAAATACCGAAATACCGGAAAATACCGCGGTATTTTTTCAAGGACCGGTACGGGTTTGGTATCGGTATACCGAAAAAATACCGCGGTATACCGGGAAAAATACCGCGGTATACCGTACCATGCCGAACACTACTCAAGACCAAAGCATAACAGACTTTGCCACCTTCCAATCCAATGTTGGGTTTTTTTCTGAAAGTTAAGGCAAAACGCTATTACTATGAAGTCTTGTCGCAGATATTATAAAACCTTTGGGGAGGTTTAATGTTTTTAAAGGTTTTTTATCGGTTTAAAGGTTTATATGGAAGTTTAAGTCATTTTTCTGATTTTTTCTTAAAATTTAAAGGATAAAATATGTTATTGGAAAGCTTGTAATAGAGATGAGAAGCCTTTTCAGAAAACGAAAAATTTAATAGATCATACTGTAGTGCATACTAAAATACAACCTTTTGTTTGCACGGTAATATCTCCAATTATTTTCTAATTTCTTAAAACATTCCTTTCCAGCATGTTAATGATAGTGGTGTTCATTGTAATAAAAGTTTTGGTCTTAAGCATAATTATAACCAACATCAACGTCAGTTCCATCCTCATTGCAATAAAGTATTCTTTTAAATAGAATTTCTTATATTGAGATTTTAATTTTTTCGTCTTGAGAGCGATGCCCGTTTAAGCAGAAAATTAATCTATTACTTAAAAATTTCTATATAGGGCTGACACTTAAAAATTTTGTTTCTTTCTCGGCAAAAATTTTGGGGTTTCGAACATTTTTGTTCCTGTGCGAATTATTAGGGAGGTTTCTTCTGTTTCTGCATTCATCCATTAGGGAATTTAGATCGAAAAGTTTTTATAAATCCATTAATTATATTTTCGTTTTTTAACTTTTAAAGGATTGTTGTAAACACATAACCGAAGTACAACAATTTGATCACCCACCCCATGGAGGACATCAATTACCACCAAATGTAGAACATCAAGGAAATGAGGACGATTATTCTAATGAAGATTTAGACTTGACTTTGCGCCTTTAACCTTGGATTCGCAAATATGTGCCCCAATTGGGTTGTTCCCAGGCATATTTTTAACAAACACAAAACAAGAGTTGACACCTTTAAATTGGGATTTCTTTAAAATTTTTCCAAATTCATTTTATATTAAAATTTAACTCTATCGTAAATGTTAGTCCCTCAGAACTTTATTTAACTAATTAGTGTTGTTCTCTCCCTTCTAGTTTCATTTCCCCACTCCGGTCTGACTCAAAATTCCAAGCATAAGCATTAAACAGAAGAACACATTTTTATCTAAAAAGAAATTGTTTATATGTGGAAAAGGAAACTGAGGGGGATCCTAAAACTTTGGGGGCTCGGTCCCTGGTACCCCGCAGCGAAAATGGTGCAAATTTCGCAATAGAAGTGGGGTATGATCTACCTGTCTACCAAATTTCATTCCGAAGTCCCACGGACACCTCAGGCACTATCCTTTGTTAGCGTTCAGTTGGCCCTTTTAGTTAATCACAAAAATAAATCTTACATATTTTTATTGTAATTTTAAATTATTTCCAACACTCCGCGCAACAAAAATATTTAGGATACAAGAAGAGATAAAGCGATTTTTTTCTCATCTATAATTATTTTAATTTCTTCAATTTTCTTTTAAAGTTTTCTTAAATTTCTGGGTCTTACTTTAAAAACTTTAAAGAATCTAGCGGCAGCTAGTCATCATTCAAACACGTTTCTCTTTTTTAAATTAGTTATATCACCGAGCGGAACCGAGCTGTTATCGGCCGCTTCATTTTTATTGGATAAACTTTATTTCTTTTTAACAATCGTTTTGAGAACCAAAATAAGGATTTATATGGATTCTCCTCGTATTGCAACAAATTGAAAAATAACGACGGGAAAACTGATTAACCAAAGGGCAAATGACCTGGTTAAACGACCTGGTCATTTGCCCAAAAACCCGAGGTTTTTCTTATAGTAGCAAAATACCTCGGGTGGCCGGTTAAATGACCACAAACCACGTTCTTATAGTAAGGGCCCAGATGTGGAACACCAAGAAAACAATCAAAATGAAGATTATTTAATGCAAGACAATTTTAATCCCAATGAAACACGTTGCTCGGCATACTTTTGAAAAAACAAAGCATTTATTTTGTAGGAATTTCTGAAAATATTTTTTTAATTTCATTTTTATAGTAAAATTTAACTTTATCTTTAAATTCCCCCAAGACTATATTCATCTTGTAGTTTTTACAATCCTGATTTTTATCAAATACTAAACCAATCCATCCATTTTTTGTATCATTCATTTTTCATAAAGGATCTTCCGTATTTTAGATTTAAATTTTAATTTTGTTTAGATTGATTAGGGACAGAGAAAGTTTCCTAGCGAACCCGAGAACGACACCTTATTTTTTGATAACCCTGGGACTTTATTCTTAGATACAACACTAAGGCAACCATTTTTAAATTGAGGGTATGTTTGTTACTTAACTATGAAAAGCTGAGGAGCTGATTCATTACAAAATGCAGTGTCTGTGGCCAACTGAGCCCCCGTTCGGAGCCTTGTACGATTATTTCTACAATTTTATTTTCTGTAGTAATTTATAGTAATGAGATTTTAATCTATTTTTTCATTTAATTTAGAATTTAAATGAACAAAAAATTTTCACAAAAATGATTCATAATTGTATATTTTACTTTAATTAATTTTATTTTCAATCATTTTCCCAATTTTAATTAAAACAAATATAATTTATTTTAATTAAATGTCTGCAAAATCTTTAATTATTTTAATTTTATTTTTTACTTTTTTTATTTGTTTGTATTCTGTAAAATTAAATTTGGATGTTTCTTTTACTAAACGTTCTGCTGAAACCCCCTTCTATTTTGATAATTTTGAAATAAATACTATTAATGGGTGAGTTTTATTTTAAGAAAAGCTTCTGGGCCCATACATTTAAAAACTTGATTAAATGGCTATATGTATATTTGTTTGAATATCAGCAACTATAGTTAAGTAACCATTAGGTGTCATTGGTTTACCAGCATCGTAAAGGCATCTAACTAAACCTTCATTAACATTCGGTTAGTTGGGTCAGACGTTGATTAAAAAATTGGCTCACAATTGGTTCAGTCGAGATAGAAACAGAATGATTAAATTATGATTCCTAAATTGGATCCACACTACCAAAATGACCGAGATATCTTAATTTAAATAGATAAACAACCAAATTGTTTATTAAATATTGAAAAAAATGTTTATGTACTTTATAGAATGGTTATTTGCTATAAGAGCCAACTCTCCAATGTGGGAAAGGAAAATTACAAAATGACAAAGAGATTTGAAGTTAATAAAACTGAAGGAAATATTGCTGACAATTTTTGCCAAATATGTGTTTATAAAGGAATTTGTAGCGTAGATGCTGGTGATTTAAGAGGAGTTATTATATTCTTTGATAAAAGTACAAAAGCTGTAGATGTGTATTCTAGTATTTCTGAAGAGTAAGATTTATTAACAATTAGGAAATAGAGCCAAAATATGATTTGAGACTGAGAGGATTGTACGAGAATCGAGTTCGATAAACTTTATTTTCAATAACCGAGATTTTTGTTCGAGATCTCGTCTCGGTCGATATCCACAGTTGTTATGCCAAGTCACTATTTCAAGTGACACGAACTCATTTCGTTCAGGTTTTATCAGTAGCCCCCTTCTCCCGGAACTCATGAAATCCCTCTCCCGGAAGGGATTCCCTCCCGGAAGGGAATCCTTTATCCAGGAATTACATACATATATTTCTATAAAAGTTGAAGATAGCTATTTTTAATTATAAAAGTTGATATAGTTTCCTTGCCGGGTTCTACTACAGTAATGGATATAAAATCTAGACCAAGTGGTATCTGTGAAAATCAGCATCTTTTACTCAGATCCTTATAACTTTTAATGGCTCTTGTCCAGTTCATGCGTCCCATGAAGATTTATGCGACCCATGAGAATTTATGAGTCCTACAGTCGGTAATACGGTACGGAATACGATACGGTAAAATTTTGAATTTTATCGGTATCGGGATTTTTTAGTATTTCATTACGGAATACCGTGCAGCACAAAATTCCGGGCTCTACTTTATATCATTAAAAAGAGCAATCAATAAATCACCAATTTATTAATTTTAATTTATATTTAATTAATTTTGTAAAATTAGATTGTTAAAATTAAAAAATATCGAAGATTTAAATGAATTATTGGAATTTTTTGTTGAAAATAAGAAAATTAATGGTAGTTATTTATTTATTTATAAGATCTTGTTAATTATAAGAATAATTGAATTAGCAACTTTTGATGGTCGTTATTTATATCCCCAATTCCGACCATCTTATTTTAACTAGATAAGTCTGATAATAAAAACTCGGACTTAAGAAATGAAAATATGTACATGCCAGAGGAGGCATTCTAATAGGAGGATTATTTTATAAAAAAATCTGTAAAATTAAAATAAACTTATTCAGAGAAAATACTTTCCTCCAATTCAATTGATAAAGATATTATGTGGTTTATAAAGAATGATCCTGCGCCATGTTTGAACGACTATCCTGGCTTATTTACGTTAAAGATGGATATGTTGTTGGGGAAAATGGATGAATTTTCTAATAAGTTAAGAAATGTTGCTGTCGGGCTCATAAAGAAGGAGACCATAGTGGTTAATTATACATACTTATATCTTTAAATTATCAAATCAAAAAATTGGAAATCATCATACGTAGGGTTGGTCTCCGTCCCCGAAAGTCAGGGAATTTGAGAGTTAAAAAAAGAACCCCGTGGCGCTTGCTCCCCGAAAATCACACATATCTAATCGGGATATGTGTAACGGGGGCTTGAATACTAGGGTGTGTGAAAGAGTGAGAGTTGGACTGTTCTGTAATAATTTTTGTAATCACTCGGGGAATTTGGAATTTATTTAACTTCAGACATGATTCAGGATTCTCAATAAGGTTTTTATTTTAGAAGTTGACTACAGCTAAAAGCCTTACATCTACAAAACATCCTCAAACTACGCGGCCACCACAAACTGGTACTTGTACACATTATTTTCTAGCTCCGTATCTCTAACCTAAGGAGTTAATTTGATATTTACAAATTCGAAACATATGGGGCCTAATATGTAAATCCCAGGATGAGTAGCAGTAAAAACTGAATTTTCGCGTTTTTGGTGTTTCGTCATTCGCCGTTGGCTTCTTAAATTGTCTTATGTCTTTCGCTAAACAAATGGTACATTAGACAAATATCCTAAAAAAGACATCCGTATCAGGGGTGTGCCAGTTTCGCGTTTCGCCTTTCGCGGATTTTTGCCTTTTTTCGACTTTCGAGTTTCGAGAAAATTTTTACCACATTTGCAGACAAGAACTGGAAGAAATCTGGCTTCTTGTCCTTACAAAATTCTCAAAATTTTCGCCTGCTGCGCTAATAAGGAAGAGTCTATCCCTCTTAATCAGCAAAAACACGATGAGGTGTTACCTCATATCTCTTGATGATATCACCTCAAATCTCTTGATATCCCCGATGTCCGTCGAAATCCTAATGTGTATTGTAAGGCTCATTTGAGGCTCTGATTTGCAACAAAGCTCTGAGTTGACAGATCTTTAAAGATTTCTCATCATATCGGAAAAATTTTAAGAATTATGCCTTTCGGGTGTCGCTTTTTAAAATTTGCTTTCGCATTTCGGATTTCTCGTTTCACTTTTTAAATTTAATTTCGCGTTTCGCTTTTTAAAATCTGTTTCGACAAACACGATCCGTATATGTACGTAGAGAAAAATCAGTCTCCCATGAGGATTTTGTAGAATTTTATAAATAAATTCTAAAGTGTACCAGTACCAGTTTTGTCTGTCACTCAACCTACAACTGATTCTGTAACACTTTTAACAACAAAACATGTTACAACAAAATCTACAACAACAAAGCCTGAATGTCAGTTCAAAGCTAACCCACGTGAATATAATGGATATGGTTGTTTGTACGTTTAAATATTAATAAATTTTAAAATATAAATGTTTGTTCTAAAATTTTCCTTTTGAAAATGGCGGTGCCCATTAAAGGATTTAAAAATTTTTACTAAATATACTATGATCAAGGGTTGCAAGAGCTAATTTAAAAAATGTAAGACGCAACGACTATTCTAGAGGAAATTTCGGGGAATAAAAAATAATTTGTGGAATAGAACAATTTGGCTCTGCGTTTCCGAGTAAAAGGAATAAACCTAATAATAACCGACTTACTTCTTATTTCGTATATCCTATGTAAACACTCCAGTCCAGCTGTCATTTATTTTATAGTTAACATGACTAATTATTTTTAAAAATTTAAGTTGTGGTGCTGGAAATTCTGGTGAAGCTCGCGATGAGATAGACAAGTAAGTATAATTTATCAAATTTAAAAATTTACATACCCAGGGATCATTACTTTTGTGCGACAATGTTCGGCCTATCTCAAAACGTCCAATAGGCTAAAAATAACAATTCGTCGCACTATAAATTAAAAGCGCAATATTTTTAAAGATGTTGTGAAAAACATGATAAATGTCGCAATCATTATAAATCCGAATGTCAATCGTCTACAACATCATTTGATATTTTTTCTGATTCTATGCTTTCGTCAAATTATGAATGGGAATGTGCAAAGGATGGGTTTACAATTGCCTGTGTAAATGAAAACAATGAATGTCAACAAAAACTATGTAAATGTGATAAGTAAGTAGTATGCACAACGAATCTTTCCGTGTTAATTTCCAAAAATCCGGAATTCCGGCGAACCTTGGTTTTCGGAACCTTGGTCACGAATTTTTTGGAATTTTGGTCACCAGGGTAATTTTGGTCACCAGGGTAATTTTGGTCACCTAACGGAAAGAACTAATCTTATCTAAAACTGATATCAAACTGATAAAAAATTGTTTTTCAACTCCCAGTTGATCAATTTCACTCTCCCGGCTGATCACTCTCACGCATAATCACTCTACAGCTGATCACCCTTCTGACATTGATTGACCGGGAGAGTGATCAGTCGGGAGGTGATCAACAGTGTTTAATCAAATGGGAGTTGAAAAACAATTTTTTATCATTTTGATATCAGTTTTATATAAGATTCATTTTGTCCGTTAGGTGACCAAAAACCGATAAGTTTACTAGACTTAAACATTTCTATGTCTCCACCATAGACTGAACTACACGGACTTCTGCTTGGTTTTAAAAAATTGTTAATTTGCAGAAGATTGATTGAGTGTTTGTCGAAACAAACTAAGCCAACACAAACTCTGCCTTGTTGGACAAAAATTGATGAGGCAATAGACGAAGCATCTCGAGAGCCAATAAAAAATATTGAAATTGTTTTAGAGGAAGCAACGGCGGCAAACGAATCTGTATTAAATTTTTATGACGAATATCGAAAGACTCGAGATATCAAAGATAAGGAAAAAGCAATGGCTGCAGTCAAAAGAATGGATAAAGCAAATCAAAATTTATTGGCTCTCTCAAAGAAAGTAAGAAAGGCATACAGAGAAAAAATGAAAAATGACCATGAAAGGATGGTTGCTGCGATGGAGAAGGCTAAAAAGACCAATTCCCCTTCTGACCTTAAAGCTGCTGATGATGCTATTGTTGAAGCCAGTAAGACCATTGAATCGGTTCTAAAAATTAGAGAGGAATTAGATAATGCATTACTAAAAGGACTTGCATCTCTTAAAACGCGGAATGAATTGTATTTAATTTTGATTCAAGAGATACCAAATTTTAATTAATTTTAATATACTTCTTATAATATATTTTTAAAAATTGTTCTAAATTTTTTTCTAATTTCTAGTAATCATGGTTCTAAAAGGATAATAGCAAAAAGTTGAAATCGCAATAAACTTGTGCTAAACTCTTTCTATATTTAAAAACTCTAGGAAATAAAAAATAAAATAAAAAAGGCAAAACAAATTTCGCATTTGGACCAAAAAGAGAAATGCAAATTGCGAAACTTTTCGCGCTAAAAATGTGAAATATTTGAAATGCAAAAATTAAATTCTTAAAAATAAAGAATGAATAAATGTTCCTGCAAACTTGGTAAGTAGTAGCCGGTAAAATCATTTTTCCGGGCCCGGAAACGAGTTAGGATTGGACCAACTCTAGCCTATTTGGTACTTTATGGATATGTCACCTCCCTCCTATTTTGAGTCTCAGAGTTTTTCTTATAAGTAGAAATGGTCAGAGATTATTTTCTTTTCCATGCCAATCATTTTTTTTCTTCAAGCAAAATAAGTGAAATGTGGTAAATGTAGAAACGAAATGAGTGAAATGTAAGTACAAATTTCAAAAATATCTGAAAAGGCAAAATAAACAAGCAAAATAGGAAAAATGACCATTTTCTACGTATAAGGAAAACATTGTGACTCAAAATAGGAGGGGGTGACATATCCATAAAGTACCGCCTATTTAAATCTGGCAAAACCCGTGACAGCTTTCTTCCTAGTACTGCACCCCAGGCGAAAATTTTGGAATTTGAGGTGAACAAGAAGACATATTTCTTACATTTTTAGCGCGCAGGCGAAAATTTTAGCTTTGGGGCTCAGGAAGCCAGATTTCTTCCAATCTTAGCGCCGCAGACAAAAATTAAGCTTCAACTTCCTCTATTAAGCTTCAACTGAGCAAATACAAGTGAGGCTCAATCGTTCAAAATCAATCCGTGAAAAATTAATTTAATTATGACAAAAATTCAAAAATTTAATTAAGATCCCACAGAATTTCCTAAAAAGTGAAAAAAATTTTGCAAAAATTTCCGTCATTTATTTAGTTTCGTGCGAAACTTTTGGCTATTTCGTTTCGTTTCGAAGCGAAATGGAAAAAAAGGCACGAAAGAGCGAAGCGAGATCTCAGGTCATTAGAAGTAGTACTTAATTTCATAATTTTTACAAACAAAATTTTATTGATGCATACTACATAGATAAAAAATATATACATAGATAATTTTAATTTTTCAATAGATAAAATAATGTTGTCGGTTAAAACCAAAATTTGGGGCCGTAGCTCGTATTTGGCATGGACTACGAAATTCTCATCGGACTTTGTCGGAACTTTTTTGATATAGTAGATATTCGAGATCTCTCAACCTAAAAACTTAAGAACATACAATCCCGCGCGGGATCACGCATAAGTTTTGTGAAATTTAGTGGTATCATTGCGGGAGTTACTCCCGCAACTAACGTATGCGTGGTAAGCAAATACGACTTTGCTAATCATTAGTCTAACAATATATGAAAAATTGGATAAAACCGGTAACCTGTGTGCTTAAAATGTTTATTTAAAAAAGTTATGACAAAATAAAAGTTATGCAAGGTGAAGCAAGTATTACTCCATACAGAATTAATAATACCCCACAAACTAGTTTTCTGCGTCGTGTCGGAGGATCAGATTCTTTGTATTTACAATAAGCTCTTCTACTTGTTATAGCACCAATTAAACCAAAAAGTGGCGATGTAACCACATTTACTTTAGGAATCATTCCACCAACAACCGCACCAATCGTGCCTCCCATGGCCATAGCCATATCTTCTTCCGTCATATTAAAATAATTTGCCATTGCCTGTACAGAATTTATAATATAATATCATCTTCTTCTTTTCCTTTATTTTCAATTTCAGAAACAAAATCCTTTATTTTAATAACTTCATCACAACCTTTTACAATTTTTGGAATAGGATATTTGTTCACACAATTTACTGCATCCCTTTAAATAAAATTTAATTTATAAATATTAATATTACAGACAGGAGTACAGACAGGAGTTTTCGACGAGTTCTATAAACTAAGACTGACCATTTTTTCATACTTTTAGAAGGAAAAAGGAGGGGGGAGGGGTACGAACCGAACTATTACCTAACTTTGTCCAAACTCGTTCAATCATGCAGATTTTGATCTCATTCTACTCAGTTCGTCGAGCTCTTTCGAATGAGCTATTATTTGCATATTCGAATTTTTCACCCCAAAATTTAGCTTACTCCCCCCTATGATTTTACAATTTTCCACAGGCATTTCCGCACCTATAATGTGGTACCGGTCAACTTAGCTCGCCGAGACGGATCGAATGCTTCGACCCGGTTTGAAGCGGGCCCTCGACTAAACTACAGCCTTTCCGACTTCTGATTTCCGAAGTTTTTTTCCTTCCAATTTCCAAAATTTTGGAAAAATTTCCGATAATTTTTGAAGCATATTTCCTACTAAAGTTTTTCCAAAATTCTCAGAATTTTCGACTGCGTCGCTGAAAAACGAAGAAATATGGAATATAGGGATGGTTTTTAGGTGGATTTGGAGGGATTAGAGGGACCGTTGAGCGATTTGGGCGTGCCAACGTGGGATCAAGTGAGATTAAGGGGGCTCAGAGATATTGGGGAATTTGGTGATTAACAGATTCCTCAATCCCCTTTAGCTCCCCAATCTTGTTTTTAGAGCTCAATAATCCTTTCACTCTTAATCCCAGAAATCTGCATATATCAGCTGATCTCCTTCCAGGCTTCTGATATCCCTGCTTCTAATCCCTCTATATCCCACCATGGATCCTACAATGATGTATATACTCGTGGATCAGAAGACATTTGAAGAATAATCTCTCGGCACCCCTCTTAATTCCCAACTATCCATCCTAATCCTCAAATTCACTGATATACTTTTCAATCACACAAATCCCACAATATCTCTTTTAATCCCCACAAATTTGCCTCACTCGATATCTTATTAAATTAAATTATGGACTATAGCTTGCCCATTACAAATTTGTTTCCCAATTTGCAATAAAAGTTTAGTGTTGTTATTTTTTTCATGTGGCATTTTGTCGTCTGACATTTCCGATTTCCGAAAATTTAGGCTGATTCCCGACTTCCGAGTTCCGACTTTTGAGCCAAACTCTTAGAAAAAACTGCCACGTGTTTTGGGATCAATCACCTAACTTATACAATCTGAATAGAGTTTGTTTGTGTTTAGCCTAACTTTTAATTGTTTGAATCTATAACAAAAAATAGTTTAAATAACTCTTACTTCAAAATGCTATATCTTTCAATGGTACAAGCACTGGCAAAACTAAACTTATCAGACTTATCAGAAGTCATCTTTGTTCTGGTAAAAATACGAGATTTTGGTGTCTTTACAGTATTTAATTTAAAAGTTTATCAAGAATTACTAAGTGCATAGTAGAGTTGGACAAGTCGATATCGATATACCGGTCTCGAATATCGGTTTTTCTCCAATATCGATATCAGTTTCATCCGATATCGATCTCGAAACCGATACCAATATATCGCCCCAAATATCGATCGATATCGATATTAAATATACACCCCTAAAGATTGCCTTTTTCTGAAAAATGGAAGAAATCTAGCCTCTTGCCTTCCAAAATTCTAAAAATTATTGCCTGCAGCAATAAAAGTTAGAAAACTGCCTTAACTTTCGAAATTGCCTTAACTTTTCCTAACCCCTAGATCGGGAATGTAAGGGGTATATCTTAAATGTGGAAAATGTCCGTCTTTTTTGTCTTCCGCTTTCGTTTTTTATTTTCTTCCGTTTCTTCTGCCTTCCACTTTTTAAAATTCAAAATTATGCATCACTGTTACATAAATACCTATTAGTGTTCCGGTTCCGATAGGCCGGAAGTCCGGGATTTTTGGTAAACATTTTTTCTCTGCTCTTTTTAAGTTAGTATAAATATATAAATAGGTATATATAGAGAGAGAATTTAGGAGGTAATAAAAAATTTTTTTAAATATCGGTTAATACCGAATATCGATCTCGATATCGGGTCAAATCTTGCATATCGATCTCGCCCATGTCAATATCGACCAATATTGATATCGAATTTCTCCTAAAATATCTATATCGTCCAACTCTAGTGCATAGTAGATTATGGTTTGGTGCCGTGTGATTTGGGCAAAAGTGAGGCGATAAATTGTTTTAATAATTAAATCAACCTATCGCTCATATAAGGTCTTGCATCATAGCATTGTTTTATTTTGAACACACAAAGAAGATAATTCAGAAACTTTGATTTGCCGTATCCAGCTGTGTATATCAAACTTTTTATCCATGTATTTAGATATGAATTAAGGTAGCTAATTTCAGGAGATAGCTAAGAATTTTCAAAAAAATACTCCTAAAAATCGGGAGTAATTTGTGACACTGCTACAATAGAAATTGTTTTGGTCATTTTTAGAAAAATAGCTATTTCCGCATACATTAAATATGTATTTAGATTTTATGTAAATATGACTTACGTATTTCAGGATCCTCGCACAAAGGTTTAGGCCCGATATATGTATCAAGAAGCGACTTTTTCCAATTATAACAACATCTTAAAATTTTGGATCGAGCTTATTTCAAAATTTTATTGAAATTTTAAAAGATTCATTTCAGATTTTCTAACATTAGGTTTCTGAAACCTAACTTATTCGGTTAGATTATCTGCTTGTATCTAAAAGATATTGACTTCACAAGTTATCATAAACGTATAGTGAATTTTGAAAATCAAAAAATATTACTTACGTATCTATTTCATCAACAGGAGGACTTTTATTGATAAACCAAGCATTACAGCTTTAAATTTTACAGGGTGCGGCAAATTAAGCGCGCGTTTGTTTTTTGCCATATCTTTCTTCAATTTTAATGAAAATTGAACTCAAGCTCGGAAACTTCCTACTCGACTACTCGGCTTAAATCGAGTATTTTTATGCCTCTATCCGCGGCACAAAAAGGAAGATTTTTGGCTTAAGGATCTTCCAAAATTTTCAAGATTTTCGCCTGCGGCGCTAAAAAAGAAGATCACCTTTCGACAATCTAATCCGACGATATACCAATTAATCCCCTGATTTTCCCAGATTTTGCTCTTAATACACCCAAGTCCCACGATAATCAGCCTAAATCCCGCTTAATCCCTTGATATCCATCTCATTCCTCTGTTATCACTCGATATTCGCATAATCTACACAAATCCCCGAAATAATATTATCCATTGAATTTCCACCGGAGCCCGGAGCCAGCATTGATCATGGGCGTATCATGGAATTTCTTCGGATTAAGAGGATATAGGCGAATTAAGTAAATAAATGGTATTTGGATGATTATCTACCGCATTACTGTCAACAAATGCCCAATACCCAGCACTGATGATGAATTGTCTTTAGTAAAACTATTGTTTATATTGAAATTATTTCAAAATACTGTTTTATAAAAAATACTCGACTACTCGAACTCGACCTAAAAAGTTGAGCTCGAGCTCTAACTCGGGTTTTTCAAACTAGGATTACTCGAGTCGGTTTTTTCCCAATTACTCGGTACTCGACTTACTCTAGTTTATATCATTCGAATAAGCTGTTTTATCTGATTCGAATGACGTAAAAACTAGACGATTATCTTGTTCTTGAGCTGAGATATGAGCCTTTGAATGATAAATTTGGAACTTGATGTTAAATTTAACTTTTTTAGGTGAACTTATAGACTTTTCGGTCATATCTTTATGTTCTGTAAGCCAAATTTATAATATTTTGTACCAAAAAATTTCTTAGTGTCAGGAATGATATAAAAAAGAATTATCAATTTTCATTAAAATTGAAGAAAGTTATGGCAAAAAACAAACGCGCGCTTAATTTGCGCACCCTGTACATAAATTATAAATTTTTTTATTTTAATTCTATAACTCAAAATGATATATAAAATATCTCTGAAATTGAGAGAAAAGCATAAAAATAAATTACTTATCTTTTGTAAATAAAAGTAATAGAAACAGATTCTTAACTCCTATCCATAAACCGAACTTTTACATACTTTTAAAGAAAAGTCTAGATAGAGAAACAACCATCTAATTTTACTTATTCTTTAACTTTTATTTCTCATCCATAACAAGGATCTGGCCGAATATCGTTGTTGGACTTTGAGGTTAAGACAGTTGATACTTATGAACCAATTAAGTACAGATAATGGAAAATTTGAAAGAATTTTTATGAAATAAATCAAAACTTGGTGGAACCCCAAATTGATGATAACAAAAATTTTGGAAAAATATAGTGGAATAAATTAACAAAAGTTTGCGTAAATCAGGAAAGGAAATTCACTGACAAAAATTTAATGGAAATTTCTGTAATCGTAAATCAATTCGGCTAGACCCCTGATCCATAATCTGAGATTTCAGTCAGATTTTATACTGGTGTTCTGATATTAAACTTAAAATAACTAACTGGCATCCATAAATATGATATGCGTTATAATTTTCAACAATTCTTGTACAGCCTTCCGTACTTAGTTTACTTTCTTCTAATATTTTTTCAAAATGAGGAGAATCAACCTGTAAATAGTAAATTGTTAAACAATATCTCTCAATAGAAATTTTATACAATTATTCTTAAATTTTAGTCTCTTTTTTTCTTTTTTATAAAAGAGAGTAAATAATTCAAATTAATTACTTACACCTAATTCGAATACCCATTCATGTTTAGTTTCAGTCATACAATCTGAAGGATTATAGGCATAGACTGCAGTTTGAAGCAAGAATGTCCTTAATGTTAAAAAATATCACTATTTTCTACAATTGAGTGCCCATATACTATATATTATATTTTCAAAATTATTTCCATATATGTAAATGTTTATTAGTAGAGCCTGGATTTTTATGCAAATGCATATTTTTTATCAAACTTGGCATGATGTATAATGCACAAAAAACACAGTTTCCGCTTGATTTGTAAACTTTAGAGTGCGTTTCTATTTGCTTATAATGCATATTTTGAGGTTTTTGGGGAAAATATAGCCCAAAATCCGGCCAAAAAGTGAAAATTTACTAAACATTTGGGAAAAAATCTGTATTGTTTATAGTAGCGACCCAAAAATGGCCAACACCCATAACGTCTCAACCGAAAAATGCCCCACCACCAAAACACTCCATCTCAAAATGTCCAACAGAGTAAAAATACTTAATTTGTCAAACTATCCATTTAAAATGGAAGTAATATTTATAAAACGGGTGTTTGAATGTTTTTGACTAAAGAATGTAAAATTTCTAGGTATAAATGGTATTTTTCTTGCATATTTTCGTGCATATTTATGTATTTTTCATGCATATTTTGCATTTTTAATGAATAAAAATCCGGGTTCTATTTATTAGAGACCGGACTTAAACGAGATCTCTAATAAAACGCTCGGTATTGAGATTTTTCAAATATCGGTCTCGTTTCTCGTAAGACACTCCGCCCGGTCTATACTAATTATTTACGATAATTAAACTGAATATTCATTTATTTTTAATAATTTTATTAAAATTTTAAAAATTTTCTTACAATTCTATCATAAAAATAAACATTTTTGCTTAAAATTTATAAAATAATATAAAAATTAAAATGATTAAATAAAATTTTAAAAATAATGAATCTAAATTGTATATTTTTTAATTATGTATATGTAATATTTTATTTAGATAATATTTTCACAACTATTATGATTAATCATCATTAATCTAATTTTAGATTTAATAGTTATATCGAAAAATATATGTTTTAGAATTTTAATGAAAATAATTATTAATCCCACAAATAATTATTAAAATAATTTTTAATCATTAACAGCTTTATCTGATCTAAAAATCTAAAAATAATTTCCGTTATTAGTGACTAATCTTAAATCAAGCTGAAACGATTTTTAATACGTTTTTAGTAGAGTAGCAACAGGTCGAGGCCGAGGTCGAGGCCTCGTCGAGGTCCTCGGCGATTTTTCAACCTCGACCTCGATTTTGCTGACCTCGGGCCTCGGAACCTCGTCTCGGTCCTCGGCCAGAACCTCGCCGAGGACCGAGGGTAAATATACACCCCTAAGAATTGACTTTTTTGTAAAAAATGGAAGAAATCTGGCTCCTTGCCCTCCCAAAAATCTAAAAATTTTCGCCTGCGGCGCTGAAAAAAAAGAAATTTGGGTCATTGGCCTTCCAAAATTCTCAAAATTTTCAGCTGCGGTGCAGAAAAAGGATAAATGAGGCTATCCCAATCCGACTTTATGACTTTTTTGTAAAAAAATTTAATTCTTCTATATCCACCAAAATGAAATTATGAGACCCCTTAATCCAGCCATTTCCCCAGATATAACGTTTATCCTTATATACCCTCCTTACAACCCCCTGCTATCCTCCTTAATCCCGCAAATCTCCTTAAATTCAATTAATTAATATCCTTCTTGATTCCTCTAATTCCATCAATTATCCGATATCCGTCTAAATTAGTGCTGGACACAAATGCGGATTGCGTAAAATTGCGTGTTTTTTTGACTCGGATTTTAAAATTATCGGTTCAAATCCCTTTATCCGTTACCCCTTAATCAATTAGATCCCTTTTATCACCCGTTATCAATCACTCAAATCCACGCCCAGCTCCTTATCTCAATATATCTCCTTAGTCCCTGACAAAATTTCGGTTCAGTTTCGGTTAATCGAAAATTTCGGACCGGATTGCCAGTTCAGTTTCATGTTAATCAGATTTCAAATACAGTGTTTGAAAAAAGCTGATCAAAGCTTTGAAATTATTTGATCAAGGATTTGAACTTCCCTATCTATATTGGGTCATTTCCTTCATATTAATTTGTAATCATTTAGTGATTATTTGAAAAATTTGATCAAATTTAAGTAGATTTTGAGAAGTTATACAAATTTCTAAAAACCTCGGTTATCCTCGGTCCTCGACCTCGGTCTCGGGTCCAAATTTGCCCCTCGACCTCGATCTCGGCTTTTCCAGCCTCGGTGATCCTCGGCCTCGGTTTTTTCGAAAAACCTCGACCTCGTGCTACTCTAGTTTTTAGTATTGAAATACACAATTATGGTGATGCAACTTTTGCGGCCCGTACACGTGCGGTCCCGACATTTTAGCTAAAAACCTAGGCCCACCCACTTGCGGCCCAGACTCTTGCGATTTGACTCGAAAGCTTTGATTTGTGGATAAGACTTGTATTTGTTACAGGCTGGAGTTATCCTTAAATTCTACGATCAGCATAATTTTTTACTGTGTTTTGTTAATAAGCTTATTTTAGGAAATGTATTTATTCATTGTTTTTTCATTATTTATTCAGTTTTTCATTATCTAATTAATCAACTAATTTTCATACAACCCTAGTTGATAAAGCAAAAATTATAGCAAATGTGGAGAATTTTTGAACAGATAACACCAATAAATTCCGATTTTTTTTAATTTTGTGAATCGCCGTTAAACAATCATTTGATAATTTGAGGGAAACTAAGGGGGAGACTTAAGGAGTTGAATGCAGCAAAAAATACTTTTTTTGCAAAATAATGCCTTTTGCGGAAATAAGGATTGCGAGCTGACATTACCGGCCTAAGCGTTTTAATTCTGATACATTTTCTGGAAAATACTTATAATAAATTTAAAACTATACAAAATTTAAGGATGAAAGATTTTGATAATTTTAATTTCGAATTTTCTAAATTACATAATTATTAATAATTTTATATAATATGTAAACTATAATAATCATTATCACTAATTGTATCATCAACATAATTTTCATAATTATCATCACTGGATTATCTTCCTCCTCATTTTCATCATTTGTTGGGTCCGGGCAATCTAAAATTATATTTTACTGTATTTTTTGATAGATTACACTATCAGTTAATATCCTTTCCTTTATTGAATTAGAGTAAATCCTTGAACTTAACTAATTCCCAAAACTCTTTAAATTCGATTAATCATTTGGGCTGTGGAATGTCTAAGCATAAACTTAATTTAAGATCTCCCTCAATTCTGTAACCGATTATTTTAGCCCCTAAGAGGGTATTTAAAATCGAGATTTAACTGTTCTATTAGTGATATATTATCTACAAAGGAATAACCGAGATCTAGAAGAGAAGAGTAAAATAAACGGGAAGAATAAAAATAATAGAGACTAGCTTTGGATAATAACAAAGAATGTTTCATACTTAAATCCATCTTAGTTTCGAAGATGTTGAAAATTAAATGAAGTTTTGCTTTGTAGTTCTCTGAACAATTTTTGTTTATTTGAATTATTTTTTGAATAAATTTGTAATCGAAAGAATTTTTTGAATTTTTATATATAAGAGAAGTAAGCTTTATAAGGCTAGAAAAAATAATTTTTTACAAAATCTTTGCAATATGACTTGTATTTATAAAACATTTTGTGTTTTATTAGTTTTTAGATTGGTGGCCCAAAAATGAGAATTTTTTTGTTTCATTTTTAACATTTCTAGTAAATAAAAATATTTATTTAAAAGTTTTCAAATACAAAATTACTTAATTTATTTTTTAAAACAATTTTTTAACATTTGACACCAATTGGAAAAATAATAAAAGAATAATTAATTCCTTTTTTCAAAAAATAAATTGTTTCATTTTCTTACAATAAATGAGAAGGCTGTCAAAAATGTGGGATAATAAACCACTCTATAACAAAAAATATTTTTATTTTTTATGTTTCAAGTTTTTCATAGTTTAAGACAAAAAGTGAAGTTTTACAAAGGTGTCGTCTTTTCGAATCAAAACAAGGATTTCCCGTTTCTGGATAGTCGAAAATTTTTAAAAGACAACCATAAATAACAGTCTAAAATAAAAACTAGCAAAAAGTAAACAGCTCAAAAACAGTCAATCTTACTAAGAATTTTATCAATTTATCAACCTTATTCAAAAATTATGTGGAAACGATTTGAAGTAAAATTAAAAATGAGATAAAAGCAATGAAAGTTGATCGAATTTTAATTTGATTATTTTACTTCAAAATCGGTGGCATACAATTTTTCCTTTCTTCCTTTAAAAAATCATTTTTTTGTCGTGAAATTAAAAAAAGTTTTTTTTGAAAAATAATTCTTCAAATTATAAATTTAAAATAACACGGCTAAAACCCCTCGTAAAAATTTTACTTTATTGTAACGAGCTGCGAGAAATGTCGAGGTTCTCGAGGTGTGTGTGTCTTGCCGAGGTCTTCCCCAATTTTCCAATCTCTCGCCCTCGGATCGACCGACCTCCTACTCCCATCATAAAATCTAGCCAAAATTGGTTAAAATTTAAAAAAATCTAAAAAACTGAAAAATTTTTATGCTAAATGAATGGAAACAAAAAACAGATGGATTACTTTAGTACTTAATAAAAATCAGGAATGTAAAAACTACAATGTTGATAAAGTTTTGGGGGATTTTATATATAAAGTTAAATTTTACTATAAAAATGAAATTTAAAAAATTAAAAAAAATTCTTTTAAAAATAACAATTCATGTTTTGTGTCTTTTTTAAATATGCAGGGGAACACTCCAGTTATAGACTCATTGTCGGGAATTTAATGCCAAAGGCTCAAATCTGTGTTTAAATCTTCATTAGGATTATTTTCTTGAATTAAATAATCTTCATTTTGATTGCATTCTTGATGTTCTAGATTTGTTGGAAATAGTTGTAATTCTCCTCCATGTTGGGTTGTTGCATGGCCGAAATGTTGCGGTAGTGGGTATATTGTCTGACCAACCTTTAAAATATTAAAAATTAAAGTTTATATCAAAGGATTTATAAAAACTTTCTTTCTAAGAATCCCCATATCAATACCTGGATTTACAAATTAAAAAAACTATGTAAACAAAATTTTGCCAAGAAGCAAAATCGGCATTTTACAATGGGGCGTTTTTCTTTTTAATTCCATCGGGCCTTAAACTTAAAATTCTGTGTAATAAATTATAATTTAATTGAAAATTCCTTTAAAAAGAAAATATATCTCACATTAACTTGATTGTTAGCATTACCATTATCGTTCCTTCTGAAATTTAATTTTTCTCACTACTATTAATTGTTAAATAAATTCTCTCATAAATTATTTATCTAAAGAACAAACTAACATGTAAGGAATTCCACCTTCCCCTATTCCAATGAGACCATAGCTTTCTAGTTTGTTATCTTTTTTATATTCCACAATAGACTCCCAAAAATTTGTTCCATATTGTTTATGTTCTTTACGAACATGTTTTTTCAATGCATTAAGACAATTATGCGATTCTCTACAATTATCAAATGGACATTGATAGAAGTTTGGATCTGTATGACTTCTTTCATGTTCGATTTTGTCACTTTGATTTAAATAACTCTATAAAATTTAAAAATTAATTTTCATTTAGTAACAACACGTTAACAGAGACAATATTTTTGGTTTAAGCATCGTGCCTTGAAATATACCTGGTATTCCCGAGAAAAAGATTCAATATTAGAAAATCTCATTTTTAATGAAACAAACTTTTATTTGACAAAAAATATATGAATATCTACTTTAGTGCAAGGAGGGTAAGCACATTTATAAATAATTCTTTCTGCTGCATGAGTTTGTTTGTGTATTGTAAGCTTATGCTCACGAGTATAGCTCTTGTCGCAACGAACACCATTTTGATTAACATACTGGAAAGGAATATATTAAGAAATCTATGCTTTTTGAAGCTAGTACCTCGCAAACATAAAGCTTTTCTCCGGTATGCCCAACAATATGTCGTTTCAAATGGTCTGAACGTTGAAAAGGCTCTTCTCTTTCACAATCTCTCCAGTGACACTTCTTATCCTTAAAATTTTCTCCACATCCATCCCATTGACAAGAAAAATTTGTAGGTGGGACTAAAGTTAACGCTGGCGAAGAAGAAGAGCCTCCCTCAAAATAATTAGCATTCCTTAATATTTTTTAAAATTACAATAAATTTTTGTATTAACCCTTGGGTTTGTTGCCCACTTGTTTCTCCTTTTCTCTTCTTCGGTGCTCCTTCAGAATAATTTTTCAAAATGAAAAATAAAATAACAATTGCATTGTATTTCTTTAACATTTTAATCTAAATTTTGATTTAAAATATTTTCCTTAGAATTAAAAAAAAATAATTTTGATAACCGGTAGTGGGTACACCCCGATGTACCGCGAGCCCAATGTACCGCCGAGCTATAACTTTGTTCGAAATTGTCGAATCCGTGGCGCCCTGGTATGGTTCGATGTGGCTCGACCAGCTGAATCGAACCATACCAGAGCGCCACGAATTCGACAATTTTGAACCAAGTTATAGCTCGGCGGTACATTGGGCTCGCGGTACACTGGCTTGCTCCCGTCTGTTGTAACTAATACTTCCTTTTAAATTCTACTGGAAAAACGTTTTTATGTTATTGGTTTATTTATCCATTGACCGTTAACTCCCGCGGGACGAGTTTTGCACAAAGCCTCTCCGACGGCCATAGGTTTACTTGATTCATTTTTTATAACTTTGTCTAATCAAGTCGAATCGAGTCGATTTTGCTGCGAGCTCTGTTTATGATCTTTATTGCATAATTGAATTTCGACTCCAAAAATGTCCTTGGTTTTCACCCCTTATTCGTTTCAGACTATAGCTGAATGGAAGACCATGTTTTGAAATCCACAACGTATTAAAAACCCGCTATATGTTAATTTTCAATTTTTAAAAATTCTATTTAGTCCCCAATAGTCTGGTTCCCAAAAGTCTGATCCTAGCTTAATAAGCATTTAAAATTAAGAAAAAAGAAAAAATAAATTAATAATATGTATTATGGCAACTACTATTTAGAAAGAGCTATTCGAGAGGGCTGGGCAATTTAAATGAGACTCTGCCAGGCTTTTCATTTAAAAATGGGAATGTAAGGACATTTCACAGAACATGCTTTTCAATGATGATTATTAATTACGTCTTTTGAAAATTGGTTGGGAGAAGTTTCCTCTCAGTTAGCAAATAAGGTAAAAATAAAAACGATACTCTGTGGTGGAATGGACGATCGGTTAATAACTTTACATATGAGGACCATCTTCGGAAAATTATCCTCCTCCGACCTTTAGTTAGTGTGAGGTCGCAATACTTATCAAGGATAATTTTTAAGCAAATAAGTTATTCTTGTATTGTAGTTTTTTTTGAAAATTTCCAATCTATTCAGTCCTTCAAATCTCCTTCAAATGTATCCCCATCCACCCAAAAATCAAAATTTTGAATTGCTTTAATTGGCGCATGATTCCTCTAAAAAGGGCAAATTAATGTGGAAAGCCAATATAGAGAAAGAAAAAATAAAAGAAATTGATTAGAAAAGGAAATTAAAAATCAATTTTTAAATTAAAATTTAAAAAATTAATTTAAATTAATTAAGTTTTTTTAATAATTTTAATTAAAAATAATGGTACTTTTCGGTTATCCCTACGGACTTTTTTGCGGACTTTTTTTGCGGACACAATTGTACGGAATGGTCAGTTTTTTTGTGGACACAATTGTACGGAATGAACAGTTTTCTCCCTCCTCTCTCCTATGCACTTGTCAACCAATCAAACAAGATTAAATGTAGTATATAAATTATAAGTAAATTATGCACGTCATCATTTGGAGAGTTATTTAGCCGAGTTTATGTGGAGAAAAATGATTGGTGAAGGAGACGTTTTTGAGGAAATCATGTTTGCTTGGGGGAAATATTGGGCATTGGAATAATTTTTTTTTGTATATTTCCCTTTTCAAATAAATGTATACTCAAATTTAATCCTTCACGATTTATTAATATTTAAATCAGGGAGGGAGAAAACTGACCATTCCGTACAATTGTGTCCGCAAAAAAAGTCCGCAAAAAAGTCCGTAGGGATAACCGAAAAGTACCAAAATAATTTATTAAAAATAGATCCAATAAATCTAAAAAAATTTTCACGGCACAATAATTTTAAAATTAATTAAAAAATGTTTTTTTTCTTTATTTTTGAATATTTTAATAAGATCTCAATACTTTATTTTCTTCAATGATTACCCGGGTTAATTTTTTTTACTCACTGGTCACCACGCTTTTTCGGAACTTTGGTCACCAATTTTTTTGGAATTTTGGTCACCAAGTCAAAAAACGGAATATTGGACACTAAAATTTTGGTCACCAAACGGAAAAAAGAATCTTATTTAAAACTGTTATCAAAGTGATAAAAATATTGTTTTTCAACTCCCAGTTGATCAATTTCTATGTTTATCACTTTGCTGGCTGATCACTCGCCCGGTTGATCACTCTCGATCACTCTACGGGATGATTGATTAACTGGCAGAGTGATAAACATAGAAATTGATCAACTGGGAGTTGAAAAACAATATTTTTATCACTTTGATATCAGTTTTAAATAAGATTCTTTTTTCCGTTGGTGACCAAAATTCCTCTTGGTGACCAAAATTTCAGTGTCCAATATTCCGTTTTTTGACTTGGTGACCAAAATTCCAAAAAAATTGGTGACCAAAGTTCCGAAAAAGCGTGGTGACCAAAATTCCGGTGACCAAAATTCCGGCACCCATTCCAACTGGGTTTGCATTATTATTACAACATTTGCATTATGGACTTTTTAAAAATAAAATAAATTTTTGTAAAAATTGAAAAAAAAAATTTTTTATTCAAAATTTAAAATAACAAGACTAAAATCCCCAAAAAAAATATTCTCCTTTCTTTCAACAAATTGAAATATTTTCAGGATTGTAAACAGTATCCTCATAAATTTCTTTTAAACGAGCATCTTTACTTCTCAATTTAGACATTAAATAATTTTTTGTAAATTGTTTGGTTGGGTCTAATAATTGAACATTTCTTGGGTCTGCCAAATTTTCATCAATAATACATCTACCGTCTGCCATTACCTTTTTTTAAGAGAAAAAATTTTATTTTATAAAGTTTTGTTTTACTAATTTTTAATCCACCAAATTAGGATATTAAAAAATTGAAACACCCCCCCCCCCCAAATATACATATTTAAATGAGTAGGGATGTCAGTTCTGATATCCTTTCGATATTTTAGGAAAATAATTGGTAAGTGCGCGCCTCTAATCCGTTTTATGCTACGGTTACATAAAAATCGCAAGACGCGCGCGACAGTCGCTAGTGGCGTGGTTACATAAAATCGGCGTCTTCCGCAAAGAGACAAGACGCAAAACTTTTGAAGATAAAATCTCACGATTGGAGCGATACTTTTGCTTAAGTTAGGCACTAGTAAAAATTCTATGAGTTTGTGTATTGACCCTAAGAAAACTTAAAGTTTTTACCTCCAAATAGGAACATTTTCAGAAATTTTCAAAATTTATGATAATTTTTAAATTTCACAAAAATATTTTAGACATAAGAAACCACCTCCAAATTATAAACATCTTCAGGCCCCGGCTCTCCATTCGGAAAACTTATTGGACGAATTTCAATTAAATGTTTAATTTTCCAAAGTTGTTTATTATTTGCTAATGTATTCATAAATATATGAAGTTCTCCAGGTTTGGGATATTTTCCAAAAAGTTTACGGACATGATCGCTAAAAATAATTTAAAAATTGGTTAGTTTTTTTAAATTAATTATTTGATTTAAGGCTTTTAAACCACTTTTTAATAGAGAAATTGTTACAAAATAAGCAAAGCAATATTTACTGATAGGGTTTTCGATTACAACTCACACTCAAATGAACTAAAAAGCCTGGGATTTTTGGTTGTGCTTATATAATAGTTTAACAAAAAAAAGTTGGAACTCAATGCAAGAAATTTAAAAAAATCTTGAAGATTTTGTTTCTAATCATTTTCACTAATTTTTCACAGATAATAATGGTTATGTAAATACCCCGCCCCCCCCCCCATTATTTTAAATTAAATTTAAAAATTCCTTGCCGTAAAATTCCATCAGACTTTTCCAAATCTCTAAAAATCCAGGCAACCCAAAGCTTTGGCGGTTCCACCGGCATTGGATCCGGAAACGTTTCGCATTGTTCAGCCAACACATCCAAATCCACTCTGTTTACTCTGTCATCTCGACGAGGCAAATAACGCCAAACACGATTGTTTTTCCTCCAAACCCAACACTGTCTAATTACTTTAGCCATTTCTCTCTAAAAAGTTATCTAAAAAATTTAAAGAATAAATAGTAGAACCTCATTATAAGAATTTGGAATTGAAAATCTTTTAACTTCTAATTCCGTGTATATTAAATAGGGGGTTATCAACGGGAGCAGGCTAAGGTAACGAACCCTAGGTACCATGGGAAGCGGTTTCGTGGGGGGAATCCCTTAGACCCTCGTAGACAAATCTAAAAAAAGTGTATTAAATCAAGGTATATCTGATATCTAGTAGCATTTTATAATGAGGACCGACTGTATAAAAATTGAGAAAATTAACGTATAAATAACGTCTCGTTTTATTAAGAAAAATAATTTTAATGGAAAACTTTTTTTTTAAAACAAAGACAGTCATAATTTTAAAATGAAAAATAAATGTAAAAAAAAATGTGTTGATGAATTTTGTATTTGTATATATGGAAATTTAAATTGAAAAAATTTCAGGATAGATAAAAATAGCTAAACTCATATTCTCTGTGGCTTAAACAAAAGATGTAGTTAAGGCGCAGATCGTGATAGGGAAGAAAAAATTAATTTCAGGGTCTTTTGGCAAAATTCATGGTTCCTAATAATCCGCTTATGGACCCGAGAACATCACCTCTCCCTAATTTCTCTTTAATATTCCAATACAAATAGAAATTAAATTAAAATATAATTATCTTATGTCTCATTTTCTTCTCCTTTCAATCAAAAAATTTTTATTATTTTATTTTTTCTCAAAAAAATTATCTGGCCGTTCCATTACTACTTTGTTGTTGTTGATGTTGCAATTCTCCATTTTGTTGTTGAGTATTTAAAGTATTTGTTGTTGTAGTTCCTGAATTACCTCCATTATTTGATGATGAAGTATTTTGTTGTTGAGTTAAAGTAGATGCTGTCTGGGCAGTTTTCTTACGTCGACAATAACGACGACTTTTTAGAAATAAAAAAAATTAATAAAAATTATTTTTTAATTTGTTTAAAAATATAATTTCTAGTCTATTTGGAGTCGAAAAATTAATTTAAAAAATTAAAAATATTTCCATTTTAAATAAACATTCCTTTCAAAAAATTTTTGCTAATTTTTACTACACTAAAAATTAATCAGAATTTCCTAGACTTTTCAAGAGAATAAAAAATGAAATAAACTTACTGCATTGGCCAATGAGTTTGTTGACATTCAACGCTACAATAGGCTGTATTCCTAAATATATATATATATATATATTGATTTTAGATTAGAAATCAAATAAAAAATTTTTTAGAAATCTAAAAAATATTTTTGAAAAGGAAAAACTGTTGAACAATTAATCCCGGGCCCTCAAATAATTTTTAAGGGGGTACTTCTCTCTAGTTTATGAGAGAAAAAATCTTTCAGAAATTCTTATTCATAAAACAAAAAAAAATTTTTATACCAACAACAATGATAAATAGCTTCTTGTTCACATTGCCAACACCATTGTTTTTTCTTAGCCATTTGCAATTCACGTCTATGCTTTTCATTTAGACGCTGAACTTCGTCTTGCAAACGTCGCTGAAAAAGCTCTTCTTGCCTTGACCTAAAGAAATTTATTTAAAATAAATTAAAAAATTTTTCCTAAACCTTTCAGCATCCATTTCATCACGATATTGAGCCATATATTCTGTCTGCTTTCTTTGCAAATCAGAAATATATTCTTGATGTAACTTTAAAAAATAAAAAGTTTAGAAGAAATTTAAAGGGAAAAGTTAACATAAAGTAGAAGTTAAGCCCTAAGAAGTCTGAGACATTACTGGTAATTACTGCTAGAGGGATTTCATCTTCTTCAGCCGCTCTATGAGCAATCAAGACACTGATCATGCTTTCTAACTTATATATGTAGATTCAAGAAAACTCTCTAAATTCCACTGCGTCATTAAATGTTAGGAATTATGGGTTCTCTCTTACGTAATAATCGAAAAAATTTATTGAAAACAATCAAACGTAGGCCCTTATGCCGTGTTTACATAAAAAGCGTCTTGTGTTCTGCTGAAGAAAATAGCATTCAAAAGAAGGAGACGCGATTTTGTCTCTCCTTCTTTTGAATGCTATTTTCTTCCGCAAAACGCAAGACGTTTTTTATGTAAACACGGCATTACGACGAAAAATATCCCAAAGATAAGTGCGATTTAATAAAAACAATAAAAACCTTTTCAGTCAATTCAACAAGAAGCTTCTCTCTATTTTGTTTATATTCCTTCAACCAAGTCTGTTGCAATTCAACAAGAATTTCACGCATTCTTTGTTCTGAGATCATTTGTTGTCCGTCAATAACATAATTATCACTTAAAAACGTTAATTAGAATTTTAAATTTATTTTCAATAATATAAATCAGAGTTTCCAGGTCCAAAAAAATATTACGGTTCAGGTTTAGAATTTAAAAATTTCTAGTCGCAATTCCTTACTTGAGCACAATTATGGACCGAGACGATAAAATTGGGCAATAACCCAATAAATCCAACCCATTGAAATCCCTCAACCGAGACAAAAAACCAAAAATAAAAAACCTATAAGTCGGATGCTCCACTTGAAGAGTCGGCGGCCTAGGCTCCCCAGTCGAAGTAGTAGCAGCACCAGGATTATTTCCTCCTCCAGAAATTCCAGCAACAATGCCATCTTCGGCAGAATTAACAGTCATCATTTGGTCTTGATCGTGATTAACATCTTGTTTAATCCCCTTCATTACCTTTTAAATATCTGACATAATAATCAAAAAAATTATTAAGAATTAAAGAAATATGTATGAAGGCACAAAGACGCCGTAAAATTTAAATAATAAAAAAATTTGTTTTTAAAAATTTTTAAATTTATTTTAGATTTACACATAAGAGAAAAATAAATAATTAATTTTAGAAATGAGTTGTACCATAAATTTTCCAAAAATAAATTTTTTAGATATTAAAAATAGAAAAACAGGGTACAACTCAATAAATCGTTAGAAAAAAATTAGAGAAATGTTAAAGAAAAAATTAAAATTAAGATTAAAAATTAATTTTAAAAGGCCTCAAAAATTAAAGGAGAAAACAATCACATTTGACGAGTGCTTTCTTCGATTCGTTCCATCTGATCGTAATCATTAGCGTCGAGTGGTTGAATTACACGACCTTTTTAAAAAGTATTTTATTTTTTTAAATTAAAAATTTTCTAAAATTGATATAATTGAGGGTCACCAAGATAGAAAAGTTGACCCTATCCAGAAATAAGGGTCGAATCGTTTTTTTTCATTACTTTATAAAAAGGGTCAATTTCCTTTAAATTTGACGTATGTTGATGTTTGCCTTAAGGAAAAATAGAGAAGGACGACAATGACAGAATAATACGGACGGACTCGGACAGATAAAACTTGGACGGAACGAACACAGACAGATAAAACACGGACAGACAACAACAACACGTGTTTTGCCTGTCCGTGTTTTGTGTCTGTGTTCGTCCGAGTCTTGTCTGTCTGTGTCCGTCCGTGTGTTGTCTGTCCGATTCCGTCCAAGTTTTATCTGTCCGAGCCCGTCAAGTTTTGTCTGTCCGAGTCCTTCCGTGTTATTCTGTCATTGTCGTCCTTCTCCATTCTTCCTAAAGGCAAACATCAACATACATCAACTATAAGGAAAATTGACCATTTTTTAATAAAAAGTAAGGAAAAAACGATTTGACCCTTATTTCTGGATAGGGTCGAAAAGTTGCCAAGAAATACTCAAGGAAAATACTAGTAAATCCTTAGGGAGAATAACAGACAAAAGGAAAAACATTAAAAAAGGGAGGGCATCCAAAAATTAATTCTACAATTTAATTAAAATTTCCAAATGAAAAATCCTTCACCAAAATGTGCCTGGAATTGATAAACATAATTCATCGCAATATCAGAATCTGCCAAATTAATAACTATTCCTGGTTTTCCAAAACGTCCAGTCCTTAAAAGAATTTTTTTAATTTCCAAACTCAATAAAAAATTAATTTACCTTCCCATTCTATGCAAATAAGTATCAAAATCAGGCTGTGGCATTTCCTCATAAGTGACAGGAGGATCATAATTGATTACTAGAGAAACTTGAGGTATGTCCAAACCTTTAAGAAAAAAAATCTTTTAGGATTTTTTAACCCTCAAAATAACCTCTCGCAGCAACATTTGTTGTAATCAAAATTTTTTGATCTCCCCTTTTAAATTTTTCAACAACTTTGGCTCTCTCATCCACACTTAATTCCCCATGTAAAAGGGCTACATCTCTACCTTTTTCTTTAAAACGTTCAGCTAGCCATATTGTTGAAGAACGAGTATAACAAAAAATAATACATGAGGAAATTGTCAATACCGAATAGAGTGAAAGAATCTGAAAAAACTAAGGGATTTTAATGGAACGAATTAAATATTAGTTTGAAATTAGCGAAAATAGAACTATACACTAGGGAACCCGATTCCTGAGATCGAAAATTTGTTTTAGTGTGCCTATATCCCTGCCAAACACTATAGAAAATGGAACAAAACCTAGTTCATCCTAGAGACGTCCAAGACCAAGAATTCTACTAGATTCAAGAGTGCACTTTGGGAGTTCATGGAAACATTTTTAAAACTTTCTTAAACGACATTTTTTTAATCTAGTCCATTTCAAATGCCAAAAACCTCGGATTCGCAAAATTTTCAAGGCTAAATGATAGGGTAAATGGATCAAAAAATATAAGGCTCCTGAGATTTTAAAACAACAATTAAGCTATTACTTCAAAAATCTAGACCATTCAAATGCCAAAACAAAAACTATTTTTCAAATAATACTTGAACAACAAAAACTCTCAATCAGAATTAATATGCTCTACCCAAAAAAAAATAGGAGGAAAAAGTAAAGTCAAAAATGTATAGAATAAACACAGCATACAAGCACTGTGGGTTTAGGAAAATCAATCGTAGTTTTCAACACAAAAACACCATACTGTGGGCTTTCTCTCTACTAAAAACTAAAGCTATATACCAATTCCCCTCTTTCCCATGCTCATCACAATTTTATTACTATATTGAAGGTTAGCACACTGTCGTTTTTCTTCCTCTCTATTCTCTTACCCGAATATTTTTAATGTGAATTTTGCCTTTTTACTATCTGTCCTTTAAAACAAAGCCTTCACAAAGAAAAATAATATTTTCGAAATTATTAATGAGTCGTTCTTTGTCTCATTTTTAAAGTAGAAATAATTTTTTGGTTAGGTTTTTACTCGAAAATTTGTCTGGGAGGTGTTTAATCAGGCACGTTATAAATAGGGTTGGGGTTTTCAAGTCGGGCCGACGTTCGAGTCATTTTTTCAATTCGATGCCCGACTCGATCTTTCGGAGCGGCCCCACCCAAACCTAGTTATAAAATATTTTTTTTGATAAAAAATATTAAAAATCATTAAAATACCGCTTGATATTTATCCTCACGATCTTTGCTACGCACATAATATTGCCGGATATAGGGCAGACTTTGGTCTTGACGTCGAATACTTAAAGATTAAAAATTAATAAATTAAAAAATTAATTTTTAAATTTATTTAGAAAAAATAATTGTTCAAAATAGTTGGACAGAAAAGCCTCTAATTAAAAAAAATTTTCAACAAATTTAACAGTTAGTAATGAATTCATTTTTGAACGTGTTCCCGACTTGATATTAATTAACCTAATTACAGGATTTCCTGATAAATTGAATCTGACTGAGTCAAAACATTATTAAATTATAATAGAATTTCTCACGTAATTATAATAGGATCAGCAATTAATTTTCCAGCAAATTGAAAAACAGAGTCAGAAAAAGTAGCGCTAAACAGCATACATTGACAATTTGGGTTAGCTGCGATTATATTACTTTAAAAAATTTTTTTCTTAATTTTTCTTTAAAAATTAAATCACAAACTTGTGTATAAGTATGCTTTTATCCTGATATCCTTGTTGACTAATCATTACATCCGCCTCGTCTAAAGCAAAGGCAATAATACGAGATGTGTCGATGTAGTTCTTAAAATTAAAAAAATTTTGAAATTTTTTCATGCTTATTGTTCTAATTTAGAAGAAAAACCAGTTGTAAAGAAAATATGAAAACATACCCTTAATATCCAGTCAAGCATTTTACCCGGAGTTCCAATAATTAATTGTTCGGAGAATTTAGTAGCATTATTTTGAACTTAAATATTTAATAAGAATTAAAATTTAATTTTAAATAGTGCCCAAAATAGAGGTAAAAAAAGAAAATATCAACAGGCAAAAACAAATTGGAGGCGAAGATTGTGACTCCCTTAATTATGGTCTCAAAATTTAATTGTTTTGTTGCTAAATGACTTATTAAAATCCTATTTTCATTAAAAGTCCATTCAATAAAGTCCCACTGTAAAAACAAACGCCCAAAGCCTTTATTAAGTAATTCACAATAAAGATTCCAACAGAAATTCGAAAGAAACCTGATTCTCCCTTAACAGCAAAACGTATCTGCACATCAGGCAAATAGGCAGCCATTTGTTTTGCTACATCTCCAATTTGTTGAGCTAATTCAAATGTTGGTGCAACAACAATACATTGAGGTTCTTTTTGTGAAGGATTAAGTCTTTGTAGCATTGCAAGAAGAAATGTGGCTGTTTTGCCTGTCCCGCTTTGAGATTGGGCAATAATATCTTGAGGACTGAAAATTAAAAGAATGTGCAAAAAGTCCACAAATGTGGCGTATTCAGGTGAGGAGCATGGCCCTTGTATATAGAGCCGAGTCCCTTGGTCTCATATTACCCTTCATTATTGGGGAAGAGAAGAGGTAGTAATTAATCTGAAAAATTCCCTTTCCAGCCCCCAAAAATAATTAACATAAATAATTGATTTACAGATCGCTTAGAAGAACTGGCAAAGCTGCTTCCTGTATTTTCGAAGGTTGCTGAAATCCCATCATGCGCAAAGCTCGAATAAGTTCAGGTTTTCTAAAAATAAAAATATCTAGAAAAATTCAAAAAAATAAAAAGCAAACAATGCCAAATCCTCAAATGAATGAACAGAATAGAGAGGCGATGTTGGATCACTTTGTAGTTTAGAAACTTCAGGCACTCCTTCATTGAGTTGGTTAAGTTTATCGTTGAGTACTTTATTTAAAAAAGAAACTTCTGCTTGTGGAATAGCTGAAAAATGAATTTTTTAATTTAAAAATAGTAAATTAATAGGTAAAAAATATAATTTTTAGACCCAGTAAAGGCATTCTTTTTACAAATTTCAGGAGGGGAGAAATGATGGGACCCAAACAACTTGCTTACTCTAGACATTTATTAAGTACGCGGAAAACATGAAGTTTAAAATCTAAATCAACAATAAATAAAAAAGAAACCTTTTTCATCTGCTGATCCAAAATAATGCGATGGTCCGGCACTTATTGGCGGCATTCCAAACGAATTCTGCATTGCCATAGGATGGCAAATAACCACTCAAACCTTAAGAAATCCTTTAAAGCCTAAAAAAATTAATAAAAATTTATCTATTTTTAAATTAAATTTCAAAGAAAAAATTGAAGCAATTTTTGATAAAATGCGTAATAAAAAAAATAAACAAAAATTTTATTATAATTTATTTATTCATCCTCCAAAATTTCAATTTCTATTTGTAAAAATTCGAATAATTCCACCGTGTCCGCAAACTTGGAAAGCCTGAAAAATGGAAATTAAATAATTTAAGAAAAGTTTTTTAATAATCTATATTATATTTATCCTAGTTCTAACCAGAACTAGCGGCGTTGGGCCCCAAGAGTGGTAACCCACCCTTGGGGCGCGCCGATCCACCTATTAAAAACGACGGCCTTCTTTTTAACTTTTTATTCAACAAATATATTAATAAATAAAAGGGGAGAGGACAGGCCAACTTTTGATCGGGCCCAAAACTAATTAAGGAATGAGAAAGTAAGTTGATTTGGCCTATTCTCTCTCGCCTTTTATGAGGCGCTAAAAATGGGCGTTTCATAATCTTAACTATGACAATCTATATCATGAGAACAAAAATTTAAAGAATAATTTTCAGTGGAATTATGAGAAAGGGACTCGAAAGATTTCTTCACAAGTTAAAAATTAGGAATTTTAAACATTATGACTAACTTTTTCGCATTCTTAAAAATCCACCTTTACTACCCTTTGACATTTGAATGAATCAAGGAATAATCTCTGGATATAAAAATTTATTGAAAAAATAGAAATAAGTTTTTCAAGCCAGAAATCAATTGAAAAAGTTATATTTTTTAATGAAATTGTGGATATCTAAAATTATTTTAAAAAGAACCTGGGCATGCCAAGCAAGTAAAGAACTACAAGTTTGTCCATCCGGTTGTTGCTCCATTCCTTTGTAAATATATTTCATCAATAAATCGACTTCATCTATTGTCAAGGCTTTTACTGTGGATTCCATTTCGACGCTCTTGAAACTTGTTAGAACTCGTGTAGCTAATTGAACAACTTTGTCTCGTAATACCTAAAAGAGGAATGAATTTAAATTAATAGAAAGCTTTGTCAGTTGAACTAAGGGAAAAAATGACATTACTCTCATAAATGAATGAATTAACCCCAAGGTATCGCAGAGCTGTAACAGCGTTCAGAATTGTCGAATCCGGGACGTCCTGGTACGGTTCGACGCGCCTCGGCGAGCCAAATTGAACCATACCAGGGCGTCCCGAATTCGACAATTCTGAACGCAGTTATAGCTCTGAGGTATATTGGGCTTGCGGTACCTTGGGCAGCTCCCAAGAATTATTACAAAATATTCAAAAATCGTCCAAAAATTAAAAATAAACCTGATTTTTAATTTGTGACGGATTAAAAGAAAGCACAATCTTTAAGGCATCCAAATTTCTATTAGATTGGAGCAACTGTCGTATTTGTGCCTCATCTGGACCCAAAATATTAGCACCAGCTTCACCGTCAAGTTTAGCACCTGTTACGCCCTGCTCGTCTTCAAATTTTTCCAAATCGAAAGCATCAACGTCGAGTTTGCGATAGGCTGTATCAGACAATACATTTTTAGTCATTATTAACAGTCACTAAAAACGGAAAACATGAAAAAAATAAAAGCCTCCAGCAAAAAAAAATGAAAAATGCTGTCGCGTTTGTCACCTTTGATGTTTCGTAATTTTGTATTTTAAAATAAAATTTCAATGGAATGTCGTTTTGTCAAATTAGTCAAAATGAAATCTGACCAAAACGCCTGAATACCAAATGACCAGCGACTAACATAAGGGAGACGATTAGCCGACTTTTGCGGCGCGTACACTTGCGGCCCAGACATTTGCGGCCCAGACACTTGCGGCTCGCCCCTATTTTGACACTTGCGGTCCCGACACTTGCGGCTAAGAAATTTTCGGCGCAGACATTTGCGGCTATCAACTTGAGGCCCAGACACTTGCGGCCCAGACTATTGCGGTTTTGACATTTGAGGCTTCCCCCTATTGTGACACTTGCGGCCCGACATTTGCGGTTTTGACTTTTGCGGTCCCGACATTTGCGGCCATGATTAAAAAATTAAGTAAATTTTTTAATGAAAATGTAATTTTAGGTACTTCTTTAAAGTAATTTTTTTTAATTTTCCCCCTATTTTCGCCAAGCTAGCTAATTTTATCATTACGATTTTAGTAATGGGGATTTTATGGATTAATAAATAAAGAAAAGGATTTGGAGAAGATATCGCGGAATTTAAGTGAATTAAGAGAAATTAAGAGGATTGGTGGGGAGGGGGGGGGGTTGAGTAGTTAAGATTAGTCCCTCTAAGTCCCATGATATTTCCTTTAATATCAACCTTACATCTCCTTCAAAATTCCTCAAATATACATAGATTTCTTTTAATAATTGCATTTGTTAAAAAATGTCTCAAATTGCATTGAGTGCATCTGACCTCATACTCTATTATGAACAATAATAATGAAACAATAATTACCCAGGGTAATTAATACAATGGGTTAAGGATTTGAGAGAAATCTCTCATTATGAATTTGAGAATTGGAATCAGAATCTATTGACCGATATTAATTGAACGATAAATTAGGATTTTTTATTTTAATTTACTTAATTTTTTAATCATGGCCGCAAATGTCGGGACCGCAAAAGTCAAAACCGCAAATGTCGGGCCGCAAGTGTCACAATAGGGGGAAGCCTCAAATGTCAAAACCGCAATAGTCTGGGCCGCAAGTGTCTGGGCCTCAAGTTGATAGCCGCAAATGTCTGCGCCGAAAATTTCTTAGCCGCAAGTGTCGGGACCGCAAGTGTCAAAATAGGGGCGAGCCGCAAGTGTCTGGGCCGCAAATGTCTGGGCCGCAAGTGTACGCGCCGCAAAAGTCGCATCACCAGGGAGACGACAATGAAGACTAAAAATTTCTTCTGGTTTCCTAAAAGCAGAAAAGAAAAACCAGATTTTTTTTGAAAAAATGGTCAATGATTTTTTAGCAAATTGATAGTTTGAAGTTATTTTTTGTGCAGTCATTTTTTTCAGATGGACCACGCCAAAAAATGTTCTTCGCCTTTTCCATTGATTTATGTTTCTCCCTTTTCTTTTGCCCTAACATCCGTTGAAACCACATGGCGTAACGTGCAAAATATTCTCAACAAAGTAGTCGCTTAAAGAAAAGAATAAAAAAGTAGCTAGTTCCTTTCTTACAGCAATAAAATTATTTGCCAATCGAAGTGAAGTTACTTGACGTTTATTGTTTGAAGCTTCCTTGAGTGACTTTAAATCCTTTTAAAAAAGTTAATTTACTTGTTCTTGACGAATTTTTAAAATTATTTTTCTTTAGAAACAAAAATGGATCGTCTCAGTTGGTACCAGAGTGGGGAAGCTATGGAGGAAATTCTTTGTCAAGCCGGGTCTGTTGGAATTTATGATGGGGATGTGAAACAGGTGCCTTTTCAGAGATTTTTTTAAATAATTTATTTCCTAAATTTTAAGTCGTCGTTCGAGCAGGGCACCGTTTCACTGACCTATCAACGTGTAATCTGGGCTGATTCAAATGACCCCGATTGTCGATTAATGCTCCACCACTCACTTGTACAAAGGATAGAAAAGCAACACAAATCAATGTTTGGAAGGGGGGCTAAAATTGTCGTTTCTGTCCGTCCTGTGCCGACTGACCATCCACAAGGACCAATTTCGGCAAGGAATACAAGCTCGTTGCGATTTATTTTTCGAAATGGAGGAGAGGAGGATGTGAGTTTTTTTTAATATTTTTATTGTTCTCATTAATCATTTGATCAGTCCGCCCTATTTAAATTCTTAAAGTTTTAAAATTCGGGGATTTTTGGCGTTATGTAAAAATTGATTTTCCTGATTGGAATTTGGGTGATCGAACCTTTGATCAGCAATATCTGATTACCGGGATTCCGTAACGTAATTTTTTTCAAAAGTCGAGGGGAACAAATCACGCGGGATTAATCCCGTAATTTTCGGTAATCCCATTCGTCGCTTAAAACACGGGCTTTTGCGGGACTGGGTTTGCACTATCAACGTGATTCCGTCACGTGCCGACCCTAGTGATCATACCCTCCGGGACTTTTTTTCATTAAATTAACTTCTTTAATTTAAAGTTCTTTAAACGTTACACGGATGCCTTGGGCAAACAAATGTGGCAACGTGCTTCATCTAGTTCCAGTTCAGCCAGTTCACTGCGCACAAGCGGCACTCAACACCTCAGTGTTTCCTCCTCTGGAACTACTCATTCAAATTTAATAACCTCTCACCAAGCAAATACTATGGGCATTCGAAATGTGGGCATTTTGGGGATTGAAAAACGATTGGCAGAACAACATCAGAGAACTCATGAGCATATTAGTGAGGTATTTTTAATTTTAAAAAATAAATTGGAACTGTAAGTTATTGAAATTTGGGTTGGGGATTAGATCCTGGTTTTTTCTATTTTTTTTTGTTTTTTGAAAGTTGGTCGGCATTTCTGATGGTTATTTTGACAAATAGCGAGAAAATAATCAAAAATTATTTTTCTTTGTTCCTCAGATCAACGTAGAACCGTCTAATGGTTTCTATGTTTTTTTGGTCTAATTGTCGGAAGTTTCCTGGTTTTTTTTCACTAAAATTCCAATTTTCTTTCCCATTTTCAATTTTTTCCTATAAATTTTCCAAAATACATTTTTCAAAAAATTTAAGGCGTTCGAAGACATGAGTAAACTTATGGATCAAGCTAGGGAGATGGTCAATCTTTCACGTAATATTGCTGAACGTATAAGGCAGAAAAAGGGAGAAATTACTGATGACGAGGTTCTTTTTGAATTTTTATTTTTAAAAATTATTTTTTATTTTTAAAAATTATTTTTTAGACTGTCCGCCTTAAAAGCTATTTGCTTTCCCTTGGTGTTGCCGACCCCGTTACAAAATCAGTTTTTGGTGCTGGGGCAGTTTTCTTTGAAAGGCTGGCACAAGAATTGACAAATGTTTTGTATGAACCTTTACAAGGTTTTTTTTAATTTTTTAGAATTTTTGAAAGAAATTTTTTAAAAGAATGTGGAGGTACAATTACTTTGGCAGATGCTTATTGCCGTTGGAATAGAGCAAGAGGATTGGAACTTGTCTCACCTGAAGATTTATTGAATGCTTGCAATAAACTGGAAAAGATTAATTCTCCTATATGGTATTTTTTTGTACACCACCAAAAATTAAAAATGAAGGGAGTAAGGTTACGGGATTAAACTTGACTAAAACCTTGGGTTTCTCTATACTCCAAGTCCTAGATTCATGTCAGTTCAGTTTCAATAAATCAGACTCACAGATTATACATATTCGAGACTTTCTAAAATATCTATCTATTTTTAAAATTTTCGGAAACTCAACTGATAGAAAAAACCAAAAAATCGTTGCAAATTTAACAAGAATGGCTTTCTAAAAAATTTTTTAGTCTTTATACATTTGATAATGGAGTTCAAGTACTTCAATTATGTTCATTAAATATGGAGAAAATGGCTGACGAAATTTTAGAAATGGTTACTGCTATGACCGATAATGGAAATTCTCCCAGTGGATTTAGTGCAGCCCAGTTGGCTAAACATTCTGGAATTTCACTTATTTTGGCATCAGAGAGGTTTTTATTTAAAATTTTAAATTAAATTTTGATTAGAGATTTATTTTTACAAATCTCAGAATTTATGTCTAAGAGCTCTTGTCAAATGTCTGGTCCTGGATTTTAATAAAAGATCGATAAAATAGGAAAAATAATGTCACAAAACTAATTTTTTTGAAAATTAAAAATAATTTTGTCATGCTTTTTATTTGTATATTTATTCCTATGGTTCAAAGTTTAAGAATAGGGGATTTCATCTTAAAATTTAGGGGGAGAACCTCACTTCAAGTCTAATTTAGATGTAATCAAACTAATTTTCAAATTTTTTATAGGTTACGTATGGCAGAAGACCAAGGCAAATTATGTAGAGATGACACAATCCAAGGATTATTCTTTTACCCAAATAATTTTAATTTGTTAGAAAACGATGAAAAAGAAGAAATTGATAAATTAGTGTTTAGTAAAGGTATTGATAATTAATTTAAATTTTTTTTTCAAAGATTTCTGTTTAATTTTCGATTTATTTTTGTATAAGTGACAAAAGGGTACACCCCACTTTACCGCGAGCCCATTATACCGCCGAGCTATAACTTGGTTCAAAATTTTCGAATCCGGGAGGCCCTGGTATGGTTCGATTCAGCTCGTTGAGACGCATCGAACCATACAAGGGCCTCCCGGATTCGACAATTTTGAACGAAGTTATAGCTCGGCGGTATATGGGCTCGCGGTAGAGTGGCCTGCTCCCGTGACAAAACGATTTTTATTAGGCTTGTTCTTTTTTATTTTGACGAAATTTTAAAATAAAGTACCCGTATCATAGGCTTTAAAAGTATATTCTTTAAGTGAGATGCCCTTTGGTGTAGTGGGTAAAAGCCTGTAATTTTGTTAGATTACCCAAAGCTTAAAGGATGTAAGTTCGAAACCCGTCAGTAGCAATCTTTTTATTTTACCGTTTAGAATTGACAAACTTGTAAATACTAGACGATAACACATTTTTTAAATTAAATTATTTCTTATTTATTCCAAATTTTAAAAATTTAAAAGAAAATATTAACCATTAACAGCAAGTCTTTCATTTATTCTTTCCCTCTCTTTAATTTTTTTCAATTCTTCTTCAACTTGTTTACTCAATTCTTCATATCTCGGAGCATATTCTCTTAAAATAACAATTTTTCCATCTTCAATTTCCATTTTCATTTCTTCCAAAGGATCGTAAATTTTATAAACAGTTGCCATTCCAACAACTGCGCCAACAGCACAAACACCCATTTTGCGTATATAATTCCAAGTTGCAGCTGAAGGCATAAATAAAATTAAAAAATGTGAAAAAAATAAATTAATCCTTAAATTAACAAAATAAAATATTGAAAAACGTGAAAAATGTCCAGAGAAACATTTTCCTGCTCATTTTGGACGTTATGCTTTTATTTGTGGGTGTTGGCATTTTGTCCAGTGGTGTTTTAAGAAAATTTGGTATTTTGTTTTATTATTTCAGCTATTATGTCAAAATGATAACTTTTTCAGAATAATTCATTATATCTATTTTTAAAATTATTTTTCATCATTTTTCTTTTCTAAATTTTATTTTTAGTGATTTTTTTGCTTAAAATTTTCATAGTTTTAGACATTTTTAGACATTATCGATAAAATATTTAAATAATGGCGAGACGTTATGATACGCGTACAACCATATTTTCTCCAGAAGGTCGACTTTATCAAGTTGAATATGCGTTGGAAGCTATTTCTCAAGCTGGGACTTGTTTAGGAATGCGAACAAATGAAGGCATTTTTCTGGTAGCTGAGAAACGTGTTACTGATAAACTGCTGGATTCTAATGTTTGTTTGAATTTTTATTAGAGAATTTCCTTTAAATACTTCCTCAAAATTGCTAAAAATGAAGAGGATGTGTTCTAGGCCCAGGCATTTTATCTTCCCTTCTCAATTTCAGGCCAATCCAATATTGGTTCTGGTCCATACTTTATAAAATTCGACGACCAGAAAATTACCCTGACCTCTCTCATTTGTAACTGAATCAAACATACCTACTAGGGGTGGCGCTAGTCCCACAAAATACTAGACTAACGCCACCCCTGATACCTACATTCCCTATAATAATTTATTTTTTTAAATTCACTTTTCCAGGTTATGCGCGAAAAAATCTTCAAAATCTCTCAAAATGTTATATGCGCCGTCGCTGGAATTACAGCCGATGCTAATGTTTTAGTGAGCAAATTACGTGCTATGGCAGCTGGTTTCCGCAGTAGCTATGAGGATGATATTCCAATTGAACAGCTTGTCTCACTTTTGGCAGATTTCAAACAAAGATATACGCAAGTTGGAGGTTTGGTTTTAAAATTTATGATAGGCTATTTTCCCTTAAATCGAATTGAAACTGTGTTCATACACCTCTCTGGATCAGTTTTTGGCTTCTCCCCCTTTCACTGTACAGACCAGGGATGTCACTGGTTACCCGAACCCCTTACTTTTTTTCGACCCGAATCCGATTCGAAGAAAATTTTAAAGACTCGACCCGACTTTCTCAATCCGTGACGTACCTGGTACTGACACCCTCCTCTTTGGTAGTCTTTAAATTAATTTTCAATAAAATTTTAGGAAAGCGCCCTTACGGTGTTTCTCTTCTCTATGCTGGTTGGGATCTTCATCACGGCTTTCAACTTTATCAATCCGATCCAAGCGGCAACTATACGGGATGGTTTGCTACTTGTGTAGGCAAAAATCAACAAACGGCAGTTTCTCACTTTAAACAGGAGAGCAAAGACAGTGTGGAGAATATGACTCTTGAGGATGCTAAAAAGCTTGTTATGAAGGTTATTTTTGAGAATTTTTGTTTTGGTGTTTATTTAGAAATTTTGGAGAATTTTATTCGTTGTTTTGCGGAACATTGCTGACATAAATTATTTAAAGGGTGTGATTAATATCAAAAAATTATAGTTAGTTCGATAGTGGGAGAACTTCCAATTTTAGAAATAAATTCTTGCTTGCAAAAAATTTTTTGTCCGCAAATATTTTAAACTACTCGAAAATTATTTTATATTTTGTAGGTTCTTTTCAAAACATTGGATAGAAAGCCAACAACAGAACGATTAGAAGTTGCTGAATTGAAAATGGTTGAAGGCAAATTGGTTATGCGTTTTGTTCCAGATGATGAAGTAAAGGAACTTATTGTTGAAGCTGAAGAAGCGTGCAAAGCTGCTGCTTCGACTGATTGAAAATTTTTTGACATATTTGTTGGTTAAATTAATGTAAGGAAAATGGGAATATAATGATAAAATATTTAATTTGGAAAATGTTTCTTTAAAAAGGTACTTTCAGTGATTCTTCCAAAACGAACTTTCGGGAATTTTCCACTTTTTTCCTTTTTTCCATTCTTTTAAAATTTTTTTAAAATTTTGTAAACTCCCAAAAATATCAACAACTACCAGAATTATGTGTAGATAGAAATGCCCCAAACAGATATTCGGGCAAAATTATTATGTAATTGAATAAGAGAGAAAGAGTCAACGTTCTCAGTAGCAAAATAAGTTAAAATTAATTAAATCAGAATAATAAGAGAGGGGAAAAGAATTTAATAACCAAAAGAAAATGAGCAAATTAATCCGAAAAAATAATCATTTAAAATAGGTATATATGAGCCCAAATAATAAATATAATTGTTCATTTTAAATCTTCCATATTCTTTCTTTATAAAATATAAGCCGCGTTAGTCTAAAATGTGACTTTTTAAAAATCCGAATTTAACTTTAATATATACCTTAATATCACTCAAATTCAAATTCGTAATAATTTTATCGTTGTACCACAACCATTCTTCTGTTTCCTTGTTTTTAATTTTTGCGGTAAATGGTTTACGGGAATTGTATGGTGTTCCTGAAGATATTTAAAGGTTTTGTACTTATTTAGGGTAAACCCCAAGGTTTAGGGTCCCTTTATATTATTTTATTGTTTGTAAATTTTCTCCCTTATTTTTTGCTTCTACCCAATTATGCCAATCAAAAAATGATGCCAAAAATTAAAAACACTCCCAACGGAGGCATAGGTATAATCTGAAGCTGATAACTCATGACTAGTAGGCAAATGAGAGTAAATTACGAAAGGAAGAATGATTGATAATTACCTATATACTTCCTATGAACAGGGGAGAACTAACAAAAAATGATAAAAAATGGTTTTATAATTACCAATATTGCATACAAAGAATAGATCAAATTTGATTTTTCTAATTCATTATCCGCTGAATTGTGGTGAAGATAATTGGTAATGTCCAATTCCTCCATTGGAAATTCCATAAAGCGATTGTTGTTTTTACCGTCACTATCTAATTTATTTAAAATATTTTTAAAAATTATAACTAAAAATTACAAAAAAATCCCAGATGTATAACAAAAATTTGAGGTAACTTCCAAATGTAGAGCGTAGCTGGAATTTCCATATTTGGACAACGGGGGCACATTTCATTGCTGGTCTAGAATTAATAATTTCTTTTAAATTATTAAATTTCTACATATTATATTTACATAAGTCTGAAAATGTTTTTCTAAACAGCTCTGAAGATCTGTATTTGAATCAGCCCATGTAATATCCATATCAACATTTAACTGTCAAAGATATTATAAATAGGTTTTTTTATTTAGATAACCTTCTCCTGGAATATAATCTGTTGCGGTACAAGAACATGAGAAAACTCGGATTTGGACATTACGGAAAATATCGTATATACGTGAGGAAATATTTGAGCGTATTTTAGTGTCATAATCATTAGAAATCTTTCCAATATTATTATCATATATCAAGTAAATATTATCTCGATGTTCTACAAAACCAGCAGGATAACTAACCTAAATTAAAAATATGTTTATATAAAAGGTATTCTGCCGACTTAAAAATTCAATTCCCGATCTAGGTGGTTTCCGATTTTCGGCAATTTTATTAGTTTTTGGCGGAAGTTAGATATTGACGGCTAAAATATCTCAACTTCCATGATTAAATCTGTTGTGTCCTAGTAATTGCCCTTCAGGCAAAAGCGTGATTTTTGTAACAGGAACTCTGAGTAGAAATGCGACGAAAGCATGGCCAGCCTCATGGCTGGCCAAGGCCATTTTTTCATCTGCAGTAAGCCCTGTTTTTCCATTAGCTTGAAGATGACATTCAATACATGTTTCTCCACCAATCTGATAAACACCACCAAAACAGTCATCAAAATCCGACTCCCAGTCAAGTGAACAAACGGACTTATTATCCATTTCCATATTAATTTGGCGACATGAACAAGAACGCTTTAATGAAACACCAGCAACTGATAAATTAGTAAAAGATTTGGATTGTTTTAAAGGAACATTTTTCTGAACATTTTGAACCAAAAGGCAATTAAAAAAGATATTAAGTACACAAGAGGAGACAACTGAGGAAGAAGAACCATCAACTACTGAAATTGATGTTACTCAAGCATCGGAATTAGATAATGGAGTTGACAAGCAAGAGATTAGTGAAAGGAAAGCAGTTTTGGTTCAAAATGTTCAGAAAAATGTTCCTTTAAAACAATCCAAATCTTTTACTAATTTATCAGTTGCTGGTGTTTCATTAAAGCGTTCTTGTTCATGTCGCCAAATTAATATGGAAATGGATAACTTCCTATGAACAGGGGAGAACTAACAAAAAATGATAAAAAATGGTTTTATAATTACCAATATTGCATACAAAGAATAGATCAAATTTGATTTTTCTAATTCATTATCCGCTGAATTGTGGTGAAGATAATTGGTAATGTCCAATTCCTCCATTGGAAATTCCATAAAGCGATTGTTGTTTTTACCGTCACTATCTAATTTATTTAAAATATTTTTAAAAATTATAACTAAAAATTACAAAAAAATCCCAGATGTATAACAAAAATTTGAGGTAACTTCCAAATGTAGAGCGTAGCTGGAATTTCCATATTTGGACAACGGGGGCACATTTCATTGCTGGTCTAGAATTAATAATTTCTTTTAAATTATTAAATTTCTACATATTATATTTACATAAGTCTGAAAATGTTTTTCTAAACAGCTCTGAAGATCTGTATTTGAATCAGCCCATGTAATATCCATATCAACATTTAACTGTCAAAGATATTATAAATAGGTTTTTTTATTTAGATAACCTTCTCCTGGAATATAATCTGTTGCGGTACAAGAACATGAGAAAACTCGGATTTGGACATTACGGAAAATATCGTATATACGTGAGGAAATATTTGAGCGTATTTTAGTGTCATAATCATTAGAAAATGTCATAATCATCAATCATTCTTCCTTTCGTAATTTACTCTCATTTGCCTACTAGTCATGAGTTATCAGCTTCAGATTATACCTATGCCAACGTTGGGAGTGTTTTTAATTTTTGGCATCATTCTTTGATTGGCATAATTGGGTAGAAGCAAAAAATAAGGGAGAAAATTTACAAACAATAAAATAATATAAAGGGACCCTAAACCTTGGGGTTTACCCTAAATAAGTACAAAACCTTTAAATATCTTCAGGAACACCATACAATTCTCGTAAACCATTTACCGCAAAAATTAAAAACAAGGAAACAGAAGAATGGTTGTGGTACAACGATAAAATTATTACGAATTTGAATTTGAGTGATATTAAGGTATATATTAAAGTTAAATTCGGATTTTTAAAAAGTCACATTTTAGACTAACGCGGCTTATATTTTATATTATAAAAGAAAGAATATGGAAGATTTAAAATGAACAATTATATTTATTATTTGGGCTCATATATACCTATTTTAAATGATTATTTTTTCGGATTAATTTGCTCATTTTCTTTTGGTTATTAAATTCTTTTCCCCTCTCTTATTATTCTGATTTAATTAATTTTAACTTATTTTGCTACTGAGAACGTTGACTCTTTCTCTCTTACTCAATTACATAATAATTTTGCCCGAATATGTATCTGTTTGGGGCATTTCTATCTACACATAATTCTGGTAGCTGTTGATATTTTTGGAGTTTACAAAATTTTAAAAAAATTTTAATACAATATATACAATACATACAATATATATTTGGATTTGGTTATTTTTAATTAAATAAATTTGTTTTTGAATTTAATTCTTTTAATATAATATAGGGGTAATTCAGCCACCGGAATCACCTATTTAAAATATTCTCCTTAATCCCATCCTCCGATATTACATCTTGATATTTAGCATGTAACAAGTTCTAATCCATATTTTAGTCCAAAAACGATATTCCAATCTATTTTTGCCATGGTCCAATTTTTATACATTTCTTCGTTTTTTAACTCCCCTAATTTTGTCTTGTTACTCCATTCGAAGAATCATGCATGCGCCAATTATTCGAAGACAATGGCGGGTTAATCAAGATCGGAGCTGCTTAGAAATTTTGATTTTTAAGATGCTGAGACACAATCTGTGGAATATCATTGAAAAGATGGAAAATTTTCAAAAAAACTTTTTCCCTAGAAAATAAAATTTATTTATGAACACTGATTTTTTAAATTTCCAATTGTTTGGACAATTTTTTAAAATTAAAAAAAGGTCAAAGAACATTTTTCTAATGATTATTAAGAGATTCATCTTGATTGTATCACATTATTTCCTAGGGAACAAATTCTTTACCCTTTCTTAGGCAAAATAGTCGTATTTCTTATTTAAACATTGAATGATGTGGAAGGAAAAGGGAGAAAAAGGGCAACATTTCCTATTGTGTGACTATGTTTCATAAACCTAAACGTATGACTCATAGAAAATTTTATTTTACATTGCATTTATGCGTTAATCAAGACATTTTATTTTTAAATAGAATTTATTGTAATGTGTAATTTATAAAAAATTGCTAAAATAATTTTTACCTTCCAATATTTACGTTTTTTATTATTTTTACTTTAGAATAAATAAAAAGCCGAAAAGTTTTAACTTGTAATTCTTTTTGATTTAACCTTTTTTGTTCAATCTCTTTTTACGTTCTTACTGGAAATGGAAAAAAACTTAATTTCCATTTTTTAATAGATTTGAATCCTTCACTTAGTTTCATAAATATTCTCCTTTTACGTTCTTACTTGAAATGGAAATAATTTTATTGTAATGCTCAATTACTTTTGATGAAAAAATAATTCCTCTAATCATGCAGAAGGCTCGTGTTAAGGTTCTTGGCACAACTATTGCTGACAACAAACATATGTTTTATACGAATGGCTCCCTTGAAATGGGAGACTCCGGAGGGCCCTTAGTGTTTGAAGATTCTGGCAAAAGAGTTATTGGCGGTATTCATCATGGAACTGCAGTAATATATGACAAGTACAACAGAAAAAAAGAAATAAGTTTATTTGTTCGAGTGTATGATCATGTTAACTGGGTTAACAAACAGATAGATTATAATATGTGAGTATTTTTTTTTCTATAAATATGCGAGAATTGTTTCGGGCGTGTTTTCTGTTTTAATAAAATAGTGCAAAAAATAATGAAGTAAATTGACAAAAATTCGTTTATCCGTTTAACTTGTTTCCCTAAAATATCAAATCAAGATTCCTCGTCTTAGATTAGACTTTACCAGTTTTTGCCTCCCCATCATTGCAGACAACAAGTAAACCGTAGACTTAAAACTTACTTCTTAGTCATTATATAAAATTTAAAAAATTAAGGGGAATACATAGCTCAGTTGGATATTATTTTAGAGGATATACAATAAATCTAATTTAATTTTTAAATTTTAAAAGATATATTTAGGCTTTTTAGTTAAAGCTAAAAAATTACCTAAATTATATACCCATACACAATCTTATTTTATATTTAGGCATGATGACCTTTATTAGTTGGTTATACATGTTTTGGATTGTAAATGTTGGTGAATAAAAATAAAGAAGATATTAGAATTGATTTTAAAAGTGATAAAGGATTCAGATAATTTTACTTTTCGTCTACCTTAAATTAAATTATCTGTTTAATTTAATGGGTTCTTTGTAATAAAATTTTAAAGTTGTTAAATCAAAAACAACAAAAAACTTTATTGCTAAATCCACGGTAACTCAAGTCATGACCATTTCATCAGATTCTAGGCTTTCACATAAATTCATTAACTCCCCTCAGCCTCGAAGGAAAATTTTTCTAAAATTATTATTAAATTTCACTTGATTACTATCATCTCATTTTCTGGTTCACTTCAACGGAGATCAACATTGATTGATTTCTTTTTAAAATAGGGGGGATTCTCATATTTGAAGGGTCATTTTTCTAATTCAGTTTGATTATTTTACATTATTTCCTAGCGAATAACTTTTCTGAAGATTAACATCAATAGATTTATCTTAGAGAATTCGGTAAAACATAAGAATCCTTGCCCCAACAATTATTATAGTGATTTTTAAAATTTTTTGAGTGACTTTATTTTTGTTATTTTTTGATTAATTTTGTAAGTCAAAGTATTTTTAGCCAATACTATAATCGAATTAACTCTGCTTTTCAAAACTATTATGCTTATTTTTTCTATTTTTTATAAACTGAAAAGCCTGGGCTTTTACTTTTATATATTCTTTTCCTTTTAAATTTCTCTCGAAAAGGGTATTTTTATTTTTGAATGTATATTCTATAACAAAGCAAGAAAGTGCCATTTTCTGTGGCCACAATACAAACACTACTTTTTAGCTTAAAATAGAGAGTAAAAGAATGAATATATAGCTAGAGGGATACCCGTTAAGGGGTTATATGTAGAAGAAAATGTTGGGGGTTTAAATAGAAAATGTGTGTGTATATCTAGCAGTAGAAAGCGTGCTAAGAAAAGAGAAATGATGAATTTTCCTTAAAAAGCTACACACACTTATTTTTGCCATAAAATGCTTTAATGACAACCCGAAATGTTGAAGTAATATTTTTAATTGAGTTAACATTTATTTACTTGTCTGACTACAACAAATTTTAATTAAATTAATTAATCATACTATTATTATTTTAATAAAGTGAGTTGCATATTTTTATAAATAATATATTTTATATTAAGTATTTTAGTATTTTTCTCGATTAAATAAGTAAATTGTTTTAAAAGCAGGGCTGTTCAGAATCTAAAATTTTTTATGCTATTGTTACAGACAATCCTGGTAACGAGGGTAAGAGGTGAAAAGTTTATAGTAGATGCTCTATCGACTGAGCTACCTCTTTTAATTGGGGCGCCACTTCTCTTTAATTTTATAGTTAGCCGGACCATTTTCTTGTCCAACGAGAGACAGAAAATAGTCAAAATCTGATAAATTTGAAGATTAAAGTTGGAGAATTAACTAACGATAAAAAATTTTTCCTCCATAAGAAACAAATGGATCCAATTCAACAACAGCAACAATCATTTCAAGAAGGCCCCGATTCTTTATTCTCCCAGCAACCATTTAATACCGAAGAAGTACCTTGGTGGAAGAAAAATTTTCTTCTTCAACAGCCAACTTTGGTTAATGCTTGGAATGCTGTATTTCCAACTGTTATAGTTAATATATTTGGAATTGTTATTTTTCTTCGTATGGGATGGATTGTTGTTAGTTTTTAATAAGTGCTGGGTATATGACTACGGGAGTTAGTTACTGTGCCGGCTAATGCTTATTCTTATGAATGCTCAAGTAATTTAAAAGATGCCGGCTTCAATTCTAGCAATCCAGAAGCCAAGTTTCAGTTCCAGAGCCAAATCTACTGCTCAGAAAAGCCAAGAATGGAGCTTGATTTTTATAAAAATAAGAACTGAAATCAGAAAAATGTCAAATATCCAGCACTTGATTTTAACGATTTTAAAACAATTTCAAAGTGAAAATTTTAGGGGACAGCCGGTTTCTTTCAAGCTATTATTGCACTTGCCTTGTGCACTTTATTCTCTTCTGTTACAGTTCTATCAGCCATTGGAATTTGTGAGAGATGCCAGGTACTGTAGAGACACGTGATCCTTGTGATTAGGGATGTCGGTTGGTTGTTGGAAGATCTGCGGATATTCAGGACCGAAGAACCGAACAGAAAAATCTTCAGTTCGGTTCTGAATAGATAACCCTACTCATGACTCTCTATCCGTGCCCTTTAGAAGACTGCAAAGATTTTTTAAACTTGTATCTAGTGGAGGCCTCTCTCATAGACTATGAATTTCCTCTAGAACACTATAGTGAGACCCTCTCTAATATTAAGCCCTGTTTGATCAAAAATAAATACATTAAATCAAATCACAGGGCCTCTCTCCATTCTTAACACTATTTTCCTTATTTCAAAGGTCCAAAGTGGCGGAATCTATTTTCTCGTCTCTCATGTACTAGGAAAACGGATAGGCGGTGCTATAGGAATTATTTACACATTTGGCCAAGCCTGTGCTACTTCTTTAGTTGCTCTAGGCTTTGGAGAGTCTATGGCACAATTAATGGGAATAGATAGTCCTGTAGCTACGAAAACATTTTCTGTTGTTATTTTGCTTCTTTTGAATGGTTTTTTGAATGTTTATAGGAAATTTAGTTAATATTTTGTAATTTAAAAGTTTTGAATTTTGCCGGACTTCATTTTGTTATTCGCCTACAATTGTTGTTAATGTGCTTTCTTGGAATGGCTATTGGAGATTTTCTGTTGGGGGCATTTTTATTTACACCTTCTGACCCTGGTAAAGGGGTTGTTGATAGTTTTGGGAATTTAAAAAATTTTCAAAAATTTTTCAAATATTTTTTAAAAAAAAATTTTCTTTTATTTCAAAAATTTTTCCAAAAAATTTCAGAAAAATTTTCTAAAATTTCTAAACATAATTTTCCAAAAATTTTTTTTTGAAAAATCCAGAGGCTGGTATCTACCCGCTAACTGCCAAACAACTCTCTGCTAATTGGTATTCAAATTATGGATCTGAAAATTGCAGTGACAAAGCAACATTAGCCCTAGGAGGGAATGAGGACCACCCACAACAACATTATGAAGCTAATAATTTTTTTAGCGTTTTTGGCGTATTGTTTGCTAATTTTATTGGTGTTTTGGCTGGTAATAAAAGCTTTTTTAAAAATTAGTCTCTCAAATGTATAACTCACCTTATCGAGAACTTTTTCTCTAGGAAACGAAGGAGGGGAACTTTGTGAGTTTCTTGAAGTTGAGTTCCTTGAAGTAGAGAGTTCCTCTCTTCTCTTCTAGTAGAGGGCAAATTTGTTGATGCCTACTAGGTCATATTCAAATACCAAAATTTAAAAATCCTGAGCCTGTTCTTTTCCAAATTTAAACCAGGAATTAAATTGAATACAGGAATCTCAAAGAAAACCAGGAGCTTATGTAGCAGGGATGTGCTTACAAGGGACCATCCCGAACTGTATGTGAAAATTTTGTATTTTTTTTTGCACCATCGTGTAGAGCATAGTCGATAACCTATTGCCAATTTTTGGCTTTTTTCCCCCTGACCCCCATTTCGAAAAGTTATAGAGGTCCAAAGTTTTCGACTTTTGGAGCGGTTGAGTCACCCCGACCTTTCTTATTATTTCTCTTCCTAAAGAGAAAAATGAGACTCCTTTTCTCCATTTTTCCTTTCCTTTTTTTCCCATATTGGTTAAAGAAAGAGAAATAGAGGAGAGAAAAGAAAGGAAAGGAGGCGTCTCTGCCCTCTTCTCTTTCCTTTTTAATTCGCATTAGGAGAAGCAAAGAGAGGATAGATGCGCCTATTCCTTTTCTTCCCTCTCCTCATTTTCTCTTTCTTTAACCAACATTGGAAAAGAAGAGGAAAGGAAATAAAGAGAAATGGAGTCTCATTTTTCTCTTTAATAAGTGTGCAACTATACTCAAGCGGTTAGCACTTTCGCGCTTTTGCCGACTTTTTGCCTTTTTTGGTATTTATCTTTCATCTTTCTCTGTTATTTTAACTTAAGCATTTAAGCCAATCGTCTTTCACATTTTAAATTAAATTTTGCATTTTTATCTTTCACTTTTTATCAGCAGAAAAACGCGCGAAACGCGAAACGCGAAAGTCTGCTGATAAAAAGTGAAAGATAAAAATGCAAAATTTAATTTAAAATGTGAAAGACGATTGGCTTAAATGCTTAAGTTAAAATAACAGAGAAAGATGAAAGATAAATACCAAAAAAGGCAAAAAGTCGGCAAAAATTTTAACTTAAGTGCTCGGCACATCCCTGTTGTGTCCGATCGCTATTTCCATACTTGACTTTAAAAAAGAATTTTTATCAAATAATTATTAAAATATTTTTTATGTGTTAACATGAGCGGCAATTTGGTTGACCCGTTGAGGAATATAGCTGAAGGTGAATTGGGGGCGCTTGGATTTAGTTTTGGACTTTGTTTTGTGTTTATGTTACTTTTGGGGGCTTCTGTTGACAGGTACATTGTTATTTATTGAGGGGGGAATTGAATGAGGAGCTTCTTACATTAAATAAAATTACAAAAAAGAATTTCCTCAGTTTCTCTCTTCAAAAAAATCTCTTTTAAAAGAAATGCCCTTCAATGTGATGCAATGATATCAGAAAAATTATCATTAACCAAACTCGTATTTCTTGGAGGTCTTTACATTTCTTGTTTGTCAGCAATTCTTTCTTCTACTTTGGGTACTTCTAGAGTAGTCCAAGGCATTGCTAATGAAGGATTGTTTCCTCAAATGAGCAAATTACTTATTGAGGTAAACAAATAATTAAAGGAATTATTGAGAATTCTCATAGAGGGAACTGCCCACTTTTCGCAGGAACACCGGATTTATCAGAGCCCTCTATCGTAGAGTTTACGAAGGTCGGATATGTATAGAAAATTTCGATATGAGTCGCCTTATCTTTTCAATTGCCTTTAATGTACTTAGACTTGCTAAAATATTTTTAAATCATGCCTCCGCGAGGACCGAGCTCATAATTAGGGTTGCTGTTTTCGAATCGGGCCGACGTTCTATCATTTTTTCAGGCCTCATTTTTATCGGACCAGACCCACCGAGTCTTTTTCGGGCCAAAATTCGATGCCCGAAACTATCTTTCGAACCGAACTGGGCCGGCAAAATATAATTATATAATATATATAATATATATAATATATATATTATATATATATATAATATACTCGCTGATCTCTTTAATGATAGTCCAAAATACTCTGGGGAATGTTTCTTCGTTTTCTATTTTTTCTTTTTTTTTTGATAAAAATTAAAAATAGGAATCTTCTCCAACCCGAGAATCACACCGTGCAACTGTTTTAGTTACAGCATTTGCTATAATACTTTTATTGCTTGGAGATTTAAATCAAATTGCTATACTTTCTTCTCTTCCTTTTTTGTTTACTTATGCTACTGTTTGTTTTTTTGAAATTTAATTTTCATTAAATTAATTTAAAAAAAGGTTAATTATGCTTATGTTTCTCTTTCTATGAGTGATGACTTGGAGGTTTTGAATAATGAATGTGCTGCTGAAAATGAGTTTGTAAAAAGAGAATAGTGGTCCAATAAGACTAGAAAAGAGAAAGATCCCTCCGAAAGACGTCTAACGAATGGATGTCATATCTCTAATAGAAGCCCCCCTCCTATAGATTTCCAGTGTTTAGCTGGAAGTCCAGAGATTTTCTGGTTTAATTCCGGGAAGGTTTACAATTAGCTTACTGTTCAACACTAATATCCCTCTCAATCCCTGGGAAGATTCCCCTCAAATGACTGAGTCTGATCTCTGAGACAATACCGATTTCTTAGATAAAATAGGTAGTTAATAAATTATCCAAGGATGCCCACTTTCTATTAGGCTCTTAAATCACACTAAAATTATAAAAAATATTCTAGTAACAAACAACAAACAAGCTATGGAACAGTTCAAGACGGGGCGGCCATTTATTCATCCCATGGCCAACAAAGAAAATCATTAGATGCTTTGTTTGCCCAAACAAATGAAGGAACTATCGGATCCACAAGACAAGAAAATGTTCAAAAAGCGTGGTATCAACATTGTATTAATCGTTATGTCTCTTTTGGAGCTGTCAGTTTTCTGAGAATTCCTCTCAAAAAATTTTTCTCATAAAGGCAATAATTCACATACTTGTGGCTACTTTTGTTCATCGTTGGTTTGCCCTACTACACTTTATTGCATTTGCAGCTCTTTACCTTTATTTGGGGGGAACGTGTTCAGCACCCTCAGATCAAGGCAAATAAAAAATTGTTTTCTTTTGTTAATAAAGGGATGCATTAATTTTTAAGAACTAACGTCTAAATTTTTAAATGTCAAGCAATCAGAATTAAAATATTATGGCAAGAATATTTTTTAGTTAGGGAAGAAATCCAAAAGTTTCAGAATCTTTTGACTATATAATTTTTCAAATATCCAAAAATTCTGAGATATTTAGTTGTATTAGTTAATGTTATTTATTAAAGTTATTCAGAGAAATGGATATTTAGACAAGGATGCTTGGTTAACTAAAAAAACGTTTTTTCCTCCTAAAACGTCATCCAAACGTTAATTTTCTCTCATATAAATTCATAGGTCTAAATAACAAATTTACAAAATATTTTTCTAGGTGTCTCCCGTTTTTCTATAATGCATATGATTCGAGTAGCTATGTCAACTCAAGATACTCCAGACCTGAACTCTTCCCAAAATTCTGCCAGGCTTGTAGCCCCTCCCCCCTCAGCTTTATTCCAACCAGGAAATATACAACCACCACAGGCTTTGAACGCTCAGAATCCCGACTATGCAGAAAGAAAAAATTATCATCATACTGAACAATTGGGGGCTGCCAAACAACAACATACTTAAAGAGGAAGGAGGATTAGAAAATGTTCTCAATCCATACATTCACCCAAAATTTAAAATTCTTTTTAGAAATATTCCCAGTGATAAATTTAATAAAAAGTAAATATAAATTATTTTCAGCAACTAAAAGAAATATAATAAATAGTAAAAACACCCATATCACGATATTAATTCTCTCATAGAACTACTGAATTGCAGGGTTGCCGCCCGAAACCCGAAACCCGATACCCGAAACCCGGCCTTTTTTTGTACCCGAAACCCGATACCCGAAAAGAAAATTTTCCAACCCGAAACCCGAAACCCGTACCCGATATTTTTTCTAACCCGAAACCCGTGACCCGAAATTGGTTAAAACCCGAAATTTATACCCGAAAACTTAGCCTTACCCGATTTTTTAAAATAAATTTATAGAAAGAGAAGGAAGGGAAAGGGAAAGAAATATTTATAATTTCTTTCAGTTTTCAATATGTTGATCGGTGGTTGAGTGGCTAAGGCGACCGGCTCTATATTTTAATAGGGTTGGGTTCGAGTCTAGGGCTGTAAATTAGGCTTAAAATATTTTTCTTTTCAAAATTAAATGTTTTTAAATTTTGATTTTCATTTTAGATTTTTAAATTTATTTTTTAAAGATGCTTGAAAAAGCATTAAAAAATTTAATTTAGTCAAGAAATATTGCAAAATTTTCGCCTGCGGCGCATAAAATGGAAGAAATTACCAAGATATCCTTCTTAATCCCCAAATCCCACAATGTTTTAATCTCTTCAAATTTGCTTCTCTCTATATAACCCAAAATCCTATTATGCAACATAGCTTGGCTCCTTACAATTTATTTCACTAATACCACCCGAACACCCGAAAATAACCCGAGTTTTTCGCCAAACCCGAAACCCGTACCCGATATTTTTGCCAACCCGAAACCCGTGACCCGAAATGAAAACGCTCCAACCCGATACCCGAAACCCGTACCCGAAGATTTTTTGTACTCGCGGCAACCCTGCTGAATTGTTGTCATTTTTACAAGAATTGAAATAAAAAAATAAATTAAAGATGAAGCATTTTGTTAAAATTTAAGGGAGCAGGCCAACCTACCGCGAGCCCAACCTACCGCCTAGCTATAACTTCGTTCAGAATTGTTGAATCCGGGACGCCCTGGTATGGTTCGATTCAGCTTGTCAAGGCGCATCGAACCATACCAGGGTGTCCCGGATTCGACAATTCTGAACGAAGTTATAGCTCGGCGGTAGGTTGGGCTCGCGGTAGGTTGGGGTGTACCCAAAATTTAATTAATTTTAATCTTAAAATCGTCCTACTTGGAAATTTAATTTTAAAAAATGTTAACGTTTAGGTTGGAATTAGAAAGGAGGAAGGGGTTAATTAATAATGATTATTTTTTAAATATAATAAATTGGAAATTTAAAATTATTTCATGATTTGTATTGAAGATTTACTTAATATGTATTTTATAAAATTTATTTAAATATATTTGAATTAGTTGCTCAAACCCCCATTAAAATAGTGGGTGGAAAAGTAAAAATGAAAAAAAAAGTAATTTGGAAAAAATTCGAGTAAAAATTGTGTTTAGGACAGAGGGTTTCTTTGGAAATTTTGTTTAAAAATAAAATTTTAGGAAAAATTTTCTGATATATTTTAGTTTAGTAAAACACAAAGTTTTAATAAAGTTGAAGAAAACACAAAATTAATTCTGGGTTATATTTAAAATTCTGATTTTTGTGTTTTATTAAAAATTCTGATTTTTGTGTTTTATTAAAAATTCTGATTTATTAATAAAGAAAATTAAAAATACATACATAATTATTCTGATTTTTATAGAAGAATATATGTCTATTTTTATTTAATTAATTCTGATTTTGTTTTAAGTAAAACACAAAAATACAGCCAATAAAATAAATGCATAAAACTAAAATACATGTATTTTCTGTTTTCTATTTTTTGTGCATTTCTTATTAAATTTTATAAAATAATCATTGCTGACGTAAATGCTGAAGTAAAGAATTACCAGCGAAAGTAAAATTGTTGAAAATTATCAAGCTCGACAAGATGACTTGACTAATCTCGATTTAAAAATTAAAATAAAAATGAGAAAAACGATTAATATTAAAAGAATGGAAGTCTTTAAAGTGGATATGGTGAAAACATGGAAGAAAGATTAATAAAATTTTAAAAATATAAACATCCATCTCAACAAATGAGGTACTATAAAAACTTATCGTATCATTAAATGGTCCCTTTCCACAATACCACACTTTTACTATCAATTCGCTCGTCTAATTTCCTATATTTTACAAAATGGCCCCAATTCCAAATAGACCTTTGTCCATTTATGAGGATTTCTACAACGATGTTATTGAAGGCATTGAGGACAATAGTTTTCGTGTCGCACATAATGTAAGTCCAATTTATCCAATTTTAAGTCCAATTATCCAATTTAATCCAAATTTATCCAATTCTAAGCTATTCCTCTACTTTATTTACACCTGTTGATTAAGTAATAGGAGAAAAGAGCCCCTCTCAGCCAAAATCCTTCAGTGCCAGTCCCATAAGTAAAATTAGATTTCAATTTTAAATTCATATTTTAGAAAAAAGGACACGTTGGCTTCACGAATTTTGCAAATGCCTGTTTTTGCAACGCTTCATTACAAATCTTGCTGCATACTAAAGATTTCTCTGAACTTTACCAAACTGGCGGAATCAAGCAACACATAAATGAAGACAATAATAAAAATTCGAAAGGAAGAATTACTGCTTGGTTATCTGCCATTGCCAATTTTTACTTTTTTGGCCATTACAATGTTATCAACAACGTAGAAATTATGGTACATCAAACACTTCTTGTTTATTAAATCTTTCGGGGGACCTCCCCAAAAATTCTTCCAGGAGCAGCTTTTAATTGCACTTGCTGAGGATGTCAATCAAGTGAGTTTTTAAAAGAAAATTGAGTGGATTTTAAGGAATAAATCACTCGAATGGTAAACGCCAAAAATTGATATAGTTTTAGGATATTAAGAGAATTATGAGCCTAAAACGGATTTACTAAATATTTTTTTAATTTAGGTGAATTATCCTGAGGACTTCTTCAGTATTTATTTGATTGACGTAATTGCTGCTGCCACTGATTATGAAGCAAAAAAACGCCGAAACATGTCCTCTTCAGTGAACGACATGTTTCGCGCCGTCCAGATCACAATTTTGGATTGTCCCTGCTCTTTGAACCAGAAAATATTCGAGGATAAGGTTGTACTTAAAGTAAGATATACCTATAATATTTACTACTTATACAGATCAGCCTCAATATCAATGTTACGTTTGATGATAATTCAAACGTTGACCTCCTGGGATGTTTGGAGAGGCACTTTCAAACTTGGGTTAAAATTGTAGAAAATTAAAAATTATAAAAAATTAATTTTAGACTGCCAATGTCAGGTGCGAAAGCTGCTCTCAAACAACAATTCCAGCGAAAATTTATTTTTGGAGGTTGCCACCCATCTTAATCATCCACTTGGGACGATGGACATCTTTAGGAATTTGGTTTGAGTTTAAATTTTTTGTTCTCATCAAAAAATCTTAATTTCGTCAAGATTTCTAGTTAGGGTAATTTCTGGGTTCCGCAATTTCCAAAAAATTTTTCGATAAAATTTTTCTTGTTAATATGATCCAATTCGCTTTTAATTTTTAGATTCGGCACAAAACTTTCCTCGTGATCGTGGATCTACCAATCCAAGTAGTTTATTGTCCGATGCTACTAAATGCAAAAATCTCATGCAAAATCTTGGTGATACAGCTTGTAATGCTCTTGTTATTGTGCAAAAGAAAGCTAATTATTAGATAGACATGAAAATGAGCTTTGTATTTTTTAAATGATTTTAAATAAAATTTTGAAGGAATTCTCATTTGGGTTTCGTTTTATTTTTAATTAAATTTATTTTCTTAATTTTAACTCATAAATATCATACAAATTTTTTGGAGATTAAATTACTTTTTTATCTGCAATATTTTTGCTCTTCCTTTCTTGAAAGGCTAGAAAAAAGTTTTTATCTACATAAATAAAAACCTATTAATTAATTTATAATTAAACTCTTACAGCAGTAGAGAAAACATATTTTAAACATTATTTACAACACTAAAAAGCATAAAATTTACAAGAAAAATACTAACAAAAAATATTTCCTTTATTTTTTATACCTCTACATCTTTCTATATATATTATCAACAATTTTCTCAATTTGTTCAAATGAAGGCCTTTCATCCCTCTTATCATCAAATTTCATACAAGCCTCCATTAAATTACCAATAGCAACTGGCATTCCATCAGGTTTACTATTTAATCTCTTCCTTTTAGCTTTGTGAACATCAATGACTTGTTCGTAGACCTTGTAGATAATAATTTAGTCTGAATAAATTGTTTTTTTTCATCATTCTTTTCCTTTATTAAATGGTCAGAATTTTGTACTTGTTTACTTCCACTCAATATACATTATTTTATGGAAGGAAAAAATAAATTGCCGTTATATTCAGACAGGGCCAAAATTTAATAAATAAAAAACTGAATATTAAAACCCACCTTTCGCGCACTCCATTTAGCATAAGGAAATTCATATGGACGAATGAAGACTTCAAAAAGTGTTATCCCAAAAGCTTAAAATTAAATTTCATTTAAATTTTTAAAAATTTTTATAAATCAACCATAAACATCAGTCAATTTGTCAACAGACTTGCTTCTGAATGAATCAGGATCCAACCAACGAAGATTTGTCGGTTGGTCTGTGTCAATTGTATGTTTTTGGCCACGCTTACTTAACCCAAAATCGGCAACCTAAAAAAATAATTTTTAAAAAATTATGCCCTTAGCGTAAATTTTATGCCCCCCCCCCGTATATGCCCTTAGCGAACAAAAAAGTTAAACATAAAAACGAAGGTGCCAGTAAAATGATTGGTTATTGAAAAGGAGGGACCCGAAATTCCAGCCTTTGCCTTTTAGCGTTCATCAAAAGCAGTCTTCTAACCACGTATTTGCCCTCCTAATAAGCTCGAAAGCGTTAGCTATATATTTCGTCTACACAAATCTTTCCTCTTCTAACCACGTATTTGCCCTCCTAATAAGCTCGAAAGCGTTAGCTATATATTTCGTCTACACAAATCTTTCCTCTTCTAACCACGTATTTGCCCTCCTAATAAGCTCGAAAGCGTTAGCTATATATTTCGTCTACACAAATCTTTCCTCTTCTAACCACGTATTTGCCCTCCTAATAAGCTCGAAAGCGTTAGCTATATATTTCGTCTACACAAATCTTTCCTCTTCTAACCACGTATTTGCCCTCCTAATAAGCTCGAAAGCGTTAGCTATATATTTCGTCTACACAAATCTTTCCTCTTCTAACCACGTATTTGCCCTCCTAATAAGCTCGAAAGCGTTAGCTATATATTTCGTCTACACAAATCTTTCCTCTTCTAACCACGTATTTGCCCTCCTAATAAGCTCGAAAGCGTTAGCTATATATTTCGTCTACACAAATCTTTCCTCTTCTAACCACGTATTTGCCCTCCTAATAAGCTCGAAAGCGTTAGCTATATATTTCGTCTACACAAATCTTTCCTCTTCTAACCACGTATTTGCCCTCCTAATAAGCTCGAAAGCGTTAGCTATATATTTCGTCTACACAAATCTTTCCTCTTCTAACCACGTATTTGCCCTCCTAATAAGCTCGAAAGCGTTAGCTATATATTTCGTCTACACAAATCTTTCCTCTTCTAACCACGTATTTGCCCTCCTAATAAGCTCGAAAGCGTTAGCTATATATTTCGTCTACACAAATCTTTCCTCTTCTAACCACGTATTTGCCCTCCTAATAAGCTCGAAAGCGTTAGCTATATATTTCGTCTACACAAATCTTTCCTCTTCTAACCACGTATTTGCCCTCCTAATAAGCTCGAAAGCGTTAGCTATATATTTCGTCTACACAAATCTTTCCTCTTCTAACCACGTATTTGCCCTCCTAATAAGCTCGAAAGCGTTAGCTATATATTTCGTCTACACAAATCTTTCCTCTTCTAACCACGTATTTGCCCTCCTAATAAGCTCGAAAGCGTTAGCTATATATTTCGTCTACACAAATCTTTCCTCTTCTAACCACGTATTTGCCCTCCTAATAAGCTCGAAAGCGTTAGCTATATATTTCGTCTACACAAATCTTTCCTCTTCTAACCACGTATTTGCCCTCCTAATAAGCTCGAAAGCGTTAGCTATATATTTCGTCTACACAAATCTTTCCTCTTCTAACCACGTATTTGCCCTCCTAATAAGCTCGAAAGCGTTAGCTATATATTTCGTCTACACAAATCTTTCCTCTTCTAACCACGTATTTGCCCTCCTAATAAGCTCGAAAGCGTTAGCTATATATTTCGTCTACACAAATCTTTCCTCTTCTAACCACGTATTTGCCCTCCTAATAAGCTCGAAAGCGTTAGCTATATATTTCGTCTACACAAATCTTTCCTCTTCTAACCACGTATTTGCCCTCCTAATAAGCTCGAAAGCGTTAGCTATATATTTCGTCTACACAAGTCTTTCCTCTTCTAACCACGTATTTGCCCTCCTAATAAGCTCGAAAGCGTTAGCTATATATTTCGTCTACACAAATCTTTCCTCTTCTAACCACGTATTTGCCCTCCTAATAAGCTCGAAAGCGTTAGCTATATATTTCGTCTACACAAGTCTTTCCTCTTCTAACCACGTATTTGCCCTCCTAATAAGCTCGAAAGCGTTAGCTATATATTTCGTCTACACAAATCTTTCCTCTTCTAACCACGTATTTGCCCTCCTAATAAGCTCGAAAGCGTTAGCTATATATTTCGTCTACACAAATCTTTCCTCTTCTAACCACGTATTTGCCCTCCTAATAAGCTCGAAAGCGTTAGCTATATATTTCGTCTACACAAATCTTTCCTCTTCTAACCACGTATTTGCCCTCCTAATAAGCTCGAAAGCGTTAGCTATATATTTCGTCTACACAAGTCTTTCCTCTTCTAACCACGTATTTGCCCTCCTAATAAGCTCGAAAGCGTTAGCTATATATTTCGTCTACACAAATCTTTCCTCTTCTAACCACGTATTTGCCCTCCTAATAAGCTCGAAAGCGTTAGCTATATATTTCGTCTACACAAGTCTTTCCTCTTCTAACCACGTATTTGCCCTCCTAATAAGCTCGAAAGCGTTAGCTATATATTTCGTCTACACAAATCTTTCCTCTTCTAACCACGTATTTGCCCTCCTAATAAGCTCGAAAGCGTTAGCTATATATTTCGTCTACACAAATCTTTCCTCTTCTAACCACGTATTTGCCCTCCTAATAAGCTCGAAAGCGTTAGCTATATATTTCGTCTACACAAGTCTTTCCTCTTCTAACCACGTATTTGCCCTCCTAATAAGCTCGAAAGCGTTAGCTATATATTTCGTCTACACAAATCTTTCCTCTTCTAACCACGTATTTGCCCTCCTAATAAGCTCGAAAGCGTTAGCTATATATTTCGTCTACACAAGTCTTTCCTCTTCTAACCACGTATTTGCCCTCCTAATAAGCTCGAAAGCGTTAGCTATATATTTCGTCTACACAAATCTTTCCTCTTCTAACCACGTATTTGCCCTCCTAATAAGCTCGAAAGCGTTAGCTATATATTTCGTCTACACAAATCTTTCCTCTTCTAACCACGTATTTGCCCTCCTAATAAGCTCGAAAGCGTTAGCTATATATTTCGTCTACACAAATCTTTCCTCTTCTAACCACGTATTTGCCCTCCTAATAAGCTCGAAAGCGTTAGCTATATATTTCGTCTACACAAATCTTTCCTCTTCTAACCACGTATTTGCCCTCCTAATAAGCTCGAAAGCGTTAGCTATATATTTCGTCTACACAAATCTTTCCTCTTCTAACCACGTATTTGCCCTCCTAATAAGCTCGAAAGCGTTAGCTATATATTTCGTCTACACAAGTCTTTCCTCTTCTAACCACGTATTTGCCCTCCTAATAAGCTCGAAAGCGTTAGCTCGTCAGGATTTGATAACACCATCATGGGATACAAAGAGAAGGAGGATAAATTTATGAAGGGTTTTTTGGAATTGTTTGAAATTAATATTGAGAGGGAGAAAAAAACCTGCAAATTTGCTCGGCATAGACATAATAAACAAATAATATGTATTAGGTATATTAAAAATATTAAAAAAGACCATTATTTCTCTTTTTTAAGAGATAATATAACTTGCGAACAAAATTTGCGGATTTTAGGGCACATAAGTAAATTTGAACCAAATTTAGCCCTTCCAGTATAATTTTAATAATTATTTATTCAAAATTTAACTGAAGTGTCCGAGGATTTATATATATATTTACTTTCTCTCAATATTCAATTGAGGCTTATATCAATTAAGTCTTTTATTTATAAAAGTTTATTTAAATAAGGGCAATTAAATATAGGGTGAAGGTATAGATTAATTAAAGGCCAAAAAATGGGAATAAGCTTTCCTAATTTTCTGAATCTTTGATTGAATTTTTGATTGAAATTTACTTAGCAATAGGATTTTTTAAAGATTTAATTAAGTTTTATCCAAAATACAAATATTTATATAAATTTTAAATAATAAATGTTAATAAAAAAATTAATAATCTCTCAAATTTTAAAGCAACGAAATGTCTATTAACTGACATAAATAATTGAAAAAAAAACAAAAATTGAAAAAAAATTAGATTTTATATTTATATTTAAAATGCTCTTTCATTCGCAAAATAAAGCAAAAACTGGGATGTGTAATAAGTAAAATTCAAGTAGCAGACCATAGTATTTGTGTGTCGAGCAAATTGGTTAACCTGGAAAGGTTGAATTTTAATCAGAAAATTAAATCAGAAATTTACAGAAAAATAAACTTAAATCAGAATTTAAAAAATTAAACTTTAAATTTATAAAATCAGAATTTTGAGTCAGAATTCAGAAAATCAGAATTTTCAATCAGAAATTGGAATTATTAAAATCAGAATTAATTAAAAAATATCCCAATAAAAATTCAGAATTACCAAAAGTGCAGCATTACAAATTAACAAAAAGAATGTTCCAAAGAAGCGAACAAGCGCTGACCGTTCTTCATAACGCATTGTTGAACCATTTTTCCATACAGAACCGGCCACACTAATTTTTTTAAAAATAATTAGATTTTATTAAAAATAAAATTTACATAAATGAAGATGTGGACAATAAAATTGTTGCGCACATTGCAGCAACTAATGCGGGGATAGAACGATAGAGATCGGCGAAGACACCGTAGAGAAAGAGAGAGACAAGTGCTAATGCTGAAAAATTATTTTATAAATTAATAAAAATAAGCTTGGAATTAAATCAGAATTACTAAAATCAGAATTTTAAAGAAATAAACTTGAAACAAATTTATTCACTAAAAATAAACTTGAAAAATTAGAAGCAAACAGATGTATCAGAATTATTAGAAAATAAACTTGAAACAGAATTTGAATAAGTCAGAATTTAAATTCTGATTACTTGACTTGTTTAAAATTCTGTTTCAAGTTTATTTTCCAATAATTCTGATGTGCTTATCAAAAATCAGAATTTTTAAATATCAGAATTAAAATCAGAATTCCAAAAATAAACTTACTAGAAACAGTTAGAGCCACCCACCATTTCCTTAGTGAGCGATAGAAAGAGAGGAGATAGGCAATATGTGAAAGGCAAATAAGCATTGCACTTAATTCTAATTTTTTGGGGAAAACAGACCAACTGTACAAAGCAATAGCTTTAAAATAATTTTAAAATTTTTAAAATAATTTTTTAATTTATTAACCAAGTGTAAAGAAGGATATAGCAGTTAATAATCTTTTCCTCCCAGGCATTCTAGTCCATAAAGTAAACCACCCTAAAACAATCACTGGTAATGCAAAAACAAAGGGAGCATTGTTTTGGAAGCCGTCAGTGGCCTTTAAAAAGTTTATTAAAATTAAAGAAGAAAATTTCAGAAAATAAACTTAAATCAGAATTTAAGGAAAAATCTTAGAATCAGAATTAAGAAAATAAACTTAAAATTTCCAAAAAATAAACTTGGAACCAGAATTTTCAAAAAAAGTTTTAAAATCAGAAATTAAAAATAATCTTGGAATCAGAATTTTAGAAAAATAAACTTAAATCAGAATTTCTAGAAAATAACCAAAATAAGAATTATACGAACAGAATTTCAGAAACATAATCTTAAAAATTTGTAATTTTAGAAAATAAACTTGAAACCAGAATTTTCAGAAAATATTTAAATTCAAAACCAGAATTAAAAAAATAAAAATTCTACCCACCAAATAAACAAACACCACCAATGCAGCATAAATTAGGAACACCTAAAATTGTTTTATTTTTAAATTATGCTGATAAAATACCTGCAGAGGCATCAAGATAATATTTTCCTTTAATATTTCCCAATTTAATAATTTTAATTAATTATTTATTTATTTTTCGTTCCTAATAATTGCTAATTATTTTTTTAATTAAATAAAATAATGAAAATGATGAAACAGAGAAAAAAGGGATTTTTGAAAAAAATAAAAATGATGTAAAATTAAATAAAAAATCACAAAAAAAATATTCAAAAAAAACTAAAAATAAATATATTTTGTAGAGTGCAATCTCCGCCTGTCACTAAAAGTATTTTATTCACGTGAAAAGCAACAAAAGCTTTTTTGTTTGAATTTTTCCTTCGATTGCTACTGCTACACACATTTATAAAGCATAGACAAAACAACAACATTAATTTTAAAGTGTAAAGTATATTAAACATAGATCAGAATAAAGTTAAAAGAAATAATTCTGATTTTAAACAAGTTTATTTTTATTGGTTAAATTCTGATTTTTAAGAGTTGAAGAATTCTGATTTCTTTATTCTAGGTTTTGTGAAAATTCTGATTTTTTCAGAATTTTAATAAAATTCTGATTTTCAACAAAATTCTGATTTTTGAAAATAGGATTCTGATTTTCAAGTATTAAAGAATTTTAAATTAAGGTTTTAAAAGAAAAATTGAAATTCTGATTTTTGTTAATATAAAAATCAACTAGAAATATTCTTTTGGGTGTAAACAATCACTACATACTAATTTGTCAATCAAATAAATTAAAGATTTAAAATAATTAAAAATTAAAAAGAGAACAAAAATTGAACTAGACAATTTACTATTTTTTAGTAAAAAAATATTATTTTTTATTTTATCAGTCTTTTTAGAAGCCGATTTAAATTTTTCTTACCCGATTATAGATATAATGAAAATTTTTGTGTTCAAAAAAAGTGAGGGTGTAAAGAATATTTAAAAGATCAAAAACCTTTAGAGAATAATTTAGAAAACTTTTTTCAAAATAAAAAGGTTGCAATTAAATATTCTGAAAATTAAATAGAAGAAAAACAGAAAATAAACTTTAATTCTGAAAATTAAAATTCTGATTTTTTGTACTTTTTTAATGAAATTCTGATTTTTAACAAGATTCCGATTTTTTTAATTTAAAAATTCTGATTTTCAAGTTTTGAAAGAATTCTGAATTTTTTTAATAAAAATCAGAATTTATTTTAAAAATCAGAATTAAAAAAGGTTTCGTTTTCGATCTTCTGGGTAGTAAAGTAAATAAAATAATTTGAGGAAGTAATTTTAAATGATGAAGCTATGAAAAAGGTTGCTATCAAATTTATTGATGATTATAAAAATTGAGAAAAAGATTTTTTGGAGAGAGAAAAATCGAAGAATAATATTGAAATAAATAAATTATTTAGTCAGTCCTCTATTGTGAATTCTGATCCCCGATGATTAAATAACTGTATTTATAAGAGGTGTATCTTAAATAGAAGGGTATCACTTAACGTGCTCTCTCTCCTCACCAGAGGTCTATCGGAAATGGCGAAGCTGCCGGAAATCGGAACTGTCGGAAATCAAAAATGGCTCAAAAGTCGGAAATCGGAATTCCGACCGACACCTGCTCCTCATGCGGTGGCCAAGCAGCTTTTAAAAAACTGTTTGGAGAGGGGTGTATTTTGGATTGAGTGTATTTACAATAAAGATTAGACTGTTCCTAATTGAGATGGTTTTTGAGAGTTTTTTTTAGTTTTTGAAACGATTTCTGAGGAAAAAATAATTTAATTTATTTAAAAAAAGATTTGTTTTAAAATAAACAAAAAAAATAAAATCTTCAAAATTAAAAGTGAACAGTCGTCAAGTCAATATATTCTCTTGAGTACAAAAACAACAACACAAAAATATTTTAGAAAAGTGTGGAAAAAAAGAAAAAAGAATAAAGTAAATAATGGAAAAAGAAAATGGTAAATGTCCAGCTCGTCACCACATGTCCGCAAATGACTTTCAGCAAAAAATGCATTTTGCTGCATTCTTCTCCTTACCGTTTCTTTTCTTTGATGGGTTAACATCTTGGCGCATCTACTTTATGGAGTAAGTCATGAAATACATAGAGTTTATGTACAAATTAAATAAATAAAATTTAAAGAATATAAATTTGTAAATATTTTATAAAATACTAAAAGTTTTTAACTAAAATTTTTATTTTGCAAAAAGTAAAACCCCTAATTTTTCTAAACAATTCCTTTATATTAGGGTTGATGGCGACCGGTTTTAAAACCGGAATTTTTGAAATTTTTTTGCCAAAAATTAACCGTTTTTAGAAAATTTTAAAAGCCGGAAATTTGTGAAAATGAGTGACCCGAAACCGAGGGTACAGGTTAATAACCGGTTGCAGACCATCCTACTTTATACTAGGAAATATTTTACTAAAAATTTAAGAAATAATTGTCTTTTAAATTTTAATAAAAATTTAAAAATAATGAATGTGGGTGTTGAAAAGTGGCATTTTTAATTTAAAAGTTTTTAATTTTTTCACAAATTTATATTCTTTAAATTTTATTTATTTAATTTGTACATAAACTCTATGTATTTCATGACTTACTCCATAAAGTAGATGCGCCAAGATGTTAACCCATCAAAGAAAAGAAACGGTAAGGAGAAGAATGCAGCAAAATGCATTTTTTGCTGAAAGTCATTTGCGGACATGTGGTGACGAGCTGGACATTTACCAAGAAAATAGACAAAAAAATTGAAAAAAATTTTTTTTATTTTCCGTCCAAAGTTCAGTTTTTTTTAGTAGAAAAAAAGAATTGAGTAAATATATTAAAAGTAAAATTTAAAAAAAATCTTTTAAAATCTCAACATTCAATTGAAAATAAAGAAAGAAATTTTTTGTTTAATTTAAAGAGGGGGGAGATTAAAGGAAAGGAGGGAACCAAAAGAGGAAAGAAAATAAAGGGGGGAAAAGGAAGGTAAATTAAAAATTAAATTTTAAAAAATCGAGAGTTGGTTAAAATAAAATTATTTTAATTAAAAAATATTTACTTAGTCCCAGAAAATAGTAAAAGATTGGGTAAGAAATGATTCTGGGAGTTTTCCCTTGTTCTCAGTGGTTTTTTTCTTGTTTAAACCAGGCTGGGGAGCAGGGAGGGCCCTATTGAATTTTAGAAAGTGGAGGACAGAAGTCGTAACAAATCGGAACAAAATTTCAAAAATAAGAGATGGAGTGTGGAAGTGTAAGGGACAAAAAAGTCGGAATTTTGAAGAGATTGAGGCGGAAGTGGAAGTTAGGGAGGGAACTGCTAGGGAGGGAACTTCGCCCCAGTTTTTTTATTGGAATAAAAAATTTTTGTAAAAATTTAAAGAAAAATAATTTTTTAGTTAGAAGGTGACTGGAAATAAATAAAGAATTGTGGGGACGCAAGTTTAGAAAAAAAATAAGCTAAAAACAACCAGCCACCAAACAACTGTGTGTGTGTGTGTGATGTCTGTCTCTCGTATTATTTTTATTAAAATTCTCTGTCTGCTTAAACTGAAGATATCGAACGAGTAAATGCTGGCATTAAATGAAAACAAATAAGCAAAAATAAATATAAATTTATTTTTTTTAATTAAATAAAATTTAGATTATTTAATTTTATGTGTTAGAGATAATGGAAAAAGAAGAGATTTTTCTCTAACTTAAAAACCCCGTTAAAAATTGCTTTTAGTGCTAGATTTGATTTAAATTATTCAAAAAACATTTTTGATTATTTTTTAAACAAAAATAAGGATTTTACAAAAATAAAGTCAGGCATCTATTGTGTAAATACGGAATTGAGAATTGTATTGTAAGGCCAGCTAGTTTCTTCCCCTCCCAGAGAATGATCAGTCGGTGAGCTCTCAGGCCACCCCCTTGCTTTACTGATTCTAGAATGGCCTGTATCTTAAATAGAGGATATCACTTAAATAACTCATTCACTAATAATCAAACAAATTTTAAAAATGTAACTATAAATTGAGGAGGTGTATTGAGTGTATTTTCAGTGAGGTCCCCGACTTTACTTATATTAAAAAGAAAATTATTTTCTCTTAAGAATTTTATTTTAAATTTAAAAGAAAATTTTTTTCTAAAATTTCAAAGTTAATAAAACTTGCTTTTTAATCAACCTCTTCAAAAAAAAAGAATTCCCCCTCAATTTGATAGACTTAAGATTAAAAATAAAAATAAAATTAAATGTGACATAAAAATTGTTAGAACACGTGGGAATTAATGAGGCAAAAAATTAAAAAATAAAAGTTCTTTGAGGCCTTTTTTAAATTCTTAAAAAAATTTTAATTTAAAGAAGAGAATAAAAATAATTTTTGAACACGAGGAAGGAAAAGGATGTCAATTTAATAAATTAAAAAGTAAATTGAGGGTGTGTGTGTGTGATTTTGAATGACAGGGAAAGCCTAAAATGACGCAAAAAGCAATAAAGTAATAAAAATGGATCTAAAAAAATTTTGAAGATTAAAAATAGATGAAGAAAGAAATTGAAGAAGAAATTTTTAATTTAAGGAAAGAATTTAAACTAGGATTTATTGGTAGAGTAAGAAGACATCTGACTGGATCCAGGACCGGGTTTTTGGGGCATCGGTAGTCCTAAAACATAGTATTTTGATAAAATTGGGTATCGAATTAAGGAGAGAATTAAAGACAGCTTTATTGTTATCGTAAAAGCGTGTGCCAGATAGGTGGGCGGTTCTGGATATTTGGAGATATCCCAACAACCGCCAACATTAATGCGAGCTCAACGAAGAGTAGAAATATTGATGGGATAAAGCATAAGAGGACATTTGGGCTATAAAATTTTTCAGAGAATAGGTAGACTCTTTTTTATATTTTCAAAATTTAATTTTACCTTTATCATAAAACTTTTGTTTGATTTTTAACGGCATAAAACAGGCGTCAAGAAGTACCCCACAGTTACATATAAGGAAATATTTTAAGTTGCTATGACAGCATTGAGGGAATATTGAAATGAAAGGAGAAAAATTAATATTCAAGAAAAAAACAAACAATTTTCTAAATTAAATAAATGTCCACAACAACAACAACAAAACATCTCAAACTAGAATGGCATAGCAGTAAGGATTTGTTAGCCGTTTCATCTATTAATTCAAATAGTGGAGGATTTATTAGTTTCTTCACTAAAAAGGTTTTATTTTATCAAAAAAGGGACCTAGAAAATTTCCTTTCGATAATTGAATTTAACTGTCGAAACAAGGAAAATGATATTTTTAAAGAGAAATATACAAAAAAAAAAGATTTTTTGACTTGGGAAAACACTTTTGAAAACACACCGAAGTAATCTACAGGGTGAAAAACCCATGAAATTTAAGCCTATCCGAAGTACACAATCAGCAGTTTCGGATGTCCTACTCGGAAACGATAATTGGTTTTCTGAACTTTCATTCCCTTCTAAAATATACTGCCCGGAAAAAAGATTTTTATTTAAAAATTTTTCTTTTTTTCTTAAAATTAAAATAATTTCTCAAGGGTGGAAAGCCTTTCTTCTCCTCAAAAGTAAGAAATCAAAATTCCCCAACTACTTTTTGTTGGCATCCTACAGAGTCATTGCTTGCTATAGGTTGGGAAAGTGGACATTTAAGTTTGGTAGATCCAACAAAAAGAACCGGTAGGAATTTTAAAAAAATATTTTTTAAAAAATATTTAAAAATATCAAAGAAAGTAATGATTTGGATGCGGGATTAAAACGTTGTTGTTGTATTTTATGGGATATTGAAGGATTATTGCTGGTTGCTGCAGATGAGGTAAAATAAAGTAGATGAACTATAATTTAAATTTATAGGTAATTGGGCAGTCCCTTTGAGGGTGGGGGGCTTGTTTTTGTGTTTTTAATTTTTATATTATTGTGTCACCTCTTGAACTTGATAATTTTTCAGAAATTATTTCTTTTGTGTAGAAATGCAATAACCCTTTATAATAAATACAATTTTTAATAACCCTTGTTTGCTCTACATATGTGTTCACCTTTCTTATTAGAATACACAAAACCAGAGGTGGGTCGAAACAGTCAGAGGTGCCGGAAATTGGAACTGGCTCGAAAGTCGGAAATGGGAATTCCGACCCACTATTCCACAAAACAAACGATAAACATTTTGTTTAGCTGTTTAACATAGTGGATATTTTGTTGAGTAAGGCACTGTCCGGCATTTATAGAAAATTCTGGATTTAATCGACTACACTTATGATTAGATAATAAATTGATAAAGGAATATATAAAATTAAATTTAAATAGATTGGTGATATTCAATGCTTCAAATTCGATAATAAAGAGAGCCGTTTGGAACATTTATGCAGTGTTAAATCAAAAGAAGAAATTCCAAGAGTTGTTTGTTTTAAACAAATACCGAGGCAATTTAAATATATAAATTTTATTAAATTAAAAAAATAAAAATAGAAAATTATTACAATCTGCAAACACAAAAGACCGGAAATCTGCTAGAACATCTTCAGCGGGTAAGAATTCTTCAAGCCGGCAAAATTCAGCACCTAAATCGAGTGAGGAAACTTTGACAGAATTAATAAATAAACACAAAAGAATAACTGAATTGGTTTGTTTTTTGTTTAATTTTCGGGTGGAATTATTTTTCCCTTTAAAATTAAAGATTTAATTATAAATGCGGATCAAGTATATGATTAAATTTATAATTGGAAAGAAAGTTTTCGAAATTTTTACTCAATCCATAAAATATCTAAACGATATTTATCACATTTAAAGCATCTTACAGTTGTACCTCACTATAAGATACCCTCGATACTAGATACCTCTCATTTTAAGGCACATTTTTAAAATTTGGTTATGGGTAGAAGGAACTTTCTAACTCGATTTTAGTTAGATTTTTTTCACTCGCAAGGATTTATATAAAATTTGAAGGTCAACTGTAAATATAATAAAATATATGCTGGATTTAACTAAAATTCTAATCATTTTTTAAATTTAAAGCAAAGCTTTGGAGACGATAACAACCCTAAAAATGGGCGTAAAGGACGTAGAAGATTTGCCATGACTGAACTAGATACTATACCTGTCTTTATATTTGGAATGGAACAGGGGGGTGTCTATTTATTTGATCCAGCAAATAAACAATTAAATAAAATATTTCAAGTGAAGAAATAAAAAAAATTTTTTTTAATATTTTTAATTTAAAGGCGGATAGTGGAATTCGGCAAATATTAGATATGCCTCAACAAAATTATTTTCTAGCTATAACAGAGGAAATGATGTTTTATCAACTAATGTGTGACGATAAATTAGTTAATGACAAAATAAAGGTACTTGAAATCTTAAGTAAAGATTCAAGTCTGACAGACATTTAATATTTATAAATATATCCCATTCAAAAATTGTTAAAACCCCTAGGGAAGATGAAGATGTTAATAACAGTTAGATTTTATTAAAAAAGGTCAAATTGGCAGCAAAATCCAAATATTTTCAAATGATACGTGTTGGGTTTGGAACTGTGGCCTTTGCTTATGGCGATAGAGAAATCCGTATTTGGGATTTGGAAGCTGAAGATAGTGCTATACTTAGATTGAGGGCAGATAGGGGATATGAAGCAAGTGATGAACAAGTATTGATGTTGTCTTATCTGCCAAAGAAGGGTACTAAGTTCGAAATTAAAAATATTTATTGACTAAAGAAAACAAAAAAGTATCCAACTTGGATTTGCTAGGCCTAAATTTAAATCTTTATTTGAAACTTATTTTTAAGTTTGTGTTTGAGTGATTTCAAGTTTGTGAATTCAAGTTTAATAGGTTTAAGGTTTACGCAAATTAATTCAAGTTTAAGCTTGAATTATTAATAAACTTGGGGGTTATTCCAAACTTATTCACTCAAGTTTACAAACTTGATTATTATTTTTAATTAAAGATAGCATTTGTGGAATGACTAGTAAATGGCGTAATAGGTTTAAGGTTTACGCAAATTAATTCAAGTTTAAGCTTGAATTATTAATAAACTTGGGGGTTATTCCAAACTTATTCACTCAAGTTTACAAACTTGATTATTATTTTTAATTAAAGATAGCAATTAATTCAAGTTTAAGCTTGAATTATTAATAAACTTGGGGGTTATTCCAAACTTATTCACTCAAGTTTACAAACTTGATTATTATTTTTAATTAAAGATAGCATTTGTGGAATGACTAGTAAATGGCGTAATAGGTTTAAGGTTTACGCAAATTAATTCAAGTTTAAGCTTGAATTATTAATAAACTTGGGGGTTATTCCAAACTTATTCACTCAAGTTTACAAACTTGATTATTATTTTTAATTAAAGATAGCATTTGTGGAATGACTAGTAAATGGCGATTGGCAACATGGAGACGAGTACAAAACAATAATTTAGATGAAAATAATACAAATATAGCTAGATCTTTAATTGACCAACAATGGAAATTAACAAGTGCAATTTCTTTAAATATCCAACATGTAGATAAAATAAATTTAAAAAATAAAAAATTAAATAAAAATATAAAGGTTATTGGAATGGCTTGGTCTAACAATTCAGCAGCCTTTGCATTAAACTCAGGCGACTCTGTCCAAATATTTTTATCCCAATGTATTGAATTTTTTGTGGATTCTAATGTAAAAAATATTTTTTTAATTTTTTAATAAAAATCTTTTTAAAGTATGCAGTCATTCAAGTAAGCGCCCAATTGCTCAACCTAGTCAAGATTACGGATCCAATGGAAACACAAGAATTACAGCTCCATTCAAATATTCGTGGATTTTTTGTTACAGAAAATTATTTAACTTTGTGGGATGATACAAAGGCAACTGAAAATGAAATAATTTTTTTAATTAAAAATATTTATTAGATCCAACTAGACCAAATCCATTGCCCTAAAGATGCTCCAATTAAAATAGAAAATGTTGCCTCTTTTGAGGTAAATAATATTATCCAGGCAGCTTATTTTAATCAACATATTTACACTCTTGCAAATGAACAATTATTAGTAAGAACATTGCAGGTAATTCTTAGAGGAATTGAATTTTATCGGCTATATTGTGGCGTTTAAAATATAAATCTTAAAGTGAAAATAAAACTTGAATTCAAGTATAAACTTGGACTTTCAAGTTTAATTTGTTCAACTTGATTTAAGTTTAAACTTAAAAATTTAAGTTCAAGCTTATTTAAGAACAAACTTGAATATTAAAATAAACTTAGCTTCACAGGGTACAATAAAACGTTCTATTACCTTCCGTGAAATTGAAGGCAAACCAGAAATGATAAATGTCAAAGGAAGTTGGTTTTGTGTTGCATCTTCTCTAGGCTATATACGAATTTATGATCTTAGTGAAAGGTTGGCAAATTAATTTGAAGCAAAAAATTTTTTAAATTTTCAGTTCAATGAAATTAATTTTTCGTTCTTCTAATTTGCGTAATTCAATTCCAACATTTTTTAAATGGCAACAAATTCGCATAAATTCTGCGGGGAATCGTGTCTGTTTCACGCTGCGAAAAGTAATAAAAATAAATTTAAGAGGGGAAATTAAACCCAAAAAATTAATTTATTCAAGTTTAAGCTTAGACTTGAAAAAAATAAAGTTGAATTATTAATAGACTTGACTAATTTTTAAATAAATTCAAGCTTAAACTTAAATTAGCAAGTTTGCAAACTTGAGTCATTAAATATTATATTTGTTAGACTTAATCTATCTTAATTAAAGGATGATGACGAACAAATCTCTTCTGAACGTGTTTATGTTTGGGAAGCTGAGAATGATTCTGTCGGATATTTTTCTTTTAATTCTGGAATTACTGACCAACAACAATATGAGCAGGATTCTGTTGCTGTAATGCCGAGCACTGCTAGGCCAAAAACAGCGGCGATTAGGCAATTAAATTAATTTTTTTTAATTTATCCAATCAAGTATTTAAGATAATTATTTTTTTTATTTTTTAAAGGAAAATTGAATTAGAACAGTCACGCTTTCGTTTACCACTTCACGCGCCTGGCAATTTCTTTTGGGATCAAAATGATCCTCGTCTTTTGATATGTGAGGCTATTAGCATTGGCAATAATAACGATGGATTTATGGTAGATAGAAAAGATTAATTGGTGGATTTTTAAAGGATCTTTTAAGCCAAATCCTTCCTATTTATTAACAATGTTTGTGACAGCAGAGCATGGGATTCAAATGCATGATTTGCAACAAAAATCGGCAAAAACAGATGCTTTAATTTTTGTGTCTGTTCCGTACATTTATTTTTTAAAAAATGTGAATTTAAATTTATATTTTAGTTGATATTCAAAGAAATTTTTAGATAGAGGCGGATGATGAAGACGAACCTGGAGGTATTGAATTAAGCATCTCTCGTCTTGTAATTCGCAGAACCCTTCGGGAATTTATTGGAATTGATGTTAATGATAGAGAAGCAATACAAGCAATGCTTGATTTTAGTTTTTATTTGTGTATAGGCCAAATGGATAATGCTTTTAAGGCTATTAAATTCATCAAAAAGTACGTGAAAGTAAATTATAGTAGTTATTAATTTTATTTAATATTTTCAGTGATTTATTTAATATTTTCAGTGAGAGCGTCTGGGAGCACATGGTAAAAAAATCCTTTTTAATAATCTAAAAATTATCTTTAATGGAAATTAAAAATTTTAGGCCAGAATGTGCGTAAAAACAAGACGCATAGATGTTGCTAGAGTTTGTCTTGGTCATATGGCAAATGCTAGAGCAGCCCGAGCAATAAGGCGAACTATAGAGTTGAAAGAGCTACCAGAATTGCAGATTGCCAGATTGGCTATTGAACTTGGAATGAATGTAAATTATACGAGAAAATTAATTTTTTATTTGAAAAAAATTTTAAAAAGGAAGAGGCTGTCCGTCTTTTTGAAAAGGCAAATCGTTTTGATCTAGTCAATCAAGTTTACCAAGCACAGGGTAAATGGACGGAAGCATTTGCTGTAGTAGAGGAACATGATAGAATTAATTTACGTCATACACATTATAATTATGCTAAACAATTGGAGAGTGTTGGTGCTTTTGAAAAGGCTATTGAAAAGTAAGAAGAGATTAATTAAGAAATTCAAGTTTAATAAATATTCAAGTTTAAACTTGAACTGAAGAAGGGTGATTAATTAGAATATATGCATATAGGCCGATAAGAACATAATACTTAAAAAAATTTTAGTTACGAAAAAGCAAACACCCATTATTCTGATGTCCCTCGAATGCTTTGTGATGAGCCAAAAGTTTTGGAATTTTATACTAAAAAGAAAGCGGAACCAGAATTATATAAATGGTGGGCACAATTTGTAGAGAGTACTGGAGATATGGAAACAGCAAAAAGCTTTTATCAGAATGCAAAAGATTTTCTTTCTGTTGTTCGCATTCTTTGTCATAATGGACAGTTTGAGGAAGTGAGTTTGGAAAAGAATTTTTGCTTGCAGTTGGGTTCATATTGGATAATTCCAACCTAGATATTCCTATGTACTAGGTAGAAGGAGTACTCCAAGCGATAATTTAAGATGCACCTCATTGTATGATACAATTTTCTGCTCAAGGGTTTCTTACAGGGAGGTCCATGAAGTTTATAAAATTTATTTTTTAGGCAACTCTATTAACCAATCAGTCAGGTGACAGAGCAGCAGCATTCCATTTAGCCATGCAATTCGAAACTCAATCCGAGTCTTCCAAAGCTGTTCAATTTTTTACACAAGCAGGGGCATTTTCAAGTGCTATTCGTTTAGCAAAAGAAAATGGAATGGTGGACAAAATAGCCAATTTAGCTCTAATGGCTGGGGGTTCTGAATTGGCTGAAGCAGCTGAATATTATAAAAATTTAAATGGGCATGCTGATAAGACTGTTATGCTTTATCATAAAGTGAGGAGGAGATTTTAATATTCATTTTTTGAACAGAGTAGCAGTTCAGATAACTTCGGAGTCATAACTAGACGAAGGATGTGGTACACACAATCACAAAAAATCATAAGTCTAGTTATTAGTCCTTCGGTAGACTGGCGTAGATCACTAGCACAATTAGAAACATTAATAAATTACCTAAATGAAAAATCGGATATGTATTAATTTCAAAAAATTTTATTGTTATAGGCTGGAATGGTGGGGAGTGCGTTGGATTATGCTTGCAAGTAATTCTTTTTAATTAATAAAAATTGAAAAAAATTTCTCAACAGAACCGGTCAATTTGGGGCATTAGACCTTATTGCACAAGAATTAAATGAAAAATCGGATCCATCAGTGCTAACAAGGGCAGCCCAGTTTTTCTCGTCTAATCAACAAGACCGAACAGCTGTTCAGCTTTTAGTCTTTGCTAAACGGGTATGGAGAGATTTCTCCAAATTTTTAATAGACATTATTTTAAGTATAACGAGGCTGTACAGCTGTGTTTAAAAAAGAATGTAATTATTACGGAGGAACTGGATAATTTACTTACACCGAATAATTTGGGTTGTTATTTAAGGAATACCTAATTAATTTCTGAAAAATTTTCAGAAAGCCTCTCATCTAAAGAAAGGTCGACACTTTTAGAGCAAATAGCAAAGTGTTGTTTACAACAAAGCAATTATCATTTTGCAGCAAAAAAATTTACTCAAGCTGGGAATAAATTAGAAGTAAATTTTTTTTAGTTTTTAAAACAAGAGTTTGAGCTTCTGAAAGTAGTCTTGAACAGAGGCAATGTTAAATTATTTAGTCAATACTGTCGAACCTTAATAATACCCTCAGAATTCTACTATTTTAAAATTTAATTAGGGACACTGAACAAAAAACCCTCCCATATAGGAATTAAATACCCCTCATTTTCAATTACCAAAGGGACAGAAAGAAAATTATTTTCATGTTTACCAAACAATTATCGTACTGATTATGATTTTACTCGTTTAAAAAAGGCGAAACATCTCCGATTGTTATTATATATATCAGGGATTTCACGTGATACCCGAAATCCTTTCCATAAAATCCGAAATCCGAACACTTTTTCGATCCAAATCAGAAAGCCGTCTTTTTTCTCTACCCGTAGAATCCCTGGTATTTATTCCTCCTTGGTAATTATTTTATTGAATAATCTCCCTGGTTAACTCTGTTTCAATGCTTTATAAAGAGAGTAATTATTTATCAAAGGGGGTAAATAGGATATATACATTTGAGTAAATAGGATTATTTTATTTAAATTAAAAATTTTAAATTAATTAGGAAAAAAATATTTTTAATTTTATATTGCGTCAATTCATTCATTAAATATCCATTTATTATTTTTTCCCATTTGGTTGTGCGCAATTATTTATATAATTTATATTACTACAATCTTTGCAGCATCTAAAATTTTTTTATTATTTTTATTTAAAATTTGTTATTTTACAAGTTCCATAACCTAATTTTCAGGTTTTCAGGCTCTTTCAGGGATATTAAGGCTATACTAGCCTGACTAATCCTCTTTTGATCCATCCCGAACTCCAACTTCGCGTACATTGTTACCTTCCACTTTGGATGTTTATTTTAGTGCCCGTCGCCTCAGAAAGTCTCGGAAAGACCCTCAGCCATAATACCTAGTTTGTGGTTTGGGGACCTATAAGACTCGGGGTCCGGGAAAGGGATTTCATGGGTTACCCGCTATTCGAAACCCAACTTTTTCGAGAGGTTTTCCAAAACCCGACCCGAACCCCGACTCTACTTTTTTCTCAACCCATGGCATCCATGGTCGGTGACCATGCTTAGCTCTCGTTAGATTTGTATAGCATTCTTTTATGCTGAGATCTGACTAACTAGGTATATCTTAAATTTTAAGTTTAAAATTATTTTTAAAAACTAACGCTATAGTAAACTTTTCTTCATTTAAACCCTCCTTCATAAAATGATTAGGACAGCAGGTTAATCCTGTAGCACAACCACAATTATCTGAATAACCCCCACGACCTTCAATTTGATTAATTTGGAAATTAATAAAATAAAAGATAATAAAAAATGATAAAATTAAATATTTATTCATTTTTGGAATTTTCTGGAATTTTTTTTTAATTTTAGAAATGATTTATTAAGGAAGGATTTTGCTGCTTTTATAAATAAAAATCCTTTAAAATGATTTTTTGCAATTTGGCAAATTTTTCCTTTTTTGTGACGCAAAACTATATAAATTTAATATAAAATTTAGCTATTTTTGGATTTTTTAATTTTTTTGTGTGAATTTTTTTAATTAAAAAAATTTAAAAATAAAAAAAAAATTTTCGCAGAGGTAGGGCAATTGAGAGTATGATATTTAATTTTTAAAATTAAAACTTCCTGTATTACCTCGCCCCTTATATTAATTACTCCATACAGCGTTAGTTCGAAAAAATAATTACCCATGGTGATTATTCAAGGATATACTGTATTTTAATTACGGGTGTACCTTAAGTCGAGATCAGAGTATAGTCGTTCATAATTCCAATTAAATTGGTATATTAAATCTTAAAACATTACTATCGTTACTACTATTGTTACCTAAGAAACAGGAATTTAAAATCTGATAATAGACGTCCTCCACCATATCCCCCTGCTCATTTAGATCATCATGTCTACTTCTTCCCTCATATTTTTTCTAAAAACTAAAAATAATTTTAACAGGCAATGCGTGCTTTACTCAAATCTGGAGATACCCAAAAAGTTATCCTTTTTGCCAATACAGCTAGAGATAAAGACATTTACCGAATGGCTGGCAATTATTTACAAAATTTAAATTGGAAAGAGAATGCTCAATTAATGAGACAGATTGAAGCATTTTATTTAAAAGCTGGGGCTGTTGATTTACTTGCTAATTTTTATGAAGCATGTGCTCAGGTGCTGGATATTAATCGCTTATAAAATAGCCAAAAGGGAACCCAGAATTATGAAAATTTGCACAAATATCCTCAGTATTGTCAACTAGCTTATCTTAAAATTTTAGAATTTTTGGTTTTGTATTTCGAAAGTTATGGCCGAAATATTCGAATTTCCGAAAAATTTCTATCATTTTTCTGGCTTTCGCCTATAACTTTTAAAATACACAACCAGAAATTGAAATTTTGAAAGAAGGAAAATAACACTATTATGGTTGTTTGTACAAAATTTAAAGGCCATAGCTTCACTTTAGGCTATTTTATAAGTGACTGTATCCTTCCAAAAACTACCCCTTTTACCCTACTTTTGAAGGTAGAAATTGAAGAATATCACGATTACGAAAAAGCAGCAGCTGCCTATTCTGAAGCTATACGTTGTTTAAATAAAAAAATAGATAAGGGAAATGTTGATGTTAAAAAACAGCAACAACAACAATTTTATTTAACTGAAAGGCAGGAACAATTGAGGGAAACTTTGGAAATAATACAGCGATTTTTGGATATTAAAATGTTTTTTGAGGAGAAAATATTCTCTTTTAAATTAATTTTTTAAAGGTTATATGAAAAGGATCCAGGCGAATCTATGCGACAGTTGGGAGAATTTTCTGAACGTCCAGACATTGATTCGATTGTTCGGTTAGGTGATATTTATGCTATTTTGATTGGACATAATGTTAAAAGGAATAATTTTAGAAAGGTGAGAGGGAAGTAGATATTTTAAAAGGCATATTGATGCGGGATCCCCATATTTTTGAGAGAAAAATAACTTTCCATAAAATAGATTTGAAAGAAGAAGACTCTTGAATGCAGGTTCCGAAAAAAATATGCAGTCCAACCTCATAAAAATTTTGGTATAATTCGATTCGACATATGCTTCGAATGAGCCCAAGAAATAGGGTTTTAGGTCAACTGGCAGAATGCATAGATGGTTTATGATTTCTAAATAATCATTAGTCTTTCACTGCTTTTTTAACCAAAAATCAGAAAATTGTAGCAATATCGGAAAGATAACTATATCCACAAAAATCAGTCCTAATCTAGATTCATACCAGGTTAAACCAAATATTTTTCCAAAATTCCCTCATTATTCTAAATTAATCTTTAAAGGCCTGGAGTTTAATAGAACATTGCGAACAACGTTCACGTCCAAGAATAGACGTTAGGAATTATTTAAATAAGAATACTTTGGATCAAATTTGTGATAATGTTGGAGTGCCTCGTTTAAAGAGTGCCAAATCTATAAAGGAAGAGGAAGAAGAAAATGAAAAAGAAACTGCTGATACTGTTGAATTTAGCCATTCATTAAGAAGGCATATTGATGCGGGATCCCCATAAATTTTATTTTTTTATTGGAAAATTTTATAAAATATTTATTTAAAAAATTTTCTGGCATTTTTCAATATAATAAAATTCTCCTCTGGAGATGAATAAAATCTCGGAAATGCCTAAAAATTAATTTAAAATTATTCAGAAACGATAAATTAAATATTTAGATTTATGGGGCAATTTAAACTCAGATTAAAATAAATTTAGGTTTGTCGTAGGCCCCAAAAAAATTAAAAAAAATTTTTTGAGATCTTATTGGTCATCGGAAATTTTATAAAGATTCCTAAATAATTTTTAAAAAATTGGGCTCAGCCGGTGATCGAAACCGGGACCTCTTGCACCCTAAGCAAGAATCATACCACTAGACCACTGAGCCGACGAGAGAAGTTCGTTAAAAGCTTTATTTAAAGAAAGAAAATTATGTATTTTAATTTATTAATTTAAGAAAATTGGACAATACTAAATAATTAAAAAAAAGTTATTTGGTTTAAAAAATAAACACGCACGAAAAAATAATATTAAAAATAATATAATGAATTAGGTAATTATGTATTTTATAGTATATATAGAGGGAATACTGTGTATTTTATTTATGGATTTTATTTTGAGGGAAAGGGCTGAGGATATGGGATCTTAGGGAACCTTCAACAAGAAAAAGTAATCAGTGGGGGTGAGTGTTGAGGGTATATCCTGTAGACAGTATATCAGGAGTTAATTTTTCAAGAATTTATAACCTTTTTTGGACCACAACTTTTTTTAGTAGGACTGAAAGCTTTGCCTTACAAGTTAATCTGCTCATAAAAAATCACGATTGCGCTCACTCATCCGGCTGTAACTTTTAGAACTTAACTAATAAGATCTGTCCTTTTAAGAATGTTAATCCGCACATTCAGAGCAGTCTATCGATATAAGAATTATCCAAATCGGCAAAGAAATATGTAAGTTATGCCCCAAAATCTAGCCTTGACACCTTGTCCCTTTCAAAGATACCCAGCATTAATTATAAGTAATTTTAAAATGTTTTTTTCGAATTTTTAGAGATTCTTTTTCAAGCTCTTTAATGTATTCTTTAACAAACGACTACCCCCTCCACCTTTCGATTTTTCTTTTTCAACTGGTCCACCCGAAGTTGTTGGGAGTTGTTGTTGAATTGTTTCTTCGTTTGTTGATTCTTTTCGTGGAGAAGATTTTTCTCCTTTATTTTTTGTTTTTAAGGCTTTTTTAGGTGGTGAAGTTTCTTCTAAAAAATGAATAAAATAGAGAATTATACAAGTAAAGCCCATGTCAATAAATATCCTAATAGAAGCATTGGACGTTTTCCAAGGGATATCGTTGTATGGGCTTTTAATAGGGCAAAGGCTTCTATTTGGAAAGATTCCATTCTCGGATTAAAACCTTAAAGGTAATGAGCCTCATAATATGGGAAAAGGGTCATTAAGATAATAATGGAATAGTAGCGGCAGCCGCCTGAGGGAATTGTTAATTATAGGAAATTCTCCGAATACCCGTAACCAACCCAGAAAATCCAAAACTCCCTTCCAAAACAACATATGTATTCTACCTTTATTAGAATCTCGAGTAGCCGCAGACGCAGCAGCATTCTTAGCTTCCCTTTCACGGCTTTCTAACTGAGTCAATTCATTTCGAATATGTAAAAGTTGGGCTAATAATTCGTTTAATTGTTGTTGTTTTTTAGGTTCTGTTAAAAATTTAAATTAGGTAAAATTCAATTTCTAAATTTATTTACCGGTTAACAAAACATTTTCCAATTGAATATCCAATTGAGAATGTGTTAAACGTAAATAAACGTCCATATACCTTTTAAAAATTAATTTTTATTTAAAAAATTTAGTAGTTGAGTCAATTCATTTCGAATATATACTCCCCCTCCTAACAAGAGACGGCAACCGGAAAAGCTTAAAAAAGAATCTCTAAAAATCTCTCTGCGTCTGAAATAGACTCTCTGTTTCTTGGCTGTATGTTGTATTAGAGATAAAGAAGTTTAGAAATTAAAGGGAAGTTTATGTATCTTGTTTGCACACTATCTAATATTTTTAATTGAATAACTGGCAGTTATATAAATACCCCAAAAGTATTTAGAGATTGTGAACCACCGGCTGCCGTCTCCTGCTAGGAGGGGAAGAGTTGTACTTGTATGCAACTCTCCCTGAGACCTCCCGCAATAGGAGACATTGTGGGAGGGGAGGGAATGCAGGGTCAATCCCTCTTCCAGCTCGTGTATGTAAATTACGATTTAAACAAAGTATCCACTTTGTTTAAAGATGACTAATTTACATCGTCTCCCCTAGCAGTTGTATTCGGAAGGAGGGCCTGGTTTTCTCATTATGAGGGTTCGTTATTTTTTTCCAAGTTCATCATCAATTACCGCAGAGATTATTTTTTCTGTGACATGCTAAAGCGGCGCAGGCCAAAACGTTGCCACCCAACATTCCACGATGTTGGAGCAACTTTTTCCTAGTACATAACCCTTCACTATGTCTCGGTAAGAGTTGCGAGTCAACCCAAAATTTCGCGGGTTGAAAAAGGAAAGTTTCGAATAGATAAAGACTTCCACCCTAAACCCTGTTGTATACCTATTGTCATTTCCCTAGGCTATATCCTTGATTTGAATATTACGAAAAAAATTTGAAATTGGAAGTAAGAATTGAAATTGAAAAATGAGAAGAGTTAAGGATTTAGGATATTCAGACATTTTGACTAATTATTCAAACAACTTTTGTAAATTCAAAAAAGCCAAATTATGTTTAAAAAAATTTAAAAGGCTTAATTATTCACCTTCTAACCAAAATAGCCTCCATTGCCAAAGCAGCACATCTTTGTTCAACAATTTTGGCATATTCACTAGCCAACCTTTTTCCACTTTTTCTCCAAATTTGGCAATCTTCTTTATTTAATTCTCTAATAATTTGTCCTTCCAATCTTTCCCCTGTAATTTCTAAATGATCAAGTTGTGCATGTAACCTCCTCAATTTTGTGTCTAATTCGTGTAAAAGTGAATGATCTGAAGAGGAAGATTTTTCGTCCTCCTTTGAATTTAAAAATTATTTTTCCTTTATTTTTGGCTTTAATAAATCTTACAATTTTATCAGAAAAATGTTTAACTTCAACACAAGTTCTATATGGCATTGGTCCAAGAGGGGGAATGTACTAGAAAAAACACAGAAATTATTTGCATAATTAAACATCAAAGAATCTCTATCTTATCCCTCTAGTCTGAGCATTAGTGATGCTTGGGTATCCCGATCCGTTCTTCTCTCGAGAACACTATTGAGCATCCACAACTCAGGATAGCTCGGGATATCTGGAAAACTGAGACAGGTGGTATTGGATAATGGAAGGAAATATGAGATCATACTAGGATAAGATGGTGATATCTATATAGTTGATGGGATAGGATAGAGGCTTAGATATCTAGAGAGAGGATAAGACGGATATTCTTTAATAAACCCCCACCTGAAAACATTTTGGCTTCTCAAATAAATTATTTGGCGCTTTTTGAGGAATATTTTGATTATTATTTAATTGGAATGCACAACTTGTAGAAGAAATAATTTCACTTGTAGGGCGATTTTGAGGTGTAAAAGAAGGTGGAAGGGGAGGTGGGGGAGGTGAATGAATATTTTGTTGTTGGCGTTGTTTAACTTTTGGAGGGCACTTTTCTTCTTCCCCCTCAGTTTTATCATCACTTTTATCGAAAGGATTATTAGGTGATTGAAGATCATCTTCATGTTCTTTAACTTCTTCAATTTTGGGCAAAGGCGAACTAAAAATTAAAATAAATGTTAAGGTCGGAAATAAGTATATTGTAATAGACTCTCGTTATAATCCCGTTCTGAAAGTCCTAATGTTGGATATATATCCGTGTGGGGGTTTAGTTATTTCGTCTTTGTATTGCATGCTGTTTTAGCTTGTTTCTTCAAAGCAAAAATTTTTTTCCTGATTATCAAGTAGCTGTATTTTTAAGGAATTATCTGTCCCACAGTAAGATTTATATAGCCGAGAGTCCTCACTCTAATAAAAATTCAAACATCACACTCCTACCAAGATAAAGATTCCTTCATTTCTTCATTTTCTTTTAAATCCTCTTCTTCATCAGTATCATCAAATGGATTAACAACAGAAATTGGCCTTTTCTCTGCCTCTTTACAATTTTTATCACAATTTTCCTTTTGAGATTCTTTGGATTCCTTAAGAGACTTGTCTTCATCTTTTTCTTCTTCTGCCTCATCTTCTTCTTCATCATCAGAACCAAAAGGATTTAATTCTGAAGGGTATTCCAATATCTATATTTTGGTAAAATTTTGTAATAATTATGTAATGAAATTTTAAGAAATTCTCGTAAATTAAAAAAATTCACTATACAATTCACAACTTTATTATAAAGATACTCGGAGCTGAAAAAATCATGGGTTGTGCCCATGCCTAGGCAGTCCTTCTAGTTTTCCACAAAATTTCAAAAAAAAAGAGTTTAGTATTTTGTTTTATGTAAGTATAATTCTAGAGGGTAAATGTAAATGTGTCCCCACATATTTTATTATTTCGATGTGTAGATTAATGGATCCATTCCCGACTTTTAATATATATGTATGTTTTTTCAAGTCTCGCTTATTTTTAAAATTTTCCAATATCTCTTAAGGCTAACTGAGGGAATAGTTTTTCTTAATTTTATATTTTAACCTCCCAAGTCTTTTCCCCATTTTTTTGTTGCTGTTGTTTATTACAAGCTTGTTGCAACGATACACGAGGTTTAGGGATTGGGGCATCATGACACGCAGCTGCAGCTAAAGCAATTTTGCTTTCAATGCTTTCTTCTTCCTCTTTTGAAGTAGAGGTATCCTTCAAAATTTTTTTTTGAAAAATTAAAATTTTTCAAAAAACCTTCAAATCTCTTTCTTCTGATATGTTTGATTTAGTCTGTTTTTTGGCTGCATCGATGCTTGGAAGACGTGGAGGTGGAGGGCGAGGAGGAGGCGAAGACAAAGAAAGCAGTGATGAGGCTCTTTTATTTAACATATTTTCTGATCCAATAAATGATAAACGTGAAGAAGTGATTAGAGGAGGAGGTAAGGGTGGTGGTAATGCTAGTCTGTGCTGAAAAAAATTTTTTTTGTTAGAATCATTAAAAAGGCACAAGTCCAAGGGACTGGTTCTCGTAAAAACAGTCAAAAGGTTGGAACACTCAGGAACCGTCTACAATCAGGCCTCAAACTCAGACCTCAAAAATATTTGATAGTTTTCGATTAGGGGCCGAACTTGGAGTTGCCATGCGAGATAAAAAATTAAAAAATATTGATCTCAATAGCGAGTTCTGTTCGAGATCTCTTCTCGATCCTGCTTATATTTTTAATATTTAATCAAAATTTATTTTCTTTATCCTTTTATTTTTGAGACTGATATTCTCTATCCTCCTAAATATCATTATAAAAAATATTTTTTCAAAAAATACTTTAGGGTCCCCAAACAAAATAGCATTAGCTCCATGTTCTACACATTCCAAGCGTATTGAGGCATCGGAAAAATGAAGTAAATAGAAAGCACCTATTTTAAAATTAATTTAAATAATTTCAAATTTTCAAAACCCCTATAAAGTTGTCGACCACACAAAGAACATTTTAAACATGCTCTATGCCATATACGTCCAATTAGTGTTACTCTTAAATAAATTATTATTAAAATAATTTTATAAAAATATTTTTATTCTAAAGAGTTAAAGATTAGACTTTTTGGGATTGAGGACCGGAATAATTTAACAGTTCGCCTTTAGAATTTAAATGATTAAATTCTGTGTGAAATTTACAAACATTGTTTATATCCTCTGAATATTATTACTAATGTAAAATTAGTAATAATTTTTAACGAGGAGAACGTTCTAATTTTGAATTAAAATTTTCTAAGATACCTATGAATATTTTTTTATTTTTCTACAAAAATTTCTTCATTTTCAATATTTAAGTATTTAAATTAAAATTTCTTTTAATTAAAATCCATTTATCAACCTTTCAATTAGGTGAACAATATTACCACAAGTATTACATTCCCTTTTACTTCCATCCAAATCCATATTAAAATAAATACGAAAAGTAAATTGAAAATCATGTATAGGCTCTTAAATATTTTTTTTAAGTTTTCGATTTTTCAAAAAAAAATTCCCAACTAGTATCAACATGTTCAACAGCATATCTCAAAGCACAAAAGGAAACAAAAAGTGCTAACTGATCTTCAGCCAAACTTTTTTTCATGTCTGCAATCACAGTAAATTGAGGAACTCCCAAAACCTTTTCTGCAAGTTCTAGAGCCTTGAATGGAAAAAATCTTTTTTCATCAAATAGAAATTAACACTAAATTAATTTAATTCACCAAAAAAATCATAGAAGAACAAATTTTAAAAATTAAATTGTTGATAATTAAAGTTTATTCGCGCAGAATCTCTCCACATTACTTTTGTGAACTACTTTTTAATAGATCGTTGATTAGGCTTATAAAAAAATACTTAAGTTTGTAAACTTAAGTTTTATTAAAATTAATTAGGGTTTATAAACTTGCTTAAACAGAACTTTTCCAATAAAATTATTATTTGAGAAATTATGTTTTGAAGTCAATGTCAGGAAGTCTCTTTATTTTTAAAAATTTCGAAATTATTTCAATCCCACACTTTATAAAACTGATTCTATTAACAAAAATATTGTTTAATCTATTTGCCACATTTACGGATAATATAAATCCCCAATATTTCCCTTTTCAACCAACTCAACATCAAAAAATTAGATACCTCTTGAAACGGCAATTGAGTGCCCGGATATACCGTTGACGGACTTCTCAACAATTTTTGATGGTCCTCTTTTCCTTCTTCCGGCCGTGAAGTAGATTCTGATTCTTCCCTTTCATTTATATCTTCATCCTCCCGATTTTCATTATTTTTTATTGCTTCTTTTCGTTTCTTCTCTTCTTCAGCATTAATCCTTTAATTTTTAATTTTCAAAATTATTCCCTTTTTCCAAAATTAAAACCTAAGTTCCAACGTAGAATGTAACAATCTCGTTAATAAATTTAATAAAGTTGCCCAATCGGCTGGATCAGAAGCCCAAGGGGTCTGGTTAAGTCCACAAGCCTCTAGCCATTGACTTAACTCTTTTGTGCTGCGCATTTAGGAAATAAATTAGTAAATATTTTTTTTTTAATTTTTTGGCATAAAAGGGGTTAATTTAATTTAAATTAATTTTTATTTATTTTTATTGGAATAAGGCCATAATTGAAGGAAGTAATTAATTGTTTGTTGTTTCTTTTATTAAAAAATTATACTAAAAAAATTTCTTTTTAATTCCCATAAATATTAATTTAAAAATAGAATGAAAAATGATTAATCGTATGATTAATCACACAAAATTTGATCAATTTGAACAATCAAAAAATGACCGAAATAATTATTATTTTAATTAAAAATGTCAACTTGGAGGAAAATAATAAAGGAAAAAAATAAAAATAAGAAATTGAGCCAAAATTAATTTTTAAAAATTCTTAGTTTTGTTAAAATTTATAATAATAATTTTTGATCAAAAAAAATTTCCCCTAATAGTAGGGTCGAACGTGAAACCTTTAAGGTTTCAAAAACAGCGAAACACAATACTTTCCAACTTAACTACAGTCAACCTTCATAAACTTAAATTCACAAGGTTTGTAAACTTAAGTTTTCCTTCAAGTTTATCTTTTTAACAATTCAATAAACTTAAGTTCTAAACTTAAAAGTTTACTGTTCACAAACTTAAGTTTTATGCTCTATTTATTATTTTTGTGTTAGCCATGAATGAATTACCCTTAAGTAGGGGCTATCCAAGTTTTAGTTAAATTGCTCAAAAAATACTCTTCTGCTTATAAGCATGCGAAAATTGGTTCCAAATGGTTTTAAGAAAAATCAATTTAAGTAAAAATAAAAAAAAATGCAGAAAAAATCTTCAATGAGTGTAAGAGGAAATGCAAACAACCAAAAAACTAAAAGGCAATGGATGCAATTGAATATTATATTTTCTACTAACTACTAAAAAAAGTGAAAAACAGCCAACAACTATGTATGAGGGAGCAAGTTAGAAAAAAAATAATAATTCTATAACAAAATAATATATAGAGGCCCCCATGTGCTCTGATTGACAAATTGTCAATAATAAAATAATTATTTATTGCTTTGTTAGTAGTTGTTGTCTATCGTTTAAAGAACTGGATATGTTGAATTATTATTTGTTAAATATTTTTGTTATCGTTCTCCTTTAGAATCAAATGAATTAAATATTTATTTTTATAAAAGATTACCAAAATTAATCTGTTTACTTGAGTATTAAATTACTTTACTTAAATTTAAAAAAAATAGAAATTAAAATAAGATTATAACAAATACTTAAATTTAGTTTAAGTTGTAAACTTAAATTTAATTAAATATAAACTTAAGCTTAAACTTAAATTTCATTAGAAAGTACTTAATTTAATTTTTAATAAATTATTATTCTCTTTAGTAAAGGGTTGCCTAGCAGTTTTTTGATAGTTTTGTCCAAATTAGATTTTTTAAAATTTTATTTAAATCCTTAAATATTTGTATATTATTTAGTATAGAAAATGATTGTTTAATTATTCAAATTTTTGGAGTTTCTAGAATTTTTTTCCACTCGATTTTATTTCAGAAAATTAAAAAAAATTAAAAGTCCTCCACCAACCACACATAAAGACTAAAAATCATTCGATATTTGCACCAAAAACTATTCGAGAATACAAACAAAAAACACTCTCGTGGTTATTTTTACATGGATGAGTAAGAATAAAAATATATTCTTATATCTAATCCTTAATATTTGCAAAAAAAGCAAAGCAAGCACGACAACTCTTTTGCATAAAAAATATATTTTTTTTCTCTAAAAATAAAAAAAATTATTTTAAGCTAGCAGGGATTGAAATTATACTTCAAAAATCCTTGTATATTTTTATCAACAAAAAAAAATAAAATTGGTAGATTTAAATAAATAAACCAAAAATAGAATTTAGAGCCCGGCCGGAAAGATTTGATAAGTATTTTTAAATTAAATATCAAGAAAATCAAAACGGGCTCTAAAAAGAAAATAATTATAAATTAAAAAATTTATATTTTGAGATAATCATTGAAAAAAAATTTATGTACCTCATTGTAAAGTTAAAATATCAGAAGTAGCACGTTGAACACGTTCAAGTAATGCATCTAAAATAATATTTATATGTATTTTTAAATAGATATCTCTTATTCTCCCGTTTTTCTTGATTAAGGAAGTTCAAGAAGTGTTTTTTAAAAAAGTGTTTCTCATTGGACGGTTAAAAAAGATCTAAGGAGGTGGGATAGTTGAAATTTGCGGATCCGCATTTGCAACCCATCATTTTTAAAAAATAATAAAACTTCATTGATTTAAAATTCTATTTATAAAAAATTCGAATAATATTTCAACAAATTTTTTACAAATCCTTTATTAAAAAATCCCGTAAATTGTTGGTCTGCAAATGCCGGTTTGTAAGTACAAAACCGTTGAATGCCTATTACCGCTATGTGAAAAGTTTAAAACAAAAAGATAATTTTAAAGAAAATACCAGAATGTTTATCCACCCAAATAAGACTCTCCAATTGTGAACGCAAAATTTGACGAATTTGATCGACTGAAGTTAAACGATCTTCAAGTTCTTCTGCTTTTTCTTGGTCATCCTCTGCAATAGTTGATGAAGAAAGACCAGCAATACGTTTAAGATCCGAAATCTAAATTTTAAAAAATAATTAAAATAAAAGAAAGAAAATGTTAAAAATGAACCTGTCCACAAAGATTCCCAACTTCGTCGTCTAAAAGCTTCAATTGTGCATTAATATTAATTTGTAACTGCAAACTATAAAATTTAAAATGATCAGAAAGTCTTTTTTAATGAAAAAATACATGTTTTTCCGTTGAACATCCGCAGGTGTGGCACTATCAGAATTGGCAAAAACCTAAAAAAATTAATTAAAAGAAAAAAAGGTAGTATCATCGTCCGACCATCTTTTGATTTTATTTATTCTTGTTTAGGTGACCACCTTTGTGTTTGATAATTTTGGTTTTGAGAAATAAGGTTCTGGAGATACCAGCTTACTTACTAGCACAATTTTTGGTCAGTTATTGCTCAATTTTATGAAACAGGCCCACATTACTCAAAAATGGTACTTTAAGACCCACTTTTCGTAGGTTTCGAATGTTTAAAAGTCCAAAAAATAACGACTAACATGAAACCAAATGTAATAAACGAAGGGGCTAGATCCGAAAAATGTAAAAAAAACCTGTGATCCCCCAATAATTGTAGAATCCTGCTGCGTCGGCAAATTAAATTGACTTTCGAATGATTTAACAACTTGCTCTAGCTCTTCTTGCTGTTGGCCAAGAATGTCAATTTCCCAACAAAATCTATCCTTTTCTTGTTCTAGTTCGTCAACATCCTTTTTTACATCGATTAACTGAAAAAATTAAAAGGTTATAATTTTCGCAGGCCCGTGTGCAGAAAATTCCGCCAAGAATTTTTGGTCGTATGCAAATAAAATTAAAATTCCTGGGATACTAAAAATTTAGTAGATAAACAAAAAATTATTCTAACAACCTTGTCTTGAGCTTTACGCAAAACGACATCAAAAGTATTCAAATCATCAACTTCGTCAAGAAATTGCTTCTCCTGTTGTTCAAAATCCATTCGCATACGTAAAAGAGTTGTTGAAAGATCACGGAAATTGGGCACTTTGGGCGTCAGCTGAACAGTTCCAACCGTGGAAGTCATTGTTGTAGTAGTCACAGAAGTACCTAGAATAAAGAGTAATGTAATAACAATAAAACAACCAGACTTATCCACTAAACTTAAAAACTAGGCACACACAAAAAGAAAAAATTCAGCGTGGGACCGACTTAACAATGAACTAGCCTCGGCAGTAAATCCTTGTGAGGGTGTTATTTATTCAAAAATACTTTTTTTTGGTGCCTAATATTTTCTAACCTATCTTTAAGTAAATTTAAATACTAAATAATGGAGCAGAAGTTGTAGTTGATGGCAATGAAGTTGTACCACCAAATAAAGAAGTTGTCAAAGTGGCCGTAGTTGCAGGTGCTGAAGAAAAAGTTAACGGCATGGAAGTTGTTGTTTGTGGACCACCAAATAAAGTAGTTGTCATTGGGGCCGCTAAAAACAGAGAAGCCGTAGTCGTAGGCGCCGAAGGTAAAGACAAAGGCACGGAAGTTGTTGTTGGTGTACCAAAAAGAGTTGAAGTTGTTGATGGAGCCGACGACATTGCAGGAAACAAAGAAGCCGTAGTTGCCGGTGCCGAAAATAATGTCGCGGAAGTTGTCGGTGGTATACCGCCAAAAAGATTGGAAGTTGTCAGTGGGGCCGTTGACGTTGAAGGAAACAAAGAGGCTGTAGTTGCAGGTGCCGAAAATAGTGGCACGGTAGATGTCGTTGGTGCCCCACCAAACAATGTAGTTGTCATTGGGGCGACTGAAAACAAAGATGTCGTAGTCGCAGGTGCCTTATTTGGTGCCCCACCAAATAAAGTAGAAGTTGTCACTGGCGTACCAAAAAGAGTTGAAGTTGTCAATGGAACCGCTGCCGTAGAAAACAAAGAAGCCGTAGTTGCCGGTGCAGAAAATAATGGCAATGAAGTTGTACCACCAAATAAAGAAGTTGTCAAAGTGGCCGTAGTTGCAGGTGCTGAAGAAAAAGTTAATGGCATGGAAGTTGTTGTTTGTGGACCACCAAATAAAGTAGTTGTCATTGGGGCCGCTGAAAACAGAGAAGCCGTAGTCGTAGGCGCCGAAGGTAAAGACAATGGCACGGAAGTTGTCACTGGCGTACCAAAAAGAGTTGAAGTTGTTGATGGAGCCGACGACATTGCAGGAAACAAAGAAGCCGTAGTTGCCGGTGCAGAAAATAATGGCACGGAAGTTGTCGGTGGTATACCGCCAAAAAGATTGGAAGTTGTCAGTGTAGTCGCCGGCGCCGAATTAAATCCAAACATGTTCATATTATAAAATACTAAAATGAAACTTTAAAGAAATGTAACGAACTAATAAATCAGCTTGAAAGTAAAAAAAAACAAAAATCTGCTAAAGATGCAGGAACTCAACCAGCGGGACTCAATGATCCCCCGGTTTCTCAACGTACTAGTCAGTTGATAGCCGCCGTTTAGTGCCTCTCCTAAATGACCGATTGAGTGCCAGAATTAAGAAATTAATTACGGTGCCGTTTACGGGAAGGTTTAATGATGGTGGTTCTAGTCATGATCACAGGTTTCTTAGTAACCATGATTACAGTTTTTGAAATCACGGTCTCGTTTAACTCTAATTTAATATAAAAATAAATAAATAAATAATAAAGTGCAATTGCCAAAACATTTATTGTGAAATTCTCTTTAAAAATTTTATTTTTGTCGGCATCTTACTTGCACTTTTAATTTATTTTCCGGCAATAGATTTCACAAGATTTTGAGAAATAAAGTGTATATTTTGCTTATCACGTGAATATCAATATAGAGGGATCAGGAGTGAATAAATAGCCGCTCCTTTTACCCTTTAATTCATTCCTCTTTTCATCTCTTTATTCATTAAAAAATATTTTTCAGAATGTTTCGATCAAAGCAAAACCGCGGAAATCAAACAATCCTTTCTCCCTTTTTGCTTCTTCTTGTGTTCGGATTTCTTTTTACTGTTGAGAAAGTGATGGCTATGGAAGGTGTAGATAATACTCCAACTGAAGTGGGAGCTGTTGAGAGTCCTAAAAAAGAAGGAAATGGTTCGTCTAGTGACGATCATTCTGTAACTATGGATGATGTGCCAATTGAAGGTGATGAGGAGGAAGATGTGAAAAATGTGCCTATTGAAGGAGAAGGGGAGAAGGTGCTTTCTCGCTCTCCAAGTAGTTCCTCTTCATCTTCGAAATCTTCGTCTAATGGATCAAGCAAAAAAGAAATGCCTGAACCCAGCGATGTTCAAGTGGGTGAAGATGTTTTGGATAAAGGTGAGAATTATATAGAAATCTCGCTAAATTTTGTTTGATTTTTTGGAATGGGGATTCAGAAGTGAACAAGATAATTTTTTAAATTTTAAAAATATTTTATCATTTTAAGAAGAGCCTTCTAATATTACTGAAGCTGATAATGAATATGATGTGGTAGAACCTGAGCTGGAAAAAGAAAGTGAAGAATTTGGGGGAGATTATGTTGAGGAACAGCCTTCATCGCCAAAACAATCATCTCCAAAAGCAATCTCTCCTAATCTGAGCCCAAGAGAATCACCGAGAAAGATTGAAGATTTAGAGGAACAATACATCGAGGAACACCATCCATCTCCAAAAGCAAATTACGATTCGGAAGGTTCTGATGAGGAATTACCGCAACAATCTTCGCCAAAAGCAACTTCCCCACATTCAAGTCCTAAAGGATCTCCAGGAAAGATGGGCGAAGTATTTAGTTTTGATGAAGAATTAGCACCACACTCGCCACCAAAAACAGTTTCTCCACATCTGAGTCCAAAAAACTCACCAGAAAAGTTTGACGACTCGGAAAGTTCAGAAGATTTACCAGCAAGTTATGGACAGTATCTTCCCTCTGATGAAGAATTGATGGAAAGGAAAAGTAAAGGAAAAGAAATTGAAAAGTCACCAAGTGTTTCGTCAACGAAAACCGAAAAAAACTCTGACAATGAGTTTGAAGAACCATTAAGTCCTCAATTTACCCCTCCTCGACTTAGCTCGTCAGAACTTAAAAAAGAACTCGAGAAAAGTGAGATTTTTATTAGATTTTTATATAGCAAGATAATTAAATTCTCTAGACTATGGTTTGGTAGTTCCAAAGTGGAAACATCTAGATGAAGGGGATGATGGTCTTAAAAGTAAAGGAATGAAAAAGGCAAAGAGTTTGCCCGAATTATCTCAAAAATCTAAAGATTTTTCGCCTCTAAAATCTGAAAAACTGTCAGCAAGCTTTTCCCATGATATTCGTGAGAATAAAGGTATAGTGGTATATTTTTATTTGACGATATTTTGATACATCTTCCTTAGAAAAAGAGGAAAGATGGAATAGAACCATCATGGAAGGAGGCCAATACCAAATCTTATGATTAATGGCGTTACCAATTTTAGGTTTTCGGAACGGCCGTATTATGATCATATCCTTATACAATTGCGAACAAAACAAAAATAAAAACACTTTTAAACGATGAGAGACCTGCTAAAGGAACTTAGCATCTTATTAGGAGAGACATTTAAAAGCTTGTATGGCCTTCTAAGGAGCGTGAAATTTAATCACAAACTATTTTTTAAATAATTTAAGTTCCTAAATTTTGAAATTTAAAAATTTTCTAGCTTTTTCTCCCAAACACTCCGTTGTAACTGAGAAAATTTCTTCTCCTCTTCATGCTTTACATCATCAACAAATGAGTGGAGGTGACGAAATTACAGAAGTCAAGAAATCTGAAATTGAAGAGAAACATAAGAAAGATGGAGGAGAAAAGACACCTGAAAAACTACATACTCCACCTTCTTCTCCGCTCACTCCGCATTCTTCTCTTCCTTCACACCCCTCTCCAGTATGTAAACAAGAAATTTTTCTTTTAACTCAATTTCTATCCAAATTTTTTTCTCACTTTCTGATAGCCCTGTAGGGGTGAAAAATCGTACCTTATAACGAGAGGTTCCTTAAATTTTTTAAAGCTTCCTTAAATTGGCTACTCCACCCAGTGGAAGTTATCCGAAGTGGAAATGTAACAATATAGGCGAAGGGTTCGGATCGGGTTTTTGAAATTTTCTTCGATCAGGGTTCTGATCTGAGCTTCGAGTAACCCGTGACATCCCTAATGGGGGTAACTTATACTACGGTCCAATTGTAAAAACCTTGTTTATATTATTTTAAAGATGAAGGACAATCATCAAATGGTGCGTAAACCCAGCATTAAGGATCATTTTAATAACTTGGGTCGTAAATTGTCAGAAACTGTGGCGAATCATCCAATTTTTGCACCGGTTAGATGGATTGGTGGAAGAATTAATGCTATAAAGGGTATTTAATTTCTAGTTTAATTAATTTTATATTCAACTTAAGATTTTTTTGGGAAGAAAAAGGAAAATTTAAAAGCTAAAAAGGCCCTTACAATGAAACCTATTGAAGGAGATGAACATCATCAAAAGGATCATCCGAAAGATAAAGGACATAAACATGAAAAAGAACAGGGAAGCCTCAAGAAGGAACACGGAAGCCCCAAAAAGGAACACGGAAGTCCTAAAAAGGGAGAGGGACATCATAAAGGGGAAGCAAGTGGTCATCCTCATCAAAAAGAAGGAAAACCGGAAAAGATTGGTCATTGAATTGGAGGAAAAATTCTAGTAAATAAATAGAAGAAAATGAAAAAAAAATTTTTAAATCAGAAAAGTAAATTAAAATGGGAAAGAAAATAAACATATAATTGTTTTAAATTAAAAATATTTTTTATTAGTCCGTTTAACACATTCCCTGGTATTTTCCAGATATGTAACTTGTAGTGGTGCTCGTAGTTTTAAATTTTTTTTGGGTTTTTTGGCGTTTTGTGTATTTTTTAAAAATTCCATACTGTATTACAGATCAAAATAGCGACTAAAAACCGTCGGTAGTATGGTCCGAACACTTATACTGACACTAGAAATAACGAGAATCATATTATAATGAGCTTTTCCTATGTCCTTTGTGTTTGTTATACATACATATTTCATTTTAATTGAGATAATTAGTTTATAAATTAAATTAAAATTATTCAAATAAATATTAAAATAATTCTGAATATTATAATTAAATATCCAAAAGGGTCAATACCAGAAATTTTCTTCCTTCACTTTCCTCTAAATAAATTTCCAATTCCACTTAATATATTGCCAGTACCACCCCCACTTTTCTGTTTATACTCGCGCGCTCCTTGTTGGAAACGTTCTTCTTGTAAATTCTCAAATTGTTGGCACTTTTTGTCTTTGAATATATTTGGTAACTTGAAAAAGATTTTTCAAAATTATTTCTAATAATTTTTTTACATTCCCAGCAGTTGTAGCAGCTTCAAAAAGAACGTTAGTTTTTACTTTCGAACCTTCCAATTCATAATCTATAACAGCATGATCGCAAGCCAAAAGTCTGTCAGGTGCACGTCTTGATACCCAAAATTCGAGTAATTCAGAGTTTGTAGGTGTGTAGCTGCCTTGCTGTTAAATATAAAAAATTAGACATGATTTCCTTTCTAGCTTCTTTTCCAAAATAAACTTTAAAAAATAAAGTATTTTGCTCCAAAAGTATTAGATTCGCGGGCAATATCACTTAATTTCAATTTTCGTTTAGCCCAACTAAGGCAATGGAGAAAATTTTGTAAAACGCATTTCTGGACAGAGCCGAAGAGATTTTTGTAATTAATAGGGTATCCGTTATAAGAGGCTTTCAATATTTGTCGCTACTATAGAAAGTTTGCAGTAAAACAAAATTACCGAACTTCCTGAAAAACTGTAATGGGGGGCACTAATTGGATTAAGTGCGGGGGGGGGGGGGGTATAATTAGTGTTAGTGCTTTATTTCAGAAAATCAAAATTTTATAAATAAATTATAATTAATTTTTACATCCAAACTATTAGCAGCTAACCACTCCCCAATAATCGCCAATTTAAAAGCTTTCCCCAAAAGAGGATTATCCAATTGAGAGAAAAATTCATGTTCCAATTCAGCCCTATTTTCAGCCCTTTCATAAAATTTCATCCAAATATCCAAAGCCCCCTCCTTTTGCCAATAATCTTTTTGCCAAACACTTTTAGTAAATGTTGTACATAAAGTAAAGTTTGGATCTTCTGGGGGAGGGCACAATTTTGTTGTTAAACGATAAGTCCTCTCCTCTGTTGCTCTACACAAATTTCCGTCAGTTCTTTCCAATAATTTTAATTTTCTGAAAGAATTTTGAAAATTTTGCTACTAAAACTAATTCAATTAAGGGGGCAATAACTACCCCCAACTCCAAAAATTGAATTCTAATCTAAATATGACGCCGGCTTAACAATAAATTGATAATTTGGCAAGACCCGAATTTTTGTTCTTGTTAATGTCCATTCAGTTTCCTAGACCAAAACAAGACTTGGGGAGTTTTTGTTGATTACAGAAAAATTCAAACGCTTACACTCGAGTTTTAATAAGCTGTGTTCGATACCCCTAATCTAAAAGACACACACCTGCTTCCTCTACACCAATCACAATAATAGCATTCTCTGCCGCATGTTGCTACATCCATACATCTAAGTTTCCCTATAGGTTGTATATGTACATCTAATTTCATTGCCAAACGGTTAATATGTACATCTTTAAAGAATATTTATTAAAACTTTTTATGAAAAAACCTCCGTTTAATGGAAAACTTCTTTTTATGGTCTAAATTTTAAATAGACGGTTATTAAAGTAGTGTGAGCATGCATGTCTCTTCGAGATAGTCTCTATTTCACATACCCCCTATGTAACAAAGAATTCTCACTTCTTTATCATTAGAGAGAGTTTTTTTTAGGTTTTTTCCTATTTTTTTTTTGCGAACTAGTTATGATGAGATAAGCACAAAAAACACTGTTTTGGGTCGAAATGATGAGTCTATATTCGACCTATTCGGACCTAAAAAACCTATTTTGGCCTTTTTGGAACTAAAACCTATTTGCGACCTATTTTGGACTTTTTTGAACCTATTCTAGGTTTTTTGAAAAAAATCTTTAAAATCGCCTTTATTTTTGCAAAATTGGCGTAAAATTTTAAAAAATATATTGAATTTTAGAGCGTTTAGGTCAGATTTACACTAATTCCGTGCTCTTTTTCTTGTCAAAACCAATAAAACCCCATATCTTTTTTAAAAAAAGTAAAAAACTCATATTTTCAAAAACTGTATAATCCTTAAAGTTTGCCGAAAAATTTTATTTTTTTCTGTGTCTCTGAAAACATATTGACTTAGAAGATGGATTTTTTGTTATTGAATTGGATGAGGAGATATCGGGGGATTAAGATCAACTCATCCAAAGTTATGGTACCTCGATAGTTGTAGGTTTCATTGTCAATAGATATTGAGAGTGACGGTTTTAAGGGTGTATGACTTCAGGGCGGACTCACAGATAGAAGATCAAAAAATAGGGGGGGAGTAGCCATTTTTGAGGTGAAAAATTTGATTCTTTGAATTGTGGCTCATTCGAAAGAGCTTCCAAACTAAGTTGAATGACACTAAAATCAGCGCAGTCAGACTTCATAGGGCCGAGTTACATGAACCCAAAATCGAAAACCATAGGAACCAAAAAACCATACTCACAGATAGAAGATCAAAAAATATGGGGGAGTATCCATTTTTGAGGTGAAAATTCGATTTTTTGAATAATAGCTAATTCGGAAGAGCTTCTCAAGCTGAGTCGAATGACACCAAAAACAGCGCTACTTTATAGGCCGAGTTATAGACCCGTGAATATTGAAAAACCATAAATTGAAGACACAAAATTGAAAAACCCCTTAAAAATTCAAACCTATTTTTAAAAATTCGCACCTATTTTGCCACTTTTTGAACTTTTTTGAACCTATTTTAACCTTTTTTCGAACCTATTTAGGTGCCTATTATCGGTTTTTTCGGACCTAAAAAAACTCTCTCTATTTATCATGAATCCCTTCCTCCGTCTCTTCCCTTTATTAGAGACCTTAATAAATGTCGGACTAATCTCCCCGTTCCCTTATAATAGGAGATATGATTTTAGGTTTTCATGAATATAAACATACTAGGCGGAAGTGTAACATCAATAGACATATCAAAACATTCTGGCCTATATTTTCAAATAATTTTAAGAAAATTCCATTTAAAATTAAAAACCAAGTTAAATGTAAATTCCCATTTTCATCTCTCTCCTGTGGATGACTAAATTGTGGATTAGCTAACTTTATCTGTTCAACACAATCATGGCCAGTAAATTCTCTACAACAGGGCCCTCTACGTGCATCTTTTAATCGTGTAATAAATAAATTTTTGCTGATTACTGCCTTAAATTGATTCGAGAATTATAAAGAGGACAATCTCATTCTTTATGTTTATAGGGCCATAACAAAACCCGAGGAATACTGGAAAAGTCATCATACTTTTTTGGAAGTTTCAGGGTTGATCAGGTCCTTACACTAACCTCTAAGAATACCAGCTAGAAACAGTTATTTCGATATAAATGACTTTGTCTTTGGTAAGTACGAGTCTCTTATATTGGGATTTAATCTCTTTAATTCAATTGAGGCAAATTTTAAAGAGTTCGATTTATATTTTCGAATATTTTATAGTTCGAATAACACATAAAGACCAATTTATATACCTCATAATTTCTTTCAGAAACTTTCCTTACAGATCCAGTCCCTATAAATAAAATTTATTTTGTCTTAAAAATGTTTATTGTCCACCTATAGGAACATCTTTTTCATTATAAACAACAGCATTTCCATTTTTATCAGCAACAACTTTTCCAGCACTTCTCCCTTGTGCATCATAACATTGAGAAACTCCGGGGGTCTCCGCTTAAATTTAATGGGTATCTTTTCTTTAATTTTTCTATTTTTACCTGTACAAAAATATTTTTCGGATCTTCTTCCAAATAAAGAGCCCAATAAATCATTTCTATTGGAATAGGCATCTTTGGAACTAAGTTGGGCTTCGACATGATTTTTGTCTTTGTGTACTATTGCATATTCATAAGAGCCTTTTTTGCCTTTTTCCTTTAAAGTATTTTTTTAAAGATAGAGAGATGATTGGCTAGCACTAACTGCCAATCTAAACTTTCTTTTCGGCACATATATCGCCAAGCTATTTTTGGGAGTTAAAGAAGAAACCTTGGGTCCTCGAGCCTTTATAAATCAGTCTATCTCTGCCTCTTGAAAAGCCTTAGGAATAAATAGACACAAGTCAACTTGGGTTTATTACTTGTATCACTCCGATATTTGCCCCAGGGTTGGGCCTCTGAAGTAAGGACTCAAAACTTATCTTTAAAATTTTTCATTTTTAATCTAAAAAATCAAATTCTCCGCTCACTTACATTATCCCCAAAAGAAAGCAATCCATGCCCCTGTTTCTCATTTTGTTCAGCCGGCGTTAATCGAAAATCGAAGCGATCATTTCGAGCTTGAAATTCTTTTTCCCCGTCTTTATCATCTTTTCCTCCTTTAGATAAAGTATCCAACTCGTATTGACCATCAGCTTTTAATAATGCATGTTTGCCTTCTCCGTCTTCCTTAACTCGAAGTTGCCCACTAAAATGAATTACTCAAATCCCCCTCCTCCTTTGAATATCCCTCACAGATTTATACAAACACCGGGGAGATATTGGAAGGGCTGTTTTAATAAAGGAAAATATCTTTATTGGATTGCCCCTGCTTAATAATCAGACAATAAGTTGCCCTTCATTAAACCCCTTTTCCTCTCTCCCCTTCCCCATTTTTAAGCTAAAATTAATTTTTTAAAATTTATTTTGCCTGTGTCCTTCAACTTGTGCAAGCCCTCCTTTATCTCCAAATTTTTGGACTTGTGCTCTCTGTCCAGGAACACTCGATTCTGCTATAGCTACATTTCCATGTGCTGAGGCACTTAATTGTTTTTGTTCAGTAATTAAATCTACTATAGCTTTTTCTTTATTACTAGCATCTAAGCCAACCTTTAAAAAATTAATTTTTGAAGAAGAAAATTTTTAAAAAATTTCTGAAAATTTCTTTACCTTTTGAACGGTTTGACCGGTCTTTTCTTTATATTCTCTGTCTAACCACCTTGTATCAACATCTAAAATTTTATTATTTATTATTTTGTTTATTATTTTCAAACATAATTTAAAAAATTATAAGTTCTATCTTCTGCTACTCAAGTAAATATTTGGATAAATAAGATGTATATAGAGGGGCTGTTTGGATGAAGAAATTTTTTGGATTACTCGAATCTGCTATCATTAATTAATCTAACATAGATAACATCAATTTAAAGATTACCCAATAGGTATGAGAAGTTGCTTAAACGGGCACCTCAATTAATATTAAGATTTCACACTAGAAAGGGTATGATCTACCTCTCTACCAAATTTCATCCCGAAGTCCCACGGACACCCAAAAGTCTCTCATTTGTTAGTTCAGAATACAATTTTAGCAGCTTCAAGGGGGTTATCTCTTATGGTGAGGCAAAAACAATCTTAAATATTTTTAACAAAGAATTTCTAACCAATATGCTTCCTTTGTTCATTTAAAGTTACTTTATTAGGTTGCCATTGATTTCGCCATTCTTCTTGAGCATTTAATTTTGAGCAAAATATTATCGAAAACAAAAATAACCAAAGATTTATTTTAAACATAAATTCCCGGATTTTGTAATTTAATAAAATAACGGGAAAGAAATTTTTGTGTGTAATGATTATTAGTTGTGTGTGTGTGTGTGATCGAAAAATTATTTTTTTCTCTTTTTTTCATTCTTCTTTTCCAACCAAATTTTATCCAATATATTCTTAACCAAATCCATCATTCATCTACTATGTATATCTGTTCATCTTTACTTATTTATTATTTTCTTTTGCATAATAAAATTAATATAAATTGATCAAAAATGACCAAATTATTTATTAGAAAGAGAGAGAGGAATGAATCAGCGATATTTGCGGACAGAATTTGCGGACAAAATTAAAACCTATTGAAACAAACAAACAAGTATCCATTAGACGATACAGAATCAGGGACAGGTCAGTTTTTGAGAAAAAACTCGGACGGGTTCAAAGTCGAAAAAAGTACGTAGTTTTGAGTTTCGAATAGTTTAACCTTATCAGTTATTAGAATGACTTATTCCTCAACATTTGCAGAAGGATATTTAATGAGAAAGGTTTGTGGATATCCGCAAATATCACGGGAAACGATGAAATGAAAAGGAAAAAAATTAATAAATAATTTTTTGTTTAATTGCGTAATTATTTTTTATAAGAAAAAAAAATAAAAATCTTGATTTCTTGATTGTTTTATCACATATTAAAAATTAGAAAAAAAATATTTTTAAATTTATCTTAATAAAAAAATAAAAATATGTATATAGAGGAAGCTGTACTAACAGAAAAGTGCATTTAAAATTGTTTTTAATTAAAAAAAATATTTTTATTTTTTTCAACAAAATTCAAACAAATAAATATTTTTTATTTATTTCAATTTATTTACTCAATTTAAAAATTAAATCTAATAGACTTTTAAAAATTTAAATTTTTTTCTTTTTCCTCTAAAGTAAACAAAAATTAAACTTTTATTCATTAAAAATTATTTTTAAAAATTTTATTTAAGCCTGAAAAATAAAATTTTGTTCACATTAATTAGTACATTTTTTTGATTAAAAATATATACAAATATTTAACTATTTGTCCAATAAATTTAGTTATTTTTAAGGAAGTAAATAAAATTTTATATTTAAAAACAACATGGCATATATAAAATGTTAATAAAAAAATATTTAAAAAAACTTTTATTTTATTAGTTAATTTTATAAAAAAATATTTTTCCATTATATTTTTATTTATTTTTTCTTCCTAATCATGGCAAATCATTCGCTAAAACGCTTGCTACCGGATGCCTTTTTTGGACATAGAAGGACAAATATAATACTCAAAATCTCGGAGACACTTTGTTTAAACAATATCCCCAAATATTTTACTTCCACTTAAATTCTATAAAATTTCTCATCCCTAATAAGTTGTCGGATCCGGCTATCCGAAGATTTTCAACTATCCGGCAACTTTAATTCCTAAGGATGCCCTTCGTTTATTTTCCAAATTATTTACAGGTCCGTGTCCAAGTCACCGGTCAATATTTAATCGAAAAATACCGATCGAGACGGCCGGCCGGGCTTTAGATTTGACATAAATTAACTCCCAGTTAATCAGATCCTTTGCATCTTTTGACAACAAATTTCTAAATTAATAACCTTTTTTCTAGTTAAAAATAAATAAATGATCAAATTTAATTATTTAATTATTTTCTCCATTATATTTTTATCAATTTTTCAATTATTCAATAATGGGTCAAATTTAACTTTGGCTATAATAGCTCCATTAGACCAGCAAGTAATAAATGTTGGAAGAAAGAAGAGACAATATGCTGATGTAAATGGAGGAAATGAGGAAACAAAATTTAAATCTGAAAAGAAAAATTTTTTATTTGAACAACTTGAACTTAGAAAAAAGAGACAATCTGCGGAAGAAAAAGAAAAGGAAAGTTTAATTGATAAAACTTTGAAAAAACTTGGATTTGGGAAGTAAAAGGGAGAAGATATATGTAGATATGTAGATGATTTGTTAATAACTAGTGTTTCGCCGGAACCGAATTTTTGACCGGAACCAGAACTAGATACAATTTAAGTTCCGGATTCCGGAACCGGAACTTCCGGTGAAACCCTATTAATAACCTCTAAATCAAGGGGTGTACCAATTTCGCCTTTAATCTTTTGCCTTTCGTTTTTTTGTTTTTTTAATTAACTTTCATTTTTTACATAGTCTTGGCATACTCCTGTCTTAAATTTAACAAGATAAAAAAATTTTTAAGTCATTTTGGACTACTTTCTTGGGCTATATTTCCAATCCAATTAAATAATTTTCTATATTCCCGTAACTTAAAAAAATATTAATTTTTAATTTAAATTTTTGTAGTTTGTATAAATTTGAAATTTAAAAAAATTTTTATTTGTTCAAAAGATTTTTTAGTCACAATTCAAAATTAAATATGTTTACAAAAGAAAGAAAGTCATAAAAAAAGTAGAAAATAATATAATTAATTTTAATTTTAATTTTATAAATTAATTCGTTTAGCTTAAAATTAAAAATTTATTTTATTTTTCATAAAAACAAAATGAATTTTAATTTCTTTTTAATTTTCTCCATCATATTTCTTTGAATTTCTCAATTTTTCGATAATGGGCCAACTTTGACTTTAGCTATAATAGCTCCATTAGATCAGCAACAAAATATTGGTATTCGAATGAAGAGAGATTTAGATGAGGAAAATGATTTTTTGTTTGGAAAATTTATATCTCGAAAGAAGAGACAATTCCTTGTGGGACGAAAACATAAAAAACAACATGATTGAAGAGATAAAAATTTAAAAAAAACGAATAAATTCCAATTTCCCTAAAAGTATCAAGACCTCATTTTGATAAAAAAATTCTTTTTTGTTAAATAATTCGTTTTTATTAAGCAAGCGGGCTGTATCCTGGTTTTTTTGAATTAGGAAATTTTTAAGAATAAATAAATTCGGCAAAATCCTTCTTTTACTTAAAGTCAGATACACTCAAAGAGTTAAAAAATTTCTTAATTAATTTTTTAAAAAAACACTGCTGACTTGTCTGGGCTTGTATTTTGGAAATACTAGTGGGGTTTCCACAAGATTGTGTAAACTAAAACATACCACTAATAATAAAAACCTACGGGGCTTATCCCATCCATAAAAATGGCGGGAACTAAAACACACCACTGATATTACAATTCTAGAATCTGGGGGGATTAGAAGGTATAATAGAGAGTACAATGATTTTGAGATCCACCCCTCTAAATCAAGGGGTAAATCAAGGGGTGTGCCCATTTCGCCTTTTGTCTTTCGCCTTTCGTTTTTTTTTGTTTTTTAAATTAACTTTCGGTTTTTTACATAGTCTTGGCATACGTACTCCTGTATTAAATGTAAAAAGATATAATATTTTTTAAATATTTTTTGGACTATTTTTTAGGGCTATATTTCCAATTAAATTAAATAATGCATATTTCCATAAGAAAAATATAAATTTTTAATTTAAATTTTTGTAGTTTGTATAAATTAAAAATTTAAAAAATTTTTTATTTGTTCAAAAGATTTTTAGTCACACTTCAAAATTAAAAATCTTTACAGAAGAACGGAAGTCAAAAAAAAATGAAACAAATATAAAGCATTTCTTTTAATTTTATAATAATTAATTCTGTTAGCTTAAAATTAAAAATTAATTTTATTTTCTCTTTTCTGTTAAAAATTATAATTATTTTATTTTTTATAAATGGGAATATTTCTTTGAATAAAGTTTCGGAACTTGATTTTATGTAGACCCTTGGGACTGACTAAATTCTACCTAGAATTGCAGGTAGACACACCTCTCCCTCAGTTTAATTAGCTCCCTCTCAATTTAAATAATTTTATAATAAACTGAGGTTTAGGTAATTCAGGGTGTCTGACTGTAATAGGAATATCTATTTAAAGACGATTCCGAACACCGGTTCGTTTCAGATTTAACAGCTTCTTTTGGAGTGATCTTTCAGTGAAAGCTTTCACGTCTCCCCTCTCACACAACTAATTATTAGAGGATTCTTTTCCCCAAAAGAATCATTCTGCTCGTGTCAGATCATTCTATAATTAATTATGAAAACATTTTATATTAAATTTATTTAAATTTTTTAATTAAAAATTACCCATTTCAGGTAATAAAAATAAAATGAATTTTAATTTCCTTTTAATTTTCCCCTTTATATTTATTTCAATTACTCAATTTTTAAATAATGGACCGACTTTGACTTTAGCTATAATAGCTCCATTAGATCAGCAACAAAATATTGGTATTAGAATGAAGAGAGATTTACTAGTTGATGAGAACGATTTTTTGTTAGCTCGAAAGAAATTTTTTGAAGATAAAAAAATTTAATTTTTTGTCAAGACCTCAATTTGATAAAAAAATTTTTTTATTAAAATAATTCTTTTTTTGATTAAACAAACGGGCAGTATCTAGCATTTTTTGAATTAGGAAATTTCTAAGAAAAAATAAATTCTGCCAAATCCGTCCGGCGTTTGGGGCTTTATTTAAAATTAGATACACTCAGTTAAGGAATTTTGTAATAGATTTCCTATTTCCACTTACAATACCCAATAAAGAAAATTTTGTTTAAATCAAGTTAAAATTGTTTCTTAATTTTGTTACTATTTTCATTATCAAAAAAGTTCAAGAGTATTTTTTTAACAAAATTATGATTTTCCGGTTTTAAAATAGGAATTTAATAAAATAAATTCAAAAAATTAGGTAATATATTGTAAATATAAATTATTAAATTGCCTTATAGATAAGCGGAAACTATACAAAAATATTTTTTAATTACAATTGTTCTCATTTTATGTCCTTAAATAAATATATAAATAAATTTAAAATTTTTAAATAAAAAATATTTTTAACAAAAAAAATGAATTTTATTAAATTCTCAATTATTTTCTTTTCTTTTTTTACTTTACTTGAAGCAGAAAATGTTTCGACTAAAAATTTATTTTCAAATAAAAATTTAATAAATTCTTCTATAAATAAAACAAGTTTTGAAATTAAATATGCAATGCTTGTTTATGATGATTTAAGTTATCCCTTATATCATTATGTCCCTATGTGTTATTATGAAGATAAATTAATTGAAGAATATTGTCAGTTGGATAAAATTACTAGTCCAATTGGTATCACGACTTTTGCGCCGAGAACATTTGCGCCGCGACTTATGCGCCGCGACTTTTGCGCCGGGCGACTTATGCGCCGCGACTCTTGCGCCGCGACTTTTGCGCCGGGCGACTTATGCGCCGCGACATTTGCGCCGCCGTTGTTCGGATCCGAAAAAGGCCTGATATCCGAAATTTTCAGTTCGGATATTGGCTCCGGATATCCGAAGATTTCCAACTATCCGACAACCCTACTAAAGTGAGGTCCATCATTAGTTATTGATATATTTTTAATGATAGTGGCGGCGCAAAAGTCGCCCGGCGCATAAGTCGCGGCGCAAAGGTTCCCCGGCGCAAAAGTCACTCGGCGCATAAGTCGCGGCGCAAAAGTCGCGGCGCAAGAGTCGCGGCGCAAATGTTCTCGGCGCAAAAGTCATGGAACCGTCCAATTAATGCTGAATTTAATGTATTTAATAATTATTTTTTAATTTTATAAGATGAAAGGGAGAGGGGAAGAATCTTAAAATTTAGGAGTACTTTAAATTGTAGCAATTGAGAATAGCGTTTAGGAGCCCTCACTCGTCTCTCAGTTGGAGAAAATTTAGGAACTATTTATATAATTTTGGGGTAAACTAGTGATGGGCTTTATACATATATTGAATTTATAACTGCTTAAGATTCCGCTCTTTATTGTTCAAGATTAAGGTTGTCAATATGCCCCTAAGGAATTGTTGAAGCTATTAGAGATGATGCCCTGTAATGATAATGATAATAATGGTCCTAATAATAATCCAACAATGATGATCCTGTTGGTTATCTACCACCCATTTCATCTTGCGCCTCTTAAAATGCGAAAGAATCCATCCCTAATATCTAAATTTTAAAGGACGATGTCCTCAATTTATTTATCGATGAAATTGTTGACAGTGAAGGAAAAACTGTAGTTAGAATTGGACGTAAAACAGTAATATGTCTCGATATGTGGTTTTGTTGGAAAATTATAAATGGAAATAAGGGAGATATTGAAAAAATTGGAAGGGGTTTAAATGCTAAATTTGATGATTATATGTCTGAATATTATGTGGATGGTTATTGTGATGATAATAAAAGTGTGAGGAAAGAATTGGGTTTATATTTTAAAGAAGGAAATATTACAGTAAATTTTGATGGTAATGATTTGGCTGAATATGATGTAAGTATGGGTTTATATTTTAAAATTGTTTTTGTATAATTTTATGGGAAAAAATTATTTAATTCATTGGATTCCTCGGTGTGCGGACATATCGGTACATATCGGGATTAGGGTGACAAAAATAATTTCTTGCTTGTTTACGTTTGTTCTAAAACATAAAAACTCTATTCCACAATATACTATCCAAGACCCAGTGACCGTAGGTCCCGAAATCAGTGGGGTAACTGTTCGTACATTGAAATATCCCGATATGTCCGCGTGCCGATTCCTCCTCCCCGTCTCCTCCTCCCCACTGGTCATCAAAAATTTTCGAAGATCTGATCACTATAAATAAGATTTTGTAAGTGTCTATTCATTCACAAGATATATTCAGCTGATCTTGACTAGTATAACGATTAAGGGGTGTTACATAACATTTAAGGGGTGTCGTTATACTCTAACGCCGTAATAGAAAATGGTATTCTCGTTGTGTATGTAAAATTGGAGGTAAACCGCTTAAGCAACCCTCTTCTCTCAGTCCAAATCAACATTTAGAAATTCCGAAGCTGTGACCAAAATACCGGTCACTAAAATGAAAATAAATAAATAATTTTTAATTTATTAAATTAATCACAAAAAATATATTCGTTAACTTTCTATATTTAATTTTCAAGCAATCCTATAAATGTTATATCCAAATAAGTGGTTACGAAGAAGATATTCCATTACAATTTGCAGTGCCAATTTTTAGCAACTATTGTATTTTAGTGGATACAGAATCAGAACAGATTGCTTTTTCTCCTAGAAAAGAGGGGAAGAAACTAAAATGGAAAGAATGTTTTCCACTTAGAGGAGTTTAAAATTTTAAATTTTAAAAATTATTTTTTTTTGTTAATTAAAAACAAAATTCTTTCGATTGTATGCTTAAACATGTTTTCTAATGGATAAAATAAAATATTAAAAAAATTTAAATTTCATCATATTTACCTTACTTTCTCTAGAATAGCCCCGGAGGCTATTTTTGCGATTAAATTCAAAAATCAACTAACATAAAAATAAAATATCCCAGTGTATTCTAGAAATGTAGTGAAAAAAATTCGCTGGAGTATTTTATTATGAAAAAATTCATCTAAATAACTTTTTTTTATTTTCTTATCATTATTTTACACAGAAAGATAACGTGTCCGGTAGTCTCGTCAAAGGTTAGTTTCGTCAGAGGACATTTTCGACAGAATCAGTTTCGTCAGAGGGTTGTTTCGTCAGAAGTCCTTTTCGTCTTATACTAGGTTTTTTGTTTCTGGATCGATTTGAACAAATGAGGTGTCATTCGAAAGAGCTCTAAAAACTGAGTCGAATCAGTTCTGGACGAAGTTTATCCGACATTCCGGGCCGAGTTTCAGACTCTTGAATATTGAGAAATCGTGTAGGGAGGCTCAGTTCGTCGAACCGACTCAATTCGTCGAGCTGAGTAGGTTGAGCTATTAATCATAAAATATAATTTTCATCCAAATATCAACTTTACTATATAAGCTCCTTCGAATGACACCTCATTTGTTCAAATCGATCCAGAAACAAAAAACCTAGTATATGTCAAAAACCGCCGTTTAATTAAATTTTGAAAAGGGAGCCTTACTGACGAAAAGGACTTCTGACGGAACTAACCTCTGACGGAACAACCCTTTGACGAAACCGTTTTCTGACGAAAAAGGCCTCTGACGAAACTGATTCTGACGAAAATGTCCTCTGACGAAACTACAGAGCACCAAAGATAAAGTTGAGCGGAAGGAACTCTCAGAACCGAGTCTTGTAGGATTCGGCCGTTTTACTCTAATTAAACAAAAAATATTTTTCCAAAACTTTTTTTTATTTTTTAATGCACTTCTTTAAAGAATATAATTGCAATAAAGGGAAGAAATTTTAATCTCAAATTTAATTGGTTATTCTTCGCAAAAATTTTTTAAATCCTTCTTTTAAAAGTTCCAAAAAATTTATTTTATTGTTTTCACTCTTCCTCCTCTTCGCCTTCTCCTTAAAAAAAATAAAATTTATTTTTTGATTAAAATTGGAAAATAAAAGCCTCAAATTTTACATCAATACACAGGAAGCTCTCCGTAATATCTTTCCCTCCCCCGTTCACTCTTACGTTCATTTAAGTGCAGTCAGTGCTGGGTATAGCTCCGGGAGCTAGTTTAGGAGCTGGAGCCAAAACTTGAAAGAGTTGGGACTGGATCCACAAAACGTCCAATACCTAGCATCGGTTCTAGCCTGATCTGACGTTCCTACACTCGTCTCACTTCCCCTCGTACGTCGTGAAAAGAAGTGACGTGGGGTCAATTATTCTGCATTTTACTCGGCCTCTCACAGAAATATTTTAATATTTTTTAAATTTTCACCTTCATCCTCAATTATTTCCTCCTCTTCCTCTTCTGGAGGTGGAGCTGCTTGTCCAGCAGTTAATTTCTTGGGTGATGGAGGGGCACCACCACCAGAACTGGCAGCACTTGCTCGTCGTCCAGCACCCTTTTCATCTCCCTTCTTGCTCCATTCTGGCTTTTCGGCTTTGCTTTTTTGCTTAAAAGGAGGGGAAAATTGATTTAAATATTTTTTGAGAAACTTTTAGAAAAATTTCGAAAATTTTTTTGAAATTTCTTGAAATTTTTTCAAAATTCCTCTCACCTTATTTTCAAGCACCTCCATAACATTCTTCTTCTCTACAGCTTTAAGTTTAGCTCTAAAGTCCTCTTTTGGTTTAGTTGATGTAGCTTCTCCTTCCCCAGCCAAAACTTTACGGAATTTATTGTCGTATTTGGAAACTTTCTTTAATGTTGGTTTTACACTTAAAAATTTAAAAAAATATTTTTTATAACTTTTCTTTTAAATTTACAATTTGCCTCGTAAATCGTTAACATTGATGGTCATTTCATTAATCTATTAATTATAAAAAAATTTTATAGAATAAAGGATCAATTTTTGCTTTTAATAAACACCCTTCCATTTAGAGTTCTTCAGTTTGAACCGAGCCGAGGATTCTTCGGTTCCGGTCAAGATATCCGAAGACTTTCCAAGAACCAACAGTCCTAATCTCATTATAAGGATCAATATCTAATACAAAAATTCTTGAATGATATTTCAACTCTTCAATACCAACACGGTCAAGAATATCGTTTATCGTTCTACTATACCTCAAGTGTTATTGTCCTATTTCCAGTCTCTTTGATGAACTAAGGGTTGTAGGTTTTGGAAATTTTTTTTATCAACCGAAATTAGGAAAATTTTCGGTTCGGTACAAAATCGATATGGTTAATGATTATAGAAATAGCTGGGATTTCCTTTTAGTTTTTTTAATTAAAGCAAATCCATAAAATTTTTAAATTTATTTTTCCCCTTCCCAAATTTACCTCAGAATCCTTTTGACTAACAGCAAAATTAATATCATACTTTTCTTCTTCCAATTGTAACATTTTTTGGAATAAATCGTTATATATTTTAGATAACTGCCCAACATCATCAATTTTATCAACATCTGGGCAAGCACTAATTCTTTTACTTAAAACGCTTTGACGCTCCGAATCTAATTGTTTTTGTTGATTTTTAAGGTTTTCGGCAGCTTTGATCATCAACAATTTCTGAAAACGGGGAAATTTCTTCGAAAATTTTTAAATAAATCCTTACACGAAGCTTCTTCTTGCGCTCAGGTGTCAAAAACCCCTTCTTCTTTTTGCCCTTCTTTCCAGCCTCCTCAAGACGTTTACGGACTTCAGCCTTTTTGGCTGCCAAAGCCTGACGTTTGGCTTCCTATTAAGAATATTTAAATTAATTTATATTTAAATTTTGATTGAAATCTAAGATTATTAATTCTCCAAATATTAATTTTCCAAAAATTTTATTTATTACCTCATCAGATGCCGGCTTGGCAGCTGGAACTCCTTCAGATTCTGCTACTGACATTCTGAAAAAACTGAGAGTTAAACTGTTCCGTTAGTTTAAAACTTTATCAAGTCCAAACCAATCTCTATCCTACCCCTTGTAGATTACTTATATTTAGGTAGTTCGTTTCAAAGATACCCCAAGAATTTTGAGATTACTTGGAAATTGAAGTAAAATAAGTATTCTAAGCTACAAAACCTATCAGTTATTTTTTCTTTAGAAAATATCACCTGTTAGAAGTTCTACTTTAAGTATTTAATATATAAATTCTATTTAATGTTCAGGAAAGTCTCTAAAATAAAAAAGAATATTTTGAGAGAGGAACAGCAAGTATAACCAACAATTGTTTAAGCTTTAAGAAAATGAAAACAGATGGTCATGGACGTCAATATCTCCCCCGGATATTGAAAAAAATGAAAAGAATTAAAGGGATTAAAGGAGAAAAATGAGAGAATAAAAAAAAGTTGATTGAATATATATCTAGTTATTGAGCTGGACTTTTCTTTTATTTACAGGCTTATTTAGCGATCAGTAATGTGTGGGAAATGGCTAGGGAGCTTTGGACAACATTTGTTCATTAAAGAAATACTTTCTTCTTTTAAATTCTAAATTGATCGGAGAGAAAGGAAGAGATAGCAATCGGCTTTATTAACAAATACAAAACTGAATCTGGTAAAACCGGCATTTGATAAAAGTGCCAAATTTGTAGGTGACATTATAAAAAGATAAACTTTGGCAATTCATTTTATGTAAAACAGCTTCCAATACAAATGTAGCAGAGGTGTCTCTGGTTATCCGAAACCAGAAACCCGGACTTTTTTCGACCCGTAACTCCGAAGAAAATGTTGAAAACCCAATCCGAAACCCGTACTTTTTTCGACACGTGACCCTACTATGTACCAATATGTATTAGCTTTCTGTATAACGGACATGCCCTTTGTTCTCTTTAATGGATAGACTGTAATTATATCAGAAATATGTATTTACTAGTTCAATCAAAAAATGAGAATAAATAGGGACAGGGAATTAAAATGTCCAAGCTCGGAATTAAGGGCCTGATATATGTATTTATCAAATAATTTTATTACTTCTATCGATTATCAGGCGACTAGTTGAAGTATAAACTCTTTATTCAAGCTTGATCCTTTACTACAACAAAAATATAAAGCAATTGTCCTCATCCCCTTTTTTCTATTCGTCCCACCAACTTTCTCTGATTGGAATTTTCTTTCTATAAATTTTATTGCCAGATGCTAGAATAGGAAAAAATAGCGAGTGGGCGTAAAACAGAATGGTGTAAAAAATGGTAGAGAATAAAGAAAAAACAAAAAAAAATGTTTTTTCGAATCTTGCATCTTAGTCTAAGTAGGAAGGTAAGTTAAATAGAGACCGAACCGAGACTCGATTTTCTTAAGCTCCCGGCCCGTCTTAAACCGGGAGCTAAAATTCGAAAAAATTCCCAAAAAAATCTTTCATCTGCTGATATAAACGTTAAACCATGAAAATAAATCGAATTTATTTTAAGAAAAAACATTTAAAAAGATATAAAAATATGTAGTAAGTGCTAAAACTAAAATAAAAATTATCCTAAATTAACAGTACATAAATGTCTAATTGTAGGCCTTCCATGTGGGCAATTCCACGGCTGTTCAATTTTTCCCATATTTTCAATAATTTGTTTCATTTTAAATTCAGAAAGGGGATGCCCAAACATTACAGATTTTCTACAAGCTTTTGAAGCAAAAATGGACCTGACTTTTCGAGGTCTGTGTAATTGACCGGGCATTTCGGCAATCATTGAAAGGATTTCATCAATATCTTTAAAACTAGTTTATCAGTTTTTTAAATTTAATTAATTCAACCATGCTTATCAAAACTGTGACCAACAATATTTGGTAAGGCAACAAGACGGGCTGAAGAATTTTGAGTGGTATTAATGGTTGTTGTTATGTCTAAAATTAATAAATTTAAGAAATTAAGACAAGTTGAACAAAGAAAATAAACTCATCTAATCTAATGTCAGAAATATCAAATTACCGGACATAAAATCTAAAGATTTCTAAAAGACAATAAAAACTTCGTAATAAAAAACTAAAGTTCCGATTTTTATATAAAAAGGGACTTGATGATAGATCAAGACTTTAACTCGATAACTGGAATTTTTAAAAGGGATTTTACCCCCATCATTTTGAACGTCCTCTTCTTCACAATCATCATCATCAAAAACAAATTCAAATCCATTTTTATTAAATAAATCCAAATTGTCTCTTAACAAAGCAAAATCCATTGGACCAAAATTCAATAATTGAGCTTTAAATAGTTTTTGTGATTTTATTGTAGTTGTTAATTGAAGCATTTCAAAATTATGTTTTTCATCTGCAGCGTGTTGATCAATCATAAATAAATGGGGGCCAAATCGAGTTAAAATAAATGCATTATTAAATTGCCCAATTAAATGCATTCGTTTAAAATCGGATTTGCTTGAAAAAAATTTTTTATTCAAAAAATTATTTAATAAAAAATGCCGTCAAAAGGTTCTTCATATTTTCATAAAATTATTTTTATTATCAGCCCAACTGAAAACCCCCATGAATTTTCACAAAAAATGTAAAATAAGTGACCAAACACCCAGCTGAAAAACAACAAAATATTGGATAGGACCTGAAGCTGCGAGCTCTATGATGCTAGGTTGTTAACCGCTTGAATCTCATAACGAATTGACCGTTATTCCTATATCTGTTAAGTTGGGAGGAAAATTTGCCGGCCAATATTTTAATAAAAAAATGTTTTTTTAATTTTACCTCAACATTAAAGAAAGCCTTCTTTCAATCTCATTTTTAACTAACTGGGCATTATTTTCATCAAAATTTAATTCTGCTTCTTCAATTGAATTTAAACAATTTTGTTTTATTTTTCCTTTATTTTCTTCTCTTCTCTTCCTTTTTAAAATTTTATTTTTTAAATCTTCAAAATTTATTTTAATTGTTTGATGAGGACGATAAATATTATTATTATTTGAAGAAGAAGAGGGGTAAGTAATTGTTGGTTGTTTTATAGAAGATGGAGAAGAGTTTATTGGAATTGAACGTTCAGAAGTTGGGGAAGGCACTAATGTTGAACTTTGACTAATTGTTGATTGTGATGAGCTTGATGAACTGGAAGATGATGATGATGAACTGGAAGATTGGGATGATAATGTTGAGACAGACGGTACTAATACTGAGGATATTGAAGATAATGATGAGATTGACGATAGCGAAGAGATAGAGGAAATTGAAGATATTGAAGAAATCGATGATATTGAAGAAATTGGCGAGACGGAGGAAATCGATGATATTGAGGATATAGATGATTGTGGGGAACCATTTGAAGAAATTGTTATTACTTCTTGTTTTATTGGAGTTTTTGTTGTTGTTTGAATTTTATTTTGAATTTGGTTTTTAGCATTCAGTGAAAAGGTAGAAAGTTTACTTAAAATAATTTTTAAAAAATTAATTTAATTTTTATTGGGGCAATTCAGGCAAAAGGATTGACGTGAATGTATTTGAATTAGTGTTATTCAAACGCGATTTTGCGGTATCGGTATTTTCGGTAAAATACCGATACCGCAAAATACCGCGGTATTTTTGATTGAGGCGGTATCGGTATTTCGGTAAAAATACCGCGGTATTACCGAAAAATACCGCGGTAATACGGTACCGTGAATAAACCTAATTTGAATGGATTCTAAAATTTATTTTAACTGTCTAACATGGAGTCCAAAAAATTCAAAAAAAACTTTTTTATGAACTACATCTTCAAAAACTAAAGGAATTAAATGAAAATTTTACGTAACAAGCAGGGGATTAAAAAATTATTTTAAGTAATAAAACAAACCAAAAATCATCATCATCCTCAATCTGAACAACATTCGGGGACCCACCACTGTCAGTTCTTTCCAATTTTTTCAAATTATTTAAAAGATTAGCAGACGATTTAAAATCATAAAATAAACGTTGAGATTTTGCTAATGAATAAGATTTGTTTTGAACTAAATCTTCAAATAAATTAGTTGAACATTGACCTTGGACTTTAGAAAAAGTGAAAATAAGTGTTGAATGGAGTTTTGCAAAAAGCTGAAAAATATTTTTTGAAATTAAAGAATAAAAACAAAAAATTCTTATTAGATATCTGATTAAGTATTTTTGTTTGGAATGTCGACTAATTTAAATTAGAAACCAAATATATGTTATATGCTACGCTGACATAAAAATCGTACGCGTCTTGCGACAGAAGGGATCAAAAGAAAATAGGAAGGTCAAGGAAAAGAGGACTTTTTTCTCTTTTTTTTTGATCCCAACTTTCAATTAGAAAACTAAAGATAAATCAAAAATTTATGGGACGGCCTGGATAACAACTCAAATTTATGTACAGATAAAATAAAAATTTAACTTAATCTACTAGCTTTCCCCAAAGCTCCAAAAGTAAAAAAAATTAATTTCAAACAAAAACCTCTTTTTCAAAATGTAAAAATAAAGTTTTCTTGTCAGGAGTAACATTTACATCCAAAGTCGATGAAGGAATGGAAATAAAAAGAATTAAAATACAACGTTGTCCACATTTATTGTATTGGCCATACAAATCATTTGCAATTTTTGATAACTTTAAATAATTTTTTAAAAAATTAAAAAAATAAAAAAAAACTCTTTGTGATTCAATATGTCTTCCATTAACATAAACAAAATGTTTTTCTTTAACAATTTTACAACGTCCATATTCAAAATTGCTAATATAACCAGATAATCTATAAGAAATTGATTAGATGTTAATTTTCGATAATAGTTAGAAAATATTAGAGCGTTTGACACCGAAAATACTTCAAGATTCAACATCAAGAGGCTCGAACGTCTCTACCTTTTTAATAAAAAATTTTTAGGAGCACCGAGTAGAGACCAGACCCAGACGAGATCTCGATCAAGAATTTCGGTTAGCAAAACGATATTTTTTCGAAATATCGATTCTCATGCGACACTCCCAGTCCAGTCTTCTAGCTCCGAGCACGGAACTAAACATTCGAAAAATATTTTTTAGGGTTAAACAAAAAAGCAAAAGAATTCCAATTTAGTCAAATTCTTTAAAAGTCCTTTCCCAAAATATGCTTTGTAAAATCGGTTAATCTCAAATTAATTTCCTTTTTAATCCTTAAAAATATTCAAAACAAACCTCATCTGTTTAAATATATTTTCACAATCTGAATTATTAATTTTATAAATTTGTTGTATATCCTCTTCTGGAATTGATTCAGACAATTCAAGTAATTCATTTTTTGGAGTTCCAAGTAAATTAGTAATTACATCAATTAGTTGAGTATTTCCGCCTGGGGAAGTAAGTAATTGTGAAGGTTTTCTGAAAAAAGGGGTTTTTAAATAAATTTCCCTCTAAAATTGATTTTAGGCAAGTATTTTCAGGTACAGAAAAGAATAAGGAACAAAATAATAAAAAAAAGTATGGTTCGATTTGCGGACAAAACTCTGTTGGTCAAACAAGTATTTTAGACAAAATGAATCAATTAAGGTAAGATAATGTAAAATGGAAAATAAAAAAGCATCGCAAATCCAGGAATAATTTGGAATAAAAATTAGGGAAAATTGGAAATTTAATTTAAAAAAAAATTCCAAACCCGTTAACCACATTTGTGCAATTAAAACGACATTTTGGATGTGAAATAGCAAATGCCTGAACACAATCAATTAATTTTAACAATTCCCGTTTTGAAGAACGTAAAAGTTCCTGACGTCGAACAGGCAAAAATTTAAAAAGATTGGAAATAGATACTGTTGTTCCTTGCTGAAAAAACAAAAAAATTATTAATCAAAAGGATTTAAAAAATAAAAGCATTTTCAAAAATTTTAAAAAGTTCTAATTCAACATAGAAAAGAAAAACAAGTTCCTAAACCCCAAAACAAGTTCCTAAACCCCAAATTAAACAAAAAGAGGTCAGGTTGAGAAAAAGTCCAAGTTTCGGACAACCCAAACATCCCTCGAGTTAAGCCTGTGAAGTATAACCCGAAAGGATTATCCCAAAGGAAAAAAATTAAAAAAACCTAGCCTGTCTCGAACATTGCTGCCTTTCCAAAATTTCCCCATTTCTATCAAAAACAAGTCTAAACGCACATCTCGAGTTTGCATCTCTTGTAGTTATTTGTACTTGTCTGAATTAATTTTTAAAATTAAAAAGAAATAATTTTAAAAAATCAACGATGTATTTGTTAATGCATTTAAAGCTTCCCCTCTAAATCCAAAAGTATTGAGAGAATCAAAACTTTCAAAACCGGTTAATTTTGATGTGCAATGAGGTTTGCCTAAAATTAAAAAAAAATATTTTTTTAAAGAAAAGTTAAAAAAATACAAATTTTATCAAAATCGTCAGGCAATATTCCACTCCCATTATCGATAACTTCAATTAATTCAGTCCCGTTTTCGACTGTTCTAACCTCTAAAATAAATTGTTTTTCTCAATTTTAATACAAAAATTTTTTTAATCTAACCTACAAATAAAACAGTCAAAATAAAATTTAATAAAATCTTTACATTTTCCATCCACCTTTTCCTTCCACTTATTTTTCTCCCTTTCTCAAAATAAAAAAATGGACAAGATCTGTCCTTACATCTGTCCTTACATCCCTATGACCACAATTCAACTTTGACCATTTTGACATTTTGGAGAAAAATGAGGGAAAAAAGAAAATGTGGGCGGATAACCAAAAAACAGCTAGTAATTCATGTTAAGCTTTTGACAAGGAATTAATTCAAACAGAGACATTACTCTCAGATTTTTGAACTTTTTTGGGGTCTTAAACAAATTTTAAAAATTAAAAACAACCTATATTTGTTGAGTTAGCATCCAAAGCATTATCAATTAATTCTTTACATGCCCCAGCTAAATCAAGAATTACCAATCCAGTACAAATTTTTTGAGAAACATCTTGTGGCAATTCAGAAATTCTTGGTAGTGAATGAATATTTAAATCCATTAATTGTTAGAGAATAATTAAATGAAGTTATAAATGAAGGTTTTAAAAAAAAGAATAGAAAAAAGTTTTTTTAAATTTTTTCCTTCCCTTTGTGTCTGACCATTTTATAATCTTCTCCATTTCTGACCCTTTTTCTTAGTTTCAACAAAGACATTCTTGGCGAAATTATTAATTTTTGAAAATTTGGTAAATCAATCATTTCTGGTAGTGCCCTACAAAATCGATTTCTACCTTGATGAGATGGATGAGCCGGACTTGATCTGGCTGGGTTTTTCCGGATTAATTTGGTCCGGTTTTAATCGAGTAAAAATTATTTCAGACGGCCAAGAAAAAGTCATTTAAAGTTTCGAGACGTCTAAAAATTTCTCAGATCGTATTTCGAATCGGAAAAAGTCCGGATTTCCTTGTTAAATAGAAATAAATTATTTTTTGAGCACCCCAGAATATACACTCACAATACCAGACCATTTTTCTAAAAATCAGAGCTCGTCTTATGTTTATTTTATCAAAAAACAATTTTATTTTTGTCAAAGATTTTTACAAAATAAATTAATTTTTTGTTAATTCTCTCCTTCAATTTTATCAAAATAAGAAATTAAACATCTTGAAGTTGACGGCTCTAATTTATATGAAATAATCCGTCTTGGCTCTTTATTTATTGGATGATCTCTATAACCAACAATTTTTATTTTCCTAAAAAATTAAATTTAAAAAATAAAAAAAAATTTTACAAAGTTTTGCCTTCACTAAATAAACGAATTCCATACATATTTTCATTAAGTTCAATCACTTTAATGACACTAAAATAAATTAAGTATATTAAATATTTTATCTAGAAGCTGTTTTTGTCTCGAGGCCATCGGATGTGAAGATTACTGATTTAATCAGATTTTCCCTTAAAAAAGTTACAGCCAAATACAGGGTGACATAAAAGAAACTGCACACGATGTTTTTGGCATAACTTTATTCAAATCAAAGTTATTGGACTCAGATAAAGTTTAAATGATAGAGAAATAAATAAGGAATAGAAATTGTCAAGAATTTTCGAAGTGACTCTCCTTTATTTGGATAAAGAGTAAAAGGCGCGGAGAAAAATATTGAGGAAAAGTTCGCAAGTCAAAAAAATTTTTTTCAGAGAATAAATTTTTTATGAACTGATCATGTCAAAATTACCAAAGTGACTTATCCTGTGCAAAAAAGTCTCCTCTTTCTAATCCACTTGTTACTTATTCCCAAAACCTTTTTTCTTTAATGATATAGTTTGTTATTTACAAAAGGGTCAAAATCCCCTGATTTTCGTGAATCCTGAGGGTTTTCGTGGATCTACCGGAAATCCTTTATGGTGTTTTACAGCCTTGGATCCGAAGCCACTTTTGGCGTAGGGAAGGTATCTTTCATCAGAATTCTTCCTCTTCTAATAAGACCTTAGAAGTGCAGAGTTGGTGTGCAGCCAATTTACTCGGTTTTAACCCATCTCAAATAATGCCACCGTACTCATCGGATTTGGATCCCTTGGATTGAATTTTTATGCTGCTTTGAAGGCAAGGGTCTGTTCTTATTAAGACAGAAGTTTTAAGCCGCTTCGTCAACAACTCGCCCAGGAATGGGAGAAAATCCCAACCATGTAGGTGCGAACTTTTGCCCAAAATTTTTCCAAGCGCCTTGAACTCTGTATCCGAGCACATGGTTGGTATTTCGAAATTTCTTAATTGTATTTGTTCTCCAGTCATTTCTCTATTATTTAAGCCTTATTTGATCTCATTATCTTCAATTTGAATAAAGTTATTTTAAAAATACTGTGTGCAGTTTCTTTTATGTCACCCTGTAATTATCAAAAATCACGGTTGCGTGCATTTATCCACCTCTAATTTTTTCTAGCATAATCTGATCGATTCAATCCAGCTAGATAAAATAATCCTTACATTCAGGGCTTTCGATTGGCATAATAATTATTTAAATCGATTAGAATTAAAAAAGTTATGGCCCAAAATACAACCTCGAGACTGAAACGCCTTCTACCCAGAATTTTTTAAAGAAATTTTTAAATCCAATTAAAAATTCTTTTTATAAATTTTAACTCGAAAAATAGATAATTAATTAATAAAAAAACCCCCAAACTCTTTAAGTATTTTGCCTTCTTTACAATATTTTCTCATTTTTGTCAAAAGTTTAGTCCATTCTTTTGTTGATAAAGGCCTATTCTAAATTAAAAAAAATAAATAAATTTGGATAATTTAAAAACCTTTTCCCAAATTTTTTTAATAAATTGTTTATTTACTAAATAAATATTTGATGAAATTGTTATCAATAAAATAGATCTTTTAATTGGCAAAAATCTGAAAATATCATTTTTTAATTCAAAAGGTAATTGTTTCTGTAATTGTTTCTTCATTTTTTAAGGAATAAATTTAAAAGCTAAAATTAAAAAAAAATTATTTTATTAAAGAAATTTATAAAAGTGTGAGCTTGTTTTTTGTTGTTTTACCCAAGTTGGCAAATTTTGGTTTGGCAAACTGGGTACTGGCAAAATGTCTTTTTTGCCCTTATTGGCAAAATGTCTGGGTTTTGGTCTTACAATTAATCCGAAGATTTTAATCAGTTTCAATCTAATCGAAAATGAATAATGCACAAAATGATATTGCTGACAGCCGTGCACGCAGTCAAACCGATACAGCTCTAATGTTGTCGAGATTGAAATATCCAGAACATTCAGGCCAAGCGGATTCAATCAAAGTTCCAATTCTTCCCTACAAGTTTATTTCTTAAATAATTAACTGGAAATTCACTATATTTAAGGAGACGTTTATATGAATTATTTACACTTATAGAACGGGAAATGGACTCTATACACTTGGAAAATTGCGAATGTTTTTAAATTTTTGGTTAAATTTTTCTTGATTTTTTAAAATTTTCAGTACGTCTTCGATTGGAAGAAGTTTCCCCAAATGAAAGGATTGTTAATGATAAAGACATATCAATACAGAGAGAATTGTCTGAACATGTTAGCAATACTTCCTTTCAAAAAAATGAAAATGATTATTTTAATCAAGCGATTGAAACGAGCATTAGTGGAAAAAGATGTAAAAATTTAAAATTTCTTAACCTAAAATAAATCAAAAATTCAATTAAAATGTAGCAGGAAGACAACAGAAATGGAAATCTGCATTTAAAAATCCGTCAGGAAAACTTGCCTTGAAAGTGGGATCAAGTGTCCCAGAATCCAAGAATCGGTATGTTCAGAATTTTAAAGGACATACAGATGGCATTTGGGATGTTTGTACAGCAAAAGTTGGGAATTTTAATGTTTTGGCTAGTGCTAGTGCAGGTTTATTTACTTTTTTGTTATTAATTTAATAAGTACTCAAATTTAGATCAGACTGCCAAAATTTGGTTGGCAGAAAATGGTTCTCAACCAATTGTGAATTACTCTGCTCACAACGGTTCTGTCAATTCTGTTGCTATTAGATGTGATCAAAATACTTATTCGGGGTGTCAGCCAACATTCCTTACCTGTAGCGGGGACCGTTCTTCGCATATTTGGCGCGTCAATTTTGATCAAATATCTGAAAGATTGCATGAAAACGATTTTCAAACCGGTATATATTTTTTGTATTCTTTAAGATTTCTTTAATTAGTGTTAAATTTTTTCAAAAATTGGTTAAGTTTCATCGAGACTTGCTTTAGAATTAAATACTATAATAGGAATGTTCTGAATTATGTACTACGCGGACGACGATCGTGTCGAATTATGTCATTCAATAGGGTTTTTATTTAGCTTGTGAGTCACACTAAAATTAGTCTTTTGACTCGAGAATCGATTTCGATTTTTTGGCGTCATTATTTAGCTCGATGAACTCCAGGCAAGGGGAACGCCTTAAATAAAATCTTAAATATTTAAGATTAACCTCACCTGTCCCTCCTCCCACGAAAATTTTTCCTGACTACGGGCCTGATGAGCCCCTTTGAATGACACTTTATTTGAAATGATCGGCGTCTGGGTGTCATTCTTAACTTTTTCCTAAAATTATTTTTACAAATTTTAGCAGAACTTCCGCCTTTGCAACAAATACACCAGCCTTTGCTTAAACTTACTGGTTTTTTTACTTTTTAAAATTTATTTTCTAATTATTAGGGCATTCTGATGTTGTGACGGATGGAGATTGGCTTTTTGGAGGTGACGAAATTATTACCGTCTCTTGGGACCGAACTGCAAATTTATTCGATGCCGAAACTGGAAAAATTGTAAAAACGCTTTCTGGTATTTATTTAAATTTTTTTAAAATTTATGCCGATTAAATAGGACACGATCAGGAATTGACCAAATGTTCTGTTCACCCTTCACAAAAATTGTTGGCTACTGCCAGTCGTGACTTCACTTTTCGTCTATGGGATTTTAGAGAGCCTATTCATTCTGTTGCTGTCTTTCAAGGGCATAATGAGTTTGTTTTTAATTTTATTTTCTAAATTGGGGGTAGGCAAATTAAAGTTTCTTCTAATGGTCAACTAAAATTTAAAAAATTTTTTTAACCTTTCCCAGATATAATAAGTGGAGTAGACCTATTCTTCTATGTAGTACCATCAAAAATATCCATCCAGGCTGTTTTTATAGTTGTCTAAAACTTCCTAAGTGTAAATATAAGACAATCCTTGTAATTTTTCGCAATCATTGTAATTGCGAAAATTACAAGGACTTGTAATTTTTCGCAATTTTAAACAATTATTTTTTTATAGCTCCGTAACATCAGTTGTATTTTCTCATTTACATCATATCGTTTCTGGTAGTGATGACAAGACCGTAAAGGTTATATTTTTATTTTTTTTGAAAATTCCGAATTTATTTTTCAGGTATGGGATCTGAGGAATATGCGAAGTCCAATCTCCGCAATTCGACTAAATATTGCAGTTATATTCAAACAATTTTTATAATTTCAAAAATTATATTTAAGGTTAATAAAATTTCAATATGCAATTCAAAAAATCTACTAGCTATACCACTGGATAATCGAAATATTTATATTTACGATATGAACGGAAGTCGGATGACTAGAATTCCACGAAGTGCCGGAAAGGTATTTTTGATTTATTTTTAAGGTATTTTTTATCGAGGAAAAATTTTCTGAAGGGGCCTATAGAAAATATCAATGTGTGGAAATTTTAGGGATGAGGGGAAAATTATGGGAATAACTCAGCTGGTGTAAAATTTTTATTTTTGGACATTTCCTCTAAACATTTTGGTTCTACTTGACTTTATGAGTCCAATCGAACTTTATGATCACAAAAATTTGATTGGACTCATAATCTGTCAAAATTTTTACTTAGAATAATAAAACATGTTCGGCATTATAAATTTTGATTGGACTCATAAAGTTTTGTTTGGACTCATAAAGTTCGATTGGACTCATAAAGTTTTATTTGGACTCATAAAGTTCAATTGGACTCATAAAGTCAAGTAGAACCAACATTTTCCCCCAATTTAGTGGATACACCCCCTTGTCTTGTCACCCAATTTATTTTTAAACAATTATTCTATTTAAGTGTCATCACCGACTAGTTAGTGCCTGTACATGGCTTTCTGACAATCTTCTAAATAATTTAATTACTTGTGGATTTGACAAACAAATTATTGGATGGAGAGTTCATTTACCTGCTTCTAACTTTCCAAAATCTTAATTAAGAAATTTTGGTTTTTACAATTTTTGACATTTTCTGAATCTTAAAGAATCGAAGTTCCTACGAGATTAAATAATCCCAATTGACAAACCTAACAATTCTGGACCACATAATCAGAAGTGGGTCGGAACAGTCAGAGGTGTCGGGAATTGGAACTGGCTCAATAGTTGGAAATCAAAATGGAAATCGGAAGAAAAAAACGCTTGAAATCGGAATTCCGACCCACCTCTACACATAATCGTGAGATAGAATTTCCGGACCTTGCCTATTAATTTATTTGTACTAAAATCTACAAATTTCTTTAATATTTTTAAGCTCGTAATTTTCACTTTTATTTAAATTATATTGTACAAAAAAATTAAAATAAAATTTAAAAAATCCTCTAAAAGCCTTTCTAGCAAGCAGCGGCAATTGGATTAATATTTGGTTCAATTACAAAATCAAAGTTTGAAAGAACACGTGCACGCTGAACTAGACCAGTTATGAGGTCTTGTTTTTGAAAATCAAATCGTTCCAAAGAGGGAAATAAACGGGATAAAAAATCTGAGCGAACTTCCATACTTCCAACTAATTCCAATATTTTTAATTCTGGAAGGAGAACACGCGGGGTAGGCGGGTCCAAAATAGCTGTTCCACATTGCATTGTCAGGCGTAGGGATTTTACCTAGAAAATATTGTCAAAAAATGTTAAAGATCATATTTCTTTGCCTTGCATACACGAAGCATAAATAACACAGGCATTCGAGTTATTTCAAATCCTGTATAGCAAGTATATGATAAATGGTCAAAACAGGCTCCCAAGCCGGCTAATCTGCGAATATAAAATCTGGATGTTAAAGCCAAGTCTGCATTGTCTAATTCTGAGTGCTCTTTGTCGACTAAATCGAAGTTGATGAGGGAAAGACGTTTTAGTGCAATCTAAAAATAAATTATTATATCTCTTAAAATTCTGGAAATATTCTTTTCGAGAAGTTTAAAACGAAAATATGGGTAGGAAACAAGCCTGAATATTTTTCCCTCCTTTCCTTCAACCCCAATATCTGATATTATTTTCAAGAGTAACATAAAAGGATATTTGTTAAAATTAGCAAATTAAAAAGTAGAAAACTCTTACGTGTTCATTGAAACCTTCAATAGCTTCAGTAAGCCCAATTTTGCCTATAACGCGCAAAGTCTTTGCATTAGCCGTAATTAGTTTAGCCAATTTCGGGAAGTGTTGTCCTATATAACGCCTGAAATATTTTTAAACACAATTATTAGTAAGGTGGGCAGTAAATATACCTGCGTACATACAACTCTTCAAGACGAACTTTTTCTAAAATTATATTTTCGTTATTGTATTTAAAATAAAGGATTGCCGTGGCTAATAAGTGGTGCAAGAAGCGATTCTACCAGTCCCGTTGTTGACACTTGAACATTGAGATTGATACGGCGGATGCAGCGAGCTTGGTGTAGAACGTGATTGAGATATTCTAGAGCCTTAAATTACGTCAATGAATTATTTAATTTTAATAATTTTAAATTCCATACACCCACATTTTTATTACTCAAATGACGCATAATGGTCAAACTTACTCAATTTCACTCAGTTTCCTCATTTGAAATGAGGGGGAAGCAAACAGCTAATCCCTTTGCTGACTGGTAGAATGCAATGAAGAAATAAAGTGAAAATTGAGAATTGACCATTATGAGCCTTTTGAGTGGAATATGAAATTTAAAATTACCCAGATTTTCTACCTTTTCCATGCTCGGAATTTGTGTTCGTTGTATAAAAATGGCTTCCGGATTGGAAGAGAATCTATTTTTGCTCCAATGAAGCTCAATGTCAATACAGTCGCAGAACTCGTACACATTCTTTTCGAGTTTAGGAGATAATTGCCAGTTTGTTGAGCGGAGGGCGACTGACAATCTATCAATTTCCATTTTGCAAGTAGTTGAATTAAAGAATTAATTTAATTAAATAGTCAATGTGCAACTGAAATATTAAATATGAAATTGGATACTATGGAAACTAAGAAAATTTGTTTATTTTGAGGGGTTGATTTTTGATTTGTTATTTTTGTAAAAGGAAAGAACAAACACTTAATGAGTGTTGGTATTTTTGAATTATACAGGAAATACATAAATATCAAAGGCGGGCTTGTACAAATAAACGAGGGGCCCTTCCCAGGCAAACTAAAAATATCGACGGGTCCAAAGTTTGCTTTGATAAAGAGGCAAAAATAGAGTCAATAAGCACCTCGTGCTTCTCTTTTAAATAATTGACCCTACCAAAGGTTTATTATTGGCCGTTTGGTTTTAATTTTATGTAAACCTCTGACATTCAAAAAAATATTTAGTCTCGAAATACGTCAATATATCAAAAAAAATAAAGAAATTTAGTGGAAAGCTTAGCCAACAAGATGTTTTCTCTAATATTTGGGTGGCTTTTCTCTCTCCGAATACCTCTCTATACTTCAATTCCCCAATAAATTTATCTTTTATACACATGTGACAATGAGTAAACAAATGGCTATAGAGTTAAAGCTAGTATGCAGCACACTCACTTTGCTTGAGTCACATGTATACATATTGTGTATAGCTAGGCATTAACGTCACAATATCTATTCCTTTTCCTTTTTGTACAAATTTTTTAAAAAATATTTAAAGAAAATACCCTAAGCGTCTCGAGGAGAAGCTGTCTTGAAAAACAAATTTTTTCATTAAAATAAACACTGAACTATGTACTATAATCACTCAAACAGCTAAATGTTGAGTGATTAAAAAATATAAATTATAAAAAACATAATAAAAAATTAGGCAGGGATCTTTTAAATAAAAGGTTAAAAGAACTGTGCTAATAAAAGTTGCGTTGCCGGGGATTTGATTTTGGCGTTCTGACATTTGGCGTGTTTTAAAAATTTGAAAATTTCTAATAAGACGTCAGTTTTATTCATACGTCAGCTCATTTACGTCCTTGTGACGTATTAACTGGATTCCACTTTTATTAGAAAGTACATTGTTAACTTGTTAACACAATTTAAATAATTTATTTTAACAATTTTATTAATAAATTTATCGTTTTTTTTTAATTTAAATTTTATGAATTGAAAGGGCAGTAAATATATATTTTTATATACACATTAAGGATCGAGATTTTTGAAAGACCCTGATCCTTGATTTTACTTAGAGACCTTGACCACATAAAACTCAAAAAACTCTGAAAACCGCTTGATATTTACTTTGAATCCAATAAAAATCAAGATCTAGATCCATCTCGATCTCTAATACACACACATCCATTGTGAAAGCAAAATTTTAAAACAATAATATTATTTTCTCCTCCAAATTTTATCATTCTTCCAGCTCCTTTTTGGGACAGGGAATAACACATTGGCGTTGTTCTAGTTCTGCCGCCTGACAGTTTCTGTCATCCGGGTCTATCTAAAATATTTTTAGAAAATTTTTTAGAAAATAAAATCTTTTTTTAACCATTCCATATCGATAAACACGTCTTCTCCTTGTTTGGTAACCTTCGCCACAATTGACTGAACAGGGTGACCAAACAGACCAACGACCAATTCTACACGAATTCGGAGCTTAAAAATATTTGTATTAGGACTTAAATACATTTTAAAAAGCTAACCGCAAGGCCTGTTTTCACAATGCCTTTCCTGGATACGGTGCTCTCTCGGTGGGCATCGATTTCCTCCATTCCGGGGAAATGTCTGATTAAAAATTTTTTAAATTTATTTTTCAAACATTTCTGTTTCTTTTAAATTCACCTTAACATTTCTATGTCGATTCCGTTTTCCTCTCCCACAAGTTGAAGAACATTCAGTCCACGGACTCCATTCACTCAATTCACAATCCAATGAGGGGCCTCCGTCATTTTGTTGTTCTTGTTCTTCTTCATTATTTTCTCCAAAAGGACTGAGTAAATCGGCACCAGAAGCTTTAAAAAAATTAAATTTTGGGAAGGTCTTGAAGGGAAAGTACTTTCTAAATACTAACCCATTTGGAAATTTTTAGAGAAATTAGTCAACCTCATTCAACATCTTTATACAAAATTTCAAATTGACAGGTGTCCTTTTCACTAATTTATAGGGTTGGGACCGTCATCATAACTGGAATTGTCGGTTCTTGGAAGAAAGCGATCCATTTTGGAAATTTAAAATCTCCTCGTACAGACACTACCAACAACCCTAATCATAACCACTAAAAATCAAAATTAACCAATAATTGGCCGATAATTTGGAATACAAAATTGTTTACATTCCTCTTCAGATTCAAATTGATTTCGATTTCCTTTACATCCACTATATACAAATCGCTCACATTGTGAAGAATTTATATTAAACCAGTAACGAGGAAATTGTCCTAAACATTGACCCGTTTCTTTCTCTTCGGCACAAATTTCTTTAAAGAAAATTGAATTTTTTAAATTTTATATAAAGGCTCGGACCGTCAGAATGTGCACTATGTAGACGGCGACAGTCGGCCACACGGCAACGGTCTTTTTCCATTAAACTTTTGGATTTTGAACATTCCTTAAATGATAAATTGTTGGTTGGATGGACTGCCAGAATTTTTAATGATCCTGAGCTTTAGGTTACAATCATCGTCAAAAAAAGCAGCCCCGGAGCTCTACTTTAAGTCCATCTTTTATCTTTCGACTTTGGATAAAATTCTAATACAAGTATTGGGTCAATCCTACTGCTGCTCTTCAATCCACAGCCCCTTCACTCAAACCCTTGGACGGGTTTTTCTTAAAGAAATCTTTTTACTTGTTCATGTTCAGCATAATAAAATAATCTAGTTCTAACACGCACACCTTCATCACAACTTGTACTACAAGGACTCCAATCACTCCAACTTGTTGTTTTACAAAAAGGATTTGCTTGTATTGAACAATCTTCTCCATCCTCTCCAATACATTCCTCTACAGAATTTAATTCAACATTACATTTTATAGTGGTAGAATTATTTAATAAATGGCGTTCTCTGCTGCGTGTCCCACGGCCACATTTGACTGTGCTTTATTTAATTTAATGAGATTTTATAGAAAAAATTAAATGTGTAAAACCAAGCTTGGATTTTAAATGATAATTGCCTCCTGTTAGGTGTTTCCAATAAGACAGGAATATTAAGTTTCATTCTCCTATCGCCAGCCACTAAGAGTTGTTATTCCACAATCAGAGGAGGGCCTGACTACAGGTGGGACAGGGAAAAGGTAACAAATTATCCGAGTTTCAAGGACGGAGTATAACAAGCATATCCCTAGAAACGAAAGATAATTTCCTTTACCATTCTGTCCAATCAGTCCAACCACCTACTAAACAACGAGAATTAAACGCATCAGAATCCGATCCGCATTCACTTTGTTTGGCATTACAAAATTGTCTTTCTGTTGTTTGTCGGTGACAATGGAACATTTGTGCTTTTACTGGGAATGTGTAAACTCTGTGGGAAATAAAAATAAAAAATAAATAACTTTTAATTGCCTAGAACGCATTCGAATGCCTTTTCCACATGTAGCGGAACATAAAGACCACGAGCCCCATTGGCTGACAGCACATTCTCCTGGGGAAAATTAAGTTGTGATAAATATTTAGCAGAAACTCCAGCCCCCATCTGATAGGAACTAGGGATTTGATGATCGATCTACGTTTGAGATATCTTGATTACTGAGATTTCTGAACGATGATCCCGTTGCGGTCTGGGCTCTAATAGAAATCCTCTCCCACTTTAATTGAACTTCCTCTAACATAAAGTGATTCCCTATAACGAATTTCCAATAATAGTATTCTCTAATTAGAGTCCCCTTATCCATTTAGCGTTATAAGCCCTCTTTCTTTAAAAAGCCCAATCAGAAGCTTTTGGGAAAATAGAAATCCAGATTATATAAGATTTTCAGACTAATCTTTGGTATTTTTTGTTCAGAAAAATCTCCAAACTCACTTCTATCTTTATATTCATCATCTTCGGAAGTGCTGCTACTTATATTTTGTGCCTCCCTTCTATATTCTTCCATAGGCCTGCACTGTCCTGGCACTATCCGTTTTCTTTTAAGTACTAGTCTTGCCAGTGGAGCAATTTCCTCATTTTGGTTGTCATAAAAAGGTGAACGAGGGTCTGATTTTGTGGTGATTGGAGAAACTGGAATGCGAGGTTCTGCTGGCTCGTTGGGTGACTTTAGGAATTTTTGTTTTTTTTTCTGTCAAAAGATTTCTTTAATCACCATATAAGTATATCCATTATCAGTCCCAGCATCAAATGGTCGCAAATCAAAAGCCCTTTCATCTACCCATGAACAATCGGACAGACATAAATTAATTGAAGAAACACCTACACACCAATCCGGGGAAGGCCCAAACATGGAGACTAACGAAAGCAAATGGTGATAACGATTAACGTGGAAATGACCGGTGCTTTTGCCTTGAACTTCTAAAAAATATTGAAGAAATTAGAAGAGTTTAAGGGCAGGAAAAAGCGCGGGATTTTGTGAGATACCGCTTCCGCAATTCCGCACTTTGAATATGATCTAACTAGTGGTATCTAACTTCAGTTAAAATTTCAGACTTTTTGGTTGGGTATTCTGAGAATTATAGCTCTAAATTTTCCATAAAAAATTTTTTTTATTAAACCTACCAGGATACCAAAGTCCTTTCATCTTCAAAATTGTACGTATTTCACTAGCATTTCCCCTCATTTCACTTTCACCTTTATAAGTATTCCCCCATTCTGCAATTTCTTTTACCCCGTCTGTAGCTATTTCTCCATACCTCCAAAAAGAATAATTTTTGCTGTGAGAAGCCCCCAACATATCGGTAAAATGAGTTAAATGTTCTACTTTAATTGAAAAATTTTTTTGTAAAAATTATTTTCTTAATTTATTTACAAGTTGGATAATCCTTTGGGTGAGTTTCTCTAGACCATATGCCCACAAAGAGGGTGTCGTATTCTGCTTCATCACAAGCACAGCATTCTGCATTTGGATCGTCTTTGGGTACAGCAAGTTGATGCCCCTCTATTTTAAATTAATCTTTAGAGTAAGTCTCCTTCTTATCTCACCCTCACTAAAAAATTCATTGAGATGGGATATCTGAGGTCTTGGATATAAATATGGGGAAATTGTGAAGAAATAGATCAAACACCAAAAGGAACAGTCGATAAAGGAACAGTTTAAACTCTGATAGCCTTAAGTAGGGTATAATGCTAAAACGGATTGTAAAAATAATAAAAGCGAAATGAGAGATCAAGAAAGGCAAAGTGACAAACCCCTGATACAGAACCTAATAAAAGAGAATTATCTCACCGTCATAGTAAGGAGAATAGAACTACGGACAAAAACACAAGAAGAGTGTCTTGGACCACAAAGGGAGGCCCCAAAATCCCCAAAACTCCCATACCTGCTGGACATAATTTCCTCGTCATTTCATTCTCTAGCCAATACCAAACTTGTCTTGATTGAATAACACTCGCTCTGAATAAAATACAACCCCCAGCATCAGTTTCCGGCGCTCTCCAAAGTATTCTAACTTCTGTTTTTGGTCTTAAATGTGTATGTGAAACACCCGCCTGCCGACAATTTGGAGCTATTCTAACATCCCCACGGCGGCCTTTCCGATTCTTTTTTGAAAATTTAAATAATTAAATAATTCTAGAAACTTTTTTGACATCAAAATGTCCAGCAGCTTTACCAGTATCTTCAAATAGAGCTGTTAAGCCAAAACCGCGAAATGTTTGAACAATAAATTCTGTTCTCCTACAAAGTTGAGGTAAAAAATATTTATTAGACAAATTTTTAAATTAAAATTAAAGAATAATGGGTGATTTTCACGATAATGGGAGATTTTTTAATTTTATAGGAGACCACCTTAATATAAAACCCCACCCAATTCTAACTAGATACACCTTAATTTAAGATAAATTGTTCTATAATTAGTCGGCCACAGAGTGAGGAAGCTGCCCGAACGATATCTTATATTTAAGATACACTCGTTATAAGGTACAATTCTTCAGACCTAAGAGTATCCTATAGGACGTCCAACTTTATAACGGTTACTATTTTAGTGTTTAATTACCAACCATCCACGAACAGTAAGTACATAATGCTTGCCAGGAATGTAACCGTCTGGTTGAATCCCACTACTATTCCATTTTATCCCCTAAAACCAAAATATTAGAAGATCTTTTAATTTTGCTTCCCCTCACCTCCAACCCATCATCTCCATCATCATTTAATTCATCCAATCCAGGAGGGGCATCATTAACTTCAATACTAAAACCATTAGAACCTGGGGCTGGATTCCCTTTTGCCTCAAACAAACGTTGACTACATTTTGTAGAGGCTGTAGAAGAGTGGCGATTGGCGGTGGAAAGTGTGTTTCCAAATTGTGACACCCACAAGGCTCCAAGAAGCAAATAAAGCATTAGAAATTTTTATAAATTTGAAGGGTTATTATTACCCTAAAAGTAGTGAAAGAATTAAATTTTTGATAAAATTACTGTCAAACCTCGTTTTTAGATACTCCTACTTCTAAATTTAAGATAAATTTTTTTAATCCGGTTGACCACTAGGTGGTGGGAGAGCTACCTAAAAGAAACCTCTCTATTTAAATAATCCCTATATACGGCATGATTTCTGAGCCCCAAGGGGGTATCTAAAATAAGGTTCGACTGTATTTAAATTAGCTTATAGGTAGGATATTTAATGGAAATTAAATATTTAAATAAAATGTTGAGAAAAAAGCCGATAAGCATTGAAAAGAATTATGCTTATTTAAATCAGATTAAAGAGGAAGTTGGTAATTGCAGAAATTTTTAGAATTTCAAAAGGGAAAAGGGAGACACTGAAACTAACAATTTTTTCTAGATCATATTTCTAAAGAAAATAAAATAAAATATTGATGATTAAAGCTGCAGACAAATCCTCTATCCCCTCTAGCTATGGCCAATCGATCAACTCTCGTTGGGAAAAGACAGGCGTGGCAAAAATAAATATTTTTTTCTTTATTTGTTTAGAGGTTCAGGGAAAAATAAAAAAAAGTGGCGATACCACCAACCATTATTAATCTTTAACCCTACACTTCTACGAGATCCTATCTTCAATCCAAAAAAAGTTAAAAATTTTATAATAGATTTATTAAACGAATACAAAAAGATTATGTATATGTATAAAGCACCGAATTATTTAAAAAAATATCTAAAAAATATAAACGTAAATGTTTTAAGTAAATTGACTATCTGAGATATAGAAAAAAGGTATAAATGAAATTAAAATCTAACAATATCTATTAAATGGCAATTGTATTATTACTCGCAAATTCAGCATAAACATTAAATAAGGCAAGCATTAAACAAAGTAAAATTGGGCCAATCACAGCACCTTGTAATCCTAACCAATAAATACCTCCAACTACAGCTAAACCTGTTGCATATGGATGACTTCCTCTTAAAATTAAGAAAATAGGTTTTAACGTTTTTAGGGTATGGGTGTTCTAGATGGTAATCCTTGTTAAAATCAAAGAATCCCAAAAATGTTAAGGGTGAGATGAGTGTTCTCGGTATAGCCTAGGTAACCTTGAAGTCCAAAACTTACTTAACTTCTCGATAAAAAGCAGGATCAGCAAAAAATAAAGGAGCAATAGAACCACAAGCAAAAACTATTGCTAAAAAATAAAATTTCTAAAAAAAATCAGAATTATTTACAAACCAGCAATAGGCTCTCCTCTAACTAACCACAATTCAACAACTCCAAATAACCCAACTATATAAGGAGGAAAAATAGGAACAGCAGCAAGTATTGCAGCCAACATAGAAGGAATAAACACCACATTTAAGGTAAATAACGAATGAATAAAATACGTATATAATCCATAAAATATAGCCATTTTGGTTGAAAGTAAAAATACTCCACTAAAAATTAAATAAATTTATTTCTTAATAAAATAGTTGTTAAATATCACTATTTTAGAACAAAAATCAGGACATTAAAATAAGGTGGATTTTTAGAAAACCCCGTGGGCGATTCTGCGGGAACCCGCTCCCACACTCTCTTTCTTATTTGCTGAGCTTATTACGTGGGATCCAGTCCCGCCGAAATCCTGGGAATAAGGTTCTTCCGATAAAAAATCGAGGCATACATACAAGGATTTTTATTTAGCTAAAAATCAGGGATTGAAATTAACTTGATATTCTTTGGAAAAATTAGTGCATTGATAACTGCGATCTCTTGACAAAAAATTTAAAAAATCAATTTCGAATCATTTGAACCGTTCTTAGAATTTTAAGACTTTTAAAACTAAAAATAAGAGGGCTAAAAAGTTTGATAGTCTTTTTTTAAACTAAAAGAAAAATTAAATCTCTACTTTATAGCCCGTTCAGCAGCTTTAGCAACATCTACTCCAACTCCACTAGTTAAATCTTCACTTCTAAAAACTTGAAAAGCAGCAGTACAATCACTTAATAATTGAAGAGGTAACCATCTCGAATAACTATTAGCCAACAAATAATAGACGGTTGTTAGAAAGACAATACATTCAATTAATCCATTTAATAATTCTGAACCAAATCCTAAAAGAGCGGAAAGTGCTGCAAATAAAGCTGTAGTTAATAATGAAATATTTGCTGCCAAAATGTGCCAAATAGATTGAGTGATCTAGAAAAAATATTTTAGATTAAGGGCATTATTATCTTCACTAATTTTACAATTAGCTGGGGAGATGGTTAAAATGAAAAAAAGGACATTAAATTAGATTTAAAAATAGAAATGCATCAAAACAAGCAGGAGCTATATAGCAATGAAACAATATTCTTTTTGGAACCCATTATGTGGTTCAAGAAAACCCTCAGGCACAGGAAAAACAAGCAATGGCTTTTATCGCTTTGTCCTAGGCCCTATCTCTATTCTATAGACACGTATAAAAATGAATTTAAAAAATTTCTTCTTACCGCCCAAACAGTTTCAATATTTTCAGTAATTACTGCTTGCAATTCCCTTCTCCAAACAATAAGATTAGCATTATCAAATATTTGTTTAAACCAAGAAGTATGTTGATGAGAATTAAATGACTTTTTCTCCACAATTTTATTATTATTTTCATCAATTCTTTCCTCCTCCTCTTCATTTTGTGAAAAAGTCTCATTATTTGAATAAATTTGTTGTCCTCCACGTTCTTCCCATAAATGGTATAAATTGTCTATTAACTAAAAAATAAATTTTTAAAAAATTAAAAAAATATTTAAATAACCAATTTTGCTTGTTCTTCAAGTTGATCAGCCCTAGCTGTATCTTTTGGACTAGTCAATGAACGAATATTTGCAGCAAGCCAAGAACGTCCGTGCTGGTATGCCTTTCAAAATGAAATTTCTTATTACATTAAAAAAAACATTTTTTTAATGAAAAGGGATTTACTTAAAAAGGCTGAAAAGGTTATGTGGCAGTCTGTTATATATAAAAGGTTACAGACATATCATAAATTAGGATAAAGTAAAAAATATATCAAAAACAGTCAGTCACGTAGTCGAGGAATTCTCCACTATAAACGGAGAAAAGTTGGGGAAGGGAATGATAAAAAAAATTTATCCTTGTACAGCCTTCTAAATTCTTGATTATTAAAATGATTTAATTACTAATAGAATTTCTAAAAATCATCCGGACGACGTTTAAGGATTTGGAAAATTCGAAAACAAAGGTAGAAAATAACTCAAAATAATATTTCAAATAAAAAAATTTTCCAAAAGTAAAACCTGCTCCATATAAATATCCAAATCCAAATGTTCTTTTCCATCTCTAGTTGTGTAATTCATAAAAGTATAACGTAGCCAATCTGGATTTGAAGAAAGAACATTCCCTCCAAGTTTAACCAAATGTAATCCTTCACTGTGCAATTGGACGAGAGTAAAAAGTAGAAAAAGAACAGATCCAACAGCCAAAGCACCCATTACAGCAAGGGAAGCAATTAAATCGACACGAGACAACAAACTGCTGATAAACTAAAATTTATGAAATTTTATTGAGAAATTAAGGAAGAAGGTAGGTGATAGGTAGTCATGGAAATATAAAGCAATCTAATTTTTAAATTTCAACGAGCTTTTTCGTTTAAAAAACTAAAGAAGACCAGCCGAAATAATTTTAAGAGCAAATTTTTTGAATGGAGCATGTAATCAAAAATCGACTAGTAAAATAATAATAATTCCAGCTTTTAGAAAATACTGTTTATTTTTAAAGATATTTGTCAAAAAAAAACGCAGAACCCAAAATTATTCTCGACTATTTTAGGTCGCATTTTTCCAATTTTCCCAAAAATTCAAATTTTCAAAAGGCCCAAAATTATAGTAGCAGATCCAAAGTCTTTAAAAGAACTACTCAAATCCGAAAATAAAATTTGTCCCAAAATTAGCATCATTTTGTGGTCATTTTTGGAGTACATTTCCCCAAAAAAATTATTATTAAAAAGAAAGAAACCATTCGATCACTAGTAAAGAGCAAATGAACAAATTTACGAAGAGGACCAGCCACAACAACATGCACAAATTTATCCAATTTATTAGACAGTTGTTGTTGAATAATTAATAAAAATTGCCAAAAATATTCCTTCAATCCCAAATGATTGCCTTTAAAGAAAATTTTTAATAAAAATTTAAAAAAACTCAAAAAAAACCTAAATCAACAAAAACAGCCAAAGCAAAAGGAATAATTATAAAAATAAAAAGTAAAGAATCATGGTTGACAATAAACAATAAAGCACACAAACAAGTAATTATTCGCAAATGATTGTCAGAAGAAAGAGACTTTAAAAAAATAAATTTCAAGATAAAGTTTAAAAAATAAATAGGTAAACTAATCCTGAATAAACGTAAAAAAGTCGCAATGGTAAAAATTTTGGAAAAAAAGCCAATTACCAGAAAAAATATAAAAACGAACGACCCTTTAAACAAATGTATAACTGCTCTGCGTGTATAACTGGTGGGAAATAATATCCTTAAAGAGTAGCTCATTGATGAGGGATATTAAATATAGAAAGTTTCTCTAATTTCTCTTTAAAGAAACCGGTTTTCCAAATTTAACATGTCGGACTTGTTTACAGAAACGTGTCCAATACTTATTGTCAGACAATAGATCAAACCGTTCAATCCCGTATGTTCAAACAAAGCAGGGTTAATGGATCCTATAAAATCTAAAGAAAATACCACCAAACTATCCAAACCCCAATTTAATTTTTAAAAAACCTTATTAAATTGTTCAAATTGTATTGCTGTATTAACTTCTTCAGCCAATGCTTCCTTTGCTTTTAAATTTTCATTTATTTCTTCTGTCTTGTTTGTTTCATCAATACCTTCACTAATTTCTTCATCAGCACCAATAATTCCAGCAGATATAAATGCCAAAAGGACACAACAAATAGAGAATATAATAACTCTCAAAGGGCCAAATAAATTAGAAAAATGTGAAACAAGTAGAAACCTTTAAAAGAAAACTTTTTTGTTTCACAAAAACGGGTGGTAAAAAAGTTGAGGGATCACGTTTTTGGCTACTCTATAGCGAAAGGATTATATAATAATTTAAAAAAGTGAAGGGTGGCCAGAAAAAACTACACTTATTTTTAGTCTTTTCCAAAAAAAAGTACACCAAAAGGGGTCCTCATATGGGTTGTCGGTTTCAAACCGAACCGAAAAACTGAAGATTTTCGGTTCGGATTGTCGGTCCGGTCAACCGAAGAATCCGACAGCCCTAGTCCTCACTAATACTGAAAAGGTCTACGCTTAAAAAAGAGGCCTATAATTCTCCCATTTTCTAAAATAATTTTAAAAAAATATAAAAATCTAAAACAAACCATATGGGAACTGAAAGGACTCTAGCCAATTTTTTATTAATATTTTCCAATTCAAATGAGTAAATACAAGCCCCAAAGGCCACAGTGTAAAGAAGAAGTACCAAAAAAGTCTAAAAATAAAGTGAAAAAAATTTTAAAAAAATTAAAAAAAACCTGCCAAAGAGTAAATAACCCAATTAATTTATCAATTAAAGAACAAAAAAATCCAAAACGATTAAGCAAAATTGTAAAAGCATCGTAGTGGCATAATAATTTTAGACTGACATATCCAATTCCAATACAAATGCCGGTAAAGCTTTAAAAAATAATTGTGTAAAAGAGAAAATTTTTTGATTTTTCAAGAAGTTATTTCGAAGGATTTAGACTTTTATTTGTTTCGAAAAAATTTAAATAAAATTTAAAATTATTGAAAAATTGAAGTAATTTCTATAAAATTTGCGGATAAAATTTGTGACTAGCGGAACTTTCAATTGTTTGTTTTCATAAGATTTTGAATAATAATTGTTCCAATTAAAAATGCCCTACTAAATTAAAGAAAAAGGTTGAATTCGACAGATAGGCAAATTTAACAGTCTTTTTTGGATGGAAGAATTTGTCCGCAAAAATTTTCCGCAAAAATAAACATTTTTAATATTTATCTAAAAAATTTCTAAAAACTACCTAAAAGCAATTTCATAAATATAATTAGCCCAAAACATCAAACTTTGTAGAGGCAACAAAGCCAATCCAACAATTAAAGGTCTGTCCATTTCATCCAAATTTTTCAACCAATTATTTAATTCAGCACTTATTAATCTTTTCATCGGAAAAAGAATTGTCCCAATTAGAGAAGCCCACATTATTGGAGTCAAAAACATATTTAACATTTGATAAACAGCAAAAGCACATGACAAAACCAATCCAAGCTTTAAAAAAATTTTCAAAAAAATTTTGTAAGAAATGGGCGAAAAGTAATTTAAGAAATTCAACGTTGTAAATGTCTTTTTAGCCAATTTTTTATTGTTAATTTCATTTTTTACAGTTCAATTTTTAATTTTTAAGTTACAGCTAATTCCTTTTTTTCTCCTTTTTCCCCTTATAATCAAATAAACATTCAAAACTTTGTTTGAATTATTTCTAACCCTTATTTAAAATTCAAGAATGGATTAAAAAATTAAAAAAAATACCAAAGAAAAAAGTAAAGTATTGTAAAAGGCAAATAATAAAGCTTTCTTTTGATCTTCATTTACAGGTATAACAAAAGATCTTTGCATTTCTTCAATAGCCATTTTTATTTTTTGAAAAATATTTATTTAGAAAAAATTAAAGCATCAGCTGCAATTTAAAAAATTAAAAAAAACAAGAATCAAAGCTGAGAAAAAATTTTTGGTGAAAATACAATTGTATTTGCTAAAGTACAATTGTACTTTTATTTTTGAGACTCGAATGACCAAGACTTTTTGTCGCCAAGATTAGTAAAACGTCTCTTTTGTCGCCTGCTTTATTACAAAGTACCGTATTCATTTCGCGGAAAATTAAATATTTAAATTTTTTAAACATTTTCTCTCCCTTTATTAAAAAATATTTTTGCTAAAATTATTTTTAGTATTATTTTTAAAAGGAAAAGAGGGTGTTTATTTAGTTATTAAGAGGGTTGTTTGTTTAATAAAATAAAATAATTATTTGACCTTGATAACGTTTTGGACATTTAAAAATTGATAACAAAATTGAGACATATTTAGTATTTTTTTTGCTTTTACCTTAATCAATAAAAAATATTTTTTACATAAAAATGTTTTATTTATTTTATTTTAAATTATTTTTATTTTCCTTAATTTCTTTAAATAAAGGTTTAATAAATTTTTTAAATTTAAATTTCCAAAATTCCTTTAGTTAATGGATTTTGTATGAAGACTATTTGTTCTGCGGACACCGATTCTCGACACCCTGTAAATCGAGTAATCGGTATTGGTTCTGATGGAATTAGTGGGGAATATAAAGCTTTGAGGTGTTAAGATTTTAATTTTATATTGAAAAATCTATAAGTTCCGATTATTTTTTAAAATTTTTAAAGACGAAATGATCAAATTGTTGAAGCTGTAGATTTAAGTTGTAGAGAAGGAAGTTTTGTTTATTCTCCCTTTGAAGGGGAAATTTCTGCTTGGAGACCTTTTGATGGAAATGGGCAAGATGAAATTAGAACGGATGAAAATAAGAAGAATACAGATGGATGCAGACCTGACCGAGGAGTTAGAATTGATGGAAAAGGACAATGGCAGGGTATGAGGAGATTAATTTTTCTGTTGAATTTTTTAATTTAAAAATCGAAAAAATACTCTCTTAGGTAGTTGATGGAAGAAGAAAAAAAAGTTAGCGAACCCTCGTAAGAGAAACCCAGCCCTCCATCCGAATACACCTGCTAGGGCAGAAATAGAGCTATGCATACTAGTCATCTTCGAGTCAAGAGTTGTGATTACCCTCGAAATCACAAAACTTTCCTCAAATCATAATATACAAACACCCCGCGGGAAGACCCCTCATTCCCTCCACCACAATGGGAGATACACCTTGGTGGTGTAACGCTCTGGATATCTTGAAATAAATAAAACTCTAAAATATTTCTACTAATTATTCAAAATTACAAAAGGATATCACGTCCTTATTGGCTCTGTTCGTTTATTCCGTTACAGTGGACATGTTAATGCTGGACAAAAAATTGGTGTATCTTTGGATATTGAATGTGAATTGAAATTAAATAAACAAAAGATGAATAAACGTCCTCGAAAAGAAGAAAATTTTGTCAGAGTTTATTTACACAAGGAAGGACGTCCAATTGATCCAACACATCATTTAATTGATTGTTTGTTTTTGATTTAAAATGTTGGGAGTTAACCGAGACTGACTCGAGATTATTGGGAGCTTTTTTTTATCATAAGGACTCAGAAAGGAAAGTGTCTGGGGTTTCCGTGGGACTGCGGGATGTAATTTGGTAGAAGATTATACCCTACTTTAGTTGTGAAATTTTCACCTTTTCTGCTGAATGGTACCGTTACACCTGTCTACCAAATTTCATCCCGAAGTCCCACGGACACCCAGGCACTTTCCTTTGTTAGGTATGTTAGTTTTATTTGATTTTGAAAGGATTCCTCTTAAGGATGTTTGGGTCCATGAGATATTAAAATAACTCAAATTTTCCTTGTTTATCTCTCGGTCTCAAAAAATCAAATTGCTCCTCGTTTTGGTTCTGAACGTTGACAAAACGGAAGTTTCAGCAACAGGATTAGAGACCGAGAAAACGATGGAAAAGTCAGAACATGCCGAAGGGCACAGACTGTTTTAGCTCTCTAAATAATAAAAGATTTTTATAAAGGTATGTGTATAAACCAAGTCTGTGAGACAAACAGAATTAATGCTTTGGAAGGACCGTCATTTAAATTTGACAGGTAAACAAAAAAAAAATTTTCTAAAAAATTTCCAATCTTTTCTCAAAAAAGTCGTTTTAACGGTGTTAGAGGATGGGAAATTAAATGTCCAGATATTCAACAAATTGAAGAAGAAAATTCTTCAGAAGAAGAGGAAGAAAAGAAAAAAGAAGAAAATAATTTAAATGAAGAATGGGGAACTCCAAAAATTTATTCACCTATAGAAGGGGAATTGGTTGGAAGAATTAGAGTTAATAGTGAACCTGGGGCACAGACTTATACTGGATGTACTAATGAAGGAATATTTATTGTTGGGGCTGGAAAGTGGAATGGTAAAAATTAAAAATTTGGCTCTATTACACAATATACGTCCAATCAACTATTATGCGTCCAATCAACGTCTATACGTCCAATCAAAGTTTATACGTCCAATGAAAATTTATGCGTCCAATAAAATTTTTATACGTCCAATAAAAGTTTATGCGTCCAAATAAATTTTTTATGTCCATCAAAAAAATAAATTCAGAAAAAATCAAAATAATTTTTATTTATTGTAACGCCTTGCTCAAAAGGGGTTAATAGAAACAACTGTTCCCGTCACATGAACAACCGTCCCCGTCACCGGATCAATCTCAAATCCGGTTTAAAATGGATTCGGATCCGGATTTGGCAATGGAGCCAGACCGGGTCCAGCCGGATTTTTCTGGATTAATCCGGTCGGGAAAAATCCGGAGATCGCGAAAAAACCCGGATTTGGTATCCGAACTCTTGAAAAATCCGGCCGGATCCGGCCCGGTCACTAATAAAAATGTGTTTGGGCATATAAAATTTGATTGGACGCATAAACTTTTCATTGGACGCATAAATTTTTATTGGACGCATAATCTTTTCATTGGACGTATAAACTTTAATTGGACGTATAAAAGTTGATTGGACGCATAATAGTTGATTGGACGTATATTGTGTAATAGAGCCAAAAATTTTTGTAAAATTTTTGGTAAGGGTTCACCTTAGCAACACAACAAAAACCACGTTTTTCTAGTGTAAAAAAATGCGCTGAGTTCAAAAAACACTATAAAAGGTCTCAAAACGGTGCTCAAAGGCATTTTTTTGAAGATTAAAAAATTCATCGGGCTCGAAATGGTCAGGGGGAGTAAGCTGTTTTTGGGGGTCAAAAATTCAAAAATGCAAATAATAGCTCATTCAAAAGGGCTCGACGAGTTGAGGTGAATGACACCAAAATCAGCGCGATTGGATGATTTTTGACAAGGTTATGATCAACAGAATCTTCGCTGGAAAAACTGTTTTTGTGCTGCTACGGAGGGTAGGCCGGGCATGGGCGGTGGTGCTAGCTTCGCTCGCGGCGACCGTAGCGAAGCGGCGGCCGTCGTTCCGCTCGACATGCCCGGCTTCCTCCGCAGCGGCAAAAACTTTTTTCCGCGAAAACCTTGTGGAAGGGGTAAAAACAAACGGTCATAACTTTGTCAAATCAAGTCAGATTTCGTTGATTTTGGTGTCATTCGACTAAGCTCGACGAGTTCTTTCGAATGAGGTATAATTCGCATATTCGAATTTTTGACCCCAAAAATCAGCTTGGTCCCCCCTTTGGTTTGCGATTTTCAGGGGTCTGAAAATCCGGGAAAAAATGCCTTTGAGCACCGTTTTGAGACCTTTTATAGTGTTTTTTGAACTCAGCGCATTTTTTACATTAGAAAAACATGACTTTCAGTGTGTTGCTAAGGTGAACCCTAGTCAAATATTTTTATCTGGGGAACGATAGAGATATTTCGAATAATTTTTACTCAATACGAGGATTTTTTAACCTAATCCACTTTGAACGACCCAAAGAAAATGAATTTATTATAATAAATAGACAAAAATAAATTTTGTAATTTGAATTGAAAAAATGAAATCCTAGTCCGTTTAACAAGCTAATAATAAATATTTATAAAGAGTATCCTGTAAAATTTCGGTTTTCCAGAGTGAGTTGATAATTTTTGAATACAAAGGTGGAATTCGAACGTGTTCCGAAATATGATCGTTCTCCCTCTTATTTTAATTGCCCCATAGACATGTATAACTGTTCCAAAAAATAGTTTTTTCCCTTTCTACTTATACTCCAAAACAATAACATATATTTTAGATTATGAAGTTCGAATTTACAATGCTCGTTTTCTTGAATCTCTACCTTTAGGGCGTCAAAATATCGAGCAGGTATCTAAAATGAATTTTCAAAAATTTTCCCAAAAAAATAATTTCAAGGGTCAACATATCGGTTATCGTCTAAAATGTCCAAACGACAATATATCCCCTACCGTTTTTATCGAAGTTCGTTTCCAGGGTGTTTTGCTTGATATAAGTGATGCTATTAGTGCAAAAAGTTGTAAACACAAATCTTTGAGAAATTTAATTGAACAACGATTTAATTATTAAATAAAAGATATTGATACTAATTTACTCAAATAATTCTTTTAAATTTTATTTAATATGTAAAATTTGTTTGAAAAAGGAATTTTTATGTCTGATCCGTATTTATCCGATCCTGAAAAAACAAAATCTAAGAGTGACTCGTACCTGCCCGACTCGATAAAAACAAGCCCGAAAAAATGCCTCGACCGTCGGCCCGACTCGAAAACGGCAACCATAGTTATCTATATCCATCGGCGGGTATTCGGATATCTTATCCGTGTAAAAGGCTGTCTAAAAATAAAGCTTCTTTAAAGGATTAGAAAGGCTTACAAGAATAATTGTGGGTAAATATCTAGTTCTTCGTTAATTTTAAATACATACATATTTATGTAATAAAATAAAATTAATTCCATTTCTATTTAATTAAATTAAATTAAATTCTCTAACAATAAAAAATTTTTTTTTAATTTTTCTAATTTTTTTTATTTTCGAAACGTGGGAATTCAATAATTGCCAAATAAATTTTAAATTAAATTGTTAGATATTTTAATATTTAATCCACATTTTAAACAGTTAATTAAACAATTATAACTCCCAATAGATGAATTATAAAGGAGATGAAGGAGAAAGATTATTAAGGGAAAAAAGAATTATGAAGGAGAAAGTCTTTTTCAACTCGAAAAGATCCGAGCCAAAATGATCCGAGAGATCCACTTTCAGAATGCTGTTGAATAAATAGATTAATAACCTCCACTATATTTCGATATGTATTTAAATAATTTAAATTTACCCCTATTTCAAAAAATTTAAATAAAATTCCAAGGAAGAAGAAATGTTTTTTAAATTAATTAATTGTACAATAATATTTACTTTATTATTTTTGGCTGGCAATATTTTATGTCAAAGAGGGCCTGTTTCAGGTAGTGGACCTTCAGAAGCCCGTAAGTGCGATCTTAATCCAACTGGAAATGAATGTAAGAAATACTGTAATAAAAATCCAAAAGATCCTATATGTCCAAATGATAAAGGGAAGTAATTGAATATATTTTATTTGTGATTCTTATTTTAATAAATATTATTTCTTAATTGTGAACAAGTCTTTTTCCTTTCTTTTTTAAACTGGGTTTTTAATAGTAAAATTAAAAATTGTATAAAATTTTGCAAGAAATCTTTTTTTAATTTTGTTGCTATTCTCCTCAGTTATTCTCCTCAGTTACGTCCCGAAAATAAATTAGTAGACCTGTGATCTTAACTCATGATAGTAGAGAAGGAAAATTAGAATCGGAGAAACTGGAACTAGTTCCAGTTCCAGAACCAGGTTTTTAATTTTTGTAGTTCCAGTTCCGGAACTCCATTTTTTAAATTCCTTAGTTCCAGTTCCAGTTCTGGAACTAGTTCCAAGCTAGTTCTAGTTCCAAATTTATAATTTTTTTTGAATATGAAAAGATTTACCAATTTTAACAAATAAAGGCATAATTTAAAAAATCATCTAGTGTACAGAAAAATAGCATTCAGGGGATCCCGAAACGGGATAATAATAATAGATATCGGGGAGATCAGAGGATTTGAAGGGATTAAGGGATTTAAAAGGATATCTGGGGATATTTGTGGTGATATCTGGGTTATAATAGGATTTTGAGTGATATCGGAGGATTTAAGGAGATTGGAGGATTAACTGGAGGATTAAGAGGCCAAAAATTCATTTTATCAGCGCCGCTGAAAAAAATTCACTTTCTTCCTTTTTCAGCGCCGCAGGCGAAAATTTTTAAAATTTCGAAGGCCGTAGTCCAAAAAAATTCACTTTTTCAGCGCCGCAGGCGAACATTTTTAGAATTTAGGAGCTCAAGCAGCTACTTCATCGAGGAAATTGTCAAAAATATACCCCCAAGAACTAGTTCCAGAACTAGTTCCAAAGCTAGTTCCAGACATTTACTAGTTCCGTAGTTCCAGTTCCAAGCTAGTTCCAGCATTTACTAGTTCCGTAGTTCTAGTTCCAAACTAGTTCCAGATAATCGTTAGTTCCGTAGTTCTAGTTCCAGATAATCGTTAGTTCCGATGTTCTAGTTCTGGAACTGGAACTAGAACTAATTAGTTCTAGTTCCAGTTTCCCGATCCCCGGGACAACTAGAAGGAGTAGTCTAAAGTAGGGTTGGCCGGTATCGGGATCCCGACCGGTATCGGTCGGGATTAACCGGTATTACACAAGAGTTAACAGTGTTGGTGCTAGCTTTTGTTTAGTGCGATTATTCTCTATAAAACACAATTCATCCACTACTCTCCGGCCAAAATAAAAAAATTTCCAATTAAAAGTAGGCGATTATTTAATAGATAAAAAATTAAAAATTAAATTAAAAATAAATTTTGCAAAAAAATATTTTTTATTATTTTCTAAATTTGGGTATTGGACACAAATTGAATATATTGAACACAAATTAACAAAATAATAGAATTTTACTTTTTATTTTTTATTTGTATTTTCAGCGGCTAATTAAACAATTAAAATACTTTTCTATACACAAACATTCAAGGAAAAAGTAAATCTTTTACCTCGTAAATATTCTTTCAAAAGCCGCCAATTTATGATCTTTTGATAAAAAAAATACTTTTTGTTTCAATAAATTAAAGATTAATTTGCTTGATGGAATTTTTGTTTATCTCTAGATTAGAAAAAAGCTAGAAAATGAAAGTCTATATACCATTCAAAAGCCTAATTAGTATCGCTTTTGACAAGTCTCAGTTTTTAAACTAATTTTAAAATTTCTGAAAACTCGGATGTGGTCAAATAATTTTTTTAGAATAAAGCTAACCTGAAGTGATTATTCCTCGTAAATTTATAAGACAATCAAAAAATTTCAGGATCAAGCTCCTTTTCCTAACCCAATCTATGAATCTTTGAATATCCACCATTTTTCAACTTTTTTGAGGCAAATTTTTCTCATTTTGTCATATTTTTGACATAAATGTTAAAAAATACATTTTAACTTCAAAAATTATATCTCTGTTCAGACACAAGATTTTTAAATTTTCTTTTTTATCCTATCTCAGAAAAATCCGCGAATAATAATAAATTAATTGATTTTTTTCTAAAAGATTTATTTGGCCACATTTATTACCCTCTCTTCTTTATCCATGTATATTCAGAAATGTGAAATGTGTGAAACATGCCAAAAAAATTTTTATGGCCACATTTTGCAATTTTATTAAATTATAAATCATAGCCTTGCTAATATTATTAAATCAATTTTATTAAAAAAATATTTTTTTATTTTCCAAATTTGTCTATTGCCAAATAAAATACCAACATTCTATTTTAGATTAAATTCCCAATTTTAGCAGGTAATTAAATATTTACACTAATTTTCAGTCTAATAATGAAAATATACATAAATCTTTTACCTCTCAAATTCTCTTTTCGAAATCAATTATAATAAATAAATTTTATAAAACCCAATTAGTAAATCAATCCATTTTTAATCCTCCAAAATTTTTTTGATACATTTATAATTATAATTCTCCAAATTTTTATTCAATAATTTAAAAATTATAATTTAATTTACCCCTTATTCTTTCAAAAAAAAATTTTTTTTAAATAAAATTCCAACAAATAAAAAATGTTTTTTAAATCAATTTATTTAATAATTTTTACTTTATTATTTTTGGCGGATATTTTTCCAAATATTGAAGCTAAATGTGAATATATACCCTCTAATGATAAATCTAAAGATAGATGTGTACAATTATGTAATGTAAGGACTATAAGTTGTCCAAACGTTTGTGTGATGTGCCGCCTTTGCGCTGAAGATGATTTAATACAAGGATGTACTTAATTGTGATTTTGAATTTTATCTTAATTTTTTTAATCAAGTAAATATTATTTTTAATTATTTTAATTAACAAAAATAAATTGGTAATTTATCTATTTTATTTTATTAATTTTTCCAAATACTAAAGCTAAATGTGAATGATTGGAAGGTTTAGTGGAATATAAGGGGATTCGGAGAGATTAAGAGGCCATGAAAGGATTCAAGTGACATTGGGATAACAGACTCTTAATCGAACTTCATCTCTCTTAATCACTCGATATCCATCCCAAATCCTCCTACATCCCTCTTAATCCGCGATATCCATTCAAATTACCCAATATCCCTCTTAATCCCTCGATATCCTCCATTTTCCACGTTAATATTAATAAGGAAAAGAAAATAAATGTTTATTAACGACTGTTTAAAATTGGGAAAGAAGAAAATAAAAATGTTGGCCGATAACAAGGAATTACCACAATTTAATTCTAAATGATATTTAATTAAATTAATTTTGCCAAAAAAAAAATTTTATTTTTTAATTTGCCACACAAATAACCAGAAAATTTAATTTTAAATTCGAAATTTCAGCAGTTAATTAAACGTTTACATAAATTTTGAAGCTAATAATTACGTATTATACCTAAAAAAGATTTTTTAAAAAGTCGCCATCCTTCGTATAAAAAAGAACTTTTTTTCAGTAGATTAAAGATTAAAATTTTAAAGGTACAAAAACTTATATATTTTCTATGTGCATTTAAACAATTTAAATTTGCCCCCAATTCTTAGAAAAAAATTCCAAAAAGAAAATGTTTAAATTAATTTATTTAATAATAATAATTGCTTTATTATTTTGTTGAATACCTCCTCTTTTATTGTTCCAGTTACAAAGCTTGACCCTCACTGTACTTTTGAACTATCTGGAGAAAACTGTAGATTGTTATGTATTACCAATAATCCTAAATGCAAAAGCTTTTGCAATTTATGTGAGTTATGTCATCTTAATCCAAATGCAACAGGGTGTTAGTGATTGTTATTTTTATTTTTTTATAATTTCTTAATCATGGGAATATTATTTTTAATTATTTTAAAATCAACGAATATTAACGAACAAATATTGGAATAAATTGGGGATAAAAATTGTATTATTTTTTCAATAAAAATTTAAATTTTGGAAAATCTTTTATTTTAATTTACATAGTTATAAATTTATTTACGCTTATTTTGTTGTTTACTTCGGTCCCAAGAAAATAGTTAAAGAAAACGACAGGTAGCTTTTCTCAATGAAGATATGAAAAGATCGGTCATCTTTGCATTTTAACGTTAGATTTGTAAATAATGAGAAGATTTGCCCAGAAGATTTTTCAAAACGTTATAATATGAAATTAGAGTAAAACAATGAATAACCAAGGGATACAAGAAAAGTGTTATTTTATTGTTTATAATCGACAGTTTAAATAATTTTGTTTTGACTATTTATTTAAAGATAAAGTAAAGCAGCTGGGATATAGCTATTTCTCTCCTTTAGCTAGTGCACCTTCCGATTTCCAAAATAAATTTTTGATTTCCGACCTTTGAGCCAGTTCCGATTTCCGGCTCTTCCGATCTCCGACACCTCTGAGTGTTCCGACCTCAGAGGTGTCGGAGATCTTCAGTAGACCGGACTGATGTGTTTGTTATCCATTATACCACATCGCCTACTGCACTGCCATAGGAATTCACAATATACTTTAAAAAATTTGATATAATTCCATTTCTCGTTTAATTTGTCGATCTTTTGCATCAAATAAAAAAGAAAAAGAATAACCCACGAGGTTTTTATCAAAATAATTTTAAACTAAAAAAGAGTGCAAACCCCTACGTCATAAGAAAGTCCCAAGTTTTGTTTTAACGTGACGAAAATTTGAGGAAAGAAATATAAATACTTTATAGCCATACTTATTCCTCCTCTTTATTTTTTAACTAAAACACTTGCTGCTTTTCAAAAAAAAATTTTTTTCATAGTCTAGCAGAGCAAATGATAATAATTATATTTATATATTTTTGTGTTGATTGACATAATAAATAAAGGTGTGGGGAAAGAGGAGGAGAAAAAGCCTCCCCTTTTTTTGAAAAAAAATGTAGTCTAGCAGAGAGAAAAACTTTTATTCTTTTTCCGATCAGTTGAACACTAAAAAAAAGAGAGGAGAGCTTATTCTCTCTCTCATTTGTTTAAGCCCTTCCATCTATGGAATAATAATTTCCCTCAATTTACAACTAAATAGATTTATTATATAAAGTTGTAAAAAATAATGACAGGATCCGGTTTATTTTAATCTTTGTTCTATTTATGTAAGGAGAGGTTAGATAAAAATATTTCTATGACATTAAAAGTGGAGATAAAAGAACCCTTTGTCAATTCTGTGATAAATATTTTCCTTTGTTGATCTATGAATCCAAAACCTGCCATTTTTTACATTCTTGGACTAGCAAGGTTCTGGATAATTATTTCTCTAAATTTACTTTACCCAAGTAGCCGATTCAGGTTAAAGTCAATGGTCAAGAATTTTTAAAAATCACAATTCTCATCTGTGATTAAATCCATTAAATCCCGTAAATATCTACTTTTCTGATTTTTCACATTTTAGAAGAATTAAATTAAATTTTAAAAATTTTTTTAATTCCAAGAGAATAATTCCCCTATTCAAAAAATTGCTATTAAATGACTTCTTTACCAAATGCACATATACTTAGCATTTATATTCTTCTTATTGTTTTCTTTTATGATAATACAAATGGATTTAATGCCGAAGAAGACAGACTTCGTTACAGCTTTCTGTAAGTTACCTAAAAAATTTCAAAAGAAAATTTTCCTGCTACATTTTTTAAATTCGACAAAATGTCTAATAGGGCAAATTTCGACAAAACGCCCACGGGTAAAAATGCTTAAAAGAGCGTTTGACTATTGTTTAGAAACAAAATTATTGCCAAAAAAATTTTTTTTAATTTCAAAAGAAAATTTTTTCCAATAGAAAACTCCTTCCACTATTATTTTTGGCTTTTGCTGTTCATTATGGAAATGACTCTAGTCAATTAAAAATAAAAGAAGACGAGAATAATTTAATTACAACAGCAAAAATATCCGACAAATTTTCAAATAAAAAACATTTTTTGTCTGCCGCACTTTTCTCCGCTGCTCTCGGCGATTTTCTAATTAGTGCTTTACCTAATCCTCATTTGGCATTTTCTGTTGGGGCTATAGCTTTTGGGTTTTGTCACATTTTTTATATGGTAAATATTTTAATTGTTATTTGGAAAGATTGGGGGAATTGGGCCCTTTGAATAGAAAATTGTTAAGGTTTAAGGGATTACCCCCTGTTATTCACTACCTATCCCCCCAACCCTCACCATAATTCTAAAAATTATTTTAATTTTTCAGTTTGAATATTTTCCAAGAATTAAAAGAATTTTGTTTAAATTAGCAATTCCTCTGTATTTATATACACTAACTATTTGTTATTATTTTTTATTACCCAAAATTACCCAACATCCATTTGTTATCTCTACATTAATTGCTTATGCTGGAGTGTTATCTACTGCAATTATTGCAAGCAGTTCTTTAGCTTTGGAAACGAGGAAAATGGTTGAAAATGTTTTTCTTTTAACAAAAATGGATGGATAACTATTAGTGTCTTTTCCATTGTTCTTGTAATTGCCCCTAAAGGCTTTGTTTGAAAATTAGGGGAAAACGACAAAATGCCCATTAAGACAAAATTTGACAAAATGCCCAATAGGACAAAATTTTGTTTAATAAGCGAATACTGACAAAATGCCCACAAGTAAGGATCGGATATTCTGGCCTTACATCTAACGACTAAAATTTTTTCATTTTCAATTTTGGGAATTAAATTAAAATTTCCAGAAGGACATTATTCGAATTATTGGCTATATTTTCTTCTTCATTTCCGATTCTCTACTACTTTTAGAATATGCTGGAATAGAGCCAGCTAATGAAATTATTGTTCTCTCAACTTATTATTTATCTCAATATGCAATTATGGAAAGTTCTTTAGTTGTTGGATTTGAAAATTGAAAAATCAAGAATTTAAAGAATAGACGAGCTTTTTAGAATTAATGACTCTTATACTAATTTTCACTCAAAAAGTTGATTCCGGTTATAAAATCCATTAAGGGGGATGGCTGATATGTAAGTGAGAGTTGGAATGAGATTTATTCGATGTTTTTGGGGAAGCGAATGATATGTGGGGATATTTATGGTATAGGATTATAACGAGAGTCGACTATTCTAATGGAAAGGTACTCTGCAAAGGTCGTAGATATTTTAAGGGAATCAGAGTTAGTGGGAGAATACAAACTGCGAGATCGAAGGGCAAATCCAAGGGCAAACTTCCTTAATTAAAACTTCCACACCTCCCAGCTATCTCTTGAAAATGAGTGCCTCTCTATTAGAGCTTACTTTTTCCTTGTAATATAAAAATAACTATTTCTGTAACTAATATTTTTTTAATTTTAACTTTTTTGAAAAGAATAGAAAATCTTTTTTAATATCCCTTTTGTTGTAAATTATTTGTAGGTATCCCCCCACCAGGCATTTGATCATTTACACCTCCTCCTCCACTATTTGCTGCTTCCTCTTCTAATGCCCACTCTTCTCTCAATTCGCTTGTAACACTTGCAAATCTGAAAAAAGTTTTTTGATTTAATAAGTTAACACTCTTGATGAAACAAAATATCCCAAAAATCCTTGGATTTGAACGCAAATCCTAAGAGGACAATTCACCGAAAATTAGACAATTCACCGAATTATTGAGTTTCCCTTCCATTCAACTAAAATTTAGAACGCTCACAATGAATCCCATGTCCAAGGAATATTTTCATCCTGAATTTCATCTTCTGGACAAAGAAATCGTGAAAGAAAATTTACATCATCTGAAAGAAAATTTCTTTCTGAAATTTTTTCAGAATATTTTAAATTTTACCAATTTCTCCCCCATTTTCACTATTATCACCCAAATTTTTATTTCCTTTATTTATTTGTTGTTTCTGTTGTTTCATGAGAAAAAGAGAAGAAGGATCTGCAGAAAATCCAGAAAAACGTCTCATACTTGGGGCAATAGCTGCTTGTTCACTTAAATCCATCTAGAAATAAAAAATGAGGGTCGGTTGCTTGGCCTTATAAAATTGACTAGCAATTTCTAAAATAGACCTTGAAAACTATAATTTAATAAGGATTTACACAAAAGTTATGACTACCTCGTATAAAAATTTCAGAATTTTAAGTTAAGTATACCAATAGTTATGGTTAATTAACTAGCAAAAAATCGTTGCTTCTCTCAAAAATCATCATTTTTACCAAAAATTTTGAAATATTTCGATAGGCTTGATAGATTTATTAAAATTTAACAAGCCTCCATTTGCATTTTTGTATTGTTTTCATCATTTTGTTGTTTAATAGATTCTCTTTTAGTTCCAGGGAATCCAGTAAAAGGTCTAGTTGCTGTTGTAGAGAAAGCAACTCCATTAGCTGCACCCCCATTTGCAGCATTTTCATTATTCTCAGTTCCAGATGTTCCCATTCCAGTTATTAAGGTCTTTGAAAAAGTGATTGAATTATGAGATATTAATAGAGGGATTTTTGTAAAGAAATTGTTTTTGTGACCACTTTAAGGTCCAATTTTGAGCGAAAAAATCTTGGAATATATGGAAACACTATTAATGAACTTTTATCCATTTACAGTTGGATCTCACTCTTGCTCACTTTGTTTCAAAATCCATTTACATCCATTTACAGTTGGATCTCACTCTGAAATTGTACCGTCTAATGAGTTTTCTTAAATGTTTCTTTACTATCACACAGGCAGTTCCCCCACCCAGTGGCCAGTCAAGCTTTAAAAAGTTTATAGATTTAGTTTAATTTAGGTTATAATTTTATCCAGAATCTAGTATTGGAATGATCAAATATTTTGTTTCAAAAATTGAGCAAGATTCATTTACTTTTTCAAAAGATCATCCTAATACCCAACAAATTTTCTAAAATTTACAACATTCAATTTACCGAAGATCTCCCTCCTACAGCTGAAGGAACTCTATTACTACCAGCTTTATTAGCAAAAAGAGGAGCCGCAACAGGTCGTGAAGTATTATTTGAAGATAAATTACTCCCTTGTTTATTAGTTATTGTAATGCCTCCTCCTCCTTGTTGTGAACGTTCATTTGATTGTGTACGTCGAAAAAGACCTTTTTTGGATTAAAGAAAAAATTTTTCCAAAATATTTTACTAGATAATGGACGTTTTATTTGTTCCTTAATTTCATTAGCCTTCTTTTCAATGGAAGAAGTTCCAGAGGCATTATTTCCAACAATTGATTGTATACCTCCAACATTGTCTCCACTTCCCCCACGTTTTGATAAAAAAGAGCCAAGGCGAGATTTTGGTCTTTCTTCTGTACCTGTAGTTGATCGTTCTCGAACTCGAACATTTAAGTCATCTAAAAAATGAATGATTTTCTCTGTAACTTAAGTATTTCTTGAAGGGATAATGAAAACAGAATAATCCTTAAGAAAGAACGAGAAGGAAAAAAAATTTAAATTTTATGTACACACCTCCCTTCCCCTCTTGTTTACCACTCCGAGAAGGAAGACGACCACTTCCAGAACGTGAAACAAATCCTGCTGAAGAGATGGCATCGTTTACATCCTTTGTTGTCATTTTAGGTATTCAATATTTAAATTTTAGAGAATATTCAAAACAAGCATATTTTTAAACTTTTAAATCTCGTTTCTAATAGCAACAAGGAAATAAATATTGACTATAATCGAGAAATACTTGAGGAGAAAAGCTAATTTCTGTATAATCCACTTTTCTATGAAATTATGTTTACCTATTTTAAATATTCGTGTGAATTTATAAAAAAAATCTTAAATTTATGCCTTTTATTCACTCAATTATTCACTTTCTAGGATAAAACGGTATAGAATATTAATTTTATAACAAAAATACAGTAAGTAGTTAAAATAAATGTATACATTAAGGAATGGCGGTACAAAATGTATTTAAATACAATAAATATATATTATTAGAACAATTTACGTAATTAGTTCTTCTTTTTATAGTCTAATATAAAATTAGCAAAAATTAATATATTCTACCTAAATATGTATAAAGAAAATATTTTATTTTTATTCACAAAATATTTGAAATTAACTAATTAAAAGGGGAATCAAGAGCTCAAAACAAAAAATTATATAAAATATTTATTGTGCCGAACTGGCACAATTTTGCCTCAAAATTTATTTATTTTATTTTCAAATTTATTTATCGATTCCACCCATTCCATTTATTTCCCATCATTTCACATATTTTAGTTTGTACCGCCCAATTTCTCCTCTATTTAACTGTTTGGCTTTTAAGAGAAAAGCCAGTTGTTGAACTGTCACTTTTTTACCTACCAGCCTGCTTTGTTTTTTCCCCCTTTTTTAATTTAATTTTAATTTAAATAAATTTTTTCTTCTTTAAATAGTTTGTTTGTGTTTGAGTCTAGGGGTCTTGAGTAACAAATTGCCATATCCGGCACATAAAAATTGGAGCCCCGTACGGGTCAGTGAATACCCGTCACCTTATCATCACGGCTAGTGCCGATCATTGGATCCCTAGTCCCAGAACGAGTAGCAGGCCCAATAGTGCCCACCGTTCTTTAAAAGTTTTTCTCATCGAGTGGGAACGACCCACTGATAATCTTCCCGGCGCAGAGCCGAATCTTTGAGTACCAACAAGTATTTTTGGCAATAGTGCCATCAGTTAATTTCAGTAGTGACCTTTAACGATTGCCGGCCCCAAAGTGCCCATCGTTACCTAATTAGCAAAATTCCGAGTGCCGGCCCCAAGTGCCCGTCGGATAAACGATTGCAGGCCCCAGAGTGCCCACATTTAATCAATTCAGCTTACAGTCCAATTGCAGGTCCCAAGTACCCTTTGGACATACCATACTCAAGTGACCCTTTCCAGACTCAAACAGTCCTTTTGGCCGGCCAATCAGAGAGCCTGCGCCTTTTTACATTCATTACAGTTTTTTGCACATCTGGCGAGTTGCGCCATTTTTCTCCTTTTCTTTTTTAAAAATATTTTTTGTGTTCTTTGGCCAAAGTACAGGCCAACACAAATAAACAAACTTGCACATTTTTGTGCAAATTTCCTTCCCTTTTTTCCTTTCTTTTTTACACACTTCTGGTGTAAAAACAAAAATTAATCTTTTGTTTATTTTTATAAAAATAAAATTTTTTACATCGCTAAAGAGCGAATTTTTCTAAAGAGTTAGAAAAGGGAGAAATAACCCAAAAGAAGGGTTTTTACAAAAACAATTTTCTTCACGGCTCAGATAGCCGAATACACACATCTGGTGTGTCTTTTCTTTCTGCACATTCTTTGTGCACTTTTTATTGAAAAAATAAATATATTTTTTAAAAATTTAATTTTTAAATTTTTTTTTCTACACGGCAAAGGCCGAAACAATTTAAAGTCCCTTCTTCACGGCTCAGATAGCCGAAATCAAATTTATCGGTTGAGAAGAACCGAACCCCTTTATTTGACTGGTGTGCCGGTTAGAGTCCCCACCAGTTCAGTCATTATCTCATATCAGAAATCTCAAGTTACTTAAATCATTATGCCATCTTCAAGGGCCATCCGGTCTCAGCTAGGACCAGCCCTCAATTCATTAAAGGGGCAATTAGTGTCCGCTAATCATTTGTTAGCCACTAATCAGAATAATCAGAACTTAGATCAAATACGCGCAGCGCGTTTTCAGTTAAATCGTACTCTAGATCGAGTCGATTCTTTACAAGGTAAATGGGCTCATTTCCTCGATAGCCTTGAGGGAGATGATCTTGCCCAGGAGGAACAAGTTTATGAGAGATTCGCTCCCCGAGCAGCGGGAGATCCAGACTATAATCATTTTGTGGAATTAGTAGAGAAAGCCAAAGGAGTTTTGGGCAATCTCAATTTTCTTATAGAACAATCGGTACCCTCAGGCCAGTCCAGTCAGGCAGGGGTATCCGAAGTGTCAGAGAATTTATCACAAGTAGGCGAACAGTTATCGTCAGTCACGAATAAGACAGAGCGGCAGATCCCGCATATTATTAAACAAGAGAACCAGTTCCCAACCTATCTTATAGAAACCAGACTTCCAGAGCTTAAAATGGATCCCTTCTATGGAGATCCCAAAAAGTGGACCACTTTTTGGCAGCTTTTCTCAGCGAATATAGACTCACGTCCCATGGATAATATCAGAAAGATGAGTTACCTTCTTACATTTTTACGAGGTCCAGCAAAGGATTTAGTAGCAGGTTTTGTCCTTACCAACGAGAATTACAACCGAGCATTAGACTTGCTCAAATCACGTTACGGAAATAGCCGGGCCATCACAGAGGCTTTAGAGGCTGAACTTATGAACCTTACCCCACCCAACGATTCCAGCCATTCCTTAAGGGCATTCGTTGACTCGGTGGAAAGAATTTGCCGTCAGTTAGAGGCATTTGGAACGATGGATCAGTCCCCATTCGTTTCCACAGTTATCAAAACCAAGCTACCCCAATCCATAGTTGCCAAGTTAATTGAGAAGGAACGATATTCCCAAGTCAGATGGGACAGTACCAGACTTAGACAAGAATTATGTAACCTAGTTGAGATCTGTGAGGAGGTTAGGGTATTTTCACAACTCAAAGTGAGACATCAAGGAGATCCCATCGTACCTCCCGTCCATCAGAGAAATGATTACCGTCCTAGAACAGGACATACCGAGCAATTATATTCATTCTGTGCCCAAACGCGACCTATTCGAAGCAGACAGTTGCCCCCTCAGGGTAAAAGATATTGTTCATTGTGCAACGAAGGAATTCATTTCCCAAGTGAATGCCCTAGTTATACAACACCTCAGGCACGTTTTCAGAGATTAAAAGAACAGAGACGTTGTTTCCGATGTTTGGGGGAAGGACATTTCGCCAGAGAGTGCCCTTCATTTAAGATTTGTGCCCAATGTCAAGAGAACCATCACGTGCTAGTATGTACGAGGACTTTAGAAAATAATCAGGATTTTACGGCCCCAGAGGAAGATAGTTACTATCCCGAAAAGCAAATCACCCAGATGGCTTTAGATCAGAATCAGAGTCCAGTTATTAGTTCGAATAAAGTTTCAACAGTACGACACCAAGTACAGCAAGTTAGAGAGACCCCATTTGTTCAGACCAATATTCAACCCGCTCAGAAGGTTGTAGTTCAGGAACGTGTTCCAGTTCCAAAAGTTGTGAAATTTACAGAGCCGTTGCCAGTTCTACCCAAGATAATGACATTATTTACTATTAAAAAGGAAATAGTTAACCCAGAGGTGGGCACAGAGCCAAATATTTGCCCTCAAGTAGAAAAGCTATTAATGAGTAAGAAAGTTAAAGAGAAAGACGAGAAGCAAATACAAGGAAATTTTTGTGTTAAAGAGAACACGTCAGCAATTGACAATCAGATTACCCAACTCGAAGATACTAGAGATTCTCCTATCTGTGAAAATTTGAATCTGTCACCAGATTTAGCCTACCACAAGTTCCTTATAGAGAAGGATAATATAATTACCGATCCAATAGATTTGCCTTATCACAAGCCTCAGATAGAGAAAGATAATAGAATTACCGAACCCTCACATCATAAATTAGATGATCAGGAGCAGCTGACCCTTAGCGTGGTTAGCACTCTAAAAGAGCGACCAGTCATGGATGCAATTGTCCAAACCAAGGGGCAACCATACTTCAGTGACTGTCATGTAAAGGAGCCAGTACTCCTACCAGAGTTTGTAGGACTTATACTGTGTTTCCGATTTCCCAAATTCATAGCAACCACCGACTTAAAATCAGCATTTTTAATGGTTGGGTTGCGTCAAATCGATCGAAAATTTACTAAGTTCCAGAGAGGGAAATACCCTCGCAATCTTCCTTTAATAGGGAAAGCTAAAGTTTCACATACAGTATTACCAGAAAAGCTATTTCCTAAACAAATATTAGACGAGAAAGCTCATGGAACCAAGAAAAGACTAGAGAAGTCAATAGAAATGCCCTATGAAAAACTAGCCGGACATGGAATCACCCTCATTTTAATTTCTCTGACATTTATAATTAGCGTTAGCTGTAACCACAAGGACCAAATAGTAGTCTGCCGAGAAGAACAGACCATCAGAAGGAAGAAAATTCCACCTGATATACCCTTTAAAGCAGTTGAATCCATAAGCAAGACTTTAATAACCACAAACTTCATAACCATTTATTTTATTTACATAATCAGTGTAATTACCTTAATCATTAGTTTCAGACTGAATTTTTTAAACACATTAGCATTTTTTATTCCCAACATTTTATTTAATTATTTGCGAAGTGGGGAAGGGGTCAGAGACCCAAACCACAAAGTTTCACCAAACCCCACCAGAATTTTTCAAAAAATTTGTTTACACAAAGTAATTGGTGATAGTCCACCAGAGGACGATATTTTATTACCCAATTCAGAGCAGAGTTTAGTACTTTTCCAGAAAGACGAATGCCAACAGTTCCCCTTAGTTAAAGCAGAGACAAAACCACTTAATTGGCTAGGCGGCAGAATTTTGCCAGAGGACGGACCTATCATTAGTCGACCTAATAATCCCCCTCAAGCTATTTCAGCTCAAGTACCTTTTATTTTATTTTTAAAGAAATGTTTTCCATGTTTTCTACTGGCTCAGCGAAGCCTCCTACCGAGATTAGTAGCTCGGAGCATTCAACCATTCCCAGTTGTGGCTATAGAGCCCAATTTTATCAAGAGGCATACTCCTTGTTTGTTTCCTAACCCATCGCGGTTGTTCTCCGTGTTTCCTTACCCAACAACAAGTTTTACTTCAGAAATTTTCGCAACAGCTAAACAACAATCTACAAAAGAGGAAGCAAAGTATAAGCAACAAGAAGCTTATTGTAAAAAGTTGGACAACCCAGTTACAATTGAGGATTTTGATCTGAGTGAATGGTTGGATTCTGGCAGCGATATGTTAGCATCAACTAATGAAAGTATTACATCAAAAGCACAGAAAATTGTAGAAAGTGATAAAAGACCAGAACAACAGCAACCACAATTTAATTCTATTTTAAATCCTCCACATGCGCCCAACAAAGTAGACCACCAGAAAAGTGAACAACAAGTAATGCAACAACCTCCACAACAACAGACTATTGGGTTGGAAACCGGTAAGGATAATGCTTTGGGGGGAAATACGAAAGAGAAATTCCAGATAAACCACGAAAAGTTAAAAGATAACCAAGCTGCACGGCGTAGAGCCGAAGACAAGAAAATCCGTGAAGATGAAAGCAATGAGCAGAGAGCTCTTTTGAAAGCCATACTAGAATGTATTAGTAAAAAATCCCGAGAAAGAAAGAGTAAAGTCAGTTTACCTTTAGGTCCGAAGCCTCCAACAATACCAGCCGCCGTCCTGTTAAGCCAAGTGTTTGTTCGGGTTCCAATGCCCTCTAGCTCCAACCAGCCCATTATGGTCAAAAGCGACCTTGGCCTTATAGCAATGATCAGAGTATCTCTAAGGCCACACCTTGTTTCTGCATCCGAAGAACCTCATGTTCAACCAGTGTCCCTTGAAATGCGTGATGGAATCGAACTCAACAATGACAATCAATCAGAGGAAGAAGACAATTGGAAGAGCCGATGATTAATAAAACATTTTGTGATTATTTTGGACACTCATTTTTCTTCCCTCTTCTCCTCTTTTCTCGCCGAGGGGAATGTGCCGAACTGGCACAATTTTGCCTCAAAATTTATTTATTTTATTTTCAAATTTATTTATCGATTCCACCCATTCCATTTATTTCCCATCATTTCACATATTTTAGTTTGTACCGCCCAATTTCTCCTCTATTTAACTGTTTGGCTTTTAAGAGAAAAGCCAGTTGTTGAACTGTCACTTTTTTACCTACCAGCCTGCTTTGTTTTTTCCCCCTTTTTTAATTTAATTTTAATTTAAATAAATTTTTTCTTCTTTAAATAGTTTGTTTGTGTTTGAGTCTAGGGGTCTTGAGTAACAAATTGCCATATCCGGCACATTTATTCATGTAATTTACTAATTATAAGTATTGTCATTTAAAAAATATTTTTATCTACTAAACAGTACTTTGTTTTATAAAAATACTTTTAATATCCCTCTTATTTCATTATTTTATCCACTGCTATAATAGCAACATGTAACACACCCACAACTTCCATCACAACAATCACAACATCCACCATATCTGTGACGCTTAAATTTACTCATTAAATGTTCACTAGCCATAACTAGAGAACCATCAGGATTTAAATGTGCAGCATGTTCCATAACTTTATTTAAAAAATAAAAAAAAATAAAAAAATTAATTTAATAAACTCGGATCAGCATTAGAATATTCTGTCAAAATTACAAAAGCCAAAAGAAGAAATAAAGCGAAAATAGTAATTAATTTTTGCATTATATGTATTACTGAAAATTATTTAGAAAAGAAATAAGGCTTTTAAATATATGGGCAAATTTTGTATCTTTTTGGGTCTTTGAAGGTTTTTATTTGAGCGGCCAATGAATGAAAATTTTTAAAATTTTTTGAGAAGCCCATGAAGCAAGATTTTTTCCATTTTCCATTTAATTTCGGAGTATTATAGTAGAGTGAATAAGAAAGAAAATTGACGACAGTAATTCAACTGACAGTACCCCGCTTGGGGCATTACCATTAACTACGGATCAATTAGTTGAATTAGCAAATATTTTAGCGAAAATTATGCTACCCACTATTGAGGTAGCTGTCCGCACAGCAGTTGCTGAAGTATTTAAGCAACAACAAATTAAAGACAATAACAACCAAAATAATCCTCAAACCTTATGGGGTCAACCCCCATTTGGCGTGGGAACAACACCTTCTCCAGACTTCTTTCTTAAATTGTCAAACCAAAATGTTTTAGATAGGGAACTGATTGAACGAAAATCAAAGTCTGCAGTAATTGAAAAATTGCCCCAGTTGGCTAGTGAAGCTGAAGAACAGGAAAGAATTAAATCGATAGTTACTGAGTGTAATTTATTAGAAAAACTTGACCCATCTTCTCCACCTCACCGTCATCCTTTATTTACCCGTCAACAACCCAACAATTCTCGCCCCAAAATAACTAAGGTATTTTTTGTTGACAAAAATTCACGTGATTTATTTCTCCAAAGATTTTATAATGCTAAACGTAAAATTCAATCCATTCCTTCTTATGTATTTTGTCGCAGAGACTTAACTCCTTTTGAGTTAGATTATTTGTACAAGTTGCGTAAACACGCATACAATGCTAATAAGGCCTGTGGCCTATTCAAATATGTGGTTAGGGATCTCCAAATTATAGAGATCTCTAATCCTAAACCACTAAGGGCACAAAATAACTAGGGAGAACAGAACAAACACAAAGTAAAAAATTATCAAAAACCTATACATGCTAATAAACTTAAATGTGTTTTGTTTAATGCCAGGTCAATAATGAATAAAATGGGTGAATTTAAGTATCTTTTGGAGTCTAATAATTTCCATCTTGTTATTATTACGGAAACTTGGATTAGGGATGAAATGGCTATAATCTCAGAAATGAAATTTAATGGTAAATATGAATCAGTCTTTGCTAACCGTCAAAAGAAAAAGGGTGGGGGTTGTCTTATTTTAGTCCATAATGATATCCCTCTAAAAATTAATTATTCTACCACCAAATTTGGGTGTGAAATTATAAATTTAAGACTTAATAGTCAAAATTTCATACAGATTTTATGCCTTTATAGACCTCCAGATTGTAATATCAGAAATACTAAGAAAATATTTAAGTTTATGGAAGAAAATATTACCCAAAGGACCATAATCTGTGGTGATTTTAATATCGACCTTCATAAATCTAATAATAACTCGAATCTTAATTTATCCGACATTTTTCTTGACTTCATGTCTCGAAATAATCTTACTCAACATGTCAAAGATAATACTAGAGAAAACTCTATGATTGATTTGATTCTTTCTCGACCATCTGAACTTATTTCTCAAGTTAAAGTTGATGAGCCTTTTTCAACTTCTGATCACAATAAAATATTGTTTTCCATAGATGCCCAATGTCCAAAAGAAATAAAAAATAAAATTCTGTTAAGAAATCTTAAAACTAAGACATTCGATAAGCTTAATTTAGACATTGCAGCAAATGATTGGGATGTTTTACTTTCGATCGTCTTCACATCAAATGACAAATATAATATTATAATCCAGAATATTTTTGAACTCTTTAACAAACATTTTCCATTAAAACCCATCAATAAAATAATTACTGAGAATTATCCTCAAAAGATTAAGGATCTCATTCGAAGAAAATTAACTTTATACCGGCAAATCAGAAATAGTCAAAATAATGACACAAAAATGGAATATAAAATTATTTCAAAATTATTAAGAAAAGAACTAAATCGCATTAATTTGGTTAAAGAAGAAAAAGTTATTTCAAAAGGTAATAATGCCATACATAAATTCTTTAAGTCTAAACTTGGGAATAATAGAAATATCCCATATCTTATTGATTCAGATGGAACTATTCATAGTGACAATAAGGCAAAATGCAATTTATTTGCTACCAATTTTGCTAAACAATTTCAAAAAAATAATTTTATACTTCCAGAAATAAATCAATCTGATTCATGCATAGGTGATACAGAATTCGATATTATAACTATATCTAAAATACTAATGAAACTCCCTGCTATTAATTCCACTTCCCCAGATGGCATTCCTTATTTACTTCTCAAGAGATGTCACAAAACAGTCGCTCATGTTATTACTGAAATATTTAGAATTATTCTAGATAGCGGTACTATTCCTGATATTTGGAAGACATCCTATATTATTCCTATTTATAAAAACGGTGAAAAATATATTACAAATAATTACAGACCCATATCTATAACCTGTACTCTTTGTAGAGTATTTGAAAGAATTCTAGCAATGAAGATTAAACACTTTTTATATGCTAACGGTATTCTCTCGAGTGAACAATTTGGCTTTCTCGAAGGAAGATCAACAACTACACAACTATTAACTATGCTGGATGATTTCTATACCCAACTACAGGATAACAAATCCATAGATGTTATTTATATTGATTTCTCCAAAGCGTTTGATAGCGTTCCAATAGAAATACTATTGCGAAAATTGTCCAATATTGGAATAACTGGGAAAATTTATCAATTTATTAAAGAATTTCTAACTGGCAGAAGTTTCAGAGTTAAGATTGAAAATGATTTTTCTGATAATTTTCCTATCTCCTCAGGAGTACCACAAGGCAGTGTCCTCGGACCTTTACTTTTTATAATATTTATCAATGATCTGCCTAAAATATTTTCTGGAGGTATAAATGTTAAAATGTATGCTGATGATATAAAATTATATGTTGCACATAATAATGATAATACTAGAGATATACTAGTCCATGATCTAAAAGAACTTGAAAAGTGGTCTTTATCTAATGGTCTAACCATTTCAAATGAAAAATGCTTAGCTATATATCTTGGTAAAAACAATACCAAAAAAGATTACTATATCAATAATAATGATGTAGCAAAATGCAATGTTGCAAGAGATCTTGGAGTTTATATTGATGACAAACTTTCTTTTAATTATCATATAGATTCAATTATTAAAAAAACATATAGACAAATCTATCTTATACTAAAAATCTTTAAAATAAGAGATCTAAAAAACTTAGTTTTTATTTATAAAACTTACATTAGACCTCATCTTGAATATGCTACCCAGGTTTGGAGTGGAGCTCTTAATACACAAAATGGCACTAGGTTAGAAAGGGTTCAAAAGTATTATACTAGGCAAATATTTAGGCGATGCGGACTAGTCCCAAAAACATACAAAGATAGACTTACTGTATGTAATATAGATGAATTAAGTAGAAGAAGAGGTTTAGCTGACCTATATATGGCATATAATATAATGAATAGCCAAACCTCATTAAACCCCAATAAATATTTTATTTTTGCAAGATCCAAAAGAAAACCATTTATGTTACAAAATAAAAGGTACAAAAATGTAGGCAAGAATAACTTTTTCATAAGAATAATAAACCCATGGAATAAACTCCCTAAAGAATTTCTTGGCATTAAGACTATAAAAACTTTTAAAAATCATTTGAAAAAAAATCTCCCTAGTATGTCGCCTTAGTGGTTTAAGATTGATTCTAAAAAAATTTTTTTTTTCTTTAATATCCTTTAAAATTTAAATCTTTAAATTAATTTTTAAAATTTTTCTTATTTATTATTTTAAAATTATTATTTTTAAAATTCTAAATCTTTAAAATTTTAAATAAATAATTTTCAAATTTAAATTTTAAATTCAATTTTACACATTATAGACCAATAATTTTTTTTTTAATTTATTAATTTTTTTTATAATTTAAAATTTAAATCATAAATTAAATTTTAAAATTTTTCTTATTTATTATTTTAAAATTTTTATTTTTAAAATTCTAAATTTTTAAAATTTTAAAATAAAATTCATATTTAAATTTTAAATATAAATTTATCCCATATATTGGACACTTAAATTTTTTTTTATTAGGTTTATTATTTTAAACTGTTTTTTCTTGTTTTTATTAGTTATTTATGACATTTGTTTTATTATTGTTTTCATTTTTGTATTTTTTTAAACACTGTTAGTGTATGTATTACATACCTTGTGTTTGTTCGTTAAATAAATAAATAAAAATAAATAAATAATAGCAACAAGGAAATAAATATTGACTATAATCGAGAAATACTTGAGGAGAAAAGCTAATTTCTGTATAATCCACTTTTCTATGAAATTATGTTTATTTTAAATATTCGTGTGAATTTATAAAAAAATCTTAAATTTATGCCTTTTATTCACTCAATTATTCACTTTCTAGGATAAAACGGTATAGAATATTAATTTTATAACAAAAATACAGTAAGTAGTTAAAATAAATGTATACATTAAGGAATGGCGGTACAAAATGTATTTAAATTAGAGTAGCACGAGGTCGAGGCCTCGCCGAGGCCGAGGCCGAGGTCCTCGGACATTTTCAAACCTCGACCTCGATTTTGCTGACCTCGGGCCTCGGAACCTCGTCTCGGTCCTCGCCCTGAACCTCGGTCGAGGACCGAGGCTAAATATACACCCCTAAGAATTGCTTTTTTTGTAAAAAATCGAAGTAATATGGTGACTTACCATCCAAAATTCCCAAAATTTTCGCCTGCGGCGCAGAAAAGGGAAGATTTTTGGCTTCAAGGCCTTCAAAAATTTTCAAAAATTTCGCCTGCGGCGCTAAAATGGATCTCCCCCTCCTTTAACGTCTGTTGCGCTAAAAATGGAAGCTCTTTTTTTAATGAAAAGGGAAGGGCTGTGTTTTCCCCCTAAATACCTTTAATCCCATTAATCCCCTATCTATCCCCACAAATCCATGATATCCTCCTTAATCTGCTAAATCCACTTACATTCAATTAATCTATTCAAGTCCCCTTATACTCTTCTTTGATCCCCCCCCCCATATCCGTCTAAACACAGTCTATTAAATAATCAAATAGTATCGAAGTAAAACCAAGGAGCATATCTCTACCTTTTTCAGCGCTGCAGACATAAATTTTTAGAATATTGGAAGTCAATTGCCAAATTTCTCCCTTTATAAAGCGCCGCGGGCAAAAATTTTGCGAATTTTAGAAGCCCAAGAAGCCAGATTCTTACAATTTTAAAAATAAAATGTGTAAATCAAAAAAGTTCAATTCTTAGGAGTGTAAGTTTTTAAAAGCTCAAAAAAGTCAAGACCCTACACCCCCAAAACCAAAACCAAAAAAGCCCAAGTCTTGGACGCTCTATGGGCAGCCTACTGGGTATGAATCAGATTTAAAATATTAATTTGATAGGTATTAAGCGAATATTTGAAAAATTTTACTAAATTTAACTAGATTTTGAAATGTTATAAAATTTTTTAAAACCTCGGTTATCCTCGGTCCTCGACCTCGGCCTCGGGTCAAAATTAGCCCCTCGACCTCGATCTCGGCTTTTCCTGCCTCGGTGATCCTCGGTCTCGGTTTTTTCGAAAAACCTCGACCTCGTGCTACTCTAATTTAAATACAATAAATATAAATTATTAGAACAATTTACGTAATTAGTTCTTCTTTTTATAGTCTAATATAAAATTAGCAAAAATTAATATATTCTACCTAAATATGTATAAAGAAAATATTTTATTTTTATTCACAAAATATTTGAAATTAACTAATTAAAAGGGGAATCAAGAGCTCAAAACAAAAAATTATAAAATATTTATTCATGTAATTTACTAATTATAAGTATTGTCATTTAAAAAATATTTTTATCTACTAAACAGTACTTTGTTTTATAAAAATACTTTTAATATCCCTCTTATTTCATTATTTTATCCACTGCTATAATAGCAACATGTAACACACCCACAACTTCCATCACAACAATCACAACATCCACCATATCTGTGACGCTTAAATTTACTCATTAAATGTTCACTAGCCATAACTAGAGAACCATCAGGATTTAAATGTGCAGCATGTTCCATAACTTTATTTAAAAAATAAAAAAAAAATAAAAAAATTAATTTAATAAACTCGGATCAGCATTAGAATATTCTGTCAAAATTACAAAAGCCAAAAGAAGAAATAAAGCGAAAATAGTAATTAATTTTTGCATTATATGTATTACTGAAAATTATTTAGAAAAGAAATAAGGCTTTTAAATATATGGGCAAATTTTGTATCTTTTTGGGTCTTTGAAGGTTTTTATTTGAGCGGCCAATGAATGAAAATTTTTAAAATTTTTTGAGAAGCCCATGAAGCAAGATTTTTTCCATTTTCCATTTAATTTCGGAGTATTATAGTAGAGTGAATAAGAAAGAAAATTGACGACAGTAATTCAACTGACAGTACCCCGCTTGGGGCATTACCATTAACTACGGATCAATTAGTTGAATTAGCAAATATTTTAGCGAAAATTATGCTACCCACTATTGAGGTAGCTGTCCGCACAGCAGTTGCTGAAGTATTTAAGCAACAACAAATTAAAGACAATAACAACCAAAATAATCCTCAAACCTTATGGGGTCAACCCCCATTTGGCGTGGGAACAACACCTTCTCCAGACTTCTTTCTTAAATTGTCAAACCAAAATGTTTTAGATAGGGAACTGATTGAACGAAAATCAAAGTCTGCAGTAATTGAAAAATTGCCCCAGTTGGCTAGTGAAGCTGAAGAACAGGAAAGAATTAAATCGATAGTTACTGAGTGTAATTTATTAGAAAAACTTGACCCATCTTCTCCACCTCACCGTCATCCTTTATTTACCCGTCAACAACCCAACAATTCTCGCCCCAAAATAACTAAGGTATTTTTTGTTGACAAAAATTCACGTGATTTATTTCTCCAAAGATTTTATAATGCTAAACGTAAAATTCAATCCATTCCTTCTTATGTATTTTGTCGCAGAGACTTAACTCCTTTTGAGTTAGATTATTTGTACAAGTTGCGTAAACACGCATACAATGCTAATAAGGCCTGTGGCCTATTCAAATATGTGGTTAGGGATCTCCAAATTATAGAGATCTCTAATCCTAAACCACTAAGGGCACAAAATAACTAGGGAGAACAGAACAAACACAAAGTAAAAAATTATCAAAAACCTATACATGCTAATAAACTTAAATGTGTTTTGTTTAATGCCAGGTCAATAATGAATAAAATGGGTGAATTTAAGTATCTTTTGGAGTCTAATAATTTCCATCTTGTTATTATTACGGAAACTTGGATTAGGGATGAAATGGCTATAATCTCAGAAATGAAATTTAATGGTAAATATGAATCAGTCTTTGCTAACCGTCAAAAGAAAAAGGGTGGGGGTTGTCTTATTTTAGTCCATAATGATATCCCTCTAAAAATTAATTATTCTACCACCAAATTTGGGTGTGAAATTATAAATTTAAGACTTAATAGTCAAAATTTCATACAGATTTTATGCCTTTATAGACCTCCAGATTGTAATATCAGAAATACTAAGAAAATATTTAAGTTTATGGAAGAAAATATTACCCAAAGGACCATAATCTGTGGTGATTTTAATATCGACCTTCATAAATCTAATAATAACTCGAATCTTAATTTATCCGACATTTTTCTTGACTTCATGTCTCGAAATAATCTTACTCAACATGTCAAAGATAATACTAGAGAAAACTCTATGATTGATTTGATTCTTTCTCGACCATCTGAACTTATTTCTCAAGTTAAAGTTGATGAGCCTTTTTCAACTTCTGATCACAATAAAATATTGTTTTCCATAGATGCCCAATGTCCAAAAGAAATAAAAAATAAAATTCTGTTAAGAAATCTTAAAACTAAGACATTCGATAAGCTTAATTTAGACATTGCAGCAAATGATTGGGATGTTTTACTTTCGATCGTCTTCACATCAAATGACAAATATAATATTATAATCCAGAATATTTTTGAACTCTTTAACAAACATTTTCCATTAAAACCCATCAATAAAATAATTACTGAGAATTATCCTCAAAAGATTAAGGATCTCATTCGAAGAAAATTAACTTTATACCGGCAAATCAGAAATAGTCAAAATAATGACACAAAAATGGAATATAAAATTATTTCAAAATTATTAAGAAAAGAACTAAATCGCATTAATTTGGTTAAAGAAGAAAAAGTTATTTCAAAAGGTAATAATGCCATACATAAATTCTTTAAGTCTAAACTTGGGAATAATAGAAATATCCCATATCTTATTGATTCAGATGGAACTATTCATAGTGACAATAAGGCAAAATGCAATTTATTTGCTACCAATTTTGCTAAACAATTTCAAAAAAATAATTTTATACTTCCAGAAATAAATCAATCTGATTCATGCATAGGTGATACAGAATTCGATATTATAACTATATCTAAAATACTAATGAAACTCCCTGCTATTAATTCCACTTCCCCAGATGGCATTCCTTATTTACTTCTCAAGAGATGTCACAAAACAGTCGCTCATGTTATTACTGAAATATTTAGAATTATTCTAGATAGCGGTACTATTCCTGATATTTGGAAGACATCCTATATTATTCCTATTTATAAAAACGGTGAAAAATATATTACAAATAATTACAGACCCATATCTATAACCTGTACTCTTTGTAGAGTATTTGAAAGAATTCTAGCAATGAAGATTAAACACTTTTTATATGCTAACGGTATTCTCTCGAGTGAACAATTTGGCTTTCTCGAAGGAAGATCAACAACTACACAACTATTAACTATGCTGGATGATTTCTATACCCAACTACAGGATAACAAATCCATAGATGTTATTTATATTGATTTCTCCAAAGCGTTTGATAGCGTTCCAATAGAAATACTATTGCGAAAATTGTCCAATATTGGAATAACTGGGAAAATTTATCAATTTATTAAAGAATTTCTAACTGGCAGAAGTTTCAGAGTTAAGATTGAAAATGATTTTTCTGATAATTTTCCTATCTCCTCAGGAGTACCACAAGGCAGTGTCCTCGGACCTTTACTTTTTATAATATTTATCAATGATCTGCCTAAAATATTTTCTGGAGGTATAAATGTTAAAATGTATGCTGATGATATAAAATTATATGTTGCACATAATAATGATAATACTAGAGATATACTAGTCCATGATCTAAAAGAACTTGAAAAGTGGTCTTTATCTAATGGTCTAACCATTTCAATTGAAAAATGCTTAGCTATATATCTTGGTAAAAACAATACCAAAAAAGATTACTATATCAATAATAATGATGTAGCAAAATGCAATGTTGCAAGAGATCTTGGAGTTTATATTGATGACAAACTTTCTTTTAATTATCATATAGATTCAATTATTAAAAAAACATATAGACAAATCTATCTTATACTAAAAATCTTTAAAATAAGAGATCTAAAAAACTTAGTTTTTATTTATAAAACTTACATTAGACCTCATCTTGAATATGCTACCCAGGTTTGGAGTGGAGCTCTTAATACACAAAATGGCACTAGGTTAGAAAGGGTTCAAAAGTATTATACTAGGCAAATATTTAGGCGATGCGGACTAGTCCCAAAAACATACAAAGATAGACTTACTGTATGTAATATAGATGAATTAAGTAGAAGAAGAGGTTTAGCTGACCTATATATGGCATATAATATAATGAATAGCCAAACCTCATTAAACCCCAATAAATATTTTATTTTTGCAAGATCCAAAAGAAAACCATTTATGTTACAAAATAAAAGGTACAAAAATGTAGGCAAGAATAACTTTTTCATAAGAATAATAAACCCATGGAATAAACTCCCTAAAGAATTTCTTGGCATTAAGACTATAAAAACTTTTAAAAATCATTTGAAAAAAATCTCCCTAGTATGTCGCCTTAGTGGTTTAAGATTGATTCTAAAAAAATTTTTTTTTTCTTTTTAATATCCTTTAAAATTTAAATCTTTAAATTAATTTTTAAAATTTTTCTTATTTATTATTTTAAAATTATTATTTTTAAAATTCTAAATCTTTAAAATTTTAAATAAATAATTTTCAAATTTAAATTTTAAATTCAATTTTACACATTATAGACCAATAATTTTTTTTTTAATTTATTAATTTTTTTTATAATTTAAAATTTAAATCATAAATTAAATTTTAAAATTTTTCTTATTTATTATTTTAAAATTTTTATTTTTAAAATTCTAAATTTTTAAAATTTTAAAATAAAATTCATATTTAAATTTTAAATATAAATTTATCCCATATATTGGACACTTAAATTTTTTTTTATTAGGTTTATTACTTTAAAATAATTTTTCTTGTTTTAATTAGGTATTTATGACATTTGTTTTATTATTGTTTTAATTTTTGTATTTTTTTAAACACTGTTAGTGTATGTATTACATACCTTGTGTTTGTTCGTTAAATAAATAAATAAAAATAAATAAATAATAGCAACAAGGAAATAAATATTGACTATAATCGAGAAATACTTGAGGAGAAAAGCTAATTTCTGTATAATCCACTTTTCTATGAAATTATGTTTATTTTAAATATTCGTGTGAATTTATAAAAAAATCTTAAATTTATGCCTTTTATTCACTCAATTATTCACTTTCTAGGATAAAACGGTATAGAATATTAATTTTATAACAAAAATACAGTAAGTAGTTAAAATAAATGTATACATTAAGGAATGGCGGTACAAAATGTATTTAAATTAGAGTAGCACGAGGTCGAGGCCTCGCCGAGGCCGAGGCCGAGGTCCTCGGACATTTTCAAACCTCGACCTCGATTTTGCTGACCTCGGGCCTCGGAACCTCGTCTCGGTCCTCGCCCTGAACCTCGGTCGAGGACCGAGGCTAAATATACACCCCTAAGAATTGCTTTTTTTGTAAAAAATCGAAGTAATATGGTGACTTACCATCCAAAATTCCCAAAATTTTCGCCTGCGGCGCAGAAAAGGGAAGATTTTTGGCTTCAAGGCCTTCAAAAATTTTCAAAAATTTCGCCTGCGGCGCTAAAATGGATCTCCCCCTCCTTTAACGTCTGTTGCGCTAAAAATGGAAGCTCTTTTTTTAATGAAAAGGGAAGGGCTGTGTTTCCCCCCTAAATACCTTTAATCCCATTAATCCCCTATCTATCCCCACAAATCCATGATATCCTCCTTAATCTGCTAAATCCACTTACATTCAATTAATCTATTCAAGTCCCCTTATACTCTTCTTTGATCCCCCCCCCCATATCCGTCTAAACACAGTCTATTAAATAATCAAATAGTATCGAAGTAAAACCAAGGAGCATATCTCTACCTTTTTCAGCGCTGCAGACATAAATTTTTAGAATATTGGAAGTCAATTGCCAAATTTCTCCCTTTATAAAGCGCCGCGGGCAAAAATTTTGCGAATTTTAGAAGCCCAAGAAGCCAGATTCTTACAATTTTAAAAATAAAATGTGTAAATCAAAAAAGTTCAATTCTTAGGAGTGTAAGTTTTTAAAAGCTCAAAAAAGTCAAGACCCTACACCCCCAAAACCAAAACCAAAAAAGCCCAAGTCTTGGACGCTCTATGGGCAGCCTACTGGGTATGAATCAGATTTAAAATATTAATTTGATAGGTATTAAGCGAATATTTGAAAAATTTTACTAAATTTAACTAGATTTTGAAATGTTATAAAATTTTTTTAAAACCTCGGTTATCCTCGGTCCTCGACCTCGGCCTCGGGTCAAAATTAGCCCCTCGACCTCGATCTCGGCTTTTCCTGCCTCGGTGATCCTCGGTCTCGGTTTTTTCGAAAAACCTCGACCTCGTGCTACTCTAATTTAAATACAATAAATATAAATTATTAGAACAATTTACGTAATTAGTTCTTCTTTTTATAGTCTAATATAAAATTAGCAAAAATTAATATATTCTACCTAAATATGTATAAAGAAAATATTTTATTTTTATTCACAAAATATTTGAAATTAACTAATTAAAAGGGGAATCAAGAGCTCAAAACAAAAAATTATAAAATATTTATTCATGTAATTTACTAATTATAAGTATTGTCATTTAAAAAATATTTTTATCTACTAAACAGTACTTTGTTTTATAAAAATACTTTTAATATCCCTCTTATTTCATTATTTTATCCACTGCTATAATAGCAACATGTAACACACCCACAACTTCCATCACAACAATCACAACATCCACCATATCTGTGACGCTTAAATTTACTCATTAAATGTTCACTAGCCATAACTAGAGAACCATCAGGATTTAAATGTGCAGCATGTTCCATAACTTTATTTAAAAAATAAAAAAAAAATAAAAAAATTAATTTAATAAACTCGGATCAGCATTAGAATATTCTGTCAAAATTACAAAAGCCAAAAGAAGAAATAAAGCGAAAATAGTAATTAATTTTTGCATTATATGTATTACTGAAAATTATTTAGAAAAGAAATAAGGCTTTTAAATATATGGGCAAATTTTGTATCTTTTTGGGTCTTTGAAGGTTTTTATTTGAGCGGCCAATGAATGAAAATTTTTCAAATTTTTTGAGAAGCCCATGAAGCAAGATTTTTTCCATTTTCCATTTAATTTCGGAGTATTATAGTAGAGTGAATAAGAAAGAAAATTCAACTTTTCAGACAGAAAATTTCTTACTTTGACTCTACCTATGAGAAAGTTTCTAAAAATTTCAAAAAGTTGAGGCCAAGATAGAAACTCTCGATAATCAATGTTTTGTACTTAAGGTAATGTCTTGAACAGCCCTAGGCTTTCTTGAAATAATCGTCCAAATTTGTTAATAAATATTAATTAATTAATATAATTAGAATAAAATTAAGAAAAAATTTATATTAAATGATCATGTCTAAACAACAAATGTGTCTTTATTTATATTAAAAACAATTTCAATTCAAAATTAAAGACTTTAAATATTTAATTGTACTTTTAATTAATAAAAATAAAATAAAACAAGTTTTTTTATTATTTTTCAATGGGGAAGTAAAATTATTTTTTAAAACAGATTAATTAATTAATTAAAAAATATTTAAAGAAAATAGATGTCAACAAATTAATCAAAATTTTCTGAATTTATAAAATGTCTCAAATATTGTTAATCGGGCGAGATATTTATTCTCGATTGTAAATCATCAAAATAGGGGACATCCCCTTAAAAACAAGGAAAAAATAAAACAAGAAAATTTTGGAAGGCCAGGAAGCCAGATTACTTCCTTTTTCAGATTTTTACAAAATGTCGAAAATAGCAAAAATCCTCTATAAACAGGGTAAATCGGACACCCTGTTGTAAATTCTTTGTTTATTTTTTATTTCTTCTCGGCCAACACTTATCTCAAAATTTTTAAAGGCGAGGTTGATTAACGCAAAAAATGAAAATTCTGGCTCCTTATCCCTCACAGAAATCATTCTATTGAATTTCTGTCTTCTTTCCCGTTTAAAATTCAAGAAAATTTGTCTTCGGCGTTAAGAAGTGAAAATAGAAATCGGCATAATTCGTCCAATTTAAGAGTCAAGTTGAGTGAATTTCGACTTTTTCTTACCGAATTCCAAAATTTAATTAGAATTTTTGAGTCCAAGTTCCGACCTTTGGGCTAGTTTCGTTTTTGTTGGTGTACCGATTTTCTCTAGGAGGTAGGTATTCTCCACATAATAAAAATAAAAAAATTTTGTCTTCAACAGAAATAATTTTATTTTAAAATAATTTTATTTTTATTTTTTAAATTAAACAGGTTTTTAGATAAAATTTATTTTTATTCTCCTTTTTAATATCTTTTTTTAAATTCATTAGTGAAAAATAAAAATTTAATTTTTAAAACAGAAAGTCCCGTGCACTTTATAGAATACGGTCATTGATAATAAAAATCTTAAATAATTCTACCAAGCTTTCATCAAAATTTTTAAAATAAAAAATGAATAAATTGGGAGATACTGAAATTAGACAATTGGTAAGTTATTTTGGAAATATTACTTTTCCTGTCTCCTGGCAATATCCCCAAACTAGACAATTGCTCAATCGCTTCTCTGGAGTAACGTTATTATAGGACAAAGTCTTAAAGCTGCGAACATGAACCTAGCTAGATTGACCATTGTAAACGTATCCATCGAGGCAAAAACTTTGCTTTTTCCTTCCTCCCATTAGCTGCCACCTAAACAATTTAGTGCTTCTTAAATTAAAAACTTTAAGTTGTCAAACAATTATCAAACAATTTTGTTAATAGCTGCGCGAATATGCATGCTTGGCATGTTTATTGACGATGGTATTAGAGTTGGACTTCAATGGAAGGTCTTTAAATTTAATTTATTATTTTATTAATTTTAAAGGACCAACACCGATATATTTCTGTTTATTGGGCTAATTTGCCTACTTGGCGGCCGGCAGACGCTTTAATTACTTTTGGAATTCTTGGACAAATTATTCCATGTATTTTAATTCTCTTTATAAGAAGAATTGTAATTCCAAGCTGTATTTTTCTGATTTTTATGGTTATTTACCATACTATCCTGTATGGCCTTCATTTCGATCTTCACTTCTTAGCAGTGTAAAAATTAATTTTAAATTTCAATCATTTTCTCTTTAAGAAACCTTTAATGACTGTCCGGGAAAATAGGGGCATTTAAAATCAGAAGATAAACTAGAGATCGGACCGTATCATATTACTGCCGTATTTTTCGGTATTTATTGGATTACGTATCGATAATATGGTACAGAATACCGAACTATAAAATTTTATTTTTTCCGTAACGTATTACAGTACCGATAAAAATTTCTCGGTATTTTTCGGTATTCCTTACCTTAGTATGTCACGATACAAAATTCCGATCTCTAATCTCAACATCATTTTAAATTAAAGTTTTCAAAAATATTACAGAATATGACCCCACAAATTTTATCACTTAACGAACATTGTATTTGATTAGATTATAAACAGGAATCAAATTTTTATATAACCCTTTTAGTTTGTTCAATAAATATTACATATGCCCATTTAATAAAATAATTTTTTTTAGAAATATAGCTATTATTGGTGGGCTTTTATTGTTGATAGCTGAATCTTTAAATAATACGAAACAAAAACAACCGACTATTGGGGCTGGAATTATACAATTACAATTTCAAAAAGACAGCAAATCCAAAACTTTTATAATGCTTGCTGGGAGAATATTTTTACCTTTAATGTTTATTTCTCTTCTTCGTTGGGATAGTAATAATCACTTAAAAATGGTAAATTAGTAGTTAGAAATGAATTCTTTTTTGACCGTTACAAAGCTAAAACTAGAATTTATTTGATTTGAATTATTTAGAAAGATTGATATTTTAGAGCGATTATTCTTCACTCTTTTGTACGAGTGTGAAGTTCTCTCTTTTTCACTCTTTTGGGACGGGTTACCCGACTCGGACTTTTTCTCGACTCGATCCGAAAAATTTTCCGAAACCCGACCCGACTTTTTCCCCTTTTAAAACCCCTAAATTACTCACCCCGAAGTCAGAGACCTTGACTTTTTCTCAACCCGAAACCCAACACTGGACTTTTTCCTCAACCCATCCCATCCTTTGTACAAAGCCTGCTGTTTTTAATCAACTTTATACAGATCGAACTTTTTATTGGCTCTCTTCTAATGTTTTTGGTCATTGCCGGTTTTAAAGCACGCCAAGCATCACTTTTACTTGCTTTATGGCTCTTATTTATTAATTTTAATTTAAATGCTTGGTGGAAATTGCCAAAAGAAAGCCCCTATATAGAATTTGCAAAATTCGATTTTTTCCAAACTTTTTCGGTTATTGGTGGACTTATACTTATTTTTGTTCATGGACCAGGAAATTATTCTATTGATGTTTTGACAAAGAAAGATACTTAATTAATTTATATTTGAACATTTGATGAGGAAATATGTAACTGAATTAAAAATTTTGATATAGATTTTGATTTTATATGAAAAGAAAAAAGCAAAGCAAAATATTTTTACTAATTTTACTATATTGATAAAGTTTTCTGTTCATTAAAATTTAGTCTTATACAGCCTACTTTTCTATAAATTATAAAGGATTAATTGTTCAACAAATAAACAAAAATAATTGTGTTAAGTGTTTGACAAAATAATTAACATCATTACCTTATTTGTTAGGTTTAAACACGCAGAGCTGGGTACTAAGGTTGGCGGATAGTTAGAAATCTACGGATATCCGGATCCGGTATCTGAACAGAAAATTTCGGATATCCGGCCTTTTCTCGGATCCGGATCTGCCAACCTACTGGGTATCTTCATATCTTCTTGGAAATTCACTTATTAAAACATTGGAAAATAAAAGCTCGGGCTTTATTAGAATATTTACCTTAATTTATTTTGTAATATTTATGAGAAAGAAGAAAGTCGTTAATCTATTTATGCAATAGGCCTTTAGCTTTGGCAATGAACTAAATTAATCTCGACAACAATAAAAAAAATTTTTTTCTACTTCCAAAACTTTTGAATTTTAATATTGTCAGACAAATTTTAAATTAAATTTTTAAATATTTCATTTTCAACAGTTAATTAAACAATTAGACCTCCCAATAGATCTATGAAAGAAAAAGATCATCAAATTCGAGAAGATTTAAGCCAAAAAGTGATCCGAAAGAGTTCCGCTTTGAAAAAATTTTTTTCAGTAGATAAATGATTGCTGTTGACTAAATGGGATACAATCAACTGCTATATTTGGATGTGTATTTAAATAATTTAAATTTACCCCCATCTTCAAAAAAAATTAATTTAATTCCCAAAGAAATGTTTACTAAATCAATTTATTTAATTATATTTGCTTTATTATTTTTGGTTGGGAATATTCTGGCAAGAGAAAGAGGATCGGAGAGGCAAGCTAAAAGAAACCATAATCCAGAAATTGAAGATCCTCCACCTCCATGTCATGATGAACCAGAAGGACAAGCCTGCAAGGATAGATGTAATAAAAACATGAGGGATCCGGATTGTCAAGACTTTTGTGAAAATAATCGGGAAGAAAAAGTGTGTAAAAAAGGGAAGTAATTGAAATATATTTTAATTGTGATTTTGGGGGTTTATTTTTAAATAAAGGGAAATTAACGAAAAAACATATGGACATATACAAAATTAATATTAAATGTGACTATACATTTTTTTTTTTTGATTAAAATTAAAAATTGTGTAAAATTTCAGAAAATTTTATTTTTTAATTTGGTTGACTTCTGAAAAAGGATATGTAGATTTTAAATTGTAAATTTCACTTTTTTCAAAAAATTAAATCAACAATTAATTAGATTGTTAAACTTGATTGTAAAAAAATAAATGTAAAATTTAACTTTTAGTTAGCATAATTACAACAAAAGCACTATCTAAATTTTATAGTAGCTTTTTTGAGAATTTTTTCTTAATAAATATTTAATATCGAATTAAATTTAAATCAATTTTGCCAACAATTAAAAAAATTTTTTCAATTTTTAAATTTATTTTTCTATTTCCAAAACACGTGAAAATCAATTTTAAATTAATTTTAATATTTAATCCACGTTTTCAACGGTAAATTAAACAATTATAACCCCGCATAGATAAATTATGGAGGGAAAAGCTTCTCTAAATTGAAAATTGAAAAAACCCTTTCACATAAAAATAATTTTTTGAATATATTTGGTATTGTGGATTACAATTGAGTAAATAAATAGATCTACACCACTGAATATATTTCAATGTATATTTAAACAAATTAAATTTACCCACCATTCTCAAAATAAAATAATTATTTTTAATTTAAATTCCAAAAAAGAAAAAATGTTTTCTAAATTAATTTATTTAATAATTTTTACTTTATTATTTTTGGTTGGAAATATTGTATGTCCAAGAGGAGACCCTGTTCGACCTAGCGGTCCTTCAAACGATCCTCCATGTTATCCTGATCCAACTGATAATGAATGTAAGAATTTCTGTCGTAATAATATGAACGATAGTAAATGTAAAGACTTTTGCGTTAATAATAGAAGTGATAAAGTGTGTATTAATCTTTGTAAGAAAAATCCAAGCAAATGTCAATAATGCAATAATCTAAATGAAAAAGTGCGAAGAAAGGGAGATAATTAAACTATATTTTAATTGTGATTTTGGGGTTTTATTTTTTTTAATCATGGGAAATTAACGAAAAAACATATGGGCATTTAATTGATGTTAAATGATTAATTCAATAAAATTAAAAATTGTACATATAAAATTTAAATAAAACAATTGTTTTTAATCAAAAATAAAAACATTTTTAGAAATAAAATTAAATATTGGAATAAATTATTTTTTTAAATTTATTTATAAAGATGTAAAAGTTAAGCCAGTAGTTAAACAAAGACATTAATCGTCGATAATTATTTAAACAATTTAAGTTACCCTCATTTAAAAATAATTTTTTAATTTAAATTCCAAAAAAGAAGATATGTCCAAATTAATTTATTTAATAATATTTTTGCTTTATTGTTTTTTGTTGGAAATATTGTATGCCCAAAAGGAGTATCTATTCCAGGTAGTGGATATGCAAAGAATCCTCCACGTCATCTTGATCCAACGTATGTAAGAAGTTATGCCGTAAAAATCCTGAAGATTTTCAATGTATAATTAATTAACATGAGGGGGTTTTATTTTATTTTTTTTAATCATAGGAAACTAACAGACATCTAACACCTAAATTAAACGTGTGAAATGTTTTATTTATGCTACATAAAAGGCAACTTTTCATAATAGAAATCAGCCCCAATCTTAAATAACAACTCGAGAGAAGTCTAACACCTTAACCGTCCAAACTAGTATAAAATACAAAAAAGAGGCCTAAAGATTTTTTTAAAGAACTATGTAGTCTCTCTAAAACGCTTTCTCGAAAAAAACAAGAATTTAAAATTGCTTGAAAATTTTATTTCTTTTAAAAAATGGATAAATCAAAAAATCGGTGACTACAAATTTTATTTTGAAATTTACTGTTGATATTATTTAAATATTCTTATGAATTTATAAAAATTGATCAGAAATTCATTCACTTCTTAAATGTTAACCCATACGCTCAATTGTAAGTTGATGATGTCGAATATAAATAATTGGGACATCCAGAATTTTGCGTATACGTCTACGTAAATCTCTGTCACAAGTAGCAACGATACAATTTTTGTGCTAAAAAAATAAAATTAAAGGAAAGATATGGGGATAAATCTAAACAAATCAGCTATTCTGATTTAAAAACAAACCAGTTAATTCAAACCACCTGACTAGTTACATAACGCTTGAATTATCAAAATAATTCACATAATTCAAGTATCTTCGAAAAAATTTACATTTGCACCCCCAATTATATCTGGAACTATCCTATATATATATTACCTATATTTGTAACTTCCAAAGAATTTATAAAATTAAATGACTACAATTACCTCTTCAACTCTATGAATAATACATTCATCTGGATAGATGTGTTTTTTATGAGAACAATGCAATCTTTGCCAACGATGATCGTTTATAATTTTCAAAACTACTTTAAATCGACGTTCCTTCCTTTCCAATTCAGCAATAACACATTTGGGAATGTATGGAATTACTAAAAAAATTTTAAATAATTTAAATCATTTTAATATAAAAGAAAACCTTTATCAAAAAGACAATCCTTAAATCCTTTCATTATATCCAATCGATTTTTTACAAAATAACTAACAAAGCTTGCATCAACCATAACATGAAATGGAGGGCCGAGAACGTGTTCTGTTCTTCTGAAAATTTAAATAGAGATTTATTTCAAAAAAATTTAATCCTTACAGTTCTTTAAATTTCACTGCTTTTTCATCATCATTTTTACTATTTTTAGCAGCTCTTTCCTTAACACACTTTTGTATATCAGCATATGCTTTATCAGTCACTTCCTCTTCATTTTTATTAGAATCTGAAGGTTCTTTTTGATATAACTTCAATTGTGAGTTAATAAAATCTAGACTTGGAGCCCTTTTTCTTGTATAAAGACACATCAACATTTTGGAAATGAGACGAACGTCACAATCAGACACATCAAATAGCTCAAACCTTTAAAAAAATAAAATTTCAAATATTCTTTAAAAAACCAAAAAACCATGGAGGAGATTTGGGAAGAATGACAGGATGTTGAACAGTTTTGACTGCCAAATGAATACAAGCACAAGCAATCGTTTCAGGCGTATAACGTAAAAATATATCTGTTCGAAGACCATCATTCATATAACTCCTTAAAAATTAAATAAATTTTTATAAATTAAAAACAAAATACCAAGCTTTTTGAAGCAATTCTTTACTCCTTTTAACCTCTTCTTTCCTCGCGTTGGGATCACTTTCCTTGTGTAACAAGCCAAGAATATGTAGGTAAATGTAAATGAATTTGTGAGGGTGGTGTACCTTAATTATATGACACATGTAAGGATTGAAGTATACTTTTGAGTTAAGAAAGGATCAAAATGGTCAAAAATAGAAACTTTTACATTGGGAGCTTTTTCTCTTCTCGTGACTAATCCCACCTTTTTATTCAAAAAATATCTATGTAAATGTGGAAAAATATATTTTGCCGTCCTTTTAATTAAAAAATCGACAAAAGTGGCACTTCAATCTCAACAAGTGCCGACTATTTTAAAATAAAATTATAAAAGAATATTTTCATACATGAACAACAAATCCCAAAACATTAAGTAGACAAAGCTCAGATTCAAGTATATTCTTCTTCATCACCGTGAATTCGTCCCCGTCCAATTCCAAATGATCGAACCTGTAAAATTATAAAAATAAATCTTAACGTATTTTGTAAATCATTGGGAAAATCCGCACAATTTTAAAAGTTTGAATTGGCCATTGAAACGACAAAGTACAATTAACTAAAAATTTAAATAAAGATAACAATAATAAAAATTGGAAAAGATAAGCCGCAACCGTAGGTTACTCGCAAGATTTTAAAATTTACTAAACTTTAGAATGAAAATAAGCTTCTGATAAAAAAAGTAAGATTTCGCAAAAATCAGGAACAGAGTCAATTTACTCAATTCAATCCGAAACCCGGCCCAGTAAATTTCTGAAAATCCGACCCGATTTTTCTCAACCCTGCCCATCTCTGATTCACATTTTACTTTGAGATGAATTTACAACACTAATTTTGTTTGAAAACTTAATTTCAATTTAATCTTGTGGGAATTTAATTCAAAAAATAAAACCAGCCTTTTCAAAAGTAGAGCGAGTTTCCAACGTTTGCGGCTAACGGTCAATTTCATAACAATAAAAATAGTGCTTGAAGGAAAATTATCATTGGATATACATATAAATTAATTTCCGGTAAAGATAAATTCTGGTAAAAAATAAAATTTAATAAAAAACCTGACAAAAAATTTGATAATTATTATCAACTTTTAACCTCATAAAAACATCCAAATTTATTATAATTCCAAAAACATTACCTTCTAGTTGTTAGATAATATCCTTCATAAAGACTTTCATACCTTTCACATATTCATTTAACAATTAATAGTGGAGGATAATTGAAGTTGAATGTAAAGTTGTGGTAAGTGCTTGTAAGTGCACCTAATAAAAATAGGGATTATTATCAAATTAAATAAAAATACCAAACCCATCCCCAAAAAAAATAAAGATAAATTAATTAGAAAAAGAGATGGAATTTTGAAGATAGAAAATGGAAATCAAAGAAAGTGTAGATTTTTAAGAAGATAAATATTTTTAGAAAATAGTCTTAAAAATAATACCAAAAAACAAAAAAAAAATTCTAAACTAAAAGGGAATTCCCACTTATGTATTTTAAAGCTACAAATCTAAATCCCGGGCCCTTTTAGGGCACAACTATTTTTAGTTTCAACCCAATTTGGATAATATTTATACCAATCGAAAGCTTTGGATGTGCTTATTATTATTATACTATCAGGGTGAATCTGATAAGAGAATTAAATTAGAAGCTACAGTCGGATAAGTATACACAATCAGTATCTTCTATCTTTATCAGACTGTATCTCCCTTTGATGATCTGATCAGACAAAACTCCTGTTAAAAATCGAATACGGAACTTTCGATTGATATAAGAATTATTTAAACCAGGCTTTAAAATTTGTAGTCTGTCATTTTGAACTATATTTTTGCCTTTTCAACAGCCAAGTCTTCACTTATAGATTATTAATTTTTAAGCAACATAAAGCTCAAAAATAATAATATTTTAATAATTTCCTTACTCTTCTGGTCGAAGGTGTTGAGGATTGACATTACTGATGTCTTCACCACTACTACTCTTTCGTCTATGTTGGTACAATTGTTTGAGTCGATGATAAACATTTATAACGTCTGTAGGCATTCTTGGTTGTTCCTCAATTTTGCTAGCCAAAAAAAGACACGCACAGAGCATATGCTGTGAGGGAAATAAAATGAAAATTTTTTATTAATAAAAACCTCAAAATTGTGATTAACAAATGATTTTTGATAATAAAAACGTTGAAATAAAATTTGAGCAGTTGCAGCTGCTGTTTGGCTCAATTTTAATAAAATAGCACCAGTCTGAATTAATTCACAACCCAAATAACGGATATCCTTAAAATAAAGTAAAAGTGAAGATTACTGGTGAATAGAGAAAGAGTGAAGGGAGCTCATTCGACATTTTAGAATATTTCAGCACAGACCCCCCCCCCCCCGTCCCGGAAAAAAATCCTGATAACAGGCCTGTCTCAGCAAGTAATCGTGTGTGTCGTCTGAATTTTAAATGGATAAAATTCCAGCTCATATTTGGAATCATATTTATTACTCAGCTCTTCTCATCTTTTTTCTAGAGACAGTATAAGAAAAAACCAATGAAAAAAAACCTTTTCCAATTCCAAACTAATTCCATCAGCCAAAGACGGTGGATTTTCTAATTTAGATAAAGAAGCCTCATCATAAGACATTAACCATTTATTAGCAGAGAAATCAATTTTAGAATAATTTGGCCGTTCTCGATAACTACTCGGGTTTATTTTTGAAATTAAATCCTTAAAATTTAAATATTTAAAAGTAACTGATAATTAAAATAAACCTTAAAAACATTTTGTTGTTCTTCTTGTTTTAATTCCCCCTCTACAATCTCAATATCTGCCTGTTTATCATTGGAATTGTCAACTAATTTAGAATTATTATTTGAAGAATTAACAACATCATTTTGTATAACTGCAGTCATTTTCATAAAAATAAACTAAAAAATTTTAAAGAAACATTAACGAAAAATAACAAAAAGAGACGCAAAAGGGTTAGAAACAATAAAAATTCGGGGACACGGATACTATGGCGCAGACCACTATGGCGCAAGGTATAAATATAACTTTCAAGTCCTATTGTTTAAACAACTTTTCTCGTTATTATTTTTTGCCTATGTAGATTAAATAATTTATCGTAAATGTTCTAATTAAAGCCCAGTCTCTAATAGAAGCCCATAACTAATATAAGCCCAGTCAAAGAGGCATGTTGAAAAATAGTAGCCCAGGGCTTTAATTAAAGCATTTACGGTAATTCATTCTTTTTATTTTTAAGTTAGATAAATTTAAAAAAAACAGCTTACTTCAAGTATTTATTTAATGGGCTCTAAATTTGCTGAAAAGTTAGTTATTCTCAAAACTTTTAAAAATAATTTTTTAACTTTCTTAGCGCAATAATTGGGACTTCCTCGGAATATTCTTCAAATTCAACAGATTTCTTTTGTGTAAACTGCAAACTTTCAGTTAAATGTCGATATGGAAAATTGGAATTGGAGAAGGCTGGGTGTAAAGAAGAATGTTTTTATATGAGAAATCCTTTTGAGCCTCCAGATTTTCACAAATCTCAACGGGATTATGCAATTGATGATTTTCTTGTTATTGGTGCAAATTGTTATATTTGTAATCAACAAATTTGTGTAGACGAGGTATTTTAGAGGGGGTTGACAAAAAAAATAATTTAAATTTTTAGGAATGTTCTCTTTTCTATAAAAACACTTATTGCTTGAATTGTGTTTGGAGAGAAAAGCACAGTTTCCCTGCGGAACTACTTTCGGTACCCTTTTCCATTTTTTTAAAAGATTGGAAAAATTGGTTGTTTTCTTTGTTCAATTTTAGGGGGTATTCTTTACCACAGAAGATATCCATTTTCTAATCTTTGTTTTATGTACATCTAATTAAACTTTTTAGAACGTTTCGAAGCAGAGAAGCAAATCAAAAGAATCTTGAAGTTGAATTGCTTTTGTTTAGCTGATGTCCATTTTTACATAATTTTTTTCTAATTTTTACGTGAATTAAAATTTATATTTTTCTACAAATATTTTTTACTTTTTTACATTGAAAATTAGGCGCACAAAATCGGAAGTGGACATTTACTTTTTTTAAAGTCACCTAAAAAATACTCGTTTCTAGTCAACTTGTCGGTTCTGTCTGCCATGATAATATAGAATTTTGTTGAGGGACAGTTGCGCAATATTCAATTTTATTAAATGTAGTTAGGAGAGAATTGTTTGATCTCTTTCCCCCATTTTACTCCAAAAATAATTGTTTTCATCCCATTCCCTTTGGCAATGTTTACTTCGATTTTACTGTTCTCGTTAGGTTACATTCTTCATATTAGGCAAGTTTTAGTTGGATAAAATTGGGCAAAACTGAACTTTTAAATTTAAAAATTAGTTCGGTACAAAGCTACTATGGAAGCAACTTTTTGGGAGCTTTACGAGGCTGGTTTTGAAAGATCTAAAAATTAAAAAATCTTTTGTATATGCAGGATATGGGCCTAGCACATGTCGTTTTATTTCATGTCCGTTGGGGCAATATTGCATTGCAGGTAAATTTCGGATAAGTCGGGACCGAAGAAAGCCCGGATAGCCAAAAATTTTCGGTTTGGATATCGGTTCCGGATGATGGTGATTTTTAATTCAAAAATTGCAGGCATTTGTCAGCCTATGGATTACGGACTTGGTGGTGGTTATGGAGGGAGACTTAACAATGGGGCTTATGGCCTCTATGACGCCGCCAGTAAATGTAGACTAAAAATAATGCCATTTTTAAATATCTGCTTTAGTATGTGCTGATACTGTAGACTGTTATAGCGGTCAAATTTGCCAGGCCGGCAGGTGTATATTTCAGACTGCTGGTATTGGATACCCGGAAGGATACGGGGGTCCATACGGGCGTGGAAGTCTTTATGGTTATGGATTGGGAGGGTTCTATTCTCCATATTTTGGAATGAATTCGTTCTCATGTTTGTTGATTTTTCTTTCCTAAAATTGTCATTCAAATTTGCCTATTTTTAGTTTCAGCATGTGGAGGTATTGGTTGTCCTTTTGGCTTAAATTGTATACCTGGGCGATGTTTGGGTACAGTTCCACCATTTTTAGGCAGAAAGAAGTGAATGTTCGCGATAAAAATTTTTTTTTGCAATTTTTTATTTTTTTATGTTCACTGACATTTTAATAAAATTTAAAAATTTCTACTTATTGTTAAAATGTGTTGATAAAAGGCATTTATACCTTTACAAAGTGATAAATAAAATACCTCTTTATCTTTTTCTCACTTTTATTTTTCGAAAAAGTCGAACCTCAAAAACCTCAAAAAGTGCTCACGATTTTACCCCAAGACAGAGACTGAATAAACCCCCAAGAAAGTCTGGTCGAGGACATATTTTAATTTTTAGTGTTGATATTTTGGGGTGGCTTTTATACTTGACCGCCACAAAAATGCAAAAAGCGTTCATTTCTTTTTAATTTTATTTAGATAACAAAAAAATTATGTCTTCACTTATTGACGATATTGAAGAAAAATTTGTTTCTAGAGGATCAGTTACACATGTTATTTTTGACTTTGATGGTATTCTTGTTGACACCGAACGACTTTACTCTAAAGCAAATGAACAAGTATTAAAGAGCCAGCATGGAAAGACTTTTACAAATATTGAGTAAATTAAATATGAATTTATTTTTAAAAAATATACCTAATTAAAGGAAGGCATTAATGATGGGGAAAGCTAAACCTCTTGCTGTTGAGGCATTGCTAAAATCTTTTGGATTGGATGACCCTAAAGGAATTGACAAATATATGGAAGCATATGATGCTAAACTTGCAGAATTGCTTATAGCTGAGACTGAGGTACTTGTTTTTCTTTCAAAAAATAGTTAAAAGGTGGGAAGGTCCTTTTGGGGGTTTCAAAAAATATTTAATCAAAGCTTTATTTTCAAAGGTATTGCCGGGAGCTATTCCCCTAGTTGACCATCTACACAAAAGCGGCATTCCATTGGCTATATGTACAGGTTCTGATGCTCTCGAATTTAAACAGAAAACTTCAAACACTGAAATTTCGAATTGGTTAGAGAAAATTCCTCTTCGACTTCTTTGTGGCAGTGACCCAGGTTTCTAAAATTCAAAAAAAGTTTTTTTTTCTAAAAAATATTTTTTAAAGAGATAACTTATTGCAAGCCACATCCAGAACCTTATCTAAAATTAATGAAACGTTTTGATGATGGAGGCCCTGCAAGCCCAGAGAATGTTTTGGTTTTTGAAGATTCTGTTAATGGTGTTCGTAGTGCTTTGGATGCTGGATGTACAGTTTAGTTTTCTTTTAAATTAATTTTAGTTTGTTCTTATGCTCCTGAAATCCGCAAATTTTATCCGCAATTCAAAAAGAATTTGTTTCGAAAAAAATTATTTAGTTTATGAAATCACCAAAACTTTATTTAAATTGAGAAAAAGCTTTTTAAAATTTCAACGAATTCTTACATTCCTAAATTTTATTACCTAAAAATTTACTATTAAAATTTACGGATTCTAAAGTGTAATAATAATAATACCAAAATTTAATTTAAAAATTTTCAAGGTAATTATGGTTCCGCAACCCGAATTTTTGCCTCCCAATTGGGAAGAGGACGAACTTCGTGCTCACCCAAATTTGGTGGAAGTCTTGGAGTCGTTGACTGAGTTTAAGCCTCAAAATTATGGATTGCCTAGTTTTTGTTAGATGTTAGAATAATTTTTTTGGATATTTTTAAAATTTGGACATTTTATTGAATTCAGGATTCTATAGTTCACTTATTTCTAATTTTTATATTTATTGTCTTTGATAGACATCCCTTTGACATTCTTGTTAAAATTTTACTTTATGTAGAAATTATAATGAGAACATTAAAAGATTTTTCTAGAATATATAAAGGAAATATTAAAAAGTTTGAAAATAAAATTCTAAAAAAAAATCAATATTATCACAACAGAATATGAGGTCTAACAATAAAAGTTCATTAAAGAATGTAAAAGCTCTAGAGTAAAAGAATTTTGAATAAATCTCTAAAAATCTTATAGGATTTTTATTAATGAAAACCAATTATTTTTAGTAAAACGACCTTAATTTCCTGACCAGTTTCTCAATCGAAAATCTAGGGACCCCGAAAAATGCTTTGACCTTGAAAATCAAGGTCTGGATTTAAAAGTAGACTGATCATTACAAAATATACATAAAAGAATTCTAAAAACTACTTGCTTATTACCAAAAAATATACAGAAAATAGAAATTTGTTAAAATAAAAATAGGAAAAATATTTTTAGAAATATATAACCGTTACATATGCCGAACTGAATGAAAAAACCAATTTAAATGTATTGACCAATCTCCTTTAACTACATCTTCAAATATTTGTTCAAAAGCAGCCCTAGCCTCTTCACGTTTTTCTTTATCATACATTAATGTTTGTTTAAGAAAATCAACATTTACAGGGCTAAGTTCTGGTAATCCCATACAACACCTTTTTTAAATTATTAAATAATTATTCAAAAATAAAAAACTAACATCATTCGAAACAATGCAATAAAGAAGCGAGCTTGGCTGTGTAATGATAGAAAACCTTTTGTACATTCATCACGAAAACTAAAATTTTTAAAGGAAATTAAAGCCGAAAAACATTTTAGATGAGGACTAAACGTCCATAAATCTTAATAAGAAAAAATTCTAACCTATTGTATTCATATGTTTGTCTAAAATTTGTTTTTCCTCGAGAAATTACATAAAGAAAATGATCAGTTAAAACAAAATCTGTTCTCTCACGATTAATTCCCAATTTTCTTTTTGTATGTCCCAAAATATGTCCAAAATCAATGTGAAATATCTTCAAAATAAAATTAGAAAATTCTAAATAAAATTTAAAAAAATTAACCCTTCCATCGTTTGCAAGCATTATATTATCTTGATGTCTATCTTTAATACCAAGAATGTAAGTAGCTACACAATAACCGGCAAGCGACATAGTAAAGCGATCTACGCATTCCAAATATCTTTAAAAAATTATAAGGTTATTTTTTCTAATATTTTTAATCAAGGGCGTATTTAAGAAAGATTTTCAGAGAAGAGGGATGATAGGTAAATTTGTTCTTTTTCAGAAAATAAAATCCGAAGACTAACAATAAGAGGCCAAAATTCCTTAAAGGAGACTCTCAAAAATTTCTTTATTTCTTATTTCAGGAGACCTTCTGGATATTCCCTTGTCAATTACTAAATTTAAAAAGTCTTTAAAAAATACTTTTTACTATCCCTAGAACAACACTTCTTGTAAATATATTTATTTAAAAGAGCAATATCCATATTGAGAGATGCTGTTTTTCTTGTTTCACATTGAATTTGAAAAAGAGTTTGACAATCTGGGACAACATGTATTAGTCCAATCTATAAAGGAAAAATAAATAAATTTAATCAAAAAATAAAATAAAACATTTTTCCCCATTGGAAGGACTTCATATAACGTCATGCAATAATCTTGTTGTAATTGACTCTTCCATTTTGCATCCATAATGCGCATTACATGCAAAGAACTTTAGGAGAAAGAAATTTTAATTTTCAAATTTTTAGAGAGAAATATTTACAGCATATCTTGTCTCATATCATCTCCACATTTAAAAATCAATTGATGAGTAGGTGAAGTTAATCTAGCCAAAATTTCAGGATTTCTCCAGGTAAGGAAAAGAGGTTGTTTTGCACTCCCAAGAACACGACACTCCTCAATTCTAAAATTTAAATTAAAAAGTAAATTTTGTAAGAAAAATTTCAATTTAGTTACATTAATTCTCCCAAACGATAAGTAGCATTTACTGGAGACACCATATGTTGCATTTGTTCCCTACGTGCCATCAATTCAATCTGGAGCTTCTTAAATAAAAATAAACTACTTAAACAAAACAGCTTAAAAATACTTTATTTGCAGCTTCTCGATTACTATTTGCACATATTCCAGTACTTAAAGTAGTTAAAGTGCTGATAAGCTCAACTTGTTTACACATTGAATCTAGATGGGCACTATTCCCACGGCAATAAGCTTCAAACATTAAAGCAAAACGTAAAAATAACGGGGAAAGTTGTGGGCCAGTATCTGAAATAATTGTAAAAGAAAAATTTTTTAAATCTAAAATTAACTTCTTTCCATTGAGTTTTTTAACCCAATATTTGTTGGTTGATTGACATTTCCAAAAGCGAGTAAATGAGCTAGTTCGGCTCGTAATAACCAAAAAAGGGTGTGTCCAACTCTATAATCCATAAGAGCTCTACGTAACAACATTCTAACCAAAGGAGAAAAAGCGTGATGTTCGAAACGAATTGCCTTGAAATTAAAAGTGAGGGAACTAACAATAGCGATGAATTAAAAAAAATACTTGAACTAAAATCAACAAATAAAGTTGCAATTGATCATCATCCAAAGCATCGTCTAAATGTTTCACTGCTAAAGTTCGCAGTCGCCTATCAACATATCTTCCATCCAGTAATTCAATTGCTGTATCTACATAAAGTGGAGGCCATTTAGCCAGCAATCTGAATTTTAAAAAATTCCATTAAACTTACTTAATAAAATACAGACCTATAAAATTCGCTAGTATTTTCACGTGTTCGCCAAATAATTGCGCAATCAGCTAGTACAGGAAGCATTTGCGGAAAATGATGACAAATAAGACGGCGCCGCTGCCAAAGGAAGCGTTGGTCTGTCGAGGTAAGTAAAGTTGAATCTAATGAACGGGCCAGACGAAGAAGATGTTCTAGTTCATCACCTTGCTATAAAAAGATAAGAATGAAGAAAAATATTTAAGAAAGAAATTTTTTGGAAAATCACACCACCTCAAAAAAGAACAAAAAAATTATTTTAGAAATTTCATACCGTCATTAACGGCTTTTGTGCCAATGTCATTTTTCTTAATTTATTAATTCCATATTCATCACCATATTCCACATCTTCATCCGTTTCATCATTATCGTCACTATCATCCAAATCATCTTCAGAATTATATTTATCAATCGATCCATTGTTATTTAATTCATCAGACTTTCTCTTTCTCCTGTGTTGTTTTAACCAACGAATATAACGTTGAATAACCAAATCGGGAGGATACTCAATAATTGTAGAACCGCCAAAATACTATAAATAAAAATCTGTTAAGTCAAAAAAATATTAATTTGATCTGCCAGTTATGCTTTAGAAATATAAAAAGAAAACCTCCGGCATTTCAATTTCCAACCGAGGAGTTCTTGATGTTACTGTTGAAAGGGCATCACCATACTCATTATCTAGATGGACAAATTGAGGAGAAGAGATGGAAGAACGAGCCTTCAAAAAATTTTTTAATAATTAAAATTTATTTTAAAAACCTTTTCAAATGGACGCAAAAATAATGTTTGCTTTCCTTGAATAAGGCGACTTCTCCAGTCAAAAATATGTAAATTAGCATAACCCAAAGAATTTAATTCACAATTCATTGAAGTTGAAATTGTGTTTAATGTAGGCGTTCCTGTTCTTTGTTGTTGTTTAGTATTAATTTTTGAAATATCTGATGAAGAGCTATTTGGATTGTGAATTGATATTAATGAAAAACAGAGTTGAGCTGATTCAGGCAAATCTTTCAGATAAATGTCAAAGTCGATAAATGTCTAAAAATTATTAAAAAAATATTTTAAACTGATTTAAGGCTAATGGAGGTCTCGAAAATTTTTTGAAATGCCCGAAAAATAAAAAAAACTTGGAAGAATAAATTAAATAAACAAACATTACCCAAGTGACGAAAATGTTAATTTTTAAAATCGAATTTACATATTACCTCCTGCCCCCATCGTGGATTTGAGGATGTCACTGTAATTGAATCCTTTACATCAAGGACATGTCTACCAACAGCCACAGCAACACGTACAAATAAATGATCACGACTATCTTGTACAGTGATATTTGAAGCAGAATGGATTTGGATTCTGAAATCTTTTTAGAAAATTTAAAAAATTCATATAAACCTTAAATTTTCATCCAAATCCCAAAAAAGTTTTTTCTGTTTTTGTTTAGCGTCTCCGTTAGAGGTCTGAGTATTACCGTCAGAAACTGTCGAGGTACCGTTTATTAAAGTCTCATTTGCTAAATATTGATTATGCACTTCACGACGGACATAGGAAGGCTAAAAACAAACATTACAGAGGAAAGAAATATTTTAAAAAAACCTCAAAGATTTTGGGCGGTGGCGGGTAGTCCAAAAATACAAGCCTTTTCTCTCTGATTATTAGTCTTGGAATTCGATAGTTTTCAAAACATGACCTAATATACTGAAAAATATGAAAAATATTAGTTTTGCAAAAAACAAGGATGAGCTAATTTTCAAACAAAATGAACGTGTATTTATAGAAAAAACGATTTTTGAAAATTTAATTTTAAAAATTAGTTTCTAACGGGAGTGGGGGTTGAAAAAAATCTTAAAATCGAAAAATAAAAAGAGAAATATTAGACAAGACGAACTAGTCTCTAAATCAGTCTAGAGGATTAATTATAGAAAAAATTTTTGAAAAAGAAAGAATGAAAGGAAAAAAAATTTCATGTTAAAATTATCCAAAAAACCTCACCACAAATTGCGTTAAAGGAACATCCGGTCTAGTAACATAAACTTGCTGTCCAGCTATTTGAAGTATAAATTCAGTATGTGGTTGTCTAATATCTAAAGAATATTGTGTTCTAAATTCATTTAACGCTGCTCTCAAAACATCTTCTGGTGTTGCCCCCAAAATATTGCGAATCCGAACAGAATATTCAAAATCTACTTCTTTTTGGTTTTCTTGAGAATTTTTGGTAGAAGGTATTCCATACCAAACCTTTTAAAAAGTATTTTTATAAATTGAATAAAATTAGAAAAAAACCTCAACATAAGCATCTGATGATTGCATTTTTTGTCTTAATTTCTCCAATGCTCTCCTCTCAATTTCAAGTGGGTGATCGGATGGATCAATTGTTCCTACAAAAATAAATTTTAGTAAAAATGAATAAAGTATGATAATTTTTATCATTTGGAGATATAATTTTAAGGACTAAAAATTTAAAGAAATCCGCAAAACTTTTGCGGATAATACAAAATTTCTATTACATGAGAACTATAATTTTAATTCAAAAAAGGATTTAGTCTCCTATTTAAAAATACAAAAATAAATTTAAAAAAATATCGAAATCATTACGAACAAACCCCAGACTAAAAAATGTTCACAAAAATATTTTTAGAAAAACTCAAAAAAAAATTTAAAAACCAAATTGTGAAGAATTAGCTCCAGGATGTAATTGTTGTTGCAAAAGTGGCCCTTCAGGGAAAGCATAATGCAAAAATTGGTAAGTCCCTCGTTCCTTTTCAGCCTCCAAACAAGTTTCAAATAACTTTAACCGAAAGTTTTGAAGTTCTTTATCAAGCTTTCTTTCAAGTTCCATTAAAGTAATGCCCATTATATAACCAATTTGTTGATTTAATTCTTTTTCCATTTTATTCCCTTCTGGTTCAGCCAATACCAAAAGAGGAAGGAAAAGGTTTTGAAGACTTGATACTGGCTTTTGTTCATCATATAACTAAAAACAAAAATTGTGCTAGTTGATCCAAAATGGAAAAATCCGCATTTTTAATTAAAATCCGCAAATCCATTTTTTAAATGAAATTTTAAAATTTTTTGGTTTAAAATTGTGGATACAGGAGCTATGGAGCAACAAAAATAATTTTGATATAATACCTGAATGTGCGCAGCATCTAGACCAATAGTCATAAAAATGTAGTTGGAAATATCTGAGAGAGAAGCGCCCAAAGGATACCTGATAAAATTTTAGATATTAATACGGAGGGCCAACCTCAAGGTTTGAAAAAGGAAAGTAAAATCACCCCCACTCCAAAAATGAACAAAAAAGGACAGAGGATGAGAGAAAAAGAGAATTTTCAGGATTCTCAAAAATTCTTTAAAAAATCCAAAAAAATTCCCCCCCCCCCCTCAAAAATCATGAAAATTTCTTACTTTCTAGCCTGAAAGAACACATCCTGTTTTAACAAAGCAATAGTTCTATGTGTTTGGCATTGTATAGGTAATAACAAACCATTAGGTAAATAAACATCTAAAAACATATATTGTTGTTCTGACAAATTTGTTGTAGTTGGTGGATCATTTGAAACATTTTTATTAACCAATAATTCCCCTTCTTCATCTGTTTCCCAAATTCTGTGTAATTGACGATGTTGAGAATCACCGGGACCGGTGCCATAAGATCCATAATAATTATACTGATAGCTATATTGACTAGTTAATGGAGCAATAGAAGTACTTGGCGTTGATGGCATATAGGAGAATGAGAAAATTAAAATAAGCCCTATTCAAAAATTAACACCCGATAATGACGAAATGCAAGTTTTCAAGAGATGGCATTTTTGTATTGAGGCAAAATGTCCTTTTTTGCTCTAACTGATGAAACAATCATAAGGGGGAAGATTTTTTGTTGGAAATTTTTATTATCAGTTTCAGGTCATTTTTTAGTTCAAGTCAATTTTCTAACTTTTTCAACCTTTCTTTAAGAGTTCCTGGCTTAAATATCATGCTATATAACACTCGAAATCTTCATTAAATTATCATAAAAATTTTTATTCTCCCAAAATTAGTGTACCATTTGAAAAAACAAAATTTTAAAATTCATTTAAATGAGCAACAAAAAATTTTTTTTCATAAAATTAATATTTTCTATATAAGAAAAAACAAAAAAATAAGCAAAAGAAAAAATTGAAAGTCAAAGAAAAATAATTTTTTTAATTTTTTAAAGTCGCCAATTTCTATCACTTTCTTTAAATTTTTGTTTTAATGACTGAAATGATGATGAGAAAGAATCAAAATCAGGAAACAAATAACGTTCACGTTCTGGCAACCCGTGTACAAGCCAATCTGGTTCTCCAATATCCATATATGGCAATATTAAAATTTTACGTTTTTCTTCTTCTTTTGATAAATTTTGTCCATTATTTACTGGAAGTGCATAAGAATTACAAGGATGCTCTAATATTGTTGAAGGAATTTGTGATGTTGATGAAACAACAACATTCCCAACATTTGGCAATGGATATTTTTCGAACCTTTAAAAATTTTGATATTAATGGACATATGGGATAAAACCCTGATAATCTCAGAGTATATAAATTTGATCATAGAAATTCTATAATCAACACCCCGACTTGAAAAGTCCAAAAAAGCTTGGTTGTACTAGAAGTCCGACAAAAACATCGTTCACACATTAGTTAAAAAAACACCCTCTAGTTTACAGATAATAAATTTGACTTATGTCTAACTATATGTTACCTTGAGATATTTAGAACTCAATGGCTACTGAGTCTCCTATCTCTAAAGAATTTTATTTTAAAATTTTGTGCTCTAAGCAAAATAGATATTTTTTCCTAGTGTGTGGACGGTGTTTTGTTAGAGTATTTGTCCCGACGCGGGTTGAGGTGGATCCATGGATATACCCAAAAATTAAATAAAAAAGGAAACATAAAAACATTTTATCATTAAAAAAATAAAAATAATGAAGGATAATTCTTAGAAAAAAAAAATTAAAAAAGAAAAACAAACCAATTAAATTTTTGAGTATTGCCAACTTCCTTTGAAGACTTTAAAGTTTTAGTAATTGTTGACCTTTCATTCATACCATCATTTAAATTATTTAAATAAATACCCGTATCTGTCATTTTAGGTCGACCACGTTTCTTCTTTCCTTCTTTTTTATTATTTACAGCATTTTCTATAAAATTTTGAAAAAATTTTCAAAAATTTTTTTTTAATTTTTGAAAAATTTTTAGAAATTTTTTTGGAATTTGCAACGTTGCAAATCTCAAAAAAATCATTTTTCTCCTCCAAACACCTGTTTTATGTCTGCCATTTAACAACTCAATGTCTTGAGAGTGGTTTTGAATTTGATCAGACATTTTACCACGCCGCTTTTTAGCTGTGGATTCACTAACAATTTCAACATCGTTTTCTGGCAAAGAAGACAATGAATTGGCATTTCTCTAGAAATTGTTGGAATTTAAATAAAATTTTAAGAAAAATTATTCAACAAGTCTGAGCTTTCAACTCTCCATATTTTTCGAGAAATTTCATTTGGACCAGCCTTGTTCAGGTAATCAAGATTTTTAAAAATAATGTGCCCGAACCCTAAGATTCTTTTAGCAGACCCTTAGTCTCGTTCTAAAAAAATTAAAAAAGTCCAGGTATAACGATAGAAAAACCAGACTGCTGGGCTACAAAACCAAGTATAAGCCAAAAATAATCCTAATGTATTTTTAAAAAACCTGTAAATGTAATTGTTGTTTATTTGTCTCTTTAATATTGTTATTACTATTAGAAGCCAAAGTTGATGTGTCAAAAATAGTACCATAATGCTGTAATTGTTCGCTAATCTGGGCAACCAATTCTGCTGTAGATTGCACACTTTTTCGAGCTGCTTGTACACTCTCAAAGAATAAATTTTAAAATCAAAAGGAAAAAATCTTGGGTGAGAAAATCCTGACAGAATGGGAAGAAAACGGATGTAGATTTTTAGAGAAATACGAGTCAACCTAACAACAATTGAGAGGACTCGGGGAACCCTTGCCTTCTGACATGAACAAACCAAAGACATGAGGAAAGGGGATAGTAAAAAAAAAGGGAAAAGAATCTTTCATCCTTTCATAAAATCCCAAAACTGCCCATAAATGTTTAAAAAATCAAAAAAAACAAACAGAAGGTGAACAATTATTTGAAGTCCCAGCCGTTGATTTAAGTGCAGAAGCTGTTGGAAAAGCAGAAGTGGATGAGGGTTTTATATGTAAAGGTGGAGTTAAAGTTGTAGTCGCCAGTCTCTGTATTCCACTTGCTGAACGTTTTAATTTGAGCGTTAAAGGTTGTAAAGGTTGAACCCGATCTTCATCAGTTCTCATGAGTCAATATATTTATTATTAACTCTTAAAAAAGAAAAAAATTAAAATTCTTTTTTAACCCCCTCATTATAAAAGTTTTTTTAATTAAAATAAAATTCCATCTCAAACTTTATTCAAAAAAGATTTTACAAAGATATACGTACTTAATCGAGAAAGAGAAAAGACAATTAGACTCAATAGTCTATACTCAAATGAATAATATAAAAGTGCAAAATGTCAAAAGGGAAAAAATATTCTTTGCTTTGTCTGGCCTTATTACGAAATCATTTTTTCTTTTTAAAATTTCTACGTTGCTTTATAATTCTTTTATGGTTTTGCCAAGAAAAATGTAGTAAGTTTTCAGTTTTATTTTACCTATCGCGATAATGATTCAAATTAATCTGCAAACTGCATAGCTGGGATGGTTCGGGCTACACGAAGCCTGACCCAAATTAAAAATAACACGACATAAAAATGCCGACTTTTTCTAGGTTGGGGTCAGTTGAGCATGGCTGGTTGAGCGTCAGCCTACTTTGATCGACTATAATCTTTTGCTGCTTGATCCAATACAAATGGATCATATATCGTTCGGAAGCCCTCGATAAGCGTCTTTCTTCCAATTGGATAGAACAAGTCTGATCGCTCTTTAAAAAGCTACAAGTCGATAAGCGAAAAGCAACGATTTCCTTCACTTATCGACTTGTAACTTTTTAACTGGTGATCAGACTTGATCCATCAAGTTAGGGAATAGCTTGGGCTCGTCGAGGGCTTTCGAATGATATAAGATTTATTTGGATTTGATCAAGCTTAAAAAGTTGTAGTCGATAAAAATCGGTCACTCCGACTTTTCTCACACCGGTCCATCCCTGTTCACTATTTCTAAATAATTGCCTAGCAAAATCTAAATTTAAGCTCATTAGGTCAATTGAGTATCGACAGTTAAATGTCACTGATGCTAATTTTTATACACATAAGAAAATCACTCTTCTAATGGACTTGAATGAGGGGGGGGAGGGGGGGGGGGGATGATGCAGTTCGCCAAAACCTTTTCTGCATTAGTTTGCGTATCAGTAAACAGGGACGTAAGCGAGCTGGGGTAAGACTTGACTTATCCAGCTCAATCAACAAAAATTGTACTTTAATTAAGATAATCGTTAGTGATTTAGAATTTATCGATCAGTTTGCTCAGGGGGACTAGTAAATATTTCGAAATGTCAAGGAATCCTCAGAAGAGCCTATGAGATTATAACACGATACTCAATTGACCCTCATACTATTTTTTGATTAATATCCACTTTAAAATTTAATTTCAACATTTATTTTTTAGCTAATAATTTTATTTTAATTGTGTTAAATAATTTATTTTTCTTGGCAAAACAAATGATTTTTTAAATTTAAATTTATAACAAAAAGATTTTTGAAATATAATTTTACATTTAAAATTAAAAAAATATTTTTCTCAAATAATTATTTTCAACGTTAATTCAATTTTCTTTTATTTTACAGAAAAACAAAGATTTAAAAAACAATGTGATTGAAGAGATACAAAATAAAAATTTAAATAATTTCTGACTACATTTCTCTATATTGTTACTATGAAATTAAATATTGATACAATGGATACGTTTCCATTGGAAGAGTGATCCGATTTTTTTTGTAAAAGCTTATGAAAGGTTACACCCGAATTAGTTAAAGTGGCCCTTAACTCCGAGACTTAACTGTTACCTTTTAAGAACAGTTGAGTCTCAGTGATTCCTTGTGACAAGACTCAAATTCCGAATTGGTCACTCCACGAATTCCCTCCTCGTTCCCTCTTGCCTAGGACCTCTATAACTTCATTTGTTCCACCTTCTTCTCTCTCCCTCTTTTCACTCTCTATTTTTTATCCTTTAGTTTTTTTCCTTTTCATCCTCTACCACCTTACCCCAAAAAGGTACAACCGAGTCTCAAAGCGGGTTAGCCTCGAACAACCCCCTCCCATGAATGAAATTTTTGGGACTTTTACAAAAATACCTGCACCACTTTCCAATAGAAACTCAGGGGTGCTATATCCAATGGTACCAATAAATCACTCCACAATGCCCACTCACAAGTAAAAAAAAGACAAGCCTGAAAACAGAATGTGTGGTTGGTGAAGCGCTTAGACGACTGTTTGGTAAGGCTTGCTGTGCGCCTTTCACAGTCGCCAAAGCGCTCTCTTTTCCAAATGAAAGAAAGCAAGTCTGAAAGTTGAGGCCTCCATCGCTTCGTTTATATAGGGCTTTGTGGGGCGGAGCTTTTTTTATTATTTTGTGTAGTGTTGTTCTTCCCACTCCGCATTTTCAAAAGAATTTTAGTGCTGTTGTGTGCTTGTTAGAGAAGAGAGAGAAAGTCTGTGTCAGTGAATAAAAAAGTGGAATGTGTATGGATTATAAAGAGAGAGACATAGCAGTATGGAGAGAGAGAGAGAAAAGAATCAATAAAAGAGTAACAAGTCTGCTCTCTTCCCCCTTCCCTTCTTTTCACCTAACAATGACTACGTTGACTAAAATTCTGGATCAACCAAAAAAATCCTACATATTTTTTTTTGAAAATTCCTAACAAAATTCCTTAAAAGAATGCTCCCCGATATTTTTTCTTTAATTGAGCAGTTAAAAACAAAAAATACCTCCAAAACACCAGGAAACGTTATGGAAGAGCTAATCAGGTTAAAAATTTCGAAATCTTTGGTTAAGTCAGCTTTCTTATCTCTTGATTAACATGCTCATTTCCTTCCAGATTCTTCTACCCACTAACTGACAACACAATTAAATTAACCTTTTGGCTGTTTAATTATACAAAAATTTTTTTCGGTTTCCTGGATCATTTATAGAATTTAAAGTTATTCTGTAAAGTTCTAGCTCCTCTATAAATTCAAAACACTAATAAGCTGAAAAATCTCAGACTCTAATGTCCGACACAACACCTCGTTTTTCCTCTCTGATTTCCTTAAATCTAAATTAAAAGAAAAACAACAAAAATTGTCTAAAGTTAAAAAATGACAAAAAATTTTTGAATTTGACAGCTTTGTTAATCCACTTTTTTAAGACTAAGGCTTTGTTAATCAAACACGTGTGAACTTTAATAATAAAGTCCAAAAGAGAAAAATTAAAAAAATTTTTTCCTTTAAAATTAAAAAAAAATAAATTTATATAATTAATTAAACAACAAAAAAAACATTTTTTTTGATTTTATCAATTTTAATGGTCAAAATTTTAAGATTAAATATAAATTTTATGGCTTGCTCAGCATCTTTTTAATTTTGAGTCCACCTGGCCAATTACTAGTGTTTCCTGTTAATTTAAGGATGTTTTATTATGTTCTAAAACTCATTCCCCACTATAAATTTCTTTTTAATCCATATAATGTAGTAACTTTTGAATGAAATTAAAGTCCCCTTTTCTCCTTTTTAAGACTCATATTCTTTTAATCTTTTTTGGAAATGGAGTTTTTGACCTTTTTAATTTAATCTTCATGGGAGAAATATCAAAAATTCAGATGGAATTGAGCAATTTAAAAATTAGGAACGATGACATGAGGATGAAAGTCTCTCTCTGCAACCTTCCGGCAGTAAAGGGATTAAAGGAATTTATAAAATAAAAAAATAAAGGAATTCTTAAATTCAACTTTAATTTAAGAAAAGAGTAATGGAGAATGGGTTTTAACTCAAATGGACAGAATAATGAAATGGGAGAGAGAAGGGCACAAAAAAAGGAAAACCCCTTGTTAAAAATTTTGAAAAATAAAAAAAAACAAACCAACAACAACATATGAAAACGGTTTGTTCAAATAATAGCGTTCACCAATTGATCTAATTGTATCAGGCGTGACTGCCTTTAAAAATTAAAAAAATTTAAAACCATTATTTAAAAATACATTTATTTCTTCGGCCAATTCTTCGACATTCAATCTCTTACCATAAATTAAAATTTGCCTAAAATTTAACAATGGAAAGTAAAAGAAAAATTTTAAAAATCAATTAAAATTTTTGAGGAAAAGAGTTTAAATAATAAATATCATAATAAACAACTTTTTAGTCCACTGTGGGTATCATTTTGATTAGACTGTATAAGGGCCGTAGCCAGAGTAGAGAGGGAGGGGGGGGGGGAGGGAGGTAATATAAAATTGAGGTCCCCAAATATTTGGGGAAGTGCTGATTTTTTGGAATAAGTAAAATTCCCCTTCCTAATTCAATTTCCTATTAACTTTTAAAAAGTTTTTCCGATTTCCAGAAAATTTAAAAACCTTCCAATATCCTCGCAAACAGCTGTTGATCCATCCAAAATTAGCGCACAATTTGTTAACAAAGAAGCTTTTGCCCTCTCTAAACTATCAACATTTATATCACCGGACAATGACCTCCATTCATTACAAACACATCTAACAAGATTTTCTAATGCACGGGGCTCAGCACAAAAATAAACGCCAGTTAGACCAACATCTTTATAAGAAGTCTAAAAAAATTAAATAAAAAAATAAATTAAAAAAAAACCGTGTAGGCCATAAATGATTCAACACCAGAATCATGACCAAGTGAACTTGCTAGAGTTGAACTTCCAAGTATACCAATACTTTGAGTTCTGTCATATTGTCCAATCATCTAAAAAATTTGATTTTTAAAATTATTTAAAGATTATTTGACGAAAATTTATAGTAAAAATGAGAAATTAAAAAGATGACCCATCGGATGGAAACGAGGATGGAAACAATCAAAACATTTTGTTACGACCGGAGGTGTCCGAGCTTTATCTAATGTTGACGTGCACAAGAACAACATTTATCCGGCGTAGAAATATACAATGTAGGCGAAGGCAAAAGGGTTGGAACAGACGACGGAGATCAGTGACTAGCCCCGCTAGTATGATCCCTCTAGACTGACGCTTTCACTGGCTTTTATACTATAGCGATACCACTACACAACACCTCCCCCCTTGAAAAAAAGGTTCGGCTTCACTAAAAGCCGAAGCTTTATAATGTTGTGATAATATCACTATAGTCTTTTAGACTATTGATACAATCTTTAAAAGCCAGAGCGTCTGTCTCACTTAAACAAACACTCATTTTCAACAAAAAACAAAGATGTGGGATGACAAAAAGGCAAAAGGGACAAAATAACAAATTAAATTTACAGTATATAATTTTATATAATCACAATTTGTCATCTTTGATCCACATCTTTTTCTTCTTCTTTGGTAGCAGTCATCGCTGTAACAGTGCTTTCGTTGTCGTTCTTATTGACGTTTTTCAGCAAGCTCAGCGGAACAACAGGGCAACGCACGTCCTTGAATGACACTTGTTGAACTTTTCACTGCTTGTCCATAAGCTCACTTAATGTTTCGTTGCAGGCTCAGAGGGTCACTTTTTGATCTTGTCACTGCTCGTGTATCAACTAATAATTTATTTACTGCAGGCTCAGAGGATCACTTTTAAATCTTGGCACTGCTTGACTTTTTATTGCAGGCTCAGAGGATCTACTTACGATCTTGGCTCTGCTTAAGCATAATTTAACTTTACTGAATTTCAATGAACTCAACTCCACAACACTAACATTTCTGCTAGTGCGCAGTACGGTGCCGTTTTTCTGTGTACTTTTAGGATGGCTCGTGGTTGAATACTTTTACTTGAATACTCTACTAATTAACCACTCGAAGGATGTCTGATACATCCTGCCTCTTTCAAAGACTAGATACCGCAACACTTTCCTGAACATACACTATGTGTAGTCTGGGTGATTCATTGAGAAGGCTTCTTGGTCTTTGACCTCAGCCGAATTACTTTTGGGCTTACGCTTTCTTTTGCGGCCAAATTTGACTTGATTTTTACTTTGGGCTTACGCTTTCACTGGCTGCCAAATTTTTTGTACTTTTTTATGTTCATGGCCATTTCTACTTTTCATGTTTAATTTCAATTTTCAATTTCAATGTTCAATGTCTGGACTTACATGCTCGTGAATGCCAGATAGACTTGATTTAGACTTCGATCGGCTTGTGCACTCAGGACCACTAGGCTGGTTTTTGCCTCAATCTAACAGGTCCACTGCACTAATTTTCAATTCTTGCCGATCACTACAATACGACGTCAGTCCACACTCCTCCTTCACTAATTGCTTATAGCAATTCACTACACTTCGCCTCCTTACACTAATGCCACTCGTCCCTTCTGAAGCTGTTGTCGATCGTAGACGTTTGTAGACGAGCTGGAACCGTAGTCGACCGCGCCATTGTTACGACCGGAGGTGTCCGAGCTTTATCTAATGTTGACGTGCACAAGAACAACATTTATCCGGCGTAGAAATATACAATGTAGGCGAAGGCAAAAGGGTTGGAACAGACGACGGAGATCAGTGACTAGCCCCGCTAGTATGATCCCTCTAGACTGACGCTTTCACTGGCTTTTATACTATAGCGATACCACTACACAACACATTTCTAACAGGATTTGGATCTCAAAATTTTTAGAATTGTTTAAGAAAATTTTAGGGTTCGAAAATATTCAAAACCCATCCTTTCCAAGGGCGTAGCTAGGGGGTCGATTTCAGGGGGGGCTAAAGTTCGGTGTGCGCCAAAATTTTGGCGTTTACCCTGGCGTTCTTAACGCAAATTTTTCTTGAACTAAATTTTTATTTTTTCAGCGCCGCAGGCGAAAATTTTGAGAATTTTAGAAGGCCGTAGGCCAAAAAATTCACTTTTCCAGCGCCGCAGGCGAAAATTTTTTGAAATTTGGACCTCAAGAAGATAGATTTTATCCTTTTTTAGCGCCGCAGGCGAAAATTTTTTAAATTTCGAAGGCCGTAGGCCAAAAAAATCACTTTTTTTACCCAAACCCTTCCCCAAATTTTTCCCTTTCTCCCATTTCGGGGGGGGGGGGGCTTCAGCCCCCCCCCTGGCTACGCCCTTGATCCTTTCCCAAACAAAATGTTTTAAGCAAAAAATGACATTTTATCCCAGCTATCAAAAAATCTCTGAAAAAACCTTACAGTATTCGCCACTTGTATAGCAACATTATCAGGATTAGTCCAACTTGTTCCCTCTACAGCCAAAGTTCCATAAGTCATTTTCATTTCAGGGTTTTCAATAGTTTTCTTTAAAAATTTTAGAATTAAAAAAATTTTTAAAATCCCAAACTGTTGATTGCTTAAAAGTTCCACGTTCATAATCAAGTACGTGTTCATCTCCTTTTTCTATATTCCCAAAATATTTTTTTCCAAGCTCCACCAAATAATCGTGGTCAACTCCTCCTGCAGCGGTTAATACCATTCTTGGGCCCTTGTAATATTTTTTGACATATCCAATTAAATGATCTCTTGTCATGTTTCTGGAATGATAAAAATTTGTTTAAAAATAATTTTGAAAGATGATTTTGACTATTTTTTTATGAATTATATTTTTAAAATATATTTTTATAAAATATAGATTTTCAGATTTTAGGAAAAAAACAAATTAGAAAAATAAAAGCAAAAAATATTAAATTTTTGGAAGAAAAACATTCTCATGAGGAAAATAAATCTCCCAGATTTTCCCATTTTTTTATTTTGGCAGAATATTAATTTTAAAACATAAATTACTGGCTTGAACCCTCTCCCACTAAATTTCCTATAAAATATAAACGTCAAAAAAATTTTTAGACCCAAAAGTTTAAGTTAATAAAATTTCGAGTAAATTTCTATTAAACTTTCAGATTTACGCTTAAAACATACACTAATGTTAAAAGCGATGTTTAAATGAATAATCATCTAGAGCAAATAATTGAAATTCTCCATCGGTAGAAGAATCCCCCAACTCAATTTTCTCCCACATCCAACTTCCATATTAAAAGAATACCCGTTATTTCTATTAAATTTTCCAGTCTCAAAAAATTCATCCTCTAAAAATAAAAAAAAACTTTTACTTAATATTTTGGTTAGTTCCCAAAATAGTCCTTTCAAGAGGCGATTCAGCAAAAGCAATCGCATGTAAATGATCGAAAACAACTTCTTGCACATTTTGTTCAATTGATTCAGCCTCTCTAAGAATTACTTGTTGTTCTCGCCAAATTGCCCCTTCGTCATAAACACTTCGCAATAAAATATCAGAAAGGATTTCAACAGCTAAAAAATTAAAAAAGAAATGTTTAAAAAAATAAAAATTAAACATTTCTCCAAATCAGAAGATAAACATTTTGCATAATAAACAGTATGTTCCTTTAAAAAATTTTTTTTTAAAAAAACTTCAAAGAAAAGAAAAAAATACTCTTGAGGTGTAAGCATTTAAATGTGCCCCCATATCTTCTACTTCCAATTCTAGTTGGTGTTGAGTTCTTTTCTTTGTTCCCTTAAAAGCCATATGTTCAAGAAAATGAGCAACTCCGCTGTTATTTTCATCTTCGTAACGACTGCCAGCATCTATCCAAACTCCTACCTGAAAATTAAAAGAGATGAATTAGGAATGCATTAGAGGGGTACGAAAAGATGAAAAACATGAAAAAATAAGTCGATAACAGAGGGAAGGGAAATAGGAGGGATTAAAAAATGAAGTTTTGAAATTTGGAGGGTGAATTTAAAAGGAAAAAAATTTAAAAAATAAAAAGATATCCTTTGCAGACCTGAATATCTATTTTTCCCATTTCCCTGTTCAACTTTACTTGAACTGTAAAATTAAACAGAAAGGGATTAAATGTCCTAAAATGACATGAAAAAAACATGGACCTACCAGGAATAATTACTAAATCTCAACTAAAAAGTTAAACTTTCAACTCTGAAAAATAAATCGGCGTACTTATTTGGTACCTATTTAGAAATTTTTTCTCAAAAATCTCCCTTCCCCTCTAACATATTCTAACAAAAAAATTAAAAAGAAAACCGTTGCTGTTGACATTTTCAAAGTTTCTGAGGCAACACGAAAACCAGAAGGTAATGTAGTTAATTTATATCCAGAATCAATAATATTTGATTTTACATTTGGCTGATGTGAAAAACTTGATTTACTCGAAATAACATTTGTTGATAAATTTTTAAAAGCAAAAATCTTTTTGACATTTAAGCGAGAATTATAAAATGAAATTTTGTTAAGCAACATCTATCTATAAAAGTAAATTTTAAAAATTTTGTAGAAATCTAGAAAAACTCAAAATCCGGCCAGAAATTGTATAAAGGGTAGAGGTCGGCACAGGACAGGATCCCGCACAGGATTTTTCAGGATCCTGTCCGAAATCCTGCCTTATTTTCAGTTTTAAGGATTGTCAGGATTCCAGGATTTTCAGGATTAATCCTGCAGGATCCTGTCATGTATGTAATTTTAAAACCCAATCCTGATACAGGATCCGTCCTGAATAATTTTCACGGTTCAGGATTTTATTTTGTCGTCTGCGGCGCTGAAAAAGACGATTTTTGTCTTCCTGCCTTCCAAAATCCTCAAATTTTCGCCTGCGGCGCTGAAGAAGGAAGAAATCTGGCACCAAGATCCCAAAAGTTTTGTCTGCGGCGCTGTAAAGGGAAGTTGAATGGTATATCAGTTGATTCGGACAGATTAAGGAGTATTTTGAGTTATATCGTTGAATGAAGTACTGGATTTTAGTGTTATTTGGATATTTGAAGGGCTCTAAGGATATAACGAGGGATTTCGCCTTCCGAAGCGGCATTACTTGAACTAGGGTTTCCTCTATTACTTGGTGCTCGACTTACACTACTTGAAATACCAAACTTTTGGCTCAGTGATGGGGGAAGTTGTTCCAAATGTGGGGATGACGTTCCAATGAAGGGAGCAACTTTCAGTTGGAACATATTAGCCAAAAAATTTTGATTTACAGCGCTGCAGGCGTAAATTTTGAGAAATTTTGAGATTTTTTGAAAATCCCGAAATCCTGGACAGGATCCTGGGAAAAAATAACAGGATTGGCTCCTTATTTTTATTTTCTCTTATTTTTCGTATAAATAAAACGGTGAATTTGGTCGGGAAAAATGGGCTCTAAGATTTTTCGAAAATTGGTTTCCAACTTTTAGAAATGTGACTACAGCGAAATTTTGAGCGATAAGTAAAGAAAACTGAAATTGAGTCTAAAATTTTCTCGACTCCGACGCCCACAATTCTCCACGCCTAAAATTTTAGAGCCAAATTTTTTTTTACTTCACTTTGAGTCCAAAATTCCAACGGAGCCCAATTTTTCGAAAAATTTTAGAGCTCAATTTTCCAAAGCCCAAATTTCCGATATTCAATAAACTGCGATTTACTTTTTTCAGTCAAAAAGTTTATATAAAAAATGTTTGTTCTTCCGCCAGAAGTTCAACTAGATATATTTAAATTCCTTAATTCTGATCAATTATCATCTATAAAACAAACAAATTTTTACTTCAAAAATTTTATTAATGAATATGTGAATGAATTGGCACGGAAGGAATTCGATCGTCTTGAAATTGTAATTTTTTTTTATTAATTCTATAATTTTTATTTTTAGCTTCATACTTTTGATGATTTTTCATGCTATTATCCTAAACACGTTGAAACAGAACCGGAATTTCATGACTTTCAATTAGATGACCAACTTAAGAAAAAGGTTAAAAATATGTTTTTATTTAAAAATAAATCAATTTTAGTGGATAAGTGGAATAGAAAAATCAATTCCAATGTTTTTAAATGTTACTGAAACTTACATGCATATTAGAGTTTCTACTCGGTCATCACATGGTAACTTTTAATTATTTGAAGCTTTGGCTGTGAGATTGTATTCAGGACTGGGCCAAAATTTTGGCATTTCGAACAAATTTTTGTTTTTTTAGTACCGCAGCAAAAATTTTTAAATTTTAGAAGCCTTAGATCATGGTCTACTAATATTCTTTTTTCCTATTTCGGAGGTAGTAGACAGCCCCTTGTATAAATTATATGGTACTCACTGTATTATATGGTACTCACTGTATTTTAGCCATTTCTTCGCTCAAAATTATCGAAAAAGAGACGCCCTGGTATGGTTCCGTGCACCTCAACGTACTGAATCGAACTATTTCTGCGTGTCCCGGGTTCTATATTTTTAAACAAAGTTATTTCTCTGAAGTACCTTGGCCTGTTCCACTTGTCTGAAAACTTTTCTTTTAATCATTAAAAACATTTTATTTAGTTTTATATTCAAAATTTCCAAACATTCCAAAAAATATTAAACAAATGAAAATTGCTCGTTATTTACTTGAACAAGTCTTTAAATGTTTCTTTGAACTTGTTTGCTTTCAGAGAGCTATATTTAATCCAAAATTTATTGAATTATTGTTTGATGAAAATAAAACAACAAAAATACCTTTACAAATTAATTCGAATAGAGCCTTTATGAAATTTTGTAATAAAAATTCTGAATGTTTTTTAACATTTGCAATGAATTATCTGATTTCTAATCATCAGGGTAGGTGAGAAGGAAATGCTTTTTCGATATTTTTGAGGTTTACCAGTAGGTTATCGAGTGTGCTGTCCGAATCTATGCTTAAAATTACGGTCTCGGAGATAACTAGATCGATCAAGTCTAATCACCGGTTAGAAGGTTCAAATCGATAAGTGCAAGAATTATCGAATCTGAGCTCAAATTTTAAGCTCAGATTCTGACTCCGCACAAACGATTACCTATTGGCCAAACATGAAAAATTTTAAAAAACACTAGCTCATTTTTTATAGGGAGCAGGACATATCCCCTCACTTACCCTAATCAATTTACTATTTATTCTGAGAATGAGAAAAATGCAATTGAAATATTTAAAATTTTAACAAATGGAGCAAGTAATTTTTCCAATGTTCGTTGTAGTTATAGCGCCTTACTTTACGACCTTATTGTACAGGTATGGGTTGGATTTTTCGTAAATATATGAGTATTATATTTTAATACCAAACCATTTGGGGATTTTAAGTAGGGTTGCCAAAATGGATCGACTTGGACCGAAAGATCGGTCGGCCTTAAGTTATTTGGCCCTGAAAAGACTCGTGACTCGATAAGGTTAGGCCCGAAAAAATGCCTCGACCTTCGGCCCGACTCGAAAATGGCACTCTAATTTTAAGAATGTTTATTTTAGGTTAGGTAATATCAAGTAATTTTCGAGGTCTCTTTGATCGGTCCCTAATAGATTTCTTTAATAGATGCTCGGAGAGGAAGGCAAAATAGAAAGGAACTGAGGATCTATCTGCATATTTCCTTTTCTATAAATATCTCTATCTTTCACACCCCGCGTTTTTCGTTTTAAAATAGAAATTTAGGAAGTTTTATTAAAAATTTATTTAATTTTAGCATATAGAAACATCAAAAGACCTTTCAAAAATGGTTAAGGAAATTGAATTCAGAGGTTTTATTGGACCTACATACACTAATAGAATTATAAATTATCAACTTTCAAATAAATACATTCCTGCAATCTATAATAAACAAGTCCATTGTACTTATATTAATGAAAACTATGTGCCAGTTTTTGAAATTATTATTAAGCGAATTAAATAATTTATTTTTTGACATGTAAGAGATATTTTATTTTTTCAATTTATTCTAAGTTGCTTTTTTGATAAATATGTAGTATGTTTTCCTTTAAAATTCTTAAGATAAAATTGAACTTTGTTCACGCCCTCCCCTTTTTTATTTCCTCAGAATAGAAAAGGTGAGGTAAGGTATATACCGTATTTCCTATACATATTAGAGCCCCATGGGGCTCTATTTTTCAACCTTTTGAGATAAAATCTTTTTATTATCCATTTCAACTAGATCTTAAAATAGGTAAAGGCTTTTACTAGCCATACTAACCCTTTAGAGTAGGGTTGGGCGGGCATAAAATCATGATTTTGGAATAATTATCCCGGTCCCGACTGCGGGATTTGGATTGACCAAAATCGGGATTAAGTACAAAATTTTTAAAAAATTTAAAAAATTTTTTTTTCACATATGGCTCAATTTATTCAATCCCCGATAATGCGCGATCTTTGATATTCATCTTGAGCCTTTTAATGTTCGCATTTCTGAAGGAACGAAGATGTTGAAATTAGGAGAACATGGACAAGAAAAACAAACCCAAACGACCCTGCTTAGAGTAACAAATTTAATAAGTGAAGCGCGACCATGGTTTTTTTAAAATTTTTTTGATAAAGTTTAAGTGTTTTTTCCCTTTTATTCTTTTCTCTTATCCGGGTAAATTCTGCCGGATTTTTTAGCAGAGTAAAACCGAACGAGATTACTCCGGAAAACCCCGATCGACCCAGAAGCATTTTCCTACCCTCCATGGGAGCATAAAAATTTTTCACCCCTTTGCGACAAAGTGGCCTGCGACAAGGTGGGCCTGCGACAAAGTGGTCGCGACAAGGAGGGCGTGTCCCTAGTATAAATATCGGCTGCACTGAATCGACCTTTACCGTCGCAACTTCCCAACAAACACCGTTTCAGTGCCATTAAAATATCGTAATTTTTCAATTTCTCTCCTTTCACTTGCTTTCTCATTTTTTTCAATACAAATTTTTTTGTTTGTAAAATTAATTTAATTAATTGTTAAATAACGAAGACCCACGTAAAATTTGATATACATTTTTTATATATCTCCATTGAGAATATATGTTGAGTATCAGTTAGACGACTGCAAAATAAGTGACAGCCAACCTGATCGGCTATAAATTTCTAATGCTTGAAATTCGAAAGCCTGTATATATTTTATAATTTGATAGATCTGATTAAATCAAATCTGATATCGGGTTATAACTTTCTAATGGGTGATCAGATTTTATCTATCTTAAAGTATACAGCTTATCGAGGGCTTTCGAATGAAATAAAATTCGTTTGTCAAATCAAATCTGATCAAGCATTAAAAATTTATACCCGATCAAAGTCGGCTGTCACTTAGTTTGCGGTTTATAACGGAAAAGTACTGTATCTTGTCGGATTTCCTGATAGGTATATTGTTGAAATTATTGACAACAGTATAATCTTAGCGACTAACTCGTTAAAAATTTATAGGCCTTGCCTACAACTTAGCCATAAATCTATTTTTTAAGGTGCTAAAAGACAATATATGTATATCTAATTTTTTAGATGACAGCCAAAATAAAAATAAAATTTTCCAAATTTTGTACAGTTTTTGTATTTTATTAAAAAAAGAATAATTATTTAATATCAGTTTATATGCCCATATGTTTTTTCGTTAATTTCCCATTATTTTAAAATAAAACCCCAAAATCACAATTAAAATATACATATTTTAATTATTTCCCTTCTCTCTTACACACAGCTTCATTTGGATTAAATTTGCAAAAGTCTTGACATTGTCGATCATTTATATTTTCACGACAGGCCTTCTTACATTCGTCGCCATATAGATCAAGAAGACATGGAGGATCCTCGCTAGGTGCAGGTGCAGTACGGTCTCCTCTTGGACATACAATATTGCCAACCAAAAATAATAAAGCAAAAATTATTAAATAAATTGATCTAGAAAACATTTTTTGGAATTTAAATTTAAAATTAATATTTTATTTTGAGAATACGGGTAAATTTAAATTGTTTAAATACGCCTCGAAATATAGTAGCTTGTATCTATTTATTCAAACTTTTGAAAAAATTTTTTTACACGAGTTGAATAATCTTTTTCTTTGATAAAATGGAGGTTTATAATTATTTAATCAACTGTTGAAAACATAAATTAAATATTAAAATAATTAAAAATTTATTTTAAAAATTATTTCAAATATTTAGAAAACAGAAAATAGTTTAAATTTAATTTGTTAGAAAGAAAATTAAAAGAAATTTAGAAGGAAACTGAAAGAAGAAGATTAGAAAAATCGAATTGAATTAGTAAGAAAACAAAAAATAGAAAATTTAAAAAAATTATTGTTGGCAAGATTAATTTAATTACATACATAAATACATATAATTCAATAAATTTCTGAATACAAATTTTAAATAATTAAAATTTTGTATTAAAAATTAAATTTACAAAATTACACAAATTCAGCGGATCTTGAGTGAGGGGACTAATATTAAATCTTTTATATATTTTATTTAAGAAAGAACATTGATATCTATAATATTGATATCTTGAGTGAGGGGATTGATATTGATATCTATAATACCTATGTGGAATTTTCTGGGTATAGACAGAACAATAGCTTAGCTAATTAAACTTTTAGACAATAAAAATATTTAATGCCAAGTGTTTCCTGTCCAATTTCCTCTCTGCAATACAACAACACTTGAAGTTGTAGTTTGTTGTTCTATATTTAGCAATTTCTTTGAATATTTTATTAATAAATTAAATTCCTTTTTATAAGCCTCTTTATAGTCGTTACTGAAATTTTTTGAATAAAAAAGGGTACTATTGCATTGTATCCCCCGATCGTCCGCAAATGTTTGTCGCAAAAGTTTGTCTTGCCTTCTCCTTTTTTCTCCTCTCATAATAATTAAAAACTGTCAAAGATTAATTTAAATAAGGCAATCTTTATAGGAAAGACGTCATTTTTAAATTTGTTTCTTAGAGGTTTTCAGTCATTAAATATTTTTAATCTACCTATTTTAAGAGTTGGTCCTCTGAATGGGTTTGCCGATTTGACTAAATTCTTCGGTTAACCGAAAAGCCGAACCACAAAATGACTGAAAATCTTGGGTTCTTGGTTCGATTTGAAACCAACAACTCTCTCTCTGTAATACACTGTGGTGCAAAAGTTTATATACACTGACTGAAAAATTCTTTAAAACAGTATATCTCGAGAAAAATTCGTTTAGATAACATGGATTATTTTTATTATTATTAAGTGAAAAGTGATCTTTCTAATAAGCTACAGTTTTAAAAATAACTCCCAGTACTTATTGAAATAAACACCAGTTTCCAAAACTGCTTCAATTTTCTTCGGTGCAAAAGTTTATATACACTTTACAAAAATTGGATTTTTAGAAAAATAAATGGCAGAAAAAAATACAAAAAAAAACATTCAATTGTTTTACAATTTACATTTTATAAAGTGTTACATTTTATTTGCCTGACAAATATTAATCCTTGACCATTCTTTAATCATTATAAGAGGATAAAGAAGGATAAGGCAAGACAAACTTTGCGGGCAAACATTTTTGACGATTGGGGGGATATAATGCAATAATACCTAAAAATGTTCTATTTTACAAATAAAAGACCTATTTATGTAAAGAATTGGAGCATTAGAAGACCCCGCAATATTAAGAATTAATGCTCCAAACATTACATATAACTGAGCATGTAATGGATCGGCAGCCCCAAGAGGGTTAATAATGTAAACGCCTATCAACAAAGAAAAAAAATATCCTCCAATATTGAAGAATACAATCAAAAACAATGAGCGATATACTTTTCTCATTTTCTCGTCATCAGTAACTAAAAATAACAAATAGAAAATGTATTAGGGTTGTTATAAACTAATTTTTAAAAGGTGAAACAAAATTAAAAGCGGAGCACGGAAGGCGGAAACAGAATAGCCAAAAATTTCGGAATTCAACGATCGTCGCCGCGTGTCCTTAGCTATTCTTGTCTCTTGCCACTTTGCTATTCTTGTATTTCCTATTGGGATAAACGTGTTATACAATTCTTGTGTTTCACTATGTTAAACCGCACTCTAGGACATAAAAGTTTGAATTAAAAAAATTTTCAAAATAATGTTGGATAAAAGCACTGTCTTAACTTCTGTTATGATTTTGTAAAGCGAAAAGGGACCCAATCAAAAATAAATTACCCTTCTTAAATATTAAAATCAGGCCAACAAGACCATATAAAACTATAGCTGGAACAAACAAAATATATATAAATGAAGATAAAATATTTTCATTTGTTAATATTCTAAAATAATCACTACGACCTCCATTTACTGGCCAATCACCAAAATTAATAGCTGATTTTATAATAAGAAATATTATATAAAATATAAAAATGAACACAGTAGCAAAATGGCCACGAATATAAAGCTTGTGGTTAATGGTTTTGTAGCTGAAATTTGGTATAAATTAGTTGTAAAGTTGTTGAAATATGTCTCCCAGCATCCACCTAAAAGTTCCCTTTACAAAGGACTTCTAACTTGGTCCCTGGTATCCCGCAGCGAAAATGGTGCAAATTTCACAACTAAAGTAGGGTATGATCTACCTGTCTACCAAATTTCATTCCGAAGTTCCACGGATACCTCAGGCACTCCCCTTTGTTAGTTCGATAAAAATGGATGCTGAGAGATTTTGTATCAAAATTCTTACTAAATTGGAAATGCTACAGCCAGAAATCGGTCAAAACTAAGAGATGTAATTGTAAAAACAGCAGAAAAGAATCCAATAAATGAATGAGATTGTAAAAAGACAGCTGTTCCATAAGGAATTATGTTAATTCCGCTAGCTGTAACTGCTAAAGTTAGGAAAAGACCAGACAAATTAAGAATTTCGAAAAACGAGTTTGCCGTTAAAAGAATTGCTGTATTGCTTCTAAGTGCATTATATTTTTTTCTAAATATTTATTTTTAAATTATATAATTAGTTTTATATTTAGAGACCGGATCGAGGGGAGATTTCGAACGAAAATCCGGAATATATCTAGGGTTGGACCCGAACGCTCGGGGGGGGGGGGGCGGGTGTGTCGTGGTGTGGTGTGTCTAAATATTTATTTTTAAATTATATAATTATTTTTATTTAGAGACAGGATCTAGACGAGATTTGGAAAAATGATTCCCTGATAATGAATGATTCCCTGATAATGAATTAAAAAATTTTAAAAATATCGAAAAATCTTCAAAAAAGTTTTAGAGTTTCGAGATTTTCTGAGATATCTCCTATAATTCTCCTATGACACTCCCAGTCCGGTCTCTAGTTTTATTAATTACTTGTATTTTATAGTTATATAGCAAACACTAAAATTAGATAATATTCCAATAAATCCAAAAGATGCCCCAATAATTGCTGGTAAAAGAAATTCAAATATAACACCAGCATTTTTGTATGTCAAATATTTAGGCTAAATAATATAATAAATATTTATTTGTTTTAATTATTAAAAGACAGGTATAATATTTTAGACATGTGATATTAAGAACATAAAACCCATTCGATTTTTGACAAAAAAAACCAGATGGTTATAGTAAAGTAGATGGACTATAGCTAATTCTCTCCTTTAGCTAGTGCAAAAGGTTATTCGGCGACTGGGAGCGAGAACCAGCATCTTCAGTAGACCGGACTAATGTGTTAGCCATTACACCACGCCGCTACTGCATAGCCTTAGGGATTAAATAGCTATATGCTTTACATTATTCCAGTTAATTTTTGTGGCAAGCAGATGTATGCGAAATCTCTTCACTCATATGATTCATTTCTCGTTTAAGAATGTAAAAAGATATATTTCGTTTAGAAAAAATTAGTGTTTCGAAAAGGTATGAAGCGGCATCAACTCACAAGAGTTCTTTTAAATGAGCTACACCTTTGTTTCTCAGAATTTTTACTCTAAAAATGAGTTTTACTTCTATGTTTTTTTTGATTTTTAGTTACCCTTTTGCAAAAAATTCTTAGAAATTCGAAAATCAGCTCATTGAAAGAAAGCGAACTTTATTGTTCTTAATCTCGTTCTCTAAATATACCACAACAAATTACTCTACTATAAAATCTTACATCAATTTTTGGAAGACTCATCTGTTAAAATTTATGTTCCAAAATTTTTTTATAAATGAAAAAGGAACTAATTAGAATATGTAGACGATAATATTTTTTTAAGATTAAGGTTAAGTAAAAATCTTCCGACGTTTTTAAAGGTAAATATTATTAAAATTTGTATTTTTAAAAACCATTTTGTTCTTTAATTGTGTACATAAAAAATTCCAATTTTGTGTTTACCATGAGAAAAATAGTACAATTTGGGAATAGTAGTTAGTTTAACATAGAATTTGGGCGTAGGGGTCCGACAAAACCAAAGGGTGTAGGGGTTTTCGGCTAATTATTTTGATCACTTCTTCTCAACCTACTTCTACTAACTTCTCAAACCCCTCCTTATCCCTGAACTTGTTAAACCTTAAAAATTATTCTAAAGCAAATAATTTTCGAATTCAACTTAAATTCGATTTTAGCATTTTTCCTATATCAAAATAAAACTAAATTTTGAGACAATTGAATTTGGCTAGACGAAAATTTTTTCAAATTTCAAAATTTAAACATCGAAAAATATAATTCCACTCTCAAGTCTCTAATAGAATGCCACTTTGGAAGGTGATTGAAAAATAAATGCCATGGCATTCTAATAGAGAAAATACGGTATTTCATCAAAAACTTTAAATATATTTCATTAATTCTTTATTGAAAATATTTCAATGAAATCAGAAAATTCTCATTCTTTCCAAATATTGTGAATTTCTTCAATTGAATAATTTGGCAATAAAATATTTTTTACATTTTCTTCACTTAGATAAATAATTTTAATTAATAAACTTAAAATTTTGGGTATTATTTGTTGTTGTTGAAAGGAAGACAAAATTGTTTGTTGAACAAGTGTGAGAGATGCTTTCTCTCCGATATCGTTTAGTAAAGAGTTTAATGCTTTGTTTTTAACATCTGTGGAAATTTTTGGAATTTTAAAAAGTGAAGATAGAGAAAGGGGTGATAATAGAGAGAGAAAGAGAGAGGGTTTTGAAGATAGAGAGTAGAGTTGGCCGGGATCGGGATTTTGACAAAAATTGGGATCGGGATTTTGGAATAATAATCAAATTTGGAATAATGATCCCGATCACGGTTCGGAATCGGGATTGGACAAAACCGTGATCGGGATTTGTCTATCGATCTCGAGATCAGATTCAAAAAAGCTGAGATAATCCCGCTCGATCCAGAGCGGGATCCCGATCGCGGTAAACTCTATTAGAGAGAGAGGGTTTTCAGAGGTCTTGAGATCAACGGCCCTCAAACCAAGTCTTTATTAAATTCACCTTTTCCATGAAAGAACACCATACACCCTAACGACCATTGTTCAAAACTATTTAATTGAAGTTGAATAAATGGAAATATAAATGAATAAAGCTGGTCGTTTGAATATTTTAGATGGTGAGAAACTGAAAAATTGTATATAGTAGATTTATTTTGTATTTTTTTCGTTTTAATTTACAGCCAAATTTTTCAATTTCAATTAAGGCTCCTCGAGAATTTTCAAATATCCGGTACTGAACCGAAAATCCTCTGGTTATGTTATGACCGAACGCGCAGCATTATATGTCAGGCTGAAATGCCGATAGACTAAAACATCAACGGAAAGTTATGTGTCAGGGATGCATTCCGCCTTCCGCAGAATTCCGCTATTTTCGGGTCTTCCGCCTTCCGCTTTTTAAAATTGGAAATTCTCCGTCCCTGTTATGTAGCATATCTATTAATTGGAGAGAATTTCTCTCATCTAGATTCTCAGAATATAAAAATGAAAAATCTTAACCAAAAGGAAAGAGAGCACACAAATGTGCTATTAATAAACGATGCCATCCTTGATCTAACAAAACATTAATGATATTCTTTGGAATTTGAAAGGCTTCACAAAATTTTTGTATTGAAACTGACAAAACTTGTAATAAATTAAAACAATGTTTTTCTAATCTAGAAAATTAAAAAAAAATTTTTTTGAAAATTTCTTTATATAATTTTTACATTAAAGATGGAGTAGTAGTATTCTTTAGTAGATTTTCTATACGAAAATTATTTGTTCCAACAACTTTTCTTCCAACTGACTTTTGGATTTTAATAAATTCTTCTATTGATGATAAATAGGGCTTTTTGATTAAAATTGGTAGTGGATAAATTTGTTGAGTTAATTTGGTCGGACAAGGTATTGGATGATTCATTTTGTTAATTGAATCGGATGGATGGGTGAGTTTTGGAAGCAAATTACGTTCGTTTTGGACGGCTATTAAATTTAAAAAATTTTTTAATAAAATGTTCTTATTTCTGAATTTAAAGCATCAAAAGAGAGAAGGGCAGAAAAGTTCCAATAAAGGAGATTTAATGAAGTACCAAGAAACGGATGTACTTAATGGGTGGAAACGGACAACCCTGCTTAATTGTATAATTAATATCAGCGTTTGGAAGCTCGTACTCGCACTTGTAGTACCAGAATTCGTACTCGTACCTACATATTTACGAAATACAATTATGAGCAAAAAATAAGCCAGGTACGAGTACGAGCAAATTTCAAAATTCCAAACACTGATTATACATATAGCTAGATTAGATATAAGATCTTTTTTAGCTTTATTACACAAATCATAAAAACCATTTCTATTCATGTGAACAGCCAAACAACGTCGAAAACGACAAGCTTGGCATTGATTACGTCTTGCTATATCGACAGGACAAGCATTAGATTCTTTGCATTTATAGTTGAGATTTCTTCGTATTGAACGTTTAAAAAAGCCTCTACAACCATCACAACTTGTAACACCTTTAAAAATATTTTTTTATGTGTTTAGAATGTATTACAGGTGGCTCTCACTCCAAAATGCCCTTTCAGGGTTAAAATAATAAATACTCTTAAGCTAATGCAGTTCGCAATATTACAAACTATATAGTAGTATCTAATTGAAAGTAACTCTTAATGAGATTTGACTTTACCATAATGATTTCCAGTAGCTATATCACCACAAACACGACATATTTTCTCTGATGATCGCCGTGGCATAATTTTTGTTCTATTTTTTTAATTTTGGCTTTAAAAGTCTTTTTAAAAGTAAAAGCAAAATGTGAGGAAAATACTTGATAATTTTGTTTTTCCCATAAATTAACACTTTTTGCCCTCATTCATACCTTTTAAAGTGTATGAAGGCTAAAAAGTAAAAATATTTAAAATTATTATTCACAAAATTCCCACGGTTTGACTTTATAATATTACGACATAGGCCAGGATTACCTTACAATTTGAATTTTTTATAATAATCCTTCAGGATTCCAAATAAAGTTTTAAAAACAATTAACTAAATGTTTGGATTAGTTACTCCAACCTCCAACATTAAATTCATTTTCTTTTTTATTAAAATTTCAAATGTTATCAGAATGATTTCAAACATGTAGCTAAAAAACAAGACAATTTTGTTACACGGCTTACATAATTCTAATCTTATGTACAAATAAAGTTAAAATATTATTTAACTACTAGGTTTCATCCCGGCGCGGGGACGAAATCTTTCGAAAAACTGGAGGAATAGGTTCGTGACATTTTCTTTAACTTTTTCAAGATTTCAAAGCCTTCAAAACTTCTATCTCTCTCTTACATAAATAAATTAAAATAATAAAATTCGCAAAAATCACTCATCCCAAAATCTAATTTTGTCTCTAAAAATGTTTTTGATCTTTTGATTAAATCAACAATTTTATTTAAATTTTCATAGAGTTGAAGAGGTAATTGTAGTCATTTAATTTTATAAATTCTTTGGAAGTTACAAATATAGGTAATTTATATATAGGATAGTTCCAGATATACCGTAAATGCTGAAATAATTACCCTCTCTCAAATAATTACCCTCGCCCTAATAATTACCCCCTTCAGCGAGAGATCGAAACAATAATTGCCCTCTCTCAAATAATTACCCCCTATTTTTCTCTAAACTGATTTTAAAAGTATATATTAAAAATCATTATCAATTTTAATTATAAAATATTATAGGATCAACATAAAAAAATAAATTGATAGATTGAAAGAATTTTGGGAGGATATCGGGGATTTCTGTGGAATAAGAGATTATCGAGAGATTAAGAAGATTTGGGGAAAATAATGAGAGATTAATAAGTTGTTAAAAGATATCAAGGTATTTATACGATAAGCCTTAATCCTTCTATGCATATCTCCAAATTCTCTGATATTTCCTATGTCCTTTAATATAATTTGTGATAGACTATGTTTCTTTATATATCCCAAGACGGCTGTATTGCTGGTATGGTACCACTTTAGGGTACATTATATAGGAATATATTAGGGAAATATAGATTATATCCTCTAAATAAGTCCTCTAAATAAGATTATATCCTCTAAATAATTATTTAGGGTTATTTTAAGTAGGAATATATTAACTGGAATATAGAATAACAGTAAAAACGTCAACATTTATATCTGAATTCGGTAATATATTTTATATTCCTATTCATATGCTTATTATTAAATAAAATTATAGAGGTCGAAATAATAATTACCCTCTCTCAAATAATTACCCCCGCCCTAATAATTACCCCCTTCAGCGAGAGGTCGAAACAATAATTACCCAGGGTAATTATTTCAGCATTTACGGTAATTGGGGGTGCAAATGTAAATTTTTTCGAAGATACTTGAATTATGTGAATTATTTTGATAATTCAAGCGTTATAAAAGGTGGTCCTAGTCAGGTGGTTTGAATTAACTGGTCTGTTTTTAAATTTGAATAGCTGATTTGTTAATTTATAACTTTTTAGTGTGAGGAAAACATATCGTGTGGAATAGAATGACGATTAAATCCTTTAGTGATTTTATTTTTTCCGCCCCCGTTAACTTAACGCTTTTACTTATATTAGATTTATCCCCATATCTTTCCTTTAATTTTATTTTTTTAGCACAAAAATTGTATCGTTGCTACTTGTGACAGAGATTTACGTAGACGTATACGCAAAATTCTGGATGTCCCAATTATCTATATTCGACATCATCGACTTACAATTGAGCGTATGGGTTAACATTTAAGAAGTGAATGAATTTCTGATCAATTTTTATAAATTCACAAGAATATTTAAATAATATCAACAGTAAATTTCAAAATAAAATTTGTAGTCACCGATTTTTTGATTTATCCATTTTTTAAAAGAAATAAAATTTTCAAGCAATTTTAAATTCTTGTTTTTTTCGAGAAAGCGTTTTAGAGAGACTACATAGTTCTTTAAAAAAATCTTTAGGCCTCTTTTTTGTATTTTATACTAGTTTGGACGGTTAAGGTGTTAGACTTCTCTCGAGTTGTTATTTAAGATTGGGGCTGATTTCTATTATGAAAAGTTGCCTTTTATGTAGCATAAATAAAACATTTCACACGTTTAATTTAGGTGTTAGATGTCTGTTAGTTTCCTATGATTAAAAAAATAAAATAAAACCCCCTCATGTTAATTAATTATACATTGAAAATCTTCAGGATTTTTACGGCATAACTTCTTACATACGTTGGATCAAGATGACGTGGAGGATTCTTTGCATATCCACTACCTGGAATAGATACTCCTTTTGGGGATACAATATTTCCAACAAAAAACAATAAAGCAAAAATATTATTAAATAAATTAATTTGGACATTTCTTCTTTTTTGGAATTTAAATTAAAAAATTATTTTTAAATGAGGGTAACTTAAATTGTTTAAATAATTATCGAAAATATAATGGTTTGGATCTTTTATTTTATTTAATCTTGGACGATTAATGTCTTTGTTTAACTAATGGCTTAACTTTTACATCTTTAATATCTTTATAAATAAATTAAAAAAAATTTTTTTCAAAAATTACCAATTTATTCCAATATTTAATTTTATTTCTAAAAATGTTTTTATTTTTGATTAAAAACAATTGTTTTATTTAACTTTTATATGTACAATTTTTAATTTTATTGAGAAAAGAATTAATCATTTAACATCAATTAAATGCCCATATGTTTTTTCGTTAATTTCCCATGATTAAAAAAAATAAAACCCCAAAATCACAATTAAAATATAGTTTAATTATCTCCCTTTCTTCGCACTTTTTCATTTAGATTATTGCATTATTGACATTTGCTTGGATTTTTCTTACAAAGATTAATACATACTTTATCACTTCTATTATTAACGCAAAAGTCTTTACATTTACCATCGTTCATATTATTACGACAGAAATTCTTACATTCATTTCCATTTGGATAGAGATGGCATGGATTGTTTGCAGGTGCGCTAGGTAGAACACGGTCTCCTTTAGGGCATACAATATTTCCAACCAAAAATAATAAAATAAATATTATTAAATAAATTAATTTAGAAAACATTTTTTGGAATTTAAATTTAAAATAAATATTTTATTTTGGGAATGGTGGCTAAATTTAAGTCATTTAAATATGCATCCAAATATATTTGTTTATTTAATTTAATCTTTTACCTACAAACAAAAATTCTCTTTATTCACAATGAAAGATCAAAAATAGCTCGATTTCGAAAAGATATTTTTCAAGCTAAATTTAATTTTTTCATTAATTTATTTAAAATTTATTTTAAACGTTTAATTAACTGTTTTAAATGAAAAATAAAAATTAAAATAACCGTTTTCGATATTTTGTTTGGTAATTATTCAAATTTAGAAATTAAATACTAAAATATTTTTTAGCGAAATAGATTTAATTTAATCTTCGATACATTCAGCAAATAAAGTTTTTTTTCACATTTTGAAATTTAGTATTCTTCGAAAAATACAATGCCCTCCCCCCTCCATTAGAATGCCTCCTCCACCTGTTGTGCCTCCAAGTACACAACAGAAAGTTTATCACAAAGAAAATACTATGAAGATGTAGATTGGGGTTGTTGGGAGTGAAGAGGCCGAACTAACTCTTGGCTGGCTTTTATAGTATTTACTTATGGGCTTACGCCCATACACAACACCACCCCCATAGCTACGGGTAATCATCGAGTTCTGATTTGATTTTTTAAATGTGGATTCCCACAACTCGGTGTTCTATTATCCGACATTTTATTTAGCTGGCATTTTATTTAGGAAATATAGTAATTTATTTTGTGACAAAATGGGTTGCGACAAAATGACCTTTTTATTTACTTTTTGAGTCTTGTAGTGTAAATTAAAAATTTCCATTTTTATCAGATTTATCCCCAGTTTAACATTAACTTCTCCAAATTCAATCTATCCAAGTTAAAATACTTGAACCTAATTTATAAAATAAATTTAATAAAATTTTTCACATTTTTCAGGTGTTTTTGAGTTATGAGAACTGATGAAGATCAGGTTTTCTATAATTTCTTTTTTTTCTAATTTTTATTTTTTAAAGAAATATTTAATGGCTCAAAATGTCAATTTTGCTGAAGGGGCTACTTGTTCTAATTTATATAATCAAAATCAACAACAAAATTATTATCAACACCAACTTCTCCCACAAACTCTTCGTTTAACCCAAAATGTTATGACTGAGGAAAAATTGACGGCAGAGATTGTCCGAGAATATTTACGGAATAAAGAAAACCTCGATTGTGTTGTTATGATTTATCATGCTAAAGTTGCACAAAAATCGTATGGAGCTGAGAAAAGGTTTAATTTTTTGTAGAGGGGATTTGGGGTTGTGAAGGTTTTTAGTCTCAAAAAACCCCTCATTATTAATCTAACGCTCCCTTATTTAACTGTTATTTTATAAAAACTTGCAGGACTGACTTCCCTCTTTTTCCCTATCAAAATATAAAATATTTACCCTTAATCTTGATAATCTCTTTTAGGTTCTTTTGCCCTCCCCCAATGGTCTATTTACGCGGTAAAGGATGGAAGGTACGCGGTTTAATTGCTCAAAATGGCCCTGATGTATCTCACACTATTACTGGTTTAAATAACAATATTGGATGGTCTAATGATGAAACTTTAACAAATAACACAGATTATGACTATGAAGAGCCAAGTGCGTTTATTGGAATTGTTGGTGCCAAGGACCAAGATCGGCATGCACTTGAATGGCAAAAGGATTCCTGCGGCAGGGTTGTAATTTAAAATTTATTGAGAACTCTAAGGAGCAACTTTTCTTGAATTTGTTTAAGAAAGTCCGCAAATTTTAAATCTGTCCGCAAAAAATTTGCGGACAAAATTTTTTTCAACTTTGAAGGATTTCTTCACTTATTAATCATTTTTTTCTTTTCTAGTGTGCCATAAAAGCATTACATATCAGCGAGAATGACAATAATCGTCGAAAATATTTTACTCTGGCTGTTCATTGTTTTTACAAATCTGGTCAATTACTTGGAAAATTTGAATCTAAAAGAATTAAAGTAATTTCAAAACCTTCAAAAAAGAAAAATATTACACTCTCTGCAAATTCTCATAATAATTCAAAACAATCGGATATTAAAAACCAAGGAATTAATATTGCTAGTGGAACTGAGGTTTGGAATTAGATGATTTTGGATTGGGGGGGGGTGTTCGGGGTCTGAAATTCAATCCTTATAGTTTAGTTATCTTAAAAAAAGTGTTTTTTTATATTTTACAAAGAAACATTCCGAACTTTATGTAAAATTTTCGAAATTTTTTTGCATCATTAGAGCAGAGTCTATAACCTATTGCCAGTTTTTGACCTTTCCCCCTGACCCCCATTTCGAAAAGTTATAGAGCTTCAAAGTCCCTCATTTTTCGATGGTGCAAAAAATTTTTCTAAATTTTTACATACAGTTCTGAATGATTCCTTGTTAGACTGATTTAAGATTCATTTCCAATTAACGATAGTTTAGAAAATTTTAGTAATTTTAAACTTCAGGTTTTTAATTTTAAGATTGCCCTCTTCAGTCGAGTTCGTTCTCAAACAACAAATACTCGTTATTTATTTGTAAAAGATGGAAAATTTGTTGCACATTCCAAATTTTGGGGTTCTTTTACAATTCATTTAAGTTTGTTTTTAAATTAAAATTTATTGAAATTAATTTTTTTAAAGTTGATTTACCTGAAGACGAACATTTTGACCCTTATTCTGATGATTTTGCAGTAAAAGATGGATTTATTAATTATGGTTCTATTGTTAAATTAGTCGATAGTGTGACTGGTCTTGCACTCCCAATGATGGTATAAATTTAATTTAAAAAATTTATTTAATCAGGCTAGGGGGAGTTTAGAGAGATTTTTTATTTAATTTTTTTATCTTTCTTATCTTTCCTTCTATTTTTCACCAAAATTTTTTAACAATTCTTATTCATTTTCTCTTCTCTTTTTTGATTTTTTTAATTTCCAGAAAATCTGTAAAGTAGATAAACAAGATTTGGTAAGTGAGAGAGAAAGTGCAAATGAACAAGTTAGTCAATTACACAAATGTGCCTTTCAAATGTTGAGTAACGAAAAATTGTTTATGTGCTTTACAAATGATCAGATATTTCAACAGGATGTAAGGAAAATTTTTCCTTTTTAAAATGAAGAAAAAAATTTTTTCAGGCTTTGAGTATTGAAAAGGACGGTCGGGTAGTTTTCAAGGACGGTGCTCAATGGACTATAATATCAACAGATACAATGCATTATAGATTTTATGAGGCATTAGGTCCTACACCTACAGAGGTTTTTTTAAATAAAAAAAAATTTTTCTAAAATATTTTTTTAGATTTCACCTGTTCCAATAGTCAATTTCCTCGAAATGCATGCAAGTGATACAGTCCCTTCAATTGCTTATGTTGAATTGTTGGGGCAGAATTTCTACCCTAATCTTCAAGTTTGGATTGGTTCTACTCCTGTGCAGACATTTTTAGTGTAAATATTTTAAAATTATTTTTCCAAGGTTTTGACTTGTATTTGGGCTAGAATTTAACATTTTTAATATTTTGAGAATAATTTTACAACTAGTTTTTAACCTGGAATGACTTATTAATCAGAAGGAAGAATTATGCTTTGTTTTTTAGAATTTAGAAAAAAAATTCCTGTCATTCTTGTAACATATAATCTTTCTTGTTTTGTTATTTTTTCACACATCACCTCCACCTTTTATTTAACATAAGTTTTTTGTTCACCCTCAAACAACCTAATCCCTTCAACCAATAATTTTAATTTTTTAGCAATAAAGAACTAATACGTTTTGCACTTCCATCATTATTGGCATTAAATAAAGAAGAGGGTGTTGACTTTGTTATTGGTGTTAGACAACAATCTTCACCTGTAATAACTACTCAAGATTCTCTTTCTTCCCCCTCTTCTACTTCTGCTCAAAAATTTAATGGAGGATGTCAAAATGATTTTTTACTTGAATTTCCCTTACTTTTGGCTCGTGATGATGGAGTTATATTTGCAACACAACTTTATGTTACTTATTCGTCTCCAAAGGATTTGACAAATAATTGTTCTGATGGAGTCCCTCGAGTTTAATAAAAAATATACAAAGTCAACCTTTTTTTTTATTTTCTCAAAAGAATCCCATATTTATATATTCTCTTATGTAAATATAAAAATTCTCTAAGAGTGGCCAAACGATCAAAGGAGATAAAATGGATCGTTTTTATATCGTCATGGCAAAAATTGGGGGTGGACATGACCGGTTTTAAACCTGGAAATTTGTGAAAATGCGTGGTTTTATTAAAAATTCTCCCAAAAATAAAACCGGGTTTTGAAAATTTGGATTAACAGAAAACCGGGTGTACTGGTTAATAACCGGTTGTGTCCAACCCTGTAAAAATTACAAAAAATTTTTTTAATTTCTAAAGGTTTTGGCCACATCTTTTTCTTTTAACACATTTTACTGACTATCTAGTTTTGGGATTATTTTTAAAAAAAGCTTATTGGTGATGTTTTTATTTTTAAATTTTTTTAATTGGTTAGGTTTTCATTTATGTTTTAAAATTGTTTTTATTTTAAATTCTCACTTCATGTATAGCAAAGACCCCAACATTTTTAATTTTCTCATCGTTTGTATTTAAAATTTTTATAAATATAAAATATTTTAAAATAAATATTTTTTTTAAAAATTAGTAAAATTCTGAACAAAATTTATTTTTCTAGTAATTTTTTTGAAATTTCAAATTTTTAGAAAATGAATTCCAGCTGTCCAGAAGATGATTGGGGTTGTGTACCAGATGATGAATTATTTTTTAATTCTGGACCGACGCAACCTTTTCAGACTTTAATGAAAAAATTTATTGAAGAGGTGACAAAAAGGGGAGAAAGTTATAAAGAGGAATTGAGGGATGATTATGAAGAAAGTAATGATAGCGAAGAGGAGGAAGAAGAAATGCCTCAATCATTTAATTTTCAAACAAAAGATGTTGCGGATGACTTTTTGCCGTTGAGGTATAAATTGGGGGGGGGGGGATTTATTGGAAATTTCTGTCCTTTCTCAGATTATGAGAGGGCTGTATAGATTGAAAATTTGGGATATTTTGAACTAGAAATGTTGGGAAGATAATTTTTATAGCCTCAATGGGAAGGTAACAGCTGAGGACACTTAACACACAACATACACCTCTTATGTTGATGAAAGGATTTGAAAAAAATTTAAAAATTGATTTTTTCTATGACCTGACTTATTTTTATTGACTTTAATTAGAAATAAAAATTATTTAAAAATTAATATATATTTTTAGAATTGAAAGCGATGATGAAATAATTGTAAAAGATAGAGTTGGAAATAAACTAGCAGAAGAGAATAGTTTAGTAATTCAAGAAAAGAAGTCGACAGGAATTTTGAGGAAAAATAACAGTTTGGACAGTCCAATCAATCCAAAACGAGTTACTTTTGAGGTTTTTAAAAGATTTTCCTTTAATTAAAAATATATTTAAATTTTTTTTTAAGATTGAACGTTTTGTCGCTTCGAGCATTGCCGATCATGACGAGAAATTAACTGCACAGCAACGTTTAATTCAAAAATTGGGAGGCAAACCAGCACGGAATCCCTCAATTAATTATAAAACATTGAAGAAAAAAAGAGAAGAATTAAAAGAAAAGAAAAAGGAAGATTTTTTAAATTTTGAAGAAAATACTAAAGTGCGTGGAATTAAGAGAAAGAAAGGAAATAAAAATATAAAAGGAAAGAAAAATAATAAAAGAATAATGAAGGGAAAAATAAAAAATCAGAAGAGAGCAAAACATTAGAAAAATATTGTTTTAATGTTGCTGTTTAAATATTTTATGTTTTTAAGTTTGTTTTTAAGAAAAGATTGTTGAGATAAACATTTTTATTTTTTATATTACAACTTGTTTTGTTGAGTGTTTTAATAATTTTTTAATGTTCTAACTTTGTTCAGACAAGTTTAAAAACCTTAACAAAATCAAAACTTTTTCAGAAGTTTTAATAATTACAAGTTCTAAACATTTAAAGTTTTAAACACCTTTGAACAAAACACTTGTTTTGTTCAATTCTGTACCAATCCAAACAATTTTTAGAAAAACATGTTTTTCTAATTTTTCTAATAAAAACAAAAGATGTTTTTAACTTTTTATCGTGTTTGTTTGTTAATAATAACAATGCCTGTTGTGTTTCATATACAACTTTTGAGGAAATAAATTAATGAAATGCTTGAATCGTTAGGGGGCAATTTAACGAAAAAACAATTTACTAAAAATAAAATCTTTCTACGATCAAAATTTTCTAAAAATCTGAAAATGCCAATTTTCAATGTTTCCTTTACTGCTCCTCAATGTTTCCATATTCCGAAAATTTCACCATTTTTCCCTCTACTGGATGTGTCGGTTCCCAATCTTTAGTTGGTGAATTATCCCGTAAATAATTACCAGGCTTCTGCTCGTTCTTCCCACTAAAAATTATTTTTTTTAATTTATTATATGTATTTCGTTATAAATTCACCGTAATTTTATTGTAGCCTAAAGTTTTTCTATAAAATAGAATACAGGCAGATTTAAACGTTTATTGTGTGGGGTTTTACAAGAGACAACAGTTTTTGATTCATAAAAACTTACACATCCCTTGTAGTGGCTTGAACGCGTATACGAGGTTTTTCTCTTGTGGTATGTTTAGCTGCTTGTTGGGCAACTTCCTTTACAACCTTAACAACAGCATTTCGAACACCTAAAACTTTTAAATAAATAAAAATATTTAAAAAAAACACTTAATTTCAATTTCCACATATAGAAAACTTAAAATCATCACAACTAAAATAATTTTGAACAAATTGGAGAAATAACGGGGCTTCAGGGACATTTTTTGGTTTTTGATACTTCTATAATAAAAAAAAATTTCTTGGAAATATATATTCCTTGAAAATATAGTAATTATTACAACCAACTCCCCTATAATTAAACTTGAAGTTGTTATCCTATTATCTCTTTTGCAAAACAGCATTACAAGAAACTCTTTTTTATAAGAAATATAGAAAAGTAATTTTGATTTAATTTGCAAAAAAAAATTTAAAAATTTTTATATAAAAATATTTATAGAAAAATATTTTTAAAATTAAAAAATAAAATAGATAATTATTTATTTATTGGCAAAAATCCCAAAATGCGATTCCCTCCCCTCCCCTCCCCTCCTCCCCTCTCCCTCATCCCCTTCTCCCCTCTACACCTTTCTACGCGTTTAGCCCCCATGCTTGGGCATGTAAAAAAAAAATAAATTTATAAACAATAGAAAAATCAATTAAAATTAGAGGAGAAATAAAAAAATTGCCAACTTAAAATTTGTTTAAATAAAAGTTTTTAAAGGATTTCTACAAACTAATTTTGATTAGAATAAATGATGGAGAAGAATTTAAATTTAAAAAATATTTTGATTAAACAATATCGGGATATACATCAGGGCTGGGCGAAATCAAAAAATAAAAAGCGAAATGCGGAATGCGAAACTTTTCGCGCTCAAAAATGCGAAAGATGCGAAACGCGAAAATCCTTCTAAAATGTTTAAGGACTATAGATGTATGAAACAAGGATTGGACATAACCGTTTACTAACCGATAACCCGGGTTTTGAGTATTAGTTAACTAACGGTTTTATTTTGGGAAATTTTCTTAAAAAATCACTCATTTTTTAATTTCCTAAAAGCGGCTAATTTTTGGGGCAAAAAATATCAAAACTTCCGGGTTTTGAAACGTGTCGTGTCCAACACTATATGAATAGGGTTGTTCCCCGTCCCCGTCCCCCCCCCCCGTAAAAAAATAAAAAATTTTCCCCGTCCCCGTCCCCCCCCCCCCCCCCCCCCCCCCCCCCCCCGTGGCGCTGATTAATTTAAAAAATGTTTTTTTGTAAAATTGCCTTTTAATTTTTTGATAATACTTTAATAGGTTTTTAAAAGGAAGCTTTTAGGAATGCGAATCACAACAATTATTGCCCAAATTTGGTTTAATTTAGTTAGTCTTTCTGTAGAATAAGGGGCCTCAGACATAAAATCATTTAAACATGAAATTTATATGAACAAAAAGAATTTAAGGAGTTAATAGTAATTAGTTTGCCTAAATTATACATATTACTTAAATTAAATTTTCCCATAATAAGTTAATAAAAATAAATTAATAACAAACTTAAAATACCTAATATATAGACGGCAAAATATAAAAAAATATTTATACATCTTTTTAAAAAAAGAATCTTCTTTATGATTGAAGCATAAATGACAATTTTAAAAAATATTTTAAAAAAGCAGGGACTAATAAACGGGTAAAGCTCAAAACTTTAAATATAAACTTTAAAAAAAAATAAAATAAACAAGATAAAATCAAAGTTTAAAAAATTTGAGGTTAAAGTTGGGGAATAAAGGAATTGAAGAAGGGGTTCTCAAAAAATAAAAGGATAATTTTCAGTTCCATCTCCCTCTCCTTCTTTCCTTCACTCAAATGACTCATACTCGGTATAAGAATTTAAAAAAGCTGAATAAAATAAAAGCATTATACACTTCTTACAAATTCACAAAGATTTTTGTTTTCGTTTTCTTTTTTTCTTCAATATTCTTCTTCAACAAAATCCTCTCCATTATCGTTCATTTCATCAAGAATTTCAGAAATCTTTTCAATTTTATCTTCAACCAATATGCTTTCATCATTTAAAATTTCATTGATTTTTTTAACAATTTCTGGATCCACCTAGATAATTAAAAAAAAGTTTTCTCCGTTTAAATTCTCTCCAAAAAGACTCATTTCCTTCCCTAATGCTTAAAGTCTCTATTCGTTTCCATAACTACACCCCCACTCAATTGGAGATTTTTGCGGATTCCGAAAATTTAATACGGATTGGGTCAAGTAAAACCAAAATTTTATTCTTCCCAATTTTATTTAATTCAAATTTAAAACCCCCCCCCCCCCCACAAAACCTCTTCAATATTTAATTTTGAATGGGTAACGTTCTCAAATAATTCAGCAAAAGGATTCTCTTCATCTTTTCCATTTTTCCAAGTATCTTTTGGTTCGGCAATTACTTTTTTTCGTTCTTCAAAATTTGAAGAATTATTTTGTGCATGTTTCTTAAGCTTTAAAAAAATATTTTTTTAATAAATTGTCCAGTTACTCTCTAGGGCTGTACCCCGACCCTGAAAGTCGGGGAATTCGAAACCGAAATATCTTCGGTTCTGAATTGACAATTTTAATTATTAAGTACCTATACACTCTAATTCTGTTATGGAAATATTCATAAAGGAGGGAGTGATTACTCCTAGAGTTGGACGATATCGATATAGGCCGATATTTGGGGCTATATTCTCGTATCGGTTTCGAGATCGAAATCACATGAAACCGATATCGATATTGGAAAATGACCGATATTCGAGACGATATATCGATCTCGACTCGTCCAACTCTAATTACTCCGAGAAGGAAAATAGAAAATAACTAAAAAAATGTGAAGAAGCCTTCCATTCCCCCATTCATTACCGTGTTATAATTTTTTCTTATTTTGTTAAATTTTTTAAATAATTTTTCAAATTCTTTATCTTCCATTGTTAAAATATAGTCAAAAATTTGTTTTAACATTTCCTTTGATTTCTCTTTTTTAGTTAAAATTTTATCGAATAATTCGCCTGTTGGTGAATAATTAAACACTTTTCCCTATTAAAATTTTAAAGAATTAAAAAGAAAATTATCTTTCTAAAAACCTTTGGAGAAAATAAAAATGTTGGTGACGGTGTTCCATGACTTAATAAACGTTTAAAAGGATTGTTATTCCAATGTTTTTCAGGATGTGATGGATTTCTAAATAAATTTAAAAAATCTTTTAATTTAATATTTTAAAGAAGGGAATCCAACTGGAAATCATTTAAAACTCTTTACTAAGCGGGAGGTTTAAGATTTATTAAAAGAAAAAAGTAAGAACAGCGCTTCTGGTAATTCCGTCAATAATTTTTATATGTTGAGTGAAAGCCCTATAAATAATTTTAGGGAGGTGTCACAGGATAGATGCCCTGCTCAGGATTTTCTAAATTTTCTATTTAAAAATTAGTATATATAAACCAAAATTTTGAAAATATTATTTTAAAAATAAGGGGGAACAAAAACAAAATAGTGTGTATATTTACTTGAAAGAGTGTTTAGTCTTCAAAAATGCATTTTCTCCAGTCTCTGCCACCACAATTTTTCCAAAATTTCCAGAATGTTTAAATTGATGTGAAATCCCTCCTAAATTTTCTCCCCCAATATTTTTTGAAGCTCTAGCAACTTCCCCTATTTCTGTTGCAATTCTTGTTGCTTGTCTCATAACTTGGGCTTGAATAAATTAATTTTTAACAAAATTAAAAAAAAAATAAGCTTACTAAAACGCATTTCAATTTCCACAAATTGGAAACTCAACAAAATAAAAATTAATGGGAATTTAAATAAAATTAATAAACGTTGATTATTCAACGTCATTTTTGTAAAAAAACTAAAAAGTTTATTCAAAAAAAAATAATTTTTTATTTTAACAAAAATGAAAGAATTAGACAACCAAGATTGGAATTAACAATTTTATTTTCCATTTTAGGTTAGGGGTTTTTAAGGGTTTCTTTTTGGTTTTTATGGCCAGGTTGGTCTATCTGCCGTGAATAAAATTTAATTTTACATTTGACTAGCTAAAGTTTTTTAAAAATTTCTTCCAACCTTCCAAACTAAAAATTTTCAAAATTTGTCATTAATTTTTGGAAGTTTCTTGGATTCTCTATTATATATCCTTTTTTAAAAAGAAAAGTTTTTTTTATTTTATTCTGATCAGTTCCACAAAATTTCAGAAACTATCCAAAACTTGCTAAAATAACGGCCATCAAATTGTACATAGGTCCCGAACACAAAAAATAACTTTAATAAATCCCCAACTTTGAAACCCAAAGAAAATCCATTAACCACTTTATGGGACGCATAAATTTAAAAATATTTTAATTTTAATTTTAAAAATTCTACAATTTTAAATAAATGTCTATATACATTTGCCTTTAAATTCCTTAAACAAAAGCCTAGCCCCCCCCCCCCCCAATATTTTATTTCTCAATCAATCAATGCCACACACTTCCCCAATGCCCTTCCGCCTTCCTCGCCAAAAATTCAATACAAAAATTTTTTTTAATTTTTAAATAAATTTAATTAATTAAATTTTATAATTTAAAAAAAAAGTTGGAATTAAAAGAATTTAATATTAACGTTGAAAATGAGTTTCGGGGTCCATAAAGTAAAGCAGAAAATAGAGGTCGAGTAGTGAGGAAAAGGGAATATTTGGAGAGATTTTAGTTAAAATATCAAAAGATTATTTCTTTAAATACTTCACTGAACACTATAGTTGTTCCCCGTCCCCGTCGCCGAAAGTTAAAAGAGAACTGACTTAAAAGAGAAAAACGTTTACTTGGTAAAAATATTTTTCCTACGATTTCCTTTTGTGAAGTTATCTGTTTTCTTACAAAATAACGCTTTGGGACGATTTATGGCCAGTTAAAGTGTATCAGTCTTTGGGAGTTGTTAAATATATTTTTTGAAGAATTTTGTTACAAGTTTTGAGGGCTTTTTAAAAAGAATATTTTATTTTTTATAACTAATTTACAAAAAGAAGAAAATTAGGGAATATTCCCTGTACATATATGTAGCTATTTAATTCCTAAAGCTAGGCAATAAGCGGCGTGGTGTAATGGATAACAACACATCAGTCCGGTCTACTGAAGATGCTGGTTCTCGCTCCCAGCCGCCGAATAACCTTTTGCACTAGCTGAAGGAGAGAAATAGCTACATATAGCCAAGCTACTTTACTTTAAATTTTGTTTAGAAAAACTAAATTTAATAAACATTATTTGTTTTTTCTCAAAATTTTATCAACACGAGGTAAATCTACAATTTTTAAAAAAGGATAAATAAATAATTTTTTGAATAGTAAACATGTTTAATCAACCCTCACTAGTATTGACATAAATAAGGACTCGACATTTTTTAAATAAATTGATATCTTTGAAATTTCCTAGCTACGGACATAAAGCATTTTCCCTTGTTTTAAAGCAAATTTCCCGCAACAATACACCCCCCCCCCCACCCCCCCACTAATCAAAATGGATAACTTTTTGAAAGTCTATAGTTATTGTTAGAATTTAAAAAAAGTCAGTCGCTTATAATGAGAGTCGCTTAAATTGGAGTCGCTAATAACAGGAGTCGCTTATATTGAGAGTCGCTAATAACAGGAGTCGTTATTAAAGAGAGTCTCTACTAATGAGAGTTGAGTGTATCTTCTTCACTTTCTTTTATGTAAATTCATAGAATTCACAAATTAAAAAATCAAAACTAAACAAAAAATCTTCTTCTCATTTGTTCTAAGCATTATCCAAATAACCATCAAAAATCTTCTTAATACTTCCAAGTCCATTCTTTTGTTTCTCGTCGAACCCCATACCTTCAAATAATTTAAAGATTTGTTCAATTTCATCTTTTGTCATTTCCCCTTCATTTCCTTTTCCATGTTTTTTAAGAATTTCGAGAATTGAATTGGAAACATTTGAGTCAATCTGTGAAAAAAGGAATTTTTGGAGGAAAAACCTTATACCTCTTGGGTTGAAAAAAACTAATAATGAGGGATATATTAGTTTGTGGATATTGCTGGGGTATTTAAAAAGGAGTATTGCCACTTTTCTCCATCCATGGCCAACCAAATTTTAAAAAAACTTATCATAAATAGAGGTTTCTCTAAATTTTTGGGGTTATCTAGTGTTTCCTTTCTCCCTTTATTCCTCCACCCCCTCCCCCTCCTATTTATTTAAAAAAATTTTTCAAAACTTCTTTTTCCAATTTTAAACCAGATTTGCCAATTTCCTCATAAATTTTTTCAATTAAACCCGAAGCTTTCTCTTTCATTTTTTTGTCATTTTCATTTAGCCACAAATCGTCATCATAATTTTTCTTTTCTTTACGTTTGTTGGATACAGCATTCAACAAAGCTTCTGACGTGTTGATCTTTTGGGGTTTGGTAGGGTTTTTATTCAAACTGGATTGAAACTTTAAAAAGAGAGAATAGAATATTTAAATATAAATTATTTATTTATCAATAAAAGATAGAGAATTTTACACATTTTTGTGTGTAGAAAAATATTTTATCGACTAAACATTGTGGGATTGAGAGAGATTAAAAATCTATGTAAGCGTGTCGAGTACCGTCTCAATAGCCGCGGGCGCAATGCCGATAAGTTTTGAATACCGGGATATTTTCAATTAAAAAGTCGAATTTTTGTCGGGTTCGATTTTCTTCATCCAAACCTCGAAAAATCCCAGTTATATAGAGATTGAGATTTTTCTAGATATAGATATTGATACTCCGAGTCCTGTCTCTAATCAATCCCTTATGATTAGGGTTGTCGGTTTCAAGCAGAGCCGAACCGATAGATTTTTTGGTTCGGGTTTTTCGATTTTGGTTAACCGAAGAATTTATTATAACCAGCACCTTAATACCTCTTTAAATCCCTCCTCATCTTTTATTTTTAAACTTTACTTTTTCCACATTATCCATTGTATCTTTTACTTTTTCTATAAGATTTTTAGCTTGTTCTTCATTTATCCGTGCAACCTTTTCAACCATTTTAGAAAAAAACTCTTTAATTGTTTTTGGGGCTTTTTCTATTAATTTGTTGTCAATTCTTTGAACTACAAGATTACTATGAGTGATTCCTCCTTGTATATTTAAATCAACAAGTAAATCTCCTATTCCCTAAATATTTATTTATGTAAATAATAAAGTCTAAAGAATCTTTACATATTTATTACTATATATCAGGGGTGTGCCGAAAGTGATTTTAAAAAGCGAAAGGCGAAAGGCGAAAAGGCGAAAGTCGATTTAAAAAGCGAAAGACGAAAGGCGAAAATGCGAAAGTCAATTTAAAAAGCGAACAGCGAAAGGCGAAAGACGAAAGTCCAAAAAAGGCGAAAATCGGCGAAAGGCGAAAGACGAAAGGCGAAACTCGCACACCCCTGCTATATATCCCCCCTTCAAACTTCAGTTTAATTTGGGGTTACCGTAATAGGGAACCCTTTAACTGTATATTTCTGTAGAATATATTCTTGATAGTCTGTACCTGATATCAAATATTTAACAGAAAAATACTGTCCCGATTCCTTTAAATTCAACTCGTGACATGGTTAGAATGAGGTATGCTTCGGATGCTTCGGAATGAGGGTAAAATATCCGCGAGGATCAGGACGTGCTACAGAATTTAACAGAAAAAATTCTTTGGCTTAAATTTTGGTCAGAAGTTTCAGAAACTCAATTTTCGATTTTTCTTGATAAAATATTTTAATTAAATATTAAATTTTACTCTTGTTGAGGATATAGAAGGTGAAACATGTGAAGATATGCCTTGGAAATTGGTACTATGAGCAAATCTCTGTTGATTTTCAAAATGGTGACGATTAGGTTGTTTAACTTCAAATGTATGTATTTGTTGCTGTTTTGGTGGGTGAATTGGTGTAGGTGCTGAAGGGTGGCTGTTGGGCCTTTTATTTATTTTATTTATTGAAGTATTTCAGTTTAGGCCCCCCATTTTTCCTTTTTTTCTAATTTTTAAATTATCCATTGGAAACAAGGGCGGAAATGGGAACTTAGTATTCCTCCCTCTGATATATTCAGATAATATACCTGTTTGGGGCTTATTTAAAGCCTTTTCCAGCTGAATTACCGTATTTACTCAATACCCTAGGTAATTATTTTTTAAACTTCTCGCTGGGGAGAGTAATTAATTAGTCTATAAGGGCTACTAGAAGTATACAAAAAAGTTTCTGTCATTCACTGTGCTATTTATATATCCCAAAGTCTCTTAATTATTTATACACTACGAGTGTTGTATATAGAAGAACATTTAAAGTCTTTTCCAGATAGGTAAGGGCTACTAGAAGTAAGATCCTTACTTGGTTGTTGGGGCCTCCTTAGGTTTAGGAGGTTTCAATTTCATTCCTACAGCCTCTGCTCCCATTTTTTCAACAACTTTGCCAATCGTATTAGATTTAATAGCCGCCGTCTTAGCGGCTCTTAGAGCCGTTCTTACTAGTTGACTTGTTGCTTGAATAAATTATTTTTAAAAATTAAAAAAAATAAACTTACGACTACCCATAATTTCCACAAATTGGCAACTCAATAAAAGCGCAAATAGCAAAAACTTAAATAAAATAGGGAGACGTTGATTATTCAACGTCATTTTTGTTTCTAAAAAATTATATTTTGTTTAAAACTCTTTTAACATGAATACAAGGAGGCTGTTTTTGAAAAGTCTTTTTATTTGAGAGAATTTAGAAAACTATAACCAAATCTCTCTGCGACTTTGGAACTAGATACCTCCGCTAAATTGTTTAGACACCTCCTCCTCCTCCCCCTTCTTTTCCTCCATCCAAAGGCCACTTAGAAAACATACACTTAATTGAGTTGCAGAATATTCGTGGGAGTATAACTTGATTTGACTGTATTTATTATAAACAAACTGGAAACTCCCCAAATACCGTATTTACTCTAGTAATCCCCCAGGGGGATTATTGTTCCAACCCATCGCTAGGGTGGGGAATTAATAGAGACTGGGGAATTAATAGAGGCTGGGGGATTATTGTTTCAACCCATCCATAGGGTGGGGAATTGTTTTGAAGTAGGGTTGGACGAGACCGTTTATAACCTCGATTATTGTTCCCTGTGGCTCTCTCTCGTCCAACCCTATTTTGAAGATTGAATATACGCCATTAGATTTTGGCGTTCTGAACGTCTTTTTCCTTCTAATGCATGTCTTCATTTTTTCAGAGATTTTCTGATGTTATTTTTCATGCGATTTAATTTCTACTTTTTTTTCTTTTAGAAAAATGCCTTCAGATGCCGAAATATTTGAAATTGAAGAAGTTGGAACGAGAAATAAACGACACAGAAGTAATGATGCTTCAACAAAGCTTCAAGATGCTTGTTTGGGACACATTTGCAAGTCATAAGAGTGAAGCAACAAGAAAGGTCCTAAGGGAGTTGAAGTTGGAGCCTGCATTTGTGCCTGGCGGTTGTACAAAGTTTGTTCAGGTTTTTAATGTTTGTAAATCTCGATGCCATAGAGGAGGAACTTGATTTGTTTTTTGATATTGATTGATTTGTTTTTATGTTGTTAATGATTTTTTGATTATTAATATTGTTTTAATAAATGTACAGACTGGGGGATTATTGTTCCACCCCATCACTAGGGTGGGGAATTAATAGAGACTGGGGAATTAATAGAGGCTGGGGGATTATTGTTTCAACCCATCCATAGGGTGGGGAATTGTTTTGAAGTAGGGTTGGACGAGACCGTTTATAACCTCGATTATTGTTCCCTGTGGCTCTCTCTCGTCCAACCCTATTTTGAAGATTGAATATACGCCATTAGATTTTGGCGTTCTGAACGTCTTTTTCCTTCTAATGCATGTCTTCATTTTTTCAGAGATTTTCTGATGTTATTTTTCATGCGATTTAATTTCTACTTTTTTTTCTTTTAGAAAAATGCCTTCAGATGCCGAAATATTTGAAATTGAAGAAGTTGGAACGAGAAATAAACGACACAGAAGTAATGATGCTTCAACAAAGCTTCAAGATGCTTGTTTGGGACACATTTGCAAGTCATAAGAGTGAAGCAACAAGAAAGGTCCTAAGGGAGTTGAAGTTGGAGCCTGCATTTGTGCCTGGCGGTTGTACAAAGTTTGTTCAGGTTTTTAATGTTTGTAAATCTCGATGCCATAGAGGAGGAACTTGATTTGTTTTTTGATATTGATTGATTTGTTTTTATGTTGTTAATGATTTTTTGATTATTAATATTGTTTTAATAAATGTACAGACTGGGGGATTATTGTTCCACCCCATCACTAGGGTGGGGAATTAATAGAGACTGGGGAATTAATAGAGGCTGGGGGATTATTGTTTCAACCCATCCATAGGGTGGGGAATTGTTTTGAAGTAGGGTTGGACGAGACCGTTTATAACCTCGATTATTGTTCCCTGTGGCTCTCTCTCGTCCAACCCTATTTTGAAGATTGAATATACGCCATTAGATTTTGGCGTTCTGAACGTCTTTTTCCTTCTAATGCATGTCTTCATTTTTTCAGAGATTTTCTGATGTTATTTTTCATGCGATTTAATTTCTACTTTTTTTTCTTTTAGAAAAATGCCTTCAGATGCCGAAATATTTGAAATTGAAGAAGTTGGAACGAGAAATAAACGACACAGAAGTAATGATGCTTCAACAAAGCTTCAAGATGCTTGTTTGGGACACATTTGCAAGTCATAAGAGTGAAGCAACAAGAAAGGTCCTAAGGGAGTTGAAGTTGGAGCCTGCATTTGTGCCTGGCGGTTGTACAAAGTTTGTTCAGGTTTTTAATGTTTGTAAATCTCGATGCCATAGAGGAGGAACTTGATTTGTTTTTTGATATTGATTGATTTGTTTTTATGTTGTTAATGATTTTTTGATTATTAATATTGTTTTAATAAATGTACAGACTGGGGGATTATTGTTCCACCCCATCACTAGGGTGGGGAATTAATAGATACTGGGGAATTAATAGAGGCTGGGGGATTATTGTTTCAACCCATCCATAGGGTGGGGAATTGTTTTGAAGTAGGGTTGGACGAGACCGTTTATAACCTCGATTATTGTTCCCTGTGGCTCTCTCTCGTCCAACCCTATTTTGAAGATTGAATATACGCCATTAGATTTTGGCGTTCTGAACGTCTTTTTCCTTCTAATGCATGTCTTCATTTTTTCAGAGATTTTCTGATGTTATTTTTCATGCGATTTAATTTCTACTTTTTTTTCTTTTAGAAAAATGCCTTCAGATGCCGAAATATTTGAAATTGAAGAAGTTGGAACGAGAAATAAACGACACAGAAGTAATGATGCTTCAACAAAGCTTCAAGATGCTTGTTTGGGACACATTTGCAAGTCATAAGAGTGAAGCAACAAGAAAGGTCCTAAGGGAGTTGAAGTTGGAGCCTGCATTTGTGCCTGGCGGTTGTACAAAGTTTGTTCAGGTTTTTAATGTTTGTAAATCTCGATGCCATAGAGGAGGAACTTGATTTGTTTTTTGATATTGATTGATTTGTTTTTATGTTGTTAATGATTTTTTGATTATTAATATTGTTTTAATAAATGTACAGACTGGGGGATTATTGTTCCACCCCATCACTAGGGTGGGGAATTAATAGAGACTGGGGAATTAATAGAGGCTGGGGGATTATTGTTTCAACCCATCCATAGGGTGGGGAATTGTTTTGAAGTAGGGTTGGACGAGACCGTTTATAACCTCGATTATTGTTCCCTGTGGCTCTCTCTCGTCCAACCCTATTTTGAAGATTGAATATACGCCATTAGATTTTGGCGTTCTGAACGTCTTTTTCCTTCTAATGCATGTCTTCATTTTTTCAGAGATTTTCTGATGTTATTTTTCATGCGATTTAATTTCTACTTTTTTTTCTTTTAGAAAAATGCCTTCAGATGCCGAAATATTTGAAATTGAAGAAGTTGGAACGAGAAATAAACGACACAGAAGTAATGATGCTTCAACAAAGCTTCAAGATGCTTGTTTGGGACACATTTGCAAGTCATAAGAGTGAAGCAACAAGAAAGGTCCTAAGGGAGTTGAAGTTGGAGCCTGCATTTGTGCCTGGCGGTTGTACAAAGTTTGTTCAGGTTTTTAATGTTTGTAAATCTCGATGCCATAGAGGAGGAACTTGATTTGTTTTTTGATATTGATTGATTTGTTTTTATGTTGTTAATGATTTTTTGATTATTAATATTGTTTTAATAAATGTACAGACTGGGGGATTATTGTTCCACCCCATCACTAGGGTGGGGAATTAATAGAGACTGGGGAATTAATAGAGGCTGGGGGATTATTGTTTCAACCCATCCATAGGGTGGGGAATTAATAGAGACTGGGGAATTACTAGAGTAAATACGGTATTATTCAATTTTATTTAAAAAATATAAACAAATTACTGGCTATCTAAAATCGCTAAAATAAAAAATTCCCTCACCCTCTCTCTAACTCTCCACCTCCCCCCCCCCCCCCCCCCCAATACCCCCAAAATCAATTGATTGATTAATCAATTAAAAAATTTTTTTCTCTTTCTCTGGCTAACATATAAATTTTTATTCGACGTGTACATGCCTTTAAATTATTTAAATAATTAAGAGGGGTGGGGAGGTTTTTGATTTGTTTTGGCATTTCTTTTTGGAGTTGTTTATTTAGTTTCTTTAACTTTTTTTGAGTTTTGGAAATTAATTGAGAGAGTGCCTTTTTATTGGAGGAGGTTTTTAAATTAATCTAATAATCAGATTCACTTATAAATATACTCTTGGGGCTTGAAAATTGTATCTTAAATTTTGTATCCATTATTGGAAATCTCGTATTCCCCATCCCCTGTGGCCATCTAAACTTTTAAGACACGCATACAAGGGAATCTCTACTATATAACAACACACGATCTTTCTAATGTAATCAAAATTCGGCAAGGGATGCCATATCGAGATCCCACTGTTTTTAAATAAAGGTGTTTATCTGGTCTATCTTGTAGTGAGGTCTGACTATATTTTTAAACGGATGTTTAGAATATTTCTTTAATAATTTTAATTTTTTAGTAAATTAATTAAAATATATAAAATAAATAAATTTTTAAATATTGGCAATTTAAAATGGGGCTAAAATGCTTCTCCTCTCTCTCTGTCTATCCCCTCGCCTCCCTCCTAAATTTCATAATCAATCAAATATTTTATCTGTATTAAGGAGGGAAATAGGGAATCGAATAAATATTTTAGAAGGTGTGATAACTTAAATAGAAACCCCTCCCTCATACCGTATTTTTTAATATAAGACTATCTCAACAAAACAAGTTGGTCAAGTTCAAGTTTTTGGATAGAGACAAGTGTCCAAATCCTCATTCATTTTGAGGAACAATTTCGAAAGAAATCAGTTTAAAGTTTAAAAAATTTTGGCTGTACTTTAGTCTAGCGGACGAAGAAAAAATACATGAAACCGGTACCATTCTATTCGTCTCACCGAGATAAGTCGAATGGTACCACTCTCCATCTGCGGAAATGCCTACGAGCCGAGATATAGGTCCCCGAAAATCGAAAAACCATAGGGGGGAGTAAGCTCAATTTTGGGATGAAAAAATCGATTTTTTGAATGATAGCTCATTCGAAAGAGCTCCTCGAGCTGAATCGAATGACACCAAAATCAGCTCGAGATCTTGATTCTGAGCCAAGATAAACAGGTTCAAAATAGTCAACGTAAACCTATGGGGCGTTAGCGAGGCGCTTGTGCAAAACCCCGCGCTTCGCGCGGGGTTTTGCGGCACGCGCCTCGCGGGGAGTCTATGGTTGCTGGGTTCTGGGCTCGTAACATAATCCTATTCCTATCATCGATAAGGTGGGCATGGCCCGCTTCATCCGCAGCAACAATAACTCCACGGATGCCATAGGTAAGGAGCTAAAACAAACGATCATAACTTTGTCAAGACAAGTCAGATTTTGTTGATTTTGGTGTCATTTGACTCAGCTCGAGTAGCTCTTTCGAATGAGCTATCATTCAAAAAATCGATTTTTTCATCCCAAAATTGATCTTACTCCCCCCTATGGTTTTTCGATTTTCGGTTGAGAAATAAAATATCCTTTGTGGAAATATTTTTAAAAAAACCCTACCCCTTACTATAAAAGTACGATATTTTATGTTTTATCCATCTCAAATCCAAATTGTCAAGCCCCCCAACATCATCAGACCTCACTTAATGGTGCAACAACAGCAACATAAGATGACTTCTGGCAAGGCTACTACTCCAGCAGATAAGCACAACGTCATGCTCTTCTTGATGGTGAATTGCATCCAAATCCTCTGCGTGCTTATTGTGCTCATGCAAGCTCTGTCAACGACCGAACTTCGAGGAAACTTCTACTACGCCGATCGGGTGCTTAAAAGTATTTGATTGGTCTAATCTTTATTTTTGTTTGTAGGCGAATATCCGCAAGATGCTCCTAGAATCTGACGGCCTGCGATGCAAAGAATTCGTCATATACAATGCTGAGCCGCCAACACCGCAGGAGAAATGGGATGAACACCTCAGCAATAGCGGATATGCTACATTGAAAGATCGAGAGGAGAGAAGTGAAGGCAGCAAGGACCACCCTCCTAGTTCCGGACGAATCCTGACAATTCTTGAGCGCAGTCTGAAAGTCACTGGCGACGAAGTAAATTCGACCACTGGAGAATTGAAGATGCGCATTTCTCTTCTCTTCGAATGGAAAACCGGTGAGAAAGATTATTTTAGATTTGACGATATTTCCTCTTTTTTTAAGGTCATGGTCAGCTTGATGTGTTGCAACTGCCAGAAGATGCTGAGAATCTGACGGAAGGTATTCTTCGAGAATCTCCGGATATGGCCTCATTGAATACAAGTCTACCAAACATTACTTCAACAGACAAAGGGACCGCCAACACCGCCAAAATTCCTCTGCCTTCGGTTGCCAGTGCAGCAAATTCTGAGGAGGCAAAAGATGTTGAGGAGAAGGAAGACCCAGCCAATTCTGATAACCAAATACAGCCTCGCTTCCCTAATGGGACTCACGCCTACAAGGTGAAAATATCCCTTTAAATCTCATTTAAAGTTAAAAATAATTTTTCAGATCAACAAAATGGAAGGAATGCAAGAAAACAAGCCTGCCGATGTTTTCGATCCGTTCAACCATGTAGCAAAGCATTTGCTCGTCTACACTCTAGCAAGTTTCCTCCACCTGATTCTTCAATTCTGTCGCTGTGCTCTCAGTGACAATAATGGACGTTATTCGGTAATTTTCTGATTTAAATTAATCTCTAATCCTCTTTTTATTTTAAAGGTTTGCGAGCTGATTCTTCTGGTGGTCTCAATTGTTGTTTGGGGAATTATGCTGGTCTTGACTTCCTCCACGAGCGTCAACTGGGACAGTTTATGGATGTGCACAAATTTCCGACCGGAGAAGCCCAAAGTCTTCATTGTGGCGGTGGTGGGAGATTTTGATGATTTTTCAATCCAAATTTCAATTTTGTAGATTTGTTCTGCTGTGCTGGTTGTTCTCTACCTGTTCGAGGCTCTGTATGCATGCGAGATGATGTTCGTCGAGGAAGCGACCAAAAATGTGAAGGTGGAAGGGAAGACTGAAGCTTCTTCCCCTCCAAAGAATAACAACGCCATTGTTGCCGCTTCGACTGACGACACTACTAGTACCTCCATTCTGTTGCCATTCACTGTTCATGGAGGCAAGATTGGAGGCAACATCCAGCAGGCTAAACTTGTGCGAGAAGACTTCTGCATGATAACCGTAAAGGAGAACTAAATCGAAGTGTGTGATGTAGTGAACAAATATTGAGAATAATAAATATGTGTTGATATATATAAATATAATCCCCCCCCCACACATAAATGTATGTTTTGTAATATAATGACCACCTTCCTGTGACCATATACCAAGCTATTTGTTAGTTGAAATGTAATTTCTAATAAATGTATAAAAGTATTTATGACGGGCTATATTGTCAAAATTTATTTTTTTTACAAATAAAAGATTCTTCGGTATTATCACACCGGAGTCCCCCCCCCCTATTCTTTTATTTTCTTTTTTGTTTTCCTTATTTACTGACAGTCAATGGCGCTTAATAGCCAGGGATTAAATTAAAAGTCTGAAACTTAATAGAAGGGAATTTGATTTACTTTAAGAGAATGGCAGAAATTTTAATTCCAAAATAATGAAGACACTCGCTTATTTTTTATGTATATTAAAAAATAATTTGTTGATTAATTTAGAATTTAAAATTAATTTTTCTTTCCTGTACTTTTTATTTATTTTTCTCAAAAATATTTTTTTTAAATCATATGGATTTTTATTTAAGAAATACCCAAATATTATTCACATGGAAATTAGTAGAGCAAAAAACATGAGGACTTTTTATTCACGTGAAGTGTTTTGTAATTAAAAATAAATTTTGAAATATTTTTTTTAAGGAAATTAATTTAAAATACATATTTTTAAAAATATTCTTCGGTTTTTGTTTGGCCGAGCAATGAGATGAACTGAATGTTAACTAGAGATTGGGAAGATTTAAAAGACAAAATCGAATTTGAGTAATTCAAAAAAATATTCGAATTCGAAAAAAGGAAAGTTTAAAAAAGTGCCGGGATAACCATTGATGTGATTCGAGGTTATATGTATATATATTAAAAAATTATCTTTTTTTATTTTCTTAAAGAATGTTTCTATTAAAAATTAAAATTTAAAAATTAAAAAAAAATTTTTTGGATATACTTTAGCCGGTGGCCCACTCAGAAACGGGTCAAATTATATACCATTCGATTCGTCTCGGCGAGCTGAGTCGAATGGTACCACTCTTTTTTTGCGGAAATTTCTACGAGCCGAGATATAGTTCCTTGAAAACCGAAAAACCAAAGGGGGGACCAAGCACTTTTTTGGGGCGAAAAATTCGAATATGCAAATAATATCTCATTCGAAAGAGCTCGTCGAGCTGAGTCGAATGACACTAAAATCAACGAAATCCGACTTGATTGGCCCGAGATATAGATACCTGAAAACTGGTAATCCAAAGGGGTGATTTTTGGAATTAAAAATTTTTTAACCATATTATAGTTCATTCGAAAGAGCTCGACGAGCTAAGTCGAAAGACACCAAAATCACCGGGATTGAACAAGTTTAGACAAAGTTACAACACAAAAAACAAGCAACATAAACCTATGGGACGTCGGCGAGGCGCTTGTGCAAAACCCCGCGCTTCGCGCGGGGTTTTGCGGCACGCGCCTCGCGGGGAGTCAACGGGCGCTGGGTCTGGGCTCGTAACATAAACCTATTCCTATCTCCCTTGCTCTGGATGTATTTGGGGCCTCCGTATCAGCAGAAATCTCCACAGATGCCATAGGTAAGGAGCTAAAATAAAAGATCATAACTTTGTCAAATCAAGTCGGATTTCGTTGATTTTGATGTCATTCGACTCAGCTCGACGAGCTCTTTCGAATGAGATATTATTTGCATATTCGAATTTTTCGCCCCAAAAAAGTGCTTGGTCCCCCCTTTGGTTTTTCGGTTTTCAAGGAACTATATCTCGGCTCGTAGAAATTTCCGCAAAAAAAGAGTGGTACCATTCGACTCAGCTCGCCGAGACGAATCGAATGGTATATAATTTGACCCGTTTCTGAGTGGGCCACCGGCTAAAGTACAGCCAATTTTTTTTTAAATTGATTAAAAAATCATTTGACTTAAATCACGTGATTTATCATTTGACATGAATGTCTGATTGAAATCATATATGTCTTGCGAAGAAATAAAAAAATTTTTATTGTTAGAGTGGGATTTTGAAAGGGGGAAATGGAGAGGGAAGAGGTGGAAATACATATGTGAATGAGGCAAATAAAAGTCCTTTAATTTTGAATAAATCCTTCAATTATTCAATGAAAACTAATTTTTATTTATTTTAAATTTTTCTTTGAATTTTATTAAATATTCAATGAAAGTTGGGGAAAATCCCTTCGTTGTTTCAATGCTAAATAAATATTTAAATTTTTCAAAGAAATGTTTTTTTTAATTTAAATAAAAGTTTAAAACAATTCTTTCCATTTGTTTTTATTAATTAAAAACATTCTTCTTTTTATGTACTATTTTTCCCGGTTTCTTGAACAAACAAAACATGTTTTGTTTGATAAAAACATAAATTTAAGGAAGAAAATGTTTTGTTCGGAAAAACATTTGTTTAAAACATTTGTTTTGTTTTTATTAATTAAAAACATTTTAACAACAAATGACCATGACAGAGATGTTTTGAAGTTGGTTGAAAGTGCTGGAATTGAAAATGTTGCTTCCGAACAAATAAAAAAATTAATTAGCGAAGTTTTGTTTGTGAGCGAACAAACATGTAAACAAGCCCCAACCATTTTCTTAAATGAAATGGAAGAGTTGCAAGAAAAAGTTTTTTTAGAGTTGGATAAACTTGAAGAAGAAAAGTTGAACATTAAAAAGAAAAACAAGTTGGAAAACAAAGTTTCAATAGAAAACATCAAAACATCCGTTGAGAATGTTTTGAATGAAGCGAAAATTGGTTGTTTAGTTGGTTTAGAAGGCCCTCCAACAATGTTTAAATCATTGACAAGTGAATTTGATAAAAACAAAAAAGAATGGAAACATTTGTTGATGTTAGACTATGAGAAGGAACATTTCTTGGAAATAAAGTAAAATTATTTTAACATGTTTTGAATAAATTAATGTTTTTAATTGTTTTAGATATGTCCGCAAATATTTGCGGACATTATAAGAAAACTTTTCTCTAATTTTAACAAAATTTCAGGGAAATGGTAAATGTCCAGCTCGTCACCACATGTCCGCAAATGACTTTCAGCAAAAAATGCATTTTGCTGCATTCTTCTCCTTACCGTTTCTTTTCTTTGATGGGTTAACATCTTGGCGCATCTACTTTATGGAGTAAGTCATGAAATACATAGAGTTTATGTACAAATTAAATAAATAAAATTTAAAGAATATAAATTTGTAAATATTTTATAAAATACTAAAAGTTTTTAACTAAAATTTTTATTTTGCAAAAAGTAAAACCCCTAATTTTTCTAAACAATTCCTTTATATTAGGGTTGATGGCGACCGGTTTTAAAACCGGAATTTTTGAAATTTTTTTGCCAAAAATTAACCGTTTTTAGAAAATTTTAAAAGCCGGAAATTTGTGAAAATGAGTGACCCGAAACCGAGGGTACAGGTTAATAACCGGTTGCAGACCATCCTACTTTATACTAGGAAATATTTTACTAAAAATTTAAGAAATAATTGTCTTTTAAATTTTAATAAAAATTTAAAAATAATGAATGTGGGTGTTGAAAAGTGGCATTTTTAATTTAAAAGTTTTTAATTTTTTCACAAATTTATATTCTTTAAATTTTATTTATTTAATTTGTACATAAACTCTATGTATTTCATGACTTACTCCATAAAGTAGATGCGCCAAGATGTTAACCCATCAAAGAAAAGAAACGGTAAGGAGAAGAATGCAGCAAAATGCATTTTTTGCTGAAAGTCATTTGCGGACATGTGGTGACGAGCTGGACATTTACCCAGGGAAATCCTTTTAAACTGTCAAGATTATTTAAATGAGGAATTGTCTTCTCAAACCTCAATACCTTCAATACCCAAGAATCTTTTGAAATATTTTGAAGAAGCCAAAGATTTTAACAAATTTATATTCAAACCCATTTCTGAATTGAATGAAATTTTGAAAAAAATTAAGGAGGAAAAAACTAAAATTAAAAATATTATCTATAAAGCCGAAATTAGAACAGATTCTTTCTCTCCATTGTTAGATTGGAAAAAGGATTCAATGAAAAAGTTGAAGAGAATAACTAAAGCTGTGAAGAATGCTCGTTCTGAATTTGTTAAAAAATTACAGAAAAATAAAGTAAGAAATGTCGTAAAATCTCTTTTCTACGAATAAATTTTTGCGATAAATATTGAATATTAGAAAAAAATTAGTCCGCAAGTATTTACGGACATAATCTTAGGGAGAAATAATTGTCCGCAAATATTTGCAGAATATTAATAACCCCTTTAAGGAATACGAAAAAATTCTGCGACGCTACAGATGTGCTCACATGTATTTTTGGTTAAACGAGGCTACCAAAGCATTACACGAAAATTTGTTTTCTCTTGTATCCCAATTAGAATTGAATGAAAATTTTTTGTTTAAAAATGAGAAGAACGCTGTAAAATGGTTAAAAAGTATTAGAATTGTTAGAGAACTTATTCCAGGTTTTCTAGAAATGTTGGGAATTAAAATAAACTTTCCCGAAGAGAATAAATTAAATGAAAATGAGGAGAATAAAAAAAGAGAAAGCACAGAAATTCCGGAAACATCAAATAAAACAAAAGAAAAACAAGTTGTTTTAGAAAATGGGCACAAAAACATTTCTCGTGTTCAAGAAAACGGAAAACTTGATGTTTGCCCAACAACAAAACAATGGAGCATTTGGCGAGGCAACGTTCGTCAAGTTGCCCAACAAACTTTAAAAGCATTTGATAATTTAAATAGATTTTATAAAAATGGAGAAAGAATAACAAAAAGACATTCAATACGTTCCAAAGCCACAGATGAGAGAATGTCGAAAATATATAAAATGTTAAAGAGAACTGGTGATTTTGATTTAATGTTAGAATTAATTGAGGAATTGAAGGAAGTTGAGGAGAGAAATTAAAAAGGAATTGAAGGAAGATGACGAGAAAATTTTTTATTTTATAAACATTTCTCTCTTTTATTCACAAAAATCCAACCCTCCAAGACACAAAATATTCGAATTTTTCATAAAAAATCGCTTATATCTACAATATTAACTAGGAAATTTTTCAGACGTTTAACTAATCCAGAAAAAATAGAATATTTCCTCCCACCCCTTTGTAAATACTAATTTTGTCGACATATATATTTATTTATCAAATTATCTTTATCATATCCATTGATATTATTCAGAGATAGGGTTGTCGGTTCTGGGACCGAACCAAACCGAAGAACCGAGGATTTTTCGGTTCGGTTCCGTATATCCGAAGATTTTTCAAGAACCGGCAACCCTATTCAGAGATTTTTCATTAAAATTATTTAAAAATTTCTCCATGTACTTTCTCCACCCAAAATTTTTTTTAATTTTCAATTCCATTAAACTCCCCTTGTAAATATTTTAAAATCCATGTAAAAAATGCTTTATTTTATTCATTGATCTGACTTTAAAAAAAATAATTTTTTTGATGGATGCATAAACAATTGAATAAATAATAATAATAATGCTCCAAAAACAGAAACAAAAATTGTGTCACAAAAAGGAAAAGAAATAATAGAGAAAGGATAGAAGAAAAACTGTTCGCAAATCTTTAAAAAAAATTCTTAAATTTTTTAAAGGGCTGAGGAAAAAGAGAAAAATAAATAAAAATATTTTCTTCATTTTTATTCCAACCAAAAATAAAAAAAAAGATAAGCAAACAGAACAAAAAAACATAAATAATTAATAACCATAACCATCAATATAAATATACCTTTTTTCAACCCTCTCCAAAAAATTTTGTGTTGAAAAAAAACTTTTTTTTTCATTCTTTTATTTTTTATCCATCCATCAAATATTTTTAATAATTATTCCAATCACTGTCTCTCAGTCAAGTAACGACGGCCTGACTCGGAGGAGCGAACGCTGAAAAAAATTTTTTAAATTAAATTTATTAATATTTTTCTCTAAATAAAAATAGAAAACTAAAATTTGACCTCACTTTTCAATATTCCTTTGGATCCAAAAATAGCAACTTATAGTGTCTTAAATTTGGGTATGTCTTAATTAGTGATGTCAATTAGAGTCGAGCTGGTTCTGGACCAAGGCCTGAGTTTTTACTGTGCCGAGTCAGGCCCAGGCATTTTTTGACCTTCCTGGGTTTTTCCTGTACTACAGGCCCAGGATCCGGCCCAGGTCTATAAATCAAACCCAGCGTCCAGAACAGGCCCAGGCTTTTCAAAAATCTCGATCTCTAGTGTCAATATTTTAAATTGGGGGTGTCACAAAACAAAATTAAAATTCTTCCTAATTTTCTATTTATTTAATTCTAAATTTTAAAAATTTTGTAGAAAATTTAAAGGAAAAAATCCAAGATTGAACGGAAAATATTTTTTAAACCTCTGCTGAAGCAAAAACTGCGCCATATGAATTTGATGAGTTGTGCCAGTTATAGTAATGATGCGCTCATCTGTACCAAATGGATCAGTTTGGGTATCAATCTCAATTCGAGCTCCAGAATCGTTTCGAATACGATTGATACATTCCCCACGTTTCCCAATAATTGTGCCGCTAAGTTTGCTTGGAATTGTCACCTAATAAATTTATTTTTTTATTTAAAAATTCTAAAATTAAACCTGTGTTGTAGTTATTTGGTCGCCTCCTGGGCCCCCAGGATAGGGACCAGGAGGTCCCATCAACGGCGGCCCGCCTGGAGTATGAGTTGGAGGACCACCTGGTCCCGGTCCAAAACCTGCATAACCAACTCCGGGCTGTGGTGGTCCGTGATGAGGAAAGTCAAAATGTGGAGGTGGCATAGGAGGAGCTGGGGCTTAAAAAGTAGAGAGATTTTAATCAAAAAATTAACAATTTACTAACCTCCCATGTTACCGCCCTCAAAACCGCCATAAGCGTGACACAATTGTGGATTATAAGCAGCTGAATCGTATGGTACATGTGGTCCTTTGAATGGAATATCCTTGACAAAATCTATGAGGATTTTAACAGCGCCAGGTAATTTGGCAGAATCACCAGTGATCACTAAAAGAATTTTAATTTTGTGATTCTTAAGTCCCAAGTAATGATGGGTTTTCAGAGTTACCTAAGGATATCATGAGGAAATTCAAAAAATAAATGTAACACTGAAAAGAACAAATATCCCGAAATGGACTTTTATTGTTAGATTAACATGTAGGCCCGCTCAAAAAATTAGTCAATAAAGACCCAAAAAAATCTTACAGCAAACACGATCACTAGACATTGGACAACATTCTTGGAACACTTTAAAGCGACATTGGGTCTGTTCACGAAGTTCTTTAATTTTACTGCCACCACGACCAATAATTGCACCTGCATGTGACTGATGAACCAAAACTTTAACATCAACTTCGCCACGACTAGCCTTCTCTCCCTGCAATTTTTAAATCAATCTATTTATGAAATTAATAAAAGAAAACCTCAGAAAGTTTATTCAAAATTTCCAAAACGCATTGTTCAATACTATCCTGATGGCAAATGATTGTCAGCACACTAAATTTTAGAAAATTTTAGAGATTATCAAAAGAATTTTACAATTCCTAAAGGTCAAAAAATTAAAAAAGAGGAAATGGGAAAAAAAAATGCTAGAGAGGCCCGAATTCAAAAAAAAATAAAAGCAGCATACCACCAAAAGATTTTATCAAAAAATTACTAATCCCTTTTGACTTTTAAGAATTGTAAAGACGATTAAAATATGTCAAGGGCGTGCCAGGGAAAGGTTTTGGCGGCTTGACTAGCTATTTCCGGCTAGCTTTGGGAGGGATAGAAATTATGAAAATAATAGTTTGAAAGGAGGGGACCCTGGTACGCCCTCGAAGTATAAAAATATAAAGTCCACGAAAGGGAGAAGAGATTACCGCTCGGGGGTGCTCCTATCTGGGACATTGATGTTGGCATCGTACTGAAAATGGAGAGAGGTTAGTTCCGGACCACACAGTGGAAATTGCTTCTCGCCAATGGCGAAGATTAAAAATTTTGTGGTGCTATTTAGCACTTAAATTACCAAGCCAGTTTTGTAATTTTCGAATGAAAATTATTAAAAGTATTTTCTATGAAACGAAAAAACAAGAATGTGAATAAAATCTGAAAATGATAATTATAGCCATTAAAAACCAGAGATCGAGATTTTGCAAAATCATGGAGACTGGACTGCCTAAATAAAGTGACCTAATACAGAATGGATAAAAATCTAAAAAACCCCAAGAATGAAAACCCAGTCCAGCTCGAATTAAAAAATGGGCTAAAATCTGATCATAACCAAAAACTTCCCTTTTTTGTATATCTTCCCAAAAATTATTTAAATTAAAAATACCTTCGCACGTAAAGATTTGATATATTCTCCACCACGACCGATAACTGCCCCAGCAGAACGGCTCGGAATAAGCATACGTAATTCAAATTTGCCAGCAGCCAAAGCTTCGTGGTACATATCAACGCCATCATACCCACCACCGCCTCCTCCCCCTCCGCCTCGAAAACGTTTAGGTCCTCCTCCACCAGAATTTCCTCCATTCGAATAATGTTGATTCATTCCAGGATACATTTGTGCGTTTCCGTTATCTAGAGGATAATTAGTAAATCGTCTCTTCATAATAAATAATTAAAGAATTTTAGACAAACTAAAAATATTCATGTGCTTGAATGATTGAGCTTGCCTCTACTGAATTCAGAAGAAGAAAGTACACACGCGTAGTGATGGATCGGGTTGATATTAAATGTGATGAAGAGGAAATAATAATGTGGGATAGAGAAAATGTGTCTAAAAATAGGCAAAGGAAGAATTATTATTTATTAACACCTAAAACGAGGAAGAGGATAAATAATTAAAGTTGATAGTTGATAAAATAAATCGAGCAGAAGATCAAAAAGATTTATAAAAAAATTAGGAAATCAAAGAAAACCCGTAAAAATTCTAAAATAAAATTGACCAAAAAAATTAGTCAATATGAAGAAATTTTGTCAACTTGCCAAGTAGACGAAATGCCAATCAGTGGAAAATTTTTCAATTAACCAAAAATCGAAGGAAAAATTCTAATGAATTTCTTTTGAAGTTCAGCGAATTTGTCATACATGTACAATATTTTTCTTTAAGATTTATAAAAAAATTTGCTTTTTTAGACAATAATATTGCTTTATAAATCGTTTTTTCTTCTAGAACAATGACTTCTGCAGGTTTTAGTGATGGTAGACCTGTTTGGATTCCTCTTGAATCAAATCCTGAAGCTTTTAACAAGGTTTCCCATTTTATTTATTTTATAATTAAATATATTTTTAGTATATTAATGGACTTGAAGTTGGAAAGGTTGAATGTGTCGAAATTTATGGATTTGATGATGATTTGCTTGCTTTTGTGCCAGGCCCCCATTTGGCGTTGATTTTTTGTTTTCCATATTCTGAGACTTCTTATTCCTCTGTAGCTAAAGTCTATTCCGATTTAATTGCTGAGGGAAAGGATAAGGTGCCTGAAGGAGTTTTCTTTATGAAGCAGAAGATACACAATGCGTGTGGAACTTTTTCGCTTTTGCATTCGTTGACTAATAATTTGGAGAGTATTGACATGGGTAAGAGTTTTTATTAATTGGATGATCTTCGCTCGGGTTTGCACTTAAAATTTTTTGAATTATTTGGTCATAAAAGCTTTATGGTCCGGGGTATTTTAAAAAAGATTAGCCTCGTAGCTTCTATCCTCACTGATATTTCTTCTGTAATTTTCGGGTTTTCGGAACAGTTTTTGTGTCAAGTTACAATTAGATAATTAAATTATGCCCAAACTATCAATTTTTAGGCAAAGGATCTTTTGCCGATTGGTATGCTAAAGCCAAGCCGTTGGGTGTCCAAGAACGTTCTGATTGTTTATTCAGTCACAATTCAATGGCACAAGCACATAAGAAATGCGCAGAGAGTGGAGAAACTGCAACACCTCCAGATACTCAAGTTGAATTTCATTTTATTGCTTATTTGCATTATGGAGGACGTCTTTTGGAATTTGGTTTGATTTTAAAGTTTTTTGTAACACCAAAAAGTCAATTTTTCTTTAAATTTTCAAATTCTTGGTTAGGACAATTTTTGTTTATTTTTTCTTGATGTCTATTAAAGCTAGAAACCGAGACGGGATCTCAAAAAAAGTCCGGTTATCGATCTTGTTTCTTGTGTTCCCTCCCAGTTTGGTCTCTTTTAAACCTGGTAGAAATATGGAAAGAAAACAAATGCAACTAGTAATTCAACGAGAAAATAGACAATAATGGCTTTTATAAATTTGTCCGCAAATATTATCCGCAAGTTCTTGAAATTTTTTCGTCTGAATGTTTTAATATAACCCGATAATTCACAAAAAATTTATTTTTACTTTTAAATTTTTAGATTCAGCACAAAACTTTCCTCGTGATTGTGGACCTACCACTCCAAGTAATTTGTTGTCTGATGCTAGTAAACAATGCAAAAATCTCATGCAAAATCTTGGGGATATAGCTTGTAATGCTCTTGCTATTGTGCAAAAGAAAGGTTAATTAAATGATTAAATAGACATGAAAATGAGCTTTATAATATTCTTTTCTTGATGATTTTAAATAATATTTATTTAAGTAAAATTTTTTTAAATAAAATTATAAAGGCGAGTGTCAGGAATTTTCATTAAGATTTTTTGCTGTTTTTTAATTAATTTTGTTTTTCCTAATTTTAACTTTTCTGTGATCATTATCGTACATGTTTTTGAATGTCTGAAAATATTTTATTCTGCCTGTTGAAATTTTTCAACTGAAATAATCTTTGCTTTCTTGAAAAGAAAAATTTTTTAATTGAAGACTTTTGTCGGCAGTGCTTGGAAATTTCAGATTTGATCTTACTCATAGGGCTTTAGTTAATCTAAAATTTTAAATATCCTACCTATTTTAGGTTTTGAGTTTTTGGGGAATTAAAAAAATAGCTCATTTTCAAAAATTCAATTTAAAAATCGGTCATCAACAACCCTTGAATATGTATTAAATAATAAAAATAAACTCAACAGTAGGGAAAAACATATATTTTAAACAATATTTACAACACTAAAAATGCATAGAATACACAAAATCCTAACAAAAAATATTTCCTTTATTTTCTACACCTTTACATCTTTCTATATATATTATCAACAATTTTCTCAATTTGTTCAAATGAAGGCCTTTCATCCCTTTTATCGTCAAATTTCATACAAGCTTCCATTAAATTACCAATAGTAACGGGCATTCCTTCAGGTTTATTTAATCTCTTCCTTTTAGCTTTGGGAACATCAATGACTTGTTCATAGACCTTTAGATAATAAAAATTTAGAATCTGAATATAAGGCGCAATCATGGTCAGAATTTTTTACTCATTTCCTTCCACTCAAAATGTACGTGACTATTTTATGGAAGGAAAAAATAAATGTGTCGTTAGATTCAGACAGGGCCAAATTTTAGTAATAAAAAATAAATCCTAAAACCCACCTTTCGCGCACTCCATTTAGCATAAGGAAATTCATATGGACGAATGAAGACTTCAAAAAGTGTTACCCCAAAAGCTTAAATTCCTTTAAATTTTAAAAAAATTTTAAAATCCAACCATAAACATCTGTCAATTTGTCAACAGACTTGCTTCTAAATGAATCAGGATCCAACCATCGAAGATTTGTTGGTTGGTCTGTGTCAATTGTATGTTTTTGGCCACGCTTACTTAACCCGAAATCGGCAACCTAAAGAAATAAGTTTAAAAAAGTTTTCCTGTTGGACAAACCTTAACAACCATATTATTTAATGTCTTCTGACGTCCATTCCAATTTATTAATAAATTTCGAGTAGCCAAATCCAAATGCAAAAATGGAGGATTTTGTGAATGCAAATACTTCATGCCTCTAGCTGCGCCAAGAATTATTTTTGTTCGCATTTTATCATCACTATCTGCTCCTTCCTCTCTTAAAAAACTGTCCACAGATTTTCCATTGATATATTCCAATACAATACTGAATGGCTGAAAAAATAAAGAAATTTTTTTACAAGTTTCTAGAATTCAGGGATATTTTACCTAACACCTTAGCGAACAAAAAAGTTAAACATAAAAACGAAGGTGCCAGTAAAAATGATTGGTTATTGAAAAGGAGGGACCCGAAATTCCAGCCTTTGCCTTTTAGCGTTCATCAAAAGCAGCCAACTCCCAGAAAATATTTTTGAAAAAACAAAAAAACCTTGCTATCATTAACAATTCCATAAAATCTGATAACATGTTCATTTCTTAATCCGGTCATTATACGTGCCTCTGACCACAAATTGGCTATCTGCTCTTTCTTCATATCCTTTCCAACCAATTGTTTAATAGCTACATCAATAACTGTCCCACCATCCATCAATTCACCCTTATAAACAACTCCATAAGCGCCTTCGCCAAGTTTGTCTCCAAACCAGACTTTTGCTGAAGAAAGTAACCAATGTGGGCGAAGAATTGGAGACTCCAAACGGTCACAGTCTCCTTTAAGAATTATTGCCTGTTTTGTGCACTTAAATGTTAAAAGAACATTTTTGAAAAATAACTAAAAAATAAACCCAATAGAATTCAACTAATTCTTTAGATGTTGGCTCAGTTGATTTTTGACCTGCTAGATGCCATCCAGAATTATTCTTTTGAAGCAGAAAATTGGATATCTGAAAATAGCAACATTAATGGACTCAAAATAGAAATTAGTGGGCTCCGTTAAATTAGTCCCCAAAAAAGAAATTGAAAAAAGTGAAGATATCCACTCAAACTTTTGGACCCAAAAATGTCCCAAAGTCTTATTCTTTATTGTAAAATAACCTTTTCAGGACCACCATAAAGCGTCAAACTCAAAGAATCATTCTCTAAACATCGCAATATAAATTCGTTTTTATTCTTTAAAAGTTCCAAAGCATCAGCATCAGGCAAATAACCACACCAGAAAGGAAATTTTGTGTGATCCTCTTTAATAATTGAATGTTTTGCTCCCATTGGGGATTTTAGAATAATTTCGAATCTGAAAATTAATAAATTATGAGACGAGAATGCGGAAAATAGAATAAGGAAATAAATGAAATATGGGAAACCAGTATGAGTTATCTTTAAATAGTATCGGATTTTAATAGTAATGGATAAGCTTACATTTAGATAAAAATGCTTGTTATGTTTATTTTTACACTAAAATCTTATAATTAGCTAGCTAATTACAATATAAATGAAATACAAAAATTTAATTACTTTTACTTCGTCTGGAATAGTCTTCCGGCGCAACCCTATGGCTTTTCTTCAAATACTGGGTGGCAGATGTTGTTGCAGTTATAATATTCCAAATTCATATTTATTTCATAATTTCCCTTTAAGAATGTTTAAATTTTTTAAATAAAAGTTTCATACTCTATTGCTATCTTCCCCTAGCTTTACTAGAAGCAATATGAGGAACTTGTGGCAATCTTGCTCTGATTCGCCATTGTAGTCAGAATGGATATAATTTTCTGTAATATCCTAAAAATAAGGAAACTATTACAAAGATTTGTAGCATTTTTTAAAGTATTCTGGCTTTTTTTATCTTAATCTTTCCAATATTTTTATTAACTATTTTCATTAGACTATACATCTACTAAAATTTATGTTTCAAATAATTTAAATTTTATTTGGCCTTTAAAAAATTTTTTATACCAAGAAGGCATTTGTGTTCAAAAACGGGAATTTGCCACTCTGGTAGCAGTTGGCATAGGATGCCATACAGGCTAAAAGGGCGCCTTGCGAGCCTCGCCCATTGGAAGTATTAATATGGTTTCGTATTGTCTTAACGAAAAGTATTGTGTTAATGTAGCACGAGTTTTTGTTAAACCATTGAAATTCGATGAACTTCTGTGTCATTGAATAAATGCCAATAATGATCATTGGACTTCACTTTGGACATGGTCGGTGTTATACGTCGCGCCGATATAGACCTGGAAAGTGTTTATTTTTAGGTGATTTAGATAGATTTTGTCAAAAGAATTGTTGATTTCTATTAATTAGTAAATAAAAGTTTTAATCACTTACGGCCATCCAGTAGAAGGAATAGATCGTATTCCCCTTAACATCCGGCGATTCCGTTTGGACATAAGGCTTCATGTCCAATTCCAACGGGAAATCAATGACATTACTATAATAAAAAGTTAATTTTTGACGGATTCTTTTATTATTTACTTTTTTATCGACTCCTTATACAAACTAAGGATAAGGATATCTGGCAGTCGCTAGAGATTCCTCTTCAATTAAAACGTGCAATTTACGCAAGGTTTCATCATTGTTAAAGTACAGATTAAGGCCAGATAAAATATTGTTATCATCGAGATCAACTAAAACAGCAAGGTCGAGCTAAAATTTTTGTTGAAATAATATTTTATAGATTTTATCTAAAATTTTCTTTTCTAAAAATTTTCTTAATGAAAAAATAATTCTGACCCTATTTGCGCATAGGGCCAATATTTAATCATGAATTCTTGGAAAAGGTGACACGACTCGGGCACAGTGATCCATTTGCACAGTAAGGCAATTGCACAGTGGGCATCTGCACAGTAGACATTTGCACAGTAATTTGTGGTTAAGTGGATTTGTGTTAGATTTTACTCATTGTTATAAGGGAATAAAATGTTATTAATTATTAATATTTTATAATAACTTTACTAAAAAATCCTAAATTGTATTAAAATTCATAATTTCTTCTTTTATTTCAAATCGTTTTTCAATTTTTTCAAATCAGAATATTCTTCACGATTTTCGGGAATCGGGTCGGCGCGATCCCTGATAAGCGATCCCTGCATCAGAACTCAGATTTTTTAGAAGGGGTATCCAAAAACTTCTTTCTTGTTTAAAAATGTTGTTAAGACTCAGGGTAATTATTACGCTAGTTAGATTTTTTATTTGTTTGATTCTTTTTGTGATTTATAGATTTTTCTTATAAATCTTATTTCTGGAGAAAACGAACTTTTTATGACTCAACCTAGCTAATAAAAGAAGAAATTATGAATTTTAATACAATTTAAGATTTTTTAGTAAAGTTATTATAAAAGATTAATAATTAATAACATTTTATTCCCTTATAACAATGAGTAAAATCTAACACAAATCCACTTAACCACAGATTACTGTGCAAATGTCTACTGTGCAGATGCCCACTGTGCAATTGCCTTACTGTGCAAATGGATCACTGTGCCCGAGTCGGAGCGCCTTGGAAAATGTATTTGATTTTTGTATTGAATTATTTTTTCGTGCCCTGAATCGACCTCAATCTTTTTTGGTGTTTTGAAAATTTAAAATATTGGCATTATGCTATTTTTTGTTTTTGATTTTTTCTTGAATTTTTTCTCAAATAATTGTTTTATTTTTTATCAAATTTATTTGTAAACTTTTTTCTTGAAATAGAATTATTTCAAAAAAATTTTTAGTTTTTATTAACAATGTCATCTAATTTACTGGATCTTCTTTCAATCTCTCAAAATTTTGATCCATTAACAATTACTCAAAATATGGATATTCTATCATTTTCCCAAAATATGGAGGTTTTAACTAAAGCAAATTTTGAGGTCAACAAAATTATTATTAAGATGGCTAGGTATTTTTTGATAATTAATTTTAAATTCTTTAAATATTAAGTGACGAGGGTTTTAATAAATTTGTTACCCAATTCAAAGGAAAACTTTTTAAGGCAGACTGTTATTTTCTTTCTTCTTTTAGAATAGAGGAGTGGGTTTAGTGTTATCAGAGAATAGATTTTGGTCTTGGAAATTTTCAATTATGCGCAGATCAGGGTCCATACATTTTCTATTCTCCCATTTTTAATGTTATCTAGGATCATATTTAAACTTAAAAATCTCAGTCAGAATAAAGTGAATGGTTAATTCATTTCCCCCCAAGCTTTCCCTTTATTTCTCTCCTTTTGTATCGGTTCTTTTCCCTTCCCAATGCTTTTTTTGAATTCAAATTTTTATTTTTCTATTTTTTTATTATTTTAGAGCAGTCAAACAAACAACAGAATCAATTAACGATTTGGAAGGTCGTCATTGGTCTTTTGATGGAAATATTAACACAACAAATATTCTTGGTCAAAAAGAGTCATCTGGTCCAAAAAATCCAGAACTTTACAAAACTCAATGGTGTCGCAATATTTTGGTGAAGGGAAATTGCAGGTTTTATTAAATTCTTTTAGTGGTTATTAGGCCAGTATTTGGGAGGGAAAGTTTTTGATTTTCAACAAATTTTCCTCTCTCCCTATTGGAAAATGCAGAAATTAATTGGCGTTGTGGTAGCTTTTTGAAATGTATTTTGATTGTATAGTTCTCCTACGACCTAGAAATTTTTGGGTAAAATGTCCACCGCTATAACCTCAAATTTCTAAAATAAATTTAAATATTTCTACTCTTCTTGGGGAACGAAAATTAAATTTTGTTTAATTTAAAAAACAATTTTTCAGTTTTGAAGATAAATGTTGGTTTGTGCATGACAGCTCTGAGCTTAGAAATGTTCCACAATTAAACAAAACAATTAATGTCCCTCCATTATTTAATCTTTCTTCGTCTGCTCTTTATAATCGTCGAATTGGCCGTTTTTGATTTTTTAAATTAAAAGAAGGAATTGAAATGGAAAGCTTCGCAAACAATTTTTTTTCGTTTTTTGGTATTCACTTTTAATATTTGGATTTTTTTAAAAAATTATTGGCCCCAAAATTGATACAAATTTACATTTTGTTTACTCCCCTCATTTGATTTAATCATTTACTTTTATTGTCACAAACATTTTAAAAATTTTTTTATTAAAATTTGATGAGAAAATTGTGTTTAATTTAATTTATTAAAAAGGAAAATTTCAAAGAAATCTGGATTGCCTTGTAAAAGTTTAAATTAACGGGCAGAAAATTCAATCCCAGACAAAAGTTTTTATAAGCTAATTAAAGTAGGGCCTTGAATATCCTTAATCGAACCCGAAATAATATTGAGGAATATTCACTTTATAGAGCCATCTATTTTTGTTAATTTTTCAATTTTCTCTTTTTCTGGAGAATTTGTAGAGGTAGCAAAATTTGCTGTGTTTTTCTTTTGTTTTTTCGTAGACTTCTTGCTCACCCTATTTTTCCACTCAAGACTAACATAAATATTCTTTATTTCGAATGTCGAACACTTAGCTAAAAAAATATTTTTAAAAACATTTTTTATGTCCTTTTAACTTCAAAAAATGTCATTTTTAATTTTTTTGCAAAGAAATTGACGATTAAATAAAATTCCCTTGCGACAAACATTTTCTTACAAATAAAAACATATACATATATTTTCTCTTTTCTTTTTTTAAAGTAAATCTCATCTTTCCAATATTTTTTTCTACTCATTTTCAGCCTTTTTTCCATTACATCTTCAAAATTCCCAATGGTGCATTTGCCCTTATTTTTACGTAAAAAATAAAAATTTAACGGTAAAAATGCCGCCTATCCAAGAAAGGAGCTTTTAAATTATGGGAAAATAAATATATGTACATATATCCTCTCTCCAAAAACATTTCAATTTAAAAAGAAGTGTCACATAATTTACTTAAATTTATTAGACTTCGAACACGCGAAGATAATTTCTGGGGGTTTTCTTTTCATACCCCTAAGATTTTCTGGGTTAGTATGTAATTCAGAGGAGCGTTACAGAAAAAGTTAAAGTTCAGAAAAGATTTTGCCATAAGGAGAGGGCAAGGGAGTTTCGAAAATATCAAATTCCTCAACTTTAAGGGAGGGGGTACAACTCTTAGTTGAAGCCAAGAAACTTAAATAATTTTGCAAAATATATGTATATCCATTTCCGGGCCTATCAAACTAAAGTCAGTGATTCTGCTTTCGAATAAATTTACTTTCAATTAAAAATTTTTTTAAATAAATTATTTTTAATATTTTGTTAGAAAAATATTTCACAATTTTAATTGATAAAGAAAAGAATAAATAAATAAAATAATTTCAATTGATAACTAAAAACCAAAAAAATTTCCATAAGGAATTTTCTTTCTACATACTTATATTATTTTTTTTTCATTAGAAAGTTTACTTTATCTGTTCCCTTTTTTTAAACAAAAGTACCTACATATTTTTTTGAGTAATTAATTAAAATTTATTTTATTAAAAACAACTGACCTTTCCCTTATTTTATTTTCTATTTTTAATCGTTTTTAAAAACAACAAAAACATTTGTTTTTAAATTAAAAATGTTTCTTTTTCTTGTTCAAAATTTAAAAGATTATTTTCCAAAGAAAAAATTTCTTTTTTTTTTCAGGGTTTATTTAAACTAAAACCCTCAACAAAATGACTGTTAAAAATCAAATTACAACATTTTCTTCAGATAAAGTAAAAGTTGCTGTTAGAGTACGTCCTCCATTGTCCAAAAAAGGTAAAAATTTCAAAAAAATTTTCAAAAAAATTTTTTTCAGAAAAAACCAAAAGTATTGTAAAAATATCCAAAAATTCAATTCTTCTTTCACACCCAAATGATGGTGATTCTACAAACACAAAACAATTTGGCTTTGATTTTTGTTTTCCTTCTACTCAACAACAAGAATGTAAATAATAAATAAATTTTTTCGAAAATTAAAAGTTTTTGAGGTTTTTTTCCTTTTTAGACTTGATTAACGTTATTTTTATTTTTAAAAATTCCCCTATTCCTTTGGTTAAAACAAAAGGGGAGGTTAATCACCACTATCTGCTAATTCCATCTTTTTTTCTGACCATCCACTTTTCTTTTTCCTTTTTCTTTTACCCATATATTCTCCGATTTTTAGCCTAAATTAAAATAAACAAATTTCCTCATTTTTCTAACAAGTCCTTTTTAGTCAATCCAAACATTGCCAGTACTTCCTCCTCTTCATTCAATTCAACTTCATCTTCTCAACAATTTAATACTAATTTATTGGAAGGAACGCAAGAACATTTATTTGAAGCAATTGGAATTGAAGTAGTAAATAATGCTTTTTGCGGATTTAATACTTGCGTTTTTGCTTATGGGCAGACTGGTAAGGAGGGAGGGGAGGGGGGGGGGAAGGGATTTTTTAAAGAAAAAATTTTCTAAAAATTGTTTGAATTTTTAGGTTCTGGAAAGTCATATACAATGATGGGGACAAAAGAAGAGCCTGGTTTTTAATTAAATTAAAAAATTTGTTTAAATAAGTTTATTTAACAGGTTTAATTCCTCGCTTATGTAAAGAACTCTTTCAACGAATTAATCAAAATTCGAGCAATATTAAAGTGGAAATTTCTTTTTATGAAGTTTATAATGAAAGAATAAGGGATTTGTTAAGGTTTGTTTTTTAATTATTTGTTAAAATGAATATTTTGTTTTTACTTGAGAGGGGAGAGTTATTCTTCTTTTACTTTTTCGGGGTGAGAGGACGGGGGTGGATAATTGAGCAGATGAATGATTACTATTGGTAGTTCCCCTCACGTTAGTACAAATTCTTTATTGGATTATTTGTCTGCCCCCTCCCATTTTTGATTTAGAGGCATCTACCATTACTTTCCATTTTTAGCAACTCAAAACTCTTAAAAGTCCGAGAACATTCCCTTCTTGGTCCAATAGTAGAAGGTCTTTCAATCTTTCAAGTTACTAATGTTGAACAAATTGACCGATTTATTTCAATTGGGAATAGACAAAGAAGTACAGCAGCTACTTTAATGAATGAACAAAGTAGTAGAAGTCACAGGTTTTCTTTAAATTTAAAAAGGATAATTATTTTTCAGTGTTTTTTCAATTAAAATTACTCAAATAGTTGTTGCTGTAGAAGATAAAAATGTAGGGATAAAATTATTTTTTATTCAAAAAATACTTTCTAAATTTATTTTTAGTTTACTGGAGAGACGGTCAGTAAAATTTCGCTTGTTGATTTGGCTGGAAGCGAAAGAGTTCAAAAAACAGGTTTAATGAGAAACATTTTCTTTTTATTAAAATCTAGTACAAGCTGATTATACCAGACTACTTTTTTTTAGTTTCTCAAAAGTGTTTGGGCCCTTAAAATCGGGATATCCAGAAAATTTTTTGGAATCGACAGCCCTATTCATATCTTTACGCAAAAAATCGTTATTTTCGGTTAATTGGCATCTGATAACATGTCATCCAATGATACAACTGTTCTTTTAAATTTTATTTAAGGTGCAATAGGAAAGCGTTTAGAAGAGGGCTCAAATATTAACAAGTCATTAACTGCTTTGGGAAAGGTTATTGCTGCTCTAGCTTCAAATAAAAACAATGGAAACACGACACAACCAAAAGGAGGAACGAATAATAAATATTTTGTGCCGTATAGAGATAGTGTGCTTACTTGGCTTTTGAAAGAAAATTTGGTAAGAATTAAGTGAAAATTTTTAAAGGATTTAAAAAACTTGGGACAGAATACCCCGCTAATTTGCAAAAAAATATTAAAATTTTTTTTTATTTTGCAGGGTGGAAATAGCAGAACAACAATGATAGCAACAATTTCCCCTTCTTCTGAACATTATGAAGAAACTTTGTCTACTTTGAGGTTTGCTGATAGAGCTAAACGTATTCAAACAAATGCTGTTGTTAATGAGGTTTTTAATTCTTTTGATTTTTTAAAAATTAGATTCGGAATTGGTCGAAAATTAAAAAATAATTTGTTTCCCAAAAATTCGGGACAAAAATTAAATTTAAAAATTTTTGTGACATTTTTTAGGATCCAAATGCCAAAATAATTCGAGAACTTCGAGAAGAGGTTGAAAGATTAAAAAAACTAAACGAAACAACACAAGAAAAACAACAAGAAGTTTTACAAGAAGCAATGGCGCAAATAGCAGAGCAACACAATAAAGAAAAACAATTAGCTTTGGAAAAGCAATATGAAGAATTTTCTGAATATATTAGGGATTTGTTGATTAATACACAAGTTTGTTTTTATATTTGAAGACTTTATTATTCTTACGTGCCAAAATAATTTAGAACTTAATAACCTTTCATTCTCAAAATAATTCGCGAATGAAAGGTTATTAATTTTCTTAACTTTTAAAAGAAACTTTTTTCAGTCTCCATATTCTGTAGCAGCAACCCCTTCCGGACAATTTAATGGTTTTTCTCAATTTTGTGATAATGGAAATATTAAAAACGACAAAAATAAATTTTTGGAGTGGGCTAATGAAAGGTTTTTAATTTTAATCTAATACTAGCCTCTCTCTATTAAAAGCCTATTAAAGGCAAATGTTTCAATAAAGTAGTTTATTATTTTAATATTTAACCAAGCGTGACCGTTGGGCCTCGCGAGTTGGGCGAACCCAACTCGCGAGTCGTGGTCCGCCGAACAAATTAAACTACCCCCTTCTTTTTAAACGTTTATTTAATTACTCTAATAGTAGCCTCTCTCCATAAAAATGGGAAGTGGAAGGGGGGGGGGGGGGGAACAGGACCGCTCCTTTAACTTTTCTAAAGAAATGGAGTCAAACTGAATTTTGGGCTGGTCCTGTCCCCCAAATTTATACTTGCTGAAAATAGGCGGGGTAAAATTTTAGTAAATATGACAATTATAAATAATGGTTTCTTTTGGAATATAATTCAAAATTTAGAGATCAATTATTCACTGCTAGACTAGAATATTTACAAAAATTAATTCAACAAGCAAATAAACTTTGTTCTGATGCAAATCTATTATCTGAAATGTTTGCAAGAATTTTTAGAAAAACTGCTCGAATATATTATTCTGTTAATTTACATATTCCGATAAATAATTTGAAGCCGTCTTTTTTGAATTTTAAGGTTTTATTTAAATTTTAAAGGTTTATTTAATTTTTATAAAAATTCAGACATTTCGAAAAAATTCATTAAATAACGAGGAAGAAAATAATAATTCTGAATATTTCAACTGTATTTGTGAACCTGTAATTTTGGCTGTTTGGGGGCAAATAAACAAAAATGATAAAAATTGTTTTTCTAAAGAAATTGCTAATGGATCTTTTCAGCAATTTAGTATTGAGGAAATTAATGTAAGGGTATTTTTGATAAAAATCTTTAAAAAATTTTTAGTTAAAATTAGAAGAAATGAGAGAAGCAATTTCAACAGTTACATTAAATTCTAATTTAACAATAAATGATGGATTAAATAAATGGGATGAATTGGAGGAATTGGAATATAATTGCAATAAACGTTCATTTAATTTGGTAAAATTATTTTGAAAATTTTTTTAAGTATTTTCTTCAATGAGACGAATCTAAATTTTTAAAATCAGTCTTGAAAAAGAATTAATTTTAAATAAATAATTTTCTCAAAAAATGTTTTTTAACTCTTAATCCCTCCAAATAATAAATTTTTCCTTCAAAAAAATATTTTTGAAAATTATTTTTTAGCAAAAACAAAGTCTTGTTGGCGTTGCAAATGTTTATTTGGGTGCTTTATTGCACAATTTAACTTCTCCAATGCAAACCCAAGTTTTGATTATTAATCAACAGGGGGAGATTAGCGGTAAGAATTAAACAATAAAAACACTTCAATTAATTTTTTAAGGAAAACTTTCTGTCCAAATACACAAAACTGTTTTGTTAAGTACTAGTGAGTCGTCAGAATCTATGGAATTTTCTGATAAAGAGGAGGCAGAAGATGTTATTTTAGAAAAATTAAATCAAAGAATTGAAAGACAATTACTTGGCCAAACTATTGTTGCGAAGGTTTGAAAAATAATTTTTTGAGAGAAAATATAAATTTTTTGGGGTGCAGTTCATTCCCGTAAGGGTTGTTTCTAATCGTGACTTTGTGTCATTTTTCATATCTAATCCCACCTTTTATTAGTGTTTCTCTAATCCAAAAAAAAGAATCATAAAATTAATTTAAGAAAAAGACAAAATATATAAATAAATCCAATTATTTTTCTTTTTTTTAAGGTAGAAATTTTAAAAGCAACAAATTTACCTGTAAATCAATCTCACCTTGTTTTTTGTCAATATTCATTTTTTGATCATCCACAATTAATAATTCCAAGTATTACAAATGTAGAGGATACACAAAATAGTAGTGATACTCCAAACTCTTCAGACGTTTATTTTAACTCAAAAAATGTTAGAAAAATTTTAAAAAATTTTTGGGACTTTTTTAATATTTTAAATATCCCCAATAGTAGATAGATACATACACTTCTACTTAAGATATGTATATTTTCTAAATGGGATTTGCCTTAATAAAAAATAATTTTTTAAGGAGTTTGAATTAGTTTGTACACAAACATTTTTGGATTATATACAAGAAGATGCTCTTTCCATAGAAGTTTGGGGACATAAACAACCTTTAGATGACGAAGAAGAAATTGAGGAAAAACAACAAAAAGAGAATAATTATTTAAATAATTTTGTTGAACAGAAAATGGAAATACTTCAAGAACGTTGGAAAGAAGTTACTAAAAGATTGGGTAAAAAATTTTAAGTAAAAAATATAAAAATTATTTCTTAATATGATACGGGAAAAGTAAAAAAGTTGTTACATTTAAGGTGCACCACATTTAATATTTTATTTAAGAGGAAGCAGTTTTTCTAATTTTAGTTTTGTTATTATTTTAGGGTTATTTTTGGGCTAAGGGGGTTTCGTTTAAACAATTATTAAAACCCTTAATCACTCTAATTATTTTACTTATTTTGTTTATCAGTTTAAGTTGATAAACAAAAGACAAATTTATATGGCTCCCTATTAATTTTAAATTTATTTCAGAAATATTTTGTGAAATTCTTGAATTGAACGATGTTGGAGAATATATTCCAGTTAGTGTGGATACAGAGAACAATTGTGGAAGTGGAGGGGTTTATAGGTATTTTTTTGTAATTTTTTTAAAATAAATTTTATTTCCTCTTTTTTATTATGAAAAATTAAATTTTTCCATTTAAAAAGACTTCGACCCGGCCAACAACGCCGTCTTCGTCTAACAATATCTTCTCTTGAAGAAAATGGTGGTTATTTACCTTTACATTTGGAGGATGTTTGTTCTGTTTCTGTTGGCTCTATAATTTTAAATGAAGAAGAAAATAATTCAAAAAAATTATTGGATAGTTACCAAGAAAATGATTTAATTAAAATTGGAAATCTTTGGAATAATTTACTTTTATTAAGAGAAAAATATTTACAAAAAGAATTGAAGTCTTTAAATAATTTTGAAGAAAAAGAAAGAGAAAATTCTTTGTTTTTATCTTGGATAGAATTAATTGAAGAAAGAAATGCTTTGTTTTTACCTACAAAAGAAGGAATTCCTGGTGCTTTAATTGATTTAATTAATTTGGAAGGGTTTGAAAAATATTGTCCAATTATTTTTTTGGATAGAAAAGGTTTTTTAAATTTAAAAATTAATTTTTATCTTTTTTGTTTTAAAGAAGAAAATGAAATTAATTTAAATGAGGAATGTGAAGACGAAAATATGTCTATTATTGGAGAAGATTGTTTCCTTTTGGGTGAAAATACAGAAGATTATGACTATTTGGAATTAGTTATTACAGAAAAGGATATAAATCAAGTATCTTTTTGTTTTTTTGGGTATTATTTAACTGTAGAAGAAGGCTTTTTTTTAATTAAAGTTCTAATCTCCTTCGTAGGAATTAAATTAATTCTTTTGCATCTCCTTTATTCAAAGCTGGCCAGGTTCTATAGTTTTTTGGTATCGTAGGCAGCTGATCTGGTGGGAGAGGGGGGGGGGAGGTAAACGAATTATAGAAGATGGAGGGTGTCCAAGTCAGGGCTATTAACATGATCTAAAGGGAAAAGATGTAACTTCTGGTCCTATCATCGTTTTCCATTAGCCTCTGCTGCCTTTTTATACATATTTTATTATTTTTAAATTTTTTAGACTAGCCTTTCTGTAATATGTTCTTGGGATAGCTCTTTACATGAATGTCCAGCAATGAATCGAGAATCAAAAATTGGCGAATATATTTATGTTATTGTTAAGGTTTTCTAAAATAATTTTTTATTCTTAATTTACCTTCTCTTTAGATTTATATTAGAATATCCCAACCAATCAACACTTGTTTAGTTTTGAGAAAACGTCTATGTCTTCAATTTATTTCTTTTGAACAACGTTCTCAAAATGTATCAACAACAACTCGTTGGCATTCTCTTTTCTTTTCTTCTTGGCCTTTAAGTAAAAATGGTTTGAAATTTTATATAATTATCTTCAAGAACATTTTAACCTTTCCATTAAAACTTCCTCTTTTGAACTAAATGCAAGCTGTTAGGGGCCAAAGCTTTGAGAGTTAAAATAAGGTTGCTGGTTTTGTTTTTATTCGGCTTACAATTAACTATGGATTTGATAGGATTAATATGGATGTGGGTATCTGGGGATTAACACGGATACTCTATCTGAAAACTGGGTGCACATTATAACATTAATTTAGGGCTATTTATTAAATCATCCTTTTGCATCTACAATTGCCCAAAATTCATAAAATAAATTTTTTATTTTTAGAATTAAACCAAAACGAGAAGGAAGCAATAATTAAAAAAGAAGAAAAACGAATTGGAACTGGACTTTTTGTGGATTTAATTGGTTGTATACCAAAATGTACACTTGAAATGGAAAAACGTGAAATACTTGCAGAATTAGCCATTAAAAATATTAATTTAAAAGAAATTGATGAAGAAGAAAAAGAGGAAGAAAAAGAAGAATTTATTGAAGGAATGGAAAGACAACAACCAATTAAATTAAATAAATATTTAAGTGAATATTTTTCAAAAACTATTCAAAATGTTGAATGGCTAATTAAGGTGAAGAAAATTTTTATTTAATTACAGAAAGTTTTGGGGACTGAATTTAATGTTTAGTCGATTACTTAAAAATAATTTCAATTTAAAATCAAGCTTTTAAGAAACTTCATAAAAAATCCTCATCGATACCAGCTCTTTTTAAAATTTTGGAGATTTTAGTTGGGTATCGTTTAAGTTATAGCAAAAAATTTGTTCGGGATCTTTTTATTGACTAAGAATATTACTAAATTAAAAATTTAATTGTTGTAATCCACGCTTCTCTCCTTCCCTTAAAATAATTTTTGTAGAATATTTTTTTGAATTTAGATAGATAGACTTAGGCAAGAAGAAGCAATTAATTCATTAATATCAAAATCAAAAAGAATTTATTTAAAACCAAGTTCAAGTTCATACAACACAACAATAACTGAAAATAATTTTTTAATGTCTTCACAAATGAAGAGAACAATTTCTTTGCCTAATAAAATAAGCAATGTTGGTAGAATTTAAATTGTTTTTTGAGCTTGATAAATTATTAAATGAACTTTTAAAAATTATTTTACTCTTGTAAAGGGAAATTTAGATTTTTGAGGGGGTTGTCTTTGATTTTGTTATTTTTTGGATTTTTTATGTCCGAAAAATGTTGATTTAGAATTTCTCTGATTTTTTCCCCTTAATTTTAGTTTTTTACACCACCTTCGAATTCTTTTAATAAATCTTCAACTCAACACAAGATAACAACACAAAAACAATCCAAGATTAACAATAAATATTTAATTAATCGACTCCCCAAAAGTCAAAGTCAAAACGAAGGATTTAATTTTGTTGATTCTCCTGACTCTCCAAATTCTTCTGGTTATGCTTCTTTAGGTAAATATTTATTACAACAATAAATCCAATTGGAATTAAATTTAAAATCAATTTTATTTTTTCAAAGCAAGCAGCTCTGCTGAACGTTGTAATTTACGTCTAACTGGAATTGAAGAGGAAGAAAATCAAATGAATGTTTCTGCTGCTGGTGATTATTTTAATAATTAAAAAGAAAATTAGGGAATCTCCTTAAACAAGTGAAATCTTCTTTTCTAGTATTTTCTGTCCTTTTTTCCAGATAAAAAAATTAATAAAATAAAAATAATTTTTTTCTTTTTTAGTTTCTCCACATTTAACAACAAATAATAATAAAGAAATTACTCATTTAAATACTTGTTGTGAAAACAAACTCTTCTCTCCAACAACAACAACAACAAACTTTTTTCAAACAAATACTAGCAGCAATTGTCAATTAAATATTGAATCAATAGAAAATAATTTTAATAACAACAGAATATTTTTTGGAAATAAAAAGAAGAGTAAAAGAAAACAGATTGACAACAATTTATTTTTGAATAGAAATGAATTTTTGTTTAATTAGGAAAAATATAGTTAAAATTTTTAAATTTACTTAATTTATAAATTTTTTCATTAACAACAAGTATTAACAACAAGTAATAAAAAAAAATTCAATATTCTTTGGAATTGTTGGCATTTTAAAAAAATAAAATTTTTGGCACACCATATGAGGACTTCTAATAAGTAAGTTTTTTACAGATTCAGACTCATGTAAAAACAACGGGATTGATTTGTCTATCGCTGTCTTCCACTGAAAAAATAAATTTACCTAATTTAATTAAAAATTAATTTAACCTTCTCTTTAATCTGATCATTTAAAGTAAATTCCAAAATCCCAGATTTAAGTTCAATGTATTCAACAAAATACATCCTTTCACTTTCACTAATCTTAAAAATAAAGAAAAAATCAGTTAGTTTATGATTGAAATAATTAAATCTTTAAAAGAATAAATATTTACTATTGAGAAATCACCAAATTTCTTTCGTGCCAATCCTCCCTCGTATTTATTAATTAAACTGCGCAAATAAAAATTTGTTTGTTTAACAGAGAATATTTGGTTGAAATCAAGACATTTTAATACATCAAACTGAACCTCAATTGGAAGAGAAAACATTTTAATTGTCTAAAAATAAAATATTATAGAAAACTTCCAAATTCTCCTAAAATATTTAAAATCAAAAAGTTGCAGTTATATTGTGAAAAATTGAGAAAACTAAAATGAGATCAGAAGTGAATTAAACAAAATAAATACAAATTGCCTAAAGATAAGATTTTAGTTATTTTTATAAAACAGAGCTCGGATCGAGAAAATGTTAGTAACGAATAAAATCAAATTGGTTATAAAATTTCAGCAAATTTTTTGAAAAATGGTTTTTTTGTTAGTACTAAGGTACTAATAAAAGAATAAACGAGATAAGACAGTAATTAACAGATTGTGCTTCGATATAAATAATATAATCCACAATAAAAACAAAGCTAAAACAAGTATTTATCGTTGGAAACGAAAATAGAATAAAAGAAAAGTAATAAAACAACAACACAATAACACTGAAAACTAGACTAAATAATAGGGTGGCTTTTATACTAAACCTGATAACTAGGGCAGTTATTCATTGTAAAATACGTATAGCTAAAAATGGATAAAAATTCTAGATTTTTTAATTTGTTTGGCCCCTTGGAGTGAGGGAATAACTGCCTAAGCAATAGCACAAATTCAAGATAAACATTCTAACATAATATTTTTTATCCTAAAGTACGTACACTAAAATGTACAGGGTGCGGCAAATTGGCGGCCGCTTTTCTTTTGGCTATAACTTTTTCTATTTTTAATGAAAATCGATAATTCTTTTTTTAATCGATTGCTGATTCTTTGAGAATTTTTTGATACCAAATTTATGTTTCTTTAACTAATATTACCATTATTATTTTTAATTGAATTTTTAGCATTATTTGTAGAAATAATGGATTATAGTAACGAACAAAAAGCTTGGGCTGTAATCTGGTATGGTATTTCTGGTTCTCCTAAAGCTGTGCAAATTGAATATCGTAAAAAATTTGGAATACATTCAGTAATTCCAATTGGAAAATCAATAAAACGTTGGTGGTCAAAATTCATTGAAACAAATAACCTCAATAACAGGAAAAAGGGAAAAACCAACTGGGTTAGAACCGAGCTAAAAGTCGAACAAGTCTTAGCCGTTTTTAATAAGGATCCTCACGCAAGTCTTAGAAGTGTGTCCAAACCGGAAGGAATGCCGTTATTGTCTATGTTAGCTAGGGTATTCGGTTTAATTCAGGATTGCAAGTTTCACCCTTACAAAATGCAGCACGCACAAAAACCGAGAAATTGATTATGAAAAACGCATTGTCTTTGCAACAGCCCAGCTGGACTTAATTACCGCCAATAATGAATTTCTGGGCAATCTCTTGTTTTCTGACGAATCGCATTTCCATATGCTAATGACGAAATGAGTCTTAGAATAATGGCATAGAATTAAGCAGAAAATTCAGAAAATAACTGCTAACGACGAAATGAGTCTTAGAATAATGTATTAGAATTAAGTATAAAATTTGAAAATAACTGCTAATGACGAAATGAGTCTTAGAATAATGGCATAGAATTGAGCAGAAAATTCAGAAAATAACTGCTAACGACGAAATGAGTCTTAGAATAATAACATAGAATTAAGGAGAAAATTCAGAAAATAACTGCTAATGACGAAATGAGTCTTAGAATAATGGCATAGAATTAAGCAGAAAATTCAGAAAATAACTGCTAACGACGAAATGAGTCTTAGAATAATGTATTAGAATTAAGTATAGAATTTGAAAATAACTCCTTTAAGTTTCTTAAAATAATCTATGCCAGTCGCTCCAGTTCGATGCTGAATCTGCGCACATCGCCCAGTGTTGTGCATGCATTTAAGTTTGTGAGACGTGTCCCTTCGAGTTCCATCGAAGGGTTTGATTTGTAGGATCGACAACTGGTAAACAGATGAAATAGTCTTCTGGGAGCATATCATCATTCCAATAGTGTAGACCAAAAAAGTTGCTAAGTTTCCATTGGCTTCATGGTCGTTGATTGTCATGTCTCCTTCTTCTGATGAGTCATTCTGGTTCAATGTACTGCTGACTATTGCTTATTTTCTTTTGATTTTTTTGGTTTGGCTGAATGAGTGTATGTCCCATCTATAGGCCAGTCAGATTTGGTAGGCCAATCATTATTATTGACGTTAGTAAAACAAGCAATACAGGGCCTTTCTTCAGTGATAATTACATTACTTTTACTGATGCTGCGTAGATTGTGTGAGTTGCAAAGCCTTCGTCCATCTGTCAATCTCCTCTCAAAATTTTTCCTAGCTTAGAATCGCTTATTTTAAAGCCACTTGGTAGTCGTTTAAGTTGCTGAATGTTGAGCTCGTGCCACAAGTCCATAACAAGTAAAATATCCGGTTTATTGCAAAAACTTGGTGTAATTTTTTTCAGGCTCATTTCCAGGTCGGTTAAGGGTGTCTGTCCAAAGTTTGATTTGTTGTCAACTCTTTGCCTGATGAGCTTCCTTTGACATGATTAGGATTTATTTGGTGACCCTAAGCTAAAGTTGCATAAGTAAAAGCTTGCCTCTGATTTTAAATTGGAGCCGATCTTCTTTGAAATTGGTTGCCTCTTTGAATTGCTGGAAGCTCATTCTATTGGGTCTTCTTCGTACTCCTCTTGAATATTCATTCATGATTTCTTGTATTGCCATTTTATTTTCAATTGCTTCTCGTAGAGCCTCTCTTTTTCCACGTCTGAGCCATTTTTAGAGTCCACTGCGCATTTGAATGATCGTAGAACTTGACACAATCCTTTCGAGTTCCATTGAATTGATAAACAGATGAAATAGTAGATGCTGCTATTTGAAGCGTGCCACAAGATTGTGTTGAGGTTGATTGCACTTCTGGGAATGCTTCATCATTCTTCTTTTAATTCATTGTCGCTTTTTGTCATAGACTTTTGCTTAGATTGAGACTTAATCCTTGAATTCCTTTAGTTGTCGAAGCATAGTGTCGATTGCTTTTATTGATGCCTCAAGTTTGTGGGTCTTCTAAAACGCTTCGTATTCGTCGTTGGCAATTGGTCGCTTATCAGAGGGTATTACCAAACAAATTGGAAGAACAATTTAATATTGAAGAATTAACTAAAAATATCTCACAAATAATTTAAATTATCAGTTTTTTTGAGAATATGCAGATTCAATAAAAGGTTTTGTTGAAGTAATTACTAAAAGTCGAATTAGGCGACTGTTTAGGTGAATTTGGAAAGGTTTATAAAGAGGCCGAACGGCCATAATTTTTCCCGTTTCTTTCGCAATCGAGGTGCGACAGCTTCCGGCGCCAAATCAGATGTCTGCCTGTAGACATTAGAGAAGTGCAAAATGGTGAGGCAATTGGAACAATAGAAACCGTTGTTTGCCTTTGAGAATTTAACACGCGTCCTTGGCTTGATGAGATCTTATTAAGCTTGGGAACTTCATTGGAATTGTGATTTTCTACTTAATTCTACTAGATTATTTTAAGAAACTTTTCGTCATTAGCAGTTATTTTCTGAATTTCCTACTTAATTCTAATAGATTATTGTAAGAAATTCTTCGTCATTAGCAGTTATTTTCTTAATTTTCTACTTAATTCTAATACATCATTTTGAGAAAATTTTCGTCATTAGAAGTTATTTTCTGAATTTTATACTAAATTCTAATAGATAATTCTAAGAAAAGTTTCGTCATTAGCAGTTATTTTCTTAATTTCCTACTTAATTCTAATAGATTATTGTAAGAAACTTTTCATAATTGTGAGTAATGACGAAATTTTCTTAGAATAATGGCATAGAATTGAGCAGAAAATTCAGAAAATAACTGCTAACGACGAAATGAGTCTTAGAATAATAACATAGAATTAAGGAGAAAATTCAGAAAATAACTGCTAATGACGAAATGAGTCTTAGAATAATGGCATAGAATTAAGCAGAAAATTCAGAAAATAACTGCTAACGACGAAATGAGTCTTAGAATAATGTATTAGAATTAAGTATAGAATTTGAAAATAACTCCTTTAAGTTTCTTAAAATAATCTATGCCAGTCGCTCCAGTTCGATGCTGAATCTGCGCACATCGCCCAGTGTTGTGCATGCATTTAAGTTTGTGAGACGTGTCCCTTCGAGTTCCATCGAAGGGTTTGATTTGTAGGATCGACAACTGGTAAACAGATGAAATAGTCTTCTGGGAGCATATCATCATTCCAATAGTGTAGACCAAAAAAAGTTGCTAAGTTTCCATTGGCTTCATGGTCGTTGATTGTCATGTCTCCTTCTTCTGATGAGTCATTCTGGTTCAATGTACTGCTGACTATTGCTTATTTTCTTTTGATTTTTTTGGTTTGGCTGAATGAGTGTATGTCCCATCTATAGGCCAGTCAGATTTGGTAGGCCAATCATTATTATTGACGTTAGTAAAACAAGCAATACAGGGCCTTTCTTCAGTGATAATTACATTACTTTTACTGATGCTGCGTAGATTGTGTGAGTTGCAAAGCCTTCGTCCATCTGTCAATCTCCTCTCAAAATTTTTCCTAGCTTAGAATCGCTTATTTTAAAGCCACTTGGTAGTCGTTTAAGTTGCTGAATGTTGAGCTCGTGCCACAAGTCCATAACAAGTAAAATATCCGGTTTATTGCAAAAACTTGGTGTAATTTTTTTCAGGCTCATTTCCAGGTCGGTTAAGGGTGTCTGTCCAAAGTTTGATTTGTTGTCAACTCTTTGCCTGATGAGCTTCCTTTGACATGATTAGGATTTATTTGGTGACCCTAAGCTAAAGTTGCATAAGTAAAATCTTGCCTCTGATTTTAAATTGGAGCCGATCTTCTTTGAAATTGGTTGCCTCTTTGAATTGCTGGAAGCTCATTCTATTGGGTCTTCTTCGTACTCCTCTTGAATATTCATTCATGATTTCTTGTATTGCTATTTTATTTTCAATTGCTTCTCGTAGAGCCTCTCTTTTTCCACGTCTGAGCCATTTTTAGAGTCCACTGCGCATTTGAATGATCGTAGAACTTGACACAATCCTTTCGAGTTCCATTGAATTGATAAACAGATGAAATAGTAGATGCTGCTATTTGAAGCGTGCCACAAGATTGTGTTGAGGTTGATTGCACTTCTGGGAATGCTTCATCATTCTTCTTTTAATTCATTGTCGTTTTTTGTCATAGACTTTTTCTTAGATTGAGACTTAATCCTTGAATTCCTTTAGTTGTCGAAGCATAGTGTCGATTGCTTTTATTGATGCCTCAAGTTTGTGGGTCTTCTAAAACGCTTCGTATTCGTCGTTGGCAATTGGTCGCTTATCAGAGGGTATTTTACGCAAAATTACCAAACAAATTGGAAGAACAATTTAATATTGAAGAATTAACTAAAAATATCTCACAAATAATTTAAATTATCAGTTTTTTTGAGAATATGCAGATTCAATAAAAGGTTTTGTTGAAGTAATTACTAAAAGTCGAATTAGGCGACTGTTTAGGTGAATTTGGAAAGGTTTATAAAGAGGCCGAACGGCCATAATTTTTCCCGTTTCTTTCGCAATCGAGGTGCGACAGCTTCCGGCGCCAAATCAGATGTCTGCCTGTAGACATTAGAGAAGTGCAAAATGGTGAGGCAATTGGAACAATAGAAACCGTTGTTTGCCTTTGAGAATTTAACACGCGTCCTTGGCTTGATGAGATCTTATTAAGCTTGGGAACTTCATTGGAATTGTGATTTTCTACTTAATTCTACTAGATTATTTTAAGAAACTTTTCGTCATTAGCAGTTATTTTCTGAATTTCCTACTTAATTCTAATAGATTATTGTAAGAAATTCTTCGTCATTAGCAGTTATTTTCTTAATTTTCTACTTAATTCTAATACATCATTTTGAGAAAATTTTCGTCATTAGAAGTTATTTTCTGAATTTTATACTAAATTCTAATAGATAATTCTAAGAAAAGTTTCGTCATTAGCAGTTATTTTCTTAATTTCCTACTTAATTCTAATAGATTATTGTAAGAAACTTTTCATAATTGTGAGTAATGACGAAATTTTCTTAGAATAATGGCATAGAATTGAGCAGAAAATTCAGAAAATAACTGCTAACGACGAAATGAGTCTTAGAATAATAACATAGAATTAAGGAGAAAATTCAGAAAATAACTGCTAATGACGAAATGAGTCTTAGAATAATGGCATAGAATTAAGCAGAAAATTCAGAAAATAACTGCTAACGACGAAATGAGTCTTAGAATAATGTATTAGAATTAAGTATAGAATTTGAAAATAACTCCTTTAAGTTTCTTAAAATAATCTATGCCAGTCGCTCCAGCTCGATGCTGAATCTGCGCACATCGCCCAGTGTTGTGCATGCATTTAAGTTTGTGAGACGTGTCCCTTCGAGTTCCATCGAAGGGTTTGATTTGTAGGATCGACAACTGGTAAACAGATGAAATAGTCTTCTGGGAGCATATCATCATTCCAATAGTGTAGACCAAAAAAGTTGCTAAGTTTCCATTGGCTTCATGGTCGTTGATTGTCATGTCTCCTTCTTCTGATGAGTCATTCTGGTTCAATGTACTGCTGACTATTGCTTATTTTCTTTTGATTTTTTTGGTTTGGCTGAATGAGTGTATGTCCCATCTATAGGCCAGTCAGATTTGGTAGGCCAATCATTATTATTGACGTTAGTAAAACAAGCAATACAGGGCCTTTCTTCAGTGATAATTACATTACTTTTACTGATGCTGCGTAGATTGTGTGAGTTGCAAAGCCTTCGTCCATCTGTCAATCTCCTCTCAAAATTTTTCCTAGCTTAGAATCGCTTATTTTGAAGCCACTTGGTAGTCGTTTAAGTTGCTGAATGTTGAGCTCGTGCCACAAGTCCATAACAAGTAAAATATCCGGTTTATTGCAAAAACTTGGTGTAATTTTTTTCAGGCTCATTTCCAGGTCGGTTAAGGGTGTCTGTCCAAAGTTTGATTTGTTGTCAACTCTTTGCCTGATGAGCTTCCTTTGACATGATTAGGATTTATTTGGTGACCCTAAGCTAAAGTTGCATAAGTAAAATCTTGCCTCTGATTTTAAATTGGAGCCGATCTTCTTTGAAATTGGTTGCCTCTTTGAATTGCTGGAAGCTCATTCTATTGGGTCTTCTTCGTACTCCTCTTGAATATTCATTCATGATTTCTTGTATTGCCATTTTATTTTCAATTGCTTCTCGTAGAGCCTCTCTTTTTCCACGTCTGAGCCATTTTTAGAGTCCACTGCGCATTTGAATGATCGTAGAACTTGACACAATCCTTTCGAGTTCCATTGAATTGATAAACAGATGAAATAGTAGATGCTGCTATTTGAAGCGTGCCACAAGATTGTGTTGAGGTTGATTGCACTTCTGGGAATGCTTCATCATTCTTCTTTTAATTCATTGTCGCTTTTTGTCATAGACTTTTTCTTAGATTGAGACTTAATCCTTGAATTCCTTTAGTTGTCGAAGCATAGTGTCGATTGCTTTTATTGATGCCTCAAGTTTGTGGGTCTTCTAAAACGCTTCGTATTCGTCGTTGGCAATTGGTCGCTTATCAGAGGGTATTTTACGCAAAATTACCAAACAAATTGGAAGAACAATTTAATATTGAAGAATTAACTAAAAATATCTCACAAATAATTTAAATTATCAGTTTTTTTGAGAATATGCAGATTCAATAAAAGGTTTTGTTGAAGTAATTACTAAAAGTCGAATTAGGCGACTGTTTAGGTGAATTTGGAAAGGTTTATAAAGAGGCCGAACGGCCATAATTTTTCCCGTTTCTTTCGCAATCGAGGTGCGACAGCTTCCGGCGCCAAATCAGATGTCTGCCTGTAGACATTAGAGAAGTGCAAAATGGTGAGGCAATTGGAACAATAGAAACCGTTGTTTGCCTTTGAGAATTTAACACGCGTCCTTGGCTTGATGAGATCTTATTAAGCTTGGGAACTTCATTGGAATTGTGATTTTCTACTTAATTCTACTAGATTATTTTAAGAAACTTTTCGTCATTAGCAGTTATTTTCTGAATTTCCTACTTAATTCTAATAGATTATTGTAAGAAATTCTTCGTCATTAGCAGTTATTTTCTTAATTTTCTACTTAATTCTAATACATCATTTTGAGAAAATTTTCGTCATTAGAAGTTATTTTCTGAATTTTATACTAAATTCTAATAGATAATTCTAAGAAAAGTTTCGTCATTAGCAGTTATTTTCTTAATTTCCTACTTAATTCTAATAGATTATTGTAAAAAAACTTTTCATAATTGTGAGTAATGACGAAATTTTCTTAGAATAATGGCATAGAATTGAGCAGAAAATTCAGAAAATAACTGCTAACGACGAAATGAGTCTTAGAATAATAACATAGAATTAAGGAGAAAATTCAGAAAATAACTGCTAATGACGAAATGAGTCTTAGAATAATGGCATAGAATTAAGCAGAAAATTCAGAAAATAACTGCTAACGACGAAATGAGTCTTAGAATAATGTATTAGAATTAAGTATAGAATTTGAAAATAACTCCTTTAAGTTTCTTAAAATAATCTATGCCAGTCGCTCCAGTTCGATGCTGAATCTGCGCACATCGCCCAGTGTTGTGCATGCATTTAAGTTTGTGAGACGTGTCCCTTCGAGTTCCATCGAAGGGTTTGATTTGTAGGATCGACAACTGGTAAACAGATGAAATAGTCTTCTGGGAGCATATCATCATTCCAATAGTGTAGACCAAAAAAGTTGCTAAGTTTCCATTGGCTTCATGGTCGTTGATTGTCATGTCTCCTTCTTCTGATGAGTCATTCTGGTTCAATGTACTGCTGACTATTGCTTATTTTCTTTTGATTTTTTTGGTTTGGCTGAATGAGTGTATGTCCCATCTATAGGCCAGTCAGATTTGGTAGGCCAATCATTATTATTGACGTTAGTAAAACAAGCAATACAGGGCCTTTCTTCAGTGATAATTACATTACTTTTACTGATGCTGCGTAGATTGTGTGAGTTGCAAAGCCTTCGTCCATCTGTCAATCTCCTCTCAAAATTTTTCCTAGCTTAGAATCGATTATTTTGAAGCCACTTGTCAGTCGTTTAAGTTGCTGAATGTTGAGCTCGTGCCACAAGTCCATAACAAGTAAAATATCCAGTTTATTGCAGAAACTTGGTTAATTTTTTTCAGGCTCATTTCCAGGTCGGTTAAGGGTGTCTGTCCAAAGTTTGATTTGTTGTCAACTCTTTGCCTGATGAGCTTCCTTTGACATGATTAGGATTTATTTGGTGACCCTAAGCTAAATTTGCATAAGTAAAATCTTGCCTCTGATTTTAAATTGGAGCCGATCTTCTTTGAAATTGGTTGCCTCTTTGAATTGCTGGAAGCTCATTCTATTGGGTCTTCTTCGTACTCCTCTTGAATATTCATTCATGATTTCTTGTATTGCCATTTTATTTTCAATTGCTTCTCGTAGAGCCTCTCTTTTTCCACGTCTGAGCCATTTTTAGAGTCCACTGCGCATTTGAATGATCGTAGAACTTGACACAATCCTTTCGAGTTCCATTGAATTGATAAACAGATGAAATAGTAGATGCTGCTATTTTAAGCGTGCCACAAGATTGTGTTGAGGTTGATTGCACTTCTGGGAATGCTTCATCATTCTTCTTTTAATTCATTGTCGCTTTTTGTCATAGACTTTTGCTTAGATTGAGACTTAATCCTTGAATTCCTTTAGTTGTCGAAGCATAGTGTCGATTGCTTTTATTGATGCCTCAAGTTTGTGGGTCTTCTAAAACGCTTCGTATTCGTCGTTGGCAATTGGTCGCTTATCAGAGGGTATTTTACGCAAAATTACCAAACAAATTGGAAGAACAATTTAATATTGAAGAATTAACTAAAAATATCTCACAAATAATTTAAATTATCAGTTTTTTTGAGAATATGCAGATTCAATAAAAGGTTTTGTTGAAGTAATTACTAAAAGTCGAATTAGGCGACTGTTTAGGTGAATTTGGAAAGGTTTATAAAGAGGCCGAACGGCCATAATTTTTCCCGTTTCTTTCGCAATCGAGGTGCGACAGCTTCCGGCGCCAAATCAGATGTCTGCCTGTAGACATTAGAGAAGTGCAAAATGGTGAGGCAATTGGAACAATAGAAACCGTTGTTTAAAATTTTGAATAAAATATCAATATGTTGTTCTGTAACGTCAATTTTATCCAGAAAGATACTAAAAGCTTCAGAAATTGATAAATGATTTACAGAAAAGTTTAAAAGAATTTCAAATGTTGTATTGCTAGGCCATAGAAACGCATGAATAATTTGAAATTTAAGAGAAAGTGTTTTTTCGTTATCGAATAAAAAATTGATCATTTCTGGATTGAATATACATTCAGAAAAATGAACATATTTGAAAGCACATTTAAATAATTGTTCTAACCAGCAACGAACATAAATCATTTCTTCAATATTCTTTGGAATTGTTGGCATTTTTAAAAAATAAAATTTTTGGCACACCATATGAGGACTTTTAATAAGTAAGTTTTTTACAGATTCAGACTCATGTAAAAACAACGGAATTGATTTGTCTATCGCTGTCTTCCACTGAAAAAATAAATTTACCTAATTTAATTAAAAATTAATTTAACCTTCTCTTTAATCTGATCATTTAAAGTAAATTCCAAAATCCCAGATTTAAGTTCAATGTATTCAACAAAATACATCCTTTCACTTTCACTAATCTTAAAAATAAAGAAAAAATCAGTTAGTTTATGATTGAAATAATTAAATCTTTAAAAGAATAAATATTTACTATTGAGAAATCACCAAATTTCTTTCGTGCCAATCCTCCCTCGTATTTATTAATTAAACTGCGCAAATAAAAATTTGTTTGTTTAACAGAGAATATTTGGTTGAAATCAAGACATTTTAATACATCAAACTGAACCTCAATTGGAAGAGAAAACATTTTAATTGTCTAAAAATAAAATATTATAGAAAACTTCCAAATTCTCCTAAAATATTTAAAATCAAAAAGTTGCAGTTATATTGTGAAAAATTGAGAAAACTAAAATGAAAGGATTAGAAGTGAATTAAACAAAATAAATACAAATTGCCTAAAGATAAGATTTTAGTTATTCTTATAAAACAGAGCTCGGATCGAGAAAATTTTAGTGGTGAATAAAATCAAATTGGTTATAAAATTTCAGCAAATTTTTTGAAAAATGGTTTTTTTGTTAGTACTAAGGTACTAATAAAAGAATAAACGAGATAAGACAGTAATTAACAGATTGTGCTTCGATATAAATAATACAATCCACAATAAAAACAAAGCTAAAACAAGTATTTATCGTTGGAAACGAAAATAGAATAAAAGAAAAGTAATAAAACAACAACACAATAACACTGAAAACTAGACTAAATAATAGGGTGGCTTTTATACTAAACCTGATAACTAGGGCAGTTATTCATTGTAAAATACGTATAGCTAAAAATGGATAAAAATTCTAGATTTTTTAATTTGTTTGGCCCCTTGGAGTGAGGGAATAACTGCCTAAGCAATAGCACAAATTCAAGATAAACATTCTAACATAATATTTTTTATCCTAAAGTACGTACACTAAAATGTACAGGGTGCGGCAAATTGGCGGCCGCTTTTCTTTTGGCTATAACTTTTTCTATTTTTAATGAAAATCGATAATTCTTTTTTTAATCGATTGCTGATTCTTTGAGAATTTTTTGATACCAAATTTATGTTTCTTTAACTAATATTACCATTATTATTTTTAATTGAATTTTTAGCATTATTTGTAGAAATAATGGATTATAGTAACGAACAAAAAGCTTGGGCTGTAATCTGGTATGGTATTTCTGGTTCTCCTAAAGCTGTGCAAATTGAATATCGTAAAAAATTTGGAATACATTCAGTAATTCCAATTGGAAAATCAATAAAACGTTGGTGGTCAAAATTCATTGAAACAAATAACCTCAATAACAGGAAAAAGGGAAAAACCAACTGGGTTAGAACCGAGCTAAAAGTCGAACAAGTCTTAGCCGTTTTTAATAAGGATCCTCACGCAAGTCTTAGAAGTGTGTCCAACCCGGAAGGAATGCCGTTATTGTCTATGTTAGCTAGGGTATTCGGTTAATTCAGGATTGCAAGTTTCACCCTTACAAAATGCAGCACGCACAAAAACCGAGAAATTGATTATGAAAAACGCATTGTCTTTGCAACAGCCCAGCTGGACTTAATTACCGCCAATAATGAATTTCTGGGCAATCTCTTGTTTTCTGACGAATCGCATTTCCATATGCTAATGACGAAATGAGTCTTAGAATAATGGCATAGAATTAAGCAGAAAATTCAGAAAATAACTGCTAACGACGAAATGAGTCTTAGAATAATGTATTAGAATTAAGTATAAAATTTGAAAATAACTGCTAATGACGAAATGAGTCTTAGAATAATGGCATAGAATTAAGCAGAAAATTCAGAAAATAACTGCTAACGACGAAATGAGTCTTAGAATAATGTATTAGAATTAAGTATAGAATTTGAAAATAACTCCTTTAAGTTTCTTAAAATAATCTATGCCAGTCGCTCCAGTTCGATGCTGAATCTGCGCACATCGCCCAGTGTTGTGCATGCATTTAAGTTTGTCCTCTCAAAATTTTTGAGAGGACAAAATTTTTTTTTCTCCTCTCAAAATTTTTCCTAGCTTAGAATCGCTTATTTTGAAGCCACTTGGTAGTCGTTTAAGTTGCTGAATGTTGAGCTCGTGCCACAAGTCCATAACAAGTAAAATATCCGGTTTATTGCAAAAACTTGGTGTAATTTTTTTCAGGCTCATTTCCAGGTCGGTTAAGGGTGTCTGTCCAAAGTTTGATTTGTTGTCAACTCTTTGCCTGATGAGCTTCCTTTGACATGATTAGGATTTATTTGGTGACCCTAAGCTAAAGTTGCATAAGTAAAATCTTGCCTCTGATTTTAAATTGGAGCCGATCTTCTTTGAAATTGGTTGCCTCTTTGAATTGCTGGAAGCTCATTCTATTGGGTCTTCTTCGTACTCCTCTTGAATATTCATTCATGATTTCTTGTATTGCCATTTTATTTTCAATTGCTTCTCGTAGAGCCTCTCTTTTTCCACGTCTGAGCCATTTTTAGAGTCCACTGCGCATTTGAATGATCGTAGAACTTGACACAATCCTTTCGAGTTCCATTGAATTGATAAACAGATGAAATAGTAGATGCTGCTATTTGAAGCGTGCCACAAGATTGTGTTGAGGTTGATTGCACTTCTGGGAATGCTTCATCATTCTTCTTTTAATTCATTGTCGCTTTTTGTCATAGACTTTTGCTTAGATTGAGACTTAATCCTTGAATTCCTTTAGTTGTCGAAGCATAGTGTCGATTGCTTTTATTGATGCCTCAAGTTTGTGGGTCTTCTAAAACGCTTCGTATTCGTCGTTGGCAATTGGTCGCTTATCAGAGGGTATTTTACGCAAAATTACCAAACAAATTGGAAGAACAATTTAATATTGAAGAATTAACTAAAAATATCTCACAAATAATTTAAATTATCAGTTTTTTTGAGAATATGCAGATTCAATAAAAGGTTTTGTTGAAGTAATTACTAAAAGTCGAATTAGGCGACTGTTTAGGTGAATTTGGAAAGGTTTATAAAGAGGCCGAACGGCCATAATTTTTCCCGTTTCTTTCGCAATCGAGGTGCGACAGCTTCCGGCGCCAAATCAGATGTCTGCCTGTAGTCATTAGAGAAGTGCAAAATGGTGAGGCAATTGGAACAATAGAAACCGTTGTTTAAAATTTTGAATAAAATATCAATATGTTGTTCTGTAACGTCAATTTTATCCAGAAAGATACTAAAAGCTTCAGAAATTGATAAATGATTTACAGAAAAGTTTAAAAGAATTTCAAATGTTGTATTGCTAGGCCATAGAAACGCATGAATAATTTGAAATTTAAGAGAAAGTGTTTTTTCGTTATCGAATAAAAAATTGATCATTTCTGGATTGAATATACATTCAGAAAAATGAACATATTTGAAAGCACATTTAAATAATTGTTCTAACCAGCAACGAACATAAATCATTTCTTCAATATTCTTTGGAATTGTTGGCATTTTTAAAAAATAAAATTTTTGGCACACCATATGAGGACTTTTAATAAGTAAGTTTTTTACAGATTCAGACTCATGTAAAAACAACGGAATTGATTTGTCTATCGCTGTCTTCCACTGAAAAAATAAATTTACCTAATTTAATTAAAAATTAATTTAACCTTCTCTTTAATCTGATCATTTAAAGTAAATTCCAAAATCCCAGATTTAAGTTCAATGTATTCAACAAAATACATCCTTTCACTTTCACTAATCTTAAAAATAAAGAAAAAATCATTTAGTTTATGATTGAAATAATTAAATCTTTAAAAGAATAAATATTTACTATTGAGAAATCACCAAATTTCTTTCGTGCCAATCCTCCCTCGTATTTATTAATTAAACTGCGCAAATAAAAATTTGTTTGTTTAACAGAGAATATTTGGTTGAAATCAAGACATTTTAATACATCAAACTGAACCTCAATTGGAAGAGAAAACATTTTAATTGTCTAAAAATAAAATATTATAGAAAACTTCCAAATTCTCCTAAAATATTTAAAATCAAAAAGTTGCAGTTATATTGTGAAAAATTGAGAAAACTAAAATGAAAGGATTAGAAGTGAATTAAACAAAATAAATACAAATTGCCTAAAGATAAGATTTTAGTTATTCTTATAAAACAGAGCTCGGATCGAGAAAATTTTAGTGGTGAATAAAATCAAATTGGTTATAAAATTTCAGCAAATTTTTTGAAAAATGGTTTTTTTGTTAGTACTAAGGTACTAATAAAAGAATAAACGAGATAAGACAGTAATTAACAGATTGTGCTTCGATATAAATAATACAATCCACAATAAAAACAAAGCTAAAACAAGTATTTATCGTTGGAAACGAAAATAGAATAAAAGAAAAGTAATAAAACAACAACACAATAACACTGAAAACTAGACTAAATAATAGGGTGGCTTTTATACTAAACCTGATAACTAGGGCAGTTATTCATTGTAAAATACGTATAGCTAAAAATGGATAAAAATTCTAGATTTTTTAATTTGTTTGGCCCCTTGGAGTGAGGGAATAACTGCCTAAGCAATAGCACAAATTCAAGATAAACATTCTAACATAATATTTTTTATCCTAAAGTACGTACACTAAAATGTACAGGGTGCGGCAAATTGGCGGCCGCTTTTCTTTTGGCTATAACTTTTTCTATTAATGAAAATCGATAATTCTTTTTTTAATCGATTGCTGATTCTTTGAGAATTTTTTGATACCAAATTTATGTTTCTTTAACTAATATTACCATTATTATTTTTAATTGAATTTTTAGCATTATTTGTAGAAATAATGGATTATAGTAACGAACAAAAAGCTTGGGCTGTAATCTGGTATGGTATTTCTGGTTCTCCTAAAGCTGTGCAAATTGAATATCGTAAAAAATTTGGAATACATTCAGTAATTCCAATTGGAAAATCAATAAAACGTTGGTGGTCAAAATTCATTGAAACAAATAACCTCAATAACAGGAAAAAGGGAAAAACCAACTGGGTTAGAACCGAGCTAAAAGTCGAACAAGTCTTAGCCGTTTTTAATAAGGATCCTCACGCAAGTCTTAGAAGTGTGTCCAAACCGGAAGGAATGCCGTTATTGTCTATGTTAGCTAGGGTATTCGGTTTAATTCAGGATTGCAAGTTTCACCCTTACAAAATGCAGCACGCACAAAAACCGAGAAATTGATTATGAAAAACGCATTGTCTTTGCAACAGCCCAGCTGGACTTAATTACCGCCAATAATGAATTTCTGGGCAATCTCTTGTTTTCTGACGAATCGCATTTCCATATGCTAATGACGAAATGAGTCTTAGAATAATGGCATAGAATTAAGCAGAAAATTCAGAAAATAACTGCTAACGACGAAATGAGTCTTAGAATAATGTATTAGAATTAAGTATAAAATTTGAAAATAACTCCTATTGACGAAAAGTTTCTTAAAATAATCTATGCCAGGGTAATTTTCAATTTCGTACCCCCCCCCTCCTTTTTCCTTCTTCAAAGTATTATAAAATGGTCAGTCAGACTTAGATTATAGAACTCGTCGAGCTGTGTCGAATGACACCAAAATCAAAAAAATTGGACTCGATTTGACCGAAATACAAGACCCCTGAAAATTGAACAACCATAGGGGCGATTTTTGTGAAATAAAAAAATTTTATTATTGACGTTAGTAAAACAAGCAATACAGGGCCTTTCTTCAGTGATAATTACATTACTTTTACTGATGCTGCGTAGATTGTGTGAGTTGCAAAGCCTTCGTCCATCTGTCAATCTCCTCTCAAAATTTTTCCTAGCTTAGAATCGCTTATTTTGAAGCCACTTGGTAGTCGTTTAAGTTGCTGAATGTTGAGCTCGTGCCACAAGTCCATAACAAGTAAAATATCCGGTTTATTGCAAAAACTTGGTGTAATTTTTTTCAGGCTCATTTCCAGGTCGGTTAAGGGTGTCTGTCCAAAGTTTGATTTGTTGTCAACTCTTTGCCTGATGAGCTTCCTTTGACATGATTAGGATTTATTTGGTGACCCTAAGCTAAAGTTGCATAAGTAAAATCTTGCCTCTGATTTTAAATTGGAGCCGATCTTCTTTGAAATTGGTTGCCTCTTTGAATTGCTGGAAGCTCATTCTATTGGGTCTTCTTCGTACTCCTCTTGAATATTCATTCATGATTTCTTGTATTGCTATTTTATTTTCAATTGCTTCTCGTAGAGCCTCTCTTTTTCCACGTCTGAGCCATTTTTAGAGTCCACTGCGCATTTGAATGATCGTAGAACTTGACACAATCCTTTCGAGTTCCATTGAATTGATAAACAGATGAAATAGTAGATGCTGCTATTTGAAGCGTGCCACAAGATTGTGTTGAGGTTGATTGCACTTCTGGGAATGCTTCATCATTCTTCTTTTAATTCATTGTCGTTTTTTGTCATAGACTTTTTCTTAGATTGAGACTTAATCCTTGAATTCCTTTAGTTGTCGAAGCATAGTGTCGATTGCTTTTATTGATGCCTCAAGTTTGTGGGTCTTCTAAAACGCTTCGTATTCGTCGTTGGCAATTGGTCGCTTATCAGAGGGTATTTTACGCAAAATTACCAAACAAATTGGAAGAACAATTTAATATTGAAGAATTAACTAAAAATATCTCACAAATAATTTAAATTATCAGTTTTTTTGAGAATATGCAGATTCAATAAAAGGTTTTGTTGAAGTAATTACTAAAAGTCGAATTAGGCGACTGTTTAGGTGAATTTGGAAAGGTTTATAAAGAGGCCGAACGGCCATAATTTTTCCCGTTTCTTTCGCAATCGAGGTGCGACAGCTTCCGGCGCCAAATCAGATGTCTGCCTGTAGACATTAGAGAAGTGCAAAATGGTGAGGCAATTGGAACAATAGAAACCGTTGTTTGCCTTTGAGAATTTAACACGCGTCCTTGGCTTGATGAGATCTTATTAAGCTTGGGAACTTCATTGGAATTGTGATTTTCTACTTAATTCTACTAGATTATTTTAAGAAACTTTTCGTCATTAGCAGTTATTTTCTGAATTTCCTACTTAATTCTAATAGATTATTGTAAGAAATTCTTCGTCATTAGCAGTTATTTTCTTAATTTTCTACTTAATTCTAATACATCATTTTGAGAAAATTTTCGTCATTAGAAGTTATTTTCTGAATTTTATACTAAATTCTAATAGATAATTCTAAGAAAAGTTTCGTCATTAGCAGTTATTTTCTTAATTTCCTACTTAATTCTAATAGATTATTGTAAGAAACTTTTCATAATTGTGAGTAATGACGAAATTTTCTTAGAATAATGGCATAGAATTGAGCAGAAAATTCAGAAAATAACTGCTAACGACGAAATGAGTCTTAGAATAATAACATAGAATTAAGGAGAAAATTCAGAAAATAACTGCTAATGACGAAATGAGTCTTAGAATAATGGCATAGAATTAAGCAGAAAATTCAGAAAATAACTGCTAACGACGAAATGAGTCTTAGAATAATGTATTAGAATTAAGTATAGAATTTGAAAATAACTCCTTTAAGTTTCTTAAAATAATCTATGCCAGTCGCTCCAGTTCGATGCTGAATCTGCGCACATCGCCCAGTGTTGTGCATGCATTTAAGTTTGTGAGACGTGTCCCTTCGAGTTCCATCGAAGGGTTTGATTTGTAGGATCGACAACTGGTAAACAGATGAAATAGTCTTCTGGGAGCATATCATCATTCCAATAGTGTAGACCAAAAAAAGTTGCTAAGTTTCCATTGGCTTCATGGTCGTTGATTGTCATGTCTCCTTCTTCTGATGAGTCATTCTGGTTCAATGTACTGCTGACTATTGCTTATTTTCTTTTGATTTTTTTGGTTTGGCTGAATGAGTGTATGTCCCATCTATAGGCCAGTCAGATTTGGTAGGCCAATCATTATTATTGACGTTAGTAAAACAAGCAATACAGGGCCTTTCTTCAGTGATAATTACATTACTTTTACTGATGCTGCGTAGATTGTGTGAGTTGCAGAGCCTTCGTCCATCTGTCAATCTCCTCTCAAAATTTTTCCTAGCTTAGAATCGCTTATTTTAAAGCCACTTGGTAGTCGTTTAAGTTGCTGAATGTTGAGCTCGTGCCACAAGTCCATAACAAGTAAAATATCCGGTTTATTGCAAAAACTTGGTGTAATTTTTTTCAGGCTCATTTCCAGGTCGGTTAAGGGTGTCTGTCCAAAGTTTGATTTGTTGTCAACTCTTTGCCTGATGAGCTTCCTTTGACATGATTAGGATTTATTTGGTGACCCTAAGCTAAAGTTGCATAAGTAAAATCTTGCCTCTGATTTTAAATTGGAGCCGATCTTCTTTGAAATTGGTTGCCTCTTTGAATTGCTGGAAGCTCATTCTATTGGGTCTTCTTCGTACTTCTCTTGAATATTCATTCATGATTTCTTGTATTGCCATTTTAATTTATTTTTTTTTTCAAAATTTTCGCCTGCGGCGCATAAAAAATGAAGAAATCTATTACTTGGACTTCCAGAATTTTCGCCTGCGGTGCTTAAAGAAGGAAGCCCTTATCTTAAACTAATACTTCCATCATGGTAGACCGAACTGTACATAAAATATACTTATACAAATACAGATAGACTTGACGAACTTTTTAAAATAACTACTAACTTCTACGGTAGACAGAAAGTAATACCTTTTTGTAAGCTGATGACAATTTTTCCTTTTAACTAGGTAAATTCTGGGCTTGAGTAACAAAATAGGATCCTTATTCAATGACAAAATTTTAAACAAAAAATGATTTCTTGGAAATGGGAACCTTCAAAATATTTGTCGCTAATTATTTGTTTCCACGATTCAGATTTCCTCCACAATTCCCATTTCCTCAGACTTTATAGTCCTAAATTAGTGATAAATGAAAGAATAATTTTGTTAACATTCTTTAGTTACTTTCATTTGCCAAAAAAAACTTCTTAAAAATTATTTATTCTTTATTTATTTGAGTACACTCCGCGTCAAAAAGATTAGGACACCTTGTTTTTTGGGTATATTTTCGAGTATCTCTAGACAATTATAGAAAATACTATAAAAATATATAAATAATGACCAAAGATATTTGTATAGACAAAAAATTAAAAAAAATTTTGAAATAGGGTTGTTCACGGTCGGTTAACCGAACCGGAACCGTTAACCGGTGTTTTTGGCGAATTAACCGGAACCGAAAACCGGGGGTCGAAAACCGGCGATAACCGAAAACCGGTGACCAAAACCGCCCGGTTTCGGTTTTAAAAATACACCCCTAATTATAGGAATATTTGGGGATTTTTCGGACATTTGAATTCCCAAAATATATCGAAAAGTCTTTTTCTATTTTTTTTCTTGATAAATTAAATAAATTCCAGTTTTATTATAGGAGATGTGTGGTTAAGTGGTTAAGGTGTTCTTCAACTTTACTTGAAGACCCGGAATGTTTAGTTAAAGCACTAATCCCAACATGACGAAAAGTCGTATTCTTTATTCCTTAAAAGCCCTAAAGATTGCCTTTTTTCTAAGAAATAGAAGAAATCTGGCCTCTTGCCCTTCCAAAATTCTCAAAATTTTCGCCAGCGGCGCAAAAAAGGAAGATTTCTGGCTTAAGGATCTTCCAAAATTTTTAAAAATTTCGCCTGCGGCGCTGAAAAAGGAAGAACTATGTCTTCTTTGTTCATTAAAATCCCAAAATTTTCGCCTGGGGCGCTGTAAAGGAAAAGTGAATGGTATGGATTAAGGTGGATTTGGAGTTATATCATGTGATTTCAATGGGTCATACGTAATATCGAGGGCCCTTGATAACCAACGCCCTTGTTAACTTATCATCTTCCTAATCTCAGATCATTGATATGCATTAATCCACCGATCATCATTATCCCTTAATCCCTCTACTTTCCTAATATACAAAAACAGCCAATTTATCTCGGCATATACCCTTTAAATCCTCGAATTGTTGAAATTTGTAAATTATTCAACTCCTAGTATATAAAATATTTATTTAAAAGCGTTATAATGTGACAAAATCTCAATGTGATATTCTGGATGAAAATTTATCCAAAAACCGGTCCCGGTTAACCAAAGACCGGGGGTAAATCAAAAACCGGAACCGAAAACCGGGGGTCGAAAACCGGCGATAACCGAAAACCGAGGGTACCGGTTAATAACCGGTAGTGAACAACCCTATTTTGAAGTATGAATTTTTTATGAGATAATTTTTGAAAATCAACTGCGTCAAAAAGAATCGGACACTTTATTATAATTTTTTAATATGCCATAAGTGATCCAGAAATTCCACAAAAATTTATATAAACATCTCCATCAATATCGAGTAGAAATGCAAAAAGAACTAAGTCCATAGATGCCTTCTTCATTGATATCTCAAAACCCCAAAATCAACGGGAAACGAGGGTACAGTACTTCAAAAAATATTTTAACCCCCTTAGGCATTATATAAAAAAATTTTTTCCGGCCTAACTGAAAGCCCACAAAATTTGCTACAAAAAACACTTGGTCCCATCCTTGAGAAAAAATTTACCTTTGAGGCGCCATCGGTTAAATTTAAAAGTTAAAAATTATGATAATTTATAGAGTAATTTGAGTGAAACTTATGCTTTACCTATAATTATTTCTGTTTTGCTATATTCTCGAATTTGTCGAGTTTTGTGGTTTAAAAGTAAGAATGGACAAAATTGTGGGAAAGGACAAAGTGAAAATGGTAATTTTTTTGGGGATGATTCAGAAATCTCTTTTTAGCTTTATTTTCTCGAGTAATTTACTTAACAAAATGGAAAAAAATTATTATTCAATTTGATTGGAATTTTGTTCAATATTTTTTTAATTAAAAAAAGTATTTTATGAATATTTGAGACGTTTTATACGCCTCACCATTCGCCAAATATTAAACCGAAATTTTTTAAAAATAATTTTAGAAATCCTTTAATGGTTTTTAAAAACCTCCATGTCCAAAATCTCTCATCCTCAAACCTCCCATTCTCCCTCAACTTAAAAACTTTCAACTTTTCAGAAAACAAAACAGAATTAAAGCCAAACATAAATAAACGTCCCCGAACAATCAAAAAAGTATCGGAAACAAGATTTCGGGAAGCAATCTCTGATGTTCAAAATAAAAGGAAAGTTGTCCCAAAAGAAGAAGAAATTTTTAATTTTAATAATTCTTCCGAAAAAAGGCAGAAACCAATGAATGTTTCTTCTTCAGCTAATTTACGTGCTAGAAGGAGTGTTGTTAAAATGTTGATGGTAAATAAATTAAAATTTAAATGGGGATATATGCACTATCCAGCTTTTACAAAAATATGTTGATGGATGTTAGTAGTATATAGTAGCCAGTTAAAACAATTTCTAAAAACAAAATTGTTTTAACTGGTCACTATAAGGATACCACTTTTACATCAAAAATTTTTATCTAAATTTTCGAAGTAAAACCGTCACAAAAATTTTTCAATAGGTTTAGGGGGTTTTAAAAATTAAACCACCGTTGCCTAACTTGCCAGATCGGACGGGTGGGGACATTTACAAAGCAGTACGGACGTAGTCAAACAAGTAATAAAATTTTAATATAAATAAATACCCCATTTAATAAAAATAAATTTTTGCATTAAAGAGGCAATAAAAAAAGATGCTATAAAATAAATATATTTTATTAATTTTTAATAAAAGATTGTAAAAATAAAAAAGCTATAAAATAATTTAAAAAATTTAAAATTTATATACATAACTTCTGTAATTATTTTAAGTAATTATTTTAGAAAATATATTTATTTTCTTAATAAATACTAAATAATTATTTGTAGTTTTTTGAACTTTTTTAAATAAGAATTAAAATTATGTGAAATTAATCAACAAAGCAATGAATTAAAAACAAAACAATGAGCGGGTACACTATATAAAGCATTACATGAATTATCAGCAAAATAAAGATGTTCGAAGCTCCATTTACTATGATAATTTCGGGTGCCACAGGGAGTGGAAAAACTCAATGGCTATTAAAATTCCTGGCACATACTTACTACCTCATAGATCCTCCACCTTCAAAAATATTATTCTGTTTTGGAGAAATGAATGAAACTGTTTTTAAGCTCAAGGAAATGGGAATTACTACTTATAATGGGGTTCCTGATTCTGAACTAATTAAGCAGCATCAGCTTTTAGTTTTAGATGACTTAATGCTTAATATTCCAAGTGACTTCTTAGATTTACTTTTTACTCGAGGTTCACATAATTGGGGGGTAAGTGTGATTTTTGTAACACAATCATTATACGGCCGTGATATAAAGACAGCCCGTGCAAATGCGCATTATATCCTCCTAACTAAAAATCCTCAAGGATTATTGCAAGTTCGGACACTCGGCTCCCAACTTTTCCCAAAAATGCTTAATTATTTTCTTGAAGCATATCGTGATGCGACATCGGAACGTTTTTCTTACCTATTAATAAACATGCATCCTAATACTGATGAAAATATGAGATTATCCACAAAAATTTTTCCTGGAGAAAAAACTACTATATATTTGCCGCTATAATATATAAGTGCTCAAAAATATTAAATCTAAAATGCCCACGTATAACTATAGCCCATACGTTAAGGATAATTTTGAGTTTCTTCAACAATTATCAAAAACTACTTCAGATAAAAAGAAAAACGCTCTTATTCTTTCAGCAAGCGCAGATCAAATTTTAGCGATTGTTGAAATTTGTGCTAATATTCTAAAAAATAATTTTACTCTAAATAGGAGACAGCGCAAGAAATTATCACAGTTTGCTGACTTTTATAGAGCAATCGCTCGAACGCGTACTGAAAATAGTGCAAGAAATCGAATCCAACAAGGAGGTAGCGCCGCTCTAGCAGCAATTCTAGTGCCAATTCTTGGTGCATTAACGGAACATATTATTCATAAATTCACTCAAGAATGAAACATACAAAGAAAATGATTATGGTGCCTGAAACCGAATATCATACGCTTCTGTCTATGATTAGAGGTGATGACTTTTTACAAAGGGAGAAGGCACAGACGGATGCAGAAATTACAATGACATTGAATGATCCAAAAATTTCTGAAGATGTAAAAGCAAAGAAATATAACTGGTTATATAAGAAACGTCGTCAACTCAAGCACGAGTTGGAAAATCGTCCCCAAAGGGTAATTATCGACGATGGTAAAACATCAGAGGTTGCACCTTACCTGCAAGAATCAATATCTCCTACGCATAAACCTAAAGTAATAAACGAAGAGCAGGAAGAACCACGATCAAACATAGAACCCAATACTACTTTAGAGGCATCAACTTCTAAAACCAAAATCTTAAGAAATAAATTTTCCACGCCCTTTAAAGGAATTATTGCAAAGCGCTATTCTAATGAATTGGAAAATTATGTAAAGGAAAATGCTGAAAAGTTTAGAATACGCAAGAACGGGAGTTTTGAATCAAACATTCCAGGAACAGTTGTAAAGCATAGCAATTTCACAGATGTTCTCGAATACGTAAAGGGTGAAATATCTTCACCTCCTAAAGGTTTCAGTTTTCTATTTAATCGCCTCTCTAAGGATCCATTAGTAAGAGAGATGATTAGAGAGACGCGCGGAGAAAGTACTTCAGAGGAAAGTTCAACCGATAATCAAACAGGTACTGGGAAAAGAAGAAAAAGAGTTTTAGTTAAAGTCTTGCCTATAAATTCACGTGGATTAGTACGGTGAAAAAGCAAATTTATACCAAAAATATGGGAAAAGCTCTAGATACCTTCTTAGAAGAAATTTATTACTCTCTTAATTCTCCCGCCTCTTATGCCGGGATAAATCGCGTCTATGAAGAAGCGCATCGTAAATACGCAAAAATAAAATTGAAAGATGTTTATGATTTTCTTCATAAGCAAAGAGTGTACACAATGCATAGGCCTCTAAGAAAAAAGTTTCCTAGAATGGCCACAAGACCAAGCGGCCTGCACACAGATTGGCAAGCGGATTTGGCAATATTTGATCAGTTAGCTAAATATAATGATGGGTACAAATATCTTTTGGTATGTATTGATGTACTAAGTAGGAAAATTTTTGCAGTGCCTGCCAAATCTAAGAGTTCTGAGGATATGATTAATGCGTTCGAGAATATTTTTAAACTTACAAAAGGGATACTTCCTCATAAATTATATACGGATCGAGGGTTAGAATTTGAGGCTAGACGTATGAAAGAATATTTTAAAAAGAAGGATATAGATAAACGTGTAGTTTATAGTCCCGATGTGCATGCTTCTATGGCAGAAAGGGCAAACCGTACTATCAAAGAGCGCTTGTACAGATACTTTAGCGAACAAAATACACTACGTTGGAACAATGTTATTCAAAAAATTGTTTCAGGAATAAATGCAAGTATTAATCGAACCACGGGTGTGACTCCAAATTCTGTTACGTTTAAGAATGCTGGAGAACTTTTTAACAAACTATATAAGGATTCAAAAAATATACAAAATACTAAAACAAGCTCCATACTCGAGCCAGGACGAATTGTTCGAATCACAAAAGAAAAAGGTAAATTTGAAAAGGGATATTTACCCAACTACACTGACGAATTGTTTCGCGTACATATTAAAAACGACAATAAATCGCCCATTACATATAAGTTAAAAGATTTTGAAGGAAATTTAATTGAAGGAATATTTTATAGAGAAGAATTGGTACCCACACAAGAAGATACAACTCACCGTATTGCAGAAATTTTAAAAACACGTACACTTAAAGGGATTAAGCAACATTTTGTACGTTGGATTGGATATACCGATAATTTTAATAGTTGGGTTAACGATAGCGATATTGTTAGAAGATAAATATGGACTCTTTTTATGTGATATTGCCCTCAAATACTAGAGGGGTTGAAGGAAATACCACTTCTAAATTTACCGTTCGAATGCCTGATACTCTTGAATTGGATTCTAGTTGGACAGTTGCCCTTTCAAATATTATATATCCGTTTTCCTTTTCACTACTTGGCGATTCTGATGAACAAGAATCAATAACTGTTTTCCGAAGATACGGAAATGAACTTTTACCTATTCGTATTGAGATACCAGATTTGTCCTTTGCTTCAGAAGAAGCATTAGAAGAGTCTATAAATGCAGTTTTGCTTGATGTATGGAAAAAGGAATTGGATCGCGAGCGAGAGGAAAAGAGGCTTGAAGAGAATAAAAAAAGAATTTATGGGGAATATCGTAAACGCCGTGCTGTTGAATCTATAAAAGAACAGTATGATAAACATGGTTATTTCGATTTGGACGCGGATGAACTAAATAAATTTATCAAGCTATTATCGGAAGAGGATGAAGCAATTAGTCCAAAACTTACAAATTTGAGTCAAGGAGAAGGAGGTAAAAATATTCGTCTCTTGCCTCCTGCAAATCAAAAATCCCTTTACCTAAAAGTTATTGATAAATTTATTCAGCAAACTTTTATTCAATTAGAACCTACCGAGCAATTGGCTAAGAATGGCTATTTCGATATGCAAAAGCAAACCTCTTTTAGTTTTATGAAATTTTTAGGCAAAGAACAAATTCGATTACCTCCTATAAGCCCTGCCCCTCTTGCAGTTGATGGTATAGAAAGAGTTCGGTTTCGTCCGTATACCGATCAAATGGAGCGAATTAAACAGGCTATTATAGAATTTATGAATCCACCAAAGGTTGGTCAAACTGAGGAGAAAGTTGCATCTGTCAATAGTCAAAATGTAACCAACGAATCCGAATCATCTCAACAAACAGTTGCTGAGCATGAGAATCCGCAGGTTAATTTCTCGCAAGAGTCTATCACTCAACAATTGGAAAAGGAAGGTTATTTTGATATGCCAAAGGACCGTGCTTATAAATTTATAAAATATTTAAATACGGAAATTAAGGGCGCAAAACTTCCAAAGGTATCTACGGTTTCGGGAAGCTCTGTTGAGACGATCAGATTAGAGCCACAAACTGATCAGAAGGATCTAATAATGAATGCAATTAAAAGTTTTATGTCTTCTTCTCCATCAGAGCCTATTCAACAACCTGAAACGGCAGATTCTGTACAAGAAAGTATTGTTGAAAATGATCAAGAAAATTCTAATGAAATCGAAGAAACTGAAGAGCCTTCATCTACAATTCTAAAGGAGCCAATCACGCCTGTTACTGCAGAGACCCATCCTATAATTGAAGCCCCGCTCACTCCTGAGACTCCAGTCGAGGCCCCATCTACTCCAGAGACTCCCGTGACAAGCCAAATAATCGAAGCTCCGCCCACTCCCGTGACACGTCCAATAATCGAAGCTCCGCCCACTCCAGTGACAAGTCCTATAATTGAAGCTCCGCCCACTCCGGGGGCAAGCCCTATAAGTGCAGCTCCGCCTACTCCAGAGACTCAAGTGACAACATCTCTAAATGCTGAAAAACAGCCTGAATCTAATGACAAAACTCCTTTAGATGGAAAAATAACTCCCCTTTCCTATGTAGAGGAGCCTGATGAAAATCCATCATTAACTGATGATCAAAAAGTTTTAATGGAAACGGCCGTTCGTGCAGCAACAAGGGCTTGGAGAAATAGTGTCGAATTGGCTGAGCAAGCACAGATAAATATGGAACTTGGTGAAAAATATTGGCAGAATGCACGCTTTAAGTATGCATTAAAAGATAGTGTAATAACATTAAAAGAGACGGGCGAAACCGTACACTTAAGAAAAACGCCTGATAATATTCTAGAATGGCTTAAATCTCAATTAATATTGTTAAGTAATCGTAAAATTGCAATTGATAATTGGACCCAGGAATGTTTAGAGTATGGAAAAAGAGCTTCGGAAGCACAACTAGAAACTGAAGCTGCAAAATCCCGTGGCGATGTTACAGAAGCAAGAAAGGCTGCGGATCGTGCTAAGGCCGCAGAACGTAAGGTAAAGGAAGCAGCAAGTCAGGTCGAAGAAGCTGTTGCGGGGCAGAAACGTTTATCAGAAGAAATTATTGGTAAAGTTGACGCAGAACTTGCGAAACAGGACACGGCAATCGAAGATACTTCGTCAATTCCTGTATCTCCAACTAATGAAGATGAAACATTACCAGAGGAGAATATCGAGGAAAATATTGAGGAACAGGCGGCTACAACTGACGAATACGAAGAAGAGTGGACCCCTCCATTACCTGAAGAAGAAAATATCGAAGTAAATGAAGAACCAACTATTAATGAAGAAGAAACCGAGAAAGAAGAAACGCAAGAAGATACTTCGCAAGGATCGCATGCCTTAACCGACGAGGACGAGGAGCAATGGACCCCTCCATTACCAGAAGAAGAAAATATTGAAGAACCTACGATTATCGAAGAAGCTACTGAGGGAGAAGACGAACGAGAAAATCCTTCGGAAGAAACAATAAGCGATGAGGACGAAGAACATTGGACTCCTCCACTACCCGAAGAAAATATTGAGGAACCTACGGTTATCGAAGATAGTACTGAGGAAGAAGATAAACAGCAGGAATCACAAAACATTACCGATGATGACAAAGAGCAAGGGCCTCCTAGTTTAGAAGATCCTGTAAGTACTCCTCCTTTAACCGAAAATTTACTTGAAGATATTGTGCCGCCTGAAGATGATAATAAAGTTCATACTGAAGAGCGGCCTTCTCTTCCACGTCCTGAAATGTTAATAGGAGAACCTTCAGAAAGGCCTTCTTATTGGAAAAGCTTCTTTGGACATGGAGGTGTATCAGACAAAACGAAAGAAAAAGAGCTTTCAGGTCATGAAGAGGAGGAAAAAGAACCTCACAAAGAAAAGTTAACAATAAGAGTTGATGATTCGGATCCTAATGTAAAGAAAATGCATTTTGCTAAATATGCCTACCCTCCTGAATATCTAAAAATGCTTCTTAACTTTTCCAATATACAACTTGCCGATCCAAAATATCAATGGGTTTCAGTACACTTTGATAAATTGCATAAGAGGTTCCATGTCTTCTTACAAGGAAACGTACAATATATTCAATTAAGTCGTCAATTAGCATATACTCTTGGTTTTGATTCTGAGAAAGTTCATAGTGGACAAGTGGCGAAATATATGCCTGATATATCTGGAGGTGTGCGTCAATTTTTGGTTTATGCGCCAAGACTTGTTGAAAATAGTATAATTGGAAACGTAACCGCTCCTCTATTACGGGTTGTGAATGTAAACGGTAAGCCTGGTGATAGTATTTCCGAAGTATATATGACCGAGCATCAACATCGTATATTAGGTAAACGTCATCCAGACATTACTATTGAAATTCGCACCTTAACTGGAAAACTCGTAAAATTCCATTGGGGAACCTGTATACTAACACTACATTTTCAACGCTCTATATTTTAAAAATGACACATGTACCAATAGATTTAGATACAATAGACTGGGAACCTTTCTTAGCCTCCCAAAATGGAGGTTCAAGATTAATAGAAGGAAGTCGTTATTTTCAAGGAACGAATTATCAAAGAGGATTTGGTTTATTAGGATCTGTTGGTAGGTTTCTAATGCCAATAGTCAAAAATTTAGCCACAAGCGCAGGACAAGAGGCAGTTAATGTTGGAAAAAATATCCTTGAAGATGTTTCGCAAGGCCGTTCAGTTAGTGAGGCAATGAAGCAACATGGAAGCGAAGGGCTTCAAAAAGTAGGAAAAAAGCTTCAACAATGCGGAAAAGGCAAAAAGAAACGCAATCCAAAACTTATTACAGAAAATTTAGGGAAAAAAGGCCGACGCCATAGGGATCAACTTAGTTTAGAAAATTTCTGAGTATATAAGTATAGCATAATAACTAATTTACTTTAAGTAAAAAATGACAACATTAAAGAAAATTGATAAAGATAGTTCAGAAGGTGTAGACAACCGTTTATCCTTCTTTTCTATTCCCTCTACTAATGTGGGTATTATTCGTTCGGCATTTAAAGAATTACTGCCTCTTAATGCCTTAAATCAATCCGCAGGTCCTTTTATTTTTCGGTACTTTGGGGACTCACTTTATCTTGATTTGAGCAAAACTTATTTTAGTCTGGTTTTATCAATAGAAAGAAAACATGCAAATAGTGATGAATGGGTTCCTATTTCAGACGGAGAAGCCGCTGAGCTCAAAGGTGATAAATTTACAGGGGTTGCTCAATATTTAGGTCTTACATGGATTCGTCGTCTAACTCTATCAATTAATGGTGTTCAATGTTATGATTCAGGTATTCACTATGCATATAGATGTATACTTCTACACGAACTTGGAGCAAGCCGAGAGGTGAGCAAAGGACTATATGAAGCTTCACTTTATTATAAAGATGCAGTCGATAAAGATACATTTGAAGGTAGTGGCTTTAAGTCACGGGCTTCTCGTTTTGCTAATGGCCAAACATGTAGATTATTTTCCCACTTAGATTATGATATGGCGCGTCAGAATCAGCTTCTAATTCCGAATAGTGATGTGATTTGGACCCTTTACAGAAATACTGATGAATTTCTTATTCATACCCCCAAGTATCGCATAGCTACAGGAGGGGAACTGATAAGTAATACAAACTCTTATCGTCTGCGTCTTCATGATATGAGAATTTATGTTAAACAAGTCGATTTAAGTATGTCTTTAAATAACGCTATTTCTAGACATTTGGAGCAGTCTCCAGCTAAGTACGCTTATAGAAAAATAGAAATTCGGAGTGTATTTCTTGGAAAAGGTCGTCAAGAAATTACACATCCCGCATTCACAAGTACATGTCCGAGACGCTTAATAATCTGTTTTGTAAGCTCTCCCGCATTCACGGGAAATAGTGCGTTATCGCCTTTCACTTTTGAGCATGCTAATTTGCGATCAGTTTCTGCAGAATTTGGTGGATTTCAATTTCCTGCTGTGCCATATGACCTTGATTTTGCTAAGGGTAATTTCGTTCGCGCATATGTTGACACTTATGTTGGTATGGACCTTGATAATTGGCCAAATTCTGATCAAAGAACTCTCGATATCAGTATGAAAGAATTTTCAAAATCCTCCTGCTTCTTTGTTATACCGATGACTTCAACACTAGAGGACACGAACGGACTAGAATTAATAAGACAAGGTACAACAACCGTACGTTGTCTTTTCAATCAACCCGTCAAAGACACGGGTTACGAAATGATAATAATGGGAGAGTTCGATGCAATCATGTCCATAAATGCAGATAGAGTGTTAAGTACGGATGGATCTGTTTAAGATGAATTCTCTTCAAATTGAAACTATTTTACAACGATACAAGCCTTTAAATAATAAATTTATTGGCGTGTTTTCTTCTAATAATATTCCTAATATTGGAACTCAAAAGCCTTTTTGTTTTGTAGCAAATACGATGCGTAAAGGTACAGTTGGTGAACACTGGATTGCCTGTTATTCAGATAAACCAAATACATTGGAATATTTTGACTCTTTTGCCGAAGAACCAAATTGTGACATGAGACAGTCAATGCTTGCCAATTTTTCCTTAGTGAAGCAAAATAAATTTTCATTACAATCTCTCTTGTCAGATACATGTGGCCATTATTGTATTTGCTTCCTTATCATACGTTCGAAACAGTGTAATAATTTTTCATCTGTTCTTCGAAAGTTGCACTCAATACCTTCAGAAAGTCGTGATGCAGTTATAAAGAGATTCGTCCAAAGATTAGCACTGCTACCTAGTATATAAGAATACTACTATTAGCGATAATATAAACAAAAATGATATCTATTCTATATGTAATTTCCTTAATCAGTCTTACCTGGGCTTTTAAGCAAAATGATAGTAATATATTTTATCCCATTCACGGCCCATTCCCTCCAAATGTAAATGCTTGTTTTATTATTGATGAAGCGCATGCGCTTTCAATCGGCCCTTCTCATTCAACAAATCCTAACAAAGACATTCTGCTTTTGATTGCTTATGTTCTTGATTTGGGATTAATATTTGTATTAGCAGTTGTATTTAAAGCTCATGTAAATCTAAGAAGAAATGGGAGTGGAGACCTTCCGGGTATTCGTTTTGCAAAAGGTCCACTTAGTATATAAGTAACTGATTCTAAATCTGTTTCGAAACGCAAGATATGAACATTCGTACTGGTAACAACATGTCGGAATTGCGAGGGCCTACCGAAATATCTTCTGGAGCTCCTCCACACGCACAGATCAAAGCAGGTTCACTCGTTCAATTACTTTGTAAATTTAATGGAGGGTGTACACCAGAATCGCTTCACAGGGAAATGCGTAAAAAATACAACGAAAATATTCAATTCCTTCAATCACTTACTAGTATGACAAATGAAGATGTTGCTATAAATGGAATTGGTCAGAAAACATTTTCGGACAACAATATGAAACCAGGAAAGAAATTTATTGTAACAAATCATTTAAGACATATTCAGTTCGAAGTCTATCCAAGTAAATTGACAAAGTTGGGCGCTGATCGAATTTTTGCATTACGAGGATATTTACGTGTGACAATCAGGCAATATTTCTATGTGCGACATCACATAGACCTTGTTTATCCCCATCTGCCTCTTGTTTGCGTTGTTGGTGGACGACAGCATCAATATTTTTATCCTCTGGAATGTTTGGACGTTGTTGAAGTTGAAGACCAAAAATGAATAGAAATTTATGAAAACTATATAAATGATCATTCACTTTATTTGCATAATATGAAAAATGCGTTTTATATTAATTTTAGTTGCACTATTAGGAATTGTTAACTGTGAAGATAAAATGGTAAAGAGTGAAGAGAATAAAATATCTTTATTTCGAAGAACGCTCAAACCAAAGACAATTACGCATACTTTAAGCCCTGCCTTAACTTCTCATCCAAATTTTACAAATATAAACTTAAAACCTAGTGGTCATGTTTGGTTTGAGTACGATGAGAACGAAAAGGTTTGGAAACAACTATACAAACCTACTTTTTCAGTAGTGTATTATAAACCAAATATATTCGATACCGCATGGTTATTTGTAAAAGAAACCTGCTATGATATAATTGTAGCTACGAAATCCCTTGTTATTGGGGTAACTAAACTAACATTATACTTAGGACGTCGATTAATACCTATTCCCTAATTCCTTGTAAAAAAGTTAACAATTATAATAAACATTTTTAATCCGTTTTTCAGTAAAAAATATTTTTACTATAATTGCCTTTCTTCAAAAATTAAGCACACTTTGTGCTCTTTTAATTGACCTAGAATTAAGTTTATTTTATATCAAAATTATCACAACCAATTGAATACGTTCGTACCGCTTTGTAAATGTGCCCACCCGTCCGATCTGGCAAGTTAGGCAACGGTGGTTTAATTTTTAAAACCCCCTAAACCTATTGAAAAATTTTTGTGACGGTTTTACATCGGAAATTTAGATAATTTGTTTTTTAATTTAGTAGTCCAGTAGTTATTTAGTCCTTATAGTGACCAGTTAAAACAATTTTGTTTTTAGAAATTGTTTTAACTGGCTACTATATACTACTGATGTTACAATCATCTTTAAATAGACAGATTCAGTTTTTGGGTATTCGAGCTTACATCAAGAGTACGGAAAATTCTGGTTATTCGAACCTCGAAAACCGTCCCTTTTTCGATCTGAAACTCGATCCGAAGAAATCTTGAAAACATATCCTACCTTTTCCTCCCTAATCCAAAGTGTGGAAGTATCGAGGGTTAAAGCGAAAAATTAAAGGATTTTGTTTGCGTGGCAAAAAGAATTTGTCGAGATTAAAATTAATACAAAAATATATTTATTTATTTGCCAGTTATGTGTCGGCTTATTTTTCCTTTGTTATACACCAATGGTTGCCTATTTTGTTTGGATTTTTGGGTATCCGAAATGGTTGCCTATTTTGTTTGGATTTTTGGGTATCCGAAATTGAGTCGAATGACACCAAAATCACCGACATCTGACTTGATTTGACGAGGTTATGCTCGTTTGTTTTAGCTCCTTAACTATGGTCTCCGTGGAGTTTTTTGCTGCTTCGGAGGCCCCAGGTATGTCCAGAGCAGTGATGGTTCCGGAAGTGGAACCGTGGAACCGGTAAAGTTCTGGAACCGGTTTGGAACCGGAACCGTGGAACCGGTAAAGGTCCGGAACCGGTTTGGAACCGGAACCGTGGAACCGGTAAAGGTCCGGAACCGGTTTGGAACCGGAACCGGTAAAGGTCTGGAACCGATCTGGAACCGGTTTTCCCAGATTTTGCTCTTAATAACCTTTGGCCCAAATCTCACTATAATTGGCCCAAATCCCGCTTAATCCCTTAACATCCATCTCATTCCTCTGTTATCACTCGATAAACGCATAATCTACATAAATCCCCCAAAATAATATTATCCACTGATTTTCCACCCGGAGCCAGGAGCTAGCATTGTCCATGGGCGTATCATGGAATTTCGGCGGATTAAGAGGGATATAGGCGGATTAAGAAAATAAATAGGATTTGGATGATGATCCCCCGCATCACTGTCAACCCAATACCCAGTATTGTTTTTGGTAAAATTATTTTAGAATACTGTTTTATAAAAATTACTCGATCTACTCGTACTCGAACTCGGGTTTTCCCCAATTACTCGGTACTCGACGTACTCTACTTTTGTTACTTCCGGCTACTTTACTAGGATGAGACCTTTAACTTAGTTTCTGGTTAACTAAATTAAACCAAAACTTGAAAATTTTCCCGTTTGTGAGTTGATGATTTAAAAATTTTTGGTGTATATTTTGGTGTATATCGGACAAATCTGGTGTATATCGGGAGATTTGCAGAGATTAAGATGGATTTGTAGATCAGAGGGCAAATCGATGGATTTCAGCATGATAATGAGCGATTAGGTGAGTTGGGGAGATATCGGGAGATTTGGTGGGATCAATTCTGTGCCCAGGTAAGCGTGGAACAAAGAACGTGATTTTTAATTTGCCGGCATTTTCAGGTAATGTTTGCCGGTTTTTTGGGATGACTGGGCCGAGCTCTAAAAACTGAAGATATCCGGCTTCCAACTTCCGAAATCCATCAAAATTTTCGCCTATTAACCTCTGGAAGATATATGGATCTGGGCGAATATCGGGGATATCATGGGTATTGAACGAATATCAGACAGGGTGACCGATTCCAAACCACTAAAATAGGGCGTAGCCACTGAGAAATGTGGCAAAAATAGGGCAAAATTGGTCAAAAATAGGGCAAAAAATAGGGCATGATTTTAAAAATTAATTAAAATCTCAAATAAAAGCCTTATCTGCATATTTTCACTAGTTTTAACTAAATTAGCACATAGGGATCGAGATAAAAATATTTTTTGAAGATCGTAAATCAAAAACATTTCGAAAATATCGATGAAAATAATTTTAAAAATCTTTTAAATCGAAATTCGAAAAAATAATTTTGAAAATCGGAACCGGGAGTCGAGACCAATTTAGGATATCCGAATTTGGAACCGACAATCCCGTACGTGATCCTTTCTTGTGGCCTCTCATAATAAGCCGATAATTTGAGCGCCGCAGGCGAAATTTTTGAAAATTTTGGAAGGTCATATTACAAAATTTCTTCCATTTTCAGCGCCGCAGGCGAAAATTTGAAGAATTTTTGACGTCCAACTGCCATCTTTCTTCATTTTTTCATATTTTACATATTTACAAAATCACAAAAAAACTAAAAATATTACAAAATGGTAAAAATAGGGCAAAAATATGGCAAATGAAAAAATAGGGAAAAAATAGGCGAAAAGTTCAAAAATAGGGCAAATGCCCTATAAATAGGGTAAAATCGGCACCCTGATATCAGAGAATTTATCTTGCCTTCCAAACATTCGAGAAGTTTCGACTGTACGGTGAAGAGGGGGACAAATATTTGATCTTTTAAATTAATTTCAATATTTTTTATAAATTACGAATTACGGGGCATTTTTGAGTTTCGAATTACGAAAAAATATCAATTACGACGCAACTCTGGTAGAGGTGCAATTCCTTTTAATTTAATTACTTTTCTCTATTTCATCCTATGGCAGCAAGCAACAAACATCAAATACTGACAAAGGAGAAGCTTTTGGGTGTCCGTGGGACTTCAGGATGAAATCTGGTAGACAGGTAGACATAGCCTTTCTATTGTGAGATTAGAACCATTTTAGCAAAATGGTACCGGGGACCGAGTTTTTTTAAGTTCTTGCATTTTACTTTTTCCCCATGGTTCGAGTCCTGATTTGGGAAATTAATTTATTTTAACATAATTTTAGTCTTTTTTTATTTTTTGATTTTTATCCGAATGTTTTTAACCAAAAAAAATTTTTAAACTTTTTTTTAAATTCCGAAATATTTATTTCTTCCATTTAAAAGCCTTCGACTTATTCGTTTCTTGATTTTTACAAAACTTCCCTTTGAAAAGTGTTTTCAAAAAATTTTAAAGAAATTTGAAAAAAATTTTAAAAACAAAATTTTCAAGAACAGAAGTGAAAATTATGTTAAAATAAATTAATTTCCCAAGTCAGGATTCGAACTTGGGGGAAAAAAGTAATTCAAGAACGCTACCACTGCACCACCGAAGAACACACTTGTTAACAAAAAGAAATTGCTTATATATAAAAAAGAAAACTGCGGGGGATCCTAAAACATTGGAGGCTTATAACTCGGTCCCCGGTACCATTTTGCTAAAATGGTTCAAATTTCACAATAGAAACAGGGTATGATCTAACTGTCTACCAAATTTCATCCCGAAGTCCCATGAACATCCAAAAGCCTCTCATTTGTGAGGAAAATTTATCTTTCCAAGGAATCTTTGAAAAATTAACATTTTAATAGATAATAAACTTTATTCAAGGCAACTAAAATAAACAAGCATCTAAACATTTCTACTTAATTTTTCTTTTCTCATCCCTCAAATCAAACTTATTCTTTACGTTATTCTTTGCGTAGAAAAGGATATACGGGATGGTATCCTATATTAAATAATTAGTGTTATTATTATATTATGTTATTTATTTATTAAATCCGGATTTTTCATTATCTCCAGATCATTCCCGGTCCGGATTATTCTCACTTTGGAACATCATTTACTACGACTTCGAATTTGATATACTTTTCAAACTTTTCGTAATTTTGGGCTCAGGCGGAATTTTGGACTCAAAGCAAAAAAGTCCATTTCTAAGGAAAAATAGTCAATATATGTATGTACTTAAAATGCATAAAATTTCAAAATAAGAGGAAACAGATTTTAATGTATTTACAGTTTGTCTGGATGAGTACTTGAACCTCTTCCTTATAAGTATACTATGAGCTTATGCAAATTGTTTTGTCCGATTCAGTGAATCTGATAAAGAAACCCTAATCCCACCAGTAATATTTGTGTGAACACGCAAAGGAAGAAAAATACTGTACAATTATCTCTCTGTACAATTGTTGTGTCACCCTGCTTTTTAGGATGAAAAAGAAGAGAGAAAACGAAATCTCTTCGTAATAGGCAGTCGGGTGCTTCTATCGAATGGTACCAAAAAATATATCAAATCATAGTAAACGATGTGCCTTGTCAGTAGATCTGGCCAGATCCTTTTCAAGTTCATTAACTCTAATCCAATAGTTTTTTGTGTGCAATTAGAACAATTAGTAATTGTGCAACATGTCAAATTAAAGATATCAGTAATAATAGACGACGAGTAAGTGTGTTGCTTAGCTAAGTATGCTGTTCCAGCTTTTCTAATTGTATCATTTTCCAAATTAATTAAACTACTGTCTTTGAATTCATTTCCAGCAATTTCATAAATTCCCTAAGATATACAGAAATTACTTTTTTATTTTCAAAAATACAATCATACTCTATTAAGATCTTCACCCAATTTTCTTAACAGATCAAAAAGAAAACAGTGGGCATCTTCTTGAGATTCTCCATCAAAATTATTCCTTATTACAGTTTTAAATAATTTCTAAATAATAATTTAATTACTGCCGAATTTAGGGTTATACTGTTACCAAAATAGATTCCATATTTATGATTGAATAATTTCGGCTCCAATAGATGTTCGAAAAAGCACTTAAGCCTCCTGTTATAACACCATCCGTTCCTCTATTGTTGCTAGTATTTACATATGGTCTAAGTGATTTAGTAGATAACAGGAGGCTAAATTTCGGAGAATGCATTAATGATTGAAGGACACAATTAACATAGCAATTATTGGCTTTATTTGTAAGACCAGTCTTTCCTGGCTCCTAGAAAAGGGGATAAAGGTAAAACGCTACTTAATAGCTTCTCGTACCACTTTTTTCGATTCACAGTCAGAATTTCCTTGTATATCATGAATATACTGGTCATAAACTTTGTCGAATTTCGAGACTCGAGGATTGTTTTGAATACCACCAACATATTCAGAAGACATTTTGAATTATAAATTAAAATTGTTGATTTTTTGCTTCTTAAGGTGATTTTAGGTTTTAGATTATTCTCAACGTTTAAATTAAATATTAAATAGCGTAAATTATCCTTAGCATCAAATGGAATGCTTAGATAAACTTAGATAACAAATCCTGATAAGTTACTAAAGATGAGATTTAACCTAGCTTTACTTAGGTTTTATCACTAACACTAGAGGAACTTCTTGAGTAATAAAATTTTACAAATTCGTCTTTAAATTTTTACTTCTAGTCTTAATCCTCTCCAGTAAACTTCGGTTTTTATGTCTAACGTTTAAAAACTGAAACATTTTTTCTTAACTAATTTTAATCAAAAATTGTTTTAAAATGTTTGTGACAATAATAAAAAGTAGAGTTGCGGTCGGAACCGAAACGAAAAAATTGAGGGTTTTTCGGTTCGGATACGGGTATCCGAAGATTTTCAGGAACCTATAACCTTAATGATAATAACGATTAATTGGTGTAATTAAGAGCAAATTTAAAATTTTATTAAATATAAGCCATTAATTTTTAAAAATCGAAAATGCCCTACTTGATACTATAACAGATAAAAAATTAAATTTATTTACAGTTTTTCGTTTGGAACTGAGTATTTTTCAATACTTAATTTAAAAAAAACAATTTTAACAATTTCCAAATTTATTTTTAGATGAAAATACATACAATGTATATATATAATACTGATAAAAATACAATGAAAAATAAAATGTTTTTTTAATTTTAATTTTACACCAATTTTAGTTGATTAATTATTTTATTTTTCTAGTCCACCAGTTGCTTAGTCCAATACCGTTAAAGTAAACCAATTTCGTGGCAACTAAAATAAATAAAGTTTATAATTTAAATGCAGATATTTACTTGGATTTACAGAAAGCAAAGCATATTCGTTGCCTCGGTCTTCATAAGATGCCCATCTAAATTCTAGACCCGTCTTTTTGACACATCCCTCATAACAACCAGGACAAGCACCATCAGCGAAATAGGGCCATTGTGGAATTTCTTGACTTCTTCATTTGTCAGACTGTAGGCAAAAGGCAATCTAAAAAAATATGAATGACAGCGCAACCTATAATGAATGAATGATAACGCCACCCAGAGCCACTTTTTGGACCACCCCTGAAGTCGAAAATACAAGTGGCGCTATCTTTTTGCTATACTAAATGCACGCATTCAATTAATCTTATTGTGATACAAATGTGATACTATTTAGCACAGATATACGGAAAAATGTTTGGGATGGATTGAGAAACGGGTAAAATACAAATAACTAACAATTTATTTGTTGGGTCCAACAGCCACCTTTCTCTTTCTCGCTCTGTCCTTCCTAAAGACGAAGTAGACAGCAATTCCAATTACAATAACAGCCAGAATAATAACGACAACAACGATAATCACAACAAGAAACAGAGACCCTGAAGAATCTTTGGTGGTAGAAGTCCTCATTGTTTTAGCTTTTGTGATTGTAGTTTTGGAGGGGGATTTAGTTGCACCTTTGGAAGAGGGTGCAGTTTTCTGTTGCATAATCGGTAAGCCTTGAGTAGGTAATGTTGGTTTTTTTGATGTTGAAGTAATAGGAGGAACAGTCAGCAATTTGTAGTTACTCGTATTCTAGAGAATTAAATATTAAATTAATTAAATAAAAATATCACTTACGAATGAGATTTCCACTAAATCGCATTCTGGCTCTTCTGAGTGTTCTTTTTTACAACATATTTCCTTCCTGTAACAAGATCTTCTACCTTCCTTGTCATCTTTCGCGATGCTTTTTGAGGAAGAAGATGAAAAACCAACAAACGAGTCATTATCGGATCTGGCCTTGTACCGACAATTTCCCATGTTGAAGGCGAGAGAATGTTTTCTGTAAGGTTATTCATGCAGATAGATTTTTGATCCTTGATGTTTGGCTCATTTATTGGAGTACTGATGTGAAATTTAGGATCCTTTTGGTTGATTGTGAGAACAGATCTAATTCTAATTGCTTTCTCCTTCAAGTACCACAATTCTCTTTTTGTGTGAACCAATTTCGTGGCAACTAAAATAAATAAAGTTTATAAGTTAAATGCAGACATTTACTTGGATTTACAGAAAGCAAGGCATATTCGTTGCCTCGGTATTCATAAGACTGTTTAAAGTTTAAACTTACACAGTTGAATTTATGTCACTCTTTTTCAAACAAAGACCAATCCCTTCAAAATGTACTAGAGCAACTGATAAAGCAATCTCGTTCTCCAGATCAGTTAAAAAATCCACCGTACAACCTTTAGCCTCTTTATCCTTATCCTTGGAATATAACAGACTGCTAAAAAAGGAACATAATAAGAAACTAAAAATCAACAATACTTACATATAATCTTTACCCACCATTTTCAGAGTGTCAATAACGCAAGCTTCAGGAGAACTCCACATATACTGTTCAAAATCTCCTCTGTCGGCAGCAACCCTCGAGCCTTTAGCAAGCGTCACCTTTCCTTCCTAAGGCTGTGATTCCAATGACCGACGCTGATCGCTCTTGTGATGTTTAACTGTCCAAGCAATTGCAGAACAACAATGGAGAATGCCGCGATGTTTGCGAACATTGTTTGCTTATTGTTCGATTTGTTGTTGTTGAAAATGAAAGACTCCATTGTTGATGGCCTTCCTAGCACAGATTTTGTTGTTAAAAGTTTTTGGGGATTGTAGCAATGTAGAATTGTAATTGAATGATATAGTAGGGTAAATCATGGCTTTTATAGCATATTTATATAGTATTGAATCTCGTAGATGCCAAAGCCATATGTTTCTCACTAATCTTATTTACTTGAACATACAGTAAACTCTTATTTAGAAACCCAATATAGTAACAAAGTGGCCAAGGACAAAGTGGGCGCTCCCATAAATTTACTGGACAGGGGACATCTGAGTCCCAACATTCTTTGTCGAGTGTCGAATTTAGTAGCTTCCTTTTATTAATTATTTGTCTATTTTAATAACTTTAATAATACAAGAATTTGGCGCGCCCCGAAAATGTCCTACCCCGAAAATGTCCTCCCCGAAAATGTCCTCCCCGAAAATGTCCTAATGAATAAAAACCCCGAAAATGTCCTAATGAATAAAAACCCCGAAAATGTCCTAAAGAACAAAAACCCCGAAAATGTCCTCCCCGAAAATGTCCCATACTAAAAATGTCCCATTGAACAAAAACTTGGGCAAACCCGGAGAGAAGGGTTTGCCCGGAGAGGGTTTCCTCGAGAAAAATTTTAAAAATAGGAAAAAGGAATTTTCTAATGTAAAAAAAATGTGCTGATTACGAATCTGACCTAAGATTTTGAAAAAGTCGAATCCCGAACCTAAATCGAATTTCGAATCCCGAACCGAATTTCGAATATGCAAATGATAGCTCGTTCGAAAGAGCTCGTCGAGCTGCATCGAATGACACCAAAATCAACGTGAATGAACCTAATTTGACAAAGTTATGACATAAATCGCCGACTCAATAGATTTAGCTACGGTTTTTAATTTGCAGTTCGACGGATTGAGTATATATACCCAGTTGGACATTTTGAGATCGGACATTTTTGGGGCAGGACATTTTCGGGGTTTTTATTCATTAGGACATTTTCGGGACAGGACATTTTCGGGGAGGACATTTTCGGGGTTTTTGTTCTTTAGGACATTTTCGGGGTTTTTGTTCAGAAGGACATTTTCGGGGTAGGACATTTTCGGGCGCAGCCCAAGAATTTTTCTAATCAGCTACGAAAAAAAGTTGCGGTCCAAAATATGTGGCTCGGGATTGAAATATCAGACTTAAGTGTTCTTGTTCGAAAAACGGGTACGGCCCACTATGGCGCGGGCCACTATGGCGCGACCACTATGGCGCAGGCCACTATGGCGCAAGCCCACTATGGCGCGAGGCTATAAAATAAAAAATATTGTCCAAAAAAGTCTGGCATTGTTATGAGTCTGGTTATATAGGTGTCCTTTTGCATCATCCGACAGTTGCACGAGAGATTTTTCGTCCTATTTCCCTTAATCCCCCTTAATCCCGATAAATCCGTCTTAATCCGCCCAAATCCGTCTTAATATGCAAATTCTTTATCCGTCGTCCAAAATTTGTATTTGATTGGCAATTTGACCTGACCTTCTGGGTCTTGACTTCTGGATTTCGACCTTCTGGGTTGATCCCAATAAGTTAATCTGCTTTTAGAAAAAGATTTGTGACATAGCAGGCTTGCGCCATAGCGGTCGCGCCGTAGTGGGCTTGCGCCATAGTGGCCCGCGCTATAGTGTCCGTGTCCCCGAAAAACGATTAAAAGAAAGATAGATAGTTTATTTTCTCTCATATTCTCCATGTCTGCAGATAGTGTTGATTTTTCCTTACCACTCGTCATTAGCGCGGATACGTAAATTTTCATTGGGTTTTTCAAATTTTATGTTAAAATTTTTCTATTATTTAAACAATTATATATGTACATATTAATTTTTGTTGTTTTTATAATTTTTTTTATTTTTTAGATTTTTTTCTAAAAGTTCTAGAGCTACATATTTATTAAGCTCCTTTTTAATTTATGAATTTAAATACATATTTAGTATGTATGTTTTTGAAAGGATTTTAAATAATGATGGTACTAGAGGAAAAGAAAATGTTGAATTGAGAAGGTTTTTAATAAAAGAAATAGGTGAACTTCTGTTTTAGCCATCTCTTTCCTGTTTACTAGATCTTATGTTATTTTTGAAAACAGACACTCTAATAGATAAGAAAAATTTATTCAAAACAATTTACTACAAATTAAACACGAAAAATACAATAAATTTTTACAAAATCTTCTTTTTCTCATTCTTCAAATCGACCTTATTCTTTATATTATTTTTAGAATAGAAGAGAATGTAAGGCCTTGTGTCCTAAATTAGTTTACGTAAGTACGGTCTAGGGTCCAAATCCGGATTTTTCATTATCTTCCGACTATTTCTTGAACGGATTTTTCTCATTATTTTTTATTTTTGTTACTCTTCTTTTACTGTTTTCTCTCGATTAGAAAGTTTGTGAGCTAAATAAAACCCCAAATCCGATCCAGAAACTTGAAAGATTCGGACTGAATCCGGATTTAAATTCCTCAGCGTCCTCAAAACTAAAACATACCTTCACCTCTTCCAACTTCAACATCCTGATTTGAGAATCGTCCATTAATTGCCAGAGATCTGAATTTGCCAGATTCTTCACTCTCGCAATAAAATGTCCCGTGTTTGCAGTTACACCGACATGAACCTAGGTAAAAAGGATTTATTATTTTAGGCCTGCCCCTTTATTTATCCGTTTATTGTTGTGCTACAAAAATCGTTCTCAACTGTGTCTCGGATCGTATAGCTTCTACTAATGTTCCAATTTGAATAATTTGTACTTTTTGATATCAAAAGATTACGGCCGTTAAACTGATTTTAGGGAAAAAATTCATTTTTATGTTCTTAATCATAACTAACTTTTTCACTTATTAAAATATTTTAAAATTTTGTTGAATGCTGTACAAGCTTTTCTGATTATCCGATGGGAAAGTTGGCTGTTCTGATCAACAATATGTATACGGGTAGGGGACGACTCAGTATCGGCCGATCTAGTATTTCGGCTTTTTGGCTAAACTTTTTGTTAGATCAATTTATAGTAATTTTTATGTATGATTTGATAGTCGATCGAAAATGAAGAAAGTTATTGCCATATACTTAATCGGCGATAATCGTCCTTTTGCGATGTATACTTAGGGTCGGTTAAGAGCGATCAGTTGAATGAAACAGGCGCTGGTTAATATGTATATTTCTTAAAAATATTCTAAAATTTATCCAGTTCAACTGGGTACAGCCCAAGTAGGCGCGCGGCCAAGTAGGCGCAATCTCATAACTTGCTTCAATCTTTCTGAATCTTTCAAAATTTAGTATTAAACGACTCCTCTCATCGAGCTAAAGAGATTGGTACAAAAATTGTTAAGGTTCAGAAATTTTCCAACTAGTTATGGCTTTGCGCCTACTTGGGCATGTCCCGGCCCAACTTGTTTTTATTTTCTTTCTTTAATTGCAATCACTTACGACAATTGCGTACAGTGAGTATAGCGTAATGTTTTTCGCAGAATTATCTGGAGATGCATCATGAAGGTATTTACGCATGTCTAATTTGTTTAGAGGATAATCTACGTCCTTATTTTTTATATCTCCTTCAAATTTGATGATGAGCAGATTTGGAAGATGCCAGATTTTATTCATTTGATCTTGAAGAGTTTGACAATTATTACATTTGGCTTTCAAAGCTATAATTTGTTTATCCAATAAGGTGACGAGATCAGTGTTATCGTTTACTGTTAGACGGATATCAAGCTAAAATTTTTAAGAATATAAGCCTATCCCAAAAATTTTATTAAAAGTTGCTAAATTTAATTTTATTTTTTTTCATTTCTTCCATTTCATTTCTTCCAATTTTTACTTACCGTATTTTCTCTAAAATAAGCCCCCCCCCCTCCAAAATAAGCCCCCCCTCTAAAATAAGCCCCCTCTAGAGGTAGATCGAAAAAAATAAGCCCCCCCCCTCTAAAATAAGCCCCCTCCTAAAATAAGCCCCCTCCCCAAAAAATTTTTAATTGTTGATTAATTTTTGTGTCCCCTTCAGAGTTGAGTCTCCAGGAGGGATATAGAAGGATTAGAAGTGGTTAGAAGTGTATTTGGAAGATTAACAGATATATAAAGGGATCAACGTACATAGATATCGAGGGATTTTAGGTGATTAATAGCGATATCGGAGGACTTTTAGGTTTAATGGGATATATATGGATAGTGAAGATTAAGGGAGATTATGAAGGATATTGGAAGGATTAAAAGGGATTTATGTAGATTAAGAGATTAAGAAATTTCGGTGATTAACCAGAATTTCAGGGAGTAATAGTGAGTTCATTGGATTAAGATGGTTTGAACGGATATCTGGGGATTTTGCTGGATATCAGAGATATTGGTCATTTGTAGGAATATCGTAGGATTAGTGGAGTATCTGGGAAATTCTTCGCTATATCTGGGAAATTCTTCGCTATATCCTCTAAATCCCATCAAATCCATTGATAACCCTTTTAATTTCTGAAAATGCTTTTTAACCTTTATCCCACTGACATCTCTTAATCCTCCAAAATCCCTTGATATCCCTACTAATTCCAAAAACACAAAATGCTCCCTCTAAATGTCTCAATATTCACCATAATCCTCCGATATCTCCGACTTAAAGGCATATCTAATCTGAAGGATCAATTGACAGAGTACTTGATAAGTTTTTGGACAAGGATTTTTCTTGAAAAGACTTAGTATAGGATGAATCTTATTGAATTTTAGAAAAATTTTTTCTAAATGTTTAGTAATAAATTTTAGTTTTTGAAAAATTTAGACATCGAAAAAATAAGCCCCCCCTCCAAAATAAGCCCCCCCCCCTCTAAAATAAGCCCCCTCTAGAGGTCGATCGAAAAAAATAAGCCCCGGGGCTTATTTTAGAGAAAATACGGTATTTTAGTAAGAAAATTTATTTTTTTATTAATTTATTTCTTCCATACACTGATGTAAAATTTTATATACATCACTATTAAATCTCCACAAGTTTTATTAACCAAAAGAAAAAAATCTACAAAAATCAGGTCAACAAGGCATAACTTATATCATAATTTAAACAAAATTTTTCAAATATATGTAATTTCCAACAGCTCAAACTAGTCTTTTTAAATTAAAAATCTATAATTTTAAACTATCAGTGTTAGCTGCTTTCCGTTTTTAGTAACTAATTTTAAGTAAAATATAATTTTTATAACCGCTATTGCTGTGGTTTTAATTTTATTGTATGTATTTTTAATTAAAAACCACAAGATTTTAATGCCGTCTTGTTTAAATTATTTTTAATTTCATTTTTCTTTTTTATTAATTTTTCAAAAACAAAATTTTAAAAATATTTTTGAAAATAAGTTGAAGTCAAATCAATAATTTAACAGTCAACTAACGGCAGCCAAGGCGACTAAAAACTGCTGTGATGGAAAATTTGGGCGGATTAATATGGATTTGTTGGGATTAAGGGGGGTTTAACTAAAGAACATATGACGGAAATCTCTCGGCCAACTGCCGGAAAAGGCAAAAGGAACAGGCCAACGTATTTTTGATCTTGAATACCCTTTATCCACTCAAATATTTGGAGTTGACCTCCAGTCTGTTGACCACTAGGAAGTTGATCTCTAGTGGTGGAGCCTCAAAAATATACTCATACTTTACTGGTGAAAACTTACCAAAAAATCATCTAAAAATTCATAATTTGTTGTTTTTTAAACTATAAAATTATAAAATTATTATAACTCTTAGTAAAATAGGAATAAAGCTTAATTGCTTAGAAATAGATAAATATGTATACTGTTTAAATGTATAAACTTAGCTATTATTTATTAATAGAGTAGAGGTAAATATAGTAGTAAAACCTACCATATTTTTAGAAACTTACCACAGGAGAAGTTTACCTAATAAACAAACTTGGGAACAATGATCGAACTGGAAGTTACTGTTTCTAGCTAAGCAGACACAGTGACCGTTTGTTCCAAAATTGACAACATTCACAACCATATACTAATATGTATTATTCTTTCCTACTTTTCAATTTAGTGCTTAGAAAATGGTTACCAGATTAGGATAAATCTTGAGAAGTTTCTAACGATGAGATTTAACCTAATTTTGCTGAAATTTTTTCACTAACATTTGAGGAGCTTCTTCCGTAATATAATTACGAACTAGTCTTTAAATTTTTTAAGTTTTACTTTCCACGTTTCAACTTAATTATTTCCAAATTTCTTTTCCTACTTTTAAATTTCCAATTTTTGTTAGAATAAATGACTAAAAATATGAGATTAAATGAAGTTACCAAAATGAAATGTTATAATTACGATAATGGCAATGCGCTAATTTAAATGATTAGAGAGAGAAAATGATTAAGTATTTACTGTGTTTTTAGTTTTAAGATAAGAGATTAATATTTTTAAGCTTTAAAAATATAAAAAGACCTGCTGCTCAAATCCAACAGTTTTCTGTTGGCAATTAGTGCAAGTTGTAATAGAGCATGATACCAGAGTAAATAAGTCGGTTATAATTGACGATGAATATCTTCTTTGTTCATTCATATAGGTATTTCCATGTAATATAATTGTGGCATTTTCTAGATCATTTAAACTTCTTTTACTGTAATTACTGTTTATTTCATATAAGCCCTAAAATTCATAGGATATTAGTGTTTAATTATCAAGTTGTATTTACCCTATTAGTGTCTTCTCCCAGTTTATTTAATAGGTGCCAGAGAAATTCATGGGCATCATTTTCTGTTTCTCCTCCAAAATCTTCTCTTATTTCTGTGGCAAAAATAGTCTAAATAAGGGGATTTAACTTTATTCCTTCAAATTTAAGGCTATGTTGTTTACCAAAATTGGTTCAACATTTAAAACAGGATATTTGCAACACCAGTAAAGGTTTGCTAAAGCACTTAAACATCCTGTAAGGCTCCCCCTTGTTCCTCGAATATTGCTTGTATTTATGTAATTTCTTAATGCTTTTGTGTGTAGAAGAGGAGCCAGTTGTGGAGAGTGCATAATTGGTTGTAAAACACAATTTATGAAGCAGTTGTTTGTGCTGTTACTCAATCCAGTTTTTCCCGGCTCCTTGAAAAGGGATGAAAGATTAAATCCGTTAATTGATGATAACCCTCACCACTCTCTTTACTTCTAACAAGGGATCGGGGATATCTTGAATATTTTTTTCGAAGACGTCGTCAAACTTTGATGGCCAAACTTGGATGTTTTGTGAACTGCAATATTCTGACATGGGGATTTTGTGGAGATTATTAACTTCTACGATAGTGATGTTGGATTTAAGGTTTTAGAGGATTTCAACATTTGAATTAATGTTTAAATAGTGAAAATTGCTCTAACATTAAATGCCATTGATAAAAAATGGGTAACAGATTGGGATAAATCTTGTTAAGTTTCGAAGGATGAGATTTAACCTAATTTTGCTGAAATTTTTTCACTAACATTTGAGGAGCTTCTCCCGTAATAAAATTACAAATTAGTCTTTAAATTTTTTTAATTTTTACTTTTCTACATTTCAACTTAATTAGTATTTCCTAATTTCTTTCCAGTAAATTTCATTTTTATGCAGAATTTAATAAAATCAAACAATTTTTCTTAACAAGAAATTGCTCTTAATATAAAGTTTGTGATAATAATAAGTAATGATTATTTTAAGTACTTTATAGCAAAATTTAAAATTTTATTATCCATTAGTTTTTAAGTCAACAAAATAAAAACAAGCAGCTTGGTAATTATAAGCGACGAAAGATTTATTTAGATTAGGATATCAATTTTAGTATTTTTTGATATTTTTTATAAAAACAAACAATTTTAGTAATCTCCAAATTTTATTTTTGAATAAAAATACAAAAGAATATTTTTATAATTTTTTCTCATTAAACAGAAAAAGTACTTGTTGATTTTGCACTAATTTTGTGTTGATTAATTATTTTATTTTTTTGTTTTTTGTTACAAATTAAAAATAATTTTGACAATTTTTCTCTAAATTGTGTAGCAAAAAGTGTGTAGAGAAAAGGATTAAAAGCACTTTGAAATTGAACTAAAGCACTTGTAATTAATACAAATTCGAAAGGCAAAGGAAGTGGACGTCCAAATTGACTGTGAATACTTTTAATTGTAACGATTAAAAACCATCAAAGAATTATCAATAGAGAATTACTGACCCAAAGCTTTCAACAAATTTTATTATTAGAACTGCTGTAGTCGCTTTAGTGTATTGAGTTTAATTAAGTAGATGCTCTGTTGGCTGAGGCAATCAAGCCTAAAAGCCTTTGTGGATGTTTTAATTACACCAAAGATAATTTCTTATTTAAAATTTTTAAAAAAATTTTAAAAAATTTTCCCTTTTTCAAAGTAAAAATAATGTCCTTTTGAATCATTCGTCACACCTAATTGCAAGTAATAATGTAAAAAACTATTTTGATTGTGTATTAGTATATAGATTGAACGCCTTCGGCAAGGTCGATTCTTTGCTGGGTCGAAAATATGGAAAAAGAAGGAGAAGCGAAAGTGTGTTTTTGTTGTTTTTGCTAACCTTTTTTACTCATTCCTTTGATTTTTTGGGGTAAAAAGAAGCAAACAAACAAATAAAAATAAATACACGTTTTAAAAACAACCTTTTCTCCTCAACACAATCATTCACACATACACACACACATTGACTATTTACTTTGTTTGGATAGCAACAATTAAAAAAAATAAAGAAAATTCTCTCCTCTCTCTTTGAGGAAAACAGAAAAGGCTAAAAAAAATTTTTAATTTTAGTTTGATTAAAAAATCTAGCCAACAATTGATAGCTTTTTCTAAATTCATTTTTAGACAACAATAATTTTATTAATTTTAGTTTTTAAAAATAATATTCGGAACGTTTTTATCGCTTTCAAAATTTTTAATTCAGCCAAGTTTTAGTGTAGATAGTGAATGAGTAAAAGAATTTAATGTTCGATACTTTTTAAAATAATTAGATCTAGACTATCCACATTTAAATAAATTTTGACCTTAAATAAAGAAGGAAATAATTGTTAGGCTTTTAAAACGATAGTTAACACCTGAGAGAATGTAAAGAGTAAGGAACTAAACACGTATCTGATAAACTCCATAAAATTTAACTTTGGAAAAAATTTATTAAAAATTATTTTAGACGAAAGAGTGAATTACTAACAATAAGATCGAATTATTTAAAATTTAATAAACCCCTTAAAAATGAATATAACAGAAGACGAAACAACAACAACTTCATTAATCATTAATTCAATATCCCGAGCATTTCCCCCAACATTTTTCCCTCAACAAAACAACTTTACAACTTCTTCCTTAGCAAAAACAACTTTTAATTTTCAACAAAAAAGGGATGTTTCCTTCCATTTTTCTTTAATTTTTGGTTCATTAATTGGGGGTGTTACTATTGTTGGGTTAACTGCTAATATTCTTGTTGTTATTGCTATTTTGAGTGATAGAAAAATGAGAAAATCTCCAATGAATCTTTTATTGTTAAATTTGGTAAGTAATTGAGAAGAGAAAAAAAATTGTGGAGGGGAAAAATTTTTTTAAGAATTTAAAAGTTTTTGTTTTCTTTTGACTTTGATTTAGTAAAAAACCTCTGAAAATAACTAAATTTTATGCCTCCTTCTTGTTTTGTTATATCAAGACTAAACTGTAAAAAGTAACGACTTCCTGTAAGCTGACAACAATTTTCCCTTTAATTGAATTTTCAAAATTTTTGTCTCGAGTAACAAAATAGGATCCTTATTCAAGAACAGAATTCTAAATAAAAAACGATTTCTTGGAAATAAGAGGAATGACTACTTCCAAAATAACCATTCAGATTTCAGTTTTCAGAAATAACCATTCAATTCAGATTTCTCCCACAAATCTCACATTTTTATCATACCTTTTAGTATCGAGATAAATGAAAGATTTGTTGAAATCTCATCAACAACTTTCATCAAAATAATTTAAAAAACTGTTTTTAAGATTTATTTAAGTAGTTCTTTAATGTGAATATTTAATTTTTAAAAATTAATTTAAAAAAAGGCAATAGCAGATTTACTTTATTTGTTGGCATTTACACCTTTTTGGTTATCTATGAGTGTTTATGGAGATGGGGGTTGGCACTTTAGTGATATGTTCTGTCCAATTGCTAGATTTTTTGGAAATATATTTTTAGTAATTTCAATACTTACTTATTTAGCTATTTGTATTGAAAGGTTTTTTTGATAGAGAGAATTTTTTTAAATTTGTTTTTTTAAAGATATGTTGCTATTGTACATCCTATAGGTATATTATATATTTTATTATTAGAAAACTACAATCTTTAAAAAAATAGTTTTTTTGGTTGTTAGAGTTTAACTAAACCTTTCTGAAAATTTTATAAGCGAATAAAGAAGACTGGGTAATATTAAGTTTTTTTAATAGGCTCTGAATAGAAACGAATTTTCGATAATTTCTATAAGTTAATTTATTAGCCTTTCAAATAGAAAACGATGAATATTATAGGTGGATCTCTCCATAAAATGCACACAAAATAATAATGTCCACACCCAATTCAAGATACGTTTTTTAAATTTTTGCAGGTCATTGACTAGGAGAGAAGTAGGCTACCTAAACGATACTCAAGCTTTAAGATACCCCTTATACAATTTCTAATTCCACAAGAGTGTTTCTCTAAGTCTGTCTTTAATATTGAAGAAAATTTGTAACAAGAAAATTAAAAAAATTTATAGCAATGCACACATCTGTTTGGTGTACTCGTTCACGTGTTTTGGTTGTAGCTTTTGGTATTTGGGTATTTGCAATGGCATATCAATTTCCTTATTTGGTTGTATTCCAAGTTTTTGATATTCCAGAAAAAAGTATTTAGAAAAATAATTTTTTCCCCAAAATTTCTAAAAAAAGATTTGCGTGTCTGTAGAAACCCTTTAGCGTCAAAAAGCAAAATTTGGAAAATTTATAAATGGTCAGAATTTTTGTTAACTTATGCTTTACCTATAATTATTTCTGTTCTGTTATATTCTCGGATTTGTCGAGTTTTGTGGTTTAAAAATAAAAATGGAGAAAATTGTGGGAAAGGACAGAATGAAAATGGTAATTTTAAATAATCAAATAATACTTGGGGGAGGGGGGAGGGTTAGAATAAAGGGAGAACTGTTTTTTGGCTAGTACAGAAATTTCTTTTTAGCTTTATTTTCTCATGTAATTCACTTCACAAAATGGAAGAAAAATTACTTATAATAAGACTTGCCATTTAACTGAAACTTTGTTAAATATTTTTTTAAATAAAAAAGGATTTTATGAATATTTGAGACGTTTTATACGCCTTACTACATATTAGCCAAAAATTAAACCGAAAATTTCTTAAAATAATTTTAGAAACCCTTTTAATGGTTTTTGAAAACCTCCACGCCAATAATCTCTCATCCTCAAACCTCTTTTTCTCCCTCAACTCAAAAACTTTCAACTTTTCAGAAAACAAAACAGAATTAAAACCAAATGTAAATAAACGTCCGAGTGGCCGAACAATCAAAAAAGTATTGGAAACAAGATTTCGGGAAGCAATTTCTGACGTTCAAAATAAAAGAAAAGTTGTCCCAAAAGAAGAAGAAATTTTTAATTTTAATAATTCTTCCGAAAAAAGGCAGAAACCAATGAATGTTTCTTCTTCAGCTAATTTACGTGCTAGAAGGAGTGTTGTTAAAATGTTGATGGTAAATAAACAAATAAGAATTTAAAGGGGATATACTAACTTGAAAATATATTGAGGGATGTTACAATCACATATAGAGTATACCGACAGATTCGGATTTTTGGGTATCCGAAATTACATCCAGAGTATGGATAGGACTGGTTACCCGACCCTGAAACCGCCCGTCGAAAATTTTGAAAACCTACCCTTTTTCCTCATCCAGATCCATCCCTAATCCAGAGTGAGAGTATCGGGGTCAAGCCGAAAAATTTCTTGGTTTGTCAGGGCAAAAAGAATTTGTCGAGATTAAAATTTAATAAAATTACTATATTTATTTATTAGTTATGTGTCGGCCTATTTTTCCTTTGTTATACACCAATGGTCGCTTATTTTGTTTGGAGGTAATTTTTATTAAAAACAATTTTTTCCTCCTAAAAATTATTATTTCTTCTTTAAAAAGTGCATTATTTGGACGTCCACTTCCTTTGCCTTTCGAATTTGTATTAATTACAAGTGCTTTAGTTCAATTTCAAAGTGCTTTTAATCCTTTTCTCTACACACTTTTTGCTACACAATTTAGAGAAAAATTGTCAAAATTATTTTTAATTTGCAACAAAAAACAAAAAAATAAAATAATTAATCAACACAAAATTAGTGCAAAATCAACAAGTACTTTTTCTGTTTAATGAGAAAATTAAAAAACAAAATTTATTCTTTTTGTTTCTTAACAATAAAGTTTGGGAATAAACATGAAAAGAATTATTTTATTAATAAATTTACTTAATATATAAAAATTCATTTGTTATTTTACTTAAAAATGACTAAAAGATATTACACATTAAATTTTTTAGCATCTAATTTATATGAAGTAGGAAGGTGGTAAAAATAATGAAAATATTTAAAATAAGTTATATGTACGTTTAACGATTCATCCGATTTGCGTTTGCATTGTCTCTAAGATTGATAATATTGGTTTCAAATCGAAAAACTGTTTTTTGTGATGGGTTTAAACTAGAGTAGCACGAGGTCGAGGTTTTATGAAAAAACCGAGACCGAGGATCACCGAGGCAGGAAAAGCCGAGATCGAGGGGCTAATTTTGACCCGAGACCGAGGTCGAGGACCGAGGATAATCGAGGTTTTAAAAAAATTTTATAACATCCCAAAATCTAGTTAAATTTAGTAAATTTTTCAAATATTTGCTTAATACTTATCAAATTAATATTTTACATCTGATTCATACCAAGTAGGCTGTCCATAGAGATGTCCAAGACTCTTGGGCTTTTTTGGTCTTGGGGTGGTCTTGGTCTTTACTTTTTTGAGCTTTTAAAAACTTACACTCCTAAAAATTGAACTTTTTTGATTTCAACATTTTATTTTTAAAATTGAAAAAATCTGGCTTCTTGGGCTTTTAAAATTCGCAAAATTTCTGCCCGCGGCGCTTTAAAAAGGCCTGCGGCGCGCGTTTTTGCCTGCGGCGCTGAAAAAGGTAAAGATATGACTCCTTGGTCTTTACTTCGGGGGTCACTTTAGTACGTGGGTGCAGGCTTTAAATTACAAATGTTATATCATTTGAAAGAGCTAGTCGAGCTGAGTCGAATGCCACCAAAATTAGCTCTAGGAAAAATTTTTGAACCGAGATACAGGCGATTGAAAATCGAAAAACCATAGGGGGGACCAAGCACTTTTTTGGGGTGAAAAATTCGAAAATGCAAATTATACCTCATTCGAAAGAGCTCGTCGAGCTGAGTCGAATAAAACCAAAATCAACGGAATCCGACTTGAATGAACCGAGATATAGACTCCTAAAAATCGAAGGTCCAAAAGGGCGATTTTTGGAATAAAAAATTTTTTATACAAATAATACCTCATTCGAAAGAGCTCGACGAGCTGAGTCGAATGACACCAAAATCACCGTGATTGGACAAGATTAGACAAAGTTATGACACAAAAAATAAACAAAAAACCTAAACCTATGGAGCGTCGGCGAGGCGCTTGTGCAAAACCCCGCGCTTCGCGCGGGGTTTTGCGGCACGCGCCTCGCGGGGAGTCTACGGGCGATGGGTCTGGGTTCGTAACATAAACCTATTCCTATCTCCCTTGCTCTGGACGTATTTGGGGCCTCCGTAGCAGCAAAAATCTCCACAGATGCCATAGGTAAGGAGCTAAAATAAAAGATCATAACTTTGTCTAATCAAGTCGGATTTCGTTGATTTTGGTGTTATTCGACTCAGCTCGAGGAGCTCTTTCGAATGAGGTATCATTTGCATTTTCGAATTTTTCATCCCAAAAAAGTGCTTGGTCCCCCCTATGGTTTTTCGATTTTCAATCGCCTGTATCTCGGTTCAAAAATTTTTCCTAGAGCTAATTTTGATGGCATTCGACTCAGCTCGACTAGCTCTTTCAAATGATATAACATTTGTAATTTAAAGCCTGCACCCACGTACTAAAGTACAGCCTTACTTCGATACTATTTGATTATTTAGTAGACTGGGTTTAGACGGATTTGGGGGGGGGGGGGGGGGGCTCAAAGGAGAGCATAAGGGGACTTGAATGGATTAACTGAATGTAAGTGGATTTAGCAGATTAAGGAGGATATCATGGATTTGTGGGGATAGAGTGCATATAGGGGATTAATAGGATTAAGGGTATTTAGGGGAAAAACACGACTTTACATTAAAAAAAGAGCCTTCCTTTTTTAACGCCGCAGGCGAATGAGATTTTGGAAGGCTATAAAGTCAGATTTCTTCCATTTTTAGAGCCGCAGGCGAAATTTTTGAAAATTTTGGAAGGCCATCAAGCCAAAAATCTTCCTTTTTCTGCGCCGCAGGCGAAAATTTTGAGAATTTTGGAAGGTAAGTCACCATATTACTACCATTTTTTACAAAAAAAGCAATTCTTAGGGGTGTATATTTAGCCTCGGTCCTCGACCGAGATTCAGGGCGAGGACCGAGACGAGGTTCCGAGGCCCGAGGTCAGCAAAATCGAGGTCGAGGTTGAAAAATCGCCGAGGACCTCGGCCTCGGCCTCGGCGAGGCCTCGACCTCGTGCTACTCTAGTTTAAACAAGATGACCAATTCATCGACAAAATACTAGTACATTGGATGGCAGCTGCCTAAACAATACTCTCAATTTAATATTTGTAGATCTCTTTTTTAAATACGATTTTCAGCACCAAGTGTGTATTCACATATCGAAACCGATGTATGTATACTTTTAAATTTCAATTGTCTATTAATTAGCCGCCAAAGAGAATAAACAAAAAAACTACTTTTTTCCTCTTCTAAAGGACAACAATATCCAGCCAGAAAATTTTTAAATTTTTAGTTATGTTATTTAATAATAATACTCATCGAATTTTGCTTTTAATAATTATGAGAAAGATTTTAAAGATTTTGAGATTTTAATGTTTTAATTTTTAGTTTTGTCTTTTAAAATAAAATTAGTAAAAGATTAGTAATTTATCATAATCTCCTTTTTCTAATCAACTTGTTAAACATACCCAGCACCCTTCTTTTTTAATGATATTGACTGTTATTTGTAAATGGTCTCATTAAATTAAATAACTTAGAAAACCTAAACTCTTTGTAAACTAACACAAAAAATGAAGGGATTTTAAATAAAATCCCCATCCCAAAAATTAAGTTCGGCGGAATTATTGGAAATTAAGAAAATTGTATCACTTAAATAAAATAATAAATGTATTTTTATATATTAAGTAAATTTATTAAAAAGAATCTTTGGATATAGTTTAGTGAGGGCCTGCCCCGAAACAAGACAGTTGATATGTCATTGAAAACGAAGAACAACAAAATAAATTATTTTAATAATCACAAAAATAATTAACAAATACCAACCAAAGACTAACCCTAAAAAGGCATATTTATGCCAGTCGTCTCTAACCCAACACTTGGCTGAACCTTATACTGTATTTAAAAGTTTCCATTTTAACATTTGCTTTATTTACCAAAATGAATTTTCAAAATGATTACAATTAGAGTGAAAAATTAGACAGTTAGAGAAAATTTTTTATTAAAAAATGCTGATTTAATTTTTATTTTGTCTTTTAATTTTTTAGATATTTTTCTTAAAATTTAATTCATTTTTTAGTTAATTAAAAAAATATTTTTCAATTATGGTTCAAAAAGACGACAATGACACCAAAACTAAAAAACAAAATAAAAAAGAAGAAGAATTTGATAAAGAGGTTTAATTAAATTTTTGAATAATTTAAATTAATTTTTAAAGTTAATTTCAAAAAATCCAAATCTTGAAATTGCCCAACTTTTCTTTTTAATGGGGCAAAAGAATGATTCTTCTACTTGGCTGGCTTTACTTGAAGTTTTTTCTTTTAAATTTCATAAAATATATTTTCTCTTTTAAGCATGTCAAAAAGGATGAAATGGCACCGTTTTATGAATATATGTGTACTTCTTTAAAAATTCCTATTGACCAAGCTTTGTTGGATAAACTTAAAGAACAAAATGCGAAACGTTTGGATGAGATAAATAAACAATTGGAAGATGCCGAGAAAAATTTGGGTATTTTTTTTAAATTTTATTTGGGGGTTTTTGGGATAGAAATCGTTGAGGTTAACATGTTTTATCTGTTGTTTTTTTAAATGATTAAAAATTAGGCTTAAGAGCTCCAGTAGTCTAGGATCCAAAAGTAATTTGGACGAGTCCCTTATGAAGATAAAGATTAGAGAAGACCGAAAAATCTGTGAAATAAAATTTCGACCAATTTAATTTTGACCTGTATATTACTTTAATTATAAAATTTTATCTAAGGCGAAAGTGAAGTTCGACAGGCATGGTTAGCCAAATCTGAATATTTATGCCAAATTGGAGATAAAGAAAATTCTGTTGCTGCTTTTAACAAAACTTTTGAGAAGACTGTTGGAGTTGGTTACAGAATTGATTTGGTTTTTAATTTAATTCGTATTGGGATTTTCTTCATGGATCATCAATTAATTACTGAAAATATTGAAAAAGCAAAAGAATTAATGGAAAAGGTTTTTATTTATCTGAAAATTTATATTAGTCATAGAGAAATTTTTTTAGAAATAATTTTTCGTAAAGGTTTTTTAGGTGTATTTTGGAGATAGAAAAATTAAGGGAATTTTTTTATTTTATGTGAGTTATTAGGAATTAGAAGCTTTGAAAAAGCGTACTGATTTTAACCCTGAATCAAGTAAAAATAAGGGCAGGATTTATATCAAGGCTAACTGCTGTTTTACTTCTACCAAATATTTAGTTATATTATAATGAAATTTCTCTGTTTATACCCAAAACGTGTTTTTTGTCTACTTATTTTTTCATTTTTTTCAAGGGAGGTGATTGGGACAGAAAAAATCGTTTACGTTCATACCAAGGACTTTATTTAATGGCCATTAGAGATATGAAAGGAGCTGCTGATTTATTTCTCGAAGCAGTCCCAACATTTGGTGCTTATGAATTGATGAATTACGAAGAATTAATTTTTTATGCTGTTATAACTTCTGTTTGTGGTTGGAAATTTTTCTTTAATTTTATTTTTTAATAAATAATTTTTTAGCATTGGATCGTCCTGATTTAAAAACAAAAGTTGTTAATTGCAGTGAAATACAACAACAGGTTTTTTATTTTTTTGTTATTGATTGTCCTCTTTTATGTAAACAAAAATTCGATTTGACATCACCTTTGAGTTAAAATAATTGACTTAAATCAAGTATATCCTAAATAGGGGTCTCTCCCCTCAATATTAAACCAAATTATAAAAGTATGCCTTAAATTTAGATTTATTTAAATTTGGGTGTATTTAGAATTGAGATCTGAATTTAAATCACATTTTCATTTCTAACATCCATGTTTTTCAGTTAAACGCAGAAATTGGCCAAAATAATGCAAATTTACCAATCGCCAAAGAATTACTTTATACATTTTATAATTGTGATTATAGCAATTTTATGATTGCGCTTGGAAAACTTGAACGGGATTTTCTTGTTAAAGATCGTTATTTACAATTACATTGTCGTTATTTTACAAGAACTTTGCGTATTAAGGCTTATCAACAATTTTTGACTCCATACAAAACGGTTAATTTGACTTAATAGAAAGTGAGGGTTTAAACCCAAAATTTTAAAAATTTCCTTGGGAAAAGTTCTCTCGCTTTCACCTAAAAAATATCTAGTGACTTTTCGGGAGCCGCCTGGTATTTATATTTAGATTTAAATGAAAATTCTATTTTAAAATATTTTTAATTTTCTAGGTTAGTTTGGATGTAATGGCAAAAAGTTTTGGTGTTAGTAAAGAATATTTGGACCAACAATTATTTAATTTTATTTCTTCTGGGAAACTCAGTTGTCGAATTGACGCGTGTAAAGGAATTATTGAAACAGCCCAAACTGACCAAAAGAATTTGTTTTACAAAAAAGTCATTCAGTAAGTTTTGAATTTTTTTCTAATTTTTTTAATTTAAACTTCTTTTAGTGATGGAGATATATTGCTTAATAAAGTTCAAAAACTTTCTCGAATTATTAATTGAATTGTTGGAATGATTTTCTTGCTTTTCTTTTGATTTTTTCTGGGTGTTTTTGTGAATAAAATTTAAAAAAAAAGTATTTTTTTCCAGTTGGTATTTAAAGACCGCCAACTATTTTTAAATTAAATTTATAAAAGTTTTTATGCAAAAACAAACATGAGCATCAAGAATATTTTCTTTCTCTTTTTTAGTCTAAAGTAAAATTTTTGTGTCTTTTCTAAAAATAAAATAAAACAAAAATTGTTCTTTTTAATAAATTAAAAAATAAAATAACTCTCTTTTAGTTAATACTATCTTCTTCCTTTTCTTCTACTTTTTCTACCAAAGATTCAATAGAAGCAAAAGGAGTAGTAGTCTCTTCATCTTCATTAATAACATTGTCTTTCTCAATTAAAGATTCGGTAGAAGTAAATGGAGTATTCCCTTCTTTTGTCAATTTTGTAGAATTATTTTCGTCTGAAGGAAGAATGTCTTCTTCTTCTTCTTTAGTTTCGTTATTTTCATTTAAAGATTCAGCTGAAGAGAGACAAGTCTTTTCACTTGAACCATTCTCATTTGCAACATTTTCCACCATAGAATTAACCAAGTTTGAAATCTAAAATTATTAAAAATATTAGTCAATTTTAAATTTTTTGATAAATAAAAATCCTGGAGGTTTAAAGGACAACTCTAAAAAATGAAAAAAAAATAAATGACGAAAATGACAAAAGAACATTTAACTAAGATTTGATGAAAAACCCCTCCTTTCTAATTTCCAAAAGAAAAACTCGACAATTACTCCTTAATTATTTCCCTTCCTAAATACTACACCTTAATAATTTCTTTTAGCTTTTGGATTTGTTCCCAGCTTAAGGACTCTTATTTGTAATAAATTCACAACAAAATTTTATACCTCAACTTCATCGTCCATTTCTTCCAAATGTTGTGATTCCACCTCATCAGCAACCATAACACAACAAACTTTTGTCTCTTCAACATTTTCTTCACTCAAAGTTATAGTAACGTCATCTTTCTCACAAACACTCTTTTCTGGAAAAACTTCAGAATTAATTTCCAAATTTGTGTCAATTTCATTTTCATTTCCAATCTCTTCAGGTTTATCATCAAAATCAGCCCAAGAATCTCCACCTATAAATTATATATTAATTAAAAATTTAAAAATAATCTTTTCTTACTTCCTCCACCCAAACTATTCACTCCATTATCCCAACCATCATTATTATTTGAAGCACTAACAACACTACTCGTATCACCACCCAAACCACGATTTCTACGACGTTTTGCTTCTCTCATCATTGTTGTGCTCATATTTATCGTCTGTTTTCGTGAATACATTACCTTTAGAAAAATTAAGAATTTAAAACTAAAAAATGTTTTTAGAGGAATAGGAAAAACTCCAATCTAGTTAATATTTAGCTGTGACTATCTAATATTGTCGAATCTATCGAGAATTGAGCAAGTCAGTCAAAGAAACCTTTCCAAAAATTTATTTAAAACAAAATTATTTACCAAAAGCTTCCTGTTCATAAATTCCGTATCATTAAGCAACTCAATTGCATTTTTTGCCTCCTCTTCACTTCCCAATTCCGCAAAAGAATAAGCATTCCCAGCATCATCATGCTCACGTGTATAACGAAAAACATCGCAATCAACAATATTTAATTTCTTAGCAAAAAGCATAGCAAAAAGTTCACTTTTGTTAACCTCACCAGGAAGGTTGGTAATATAAATAACCTTTAAATTGTGAAAATTAAATATTTAAAGAAGATTAAAAAAACCTTTGAAGGAGGATTATCAAGTCTTTCGCCAGCTGGGTCATCTTTAATTTCAAATGGATCGTCCTTCGAAGTAATCTGGAATTTAAAGTAATTATCTAGGGAACTGTTTTATTTTTTTTGTCAAAATATAGATCTTAACTTCTAACACCAAATATGTACATATATCTAGTTTCAGAAATTCAAGCCTTAAATTATAAAGGATGGGGGTAATGTGTAGTCAATACTTTTCGAAAATATTAAAATTTTATTACTCCTTTAGGCAGCTGTCCAAACTTTTTGGGACTTCCAATCTGTTGCTTATTTTCCTCATCATGTCCATCTGACCCGTCTGTTTCATCATTACGCTGATTATTTTCATTACGACCACCTTCAAATTGTTGTTGAGATTCGTTTTCATTTCTTTGTTGTCCAGAACCAACAAATGATCCTCCACGTCCACGCCCTCGAAAAATTGGGCCAGAATCCCTGTAGGTAGGAGGCGGTTCAAAAAGTGGACGTACTTGTCGATTTTCAAAATTTGTATGACGATTGTCATAATTTCGGTCTTTGTGGACACTAGTATTGCTTAGCTTCTTTTCAATAATACGGTCTTCGTTAAGGTTTTCTCGTGACGAGAAATTTCCTTTCCCTGTATTATAGGCACCTCGATAAGATTTTCGGTCACCACTGTTGAAGTCATTACGTGAAGAAAAACTACGGTCTCGGTCTCCAGAATTGTATTGGTTTCGAGAATACGAATTACGATCCGTCCAACCACCACGACCACTAAAATTGAAAAATGGTTAATTACGAACTATCGTAGTGACAGTTTACATGATCCGAAAACTTTTTAAAATCTAGAAAATTCCGAGGGAACCAAAAACCCCATGTCCAAAAAATATTGAAAACTAAATTTACCTTAAGAAAAATTCCCCAGTATCCCCCCCCCCAAAAAAAAATTAAATCTAAAACCAACCGTACATTCCCTCCTCTTTCACCTCTCCCTCTGTCAGTTCCTCTTGGACGATCATTATTCCAATTGTTATTATTTGTCGATGAGTCAAATCCTCCTCTGTTAGATTTCCAATTGTTGTTATAATTGTTTGAGTTCCTTCCATATTCTCGCTGATTTCCAACATTGGATTCATCATTTTCATTTAACAAATTATTCGTAATAGTCTTGTTTGAATTAATAACATTATCCCAACTGTTATTAACTTCACCCCATCCATTGGCATTACCTTCTATGATAAAATTAAAATTAAAAAAAATTAAACGAAAGAAATAACCAGTAGGACGTGCAAAAGAATCATCCTCTACGTTTTTAACAGTTTCTTGGGTTGGTTTAAAGTCATAATTGTTGTTACTTTTAAAGCTTCGGTTATCTTTTTTGTCAACAGTTGAACGAACATTCTCTTCAGCAAAATTCGATTGTGTCGTTGATTTACCTCCACCTCCCCAAGAGTCGTTCGGCTTATAAGTACCCCAACCAACATCTTGATTATCCCAACTACCATCTAAATTAATTTAAGTTTTTTAGCAGCGGCAGGGCCAAAAATTCAACCCGAAAATTTCCTTAGAAATCAATTGAAAAATCTTAAGAACATTTAAAAGTTAGAGATAAAATCCAATTTAACCAAAAAAAATCTCACAGGATACCAAGGAGAATATTAAAAATTCAATAATTTTTAAGTTTTAAATATAAAAACCTGTAGGACGTCCCCAAGGATCTTTCTCAACGGTCGACTCTTCTTTCGAAACTTTATTAATCTTCGCCTCAATCGATGTACTTAATTGCTTGTTTGAGTCAGTCTTGCATTCAATTATACTTGCTCGTGAAGGTTGTCTATCAACAAAGTCGTTATCCCTAATATTAGACAATAAAGCATTTGGAACGAATTCTGCCTGAATGTCACTAAAATAGAAAACTATTTAGAATAGAAATATTCGAAAAAAATGAACCTTCCGAAAATTTCCATTCCATTTAATCCGTCCTTAGCTCTAATTGCAGCATCGTGAGATTGCATCTAAATAATTATAATTATTGGCTTTGAATCAGTGTACGCTCGGTTCGAGAAGTTGGTATTTATAGATTGTTAGAAAGACCTGACCATGTCTTTAATCTAACATTATCTCAAAAAATTAACTTTCCAAAAAATATACCTTAACAAAAGCAAATGTATCGCCAGTCGCATAAAAAAGTTCAGAGACCATTTCACGATATGAGCGAACACCAGGCTTCTGAGCATGCTGATTGATAAGAGTGCGTAGCTTAAAAAACAAATTAGTTTTCAAAATCTTTTAATTAAAAAACTATTTATTTACAGTGTCTGTTGTAACTTGTCCTAAGCAATGAGCAAAACTTCCAATCACCAAAATTGAATTGTTGTCATTAGCCTCACGAGATTCATGAAACGAATTACTGGCAATTAAACTATTTTGTTCGTTGGTCTGTCGCTTATACCGGTTCGTACCCTGTCGATCATTTGTCCACATTTAAAATATTTTAATAACGTCTAAAATTTAAGAATTAAGTAAAATTCTAGCAATTTTTAAATCATAATTACATTAATCTCGACGAGCATAGAAGAATTATCTTATTTAAGCTTGTCGAGAAAAATCGAATACCCCCCCCCGGTTAAGGGCCTGGTATCCCATGTAAATCATAAAAACATGCCAGCATAAGTCAAAAAGTAAAAACAAAGTTGAAAAAAAAATAAAAAAATTGGTCAATTAAAACCAATATAGTAAAAATAACAAAAAAACATTTGCACAAATTTTACTTTGTACACACAAAATAAATAATTTAAAATGAGATGCATTTTATATATAGATAGTGAAAGTCATAGTAGTGGCACTTAATTTATTGCATCAAATTGATATATTGAGATTGTTAATAAGGTGGGTAGGTAAACTCAAGAACAGTCACCTTCAGGCTTAGGAGAACTTGTATGCGGGCCAGCCTGAAAAATTAAATTTATTTTAAACAAATTATAATTAAGAATTTCTTACAATAGACGCATGAATTGGATGAATAAAGCTAATCTGGCTCTCCGAAAGTGAACGTTTTCGAGGCCTGAAAGCAGCAATAGGCATTTTAGGAATGAGTTTTCGAGCAGCAGGAGGACGCACTGGAGTTGTACGTGTCGGTGTTGATTGTGCACTTATGGTTGTAGTCGTTGTTCCAAAAACATTTTTGATGCGCCCTGGCGTCTGCGGACCTTTAGTGTTCGAAAGTTGCTAAAAAATTAACCTTAATAAAATAATATTAGCAACGCTCAAACCTTTTGAACACGAAGTAATTCACGTTCACGTTCATAGTCTGAAACCACTTGCTCAGCATACTGATCAGCACGAAGACCACTAACCATAATATCATCAACGATGTAATGTTCCTCATATTTGTCACAAGCAGCATGCAATTCTTGCATAAGCTTGGGTAGTTTCATGTCGAGCATTTTACGTTGCTAAAAACAAATTGCTTCAAATTTGTCATTTAAAAACAAAATACCTTAAGCTTTTGATTCAAACTGCCAGCACGATTCTTATAAAAAGACGCGCGACAAACACGACGTTCAGCTTCCAATTTTTGCCTCCAATTATTCATCCATTCACGAAGCAAATCAAAAACTGGTTGAGCACGTTTGTAGAGCTCTTCGCGATCCTGAATTTGTTCTTGCAATCGTTTAAGTTCCGATTCGTTGAGTTTAGCTTAAAAATAAGAAAATTATTTAAAAATATAAACAAAATATACAAGGATCGATATTCTCAAAAGAAAGTTTAGCCGCAGGTGACATGAAGCATTTCTCAGAAATATCGCTGAATTGGATTAAAAGTTCATCATAACGAAAAGCGACTTGTTCAAGCCATGAATCATGTTGGTCCTTGAGCTGCAAGAAAATAATGATGAGGACTTTAAAACGTAAAAGGGCGTCTCATTCCTTGAGTTTTCCCTTATTTTATAAATTCGCAATGAGGCTTCTCACCCCCAAAAGAAATCCATACCTTTTGACAAAGAGCTTCCAATTTATCCAATAAAGTAGTTGAGATAACAGTGTCGTGACTGTGCAAATTGATCTTCAAATAATGCTGATCAGCTTCCGTCAGAACAGGAGTGGAAGCGTGATGGATAATGTCGTAAATCCTAAAACAAAATAAACAATATTTTAATTTCGAGTAAAAACAAACTTGATGGCCTCCGATTGATATTGAAATAGCTTTTGCAAACGCTCATTCAAAATTCTCTTCAATTCGGCAACTCTTATGCGAAGGGCCTCCAACTCAGAAGCGGACAAGAACTGAAAAATATAATTTATGTAGAAAAGAATCTTTATTCATAGTCACGGTAAAGACTTAGGCCATAAACCCAGGGGAAGATGAGGAAAGCAACTAATGCTTATTGTTATGCACAAGACCTATGTTCAGGGAATACCCAGGTCATAACCCAGAACCAGCACGCTCTATAAACACCAAGAGAACACACTAAAAAACAAACAAACCCGCTCATTAAGTCCATCAACATTTTCTGGTTGTTCACCTAAACGTTTACAGGCCAATTCATAAGTATCAAATAACTCCTTTTGGACTTTAAATCCCTGATCACGTCTCTTCGTCAAACGCTTACATTCAACATTGAGAGCTTCCAACTTAAAAAATAAAGGACGTAGAAGACAACAAAAACCTCCTTTACCAAAGAAACGGATCCCGGTAAGTATGCACTTTCATCGAACAAAGGCTCACACAATAATTGATTCAGGCCGTGAACTGCATTACGATACTCAACAATATGAACCCCAACTTCCGTAACTAGCTAAAAAAAGCAAAGTTTAGGTCAGAACAAACTTATTATTATAACCTTATCTTCGCCAGTAAGAAGATCCGAAAGAAGCTTTCGATGGAAGTTAGAAATCTGTTGCCTTCTTTCTTCCCGCATAAACTCCTCCATATGTACTTTATCCCAAAGTTGTTCCAATTTGTCAATAAAGGAACTAAATTCATCGCTAGCAGAATTTTTTGTCTGTTCCATTGAGCTAGAAAAAAATAAAGTTAAAAGAAGAAGAGAAAAAAACTTTGTAGTATTCGTATCCATGTTAGAATTAAACATTATTGAAATAATTTAATTGAAAATCTCTAAGGAGAAATCTAAAAATCAAAATAAAATTTCTTTAGAAAAGTGAATAATAGATTTGATATTAAAATATAAACATTGTCAACAACCCCCATTGATTCCCAGATAAATAATCAAAACCAAACAAAAAATAAAAACAAACAAAAAAAAAATTTTATATTTCGACTCAAATTCCAATTAAATTTAAATATCCACTAAAATATCAAAATGTATCTTCAAAATATCTAAACAGAAAAATGCCACAATCAAAAACACTGAATCATTAATTAAAGAATTTTTAAGAAACTCTCACATATTTTAATGTCTACAAAAAGTTTTTCAATCTTTGATCCGACGAAAACAAAATTTATATAAAAACAATGTTTTAAGATAATATCTAAAGGTTACAAAGACTAAAGAATGAAAAAGGGGGAAAAATATTTAACATAAAAATGTGCAGAAAATTCTCTTTTTTATTGATTCTCTTTTGTTTGTGTTGTTGCCTTTTTTTTGATTTGAGGGACTTTATTTTATATTTAGATATTTTAGAAAATATTTAGTTTCCGAAGAAAGACGGGAAAGGGAATTTTTTACGAGATTGACCTTTCAGAAGAATGATAAATACATACTTTCTCAAGTTGTCTGACTTTCCCTCACTGTTACAGGAAAGACCTTAAAAACGGTCATTTTAAAAATGCCATTCACTTTAAAATGTCCTTTTAAATCACAAAAATTGAATTTATCCTTTTAAGATTACCCCACACAAAAATTAGTATTTATGAAAACCCCCCTACATTTATATTCACAAACAGCTTCTTCTCTTTTCATCCCCTGCCTTTCCGCATTCAAAACGACTTTAAATAGTTCAACATTGGGTGCTTATATAAATAAATGTTTATCTTTAAATGGAAATCAATTAAAAGTTGCTGACAGACTCTATTTATTAAATAAAAATGTCCATTTGGTGGCTATTGGAAAAGCAGCCCCTGTAATGGTTGAAACGGCAGAAAAGGTGGATTTACAAAAAAAGAATTCACCGTCTAGACAATTTACTGATTGAAATGATCTGAACCCTTATGGGTAATTGTTCGGTTCGTCCCCCCCCCCCCCCCCCCACTCCTTTTTCCTTCCTAAAATTATTAAAAAATGGTCAGTCAGTCTTAGTTTATAGAACTCATCGAGCTGTGTCGAATACATCTAAATCAACCCCAGGTCTTAACTTTGGGCCGAAATACAGACAAAAAATCTACGCAAAGTGAAAGGTTTTGCAAAAGCGTCTCATCGGCTACAATAGGATTACTTTATGTAATAACATTGTCAAATCTTGTCTAAGTATGTTGATTTTGATGTCATTCGGACCAGTTCGACAACCTGTTTCCAATGAGCTATTATTTGTTTAATAGAATTTTTAGTCCAGAAAATGAGCTTGGTCCACCCTTTTATTTTTCAATTTTCTTGGGTCTGTATCTCGGCCCAAAGTTAATACTGGGGTTGATTTTGGTGTCATTCGATACAGCTCGATGAGTTCTATAAACTGAGACTGACTGACCATTTTTTAATACTTTTAGAAAGGAAAAAGGAGTGGGGGGTACGAACCGAACAATTACCCCCTTATGATTTTCTTGGGGGTGGAAGGGAAATTCTATAGAAGTTCTTTATTTTTATCTTCAAGATCGTTCTAAAGGCAATCTTTCTTGAAGATTATTCCACCAGCCAAAATCTCTCCCTTTTTTGTGAATCGTCCATTCAGTAAAATGTCACCCCTCCCTTTCAAAAATTAGATTCTTGCTCATCACTTTGTGAATGGAATTGCTTCTGTTCCGACCGGATCAAATATCCCAAACAATTTAAAAACTCAATTCCTTTTTGGGGCTGAAAATAATTTGCCTGATGAACAAGCATTAGAAAATACAAAACAAATTGAAAATTTTATTAAATTTATTGGCCACCCAAATCAATTAATTTTGGTAATTTTCTTTGGTAGAAAATGGGCAAAAAAATAAATCTTTAAAAAATTAGTTTTTAATTTCTGGGGGTGGTTCTGCTTTATTACCTGCTCCAATTAATGGAATTACTTTGGCAGATAAATTAGAAATTATTAAATTACTTCAAAATTATGGGGCAGACATTAAACAATTAAATATTGTTAGACAAGCACTTTCGAGGCTTAAAGGTTTGTAAATTAGAAAAGTGGAATTCGAAAATTCGAATCATTAAAGGTGGTGGACTTTCTCGACTTGCTTTTCCAGCTCAACAAATTTCCTTAATTGTTTCTGATATAATTGGAGATCCAATAGAATTAATTTCTAGTGGGCCAACAGTAATTTTAAATAAATCTAGTCAAACACCAATGGAAATTGTAAATAAATTGGGGATAAAAAGAGAACAAATTGGACAAAAAATTATTAAAGTATTAGAACAAAGGGAGGAAGAGGAAAAAGAAGAAGTGGATATTTTAAATGTAATTGTGGCAAATAATTCGATGATTTTGAAAGTTTGATTTTAATTAGAATCTCTGTATTATCCCACCTTTCAGGGAAATTTAACTTGAAGAGATATTTGAGGGATTTGGATACGGTAGATGAGGGATATTTGAGAGATTATTAATGATTCATGTATGCGATAAGTTGAAGGGTGTGATATCTGGGAAAGGGAATAGAATTTGGATTCTTTGAACAATTAAAATTTAAATTAGGAATTGTCTGCTCATTTAAACTCTGCTGGATTTATTCCTATAATTGTTACAAACTGTCTAGAGGGAAATGCAACAAAACTGGGTCAATCAATGGCGAGAATATTGGTTAAATTAGCAACTCAAGCCAAGCATTTAGCTTCTAATATTTCCAACTTTTTGAAAGAAGAGTTTGCATTAAATGTGGATATTTCTGTTTGTGTTTTTAACGTTAAAAAATTTTTTGGAACAATTCACAGAAACGACAATTCACCGAAAAGACAAACATTTTTCGGTGAATCGTCTTTAAGTGAATTGTCCCATTCCTATAATTTTTAGAGGCAATAACCTTAATAATATCAACGCTTCTTTCAGAATGTAAATATCTCAGAAAACGATAAAATTGTGTTAATCTTTGGTGGTGAATCGACTGTTTGTTTTGATTCGAGTCAAGTTTTGCCTGGAGCTAAAGGTGGTAGAAATCAAGAAATGGTGCTTTCTGTGTTAAATGAATTGCTTTTATTGGGGGAGGAAGAGAAGAAGGTTCTCTAAACAAAATGAATAAATAAAAAGAATTTTCAGAAGCAAGTTTTGAATGGGTTGGAGTTTGTTTTTACAAGTTTGGGAACTGATGGACAGGTGTTGGAATTATTTTGAATAGTTAATGACACCCTTAAGTGTAGTCCAATTATTGTTTTCAAAGGAAAGAGAGTTTTTGTGTTGTCTCAATGCCCCCTAAAGGAACCGCTAATTCAATTCCCTTATTTCCTCCTTTTAAGAAAAAAATAATTTTTGGTGGTGAATCGACTGTTTATTTTGATTCAAATTAAATCTTCATTCAATTCTCTCCTCACAAATCCATTTATGTATAAAAATTCTAACAAAATTTTCTCTAAAGGATGGCCCAACAGACGCAGCAGGAGCCTTTATTTGTAGTGAAGATTTACTAAACAAATCAACAGAACAACTTTCTTCCCTTTCCATAAAAGTAAAATCAGCATTAAAAGGAAAACGTTCTTATCAATTTTGGAGTGAATTTAATGAAGGAAGAAATATTGTTAAAATTGGAAAGACTGGAATGAATGTAATGGATATTCAAATGCTTATATTTAAATTTTAGAGAAAAATATTTTTATAAATTTTTTACGACTTTCATTATTAGGTATTCCCATTACTCTCAATTTTGGTGGGAGAACTGCCATGAGAGACCCCCCACTTTAAATTAATTTTAAAAAATCCAAACACGTTTTGGATTTAGTTAACCGCTGGGTGCGGGGAGTGTCTAATAGATATCCACTATTTAAGATACCTCACTATAAGACACGATTTTTCAGCCTGTGTATTTTATAATAGCTAATAAAATATAAATTATTTTCTTTATTTTTTAAAATTAATTAAAAATATATTTATATTTGATAATATTAGGAATTTTTATGTAAAATATGTAGGAAAAGGACAGAAATAAAGAAAAATTTGTGGAATAATAATAAAAAGATTTTTTATTTTAATCACAGTGGTGAAACAATAAATTCTTTAAATTCTACATAATTATTATGGCTTTGAAAGTTTTGCGGATATTTTTTAAAAATCGCAAAAATTTTGTCAATTTATTAATCAGGAAAATTGACAATAATAAAAACCATTAAACAATAAATATATTTTTCCAAGTAATTGTTTAACTATCATTTTCTATTTAAAAGAACTCCCAAAAACAAATTTTAGTCGAAATATTTTCTGGTATGGAAATACCCCAACTTTTAAATAATTGGGATGATTTTAATTTAAATTAATAATTAATCAACTATTTGGTTTAAATAATTATTTAAAATTTCTACTACTATGAACAGACAATACAAAAAAAAATAAATATTTTTAGAAGCCATTTGTCACATTAAAAGATAATATATAAAAATATATTTTGACACAAAAGGAATGAATAGTCCAAATTTATATGAAAGGTAGATTAGTTAAGTGCCAAAGATAGATATAGATAGATTTCACAAAAAATACACAAGAAACCAATAAAATTTTAAATAAAGTCGTTGTTCTAAAAATAATTTTTTAAGAAAATGTATTTATTGAAGAATTGGGATGTTCATGAGTAATAAATCGTTGAACAACACGATGTAAGGCACTCCGAATAATTGGTTGCTAAAAATAGAAAAAGTATATATTTGAGTATTTTATTTATCTGAAGTCTTATAAATTAGGGAAATAAAAAAAACAAAGAACCGGTTGAATATCACCATCTACATATGCCCTTCTAAATGAACTATCGAGTCTATAACTTAAGTTTATCCCATATATCCCTTAAACTCCTTTAAATAATAACAAATTTCTTTCCCTTTTTTACATTAATATTCAAGTTTTTAAATTTAAAATGCAAAGTTAACTAAAGGGATTTCCTCTACAAACGTTTTTACAAATATTTTTCAGAGAATTTCCCTAAATATTTATAAACTTACTTCTTCAGACTCAATTAACGAAGTAAGAGATAGTCTAAATCCAACCCCCAATTCATCAAACCGATCATTAGGTAAATCACAAGTTCTGTTTAAAATCATTTGTACAACTAAAAAATTAAAAATTTTAAAACAAAAGTCTTTTTATTTTTACCTGTTAACCAATAAGAACGAAAAGTGTCTGAATGGGATGTCAAATAATATTCTAAAGCGTATTTTACTGTTCTAAAATTAAAAAAATTTTATTAAAAAAATTTATTTTTTCAATTACTTTTGAAGTTGTTTTTTAAACATTTCAACAATTTCAGGTTCCCCATTTGAAGATTGAGCATAAAGTTGGAAAAGAATATTTAATGCACAATGAATTGAATGTGCCTCCAATTTTTGCATATTAGGCTTTGATCGACCTTTAAATGTTGCTTTCCAAAGTAAATTTCTTTGAGCTGTAGTATTTGAAGAAAGGCGACGAGCCATTGAATGACTTCTCAATAAAGCATCGGCAAGGCACATTAAATTTTTTGTAGAGAGGTATTGGAACATTGACTGAAGGAATTTATGGAGATTATTTAAAAAACAAAAATACCGGCAATTCACCAATCGAAAAAGAATCTTCTGAACGTCCTTCTCCCCCTCCATTTCCTCCTCGTTCATTTGTGAAAGTGTTTGAAGGCCTTTTTGCTGGCGGCTCTACTTTAAATGCATTTCTACCAAAAAGAATATTAGAAACTGCATCCACGACCTTAAAAAGGAAAGAAAAATAATAAATTAATTTTGAGAAAAAAAAAGAAAACCTCAAGTTGAATAATACAACGAGTTATTGATGAGAGTAAAACACAATCCTCAAAACTGCCACAACTAGTAAAATTATAAAAAGATTTTTTAAGATTTTTAGAGAAATGGGTAATTTATTAAAAAAGGAGTGCCTAACTAAGTAAATTTATTTATTTTTTATTTATTTATGAGCAACCACACGGTATAAAAAAATGAACTAAAAATGAACTAATGTGATAACTAATTGTAGGGCTATGAAAATTATGACCTAAAAATATTAACAGTAATGTTTTTAAGTTCAAATATGATAGAAAAATTTTTAACTCCTGTACAAAAACAACAGATTTTCGGTGGCAGCCATTTCCTCGATCGGGGTTAAAGAAATAATTTTCTCAAAATTATAAAATGTGCTTAAATAAAATCTTTACCCTTCATCATTTGGTGTAGTAGAAGGCGAATTTGTTGCAGAAGCTATTGCCGGCTTTGCAGGATGAGCATTAGACAGAGATTCTGTTGAATCTCTAAAAATAATTTCTCTAATAAATTCAAATAAAATTAAAAAAAAACATACACATCAACAACAGAGCAATCAAATATTCTAATTAATTGTTCGGTTGTTTGATCCCACATTTGTCTATTAAATTTATTCCCATTTGAAACGACAAGATTTTCGAGGCAATTAATAGCTGATCGGGCAAGTAATTCATTTCCTTGTTCCACACACCAATATAATTGTTTATAAATTTCTGGTAAAAGTAGAGGACCCAACGATACATAATATTCAGAAAATACGTCAACAATAGCATAGAGTGCGTGATTACATGTTGTAATCATCCATTCATTTTTCTGAAAAAATTGAAAAATTCTATTTAATAGAGGAGCAGAAATAAGGAAAGTGGTATTGCCATTAAATTACAAGTAGCGGTACCGCTTTCACAAAAAAACCATTCTTTTATTTTTAATCCCTCACCTGTTCTTTATTAAGTCTCCTCCAAATAAAATTATTTTTTACTTTAATTTCCCCTTTTCCCTTCATCGAATTTTTCATAAATTTCCCTATACTATTATTATTTTCTTTTGAATAAGAATTATCTTTAGAATTTCTCAAAACAAAATCATCAAAATAATATTTTAAATATCCTGTTGACTATAAATTTATGTAAAATTTTTTTATTTTTTTCCAATTTACCTCATTTCCAAGTTCATCAATTTTTCCAAAATCAAAAATTCTAAAAATTATTTTGAAAAAGTCAGTCCATGCATCATCTCCAAATTTTGCACCATAAGATTTTACAAGTTCAAATAAAACTGTTAGACTTCTAGTACGGACGTCTAACTTGCATCTATTAACAATACAGGAAAGTTCGAATATTATAGGAAGCCATCCTTTGATCCAAATTGGGTGACCCTCTAGAAATTTTTCTGAAAAAATTTTATGTAAAAATTACTAACCAGTACTAGACAAATCTTTAAAAGATTCAGGCCTTCCACTGTTGCTTCCCCAATTTGCATTTATCAAATCTGAGTGTTTATCAACGAGTGCAGCAGCTAGACGAATTAATCGAATAGACTAAAAAAGAAATTTATTTTCAAAAAATTTTTCCAAGGATAACCTCCATGCTGGTATCAGGAAATGCTGGATTGCAAGCAAATCCTGACAAACACTTGATCGCATCATGGAAAGAGTCAGGAGATAATTCGGCAAAATGTTTGGGAAAAACATCACCTTCAAAGATTAAGAAAATGTTAGTAACATAGAAAAGGAAAACCAATAATTTCCGCAGTTGTAGTAAAAGCTTGTTCTACTATTCTTTCATCTTTTTCAGTTGCAGCCATACTGAAAAGAGAAAAAATATTTCTCCAACCAGAACGAATTTTGTCTGCGTGAGAGTGAACCATATGCTTAAAAATAGAAATTATTCAGATTTATTCAGATAAAATCATTTACAGTGACACAGGTAACAATCATCTCACGACAGGCCAAAGAACGGTTTCGATCCATAATTACTAAATTTAAAAATATTTTTGAATAAAAAATTTAAAAACCTTCAAAAGGATGTAAAAATTCTTTTTGAAAACGGAAGTTAGGCAATTCTCCTTTCTCTAAAAATTTCATTGACAATTGTCGAAGAGCTTCTAATGCAAAATGTGAAATATTTCCATTAGAAGAACATCCAGCCTGTTAGAAAGAAAATATTTTTAAACATAAAAGATTAATTCAATAAAACCAAATTAAAGTGTTCCCCCAAAACGTTCCAAATCATCGACCATCTTAAAAAAATTAATTTCTTAAATCAAATTAAATAATTTTCAATACTCTATTCGAATTCTGTTCATATTGTAAAAGGAAATTTCAACAATTTTTTGTAACATAAACATGCTTGGACCCCCAGGGCTACATAATTCTTCGAGAGAAACTTGACAGAGAGCACGCACAAATTGAATAATTGCATCCCCAGTTAATTTAGAAGAGTCTTGGAATATCCTGAAAAGAATTTAAAAATAATTTTAAAAATAAACGGAAAAACCTGTCGATTGCCACAACAACATCCTGAGAAGAAGTTTCGTCTAAACAACTCTGAACAGCATGAATGGACTTTTCCCGAATATTGAACAGGCTTTTTACATTGTCTTTAATGAAAATGAAGTTTTGAATTTGGTCATTTAATTGATCTTCCAAATAAACTATTGGATGCTTGATTGGGTCTCTGTGCCATTGAATAGGGTATTTGTCTAAAACTAAAAGAGGAACTCTCCTTTCTGGCACAAAATTAAAAATAAGCGTTTTATAAAGAAAGAATGCCCCAAAAATTACAACTTTGATAAATAAAATTTCTAACTTAAACTTTTAAATGGCATCGACATACTAACTAGCAAGATGGATCCAGAGAAAAACTTCATAAGGAAAGGGAATGAGGTACTAAAAATAAATTTTTGTCTGGAAACATGACTTTTCCTTTTTTATTGATGACCAATAGGACATAATTTATTATTTTAACGTAAAAATTTCTCATTTTTTTATCATCTCATCTAACATTTCCTATTTTTCAAGAGTTCGAGGAAGGGGGGGGGGAGACGAAAAATTGTATACCATGGTTGCCAGTGCTGATTGATTGAACAAGTTCAAGTTGGCTTATACATTTTAGAACATCGTACCAGCATTGCTTAATTTTATAAAACAAAAATATTTATTAAAAAATTATTTTTCCTACCTCTAAATAATTTCCATTCTCAACACCAATTTGAATTAAAAGCTTTATTGTTTCCACATTTTTTGGTCGCATTTCTGAGAGAGAACTGTTTGCAGTCAAAAGTGTGAATTTTGTGAGTGCTTGGACGAAAGCCTCACGTTGTACTGTTAATCTAAAAAGACAAGCAACTCGAACACCTTCAGAAAATCCTTGAAGACAACAACGCCATATTGCAGGGTCTTCGGAGGATTGGAGACCGATGCTGAAGGCGGCCAAACAGAAAGACCAGATAAGCTTGAAAGGTTAAAATTAAATATTTTAATTATTTAATGAAGGGACTTCTTAAAATATTTTAAATTACCTCAAACATTAACTGAACTTGCTCAAAATGCTTGGCTGTGGTAAATTCAACATGAGTAAAAGTCGCCGCCTCCATCAGTGAATGGGCTACCTGAGAAATAGATTCCAATTCTAAATTTTGAAACATTTTTCTTTGTCTAATTGTCGCTGTTTCAGAATCTAAGAATAGAAAATAGAGAACATTAAAAATAAAAACTTTACTAAGTTTTGGTCTTTTCAAATTCCCCGGTTTAGTTTTTATTTCATTTGCAGCGATATCATCATATATTTTAGATAAAAATTCATCAGGTAAATCATCCTGTCCATTTATTCCTCTATTCATTCGAATATATTCTTCTTTAAGCATTTTACGTTTTACCTTAGAAAAAATAATTAACAAATAGGTTTAAAAAAATAAAACTTGTGGATTGTGCAAATCAGTAGTGAGCATAATTATTGAATAGCTGAGAACATAGGCAGTGTCAGCAGAAGCGAAAATTTTTAATTGAGGGTTACATTCACAATATCTTTAAAATTAAATTTAATAAGAGAAAAATTCAAAGTAAAACCTGCTAGCAAATTTTTCCATTATTCTATCAATTTTTTGAGCCTCACCGGGAAGTCTAAATTTATTGAGCAAAGTACGCAAAGCTTGAACAATATTAACACCAGAAAAATCAAAAGTATCAACATAAGAATACATAACTTTTTGGTTAAAAGGATCTCCATCACCGAGATAATCGCCAATAACTGACTTATCCAAACGTTCTTCAGCATGAAAAAATGCAGCTATATCTTCTGGTTCTGTGCCAATGAAGCCTTTTGAGTGTAAAAATTTGAGGCCCTGAGCAGGCTTTTTAGCGAATAAATCTATGCCTGATTCGATAAGGCTCTTTTGTTGTTTGACCTGAAAAAATTGAAAGTTTGTTTAATATAGAATTTTAGCAATAATTAATTAGAAGTAATGTTAATTATCCTAAACAGGCCCGATTTAATCTAACTGAGACCCAAAACTTTTCGAAAATTTTCTTGGCAATAACTAGAAATGTCACAAAAATTCTTAAGGAACGAATTACAACACATATCTTCAAATCAAATGATTAGAGTCTTTTGAGTATACTACAACTCAATTAATATGTAGATATAACATTTAAAATTAAAGAGAAACCTGAACAATTTGATTAACATCAGCAACGCTTCCTTCAGTAGAAAGTTGAAGAGGCTGTTGCTGTTCTTCTGCTGGATATTGAATAGATACTTCCTTCCCAATTTCCATATCTTCATACCAGGCAACCAGACATTTTAAAGCCTTTACTAAACATTTCAATGCCAATTCACGCATCCGTTTTTCACGATCTTTTGCAATTTGTTGACCATGTGTGGGGGATGAAGGGTCCGAAGAATAGCTTGACTTAAAATTATTTAAAAATTATAAAGTAAACATAAATTTCTCAAGTCAAAATAAAAAAGTATGGCAGAATCCAATCCTTAAAAGGAATTAACTGGTCCTTAGAAACTGGTAAAACTACAAAACTGGTAAAAAATTATTCGAGTAGAAGGAAAGATAATAAAATATCGTTAAAAGCCAAACGGGATCAATCAAAATACTGAACAAAATAAAAGACGAGGGGATGCTCCTTAAGAATTATAGCACTTTTAGTTTCTGTCCATCTAGGATGCCCACAAAATATTGAAAAATTCCCAACTTACAGCAATTTTAGCCAAATGAGAAATCAATTCTTCAAAAATATTAGCAGAAGTCATATGACAATCATAATTAACATAAATATCCACCACACTTTGTGAGTCATCAAAAATTTTACTCAAAGCATTTAAAACTGCCCATTTATGTTCAAACGAACTTGAAGGACTTTCAAGAATTGAAAGTAAAATTTCTTTAAAAAATACTTCCAATTGTTTTTTTAAATGGGATTTCCATTTATTTATTAATTGAACAATTATTGAAAGTGCTTTTTCGAAGACTGTAATTGTTGGAGAAACAGCATTTTGTGTTAATGCGACACACAAGAAATGCCGAATTGCATAAACAAAACTGTGATGATCAGGTAATGGTTGACCATTTATATGCTCCATTACAAGTAAAATCATTTCAAGTGAAAGAATTTTTGAACGGAGTTCATGACTTCTAAAATTAAATTAATAAAGTTTGAGTTAAGTAGATCGTTTGAGTTAGATAAACTCCAAAATTTATTTATTATCAAGCTAAAGCTGATTTTATCTTTAATATTCTCAGATTCGAGGAATCAGTAAAAACAAGGTTTCTATAAAAATCAAAGTCTCCAAAAATTTTCGCCTGAGGCGCAAAAAAGGAAGTCATCTGAAAGACTTCCTTTTTTGTAAGTCATCTCTCACCAAAAAAATTTTTTCTGGTTATTGGGCTAAAATTTCAGTTCAAACCAATAATAAAAATGGACCAAAATAGAAATATTTTTTTTAGAATTTTAGACTTAAAAATATAACCAAAAATTATAAAAATTTTTTAAACCTTGGATCTTGTTCATCAGGCAAATGTTTCATTGAAAGTTTACAAAGCGCTCTAAAAATTAAAAAAGCATCTTTTTCTTCAATTGAATTAAATTCTAATTTTTGTTGTAGTAATTGTCTAGGAGTTCCCCCATTTGTTGTAACATTTAAATCTGTAGTATTTTCACTAGAACCATTTATTCCATAATAATAACTTGGGGATGATGAATGAATTGAACCATTTAAAATTATATTTTGTTCATTTGGACTGAGAGGCTCGTTAAAATCGATGTTTGTTGACTTGAAAATTAATTTTAAAAAATTATAAGAAAACACGAAAAAACCTTTAAATCTTGTTCCCCATTCTCATATTGACAAGAATCGAGTGATGTACTAACTTGATAAACTACAGAATCGAGAACATCCTTTACAACCTTAAAAAGAAAAAAAGTAAAATTTCAAAGAAAATTTGTAAAAAATTAAAAAAATCCCAAATCAACAGGTTAAGGTTCTCGACGAAGGAAAGAGTCAAACCATCTTTTAAATAAAAGAGAGCTAACATAAACCACTAACAATTTTCCCATTTAAGCAATTTCCAAGCCATCCAGCCCAAAAATTAAAGGCAAAATTTAAACAAAAATATTTTACCGAATTTTCATCAAAAGGAATAACAACAGTGTCAACAACATTTCTTTCCATATTTGTAAAAACATAATTAATTGTTTGTGTCAAAATACCCTTTGCAGTTGATTGATTAATTGGACTTTTGCTAGCCAAATAAATATTAAAGCAAGTACGCACAGCAAGCAATAAAGAACTTTCGTGGATTCGACAAGTTTGGTTGAGAATTAATGCAAGAATTCCCTTAAAAATTTTGAAAATTTTTACCAGCAAAAAAAGTTAAAAAGCAAAAGCACTTGCCAAATAAAATTGGAAAAAGAAGCCAAACCTTAATTATTTGAAGCTGAACGGCGTCGTCAGTATGGGGGCCTTGGAATGGAGCACAAATAGCTTGAACAACTCCTAATAAAAGAAATTTTTAAATTTTAATTAAAAAAAACAAACAAACTATCGATAAGTAATTGTTCAGGATTATCACTGTCTGGTTGATTACCAATTAAATGGCCATAGGAAATTAATTTCTAAGAAAAGAAAATATAATTTTTGAAAACTAATTTCTTTAAAAGGAAGGAGAAAAAGACGGGATCTGAAATAATTACAAGATAAATAATGAGAAAAAATTTGGGAAGGGGAAGAAGCTATTTGATGAAAATAATTAATAAAAAACCTGAAGTGAATCCAAAGAATTTATAACAATTTTGGAGGATTTACTTTGGCATGCCTTAAAATAAAAATTATCAGAAGAATAACTTCTCTAAAAAACCTACCAATTCAAAAGGAGGAAAATACCGGTCAGCCAAAAAAATATTATTTCCATTAGGCAAAATAGCACAAGACGGCCCCGTTCCATTTTCTGTTTGTTGCTGTCCAAAAGTCAGTAATTCTGCATTAAGTTGCTCTAAAAAATTAGAAAAATTTTTAAAATTTCTTCTTTAAAAATACCGAGAGACTCCTCACAAGCTTTTCTCAATTCAACATTTTCTTTTCGTCTAGTACCAGCATCATTTAAAATCCTTTCTATGCTAGCTTTCAAAAACATAATTTTAAAGAAAGGAGCTTAATTAATTTAGAAAAAAAAATCTAAAAAAAAAATAAAAATTAACAAAAATTAAAATATTAAATGACTAAATTATTTAAAGAAAAATTTAAAAAATAAAATAAAATTTACAAGAAAATTAAAGAAAACTTCACGTTTCATCCACGTTCAAAACAAAAACAAAATTAAAATAAAAAAATAAATTTGACGCGTGGCGGAGAAAAAACAAATAAATAAAACCCGCAGGCATGGAGGGAAACGAGAGAAAATACAAAGTATTTATTCTTCTTTTTCTCTTTTTCCGGCCAAGAACGCTTAAGTCTGTTACTTCAATCCCGAGCCATATTTTGTACTTCAATTTTTTAACTCGTAGCTGATTAAAATACTTTTTTTATTGATAAAGTTATTGAAATATTCCAATAATTATGATCCAAGTTCGATATTCGGGTAAGGAATGTCGGGACTCCGATGTTCTCATTATAATAAATTTATTGAAGCGCCCACTTTGTCTCTGGCCCTTTGTTTCTAAATAAAAGTTACGATACGCTTAACTAAATAGGATTAATGATAAGCAAGTAAAACTTCGGATTTCTTTATTCAATTTTTCCATCCAAATTGGAACCTTTGCGTATTACTAATTAAAAATTACTAATCTCTTGGCGAATTTATTGACTAATAGTTTAATGATAATAATAACATTTTTGCAATATTTCACCTATTTAACTGAAGCTTGCATTATTGACACTCTGAACATTGTGGGTAAAAATTATACGTAAGTTACTTATTGTGGATTTTTAGTTTTTTATTGTCTTCCTTTTTTAGCAGTCTATTATACTTCAAGGATAAGGATAAACAGGCTAAAGGATGTACGGTAGATCTTCTAACTGATAAGAAGGACAAAATTGTTTTCTTGGCTGCTTTGAGGCATTATGATGTGAATGGTATTAGTAGTTGTTTGAAAAAGGATGACATCAATTCGAACGTGTAAGTTTAAACCTTAAACATAGTAGGATATCTTGAATCAAGTGAGTAAACACTAATTTAATATTCAACTATTTTTAGATTGCCTTTTGCCTACAGCCTGACAATATCGTTGCTGTCGTTATTATTCTGGCTGTTATTGTGATTGGAATTGCTGTCTACTTCGTCTCTAGGAAGGACTCAGGCGAGAAGAAGAATGTTGCAGTTAGACCCAACAAATAAATTGTTTGTTATTTTGCCTATAAACATATGTTTTTGCCCGTTTCCCTCTATCCAATTCTCCCAAACATTTTTTCCGAATATATGCTAAATAGTATCACATATTTGTATCACAATAAGATTTATTTATTGTATTCTTGCATTTAGTATTTATAAATACAGTAGTCGACAAAAAGATAGGGACAAACGCATGTAAAATGAAAATCACCTATTTTCTTAGCTAAAAATCGATTTAAGGAAAAATTTTTTGTTTGATTAAATACGCCATTTAATGCTCTATTTAATTAGTATAAGATCTGGCGGATTACTATTTTTTGATATACTGAAATAATTTAAATAAAAAAGTACTGCAAATTTTAGCCCGACAAAAAGATAGGGACAAGTCTTGTAACTAAGTAGTCACCCATCCAATAAATTTACAAAAATTCGTGCAAACATAATGATTAGGGCTCGGATTTGTATTGAAATATATTTTTTTTCCAAAATATATTTTGTCGAGAGAAGCCCAAATATGCCATTAGTTTTTCGATGTTATGATTTTGAACGAAGTTACATTTCAATATATTTCAATATTTTGCCAATTTTTCAGTTATTTCAATATTTGGCACTTTTTTCATATTATTTCCATATTTTTATATATTTTTACCAAAATTTTGGGATTTTTCATAACTTTTAGGAAAAAAGTGAAGGAATTTAGCCTCTTGACAACCAGAATTCTCAAAATTTTCGCCTGCGGCGCTGAAAAGGGGATATTATGGCCTATTATTCACTACAGTGCCGTTGCCTCCCACTAATTATTGGCTGCGCTTGGTTTCGTCCCACCCTCAAAATGTCCCAATGAACAAAACCCCCCAAAATGGCACATTGAGCAAAACCCACAGAATGCCCCATCCTCATTTCGTCAATCTCAAAATGTCAAGAGAGTAAAAATACTCAATTCGTCAAACTATAAAGCTGTTGTCCAATTTATTGGTGGATAAAAAACGTAATTAATTTTTTTTTATTAAATTTCAACTTTATTTTGTGTTTTGCTAGTGAATAAACGATAATTTATTTCAATATTTAACTAATTTTTGGCATTTTTTGTCAATATTTTGCCCATTTATTTCAATATTTTATGGCCATATTTTCCGATTTTATTTCAATATAAATCCGAGCCCTAATAATGATCGATACTAAGATAAAATAAAAAGGAACTAGTCCCGTATCTCATTTCAATGTCGAGATCTCGATACCCCAAAAATCAACGTAAAACAGGGGTAAGCAACTTCAAAAAATATTTTCGACCACATGGATTTTTAAAATTTTTATTTTGAGCCTATTCGATAGCTCTTGAAATTTGCTATAAACTAGCCAAATTTCATTTTTCAGAAAAAAATATTTCGTTAGTTGCAGAGGCGAATGTTACAAAAAGCAACAAACACCCCATAAATTCCATCATAAATGGCGTTTTGCAGAATCGTCATCCTTTATCTCGGGAGTGAAATTTTTTTGAAAAATGAAATTTGTCACGTTTATAGCACAATTAAAGATCTATCGAATAAGCCTAAAATGAAAATTTAAAACAATCAATAAGGGGTCTGAAAAAAATTTTGAAGTCGAAAACCCCTATTTTACGTTGATTTTTGGGGTATCGAGATCTCGACAACGAAATGAGATATGGTCCTAGTTCTCTTTTATTTCTTCTTATTATCGATCAATATGCTTACACAAAATTTTGTATATTTTTTGCTTCTATGAGAACTTAGTTACAAGACTTGTCCCTATCTTTTTGTCGCGCTTAAAATAGCATACCTTTTGTTTTTCAATAAGGGTTGAATTTTATAAAAAATTAAACAAGCAAATTTTCTACTCATTAAATAGAGCATTAAATCTAGTATTTAATCAATCAAAAAATTTTTCCTAAAATCGATTTTTAACCGAGAAAATAGGCGATTTTCATTTTGCTTGCGTTTGCCCCTATCTTTTTGTCGACTACTGTATAAATACCAAACTTTTTATCATTCTATTTACATGAAGTGAGGATTATTCATTTAATGATTAGTTGATTTAACTAGGTTTGAGAATAAGCTAAAATACCTATATGTTACACTTTTCCGTTATGGCGACAGACATAAATGTTTGTAAAGGATCACGAATATAAATGATAGTATGCCATTCGAAAGAGGTCGGACATCAAATCAGCCCTCGTTCTCAATTTTGGACCAAAATAAAGTGGCTCAAAATAGTCAAAGTAAATTTATTAAAAAATAAAATCATAACATTCATTGTATTTCTAAATAAACCAAAATTTCTCTTTTATTTTAAATTAAACACTTTATCTTAACTTTATTTCATTATTATTTTATCAAATATATTTTCGACATAACTAAAAGTGCTTTATTTTTTCAATTTAAATTTTTTCAAAACAAAAAACATCAAAAAGCCCCTTCAAGGAATTTCTGTATTTATAAAATACCTTTTAAAATTTTAATGCTTTTATTTCCTCCCAAATTAAATCCAACAATTTCCCTACAACAATTTAAGCACTTTTTATTTATAAAGACTGAAAGAGAATAAATTAAAAGAAAATAAAAAATACATATTTATTTATTATCTTGTTAAAAATATCACAAAAAATATTTTTTGTTGGATAAAATAAATAATCGTCAAAACTGTATTGAGGATTCCTTTTGTTGATTAAAAATGTGTTGGCGACCATTATCCTTGATAAGTCCACTATAATTTTTCAAATTTTCACGTAATTCAATATCATCCTTAAAATATCGTTTTAACTTTTAAAATTTTCTATAATTTTATACCTTTTTTACATCTTCAGCTAACTTCCACAATATCCAAATTAAAAATTCATTGGAATCCTTCTCATTGATTCCGTCAAAGTCCGTTCTTACATAACGCGAAATAATATCCTAAATATAAAAGGATTAATACAAAATTAGAACTTTCTCTCATTATCCAATATCAAAATGTACGTAAATGTTTAAAATTTTAATTTTTTTAGGACTTTTCCAATTTAAATTTTCCATAATTTCCACTTTTCTATCAAAAATATTTTCTACTTTGCTAATATTATTACAAATTTTTTAATTTGGCTATTTAACATTTTATACCAGAAAAAGATTTGTATTCAAAACAGCATATTTTTGACTCCAGTAGGCGTTGGAGTAGGCTGAGAGGCAGGCCGATAAAACTCCCTTGAGCCTTGTTGATTTGTTGCGTTAATATATTTTGATATTTGTTTGGACGATACTTTTCGGTTCTGCCACACCACTCCCATATATTCGCAGGTTATATTTTTCCTTACGTAAATTTGTCCTTTATTCAATTAATTCAATTTTCCCTGTGGCATGTTCAATGAGAGGCATTAATAAAGAAAAGATTATTTTTTACTCAGAGAGAAAGTCTGACCATTCTGTACGTATGAAGGAAAAATATAAAGTATAACCTGCGAATATATGGGAGGGGTGTGGCAGAACCGAAAAGTAACGTTTGGACGTGTATAATGAGATAAAATCTCTTGTATTCATCAATCCTTGCAAAATGCAGTTCACAAAACAGCTATTCTTCCTATTTGTAAAACCTGTTTTGCCGGATTTTTGGATTGTAGAAATGCCTGGTGCCTAAGGAAGATAAAGATTAAATGCTTTAAAAGAATTATTCTAACTATTTTTCCTTCTTTAGCTAAATTATCTATACTATCCACAGATAAATCATATACTTCATTGTAACGGGAATTATTCAGCTTTGAAGAAATAGGTAAAGGTCCACAATATTCCGAAGACATTGGGATAATATGTTGTTTACGTTGGTTGTGTTGTATTTGTTGTAAAGTTTTGAGAACTACCGTAATTAATTAGTTAAATACATAACTTACGGTTGGGGTCACTAGAGTGCCGCCACTAGAGTGCTGCCACTAGAGAGCGGGCCACTAGAGTGCCAATAGATTAAAAAATGCGGACAACATCCCCAGTTGTTGGAACAACGTTCATCTTTGTTGGAACAACTTCCCCGTCATTGGACCAAAATTTTCCAATGTTGGAACAAAATCCTCCATCATTGAATAAACTCCCCCATCATCTGAACAACCTTTCCGTCATTGAAACAACCTACCCCGTTGTCGGAACAACTTTTTCCATTGCTGGAACAACTTCTTCCGTTAGCAGAACAACCACATCTGTCATTGGAACAACCTCCCCCAACATTTGAACAACATTGGAACAAGCTTTCCCTACATTTGAACAACCTCAAACGTCATTTGAACAACCTCCCCTGTCATTTGAACAACCTTCCCCGAGATTTGAACAACCTCGCCCGTCATTGGAACAACCTTCCTCTGTACTTGGAACAACATTTTCCATTGTTTTTTCTTAAAAACATTTTTAACTATTGGCACTCTAGTGGCCCGCTCTCTAGTGGCTCGCTCTCTAGTGGCTCGCTCTCTAGTGGCCCGTTCCGCATAACTTAAATGTCATCGTTTCGAAAAATAGGAAGTTTTAGCTAAAGCTCTTCCAGATCTTGTCTCGTGGAGTAAATCTGTCGTACACTCGATGTTTTGGAAATTAAATTTATAAAAAAACTGGAAAAGTTTTATTTTTCTTTTTGAAATAAATTTGTGTAAATATTTAAGCATTATTTTGAAATTAAATTTTTCCAAAAAAGTATTCAAAAATTGCTAATTAATTTTTAAATTAGTGAGGAATAATTTGTATTTAAATGGAGTTAAACAAATATTTTTAACAATTTCAAACAATTTTCAATTATTAAAACTGGATTTAGTTTAAATTTTTAAATTGGATAGTAGAATTATTTCATCCTTATGAATTTTCTAAAAGGAATTTTCTAGAAATTTTAGTCCTTAAAATACATATAATAGTTTTTTTAAATTTAATTTAAGTTATTCGAGCAATTAATTTATTTATAAATTCTCTTCCACTTTTTATTGGGAAAAATTACAACTATAAATTCAATTAATTGAATATACGTTTAAAGAACAGAGTAAATATAAAACTAAAAAAGTTTTAACAAAATGTCTTGATTTTCCTTTAAAAATTATACAGTGATGGACAAAAAGATTTTTTACAGAAATCAAGTCAATTGTATTTTGTGGCATATTTTAAGGCCTTTCAGGAAAATATAAAAGGAAATTTTAATGTAACCCATAATGGGGCGAAAAGGGAAGTAAAATCTGAAAAGATATTTTAATAATAATTTATGATTAACTTTGGGTTGAGGAATGTAAAAAAGTATAAGAAAAATGAAAAACAGTTAAAAACAGTTTAAAGCAATAATAAAATGAATTTTTTAAAATTGAACTTCAATTTCACGAACAACTTTTTTTAATTCTTTTAATTTGTAATATATTTAAATTTTATTTATTCACTCATCTTTTAATCTATGTTTATTTAATTAATATACTAATCTTCACCTCTAAAATTAAATAAAATGTTTTGCAAAATAATAAACAAATTAAAAGATTTTAATATATTTTCTAAATAGGTATTTATCTAACAATTTTTAATTTTCTATTACAGAATTCAAAAAAAACATCAAAAAGCCCCTTCAAGGAATTTTTGTATTTATAAAATACCTTTGACGGCAAATATTTTTTTCTTTCTTGATTAATTACTTTTTTTGCACTTCTACGTCAATTAATGTCGCTACATTCTTTTAAAATTAATTTTGGGTTTATTTTAAAAATAAATTTTTGGAAATTCTCTTGCAATTTTAATTATTTTATTTCCTCCCAAAATTTAATCCAACAACCATTTCCCTCCAACAATTTAAGCACTTTTTATTTATAAAGTGAACTAAATATTATTTTCATTGCTCAATACATTTTATTGTTTAACCTTGACAAGCTATTGAAGAAAAAAATTATAAAAAAGCCGATTTGGCATTTAAAAGAGAATAAAAAATATTTATTTATTTATTATCGGGTTAAAAATATAACAAAAAATATTTTTGATGAATAAAAAATAAATAAATAATAGTCAAAACTGGACATTATTTAGTTTTAATTCTAGTTATTTTTGATGGATTCTTCCAAATATTTTTCTCTTTTATTTGCAATCAATGCCACACTGTGGATTGATGAATATATTTAGTTAGTTATAAATATTTCTACCAAAAAATATTTTAAAAAATTTCAAATTAATTATTTTTTCCATTGTTTTTAAAACAGACTCCACAACTTTTATAAACAACAGTATTTGTAACGGGGAGAGGCTTTCTCTCCTCATCCACAGAATTTCGCATTTTCTGACACTTCTGCATTCAATCTGCTCCAATTCTATTTTATTCCTTCCCCGTCTTCCGTTTTTAAAATGCGGCTCCTCTTTAGATTTTTTCATAAAATTATTTTTTAATTACTTTTTTTTATTTAGAGATATGAAAATTATTATTATTTTATTAAATAAATTATTACTTTATAAAATTTACAAAAAATATTTATTATTTAATTTATTACAATTTTATTTAATTTTGTTTTCCAATATTTATTCATTTTCCATAATTAATATTAAAACAAATCAAATTTTAAATTTAATTAAAAATGTTAGAAATAAAAATGTTTTGTTAAATTCAAAAAGTTTGAGGTATTTTTATTGGAAATTTGTGAAGACATTCTTCTCTTTAATTTAGTTGAACTATCTCAGTTATCCTAAAATTTAACCATTGTAGATTTCGATTTATTCCTTCCTCACTAATTAATTAAGGAAAATTCTCATCTAAATAGGAACTTTAAAACCATTCTTGTTTCTAAGCCTCTCTAAGTCTATCAATTAACTTGAAAAATTTTTCCACATTTCCACTCCCTTTTTAGTCTAAAAATATTTTTGGGATATAAAATGATTTTTGGAAATAATCAAAAATATTTTCTTTTCACAATTTTCAGGCCCACTTCAGAAATTAGATACCAAACACCAAATCACCAAATAAATTATCTACCCTCCTCCTCCTCTTCTTCTTCTTCCCTTCCACAATCACAACAATGTTTAATTCCATCAGATTTTTGGTGTGATAATCCGAATATAGCATTAATATGTACTGGGGGCTCTACAACTTTTTGCAATAATTATATAAGGAATAAATATTTTAATAAAAGAAAAATTGATTTAAAGTTAGTTTAAAAATAATATTTAATAAAAATGCGCTTAATTTTGCTGGCTGTCTTATTAATGATTTAGAGAATGAATTTTGGGATAAAGTTTAATAGAAGGAGCAAAGGAAACATTTATTTTTGGAGAGAAAAGAAAAGGAGGTTTTGCTCCCGAATGTGTTTGGAACAACTAGAGATAAAGGAGATGGCTTTTCATATAAAAATAAATTCCGCGCCGATTAAAGACTTTTATACATTTATTAGAAATAACATTTCAACTAGCAAATAGCAATATATACAAGAAGATGATTGTTATATTACAAAACACATAACGGGGGGATTATATTTATATATATCAACATAACTAATATTTATTATTCTCAATATTTGTTCACTACATCACACACTTCGATTTAGTTCTCCTTTACGGTTATCATGCAGAAGTCTTCTCGCACAAGTTTAGCCTGCTGGATGTTGCCTCCAATCTTGCCTCCATGAACAGTGAATGGCAACAGAATGGAGGTACTAGTAGTGTCATCAGTCGAAGCGGCAACAATGGCGTTGTTATTCTTTGGAGGGGAAGAAGCTTCAGACTTCCCCCCTTCCACCTTCACATTTTTGGTCGCTTCCTCGACGAACATCATCTCGCATGCATACAGAGCCTCGAACAGGTAGAGAACAACCAGCACAGCAGAACAAATCTAAAAAAATTGAAATTTGGATTGAAAAATCATCAAAATCTCCCACCACCGCCACAATGAAGACTTTGGGCTTCTCCGGTCGGAAATTTGTGCACATCCATAAACTGTCCCAGTTCACGCTCGTGGAGGAAGTCAAGACCAGCATAATTCCCCAAACAACAATTGAGACCACCAGAAAAATTAGCTCGCAAACCTTTAAAATAAAAAGAGGATTAGAGATTAATTTAAATCAGAAAATTACCGAATAACGTCCATTATTGTCGCTGAGAGCACAGCGACAGAATTGAATAATCAGGTGCAGGAAACTTGCTAGAGTGTAGACGAGCAAATGCTTTGCTACATGGTTGAACGGATCGAAAACATCGGCAGGCTTGTTTTCTTGCATTCCTTCCATTTTGTTGATCTGAAAAATTATTTTTAACTTTAAATGAGATTTAAAGGGATATTTTCACCTTGTAGGCGTGAGTCCCATTAGGGAAGCGAGGCTGTATTTGGTTATCAGAATTGGCTGGGTCTTCCTTCTCCTCAACATCTTTTGTCTCTTCAGAACTGGCAACCGAAGGCAGAGGAATTTTGGCGGTGTTGGCGGTCCCTTTGTTTGTTGAAGTAATGTTCGGTAGACTTGTATTCAATGAAGCAATATCCGGAGATTCTCGAAGAATACTTTCCGTCAGATTCTCAGCATCTTCTGGCAGTTGCAACACATCAAGCTGACCATGACCTTAAAAAAAGAGGAAATATCGTCAACTCTAAAATAATCTTTCTCACCGGTTTTCCATTCGAAGAGAAGAGAAATGCGCATCTTCAATTCTCCAGTGGTTGAATTTACTTCGTCGCCAGTGACTTTCAGACTGCGCTCAAGAATTGTCAGGATTCGTCCGGAACTAGGAGGGTGGTCCTTGCTGCCTTCACTTCTCTCCTCTCGATCTTTCAATGTAGCATATCCGCTATTGCTGAGGTGTTCATCCCATTTCTCCTGCGGTGTTGGCGGCTCAGCATTGTATATGACGAATTCTTTGCATCGCAGACCGTCAGATTCAAGGAGCATCTTGCGGATATTCGCCTACAAACAAAAATAAAGATTAGACCAATCAAATAATTTTAAGCACCCGATCGGCATAGTAGAAGTTTCCTCGAAGTTCGGTCGTTGACAGAGCTTGCATGAGCACAATAAGCACGCAGAGGATTTGGATGCAATTCACCATCAAGAAGAGCATGACGTTGTGCTTGTCTGCTGGAGTAGTAGCCTTGCCAGAAGTCATCTTATGTTGCTGTTGTTGCACCATTAAGTGAATCGGTCTGATGATGTTGGGAGGCTTGACAATTTGGATTTGAGATGGATAAAAGATAAACTATAGTTCTTTTTATAGTATATTAATTTTGGAAATAAATTGAGAGGGAGCCAAGATTTTTAGTTAAATTAAATCCTCCTTATTTTTCAAAATAAAGATATTTTCTTTAATTTTAACAGGCTAGCTTTCGAAAGTGGATGTCCAGATTCTCAAAAATTAATTGTAAATCATCTCTTTCCAAAAATTCTGAACAATCCAGAATTTGCAGATTCTATAGATTTTAATGCTTATCCTTGGGGACTTTCTAGACGCCTTCCAGGTAATTTCCTTTAATTAATGCCAATGCTCTAAGAGAGTAATCCCCTACAATTTTACTCGACACAAATACTAATACAATAAATAAAAGGTTCTCTCCTACAGCTTGGCATAAGAATATCCGTGTATTTACAAAAATAATGCAGACCCTTTTTATAATTAAGCCATTATTTCATTCTTTTTGGGTGTACTCGGTTAGTTCAGAATTCTAATTTCGGAGAAACTAATCATCTGCTGTCAGGCATTTAACCTGCTCTTTTAATAAAAAAAATAAAATGTACCTATATTTTTAACCAATTTTCGACCAGAATGTTCGTTGTCACCATGGACCTCGTGAATGTTTAGGCAACAGATTACTTTCTTGTATATTAAATATTTATAAATGGGATAGAAAAAGGAGGGATGTTATTTTGTATTGTTTTATGAAACAAATGATGATTGTTGGAAGTGATCCAATGAATGAAATGAATAATTGTTTGGTACAAGTTTGGGCAAATGAAATTATGATTGAGGAAATTAGGTAAATGATTATAGAAGGGATTGATGGAGAATGGATATTTGCAAGCGATTTTTAGTTATTTTTGGGAAGAGAAAGACTGGACAATTTATTTCCGCTTGGGAATCTCATTAATTTTTCTAAACAACTCTCGTCTCATTCTTATTTCTACTTAAATATGTCCGAAATAGAAACAAAACCCTTGGATCATTTAAACATTCTCCAAATATTTAAATCTCTAATATATCCCAGGATATCTCACTTTAACTTTCTAATAGTTTCATTGCTATGAGTGATAAAGAGAGGATAAATCAGTTGTTAATAATTTTCAAAATTTAGAAGATGCGCAAATGGCTTTCAATCTTTTAAATTTCAATTAGAAGATGAACACAATACAAAACAAATTTTAACTCAAAATCCTCGTTTTGTGCCATTTTTGTCATTTAATGATTTTAGCCATATACAAATACAATCTTCTCTACAATTATTTTTTGTTGAAAAAATGAGGCATTGGAATAAAACAATTGAAGGAAATAACGAGAATAATCAAGTAGGTGGGAGAGAAAGGGGGAAAATTAAAAACTAAGAGAAAATTCCTTCTATCTTTTCGCCTAAAATCGGAAAAATATTTTAAAAAAACTCCAAAAATTTAGTCGTTTTTTTGTCCCTTAAAAAGAAAAAGTTCTTTATGTATGTATTTTGCATTTAACATTCACTAAAATACTTTCTAATAATTATTTATTTTCGTTAGATAAGATAAATATTTTAATTTGATAATTCAAAAAACCCCTCATTTCCCATTAGTTTTTCAGTTTCAAAATATAGACAACGAAACAAATGAAAGAATTAGTAGAACAACAAAATTTAATTTAAAAGAAGAATGTAATTTTCCCCCAGAATTTTGGTGTATTAACCAAAAAATAACTTTAGAATGTTTTAATAAAGAATTTTGTAATCAACAAAATTTAATTAATTATGGCCGTCCATTAAATTTTAAAATAATTTTTAATTCAAAATTTGAAGAATCTAGAAATTATTTAATTAAATATATTTTAAATAATTTATTAAACAAAAATACTTTAAAATATAAATTAAATTTTGGGAAAATGTTTGTTGAATTAGAACCTTTATTTTTAACAAATCAAGAATTGGAAGAATGTGGATATTCTGAATGGTGTGCTCAAAGAATTTTGGAGGTAGGAAAAAGGAGGAGGAAAAGATTTCTTTTTGTTGTGAAAGAAATACCTCTTGTAGTAGAGAACGGACCGAGACGAGATCTCAATCAAAAATTTCGGTTATCGAGATCTCGATTCTCGTACGACACTCCCAGTCAGATCTCTACCTTGTAGTACTTCCTTTATCCGTTGCCCATACGGCATATTATCGAGTGACAAATTATGTAAAATTGATTTTATCTTAATTGCGGATATCCTCCTTAGCAAGCTCCAACTGTCCACTGGCCAAAGAAATTATTTAAAAATGCATCCTAAATTAAGATCTTTCTGAGTTCACCGTAAATTAATTCAATTCTTTAGTAACAATAGGCCGGGTTTGAATAAAAAATCAAAATTGAAAAAAAACCGCTCTAAATTTCATTCAATTACAAAATAAGTCTATCAAAAACCCTCAATTTATTTAAAGATTTGTATTGTTGGAAGTGTTGCAGATATTAATCAAAGAAATAATTTATTACTTTGTTTGAACACAAGATATGAGCAAATTAATTTGAATTGGATAAATGAATGCCTTTTTACTAGTGAAGTAGAGAGACAATCAATAATGTAAATTTTTGAAGTTTTAAATTTTAAAAATTAATATTTAAAATATTAATTTTGAAAATGTCCGTGCCGATAATGAGGGAATTGGGGAGACACATGAGAAACAAAAAACATTCTGCATCTTTAAAAAATTCGGCAATCAATCTGTAATTACAAAAATCACCCCCCCCCCGACTAGAGAGAGGCTCTTCCCCCCCCCCCCCCCCCCCCAGACTAGAGAGAGGCTCTTCTCCTCTCCCCCCCCCCAGACTAGAGAGAGGCTCTTCTCCTTTAAATCATTATTTACCTCTTCCATTTCTTTAAATATTTCTTTAAAATTTTATTTTTAAATTTAAAGAAACTGTGCACAAAATTCCCAAATTTGGCAAACATACAATTCAAAATTAAAAATACAACAAACCCAACCATTTCTTGGACCCGAACCAATAAAAAATAATTTATGGATATTAATTAATAATTATAGTTTGTCTACAATACAAAATTATATTTATATTTTAGAACATATGGTTTGTAGTTTTGAAAATTAAAAAAATATTTCTTTTAATCAAAAAAGGTTTGCCTTTGGTATAATGGGCCTGGACATAATAGAGATAATTGTGGAAGATGTGAATATGAACCTTCACGTTGTAAAATAAATTAATTAAAAAATAAATATATATTTTACTGCCATTTAAAAAAAGATTTATTTTTATTTTAATCAAAATATTTTTGTCTTTCCATCTAATTAATATATGAGAGAAAAAAGTTGTGCACCAGACATGCATCGATCCTGCGATGCCAGATTTCTACTTATTCAAAAAAAATTTTCAGAGGAAAAATAATATTATTATTTTATTTATTTTTAAGAATTATTAGTAAATTTCATATTACATATTTAATTAAAAAAATATTTATTTAATCTTTAAACTAATTTCCTAATGGTTTTCGACAGAATTCAAGCCAAGTTCACTTTCATATTCTTTTAATTGACACATAAAACCATCATTTGGCCTAGCAACTATTTAAAAGGACTTTAAAATTATTAAAATATTTTTAACTCGGTCTTTGGCTGCGAACATGTTCCAAAGCTTTATTAACAGTCAGATGCTTATAATTCATTAAGTAAGCAATAACAATTGTTGTTGAACGAGAAACTCCTGCATTGCAATGAATTAATACCTAATTTAAAATAATTAATTCCAAATAGAATAACAGGCAGACAATTCACCGAAAAAAAAGGAATATTTAAATTGAAAGCTTAAAATAAAGGAAAGATTTTTTAGAAGGAAAATTTCTTTAAGAAATTAAGCTTTTCTTAAATTAAAATCCTCATTAGTGTTTATTTAAGAGTCAATGATTTGTAAATTAAATTTCGGTGAATTGTTTTTTCAGTAAAATGCCCCCCTCCCATTTACCCACCTTTCCCCCATTTTCAACAGCATTATAAATAAATTTCACAGCTTTATCAAAATGTCTTTTTAAATTTTCTGTAGGAACATCTAAAGCAGTTAAAGCCAAATAAATTATATTTTCAGGAAATAAACATTGAACACCGGTAGCTACATTAATTATATGTGTTATTTTGTTGGTTAATAATAATTCTAAATCTTGAGCTACAGCTTGACTGCTAAAAATATTTAAATAATATTTTTTTCTTTAATCATATCATTTTTTAGTTTTAGTTATTTTTCGTTGCCTAAAAAGAATAAATTGTTTAAGCTCCAGGGATTGTGCGATTGGCGTTCATTTTTGGCGTTTTGTGTTTGGCGTCTTTTAAAAATTTGAAAAATTTTAACACACACCGCTTGGAAATATTAGTTTGGGAAGTAGTGGAGTCAACGAAACAATTTTATGGTTTAAAATTATGAATAATCTTATTCCAAAAATTCTTAATTTTTGACAAAATTCTCTTTATTCAAATCAGAGTACCTTAAATAAACATTTTCTGAAACACAGGCCAATTGTAAATCAGGTTTAAAATCAATTACCATTCCATACCAATGTTGTTCTTTTTCATTTTTATTTGAAGGGATATATTCTTTTTTATCACTTCCATCATCCTCAAAAATAATTTCGAATTCTCCATTTTCGTTTAACTGTTCTTGGTGAATTCCCCCATCTTCTTTTTTTACTCTAAAAATTTTTTTGGAAATTTTTTTTTAATTTTCTTACGTTATCTTTGTCCTTTTTAAATTTTTTCTCACTCGTCTCAAATCGTTTAGATCAGGCATTTTCTGTGGGAAAATTTTTTTTGAAGGTTTGATTAAAACAAAGGACAAAATATTGAGAAATTTAAATAATTTAATTTTTAAAAAATATATTTTTATTTTATTCAAAAAGAGATTTTAAACAAAAAAATTTCTAAGCCAAAAAATTATTTGAACAAGAAAGGCTTTTGTGGCATTTATTTCCACAAAACCTCCCTTCTTTTTTACAACAACAACGATTCCCTTTACATTCAGAATTACATCTACAATATTTAATGATTTCCTCCCCCTGTTCATCAAATTGAGAATCTGAACAAGTTGGAGGAATTTCCTCCGGAATTTCCTCTTTATTATTTTCTGTCTGTTCTACATAAAAACCATTTATTACAAATTCTTCTATTTGATCCTCTATTGAAACGCTGGAAGGTAAAGAGTGAAGTTTACGGCCAAATACTGCTTCGTATGGAGTTTTTTGGAGAGATTTGTGAAACCTTAATGAATAAGAAAAATAAGAACCTCTAATAAATAAGAATAAAATAACCTCTTATAAATAAAAATATAACCATTTTGAAGGAAGGAAGGGGGGGGGGGGGTAAAGATTTTCTCTCTGATTTTAACTTGGGTAATCAATCATCAGAAAATATTAATTTTATCGATAAATAAAATTTGTTTCTGACTAAAGCAGCGTGCCCTCAAGAAAGAAAGAAATTCACAAACATTTAAAAACCCTAAACAGACCTATTATTCTTCATAAGCTGAAAAATCTTCAAATTATTTGCCCAGTCATTTCGTTGTAATGAGGTTTCCCACGTCAAAATGATATTTTCTATATCATGGCTAGCTCGTTCCACGCTTTCTTCATTCAACGATTTTCTAGAATTTCCATTAATTAATTTCACTTTCCATTCTCTACAGAGGGAGTGGATATGTTCATTTTCAAATTCTCGACAATTTCCTGTATGTAATATTTGAGGAGGTCCAAATTGGGCGAAAATTTCTTCCAAGAAAAAAGCAATTGAACGAGAATCTTTATTTTGAAGAGCTTGTAAGTGAACAAATTTTGTATATTGATCCTAATTTTTTTGATTTTTAATAATTTTCATTCCCTTCCAAAAACCTGAACAACCAAAATCCACGAATAAAGGCCGTCCCTCTGACTCTCCATATCAATAATATCCACTTGATAACTTTCAGCATAACCTTTGGGGGTTGTGAAAATTTCCTTCTTTACAATATTCTTCTTAATTCTTGCCCGCTTGTGTTCACATTCGGTACATGTTTGTAAATAAACGGCGATTACTATTAATAATTTGTAAAAATTAAATAAATTTGTAAAGCATATACCGTATTTTCTCTAAAATAACCCCCGGGGGTTATTTTTTTCGATCGACCTCTAGAGGGGGGTTATTTTAGAAGGGGGGGTTATTTTAGAAGGGGGGGGTTATTTTAGAGGGGGGGGGGGTTATTTTAGAGAAAATACGGTAGTAGCTATTTAATTGCCAAGGCTAAGCAGGAGGCGGGCGTGGCCATTCCGATCGAAAAAGAAAATGATTCACTCCCAGCTTCCTAACCCTTTGTATTTTCCAAGGAAGGGAGAAATAGTTAGTCTTTATCCTATATATAAGACTATAAACCTTCCAACTCCATAGAATCCCCTCAATGCATTTGTCATCAAGTCCCGTCCTCCATGTCCAACAAAAACATGTGCTCTGTGTACAAAAACATGTGCTCCTCAAAAAGTTCTTCCTCACAAATAACTTTCCTCTCTCCATAAAAAACTAAATTTTGATTGTCAACTTCTTTTATCGAATAAACTTTCCTCCAATGCGTTAAAGTATTAATTGAAATAGACCCGTCTACTTGATTTGTGGTTAAATATTTTGAGATTTTGTCATAAGTGGTTTTTGTTGGAATTAAAAAATATTTCATTGTAGTCTCTTTTAAATTATAATATAATTGATAAAAATGTTCGTATTGAGTGGAGGACATTTTTTAGACTAAATAATAGAAAATAAAATAAAAATTTTCAGGCAAATTTAAATTCTGCCGGCAAAATTGAAATTTACCCCCACAAAGTCTCTACTTTCCTTGTTACTAATAGAAAATATAGACAAGTAAAAATGCATTAGCCATCTTCTTATTTTTTAATCGATATAAAGGATTTTAACTAAAAATGTGAATAAAAGATTTTATTACTATCTAAATAAACAGTAAAGATTTTTCAACAAAAATGTCCTTAAATAAAAATATTCAAAAATTTTCAGTAAAGGAATTGAAAAATTTAACTAGTGATGAAGAACAGATATTTAAGGCTATTGAACAAGGCAAGTTTTATAAGCGAAAATAGGGCAGGCATTTCACTGAAAAGATATTAAACAAGATTTTGATTAACTTTGAGAAGAAGTAAAAGTTTACTTCTCAAAGTTATTCACCCAAAGAAAAAATCCCATAAAGCTTTCCCGGTGAATTGTTGGCTCAATGAGTTTATCACAGTGAATACAAATTTTCAAATTCAAAATAAAATTTTCCAGAAAACATTCAAGAATTTACCAATTTATTGGGAAAAATTCGCCCAGATTGTTTGGAAAAGAATGGAATGAGTCCTCTTGTACAGGCTTGTTTTAAAGGGAATGAAAAAATGGTTAAAATGTTGTTAGAGATTGGTGCGGATGCCGATATACGTTATCACGATCAAGGATATACTCCTTTAATGTTTGCTGCTTTAGCTGGTTTGGATAATAAATAAAATATCATCCCTTAGACTTTAAGGAAAACCAAAAATCTGTCAACTCCTTCTGGACGCTGGGGCAAGTACTCACGTCGAAAATTCTATTGGCAAAACTGCAGGGGAAATGGCAGCATTTGTTGGTACAAACCCTTCTTTAACTAGAGTATTTTTCCTTAATTTTCAGGTCAATATGAGTGTGTTAGTGTTATTAATGCCCACATTGGAGTAGAGGATGTTAATAAAATTTTACATCCACAAGGAGAAAAAAGCGAGAAAATTTACCCAAACGAACTTGTCGATTTTATACATCGACTAACTCGGACACATTTATTTCATCCTGTTCGATTAATTTTTGATGTTGTTGGTGATGGAATTATTTGGGAAAACAGGGAAAAGACTGTTTGGACTGTTGACAGACTTTTTGAAAAACAATTGAGAACTAAAGAACCTAACGAAGTAATTTTTGTACATAAAAAGGGTTTATTAGGTAAGGTTGGTATATCATGATCCGAAAAAAAGACGGGATATTCGGAAATTTTCGGTTTGGATCCGAAGATTTCCCAGGTTCCTCCAACCATACTATTACGCCCAAATGTTTCTAAATTAATTTTAAAATTAACTTTCAACAAAAGGTAATGTCAGTAAAATTGTGGACTGTTTTATACACACTTCGAGAAATGCTTCAATTTGTCGATAAACACATAAAAGCTGAAAGTAGCAAAAAAGAGGAGAAAAAGTCTGAAAATGAAGGGGAAGACTTGAAGAAGAAATTTGCTTTGGATTTTGCCAAAACTTTATTAAATGATCAACCGGAATATTTGGTTAGGCATAACGAGGAATTATTTATTAGAAGAGCAATAGTCTCTTTTCCTTATAAACAATCGGTTAGAACATACATATATTTTTTGATTAAAAAAAGATTATTTTTTTTAGACTTGGGGATTAAAATTTAAGTATATTATTTTCTCTGGGCAGTCATTTCTTTCCGGTTATAATACAGAATTCTCCTACTGACCACTAGCCATAATTTTATTTAAAAAAGGTTATCAGAAACAATTATTCCCTCGTATATTCAAGACTCTAATAGACTCAATTGACATATACCTAAAAGTCTACAGTAATTAGCATGAGTAGAGTAACCTTCTCTATGCTCTCTGACTTAAATTAAAAAAAATTCTTTATTTAAAAGATGTTATGGCAATCATTAAATCAAAGTTTTAAAACTATCGAATTTGGTTCTCCACCTCCCGCTTTTATTGTTTTGTGTAATGCTTTATTAGGGCACAGATTTGTCCAAACATCTAAATTTTGTAGAACTTGTTCAATACCTTCGGCTAAAAAACGTTGTCCAAAGTGTAAAGTAAATAAATATTTTTTAATTAAAATAGGTATATATCTATTTTTGGGTAAAAGTTTGGGGTTTGTGTTCTCTCCCGTTTTATTTTTCCAAAAAATCCCCCTTTATTTTCCTTTGGCATCTTTTCAATCAAAAAATGATTAATTTTTTTGCATAAAAGTATGGGATGAATTTACTTTTCTATATCCTTCTTTATCATTAAGAGTTTCTGAAGTAAAGTAACAATGGATACAGGAGATAATGGATAAAATAAAAAGGAAACTTCTTCCTAACTTCTCATTCCTTTTAGTTTCGGAATAAAGTAAATTTATTTAAATTTTAATATCAATTTCTCTACGTACATTTCTGATTCCCTCTATTAAATAGTGGTTTTTATTTTATTTTTATTCAAAAATAAAATTTTAGATTTATTATTGCTCAATTGAATGTCAACGTTTTGATTGGCCATTTCACAAAAAATGTTGTGAAAAACTTGAAAAAAGACGTGAACAAGAAAAAGAGGAAGAAATTAATGAAATTTAGAGGAAAATAAATAAATAAACTTTGTGTTCTTAACTAAACAAGTTTTAAAAAAAAGAATTTTCCAATCAACATATCAAATTAAATTAACTAATTGTTTACTAATTATTTTTTAATTAAAAATTAATATATTTTATTTAATTGATCTCATTTTTGAATAAATTTAATTTTTAAATTTTTTTAATATTATTTATGTGTTTTTAACCTTTAAATATTTTAAAATTATTCTTTTTTAAATCACAGTTCCAACAGAACCTCCTATATAATTAACAAATACCCAAACTAACTAATTAATTTAACAATTCATTTATTTTTAATATTATAATTTTATTAAAGAATTTTATTTTAGAAGAAATGTTACGTTATTTTTTTCTTCAAAAATTATATCCAATTCTCGATTTATTTACAAAAATATATTTTTTTGTTGTCAATCAATGGTTCAATTTATTTTATTTATTTAAACAAAAAACAAAAGTTGAATGGAATAATGAAGAATTAGCAAGTCCTTTTCTTTTTATATCTGCCAAAAAGGCTGCCGAGAAAATTAGAAATAAAGAGGTATTTCTTTGTTTTTATTTGTTTGGAATGTTTTTGCTTGTTTCATATTCATAATAGAGTTTTCCGACCGGTTAATTTTCGCCTATGGCGGCTCAAGGGGGAATTTTGATTTTCAGGCCGTGATTAGCAAACACCCCTTAATATTCACTCCTCTTTAGTGTAATTTTGTAGTATTTTTATTTTATGTTTCACTGTTCTGTTTTCAATTCTACTCTCATATAATTTTAATTATTTTTTAAAGATTTCTTCAGAACAATTAATTACTGCTTACATATCACGTATTCGTCGAGTCCAACCTTTAATTAATGCTATTGTTGCTGAATGTTTCGAAAAAGCATTGGAAGAGGCTAAAAATGTTGATAATTATTTGGCTAATTTGGATGAAAAATCTGAGGAATACAAAAATGTTTGGGAAATTATTAAATTTTTGTCAAATTTTTTTCTTAAATTTTAGTTGGAGCAAAATAAGCCTTTATTGGGTGTTCCTTTCAGCAATAAAAATAATATGGATGTTAAAGGTTTTGTGTCTGTTGCTGGTTATGCTCCTTTTGTTAATAATCCTCCAGCGGAGAAGGATTGTGATGTTGTTGAAAGGTTTATTTTTGAAAATAAAAATTAAATTCCTGGTCCTTGTCAGTTATTTTTAAAATAATTCATATATTAAAATGCCTGTTAGTGATGCTCTTATTGTAAAATATAATGCAAAATTGGGACCTAATAAAAATCAAAGATAATATTTGTCCTTTTATCTAAAAATGCTCGTTCTAAAAGATTGGATAAGTTACAAAATCTATCGTATATGATAAAAACGAAATCTCTCATCTATAACTTTTGAATGTTTTTAAACTAAAAAAACATTTTCCCCCCAAAAAACACTCCAAATTATTATTAAAATTCTTTTCCTCAGACTTTGTAATGCTGGAGCTATTTTAATTGCTATAACAAATTTACCAAAATTGGCAATGAATTGGAGTTGTACAAATAAAGTTTATGGGCGTACTCGTAACCCTTATGATTTACGTCGAATTCCTGGTGGAAGTAGTGGAGGGGAAGGAGCACTTGTTGGGGCTGGGGCTTCCCCTTTTGGTTTAGGAAATGATTTGGGTGGTTCTGTCAGAATTCCAGCTTCGATGTGTGGAGTTTTTGGATTAAAACCAACAAAAGGTTTTTTTGGAAATTTTTAGAAAAAAATTTACTTTATTTTTTAGATGCTGTTTCGCTTAATGGTTTTACGCCTAAAATAGATACAGAAATGGGTAAAGCCCAATGGACGATTGGTCCTTTGTGTCGCTATGCTGAAGACCTTCCCCTTGTTTTTAGTGTAAGATAATTTTTAGAAAATTAGTGGAAATGGTTTAAATAAAGAAAACTAAATTTTGTCAAAATTATTTGTTGGCCTTTTTTGTTGAAAACCAAACAATGATATTAGATAGTGATTATTTTTGAATGAATTTATTTACAAATTCTCTTAAACCGTTCAGTTTAAGGAAGTTTCCCCAAAAGCCAAAGTCTCAAATCTTTGCTACACATTCTGCTATATTTTCTCTGTGTTTTCTTTCAGTTTTTAAGTAAATTATGTGATCCTTCAACAACCTTAAATTTTTTAAGAAAACTTTTTTTAACAATTTATTTAAAGATAATTTCTGGTAAATCACAATCTGAGATGGATTTTCAAAAGATTGACTTTAGCCAAGTCAGAATTATTTATATGGATATTTTGAATATATGGTTTATGGAAAATGTCCATTCCGAAGTTTTACAAGCACTGAGAAAAGTAAAATTAATTTTTATTTTTCTTAAATTATTTTTTTAGTCTGTTCGTTTCTTCGAAACAGAATTTAATGTTACTGCCCAAAAAGTTGAATTTCCATTAGCCAGTCATCTCTACGAAATTTGGGGTGCTTTGGGCTTTGGCACTCCTGCATTGGTTTGTAGAAAAGGGGAATTTAAAATAATTTTTAAATTTTAGAGCATTCCAGACATTCTCAAAGAATTCCCAAAAGTATTAAATGATAAATCAGAATTAACTAGTTGTGCGTGGATATTCTCTCTTATACATGCATTTGTAGATGTACGAGATGATAATGAAAAGGAATATGTGAGAAAATAATTTTTCCTTATCTACTGGGTCAGTCCTGAAGTTGGACTTATGGAACTGGACCAGGCTAAATTAAAAATATCCACCCTACGGTCCTTAGGGAATGCAATTTTGTTCTCTTATCCTCCCAAATCTTATTTACCACATACCACCCAAACAGTTCAATTGGTTAATTTTAATATTTTTTGTCAGATGCTTAAAAAACTTGACAAACTTCGTCACCAAATCAAACAAGCACTTGGTGACAATGGTATCCTTCTTTTGCCAACATGGCCTACACTCGCACCATTCCATCACCAAGACTTATTTACAAGCATGAATCTCGCCTTTACAGAATTATTTAATATTCTGGGATTTCCAGCCATATCCTGTCCTGTTGGTAACCAAAACAATTATTTATTTAGACTTTCTGTTTACTTTTACAGGATTGGATTCATCAAAACAAATCCCTTTGAGTGTCCAAATTGCTGGACCACCCAATTCAGAACCGTTATTGATGGCCGCTGCCAAGGAAATTGAGCGAGGATTTGGTGGATGGGTACGCCCATGAAAGAAAAGGGCGTTTTTCTTAATGCAACTGATTGATAATTGAATTTTTAAAGAGAGATGAAATAAAATCAAAAATAGCACAATAAAAAGGAACGCTTTATATTTTTATTTGGCATTTCTTAAAACATTGTTCTCTCCAATGGCAGAAATAAATATTCCACTTTTTAGTAAAGAAAGATAAAAACTTTAATTTTTACAACAAAAGACTTAATAATCGAGTTTTATCAGTATAGTACTTATATTTTCCAAAAATACATTTTGGTGCATTTTCTGCAGCAAAACCAGCTTAAAAATTCCTAGAAATTTATTAAAAATTTAAATTAAGAGCCTAAAAATTCTTTAAAAAATTCAATAACTACAGGTTAGTTAGTTTTTTTTCAATAACTACAGGCCATTCTGTCCATATTAAGGTTGACTGATGATGGAAAAGGAAAAAAGGGCGTGGCTAAAAAAGCATACCCAAACCATATAAGTTCCAACTTGCCTTTTACTAATAATATTCGAGGGAAGAAAATGATTGACATTAGAAAAAGAAGTGAAATAAATGATTGACAGCAAAAAAAGGAAAAATAATCTTAGACTCAAATAGGGGTGGGGGCGGGATATTAATAAAGTACCAATATTAGTGACAGAAATGAAAAATCTAACATTTGATTAATCAAAAATTATCTCTACCTACTTAACCAAAGAAAAAAATTTGAAAAACAAAAATGATATAAAATTTTTAAATTAAAATCCCGTATGTCAAAAATAGATAAATAGGTTTATCAGTCAATTTTGAGGTTCGTCTTTATCTTTTGCAAATACTTCTCAACATTTTGCAGATCTTTCCCAATAGATTTAATATCCTTTGCTAAACCAGTGAGAGTTTTGTAAAGGAAAATTCCCGTGATAAAAAAGAAAGCCAGAAGAGCGACCGACACAGAAATTAATGACGCCCACGTCGAGAGAGAACCACACCTTGATTGACACTAAAATTAAAGATAATTATTTGGATAAATATTTGTATATTTATGGAAAAATTACTTATGTCATTAAACCAAATAAATAAATATACAAAAATATTAAAAACCTCATGACATCGCCCGGTAGGCGGTACAACTGCAGGTTGGACATTCTCTGCAATACAAAATAATGTAATGAATGACACTACGACAAAAAAATTACCTGGAGCCCTTGGAACAAAAATTGGAGGTTCAACCAAAACCTCATAGTCATTGTCACCCCATCCTCCCAATGGTTTTGCAAATCCGTCATCATCGAAACTGCAAATGAATTTTAGTTAAAATACAGCCAAATTAACATATACGAAATGTAATTATATCCTCCATTAGCACGATATTTTAGCCCGCATGCATTTGGAAACACAAGGCGAAGAGTCTCGATCGAAAGCTTATCATCCGTAGTCAAAGCAACCCCTGCATGTTGAAAAGGACAACGAAAAAAACTGCGCACCCGCGTGACTCCAGACTGGCCTGGACGAAAGACGCGTACGTACTGAAAGTAAAATATAAAAGTATAACATGGCTGAAGATTTTCAAAAAAAAAGAAAAAAATTCATCTAAATCATAATACTATAACCGAACCAAAAATCTAGAATTCTGTAAAAAATTACACGATTAGACTCCACGTTAGCTGATCCACCAGGTAGCATTGTATAAATAAACAAATACTAGCAACAAAAAAATAAATCTCACAAAACAAATCAACTAGAATATGTAAATTACTTTAAAAAATTTTTTTGCTTTTTAGAGAGGAAGAGTTCCAAACAGGGTACGGCCCACTTAGTCGCGGGCCAGATTTTGTTTCCAAATCTCGATTTTTAACTTAAAGTTCAACCTATTTTTAGGCGTCCTTATTTTCTGAAGTCAAGTATATATCAAAAATAGCACAATAGAGGATATATGTATATAACCGCTTTATGTTTTAATGTCATTTCCTAAAACATTGTTCTCTCCAATGGTGGTAACAAATACCTTTTCGTTTTTAGTAAAAAATGATACATTTAATAATCGAGGTTTATCCGTTTGTTAACAATATTTTTTAAAATGCATATCCAAAAATTATAATTTAAAAAATTCATTGCAATAAGATTAAGTAAAGTTATCAAAAAAATTTAAATTTTTAAAATTAATATCGTTCTTTCATTTCCTTATTTAAATTCTTTTATCCAATAATAACCTCTCTCAATTTATTGTTTACCAAAATATTCTTTACTTTTGTTAGGATCTGGTTTGATAGTATCACTTCCCGGCTTCCAATTAGCTGGACAAAATTCTCCATGCTTGTCCGTATATTGAAAAGCTTGAACGAGACGAAGAGTCTGGAAATTTTAAAGAATTTAAACAAAAATAGAATTTAAATTATTTTTAAGGGTTAAAGTACCAAAAAGATTTTTGAATAAAATTAACCATCCTATACTCTTATAATGAATTTTTCAGCGATTTTAACAAGAAATCCGATAAAATATGAGAAAGGAAAGTACCTAAAAGCTAATAAAAAATTCAAGAAGTATGAGAAGAGATCTTTAGAATAAAATGTTTCCTTAAACTTTGATTTTTAACCAATGGAAAAAAGTGCTATCAAAATTGAACGTTACCCAAATATTTTTCTTTAATTTCTAAAAATAACCTCATCAACAGAACGTCCAACAGGTAGGTCATTAATAGTAATTTGACGAAGAATTCCTTTTGGATCAATGATAAACAATCCACTAAAATGGATAAATTTTTAGAATTTCAAAACTTAAAAACCGATAAGCAATTCCCTCGTTTTCCTTAAGAACTCCATAATCACGAGCAATTTTCATATTGCGATCAGAAAGAACAGGAATTTTCATTTCTCCAAGTCCTCCCTCCTTACGTGGCTTATTGATCCATTCAAAATGGCTAAAAATTTAAATAGTAAAAATTATAAAAATAAGAAACCTAAATTTAGAGTCAGTAGAACAAGCCAATAATTGAACGTTAATTTCGGTAAAGTCACTGCTTCTCTCAGAAAATGCAATTATTTCAGTCGGACAAACAAAGGTACTGAAAAATTAGAATTAAAAACTTCGGTTTATCTCGACATCGTAAATACTGACATGAGGTAATTCAGAGATCAACGGAATTTAAAAATGTCAGACTATGTATTTTTAAGGAATTTAGATCTGGATTCAACTGAATGGGAAAGAATCTAAAACTAAAAATAATTGAGAAAACACTCGAGTTAAGATTAAGCCAGTCGTTATATTTATGGAAGTATTCTAAAAATTTAAAAGAAAAACAAACAAGTCAAGCGGATAAAAGAAAAGCACAACATATTTGCCTTTGTAATCAGACAACGAAATAGTCTTAAAGTCAGAATCAACAACAGCATCAGTAGTAAATTCAGGAGCAAGTTTTCCAATTTTTGCTTTTCCATAGGATTTTGTTCGATGACGCTGAATTACAAAATCGATGTATTAATGTTTAAATCTAATTTTTATGTAATTAATGTTTAAGATGCTGTCTCGGTCATGGAACCGAAAATAGAATAAACTAGGTAGAATTTAGTACTAATCGGAGTGACTCTTACCACCTGCCATTTTTCTAATTATTATTATCAACCTTTACTTGAAGCTGGCGATTTGAAGAATTATTGAGCATCTGATTATGACGAGAAATAACATTTGCATTGGTGAAAGAACTGAGATTAGAAATTGAAGTGTGAGTCGAAGTACTTTTAAATGATGCCAAACAACTTTGATAAGCTTCTAGAAAATATAATTTTAAAATTAATTTCCTGAAAATTTAACCTCCAAGAGTACTAGTAGATTGCCTCTGCTCAAAATCAATTAAAAGCCCATTTCTTTGCACATTTTGCTCCTCAATTTCGAAAAATGACGACTGACCATATTGGTGTTGATCATTCTCAATATTGTTGTGAATTTGGCAGGAAGTCCCTTGTTCGTTAAAATTTATTTCTTAATCATAAATGTGGATTGGGTCTAAAAGTTAAAATTTGAACGTTTTTAAAACTCCGGAATAGAGACGGTTTATGAGCTTTTAGAAAGATTGTTCTGAATCTTTCTAAATTATGAACAATCTTTCGTGAACTCCAAGAATCGAAAACTAATTGTTCTATCGGAAGAAAAAATCTTTCGTGGCTGTGAACTGCCTATAAACTATTTTTAATAAAAAAAACCTAGCTTTGTTTATAAAACAGGGACATTAAAAGTCTCAAAAATATTTCTTCAGCATTTTCTCTATCAGGTTGAGGATTTAATGGAGCTTAAGTTAACAATACTGGATGATCATTTGGTTCTAACCAAAAGTCCAAGAAGTAACTTAAAATTAAAAAAACGTTAAGGACGTAGATTTTCTCACATAATTTGACAAGCCCATCTAAAATTTTTTTCCCTAAACTGATATTTGAATAAATTGATGTCACCCCAATCCGTTACAATCCCATGTTCCTCAGGGTATTTTAATGCTAAAAGTCTATATTCTTCAGATTTGGACCTTCAGACTTTTAAAAATTACAAAAACCTATAAGCAATCCCTTCCAGAGCTCCAGCCATAATTCTTGTACATTTTGGCCCTCCAACAAAATTCCCAAAAATGCATTTTGGTGCATTTTCTCCAGCAAAACCAGCTAAAAAATTCCTTAACCATTGTCAATAACTACAGGTCGGTTAGCAATAACTTTGTTTAAACCAATCTTTTAGATTAGTAAATAACCTCGCCTTTGCTAAATTAAGCAGTTGTGAAAAAAATATAAATATTAATGACAAATATGAAAAATCTAACATTTGATTAACCAAAGATTATTTCTACCTATTTATATAACGAATGAATAAAATTTGAAAAACAAAAAAATGATAATTTTTAAATTAAAGCCCGTATGTCAAAACATAGATAAATAGGTTTATCAGTCAATTTTGAGGTGCGTCTTTATCTTTTGCAAATACTTCTCAATATTCTCAATTTTATTGACCTCTTTCTCAATATTCTCAATTTTATTGACCTCTTTCTCAACAGATTTCATGTCCTTTGCTAAACCAGTGAACGCTTCGTAGAGGAAAATTCCCATAACAAAAAAAAAAGCCAGAAGAGCGATGGACACGGAAATTAACGACGCCCACGTCGAGAAGAAACCACACTTAGAGTGACACTAAAATTAAAAATAATTATTTGGCCAAATATTTGTATATTTATGAAAAAATTACTTATGTCATTAAACCAAATAAATATACAAAAATATTAAAAACCTCATGACATCGCCCGTTAGGCGGTACAACTGCAGGTTGGACATTCTCTGCAATACAAAATAATGTAATGAATGACACTACGACAAAAAAATTACCTGGAGCCCTTGGAACAAAAATTGGAGGTTCAACCAAAACCTCATAGTCCTTGTCACCCCATCCTCCCAATGGTTTTGCAAATCCGTTATTGTCAAAACTACAAATGAATTTTAGTTAAAATACAGCCAAATTAACATACGAAATGTAATTATATCCTCCATTAGCACGATATTTTAGCCCGCATGCATTTGGAAACACAAGGCGAAGAGTCTCGATCGAAAGCTTATCATCCGAAGTCAAAGCAACCCCAGCATGTTGAAAAGGCCACTTAAGACAACTGCGCACCCACGAAATCTCAGACTGGCCTGGACGAAAGACGCGTAAGTACTGAAAGTAAAATATAAAAGTATAACATGGCTGAAGATTTCCAAAAAAAAGTAAAAAATTTATCTAAATCATAATACTATAACCGAACCAAAAAAACTAGAATTCTGTAAAAAAATTAATCAAAATCAATTTGTTTATTTAAAAAATTATATTACACGATTAGACTCCACATTAGCTGATTCACCAGTTAACATTGTCCAAATAATCAAATACTAGCAACAAAAAAATAAATTTCACAAAACAAATTAACTAGAATATATAAATTACTTTAAAAAATTTTTTGCTTTTTCGAGAGGAAGCGGAGCAGACTAATAGGCGCGGACGAATAGGCGCGGAGACAAATAGGCGCGAGACGTTTGGGCGCCCGAAGTTTTTTCCTATAAATTTTTTTGTTCTGATTTTTTTTCTACACCTATAGTTTTAAAGAATTTATAGAATATATAATCAAAACTATAGAAAAATACTGACAATTTGGCGCCGAAGTCTTGAAAAATTTTTATTTTCAGCACCACAGGCGAAAATTTTGAGTCCTTAAGGGTGTTAAAGAGTTCCGGATTAACCGGAACTGAAGGACCGGAACGGAAATTTACAACCAAACCGGAACCGGAACCAAAAAATCCCGGAACTTCCGGCCTGCCGGAACTTCTGGCGAAGCACTACTAACAGCAACTTAAAATAGGTAAAGGCCCAGCCCTTTAGAGTCTTGGTTGCTTAATGAGCCCTTTTTGAAGCGAAGGCATGTATCTCGGTCAGAACAAAAAAATCAGAAAAAATCAGACAAAAAATCAGAGGAAAAAAGTCAGAACAAAAAAACAAAATTTAGAACAAAAAAAAACAAAAAATCAGAAAAAAATTTCTAGGAAAAAATTCGTCGTGTACCGAGATGAAGAGTTCCACGGTGGGGTACGGTTCCGTGCCACCGATTTCGTGCGAGAACAGTTCCGTGCCACCACGTTTCCGTGCCTTTCTTCAAAATATGTGTAAAACAGGTCTTTTTTCGTGTAATTCTTTTATTTATTACTTTCTACGTACTAAAGAACAGTAGCTGGATCTTACTCAAGACTTTTCTTGGGGGTTTTTGGTCTTAGGGTGAAGTCTTGGTCTCGCCTTTTTCTATAGTGGAACAAACTTTTTTAAATAAAAAAATTTTCTAACAAAATTTTAAATAAAAAACGAGTCAAATACTTTAAATTTATCAAAAAATAAATAAAAATCATTGTGTTTCACTTATTAAATATGTGGAAATGGTCAGAAAAAATGAAAGAAAAAAAGGGGGGGCGAATTCCAAACTTTTACCAAAAAATAAATCAATTGTAAAAAAATAAATCAATTGGCACGGAAACGTGCCCTTTGTAACTGGCACGGAACCGGGTGCACGGAAACGTGTTGGTGCTTTATATTTTAATGTCATTTCCTAAAACATTGTTCTCCCCAATGGTAACAAATAAATATAGTAACAAATAAATACTTTTCCATTTTTTAGTAAAAAATGATACATTTAATAATCGAGGTTTATCCGTTTGTTAACAATATTTTTTAAAATGCATATCCAAAAATTATAATTTAAAAAATTCATTGCAATAAGATTAAGTAAAATTATCAAAAAAATTTAAATTTTTAAAATTAATATCGTTCTTTCATTTCCTTATTTAAATTCTTTTATCCAATAATAACCTCTCTCAATTTATTGTTTACCAAAATATTCTTTACTTTTGTTAGGATCTGGTTTGATAGTATCACTTCCCGGCTTCCAATTAGCTGGACAAACTTCTCCATGCTTGTCCGTATATTGAAAAGCTTGAACGAGACGAAGAGTCTGGAAATTTTAAAGAATTTAAACAAAAATAGAATTTAAATTATTTTTAAGGGTTAAAGTACCAAAAAGATTTTTGAATAAAATTAACCATCCTATACTCTTATAATGAATTTTTCAGCGATTTTAACAAGAAATCCGATAAAATATGAGAAAGGAAAGTACCTAAAAGCTAATAAAAAATTCAAGAAGTATGAGAAGAGATCTTTAGAATAAAATGTTTCCTTAAACTTTGATTTTTAACCAATGGAAAAAAGTGCTATCAAAATTGAACGTTACCCAAATATTTTTCTTTAATTTCTAAAAATAACCTCATCAACAGAACGTCCAACAGGTAGGTCATTAATAGTAATTTGACGAAGAATCCCTTTAGGATCAATGATAAACAATCCACTAAAATGGATAAATTTTTAGAATTTCAAAACTTAAAAACCGATAAGCAATTCCCTCGTCTTCCTTAAGAACTCCATAATCACGAGCAATTTTCATATTGCGATCAGAAAGAACAGGAATTTTCATTTCTCCAAGTCCTCCCTCCTTACGTGGCTTATTGATCCATTCAAAATGGCTAAAAATTTAAATAGTAAAAATTATAAAAATAAGAAACCTAAATTTAGAGTCAGTAGAACAAGCCAATAATTGAACGTTAATTTCGGTAAAGTCACTGCTTCTCTCAGAAAATGCAATTATTTCAGTCGGACAAACAAAGGTACTGAAAAATTAGAATTAAAAACTTCGGTTTATCTCGACATCGTAAATACTGACATGAGGTAATTCAGAGATCAACGGAATTTAAAAATGTCAGACTATGTATTTTTAAGGAATTTAGATCTGGATTCAACTGAATGGGAAAGAATCTAAAACTAAAAATAATTGAGAAAACACTCGAGTTAAGATTAAGCCAGTCGTTATATTTATGGAAGTATTCTAAAAATTTAAAAGAAAAACAAACAAGTCAAGCGGATAAAAGAAAAGCACAACATATTTGCCTTTGTAATCAGACAACGAAATAGTCTTAAAGTCAGAATCAACAACAGCATCAGTAGTAAATTCAGGAGCAAGTTTTCCAATTTTTGCTTTTCCATAGGATTTTGTTCGATGACGCTGAATTACAAAATCGATGTATTAATGTTTAAATCTAATTTTTATGTAATTAATGCTTAAGATGCTGTCTCGGTCATGGAACCGAAAATAGAATAAACTAGGTAGAATTTAGTACTAATCGGAGTGGCTCTTACCACCTGCCATTTTTCTAATTATTATTATCAACCTTTACTTGAAGCTGGCGATTTGAAGAATTATTGAGCATCTGATTATGACGAGAAATAACATTTGCATTGGTGAAAGAACTGAGATTAGAAATTGAAGTGTGAGTCGAAGTACTTTTAAATGATGCCAAACAACTTTGATAAGCTTCTAGAAAATATAATTTTAAAATTAATTTCCTGAAAATTTAACCTCCAAGAGTACTAGTAGATTGCCTCTGCTCAAAATCAATTAAAAGCCCATTTCTTTGCACATTTTGCTCCTCAATTTCGAAAAATGACGACTGACCATGCTGGTGTTGATCATTCTCAATATTGTTGTAAATTTGGCAGGAAGTCCCTTGTTCGTTAAAATTTATTTCTTCATCATTTTCCATGTAAAAAGACAACATTGCAGGAGGCGGTGGAGGGCGAATGTTAATGAATTCAAGTGGCCAACTGTCTTTATTTGAAATTAAATTCTGTTCTTCGACGTTTTCACTTAATTCATTAGTTTCAGATGGTTGAGATAATCCAGAATTTGATACAATGATATCATCCTGCTTTAAAATTTTAAGTTGGTATAAAGGGTAATTCTTTCAAAACACGATTATGAATACTAAACAGTAATTTTAATCCCTGAGTGTAAAGGGAGAACAGACGGAAAATTGGAAATAAAAATATGCTAAAGGGGAAGAAATTGAACTGATATGAGATATGTTTTGAAACTTCAAATTTAAGAATACCTCTTCATCATTTAATGTCGAGAAATTTACAACGTCATCAATAGTCTCATCATCTCCCTTTCGTTGTTCAAGTAATTCATTTGAATGTGCAGTTTGATTCAATTCGTTTTCAGAAACAGAAGATTCTTCATCAAAATCAATGAGACGGCCTTCGCTTTGTTCAGAAAAATTTAAACTACTATGACCTAGAAAAACTCAAAATTATTTTTAAAAAATAAATTAAAGAATTACTCATTTCAAATGCTCGTTCACCAATTAATAATGTTTTATACCCAATTTTTAAAATATCAGATAGAAGAGGGCTTGTTTGATTATCCAATGTTCGACTGAACATCAAAGTCCGATAAGTCTAAAAAATACTTTTTGAGAAAAAAATACTAAAAAACTAACAGATGAAGAACTTGATTGGATTTCAATAAAACAACGAACAAAATCAACATCCTAAAAATGTTTTTTTGAAGTAAATAAAAATATTCTTTACATGTATGAGTAAATCGGCTTCGTCCAACAATAAAAGTGTGAGGTTATCCAGGGTGATCTAAAAATATAGTATTATTATCCTAACCCCTTTATCAGGGAGTTAGTCGGCGTTGGGCCCCAAGAGTGGTGACCCACTCCTGGGGCGCGCCGATCCACCAAGTAAAAGGAAAGCTTTCTTTTTAACTTTTATTCAACAAATATATTAATAAAATAAAGGGAGGAAGAACCGGCCAACCTTTGGGTCGGTTGTAAAACTTGAGATTAAATGAGCATATTTGGCCGATTCTTTCTCGCCTTTTATGGGGCATTCAAAATGGGCGTTTAATAATTTTTCTTAACTATGACATTCTATACGCGGGGGTGGGGGATACAACAGGAGAAGCGGATATGGCAAAAAAAGTGTGGGAAATATTATCTTGATTATTTTTTTTTATCTATCTTTCTGTTTCTATATTCTTCCTCTTAAATGTTAATCATCTCAATTCCTTCACTTCCATTCTTTTTACCAATCAAACCTAATCACGCCAACACGTCGCTTTTCTTCACCAAATTCCTACACTGTATGTTTTAGTCGGCGGCAAATTTTATGTATTGGATCAGTAATAATAAAGCAGGAGATAAGAAAATTTTAGTGAAAACGAAAAATATATAGCAATAGAGCGTTCATCCAAGAAACTGTCAAAGGGCTGGGTTAAAAATAAAGGCCAAAATCCGCTTTTCTTCCTCTCCTGGGGGTGGGGGCAACAGCAAAAAAAGCATAGCGCAAAAATTGAGTTTTAGAACCATCACCAAGTGTTTTTCCTCAATAGTCATCAAATCTCGTTTCATCTGTGGGCCAGTATTGATCACCTTGATCATCGAAACAACAATCATTGCCAAATTGATCTTGATACTCTTCCTCTCCCCAATACTCATTATTTTCATTTGGCAACCAATGGCATTCGCCGTCATAATTTTGGTCATGGTCATTATAATATTCACCTCGATTATCATAGTATGGGCCAAAATTCGGGTCACTCTGTTCCTCGCCCCAGTCATTATACGAATCTGCATTTATCTCACCTACTTCATTAACTTCCGCTAGCGCCGCATTGACCTCTATTTCCTCCATTCTTTTCAATGTATCCGCTTTAATTGTTCCATTCATCTCTTCCACTCTTCTCGCTTGCGACACAGCTTCGGCCAACGAAGAGGGTGCTTTCATAAAGATGATTTTCTCCCTAATTTCCGGCAACAGTCCGTATTTGAATCTTTCCAGGCAGATTTCCTCTCTGAATCTTTTGGTCATTTTTTCATTCTCGATTTTCAAATTCTTTTTCTGATCATCATCTAAATTAATTGCCGAAATATTCAGCTCAAATGACGCATTTGGATAAGCTCGTTCCACCAGATTTTTCAAGTCATTGGAAAATTCTTCAAGTGATTCTCCAAATTCCTGCCTTCTTTCAGCCAGCTTCACGAGAGCCATCTCTTTAGTCGACATCTTTTTCAATCTGCTGGCTAATACCTCAACAAGTACCTTCCAGGAATTTTTCTCTCTATCTGGCAGTCCTTCATATATCGCCAAAGCTGAGCCAGTTAAATAGAGCGGCAAAATTTGAGCACATCTTGCCGGCAACCATCCGTGAGCCGTAGCTACACGATTAAACGTCTTCAGATAAGCAACAAAATCTTCTGAACCATCATAAAATTTAGGATATGGTAGTCCCAAAACATTTCCACAGCTGTTATCTTCAACATTTTTCCTTTTTATTCCAAGTTCTGGTTTCTTTTCATCCTTCATTGCGAGCTCTCTAATCCCAAACCAGCCCTCAGATTTTTCTTTTAATTTTATTTAGTTCCCAAATTTACCTAACACTTTAATTTTTATTCTTCTCTTTTCTTTTCTCTTTTTATTTATATAGCGCTTTTTGCCCTTAATACGGGATTTAGTAGACAACCGGCCGAGTTAGTCCACTAAACTGTTAGGCAGGGATTCGGGATTCTTTTCTTAATCAAAATTTTCTTTAATTTTTTTAACGTGCACGTTTCAAATTCAATTCCGAAGCACTGTTTAAGATTTAGAGGCTCGTCTAAAAGAATTTGAGGTCAGAACTTTGAATTACAGGTCCACGATCAAGCGGCTTCTTTCCACAAAATCAAAAATCTTTCCTCCTATTCACTGGTCTTCGAAAATTTTCTCTTTTTCCAATCTCAGCTTTAGCAACAACCGCAAACTTCAGAATGCTTTAATCCAAAAATCGTCAGATGAAATTAGAAATCAGCCAAATAAACTCAAGCAGCTCTCCTTCGGAATATTCAATTTGAGATCAGCAAAAAACAGCCAAATCAAATCAATCAGCCCAAGTCAGATCAGCTTCAGTCAATCAAATCAGCAAACTTAATCCAATTAGCCAAGGATAAGCCAAATCGCTGGAAATGGAGATTAGCCAAATAAATCAGCCCAAATCAGATCAGCCAAATCAAAGCTCAGCCAAACCAAATAAGATCAGCCGAATCAAAGTTTTAAAAATCCAATAATTAAAACTTTGATTGACTATTGTTTGCAAAGCTTCCTCAATTTGACTTCCCTCTCAGTTTATTCTTCCTCCAAAATTATTCTGGCTCTTCAGATTAGGCTGTGTAGACTGCTTGTTTGCTTGAGGCTCTTCTTTGAAATGATTCAAATTGGTGACCGATGTGTTCATATTTATGGGAATTTTTCTTTCACTTGAGCGCATGATCACGCCCAAATAAAAGATTGACTCGCCAAAAAAACCACAATTTAGCGAATTTGATGTTGTAATATTTTTAGGCGTTTTTCCTTTTTCCTTCATATTTGCCCATTTCCGGCCACAAGATCACAAGAAATTGAAGAAGAAAAAATTTAGTTTAATAACCAAAAAAATCTTTTTTAGTTTAATAAACAATTTTTTCTTCGCCGAATTAATTTGATTGATGAACAGGAATAATTTTTTTAAATAAAATATTTTTGGAGTATTTTTAGAAAATAATTTTTTTAATTAGGGTGGGGAAATATGAATATTTTTTTGGGTGGAGATAAAGAAAATCTTGGGAGCACCATATTATTATCCTAACCCCTTTATCAGGGAGTTAGTCGGCGTTGGGCCCCAAGAGTGGTGACCCACTCCTGGGGCGCGCCGATCCACCAAGTAAAAGGAAAGCTTTCTTTTTAACTTTTATTCAACAAATATATTAATAAAATAAAGGGAGGAAGAACCGGCCAACCTTTGGGTCGGTTGTAAAACTTGAGATTAAATGAGCATATTTGGCCGATTCTTTCTCGCCTTTTATGGGGCATTCAAAATGGGCGTTTAATAATTTTTCTTAACTATGACATATAGTTTTTAGTAAATATTGAGATACTAACAAAGACATAGATAAAGCTTAATAGTAATAAAGCTAAAAAATTAAAGGTCTTCCATAAATAGATAGTGAAATTTAAAAAAACTCAATTTATCATTTCCGTTGTCAAGTTCAATTAAAAAGTGGTTGCAAGTAGTTAAACAAAATGTAGGATAAAAAAGTGATTTATTAATGCAGTCCAGGTTTAACAAACCATCTGTATTGAAATTAATTTTAAAAATAAAAAAAAGGAAATTAAAATATAACCTCGAGTAAATAGAACATTAACAGGCTCATCTAAAATTTGAAAAATTGTTTGTATAAATAAAAAATTATAAACCTTTCAAATAAGTTAGATAACGTGTTACAACATGACTAAAAGGTAAGAGAATGATACAAAATGGCGGAGTGGCGATTGAACTATTCTGATGCTCATTGACTGTTAGAGAGATAAGGCTTTTAAACACCTAAATTTAAATTGACAAAAAAATAATGAGAAAAAGTTTACAGTCTGAGAAATAAGGCCGCCTTTACCATCCAAAAGTCGCGGTATCATTGGTGGAGGCACTTGGACAAAGAGATCAACTAAATAAATAATAGAGATTAAAATACTATAGATTAATTTAAAAAATAAGAAAATTTATTTTTATTTCCGATTGGATTCTAAAAATCTGCTAAAAATTACAGGAAGAAAATACTCAATTTCAACTTAACTCTCATGAGGAATCCTTGACTTTTAAACCAAGTAATAAATTTGAGTTAAATTCATATAATTTACCAGAAAATAATTTAATTATACAAACCCTGTTCTTCTTCAAGTCTTTCAAGCAAAGGAATCCAAGCAAGTGAATCAAATGTCTAAAAAGAATTTAAAAAATAAGAAAATTTATTTTCTACCTTAATCCCAACACAACGATCATCTGACGGAAAGTACTCCTTCGGACGTGACGAATTCTTAACACGCGTCTTATTCTTTGCCGTAATTTGGCAAGACAAAATTTGAGCCATTAAAGAACGATTTTGAGTTAATTCAGATTCCAAACGATTTTTGTCTTCCTGGTATTTGGCTAGTGCCTTTTTGGCGTGTTTAAGTTTCTGGAGAAGAACAGCGCTGTCTTTCGAATTAGTTTCTTTGTTTAATTGACAAGTGGTTGGAAGTTTTTTTGGATTATTTTGTGAGGAAGAAGCTAAAAAAACAAAATTAATTAAATTTGAATTTTTATAAAAACCTTTGCTTTTTGATGTTAAAAAATTTTCTTTGTTACTTGGAGAATCAATACACTTTTTGAATATTAAAGTATTAATCATAGAATTGGCGCTAACCAAATCAAAATCACTGTCAATTGTAGAGGATGAAGCTGACACTTTCGAACCGATCATTTTGTATTAAACTTGTTACCTTATCTGAAAAAGGTCTACAATAGAAATAATTTAAAAAAACCGACAATTTTAGAAACATTTATTAGGAAAAACAAAAAAAATATTGATTGTTGGCAAAATTTTTTTTGGTAAGGATTAATAGGGACACGGACACATTGTCGCGGGCCACTTTGTCGCGACCACTTTGTCGCGACCACTTTGTCGCAGGCCACTTTGTCGCAAGCCCACTTTGTCGCAGGCCACTTTGTCGCGAGTAGTATTTTTTTCAAGAAAAAATTTTTCACACAAAAAATGTGTTTATTTCCTTTAGTTCTTATTTTTTAATTTTTAAAATTTCTTTTTAGTTTCCTATTGTTTCAATTTCTTTTTCTATAAATATTTTGTTTCATTATGTTCTTTTGTTTGCTAATGTTTCTTTTTTTAAAGTTCCAATATGCTCTCTAATAAAAATCGCGAAAAATATACTCACAATGGCTACTGTTACGTGAAGGATAGAGATAGTGCGGATGGGCATCTTATATTTTGGCGTTGTGACGAGAGAGGAAACGGATGTAAAGGCAGGATTTGGACTACATCGTGCCAGAATCATTATAACACAAACCCCGAATTTGCCCTTAATTCTCGAATGATTGTATCACTTGCTTTTGTACCCCAAAATGATCTCTTAGAAGCTCTCAATATGTTAGAAAATTATCTCCCTCTTGAATTGGAACCCATCCTTGCATATTTCACAAATACTTATATTGGTAGAATCCGTAATAATGGTACCCGTGCCCCACCTACATTTTGAATTTTACTTTTTTGTCTGGTCTTGAATCATTTCACTTTATTATCCTGGTTACTGAATTTTTGTTAGAACGTTTTACATTTAATAAATTTTGATGAACACCGACTTTTAAAAAACGGAAGAGCCGGAGAGAAAAAGAAATCGGCGGAAGAGATCCCATCGTGTCGACGCAGAAGACCCACAGACAGAAGACCCAAGGACAGAAGACCCACAGACAAAAGACCCACAGACAGAAGACCCACAAGGACAGAATACCCACAGACAAAAGACCCACAACTATTTTTCAGTTTTATTGTGCATAAATTTTGGCGCAAGGGGTATTGTTATTGGTACGATGGGATTTCACCAAAGGATGACAAAGCCAGCCTTCCTGATCAAGTTAAGCCACAAATTCGTCCAAACAATGAAGCAGTTACTCGAAGGTCGATTTCTTGTTCAATTATATCTTGTTCAATTATGTTGATTTTGATGTCATTCGAATCAGCTCGACAAGCTCTTTCGAATTAGCTTTTATTTGTTTAAATCTTGTTCAATTATGTTGATTTTGATGTCATTCGAATCAGCTCGACAAGCTCTTTCGAATTAGCTTTTATTTGTTTAAAAATGAGCGTGGTCCAAAAAATGAGCTTGGTCCACCCTTTTATTTTTCAAATTTCGGGGGTCTGTCATTCGACATGTCATTCGACACAGCTCGACGAGTTCTATAACTTAAGACTCACTGACCATTTTTTAATACTTTTAGGAAGGAAAAAGGAGGGGGGGTACGAAACCGACTATTACCGTATATTTTTCGCTATTTTTATTAGAGAGCATATTGGAACTTTAAAAAAAGAAACATTAGCAAACAAAAGAACATAATGAAACAAAATATTTATAGAAAAAGAGATTGAAACAATAGGAAACTAAAAAGAAATTTTAAAAATTAAAAAATAAGAACTAAAGGAAATAAACATTTTTTGTGTGAAAAATTTTTTTTTGAAAAAAACCCTTTGCGACAAAGTGGCCTGCGACAAAGTGGGCTTGCGACAAAGTGGCCTGCGACAAAGTGGTCGCGACAATGTGGTCGCGACAAAGTGGCCTGCGACAAAGTGGGCCGTACCCGGATTAATAAATCGAAATGCCAAAGTTTTTTCCCGCGAAAAGACGTTTCAGTCTTATATGAAGAAAATTTTTTTTCTAGAGTCTCGTCTCGTTTACCGGATCGGGAATCCGATCTTCTTTGGACAGGCAGAAATCCTACATGTGGATTCGTTGCTTTTTCGAGCCGGGTTCCTCCCAGTGCTCTCACTTTTATTTCCTTTCTCGGTCCAGTTTTTTTTCAAAATCCATTGTCTAGTTTTCTTTAGTTTTTCAGCAATTAATTTGTAGGTTCGAGAATCAAAGTTTTTTTCGTTAATCATGTCAAAATTTTTATTTCTTTTGCACTCAGTTATAAAATATATTTGTTGAAAACGAACCTCTAAAAATAAAAATTTTACAAGACTGAGTTGTCCCACCACAGATTAAACAAATTTTTTCGAAATTTTTACTAGTGGAGCTTTACTATTGGCCTTGTTTTTAACAATATTGAACAAATATTATGCAAAATCAGCAAACAATAGGTGATAGGCTTGGCTTTTAGTTCACTATTTACTCACAAAATTAAATATTAACAATTACTTTTTAAAATAACTTTTTTTCCTTAAAAACAACTTAAACTTTATTTCAAAAAATAAATATTTATTTTGATTGTCGTTAACCGTTTTATATATTTTAGAAAAGCTTAATTAGTGTTTTAGAACGCTTTTACTTTTTTTAGAACAAAATATGCATTTTGGATCTTTATTTAGTTTGCCACGTGGAAATTCAGAACGCTTTAAACCTTACTCTACTTCTTCACCTAATCGTTTAAAATCTATTTTACATAAATCTGAATGGAATGATTTTCAACGAAGGCAACAATTAAAAATTCCGCCCAAAACTGAATATTTGAGCATTCAAGAAAAAATGGAGAGATTGAAGAAATTGATTGGCTTGACTACAAAGGTTTTCTTTTTTGGGTTTTAAAATTTTTTTGGGATTGTAAGATTTACTTGGAGCTTATTTTTAAGTGTTTGATTTAATTTGGAATTGGAACCATGGATCGAACTGTTATTGTTTCCTTACCCGAAAATTTGTTATTTTGGAAAGTTGTGCTTTTGTCTTTCCAGTTTTCTATATTTTTGGATAGGCGTTACTAAACTAGCGATTTAAATGTCTTGTTTGTTTTATATTCTAGGACACGTCAAAAACTCCAACTTATGCGCAGTTCCACTTCGATTCCAATGGTTACTCCAGCTCAAATAATTATCCCAACTTGCGTACAAACAATGGGACTTCTTTGACTGGAATTGTTCGGGCTGCATTGTTTTCTAAAAATAATCATCACACTTCTCCGTCTGTTGATTTGGGTTTTCGACCAAGAAATAATTCAGGTTTGAATTTTGTCTAAATTTAGTAAATTTTTTATAGTAGCCACGTCTGAACCATCAATTCCACCAAAGGATGACAAAGCCAGCCTTCCTGATCAAGTTAAGCCACAAATTCGTCCAAACAATGAAGCAGTTACTCGAAGGTCGATTTCTACTCCTTTGCCAAATACCCACCATCAATGGCGTTCTCAGAGGTATATTGATGAAAAAGAAAATCGACTGAGAGCTGTTAAAGAGTTGGAAGCTGAATTAGCAGAACGAGAACTTTCAAGACATAATCGGAAAATTAATGAACAGGAAATGCTCCGATTGCGTCTTCAAGTTGAGGGACTTGTTTTGGAGCGACGTGAACCTCCTCGTGAAGAATTTCCTGGTTTATTTTATTAAAAAATATTTTTCACTACTGAAAATTTTATAGCAATTCCTAACAACGTAAGGCAGATTATTAGAATTATTTGGAACAAATCTGCTCCGCCCAATGAAGTATTTTCTAGTTTTGATGGTGTTGATATAGCTCGAAAGGATTTGTTGACTCTTTGTGGGGCAGAGTGGCTTAATGACGAAGGTAAGCTTAATGACGAAGGTAATAATTTTTGCTTTTGAAGATAATAATGGTTGTTTTTACGGGGTTAATTATATTTCTGGTTGATCTTTCGGAGTTGCCCTTTTTGTTTTCTATTTTTTTAGTTTTTGAAATTAAAAATTTTTATTTTTTCAGTTATCAACTTTTATATCAACTTGATTGTTAATAGAAGCAAAGTCAATGGAAGATTGCCTAAAGTAATATATTTAAAAATAAAGTTCTAATTTTTTTTAATTTAAAAAAGGTTTATGCTTTTAACACCTATTTTTATGTTAACCTTTCTGGAAAAGGCTTTTCGTCAGTGAAACGTTGGACAAAGAAAGTTGATATTTTTGACAATCAGATGATTTTTGTTCCAGTTCATTTGGGTAATCATTGGTGTATGGCGGTAATAGAGAATTTTTAAAAAATTATTTGAAAATATTTTTGAAGGTTATTGATTTTGAGGGACGCAAAATTGATTATTATGATTCCTTGAAAGGTGACAACTTTACATGCCTGGGATTGTTAAGGTCTGAATTTGATTTTTTAAAGCCTCACTAGATTCTATTGTGCCCTCTAGCTAATATTTCACGTGCCTGTGTGAGGTTTCGAATAACGAACGATATGCCTCACTTCATTACTTATTTCCAAAATTCCTCCCCATGAAGATAAATCATTTTTGATTTTTAGCAATTATCTTGCTGAAGAATCTATGGATAAAAGAAAGAGACCATTTGACATGACTGGTTGGGAGTTTACTTGTCGAAAGGTTTTTTTAAATAATACCTTTATTTTAAATAATTATAATTTTAAGGACATTCCTAATCAAGGAAATATGTGGGACTGCGGAATGTTTTCAATTTTGTTTGCAGAATATGCTTCTCGAAGAGCGCCAATCACGTTTTTACAGCAACATATTCCATATTTTCGTGAGAGAGTTGTTTATGAAATTTTGAGGAAGGAATTGCTTTGATCTAAAATATATGTGTATATTTAAATTAATTTTTTTTGTTAGTGAAAATAGGGAGTGGCTTTGGAAATTTACAGGGAAATTAATTGAAAATTTTTTTAGTAATTTTTGAGATTTATTGTAATTCTCCATTAGCTACGTCCTTGGTATAAGCGTAACCAGTAATTTTATAGAGGGGGTCAAAAAGGAATGTTTTTTTTATATTTTGACGTGGAAATTTCTTAAATTCGGTTACGCCTAAAATATTATTCTATTGTAATACACACACCCATTTTTGTCGTTTTTGATTGACAATGTAAAAAAAATCTGATATTTCCCCGAATTTATCTCTATAAAAATTTAACTATGGTGAATATTTAATTTCGATCTTCAATTATTTATCCTGTCCCTATTACAAAATTGTGTATTGTTTTTGAAATTATTTTTTTATTTTGAAATATTTTTTGAAAACTTAATGACATTCAAAAACATCTACAAAACAATACAAAAATTAGAGAAACGAATATATTATTCTCTTTTATTTTTTATTCACAGTCTGCTTTTATATATAAAAAGTATTCTTTTGGAATTATTTTTTAATGATGATATTTTAATTGTATTTAAAAGGAGGAAACTCGAATAACCACCAAAATCAGGATCAAATTGGATCGAAATATGGGAATTATTTGTAATATATTACCAGAGCTAGGAGATCTTAATAAAAGTTTAAAATTATCCTTTTTATCTTAATCTATGGATTCTTTTTAGGAATTTTTCTTTACAATTTTTTCGAGATTGGAGGATCTGTAGAGGTATTTGTATGAATAGAAAAATACTTGTCCCGAAGAAAACCTAAACCCCTCAAAGTATAAAAGAGGGCCCGAATTTTCCGGCGAATACTTGTCCCGAAGAAAACCTAAACCCCTCAAAGTATAAAAGAGGGCCCGAATTTTCCGGCGAATACTTGTCCCGAAGAAAACCTAAACCCCTCAAAGTATAAAAGAGGGCCCGAATTTTTCGGCGAATACTTGTCCCGAAGAAAACCTAAACCCCTCAAAGTATAAAAGAGGGCCCGAATTTTCCGGCGAATACTTGTCCCGAAGAAAACCTAAACCCCTCAAAGTATAAAAGAGGGCCCGAATTTTCCGGCGAATACTTGTCCCGAAGAAAACCTAAACCCCTCAAAGTATAAAAGAGGGCCCGAATTTTCCGGCGAATACTTGTCCCGAAGAAAACCTAAACCCCTCAAAGTATAAAAGAGGGCCCGAATTTTCCGGCGAATACTTGTCCCGAAGAAAACCTAAACCCCTCAAAGTATAAAAGAGGGCCCGAATTTTCCGGCGAATACTTGTCCCGAAGAAAACCTAAACCCCTCAAAGTATAAAAGAGGGCCCGAATTTTCCGGCGAATACTTGTCCCGAAGAAAACCTAAACCCCTCAAAGTATAAAAGAGGGCCCGAATTTTCCGGCGAATACTTGTCCCGAAGAAAACCTAAACCCCTCAAAGTATAAAAGAGGGCCCGAATTTTCCGGCGAATACTTGTCCCGAAGAAAACCTAAACCCCTCAAAGTATAAAAGAGGGCCCGAATTTTCCGGCGAATACTTGTCCCGAAGAAAACCTAAACCCCTCAAAGTATAAAAGAGGGCCCGAATTTTCCGGCGAATACTTGTCCCGAAGAAAACCTAAACCCCTCAAAGTATAAAAGAGGGCCCGAATTTTTCGGCGAATACTTGTCCCGAAGAAAACCTAAACCCCTCAAAGTATAAAAGAGGGCCCGAATTTTCCGGCGAATACTTGTCCCGAAGAAAACCTAAACCCCTCAAAGTATAAAAGAGGGCCCGAATTTTTCGGCGAATACTTGTCCCGAAGAAAACCTAAACCCCTCAAAGTATAAAAGAGGGCCCGAATTTTCCGGCGAATACTTGTCCCGAAGAAAACCTAAACCCCTCAAAGTATAAAAGAGGGCCCGAATTTTCCGGCGAATACTTGTCCCGAAGAAAACCTAAACCCCTCAAAGTATAAAAGAGGGCCCGAATTTTTCGGCGAATACTTGTCCCGAAGAAAACCTAAACCCCTCAAAGTATAAAAGAGGGCCCGAATTTTCCGGCGAATACTTGTCCCGAAGAAAACCTAAACCCCTCAAAGTATAAAAGAGGGCCCGAATTTTCCGGCGAATACTTGTCCCGAAGAAAACCTAAACCCCTCAAAGTATAAAAGAGGGCCCGAATTTTCCGGCGAATACTTGTCCCGAAGAAAACCTAAACCCCTCAAAGTATAAAAGAGGGCCCGAATTTTCCGGCGAATACTTGTCCCGAAGAAAACCTAAACCCCTCAAAGTATAAAAGAGGGCCCGAATTTTCCGGCGAATACTTGTCCCGAAGAAAACCTAAACCCCTCAAAGTATAAAAGAGGGCCCGAATTTTCCGGCGAATACTTGTCCCGAAGAAAACCTAAACCCCTCAAAGTATAAAAGAGGGCCCGAATTTTCCGGCGAATACTTGTCCCGAAGAAAACCTAAACCCCTCAAAGTATAAAAGAGGGCCCGAATTTTCCGGCGAATACTTGTCCCGAAGAAAACCTAAACCCCTCAAAGTATAAAAGAGGGCCCGAATTTTCCGGCGAATACTTGTCCCGAAGAAAACCTAAACCCCTCAAAGTATAAAAGAGGGCCCGAATTTTCCGGCGAATACTTGTCCCGAAGAAAACCTAAACCCCTCAAAGTATAAAAGAGGGCCCGAATTTTTCGGCGAATACTTGTCCCGAAGAAAACCTAAACCCCTCAAAGTATAAAAGAGGGCCCGAATTTTCCGGCGAATACTTGTCCCGAAGAAAACCTAAACCCCTCAAAGTATAAAAGAGGGCCCGAATTTTTCGGCGAATACTTGTCCCGAAGAAAACCTAAACCCCTCAAAGTATAAAAGAGGGCCCGAATTTTCCGGCGAATACTTGTCCCGAAGAAAACCTAAACCCCTCAAAGTATAAAAGAGGGCCCGAATTTTCCGGCGAATACTTGTCCCGAAGAAAACCTAAACCCCTCAAAGTATAAAAGAGGGCCCGAATTTTCCGGCGAATACTTGTCCCGAAGAAAACCTAAACCCCTCAAAGTATAAAAGAGGGCCCGAATTTTCCGGCGAATACTTGTCCCGAAGAAAACCTAAACCCCTCAAAGTATAAAAGAGGGCCCGAATTTTCCGGCGAATACTTGTCCCGAAGAAAACCTAAACCCCTCAAAGTATAAAAGAGGGCCCGAATTTTCCGGCGAATACTTGTCCCGAAGAAAACCTAAACCCCTCAAAGTATAAAAGAGGGCCCGAATTTTTCGGCGAATACTTGTCCCGAAGAAAACCTAAACCCCTCAAAGTATAAAAGAGGGCCCGAATTTTCCGGCGAATACTTGTCCCGAAGAAAACCTAAACCCCTCAAAGTATAAAAGAGGGCCCGAATTTTCCGGCGAATACTTGTCCCGAAGAAAACCTAAACCCCTCAAAGTATAAAAGAGGGCCCGAATTTTCCGGCGAATACTTGTCCCGAAGAAAACCTAAACCCCTCAAAGTATAAAAGAGGGCCCGAATTTTCCGGCGAATACTTGTCCCGAAGAAAACCTAAACCCCTCAAAGTATAAAAGAGGGCCCGAATTTTCCGGCGAATACTTGTCCCGAAGAAAACCTAAACCCCTCAAAGTATAAAAGAGGGCCCGAATTTTCCGGCGAATACTTGTCCCGAAGAAAACCTAAACTAGAGATCGGAACGGGATCGGGACCCGGTCCCGGTTTCCCGGTCCTTTTCCCGGCTTTTTTGAAGATGCCGGGATGAAACCGGGATCGGGAATTCCCGGTTTTCCCGGTCCCGGCCGGTTAATTTTCATTTCCCGTTTCCCGTTCCCGATCCCGGCTTTTTTTGGACCGGGAAACCGGGAAAAATTCTAGCAGCTAATTTTAAATATTTTTGCTTGGCGTTTTGATTTTTGACTTAAAAATATTGGAGATTTTACAAAAATTCTCAAAATTTTCGCCTGCGGCGCTGAAAACGGAAGAAATTTGGAAACGGAGAGATTTGGAGGTAAATTTGGAACGGAGAGATTTGGAGGTATTATTGGAGGAAAAGTTGAGGGAAATTAGTGTATAGTGCGATTTTATCAAGGGACCTGGTGATTAAGCCATCTTTATCCCTCTAAATCCATTAGATCTGCCTTAATCATCTGATATCATTGCCTTCCAATTGAAGGGATTTGAATAGATATCAAGTGATATAGGTGGTTGGGGGGTCTTTCTCCACAATTTCTCTTAATGCTACCCAACAAATACTTGAATTCTCGATATCTCTTTTAATCCCTGATATCACTATTGCAAAGAGAAGATAAGAGTGGATTTGGAGGGATTAAATAAAAATTAAATTTAATAAAAATTAAATCAGCATCAAGGTGGAGTAGGAGGGATTAAATGGAATTAGATGAGGAATACAGGCGATATAAAAAATTTGAGGAGGCTATCGAGAGATCTTAAACTCCAAAATCTCCTAATATCCCACAATCCTTCTCTAGCCTCTCAAATCCCTTTAGCCCTACGTAATCCGCTTTATATTTTAATTTATTGTAATTTACATTTGTTCTATTGATTTATTTTACTAATTTATTAAATTCTTCCATTTATAAATCAGATTTTTCAATAGATAACTACTCCCATAACTTTTTAAAATTTTTAAATGAATTTAAAATTTTTTTTTAATTTCCCGGTTTCACGGTCCGGGTCCCGGTCATTTTTGACCGGGATGAAACCGGGAACGGGAATTCCCGGTTTTCCCGGTCCGGGTCCCTCCCGGTCGACCTTCAGAACCCGTTTCCCGGTCCCGGTTTTTTCAAAATTCCGATCTCTAACCTAAACCCCTCAAAGTATAAAAGAGGGCCCGAATTTTCCGGCGAATACTTGTCCCGAAGAAAACCTAAACCCCTCAAAGTATAAAAGAGGGCCCGAATTTTCCGGCGAATACTTGTCCCGAAGAAAACCTAAACCCCTCAAAGTATAAAAGAGGGCCCGAATTTTCCGGCGAATACTTGTCCCGAAGAAAACCTAAACCCCTCAAAGTATAAAAGAGGGCCCGAATTTTCCGGCGAATACTTGTCCCGAAGAAAACCTAAACCCCTCAAAGTATAAAAGAGGGCCCGAATTTTCCGGCGAATACTTGTCCCGAAGAAAACCTAAACCCCTCAAAGTATAAAAGAGGGCCCGAATTTTCCGGCGAATACTTGTCCCGAAGAAAACCTAAACCCCTCAAAGTATAAAAGAGGGCCCGAATTTTCCGGCGAATACTTGTCCCGAAGAAAACCTAAACCCCTCAAAGTATAAAAGAGGGCCCGAATTTTTCGGCGAATACTTGTCCCGAAGAAAACCTAAACCCCTCAAAGTATAAAAGAGGGCCCGAATTTTTCGGCGAATACTTGTCCCGAAGAAAACCTAAACCCCTCAAAGTATAAAAGAGGGCCCGAATTTTCCGGCGAATACTTGTCCCGAAGAAAACCTAAACCCCTCAAAGTATAAAAGAGGGCCCGAATTTTCCGGCGAATACTTGTCCCGAAGAAAACCTAAACCCCTCAAAGTATAAAAGAGGGCCCGAATTTTCCGGCGAATACTTGTCCCGAAGAAAACCTAAACCCCTCAAAGTATAAAAGAGGGCCCGAATTTTCCGGCGAATACTTGTCCCGAAGAAAACCTAAACCCCTCAAAGTATAAAAGAGGGCCCGAATTTTCCGGCGAATACTTGTCCCGAAGAAAACCTAAACCCCTCAAAGTATAAAAGAGGGCCCGAATTTTCCGGCGAATACTTGTCCCGAAGAAAACCTAAACCCCTCAAAGTATAAAAGAGGGCCCGAATTTTCCGGCGAATACTTGTCCCGAAGAAAACCTAAACCCCTCAAAGTATAAAAGAGGGCCCGAATTTTCCGGCGAATACTTGTCCCGAAGAAAACCTAAACCCCTCAAAGTATAAAAGAGGGCCCGAATTTTCCGGCGAATACTTGTCCCGAAGAAAACCTAAACCCCTCAAAGTATAAAAGAGGGCCCGAATTTTCCGGCGAATACTTGTCCCGAAGAAAACCTAAACCCCTCAAAGTATAAAAGAGGGCCCGAATTTTTCGGCGAATACTTGTCCCGAAGAAAACCTAAACCCCTCAAAGTATAAAAGAGGGCCCGAATTTTCCGGCGAATACTTGTCCCGAAGAAAACCTAAACCCCTCAAAGTATAAAAGAGGGCCCGAATTTTCCGGCGAATACTTGTCCCGAAGAAAACCTAAACCCCTCAAAGTATAAAAGAGGGCCCGAATTTTCCGGCGAATACTTGTCCCGAAGAAAACCTAAACCCCTCAAAGTATAAAAGAGGGCCCGAATTTTCCGGCGAATACTTGTCCCGAAGAAAACCTAAACCCCTCAAAGTATAAAAGAGGGCCCGAATTTTTCGGCGAATACTTGTCCCGAAGAAAACCTAAACCCCTCAAAGTATAAAAGAGGGCCCGAATTTTCCGGCGAATACTTGTCCCGAAGAAAACCTAAACCCCTCAAAGTATAAAAGAGGGCCCGAATTTTCCGGCGAATACTTGTCCCGAAGAAAACCTAAACCCCTCAAAGTATAAAAGAGGGCCCGAATTTTCCGGCGAATACTTGTCCCGAAGAAAACCTAAACCCCTCAAAGTATAAAAGAGGGCCCGAATTTTCCGGCGAATACTTGTCCCGAAGAAAACCTAAACCCCTCAAAGTATAAAAGAGGGCCCGAATTTTCCGGCGAATACTTGTCCCGAAGAAAACCTAAACTAGAGATCGGAACGGGATCGGGACCCGGTCCCGGTTTCCCGGTCCTTTTCCCGGCTTTTTTGAAGATGCCGGGATGAAACCGGGATCGGGAATTCCCGGTTTTCCCGGTCCCGGCCGGTTAATTTTCATTTCCCGTTTCCCGTTCCCGATCCCGGCTTTTTTTGGACCGGGAAACCGGGAAAAATTCTAGCAGCTAATTTTAAATATTTTTGCTTGGCGTTTTGATTTTTGACTTAAAAATATTGGAGATTTTACAAAAATTCTCAAAATTTTCGCCTGCGGCGCTGAAAACGGAAGAAATTTGGAAACGGAGAGATTTGGAGGTAAATTTGGAACGGAGAGATTTGGAGGTATTATTGGAGGAAAAGTTGAGGGAAATTAGTGTATAGTGCGATTTTATCAAGGGACCTGGTGATTAAGCCATCTTTATCCCTCTAAATCCATTAGATCTGCCTTAATCATCTGATATCATTGCCTTCCAATTGAAGGGATTTGAATAGATATCAAGTGATATAGGTGGTTGGGGGGTCTTTCTCCACAATTTCTCTTAATGCTACCCAACAAATACTTGAATTCTCGATATCTCTTTTAATCCCTGATATCACTATTGCAAAGAGAAGATAAGAGTGGATTTGGAGGGATTAAATAAAAATTAAATTTAATAAAAATTAAATCAGCATCAAGGTGGAGTAGGAGGGATTAAATGGAATTAGATGAGGAATACAGGCGATATAAAAAATTTGAGGAGGCTATCGAGAGATCTTAAACTCCAAAATCTCCTAATATCCCACAATCCTTCTCTAGCCTCTCAAATCCCTTTAGCCCTACGTAATCCGCTTTATATTTTAATTTATTGTAATTTACATTTGTTCTATTGATTTATTTTACTAATTTATTAAATTCTTCCATTTATAAATCAGATTTTTCAATAGATAACTACTCCCATAACTTTTTAAAATTTTTAAATGAATTTAAAATTTTTTTTTAATTTCCCGGTTTCACGGTCCGGGTCCCGGTCATTTTTGACCGGGATGAAACCGGGAACGGGAATTCCCGGTTTTCCCGGTCCGGGTCCCTCCCGGTCGACCTTCAGAACCCGTTTCCCGGTCCCGGTTTTTTCAAAATTCCGATCTCTAACCTAAACCCCTCAAAGTATAAAAGAGGGAAAATAAAAAAAATAAAAAAATACCGCTAAAAACGGAGTTACTTTAATCAGCACCAGAGAATTTGCCAATTTAAATCTTTTTGGATAATTTAAATTTATATAATAAATTCATTTCAAAAAGTTTTTATGTTACCCGATAGAGGTTTGGATTATCCATAAAACTGATTAAAAAAGTTTTTCTATTAATTTTCTAATTTATTTTTTAAACATTTATATTATCAGATTAATGAATTAAATTTAACTAATATGGTAAAAACTGGTAATATTTAAAATTAATGAAGTAAAAATAAATATGATGATAAATAAACAGAAACAATAATGAACATACATAAAATTTTAAATATTTTAATATGCCGGTTTGTTTTATTTAAATTTATTTGTGCAAATTAAAGTAAAAGATTACTATAATATTTTTGAAGGTTTATTAAATTACCTCATCGCCCTATCAAAAAACCAAAAAATGAGGAAAAATCCGCAGATATCGAAACCCTGAAATAAATACAAATAGGAAATAAATCAATGTTAAGAATTTTATTGATAATTTTTTCGAAAAAATAATTTGACATAATTTTCTAATAACTTAAAACTGTAGAGTTAAAAAATTTGAATTTTATTTTTTCATTAATTGAAAATTATTATTTAATCTATAGTGTTAAAACTTATCTTTTAATTTAAAGAATTTTTTAAATAAATTTTAATAATTTTTAAATAATTTAATAATTATTTTTAAGTTAAAGAATTTTAATTCTGTCTTTATCTTTTGACCTATTTCACATATAAAAATTTATAAATAAAATGTTAGTAAAAATTCGAATGTTAGTTTTTCTATCTCTGTGTTTAAGATTGGTGAAAGTTTTCTGTTTATGCGTTCCTTTATTTTAATTTTATTACCCTAAAAAGTATTTTGATTTTATTTATTATAATAATATTTGTTTTTGAGGGTTAGATCTAAAATGGTAAGGTCCAGTGCCAATAAGTAGGTGAAAATTAATTTATACAATAAGGGACAAAGGATATATGTATAATACATATAAAATCAAATACAATTAATACAATAAATATTAAAACTATAATTATTTATTCCTCTTTTTCTTTTCCAATGCCGTTTTCCTCTCATAAAAGAGAATATAGGCTGCTGAATGCTACAAATAAATAAATATCGAAATTAAAAGCTTAAAAAATACCTTCACATCCTCCAATGACATCCTAGAAACCTCCTTGTCATCAAATAATTGCCAAAGATCACTAGAACTTTTCAAGTTCTTCACCTTGGCAACGAAATGTCCGCTACGGTAGTTCGGACCGATGTGTATCTGAAAAGGTTAATTTTAGATTCAACTGATCGACGGTTACTTACAACCACGCCGTAGAGGGAATAGATTGCCTCCTCATTATTCGGCGAGTCGCTGTGGATGAAAGGGGCCATGTCCAATTCCACAGGAAATTCAGTTATATTACTATAATTAAGGGGAATGTTTTGACTTTTAATTTTCTTTACTTCTTTATTGCTTCATCTTTGAATAGGCGGAGAATAAGGATATCAGGAATCTTCCAGATCCTGTTTTCCTTGTGGCAGTTTGTTGTGCAATTGATGCAAGCTTCCATTTTTGAATTGAAGCACCTGTTGAGACCAGACAGAATGTCGCGGTCTTCCAGTAGAACAGGTATCCCGATGTTAAGCTATAAAGAAATAAGAAATGAAAAAAACATTTTCCTTTGAAACAATATTTTACAAATTTTACTAAATTTTCTTTTTTTACTCATCCAATTTCCATAAAATAATATTCTTTTAAAAATCCAACAAAATTCTCTCTTTCTAGAGGAAAAATAACTATCAGCCTTTGTAACTTTTTTAGTTTTTAAATTTTAATCATGAAAATAAATTTTATAATTTAATTTAGAATTTGTTTTGAAAATCTAAATTAAATTTTAACATCCTTATAGGATTATATTTAATATTGGAGATCATGGTGATCGTTGTAGAAAACTATCAAGAAGATGTGCTGAGATGTATTTGGCGATATTTGGTGGGAGGGTTTTAAAATCCCTTGTAGGATTACATTTTGTATTTGGAGATATGGTGGTCGATGGAAGAAGAAGGGTATGAATTAGGGTATTTCGTATTCAGATGTTGTGATAAAAATATTGGAGGTGGTGATGGTTGTGGGGGGAGTGGGGTTCGTTCTCTTATAAGGGAATTTAGGGAACATGAAGCGTTCTCAATCTGAAAACTAAAAAGAAAAATATTACTTTAATTACGTACAAAACACACAATTCACAAATACCAATTTTAAATGCGACCCAAAAGGAAAATTATCTTACTTAATTGCAAGTATATATCTTACTCAATTGCAACCCACTTTAGCAATCTGCTAAAATTATCTTGGTCACTAGAGTTACAGTCAACTAAGCCAATCCTAAAAATCAAAAGGACTAGACCACAACTTGTCGCTGTTTTCCCCTCATTAAAACTCACCATTTTTAAACTTACAACCAGTAGCAAAATCAAACTTTCCAAATGATCTTAGGAACAAAGATCATAACTGAGGTTGACTTTAACTACGTTAAAGTCAAACCAACCCAGTTTCATCATTCATTCCGAAGGTCACGTTCTACGTTCCTAATAAAAAATTTTTCTACATTATTCTTTTTTTTCTTTTATAACTTCTTAAAATTTCTTTTAAACATAAATTTTCCAACTTTTAACTCTAATAAATAATTAAAAAATAATTAGATGGGAAGGAAAATATTTACATACATCCCAAACCAAAGAGTAAATAGGAAGAGAGAAAGAGAAGAGAATAGATAAAATGATAAAGTTGACAAAGTGAAAATGTTATAATGTCAAAAGTTAATATGTCAAAAATTAAATAAGTAGATTTAATGGCTCCATGACAATTGTACAGTGGGACAATTGCACAGTGAGACAATTGTACAGTAGACAATTGTACAGTGGACAATTGTCCACTACAATTGTCCACAATTGTCTCACTGTACAATTGTCCCACTGTACAATTGTCGTGCCACCGATTTAATTTTGTTGCTTTTTTTCATTTAAATTTTGTTAAACTTTACCTTCTGTTCGAAAATGGAAGAATTTTGACCGCATGTTGGGCACTTTGATATTGTGCATAGAACACTAATGAAAATGTCCGCGACAATCGACGATGATATTCGTTTTTGTTTTGTTATATAATCCATAGAATTTTTAAGTAAATTAGCATTTGGATACATTTCTATATTTGTAGATAATTCCTCGTATCCCTTAAAAATTGTTAAAATTTTTTAAGTTGTTAAACGTCCATACTCTATTCGTGTCCGCGGCAAGTTTAATTAAAAACCAAATTAGAAACTGATGGCAATCTTGCTGAGAATTGCCATCATATTCAGCCTGGACAAAGGAGGATACGATATCCTTAAAATATAAGAATTCAAAAATTTATACATTTCTCTTTGATGGTCAATTTTAATATATTTTAATTTTGCATTTTTTTATCTTTCCAGTATGTCTTTATATCCTTATTTGAATAGAATAAGTAAGTGAAAATATATGCCGAAAATCTTCTCAAATATTTGTAACAATTAATTTTAATCTTTGAAAAATTAAGGAGTTTTTTAATAAAGGTGTTTTTTCTACCAAAAATCTATTAGTATTCAAAAAAGAGAATTGGCCACTCCAATATGCATTCATGTAAGCCGATAAACAGGCAGACAATGCTCCTTTGGATGTTCCCTGATTTGTAATATTAATATGTCTTTCAATAGCTCTTGATTCGAATAATTTGCATAATTTATTGGTGTTGAATAAACATTGCAAAATCGCATTGACAAAACACGAATTGATTCTGTTGCTCAGACCTGTTTGGCCTAGTTTCGGTGTGGGTCGATGGCGGACCTAATAAAATAACAATTAGTTGGGTGTGAAACGATTTTTCTCAACCTTCATGTGTTGATAAGATAACTTGTTGATTTCATCAATCACTAAATTATAAACCGCATTGTAGCGTATCTCAGCAGAATAAGAATTAACGTCAATTTTGCCACAATAGGTTGAGGTCATCTTGAAGAATTTAAGAAGAAGACGAAGAAGAAGAGGAAGAAGAAGAAGAAGATTAGGTTGTTGTGTTTAAAGTTTTAAAAACTTTTAAACAATTAAAGTTTAAATACTTTAAATCAGCTGTTATTATCTCGAGGAATATGTGATTAATCGAGAGATCAGATCAAACATTCGTCTCTCTCTATCTCGAAGTGAATATCAACTCAATGTTTTTAAGTTTAACTTAAAAAAGTTTTAATTTTTAACACAATTTATATTTAAATATATAGAAATATTATTTCGTTAATTTACCTAATCAGTATAATCAAAAATTAATTAAATTCATTTTTGAATAAAGTTATTGCTTAATTTTTAAATGATTTAAGGAGTTAATATATAAAAAATTGTTAATAATATTTAAATTAACTTTTTCAATTTTTTATTTGATTTTAAGTATTATTAAATTAAAGGAAAATTAAAAGAAAATTTTTTTCATTATAGGAAAGATTTTAATAATTTTAAGTTTTTTATTTAAATAAATGATTTACCCTATAATATAAAATTTTTAAAATTAATACATATCTTAATACTTATATAAAGAATATAAAAAAATATTTAATTTTCATTCGCAAAATATCCAAAATTAAGCAATTAAAAGTAAAATTAAAAGCAATGACGATTTCTTAAGGATTGTTTTTTATCATTTTTCTAATTTGTAATCCATTCCACCACCAATTTAGCCGACTTTTAAACAGAAAAGTTAAAGTAGAAACATCAGACAATAATAGGTTCTATTTCTAGATCAAATGGATTGTCTAAAATCATCATCTATTTAATAAATTATATCTTAAATTCTTTGATAAACATTCTTTACAGTCACTAATATTTTATAATCAAAAAAATCTCATTAATTTTTTTATTCGAGATCTCGATGGCAAAATTTTGAAAGGTTTCGAGATATATAACCATAAAAATATTTTTCAGTCTTTACAATCCAAATAAAAACCTTTCATCTATTTTAAATTGTTAGGCTTCAAACTTTTATGTAACAATTGTGGGGGAGTTTTTTTTTTGAATATGGGAGTTTTTTTGTAAATAAATATATTTTCATGAGCTAGGAGATCTCAATAAAAGTTTCCACATTATCCTTTCTATATTTAAATCTCTGGATTCTTGTTAGGAATTTTTCTTTTTCTAAATAAATTTTTTATTTTTCTTCCTCAAAATCAAAAATAGAAAACCCCTAGAAATATTCAAAATCCTTCTATTAAACCCTTTCAAGGTCAAAATTTAAAAAAAGAAAAATCAATGGATGACGCCTTTTAATTTACATTTTTGAGTTAATCTCTTTTTCCTTCGGCATTACATAAAAAGGATTTTTATATTTTAATTTTATTTGCCTAAAAACAAGGATTTTTGTTAGAATTTAGTGGAATTAAAAATAAATTTCTGAATATTTTTAAAAATTTAAATTATTACAAATATTCAATCGCAAAGATTTAGCGGTTATAAAAATGAGGGAAAATATATTTAAAAAGCAAATCAAAACCAACCAAACAAATAAACATATGCGCAATATGGCGAAATAAAAAAAATAGAATTTTTAGCCACTCAAGCGAATAAACACTACTAAAAGGGCAATAAATTAAAGTAAAATATTATTATTTTTAATCAAATAATTTTAAAATTCATTTTTAAGCTAAAGCTTTAGTTTTTTATAATTTTTATAATTTTGTGATCTCGTTCTTTTTTAAATTAAATTCATTTCTTATATGTGTAATAATCAGAAAACTGTTACAGTTTAATTTCTATTTAATTTAGATTTTTTGTCGTTTTTTTCTAATTTAAAAATATTCAATCAGAAATGCTTCTTTCACTTACCCGTTTCTTAATTTTATTCCTTTTTTCCATTATTCGCTCTTTAAAAATTGGTTTGCAGTGTACCTGGTTTGTAAAATTAGTTGAATATTTTCTCGACTTTCTCGACTAACACTTCCCCACGCTTACTAAATATAGTGTAGAAATCAAATTTAAAAATAATTTTAAAATAATTTTTTGAATTTTTTACCAAAGCTTCTTTTTATTGACTTTTTTTTTTAAATTTCCCTTCAACGAGAAATAAAAAAGCAATTCGCGGCCTCGTAAACGGTCACTTGCAATGTCCTTTTCCTTATTTTTACGCCCATCATCATCTGCGCATTTTTCGGTTATCGGCCATCATAAAAAAGAAGGAAAAAGGTTTGAAGGATAAAAAAAAAGAGAGAGAATGGCATTATTTTATACTTTAAAATTAAGTAGTGTCAATAAAAACTATTTAATAGTACACATGAAAATAAATAAAGAATTTCGAGAAAATATTATGTATTATATTGAATAGTTAATTTTCGGCATTTTTATAAATTTCTATAAATTTTATAAAATCTCTAAGTATATTTTCTCAATTTTATTATTTTATTCATAAATAGGTAATATATAAAATATTTATCTAAACTTAAAGTGTAGATGCTGAGAGTGCTGGGTATGCTGAGATACCCAGCACTGGCTGAGATCTCTGAGCTTTTACATATAATTTTGTAAAAGCTCAGAGACGGTTTATAAACTGATTTTGTCCGAAAAATCTGACAAACTTTTTAAATTACTTTCAATTTTTTCAACTTTTACTTAATTTATTTTTCAATTTTCTTTCTTTTTAGACCTTTTAAACCTTCTAAAATATTTTAATTAATTTCTTTTATTTTTTCAAGCTTTTCCCAAGTTTTATTTTCGTATTAACAAAGGGAAAACCTTTAATAAATTTCCACTAAAATTCTTTCCCCAATTTTCTTTTTATTTTTTCCATCAAATTTTCCACACTCTTTACCACACAAAATGACCACCACCACCCCCCACCACCCCCAACCACCACACATTTTTGGCTATTGAAATTCTTTTTTCTTTTTATTTTTTTAGTTAGCGGAAAAGTGCCAAAAAGCATAAAATGTGTGTATTGGCGCTGACAGATGGAAAAAAATGAAAAAAGTGAAGAGGTGTTTATGGAATAGGGAAATTCTAATTATTTATAGAAAATTAAAAATGTGAAAAATTTTTTAAATAAATTTTTAAAATTATTTTTTAACTAATTTTTATCATTAATAGCCAAAATTAAATTAAAATATTTGTTTAATCATTTTTTACACACTAACCTTTCCCCTTATTGTTTAGTTCCTCCGACAATCATTCTTCTCTTACATATTCACATCTAGAATTTGGACAGAGACTAGGCCTCGTTCAAAAAGTTCCGTTATTGAGATCCTCGGTATCATTCCCCAAGTCTCGTACTTTATTTTATCAATTTTAAATAGTTAAAGGAAAATTCTTTTCCTTTTCAAAATTAAATTAAAAAACAAATATATACTGTCTTTACTCTTTAATATTTAAATTATCCTATTTTCTCTCATTTTTCGTTCTAAAATCTTTTTTTATTTCTAATCCAAAAATTAAAAAAATCCTTTTAAAGCTCCTCTCCTTTTTTAAATTTTTTCCTCACAAAAATTATTTTTTTCTCGTAATTTGGACAATGACCATGAAAAATAGAATTAAAAAGAAAAATGGTTTCTTTCATTCATTCAACACTCCTTCATTACATTTTCCCGTGCTGGCTGGTTATATTAAAAATAAGAGGAAAGAAAAAAGGAGTTTATTTTCAAGTCAAAAATGCTTTATTTTATTTTCTCTCATATTTCCCACAGCCTTCACCTCCTTTTAATTTTTAAAAGTCCAACTTGAAGTTGAGAATTATTTAATAAAAAAAATATTTTCAGAATTAAATAATTAATAAAGTATGGAGACATTTTAGATTTTTCGTTATAAAAAGTTTTTTTTTGATTTTCTTAAAAATATCTAAGATACCTTAGGAGGATTTAAGATGGTATTTGACAGCGATGTTAATTCTTCCGTTTTCGCCTTCTTCCTGCTGCTGAATACTCCGATCTTATTTAACTTTATATCTTTTTCTGATTTTAAAAAATTGGTTTGCAACAATATTTTATTATTTACTCAAATAAAATTAAAAAATTAATTATTTTTTTCAATTTTATCCTTATTTCCCCCAAAGACTTGGCAAACAAAGTAGTGACCATTCAATGGACAATGAGAAAAAAGAGAAATCTAATACCCTTTTTATTTCCAAAAATTACTTTCGTTTTTTAAATTTTCTATTAGAATTGCCAGACTTAAAGTATTTCTATTTTGTAACAATTGATGAGGAATAATTAAAAGAGTCTGAAAAGCTTTAGAAACTGTTATGTCCGAGCACAACAAGAAATAAGCAATTACAATAATGTGTTTATCACACAAAGAAATACAATAACGTTGAAGTAAATACAATAAGGTTGAAGTAATATTTGGAGACAATTAGGAGACACGGACTGACAATTGTGTGAGGCTTTTATAGTAGCCACCACACCACAACAGAAACCTAATAAAGATTGTCTTAAACAACCAAAAATTCCAAAAAAATTTGAAAATTTTTACTAGCTCTATTAAATTTTCATTTTAAAATTTTATAAATTCTCGCCAAAAAATTTTTATTTCAATTATACCGTATTTCCTCTAATTGAGCGGCTGCCGCTCTATTTTTCGATCCCCTCTCAAGGGGCCGCTCTATTGGAGACTGCCGTTCAAATAGAGGCTGCCGCTCTATTGTTCATAGACAATATATTTGTTACAAAAAATTTTCTTTATTCATTATATAAAATCAAAATTCCAATGAATCATCGCTTAAAATACCATTCTCTTCATCTTGAATCAAATCAATCTCGTTTATTAAATCAATCATTTCTAAAAAATTAGTCTCATTTCTCTCTTTTCTTAGACTATCCAATCCTGTTGGAATTGCACCTTCAGGCTTGAAACAATGAATTTGATCATCCTCTGAGCCGTTTGTGGCAGTGGTAATTCCACAAATTTTAAACGATTTGGAAATCAACTCTTCAGGTAACTCTTCCCATGCATTTGCAATCCAGCCAAGGTATTCAATCATTGGTGGTGCTTTCGGATTCCCTGCCGATGTAGTTTCAATATTATCATGGATCATCCAATCCTCGTAGAATTTCCTTATTTTTGCTTTAAAAGGGGCATTCCAAGATACATACTCATTTAATTTAAGAAAGTATTTTTAAATTACTAACAAGAGCATTCTCAATTCCTTTTCTTGTCGTAACCAGTCTTGAACAGTACTTCTTGTAACTTTAAACCTTCTACTCGCAGCACTAATTGAATTAGATTTAGCAAAGTCAATAACTTCAATCTTTTGAGTTATTGTGTATGAACGGCGACATTTTTTTGCCTTGCTAGGACCCGGTTCTTCCTCTGAATTACTGACATTTACAACATCAACGTCGGAATCACTCATTTCCTTAAAATAAGCTGTTAAACAGAATTATTAGTGTAAGGAGTGAAATTTGCGATAAAAAATGCAGTTATTGCAGAGGGTGCCGCTCTATTAGAGACTGCCGTTCAAATGGAGGCTGCCGCTCTATTTTTCGATCCCCTCTCAAGGGGCCGCTCTATTGGAGACTGCCGTTCAAATAGAGACGCCGCTCAATTAGAGGAAATACGGTATTTTGTAATTAAAGCTTTCCCAAAATTTTTTCCCATTCTTAAAATAATTGAGAATATTTTTAGGGAGTTTCTCAAATTTTGTTTTGATGGAAGAGGGGGGGTTGGAAAAAGAGAGAAGAGACTGACCACAGAATGTTTGCACAATAATTTTAGAGTTTATTTACTTAAATATGTTGGAGAGAGAGGAAAGTCTTATAAAAATATTTATTTAAAAGTTAATTTATTCAGCTGTCATAACAAAATAAAAATATTTTATTTAATTGATTGATTACCTTTTAATTAATTTATTTAAATAGATATTTTTATATAAAAAACAATTTTTATTTACTAATCAACTCTCTTGTAACAAACCTGAAATAACCAAAGAAATATTTAGGAAGTCTTTTTCCAAAATTTTCAAAAAAATTTTCTTTTTATTATATCGAGACTGAATAATTTTCCAACAAATTAATTCTCCACTAATTTTACTAAAATTAACCTCAATATTTAACACACAGTAAAATACAAATCCGTTCGTACTTTAATAAATTTGTTATGAATTTAACTCAGATATAATAAAAAATTCCCCTTTCTTTCAACTTTCAATCTCTCTTATGTCATTAAATTTCCTATTTCCTATTTACATTTTTATTTTTGTTTTTAATTTAATAAGTCAGATTATTCAATTAATTATTAAACTAGCTAGTCTACCACCCACAATTTTATTGCTACAGGCAATAAAAAGGGACATGCTTGGAGAAATATTTTTAGATTGTTGATGGTAATAATTTAAATCATTGGAATTGTATCTAATTTAAAGATTAGTAAATAATTATTTTTTTGGCTAGTAAATAAATTTTTTAAATTCCCATAATATCACAAAAAGGACCGCAATTTTATATAGATTTATATCATCTAGCTAAACATCATTTACCTTTAGGGCCCTAAAATTATTTTCTACGTTCTAAGATTAATAAGATAAAGGAAACTTTTTTCTCAGATATAAATATTTGAATTACCCCTTTTTTAAAAAAATAATAAATGCCAAGGTCATCAATAAATAAATATTTTTCTTATAAGCATTCAATCAGTTCCGCAAATCTTCTCTCTCACAAAACTTATTCACGTGTGTAATCATATAAATTGGTTTTTATTATTAAGAAAATATTTATTCTAATAATCTTTTTTATCCTTTGTAATTTGATAAAATAAATAATTACATTTAAAAATAGGACTTTAGATGATTTTAAATTAATAGATATTTAGAGCTTAGCAGAGGTCGGTCGGAATTCCGATTTTTCCCCTTCAGATTTTCAACAGTTTCAATTTCCGGCACCTTCGCCATTTTCAATAGACCTCTGGTGCTTAGTATTTTGTAATTCTAAACTAGGTTATTTTTGTCTGGAATGCTTAGAAATATTTTTTTCAGAAAATTTTTCTTGCCTTACATTCAAGAACAATAAAAAGTTAACTCTGGTCACATAACTGGGAGGTATTTTCCTCTCCCTTTTCGCCTAACGTCCACTTTCCCGCATTATTCCTCTAACCTCTAAAACAATCAGTTTTTATTGTTTTTTTATTTTTTATTGTTTTATTTGTTGCCACTGTCAATGAGGCGTATTTTTAGAATGACAGGTTAGTAAGTAGTTAGTGGCGCGCGCATATTTGTTATTGTTGTCCAGTTTTGAGCTGTAGAAAAGAACATGGACTTTTTGACGCATTTAAATAAGGCCGCAAGCTTAAAAAATTGGTAAATAAGGATTTAGGGACTTAAATTTTGTTTGGATTTCTAATCTAGTGTTATCTCTAGTACTTCGAAATTTTTTAAAGAATTTTTGCCAAAAAGGTAGAATTTCAGAGCAAAAATGCCCATTTATTTTTTATTTTTTAGCCTATAACTCTCATAATACAAAACCAAGAATTCTAAAATTTTAGTTGAATTAGTCAAACTTTTAAAAATGTCTATAGAAAATTTCATGACCTCAACCGAAAATTTCTTAGTTTACGCCTTGACATTTCTACGCCCAAATGTTTACCTCCCCCCCCCTCTCCCAACTTTCCCCTAAGCTTATTTTTAATCTTCTTATTTTTTATTGTTTTATTTATGCCTCACTTATTAAATAACCACAATCATTGTTTCCAAACAATAACTTTATTCTTCTTAAAATTGACAAAACAAATTGCTGGATCTATACAGGGAATGGCTACTTTTTTTTAATTTTTATTGTTGGAAGAGAGAGAAGAGTGACCATTTTCATTTCAATTTTTTAGTTGTTTTTATAAAATGGCATTGAATTTCACTCATTTTCTATTTTTTTTTATTTTTCATTTTTAGACTAGCAATTTTAATAAAAAAACATTTTTATTACAAAATAAATTTATTAATTTTATTTTAAGTTGGACGTTGTATGGAGATTAATCTTAAATTTTCACTACATAAAGTCATTCTAGTTTTTACTAAATAACTATAGAAAATTTAAAGCAGTTAAGAGTTCTTATCAAATCACGTACTCAAAAATATTTTAGTCATTTTTGGCGTTTGTGTTTGTTAAAATAGGAACCTCGGCTGGCCGAACTTATGTTATCCCCTACACCACACTTCCTCCTTCATAGCTTTAGGAATTAAATAGCTATATATCCTTTACAATCCTCATCAACAATTCTCTAATTATCACATACTAACTTAACTAACACGTTTTTATTTGTTTTTTTTTGAAACAAAAAATAAATAGAGGGTTCTCTCAACAACAAAAATAAATAATTTATTTTTAAAAACAATTTTCTTTTTTTTCTTTTGTCTGTCCATTCCATGCTCCGTCCACCCCCCTTAGTTAGTAGTAAAAGCCACAAGGACTGGAAAGGCTTGTTTGTTTGGTAGCCGCTAGCTATATTTATTTTTATATATTAGTAGGCCCCATTCATTCCATTCACGGACCACCCCCTTTATTTTCCCCCTATATTTCATTTTCTCATTTCTCCACTTCTTTCTCCAGGGGACTTAAATGGGAATTTCCTTCCCTCAAGGGCAGTATGTTTGTGCGCGTTTCTTTTTTTGCTTTTGTCCATTTTCATGATATTTTGCTTCAAAACAAAAATTATTTTTAGACAATACAAAACAAAGGGATTAAAGACTTTTTTGGTTAAAAATAAAAAATGTGTAGTCTCGAGTCAACGAATCTCGGCGAGAATTATGTAAGATAATAACTCAAATACTTTTGTCCAAAAATCTGTAATCTTTTATTTTATCAATTGAAAACACTTCAAACCAATCAACATTTTTATCTCGATTATTTCATATATTTACTCATATATCCCATATCTCGACCGAGTAATGGAAAAATGAAAGTCAAACAGTAATATATACAATCATCTTTATCCCCTCTTAATCCAAATTTTATTTCAAATCTGACCAAAAATGATTAGATAAATTAAAGTTTATTCCAAATCAAATTATTAAAAATATTTTCTTGAATTTAAAATCAACGATAAAAATTCATCAACATTTTTCAATTAAAATAAATTTAATTTGTTGCTTAAAAATTTTTTTATTTAATGATTCACAATATTTAATTTAAAATGAATAATTCCCCCCCCCCCTTTCTAGCTTTTCACAAAACCTTTTATTTCTCTCTTTTTATTAAAAAATTTTATAAAAATATTTTTCTTTATCTAAATTGCGATCATTAGCATAAATAAAAACAATTTTTGCTTCTAAAATTATTTTTTTTCTCTCTAAAGGTGACTGACTAAAAAATAAAGAAATATGTAGCTAATACAAAAATTGCGGCCAAATGCTGATTTGTAGTTGGAGAGGGGGGGGGGGAAGGGAGAAAATGAATATTTTTTTTGAAAAATGTAAGGGCAATCAACACAAAAATATTTAAAAATTGTAACAAAACATCTTCCACCTACACAAAAATTTTCTGATTTTTCTGCACGGTTTGCTGGGAAAATGGTAGAGGGAGGAGTATTATTTTGTAAAGGAAAGGATATTACTCTCTCCGCCATTTTTAAAATTACAAAAAAATACAGGAAAAGCCGGAACAAAAGTCAACAACATATTTTTTCTTTATTTTGCTATATTTATGTACATATATTAAATATTTTTGATTGCTCTTTAAACTAAAACACTTTTTTTATTTTCCCTTTTGACCAAAATTAAAAATGATCAACTAAAAAGGAGAATAGTGAAGGAGAATAGTTTTTTCCTCACTAAAAAAAATTTTATTTTTTTCCTCACTAAAAAAATTAAATATATAATTATTATTATTTATTATTTTTTTGACAAATTCACTTCCTCATTGCCTTTTTAAAAAATTATTTTTTATTTTTTCTACAAACCTCTATTAAGTTTAAGTATTCTCTTTTGTTGTATTTTTTGTTTTTAAAATATTCATTGTTTTAATTATTTAACAACAACTAGTTTATATTTTTTGAAATTTTTTGTTCCTCTATTTACCTCATTTTACACTCAACAAGTATTTTTAAAAAGAGAAAACAGTTCAACACTTTAATAATTTTCAAGTGTTCCTGTTTGGCCAATTATTATTTAAAAACAATAAAAAAATTTTTTTTGGCATTCTGTTTATTTATTTATTTTACATTTAAATTTTTCTTGTCCCTTTTTTTACTTCCTTTTAACCGCTTCTGTCCATTCTTCTTTTTTTCCATCACTTCACCGGTCGGAGGGATTGTTGCACAAACAATCAACCCAAAAATCTTCATCTCAACAACTTTCAACGCTTAGGCATGCGACTAAAGATGATGAAGAAAAAAATGTTTTTTGGGGACCGCCACTGATGTGTATCGGCCTAGAAAAATGGTCAAAAACGGCGCGCGGGGGGAAGCCAAGTACTTTTCTCTATGAGGGAATGACCGAATGAGGGGATTGTGGAAGGGGAAGGGGAACTGAACAGGGCAGATGCTCTGTCCCTACAGGGGCGTGTATTTTTAAGTATTGCTTGGACTATAAAGAAGGCGGGGTTGAAAGGGTAAAAAAGATATTTAGATGTGGATATATTTATTTTTGAATAAAAATAAGGAATGTTGGGAGAGGGGGGGGGGTTACTAAACTGATTTATCTTGTTTGTTTTGGAGAAAGGGAAACCATCATTTTTCTAATCATTATTTCCTTTTTAAATAATTACAGTAATTTATATCTTTGTTTTATTAATTTCTTTAGTCCAATATTGGGGGATTGTGGAATTTTGATCACTTTATAATCGAAAATAAAATTATAAAATTTATAATTTTTCTATCATTTTTTCTTCTAATTTTAAATTTTTTAATTTTATTTTAAAGTTAGTCTTGATTTGTTAAGGTTCTCTAATACATAATAACGAATACGTGGAGATTATCAGAAAAACTTTAAAAGCAACAGAAAAATCTCATAAAATTCATCAAAACCCAAATAATCGTTTTTATATTTTAACTACTTTTGCTAATATTTAAATCCAGAGACAGTAATTAATTTTTGGAATTTCTTTTGTTTAATTTCACAATTATATAATCATTAACATATTTAATTTAATATTCAAGCTTGACTTCCCTAAAAGCATCAATCAAATCAATATATACAAATAAATTACCAACTAAATTCCTCTATCATTTTACCCACTTTTCCCCCCGACGTCCTTCTCCGCAATCTTTTTGCTAAAAACAATTTTACTCGCAGTTTAGTTACTCTACTAGTTGACAGCTTCCTTTTAACATAACAAACACTTTATATACATTTATTTCTTTTATAATGCAAAAATATTTAGAAATAATTCATTGAATAATATATTGCTAATTAATTCTTTTTTACAATATTTGTTTTTTTGGATTTGAAAATTAGTTAATAAATAAAAAGGGGAGGGTTTATATGGTATTTTGAATAAGAAAATTTTTTAGTAATTTACAGAACTTTGGAATTTAGATTTCTTAAATTATTGGAGGAAAGTGTTAAATGTAGAAATATTGGACTGAGACGAGATATCGTTCAAAAACAGGGTTATTAACTAACTACTCAATAACGATAGATCCTCAGATCCGGTCCTCCAATCAAATTAACTAGCTATGTATATTTTTATTACCCTATTTATCTCAAATTTATAATTAAAAATATAAATTAATTCACACTTTCTTCCAACCTCTTTCCAGCCTTTTGACCTCTTACTATTTTCTCTCGCTTCCTTTCCTTTAGATGGTTTTTTTTCAATTTTTTAAATAAATAACACCACCCTTATCATTGAAAATTAAATTTTATTATAAAATTTATTTTAGTTGAATTCTAATATATTTTTTAGTTTTATTTTTTAAATTCTTTCGATTGAAATTTTATTTTGAAATAAATTAAAAATATTTTTAATTAATTAAATTAATTTTTTAGTTTAATTTTTATTTAAATTATGTTTTGCTTTAATTCTTTAAATTATACTTTACAATTTATTCTCAGCATTTTATTAGCCTATTTGCCAGAAATTTTACCTTCAACGACTTATTTAGATTCAGGCGGGTTTTTTTGAAAAATTGGAAAATTTAAAATACTCCTTTTCCCCCAATTATTAATCTCTAAATTAATTTATGACCAAAAATCATAATTTTAATATTAACAAAAAATATATATAATTAATTAATTAATTTTTGTCTTTATTTTTCTAATTGCCTATATTTTTTTATTTTTTTCTAATTTTCTCTTAAAAATATTTTTTATAATTTTGCACCCATTCAAGAGCCACAGTCTCGAGAAAATATATAAAATAATAAATTCTTATTTTTTAATTTAAAATGAAAAAAATAAAAGTTGATTAATTGAAAAATGGGACAAAATGTCTCATTATGAAAAATGGAAATAGTGGGTCTTCTTTTTTTAATTTTAAGGCTTTTTAGTTTTTATAGGAGAGAATTGGTATTTGTTGTTAATATTATAGTAAAATATTTTTTAGAAAAAAATATTAAAGTAGAGTGGACTATTAAGAATTTTATATATTTTTTGAGTTTAGATGGGAAGTCGGGTAAAATTATTTAAATTACACAAGAATTCTCAAATCTAAAATCGAAAATCAAAAATTTTTCTACTTTCGATTTGCGTGCACTGTTTCGGAAAAACCCTAAAAAATCAGAAAAAATGTACACGAATAGAGGAGAAAAGAGAATGGGGTATATCTAGAATATATTTTTAGGATTATATTGCAAAATATTTTCAAGTTATTAATAAAATATTTTTTAACAGAATTTAGGTCAAAATATCGCGCGAATAAAGATGGATAAATAATTACCGTAAAAACTGTATTAATGTCCCTCCCTGAATTAATTACCCCACCTGTATTAAATACCCCATGTAGAGAGAGATCAAAACAATAATTGCCCTCCCTCAAATAATTACCCCCTATTCTTTCATAAAAAAGGAAATTGTTAAAAAATCGTTATAAATTTTAAGGATAATATAGGTAGAAAAGAATCGGGAGATAAAAGGATTTGGGGAAAATATCGGGAGATTTGTGTAAATCAAGAGGGATATCGAGGTTTTAAGAGAGAAGGTCCCATTATATCTCCTTTGATAATAACCTTACCTCTCCCAAAAAATTCGTCAAATCTACCTAGATGCCCTTTTTAATAATGGCATTTAAGGATAAATATCAAAAAATAATTCGTCTTCATTTGCACTTTTTAAATCCAAAGACGGAATTATTGATGGTATGGTCCCACATATAGGTACATTATAAAAAGTATATTTAGAGAATGTAGGGTATATTCCCTAAATAGGAATCATACGTACTTGTATACATGCTCATCATGTTTTTATATATCCCAGGAAGGAAGCATTGGTGTTATTGTACCATATTGGGGTATATTACAAATACATATATGAAAATATTAAGGGAATATAGAATATCTGTAAAAATTTAATATTTATCTCTACATTCGGTAACTGTATATCACTGTTCATTTATGATAAAATAAAAAATTTACAGGTCGAAATAACAATTGCCCTCCCTAAAATAATTACCCCGCCTGCTTTTATTACCCCCTCCAGCGAGAGATTGAAACAATAATTACCCAGGGTAATTAATACAGTTTTTACGGTATTTAAAGTAAATCAAAAAGTATTTATTAATGATTTATGACATTAAAAAATAATAATTATTTATTTATGTGGCCATTAAAAGTAAAAATAAGATGGATTATTTAGATATATATTAGAAACAAAAATATTTTTGAAGAATATCTAGTTAATGATTAAATCTATAAATTTCTAATATAAATACATTAATTTTTGTAGATTTATCTTTTCGAGTTAAATGTTGCTTTTACCTTATACATATTTTTCTTCAATCAAAATAAATAAAATATCAATATTTCTTCAATTCATAAATTAAATATATGATTCGATTTATTTGTTTTTGTTTTTTAAAAAAATCTCTAAAAATTTTAATCCTTAACTCTATATACATTTTGAGATCGAAACCTTGAGATGGCCTAGATTTATTAAGATTTAGTCCAAGACTTAAATATATTTTTTTCTCATTTTATTCGTTAATTGAAATTTCTCCAATTAAAATAATGATTCTTTAGTTTTTTTTATTAATCTTCTCTTAATTTACTGTATTTATTTTACTTCAACATTTTATTAAATATAGTGCTTTAAGTCAGTCAAAAACACATTTTTTGTAATAATATTTATTATCTCCAATTTCCAATTTTTAAACTAGGCACACCTGCCTTTTTACCTAAAAATTTTCCTTTAAAGTCTGTTGGCTACTCAAGTGGCTCAATGACAGTTAAGTAAAAGAAGAAAAATATTATTATTTAGGAGATTATCCCAAAAGCATACAAAGGAGGGCCACCTCTTTGTTGGTTACTTACTTACTTACTTGCTTTTTCTCTTTAAATAAATACAGGTCTGAGATATTAAATTTTAAGAATTAAGGGTTGTAATATATTAAATGGATCCATACTTAAATCACTAATCCATACTTAATCCATACTTAAATCACTACAAATCCATCGAGATCCCTCCAAATCCACCAATATCCCCTTCAATCCACCGATATCCATTTAATCCCTCCAATTTTTATATCAATAGATAGAGGAGAGTGTTTTACATACTATAGGGAAAAATCAGAATTTTAGCTTACCTTTCCTGAGACTTGTAAAATTTAAAAGATGCTTGATTGAAATAATCAAGAAATAGCAAATAAAAAATGCCTATTGGAGAAGATGAGTCCCTTTTTCTCCCAAAAATGGGGTACTTTACGCGAAAGCTTCTAGTAAATTTATTTTTAAACGAAAATTTTTAAAAATTATGTCTAAAAATAGAGCACACTCTAATCTATCTGAAAATATTTAATTTGGAATTTTTAGGTTGAATTATTATTTTTAAAAAAATTTTAAAAAGATGCGAGTAAGATTTTAACCCTCAGCGGAGCAGGGTTAAAATCTTACCCGCAGCTGCGGGTTCTATTACCCGGGTAACTAACCCACAGCTGCGGGTTACCCTTACCCGCATTTTCCAATAAGGGTTCTGGGTTAACCTACCCGCAGCTGAGGGTTGGTTAACCCCTACCCCGTTTTTATAATACGGCCCCAGAACGTCAATTGCCGTAGGTGTATCTTCCCTCTCTCTTTAATTCTTTCAAAAAATAAAAATATGTAATTGTTAGTTTTGTAAATTTCTTCTTTTTATTTTTTTTTTGTCCTCATGATTTTCGGCAATTTTTCTTCTTTTTTTATATCCTTTTAATCAAAAATTCTTCCGCATCTAAAAGAATTTTTTTGTATTCATCCAAGCATATATACAACAACCAAAAAATGTTGTATGTTTCTTTAAAGATTAGAAAAAAGCTAGAGAGAAGTGACAATTCCTGCTGTGAAACAAAAATTTTATTGAAAATAATTAAAGAAGAAAAGTTTTGGATAAAATTATTTTTTTTAAAGAAAAAATAATTATTTTATTTTTAATTGTCCTATTCTGTAAGACAAACTTTCTGTTTATTTGTTCTTTAATTTATAGGGAGGAAATTATTAAAATAATATGTATTTTTGTTTTCTTTGAACGAGAAATTTAATATTTTCTAGTAAATACTTATTTAAAGATGAGTACTTTCTTTAAAATTTTTTGTTGTCGGCAAAGTTTTTAGTAAATATTAGAGTTAAAATATGTTGGTAAATAATGAAAAGTTTTGAAAAAAGATAATCAGGCGCATTTAAAAGTTAAATGATTTTTTGTTTAAAAAGCAGTTTATTTTAAATAATTAAGATTATTAAGAATTTTTTTAAAATATTTTTTTATTCTTATCTGTCTTTATTCTCTAATTTTTAATTTTCTATATTTTTAAAACAAATAATTATTTTAGAAATTATTAAATAAATAAATATTTAAATATATCTAACCACACACTCTATTAAAAAATAATTTGTTTATTCCGAGTAAATAAAACAGAGTTGGAAGCTTGTTTGAGAACGTTCTCTTCCCTTTTTCCGTCAATGCAAGAAAAATAATTAAAAATTAAAAATATTGTTGTTTTGAATAATAAAAAATATTTTTGAAAAACAAAATAAATAAAATGAAAATTCAACAAAAAATTCAAAAAATCTTTTTTATAAATAATTTAAGTACAAAATAACTCGTTTATTTTGTAATTGTAATAGATTTTGCTTTGATTCTGCTGTGGTCTCTTATAGAGAGATTCAAGTTTTCCACAAAATAAAATTTCTTTACTATATTTAATATTAAAATTATATTTATTATTTTACTTTTTTCAGTTAAATTAATTGCCTGCGATGGAGAATTAGCATCCCTTCATTGCCCCCCTTACCATCAAATAGTCATCGAATCAGCCAATTTTGGCCGTTTTGCTTTAAAAGAATGTAATCCAACAAGAAGGCCTGATTTTAATATTTTTTGCAATAATCCAGAAGCTATAGATGTGCTAAGGGCTAGGTTGGTTTTTAATTTTTTTTTTTTAAAATTGGGATGAAATGTCTTAAATAAATAAATTCTTTATTTTCCATTTTCTTCATTTATTTATTCCATTAATCTATAATTACTTGTTTTGCCAAATTTACCACCTTTTCTATTCATAAATCTCCCCACCTGACCACTAATTGAAGGTATTAAACTACTAATTGTTAGAAGGAAGTGAATGACCCTTACTCTCGAGAAGAACATTTGGGCGCAGAAATGTTGAGGAGCGGAGTTAAATAAAATAATTAAATTAGCATTAAAATTCTTGAAAATTTATAAAAATAGTTTACAAAATATTATTTGATAGAAAAATTCCAAATTTTTGGGTGTATCTCTGAAAGTCCAAAATTTAATTTTTAATATCTTTCAAAGAATCTTTTAAGCTCATAAAACGTATCCTACCCTCCCTGCGCCTAGAAAGATCCCTTCCCTTTCTCACCGGAAAAGGGTCATTTTCTCGTTGAGAAGATAAGTAAATGAACAGATTTAGCAGTCAATCCATGCGTTCAATCTTCTCTTCTCTTCTCTCCTCTCTTCCCTTTCTTATTTTTAATCCACAAACCCATTATTTATATTTTTTAAAAAAAGGAAAGATTTTTTGGAAAGAAAAATTGTAAAAATAAAATAAATTTATTTTTATTTTTTTTTGTTGTAAAAAGGAAAATTAAATAAACAAAATAAATATTAAATTATATTTAATAAAAAGGAAATAAGCAAAAATTGTTGAGATATTTTGCAAGACAATTAGATTTTTATTTTGCTGAGAAGTTTGTAAAATTAAATTATTTTTATAGAATATATTACTGTACAGAGTAGCTAGGGAAATTAAAAAATATTTTTGGAGTAGAATATTTAGATTTATTGAAATAGACTGAGTGATTGATCGAGTTTTTCGAGTTCGATTGGTTTCCCCAATATTCAATCTATACAAAAAAATTATATTTATTGTCTGGCAATAAAACAATGATAAACTCTGAATTTTAAATCCCTGACTTTTGTACCTATCACTACAATTCCCAAAAATAATTCCTTATTGTCATAAAATAAATTTATTTTTTTTAAATTCAAAATTTTTCTCTTTAATTAACTTCCCCTCTTCTTTTTATTTTCATATTCCATTATAGTAATTTATTTAAAATATTTTTTGCCATTTGTTACCCAATGAATTGGAAATCTCATACAAATATATTTTTGTATTTTAATGTTTTTAACTTTTTATTTTTGTTTGGGACAGGAAGTGTGTTTTTGTAAATGTTTGTGTGTGTCGGTGAATATATTTTTAAGTAAAAAGGAAAGAAAAATACACTAATGGACATTAGTTTTGTTAAAAATTTTGCGGCATGGAAAAGAGAAAGAATTTTGAAAAAGCTTCTTTTCTTTCCAAGCTGACACATTTTGGAGAACGGCAAACTAATTAGAAGGTCCAGAGGGATATATTTATGTACACAATCCCTCTTTTGAGGGAAAAGCTTTTTAGAGGTCATTTGTATTTTAAAAATAAATAATGGGTGGTGAAGAGAGAGAGATAAAGCCAATCCAATTAATGGATTTACAATGAGTTTTTAGGAGGAAATAAAATTTAGAATTTTGTAATTTTATTTGTAATCAAAAATTTTGCAAGGGGATTTTTAAATAATCATATTCTCTATTTTAAAACTATTAGCTAGTTATTATAATAGTTGTTAGTTTATTTGTTTATCTATTTTTGGCATATAAATAAATAAGACAACTTTTTTATTACCAAAAAAATTTTTCCTATATACAAAATGTTTTAATTAGATTAAATATACATATTAATTTATAAATAATGGTAGCGAAATAATAATTACCTAAATTCTGTTTTTAATCCTTTGTTCATAAAAACAGTTAGAGAGTGTTTTTGTTCTGTTACATTTCCTTAAAAATAAAATTTTTTACAATTGTTAGTCGATCAACTGAGTAAAGATTTTCTTACAAAAGATTTCACGTTTTCCTAAAAATAAATATTTAAATAAATAAATAGATGTGAACACCGTCAACGTTGTGTTGTGCCCGTAAATTGGGCAATATTTCAATTAAATCGAATTAATAATAATGAAAGTTTTGATCAATGTCCAGGTACTCCAAAATATTTGGATGCTGTTTATGGGTGTATTAGAGGTGAAAATAAATAAAAATAAATATTTATTTTTGTTTTTGGTGAAAGTTTTGTAGCTTTTGTTGTTTTCCTTATTTAAATTCTGCTTTTTTTTTTTTTGTTTTCTATCTTTATTTTATAAACTTTTTTTGTTTAAATAAAAATATGGCAATTTTACAAAATTGCTAATTTTCTACAAATTTAAAATTAATTTCAAATAGTTGTGAACATCAAAATAGCTGTAATGTAAAAGCTAATATACAAGTTTTTGGCAATAAATGTCCACAAGTTAATAAATATTTAGATGTTGTCTATAGGTGTATTGAAAGTAAAGTTTTCTTTTTAATTTTTTTGTTATTTTTTTGTTAGCTTTTGGGGTTTTTTTGTTTCAAAATTTTTTTTGTTTTTGTAATTTTTCCAGTAAAATTTCTCTCCTTTTTTCTACCATAAATGGGATAATCTATTAGATATCGGAGAGCTGTTAATTAATTTTAGTTATCTAAAAATATCAAAATTAGCTGGGGAATAGAATTAAAGGTTTTTTAAATAGATTTTTTTCTTTGACTTAATTAAATAAATATTTGTGAGGGATAAGAAGAAGGAGAGAGATTTTATTTTAATTATTTTAAAATTTAATTTTAAAATAATTAGCAACAACAACAATATCAAGTACTTCTACAACAATAAAATTATCAACACCTTCTTCATTAAAAATATCTTCAAATAAATTAGAAAAAACTTCGAGTAATTTACCTTTAATAAATGAATATGAAACAACGAAAGAATTATTATTGGATACTTATGAAGTTAAAAATGATGGGGGAGATATTTCTGATAATGGGGTAAAATTTACAATTTTTTGAAGGGTAAATTTAAAAAAATACAAATATATGCATATAGTTGTTTAAAAATTAAGAATAAGAAAAGAATTTTGTGGAAGATTCGGATTTAAGGGTTAATTTTTATTTTTAATTTAAACTAAGCACGGTTAAAATTAATTAATTAAATTGTTTAACATAAGAGGATCTTTAAACTTAATAAAATCCTATTATTGAAAAATTGACTTTTACATTATAAAAAATAATAACCCCAGAAATGAGTAAGTCGGGATTGGATCGAGATTTGCATTCAACTAACATTCCCTAAAATCTCACCACAATCTATGTAGTTGTTCATCCTCCCTATTAATATTTCGTGATTAAACAAAATTTTCTCTAAAATTTTTTTAAATTTTAGTCAGTTCTTCTCTATCTATTTTTGGCAAGTATTTCTGCTGCTTCTGTAGTTTTCTCAATATTTATAGCAATATGGGCATATTTAAGAAGGAATAGACGATTAAAAGAAACAAAAAATAAAAAAAAGAAAAAACATAATTTATCAGAAAAAAATTTATTAAATAAACAAGAAGAAGGAAATTATGGAGATTATGCAACTATTCCCTATGAAGAATTACCCAAATTTCAAAAAAATTCCCCCCAAACACTTTCTTATTATTCACCTTCAAGTAGCGGCTCTTCTTCTACAACAACTACAGCAACAAATAATGGGTATCCAATTAGATTGGGATTTGTTAATGGACAAAATCAAGTTTCTCGTTATTCTTTTAATCCTTGTGACAATTTAATAAATATGCCTGAATATGGCCAAATGCCTCTACAACATTATGGTAATAATTATTTAAAAAGAATTTGCTATTTAATAATCAATGAGAGGACAACAGAAATTATGGAATAAAATTTTATTACCATTTCATTAAACAATAAATAAAAGTAAAATTATAGCCAATACATACTTCGTTTTTACAAGGCCCCATTTTCTTTAGCGGACTTAAATATTTTAAATTTGACAGTTTTCTTTATTTTTGCCAATATTGGGAACTGTTTAATTTTTAAATAAAATGCCTTACTTTTCAAAAAATTCTTTTTTAAAGGTCTTCACCCAATTCCGCCATGTTTTCCAATTCCACCTCCAAATATGCCATTTAATCGAGGACACGAACACATTCAAAATTATCGATATTCACCTTCCAGCTCTCTAAGAAGCAGTGGAGGCACAATGGTCGTTAAAATGGATTTTAGCCGTCAAAGGCCTTTATTTAGTGAACGAATTGAAGGTTTAGATGAAATGGATGAAGAATAATAAAGTAAAAACAAATAATTTTTTGGTTTTGAAATTTTTAATTTTTCAACAAAATTTTTAAGAGCTTTATTTGTTTTCTCATTTTTACAAAAGAACCTTTAAATGATTAGGAAATTATTGACAGTAAAGGAATTATTTCTTTTCTTTTCTTCTAATAAGATGAGTAAAAAATGTTATAGAATTATTAAAGTGGTTCTAATGTAAAAATCTGCACTCATTAGTTGGGCAAACTGAGATATACATATTTAATATACTTATTCTTAACCAGGTTCCACACAAAAGAAGTTCCTTCAAAAATTCTTTTTAACTTCACAAATTAACCAGTACCATGAAAATCCAAATATTATAATCTACTTAATTTCTCTCTAATAAATATTTATATCTCAGTTTTACCTCGAATTAATATTTATGGGTATTTCTAAATTGTGGCTAGATATTTGGAGACATGACAATTTAACTAAAATAATATTTTTAGAAATTAAGAATTTTTAAATAGATCTTCTAAAAGATCAATGAAATCCTTAATATCTTCAAATAAGCAAAAGCCATTTTAATAAAAAATGATAAAAGTTTAGTTTATATTTATCCCCCCCCCTTTTTTTTTTTAAAAATTCTTTTCCAAAATTCCCTTCTATTTTTCTTTGGTATATTTATAATCGGAAAATGTTTAAATTTTTTGTATAAGAATGTTGTTGGAAAGGGAAAAATAAAAAAAGTGAAAAACAAACTAAACTTTTACAGATAAATTCAAAATTATTTTTTTATTAAATATTTTTTTTGCATTTTATAAAATTAAAAAAAATATATTTAATTAATATATGCCATCATATAATTGTTACAATTTATTTTTATTTCTAATTTGTTTGAGCTTTTCCGGTGCTTTTAAATAAAAGATAAAATGTATTTGATAATTTTTTAAATAAAAATTTCTTTTTAATTTGATTTGTATTTTATGTTGATTTACACTAGTAATCAAAAAGGCCCACAAAATTGTTTATTTTCCTAGGAAAGTAAGGCCATCCATATCTAAGTTTATAAACAAGAGATAAAATATTTGATGAATTTGGGACCATTTGTCTACTACCCACTTTTTTAATATTAGAATATTTTTTTGAGATATCGATCTAGATTCTCGAACATACAACCGATCCAAATCCGATCTCTACTATATTAACAGTTTGAAGATTTATGCAACACGGAAATATTAAATTAATATGAGACTGTCAGTCTATTAAAATAAAAAAAATTAAATAAAATTTATTAAACAATTTCCTGTGAGTTTATTTGGACAGATTTAAAGTTAAAAATTAAAAAAAAATCCGTTAAAAAATCTTTTAAATCGGTAAAATAGTCATGTTGGCATTGAAATTTTATTTAGATAAACAAAAGAAAAATTTTTATTTTCGAAATTTTTTATAGACAATGAACTTTGGCTGGCATTAAAAAATTAAATTGTTTGAATAACCACCATGTGGTTAAAATAATTTTAATGTTAGAAGATATAAAAACTTTTTTACTGATAGTATATAAATAAATTGAAAAATTTAAATAAAAATTAAAATATAAATTTATTTAAATAAAAAATGTTAATAATTAAAAATATTTTTATTATCTCATTTTATTTGTATATTGTTTTGGCAGTTAATCCGCCATATGGAAGGCTTTCAGTAAAAAATGGGCAATTAACTGGTGCTAATGGGCAGGCAGTTCAATTAAGGGGAATTTCACTTTGGTTCAGTCAATGGTTAACTCAATGGTATTCTCCTGAAGCTGTTAAAGCTATTAAATGTTTCTATAATGGAAATGTTGTAAGTCTAATTTTATTTGAGCTCTAAAAAGATTAGAAAAAATTTATATTAAATTATAGAGTTGAGTAATTTTTGAGTTAGCTAATTTAGAAAAATAATTATGGAAGCTGGTCATGAATTTCTTTCTAATCTACATAGAAAATAATACTCAGAAAATTAAAGAAAAATAAAACTTTTAACAGATTATTATATAAATTTAATCTTTTATTAAAATTTTCTTTGATTTTAACAGGTTCGAGCAGCAATTGGAACTTGTTGTTCCGGTTATTTAGAGAATCCAAGTGCTGCAATCAAAGCTGCTATTGCTGTCGCGGATGCAGCTATAGCTGTAAGTATTTTTCATAGCTTGTTAGCAATATTTTAGAAAAATTCCAATATCAAACAATATTCCCTTTAGAATGTAGACATCAATAAATTACCAAAAAATACATTTAAATTTTAAGAACGGAATTTACTTTTTAATTGACTTTCACGATGTAGCTAATGAAAAATGTACAAATGATGCCGAATTTAAAAAATTTACAAACAGCGCTATTCAATTCTTCACAACAATATTGAATAAATATAAAGGGTCTCCAAATATGCTTTTGGAGCTTTGGAATGAACCAAATCCAATCTGCCCATGGAGTAAATTAAAGGAGTATTATAATGCTGTACTTCCAGTTAGTTTTTTTTAATTTTTGAAAAATTTTTCTTATATGGAAAACTTCATCTTCAAAAATTTTTGGTGGCAAAAGCTTAAATCTATCCAATAATTTATTAACAAGTAGTTATAAAAAAATTATAGAAAATAGATATTAAAAATTCGAAAGAAAAAATTATATCAAGTGTAAATTAATTACCATGAATAATCTTTTCTTTTGAATTAAAAAAATATTTTTAGGTAATCCGAAAACTTGACCCGAATGTTGTTACAATACTTGGCACACCATATCAATCTACTGGTCCGTCAACAGAAGTAATTAACAACCCTGTTTCTGGAACAAATTTAATGTAAAATTTATATAAAATAGGAAATTGGTATCAGGGTTGCCGCGGGTAGAAAAAATCTTCGTGTACGGGTTTCGGGTATCGGGTTGGAGCGTTTTCATTTCGGGTCACGGGTTTCGGGTTGGAAAAAATATCGGGTACGGGTTTCGGGTTTCGGGTTATAAAATTTTCATTTCGGGTATCGGGTTTCGGGTTAGCAAAAATTTCGGGTACGGGTTTCGGGTTTGGCGAAAAATTCGGGTTATTTTCGGGTGTTCGGCTATTGGTGAACTAAATTGTAAGGAGGCAGGCTATATTGCATAATAGGATTTTGGGTGATATAGAGAGAAGCAAGTTTGAAGAGATTAAAACATTGTGGGATTTGGGGATTAAGAGGGATATCTTGGTAATTTCTTCCATTTTTTGCGCCGCAGGCGAAAATTTTGAGAATTTTGATGATCCTTAAGCTAGATTTCTAGCTTTTTCACCGCCGGAGGCGAAAATTTTGAGAATTTTTTAAGGTCTTAGGTGAAAGAATTCAATTGTCAGAACCGCAGGCAAAAATTTTTATTTAAGTTTAATTGATCATGAACCTAGAACTCTTAATTTTATGCGCCGCAGGCGAAAATTTTGCAAAATTCATGACTAAATTAAAATTTTTAATGCTCTTTCAAGCTTACAATATTAAAAAAATAAATTTAAAAATCTAAAATGAAAATCAAAGTTTAAAGGCATTTATTTTTGAAAATAAAAATTTTTTAGGCCTTATTTCCAGCCCTGGACTCGAACCCACCCCCAGAAAATATCGAGGCAGTCGTCTTACACACTCAACCACCGATCAACATAATGAAAAATTAAAGAAATTATAAATATTTCTTTCCCTTTTCCTTCCTTCTCTTTCTATAAATTTATTTTAAAAAATCGGGTAAGGCTAAGTTTTCGGGTATAAATTTCGGGTTTTAACCAATTTCGGGTCACGGGTTTCGGGTTGGAAAAAATATCGGGTACGGGTTTCGGGTTTCGGGTTGAAAAATTTTCAATTCGGGTATCGGGTTTCGGGTACAAAAAAAGGCCGGGTTTCGGGTTTCGGGTTTCGGGCGGCAACCCTGATTGGTATGTTGACTTACTCCTATATTTAAATAAGAAGAAAATCACAATAAATATAGCGGAGTTATTACCTTATTTTATTAAATAGTTACCCCGAATAATAAATATTTTTTAAAACTTGCTAAGGGGGGCTAATTAATAGATTGAGGGTAACTAGTCAATTTAAACGTATATTAAGTCATTTGAGGATGGGTGTTTCTGGAACAAATTTACATAGAATTCAAACTTTTAGATACAATAGAATCTGGTTAACTTTGGCTAATGTAATTTCTAGAGTAATTAAATAACATTTTCAAAGGTATACTCTACATTTTTATACGGTGACTGACACTAATCATATACAACAACAAAAACAAATGGTTTTAAATGCAATGTCCAAAGGTCTGGGAGTTTTTGTGACCGAATATGGCGACGCTGACGTTAATCTTCCTGCTCCTCTAAATCCTTCATCAATGAAAGATTTGTGAGTAAAAAGTATTTTAAGAAATTAGATAAGATTTATAGACAACTTTTCCTTTATACCTAGAAATTTTCTAATTTAAACTTGCCCATTTAAAAATTAAATCATTATTTCTAAAATTTAGCTGGAAATTTATGGATCAAAACAAACTTTCATATGCCAAATGGTCCTTATCAAATAAAGATGAAGTATACTCTTTAGTAAAGCCATATTGTACTCCAGCTCAAGCAATGCAAGAATCGTGTCTTAGTGATTCTGGAAAATTACTTCGGGATTTTATGAAAACACAAAATAATGGTAAATAGAAAATAATTGAAAATATATTTTATTTTTTAGGTATAACTGGTTGTTAAATAAATGTATTTTCAGAATTATGGAGTTAATTAAAAAATTTAGTTAAAGAATGAATGTTAAAAATAATTTTTAATGATATTATGATTAATTTTAGTTATAGAGTCAATATTGTATTTGTATAAAGGAAATATTTTTTGTTGAGTATCTTCTATTTTTCAATTAAATTTTGGAAAATTTTTCATTATTATGTTCAATTATTTGTGGCTGGATGAATACTAACTGTCCCTTGACGGCGTTTTGTTTGAATTGTTGTTTGTATACGAATAATTGTTGAATGGGCTTTTGTAATTCCAAAATAGCGAAACACAGCACGGCTTTAAAAATCTAGTAGAATTCTAAAATAAAACTAACATACCGATATGGGGCAACAAGCAAAATAGTCCCAATTGGATTTAATGCCGGTATTAAATGAATTGGAATGTCAGTAAAAACTGTGTAGATTACAGTGCTAATACGTTCGGTTACAAATACAGGGAGAAATGTTTGAACACCCCAACCAAAAGCTTCAAATGTTGGAAGTAGGGCCTTTAAAAATTAATTTTTATTTAATTCCAAGAAAGCAAGAAACTCCCATTTCTCATCCTATAAAATTACTTGAAAAAGAAGAGCGGCCGAAACTTGATTGCTATATTCTTTTAATTTTAAAACATTCATTCCTTGAACTTCTTTTCGAATTTTAAAGAAACAAATGCCAATTACAATATAAAAACCAGGTACAATAATACCCATAATTACAAGGTGTACAAGCCAACGAAAGTTTCTCTTTAATGAATTTTTATTAAATAGCTGGGTGAGTTAAGTCAGCGAGCAAGTTGCATGACACATCAGCTACCACCCTACTAATTGACAGGTGGGTAATCTTATAATCTTAGATGCGGGCCTCCCAATCCTAACATTTTCGTCAAATTATAGTTTTCTGAAGTCCAATGTTTACCTATCTAATTTATAAATCCAGAAAATTTTAAATGTTTAATTTAGCAGGAATTCTGAGAACCTATAATTAGATAATAATTAGCGATGTTTACCGCATTAACAAAAGAAATAAATTCAACATCAGTTAATCCAGACTCCTCCATAATTTTTTCTCTTATCTCCTTCATAAAAACTTTTTCTCCTTCTCGTGGATAGTCAGCCCATGCAAGCAAATATCCATGAGCGAAGAATAGACAAGTTTGTCCAAAAGTTAGCCATCCAAAAAATTTTAAAGAAACAACCCCATTTCTACATAAAATAAAAAAACGGTAAGCATATTGTGTTATTGTTGTTATTAAGAAAAATATCTTTATCAAAAGGAAAATTAAAAAAGAATTTTTTGGAAATGTTTCTAACCAGCATTTGAACCCAAATTAGATAGACAGCGTAACGAATTGGTTGTGAAGACTTACGAAAGATTCCATTCATCAAGACGGTTCGATAACCGTGCGAAATGACTGGTATCTGAATAGATAATGAGTTTAAAAATTATCTTTAAAAATGAAAGGGGGCAAGATTATTATAAAATAAATTCGAGGTAAGGGTTCTGGCAAATAAATAATTTATTTTGTACGGCACTAATGTATAGTTTTCGGTCTCTAATATTCGAAACTTAGCAAAAATGCTCGATTCTTCCTTTACTGATGAAATTAACTTTTAGGTGTTAATGGGATCTTTAGTTGTTAAAAATAGAAAAAATTGACATAATAAATATTCTGATTTTAAAGAAAAAACAAATATTTTTCCTTAAAATTAATTACCGGTTGAACAATAAATGTCCAAAAAGAAACAATTAAATCCATAAAACAACTCATATAAAGCAATTTTTTGTATATTTCCATTCCTGCTGCTGTTTTTGTTCGGATCAGGTAAATTAATAAAGAATTCATTGAAAGTCCAATAAAAAGAACAAAACTGTCCAAAACAGTATAGACAGTGCGGATTGGGTCTAAAATTATTTATTTACCTTATTTTACTCAAATAAATATCCTCCTTCAATTAATTACCACCCCCTCAATGAAATATTCTTTAAGAACAATAGTTATGATAAGATATATTTACGGAAATTTTTGTAAAAAATTTCAAGCATTTTTAATATAAAATCAAGATTAGATTCAGGTGAAATTATAATTTATTAACGCTTATTTTTGTGAGAAAACTTGATAAAAACCCGGTTGAGTGAAATATTTTTAAAGATTTTATGGATATAATGTCCAATAATGGTTATCTCATATAAAAATTTGAGATTAATTTGACAATCAAATCTAAAAAAATAGAAAAAAACAAGGCGGAGTATAATTTCTTAACATACACTACTATATTCCTATCCAAATATTTAAATTTGAAGATTCCTTTTATACCTCTAGTTGAAAAAAACAAATAATCGCCTTTTACTTCCTCAAATAAAGATGTATCGTTCATTTTCAAATATTAAAAAAATATTTTTTTTTAATAAAGTTTATAACTAAAAAATAATATTTGTATATATTTTGGATTTATTTAAAAAAAATAAAATTATTAAATTGTTTATTTATCAATGAAAAATTATTTAAATATTTACAAAATAATTACTAATTTTCCTACGTTCTTTTAAATAATTATATTTAAAAAAGCAGACAATTTTTAAATTTCCTTAAAAATAAAAAAATAATATTTTTGATAGAACATTTAATCCATTAATTGTTTTTAAAATTAAATATTTAAATAAAAAATATTTTTAATTCCTGCCGGACCTAATTTTTAAAAAAATTGTTGGCGCAATTAAAATGTTTACATCTGCTAAATAAATAATTTGTTGAAAATATTTTATATTTTTAATTATTTATTAATACATTAATTATTACTTGGAAATGTCAAAAAAATAATGTTATTTTGTACTTCGTACTCGAACCCCCTTTTTTAGATTTTTGGTAAATAATTAAGTAGTGAGGCAACAATAATAATGTACTTTTAAAAGTGGATATCTCTTGACTATTTTTTTAGTACTAATTTTTACAATTAGGCTTGATAGTGTTCAGCTATTCCATTGTGTATTTTTAAAATTAAGCTGCAGCTCAGTAGAGCTCAGAAAGTGAATATTAATTCATTTTTAAGACAAAAGCGAAGATTTAGTAAGCAATTAAACCAACAAAAAACAGTTTCGATCTCAACGAGTACTCTATATGGGTATAACGACTTTTGAGCCGTGCAGATTTGCACCGCGACCGAAAAATATATGAATAACTACAGCCGGTCTTCAATCTAGTTTCAAAATTTCGATTTTCGAGGTTTTTTTTGAAACAGCTCTGCTTACAAATTAATTAATTTTAAATTTATTAAGACTAATTTAAGAGAAAAAATTATTAAATAAATTTATATAGAAATTTTTTTTTACTATTTTAGCAAACTTTTATAAGTTCCCAGTTAGTATAGTGGTTAGTATCCGCGCCTGTCACGTGCGAGACCCGGGTTCGATTCCCGGACTGGGAGGTTAATTTTTTAATGATCTTTTTAGATTTTTTATATGTTTAATAGTAATTATATAATTAATTTAATTAAAAAAATTATAATTTTTATTAAATTATTTAAAATTTATTTAATTGAAAATTTAAATGGAAATAAATTTATTTCTTTTTATTTTAATCCTCATAAAATCTTATATTTATCCACCAAAGAGTTTAAAGCCAAAAAGTCTAAAAAATAAATCATTAAAAGAAGATGATATTAAAAAATCTATTGACAAAAATGAAGGAAAGATTAAAATTGGAGCCTCATTTTCATAGGAAGACTTTTGAGCGATTCTATGACACTTGACATTCTATGACTTTTACGGACGGACATTTGCGGACCGTTTTTGGGTAAAAAATATTTAAAAAAATTAAATTTAAATATTCAGGTTTATTTTATTATCTTTTCGATGGGCAACTAAGTTTATAATCAAACATAGTTATACCCTCAATAATACGATATCCCTTCAAATCTCCTAATATGCCACATTTTTAATGTAAAATAAACAAATACCCTTCCAATCAATTCAATACCCTTGTTCCCTCCAAATTTCTCTGTAGTCCAACTGTATCCCCGATATCCCCAAAATCTTTTTACTTCCAAATATCCTTACTTTAACATTTTATTTAAATGTTATTTGACTATATCAGAAGCAAGCAGTTCACCATTTAAATTAACTCATGACATGATTTCATAATCGTCTACGCCCATTAAATGCCCTCACTTTAACCCAAATACATGCCCTCACTATTTATTTTCCTATAATAATTTATTTTCTTCTAAATTAATTTAAATTTATCAAGACTAATTAAAAATTTTTTTTAAAAATATTTTACTTTATTAACTCTGTCAACAAATTCAGTTAGTTAGTGTCTAGTACCTGGGACGTGCGAAACTTTGGTTCGATTGTATCCCCGACTGGGAATTTTAATTAGTATTTAAAATGTTCGTGTATATACAGCAGATTCATTTGCCTGGATCCCTGCATGCGATACATAACAATATTTACCTATCTGTATTTGTGATATTATAATATGTTTGAAAAAAATGTGTTTGAAAAATGTTTCAAAAAATGTGTTGAAATATAGGTTGAAAAATACGGCCCCCCTCTTTAATACAGCCCCCCTTTTCGAGATGATTGAAAAATAGAGCTACATGTGGCTCTATTCTTATATTTTTATTAAAATCCCGTTTTAATTAAAAATCCAATCAATTTTATACAGAAAATTAAATTGAAAAAGTAGAAAACCGTAACGTTTATATAATTTTAAAGAAATTATTTTAAAAAAATCTTGTTAAATAATATTTTTTGTTAATAAATAGTAATTTATTTTTATATTTTTAAATAAAAATAATTTTTGTTGCGCACATTTCTTAAAAATTAAATTATTTTTATTAATTTTGTCGGTTTTTGTCCTTGATTTCCTAATAAAAAATATTTAAAAAAAAGTGCATTTACATGTTTATTATTTATTTCTTTTTTACTTTCACAATTGCCGACATTCACATGCTTATTTCTAAATTATTCTTAAAGTCCCGCTTCTTTATTTTATTTTTAAATAAAAATTTTTTAGCAATAACTCCCAATTCACTAACCAATTTAGTCTAATTCCGGCATAGAGTTGACAGTCTATGATCCAATATCCAAATCAAAAATTTCGGATGTCTGGACTTTTTACGGATCCGTATCTGCCCAAACTGTTCCGGCATAGTTTTCTGTCCCAAGAGGGTAAACTATGGTGAGGTCAGGCTGTAGTTCTTATATTTTTTGACAGTGACGGCGTAAAAATCGCGGCGCAAATATGCTTGTAGTATTTTTTAATTTGAAACAATTAAAATTTTTTTCAGATATTCTAGTTTATTTGAAATTAAAAAACTACCAATTCCGGGAATCGGGAACTAAAATTTCTTAAATTCCACCAAATTTTAAAATTCAGCACTAGAATTGTAGTTTTTTGGCACTCCAAAATTTTCGATTGTTGCACTTAAAAGGAAAGATTTTTGTCTTGTTAGTCCCATGAAAATAGAAAGATCATTACTTGGCTCAAATTAATTATTTTCTTGGCTTAAATTTTAACCCAAATTTATTTAAAATATAAAAGTTACCACGTTTTTAGCTGAAAAGTGCATTTTCTTTCTCCATATGGCTTTTTATCCCCGTAATGGGTTTAACTACTCCCACTAAATATAACTACCCACACTATTTATTTTATTATAACTAAATTAATTAATTTAAATTTATTAAGACTTGTTTTAAAAATTTTTAAAAAATATTTTAGTTTATTAACTCAAATTAAAAGTTCGCAGTGGTTAGGTTAAATTCGATTTCTGGAATGTGAACTCAATTTTTTAATCGTCTTTGGTTTTTTAATATTTCTAAATAATAATTAATTTAATTTTAAAAATTATAGTTTTTAATTATTAGATTATTTAAAATTTATTTAATTAAAAATTTAAATGAAAGTAAAATTATTTCTTTTTATTTTTATTTTAATCCTCATAAAATCTTGTATTTGTCCACCAAAGAGTTTAAAGACCGAAAAGTCTAAAATTGATTCAAATAAATTTAGTAGGTTATTTTAATTATTGTAATTGAAACAGAGAGAAGACATGTGGATATCTTATGGACCAGTAATTCTGCCGTCATGATTAAGGAAAATCGGGAAAAAAATTAGAATTGAGGCTTCTTAGCCTTATAAAATTTTCGATTGTTGCAACACAAGGAAGGATTTCTGGTTTACTTGATAACAGAAAAATATTCTTTGTAGCCGAATGTTTTGTTTCCGTTTTGGGGCGGGCGGGGCGTAAAGTCAAACCCGGTCTGGGCTGGAAAGTTACTGTTTTGGTTTTGCGCCTATTTTTAAAATTAATTTACCAATACTTCACCCCAAAACCGAAAAAATCGAAGAAGTATCCACAATATCTCCAGGAAATATTAATTTATATATTTAGATATTTGCAATATTGAAAATGAAGAAATTGAGAATCTTTATATTCAATTAATTTTTCACAAAAATTGGAAAATTAAACAAAAATTAAATTTAATTATTTTTTGTGAAAATATTAAAGAAAATATTAAAAAAATAAAAAAATCTTTAAAAGAAAAAAAGAAATTAATTGAAAATTTTGAAATTAAAGAAAATGAATTTGGAAATCCTGTTGAAAGAGAAGAAAATGAATGGGCAGAATTGGAGGGGAAAAAGGAATATATTGAAAAAATAGAGAAGAAAATAGAAGAATTTGGAAATTTTGAAAGAAAATTTTTAATTAATTTTGAAATAAATAATTGGAAAATGGCTGTAGATTTAATGGAATATAAACAAATATTTGAATTATTTTTTGGGGAATTAGTAAAATTATTGGAAAACTTGGGTATAATAGATATTGATATATTAGAAAATAAAAGGTTAGAAATTATTGAAGAAAAATTTAAAAAATATAGAGAAGAAATTGGAGAAGAAGAAAATTTGGAAGAAGAAAAAATTGGTGAAAAATTGCAAGAAATTGCTAGTAAATTAAATATTGAGAGAGAATTAACTGAAAAGTAATATTTTATAATTATTTTTAATTTTAAAATTAAAAAAAATATTTTTAAGGTTAGAAATAACTATAAAAAATAAAAAGAAAGGAAAATTTGTCTCTGAACTGAGAAACCTACAAACACCAAAATTTGAAGTAAAATCAGAAGAAGAATTTCTAAAAATTAAAAAAAGGATGAGGGAAATATTTGGAGAATTTATGTTTAGTGAATTAGAATTAAAATATCCTCTTTTATTTAGACTTGGTTAGTTTTTGGAAAAAGTTATTTTTAGAATGTACATCAGGGATGTCACGGGTTACCCGAAACCCGATACCCGAAACCCGAAACCCGGACTTTTTTTCGACCCGAAACCCGAAACCCGACCCGAGAAAAATTCCAAAACCCGACCCGAAACCCGACATTTTCCTTGGAATTTTATTACAAAAAGGGAAGATTTTTGGCTCTTTGGCCTTCCAAAATTCTCAAAATTTTCGCCTGCGGCGCTGGAAAAGGAAGAAATTCAGTGGACTGGTCTTACAAAATTCTCAAAATTTTCGCCTGCGGCGCCAAAAAAGGAAGAAAACTGTAACGAAATACAGAGTAATTTGCCGTGATGTTGAAGGAGCAAAAGTGGATGAAGGGTGATATCGGGGGATTTACTTGGATTAAGGTTGATTCGGGGAGATATCGGAGGTTTTAGAGGTGGATCTGTGATTTCAAGGTATTTGCAGAGGGTCTCGGAGGTTTAAGGTATAAATCAGTGGTTTAGACATCTTCACCAGATACTTTTTTTCGACCCGAAACCCGAAACCCGACCCGAGGAAAATTTTGAAAACCCGACCCGAAATCCGACCCGACTTTTTTCTCGACCCGTGACATCCCTGATGTACATAGAAACTAAACATACATATTTATTATATCACCAATTTTCTCCCAGATTTTTGTTTTGCCAGACGTGCCTTCGACAGGAAATTAATGGAAAAAGAGGAGAAAAGTCTCGTATTTTCCCTTTTTTCATTCTTATTTACTGTCGAAAGACGTAATGAGACTTCTAAAAAATCTCACCATTACGTCCTAAAATTAGAAAATTTATCACATTCTGATCAAATAACTACGAGATGGAATACTTTATAGTTTTCTCAATTAAAATAAAAACTTTTCAACGATTCCAAATATTTTTTTAATTAATAAAAAATTAAGATCTTGTTGAGGATTCTGAAAGAATTAATCGTTATAAAAAATTACTTTCGTCTCAATTAAATTCCAAAGAATTTTTACAAAGTAAATATAATCTAATGATTTGTATGTATTTTGATAGATTTTTGAAAGCTTATAGGGCTGAATTTAACGATGAAAAAAAATTTTTAAAAGAAATTAATTATATATGGGAACCTTTCACTAACAAAAATACAACGCTAGAAGAATCTTTAGAAATTTTAAAAAATCAAGATTCAAAAAAATATGACGCTATTTATCTAAAAATCTCCAGAAAATTATGTCAAACTTTGAAAGAAATGAATGAAAATGAAAATTTCAAAGATTTAAAACAATTTTTTGATGAAACGCCGGGTGCATTATGGAGGGCAAATTATTTGGTTTCTGATGCTTTAAATAATGTTCAAAATAATGAATATCTAGGACATAATTTTGAATTAGAAACAACTCAAAAATTTATTTTACCCGTTGGTAGGTTAATTTATGATTTGGGGTGGTCAGATAGGGGATTTTTATTTTTTAATTGAAGAACTTTTTTTATCGAATAATTTATTTAGAAATAAATGAAACAAAATTGGTTAATCGGTTAAAAAAGAGTTATTTGGAAATATTTACATCAATTTATGAAAATAATTATAATTATAAAAAATCAAAATATACAGCAAATGTTTTAGTTTCTGTTTTAATTTTTGATGAAAATTCTGATAATTATTTGTGGCCAATATATAGAAAAAGAATTCTTTTGTTTTTGGAAGAAATTGAAGAAATAAATAATAAAAATTTGGAAAATCATGGAAATTTATATTTAAATATAATTAATAAATTTAGTAAATTTATTAATAAAGATTATACTGAAGAGGAAATGGAAAGAAATTTAAAAGATAAAAGTTTGGAAGAATTGGCAAAAGAAATTATTGACGAAGAAAATTTAAATAAATTTTTGAAAGAAGAACATTTAAAAATGATTAAAAAATTAATGGAAAAAAATGAAATATTTAAAGAGCATATTGAAGGTTTGTAAAGTTAATTGTTAATAAAAAATTAAAAAGGGGTTTCGGTCTTAAATTAATAATAAAAGTAATCAACAATAATGGTCAGTTCCGGATATGAAATTGTGGATATAAATTTTAAAAAATTCAAAAAATTATTTAAACGGGAGCCTGTTTCGTAATGCAGGCTGAAGGTGCTGAATAATTTTTAGATTGAAACGGCTCTGAAAACTTTTCTTTTATCATATCAACAATTGCCTTATGAACATAATTTAATAAAATTACTGAAAAAATTTTAGATTTGAGACCACATGAAAAGAAAAGGATGAATAATTTAATTGGAGAAGAAAAAGAAAATTATACAAATGTAAAAATAAAAGTACAATTTTATTTAAATTATTTTTTATTTTTTAGGTAATTTACTATATTTGTGAAGATATTATTGAAAATGAGGAATGTAAATTTAATTTAATTAAAAAAATTTTTTAATTTTTTAATTTTTACCAGATACAAGCAAAGAAAAAAAAGAATTTGATGAATATTTTGAATTAATTAAACCTTTATTAGAAAAATATGAAAAGGAGGGCTTTGAAACAATTTATTTGGATATAATATATTTATATTTAAATAATCAAATTGAAAAAATTTCAGAAAATAAAATTGAAAGTATTGAAAATAAAAAGGAAAAAATAAATAAATTATATAAAATTTTGGAAAAGAAATTAATTAAAATACCCGAATGGATTGAAGAATTAATTAAAACAAATTTTGAGGTTTTTTTAAAAATTAATTTAAAAAAATTAATTATTTATTTAAGATTAATATTCAAAAAATATATTATTTAATTATTAAATTAATTATTAAATCAAAAATGTTTAGAATATTTCTTTGTAAAAAAGAGGGAAAAGAAGAAGAAATTATTAATTTAAAAACAAATTTAATTGAAATTGTTGGATTGGAGTATTTGGATAAATTGGAAAGAGAATTTCCAGATTTGTTTAAAATTGGTAGTTATTTTAATTATTTTTAAAAAATAATTTAAGATATAATTAATACCAAAATTATACCTAAGACTTTCAAATGAATGTAAAATAAAAATCTGGAATAATCAAAAATTTATTCAAAACATTTATCCGTTTTTTGTTGATTTTCAGAGCTTTTCCGCTATGTTCACCGAGTAACTTAATATTGTCATTCTCCTAAATATTATTTTCAATTTTATTTTTACTTAAACTTTTTTTCTTTATTGTATAATTGAAATACTTCTCTAATAATGTTACTGTTGTATTAAAAAACAGTAACAAGACTATAAATTAACATGACACTTTATTTTCTATTTAAAAATATTTATATTATGCCTAATGATGACAAACCTTTCTAGATAATTATCAAAATAAATTATTTTTAAATTAATTTAATTAAAGATGTAATGCATTCATCAATGAGAATTATGTTTTATGAAAAATACATTCAATATAAAATTGCAGATGAAAATTCAAAAACTTTTGTAAAAAGAATTGCAATTTCTTTACTTATTAAAAGATTAAAAGGGACGTGGAAGTTAATTAATAAAATTAAAAATCAGAATATTCTCAACCCAGAACAACTTCTTTTATTGGAAGAATTGGAAAAAAAGTTAAAATGGCTGTTAACTAAAATATTTTTGGAAAAAGAAGAAATTATTTCTTTAAAAAATATTTGTTTAATTATTCGATTTCAACTTTTTTCTATTCCTACAATTTACATAAATGTAATTTATTTGTTTCAATAATTTACAGAATTATATCCAATTCAATTAAAAGAAGAATTGTTTAAAAATACAAAAAATTTAAAAGAAATTTTAAAATGGAAGGGATTTGAATGTGAAAATGAAAAAGAACAAAAATTGGCATTAATTGAACAAAGAGCCTATTTAACTAGAGAACATACAAAATTTATTAAAAAAGAATGGAAAAATAAATTGTCAAAATTTTGTGAAAAGCCTGGAATAAAAACTAGATTCCAACAATTAATTCCTCAACTAAAAATGTTTAGCGTTGTGTTAAAAACGATAGATGGTGAAGGAAAAGGAGGAGGTTTTTTATACAGGGTGGCAAAAAAGTAACTGCATGGTTTTTATTTTGCCATAACTTTTTTTCTTATTAAAATTTTTTTAAATTTTTATCTCATTTTGTAGTCAATTCAATTCTCTTTCAGGGCTTCTAGGCCCTGTTCCATTATTGAACCTTTTTCTAAATGATTTAGCGTTCGCAATATTTCAACTCCTCCCAAAGTGCAAAAAAGCACTGTCGAAAAAATTTTAAAAAATTCTGGTATGAAATTTTCTGGGAAAATTTTTTCTAAAACTTATTTAGTGAAGTAGGCATGAATGTCGACTTTATAAAAAGAAGAAGAATTCTATCAGTAATTACACTTGAGAACGTGAGCATGGACAAATTCCGAGTATATCCCAATCCACGGGTTACACCGAGATAAGGCGCCATGGAAATTGTTTTGGTTGGAGACTCGATTCGTTTTATTGCTTATAATAAACTAGGACTCGTGCGCTATAATCACAGAAAGATTCAACTTTTTACGAAATAAATGAAAAAAGTTAGGACCCAGAGATGCAAGTACCCTCTGAGGCAGTTCGCACGTCAAGTGACACTTTTTTCACCCGAAAAATTTTTATGAACAAGACATTTCTGAATCGTAAAAATGACTGATATTGGGCCTCTAAACCTCCTCTTTCTTATACAGTTGTTAATGATTCACATCACCTTAGGACGAAATGATATAAGCTGTTATTTGCAAAACGATCCAAATCTCTTGATTTTCGTGAACCATAAGGTCAAAATATATAAAAACTAGTATCTATGGGAAATCTTTAATGAGACTTTGGAGCCTTGAGTCAGAAGCAACTTTTGGTATAGGGACGGGATCTTTCAGCAGAATTCTTCCCCTGTGCATAAGACAAAAGCAATGCATGGTTGTTGCACAGCCAATTACCCGGTATTAAACTGTCTCAGATATGGCTACCGTACTCACTGGATTTGAATCTTTGGATTTTTCTTTTAGATCAATTTAAGAGGCAAGGGTCTGCTCTTAATAACCCAAAAGGTAATCACTCGATAATCACTCGTTCGGGAATGGAAGGAAATCTCTCCCGAGTAGGTGCGAACTTTTCCCCAAAATTGTTCTACGCGCCTTCGACTCTATATCGAAGCAAGGGGTGCGTACTTCAAGAATTCTTGAAAATATTTGTTCCTTATTTAATTCTCTATTATATAAGCTTTGTTTGATCTCATTATCTTAAAAATAAATAGAGTTATAACAAAAAATATGGTGTGCAGTTACTTTCTTGTCACCCTGTAAATAGAAATGTTTATTTTATTTAGTCATCCCTAAATTTAATCCCGAAAACCCCCCCCCCCAAGATTAAGTATAACTAGGTGGTACTTATAATTTTATAACAACAATTTGATACACTTTGATTTCAGACAAAAAACTTTTTATTAAAGAATATATATGGAAGTATTTTAACCAAGATAATAAATACTTTTAGAAACACCTAATATTTAAATAGATTTTTCAATTCTAAAGGGGGGGGGGGGTTATCTAAAATCGAGGTAGACTGTATTCTAATTTTACCTGAAATTTTCTTTTTAAAATTTCTACCTCTAAAATTAATTTTTAATAAGAAAAAATATATTTTTTAACAGATTCTAACAAATTTAAATATCATTTTATGGAATATATCGAAGAGAATCATGAGAATAAATTGGCAAATAAATATTTTTTAAATTTTTTGGTTTGGGTATTTTGGGTAGAAAAACAATTTAAAGAAATTAAATATTTAAATAAAATGTGGTTATTTCGAAGAGCATATTTTTATAGTAAATATGATGAATTATTTGAATTAAAAAATAAAAATAAATTGGAAAAAGAAGGAAATTTAATGATTAAAAGACAAATTTGGATTTGGAAGAATTTAAAAGAAAAAAATATAAAAAAGAAAAATTGGGAAAAAGAATGGAAAGATATAGAAAATGGGATTATTAAAGTTAAAAAAAAAGAAGAAGAAGAATTTGAAGAATTTTTAAATGAAGAAAAGAAAAAAGTTTTGGAAAAAGAAATAATTAATTGGGAAAAAGAAGAAGGAAATTTGGAGGAAAGAAAAGAATTTTATAAAGTTGTGATTAAAGGTAAAAAGTTTATCTTCTGAAATGCTTGATAGGTTTTCGATGCACATTTGTAAGTGCTCTATTATTGAACTACCAGAGAATTTAAGATACACCTCTCCCGAGGGAACATCTAAAGAGTTTATAAAAATTCTAAAAATGATTTTTTTTTAATTTTTAAGCTTTATCAAATAAAGAAGAAAGAAATAATTTAATAGAATTAATTAATTATACAAAAATAATGGAATTAATTAAAAATTTAAAAAATAAAATAAAGGAGAAGGAAGAGAATAAATTAATAATTGAAGAAGAAGAAAATATTTTTTTAAAAGAAATTAAAGAAGAATTAGAAAAATATGAAAAAGAAGAAAAATTAAAAGAAGAAATTGAAAAGATGAAGGAAACGGAAATTGAAGAGATTGAAAAGGATGAAAAGAAAATTGTAAAAGAAGTAGAAGAAGAAGATCCAACAATAAATGAAAGGAAAGAAAAACTTTCGAATTTGGTATTTAAATATTTTTGGAGTAAGAATGTCACATTAAACTTTAAATTCAAATTCACTTTTAGATTTTTAATTTATTCCTAATGATGTATTTTTCTTTAATTTTTATTTTGTGGTGTAATTAGATTAAATATAAGGGCAAGGGAAATTGTTAAGAATTTACAATCCTATTGTAACATAGTTAGTCCGAGAATCTAAACCTTTGTCTCTCCCGTTTCGGGTGTTTTAAGACGAATACTTTCCCATTTCCAAAAATTCCAAAAGGTTTAATTTAAAAAAATTATTTAGCTTAATACAATTATTGATGGAACCTCGAATGAAAATACTGATAATATTGAGGGAATATTGGAGTTGTTAAAAGAGAATTTTATAAATAAATGGGTTAAAGAAAACAATAAAAAAGTTTGTAAAATAATTAATTATAATTTTTAAAAATTATTTTTAATAGAAAATATATTTAATTTCAACAAATACCAAACAATTTTTTGATAAAAATGAAGAAATAATTGAAACAATTATTTTAACAATGGATTCAGGGAAAAAAGAATTTTTTGGAAATATTCCAAAATGTATATTTAAATTTAGTGAAGATTTGTGTAGAAATGATAATTCTTTGTTTTGTTTATTTTGTAAGGTAAATGTTAAATTTAAATTATTTTACAAACGTCAGTACCTCAAATAACCAGACTTGCACACGGATACTGATCTTGGTATCCGTATCCGGATATTTACGGCGGATACGGGCGGATACAGACGGATATCCGCAGGCATTTTGATATTATTTGTATCCATATCCGGGTAAATGTCCAGCTCGTCACCACATGTCCGCAAATGACTTTCAGCAAAAAATGCATTTTGCTGCATTCTTCTCCTTACCGTTTCTTTTCTTTGATGGGTTAACATCTTGGCGCATCTACTTTATGGAGTAAGTCATGAAATACATAGAGTTTATGTACAAATTAAATAAATAAAATTTAAAGAATATAAATTTGTAAATATTTTATAAAATACTAAAAGTTTTTAACTAAAATTTTTATTTTGCAAAAAGTAAAACCCCTAATTTTTCTAAACAATTCCTTTATATTAGGGTTGATGGCGACCGGTTTTAAAACCGGAATTTTTGAAATTTTTTTGCCAAAAATTAACCGTTTTTAGAAAATTTTAAAAGCCGGAAATCACTAAAAACAATTAATCACTAAAAACAATTAATCACCTGTCTGTTAATATATAGTAAAATAAATATGGCCCCAATTTTTAGGAAATAAATTCATCAAAATATTTTCTGGGGTAAAAATATTTTTAATAATTTATTCAATATTATGTTAACTAGTTAAGGATAACTAGATTTTTTAACTTGAATATAGGGTGGATTCTGGGAAATCATTCTTAAATGTTCAACATAAAACCAAAAATATCCTGATCTGTCGGATTAAATAAATTAATTTAAAAAATATATTTTTAAAAAAAAGTCAAAATAAATAAAATAAAAATATATTTATTTTAATTAATATTTTAGAGTAAAGAACTTAAATTTATTCAAAAAATTGATTATCGTGGCCCTATTTTGAAAATTAATTTTAAAAATTTTTATTTTAATTTGCATTTGATTTCTGTGTCTCAAAATGTATTTACTAAAATAGTTGGGGTAAACGAAAAGAAATTAATAGATTCAAAAAGTGTTGAATTTATTGATAAAGCAATAAATGAATTTCTTGCTAAAATTGGAAAAAATAATTTATTTAAAAATAATGAGGAAAATAGAGATGGGGAAGTGTTTGCCCTTTCAAGTAGTTTTTTTATTCTTAAATAGGCTTTTAAAGGTTCAAAGACTATCGAAGAAATAGAAAAGCACTTGTTTAACTCAAGATTTCTCAGGGTTTTCCTCCCTGCCCCGTTCTCCGAACCCGAAAAAAAGGTAAATCCATGTGCTAAAATTCCATGAACCCGAAAAAAATCCTTTTGGTAACTCTACATGTAGACTAGTGCTTCGCCGGAACCGCAAATTTGGCCGGCCGGAACCGGAACTAAAATTTTGACCGGATCCGGAACTGGAACCGGATCTAATTTTTTGATTCCAGCCGGAACAGAAGCCGGAACTAATGTAGACATGCAAAGTTACTGAACTTGTCATATCTTCGTCTAGATACCCAAGTCAAATATTTTATTATTTTTAAATTAAGATTATCGTTCAAATTTGCAAATGTCTGTTAATTTGAAGCAATTTGAAGGAAAATTTTGGAAAATATTTAAAGTTTTTCGTCTTTGGGCAAAAAGTAAAAATAAATAAATATTTAATTAAAAAATATTTTTAGATAATTCAATTTTTGGAGAAATATTTGGTTTTTTAAATGAAAAAATAATTGAAATTTTGATTTATAAAACAATAGAGGAAAATAAAAATGAGAATTTAATTATAATTTTGATTGAGAAAATATTTGGAGAATTAATTGAAAATACTATGTAAGTTTTTCTTTAATTTTTAATAAAGTCGGACCTCACTATTGGGTTGAGGGTCGGACTCTGACTCCATATAAAAAGGGAGAAGTCAGGCGTTTTGGCCATCTAAATTAAATTAGGACTGGGCTATTTTTGATGATTTTTGCTTGTGGCGCTAAGAAAGTATTCTATAAAATCCAGTTTGTAGTTGAGAAAATTGTATCTTACAATGAGTTGTATCTGGTATTGGTTGTATCATGTAGTGAAATATAATGTTATAAAATTAAAAAAATTGTTTAAAAATATTTAAAATTCAAGACAAAAAGAGACAACATTTATTATAAAAATAGAAAAAAATGTTGAAGATTGGAATTTAGATAACGATATAAAAAGAAGGAAATTCGAGTTGGGGAATTATGGTTTTGCTAGTTTATTATCTTCAGATAAAATAGAAATTGTTTGGGGAATAATTAATTTAGGTTATCCCCCACAAAATGTTGCTTATAAAATTAATTATTATACACAAATTATAATTAAAGAAAAAATGGAAATTGGTTAGAGGAATAAATTTAAAATTTAAATTAAAATAATTTTTAGCAATTAAACAATTAAATGAAATTGAAAAGTTGGAAAATGAAAATGAAATTAAAAAAGAATTGAGTGAATGGATAAAGGGAGAAGATTTTGTAGAAATGGTTGGTTAAATATATTTTTTTAATAAAATTTAGAATAATTCCCCAAAACATTTTATAAATTTGGGGAAATAATTTTTATGCCCTCTCTCCATATTAATGCCCCATCGCTAGTAGAGATGTGATAATTCTGTAATTATTAGCCAAATAAAAACTGAAAATTACTCAAATCTGTTTTACATAAACTGGCTAGCATTTAAAAAGTATAGTTTAGTGATGGCAGTTCTAGTTCAATCAGTAGCTCTCGATAGTTAATCCTTTAGTAAAATTGAAAGTATTAAATTTAAAAAATTATCTTCATGAATTTATTTTTTAGTATCAACATTATTTACTTGTTATTTGTGCCTATTCTCCAGACAGTTTGGGAGGTCCTTCACTTTGTGATGTAATTGAAAGTCAATTAACATTTCTTTTAATAAAAAAATTTGAAACTTTAAAATTTATTGAATATTTTCATTTAAACCCAAAATCTTTATTTAAAAGAGAAAATTGTCCAGAGAAAACAGGAATTAAAGAAGAGGTTTTTTAATTAAAAGAAATTTTATTTAATAAATAATTTAAAGGATTGGAAATGTACTGGTTGGGTTATTGGATTTAAAATTTTAAAGGAAGAAGAAATTAAAGAAAATATAGAAGAATTAAAAAAGAAAATTAAATCATTGAAAGAAAATGATTTTAAAAAATATATTGACAAAAATGGGGAAGAGGGAAAAATTAAAATTGCAGCTTCTTATTTAAATAAAAAGAAATTTAAAGAATTTATCGCTGCATAAAAAGAGGAAAATGATTTTTTGGAGGAAAATTGTTTGGGAAGATTTTTGGATTTCTATAATTTAAAAAAACATTTGGAATTTTTTGGGGATATTTAATTTAAATTTATTTTAAAAATTATTTTTTAAATTTCATATGTAATTTTTTATTTAGAAGTAAACAAAGGGTTTTTTTATTTTTAGAAACATATAAATCTATTAAAAAATAAAAGTGTAAATTTGTAAATTATGTAAACCTCCGGGGCGGTATTATAAAAATAGGTTAGGAGAACCTGGTAAATTTACCAGGTTCTTTACTCGGGCATTAGAACACCGAGTTGTGGGTTAACCTTTATTCCAAAAAGATTGACCCAGAACTCGATGATGGTTAATCCAGAGAGAGAGGAGCGAGCCTCTCTTTTAGAATACCGCCCCCGAAGTATTAAATGTACTAACTACAGATAAAATTATTTATTCTAATTTTTTAAATAAAAATCGAGCTGGACAAAAAATATATACATTTTTAAATATAAAATGCGTCTAAACCCAAATAACTAACATAAAAATAAACGTTCTAAAGATTAATACAAAAAGATATATGTAAGTACATTTATGATATTCAGTGTTTGATATGAACTTTAAAAGCGATTATCATTTGTAAATTTAACACAAAATACTTCTCCAACTAATTTTTGGAAATATTATATACAAATATGTTTGTTTGTCACAAAAATTTTTTTTAGAAATTCTTTTAATTCTTCAAGTTTTAGTTCCAGATTGAGGGTGAATACTAACTGTCCCTTGACGTCGTTTTGTTTGAATTGTTGTTTGTATACGAATAATTGTTGAATGGGCTTTTGTAATTCCAAAATAGCGAAACACAGCACGGCTTAAAAAAGAAATTTCTGTTCAGAAAAAGGAAAAGAAATGGAAAATTCAAATTTTCTATTTTACTCTACACTGTCTCCAAATTTAGCCAATTCTAATTCAATTTAATTAATTAAAAATAAACTTGCCGATATGGGGCAACAAGTAAAATAGTCCCAATTGGATTTAATACCGGAATTAAATGAATTGGAATGTCAGTAAAGACTGTGTAAATATAAGTACTTTGTTGGGTTACAAATAAAGGAACAAATATTTGAATACACCAGGCTCCAATTTCTAATGATGGAAGTAATGCCTTTATTAAATTTAAAAAAAATTTCCCATCAATTTTTTTCAAAAATTACCTGAAAAAGAAGAGCAGCCGAAACTTGTTTATTATATTCTTTTAATTTTAAAACATTCATTCCTTGAACTGCTTTACGAATTTTAAAGAAACAAATGCCAATTACAACGTAAAAACCGGGGAACATAACACACATAATTGCAATATGCATTAACCAACGAAATTCTCTCTTTAATTATAGGGACTTTGTTTTTAAAGTTGATGTTGAAAAATTAATTTTAAGGGAGGAGATTGAAGATAAAATTTTTAACCATTATGGAATTGCAAAATGCTCGAAAATGCTCGACCATTCAAAAATAGCTGTCACTATTATTCTTTATTTATTACCGGTGAATTATTGAATACCCAAAAATCCTCTAGAACCCTATATTCTTTCCATTTAAAAAGAAAATCTTCAAAAAAATATTACCGCATTAACAAAAGAAATAAATTCAACATCAGAAATTCCAGACTCCTCACTAAGTTTATGCATTATTTCCCTCATTTTAATTGCTTCCCCAGGACGTGGATAATCAGCCCAGGCAAGTAAAAATGCATGAAAACAGTTTAGAAAAATTTGGACAAAAATTAGACTTCCAACAATTTTTGCCGAAATAATTCCATTTCTACACAAAATACAAAAACGATAAACATATTGGGACATTGTTGTAATTAAGAAGAAAAGCTTTTTAAATGAAAAAAATATTTTTTATTGGGAAAATATTTTTTAAACCATTAATTGTATCCAAGTAAGATAAACAGCATAACGAATTGGTTGTGACGACTTTCGAAAAACTCCATTCATCATTATAGTTCGATAACCGCGGTCGGTACAAGGAATCTATATTAATTTAATTAAAAATATTTAAAAACTAAAAATCCAGGTTAATTTTCAACGATTCTATTTTTTCCATTATTTCAATTATATATTACAATCAGGGATCTGAACGAGACGAGATCTCATTCACATATCGTTTTGTGAGATCTTTGCACATTCTCTAACAACAAAATCGAAGATTGTTTTACAAAATTCCAACAATCTAATATGGTTGGAATTTTACTCAATCCAATAATAGGTAATATGTAAAAGCAATCAAATACCTCATGTAACCCCTATAAAAATCTCCAATTTGTAGTTAGAGATTGTGCAAAAATCTCAAAAGAGATTATGCAAGATCCCTCTTTTGTATGATCTCCCAAATTACCAAATATTTTTCCCTAAAATTAATTACCGGCTGAACAATAAATGTCCAAAAAGAAACAATTAAATCCATAAAACAACTCATATAAAGCAATTTTTTGTATATTTCCATTCCTTTTGCTGTTTTATTTCGGATCAGGTAAATTAATAAAGAATTCATTGAAAGTCCACCAAGAAGAACAAAACTGTCCAAGGAAGCGTAGACAGTGCGGATTGGGTCTAAAATTTATATAATTTGAATGTTTCTAAAATCCAGAACAGAGACAGGCTGAGAATAGAGGTCTTTGAAGGATTGTTCTCAATAGTTTCAACCGTATAACCAAACCATTTCTTAAATGGAGGCTTGCTTCCCAAGTAAACGAGATTTTAGAGGTGAAAAAATAATTCACCATCAAAACATACTAATAGACAAACGATAAATGTACAGGGACGGTGAGCATTATCAAATTCTCCGTATTTCGGGAACTGGAATGGATTAATCTCAAATAATATATACACTTAACAAGCCACAAAATATTAAACACCCTTTTAAAACTTCCGTTCAAAATTCCATACCTTTTGTTGAGAAGAAAGTATAATCTCCCTTCAATCCCCCAACTGCTGTTGTCTCATCCATTTTTCAAAATTTTATTTTTAAATTAAAAATAAATTTTGTAATCAATTTTAAAAAATAAATAAAATAAAATTGTACTTTTGTTTATTTAAATTAAAAACCGAATATTTTATAAAATATTACTTTTGGGTTAAATAATAATACAAATAATATTTTTTAAATTAATTTTAATTACTTCCTTAATCTTTTTTAAACAATTGAGGTAAGAAGCAAAAAGTATGAGAAACAAAAGACTTTTTATCACAAAAAAAGTGTTAAATTAAATTTTTAAATTACAATATCCAATATTTGTTTATAATTAAAAAAAAGATAGTTAATAAATACATTAAATATAATTTGGATTTGATTTTTGGGAATTTAGATTATTCAAGAAGGCGAGAACGTTAAATCTTTATTTTTACTTTCCACGCCTTATTATGTTAAATGACAATATATAAAGATAGAAATTTTGTTTTAAAAATTGTACTAAAAGTGATAATTTAATAATAACAATTTTTAAATCACAGAAGGCAGAAGCGGAGGAAGTAACACATTCCTTCCTCACAAACAGACAAATTACTTAGGGTGTAACATAAGTTTTGATACCCGAGCATGTTCTTCGATGAATACTTTATAGATATGGATGTTCTATATACCATTCGAAAGCTTAATTCGTATCTTGTTTGACATGTTTCAGCGTTTTTTTAAAAAAATTTGAAATTTCTGAGATATACACGGGTAAAAGGATATGTATATGCCAAATCCGGATCCGGCTAAATAAATTTTTTACAAAAGATTTATTAATTTATTACTATTGCGGGGATTTTTCTGAGCTAAAATAAAAAAACAAAATTTAAAAATTTTGTGTCGGAGCAGAGATATGATTTTTTGAAAATTACATATTTTTAAACATTTTTGTAAAAAATGTGACAAAATGAGAAAAATTGGTCTTAGCGATCAAATAATTTACAAAAAAGATAAAAAAATTCCCTTTTTAAAAATTCTTATCTTGGGTTAGGAAAAAAATTTTAACACTGGATTTTTTGATTCTGCCTTATAAAATTATGGTGAATAAGCATTTTATGTTAGATCTTTTGTAAAAAATTTATTTAGCCGGATCCGGATTTGGCATATATTAGCCGGATCCGGATTGGCATATATCATTTTACCCGTGTATATCTCAGAAATTTCAAATTTTTTTAAAAAACGCTGAAACATGTCAAACGAGATACGAATTAAGCTTTCGAATGGTATATAGAACATCCACATCCATAAAGTATTCATCGAAAAACATGCTCGGATATCAAAACTTATGTTACACCCTAAGTACTTAAATGATGACCAACATTTAATTGTTTTATAACATTTTTAACATAATACTTATTTTGTTTATGTATATAAAATTTAAAAGAACAAATATTTAAAAAAATAATTTTACTATAATTCCCATTACATTTTATACTAATTACCCTATTTACACGATTATTCAAAAAATTAAAATAAAAAATTCTAACGTGCCAATAAAAAAATTTAATAGCCAATAAAACAAAATTATATTAAATAAATTATTTAAAAAAATCTTTTTAAAAAATCTCTTGAGAATATTTAACTTAAAATTTAATAAAAATTGCTTTAGAGACAGATGTCTACTGTATGTACTAATACTTAAATATTTCTAATGAGGTTAATTATAAAATTCCCATGATAAAATGTAATTATTAAAACACAGATATTTTAATAAATTAAGCAAAAAAGGACAAGAATTATAACCTTTAAAGTGATAAATTTTTAATTTTTCTAAAAGTAAATAAATATGCCATTATAATGGCACAAAAAAGTGCCATTATTTATTTTATAAATGTCGAGAGTAATAACAAACAATTAGGGATGGATAGAGGCGAAAATATTGAAGGAAAAGTTAATTGAAGATTGTTTAAGTTTATTAATGAGAAAAAACTTTAAAAACTTGATGTAATTTTAATGTAGAATTTATACTATAATTGAAGCCTAGGGATGGAGGAAAAGGGCAAACAGATGCTGAACAAATGGACTCTTTTTAATAAATTTTAGGACCCTCAATTTAAATAATTATATACCGAGATTTTATGTAAATATTTTTGAAGAGGTTATGAAACAAAAAAATATGGGGATTTAAATGCTCCAAAAACCCTTTTAAATTAATTAGGTAATATATACAAAATAAGCTTCTTTCAAATTTCCTTTTAAACCCAAACTCACAAAAAACATTTCAAATTATTCTAACCATTTATATTTTTGAAAAATGCAACATATCCAAAAATTCTAATTTAAGAAATCCATTACAACTAATTAAGCGAAATTGTCAAAATATATAATTTAAAAAATAAGAATAATTTGTTTTCTTTTCCCCTTTTTGTTTTTTATTTAAATTCTTTTATCCAATAATAACCTCTCTCACTTTATTGTTTACCAAAATATTCTTTACTTTTGTTAGGATCTGGTTTAATAGTATCACTTCCTGGCTTCCAATTAGCTGGACAAACTTCTCCATGCTTGTCCGTATATTGAAAAGCTTGAACGAGACGAAGAGTCTGGAAATGTTAAAGGATTTAATAATTAAATTTGAATTAATAGCGTAGGAAAAAGATACATAATCTTATAAAAAACTCGTGAATTTTTAACCGTTGGAAATTAGTGTTACCAAAAATTGAAAATCGTAATCCAAAGATAGATATCCAATTCTATTTTACAAGTATTTTCCCTTAATTTCTAAAAATAACCTCATCAACAGAGCGTCCAACAGGAAGGTCATTAATAGTAATTTGACGAAGAATTCCTTTTGGATCAATGATAAACAATCCACTAAAGAAATAAATTTCTAGGATCTAAAAACATTAAAAAACCGATAGGCAATCCCCTCATCCTCTTTAAGAACTCCATAATCACGAGCAATTTTCATATTTCGATCAGAAAGAACAGGAATTTTCATTTCTCCAAGTCCTCCCTCCTTACGTGGCTTATTGATCCATTCAAAATGGCTAAAAATTTATATATTAAAAACTATAAAAATAAGAAACCTAAATTTAGAGTCAGTAGAACAAGCCAATAATTGAACGTTAATTTTAGTAAAGTCACCGCTTCTCTCAGAAAATGCAATTATTTCAGTCGGACAAACAAAAGTACTGAAAAATTAAAAAAATAAAAACCTGCCAAAATTTTATAACATAAAGGGCAAAATTTTTAAAATAAGTCAGACCTTGAATGTTAAGAATTAAAAAAACTCCAACAGAAAATACCCAGTTCTATTCACGAATAAATTTAAATTAAGAAAAACAAACAAGTCAAGCGGATAAAAGAAGAGCACAACATATTTGCCCTTGTAGTCAGACAAAGAAACAGTCTTAAAGTCAGAATCAACAACAGCATCGGTTGTGAATTCAGGAGCAAGTTTTCCAATTTTTGCTTGTCCAGACGTCATTTTTGGTATTATTTTCTTTTTTGTACTATTCTGAGAAGATGAAGAAGATTTTGTTCGATAACGCTGCATTTAAAAAATTAAATTTTTAATAAAGAAAATTTAACGAGGCAAAAAATAGGGGAAAATTGAAGGAAATGTTCATTGAAATGTAAAAACAAAACTATTTCAAATTAAAATAACCTAATAACGTGAGAAATCAAATTTAAAATTATTTTGTTCCTCATGGCAACAGAAATCCCGCAAGAAATCCTTTTAACGTTAAGAAAAAGAGATAAAGAAAAATGGGATTAAATGTCATTTTTCAATAATTTTTTACATAACGCCAATAAAATTTATTTTTCAAAGAAATTAATTAATTAATTAAAAATCCTTTTAACAAACTACAAATGATTTATTTGATTAAAATATCAAATTTATAAAGTAAATAAAAAAGATAATTTATCAGAATAATATGTGTAGAGTAAAGATTGCGTAATAAAGAAAAGACGTTGGGGTTTATGTCGACGTGGCTAAATATTTTGTTTACTTTTATTTTGTTTTAACGCTGATTGGGGAGGAGGGAATAAAGTGAGATTTATATAGGCGCAGTATTGTTTAGGCGCATAAGAATTTTATGGATTTTGTAATAAGGTCCCTGTGAATTTTGAATTTTCTTGCGTCCAATCTTACCCTCCAAAATAAAATGTTTATGTGAACTAACAAATAAAATTGTATGGAGAAATAAAATTCGTGAAAGGGAGAATAAATAAATTAGAGAGAATTTCCTAATCGGTCCAGTCCGTACCACCCCCATTATTTTTCTAATTCCTTTTTTCACATTTGTTCACGTTCATCATTTCTTTCCTAACCACTCAACATTTTTCTAAAAATTCTTATCATTTTATTGAAAACAAAAATGTAATAATAACAAAATACAAACTAAAAATAAATATTTTTATTTATTTTTATGTAGTTTGTAATAATTTTCAGATAAATAATTTTTAGTATAAAATCAACAATTAAATCCCAATCATTTTATTTTTTAAAATCATTTTCTAGTTCAGCGGTGCGTATATCTACTTTATCCCACATACTCCCACTGTTTAATGGAAGTATGAGTAAAAATACACAAAACCCTTTGAGTTGAGTTGAATGATGTTAGTTTAACAAATATAAGATGGATGTTAGGTTAGGACCGATCAAACGGCGGCTCAAATGGCTAGTTTATCTTGGCGTTTTATTTACTTAAAATTCCTATATTAAAAACGTATCTAATAGAATGTAATAATTTTAACTTGATTAATACCTTCACTGTTGATTTGTCTAGTTATTCGCTCATAACTTGTTTAAGGCTTATCCTTGTTGATTTTTCTGCTATTCAACTCATCTCTTTAGACAGGACAGCAAATATCCATTATAACAGCCCATTAAGCTTTCTTCTTATAGAGGATTATTTACTTATATATAATTTTTAAGGAATTTTTGACAATCTTTTTAAAAAAATTAAATAATGGTTCAATACAAATTGCATTATTTTGACCTGCCTGGCAGAGCTGAAGCAATTCGTATGCTTTTCTACTACAAGGGGCAACCTTTTGAAGATTATCGAATTAAAAAGGAGGATTGGCCAACAATTAAATCGAGTAAATTAAAGAATAATATTTTTTGAATAATTTTATTTTTGTGTAGACTATATATTTGGACAAGTTCCAGTGTTAGAAGTTGATGGAAAACAATTAGCACAAGCTGGAGTTATTTTGCAATTTTTGGGCAAAAAATTTGGTTATTTAAAAAAATATTTCTCAAAAAAAGAATTTTGTATAATTTTCCTTAGATTTGGGAGGCAAAAATGAATTGGAAGAGGCTAAAGCAATGGAAATTATATTCCTTAATGATGAATTCGGAGTTGCTGTAGGCCCGTATATTGGAGCAAAATTTGGATTCCGTGAAGGAAATGTGGTCCGTTCTTTTTTAAATAACCTACAAACAATCGGAGAGTAAAAGTCACTCCCTTTACAAAACTTGGGGATATCTTAACTCAATCTAGGATTTTTCTAATCTATGCAGTTAGAAATAAAACTTGTTCATAAATAAGCTTTTTCAAAAAAAACAAAATTTTCAATTTAAGGAACAACTTCGAAAAGATGTTTTTCTGCCTGCTATTGAAAGATATTTTCCTTTATACGAAAAACGTTTGGAAGAGTCCAATTCTGGATTTATTTTACCTTCTGGATTAAGTTTTGTTGACTTTTCTGTTGCTCACTTTACGGGAATGATGATTGAAATGGAAAAGGATATAATGGCTAAATATCCAAAATTAGTTGATTTTTCTAATCGTTTTTATTCGCTTCCTCAATTGAAGGAATATTTGAGCAAGAAAAAATGTTAAATATGAAAAGATTATTTAAATATTATGTAACGCTTTTTAATTGTGACTTCGATAAAAGTTGATTAAAGCTGTAACTTAATAATTAAAATATTATTAGACTTGCTAAATGGCAATACATAAGGGATTTGATGTTATTTTTTAAATAACACCAATATTGAAGTATTTAAAATATCCAGAGTATATACCTATTATTTGTTTTAATATTGACAGAATTTATTTCTCATATACCTAAATAGATATATCAAATAATTTTTTTTTTTTTTTTCTTTATCGAGCACAAATAAATAAGTGTGAAACAATAAAATAAAACTCCTGGATCCACAGGGATCACTTATGGAGAGGTAACGTATAAAAAAACAAATACAATATGACGGTTTTTTAAAAAAAAAAAACAAAAAAATGTTAAGTTAAAAAAAAATAATGGACTCCACAGAAAAATAAATTAAATCTATGAAATTAAATGTTAAAAAAAATATATAGGTATATTTGGGTATATAAAAAAAATAATTTTTGTGTAAAAATAATTTTATTTAGATGTTAAGTAAATTTATTTAGGTAGGAAAGTGAACATTTTGTTAGGATTTTATAGTTAATACACTCCATTAATTCTTACTCATAAACTATAATTTTCTGTCGTTAATACATTGTCTAAAAATTTTTTAAATTGCGGTATAGTATTGATTTTCTCAATTTCTTTTTTTGGAAGTTTATTCCACCTATCTATGACTCTATGTGAAAAGAAATGATTATTTTTGGCTTGTTTTTTAAATAGCTGATATTTATGTAAGCGCGGATTAATTCTATTAGGTTTTGAAAATATTTTTTCTGGATTTATTTTATAGAAACCCATGATTATTTTGTAGGTTGTCATAAGATCTGTTTTTATTCGACGGAGATTGGAGGGAAGGAGGTTGCATCTTTTTAGTCTTTCGTTATATTCTATTTTCTGATATTTGTATTTATATCTTAAAATTCTCCTTGTAAAGTTTTTTTGTGGTCTTTCTAATTGTTTATTGAGATATTCTAATTTGGGGCTAAAATTTTCGGTGGAATACTCCATAATTGGTCTTACGTATGTTTTGAATGCCTTTACATATGTTTCTATTGGTAATGTTTTAGGTAATATTCTTAGGATATTGTTTATTCTTATAAATGAGGATTTAGTAATTTTTGATATATGATGATCGAACTTTAGCTTGTTATCTATGTATATACCTAGGTCTCTTATGTTATTAACCTCTTCGATTTTTTTACCATTTATCTCATAATTAAACCTAATTTTATTGTATATTTTTAAAACCTTTACTTTTGTGATAGAGAATTTAAGTTGATTCATTTCTGCCCATTTACACGCATGGTTTATAGCCCCTTGTAACTCTATACAGTCCTTTTCCGTCTTAATTTCTGAATAAATCTTAAAATCGTCCGCATAAAGTTTTACTTTAACATTTTGTGGAATGTATTTTGGAAGGTCATTTATATAAATTAAGAAAAGTAATGGACCTAACACTGTCCCTTGTGGGACTCCTGTTTTTGGAATAAATGGTTCGGAGAAATGTTCTCCTATTTTTACACTATGTGATCGATTTGAGAGAAAATTAGCTACCCATTGAATTATTGACCTATCTATTTTTAATTCATGCAATTTTCACTCCCTTTACAAAACTTGGGGATATCTTAACTCAATCTAGGATTTTTCTAATCTATGCAGTTAGAAATAAAACTTGTTCATAAATAAGCTTTTTCAAAAAAAACAAAATTTTCAATTTAAGGAACAACTTCGAAAAGATGTTTTTCTGCCTGCTATTGAAAGATATTTTCCTTTATACGAAAAACGTTTGGAAGAGTCCAATTCTGGATTTATTTTACCTTCTGGATTAAGTTTTGTTGACTTTTCTGTTGCTCACTTTACGGGAATGATGATTGAAATGGAAAAGGATATAATGGCTAAATATCCAAAATTAGTTGATTTTTCTAATCGTTTTTATTCGCTTCCTCAATTGAAGGAATATTTGAGCAAGAAAAAATGTTAAATATGAAAAGATTATTTAAATATTATGTAACGCTTTTTAATTGTGACTTCGATAAAAGTTGATTAAAGCTGTAACTTAATAATTAAAATATTATTAGACTTGCTAAATGGCAATACATAAGGGATTTGATGTTATTTTTTAAATAACACCAATATTGAAGTATTTAAAATATCCAGAGTATATACCTATTATTTGTTTTAATATTGACAGAATTTATTTCTCATATACCTAAATAGATATATCAAATAATTCTGTTAACTTTCATGAAAAAAATTTATAAAAGTAAAGGAAAAAAGCTAATTTATCAAAATTTGAGTAAAGAGTGTAAAATAAAAACGTGGCTATTTTGTTTTAATTTTGATTGAAGTTGAAAATTGTTGGGGAATTCAAGAAAAATCACCAAAATAATATGAACAATTAAAAGAAAATCGCGTGGAGAAATAAAATTCGTGAAAGAGAGAATAAATAAATTAGAGAGAATTTCCTAATCGGTCCAGTCCGTACCACCCCCATTATTTTTCTAATTCCTTTTTCACATTTGTTCACGTTCATCATTTCTTTCCTAAACACAACAACGTTTATATTCTTGTTTTCTAAAAATTCTTGTCTTAAAAACAAAAATAATAAGATACATACAGACAAAATAAATATTTATATTTTTGTAGTTTACTACAAGTTTTGTAGCCAATTTAAGCAATTTTTTAGTATAAAATCAAATAAAATCAAAAACCTTTCATTTCCCTTTTAATTTATTTTTAATAAAATTATTGCCGAACAAGTCTTATTTTCTTCTAAAATAAATTCTCGTTATAATATCGAGATCAAGTCCCAAAAGAAGAATTTATTTTAAAAAGAATTTCCCCTAAAGTATTGTTTAATTGGAGAAAAATATAATTAATTTATTTACTTTTTAGAGTTAAACTTCTAAAATAATTTAAAAAATTTTAAGCCAAAAATGGTTAAATACAAATTAAATTATTTTGACGTAGCTGGAAGGGCAGAACCAATTCGTTTAATTTTTAATTATAAAAAACAACCATTTGAAGATTTTCGATTTAAAAAAGAGGATTGGCCAACACTGAAATCGAGTAAATTAATCTTCTAAATTAGTCATTGAACAATTTTGTTTAGACTATATATTTGGGCAAGTTCCAGTGTTAGAAGTAGACGGGAAACAATTAGCACAGTGTGGAGCTATTATGCAGTTTTTGGGCAAGAAATTTGGTTATTAAAAAAATTATTTTTCAAAAAAAATTTTGTAAAATTTTTCTTAGATTTGGGAGGCAAAAACGAATGGGAAGAGGCAAAAGCAATGGAAATAAGCTGTCTTTGTGATGAGATGGGATATGCAGTAGAACCTTATATTGATGCAAAATTTGGATTTCACGAAGGCGATGCGGTCTGTTGTAAATAATAATTACCTAAATACAGCAGTGGACGTAAAGATACGGACAAGAGTACCCTTGCTTATTTTTTGTCCACTAGTTTATTTCGACATTTTAATTTTATAGGAACAACTTCGAAAAGATGTTTTTCTGCCTGCTATTGAAAGATATTTTCCTTTATTTGAAAAACGTTTGGAAGAGTCCAATTCTGGTTTTATTTTGCCTTCCGGATTAAGTTTTGTTGACTTTTCTGTTGCTCATTTTATTAAAATGATGATTGAAATTGAAAACGAATTTAAATTTAAATATCCAAAATTGGTTAATTATTCTGATAGTTTTACTTCTTCTATTGAAGGACACTTTAAGAAAATCTGATTTCTTATTTTATTTAACACAAATTTACTTTTTGTGTCAAATTCTTTCTGAATCTCTTCTAATTACTAACCTCTTCATTTTTCAATTTATCTTCTGCTTTCTTTTTCAATTCAAATTTCTCCCAAATTTTTACTTTTTCATCATATGTATCTGCTTTATTCAATATGCTTTTTTCTTGCCCCAAAAGTTTCCTTCACGTAAGTCTGGCATTTCCTTTATAATATCATCGTCGGATATTACAACAAATCAAATATTAATTTAAAAATAAATTAATAATATTAATTTTTAAAAAATTGTCTTGAGAACGAAATTAGTTTTTTTTCCTCCTTTAGTTACTTTTAATTTTTGTAAGTATTTTTAATAGCTTCTTTAAAAAATTAAAAAAAAATAATAATGGTTCAATACAAATTAAACTATTTTGACATAACAGCAAAAGGTGAACCAATTCGTTTACTTTTTAATTACAAGGGGCAGACTTTTGAAGATTACCGAATTAAAAAAGAGGATTGGCCAACACTTAAATCGAGTAAATTAAAGATTAATTTTTGAATAATTTTATTTTTTGTTTAGAATACATATTCGGACAAGTTCCAGTGTTAGAAGTTGATGGGAAACAATTAGCACAGTGTGGAGCTATTATGCAGTTTTTGGGCAAAAAATTTGGTTATTCAAAATATTATTTTTCAACTAGAATTTTGTAATTTTTCCTTAGATTTGGGAGGCAAAAATGAATGGGAAGAGGCGAAGGCAATGGAAATAAGCTGTCTTTGTGATGAAATGGCATATGTGGTAGGTCCATACGTTGGAGCAAAATTGGGATTTCGTCAAGGCAATGTTGTTAGTTTAATAATTATGTACATATTTTTTTAATTTCAAATTTATAGGAACAACTTCGAAAAGATGTTTTTCTGCCGGCTATTGAAAGATATTTTCCTTTATACGAAAAACGTTTGGAAGAGTCCAATTCTGGTTTTATTTTACCTTCTGGATTAAGTTTTGTTGACTTTTCTGTTGCTCACTTTACGGGAATGATGATTGAAATGGAAAAGGATATAATGGCTAAATATCCAAAATTAGTTGATTTTTCTAATCGTTTTTATTCGCTTCCTCAATTGAAGGAATATTTGAGCAAGAAAAAATGTTAAATATGAAAAGATTATTTAAATATTATGTAGCACTTTTTTAATTGTTTAGAATTTTAATACCCCGAATTTTACAAAAATTTATGATTTATAATTAGACTCAAAAACTTTTAATAAAAAAGCTTTTAAGATTTTTTAATTTCATAAGGTTCTAATTAATAAAAAATTCTAAATTATTACCAAATATTACAAATCTAATTTCAAGCAAAATTAAAATATTTTTTATTAATTTATGGCTAATTATTTTTTAGTACTTATGAAAGGTAAATGTCCAGTTCGCTATCTACCTGTCCGCAAAGGGAATGCTCATTTTTCCTTCCCTCTTTCCATTTTTTGCGTGCTCACCCATTTTTCCTTCTTGCTGATACAGCATAATTTTTCATTTGGAAAGGAGAGAGAAAATGTGGTTAAGTGCGAACCAGGGCTGGGCGAAATAAAAAATTTTTATTCCGAATCGAAGCAAAATAAAATAAAAATTGATATTTTTCATATCAAAAAAGTTTAAAATCGTTAATAAATGATAAATATAGACCCCAATAGCTAGATTCGAGATAAAAACATCACAAAGCCAAGAGAGGACCCTCAAATCTACCGATATCCAGCTTAATCCTCCAAATCCATGCCCTTAATCCCCCTCCAAATTCCCCGATGCAACTTAAACTCTCAAATCCATCTATATTTAGGGATTAAAATGGATATAAATGGATTTTCAGGGAAGGGATATCGAAGTATTTTGGGGGATTCGGGTCATTTAATTGGTTTTTATATATACATTATTTGATTATTTGTAAAAAATAAATTTTTAGTTTATTAATTATGCTTTTCTCTCCCTCTTCCAAATGAAAAGGTTACGGTAAAAAGGAAAAATAGGCGAGCACGCAAAAAATGCAAAGAGGGAAGGAAAAGTGAGCATCAGGGTTGCCGCGGGTACAAAAAATCTTCGGGTACGGGTTTCGGGTTTCGGGTTGGAAAATTTTCTTTTCGGGTATCGGGTTTCGGGTACAAAAAAAGGCCGGGTTTCGGGTTTCGGGCGGCAACCCTGGTGAGCATTCCATTTGCGGACAGGTAGATAGCGAACTGGACATTTACCCTTATGAAATATAGATGTAACATAATTATAACCCCATTTGAAAAAATTTTGTCTTTCATAATGGAAACTTATATATACCTTCCGAATTAAATAATATCTGAACAATTAAAAGAAAATTACGAGGGAAAATAAAAATTCGTGAGAGGAAAAAATAAATTTGAGAGAATTTCCTCATCGATCCAGTCCGTACCACCCTTTTACCACTTATTACCACCCTTATCTAATTCTTTTTTCCACATTTATTTTTGTTCATCATTTCTTTCCTAAACACAACAACGTTTATATTCCTTTTTTTTCTAAAAATTCTCGTTTTAAAAACAAAAATAATAAGTACATTTCTATTTTTGTAGTTTACTACAAGTTTTGTAGCCAATTTAAGCAAATTTTTAGTATAAAATCAACAAATTAATAAAATCAAAACAACCTTTCTTTCCCTTTTAATTTATTTACTTCTAGTTTATAACTTGATGTTTCTTTTTAAAATACCATCCATCACTTTATATTTATTAAAAACGAAATTATTTTTCCTCCTTTAGGTACTTTTAATTTTTGTATTTTTAAGTCTTTTTTAAATTATAAATGGTTTATTACAAATTACATTATTTTGACTTGCCTGCAAAAGGTGAACCAATTCGTTTACTGTTTAATTACAAAGGACAGCCTTTTGAAGATTACCGAATTAAAATTAAGGAATGGCCATCAGTTAAATCGAGTAAATTAAAAATAATATTTTTAAGTTAATTTTTCGTTCAGAATATCCATTTGGACAAGTTCCATTACTCGAAGTTGATGGAAAACAATTAGCACAAACTGGAGCTATTATGCAATTTTTGGGAAAAAAATTTGGTTATTCAAAATATTATTTTTCAAAAAAATAATTTTGTATAATTTTCCTTAGATTTGGCTGGCAAAAATGAATGGGAAGAGGCAAAAGCAATGGAAATATTTTTTCTTTATGACGAAATGAGGGTTCCAATAGGTCCATATATTGGAGTAAAATTTGGATTTAGTGAAGGAAATTTGGTATTTATTTATTAAATAATTAACGAAAAATTAATTTGCTGTTACTTTGGTTATCTAAAAAATAATTTGTTAAATTTTTTCATTTAATTAATGAGAGGCAAAATGGGTAAATTTTGTTGGGAAGTAAAAAGGAAATTACAAATACAATTTCAAAATTAAGAAACAGTCAAAATTTAATTAATTAGAATAAAATATAATAATTTTAAAGGAACAACTTCGAAAAGATGTTTTTCTGCCGGCTATTGAAAGATATTTTCCTTTATACGAAAAACGTTTGGAAGAGTCCAATTCTGGTTTTATTTTGCCTTCTGGGTTAAGTTTTGTTGACTTTTCTATTGCTCATTTTATTGAAACGATGACTAAAATGGAAAAGGATATAATGGCTAAATATCCAAAATTGGTCAATCATTCTAAGCGTATCTATTCACTTCCTCAATTGAAGGAATATTTGAACAAAACAAAAAGTTAAATAAATATTAAGGAGATATGTATACACATTTGAATTTAATTATAATTGCTATAATTTTTTCGATAAAGGTTGAAAAACAATCATTTAAGCAGTTAGTATTAGAGACCGGACTTGAGTGATCGTTCTATAATATCGATAATCGATAATATTGACATCGATATATCAATATTTTCCATCGATATATCGTATCGATCCGGTCTCTAGTTGGTATTTGAAATTTTGATTCCAGTCAGTGTGACCCTTTCCACACCACCAAAAGAGGGACTGGCTTCACAAAAATGCGAAATCGGCCAAAGAGGTGGCATTATTTTAAAAACTTAAAAATGATTCAAGTTTCAAATTAAAGCTTAATTTTTCATATTTTTAAGTAGTTCAACGCAAATGAATAAATCAGGATTGGGGATAAAGAGATAATATGTCTGAAAGAAATTAAAATAAAGATTTTTTCCGGATTTTTATGGGAGCCAAGAAGCCAATAATCTTCCTTTTTGGGGATTTTGTTTTGAAGATTTCCAAAATTTTGAGGATTTTGGAAGGCCAATTGCAGGATTTCTTCCTTTTTCAGAAATGATCAAAAAGGAGCAATATAAGAAAGGGTAAAAGGGGGCGAAAAGTCGAAAAGGTGGCAAATGCCCCCTAAAGGTGGTCACCCTGATTCCAGTTCTAAGCTTAATTTTTCCATAAATTTAGGCTGAAAATAACTTTTAATAAAAAATTTATTAAATTTTTCAAAAAATATTTCTTTGCAGAAATGCAAAGTATCCAATCACCTGTTCATAAGAAACAGCTTTTAGCAAAATAAATTTAAACCAAATTTTTAAAACAAAAATAATTTTCCAAATTTAGAATTTTTAAACCGTCATAAAAAATAATTTTTCATTAATTAAATTCTTTTTACACCTTAATATAACGTAAATTTTAACATTTTGTTTCTAAACTTTTGTTTAATTATTTAATTTTTTGATTTCCCATAATATTTTACACGGAAAAAAATTTAAAAGAAATATTTAATATTTTAATAAACCTTTTTGTTGTTAACATTAAAAAAGATTAAAAACATTTTTCTTAAAAACATTTATAATAAAAAATACAAAAAATAACAATACATATTTATTTAAGCATATTTTTGTAGTTTCTGTTATATTTAGTTATGTTATTTTCTTTTTAAGAAATGTTTTTATAAGAGATATTTAAATAATATTTAATAATATCTCACGATTTTTCCATTTTATATTTAAACAAAAATACCAAAACTTAGCAAATTATAAAAATAGAATATATTTAGAAATAATATTATTTTTTATTTTATTCACATTATTAATAAGAGATACATATTTTGTTTTATTACTTAGTAAAAAGTTTTTTAAATAATCGGTTTAAACTTAATTAGAATAACTTTAGGGTGGGGTGACGTATCATGTGAAATCCTCGAAGCTCCGGAACTTATATTTTTATTAAAGTAGTGAAGATTGTTTGTTGACGGAGAGGGGAGGGTTCTCTTGGGATTTTTTATTATTAGTTATTTTTATTATTATTAGGATTTTTTATTATTATTATTAGTTATCTCTCTCGAGAATATAGTAATCATTAGTTAATTTTACAAAAATTTATTAAAATGGATTTAATGTCGTCAACAATTCCACCAAACAAAACTCCATTACAAGAATTAGACTCTTCTACAGCTATTAATTTACTTCGCTATATAATTGCTTTAAATGCTTTATTTACAAACGGATTTTTGCTTTATCTTTTTGCTAGGTGTAATTTTATAATTTAATTTTTATTTAAAATGAATAAAAAGATATAAAAGGTATCGAGCTCTTCGTGGTACTCAATGCAATTTGTTTATAGCAGCAAATGCGGCAGTAGAATTTATTATTGGTATATTTAAATTATATATTAAATTATTAAATAAAATTGATAGGGAATAATTATTAAGATTACAAAATTTACAATTGAACATTTAAAATTGTTAAATTTATATATAGTCAAAGATAAGCAAGAAAAAGAAATACTAAATATAATATTTTCTTCAGAATTTTATGATCTATATTAGAAAAATACTTTTCGGCTGTCCTGATTTAATTTTTCACTAGCGGATGAAATGAACTTCTGCTTATCTAGATTCTGTTCTATAATTAAAAAAAAACTTTTTAGGAATAGGTCTAGCTCTACGTGCCACATTTGAATTAATTGCCATGTCGATGTCAATTCATTCATTTACTCATACTCTTTGTGTTTGGATTGGCTCTCCTTTAACTGGAGGCTTTGCAGCTAATCAAGTAACAATTTTGGGATTGGCTTTGGATCGTCTGACTGCTGTTGCTTGGCCATTCACATATGGAAAGAAAAATAAAGTGAATAATAAAATATTTCAGATATTTAATCTTGAGAGAAATATTTCTACAAATATTTCTTTAATTGCCGGAATAGGAGATGAATAATCATCGGAGACTAAATAGGAGTGCATAATACCACGCCTATACAATAGATAATTTTATGTAAAAAAAATACAAAACATTTCCAAAATTTAATTCAGAATTTAATTGCCGCCATCTTCTCCTTTGCTTTTTTCATTTTCTTCGCTGCTATTGGAGTGTCGCTTTGGGGGATAGACCCAGGGACCTCTTCCCAATGCTCTATGGGTGTAAATGCTGGACCTTTATTTGCTACAACTTGGTCAATTTATGCACAATTAACAGCTTTATTTGTTTTTGGTTATTTTTAAAATTTGGGATGAAATGTCTCAAAATAATTTTTAGGCACATATATAACAATGCTTTGTCTTTTTTATCGTCAAAGTAAAGTACTTGCTTTGTCTATGAATAAAATTACACAACAACAACAGCAACAAAAACCTGGAGATATTGGAGTTATTGCTAGAAATAAGGCTAATCAGAATAAAGAATTTCAAAAAACACAAAAGCAAATTAAAGTGAAAACAATTTTTAAATTTTAATTTAAATAAAATTTTTTAGTTAACAATATTGGTAGCGTTAATTCTTCTTGTCTACAGTATTTGTTGGGCCCTTCCAACTGCTATTTGGTTTTTCTTTAATGTGGGAATTTTTTAAATAATAAAAGTTATTTTAGTGTTAAGTATTTGGGTTTCCTCATTGTTTCCGAAACTGGACATTATGTAGATCTGTAACCTATCTTGATAAATTTGTTTAGATTATTCTGAAATAACCAGGTAATTAACTACCTACTAGGTATATGTTTTCCTTATATTAGAGTTACTCTAGTTTCTCTAAATGGAGTATAAAGGTGTAAGTATATCCAAATAATCTTAATTAATTTTTTTAAAACTATTTTTATTTACTTCTTAGGTTTTGGACCCAAAAGATCTCACTCGTATCAACTACGTTACATTCATCCAAGGATTTATAACTCCATTAGGAGCAGGCATTAATCTATATATCTATATATGGAAACACGCTGAAATTAGGTAATTACTTTAAAGATTTTGACAAAATATTAAATTAATAACTCCTTTCCAGTTCCTTTCCGGTCCCCCTTTTTTCTTGCAGTTATTATTTCCTTAATTCTCCTAAAAATAAACAATGCCAAATACTAAGAAAATTTAATATTTTTTTTGTTTTTAACATTTACCTAAACTAACGTCACTCTTTTTTATTAAAAAATATTTTTATTTTTTTCTAAAAATTTTCACAAGTTATTCAACACTTTACTCATTATTTCTTTGTTCTAAGTTGGAAACAAAGAAAATTATTTTTCTAAATATTAAATTCCATATTTGGCATTTTTTTGTTATTTTATTACCTTTTTTAAATAATTAACTAAATTAAAATATTTAATGTTGAAATTATTATTTTTTTCTTTTTTAGAAGAAGTGCTCGAGATACAATTCCCTCTCTGAAGCAAATTCTTCACGACAAAACATTTACTAATCCAAATACTTAAAAATAAACAAACAAAAAAAACATTTTTAAATAAACACCAAAAATCAGACAAACATTTATATAAAAACATTTTTGTTAAACAAAACAATTAAACTTTTAAAATGTTTTGTTTTTTTATTTAATTCGCTAAATTTCTCTAAAAATTAGAAATAAACACAAATAAATTATTTAATATTAGAAAAACCTTGTGACATTTAATTAATTAAAAATTTAAAAATAATTTAATTAAACAAAGATTTTTTTTTGTTTTTATTTTTAAAAATTAAAAAAGAAAAAAATTTTATTTTTAGAATTTTTTGAGAGTAATTTTGAAAATAAAAATAATATTTTAGATTGTTTAATTAACTAGAATAAAAAACAAATTTTTTATTAATTATTGTTTAAAAACTTTCTTTAAAATAAAAATTAATTTAAAAAAAAGTTTTTTTTATTTTTCTAAAATATTTTGGTTCGAATTTTAAATTTAAATACTAAATAATTATTTAAAATAAATTTTTATTAATTTATTTTAATTACAAACACTAAAAATATTCTTTTTCATAGAGGAGTTTTCGTTGCTTAACTTTTAGTTGTAAGTCTCTAATATTGCGAGAACTAAATATACTAATTCTTTTTATTTATGCTTGAATAATTATTATTAGTTTGTAAAATTTGGATATAAAATTTAGAAGAAGATTAATTTTTATTTTTAAAAAGATTTACAAAAATAACTTTACAATATTTTATGTATTAATTTAGCAAAATTTTGAATAAATTAATAAATTATTGGAATTTTGAATTTAAAGAATTTATTGGATTAAAGATGAGTGAAATTAAGTATTTGAGGAAATAGAGAGAAAATCTCCTAATTATATCAATAAATTTTTAATTTATATTTTTCCTTGAAATTTTGTAGATTCTTATACCTGGATTTTAATTTTGTAGGGCCGAGGAAGGGGGAGAGTTCTTTATTTATTTTTTACTTTCACTTTAATATAATTTTTTGTTCAATTTAATATACGAGATAAAATAAATATTCTAAAAATTTAAAAAATAAATTTTAATTAAAAAATATTTTTTCGAAAATTTTTTGAATTTTCTAATTATGGAAAAAAGATTAAAATTGAATTTAATTAAAATTAAAATTTATTTTTATTATTTTTGGAGACACTAAATTTAAATATTTTATCTTTTTTTTTAATCTTTTTTTCATTTTCAATTAATTAGCACGCCAATTAATTGTTAAAATTTATTTCCTAAAATAATTTTTTGTTGAAAAATTTAATTCCTTAAAGATTTTTATTCCTCCAAAGTTCCTCATTCTTGCATTAAACTTCTTAGAAGTTGTCAAAAATTGTATTTTGTTTTTTTTTAATTTTCCTTTTTATTCCTCATTAAATTAATTTTTGGACAGAATGTCCCATTTTTTAAATTTTTTTATTTTATTTTTTTATTTTTTTTTGTATTTTTTAATTATTAACCTCCAATTTTTTAATTCAAAATAAAATTTTATATTTAATTTTTGGTATATATAAACTCAAAAATTATTTAATTTTGCATTTATTAAAATGTGTATGCAAAAAATTTATTCATTTTTAATCCCCCAAATTTACTATTTTAATATTATAAATTTAGTAATTAACAATAAATATATTCAAAAACTTTAATTATTTAATTAATTTTTGTTTTTTTTTTTTGAAAGAAAATTTTGCAGCTGTTGGTCTTTAAAATATTTTAATAAATAAACAAAAAGAGGTATAAACAATTCTAAAAATTATTTCTTTAAATAAAGTCTTAATTTTGATTATAACCCCCCCCCCCCCATCCTCAACAAAACGGACATAAACTATGCTTATGGCCGATTAAGGGGGTTGCTAAACATCAACATCTCAAAAATGAAGCAAACAAAATATTTTTTCTCAAAATAACAGTAATGATTTTATTTTTCATTATATCACCAAAATATGTTTATTGGATTGAGTTAGATTCTCTTGTTACCCCCCCCCTCCCCTTCTCATATTCGAAAAACTTGCAAACTAATTTGAAAGAAAGCAAACTAATTTCCAAAAATAATTTTTAACTTGTATAAAATCTAATTTCATATTTTTCTTACTTTAGAAAACATTTTTGTATTCCATTTTTAGTATTTTTAAATGTTTTTAAACATTTTTAAAACTTTTTTAAATTTTGTTTTTTAATTAAAAAACATATGTTTTTATTTAATAATTAATTAATTAAAATGCTCAGCTTGATTGGCATTTAAAACTTTAATTAAATAAACAATTACCTATGTAATTTTTAAATTTTTTTATTAAGCTTTCTTTTCTTTAAATTAATTAAATAATAAATTTGTGTCCACGTAAATAAAAATTTTTTTGTTAGTAAGAAATGTTATATAATTTTTAAATTAAATAAATTTTATTTTTGATCTAATGAAAACTTTAAATTAAATTAAAGTCTGACAACTTTTTTTGTAAATTTATTTTGCAACAATTCTGTTAATTTATTTAATATACATATTAAATTTATTGAAGTTGAAATTTGAATTAATTTAATTTTTTTCCCAAAAATAATTTTTAGAAGGCTATTTAATTGTTGGAAACTTAAAAAGAGTAAATGATTCCATTTTTGATTAATTCCTTTCAAAATATTAATTACAATTAAAGATCCGATTTAAATACCAAGCAAGTACTTTCTTTATCTACTTTAACCTTTCCATTATTTTTAAGGTTATTTTTAGTTAAATACCAATATTATATATTCCCTCTACTTTATTTATTAAATGTTGCCAAGTTCATATCCGTTTTTTAAACTAAAAATGTTACCTTCTAATCTCTCACGGAAAAATACAAAAAAATATTAAAGGCCAATTAAATGTTTAAACTTTCATTTCCTTTCCCCCCTCTCAAAATATTTTCTAGAACAAACTACAAAAATAAAAAAAAATAAAAATATATTTTTAAAAATATTTTATCATTATATTTTTTATTTTCTTGCAATTTCGTGAGAAAACCAAAAAAAATATTTTAAAAAATAATAAAGATACCTATTTCCATTTATTTTTGGTTCTTTTCTTTTATAAAAAAACTTTTTAGTTTTATTTTAAATAAATATATTTATAAAGGAGTTATTTTTAAATAAAGAAAATAAAGAAAATAAATAAATAAATTTATTTTTAGAATATTTTTATTTAAAAATAAAATGTCATCAACAAATACAACAACAACAACTATATCAACATTACAGCAATTAGACTCTTCTCTTGTCATGAATTTATTACGTTATCTAATAGCTTTAAATGTGATTTTGTCTAATGGATTTTTGTTGTTTCTTTTTATTAGGTAATTTTTGGAAAAAGAATTTGAAAAAAAATTTTGGAAAAAAATTTTAATCTTTTCTAGACACCGTTCTCTTCGAAATACTCAATGTAATTTGTTAATAGCTGCAAATGCTGTTATTGAAATGATTATTGGTAAATAAAATATATTTTGTTAATTTATTTTAATTTATTTTAAAAACAGGTATTGGACTAGCAACCCGTGGAACATTTGAAATCTATACTTCAGCTGTTTCGTTAACTTCATTTACTCATACTCTTTGTGTTTGGATAGGTTCTCCTTTAACTGGAGGCTTTGCAGCTAATCAAGTAACAATTTTGGGATTGGCTTTGGATCGACTGACTGCTGTTGCTAGACCCTTTTCCTATGGAAAGAAAAATAAAGTGAATAATTTTTAAAGAAATAAATTCAAAATTTCTGTCAAAAATCTTTTTTTATCCATTATTCCTAGTATTCCTCGCAAGTTCTTTTAATTCCATCATTATGAAGAAAAAGATTCTTTTACATTCTTCGAAATTTTAAAATTTACTCAAAACACTATCAATACGAAATTTCCAAAAATCTTAGCTTCAAACATTTATATTTATAAAAAAATTTTCTTATAGCCATTCATCTACACTTGTTATCTTCTAATTATTTTAATCTTTATTGGCGCTGTTTTCATCTCATTATGGGGAATAGATGAATCAACACCTTCACATCAATGCTCTATGGGAGCAAATGCTGGCCCTCTTTTTGCTACAATTTGGTCTATCTACGCGCAGATTATTACATTTTCAGTCTTTAGTAAGTCCTGTAGAAAAGTTATTTTAAAATATCCTCCTTTGGAAGGGGGAGGGGGTTTACAACAAGTGCCCAATTATAATTAATTTCCCGGTTTTCTCCTTTGAGGAAATGCGGATTATTAAAATGATTTGAATCATTCTTAATTTTGTTGCTTTTTTCCATTTTCTATGGAAAGACGGCTAGAGGAGGGAATTGAAAGGAAAGACCCATTACTTATATAACTTCAATCCCCTAAAATTATTTTTCTATCCCTCAGTTATTTTCCAATCATCTTCTATAATTTCATTTAATCCTAATAGGTACTTATATTGGAATGCTTATTCTCTTCTACCGACAAAATCGTCGTTTCCTCAGCACAACAACAAAAACAAAAATAACCCAAGTTGCTCCATCACCAAGACAAATGCTCCCAATAAATGGAGAAAATAATCCTGTTGTAAATAATTTAAATTCTATAACCAACAACACTACAACAAACTCTTGGGAAGCAAAAAGGAAGAGTAATGTAAATTTAAATACAAATCAAAATCAACAACAAAAACAACAAATGCGTTTAACCCTCTTAGTAGCATTAATTTTGTTAATTTATACAATTTGTTGGGCATTTCCAACAGCTATTTGGTTCCTATTCATTGTAAGGATTTTATATAAATTTGTTAGTTTTTGTCTTTTAGCTTTAAACAAGCTATAAAATTAAAAATATTAAGGACCGTTAAGAAATTATTACGATTTTTAAAAATTAAAAATATTAAGGACCCCCTGTCTCTTCCTTTCATTAAACACAAATTTCCATTTCTAAAAAAATTCTTTTTATAAAGGTTACCGACTATGGTAATCGTTCCAGAATCAATACAGTTACTTATATTCAAGGCTTTTTGACTCCATTCGGAGCAGGAATTAATTTATATATTTATTTGTGGAGACATGCAGAAATTAGGTAGAAATAAATAAATTAATTTTAAATAAATATTTAAAGAAAATGTGCAAGGTCATCAATTCCAACATTAAAACGTATTCTTGCTGACGATACTTTATCAAATACTCAAATGAGTTGAATGAAATAAGAAACTAGATTAATTTGAAAATTATTTAAACTTTGTTTATATGTACATATATAATTTAATTTTCAAAATTATTATTCTTTTTTTATTTTAAATAAAGTTTTCCTTTTTAAATAAACCACTTTCTAAATTAAGTTAAAATTTCACTACAAAATTATGTCAAAAATTGATAACGAGAAGATTAATTCGGTGTAGCCTCGATTTAACAGTCTAGCGTCGGTAGACTGGCTAAAGATCAACAACCTTCACTAACTAGACTTATGAGTGTCAGTCCTGACAAGTTTAGCATAGTCGATGACATTTTAACAGTTCGTTATAGCTCTGTTGACTGACCAGCTTCCAAGTTGTTGAAGAATAAGATGAAGGACTTTCAAAAATTTTCAGACTTTTGAGAAAAATGATTTCCAGTTTTCAAATATTATTTTAAAAATATAATTTAATTATTTTTTATAAATTAAATTTAATTAAAAAATAAAAACTTGCACTTTTATTTATTAAAAATTAATTTTTAAAAGGCACATGCTCATTCATCATGCGCAAGGCTATCAATTTTTATTGAGGATGTGGGAAATTGCGATTGGATTTAGAAATTATGGCCATATGAATTTATGTAGAGTGAAGAGAAGAGGGAGATGTTGCCCTTTTAGAGAGAGAGAGGGAATGGAAGGAAGTCCCTCTCTTTTCGGGCATCGCCTTCTCTCTCTACACACCCCTCTCCATTTCTCTCTGCTCAATGGACAAAATGCCTGCTTAGAGGATAAGACTGATTAATCGAATGTCGCAAATCCACGTATCAATCTATATTTCCTTTCCATCCCTTACCTTCTATCTCTCTCTTATCATTTCCCAACATCTCTACGAGTTATACATTTCTAAAGAAACGCCCATTTCAGAGGGTATTCAAATTAGAGGGTCTAACATTAAACATCTTCATTTAAAAATTTTTTCCTAAAAAACTTCAAAAAAGCAACTTTTATTGCGTAAATGAAAGAAAATCTGTTTAAAAAGAGCCTTATAGGCCTATTTTTGTTGTTAGCATTCAATTTTACTGAAGCTAAGGACTCTGAAGAGAATACTAGTAAGTTTTGTTGCTTTTTTGATAATAGAAATCCAACTTAAAATTCACACGTGAATTGTAATTTTCTATTCAAACAGGTCTTGAAGCTAGTTTGAAACCAACTAAAAGTATTGAAAATGCTTCCCTAGAAGAAAAGAATCAAAAAGAAGAAAATGGAGTAACATTCCCGGCAGAAGGTCATGAAATTGTCGAAACAAAAAAAGAAATCAACTCACCAGAAGAGGTGACAGATTCAACTAAAGGACAGGAAAATTCCGAGGATCGTAAAGTGACAATGAATGGTGATGAGTCTGAGGCCGATAAATTAAACAATGAAAATGTTGAGGGAGAAGAAAAGAAAGCAACTGAAAACAAGAATGAGGAATTTGAAGAAAAAGAAGTTTTACAGGATGAGAAGACAAAAGAGGAGGAAGATAAAATTAGCATTGAGCCTGTGAAGACTAAGGAGATAAAATCAACAAGCAATGATAAGGAAGTTGAAGATTTGAAAGAAGAGGAAGAAAAGGTTGAGGTAAAAGGTGACAAGGATGAAGAAGAAAATAAGGAAGAGAATAAGACAAAGGATGAAAAAAAGGTTCCAGCGGTTATTGAGGGAGAGAAGAAAACACCCAAAGAAAAGGAACACAAAAGGTTTGGATTGAAAATTAAATATGTAGTTTTATATGTTCATTTACTAAATTTTATTATAATTTATAAGCCATTGGTTTATGGACAAATTTAAACATGCTTTCTGTTTCATAACTCGTTACTTCTATTGTCCATCTAACTCTGCAGAAAAAGGTTTAACAATTATTTATCTTTAATATAATCTAAATAAATTTATAGACAAGGAATTCCATCGTGAAGGAAAAGAATCACACCGTGGAAAGCGTTTTAACTCAGATTTTAGTTCCTTAGGCAGTGATGAGGAAATGATTGAGAATTTTGAAAATGCCCACGGATTTAGTGAAGAAATTGAAGAAAATGGGGAATTTAAAGCTAAAATGAATGGTAAATTATTTATTCAGAGAATTATTAATTTTTAAATAAAAGTTGGTGCAACATACTTCAAAGCTGAGACAGATAATTCTGGAAAAATGCGCGGCAAAATTGAAAATTTTAATGCTGAAATGCATAACTGAAGGGAAGATTGTAAGGATGGATGTGCTGAGGAGTAAAACAAAACAAGCAATCCGATTTTATTCTAAATTTTATTTTTTAAAGAGATTCCAACAAGTGATTCCATTAACCACTCAAATTTATTTTAAAAAGCAAAATTTTTAAAGTTCTGGATTTATGTCCCAAAAATTTGTACAAATTATTCGAACAAACCCCATGGAGTTTGACATTATATTTTTTATTATTTTCTAACAATTTTTATTAATGTTGAAGTAAAAGATTAACTTTAGCTAAAAAAATCTAAAAGATTTAAAGACGTTCATTTAGAATTTAAAATTAATACACTTCAACATAAAATGTACATATATTTTACACAACATGTTTTATTTTTTTATGACCACAGAATGAAAAAAATTAAAATTCCTGAGTTTTATTGAAATTTAGCGTTTAGAAAGTTATCAGAATATTTTGTAAAAAACAAATTATTCATTCTGTGTTTTTATTCTAAATTTATTTGTCACAAATTTTTTAAATATTTATTTTATGAGTAAATTGCTTTTTGGGGAAAAATATGAAAAAAGTTTTGTCAAATTACCAACAATTTTCTTTTAAATTGAAAAGACATCTTGTCTAAATTGTAAAAATCAAATTAATTTAAGACTCCTTTTAAAAATAAACAAATTTTGTAAATTTAATTAAAATTCTCTCAAATTGCCGTAGTTCCAAAATTATTTACTTGAAGTTCTGGCACTCAAACGGCCTATTTTTCCTTCACACTCAACTTTGGCGTTCAATAAACGTTGACAGCTGATATTTTTTATTTGTTGGCAGATTTTTTGGAATTTTTTTCTCAGCTTTAGTTAAATTTAAGTTAATTATTAATGTTTGCCCAATTAAGTCAAAAAACAATAGAATTATTAGAAGAAAAAGCGTCAAATTATCCTTTTGAAGAAATTGATGAAAATTTAAATAATGATAATTCTGAAGAGAAGAAGAATCAAAAGAATATAAATTTTGCTAGTGAAGAGTTTTTAAATTCTTTAAAATCTGTTGGGCAATTTGAACTTGATGTTGGTTTAAATAATGATTTATTACAAAATGAAAGTTGGGATGAATATTTAATTCAATTACAACGTTGCAGTCTAAAATTAAAAAATTTACAAGAAAAAAGAGAAAAATGTGAACAGGTTTTTGAGTGATTTGTAATAATTTTAAAAGATTTTTTAAAAAGATACTTAAAGAACTTGGAGAAAAATATAATTCTGTAACTGACAAAACTTCATCTTTACACGATGCTTGTGATAGAATGATGTCAGAACAAACACAATTAGCTACTGCAAATGAATCTATTAGTGCCAGTCTTCATTATTATCAGCAATATGATTGGCTACTTAAAGTAAATTTTTAAATTGGGGTATTTATCTAGATTTTTATGGGCTTGTCTTTCATAAAAATCCGTTGGTTTTTATTTTGAATGATTTATAATCTTTTCTTATTTTGATGAATTTATTTTCTAAGAATTTGTTTGAGAATTTAAAGCTTGTAAAAATACATTCTTTAATATCCTTTAATTTTTCTTTGATTTATTTTTCTAGTTCTTTAGCTATTTTTATCCTTTCCAGAAAAATTAAAAAATGAGTCTCTTCCTGCATTACAAATTAAATTTAAGCCATTTTTGGATTTTTCTTTACTTCTGTGTAAGTATTTAATTTAATTGCTTGCTAATTTTAGAAATTAGCTACCCCAAAATTATCATTAACTGGCACTTTATTCACACAAATTCTTTCAACAATACACGAATGTATTAGTTATTTGCGTGCACATCCAGAACAGAATGAAGCTGAGCAATATATTCATAAATACGAACAATGCCTTAGCCGGTTATTTTTTTATTTTATTTTTAACCAAAAAATTTTTTTTAGTTCTTTAACAGCCATAAAGGCTGGAGTATTGGCTGATTTAGAATCTTGCAGACAAGATGTTCTTTATAGACAATCAAGGTTTGCAGCTCCTTCACAAGATGGAGGTGGACGTCCAGGAATTTTATCTTGTGTGGATAATGATGATACTTTTGCTTTGTTATATGGAATATTTGGGGTAAAGGCTAATGCTATTAGGTATATTTTGATTTTAAAAGGAATTTTAAGGAAATTGATGTGTTCTGAATCTTGACAATTTAAATGAATCTAATTTAAATTTTAACTTTCTACTGTTATTTTAATATTCTTGATACTCCTCACCCTTCCTTTTTATTTTTTAATATCTTTTAAAAAATATTTCTTCAGTATAAATTAATATTTTTTTAAAGAAATGCATTCCAACAAGCATTTCAATTTTTTGCTACATATCCAGAATATCAAACAATCGTTTCTGAATGTGAACAAGAATATTTTTCTATTAGAAATCAATTACTTCGACCAATTGTGCAAGCAACTTTACAGGTTTATTTTTTATTTACATTTATTTTTATAATTCATTTTTTAGGCTCTATGCCTTCGACATCAAAATTCTTCTTGTACACTAACTAGAGATGGATGTACTTTTCTTCTTCGTCTTTGTGATGATGAATTGCGTTTATACAAGCAATTTTTTGTTTTGGATTTTGATCAGGGAACAAAGTTGGAATTTTTAAATTCTGGAATTTTTTTATTTCTTTTTTAGAACAGCGATGACCCCTTCTTCACCCTCTTTATTTTCTTTTTGGCCTCTCTATTCAAACGAGCAACACTCTTCTGCTCAACATTTCCATTCTTTTATAGAAAATATATCTAGAATATTTTATGATACTTTACGCCCACTTATCATTCATAATCAACATTTGGAAACACTTGCACAACTTTGTACTTTACTTAAAGTAAGTTTTATTTTTTTGTATGTTGGGGTCTTTGTCTCCCAGGTTACAAAAAATTTGACATTATGTTCCTAGGTTTAGTTTCTTAGCGGTTCCGGAGCTTATATCTCATTTGGTTTTCTTGACATCTATTTCAGGTAGAAATGATAGATGAACGTTGCGGACTTAGACAAACTCCTGATTCAGCAGCAGTTGATTTTACATCATTACAGCAACAACAGACATCAATTTCTCGAATTGGTTTTATTAGAGTAATTAATGAATTGGTTGCTGATATTGTTGAAAGAATTGTTTACAGGTTTTTAATTAAAAATATTTCAACTAATTTCTTCTAGGACCTCGTTATTTGCCAAATCTGATATTCTTGATTATAATCCAGCATCCGGCGATTTAGTCTATCCTGAACGACTTTTAATGATGCAAAAGATAAATGATGGTGATACTGGGAAAACTGAAAAAGAGCAAAACAAAAAGTTGTCTTTGAATTTATTTTTAAATAAAAAATAATTTTTTATAGTTTGGATGAGCAATTAAATGTTGAAGATTGCGAGACAATTGGTCCTTTACCTCCAGCAAAAAAGTCTGGTACTGGATATGTAAAATTGACAAAACAAGCAAGTACATCGCCTATTGATCAACATTGTCTTTGGTTTGGAGAATTTTTAGTGAATCTGTTTTCTATATTATATTTAGGTATCCAACAGTTAAAAGAACTGTGATGTGCCTTAGCAAGTTATATCGCTGTTTGGATGTAAATACTATTATTATATTGACTTTTTTGAGTTTGATATTTTAAAAATAAGTTTATTTTGGGTTTTGTCTCGCAGGTAAAAATTTTTATCTTAAGGCCTTCCCAATTTTCGAAAATTAACTTTGGGACTGTCAGTTTTCAGGAGTTGATAGATCTTGTTGGAATTACTAAAAAATATTTTAAATATTTTTAGCCAACCGTCTTTATGAATGTTTCTCGTGAGTTACTTGATTCATGTTGTCAATCACTTGAACATGCAGTGGAACGTATTAGAGCCTTGCCTATTGATTCAGGTATATATTTTATTTTTTATTGATATGTAATATTCGAATAACTTTTCCTTTTTAGCCCGCTCCACAATAAAAAATTCTCCAACTCGAGCAATTGATTCAGAATTATTTATAATTAAACATTTACTTATTCTTCGTGAACAAACAAGTCCTTACCGTCAACACCAAAAACAAAAACAACCACCGATGCAAACATTGACACGCTCAAATTCTGTTTTGTCATCAGGATCTGGGATAGGTATAGGACAAATAGAAGAAACACAGATTCACCCACAATTAGATTATCAATTAGATTTAAGTAAATATACACAATCGATGCTACAAGTATTTCTAATTTTTAAAAAATTAAATTTTAAATTGATTTTTTTAGTTATTAAATCCTGAAAATCGTGCTAGATGGTTTGAATTTGGTACAAACAATGCACTTTTATCACTTCTTTTATTGGTATGTAATTTTTAGCTTTTCTAAATATTTTTAATTGAATCTCATTTTTCTATTCAAAAATATCCAGAACCATTTTTTCTTGTATTTACGTTTTTCATCAATCCCCTTTTTCCCAGCCACAAGTCTAAAAGTCAACCCTTATCTATTGTATAATTTGTGATATTAAAAATTTTAATAAATTTTCAGACACCTGTTCATGTCAGCGAATTACAAACAGATTCTAGACGTATCATTGAACAACATTTAAAACGTTGGTGTCATATAATGATTGTTCACATTTCTGATCTTTTATTGGGCCCTTTAGCCAATTTTCAATCAGAATTAGATCAATTTCAAGTAAATATTTATTTTTAATTTTATTATTTTATTCTATATGTATTAGAATGAGCAAGAACAACGGGCAAAAAATGAACTCGCTCCTTTGGATGTTGCATCTTCTGAGCGATATAACCCTCGTGCTTTGAATGATAGATGTTCACAAGCTTTCAAGCAATTAAAGCAAAATTGGCCTCAAGTAAATTAATTATATCTTTTATATTTTTTATCCTTTCCCTTTGGTAAAATATTCAAATCTTTTAAAATCTATACCCTCCCTATAGTTACATATTTCCCCTTGCTCTATTTTTTTCTTACCCCCTCATATGTAGTAAATATGTTCTGTCAGAATTGTTCAGAAATTATAAAATAATAACTTATTAAATATTTAAATTTGGCAAGTTTCGACAAACTTTAAAGAATATTTGTTCAGAATATTTTTTTCTCTAAATTTTCTTCTAAGGTTCGTGCCGCTTTCGGTCTCTATATTGGAATGCGTGAAACTGAAGAAATTCTTTTACAACCTATACGTCGTGCAGTTTGCAATGCTTTTTCAAGTTTAAGTTCATTCGTCGAACGTCATTACGAAGAAGAACAACGTTTAATAATTTGTGCACCTGGGCAAGAACAAATTTGGCTTATTTTAAATGCATAATATTATGAAAATTATTTAATAATGGTGGTATGTATTTGTTTGTTAATTAGAATTTTTATTTATTTTTTATTTGGTCTATTTTTTAACTAACATGTTAGGGTTCTTTCTGTTATCTGATAATTTATTGTATTTATCTGTGTTGACTTAAATTCTTTATATTCAGAATTCTCCAAAAATTTCTATGTTCTGATAATTATTTAAGTAGAAAAATTATTTTAAAAATTCGCCGTTTTCATAATTCTAACAATAAGTGATTTCAATCTGTATTATTCTCTAATTTATTCTTGTTAAATGGTTAGAAAAAAATTTTTTTTGATTCCAACAACAGACTTTTATTATTAAATTTCTAAATTAATATCTCTTTTTATAAAGAGAAATATGTATAAAAATAAATTTGATTATTTATTATTCAACAAATTTAATTTAAATTCTTTTTTTCTAAAAAAAAGTTTCAATTTTCTAAGAATTTATTTTTTCAAATAAATAATAATTTAAATAAAATTGTTGTCATCTTTCATTGGCTACCCGACACTTGAGGATATGACTTTTGAGGACCAGACACTTGAGGACCGACTTTTGAGGATGCGACTTTTGAGGACGCGACCTTTGAGGATGCGACCGTTGAGGATGCGACTTTTGAGGATCAGACATTTGAGGATACTCTAATGTCAAAAAAAAATTAAAAAATAAATAATATTAATTTTATGTTTAAAAAATTAAAATTTTATGTAGGGTTGCCGGTTTCACCAAATTTTTCGTTTAACCGAAACCGAACCGATAAACCGAACCGAAATTTTTTGAGGGTTAAGGAGTTATTAAGGATTAGCGTTGGGGTATAAGTGAATTTCTGGATATAAGAGGATTTATATCGGGTGATAGAAGGGTTCTGAATTGGTCAAGGGGATTTAATTAATATCAATAAAATAACGAGGGACATACGTTTTGTAGGATCGATCTTTATGATTAGGAGGGATATCGAAAGATTAAAATTAAGTGAATCGAAGGAAATATTGATGGATTAGGGATTCTCTATAGGGGATTAGGGAGGGATAAAGGGATTTAAGGGATAAGGAAGTATTGATGGATATGAGAGGGTTTTGGGGGATTAATAGTGATAGAGTTAAAATTCAATCAAAAATATCCACTTTAATTCACAGATATCCTTTCCAAATCCCTGATAGCATCCTTTCCAAATCTATTGCATCCACAAATCCCTTGATATCATAGAATATTCCTTAAATACCTTCATATCACAGAATATTCCTCAAAGAGGGATCGAGTAGGATATCAGGGGATTAAAACAAACTTATCTATTACCAAATCTAAACTAAAAAGAATAATCATTCATATAAATGTCTGGAAAATTCAATTATTTGCTCGTTAAGCCTTGAGAAAGCCATAAAATTATAAAATTTTAATTTTTTAAACATAAAATTAAAATTATTTATCTTTTAATTTTTTTTTGACATTAGAGTATCCTCAAATGTCTGATCCTCAAAAGTCGCATCCTCAAAAGTCGCATCCTCAAAGGTCGCGTCCCCAAAAGTCGCGTCCTCAAAAGTCGGTCCTCAAGTGTCTGGTCCTCAAAAGTCATATCCTCATGTGTCGCGCCACGCTTTCATTATTTGTATTGTCAAATTGAGAAGAATTTCCTTTCAATATTAGTGATATATTTTGTTGTGTATTTGTTAGAAATGGAGTTCGAATTTTTGAGTTTCGAGCTATGAATGAGAATCTCTGAAAAAATAATTAAATACATAAATATATAATTAATAAATGAAAAAAAATGGAAGTTATATTTAGACTAAAATCTCGTCCATTTTTTTTATTTTCAAGCTTGCTAAATTATGCTTTTTTTAGAATTTTGTACGGAAAATTTAGGTTACTAAATTAATAATTATTCTCATTAAATCTCAATTATCCAAAAAAATTATCGAGTATTTTTTGAATTATAGATGGAATTATTTACTAAATTTTAATTAAAGTCAAACCATTTCAAATGTTCTTCTGTTGTCTGATTGGTTTCTTTCAATGCCTAAAGAAGAACCACTTCTTTTCAAAAGACTTGATGGAACTGGATTAATCATTTCCTCTCTCAAAATATTTTTAAGCCAAGGAATTGTGGAGACAGCAGAATTTCTGAGAAAATTAAAAAATAATTCTAAAAAAATTTAAAGGGGCCGCCATTTGAAAGAATCGCTTTTTCTGGATAAATAAAAGTATTAGTTGTAGTCATCTTTGGACTCAAAAAAGGAAGGAAGGAAAACCATTCAGAAATTTTCACCTAATCTCAGCATGTTTCCATAAATAAATGTAAAGATTAATGCCAGCACCAAAAGGTGTTAAAAATCCTTGTAAAAAAGTAACATAATTAATTCTTGTTCGATCCTCGTGATCCAAAATCTAATAAAAATTTTTGAATAAATTATAATTTTCTAACTTCACACCCTCGCGGTGTAAATAATTCTCACATTGAATGCAAACCATATTGCTGTAGGTAAAGCCCAAGAAATTGTGTAAAGAAGTAAAATAAGGGCAACAGAAATTGTTAACTATAAGAATGAGAGAATTTTATTTTTTAAAGATTTTTGAAAATTTTACAGTACCCTTCGTTGCTGTCTTTGTTGTATATTTAATTGTTGACTTTCGCTTCTAGGCATACTCCACAAATTTACACTACAGATAGAATATTTATGTCTAGAATAGACATTTAATTTTCCCGTTTGCATATAAAACATAATAAGCATTGAAATGTAGAGACCTTAAAATTGTGAAAATTTTGTTTAAAAATTAAAAATCCTCTATATAGTGAATTCTCTATAAAAGCGGTTTTTTTATTTATTCTTTATTTTTTGGTCATTCATAGATAAATTATTCAAAGGGCTATACTACTAATTCAGATAATATGTTAAAGAATCCACAAACTCCAGCTTGTCATCGGATCTGTGTCGGCCGAAAAGTATTAACTAGTTGCACATTTATTTTTAAGAATATTTCAAGGGTAATAGACAGAAAGAGTTTAGATATCCATATAAAATATCAAATAATATCGGCCTCAATAAGTTCAACTAACCAAAAACAAGTAAAGTGCTGCTCTGCGCAAAAAGCGACCAAATAACAGAAAATAAAGGTCCAGCATTAATACCCATAGAACATTGAGTAGAAGAAGACTGAGAATCATCAATTCCCCATAACGAAAGCCATATAGCTCCCACAAAAACGGCTACAGAAAGAAAAATAGATCCAAAAACTAACGACTAAAAAACAAAAATATGGGGAGATTTACATAATTAAAATTAAATTTTTATTTACTTTATTTTTATTTCCATATTTTAGAGGACGTGCTACAGCAGCAAGTCTATCCAAAGCTAACATTAAAATTGTTATTTGGTTAGCAGCAAAGCCTCCAGTTAATGGAGCCCCAATCCAAACACAAAGGGAATGACTAAACTTCATTATAGAATTAGCCAAAACATAAAGTTGGAAAGAACCACGCAAAGCTGTGCCAAAACCTTTTTAAATTATTTATTGAATAAATTAATGTTTGTAAAGCTTATTTTTATTTTATAAAAATTCGTCATGAAAATATTTTTCTGTTTGACGTTTAGGGGATTTTATGACATTTAGTTGTGTAATTAATAGGATGTAAATGGATGTTTAATACATAGATGTAAATTATTAATTATTATCAAAAATTATTATAAATTATCAAAATTATTAAATTGTCAAACTAAATGGATGTCTAAATTAAATTTTAGAAAATCAGAATATTAAAATAAAAAAATATTTTCAAGAAAATTAAAGTTTGAATAAAAATCAGAATTACCAATAATTAATTCTACAGCAGCATTTGCAGCAATAAATAAATTGCATTGAGTAGAACGTAAAGATCGAAACCTTTTTTTTAAATAAATTTAAATTTATTTTTCGTTCAAAAATTACCTAATAAATAAATATAAAATAAAAGCATTTGTTCCTATAGCATTTGCAGCTATTCCATAACGAATTAAATTAATAAAAAGGGAAGAATCTAATTGCTCTAAAATATTTTTTTGGTAAGAAAAATATTTTGGCGTTGAAGTTTTGAGAAATTGAAATGAAATATTGTTGTTATTATTCATTTATTTTTTAAATTTATTTTTCTAAAATATTTAAATTTTGATAGAATGGAAAAGGTAAAATAAGTGTGGAGCAAAAAAGGATTGAATAGAACATAAATGCCTTAAGGCGAGATTAAGTCAAGTAAAATAAATAATAAAAGAAAATATAATTTAAAAATAATAGAAATATTTAATAAATTCAAGGAAAAAAAGTCGACTTACATATCTATTACAAGAACTAGACGATAATTTTGAATTTTAAATGAAGGTATTCGGCGTTAAATTATTCCTTTATCCAACTTTGAATTTTAAATAATTTCTAAGAAAATTATTAAATTAAAATTTTAGACTTAATAAATAATTATTATAATTTATTTTTAATAATATAATAAAAAAAACTTTTTTATTTAAATAGTATGTTGTATAAAAAAAATAAAAGAAAAAAAAGAGGAAGTAGTAGAGGTGTGTGAAAATAATAATTACTAAATTGTATATGTCTTGTTAAATAAAATAAAATAGAACCGCGCCTTTTTAAATGGTAATTATTTATTAGCCACTTTTCTGGCTTTTTTAAATTTTATAAAATTTTAAGCTGGAGGTTGAAGATAAAATTTAAGCACTGATCTGGAAGTTAGGCATACCCTTTTTACAGATTTAAATGGTTTATCTTGAGATTTATTTAAGAAGATAAATTTAATTTTGCATGGTAAATGTCCAGCTCGTCCTCCACATGTCCGCAAATGACTTTCAGCAAAAAATGCATTTTGCTGCATTCTTCTCCTTTCCTCTCCCTACCATAATTTTCCTCGGGTAATTAACTGATAAGTTGACAGTTTGGCGCGAATAACAAAGGAGGCAAAAATGTCTATGGATCCATTATATGTTTATTAATCAATTCTTTTAATTAATAATGCCTCTTTCGTGCCCAACAAATAATTCTGCAACTGAAAAATTCTGGATTCCGTTTTTTGATGACAAATCGCTTGAGATCGAGAATAAGAATGGCAAAGAAGGTTGATGGGCCCTGGATTTTTGGGATATCATGGTATAGGAATAAAGAATGGAAGAAAGAGCATCAAAGAGGGTTAGAACTATAAATTAAAAATTATTTACGTTTCTTTCTTAGATCTGAAACCCGATTTTTTTTTGTAAAGAAGAGAGATAAAGCTCTCAGATTTATATTCTTTAATTTTTATTTATTTGTAAATAAACATTTTTCTTATTTGCCTCCTTTGTTATTCGCGTCAAACTGTCAACTTATCAGTTAATTACCCGAGGAAAATTATGGTAGGGAGAGGAAAGGAGAAGAATGCAGCAAAATGCATTTTTTGCTGAAAGTCATTTGCGGACATGTGGAGGACGAGCTGGACATTTACCATTTTGGGTACATAATTTATACTATACTTAAGGGAACAGACTTTGTTTAAAATTTATTTAGAGCAGGGGTGCAAGTGAAAAAAATTTTTCGCAGCCGCAATCCGCAATTTTAATTTTAAAATCTACAATCCCCAAGTCAAAAGAACACACAACACTAAGTCGAAAAAATCCGCAATTGAGTTCACCCCTGGTCTAGTCGGTAATTATGGAGGGAGTTTGCGGTCATCAGGCTAGGCATTAATTACACAGCAATTCTAAATGGGGGGGGGGTGTTCCTTTAATAAGGGGAACAAAATTAATTTAAAAAATTTTATCAAAAAATATTTTTATTTTTAAATTTATTACTAAAAACAATTACTAAAAGACAAAATACAAATTAAATAAATAAAAAAAGAATAAAAAAAATAAATAAAAATAATTGTAACTCAAAACAAAAAAATTAATTATTTAAAGAGTAAATAAATAAATAATTTATTTAAATAAAAACTTTTCTTTAACATAAAAAAAGAATATTTTTTTAATTTTCTTTGACATTTATTTAACAAAAAAAATTTAATTTGCATAATTATATTAAAAAATAAATATTTATTTTTAGTTTTTAATTAAAAAAAAGAATTATTTAAATTAAATAAATAATTGTCTTAAATTAAATAAAAAAAGAAGATAATAAAGTAATATTAAACTATTTTTATTAATTTATTTACATAATTAAATTTAAAAAATATGTATATACTACCTATCTATTTTTAAATAATAAAAATTCTTTTTAATTTTAATAAAAAATATTTTTTTATCTAAACATTTAAAAATGATAAAATGTTGAAATTAAAATTTGTAATTTGTTTTTAAAATTTTCAAAAGGAAAAAAGGGAATGGAAGAAGCCTCCACTTCTATGGAAACTAATTTCCTCTTCCTTCCTTTTTTGCAACATTTAATTTCCAGAATTAAATAGCTCCCCCTCTATCTATTTAAAATCAATTAACTAAATTAATAAAAAAATACAGCAAAAATTAATTTAAAATTCTTGTTAAATAAAAAAAAATTTGTTTAATTTTAAATAAATATTTAGTTGTTTTAAATACAAAAATAAAAGCAAAAAATAAATATTTGGAAAAATTTTTATCTAATTAAAAATTCTTATTTTAATATAAAAATTTTATTTTTATTTTTAATCTAAGAGGAAGTTTTGGATGGATAATTTATTGAATGAGGATTTGAAGTAAAGATTTTTTGACTTCTGGTTTTTGTTGTGGTTGCTTTATTTGCTGCACAACAGTAAATAAAAGTGTTTTTTTGTTTAATTTTCTTTATCGAACACAGATAAATAAAATTTGCAAAAAAATGCAAATACAATAAGACGGTTTAAAAAATGTAAGTTATTTATTTATAAATAAATTTTATTTTAACCCCCCCCCCCCCTTCCCTCTAAAAATAGTCGAAAAATTATTTGTTCACACATGTGAGGGTTTAAAGAATAGTCTCAGGGGCTATTTAAAGGAATCTACGGTATTTAACTATAAGTTACTTCCTTTTAAATTTATTTTCTAAATATTTATTTTTTATTTAAAAATTAATTAAAAAAATTTTTTTAATTTAATATTTAACTGAATTAATAAAAACAGAAATTTAGTTCAAAAATAAAATAAATTAAATAATAAAATATTTAAATAATTTTCTTTTATTTTTTAAAGGTTTTTTGCCACCGCCCACGATTACTTAAATATTTTTTTTTCTTTCCACCTTTTTATAAAAATTTATTGAGAAAATAATACCGGAAAATAAAAATATTTTTTTAGCATTTTATTTAACAAAAAGTAAATAAATATAAATATTATTTTTAATATTTAAAAAATAAATTGTATTTTTGAAAGAATTGTTTGGTTAAAGTTAAATATTTATTTATTTATTTTTGCAGGAAAAGAAAGTAAAAATTTTGCAAAAAAAAAACAATTTAAAATTAATTAACCAATTAAATTTCTATTTTTTTTTAATTTTTAATTAAAAAAGACTAGAATAATTTAAATAAAATTAGTTGTTAATATTTTTCTATTTTTAATTTAAAAAATTTCTAAAAATCAAAAATTCTAGAATTTTGTTAAATTTTAAATAAAATTAGGAAATATATAAATAATTTAATTTAAATTTTTTATTATTTTAAAAGTTTTAATTTTAAATAAAACATTAATGTTTAGTATATTTTATTGGAATGTTTGTGGATTTTTTTAAAATTTAATAGCCATAATTTCTAAAATATAATTTACTGACAAATTATTATTTAAAGGTTTCTGTACAATTTATGCTCTTTTGTCCTTTTTTTAAGCGCCGCAATTAGAAGTTCCCACCAGGGTTGCCGCCCGAAACCCGATACCCGAAACCCGAAACCCGGCCTTTTTTTGTACCCGAAACCCGATACCCGAATTGAAAATTTTCCAACCCGAAACCCGAAACCCGTACCCGATATTTTTTCCAACCCGAAACCCGTGACCCGAAATTGGTTAAAACCCGAAATTTATACCCGAAAACTTAGCCTTACCCGATTTTTTAAAATAAATTTATAGAAAGATAAGGAAGGAAAAGGGAAAGAAATATTTATAATTTCTTTCAGTTTTCAATATGTTGATCGGTGGTTGAGTGTGTAAGACGACTGCCTCGATATTTTCTGGGGGTGGGTTCGAGTCCAGTGCTGGAAATAAGGCCTAAAAAATTTTTATTTTCAAAAATAAATGCCTTTAAACTTTGATTTTCATTTTAGATTTTTAAATTTATTTTTTTAATATTTTAAGCTTGAAAGAGCATTAAAAATTTTAATTTAGTCATGAATTTTGCAAAATTTTCGCCTGCGGCGCATAAAATTAAGAGTTCTAGGTTCATGATCAATTAAACTTAAATAAAAATTTTTGCCTGCGGTTCTGACAATTGAATTCTTTCACCTAAGACCTTAAAAAATTCTCAAAATTTTCGCCTCCGGCGGTGAAAAAGCTAGAAATCTAGCTTAAGGATCATCAAAATTCTCAAAATTTTCGCCTGCGGCGCAAAAAATGGAAGAAATTACCAAGATATCCCTCTTAATCCCCAAATCCCACAATGTTTTAATCTCTTCAAACTTGCTTCTCTCTATATCACCCAAAATCCTATTATGCAATATAGCCTGCCTCCTTACAATTTAGTTCGCCAATAGCCGAACACCCGAAAATAACCCGAATTTTTCGCCAAACCCGAAACCCGTACCCGAAATTTTTGCCAACCCGAAACCCGATACCCGAAATGAAAATTTTATAACCCGAAACCCGAAACCCGTACCCGATATTTTTTCCAACCCGAAACCCGTGACCCGAAATGAAAACGCTCCAACCCGATACCCGAAACCCGTACCCGAAAATTTTTTGTACCCGCGGCAACCCTGGTTCCCACCAAGGGATATATGTATTAGAACAGGGATTTCCGTAAAGAAATAATAAAAGGTAATAAATATATTTTGGTTTTAAATAAGGTAAAGAATTAATTAAAATTATTTATTTAATACCCTTTTTTATAAATTAAAAAAATTTTTTCTTTGATTTAATATTTGTGACACAAAAAAAATATAATTTTCTTCAAAATGTGACATTTTTCCATTAATTTCTCTCCAAAATTTTATTTCTCAAAGTTTCAATTTGTCTTATTTACAAACCCCTAAATATAGCTTCTACGCCTCAGGGTGTCCAAATAGAAAGCAAAGAATTTCCGCTTGCATGCGCTCCATTTCCTGTCATTTTTCTTCTCTTTTTAGTATGGCATTAAAAACAATAAAAAATTGCAAAAAATAAATATTAATGCTAAAAATAATTTTATTTAAAAAAATAAAATAAATAATTCTTTTAAAAAATAAATATTTATTTTTATACTTAAAAAAACAAAAGATCAAAAATAACATTTATTTACATAATTACCTTAATTTACGTTTATTTATTAATTCCGGAAAGGTTAAAATAAATAAGCGAATAAACTTAAAATGATTAAAAAACATTTTAATAAAAATAAAACTTTAATTGTAAATAAAGTTTTTATTTAAATAAAGTTTTGTTTTTTAATCATTTAAAGCTAATTTTAAAATAAAGGTTAAAATAAATATATAAAAATAGAAAATGTTCCTTAAATGATGTTTGAGCAATAATTAAAGTAATATTTAAATAGATATCATAAATATTTTGAGTTATTATTGGTGAAAATTCCATGTAGAAGATATTAATAAAAAAATTTCTAAAAATTTAGTTAAAAAATATAAAGGAAGAGGAGGTATACAAAATAATTAATAATATTTAAGTAATATTAAATGATAAATAAACCTTATCTAGAGTTTTTGGAGTATCTTAATGTAGAAAAGTGTCTAGTATACTAGCAGATTCTAAAGCATTAAACAATAAATATTTTTTGTAAAAGGGGAATAGAGAATTAACTAAGACGCTTCTGGACATCCAATCTCTGTAGGTAACTAGGGATTTTTGGAACTAAAATTCGACACAACCACTGTTTGGTAGTAGATATCTACCTGGTCTAAACTAAACTTTATTAAATATAATTCAGAACTTTTATAAAATAATAAATTACAAAATTTAAAATAAAAAGATTAAAAATATTTTGATAATAAAAATTGTTTAAAATTTTAATTTAATCTCGAAAAAATTTAAAAGATTAAATTAAAACAAAAGTTTAAACAAATAATGTGACCAATTAAAAATAAATTTTAAAAAATAAATAATCTCTTCAATTAAAAATTATATTAATCTTGTTTTTTTTGTTTTTTGATTTATTAAAAATATTTTATTTTGTTCAGACATAAAATAATTAAAATATTAAATCTGCTTAAAAATTTTTTTCAAATAAATATTTTAAATTAAAAACAATAAATAAATTGGTAATATAAAAATGAAGGGAAAATAATAGAGAAATACATACATTCTTTCAAAAGTTCAAAAATTAAAAAAATATTTTTTCGAAAAAATATTAAAATATGGCTGTACTAAGCATTGTTTTAATTAGTTTATTATCTGCTGCTTTGCCAATAAATGCTCGTCCACAATATGCTGATGATCCTAATGGGGGGTCTGTTGGTCAAAATGCTGGAAGTCTAGGAAGTAAAGAAATATTAATAAAATTGTTAACTAAGAGATAAACAAATTAGTTTAATATTAAATAAATAAATAAATAAATAAATAAATAAATAAATAAATAAGGATGTTATGTAAAATCTCTTTTAATTCCCTCCTGTGTTCACCTCAATTTTTAAAAATTTATTTAAAGCAAACAGTGTTTTTCGTAATGATTTCCATAACTTGCCACCAAATGTTAAAACAAATTTTATCTTGCTGATGTTGACATCCTTCAATAAAACAACCAATGACTTGAATAATGCTTGCCTTCAAGTTCTTGCTGGTCAACCCAGTCAAACTGTAGGAATTTTATTTCTGCATATTTACATACTAGAATTACTTAAATTATTTAAATAAAAAAGTTTTATTCAACCTAATCAAAAAAATATTTTAGGAAATGTGTACAGAACTAAAGAATATGGAAACTAAAAAACAAGAAGCATTCCAAGAATTTGAGAATAGCTTACCAGATGGTTCACAGAAAACAATAGTCGATCAATTTAACGTAAAAAAATTAATTAAAAAATTTAAAAAAACAATTGTTTTTAGCAACAAGTAATCAAAAATAATGATATGACACTTGGGGATAAATGTACAAAATTCTTTGAACTTTTGTCACAACTTGACGCAGCTACTAAAGCATTACTTATTAAAGATATGTTTAGCAAATTTCAGGGGCATGGTAATTTTATAAGAAATTTTCTGAAATTTTTTTGAAGGAGGAATGCCTACATCTGGTGGTTCTAATGGAATGAGTGGAGGTATTCCTGGAAGCATGTCTGGAAATATGCCTGGAAATCTAGGGGCTGCACAAGGAGGATTCTTTAGTGGAGCTATGGCACCATCAAGTTCTAGCGCTGCAACAACAAGTGGTGGCAGCGCTAATCCTTGCAGTATAATTGAAAATTTTATGGCAAAAACAGCCGCGTATGTTGAGAATCACCAAATAACTGGCCCTCCATCGAGTTAAACAGAAAGTTGGAAAGATGGAATTTTGTTGATAATAATGATAAAGGATATACTGATATAAATAACTAAAATGTTGTGTAAGATAAAATAGTAGAGAAATGTTGTAAAAAGGCTTATTTTAATTAGTAATAGCAAGGTATATTTCTTACTTTAGAATAAGTTTTTACAAAATTTAATATTAATTTAAAGAAAAATTCTAAATATCAAAAATTTATAGATTTTCGAATCCTTAACTTCTTAGCCAATGATCCCAGTAAATATGTTAGTTTTGGATCTCTTACACTGGTGCTAAAATTATTCAGGTTTTGCCCTCCAAATGAAAGACATAGAAAAACCTTTGTGTTAAATTTAATCAAATCAAAAAATTTAAAAATATTTTTGATTAAAAATTAATTTTTAAGATACATAACTTTATTAAATGTTAAAAATTATGGAATATTTATTTATTTACAAATGGAAAATCAAATATAAATAATAATCAGACAGCACTTACAGTTATTGTACCTGAATGAAATAATTAAAAATATTTTTTAGATTTTATCTGTTTATAAGAAAATGATAACACTTTTATTTTTTAATTAAACACTTATGTATTTAATTTAATAAAATATTCTAATTTTTTTTAATTTTAAAAATTATTTTCCACCTGACTTTTATTATTCATAATCTACATAATTAAATTTTAATAAAATTTTAAAGTAAACATTAAATTTTGTTTACAAAAAAGTTGTTCAAAAACTGGCAATTTTCTTTTAAAAAATTTTTTAAATTTGTTAACAGGTGGAAATTTTAAAAAAGAAGTTTTTTTTGTTTTTACTTTTTCATTTACTAATAAAGTACTTATTTGTTTTAATTGAAAGGTTGGAATTAATAAAAAAGCTAGTTGTGGTTGACATTCTAGACATTAAATCAGGGCTGCCATCTAGAAAATGTTAAGTTTAAGTACAGAAAGGTTAATTTGCAAGTACATAGGGGTTTCAGAATATAAGTACGCTTCAAAAATACTTTTTTTTAATATTTTATATTCTTATACAGATGAGTTTTTTCAGCGCCGCAGGCGAAAATTTTGAGAATTTTAGGGTTAAATTTAATTTTTTAACTAGAAAGTCCACTTGTAAGTACTGTACTTCCTAAATAAGTACATCTGGCAGCCCTGCATTAAATTATGATTGCCGTAATTAGTTAAGAAATAAAAAAATATTTAGTGCGCAGATTTTAAATTAAAAAAATTTTCCGGGCTACTTTAGGCACATTTAGAAATGCCTTTTAAATCATGCATACCTATACTATTTTTGTTTCTTCCACAATATTTAATTTCTATTTAATTTCTAATTAAATAAATTTTTTGACAAAATTAAAATAATAATAAATATTTTTGTTTTATTTAGATTTAAAAATGATAACAGAAATATATAAGGCATTAACTTTTTGTGTGGTAATTAGTGGATTAATTTTTAATTTTTCACTAATTTGGTTAATTCTCCGATATACAATGAATGAAATGAGAATTTATAATCGAATACTTTTACAAACTTGTATTGTTGATATTATTGGGATTTTTGTATTTGCTGCTGTTCAGCCGGTTATTTTAATTTTTGGGATAAGAAAGATGAAAATATAAAAATAAAAATGAAATATTTAAATTAATTATTAACAATAGACTAACCAATCAACATTTTTCTTTCATTTACTTTAATTAAAAATGCATTTAATTATTTAACTTTCATTTAAAAGGCTTTTGTTTCTGATAATGGTATTGGAACAGTATGGGAATATGGGCCAACACATTATTTGTCAAGTTACTGGCAATCTATTTGTTTTATGTTTTTTGGATTTATTAGCAGATTTACGACAATGAATATTTGTTCTCAATTTGTTTTTCGTTATCTGGCTGTTGTTCGGTAAAATTAAATTTGTCTCTTAAAAAAGAATTTTTGCTTCTAGTGGAGTTCGAACTTTTAAAATTGCCGGGTCTTTATCAAAGTTTTTCTTTAAACTCCGATACGGACCTCAGTAATTTTACGGATACTAGTCTCGTAATTAATAGACATGAATTTCTAAAATTTACTCTACGCCCTAGGGAAAAGCTTAGATTTTTAGTCACTTTAAAAGCCAAAATTCATTTTCTAATAAAACTAATTTTAAGTGAAGTAAAAATTAAATGGAAACATCACACAATTATACTTATTACCTCTGCTCTCCCTCTTATGGTCATGTTTGTTATATCGAATATAATAAACCACCCAACACCAGAAAATGAACATTTAACAAATTATGAATTAGCCAAAATGTTAGAACTTGATAATTATACAATAAATAATTATGTTGTTGGTTTTCGTAATCCGGTATATAAATTTATTGAAATTTGAATTGAAATAATTATTGAAAAGGCCTAACTGCACTTTACCGGGGGATTTTAGATTTGAACAATTTATATGTCAATCGAAAGAGATCGGCGAGCTGGGTCGAATGACACCAAAATTTTTCCGCGGAAAAAATTCTGAGCCGAGTTACAGACCCCCAAAGTTCGAAAAACCAAAGGGGGACCAAGCACTTTTTTGGGGGTTAAAAATTCGAAAATGCAAATAATAGTTCTTTCGAAAGGGCTCGACGAGCTGATTCGAATGACACCAAAATCAGCTCGATTGGATCAATATGAGCCAAGTTATGACCAGCGGAATCTTCGCTGGAAAAACTTTTTGTGCTGCTACGGAGGGTAGGCCGGGCATGGTCTTCGCTACACGATGGCCGTGCTTCGCTGCGGTCGTGCTCGCTTCGCTCGCGGCGACCGTAGCGAAGCGGCGGCCGTCGTTCCGCTCGACATGCCCGGCTTCCTCCGCAGCGGCAAAAACTTTTTTCCGCGAAAGCCTTGTGGAAGGGGTAAAAACAACGGTCATAACTTTGTCAAATCACGTCCGATTTCGTTGATTTTGGTGTCATTCGACTCAGCTCGACGAGCTCTTTCGAATGATGCATATTCGAATTTTTCACCCCCAAAAAAGTGCTTGGTCCCCCCTATGTTTTTTCGATTTTTGGGGACCCATATCTCGGTCCATAGTTGAGTCCGCGGACTAATTTTGGTGTCATTCGACTCAGCTTGATGAGCTCTTTCGATTGACATATAAATTGTTCAAATCTAAAATCCCCCGGTAAAGTGCAGTTTAGCCATTGAAAATCTCAGAATTATAAATCGAGATGGGGACCTGATAAATTCAAATGGAGAATGTTAAAATTTAAAATTTCTTTCCTCTTGAGAGATCAATTTAATGTTATAAATTTTATAGGGTTATAAAATTTCAACATTTTTAACAATTTATGCAAATATTCTAACATTTTTAACATATTCAATAATTATTTTTTGTGGGATAAGAATTCAACTGTATGTTCGTCGGAAATATAATGGACCTAATTTAGAAACTACGCGAAAAGTTAATAGACAGATAACTATTGTTTTATGTACTCAGGTAAAATAACTTTAATATAAACTTAATTTTTGGGAATATTTTTTGATCATAAAAATTTATTAAAATAATATTTGTTCTAAAAATTTAATTTTAAATGACTTTAGAAATATTTAATATTTAACATTTTTCCCCAATTAAGGCACTTTTACCTCTACTAACATCTTTGTCTCAAATATTAGTTAATATCGGACCTTATTTTAACATAACTGTAAGTTCGAAAGTTATTGTGATGTTTGGACCTCCACTTAATGGTTTAATTTTTGTTTTAAATCCTTTGGTAAATTTTTTTAATTTAAAAATATTTTTAATAATTAATTTTTAAGGTAACTTTATTAACTGTTAAAAATTATAGAAGACTGATTTTTAAATGTAATAATGCAAATGTGACAACTACTATTAATAATCAAATAGCACATACAGCATTTTCAAATAAAAATAATGTTATTGTACCTCAATAAAATTATTTAAAATTATTTTTTAAATTTTATTCGTTCATTTATATATTTTTGTATATATTTTTGCCATTATAAAATGATAATGATTATTGTACTATTCGATATTGTAAATGCTAAATTCGACAAAATTAGAGTGTTTACGAGTTCAACAATTTTTGTTGCGATATTTAATTGTTCTGTTTTTGGCCCTAAAACCATTCGAAAAAAATTTATTTTACCGTTCCCTTTTTTCCGTACACAATAGGCGGCACTGAATCGACCTTTACTTTCGTTTTGCATATTTCATTTTGTAAATCGCCTTTTTTGTAATTAAATTTTTTTCACAGAATGTAAGAATCTTTAAGACTTTCTTAGTAAGACTAGATTAAGTAGGAAATTCTTACTTAATTTAGTATTTTTAAGATTGACAGATTGTGTTTGCCGTTAATATTTAATCTTTTAAGAGTTTAGATTTTTGAAATTAATTATCATAAACTTCTAAAAATGGAAGAAACGTGTGAAATTGATGAAAACATTGCAGTTAAAGGTTTGGCATTTACTTTTATTAAAAAATTTTTTTGCAAAAATTTGTAGGGGACTTGGAACTCAATCTCAACACATTAAAGATGGTTCCCTGTCCGTATGTCGATATTATTACAGAATTTGCGGATGTTGAGATTTTCCTTATTTCTTTCGATTCATTACTTTTGGAATTATGTGCTCATCGATATCATAATTGGATTTTGGGTGGCCAAACAATTGTTATTAGTGAACAGGTTTTTATAAAACAAAATTTTAAGATATTTTTCTCTCTTTTCGTTTTTATATTGATTACAATTTTTTAAATATTTACATAACTAAGGAGATCATTTCATATTTAATTTTATAATTTATGCTTATTTTGGAATAGCATTTTTTGGATTTGGAATGTTTCCTTACCTTTATCTAAATATTTTTAAATAAAAACATTTTTAGTTAAAACACTTTCTTTGTGCTCTAGAAGAATTAAATGCAAAATTCAAAATTGTTGTATTTTCTGATTTGAGTGTTTTGTTCAACAAAAATGGATATTTATCGTTTTTGTATTCATATCTTTTACGATTTTTAACTTCAAGTAAATGGAGTGGAGATATTGAGATTTTTAATTCTCCGCTTGATAAACGTTGGAATGTTTTTCTTCATCAATTAACGCCTTCATTTATTTTAATGTCATTAGAAAATGCTTCTCCGAGGGAAATTTTTGGGATTGAAAAATTAACAATTGATGAAAAAGATAAAAAGAAGAAGCAAATAGCAGTTTACGAGGATATTGATTTTGCTAGTTTTTTTATTTCAACATGTTTGGATTTTCTTTAAAAATATTTTTTTATTTTTAATTTTTAGCGTTTCAATTAATTAATGAAGCAATCCCTGTTGTATTATTTAATGCATTTACTATTAATTTCACTTCTGTTATGTCTTTTCGTTTCTCTACAGTGCCAATAAATATTGCAAATCTTAATAAAAAGATAGCCGCTTTGTGGACGAAAATATCTGGTTTTTTTTTAATTTTTAGATTTTTTTAAATTAATTTTTATTTATAGAAGAAAAGCAGCTAAACAAAATTGAAATTCAACAACAAATCCAAAAACAAATTTGTGAATGTAAAACTGCTGCACAATTTTGGGCTTATGTTGTTTGTAAAGCTATGAAAGATAATGACAAAAAGGATGATAATTTTGAATATGTTTGTATGTCTGTTATTTTGTCTGCATTGGTTTGTGCAAGACTTGGAACTGGAAGAAAATATTTGGAAGAAGAAGAGAACAATTGGAGAAATGATCCTGCTCTTAAAAAATTTCAATATTTACAGCTTAAAGGAAAGGCATTTTTGGAGCAATCTTTATTGAATTCTGAGGTATTTAATTTAAATAAACAATTGATTGATTTCCAAAATTTATCAGTGCATCAATTTTCCCCTAGAAGATTTATGGGATGGACGTATGGTTCTCTCTCTATACAAGAAAATTGTAGACAAAAAGACGGTTCGTTTTATAAATTTTTAAAATTATTTTTAATTTGTGGAGAGTGAATGTATAATTTCTTTTACTATTCTAAATATTTTTAGATCAAAACGGATTCCCAAGACGATACAGATTCCCAAAATTCCAAACCAAAAGGACCCCAAAAGTCCAAAACAAACGAGCCCATAATAACCAAAATAGAAGAACCCAAAAAAGTTGATTTACAAAAAGATCGAAAGAAGGAAAGACAAGAAGAACTAAAACACAAAAAGGCAATTATTGCTCAAAATAAACGCAAAAAACTCAATCAAAATAAAAGCCATTCCAGTCAAAACGCTGGTGAGGGAGATCCCCTTGATCCTCCTAATTCGGAAGGTCTTGAGCAAGCAAATAATACATTAGAGTTAAATGGGCATTGCCATATTAATGGTACCCAAAATTCTAATCAGATTTTGCCTTTGCGTCTGCAAAAAGAATTTGCGGATCTTCATGGAATTGTTGGCTTCAAAGTTTCAATTCCAACAGATGTGAAAGAAGAATTACTTGACCAACTATCCCCGAGTGAGGCTCCAACGACAAGAATGGATCGTTGTCAACTTTATGCAATTAAAAATGAATTTTTGGATCAATACATTCCTGATGTCCAATCGGTTGTTAATTTTTTAGATTTTACTTTTAAATAAATTTTAGTTGTTGACTGACACAAAAGTCGTTCCTTTATCAACTTTTGAGCATGATTATGCTAAAATTATTGAACATGCATACAGGTGGAATTTTGAGCCTATTGGAGATTCTTTAATGTTACAAGAAGAGAAACAACGTGAATATGAGAAAAAACAACTTCAGGATGCGAGAAAGGCGAGAAAATTAATTTGGCAGAGACAAAATTTATCAGCATGGTTTATTAAATTGTGTGATTAAAAATATTTAAAATTTTTAGGTATCAACTTTTTTCTGATTCATTGGAAGGCCAGGGAGGCCAATTACTCGTCGATTTTTCTCGTGTTGTTAAGGCTCCAGCAATTACTGACGATACGGATAATGAAAATAGCCGTCCATCTTCTCAAATGAGCAAGAAAAATGTTCAGAAAAAGGAAGGAAAAGGGGCAAAGAAAGGTTTTGATAATTTTATTTTAGAAATTGTTTTTGTGTTAACTTTCAGGAGGAAAGCCGGGAGCTGGTGGTTTAAGTAAAAAAGATCAAATTTTACAACAAAATATTGATGCAAAAAGAAAACAACAAATAGAAAGTGATAAGCTTAAAATTGAATATGCTACGAGATTAAAAACTAATGTAACTTTTGAAATTATTTTTTAAATATTTTTTAAAATATTTCTATTGTTAGACTTTAAATGCATTGGATGAATTGTTGAAACGTTTAGATTTAGTCGAATCTAAAGCTCTTTGTATGTATCAGAAAGTTATTCGTTATGCTGATGTTTTTACTGAACAATTAACTACATTTGAAGATATAAATCAAAAAAGACAAGGTGCACTTGGATTAGTAGAATCGGTTAAGGCGATGTTTGTAAAATATTTTAATTTTATTGATGAACAACAAAAAGAAAAGGTTTTTTCATATTTTAACTTCTCTTTTATGTGTTTTTAAATAAAATTAAGATCCTCTATTTTTGGGCATCCTTAGGATTTGGAAAGGCAGAATCGTTAAAGCGTCGACCAGACAAACAAATGGATTTACAAATAGATTTAATTCATTATCAATTAAAATATGGAGGCAGAATGATTGATGTTTTAACGGAATTGGCAACAAAAAAAGATGACCGTGTTACTGGCTTTAGCCCTGATGCTTGGCAACGAAAGATGCTTGATGCTGTTGATCAAGGTTTGAATTTGAAATAATTAAATTTATTATTTATTTTGGTATTTACTTTGATTTTTTTAGATAAGAGTGCATTAATTGTGGCTCCAACTTCAGCTGGTAAAACATTTGTCTCCTACTATTGTATTGAGAAAGTTTTGAGAAAAAGTGACGACGACGTTGTTGTTTATATTTCACCTTCAAAACCACTGACAAATCAGGTTGCTATTTCGACTAGAATTTTTCTAAATGTTTTAACCCTTAAACGACGGATGGGGTCAAAATGACCCCAAAGCGATTTCTAAGCTCTATATCTCTCTTCACATATTTACTGCACTCATCTTTTTTCGTGACTTTGTTTATATCGGCAGCTAGTATTAAAAAAATGAATAAACAATAGAAATACATATCTTGTAAAAATTTTTATGCCATCTAATCACGTTCTGGACGGTTGGGGTCATCTTGACCCCAGTTGTGTTAGTGCCTTATGGACCAGAGACCTAGATTCAAGGGCGTAGCCAGGGGGGCTAGAGCCCCCCCCCCCCGAAATGGGGAAAGGGGAGAAATTTGAGGAGGGGATTGGGCAAAAAAGTGAATTTTTTTCGCCTATGACCGTCCAAATTCAAAAAATTTTCGCCTGCGGCGCTGAGAATGGAAGAAATCTGGCTTCTTGGGCTCCAAAATTCAAAAAATTTTCGCCTGCGGCGCTGAAAATGGAAGAAAGCTGGCTTCTTGGGCTCCAAAATTCAAAAAATTTGCGTGAGAAACGGCAGAGTAAACGCCAAAATTTTGGCGCACACACAAAATTTTAGCCCCCCCCCCCTCCGAAATCGACCCCCTGGCTACGCCCTTGCCTAGATTCAAATATATATCAATCGATTCCACTCTCCAAGCTGAGTAGGTACGGAAATGCCTGTGGATCGAAATATAGACCGAGACATAGATCGAGATATATTACAGTAACCGACCTATAACTCGGTACTATCAAGTCAGATTTCGTTGATTTTGGTGTCATTCGACTCAGCTCGAGGAGCTCTTTCGAATGAGCTATTATTTGCATATTCGAATTTTTTACCCCAAAAATCAGCTTACTCCCCCCTATGGTTTTCGATTTTCGGGGCCTATATCTCTGCGAGTTTTCGTCCCCCGCAAAAAATTCTTACATATTTGAACTCAGCTCGGCGAGAGGAATTGATTGGTGTAAATTTTGAATCTAGAGCTAGGGTCTAAAACCGGCTTTAACGTCGAATAAAATTTTCCGTCGTTTTAGTGTTAAGTTGTTTAATCATTTCCCATTAATCTTAATATTTTATGTCTTTAAAACCAATTTTGCTTCTACTATTTAGATTGTTGGTTCTGTTTATGCACGTTTCCGAGGGAAGGCAATGTCAAGTGGAAAAGTTCTTTACGGAATTTTTAATAATGAAATTATTGATAATGTTCTGAATTGTCAAGTTTTGGTAACAATTCCTGAATGTTTTGAGCAAATTTTGCTTTCTTCTGATCCTCGTTGTCAATCTTTTGTTTCTCGAATTAAATATGTAATTCTTGACGAGGTTCACTGCATCAAGTTTGTTTTAAAAAATTTTTTGGATAACTTTTATAAATTTAGTCAAAAAGACACACAAGGTCGTTCAATTGGTGATGTTTGGGAACATATCTTTTTACTTATTCGATGTCCTTTTCTTGCACTCTCCGCAACAATTTCTAATATTAATGAGTTAAAAGAATGGTTGAAATCCGCCGAATGTGCAAAACCTTTGGAAGGGTTACCAGCACGAGAAGTTGAATTAATTACTTATGATGAACGTTGGTCAGAATTAGAATTGAGTTTGCAACGACTTTCGGTCAGATTTTCTTTTATTTGTTTTACTTGTGTTTTTTTAGGTTTGTTCAAAGGATTCAGTAAGTGAAGAAAATGGTAGAGAATCAAAGCAAGAAAATACTGAATCAAAGAAAGAAGATGAATCGAAGTTTGTATTTAAATTTAAAAAACCAAGATTTTGACTATGTACTTATATAAGCATATAGTTAAGGGAGACTGAAATCAGATAGTTAATTATTTTCTGCTCCAAGCCCCCCCCCCTCCTTGGTACGCCTTTGCATTTCTATGAGAGAGAATCTTATTTTATAGAGCAGACTGGAATGATGTAGTGCAATATTTTAATCCATTTGCTGTTTATAAACTTGAAAAGCTTCGAATGTTTGGCATTCCTGCTGATCAACGTCTAACCGCACGTCAGATTCTCGAACTTTACGAATTTATGGCTAACATCGATGATAGTGTTAAGTGAGTTATTGTGAAAAATTTTGTTTTTAGTCTTAAACCTTTTAGAAAAGATTTTGAACCAACAAAATATTTTACTCAATTATGTCGTGTTGATGAGAAATCCCCAGATAGCGGTGCTGCTTGGTTAAACCGAAAAGATTTGCGTCAATTCGAAAATGCACTCAAAAATCGTTTTGTTCAATGGATGAATGAAGATAAAACAAAAATTGATAAAATATTTGAAATATTAGAGAAAGAAGTTGGTGAAGAATTTGAAAAACGTTCAAAACCTTATGATATGGTTCTTTTATTATTTCTATAAACTTTTACTCTATAACATTAAATTTCAGCGTAAATCGGCTCTAAACAATATATTGCCTTTGATTGATCAGCTCAAAAGGAAAGAGCAACTTCCTGCACTTTGTTTCAATGATGATCGTGATATTTGTGAAAAATTGGCAAAACATATTTTTAACGAATTAAAGAAAAGAGAAGAGACTTACAAAGCTAGTCCAGAATTCCAAAAGAAATATAATTTAAAAGCTGAAGAGGTTATATATTTTTGAAATTAATTTATGTAATTTTTTTTTGAAATTTCAGAAAGCTTTAAAATTGGCAAAACGCAAACGTGATGAGGAGGAACGTGCTGCAAAGCGAAAGAGTAAGCGTGTTGATGAAGATGGTAATGAAGATCGTTTTGAAAAAGATGATATGCCAGAAGATGGCGATGCATTTGCCCTAATGAAAATTCGTATGCGTGAAGATTTGGAAAGGTAAAATAAAAATTCTCCATGTCCCCTTTAACCTTGTATATTAATGAGGTTGTATTTTTAAGATTCAAATTGTGTTGCCGTTGGAGCGATGAAGATATTTACAACCGTTGTATTGAGAAATTAAGTAAAAAGATAAAACGACCTGAAGCTCGATCGTTACTTACTCTTTTTGAACGTGGAATTGGCTTTCACCACGATGGTCTCTCTAATGCAGAACGCTCAGCAGTTGAAGTGCTCTTTCGAAGAGGATTTTTGGGGATTGTTTTTTCAACATCAACACTTGCTCTTGGGTAAATTTTCTAACAATCTCTAAACTTATTTTCCAGTATGAACTTGCCCTGCAAAACTGTCATTTTTGGAATTGATACGCCAAAACTCAATCCTCTACAATTTCGTCAAATGTCTGGACGTGCCGGACGTAGAGGTTTTGATCCAGCTGGAACTGTTATTTTCATGTCACTTCCAACAAAGTTTAAAATTTAAGTTTCCTTTTAAATTGTCATTTCAGCAAAATTCGACGTTTACTCACAGCTAGTCTTGCTACATTAAGAGGAAATGTGCCTTTTACAACAGCATTTCTTCTTCGATTAATTTCTTTTGTTAATGGAGAATTATCTAAAGAACAACAAAAATTATTGAAAAATGCAAGAACTCAGGGAGGTGGAAAATCTTCAAAAATAGACAATAATGACGTTTTAAATGAGGAAGTCCGAAGAAAGGTTAGAACTTTAAATTGATTTCTGTAATTTTTTTTCTTCTTTAGGCGGCTTTAACTTTATTAAAAGTGCCTTTTGTTTTGCAAACGCATAATAGGAATTTTAGTAATTTATTAAGATTTTTGACATTTTTCTATGTTCAATTGCTTAGAAGAATGCAATTATTGGATGAGAAGGTTTTTATTTCGTAAATTATATTTTTAAATATTCTACCTAATTTAGTGCATTCCACGAGGTTTTGCTCATTTTGCCTTACATTTGAGTCAGTATGATCCTGGCAGTCTTGTCTTCATTCATATTCTTCAAACAGGCGTTTTACATCGTTATATTCATAACACATATGATGATCTCTATCACGAAGATAATAGAACAAAAGCTAAAGAAGATATAATTTTTATATTGGCACATATATTTACTCAAAAACTTGTGTCTTTAAACATTGTTGATGAACAAAATTTAGAAAAAGAGGTTTTTTGGGAATAATATTTTTTGATATTTTAAAATGTTTTGTAGTCTGTCCTTCCTGCACTTCCCACAAGTATTGAAGATTCAATAAATGAATATAATAAATCTGTTGAGGAACTTGCATTAGCTTCATTGCAATTGGGTTCAATTAATCGAAGACTTGAGGTTATTTAAAATTGTTGATTATAAAAAAATATTTTGTTTAAGAATCCAATTATTGCTTTAAGTGGATGTACTGAAGAGTCGTTACATTTAAGTAAAGGTCAAATCGATTTTGCTTCAGTTTTTAACAGTGATTTGCAACTTGATGAAAGATTTATTCCTTTTGTTTATATCGATAGATTTGACCATCGCGGACGAAAGGTTCCTTCTTTTTGATTTTTTATTCGATATGTTACTTGAAAAACAATTTTTACTTTTTATCAGATCTACAAAAATAGTTACGCGTTGGACTTTTGGAGGAACCCGGATGCAGATGCTTTGGTCACTCGCAATCGTTTAAGTGTTGCTGAACGTTGGTATTTAATTAATGAATTTAGTGTAAGTTTTGGCCTTTATTTAACTTAAAAAATCTTTTATTTTTTTTCAGAAATTGTTAAGCGATATAGCAATTGGAATTGATTCAATTGCTAATAAAAGAGACGATTTACATAAATTAATAGTTGGTGTACCTGCAGAAGAGCGTCTCGGAATTGCTGACGAATATGAAGATAAATTTAGAAAAGCATTTAATATGAAAAGAAGATTTGTTGAAGAGAAGACCGGTGATGCTGAAACCAGTGAGAAAAAAGAATTAAATATTCAAGAAAATGAATAAATAAAAAAAGTGATAAATAAATTTTAAAAAATATATTCGGCCAATCTTTGTTGTTTATTTGTTGAAATTACTTTTTCCCTTCAAAAAAAAATTACGTAAATATTTCTACTCATTTTTATGCGTGGTTATAAGTTTTTTTGTAAACCTTTCTTTCATAAATGCTTCAATAATGCTCTTTTGGTTAAAGTATATCTTTATTATTTTAAATGCTTTCTTTGGTGTTGATTTGCTATAAATTTGATTTTGTTCTTTTAAAGGATAAAAAAATAATTTTGATTGTTTTTTTGAAATATTAAAATTAATAATTTTATTTACTTAAAATTTAATTTCGCAAGTTCTAAAAAATTATTTTGTTTTAGAATGATCTCGTTGGGGGCAGAGAAAATCGCAAAAAATGGTTTAAGTTCAAAAAGAACATTTTCAACTAATTCTGGTGATATTTCATTGCCTCAACAATTATTCGGTTATTTTTTAATTTTATTGTTTGTTATATATTTCAGCCTCCTCTGTTGGTGCATTGCTCACATCGCTTCTAGTCACTCCGATGGATGTTGTGAAAATCAGGCTTCAAAGCCAAGTTCGGCCTTTGGTTAAGGGTGAATGCTTTCTTTATTCTAATGGTGTGTATTTAAATATACTCACTAGTGCTGGATAATTTTCTATCTAGCACTGATCTTTACATTATTCACTTTTTTCTGCTGCGGAAGAAATTTTCAAAAAAAAGTCTCAAATTCCTCGACTGTCGGGGACGGGGAACAATCCTGGTTGTGGCTTCACATCAGTTAAACTTTAAGTTATTAGTGGTTTTTTCTGTTGAAATATAAGAGAAGTAAACTTGAATTTATTACATTTTTTATCAGGTTTAATGGATCATTTATGTAGAGTATGTGAGGAACGAGTAACAACCAACGGCTTTAAAAATGCTCAAAAATGTGAATGGTTTAATAGACCTGGTCATTTCACTGGAACTTTTGTAAAATCTTTTAAAATTTGGCAAATATTTTTTAAATTCTAGGATGCTGTAATTAAAATTACTAGAAATGAAGGAATTCGTTCTTTATGGAGTGGGTTGTCCCCCACAATGTAGATAATTAAAAATAATTTTTTTGAATAGTTTAAAAAAAATATTTTTAAGGCTCAGTGCTGTGCCCGCCACAGTTTTTTATTTTACTTTATATGACAATTTACATAATATTTTACGTGAAAGGATAGGAAATAAAAGGTAAACAGAAAATATTTTTTAATTTTAAATTTAGGATCGAGATTTTGAAGGAAATTATTTGGGAAAACATTTAAATTTATTGAAAACTCTCTTTCATTAAAAAACTTATTTATTTTTAAAGTTTTTTTGCTCCATTATTGGCTGGTTCATTAGCTCGAGCATCTTCTGTTACAATTGTTTCTCCTTTAGAATTAATTCGAACAAAAATGCAGTCAGAAAAACTTTCATATTTTGGTGCTTAAATAAATTTTTAGTAAATAATTCTTTAATTATTTATTTAGAATTAATATCAGCAATTTCAAGAACTATTCGTTCTGACGGTTATAGTGCTTTATGGCGTGGTTGGACAGCCACAATGTTACGTGATATTCCTTTTTCTGGTGTTTTTCTTTGTTAAACTATATTTAAATTAATATTTTAAGCTATTTATTGGACTTGTTATGAAACTTTTAAACAACAATCTTTATTATTTTTAAATGTTGAAAGAATTAATTTTACTTATAGTTTTTTATTTGGATCATTATCCGGTAATAATATTTTAAAAATATATTTTAGAAAGTTGAGATTAGTATTTAGTGTAGATAAAAATATACAAGAGATTCCAAAGGGCAAATGAGGGAGAGAAAAAAATCAAATCTAGTAATTTTTGAAATCGATTGAGCTTTGTTTGTCCTTGAATTATATATGTAGTTAAATAAAATTCTTTAGGGAGAGAACTTTCATATAAACCTAAAAATTTTGTTAATCTTAAGTCAAAAATTTGTCTTTTCAATTAAAAACGTTTCTCGATTTTATTGAAATGAACATTTCTCTTTCTTTATAGGAGCGATAGCATCAATAATAACATTACCTTTTGATGTTGTTAAAACACACCAACAAATAACTTTAGGACAATTAAATAATAAAAAAATAAATTTTGAAAATGAAAGAATATCTCCTCCTTCTCTAACAACAACAAATAAAAAGGGTGTTTTCCCAATATTTAAAGAATTAATTAAAACAAAAGGAATAAAATCGTTATTTACAGGTAAATGATGAAAAAAATGTATAAATTTAATTAATTATAAAGGGTTAGTTCCAAGAGTAGCACGTGTAGCTCCAGCATGTGCTATAATGATTGGATCTTATGAACATTTTAAAACATTTTTTGCTGATAAAAATAAAGAAAATATTGTAATGGAGAGGATAAAATAAAGAGAAAAGAAGGATATTTTTTAATTCAAAGAATAATCTATAATTGTTGCTCAAAATTTAAAAAATTGCTAATAGTTCAAAAATTGTTTAAATCGAATTTCAGAGGATTACAGAAACTATTTTTTGATTAGCAAATTTTATAATAGATTTCAAATAATCCGTTTTTTTAGTTTAATCTTTGAACATTTGCTTTAAAAGTCTTAATAGAAATTGTTTTCTTTTTTTAAACATTTATTCACTTTTCGATTTATATATTTATTTAAAATTAATTTAAAAAAATATTTAATGAGAATCAATTTTATTATTAAAGATCAGATTATAGGAATTTTTTTATCTAAATAGGCAATCTACCTAAGCCTCGAAAATTTAGTACCAAAGTCTATTGCAAATTTTGCTCTAGCCATACTATCCCTCAAAATCCGATCTCTATTAAATAATGACACGGGGATTATAAACAATGAGGTAAATGAATAAAAGATAAAGAGATTTTTAAATATGTTCTTCTAAAGTCCATTTTGCAGGTATTAATTCAGAAAAATGATATTTGTACATTGAATATTTGTGAATAAAAGATATAAAAATTAATTTTAATTTTTTGTCTTTTTCAATCTAAAAAAATTAAAAAAAAATATTTTAATTTAAATTCAAAAACTTACAAAATAAGGAAAATAAAGTGAATTAGCCATTCTTTTAATTAAATAACGAAATTCTTCATAAGAAAAATTTTCAATTTTTAGAAGAATATGTGAAGCAAATATTGGAATATTTATAGAGAAAATTATTGGATCTACTTTATCTTAAAAAATATATTTATTTATTTTGGAAGTTTTGGTAGAAAATAAAAGTTTAACGAGAATTACTTAGGAAGAAGGGAATTAAAGAAATTAAGGAAATTAGAATTAAGGAAGCTTGATATTTAAATAATTTATTAAATTACTTTTTTAGATTATTTAAATTTCATTATATTTTATATAATTTTTTAAAGGTTTTGTTACTTCTTTTTAACTTGCTTCTAAAAGTACTTTTTATTTATCCTTCCCTCATCTACCCAATAATTATCTTTTTAATAAAAATATTCATTTTTCTTTAATTATAGTCTTTAATTAAGCTTAAAATGTTTATCAAGGAGAATTATACATTACTTTATTTTTCAAAAACTTATAATTAAAAACCTCTCCCTTACTTTTCATTTCAAATTTAATAAATTCAATTCGATGATAATCATCTTTAGAATCAATTAAATCTTTAATTCCAATTATTTTATTTTGTTTATTATTTTCTTCTGTAAAGGCTTTAACTTGAATATTTTCTAATGTATCGGGAACAAAAAAAGTTTTAATTGTTGAATTAAACTGAAAATAAAAATTTTCTTTTAATTTTTGGTTTAAAGAATTTTTAAAAACAGAAAAATCCAAAAAGAAACTTAATTAATTCTTGAATTCACATCTACATAGATTCTCTATCTATTTTTAAAATTTTCTAAAGAATATTTTTACTCTTTCAAATATTAATTAAATAAATTTTGTCGCAACTTTTTTTTGGTTTATAAAATTCCTTTATTTAATTTATATTTATTAGATTACCTCAGTAAAAACCCTCAATTTACTTCTCTTTCCAATTAAAGATTTCAACTTTTTTTCAAATAAATTATCTCTTTCCCCATTAATAAAATATACCTAAAAATCATTTTTTTATTTTCTAAGAAATTTAAAAAAATTACCAAATTTCCAATAAAAGCATTACTAATATCGTTTTGAGTAAATAGATTAATTATAGGTGAAAACTTAAAAATTATTATATTTAAATGGGGGGATGTTTGGGCGCGGGGGGACAAGGGCGGTTGTCTTTTTATTAAAAAATTAATTAAGAAATTTTTGTAAAATTTTAATTTTATTTAAAGGGTTTTGCAAAATATAGATTCTGAAATAACAAATAAAAAATATATTGAAAGAAATTTTAAATTTTTAAAAATATTTTAGTTTGCGCCCCCAATATCTCTACGCCTTAACGACCCCAGTAAATTAAATAAATATTTATTACTTTTTCAATTAATTTCCAAATTATTTTTGGAGGGTGACAAATTGTAAATTTATTTATTTCGCCTTTTACAAGAATTAATTTGTTACATTTTGCCTTTTAAAATATAATAAAATTATAATAAATTCAATTTAAAAAACTTTTTCATAAGTAAAAAACAGCCATTCATTATTTCCTTCTATTTTCCAATTATTTTGTTTGCCAATTTGAATATTTGGAGTTTTTAAAGTTTGTTCTTTTATTAATGTTTCTATAAATTTTATTTTTATTTTTTTGTAATTTAAACTAATTAATTGTTTATTTTTACTTTTAAATGATATTATATTTTTATTAAAGACGGGAGATAAATAACCGTTATCAGAAATTTCCGGATATCCTGACCTTTTTTGGTCTCGTATACCCTGAACCGCCAACTTTAGCAGGGATTTGAAAGTTATTTTCTTTATTTCTTCTTTAAAAAATAAATAAATTTTTTTATTTTACCTATAGTTTTTGGATTATAAAAATTTTCATATTCTTCTTCCTCATCACTATAACTATAATTTTCTTCAAATAAATTATTTAAAATCCATTCAATACTAACAATTATAGCAATAAAATAAATTGAACGTTTAATTAATTTAAATAAATTTTTAAATGGAAATTGTTTTGTAGTTCGTATTTGGTGGAAAATGTTTTTCATTTTTCTAATTTGAATTTGAAAAATTTTTTTTATTTAATTACAATAAAAAATGAAAAAGTGATTGAATGAGAATTGAATTTATTTGGCTTGATTAGTATTTGATAGCTTAAATTCATTTCTTATTTGTCATAATCCAAGACTAATGGCCTCCCTAACAAATAAGTCTCTAATAAGGAAGAAATTAGGGTTCCCCGACGGGGGGGGGATGCGAGGGGGGAGGAAAAAGTTTCAAATTCCCCTATTTTCGGGGACGGGGACGGGATACAGCCCTAATTTTTTGACGAAGAAAGTTCCGGAGTTTAATTTTAAAAAAACTCCTTAATTCAGCATTAAATAAAAAATTAATTAATTAATATATTATATTAATAAAAAAATGACCACATATAATTTTTAATGTTTATAATTAAATATATATATCCTCAATATCTCAAACAATTTAAATATAACCGGTTGTCCATCTTCTCTCTTTATTTTTCAGGTTTTTCTGGAATTAATAAAAAGTGATTTTTCTTTTTTAAATAAAAATATATTATTTATTATTTAGCTTTTAGTTTTAAATTTATTTTAATTTTATTATTTTTATATTTTTAATTAATTTTTGATTTAAACAAAATATCTTTTAAAAATTATTCGACTTCACTCACAGGAAAGTAACTTTCTAAAGGGGAAGGGAAGTTCTGTTCTCTCCTCAATAATCCTCGCATCATTCCTGTCCTAATTACTTTGAATTACCTAAAACATTGAAGAATGAAGGCTAGAAAGCCAAAATGTTTTTTGGATGTTTAGCAGGCTCTGAGAATGTTCTCCCACAAAATAATAAATACTTAAATATTTATTTAGCAAAACAAAAGTGATATTTTTTTAATTTATTTCATAATTAATTTATTACAATTAATATTTTATTAAAAAACATTCTCTAAATTTCAAAAATATTTTTAATTAATCTAAATTTGTTCATCAATTTATTAATTCTTCACTATCAATTTTCTCGATAATGTTCTTTGGAGGAGGGCCTAATTCTATTATTGCCTGAAAAATATTTTTTAATTAAAATTTAAAAAAATTCTCTAACTTCATCAATTTCCGTTTCTGTATTAAATCCACCTGTTTTTAATTAAAATTTATTTAAAAATAATAAAAAATTAATTAAAATTTTTTTCGGATAAAATAAATTTTATTTAATTTTTGGACAGAAAATTTCCTAAAAACTTTAAAAAAAATTATTTTTCATTTAAACATTTAATTATCTTCTATCTTCTGTCAGACCCCTCATTTTACACGCTCTCTCCCTTCCATTAATGTCTCCCTTTTTTCTGTCCGAGGGGTGGCGTACAAATATGTAAGGGTTGAAATTATTTTAAATAATTAAATAAACCCCCCAACTTTCTCTCAAAACTTTTCTCAAAATAACTTCTCTTTGTGTTAAATCAAAAGCTAAATTATTTTCATTATTTTCCTCTACTTCTTTACTTCCTTCTATTTTTGATTTAATAAATAATAAAAATATTAAAAAAATAATTATTGAATGATGTATTCCAAACATTTTTTTAAAAATTTTTAATTTTTTGTCTACAAATCTTATTTAAATAAAAATAAGAATATTTTTAATATTTTGAAACAAATTGAAAAGATATTTTTTTAAAACAAAAAAAATATTATAGAAAAAAATATTTTAATAAAAAAATTTTCCAAAAATTTTAATTAATTAAAATACAATTAAATAAATAACAAAAATAAATTATTTTTGCAAATTAAATACACGCAATACATTTATTTAAAGAAAATATTTTGCTTTTTAAATCAACCAATATTTTATTATTAAATAAATGTCATATTATTCTTTATAATTTGCACAGATTTATTTATTTTTTTAGTTTGTCTAGCAGACTAAAAATAAAATAAAATTATTATTTTTTATTTAAAAATAATAATATAATAATTTTTCTTATTAATTATGAAGGGGAAGACTGGATTTAAGTATTTAATTGATTTTGAAGAGAATTTAGGAAGTTTGCTATAAGGAGAGTTTTATATTAAATGAATAAATAAATACTATATAAAATTAAAAATCAGAACGTTCAGATATTTTAAAATTTTTAAATTAGAATTTTAATTAAATATTTTTTGATTTTTGATAATGTCATTTTTGTGTATTTAGAGTTTATTTGTAAATAAATAATTAATTTTTAAAAAGTATTCTTAAATTAAATTTTAAATATTAAATTAATTTTTGATTATTTTATTGTCTATTTTTTATATAAAATTTTTATTAAATTAATTATTTTTTAAATAGTAAATTTCATGATTTGACAAAATTTTTGAACGTTTTAAAGTTTATGAACCAAATATTTTTTTGTTTAGGTTTGAAACATTAAATAAATTGGTACTATATTATTTTATTTCAAAGATCTTAATTTTATATATTTATTTTCTCCTTTTTTATTTAGACGGGGTATAAGCTATTCACACCATTCTGGCAAATACAACAAAAAAAATCAAGTCTGCTGTTTGATAGTCAGAGGTTTAAGCCTTCGTATTGAAAAGCTCTTAGTATCAAGTCCCATCCGATCTTTTACTATCGTTGGGACGGGTTCGGTTGATTTAATAGAAAAAAGAGACTATGTATTCTGTTAAGATTAGATCTACATATTTAAAATTCCTACAATTGAAGAATTTGGTTGTCTGGCCAATATATGGGAAGAGCTTAGTTGGCACTCCCTAATACGCCCTAATTTTAAATAGACTTTTTCCACTCCCCAAAAGTTTATGGTATAGTATCGTAAAACCTTATAAAACATAAAAATATATTGATATCTGCTAGATACTTTTTTTTATTTAAATTATTTTAAATAATTATTTTTTAATTTAAATTAATTATTATTAACGTCATTCAAAGAAAAAACTTTTTTTGATTTAGTTTACTGGCTATCTAAAGCAGGTGAAAGGTTAAAAATGAAAACACCTGCCTCTATTAAAATAAAATTTTATTTAAAAAATTAATTTTATTAAAAAAATTTTTGTACTTTTATTTAAAAAATTTAAATAATTTAACTTTTTTCTGTTCAGGCTGACAAAGTTTTCAAAATATTTTTGTTATTTTTATAATTAAATTTAGACTAGCCTTTAATTAATTTAAGAATTAACTTAAAATATTTGTTTTTCTTTATTTTTTGTTTCTTTAAAAAAATTTATCTTTTTTCATTTCTCTCAACTTTAATTCACCCATTATTTCCCAATTTTATTTCAATTTTAAAACTTCAGTTACTCCTTCCATTATTTATTATTTACAGAAAATAATTTATCTTTATTTAAAATTTAATTATTTTAAATTAAATATTTAAAATAAATTAATTGTTGACATTAAAATTATTTAAATTAAAATAAATTATTTATTAAAAAATTTTTTACTTAAAAATTATTAAATTAATTTTTAAATAAAAGAAGGTAAAAGTTGTACTCAAACATTAGAGGGGAAAAATGATATTTTTTAAACATTTCTCTGACATCCCCTCATTTATAAAAAAATTTTTTTTTATTTTTTTAAGTTAAAAAATATTTTAAAATAAATTTTGTAGTTTTACTTTTATTATTAGTGCAAACTTTTTTTGTGTTTTCCACTTAAATTTTTAAGAAATTTAAATCAAAAACTCGTTAAGAATTAAATATAATACGTATTTAATATAATTAAATATAATATTTATTTGTTTTTTTTGAATTTTATATTAAATTACAATTAATTAATTGTTTAATCATAAATTTAAATATATGTAAATTATTTTAAATTAAAAATTAAATTTAAGTTTGACAAAAAAATTATTTAAAAGAAAGTACTATTTACCATTCATTACATAAAATGGACAAAACAATCTTCTCTTTAATTCAAATGATAGCTTCTTTTCTTTTGGTTTTGCTTCAGCTTAGTACAATACCTGTTGGTTTTTAATTAATTAATATTAATTAAAGTCTGCAATACTATGTAATTTGTAGGGCAGACTTTATTTTTTCCTAAAAATTAAAATTCTAGTGAATTTATTTATTGTTATAATACAGATTAATTCTCTCCAATCATTAATTTCAGAATTTATTCTTTAAAGGTATTTGTTGTCTACCCAAATCTTCGCAATCGGATTCTTTACCGTATAATGTTGTCAATTGCCCTTTCCGATTTTCTCCAACTTTTTGCTATTTTCCACTTCACATTTTACGAATATTTTGGTTGGAAAGCGAGTGAATTTACCAAAAAATTTGCAAGTGGAGTTTATATAATTGCTTGGGATCATTTAATTGTTCAACACTTTTTGCTTGCTTTAAACAGATTAATTATTTTTGTTAGAGCTTTTTATTTTCCTAATAATTATAAAGAGGAATCGAAATCTGAAAGATGGTCTTTTAATGTAAAAATTAAATTATTTTCTCTAATTTAAAATAAATTTATTAGAAATTAATTGAGTTTTGTCAATCAAAACTCGAAAAACCCAATCGGCCCTGTCCTTTTTTTAAATAAAAAATATTCCCTTAAATTTATTTTTAAATTTTCTAACATTTTTTGTACATATTTAAAAAATTCTTTTTAAATTTTTCTAAATCAAAACAAAAAATATTCTTCAAAATTTAAAGTTTCTCCTTATACTTTCGTGGCTAATTATGTCAGCACTTCAAGTTTTATTTATGACAATTTGTGGGGGAATATGGGATGATGAAGCTGTTGGATTTTTCTATGATAATTCTCCTTGTAGTGATAAATATAGACAATTAGAATTTTATTTTACTATAGCATTCCCGGCTATTTCTATTTGTTGTTATGTTGCTATTATATTTATTCTGAAAAAGGTTGGAATTTTTTAGGAAAAACTTTTCGGAAAATTTAAATAATTAATTTTTATTTTTAATAGTCAAGAGAATCAACTCAAAATCAAACAATCCAACAACAACCTCCAAAACAACAAAATAACCCTTCCAATAAAAAAATTAAAAAACAAAACCAAAAGTTTAATAAACAAGAGAAAAGAATTTTAATTATTTCTGTCCTTCTCTTTTCTATAATTACAGCTTTAATTTTTGCTTGGTATTTGGATTATAAACATCCCCCATGGACAATGCTTTTTCTTGGATATCTTTTAATTAATACTTCTTTAACGTATAAATTAATTAATTAAATTTTTAAATTTTTTTTCTAATTTTTTAGTCTAAGCATGAATTCAGAATATCGCGGACATTTCTTTCATTTGTGGAAAAAAATTTACAAATTTATTTTATTTAGAGAAATTGTTAATAGTAACGTTACAGACATTAGACAACAACAACAAACCGCTGTAGTTAAATTAAGCACTACTGCTGGTACAGCAGCACCGTTATTTTTACGTAGAAATGAGGTTAACAATCCAAGAAATGAACAGACAAAAATAAATAATCCTTAATCTTTTAAATTTTTGATATTTTTCTGAGATCTCAAAATTAATTTAGAAAAAAATTTTTCCTGGAAAGTTTACTTTTTATTAATAAATACATTATGTATATAGTTTGTTATTACTTTTTTTAAAATTTAGTAAGATACTTTTGAATTTACTCAAAAAATTATTTTATTTATTTTATATTAAATTGACAATTAAAAACGATAATTGTAGTAGTAGTAGTGAGGTTCAGGACGGTTTCTATTATTTTAGAAAAATAATAATTTTTATAGAAAAAAAATTAGGAAAATGGCAAAAGGTAATTCAAAAAAAGTTGGGAAATTATTTTTGGTATTGCAAAAAAAGAAGGAAATTTAAAATGAGGTGTTTGAAACAATTTATTTAGAAGGAAATATCCCCAGAATTTCTTCTTTTTATTTATCCAATAGATGCCCCTTTATGTGTCAAAAATTCCATTAAAGTTTCAATTTCTAAATTTATATTTGCCGTTGCTTTTCTAATCCTTTGGGCTATTTCATTTGTTTCTCCATCATCAAAAGATCGCCCACAAAAACTGGCAACCATTGCTTGGGCATGTGCATCTTCACTGAAAATTTAGGGAAAAAATATTTTTCTCTTCCAAAATTATCTTTAACCTAGCAACAGATATATTACTTCCATTCTTTGCCTTTCCCCCTTCTGTAGATGTCCCTCCACGCATCAAAAGTTTGTCTCTAAGTTCTGAAAAACAACAAAATTTCTTAATATAAAATTAATAACCACCAACCATGCATATCAATAAAAGAACGCCTTTTGCTAGGTGTTGAACGTATTTTGTGTGGAGTTGCTGTTAAATCTAACTGAAAATTATTTTAAATTTCAGACAAATATTTTTTCTCTCCCATACTTGTTTTAAAGCATCATTTAATTCATGACATTTTCCACGAATTCTTTTAAAATATTTAAATTTAATTTTTTAAATTAATTTATTAAAAACTCTGTATAATGTAAAATTGTGTTTTTAACAATTTCGTGTATTTCAGCAACCCAAAATTTCATTGAAAGACCCAAAGCTCGACGACATTCGTTTATAAAAGCTTGGGATTGTGCAACATAACGATCCAGATTGTGATTGCCCCAAAGCTGAGAAGAAATAAATTAATTATGATTTAAAAAATATAAATCATTTTTTAGAAAATAAATTATAAATAGGTATAAAATTTAAAGTTTTAAAGGTTAAGGCTTTCAATTAGTGACCAAAAAATTTTTTTTATAATTCGAAAACTGTTTTTTGAATTTTGTAATCAGACCGGAAGAAAGGATTCTTATAAAATTAGAAGAATACATAGTAGTAATCATTAAATAATTCAATGAATTAAAAGAGTACTAAAAAGTCCAACTTTTTATTTACCTGTAAATATTCTCCCTTATGTTCTGGATGAGGTGCCCAATCCATAACAGCACTCCAATCCTTCATAAGCAAAGGTTCTACTTTAATTCCCGCCTGTAACATTGAAAGAATTCCTTGTTTTGTATATAAATCCCCTCGATTTAAATGTGGATATCTTTAAAGAAAAAAAAATATTTTTTTAATTTAAAAACAAATTTCCTTACAAAAATTTAACAGTCATCCGAACATCTACCTTACTTAATTCTTTTCGAACTTTTGAAAGTAATAACCCCAATAATTTTGCACAAGCTTTAAAAAAAAGAAACAAAATTAATTAAAAATTAATTAATTTAACACCTTTATTCGATTTACATTCATCAACAACTTCACATTTTGGTTCACAATCTTGATGGAAACATGGACTTTTTGAAACAAAAATCATTATTTCATATAAATCGACCTTCAAAAAAAAATTTTTTTGAATTAAAAAATATTTTAAAATAATTATATTTAAAAAAAGAATATGGAAGTTATATGTATGTATAGGCATTTTTAGATATAGTGAATAATTATCTAAATTAACAATCCAACACAATTTAACTATTTTTTTTATTAAATTCCAATAGATCTTTTAAAAATATTTTGCTAATACAAACCCAAAAATTGTTTAGAACCAAATTTAATTTTTTGAGATGGAAAAATAGGGTAAAATTAATTTAATTATTATTTAAAAAAATGTTTTCTCCAATTTAAAGTAAAAAAAGAAAATTGAATTTTTGTCTCTAAAAATATTCAAAGAGAAACCAACATTATATTTAGATATTAAATCATAAATAGCAGCAACTAATTGTTCCTCAACATGTGGTTCACTTTTAGAATCATGATAAAAATCTCCTCTATAAATGTAGTTGTCGCCAATCAAAGTGACAATTAATCCACTTTAATTCTTTATATTTATTTTTTAATTTAAAATTAAATTCTTTTTCAAATACCTGCTTTCGTGTTTGTGCTCCAAAAAACAATTTTGGACGTGTTTTGGTACGTGGAATTTTGCTGCTCCGTTTGTACAGTCTCCGCTACATTTACAACTAAATAAATATTTTTTAATTTAATAATTTTGTGTAATATTAACAAGTTAAAGACTTGATAAAAATTAAGAATTTGTTAGCAAAAAATATTTTGATTTTTTATAGTAATTTAAAAATAATTTTTTCTCTTAAACCCTCAGATGGTGAATATGGTGAACATCAAAACAAAAAATATTTATAAAGAAATATAAAAATAAATTTACCTGGGAGAACAAAATTCATAAACTCCTCTACATTGACATTCTTTTTTGCCGCATTGTTTCTTTCCTTTAGCACATTGACAACTTTAAATTTATTTTTTTTAAATAAATTTTTTAAATTAAATTATACCCTTGTGTAGGCTTATTTATTTTAATTGTTCTTTTTGGAGGTTCTTTATTTTTGCATATTTGTTTACAAACACAAAGCTTTAAAGAAATAATTTATGTAAGAAAAAGAAAATAATTTCTTTTAATTTTTAAAATAAAATTAATTTTAAAGGAGAATGATTTTAAGGATATTATAATTAAAATAAGGAGGTTGATTTTATATTTATTTATTTTTCCCCAAATTCCAAAAATCACCTTAGAACAAGATTCCTTTATTCGAAGGCAATCACACCTTTCAGATTTTGAACAAATATTTTTTGCAGATTTTGAAGGGTCTGCCTCACAAGAACACTTTAAAAATAGGTTTTTTTATTTTAAAAATTAATCTCTTCTTTACTTTGCAAATTGCTTGATTTAGACAATCACCTCTATATCTTTAATTATTTAAATAATTAATTAATTAAATTAATTATTTACCTAGCAGATTCACAATGTTCATCACACATTCTTCTAGTTGCAAAACAAGGACAACTTTAATTATTTTAATTTACTTAACATTAAATAATAATTATTTACCTATTTTGGCTACAACGATTTTGCTAAAAATAAATAAAAAAAATTAATTTATAGCAAGATTAATTAAAATTACCGCAGCTGAACATTCACAGCAAAAAGGCATTGCAGGAATTGCTGCATTTATTGAATTAGACACTTCAAAAAAATTTTTTAAATAAAAAAAACAAAAATTAATTCAATTAAATTACTTGAATTAACTCCTTGGTGCATTGGGCCCCCCTGTGGAGAGGACATTGTATTAATTATGTTATTATTATAATTGTTTTCTGGCAAGTGATTAATATTTTGATGCTAAAAAATAATTTTTTTAATTTTTTTCAAAATCTAAAAAAGCCTCTCACATTTGTAGGATTAATGTAATATAAAGGTTGAGTAGGTACAAGAATTAAAGAGGAAGATAGTTTATGTGTGCGGTGACCGACAAGGCTAGTTGCTGTTGAAACATCGATACTGCTACTTTAAATTATTTCAAAATAATTTTTAAACGAGGTTCTTGTTATTACCTACAAACAGAATCTGCATCAACTACAGAATGTGTTTTTGTATTTGAATATATTAAAGAGCCCGTTCCTGTATTTGCATTACGCCAATAGGAATTGTAACTAAAAAATAAGAAAGTGCTTTTAATAAACATTATTTGTTAAGTATATTTTTGTTCACAAATAAAATACTTTTTAAAGAGTTTGTCTTAATCAATCATATATTTAGTTATTTTTTGGAACTGTTTAAATTAAATTTTGTGTAGATAAACAGACCTTCGATTAGAAAATTAATTTCTTTTTCGTTTAGTTAATAATTAGGGTAATTTAAATTAAAGCTAATTACAAGCTAATTTTAAATTTAAAAAATTAAAGGGATATAAGTACATATATGTATTTTTAATGAGTTAATTAATAGAAACAGACAAAGAAAATCTTTATTTACCAATCAGTATTGTAATTAAATCGAGTATTTGTTGTTGGGGTTGCTGTGCCAACCTGTAAAAGGGAAGATCTTGGATGTGCTAAAGGTTTGTGTTGTTGTTGTTGATTAACTCCAAAATCAGCTAATGCACCTTTTTTTTAATAAAATTAAAAAATTTTTTCCTTAATTTCTTACAAGTAGAACTTTTCTCTTCAAAATTTTCATCATTATTATTTGATTTTTCTTCAATAGAAGCGATTGGAGGTACTTTACCAGTAATTAAATGTTTATCTGATTTGTTGCTTCCTCGACGTTTTTCCCACTTTAACTATTTAATTTAAAAAATTATTCTTAAATATTTTTTAAAAATTAAGTTAGCAATTTTTGGAGAAAAATAAAGATTTAAATTTGTAACAGATTTTGTGAAAGGATTTATATGCATAAAATTGATATAAACAATAAATATTGTGAAATTTTTGAGAAATATATTCAAGTAACTTTTAAGGAATATTTGTATAGAGGTGATAAAACTTCTTTAGATTGTGATTTAATAGAAGAAATTTTTTATTCAAAAAATTATCTTAACCTACATAAGTAAAAATTAAACAGAATAAGCAAAATGTTAGTATTTTTCTAGGAAAAAAATTTTTTTAAAGGAAAAAATAAATAAAATATTAAAGTAAATATGAAGAAAAAAATTTAAAATTCAAATTGTTTTCAAAGAAAATTTAAAAACTAGACAACAGTATCAATTTATTTCTTAAATAAATCTTCACAAACATTATTGCTCACTTGGCAACAAAAACTATGTAATTAACGAGAAAAATAATGAATATTTATTTAAATGTTAATTGGCAAAAGAAGAGATTTGAGTAAATTCAAAAAAATATTTTTTTAATAATTTAAAGGTAAAAATATATTTATTTATTTATTAGCAATTAATTTTTAATGTATTTACAATGTTAGAATTAGCTTATTATTGATGGTAGGTCATAAGGGAGTGCGCCAATGGCAAATTGAGAAGAGTGTTGGAGACAGAAAATTGAGGAAAATAAAAGAGAGGAAAAGCTGGCAAAAGCTTTATAATAAAGTATTTATTTTCCAAAAACAGTCTCGATTGTATGCATGTGCCTAACAGAGAGAGGAGAGAGGGAAAGAAGGGAGGAAATTTTGTTTTGAAAAAAAATTATTTTTGAAAAAGAGTTACTATTTTTAGTTTTATCCTCTCAACGGGAGAAGTATATAGCCAAGTCTGCGCTCTCCTTTTTGCTATTTTCGTCGCTAGTGCCAATATATTTTGAGTGAAATGAAGAGAAGTATAGAAGAGAAGAATTAGTTAAGAAAAAGCAAAAAGTAGAGGAGAGAGGGCACAACAAACAAGCAAGCAGCTATTCAATTCATTGACAATCGAGAATTGAAAAAGGAGGAAAGAAGCCAAAATAAGGTCATAACAAAGGAAAGAAAATATAAAAATTGAAAAAGTGTTAAAGCATGTTTTTAGTGGAAATTTTGTTTTGAAAATAATAAAGAAAAGATTTTTAAGTAAAAAAATAATATATATTTTTAATGAGGGAATTGATTATTGTGGCACACAAAGGTAATTAATTGCGCGAAAATATATAAAATAAAATAAATTTTTATTAAAGAGTTACTAAATAGAAAATATTTATAAGGTTATGTGTGAAAATGACAGATTTTTTAGAGAAATGTTGTAGATTTTTAAAGTAATTTCTGTAACTTTGAAATTCATGTAGAGGGATACCTAATTAATTAATTACTTAAATTTGGATAATTTTATAAAAACCATCTTCAAAAAACCCAAGCATTTCTTTAGGAAATTACTTTAAAAATAAAAAAGAAAAAAACTTTATAAAATAATCCAAAATAAACATTTAAATTAGCTTAAAAGCATCTAAAACAAAATAAAAGTTTAAAAAAAGGAAATTGAAGTTCTTAAGAAAATTGGTAAAAACCTCCAATTTTAAATTAAATATATTTATTTATTTAAAGTAGAAAATACAAGTTTGATGAAAAACAGGAAATAAAAAGGGAAAGATTATTGTAAAATGAAGGAAAAAGTTGGAGATGGGGCTAAAGAAATTTAAAAAAAAATAAAAATATTTAATAATTATTTTAAATTAAATTCATTTCTAAACTTTTTAATTTTTAAATAATTATGAAAAAAAAATATTTAAAAATTTATGCTAAAAATTCAAAAAAATTTTCTTACCATTATTTTTTGTTGTTTATTTAAATGCCAATAAAACTCATTTTATTTTTTTCTTAAATTAATAAAATTGTAACGGAAAATAAATGTTCCAAAATAGAAAAAAATTAATTTATAAGGAAGAATTTAAAGGAAATTTTAGTTTAAAAAATACCCAAAAAAATATTTATTGGTAAAAAATATTTTAACAAAAAATTATTGAAGAAAAAAAAGGTTTAACAAAAATAAAGTTTTTTAAAGGAAAAAGTTGCAGAAGCACACCAAAAACACCAAAAATAAAATCCCCAGAGAAAATTTAAAAAAATTTTTTGGCAAAAATAAAAACAATAAATTTTCTTTGAAAATTGTAAAAATAGCTTTAAATATTTTTATTGTCTTTTGGGATTTGATAAAAAAAAGGCTTTAAACTTTTATTATTTCTGAGCAGTTATCTAATTTTTTATTTAAAAATTATATCTAATTTTTTCAATCAAATAAACTAATTATTTAAATATTTTTTAATTTTAAAGGCCAAAAACTTACTTTAAAATAAAAATATTACTGAATTTTAAGTCGACTCTATCGAAACTATATTTCTTCTATAAATATTTTATATATTTCTATAAAATTTAAAATATATTTTTTAAATTCTTTGTAACATTTATTACCCATTTTTTGACTTTTTTAATTTTTAAAATACAATTTTAATTTTTATTTAATTAAAGTTATTATTTTTATTTATTTGAATCGAATTTCCCCTTTTAGCCATTAATTACAAAATTTATTTTAACAAAAAATATTTAAACAAAATAAAGAGAATTTAAAAAGAAAAACAAGCTAAGAATAACCTGAATAACGAGATTTAAAATGTTTTTTTTTGGTTTTTTATTTGTGTTGAAAATTCTGTATTAATTCAACAGATTCCCCTCCCCATTCTTCCCTTCTATTCCAACCATTTTCTTTTTCCAATAATTGTCTATAACAACCAAGAATATGTTCAACAAACTTTAAAAATTATTTTTTTAAATATCATAAACAAATTTTCTACCTCTATACAGGCTAAATGAGCTAATGAAAGATGAAAATTTGGAGAACATAAACTGTAATTATTTAAAAAATAAACTTGAAAGTAATTAAAACTTTAAAAAGTAAACTTAAGTTTAAACTTAAAATAAACTTTACAAAAATTTCAAGCTCAATCTTAACTAATAACCTTAAATTTAAAAAGAAAAGTTTTACCTCAAACAATGAGGTGGAATTTCACGTTTAATTTGCAAAAATGAATTTATAGGCAAATTTGAATTAGAATTAATTAAACTTGAGGAGGCACAACATTGCCCTACAGAAGTAATATTGTAGAAACGAGGAAAGCATTTAATAACACTGAAAAATATTTAGTCAAATTTTGTAAAAATTTATTTATTTTCCCCTACTTTGTTAAACTTAAAGGAGGACAACGACCAGATGACATTGCTTGTTTTATCTGTAAAATAAAAAGATATCTTTATATTAATTTTGTTTCTTTCTAACCTGTTCTTTACTTACATTCCTTGTACATAAAGGTCTATGTAAATTAAAATTTTTAAATTTATTTTTTTTTAAATAAAAATAATTACCGGCATCCAAAAGATTGTTCTTGACAACATTCAAGTAATCCATCAAGTCTAGAATTATCCACAATAATTTCAGAAACTCCATCAATATGTACCCAACCATCCCTTCTATTCCCAGCTTTCTTTATTGGAAGATTATTATTTAATGGAACAACCTAAATATTTTTTTAAATTATTTTAGAAATCCCTTCCAAACATTAAATTTTGGTGCTCTCACTAATGGACTTGTTTCAATATTTTCTTTTTGATTAAAAGGCATTTGAAGCAAACTGACACCATTCTGTTGTCTTACTGGATTCTCGAATTCTTCCTGTGCAAAAGAGCCTCCTCCTCCGATTGAAGTAGGGATTTCCTTGTGTTGTTGCTACATAATATATTAAATAATTAAATTACTAGGCGAGATTTTAATTAGTTATAGAAACCCTTTTTGTTAGCATTATCCTATTCTCGGGAAATCTTCTCCCAAAGGGAATTAGGGAAAAAGAAATCTTGAATATCGTGATTAATAAGTCATTCTTATTCACTAAACTAATTTATTAAACAAAATACATGAATACTAAATGGAAGACTACTATTTACCTTCACTTTATTTTCTAATAATTTTTCATTCCTCATTTCCTCTTCTTCTAATAAATTCCCTTCAATATTACCATTCTTTATTAATTTTTTAATTCCCAATTCTCGTCTATTAGGCCCTCCTCCTCCTCTTTTTTGCCAATTTAATTCTTCTTTTAAATTATTTTGTTGATTTAAAGGAGAATTATCAGTTGTTGAAGAAGTAATTGAATCAGTAAAAAATTCATCAATATCAGACCAATTTAAATTATTTTGGATTGGGGGAATTATTTCCTAAAAAATATATATTTAAAATATACATATTTCTTTTAAAAATTTAAACGTTAATGTGGCTAGAAGGATAAATTAACGTTAACATAACGGTTAATTCTCATTATCCCCCCATTGTTATATTTCTTTAATTATATATCTCTATTTTTAATTTTCTGTCACTATTTGACCAGGAATATATTTTTTAACTATTAAAAAGTTAAAAGCACCTTTGTACTGTTTGTATATTTTAAAGGTATTTTAATTCTCCTTCCAATTTGTTTTTGTCTAGTATTTATTTGCATTCTAACAGGAACAAGTCTTTGACCATTTTGTTGCCTTTTCTTTACTGGAAAAGGAACTAGACGGGGTGTTGATGTTGTTTTTCGATTATTTAGAGTTCGAAGACGAAATAATTTACGTAATAAAATGTTGTTATTTAAATTACTTTTTTATAGAAAAATTAAATAATTAAAGATTGGAAAATGTAGAGAAATCTTTTAAAAATTTAAACTCACCCATTATTTAATAGTTTGGGTTTGGAGTAGAACAATGATCCAGTATTTAGTTCCTCTGATCTATTTCTTTCTGATTTTTATTTAAAAAATTAAATATATTTTTTGTTTAAAATTATTAAAAACTCCGAAAATTGTTTAAGAATTAAAAGAACAGCAAAAATTAATGTTTTAGAGATATAAAATAATCTTAGGAGCAAAATAAGATTTCCTTTATATTTTCTGTTCCATTGAAAAAATTTTCCAGAAATAATTTTTATTAAGAAAAATACCATTTATTTTATCATTAAATTTTTGTTGAATTCTTCCAATAACAACCCCATCAACAAGAAATCGGGCATTATTTCCTTTCTCCTCCTCTTTATTAATTTTATCATCTCTTAATGGCTGTTCTAAATCTTCTTTTAAATTTTTTGTTGAATTTTTAGTTGAAAATCTTAATTATAAAATTATCTGACGTATTTAATTTAAGAAGTACAGGTATTCGAGTTTTGATTACCCTCACTCGAATGGTGGGCATTTGAGTGAAGGTAATCGAGAAAAGGTATTAAAATACCTATATAAATTAAAATTAGTTTTGGTGGTTGAAGAAAATGAAAATAATTTTTGTAAAATAATTTAATTTCTTTATTTAATTTTTAATTATAATCAGAATATTTAAAATCAAAATTTTCTCCATTACCTATTTATTTCGTCTTCAATTATTTCCTCTTTATTATTGTTAGAAGAAGAACCAGAATTTAACATTTTCACACCTTTCCTATTTTGAAAAAAATCTTTAGCTCTTTGCAGCCTTAATAATAAAAGAGAATATTGATGACTTTCTTCTTCAGACATTTTCTAAAAAAATTTCTCTTTAATTAAAAAACTTTTAAGTAAATACTTTTCTGTCACAATTATTTCTTTGTAAAGAAAATTGACAAATTTCTGCTTGTATTTTGGCTGCCCCATTATTTAATCGAATTCCTTTTAAATCTAAAAAAATTATTAATTTTAAAAAATTAATTTTTCTAACCTCTAAAATATTCATTTTCTTCCAAAGGAAAGTCCAACCTTAATGTCGGTTTATCTACTACAGTATTTATTTCTTCACTCCAACGACAATTAGGCTCATTTTCTTTTCCTTTTTAAATATTTTTTAAAAAAATTTTAATTATTTTTAATTTTACCTAAATTAACATTTGTAGCCAAAGAAGCACAACATTGGACAAGAAAACTTTGATCATTCAAAACAAATCCACTCATATAAGTACGTAAACCACGAAAAGCAGAATAATGGGAACTTTAAATAATTATTTAAATTTATTCTCTTTCCCCAAATAATTTTTAAAAATTATTTTATAATTTTTAGAAAATATTTATTTTCTCTCCAAAAATTACCTTAAAGTACATCCTCCCCCTCCACCTCCCCCTCTCCCTCCTCCACCCTCACCCCCATCTGCCTCTACCCATTCACATAAACCAACACATTCAAAAGGAACAAATTTAGCACATAATGCCTTACAAATAAAATTTATTTTTATAAAAATTTTTAAAAAACTAAACAGATCCTCTTTCAACGCTAAACAATTTAAGGCCTAAATTGCATTGAGGAAAAGCATTAAAATAATTTAAATTTGTAATTAATAAATAAAATATAAAAAATAAATTTTTGATTAAATATTGTTGAAAGACTTGTCTCTTAAAATTTAATTAAATATTTTTAAATAAATAAATAAGAAATACTTACAAATAAATATTTATTATGTTGCATTTTAAGTGAGAATTTAATAAAAGAGAAAGAGATCTGAATGGTAAAATTAATGTTGTTTTTTTTAAATTTATTTATTTTATCTTTATTTTCATTTTATTTTTATTCTTTAATTAATATTTAAATTTACTAAAAATATTGAATTTAAATTAGTAATTTATAGAAATACTTAAACAGTAGGGTTGACAGACCATTGGAAATTGAATTTCCGAATCCGCGAACCCTACGGTTAAAATTGTTTAAACCGATAATATCTAATTAAATCAACCACAAGACCCATTGCATATTTATTTGATAGATTGATAATTGAATCAGAAATTATACATTTTGAGAACAGAAATATATGTACTACATAAAATTATTTAATGAAATTAAAATAAAGAAATATTTGTATGTGAATATTGCCAGAATTAAAGACTGACAAAAAAGAATTTTAGTTTTTATAAATCGTCAGGTCTAGTTTTCAAAATTTTCGTAAAGAAATATCTCAAAAGTAATCTCTCAAAAGTTAAAAGAATAATTAATTTAAAAATAAAATTTCGTTTTTTAAATAAAACCGATTAAATAAAGATTTAAAAATGGAAAGTTTTTCTTTAGTTTTTTTCCTTTTTTATAAAAACTTTGATCGACAACACTTCAAGTTTAAATATCTCTGTTGGAGAATTTTCTCTGACCTCTCTCAGAAAGAAAAAGAGAGATTTGCGTAGATTTTCCCTCTTTTTTGAATAAAGGTTTTAAATAAAAATTGTTTTTAAATAAAGTTGTAAATAGTTCAAAATTGATTATAATAAATAGGATCTTATCTCTAAGTATTGTAAGGCCAAATACATATGTTTCCTCCCATCCTAACAAATAAAATGATCAGGGGTTTGTTGAGCGGTTATTAATCTTCTATTAGAGAGCTTTCAGAATCAAATCCCATCCAATCCCATCCAATTTTCTTGAACGGATTCGTTCCTCTTATATATAATAAAATAAATAAATATCAACGAAGATTTGCTAAAATTGAAAGTGAAAATGAAAGAAAAAAGGAATGAATAAATAAACAAATAAATAAATATTATTTATTTGATTATTATTACAAAAAAATCAAAAAAAATTGAATATTTATATATCCGGAAAGAAGAGGATATTCTTGCTTGTTGGTTCTTTCCCCCCTCTCTTTTTTTGCTTGTTTGCGCAAATTTTAAAAATCAAACCAAAACCAACATTTTTTTGTTTTTATATAATTCAAATAATTCTCATCCTTAATAAAATGGCATGGAAATTGGAAGATGAAAAAGAGGAAAGGAAATTTTTTATAAAATAAAAATATGTACAATTCTCGTTAAATTAAGCAGAAAATTTAAAATTGTAAATTAATAGGTAGGTAAAAAAGAATATTTTATTTTCTTAATAAAATAACCAACTTTATTTAAATAATATTTTTTTAGAATATTCTTTTATTATTAACGGTTAAATTTTCTTTTTAAATTTAAATAGAAAAATAATTCTCAAAATTATTCAATCTTTTATTTACAAAAAAATCTGTTTATTTTTTTATTTATTGAAAATAATTCCCAACAATTTTTATTTAAATTAATTATTTAGAAAAATATTTTTTAATGAATTTTAACGGAGGGGAACATGTAAAATAAATAAATATTTTCGTAGAGATTAAACAGTTAAGAACACAAAAAGCAAAATCGTCAGATTGGTATTTGAGAATAAATTTTAAATAAAAGAAAGGAAACACTGGATATCTGCTGGTTTTAAACCAGTTTTTAAATTTTTATTTTTCATCATATTTTCGGAAATGACTGGGAAGGGGAGAAGATGGGCCGGGATTAAATTTAAGGGGAAAGGAATGAATGGAAAGGAAGAAAATGAGAGAAGAAAAAAGGAGTTAATTTTAGACTGAATGACGTTTAAAAATTAAATATAAATTAAATTTTTCAGAGAATTCTTATGTAAAAAATAAAATTAGTTGTAAACACACACAACTAGTAGTTTGCCCAAAAAATTAAATTAAATATATAAAAATGATTTTTTTAGATTTTAGAAGGCAAATATGTAGGGAGAAGTCAAAAACAAGCAAAAACTGGCTTGTGTTAAATTTTTGAAAACAATGTCACTAATGTCACTATGAACATTAAAGAATAATAATTATTTATAGAATTTTTTCCTACAATTTAGGTTCTGTTGCAAACAATTTTTGATCCTTAATGTAAAAATATAATTTTTCTATTTTTTCCCAAAGTTTAAAATAAAGTTGTACTTTTAAATTAAACAATATAGAAGATAAGCATGTTTCCCTTAATGACCGCCCAAATAAAAAATTCCGGAAAATTACTTAATTTAATTTACCTAGTTACTATTTTGCCTTTTTTGATTACGCAAAAAAACAAGCTTTTTATTAATGTTGACTTACTTAAGCTTATTATTTATTTACAAATCTTCACTCGACAATTTTTTCCAAATTATTTATAAAAACAACAAAATCTTACAGAAAGAGATATATTAAAGTCAAAACTATAAACAAACTTGAGCTAAAAATTTTGTAAAGAACATGGACAGAAAAAAGAAATCCTCGTTTTAATGTCTTTAGGTACAGTAATGACGGGAGAACAGAAAGTTCTTGGATTTAATATCAAACATTTTATAATTATGTACTATCTACATATACAAAGTGACAAGCATGAGCTAGACAATTTTAATCTTAAGTCTTTGATTTATTTAAATTTACATATAATCATAAAATTTTGGCGTTTTGTGTTTGGCGTATTTCGAAAAATTTGAAAAACAATTCGAACAATTCAATCATACAAGTGAGAAACAATGTTAAATTAGTTTTCGGTTGTTGGAATTTCGAATAATAAGATAAGATACCGCATCTCGATATTTTACGAATGATATTGTATAAGAATTATTTATCTACTCGGTCGAAAATCAAAAGGGTTACTGTATTCTACTCTGAATTGACCGCGTCTGTTTGGACTCTGAATCATTACTTTGAACCGACCTTTACACGTTTTTTGTTGGCATTTTATTTATTTTTTCAATAATTTATTTAATTTTTTTTTATTTTTTTATAATTTTAATTGGGCAATTAAAAATCCAAACATAAGAACGACAACACTTTTAGAAAACCTAGTATGGACGACTTTAACAAAGAATTTTCTTTAACTACATTGAAACACCAATTTGACGAGTCCGATTTGCATTCGATGAATTTAGATGAATTAAGTAAATATTTTTTAAATTTTCTTTCAAATTATTTTTATTTATTTTTAAGAAAATATGCGTCAAAAAGTTGAAGATAAAGTTCAAAATCTTCAAAGTGAATTGAGTGATCTTGCATTTCATAATTACCGAACTTATGTTGATGTTAGCACAACTGCTGAATATTGCCGAGAAAAGGTTATTTTGTTTGGAATAAGAAAAGGATTCTTAACCATATTTTTTGGAGAATTTAAGAGAAAATATTTTTTGGAAAACACTAGTCATTAAAATTTATTTTTGCAGATAGATTAATTTTTATTAAAATCAAATATTTTTGTTTTTAGTTTTCTCAAATGGACATTCTAGTGAGACAGTCAAGTTCCTCTTTTCCATCCCTTGAAGAACAAATTGATCAATTTAAAAATCAGTCAACCCAATTATTTAATGAATTTAAACTTTTGAGTGATGTGGAGTCTACAAACTTTTTAATTTGGGAAATAATTAGACTTCCAAAGGTTTTTATTTAAATTTGTTTAAAATTATATTTATTTTTTAGTTAATGGAAAAATGTATTCGTGCTGGACATTTTGACCAAGCTTATTCAATTACAAATTTTGCTTTGTCGATTAAACAATCTAAACTTGTTCAATATCCTTTGTTTAAGGTTTTTTATTTTCTGATATTTTTTTCTAATTTTTTAGAATGTTGTCGATTATTTACTTGAGGCACGACATAGTCTTTTGGATGAACTTTTTAACAAATTTTCTGGTCCTCTCAATTTAGCAAATAGTATTCAGGTTTTTTGACATTCTTGAATTAATTTATATATTTTTTAGATTATAAATAATATAAGAAAGATTCCGTACATTTCCAAAACTCAATTACGTATTTCAATTCTTCAATATAGAGATATTTATTTGGAAAAGAAAGTTTCTTCTATTATGGTAATTTTCTTTAAAGTTGGCCCAATTTTATGATTAGCAGTAAAAATGTTAAGTGTTTTTAATTGCATTCGCAAACAAAAATCAATTTTCTTTTGCTTTTATTAAAATGGGTAAACATAAGTGCTCCTTTCATTCTAAATTTTATACCTTTTTGACAAGCATTCTAACTAATTAATATAAATTTTTGTATTTTAGTCAGAACCAGATTTTATTTTGCGAGTTATAGAAGTATATAGAGAATGTATGTATGACACAATAATTCTTTATTTGGCTGTTTTTCCAGAAACTTACACACAACAACGATTTGTATTTTTTAGATTATTAATATTTTTAATTTAATATTTTAAAGGTAAATGAAGATACTCGTTGGGAAAGATGGACAGGAAGTTCACAAAATTATTTACTTCAATGTTGGGCTCAAAAAAATATTGAAAGGCTATTATCTTATGTTCAATGTTTTGATTATACGTCTTTATTGGATATTGAAATGGTTGTCTCGAAGGTAGAAATTTTTTAAAAATATATTTGGAAATAATTGTTTTAAGTTAATGAGTTGTGCTTTTTCTTTTGGACGAATGGGACTTGATTTCCGTTCTTTAATTCATTACAAATTTTCGCAAATGGTTCTTAATATTTTTCAAAATAAAATAGAAGCGGCAACAAAAAGGTTTATTTTAATTTTTTGATTTTCAAATGTATTTAATTGAGATTCAGGGTTGTTTTTTGAAAAAATTAAATATTCTCCTGCCGAAAATTTAGATGTTTCCTAATAACATTTTTGGAAAAAATTATTTTTAGAAATACCACATCATCATTTTTTGAATATTTTAATAACCTTTCCACAATTAGACAGCTACTCTAATTCGCTTTATTTTTAGTTTTACTTCAAATGAAAAAATCGATCTTATTGATGATGGAATTTTTGAAAACACTCAATCTGAATTAAAAAAAGAAATTAATCGTGTTGATTTATCAGCTCCATTAGAATTATGTATTTGGGACGAATTATGTATTTTTGGCAATTCTATAATTAATGCATTAAATGAAATTAGACATTCTATTTATATTAATTCGGTTTGTTTTTTTTTAATTTTTTACTCGGATTTATTTTTAATTTTTTGCAGATTCGTCGTGTATTCAATATTTTACACTTTTCTTTTCAAAATATTTTTGCTTGGTTGGACTCTTTCCTTTCAAATCAAGAAAATATTTTTATTGTCAAAAAGGCTACTTTTCTTTTAATTAAACAATTTTTGCCTTTCATAAATTGTTGCTTCTTTTCTTGTTTTCCTTATGAACAATGTGCTAAAAAATATTTTATTACTGGAAATTGTTCTTTAAATGAATATGTAAGGAAATTAATTTTTTTAATTTATTTTTTTAAATAGAAAAATACTTTTAATTTTGTGAATTCTAATATTTTTGGTTTATGTAAAAATGAATCTTTCTTTTGTGAAATAATAAAAGAATTTGATTTGAAAGAAAATGAAGAACGAAATATTTTAATTGAGGAAGAATCAATTAATACAAAGAATGAAGGAAATGATGAACGTTTAGAAATTGAGGGGGAAGAGAAGAAAGAAAATAAGGAACTTCTAAAAATTGAAGATGAGAAGGAAGAAAGAAATGAAGAAATTTTAGAAGTTGAAGATGAAAAGAAGGACGTAAATAATGAACTTTTGGAAGTTGAAGAGGAAAGAAAGGAAGCAAATTAGGAAGAAAATATTGAGTGATATGTAGATTTTCACTTTTGATAATGACTGTGATAAATAAAATAATTATTTTCATTTATTTTTTTAATTAAGAATATTTTATTTATTTTTATATATTCTTATAATTATTTTATGTCCATTTTTTAATATTTTTTAAAGAATGTCTTTGGCTACAAAACTGCGTCGTATTAGAAAAAAACCTCCAGAGGGATGGGATTTGATCGAACCAACACTTGAAGAATTCGAAGCAAAAATGCGTGAAGCGGAGACTGAACCACATGAGGTTATTTTTAGAATAAATTAAATAGCTAAAAGTCTTAACAATTTTAGGGTAAAAGACGAACAGAAACTGTTTGGCCTGTTTTTCGGGTTTTTTTTAATTTAAAATAATTCTATGTTTATAAACCTTTAAGATTCATCATCAACGTTCAAGATATATTTTCAATTTATTTTATAAAGAAGAGAAAATATCAAAAGAACTTTACCAATTTTGTATTGATGCAAAGCTTGTCGATGCTCTTTTGGCTGCAAAATGGAAAAAACAAGGATTTGAGAATCTCTGTTGTTTAAGATGTATTCAGACAAGAGATACCAATTTTGGGACAAATTGTATATGTCGAGTTCCGAAATCTAAACTTGACGCGGTTTGAAATTTTTTTATTTTTTAATTTAAAATACTTTTTTAGGACCGAGTTATTGAATGTATACATTGTGGATGCCGTGGATGTTCTGGATGAAAGAGATTCCGATCTTTTTTCGATTTGGTTATATTTTTTAATTCAATTACTTTTTCTAAAAATAAATTTTTTAAATTTACAAAATATTCATTTATTTACAATTATTTAAAATAATTCAAAATATATACTTTGTTTCTTAAACTTTTTTCTTTTTTGACATTTTTCTGTTTAATTAATCATTTCTGAATACATTGAAGATGCCAGATTGGGATCATTTCTTTGCATCACTTCGCAAATACTTGGACTATTTTCGATCTCATATTCAACTAATACCGACAATAAATGGGTTTGTAGGTGATTTACAATCGATTTCTGATGGTGAACTTTCTGGGCTTTTGTCTTGGACTAAATTGGCTACTGCAATCTCTCTAAAGGTTTGATTTTTTAGTTATCTGCTTTTTTCCTTTGGAGTACTACTTTAATTTATTAGGATCCAGATTCTCGACGCCAATTTTGTCAAGATAAGGGATGGAGTGTCATTGAATCTTCAGTTGGTCTTCTCGCCAGCCCTGTGCCTCTAGTATTCAAAGGATGCCTTTGCAATTTTCTTGCTGCCCTTGCAATTGATGAAATGGCTGCTGTAAACATATGGAATTGTTTACTTTGTGAATTTATTTGTTCTAAACAAATAGGTGGAAAATCTATTGGAATTCAAGTTTATTTTACATATATTTTTTTTAATTTTATATGTTTTTGTAGCAAGATTTGGATTCTCGAGAGGCTCATCTAAAAATTTATGATTATTCTCAGGGATTTTTAACTCTAATGAAAGAATTGCTTTCACACAAGGCTCGCCCAAGTACCCAACAAATTGCTCCATTTATTCATTTTATTGTCAATTCAATTCTTTGTCAATTTTCTACTCGTTCATACAGCAACATAACTCAAATGGTAGTTATTAATCGAATTGTCCAGTTTAAAATATTGTTACTCTTTCTTTGTTCCTAATACAATTAATGGCTTTTTTACTAATTATTTTCGAGTTTTTAAAGATACAATTTCTGATCCTTTCATTCAAATTTATCTAAAGTGGAATCGCTTATATGTATCTTAATTTATAAAAATTTTAGTGGATGTTGGTCAAACTCGCCCTTGACTGTTTATATCAGCCATTAAAGACTTTCTTTGTAACAGCAGTCACTGTTGACAATAAAGTTTTTGAAGTACAAATTTTATGTCAGTTATTGAGTGATAGTCCATTATCTAGAGCGGTAAGAGATTTAATTTGAATATTTTTTAAATCATTTTTTTATTCTTTTAAGTTACTTCAAATAATTGCCGAAGGAGGTTCTCAACTTCAAGAGAATAAATTTTCTCATTTACCTGCTAGAGAAGATGCAACATGTTCAGCTATTCGATTACTTTATGTTGCCATATCAAATCGTTCAGCATTATCTGATGCTATTAGAGCTGTAAATTGTGATATTCTAATTGCTACAATAGAATCTATTTTATTCTCACCATTTCCATATTCGCAACAAAAAATTGACAATTGTTATATGAGTTTACTTTTTAATTATATTAACGAGGTTTTGTTCTAAAATTGAAATGAAATTCTTTATTTTTTTTTTGAAGATTGATTCTTTTATAAGACATGCTTTTTTTGTTTGGTTAATAATTAAAGAAGCAACAGCCCAACGTCCATCTCTACAATCACATATTGTTCAATCACTTTTACCTCGACGTCAAAAATTAATAAATTGTGTGGCAACTCTGTCAATTTTTTCTTTAGAAGATATTTTTGTTGGAATTAGTGATTTGGCTTTAATTGATATTGAGGGAATATCTTATGGAAGATTAAAAGGAGAAGTATGTCGATTAATGTTAGAAGTATTTAATGATGCTATGCAATATAATTCTAATTCTCCAAATATTACTTATGCATTGATGAATTTTGATCTGATGAATATTTCTGCTACAATTCTTGATTTACCAGGTTTTTTGAATGGGATTGCTTGAGTTGTAGATATTTTTTCATGGCTACTTATTTATATTTATAACTCTTGTTTAATTTTTTGTTTTAGGGCAAGGATCCACTTGTTTGCACAATATTTTGGACATAGTCTTACAGCTGAAAACTTCTGATTCACCTCTTACGACTCATTTTTCTGGACTTTATGAACCTGCTTTGCGTCTTATTGTGATTATCTTTAAATTTAAAAACTACTATTTTAATATTTATAGCTTCGTTTATGTTCTCTTGGATCATCTAGCTCTTCAATTGTTCTCAGATTTCTCAGATCTCATTATGATCTCATTTATCAATTGGCTCAATCGAATGTTTTCAAATGTTTGACTCAAACTAATTCAAATGATGCAACCCCAACTGAAAGTTTTGAGAATGAGTCTTCTTGTTGGAGGAGGGAAAATGATGAATATGCACTAGCAACAATACAACGTTCTCTTCAGGTTTATATCTATCAAGGGCGTAGCCAGGGGGGGCTGGGGGGGGGGGCTGAAGCCCCCCCCCCCCGAAATGGGGAAAAGGGAAAAATTTGAGGAAGGGTTTGGGTAAAAAAAGTTATTTTTTTGGCCTACGGCCTTCGAAATTTAAAAAATTTTCGCCTGCGGCGCTAAAAAAGGATGAAATCTATCTTCTTGAGGTCCAAATTTCAAAAAATTTTCGCCTGCGGCGCTGGAAAAGTGAATTTTTTGGCCTACGGCCTTCTAAAATTCTCAAAATTTTCGCCTGCGGCGCTGAAAAAATAAAAATTTAGTTCAAAAAAAATTTGCGTTAAGAACGCCAGAGTAAACGCCAAAATTTTGGCGCACACCCAACTTTAGCCCCCCCTGAAATCGACCCCCTAGCTACGCCCTTGATATCTATAAGTGTTTAGTTCATTACGACAAAAAACATTCTTCTCGTTATTAAAAATAGATGAATTTTTTAACTTTAGTTTAAAAACATTTTCATTGAGTTTTGTTTGTTTTTTTATATCAGACATTTTCTAGAGTATTATTTTGGAATTGATCGCTTTGGATCTTTCTTCACTTCTCCGATCTGGCTTAATAGAACATCCACATAAATATTTACGTTTACTCTTTTCTACACCATCGGATCAAAATTCACAAACATTACAATCTTCCAATCTTTTTTCTTCAAATATTGAAGGCCAAAACGGTTAATTTTTGTTTTTTTTATTTCAATTTAAAATATTTTTAGTTCTTTTTTGGTCACTTTTGGAATCAAGTCGTATATTTGTTGGTGATCTTTCTCCTCCAATTTGTAACAAATTTGATCCAAATAAAATGGAAGAAGTTAATTTTTTTAATTTTTTATGAAAATGTTTTTCTCTTTTTTAAGTTACTTTCTCTTTGTATTCGAAAAAACTCTTGTAATATTGAGCAATTCGATGTTGTTTATCTCCAACTTTTGTTAAATAGTGAAATTAATTGTATAATGAATACAGAAATTGATGTTATTAGAGAGGTTATTTTGAAATATTTATTTTTTATTAAATATAATTTTAATTTATTTTTTGAGGAGGCTCGATCGATTTTGCATTTTTGTGTGAAGAAAAATGCTTTAAATCTTTTGGAAGGTTCATGTACTCATTTGCTTGAAGGATGGCTTTCAGTAATGAATGTATTGTCTGTACATGTTCCTCTACCTTTCATTAATATTTGTAAGTCTATTTTTTGGGGTAATGCGAACATATCAACTTGGGCACTAGATTTAACATGTTAAATTTATTCTTCTAATACATAATTCGTGAATATTTACTATTATGAAGTAATTTCTCTTTTCTCATTATTTTTTTATTTAGCTACACATAAACATATTTTGGTTGATGCACTCTTTCTTTTGCGGGATTATTGCCGTTTAGTGGAAATGAGTCCAGAACTAGCCGCTTCTGTTGCAACATGTTTTTCAAGAATAGTTTCTTCAGTTTGTAGTATGTTTGCAAAATATGAAGATATACAAAAAGCCAAAAGTGCAATTTTGCCTGTTTTGCATTTACTTCTTCAATGTATTGTTTTATCTGGTTTGTAGGATCTTAAAATTTTTATAATTTATTTTTTTCTTTTTTAAGGTTATTCTAAATCATTTACATTTAAACGTGAACTTTATATTTGCTGTTTGCGTGTTTTAGATTTATTTTGCAATTTCAAAGGAGAAAAAACTCAAAGATCTGAAATATCAAGTGGAACAACCAATTTGCCGTTAAAAAATGATGACCTTCTAACCTTGCTTCTTTTTAATAAACTTGGCCAAGAAGAGAACAGATTAATAGATAACACAAATGATCAAACAGTTAAAATGATGCAAAATCAACGAATAATTAGTGATTTATGGATGAAATTGATTGAACCTTTAAAGTGTGAAATAATTCAAACGTTTACTTCGGATGTTATTTTTGGACCACTTTCTCTTAAGGTTTTGTGTTTTTTGGGAAGAGATTTTCGGGAATTAGGGCTGTTAAGCAGCGTGGGGCAGTCTATTACATTTTAAACTTATTTTTAATATAGCTTTTTTAGATGTTAGCAGCAGCAACTTTTGTTGATTTATTACGTGAGGACAGCAAATTTTGTGGGCGTATTATAAAAGAATTTATTTTCGATGGTTCCTTGCAGTGTGTAAATGATTTATCTAAACGATTTGAAGACAATTTAAAAAATCCAGTCAAAGGAGTAGTTGAAGACGAAAATAACAGGAGACGAATGCAATCGCTAATTAATGCAATTCATTCTTTAAATATAATTTCAGAGTCTGTTCGAAATACAAAACAATGTTATTCAGTTATGTTATAAAAAATGTTTTTCTTTTGTTTTTTTTTGTTTTTTATACTAATTTGTTAATACATTTTTTTATATTTGTTAATAAAACTTTAATTAAAATTATTTAAAAATTTTTAAATGGAAGATGGGTTTGCGCGTATCAAAGAGGAATATGTCTTGGGAATTAATAAAAAGTGTGGAAATAATGATGTTAACAAGGAGGACGTTGCACCTAGTAAACAGCCGGGTATTATTTAACTTCTATCGTTTTTATTTTAATTTTTCAGAAAAAAGGAGAGGTATGGATCGTCAAAGAAACAGCAAAATGTTAAAAGCCAAAATTGAGATGGGTAAAAATGAAATTCGGATATGTCCCTCTGTCTTTAGTGAGGATAATGTTAAGTGTAAATATGGTGATAAATGCTTGGCATTGCATTCTAAGGAGGAATATTGGGCAAAGAAACCACCAGATATTGGTTTTCTTTTAAACTTGAGAATTCATTTTATTGTTTCCGTTTTTAGGAGCAGTTTGTCCTATCTTTGAACATCAGGGGAAATGCAAGTTTTCGTTGGCTTGTTCTTTTGCTCGGTCTCACACTAATCCAGAAACGTTGGATCAGATTGAGAAGGATCCTAGTCCTTCTTGGAAGCCTACAATTAATTCTAAGACTATACAATTACAAATAAATCTAAGAAAAAATTTTTACAAATTTGAGAGGTAATGATAATATTTTTAAGTTATTTTGTGTTTCAAATTATTTTTAAGAACAGAAACTGCACTTAGAGAAATTTCTACCACTATTGGGTGTATGGAAAGAGAAACTAATTTAAATATGAAAACACTGCGTGGTAAAACTTATTTGGCACCACTCACAACTGTTGGCAATTTACCTTTTCGACGCCTTTGCATTGAACTTGGAGCTGAAATTACTTGCAGTGAGATGGCTATGGCTACTCAGATATTGAAGGTCACCTTCTCTTATTTGTATTTTTGTTTGGATGGAATTCTGAGTAGTGTTTTGTTGACAGCTCTTTTCCCAGTTTTCTTAAATAGGTACCCAAAAGCACCAAAAGTTTTTGGAATGATTGTGGAGAATTTAAGCTATCTGACATTATTGGCTATGTGACTTTCACTCAAATTTTCAGGGTCAACCAGCTGAATTATCTCTTTTAAAACGCCATCCCAGTGAAAAACTTTTTGGTATACAACTGGCTGGTGGCTATCCAGATACTCTTGGCAAAGCGGTTGAATTAATCAAAGACAATTTTAATGTCGACTTTATTGACTTGAATTTGGTTAATTTTACTTTGTTTATTTAAATAAAAATTTTAGGGTTGCCCCTTGGATAGTGTAAATGAAAAAGGAGGAGGGTGTTCGTTGGCATCAAGACCAAATAAACTTGTTAATGTTCTCAATTGTATGCAAAAAGTGGCTGATAAATTGCCAATTTCAATAAAAATGCGTTATGGAATGAAAGAAGGAAAAAGAACTGCACATACAATAATTAAACAAATAGCTCAACAAAGTCCTCCACAATTATTAACTTTACACCCAAGATCAAGGTTATGAGAATCGACTTTCTGACTTTTTGTTTTTCCGCAACCATCGAAAACATGGGAGATTTGGGAATGAGAATGTTTCATTTAAGGGTGTTTAATAATTTGAGGATGACTTGAAAAATAGGCGGAACGGTAAAATAGACGGGACAGAAATATAATATTTTAGAAAAGCCTTTTCTCACCAAAGTTCTTAATGTGGCCTGATCCAAACCAAAAAACGATTAATTATTTTTAATAAAATATGTATAAATTTTTAGAGATCAACGTTACACGAAATCAGCAGAATGGGATTATGTAAATGAATGTGTACAGGCAATTGAGGGTCATTTTCCATTTTTTGTTTGTGGTGATATTTTAAGTATGGGAGATTATTATAATGTTAGTTTTTAATTTTATATAAGAAAATAATTATTTAAAAGAATATTTCTCTGTGGCCAATTGATGGAATTATGATTGGAAGGGGAGCTTTAATAAAGCCTTGGATATTTACTGAAATTGCTGAAAGGAGAAATTGGGATATTTCTTCGAGAGAAAGATTTGATATTATTAAAAAGTGAGAAGTTTAAAATATTAAATAATTGATTCTAAGAAAAAGTTTTTTTCTTTTTTAAATTGAAAAACCCTTATTAAACAGCTAAATAAAAATCTTGTTAGGCTTGTAATATATAATTATGAAGCAACCAAACATCAAAAAAAGAATTTAAACAAATAATTTCCTTCTTTAAAGCAACTTTTATTTTTTTTAGATTTACAAACTACGCCTTGGAACATTGGGGAAGTGATAATATTGGAGTTGAAAATTCGAGAAGATTTTTATTAGAATGGCTAAGTTTTCAACATCGATATATTCCTGTTGGAATATTACAAGAACCCCCTCAAAAAATCAATCAACGCCCTCCAAATTATCGAGGAAGAGATGAGTTGGAAACACTTTTGGCTAGTCCAGCATGTTCTGATTGGATTAAAATAAGTGAAATGTTTTTAGGAAAAACGCCTGAAGGATTTGTTTTTGTCCCAAAACATAATGCTAGTGCTTATTAAATTGTACTAAACTTCAATTTGAGGGTGAAGGGAAGTTAAATGGAAATAATCTTGCCAGAAATTTCAGTTTTTTTCTAAATCAAGAACTTTATTATTCAACCTCATTTTGGAGTTTTTTTTTTGTTATTTACTATTTTGTTTGTTAAGTAAAATTATTTTTTTTTAATTTAAAATAAAAAGAATTTAAAAGTACAATTAATTTAAAATATTTATTCAAAATAATTTGTTAGTTGAAAAAACATTGCCAACGTTTTAAAAAAAAATCAGGAAGACATATTCTTGATAGAATATTTTTATTAAAATGCATTGAAAAATAATAGTTTTGTCACCTGCTTTTAATAAAAATTTTAAAGAGGAAAAGCTTTGAATAAATTGACAAATTAAAAATAAAATTTATTTTTTTTTCTAAAATTCAATTCCTTTCCTTCTCTCCTTAAATTTATTCCATTTATCACATTTTAGTTTTCTCCATTTAAAATTTGCTTTCAAATAATATTTTTATTTAATTTTTCGTCGTTGGTAAATTCGTTATTTACATTTGAATCTCGATAATGTTTTTATAAATTATTTTTTATCACCGGGATCGAATTGAGCCGATTGAAATTTGACTGTATTTAAAATAAATTTGAAAAATCTCTCTCCTTGTAGAAAATCGGAGGGGTTTCTTGATTAAAATAAACATTTTGTTTATTTTAAATAATTAAAGGTAAATATGTATGTAATACATATGTAAATATTGTATATTTATACAAATAATTTATTTTTGACCTGATAACAAAAAATATTAAAGAATTAATTTAAATGAATCATAAAAATAAATATAGAGATTCTTGATAATAGATTTTAAATAATTTTGTTATTATAAGCTAAAAGAAATTATTTTAAATACCTTCAAGGATTTTTAAATTTAATCCTTTAATTTAAAAAATTTAAATTCAATTTTTTAAAATTAGTTTTCATTTATTTTTGGAGAGTATTGTCCTTTCATTAATTTATAATTTAGCTGTTTTCGTAATATTTATTTAAACAATCTGTTGATAATTTTGTATTATTTTTCAAAAAATCCACAATTTGTGCTATTAAATAATGCAAATCCTTTATTTTATTTAGATTCCATTCTAGGCCATTCACAAATATTTTTATTTTTTCTTTTCATTTTTTCCATAAACGTATTTTAGAAATTTATTAAAAAATAATCTCTTAGATGTAAAAAACAATTTATTGTGAATATTTTCAGCTTTAATTCTAAATATTTCTTTTCCCTTCTTTAAAATTCTTTTTTCTTCCAAATTTTAATTTTTCTTAAAAATGAGGAAATAATTTCTAAAATTATTTAATTAATTGTAGGTTTATTTTTTTAATCTTTAATTAATTTATTTATTAGATTTAAAATAATTGGTCGATTCAGGTGCAATCTAGTCAAGTGTAAATAAATAAATTATAAAAGTGAGTTGAATTAACTTTTATTTTGTGTATTCTAAATTAAAATGGCTAGAACCGATATTTTCGAAAATTAAGAAAATAAGATTTTGGTGAGATTTTAAGAAAAAAAACTAAATGGGATCGAGATTTTATTTAAATTTTTTTAAATAAAATATTTGTCAAATCGTTTTGTAGAACAGAAAAACTAATTTTCTGTTCAAAAAAATTTTTTTTTAATTTTTAGCTCAAATAAAACTAAATAAACGTAAATAGAAATCTGACTTTAAATTCTTAAATAATTTTTAAAATTCAATTTTTTTATATTTTAGAGAGGTGCATGTACAAAAACTTCTTCGGAAAAAGCTCGAGATTTTTGGCCGTAAACTAGCCCAGTTATTTTATAGTGGATGCATCAAAAATGTTCATTCAATTTCTTGTAAACGGCTAAAAATGAGAATCTCGGAAGCATTTATTAAAGAAAAATTTCAAAATAATTATAATATTTGGGCCGGATTTTTAAGTTGTTCCTAAACTTCCCATGATCTGAGCTTCCAGAATCTGCTATACATGCATTCCTTTTCAAGTAACAAACAAATTAAAATCCTGGCACTAGTAATTTTATAAATGGACAATATTTATAGCAGAGGACAATTTTGATTATATACACTTTTGTTCTTTTTTGGATAATCCCTAATTTCTGTATGAGTCTTTGAAGTTTCTTTGAAGTAACAAAATTGTCCATAAAAATGAACACAAATTCAGCTTTAGGGGCATTTTTATTTAATCTTTATCTTTTAAATTGGTTACTCTATTTAATTCAGTTTTCTCTTTTATTTTTGGGTTCATGGGCTGTTTCTGAAGAAGTCACCTCTACAACAACCACCACATATTTACTAACAAATGAACTATTTTCTTTTTTCTTTCAAAACTTTAAAATTTTCAATCAATTAAAATTGTTACAAATTTTAAATAAATTAAATAGAAAATTCTTTTATTTTAATTTCAAAAGTCACTTTTATTTCAAAATAATTAAAACTACCAAAAGGGTAGACACAAAAACAACAAAATAGTGTGTAAAGTCATCAAATTAAATTATAAATTCAAAAACTTAAAACATTTTTTGACTTTTTAAATTCCTTTACTGTTCAACAAACTTTTTAAGCTTCTCGAGCAAATTAACGTATTGCTGATGCTCGTAATGAGTTGCTAAAATTAAATTTAAATAGAAAATTTTTAAAAATTATTTTACCTAATTTGACGAATTCATGACAGAACTGCGAGTTAAGTCCACGTTCTTCAAGATAACGAACAAAAAGCAGCACATGAAGTTGCTAAATAATATTGAAAAATTAAAAATATTTTTCGAAACACGATTTCACATCTATTTTTTGATTTTCAATTTAAATCTAAGGAATTCCAAAAAATTCCAATGTTCCGCGTAGTATTAGCCAACGTTTAATTAAATTAAAAACGTCAGTGGTAAGACCGCAGAAGATAATTTTTGTATCAAAAACCTCCCAAAAGAAATATTCATTCGAATGAGATTCTCTAGATACAATTTCCTTTCAAAAGTAACAAATTATTTCGGGCAAGAATCGAACCTGACCCCTATTGAGTCATTCATCGAATACAAATGTTTTACCAACTAAACTACCAGAGCTATGAACATGCTTTCTCCCAAATAAATTATAAACTTGAGGAGTTTAAATACCGGTGGTTATCTTAAATTTCATTAGGAAAATAGCATAATATTTGTCGAAAATTTATTCTAATTTGACCCTTCTAAAGTCCTTTCCCCATTTCAATTTACATAAAATAATATTACCTCGTCAATGTATTGACCAGAAGAAGAATAAACTTCATCAGGAACATCCACATATTTGTCACCTTTTGTAGCCGGAGCAATCATAAACTCATCAACGCTGTAATCATCTAAAAAAGTTTTTATTATTATAAAAATCATATAAAAATATTTACATCCTCCTTCAATATCTTTCACCATTTGACATAAGAAAACAAGACGAAGATTGCCTTTTGTTATCCTTAATAATCAGAAGGATAAAACAAAATAACTAGATATAGACTTACTCGATATGAAATGGTGGAAGCGAAACCGGAACATCCTAAAAATATATATGGTTTAAAAATATTTAAAAATATAGACAGAATGTTCGTAAACACAAGTAATAGAGTAGCCGAGGGCTGAAACCCCTCTTTACGCTTTTAAACTTAATTGTAAGTCAGGTATTAAGGACCTCTTGTTAGAAGAAATATTTTTTCTAATAAGATAGATAATCCTTTCTTAATTTCCCTTCCTACTAGAAATAAAAAGTTAACAAAATGGCAGGAATCTACCCAGAGAAGAGTCTATTTTATAAATAAAGATTAAAGTTTATACCGCTTCGACATCATCAGCTACACTACTGGGAATATTATCGTCTTCAAAATGCTCCTCATCCTCAACACTGTGATTAATATTACAATAGACCACAATTCTAAATTTACATCATAAGAGTTAATTTTTAATTAAAAAACAACTTTTCATTCCCATATGTCTTGGTAAGTCGAAACTCAGCGTCATTCATTCCAATTTCAAAACCCTGAACCGAAGGTGTTGCTTTACCGCCCAAATTCTCCTCCTCCGCAGTCTTCTCTGCATTAATTTCCTCATGAAGAACATCTTGAAGTTCCTTTGCAACAGAAGAGAATCCTGAAAAAACAAATATATGAAAGGCTAATTAAAATTTAATAAACTTATTGGGGAAGTCGAAAAATATTGTTTAACAATATTTTGTTGCAATGGAATAAACTTGGTCAAAGCTGGAGTCTTGGCAAAAGCAAAACTAAACCCTCGAGTAGAAGCACGTTGCATTGAAGTAACAACTGGACGCCACATCGTAAATTGTTTTAAAAATACTTAGAAAATAACTGAAACTTAAAAGTAAGGCAAAACAAAATTAAAAAAACATTTAACAGAGAAAAACTTCTAGATGTCTCCTATTAACAAAATGAATGTTGACAAAATGACATATTTTTGATAGAAGCTAGTGACCGGCAAAATCGATTTTTCCGGAACCGGATCCGGATTCCGGATTTGCAACTTGAACCGGACCGGATCCGGCCGGATTTTTCCGGATAAATCCGGTCCGGTTTTAATCCGGTAAAAATAATTTCCGGAGTCCGGCAGAAATTATCCGGATTCCGGACCGGACTCCGGTTTTTTTCCGGATTTTTCAAAAAAAAATTTTTCATTAATTTTTGTGTTAAAATCTTGTAATATACATACGGTATTTTTCCCAATAGAAGCGCACGTCCCATTTGAAGCGCAGTTACATATGTATAGAAGCGCAGTCTACGGGGAGGTTGAAAAATAGAAGCGTACGCGCTTCTATTGGGAAAAATACGGTATGTGTCTTTTATGTGTTAAAATGTTGTTAGGGGGTATCTAAGGATTTTGGAGGCTATGGGGGATATTTTCTGGATTTTTCGAGATTAAGTTTGGAAAATAAAGTAATTCGTGTTTGGAATTTGACCTGCCAATTTTTGAGCATTCGGAGTCCAAGGAGCAATATTTCCTCCAAGGATTTAAAGGATCCTCTTACTCTCAAATCTCTTCCCTGCGCCGCAGGCGAAAATGTTGAGAATTTTGGAGGTCCTTAAGTCAGAATACGTCCATTTTTTGCGCCGCAGGCGAAAATTTTGAAAAATTTTGAAGGCCATTAAGCCGGATTTCTTCCATTTTTCACCGCCGAAGGCGAAAATTTAGAGAATTTTGGAATGCCTTAGGCTAAAAAATTCAATTGTTACCAACCTTACCAACGCTATTATTGGTCTCATACTGAAACTCAGTTGAGGTATATCCAATGTGGATTCAGTCGTCCTTACGTCTCCAATTTTGTAAGGCCAATAAAGAAGAATTTTCCCTTTTCAGCGCCGCAGGCGAAAATTTTTCGAATTTCATATAGACAAGGGTCAAAAATCATCCTTTTTTATAAAAAAATACAAGAAAATTGGGTAAATCCAGGAACCGATAAAATCCCAAATCCGGTGCTCGAAATTTGCCGGACCCGGATCCGGATTCCGGATTTTCATCTAGAGCCGGACCGGATCCGGCCGGATTTCTCCGGATTAATCCGGTCCGGTTTTAATCCGGAAATTTCGAAAAAACCCGGATTTGGGACCCGGACTCCGGAAAAATCCGGCCGGATCCGGTCCGGTGCCGGTCACTAATAGAAGCCTTTTCAGTGACACGCCCATGTAGGGGGGGAAACCATAACTTTGCTGGAAAACTTCGGGCCCTAATCAATTTTGGTTCATTCTCTTTAGATCGATGAGAGGAATTGTTTAATACTAAATTTGGAAAGATTCTGAAACTTTGAAGCAAGTTATGGCTTTGTGCCGTTATGGCCGCGCGCTACCCGCCTTTTCAGAGTTGACCGTTTCAGCATAACAGTTTTTGGCCATATAGTAACCCGTAAAAATTTTCATTTGCAATAAACTAAATAAAGAGTTTATTTTTAGTAATTATTTTTTGACTAATTTTCACTAATTTATGATAGTGATTTATGTTCGACGAGTTTTTTGGCGACACGGGTTTTTTTTCTTTTTTTTATTTTTAACCAAAAATCAACGTCGTCTTGTCAATAGAATTTTTTATTACTTGATATTTTTAGATTATTATTCTTGATTAAAAATGAGAGCGATTTTGGCGTCTACAAGTGCAAATAATGTTAAACGCGGCATTTTTTCCTTTGACAAATCTCTACTTTCTAAACTTCGAATTTGGTTAATTGGTATTGGAACAGGAATTGGAGTGGGAATTGGGGCTTATTATGTTTGTGTTTATTTTTAAAAAATAAATTTATTTTTTTAAATAATTTTAGTTATGGAAAAAGACTAGAGGGGAACGGGCGCATAATGCTTTTCTTGTATGGGCAGAACAAAAGAAAGCGCAAGGAATTTATGTTTACAAAGACAAACGATACCAAGAAGCCATACAAATTTTTAATGACATAATTCAATCACTTTATGACGAGCCATCTAAATTGATAGGTCAGGTATATGATGAATTGTTGGCGGCATGTGAAAATAATATTGCGGCTTGTTATGATGCTTTGGTTATTTAGAAATGTTTAAAATATTTTTAATTTACCTTTTTTTAAGCTTGATTCAATTAAATGCATTGAACATTGCACCAAAGCTATTCAATTAAAACCTGATTATGCAAAGGCGCTTGTTCGTAGGGCTAGATGTTTGCATCGTTTGGAAAGACCTTTGGAGGCACTTGAAGGTTTTAATAATTATTTAATATTTTAAATTTTATTTCATAGATTATTTGGTATCGCTTTCATTGGAGCAAGGCTCTATGCCTTCGCAACAAATTGCGGTCATTCAAAATGACGTTGAGAAGCTTATGAATGAGATTAGCGAGGTTGAATGCAATAAACTTTTAGAGGTAGTTTTTATTTCTCTTATTTTTACCGAAATTTCAGTACAGAATCGTGTAGGACAGCGACAGAAAATTTCTCAATCAGTTGTTGAACCTTGGCAGTTTTGCACTTCGATTCATGATCCTTTGTTGTTGAGGGCTGCTGGACTTCATGAAAAAGCTAGCGAAGGAAGTTTGGATGCTGCTTTGGTTGAATTAAAACGTTGTAATTACAAGTAATTTTTAATTATTTTTTTATTAAAGTATTTTTAATCTTTAAACAGCGAAATTGTTTCTTTGTCGACAAAGGCTATTGAAAATGATCAAAATGATAATATTGAGAAAGCACAAGCTGTTCTTTTGGCTGCTCGTTTTCTTCATTATCATGGGTTAGAAGAAGAAGCTGTGGCTATGGCAGACAAATTTAAGACTTTTTGGGAACAATTAGGTATATATTTTTTAATTTTAATTATTTATTTTGTAAATTAAGATGAAGCTCAGAAATTGGCAAATAAAGATTTGAATGTAGCTCAAATTGTGCTTGAAATGACCTTAGAACGTAATCAACCAGACGAATCTGGAATTGATAATGGAAATGGGGAAAATTTGACATTAAATGAGGCAAAAATTCAACGTTTAAATCAATTAGTGGATGAGGCGCTTCGTATTAATCCATTAAATGTTGATCCTTTGGTAAAATTAATATGCATTTATAAATTTTATTTACGTTATGTGAATTTAGATATTTCTTGTTTCTACTTTCCTAAGAACTGAACAACTAGAAGAAGCAACAAATGCTATGGAGAAGGCAAAACAATTGGATAAGGATCATAAATTTATTAAGTTTGTTTTAATGTTAAAAAATAGGTTCCAAAGTCTAAACGGCTTTTGAAAGGAGAAAAGATTTTCTGGTAGACAGATTTGATTAGAAAACAAAATTTTAATAGAGAATTCATTAATTTTCATTTAGATATTATGAAACTTATATTAATTTTGTAACGGCACTTCGTAGTGGAAATACTGCAGATATTCATAGACATGTACTTGCTATGGAAAAAAATTTCAAGGATTCCGATAATCCTCCAGTGTTTGCTCTGATGATGCATGTCAAAGTATTAAATATAAATTAAACTTAAATATCTTTTTATTTCCTTAATAAGATTGGCATTCTATTGCAAAACAACGAAATTGCTGTTGAATCAGTTAAAAAAGCAATCGAATTAATGCCTAATTATTCTGCTGCTATTTATCTTTCTGGGTTTAATTATTTAAATATTCTCTAATAAATTATAAAAATTTAGAGTTTTGGAACCTCCCCCGAGTGAGAGAATGAGTCAAAATAACTTTGAGGCTTATTTTCAAAAAATGGAGAAGACAATGAATAATGCTCTAGAAGCTGATCCAAATAATTGGGAACCATACAGGATGCTTGCTAAAATGCAACTTAATAAGTGAGGAACTTTTTAAAATTAAAACAAAGTTAATTTGTTAATTTAACTTTGATAAATTAAAAAAAAATTTTAGGCAGAACATTCATGAGGCAATCAAGTTTTATGATAAGGCATTGGAACTTGCTCGCGTGAAGGACGAAATTAAAATCTTAATGAAGGAAAAACTTTTTATTGAAATGGAAGAAAAGAGACGCAACAATAAAAAACTTCCAAAACGACTTGCCACCGTTTAAGTTTTCACTTATTTATTTTTAAAGAAATTTCTTTGGTTCTTTTCGGTTATTTCACACCTCACAAATTAATTTGGGTGGTAAGATCATCAACATGGTTCGTCGAACTGAATCGATTGATATAAAAATTGCTAGATTAAAGCTTTGATTAAATAGCAGGGGGTGTGACATAGCATAAAAGTACCAACTTTTTTAATTTACAACTTTGAGAATAAATATTTATTACTTCTGGACTTACATTAGTTTTAGAAGAAAAACAAAATAAGAAAATAATTTATTGTTAAGAAATTCCAAAAGAAAACTTTGAATTTTATCTTAACCTTTCAAATAATTTTACAATTAAATAAGTTTAAATATTCAACTTTATTATCAGTTATTACTTCAACCATTTTTCGTTGTCCTTAAGATTTACAAAAATTATCACCAATTCCCTTCATATGTTAGCTATTCGGTTTTATTGGACTTGTCTTAAAATTGAAAATATTAGTTAAGGTTTCAAGGAAAAGACTAACCTCGAAAAATAACAACTTTTCTACATTCTCTATAGGACTATTGACTTGTTGTCGCATAACAAAACTTCCACTTTCATGTTCCAAATCTGCAAAGATACGATCTGCATCATCTCCAATTGACAATGAGTGTTCGATTTGTTCAAATTCATGTTCGTTTTCTTTTTCATCCTTTATATTGTCCAACTGAAGATTCTTTGAATATAACAATTAGATAGTAAGGGAAATTTTTAAAATTCGAAGAAAGTTTAAGAGACGGAAATCTCATTGATAATATAATTAATTATTTAAGGAAGAATTCAAAACAATTTTAAAATACCCATGAAAATTGCAAAAATTCAACCTTAAAGAGCAAAGCATCGTCTGTTGAGTTGTCTGATGAGTGAATAAATCGTTTCTAAAAATTTAAATATACAAGTAAAATTAAAAGGAAATACATTTGAAGTAGATCGACTACTGCTACTTTCAGTACTGTTTTGTCCATGAGACTTTGACAAATAAAAATCCTCCGACGAATAACTGTAACAGTTAGGACTTGAGCTCGATGAAGATTTTGTATAATTTTCACCAACAGGTCGAAAGACGTTTTGAATATCTGGCGAAGGAAATATTTGTGTGTTTCGACTCCAAAATTTTTCAACATCATGGTTAGGGTTGGGATTCCTTAAAATAAAAGAACATTTATAGAAAATATTTTATAAGGATTGAGTCGTTAAAATCGATCCTGCTATGAGAGAATTTTTTTAGAATTAGAATTTGGCAAATTTTACTTGTTTTATTAGGTCAGGCAAACTAGGCTTAAACATAAAACTAGATATTTCTTACCAGTCATCCGGCGGCAAAGAAAATTCAGCTTCATCAAAATTGACAGGTCGGAAAATAGCCAATTCATCAACCGACCAGGTAAATTTGACCTAAATATAAATTTATCAAAAATTATTCAAGCTAACAGTAAACCTCTTCAGTCGATTTCTTTATTCGCGGTTTACAAATTTTTCTTTTATAAATTCCAGGCGTAACAAATACTGAATTTGTTCCATTTGAAGGTGGAGTTTGCGAAAGTCCAACAGCCTTATCATCTTTTGGTGATAAATGAATTTTGTGACGTTTAAATGCATTTGTGTGAGATTCAGATTTGCCTATTCCTTCATCAGAGTCGTTTTCTTCTTTGAAGGTAGAGACACCATTCACAATCGAATTTGACGTTGTTCCATTCATTTTTAAATAAAATATTAATTCTTAATCTGTATAGGATTTAATAGAAAAATTGAATAACTTGAAAAATATGGTAAAAGATCGCGATTAATACAAAAATGTGAAAATTAACAAAAAAATTCAAAACCTTTAATAAATGCATTTTTATAAAAATCTTTAATAACAAAAATGTTATAAAGAGATCAATTGAAAAATTAATTCTTTTATTTACTTTCAAATTAATATTTTCCATAAAAAGTCAATAAAACAATATTAGTGAGTAGGCTCATATCCACTAATACCGGGAATTCCAGTTGGCACAAAACGCTGATAGGCAATATAACGCTCAGCAAAAAATTCTTTAAAATTATAAATACTAAAATAATTAAAAAAATAAATACCAATAAGATAGCGTTCTTCCTCATATATTCGTTCTTCGAAGAATCGATAAGACACAATAGCATAAGAAATTACACAAATTGGATTACAAAGGACTAACTTAAATTTAAAAACAAATTTTAAAATAATTTGAATATTTACTTGAGTACCAATTGACCACATCATCCAACCCACATAACCTAAAAATATAATTCTTAATAAAGAGAAAAATATATTTAAGCCTGGGTGCCGGACTAACGCATAGACACCATCTGTACAAAGACTATGATTCCTGCTCCGACGAAATGATATCTATAAAAATAAAATTTTTAGTTAAAAATTTATTTTTATGTGAAACTTGATGTGTAAAACCAACAGAAGCATGACACATAGCCAATTTTCGAAAGATTTCACCCAGTATGCAAAGAATCAATCCGGCAAGAGAAACAAATGGAGAGTAGAATGCTGCAAATGATGTACTGAAATAAATTTTGATCAACTTTAAATTTTTCGAAAATTTAAAGCATTTTAAATTTAATTTCTCAAAAATATCCCAATTAAAAAATTACTGGGAAGTATCCATAAACGAGTCCAAAATTCAATCCACGAGCACATTGCTGCTGTCCAATAAGCCCAAGAATGATTTAGAAGAAAAGAATCAGGCCGAAGTGAATCAGGATTAGAATATGCTTAAAAATAGAATTTTATTATTAGAATATTTATAAAAAAAATTAACCTGTCATGAGAAATTCGCTAAAATGAAAAAGGCAAAACAATATAACATATAAACAAAAAGTGATCACATCAATACGCCCCTTTTCGAATGCATCAACACTAAATTTAATTGCCCAGGCATTAACAATGCCAAGCAGAAATGCTTGAGAAGAATACTAAATTAAAAAATAAATTCTTAATAAAAAATTATTTAAAATAATACCATCCATCGTTGACGACTAGTTTTAATTAAAACAACACAGATAAATCCCAAAATTGCAATAAGAATAAAAGATATAAATATATTTGAATTGTATCGTTCAAATATTGGAATAAAACAATTTGGAAGTAAATAGGCGAACAAAGAAACTCGAACACGAATGTCGTTCAAACAATAATTTAATTGTTTAAATCTTGCACTAAAAAAGAATTATTAGACTAATTCGAGTAATTTTAAAAAGATGTGTCGAGATATGCGATCACATTCGCCGTTTCTGGTATTACTTTGGCATTAATACGAACATGCATGACACCCGGTTTTTTATATTTAAACTATAACTTTCCAGCATATTTAAAATAATTACTTACCTCGATTTATTTCGATTAGCTGAATCATTCCAATTTTTAGTAAATTCGCGCATCCGCAAAAGCTGAGTCTAGGGAACAGAAATTAAAACAATGATAGAAAATAAAAAAAGATTTAGTAACTATAAAATAATTTTTTTAATTTCTGAATTTTTTTTTAAAATAATAAAAAATTTATATACAATTTATACAAAAATTTCAGTAAACATTACAAAGTGTCAAGTATTTTCTCTTTACTCCTCTCATCATCTCTACTTGTACTCAACTCTGTCGCGTCATCGATTGCTTCAATCCTTTTTAATTTTGCTTTATCACGTTGGTGGTCGGTATTAGATGTATTAGAATTGTTCTTCTCTTTTCTTTGTTTTAATTGACTCAGAGCTGGCTAATAATTAAAAGAAATTATTCGAATACCTTTCTTAAATTTTATACCGTTATAAGAGGAGTGTCTAAAACAGAATTATGCTCTTTTAATGGAACAGCAGAATAATACCGAACAAAATCCATCAGTGAAGCAAAAAGCATTTGTGTTTGTGCAAAGCCATAACCTCCAGAATGGTCAATTGTTGTTCTAGGATCACGATACTCAACCAAACAGGAATGCTTGAAGTGATGAAAATTAAAAGAAGAGAAATAAAAAACAGACCACATTGCCGTCTTTTGATATTTCTAAAGCGTAAAAACCAATACGCGAACTACTAGGCCTAATAAGAAAAATGCCATCAGTTGAAGCATTTGAATTGTCAAAATCATTCATTAGAGAACGAATAAGTGCTATTGATTCATCCTATTAATGAAAAAATTAGCAAAATAAAACAACCAAACTTTAGTTGCTTGATGCCACAACCAACATTCACAACACCAGTTAGACATTGGCAATGAAATTCTAAGTAAAAATGTGCTCAAAGTGGAAGGTTCCGAATCAAGCTAAAGAGAAATTTTGAATTTTTTTAAAAAAGCAGTTAGATGTTAAAAATAAAATATACCGCAAGCGAAACACTTTGAACAACTCTATCCAGTTGGGCGTGTGTAACCTTCTGTTTTGACATTTCAAGAAGTTTATCTCGATATTTTTCACATTTTCTGAAAAAAATAATATAAAAATAACTAAAAATAAAATGTAAACTTGTGTAATTTAAGCAGTAAAGGTTTTAATCTTCCAAGTTCTTCATTGATTTTTTGAAGAGAAAGTCCTATATTTTGAATTGCTGCCCTCATTAAATTTTGGGCTTTTCCAATCTCTTCCATCCTAAAATCAATAATTTAGGAAAATGTATTACAATACCTCTCTTCCTGCAATTCAATATTTATTGTAAGAGATTCACGATCACGGTCATTGAGATCTTTTTCTCCAGATATTGTGCTAAAATAAGAATTTCTAGCAAATTTTTTGAATTCAAAACAATTCCATACGTTTTCAATTCGGCAATTTTCCGTTCAAATATTTTTAAAACATCGGCGTAGGCAGATTCTGTACGTTGTTTCCGATTATACTCCTCATTTAACGCTAATTGCTGATTAAATAACTGATCATAACGTCTAGAAACACGATCATATTCAGCATGAATAGCCTAAAAATTTAAAGAAAACATTATTTACACTGAATTCTAGGACCTCAAATGTGCATTTAAGTAAACTAACACGATAAGAGGGATCTATCGTTGAATCTGACTGAAAAATAAAAAATAATTATGAATAAATGAAAACCAATGAACCTTCATTGAATTCTGACAAGTTAATGATTGTGGAGAGTTAAGTGGATAGAGCAAGCAAGTATCAAGTTTCTCATTAAAATCTCTTAAAGAGCAAGTTTGATAAAATTGAACAAGACTGGCCATAGAATCAAAATCCATAGAATCTTGAGTAAAACCACATCTACCATTTTCAACCTTAAAATAAAAATTGATTTAATAAAACAGAAATAATTTACAAGAATTTTGATAAGTTTGTTAGTTCCATCAATACGCAAAGTTAAAGTATATTGTCCTTTTGTTGAAGCATCTCGTACAGCAAAGGTACCATTTTGTTGGTTCTGTCAAATAAAGGATATAAACCAGATAAAATTTAAAATTTTTTACTTCCATCGCAGCGCTAATTTCTTCTTTAGATGCTGCACCCCAATACCAACAATACTCTTCCAATGTTTGTGAATTTAACATTGAATTATTAGTCATCCCAGAAATGCTATTATCAGACAATGAAGGAGTTAAAGAAGAACTGTGTTGTGGTTGTTCGAACATAACGTGAAAATTGAGAAATGTTTGTAGAAAGAATTAAGATCTATTAAAGTTCTTAAATTTAAACAATTAAAAGTTTAAAAAATAAAAAAACATGTAACAAAGCCGAAATTTTTTGTGACAATTTTCACTGGTGTTACGACAATTGCGGATACGCACATGCGGATGCGACAATTGCGGATTAAAATTTTTTTAAAAATTTTAAAAATGATCGAAATGATATCCTTTTTTAGTCCGGACTGTCAGTTTCAGACTTCTGACGGTTTCCGAATCATTTTTAGACAAATGTGGCACTGAAAACCTTAAAAAATCTTAAACATTTTAAAAATTTTATATCCGCAATCGTCGCTTCCGCACGTGCGTATCCGCAATTGTCGTACCGCCTTTTCACTCAACTGTAGAACGCGAAAAATTTTACTTACTATTTCGTCTCTCTTTATTTCTCTAACCGCTCCCATTATTTTTCACCTTTCTGTAAAATTGAGCTAAAACATTGAAACACAATAGTTCACCGTTCATAATTGTTTGATCTAGATTTCGACAAAAGAAGAATATCTTCAGCTAATAAACCTCTCAAAAACGTGGAATACTCTTCCTGTTAAATAAAACTCAGAGTGGATATAGTGTTATAAATAAGTAGAGACAGCTAGAGAAAAAGAGGGATTTGGGTAATTTGTTATTTTGTTGTTCACGCGGTATCTAAATGATTTTCTCGATTTTATTTTTAATTGTTTACTTTTTAAGTATTAAACCTTTTATTTTGATCTTTTATTTAAAATAAAAAATATATTTGTTTTTTTACAAAAAAATATGGCTGAAAGTTCATCCAAAGGCGACTCTGTTCCAAAAAAGTGGGCTTGCACTTATTGCACTTTTCTCAATTGGGATGCTAGCATTAAATGTGTTTTGTGTTATCAACCTAGGAATAAACCAATGCTTATTGAAGGTTTTTTGTTTTTAATAATTTTTAAATGTAAATTTTAGAACTTTGTCCTGCTAATGAGTCTTCAGTGAAAACTTCAATCGTTCACGATGAACAACTCCGTTGGCCTTGTCCAACATGTAATTATACTTACATTTAATTTTTATATCGAATGTATTTTAACAACTATTACCAAATAAATTTAAATAATTTGAAAAATCCTGGGCTTGGATATTAATTGTTTTAGGCAATAAGTCCATTTAGGGGATATGTTAGGATCACTTATTTTGTTCTCTTTCTATTTTTTATTTTTATTTCCAATCAGCTTTACTAAAGCGTAATTTAAATCTCATTTTGTTTTTTAGGTACATATATGAATTGTCAACGTACAAAACGTTGCATTCAATGTAATACTGATAGACCACTTCGTTATGCAACTCCACCATTTATCAACAACCAAGTTATTCCAATTAAGCAGACTATTATTCATACTCAGCCGCACAAGGATAATAATTCAATTTCTCGTGCACTTAATAAATGGACTTGTCAGAGTTGGTTAGTTTAGGGATTTTTTAAAATTAATTTTAAATGTCGTTGTTGTTATTTAGATTTTGATTTGTCTTTGGACTGAATTTTAAGTCAAAAACGGGCCTTATTCTTTTTTCCTATATACAATTTTTGACCATAGATTTAGCTAAAATTATAAAAATCCTTTAAAAATTAATAATTTAGTTTCTCTTTAAATTTTTCAGTACATTCGACAATTGGCCAAAAGCAACAAAATGCACACTTTGTGGTCAAAAGCGTTTGATATCTCGAGTTCAAAGCCTTTCTCCACCTCAGGAAGCTGAAGTTCAGAATTTGCATCACAGGAAACGTAGTTGTGTTTTTATTTATTTTTTATTTAGGAATTAAATACAAAATTTAAAAGATTCAGGTGAAACTCAACATCAAGAAGTTGAAAGAACTGACAGCCGAGGAGATATTGATTTGGAGTTATTCAATCAGCTGGCAATCGGGAATGCTCCTAGGCATGGAAATCGACCTGAACACAATGTTAATTTTATTTTTTTTTAATTTGAAAGGCAAATAAGGCGTAAAATTGTGAGAAATTTTTCTTTTAAGCTTTTTTAATTTTTGACAAATCATTTATTTGAAGAATGTGTTTATCTTAATTCTGAATTAATATAAATTACGGCTCGAATCCAGACAAAAATGAAATCTTCCACATTTAATTTTCATTTTACAATTTTTATAGAAAGACCGGCACGGATCAAAACGTAATAATGAGCAATAAAAATTGAGGGGTGGCTAGACATGTTAATTTTGTTTGTTGTGACAGTTTTCTGAGGGATTGCAAAGAAAATATTTTATTTCGACCTCATCAAATGATTGCACAAAAATATGTGCGTGTTACACCCTCTCTATTTTTGCCACAAATTTATTTTGTTTGTTCCACCGGTTTTATTTTAGCCCTTGTCAATATATTTACCAAATTGTTTAAAAAAAGCTTTTGATATGGATATTTTTTTGTTTGAATGAAAGTATTGAGAAGGTTATTTATATTTATGTACTTGAAAAGGGATAAAAACCCTAAATTCAAAATAGAAAATGGTTAAATTCTTGCCTAATTAGAATAATTTTTTTGATAATATTTTGATTTTTGAACTGAAATTCTATTCATGGGACTATCAAAATTTCTAAATGAAATATTGTCACACTTTAATTTTAAGTAACACTAGAAACTCAGGAATATTTGTGTATTACTCTTCTGCAGTTTAAAATAGGAATAATTTGGAAGAGGAAAATAATCTTTGAATTTAAGCTTAAAATGGACTTTAATATTTGAAGAGACCAAAGTTTAATTTGTTTGAAAATAAAATCCAAGTTTATTAAGTCTATCATTTCCATAAGTTCTTGATACAAAAAATGAAAATGTTTATTTTTTATTTATTTTTAATTTTTCAATTATTTTTATCAACTTTTGGCATTCTCTGTGTCGGTCCAGGTGCTGATAATTGCCAAAATGAATTTTATTCTGATTCTCAATGTCAACTTGTATTTCACACTAACGGGGTTGTTAACGAGGACCGTTGCGAGAATGATCAAAGTGAGCAATTTAAAACCGTAATTCCCATGTTTTGTGAGTACTGGCTTTTTCCTTTTCCCCTCCTCCATTTGGTACGATTTAATATTGCTATCACTAAGTCCTTTTGGGAAGCCGGTATTTTTCATTAACTCACCCAGATAACCTGGCTATATGTCCCGAACCCAGAAATATCTAAATCGCTAAAATTTTATTTTCAATAATTTAATTTGAATTTTAAGATTGGCAAACTTATTCATTTAAATGCGCCAAAACATGCAAAATTTGTTGTCTAAGGAAAAAGTTTTCTTCTTACTTTGATTTAAAAGAAAAATTGTTTTTAAGAGATCAACCTATATGTGGGAATATTGGAAATGTGAAGGTAAAATGTAAAGAAGCTAGAGAGAAATTACAAATAATTATTTATCTTTCACTTAAAGCATCTTGCCCAGAAAGTTGTGAATAATTTTATAAAGTAAGAAAGAATAGATTCTCCATTAAATTCAACAATTCTCTGAATTTGTATTTTTCTAATATGTAGAAAAGATAAAAAAAGGCAGGAGAAACTAAAAAATAACAAAAAATATTTTACAAAAAATTTCAACAAAAATTTATTAAATAATGAAATCTCAAAGGATACACTTATTTAAAGCATTATTAACAAATAAATGTCTTTTGATGGCAATATTAATAATCTAAAAAATAAAAATAAATTTTATGTGTACTTAAAAGATAATTGAAGACTACCCAAATTAAGCCAAAGTCCCAAATTTTTGAAAGACTAACGAATTCTTTTCCTAATTATAGTAAATTGTGAGGAAGCTGCTTTATCAGCAACCCCCGAAAACACAAAGAATATATCGGGTTGGATAGGCACGGCAAGTTGTGTTCTGAATCGGACCTTTTCCACGATGGTTCTATTCAATCTCTTTTCAATAGAAAAATACACTGCTCCACAAAAGTATAGCGCCACCCCTATTTTTCTCGGTTTCAATATTGTAACCGGTGTTTTTATTTCTAGACTTTTTTGTAATAATAAATAGTGGTCTAAAATTAAGTTTATAAAAAAATTTTGTTATCAAATCAATTTTTTCGATAGTTATAGGCAAATCCCCAGTTTTAGGGTTCCACAAAAGTATAGCGCCACTCTGAAATTTCGAGTTTCTAACATTAAGAAAAATCTAGAAAAATTTGAGCTAAAATATTTATCGATTCTAAGAAAAAATAAAAAAGAATTAGACCCATATCTCACTTCAGTGTCGAGATCCAGATACCTCGAAAATCAACGTAAATCGGGGGTAAGGCTATTCAAAACCACTATTTATTATTACAAAAAAGTCTAAAAATAAAAACACCGGTTACAATATTGAAACCGAGAAAAATAGGGGTGGCGCTATACTTTTGTGGAGCAGTGTATTTTGATAAATGTCCAAGAAGTGGAAATATTTTGAGAGAAAAATTTTTGTACTAAAGCCTGGTTCCCAACAATTATTCAACAATAATTATTTTAATTACCTCATCTAATAATTCTCCATCAATATCATTTGGATAAGACTTTGAAAATGAAGGGGAACAGCACATACTTAATAAATTAATATTTCCATTTGGCCCAATAATAATTTCACAAAAATCATTATTATAAAGTTTGCATAAATCTGCAGGGGGATCACAGAGAAGATAACGCTTTGAAAAGAAGAGAATTTTTTTGAAATTAAAATTAGTATACCTACTTGTTTTTTCTCTTGATTTTCAAATGTGCAAATAAAAAAAGGCAAATAGGCTAATAATTTTTCTAACTTTAACGGTTTATTTTCACATTCAGGTTTAACAATCCGGACCTTAAAAAATTAATTTAAAAAATATTTAATTTTTGAATTAACAAATTCTTGCTTTTAACTATCTTACCAGAATAAAAAAAATGGGGTATGTATTTAACAGAACGGAAAAATCCTAAAAAATTGGAACAGAAAAAAGAAAATTCTTCAGGCGAGTCCCCAAAAATTAATAAATTCAAAATTTTAATTTTAGAATAAAAAAAACCTTTTCAATATTAAATTCTAAAGGAACTTCCTCTCCAAGTAAAAAATCATCATCCTCAGCAAACAAAGTTTCAGATAAAGTTGAAGTTTTGTATTCAATAAATATTGGAAGGCTAAAAAATAATTTTTTAAATTAAAAAAATAAAAACCGAGTATTTAAAAGAGCAGCCTGTATAGCTGTTAATATTGCATCTAATAGAAAACCATCCCAACTGAGAACCTAAAAAATAAAAAAAAATTGTAAGGCAGGAGAACAAAGGGAGTTTTTTTCACCCACGGCCCTCCAAAATACTCATGGCGTAATATAAAAAATCCTAAAAAATTGGTCCCCAAAAATTAAATTCAAAATTTTAATTTTAGAATAAAAAAAAGAATAAAAAATTTTAGAATAATAAGTTTTTAAAAGGAAGAAATTTTTAACTCATGGCGTTAAAAACCGAAGATTTTTTTTAAAAAATCGCCAAAAATATAAATTTTGCTGAATTTTTAGGGAACAATTGCCTATAACTCTACCAGTGAAATAACACAATTAGCCCAGAAAATAAACTAAAAAACCATTATTTTTAAATGTAAAGTCCATCTGAGTTGAAATTTTTTTGAATTTTTTCCTTCATTTTGAGTAAAAACAATCAATTGTTCTGGAGAAATAAGACAAGAATCATTTCCAAGTAATACACGTAAATGGGCTTTTGAATGCTCTAATAAATCCTAAATTGAAAAAATGCACTATAAAATAGTTAATTAGAAGTCGAAAATTTGAAAAGAAATATGTAGTTAAAAATTAAAAATATTTAAATTAATTTTTGTTTTCTTTTTGAAGGGAGAAATTTTTTTAAAAAATTTCAAAAAAATAATAAAAAACCTTCGGAACACTTTCCATTGCTTCAATTTCCCATTTAAATACAGAATCGTCGGAATCTGGCCCCAAACTCAATTTAACACTGCAAGAAATATAAGTACCTCCTTGTTGAACATTTACAGAAGACTTTTTAAAGTTTTCTTTTAATCTCAGAAAAACTTTTAAAAAATTTACCTGATAATCACTTACATTCCCTCTACATTCAATTAAAGAATCACGAAACGAATTAATTGTTCTTCCTTCAGGGTAAATTCCTTCAACGAGGAATTTTTTAAAATAATCAAAAGGATCGAGCCGTTTAAGTAATTGAGAATTTTCTGACATTTCTTTAAAATATTTTTTACTGAAAAATAAATATTTCTATATGTTTACTAGATCCAGAATATATGTATGTACATAGTACATACATATATTTTAAAATAATTGAAAAAAACTTCTCTTGAAACTTTTAAAAAATAAAAACAATTCAAAGAAATTTAAAAAAATTCAAAGAAAAAATATTTCAAAATAATTTTGCACTTTTTCAATCTTTAAAAGTGGCCGCGCGCCCTTTTTTGTATCATGATTATTAATGCACTTTTAATGCCGCCTAAAAGATTAATGCACTTTTAATGCCGTCTAAAAGAAGCAAAATACGCCGTTTATCCTTATACAAAAATAAAATGTTACATGCCCAAAAGGGCGCGCGGCTATAAAGACGAAAAGCCATAACTAGCTGGAAAATTTCTGGTTCTTATCAATTTTGGTACCAATCTCTTTAGATCGATGAGAGTAATCGTTTAATACTAATTTTGTTAGAATTTGGAAAATTTGAAGAAATTTATGGCTTTGCGCCTTTGTGGTTGCGCGTGGGCTTTCTCAAATAAAATTAAATATGTAAGTTGGCATGTCCTTTTGTGCCAATCACATTTTATTTTTGTATAAGGGGGGGGGGGATAAAAAGTGTGGGATTTATTATTAATTATCTTTATTAATTTTTTATTTAAAATAAATAAATAATAAATAAATGTATTTTTTATTTCTTTGTTTTATTATTTCAATTAATATATTAATTCTTTGTCAAGCAATTGGAAACCAATCACTTTTGTATAATAAATTTTCGTGTATGTTTATTTAATAGAATTTAATCTCCTAATTTTAATTAAGTGTCTGGTTCATCTTTTCTTTTAAATGGAATAAAAAATAATAAAATTTCAAATAAAAAATTGGATTTTTGGGGGATAAATAAAAATTTTACAAAAGGAAAATTATTTTCTGTTAATCCTTTAAATAAAAATAATTTTGTAATAAAAAATGGAAGTGATGATAAGCAAATAAAAATTAGATTGGCAAAATCTGAGGATGCTAAAGCTTTATTCTCGTTAATTAAAGAATTGGCAGAATTTCATAAAATGTCCAAAACAATTCGAATTTCTGCCGAACAAATTGAAAAAGATTTAAATTCCGGGTTTATGCATTCATTGATAGCATTTGGAGATAAAGGGGAAGTAGCAGCTTATGCTCTTTACTATCTTTATGGATCCAGTACTAAAAGCATAGGTAAAGGTGGTAAAAGTGTAACGTTTCTATATAAATTCACAATTTCTTTAAATTGTTATCTTGAATTTAAAATTAAAATTAAAGTAATTAAAGTTCCTCGATAACAGTCATTAACAAAACTTTTAAGTCTTCTAAATACACAAAACTTTTCTAAAATTAATTAATCACAAAGAGAGAATATCTGTACAAAATTTCATAGTAGCTACAATGAACATTAACTCTTGTTTAGGTCAAATAATGCACCTTGAGGATATTTATATTCGCCCACAGTTTCGTCGAAAAGGGATTGGGTTTTTATTGTTGGAGGAATTAGCTAAAATAGCTTATGCCGAAAATCTTCCTTTTATTGAATGGCAAGTATTGCGTTCAAATTATGGGGCAATTAAATTTTATAAAAAACTTTCTGGATTAATTGACGAGACTGACGGGAAAGAAGAAAATAAATGTAATTTATGGCGTTTATCTGCTCAGTCATTCGATCATGTTTTGCAAAAGGAAGCAAAACAGAAGGAAAGTGGCGAAGAATTGATAAAAGAAATTTATTTGGATGAAGGGGAAATCTCTGAAAGTAATTCTCTTTATCTTGCTGAACAATGGAATATTTTGATTGCCTCACAAAAGAATGGAGAGGAAGAGGAAAACAAAGAATTCCTTGACAAACAGTCGTTAGCAAAATTTTTAAATTCTGGACTTCTTGGAGTTATTGTTGCAAAGAAGAAGGAAAATAATAAAATTGTGGGAATGGCATTCTTCCATAGAAAAGGTTATTCGACATGGCAAGGACGTTTCCTTATTTTGGATAATATTTTTGTTGTGGATTCTGAAAAAGAAAAGGGAATTGGGACTTCAATAATGGCAGAATTGGTTAATATTGCACAGAAAATGGAAGCAAATAAAATTCAATGGGAAACAAATGAGGAAAATAAATTAGTTGATTATTTCTTTAAATCATTAAATGCTGAAAATTTAACTGAAAATGAAGGCTGGTTGATATATCGTTGGTATTTTAATAAACAAAAGTAGAAAAATATTTGAAGAAAAGAGTTGTTATTTTGGGGAAAAAAGAAGAAAAGAAGAAGAAAATTATATTAAAAGAAAATAAATTAAAAAATAAAGTTTACTGAACACTTTTATTTAAAAATATATATCTTTTTACTTTTTTACCTTTTCTTTAAATTTAAATTGACATTTTTATATTACATTAAATTAATAACTTTTAAATTAATGGGAATTCAATAAAGTTGCGTAAATGTAAACTATGCTTCTTTAAGCAATTATGCGCTTAACATGACACCTAATAAACCTAATTTGATTGTGATTAGATATAGAACAAATTAGAGACCGGACTCGAGTGATCGTTCGATAATATCGATTATCGAAAAATATCGATTATCGAAAAATATCGAACAATTTATCGTTCGATAATATCGACATCGCTATATCGATATTTTCCATCGATATATCGTATCGATCCGATCTCTAGAACAAATCGATTATTTGGAATTCAAATTCGACCGAGTTTTTTGCGTATTTACTGATTAAAAGTATTCTCTTCAACTTTACTTTGTGTTTAATATTTTCCAATCTCTAAATGTGACAATATTGAAGTTTTTATAATTTTTAAAAAGTTTTTAAATATTTTAAAAACAAAATACATAAAAGTAAAAATAAAATAAATATTCTTTCATTAAATTATTAAATTTCAACACGGATTTTTAGTAATAACACCCGGACAACGGTCATAACAAAACATAACCGTACATAATCGTTTTGCACGTAAACGAACAATTGGATCTCTAAATAAATAAAAAAGAATATTTAATTATTTTTTAAACTTACAAAACTTCAACTTCAGCCAATTCAGCATTGTTTCCAGTTAAAAAAGCTTCATAAAATAAAAATAATTGAATTAAAACAAAAAATTGGAAAATAATAAATTTATTCATTTTTTAAATTTAAATTTAAAATTGTTGGTTTAAAAAATATTTTTTGAAACAATTTTGTTAAAGAAAAATGAATTTCTTTAAATACTCCAAAAATTAATTCACTAAAATTAATTCCTTACTAATATTTTATTCTAATTTATTAATTTCCTACAAAGTACTAATAACCACTTTAATTTAAATTGTAAGAAATTCTTCAAATATTTAATTATTAATTAATTAGTAATTAATTATTCAATTAATTACTAATATTTTTAATTAAAAAAATAACATTTTCGTTTCTATTTAAATGAACAAACTTTAAAATAAATTAAAAAGAAAACTACAAAATAATGCTTTCCAAATCTGCTGGTATTTTGAGTATTTTAATTATTTTAATGTTTTTATTATTTAAAAACATAATTTCAATTCCAGGTAATTTAAAAATAAATAAATTTATTTTTAAATTAAAGTTTATATCGAAACACCTAATGAGGATTTGCATAGATTTGTCCGGACAGTAATTTGTTGCTATGGATGTTGTGATAAAGATCCGTGGCCTGGAAAATAATTGAAAGGGAATTTTGAATTGAAAGAATTAATTTTAGAAATTAATTTTATTTAAAAAATGATTATTAATTAGTAAGTAGTTTCATAATTATTTAATGAGAAAAAGTGCTTTTTGGTTACTGTATGGAAGCAGAAATGACGTAAAAAAAGCTTATTGTAGCACTTTTAAATATTTTTGTTTGATGTAATTTACAAAAATAAATTGTCTAAATTTTGTTTTTATCTTTTCTTGCTTAATCTTAATTAATTTTATATCTTTTTTATTTGACAGGGATTACAGTAATTAATTAAAATGTATGTTAAATGGGGGGGAGGGGGGAGGGGGTATTTAAATGGAAAAATAATTAAAAATAAATTAAATATATAATTCCCAAAATTTAATTTAAATTAAAATTTCTTTTGAATTAAATTCCTTGTAAATTACCTAAATTAATTAATTCTTTAAACAAAAAATGTATTTGATTACAATAATTTTCATTTTTGTTTTTTCGTTTATCGTTTTTGTTGATTGTGGAATATTTCAAATACCAGCTTTACAAACAAAAAATTATTTAGGTTATTTTTATCAAGTTCCCTCCCAAAAAATTTATTTTTATTTATTTTTAGCCCCACCATTAAAAGCATCCATCAACAACAACAACAGCAACAACCTCTCCTTCCCCTTCCCTTCTTTAAAAACAAAAAATAGCCCTCCAAAAATATTTTCTTTAAAAATAAATTCATCAGAAACAAAAAATAAATTCAAAAATTTAAATAAATTTCCTTCAATTTTTCCAAAAAATTTTAAAAAATCAAAAATTTCTTCTTCTTCTTGGAATAATAATTACCCTACAGAAGAAGAAGGAGGAGACAAAGAAGACTATCCCTCCCATTCATTTTCTAATAAATCTAATAAAATAGCCAAAATACTTATTTGGGAATTTCAACTTTATAAATTAAATGAGAAATTGGAGGAGACAAATGATTGGGGCCAACAACAATTAAATAAAGAAGAAAGAGCTAATGTTATTTTAATTTCTGAATTATTTAGTTGGTTAACATTAAAAGAACATTTTAATGTAAATTTAAATAAAGCTGTTGGATTATTAATTGCTTTGAGGGAAAGTGACAGAATTTTACAGAATGCCAATTTTCTTTGTAGTGTTTTTAATTATTTAAAAAGAATTGAGGGGGAAAAAGAATGGCTCCATGACAATTGTACAGTGGGACAATTGTACAGTGGGACAATTGTACAGTAGACAATTGTACAGTGGACAATTGTACAGTATTAAGAGCTTTTTTAAAAAAATTTAATGTTAACCCAAAGTATCGAAACGGCTAAACGACACTTGCGGACCCGCACTTGCGGACCGACCCTTGCGGACCGACTTTTGCGGATTCGCACTTGCGGACCGACATTTGCGGACCGACTCTTGCGGACCGACATATGCGGACCGACACTTGCGGACCCGACATTTGCGGACCCGAAACGAAAAAAATTTTTTTTAATTAAATAAAATAGGCCATTATAAAAAAACTTTTATTTTGTGGAATACATATTTAGGTAAACTTAAGGCAAAGATTGATGCTACTTGAAGAAAACTAATGGGTCATCATTTTGACATGATGCCGATGTAAGCGTTTTATGCGCTAATTTTTGAATCTTGGAAGTCCAGATTTCTTCCTATTTCAGCACCAGATATGATAGAAAAATTCCCGAAAATTCCCGATTTTTTCACGGAAATTTCGGGAATCGGGAACGGGAATTCCCGAGAAAAAATAAATTCCCGATTTCGGGAAATCAGGATCCCGGCCCAAAAAATCGTCGGGAATTCCCGTTTTTTGGGAATCGGGACGGCAGGATCTCTGCTAAGTACGAGTACGAGTACGAATTTTGGTACGAGCTTATAAACACTGATTGGTAAAAATATGTTTGAATTCGAAACACCCAAAAAATTCCTCGACATCCCTAGTAGTTTAAAAATATCGATGGATTTGAGGGATTTTTACTATTTTTTATTTTCTTCAAAATAAATCCTGAAATGTTCGTCCTGATAAGTCTATCTTGATATGATAATCTGTAAAGTTTCTCCCGGCCTTTGTGTCTACTTGTCTCTGTTGGGGGCCGGACTCTTGAAGGATCTTTTTTCGAAACAATATTAGGTCCCGAATCCGATATAAAAAATTTGTAGGAGGTGGTCTTTTACAATAACTTTTTTTTAATTCATTTCGGGTCCGCAAATGTCGGTCCGCAAGTGTCGGTCCGCAAAAGTCGGTCCGTAAGTGTCGGTCCGCAAGTGCTGGTCCGCAAGTGTCGGTCCGCAAGTGCGAATCCGCAAATGTCGGTCCGCAAGTGCGGGTCCGCAAAAGTCGGCTAACCATCGAAACATATGATCAACACTAAATTTTTTAAATTTTATTATACAACATGGGGAGGTTGTTCCAATGACGGACAAACTTCAATTCGTTGAAATGATCAACCAAGAGTGATCAATCAGGTGAGTGATCAACCTGGAAAGTGAAAATCGGAAATGTTGAGAAATATAGAAATCGGAAACCGAGTGTTGATCAAACGGAAGAGTGAAAACGAGAGCGATAAACGACACAGATATCGATCAACTTAGTGATCAATCAAGATTCCCTTTAGAGATTAATTGATCAATCGATCACTCTCTCGGTTGATTAATTGAAATTTTTGATCAAAATAAGCTTCCCCGCCATTGAACAACTTCCCAATGTTGTATAATAAAATTTAAGAAATTTAATGTTGATTATATGGTTTCGATACTTTGGGTCAAGTGTATATTATCTTTCTTACCGATTATGGCAAAATTATAAATTTTTTAAAAAAGCTCTTAATACTGTACAATTGTCCACTGTACAATTGTCTACTGTACAATTGTCTCACTGTACAATCGTCCCACTGTACAATTGTCGGTCCACCAAAAGAATTACTTAATCGGTGGACTTTGGATGAATTAAAAATTAATTTTTGGAATGTTTTGGAAATTGAGGAGGTGTTTTTATTGAAATTATGTATATGTAGAGATATTTAAATAAAATTTCTCTTTTAAATTACCGTAAATGTTCTAATAGAAGCCCGGCTCAAATAGAAGCCTATGCCCCATTAGAAGCCCACCCAATGGGACTCATTGAAAAATAGACGCCCAGGGCCTCTATTGGAACATTTATGGTACATTTATATTTTATGGTAATTTAATGGAAATACATAATGTAATTAAAATAGAACAGTAAAAATGTTTAGGGTCTTCCAATTAATTAAAAATATCTAAATTAATCGAGAGTTGTTGTGAAGAGGTTCTGGCTAATTCTTATTTATCTTCATTAATATTTTTTCAGTTTCCCTAAACCAATTTTTTATTAAAGAATTTATTCAGATTTTTAATTTTAAAATTAAAGGAAAATGAAGACATTTTGTTAAAAACTTCCAAAGTTTTAAATTTGCTCAGTTCTGGAGATGAACTTATTCAATTATTTGAAATTGCAGTTTTATGTTTCTCTAATAAAGAAAATGGAAGAGAATATATAAATAAATTAATTGACCGAATAAATATTGCAAAACAATGTAAATTAAATTAATTTAAAAAGAAATATTTATTTTTTTTTGAAGGGACTAAAATTGTTGGAAAATTTCTTAAAAAAGTAAACAATTTTAAAGGATGGAATAATTCTGACATTCGATTGGAACAATTTAAGATAGATCCAATTTTAATTGAAAATTGTTGTAAAGAAGAAAATGAAAATAAATAACTAAATTAGAATTTGTCTTAACTATTTTTATTTTATTTTGTCTGAAATAAATAAAAATTATCGAAATTTTTTTCTTAACTAAGAATTAGGATTAACAGAAAACTTTTAGTATTATTTTAAGATTTCAAACTTTTAAGACTGAAACAAAACAAAAGTCAAAAATAGCAATTCCCCACTTTTTTTTGGTTAGTGCCGAAGGAAGCTGATTGTGTTCTGAAATTCTTTTACAAAAATAAAGAAAACCCCCAAAAATGACAGAAACAATGTGGATAATTTACTTCAAAATGATTCTAAATAAACTTAAAAAGTGCATTTTTTAATATTTTAAATTTATTTCTAAATAATTCTTTATTTAAAAATTATTGGGCAGTCTTCGAAAATCTTTCAAAATAATTAACAAAAGTGCATATAAAGTACATACATATAAACATTTCAATGGAAAAGTGCATCTTTATGTAATGTTTTGCACTTTTTAATTATTTTATTACTCAAGATGATGAAAAAAATATTTTTAATTAAATCATTGTTTTGATTATTTAAATAAATAAAGTATAAATAAAACAAAAATTTAAATAAAAAAATATATTTATTTATTTATTTAATTAATTAAAATGTTGTATTCTTTAATTATTGGCAATATTATTTTAATTTTGTTGGCTTTTTGTGATTCAACAAAAATAAATCCAACACTTTTGTGTTATCATAATTCTCCAAGTTTGTTTATTTTTTAAACAAAAACTCTCAATGTTGGATATCGTCTAACAAATAATTAATTAAAACATTTCCCTCATTCAAAAATTTATTTTTTATTTTTCTCAAAAGTCCTTTCTTAATTAAATTCCAAAATTAATTCTTAATTAAAATTTAAATTTAAGTGGTTAGCTCTTCTTTATTTTCACCAAAAAATCCAAAAATTTCATTTAATTTGAATAAACGTTTGGAAGAATTAAATATGGCAAATAAAAATAAAAATATTTATAAAAAAGGGAAAGTTTATTCTTCCAATCCTTTTTCTAAAATAATTGAAAAGACAAAAGGAAAAATTGAAATTGAAAAGGAAAAGTTAACACAGGTAAAATAAAGAGAAATTAATTTATATTTTCCTCAAAAGTAAATTCTAAGATTCAAATTTAATAATTAATTAGGAGCAAAAGGATTTGGTTAATTCTTTGACAATTGAATTAGACAAAATATTATATAAAAATTTTGAAGAAGAAGAAGAGAATGATTATGAAAAAGGAGAAGAGAAAAATAATATTGAGGAGGTGAAGAATGTTGAACATAAAAATACAATTATTTTGAAAGAATCACTGCCAAAAGGGTTAAAATTAAATGATTTGGAAAATATTAAAATGATTGCTAAATTTATGAATAAATTAACTCTTTCTGAACAGCGAAGAGTTAACTTTCCCAAAGCAATAGAACTTTTAGTTGCTTTACATGAAAGTGATAGAATTATTGAAAATAAAATATGTGATAATAAAAATTTAATTTATTCGAAAAAAGGTAAAGAGCGAATGGAAGGAATTGAGGAATATTTGCGTGATATTGTTAATATTAAAAAGGCAAAATTTTTATAAATTTAAGGAAGGTGTTATTTAATTAGTCTTCCTTATTTCTCTCGGTAATTCAACGGTGAAGGAGAGTAATCCCATCAGCTCCTTCCACGTCGCTTCCTAAGTACATAAATTTAATAAATATATATAACTTATCCGCTGTGGAGATCCCAGCGAATTAATTTTATGTCTTAGTGATATTTAAACTCATTTCCGACTTTGAAATTTTACAAATTATTTTTTTAATTAGGAAGACGGCGGAAAAGAACTTTTTGTAAATGCATTAAATTCTCTAGAAATAATTGAATCGGGATATCCAACAATTAAATTCTTTGAATTTTTAATAGCAGCTTTACCTCATCTTGTTACTGATGAAAAAATAATTGTGGAAAATATGAAGGAAACGTTGGAAAATGCTAAAAAATGTAACTATTAATTAATATTTAAAAACAAAATTTGATACTAAAAAAGAATCCTAAAAGATTTCAAAATATTTAGAGAGTAATAAAAAAGTTCCTGAAAAAATACTGACTGTAGGATAAATAGAGAAAAGATATTACAAGATCTTTAAATTTGTTCACACCGAAAACTCAATTATTATACCAAATATTTAATTTTTTTAATTTTCAGGGGTGGAGATTAGTATAGAATATCTGAGTCAAAAGATGAGTGAATAAATAAAGATATAAGAAAATATGAGAGAAATAAAATGAAATGTTTTTGTTCGCTAAATTGAAGTTAAATCTAAATTAATTTTTTATTATTTAATTCATTTTAATTTATTTCACTAGGAAATTTTAAATTATAAACTTTTTAAAGTATGTAATTGTCCATTCGTGTTATAATTATTTACTAATAAAAATCAAATTTTATTTTTCGTGTTTCTGTCTTCAATATAACTTTTTTACTCAATTATTTTACAAATTAAATTTTCTGTTCCAGCTTTAGAATTTACTTAAATAATAATTATTTTTTTAATTAGGAAGAAGGTTTATTAAAAGTTTATTTTTATATTATAAACAAAAATTGTGTAAAAGTATTATGACTGTTTTTATTAGTAAGGTTTAAATTTGGGTATTTTTTAAGATCTATGAGGAGATTACGTTTTAAAATTGCTATAAAAGGAAATAAAAACACGAGAAAAAAGAATAAAATACCCCAATTTTTATTTAGTAAGCAATTTTAACGAAGAATTTTAAATTGTTTATTCAAAAATTTAATGTGGATCTTCCATTTTTCATAATAATCAAAAAATGAGTAATCCATTGAAAAAAATGTTTGAAGAATTTTTGTAAACAAAAATGGATTAAAATGTTTAGTATAAAAAGAGGAAATTCTCTCAATTTCCAAAAATTACCCATTTCTTTTTACATTAATTAAAATTAAATATAATTTTTCATCTAAAAATGATTTTATTTCTTTTTTTAATATTAGCATCAATTTCAATTGAAGCAATAAATGAAGAAGAACATAATCGTGTAAAACGTTTTGAATGGCCCTGGGAAACAATTGGAAAAGAATTGTGTAAAACAGCGGCAAAATGTAGTTGTGGTTGGGCAAAATGTGTGTCATCCCCAGGATATAAAGCTAGCAATTGTTGTGGTGAAAATTATGTATGGTCCTGTTGTGGAAAGCCTGTTAATTGAAATGAGGAAGAAGGAAGAGAAAAATTATTTGTAAAGGAAAATCCTCCATCGATAAATATTTTTATATAATAAATTCAACAAAAATCGTTTCACTTTAATATATTGCTTAATATTTGCCATTTATAAATACAAATAAATTGTTCCTTAAAGTATTATTCAAAACAATAACTACAGCTGATTAGTCTTACTATGTCCTTTTGCCCATTTTATCCTTTGTGTCCATTTTGAGTTTTTTGTCTTAAGATGACCGAAGTGTGATTAGATTAATAGAGATTTTACAATTTGATTTTTTATTATAAATGACATAATATCTAAAAAATTTTTGTCACGCTTTTCGTTTTTTGGATCTTATTTGTTAAATAAGTCCACCTTAAATAAGTCCACCTATTGTTTGTTTGATAAGAAAATTTATTGTAAAATAAGGTAAATTATTATTAAATTTAATTTGATAATAAATTTTTATAATTTAAAAGGAATGAGTTCAGAAATACAAGATGGGCAACAATCATTAGCTGAAAGGGTCCAAAAAGCTTACGATTCAATGGGAAGAGGTGCAAATTTCAATCGAATAATGAAAGGGGTTTTTCTTTTAAAATATTTTATTTAAAAAATTTAAAGATTCGCAGTTTGTCTGCAAATAATGAAGGGAAATTAACTGCCGAATTTACTGTTTTAGAAGAACATGTTAATGATAAAGGAACAATTTATGGTGGATTGTTGGCTGCTTTAGTGGATGTTTTGACGGCAACTTGTGTTAAACTTGTACTTCCTGAAAGTCGAATTGTTTCCATTGAATTAGCCGTTAGGTTTGTTTAGTTTTAAATTTTTAAGAATTTGTTTGAATTTAATTTAGAAAGCTTTCTTATGTCATCTAAATTAAGATAAGGGTTTCTTTGAATTTTTTATTGACTGGATTGACTTTTGTTGACTTTTATCGTCGTTCAGACCAAGATAGCCCCTGACATCATTTTATATCCTTATAATTTTTGCAAATCTTTTTTATTTTTAATCCCTTTTTAAATTTAAATTCGAAATTTCGTTTCAGTTATTTATCTGCAGCAAAAATTGGTGAAAATGTTTTTATTGAAGCTAATTGTGTAAAAGCTGGAAAATCAATAGCATTTACAAATGCTTGTTTTTATCGTCGTTCAGACAATTTAATATTAATTACAGCAAAACAACAATTAGCTATTTTATCAGACAAAACGAGACAAGAAAAACCAAAAATTAATGGAATTATTGAAGAAAAGAAAAAAGATTTAAAAATTATTTGGCCTTCTCTAGCTATTGATGGTGGTGGAATTTATTTGGAAAAGATGAAGGGAATATTTGCTAGTATGAGTGAAAAAAATAATTTTTACAAAAATTTGAAAAATGTAAGATTTTAAAAATTTTGGGGACTCTTTTCCCCTATAAGAATACATGTATCAGTGTATCAGAAATCTTCCTTGATTAGTTGATATTTGGACTTTGATATTTTATTAACCCTGTTTTCAAAATAATTTATGGAAATTGAACAAAAAGATTGTAAAAAATATAAAAAATAATAAAACATATTTGGATGTCGATATATTGAATAAAGCATTGACTCTTAATTTATGAGCTAATTTAGTCACCTATTTATATTTTAAATTTAGATTAATGTTTTGTGTGCAGAACCTCCTTTTCTTGTAATTTCAATTATTCTTGGTGAGGAACATTTAAATAATGGAGGTAAATATATTTTTGAAAATATTTAAATAATTTTTAATTAAAATTTAAAGGTACATTGCATGGGGGGTTTACTGCATCGATTGCTGATTTGGGTTTTCTTTAATTTAAAAAAATAAATTATTTAAATTTTAGTAACATCTAGAGCTGTTCAAATGACTGAATCTTGTCCTCGTGTTTCTGTTGACCTTTCTGTTAGGTTAAAAAAATTGAAAAACAATTTTTTTCTAAATCCTTTTTTTAGTTATCTTTTGCCGGCAAAAATTGGTGAAGAAATTTTGGTGGAAGGAAAATGTTTAAAAATTGGTTGGATGATGGCTTTTACAGAGGCTACTTTTATTAAAAAATGTGATGGATCTATTGTAGCAAAAGGTCGACATAATTTATATTTTCTTAGAAATTTACAAAATAAACAAGAAAATTTGAATGAAAAATAAAATTAAAGAAAAGAAAAACATTCCTTTTTTTATAATACTCAAAGACATAATAGGTGAATATTAACAATAAATATTGTTGTCTTTTAAAACTAAAAAATTCCTATTAGATTTTTAAAATTGTGTAGTTATTGTTTTGTGATTTATATTTAGTATTTATTAGAAATTAAAAGAATTGAATTATTTGAAAAAAAGCTTTTTTCTTAAAATCTTCAATTTTGTGTTGTTTAAACAATTTATTTTTTCTATATAATATTGAATAGCTTCTAATTAAGATTATTAATTCCAAAACATTATATGCAATATTAATGTTTTTAAATAATAAAAAGTTTTTGAATTTTTCATTGTTTGTTTAATTACTTGGCTATTTTTGTATTTATTTTAGACTTTGGACAGAATAAAATTAACAAAAAAAAACCTTAAAATATGAGTCTCATAACATAACTATTATTTCTGGAAAAAGGTTATTTATACTCCAATCCCTGATTAATATTGGAGTTTTCCCCTTTTCTCTGTCTAAGAGGACGAAGCCATCATTTTTGAATAATCGTCTGACAATTCAATTAAATTTGGCCTCTTAACTGAAAAGTCCAAGTAGAGTGCCAAAAAAGGAGGGTATGTAGATCATAAAAATTAATCCTTTATTTTTGTTTTAAACATTTCTTTTTGATTTAGTTAGAAAATATTTTTTACTTATCTTTTATTAATTTTCATTTTCATTAAAATCATTCCCTCGTTTCCATAATCATTCACTAAACTTGACAATAATTAAATATATAAATATTTTTACAAATATACCTAATATAACTAAAGTCCGTTCCAAAATACCTTGTCACCTTCTAATTTTTCAGACAAGTCGACATAAGGTTGTTTAAATTTTAAAATTTTTGTTAAATATTTTTTTAAAATTTTAGTTAAATTTTAAAACTGTTCAATGTATTTTGGAACACCCCAATTTTTGAAAATTTTTCATAACTTTTGATAAAATTATTGGTTTACTAAAATTCTCTGCAGTTTTTGCTCCTATATAAATATCTTAAAAAATTAAAAACGACTTGTCTGATAAATTAGGGATGTTGGAGCGGACTTTATATAAAAATAATAGTTAAATACTTAAAAATGTGATAAATTTTTTTGACTTTTTTTAAAATTAGATAATATAAATATTTTAATTAACTTTTTATTAATTTCAACAATATGGAAGGAGAAAACATTGAAGGTAAATATAATTTAAAAGAATTGTGAATATTTATGTATCAGGGATGTCACTCGTTGAGAAAAAAGTCGGGCCGGGTTTTCAAAATTTTCTTCGGATCGGGTCGAGAAAAAGTCCGGGTTTCAGTTTAAAGTGGATTTTGATGGATTAAGAGTTATATCAGGGGATTTGGGGATTAAGAGGGGGATCAAGTGATTAAAAATATTTGGTGAGTATAACGAGTCCATTGATTTCAAGCTTAAGGTTTTGGAAATTTTATCGGGTCGGGGTTCGGGTCGAAAAGTCTGGATTTCGGGTAACTCGTGACCTTCCTGATATGTATTTATTATAGAAGGTTTATTTCTAAGATTTACCCACGCATATGTTTTGAGAGAACCTCTTTAGGTGAGTTTATACATATTTATTAAGTACATATTGTGTGCCGAAACTGATTTTAAAAAAGCGAAAGGCGAAACAAAATAGCTTTGATTTTTGTTTATCTAAATAAAAATTTATTCAGTTCTTTATTTTGAAATAGTTAACTTATCAGGTGTTTTAATTGGCTTACAAAGACAAATAAACGCTATTGAAGGAGTTATTGCAATCGTTATTGTTATTGTTAGTCTTGTTTTGGGATTTGGTTCTACAATTTTAATCATTTATTTTCATTCAATTATAAATTTGGCAAAAATGTTTCCATGGATGTCTCCTATTGGTTACTATATGATTTTTATTGGAATGGTTGTTGGAATTATTAAAGGATTTGTTGAAGCTGTTAAAATTATTATAAACTTGTTTCATAAATTAATTGAATTATTAAGAGGAAGCGGTTAAAATAATTAACAGAGTTTAACCAATGTGCAGTTAAAAAATTTTGAAGACAGGAAAATAAAAAAGTTGAGTTTACCTAAGTTTTTCAGTAATCTTTTTTTACAAGTGTCTTTTTTTAATTTTTTATTTTGCACGTTGGTTAAATCCTTGAAACTAATTATTCATTTTTAAACAAAAATTTTTTATCAGTAAAAATTGTTAAGAATCTTTGAATAAATTTTGTGACTTTTTGTAGAGTTTATTTTATATTAGAGTGTATTTAGTAGAAATTAAAGTCAATTTTTTCCGTTGACTACTACTTGTAGGTTTTTTTATAATCTTTGGGAGCAATTATGTAGATCAAAAATATAAATAAATAGTATCACCGAAAATTTTTCAGAAATAGAAATATTGTTTGAATTATACGAACATTTTTTTAAAAATTAATTTATTAAATTAATTCTATACAAATTTAATTAAATTTAACAAATAAAATTTTAAAAAATTTAAATCACAAAAATAATTAAACAGAAATCCCTGATGAGCCACTACTTGAACGATCAATACATTTTTGTTGGTTGTGAGATACTGTGCAACTTACTTTAGGTTTTGATTTAATATTTGAAGAAATTAAGGGATTTTGTTGGGGTTGTTGTTGGGCATTGTTAAATAATTTGTTAGAATTTTTTATCTGAATTTAATGATAAAGAATACAAATTAATTAATTAACTTTTAATGGACACCTTTATTCTGTTAGTAAAATTCTCTCCTCCTTCCTCCAAAATTGTTTCCTTCCTAAAATCTTCAACTTTTAAATTTTCTTCATTTAAATTATCTCTTTCTTCATCTCTTCTATTACAATATTCATTTGAACTTGTACCCATTATAAGATGTGTTGTTGAGGGTACTGCAGAAAATGATTGTGAACGTGTACATTTTTGTAAAACAAATCCTTAAAAGAATTTGAAAATGGAATTAAATATTAATTAATATACATATTTTATAATATTTTTAGTTTTTATTCCTGATAAATTTTTCAAATAAATTTTGCTACTTTGTATGACAATTTAAGGATTTTTTTTCTAATATTTCAATTTTGTTAATGTGTATTGTTAAATTTAAGCTTATTTTAAATAAAGACAAATACTTTGGATAAACTAAACTATTAAAAATTTCTCCTTCCTTCTACTTTCCTCCTCTTCAATTTACAAAATTAAACAATATAAATATATTTCCCCAACCATTTTGCCCATTTTTTGATCCATTTGAAATTCTTGATTTATTTGTGTAGTCAAGTGTATGATGTCTCATAATTGCAGAATGACCACATAAAGAAGAATGGGATTTTTGTGGAGAAGTTGTTGGCCCAAAATGACGAGAAAATGTGCAACGAAAAGGACGAGAAAAGTTATAACTTTGAAGGAAGAGAAATATTTTTAATAAATTAAATTATTTACTATATAACAAAGTTGAAACTTGAATTGAAAACTACAAGTCTAAAATTTAAAAAAAAATAATTAATTTTAAAAATATTTATTTTACAAATTAGATATATCAATTATATAATTAATTCTCCAAGACATTGAAGATGCTAAATGCTGAAAATTAAAAATAAATTTATAGGTATATTCTTCACATTTAAGATTAGGTTCTATTTTATCTTCAGATTTGTCTTTTTTCAAATATCAAATTTAATTTTTGTCTCATTAGGAAGGCTCAGACAAACAAAATTAAATAGTTAGTCTTCGGACTGGGAGTGTCGTACGAGAATCGAGATCTCGATAACCGAGATTTTTATCGAGATCTCGTCTCTGTCCGGTCTCTAATTAATACATATATGTAGCCTTATTAATTATTTTTATTTATTTAAGAATTTAAAATTAACTGTTTCAAAAATATTTATTAGCAAAGCAACAGTATTACATAAAATAAATAGCAAAACAACAAGTATCTGAAATATTTTTTTAGAAAAATTATTTAATTAGAAATTTAATTACTAACTAAAGCCAAATTATCAGCAGAATTTCCCTTTTTACAAAAAACAGTAGCAATAATAACAATAATATTCAAAACAATTAAAACAATTAATGGGCCAACAGCCAGAAAGATTGCATACATATATTTGTAATAAATGAGCATATAACTTGAAAAAATAAAAATTGTATGAGTTATATATCAAGTAAAAATATATTTAAATATTAATTTCAATTAAATATCAGATTTTCTTCCATTCTAAAACATATATTTTTAAACTTTACTATTAACAATTGGGAAATTTCTTTTCGATTTTCTTTTCCTAAATCATTGGGAATTTTTAACTTTTCCAAAAATATATTTAAATAAAAATTTTTATTTACGTGGGATGGAATCGTAAAGGTGCTGGACATACTTCAACAGATTGACTTTGAAAATTTGGATGCCAACAATCCAAAAGTATCGATTCAAAACAATGTCTATATTTTTTAATTAAAAAAATAATTTTAATAAAATTTACGGGATATTATAAATAAAGGCAAATGCAAGAATTCCACTAGCCAAACATTTTGTAAATAATTGACTTGAAAATAGTCTTTTTATTTTTGTTGGCATACAAACCTTTAATTAAAAAATATTAAAGAATTGTCCAAAATTGAGTGGAATGGGATATTTGGGGGTTAAGAAGGTTTATTTAAGAGGCTTGGTAAGAATTTAAAATATTTGCCGTTATAAGGGAAATTCAACAAAAATATTTGGATTAAAGGCAGAGGGAGGGTTGAGTGTTGGATTGTGTCAGGGGTCCATTCATTCATTTATCCTTCCCTACCAACATCAATTAAAGAGTAATTTACTTGAACAAAACAATCAACAGCAGCAACAATTGTAAAATAAACAGAACAAGTTTGTGCAATCATCCCAGCTGGATATACAACAGGGGAAAGAGTTCCATATAAAATTGAGAGATTTAATGAATATCGTCTAATTGAGTCAATAAAGAAAAGAAAAAGAGCAGTCAATATCACCTTATTTTTTAAATTTTTTGAATAGATTTTTTAAATTAAAATTACAGCTGTATCTGAGCATCCTAAAGCAGATAAATAAATACTTCCAGTGTAGGAATGACGTAAAGCAGGCTTAAAGAAAATTTGATGAATTATTACAGAAAATAAAAATTTTATTAGATTGTTAGTGAAGGGAATTTGATTTTTTAGTGATAAAAATAAAAATATCTAAATTGAAAATAAGGACAGTAGCTAACATAAAATAGCAAAAATATAGCTTAATAAATTTTATGGATATTGCAGTGGAGTATTAAGGTTATAAAAAATAGAGGGGGAGGGGGAATAGGAGCATTAAATAATTTACCTCCACCTTTTACTAAATTTATAACTACAAATTAAAAAATAATTGTTTAGAAACAAACTCTGCTATAAATAAAAGCGGAGAGTATATTGCCGCAAAGGCCGCATAAACTGATAAATGGCAAAAGAAACCCAATAACTACCAAATTATACTGAAATTAGAAAATTATTTTTTATATTAAAATATATATTTTTACAATTTGATAGGCATGATCTGAAGCAAATTGTGTACAAAGACCACAATTGGGTAAACAATGAGTAAAATTGGGCCAATTAATTATTCCATGCCGAAATAAATAACGGACCTTAAAGAATATTTTTTAAAAAAATTTTCAAAAAAATTTCCAAACATTTGCAGCATTTTTATATGAAGAACTTCCAATAGGATAACTACATTCATTTGGAAGTATTGTTGCCTGTAATTCAAAAGTTCCATCCCCATACTCCTCCATATAATCCAAATTCTGATTCATTTTATTTTTAACATAATTTAAAATAATAAATAAATTAAATTTAAAATTAAACTAAAAAAGAATTTAAATTAAATTATTAAACTTTTCAGATAATTAATTAGTTGGATCCAATAAATAGCAAAAAATGAAAAAAGAACAAAATACAACAAATAATTAAATAATTAAAACAAGAGAAAAAGGAAGAAATATTTTTAATTTTACCCTTAATTGTTAGGTTAGGTAAATATATACACACACCATATTTTTTTAATTAGTACTGCCCCCTATAATAGTACTGCTCTTTAGAAGAGGGTTGAAAAATAATACTGCCAAAAGTACTATTTGAGAAAATACGGTAAATAGTCTAAAAATTATCTAATTTATAAAATAAATTTATTAAAATAAAAAGAAATCTTAAAAGTTGCTAAAAATAAATTTATTCTTTTAGTCTTTTAATATATTTATTTATTCTTAAATTTCAAAAAAAGTTTGTTAATGGATTTCCTTTTAGATTATTTTATTGTTCATTAAAGGTTAAATTTACTAAAATATTATAGGTATATTAAATATCTGCTAAAAATTAATTCTTTAGTCTTCTTAATTTATTTAAATATTTACAAAAAAGTATTCCCAATTTCTTATTTTAGGGGTTTCCCTAAAAAAATTTTTAAAGAATAAAAAAGTTTGCTAATAAAGATTTAAAAATTGAAATTATTATTTTTGTAAATCTGACATAAAATAAGAGAATTACTAGACAGAAATTAAATTTTAAAAAATTAAATATTTATTTAAGTTAAAAATTTGTAGCAAAATCATATAATAGAGAACAACACCATACATTTATTGTTCTTTTATTCTTTACAGTTTTTTCATTGTTCTATGCCTCATGCATCACTTTTCTTCCCCCTTAGGGACACAAAAAGGGATGTCCTGTGAAGTGGAAGAAAATGAAGAAAAAAGAACGTAAAAAAAGAAGGGAATATTCAAATAAATAAATAAAAATATTTTTTCTTAAGTTAAAAAAACTTTTTAAAGCAATTGCCACTTCCTTCCTTTCCCCATCCTCCCCCCCCCCCCTCCCCATTTTTACCCACATGGCCCTCCTTTCCAAAATAATTTCATCTGTCTCAATTTTGACATTTTGTTCTTTGTCACGAACATATGTACGGAGACAAAAAAGAAGATAATATAAAAAATGATTTTTGAGGTTTATTTTTAAAATAATTGAAAAGATTTTTTTAGGTAAGGAAATGATTGAAGGAATGATTTTCGATTTAATCTTGAAACTTTTAACTGACTAAAAGTTCTCTCTAAAATTAATTTCAATTTAATAAACTTCATTATTCAAATTAGTTAACCGATTCGACTAAAAATTTGTCAAAGAGATTAAATTTAAAATTTAAATGAAATTTAAAAGATAAAATTTATATGAAAATATCTAAGCCTGGAAATAATTTGTTAATCTAAAATGAGGAAAATGAAAGCTTTATTAATTTTTGTAATTAATAAAAAAATAATTTAGTAATCATTTTTAAGAAAATCAAAAATTATTTTTAAGGATATATTTAGCAAAAAAATATAAAAAAATTTATATAAGAAAAGATTTGTTTGGGTAAGGAAATGATTGAAGGAAAAATAGTTAGTAGATATATTTATATAAAAATTTAATCATTCAATCAATCATTGTCAAAAGCCTTTTAATTATTTTTGTTTCTATTTTTGTATTTGTATGTATAAGTAAATAAATTTAAACAAAATATTTAAAAATAAAATTTTATTTATTTTTTTACTTAATTGAGGGGAGTTGAGGGGAGGGGGTGAAAAAAGGTGTTATGTATTTTAAAATTAAAATAAGAAAACTAAAATAAAAATAAAAAGTCAACTAAAATTAATTAAAATAAATATATAGAAAGGCTGTAAATAAAAGATAAAAATAGAAGAAAGACTTTGGCAAACAATTTATTTAAAAAAACATTTTAATTTCCCTTTAATGCTTTTATGTTTTTACAAATTTTTATTTCGAGATAAGAGAAAAATTTTTAAAAATCAACAATTGAATGTGAAAAGAAGAAAAATAAGGAAAATTGAGAATTTAAAATAAATAAAAATAAATTTGTTAGGTAAAATAAATATGTAAATTTTAAGTAATTAATAGATAATAGAGAGAAAAAGAGAAAGAAGATGGTTAGTAAATTAATTTTTTCCCGACTTTGTAAACTGACACAAGAATTATAAAACGATTTACAATAAATATTATAATCGAAATAATTTGTATATTTATTTATTTTTAAATGCCTTACATATTCCTCAAATTATTTTTAATTTAAAATAATTCCAAAATTAGTTAATTAAAAAGAATGACATCACAAAAATTTAAATATATTTCGATAAGCATTTTAGGAAAAAAAAAGAAAAATAAATATTTGTTGACAATAGAAGGGGAGCAGGCCAACCTACCGCGAGCCCAACCTACCGCCGAGCTATAACTTTGTTTAAAATTGTCGAATCCGGGACGCTCTGGTACGGTTCGATTCAGCTCATCGAGGCGCATCGAACCATACCAATAATTCCCGGATTCGATATCTTTGAACGAAGTTATACCTCGGCGGTAGGTTGGCCTCGCGGTAGGTTGGGGTGTACCCCAATAGAAGGCAAATAACCAAAAATTTCATCTTTTAGCAACAACAAAAAATTGTAGTTTATTTTATTTAAATTTTTATTTAGAAATTATATGTAAATTATTGAAATAAATAAATATATTTTAAATTAAAAATTAGGGTTGTTGGCGACCGGTTATTAACCGGTACCCCCGGTTTTCGGTTAATCCAAATTTTAGAAACCCGGTTTTCGGTTTTTAGTTTTAGACAAATACCGGTTTTATTTTGGGGGAATTTTTAATAAAATCACTCATTTTCACAAAATTCCGGTTTTCGGTTTTTAAAATTTTCTGAAAACGGTTAATTTTTGGCAAAAAATTTCAAAAATTCCGGTTTTAAAACCGGTCGCCAACAACCCTATTAAAAATTACAGAAAAAGGTATAAAAGAATTAAAAAAAGAATCTCTGAAAGAGGAATCTGAAATTCTAGATTTTTTTTTAATTTTTTGTTTAAGTTAGTTAAAATTTAAAAGAAAAAGAGGATAATTATTTTCAAGTTAAGAATTTTATTTTTAAGCAAAAGATAATTATTATTAACTCGTCTTCTCAAATTTGAAATTTCTATTTAAAAATTTCGAATTAAAAATCCTGCAAAATAAATAAAAATATGAGGAAATAAATTTAAATAAAATATTTTTTTCTCTCAATTCCTTCAATCATTGCCGTAAATTAAATAATATAAAAAAATAAAATTTTATTTTTGCCACGGTTTAGGGCACAAAAGAAAAATGCAATTGTTCCACAAGGATATATACATAAATATATATGTATATATTGCTTTTAGAATTTAACAAAAAATTTTTTTGTTTAGAAATTGATGGCCACCGATGTGCGACAATTTTTATTTTATTTAATTTCTTTTTCAGAAGAGAAATGACATTAATGAATTTGTTTGATAAAAAAAGAATTTGTACATACTTATTTTAGTTGAAATAACCTTAAAAAATAAATAAATAAATATAAGGCTTTATCCTTTTAATTAAAGAAAAAATGAAAATTTAATTTTGAAAGATATACAAATATTTATTTTTATAAAAATATTTTTTAATAAAAAATGTTAAAAGCATCAAAATACAAAAATAAATATTATTTTACAAAATTTATAAAAAGAAATAACTTGGAAATTAAAAAAAAAGTATTGAGATAAGTATGGAGCCAGTACAAAAAAGGGTAGTAATCTGGTAGTAATTTGTCGAGTGTATGAATTTGCAAAGTCTTGTGGACTTGTTATGAATTAGTGCTTTTTGAATTAATAAATAAAATCTGATAAAATTTTAGCATCAAATAAATAATTATTAAAGTAATTCATATAAATCATTTTCTCATCATTTTCTCATTTAGTCAGAAAGATTAATTAATTTTTAGTAAATTATTAAAATTTAGGTTTCTTTGAACGAAGCCAATATAAAATTTTAATAAAACAAAAAACAATTCACCTCATACCTAAATAAAAGGTGTAACAAAATACTTAGCTTTTTAATATTTTTCGATATAAAAATGTGGGCATTCAAAGAAAGTTAAAAACAGTCCAAAAATTCACCAATTTAAAACAAAAATATTCGTCATAACCTTAAATTTATGTTAAAAAGACAATCCAAGTTTAAAAATTATGTAAAAAAAGTAAATAACATACAGCTAAAAGGAAGAAAATATTTTTCAGTCTATTTCCTAAAACTTTTTTGGCTATTACTAATTTTATGTTTAAGAGTTTTCTTCTAATTCTAAAAATTCTGGTATTGACTTAAAAGAAAATAAATTCTTAGTTTAAAGGAAGTGAATATTACGTAGGGAAAAATTTAAATTTTAAATAACAGTCAGTAATTTTAATAATAATATTTGAATATTTTTTACTGCTTTAACCGGCAAAAAATATTTTTTTTAAGGCTAAGAAGCCAGATTTCCTTTTTTTATCACCACAGGCGAGTTTCTGGAAGGGCAAAATAGATTTTTTCAAAGATAAATTACTACCAGCAGGAGTGTGAACACGGAAGAGGACAAAAGTGCGAGAGAGCAAGATTGTAAAATGGACATAGCAATTACAAATTCAAAAAAATACTAAGACAAAAATCGGCTCATTTTATACATTTAAATTTACACACATACAACAATAATATACAATATACATACAATATGAATACAATGTGAACAAATAGATAATATCACATATACAACGTACAACTATCACACAATTTCCGAGGGCATCTTTCTTCTTGCTTATTTCTTCACTCCAGCACCTGCCAAACGAACTGCCACAGCTGCCGCCACGGCTGCTCCGCGCCCACTTCCGTCCTCCGAGAGGACTAGTTTGAACTAAAAAATGTTAAATAAGGCTTTAAATGTTTCTAAGGTGGTTTTCTCACCTCATATTTTCCACCAGTCAGTGCCTCAATCTTTGTTGACAACAAGTCCTTGAATGTCGGGTGAGCTTTGTATAGGCTGCCATCCACTCCAATCGCGACTCGCTTCCGTTTAATTCTTTGGAGAATGGTGGCCATCGCCACTGCGCAGAGATTGGACGATCTTGAGCTGATCATGGAGCAAACGTAGGCCACAACAGCACAGTCAGTTGAGGACGGAGAAGCAATACCTGTGAAATATTAAAAAGATGAATTTACCCACCCCAAAAATGCATGCGCACTAACCATTATCTGACAAGAGCAGGCCAATCTTATGCAGCGGCTTTTCAGACTCCAGCACATACCTAAAGGGAAAAAATTTGCTTAACCAAAACTTTTAAAAATGGTAAAATCACCTCTCTACTTCTGACAGGATTCGAGTTGAGAACGATCCTTGTTTTCCGATAGCACTGCTGCTGACCGCTGACCCAGAGAAGAGAAGTCCCGCTCCTGCCAACTCGACCAACACAAGGCGCACAAGCTCGCCCTTAAAGAAAATTTAAACTTTTATTCGAGAGATAAAATCTGACCAAGTACATCCCGGAGATCATCTTCTCGAACGTTTGTTTGCGCGGATTTATGGAGTTGGCATCTAGTGTCCTGTCGTGCACCGTCCTGTACTTGTCGATCTTCCCGTCATCGCCAAAGGCACCGAGCTCACAGTTTATGCACATTTCTTCAGGAAGTCCATCTGAAAACGAAAGAAAAATATTTTTCACCCACACAATCACCGCCGACCATTTACGCTGACCAAACCATTGAGTTTGGTGATGTTCTGCAAGCGTTCCATATAACAAGCGTTGCTCCCAGTCCCAACAATGAGCCCAATGGAGCAGTCAGGATCGAAGAATGAGCATGCCAACATTGTTCCAACGGTGTCGTTTACGAGCGCCACGACATTGACCGCGATGTTCTTCCGACGACACGCATCCGTGAGCAATTGAACGACGTCTTTGCCAACAACCCCGGAGGCCTGAAATGAAAAATTTTTGATTTTATAACTGAAAGTATATTGAAAAAGGCTCACACTGAATCCTTTGGTCCATGCGACAAGTGATGCCGATGCCAATCCTCTTTGCTGGCAAGGAAATGAGAAGGTGAATCCAAGCGGGAGCGTCTTGTTGCAGGAAAGCCTTTCAGCTACCATGAAGTTGTGAAGGCAGTCAGCAACATGGTCAAAGAGATGTTCTCCAGTTCCTTGCTGCAGCTCCTGTGGCACCGCATAGGTCACATGTCTCATTTCTCCCTTCTTTCCGTCGCCGTGCAGGGTGATCAACAGTACTCTGAAGTTGCTTCCGCCCAAGTCTAATGCCAAGAACTCCCCACTCTCCTTGCCCACAGAAGTTGCGCGAATGAACGATGGAAGCATTTTTACCACTGCAGTCTCTTCTGAAAATCGAAAATCGCATTATTTACTCTCGAAAATCGAAAAATCAAAACAATCAACGTACCATTTTGAAGCCCTTCTGCAAAGCTCTGCTCCAAGCGCTGCATGATTTCTCTTAGTTGTTCGTCGTTCAGTTCGATGTAGCTGCAGTGATCTCGGACCTAAATGCGAGAAGAAAATTTATGAATGTCCTGAGATGTTATTAGCGTATAAACCGACCTTGTTGAAATGCGCGATGTCGAACTCCTCTTTGGCTGCAAGTGCCGTGATGCTGCTCAACATGTTGACGTCCGAGGCCTGGCGCGATATCATGGCTGAAGGAGCGAGGTGCAGATTTGAGCGTCGACGTAGATGACTGTAGATAATGAGTCTTGCTGAACTTGGTTATGGAAATTTTGCACTAAGCTGCTTTTATAGTTTATTTCTGACTCTGGCTGTAATGGTGATTGCCTTAGTATATAAGCTGTTAGATCAGTGTTAGTATAAAAGCCATTGCTACCGCCATCCATTGGGGCATACTATCTTCATAGTCCCTGATCCCCTTCGCATCTCTCCGTCTTTATATTGTTATTTTATTAAATCGTCAGACTTGTCATGATACAATATTTGTCTCGTGTATTATCTTTTTCCATACGCTCAATTCTTCTTTGGAGTAGATTGCGGTCATCGCGGACATAAATTAACACAAATCAGAATATTTTGAAAATCTAACTAGACGAAGACAGAAAAATTCACTCATTTTGAGAATTTTGGAAGGCCAAGAAGCCAAAATTCCTCCATTTAAAAAATAAAAAATTCTTAAAACAAAGTAAACTTAAAATTATTTATTTATAGATCTAGAAAAATAGCATAATTGCATTTATATAATGATCTCGAAGGATCTAGACATTTCCCATTTTACTTTGATTACTATAAAACTATAAAAATACCTAGATATAGGTAGTCGTATATCGTTATAAAGCAGACATTTAAATGCATAAAAAATATGGATAGAAAATTTTTATTAAAAATAAAAAAAACAATTTAATCGAAAAAGTTTATAAAACTGTAAAAAGCATTTTGTTTTTAGATAATTTTCAATTACATTTTTTTAATTTGCACATAAAAAAGTGACCCATCATTCCTTTCTTCATTGGAAAATAAAAATCTCACTTTTGGATTATTAATATTGCTAATTTGATAGTCAGTAGTTTTAAAAGTTTTTAATTGTCCAATTTCAATTTTTTCTGCCCTCTCGTTCAATTTAAAATCCGAGAATAAAATTTTATCTAAAATAATAACAGGCACAGTATTTGAACAGTTTTTAGATGCTGTTATATGCTAAAATTCGAATTTATTTTTAATTTATATTTGTAAATAAGTAACTTACTTCAATAATAAGATCATGAAGTTTTGCTAATTTAAATCGACTTAAACAAACTTTGGGTAATTTATTTCCTTCATTTATTAAAATATTGAACAAAATTTTAATATTTTCCTCTGTAATATTTATGTGATTGAAATCAATGCTAACAAATTCAAAAATCTTTAAATGATTCAAAACGAATCTCAAAATTTTTTCAAATAAATTAGTGCTAGTTGATAGAGAGGGTTTTTGAATGTGAAATTGTGGAGAAATTGTTTTGTTGTTATCAAATAATAAATTAATTATTTCTGGATTAAATACAATTTTATTAAAATAGGCATATTCAAAGGCACAATTAAAAAGTTGTTCCAAACAATGTCGAGCAATAATCATTTCTTCTATATTTTTTGGAATGTTGGGCAATTTCAAAAGATAATAACGAGGTTTAATCAAATAAATGGAAAAATGTTCTCTCCAAACAAACAGTAAACTCTTTGTTAGGTTCAAAATCATGTAAAAACAATGAAATTGATTTAGATATAGCTGCTTGCCACTAAAAAATAATTTTGATTAAATTAAGAATTAATTTAGGTAACCTTTTTATTAAGTTGATCATTCAAAACAAATTCACGAATTTCAGATCCAGGTTGAATAATTTTATACCAATTTGACGGATAAATTTTACTTTATGGGGGTTAAACCAAATGAAATTATTAGTATAACTCGAGAGCAGCTGCCTACATTTAAAATCATTTTATACGCAACAGTAAACCTCAAGTCGCAGTATAAAACGCCTGCCCTAAATCAAGTACAGAAATGACGCATACACTGCAAAGGAACGCAGGATTTGTAATAAAGTCGAAAATCATCATCTGTCTGGAAAATAATCTTACTATCAGTTTTACTTCCAATCCATAGACAATTTAAAATTGTTAAATTAATTTTCAAATCTACAGCCGCATCTGTAAATACAAAAAACAACTTAATTTACACAATTATAATGTTCGGTATTTGAATCAATTTGCTTTTTAATTGTCTTTATCCAGGGCATACATTGAGACCAGTAATATAATCTTGTGTTTATCTTTCTTCGCGAGGAAAAAATGCAGCTCAACGAGCTTTTTTAATGAGCTATAAAAGAGCGCATCTGGTTTTATCCCATAAAGTAAATTTTACCGATTTAACTCTCGATTTATAATATTGGCATCAATCTGAAATAGATTAAAAATAAATAATTAAATACCGTATTTACTGTATTATAACCCCCCTCCGAATTAGAGCCCCCTCCTTAATAAAGCCCCCGTTTCGAGGATGGTTGAAAAAAGAGCCCCCCGTCTGTATTAGAGCCCCTCTCTTTAACAAAGCCCCCCTATTTGTCAGATGTCAAATAGGTAATTTACAACCTAGTCTGTTATTGCGGATTGCGTTTGCGGATTTAAAAATTAAAATTGCAGTCTAAAATTAAAATTGATTTTCTAAGAAAATAAATCATATATCGGGGGATTTAGGGGATTTACCGTGGTATATATATCGGAGGATGAGGAGAGGATATCGAAGGTTTAAGGTGGATATCGTAGATAGCGTATTCTAAAAATGGGGTAGAAGAACCTGGCAAATTTACCAGGTTCTCTTACTCGCGTAATAGAACCCAGAGCTGAGGGTTAACCCGATTATAAAGAAATCGACCCAGAACTCGATGATTACTTGCAGCTGAGGTAATCTGGGGTTAATGATTACCCACAGCTGCGGTAATTTTTAGTTCTCTAACAAATTTTATCGTCAAGATAAAACCGTATGGGGAAACAGGCTGATTTTGGGGTCGAAAATTCAGATATGCAAATGCCTTTTTATAAGAATGACCCAATTCCTCAATATCTCGCTAGATTCTTATTAATTCCATGTTATATCAATTAATACACCTAAATATAACTTCATACCGCTCTTAATCCCCTGAACCACTTATATGCCTCAATTCTCACAAATTCCCAGATATACTTCTTTCTTAAACCCTGAATTTGAATAATAGGAAAATATTGCTTGCAATATCAATTTTTCCTATTTTCTTTCTGTGCTAAAAATTTTTTTAAAAGTTAGGTTGTAAATAAATTTGAAAAACCTGTTTCTTATTTTGAAAAATAGGTTGAAAAATAGAGCCCCCCTCGTTAATATAGCCCCCCTTTTCGGGATAGTTGAAAAATAGAGCCCCATGGGGCTCTAATACAGTAAATACGGTATATATTTACCAGTGAGAGTTTGGTGAATTTCATACGAGCCAATTCTACCTCATATTTATTAATTAAATTTCGATGGTAATAATTTGTTTGTTTAAAAGTGAATAATTGAGTGAAATTAAGAAATTTAAATATATCAAGTTTTGTTTCAATTGGTAGAGAATTCATATTTAGTACTTTTAGTTAGCTAACAATAGAATTAAAAGTGAAAATTTATTCAATTAAATTATTTAAAATCAGAAAAATATTCAGCTTAATTAATATAAATAAGTAGGATGACACGACGTTTTGACAAAAGGAATCTTTAAAAATAAATTATCATTTTTTAAAATAATGTCACCCAATCCATATGTTAATAATAAAATGAAAATTGGGGAATATTAAAACTTTTTTTTTGCTGTCTGTGTGCCTATTTTCTTTCTTCTTTTCATTGATAAATACCTTTGTATGAATGTACTAAGTTTAAAAATAGGAAAAAGTATTAACTATATTAGAAGGGACTATCCAGAATTTAGGTCAGTTCTTCCCCTCATACAATGGAGTTAACTATTTTTAATTAACAAACCTACCTAAATATTACCTATTAACCTTTCAATTATTTCCGTTATCTGAATGTAAAGGTTAGATTCTCAAAATCTTCCTATAATAACTCAATAATCATTTTCAGCACTATTCACCTGGGCTCAATTTATCTAATTAGTAGTACAAATCTAGCATCTTCTCTCTAATTTAATCATATTCATGAGTAATTTTGACTAGTGGAGCCATGAGTAAAAATATTAAATTATAGGTCATTCGATGTGGCTCGACGAGTTGAAATCCAATTTTGTTAATTTAAGACTAATAATTAGCCTCGAAACTCCTAAACTCGTCTCCATCTTCTATATGGTTGGATATGTAGTAAAAAAGTTCTGGAATTATCCTTTAATTACATAATTGTTCTACTCCATCTTTCATTTAAAAGAGTTCTTATTAATTTTTCTTCTTTCAAAAGTTTTTTTAGAAAGAAATATATAAATCCAGCATATGTATAAGAACATTAGAACTTATTTTTCCAGTATTTATTTTTGTATTTCCAACGTTATTAATTTTAGGGAAAGAAGAATTAGGTAAAAATATTTATTTAATCCCTTAACAATTAATTTATATCTCTTTTAATGCCACACACGAAGGGAAGGAAATTAGGGACTTTTATAGGTAGAGAGAGAATAATCAAAAATATAAAAAATATTTATTATTAATTTGCAATGGTTGACTTGTTTAACAAAAAAATTTAATATATTTTGATGACGGAAAATGAAAATGTTAAAAGGATTAGAAGCTAAAACAAAATATCATTCATGTGGAAATGACAAACTTAGTCTTTAAAATGAGTATGTTTTTAAAGGATTTTTTAAATTTAAAAATAATAAAAATATTTGTTAATTTTTAGCCATAATTTTAGCACCTGCAGAATTTCCCTGGAATTTCCTTCAACAAGTTTCTCTAACAATTATCTTTTTATATTTTTAAAATAATTTATATTTTTAGCTTATTTATTTTGCAGAAATTTATTTTTGAAGAATGAGCTATTCTGATAATGAAAGAAGAATTGCTTTGAAAAATAATAAGGTATTTTTAAAATAATTTAAATATGATATTGAATCAGTTTAATTAAAAAAAAATAACATTCATTACTTAAATAATTGGCCGGGAATTGTTCTTAATGCACCCTTTCTTTTATATTTTCTAAAATTTTTAGTAAACAAATTATTTTTTAAAGTACAGTCAAATATTTAAAATATGTTTTAACATTAAAGTAGACATTACTCCTCCGTCTTTTAACATTTTTATGAAAAAACTTTAATTGTTTTCTTTCTTTATATTTTTTTATTTCGTGTATTTAGTTGTTTATTTATTTCTTTAAACAGATGTTTTTTAAATTTTTTTTTCATTTTTTTGATAAAAGAATTAAATGCCAATCAAGCCTTATTTGTTAAATTTATAAATTTTCACCTGGAAATAAATAAATAATTTATTTAAAAAATGTTTTGCGTAGAGATATTTTTCGTTTATTTAATATTTAAAAAATTTTATTTTTTACAGAGTAAATACTCTAAATATTTTTGTCCATAATTTATAAAATAGTTAATAAAACAGAGTATGAGCTAGATATTTATTTATTTTTAAATCAGAATCTTGTATTTAGTTAGTCTTGTATCTTAAAGATGCTAAGATTTTCGGGTTAAAATCATTTAATAGTCTAGTCTCATTATAGGGCAAAAATTTAATAATAAGTTGAAAGTGACAGCAAGTTGGAAGAATAGTTAGGTCCGCTTGTATCAATTTTTAAACCCAAGGAAATTTTAATTTTTATCGAAACTATACTTAATTAATATTTTCAAAAATATTCTCATGAGAATAAAAATAATTTTAAATAAAAAGCAACAAATTTTTAATTAAAATTATTTTTTTTATCTATTTTCTCTTCGGATGTTTAAGATATACATATTTTAAAAATTTTTATAACGATTTAAGACTTAATATATTTTCCTCTTCCAAGTCATTTAAATATTTAATTAAATTTTTTTAAATTTACTTTTTAAATTAATTATATATTAAAGTCAAATAAATATAATCCAAATTAACTCAATTATCTACATAGTTAAAGTACTTAGAATATTATATATATTTTTTTGTTTCGAATTTTTCTTTCTAGTAATTTATTTAAAACAAATTTCTGACGAATGTTGCTATATTTAATTAAATTTATTCTCTTTTTCTCTTTTTTCTAATCCAATTAGCAATTTCTCTTGGGAGAGAGTCAAATTTTTTGAAGAGATAAAGAGGAGGGAATTTATTTTGCCGAATTTTATAAAATAATAAAATTATTATTCGAGCAAAACAGAAAATTTATTTTTTGTTTTTCAAATATTTTTTATTTTTTATTAGCTCTTTTATTTTAATGTAAGGTAATTTTATATAAATATTATTTTAAAATGAAGAAAATTTCAAAATTCTCCTAATTAAGGATGCAACATTTTTTAAAAATATTTGTTTATATGTAGTTTTTATCCAATTTCAATTCTCGGATATATTTGTTTTTATCTAATAAATCAAACACCAGATTTTTATTTTAGTTTACTTATAATAAGTTGAGCTAAATGACCAAATTATTAATTGACTCCAAAATCTATTTAGTTTTATAATAATTAAGGGTATTCATCAACATGGTAAATACCTATGTACTCCTTATTTTGAATTATGGAAAAAAGGATAGGAATAAAACAAGAATGACTAAGAAATCTCCTCATTTTTGTTATCTACTTTAAATTAAATAAGAGGAAATCTACTATGTTTCTTTTAAGCATTTAAATTTATTATTTAAATATTTTATGTTTAAAAGTCTCTCATTCTCAAATTTCGCGACATTTTTCACTCAACAAACAATTCTCCTTTTTTTCTGAATTTTAAATGTTTAATTCTAAAATTTAAAATGACAATGCTTTTTGAATGCCAACTTTTATTTACAAAATAAAAAAATATTTTTACTCCCACATAGAATATTTTATTTAAAATCTATTTTTATTTATTTGTCCAATGTCAATAATTGTTGCATTTTCCCCCTTTTGTGTGTACTTTAAATAAAAAGCAAATTAAATTTTATCTATAAAAATTGCTTTTGACTTTAACTACATTTAAATGAAATTTTGCTTTTTAACAATAAACATAACCTTTATTTTAATTGGATTTCAGGATAAAAAAGAAAAAATATTTTGGGAAAGAAAAAATAATTTTTTTATTAAATTTTTTTATTCTAAGACCTCTAAAATGTGATATTATTAGTCTTTGAATAATTAAATTTTATTTTAAAAAAATATTTAAATTTAACACTCGATATACCGAGCTTTTAGATGTGTCAAGAATTCTTCTACCCCTTCAAGTCTGCCATATCAAGGGCTGACTGTAATTAATTACAATAATGAATTTTAATTTTTCCTATTAAATTCATAGGTTAAAATTATGAGATAATATCTGTATATTCTCTCTCTTCAACTTCATACCAAAATTATATTTATCCTCCTGTTTACTCATTAATTTCTATTTTTTTAAATTGTTTTTTCTCAATTTTCTATAATTTAACTAATTAATTAAATAAACATTTTTCACGAGATATTTATTTAAATTAATTTAAATTTAGCAAAAAGATTTAAATAAATTTCAGAAAAATATTTATTTTTTAAAATTTCTTTGTTCTACAAAAAAATTAAAAAAATTTTTTTTTGGATTTAAAATTAAGATTAAACTTCAAAATACTTTTTTCCAAAATTTCATATCTTTTACCCATTTACAATGAATAGAAAAAAATTAAAGAAAATGCAATCTTTGGTTACATTGTTGCCTTTTTTTAAATGCAAATTAATTAATTATTTATAGAAAAAATGTTTTTATTTAAATATTTTTGAAGAAATCATTTTTATTTTAAAGGAAATTTTAAAAAATTTTAAATAAAAATTATTATTTGGTTAAAAACTTTTTCATTTTTTAGATTTTGTAACTCGAATTAAATAAACCAAAATCTTTTTTTTTTGGAAAATAATTTTATTTTTTTTATTCTCTGCGTGTTAATTAAAGAAAGGAAAATCAGAATTTAGTGAATATTTTTAAAATTCAATTTAGAAATTATTAACAGCGTCATCTTTTCATTTATTCCAGGTTTTTTAGCTGAGAATCGGACTTGATTTTCTTATCAAAATACACGTCTCCTCACAAGGCCTGGAAAATCCAATCTTTGTCTTCGTTCAAAACAATTTCAAAATCTCCTTCTTAATCAATCAAAATTTTGTATATTTCAAATTTAAAAATTAAAATAAATTTCTTTCTAAATAAATTATTAATTAGTTATATATGTATATTTCTTTTTAAGACGATTCTTCCTTTAATTTTTGACTTTTAGTTTTATTTAAAAATAATTGCAGAATTATATTTAAAAATAAATACATATATCATATTTTCTTTTGTTTCAATTTTAAATAAATAAAAATAAATACTCTAGATATATTTTATAAAAATAGCTTTACTTTTTTCCTTTCTTCATTCCGGTTTTGTTTTCTTTCCTTTTTTGAATTAAATTATACGTGGAAAATTTAAAACATCTTTTCAAAAATAACTTTTTTTATTCAAAATATTTTTATTAAAAGATTTAAAGGATTTTAAAATAAAAGAGATTTTAATTAAAATAAATATTTAAAGAGTATTTTAAAGTTTGTTGAAAATTTATTGTTTTATTTTTTAACAAATATTTTCCAGAATTTTATTTATTTTGTTTGTTTGGAATTAATTTAATTTTTATTGGAAGTTTTTCCAATTTATTTTTTAAAAATTGAAAGAATTCAATAGTTAAAATTTATTGTAACTATGGAATTTCCTAAATACTTTTATCCCTTCTTTTTCCTCTTAAAAATTAATAAATTCAAAAGAAATGTAGAAAATTATTAAATTTAAAATTTAACTTTATTTCGCATTTTTTATATTATAATCTTTAAAGAAAAAATTTATCTCTTAATACTGTTACCTCCTCATTTGTTTTGGGTAGTCATTGTCCTACAATCATATAAAGCCCCCAAATACCCCACCACTTTTTTATAATTTTTTTTTAAAAAAGATAATCCCATTTTAGAATATTTTTTAAAATAAAATAAACTTAAAAGAAATGAATTTATTTTTTTTTTCTTTATCCGTTGAAAACTAAATTAACAAAACTTTTGACTTTAAAAATATTTTTTTCTTTTTTAACTTTTAATTGGTCCATTTACCGAATTTCTTTTCATTAACGAAACTACATAACCATACATATAATGAAGACCACACAAGAATATAAAGCCTCCTTCTTCTTTTCCTCCTTCAAATAAAAGGAATTAAATGGAAAGGAAAAGCACATTAAAAGCCCCCACTTTTACTTTTTCTTCTCTTTATATTTTAAAGCCTTTTCCATGTAGCCTTTCCCATCTTTTTTAACAAAAAGGATTCATCTCCTTTTATCAACCGAGTGCCCAAAATATTTTTTATTATTTTTTTATTCAAAATATAAATTCTTCAAAAAATAGTTTTTTAAAAAACAATATAATATTTTTACTTTCTTTTTTGTTTAAATTCCACCGCCAAAATTAATGGGGTCATTATGTATGATTGTAGTCAGTTTTCAAAATTCCGTCATAAAATTTTTATCTATAAATTTTGTCTAAATTTAAATTAATTAAAGAAGCTTAATTATTAAGAACCTCCTTCTTGAAATAATTATTCAAAGATTTTAAAATTTCAAAAAAATTTTCACTGAGAGAAAGAAAACGGTTGTTTATTTCCAACCAATTACGACAAAATCTAGACAATTCTTTACATAAAATTAAAATACTACCTAAAATTTATTCAAAAATAAAAATTCCTTTTCTAGCCAAAATCACTTCCCTCAACACATCCCCAACTAAAATAGAAATTCCGGAACCACCCAAAATTATTTTGATGTTTTATTCTTTTTTATTACATTTATTTGATTTAAATTTTACAAGGATTATGTAAATATATTTTAGTTGGAAATTTTATTCTAAATATATTTTTGGGTAATTTAAATATTAAACGATTTGTGAATTAAGTTTTAAAAATTATTATTCAAAAATCACTGAAATTTTTAAATTAATTTAGCTCTAGATAAACATTGAAGGTGAAAATATTTGATTTAGATAGTTAGTCAATCTCCATTCATCTCGTTTTTTCACAATTCACAATCAAACTCGATTTTGATCTAAAGATATATTAAAAATTATATAGTACATAGATTTATTCCTTTTTTATTTATCTAAATATTTTCCTCAAAATGGTTTTTATTATTAAAATCAGACTGGTGCATGGATACGGATAATATCCGGAAACCCGCGGATATCCCCCCCCCCTCCCGAAATGGGAAATAGGGATAAATTTGATGAGGAATTGGGCAAAAAAAATGAATTTTTTGGCCTACGACCTCTAAAATTCTCAAAATTTTCGCCTGCGGCGCTGAAAATGAAAGATTTTTTGCTTGATGGCCTTCCAAAATTCTCAAAAATTTCGCCTGAGGCGCTGAAATCAACTGGTCAGTTAACTTAAGTTTTCATTTCGGCCTGAAAGTGGGAATTTAAATTTTCAAAAATATACAAAAATTTTATTTTTTGTCAGTATGTCTCTGCATTCCGATTTTCTAACCTCCGATGTTCATAAGCAAAGTTCGTTTTTCTGCATGCAGTTATTACCTCATTATCTAAGGATTACTCGAATTTAAATAAATTTGACCATTTTGAAAATTTTAGCCAGGCTGACCATTTTGAGAAAAAACGGATATATCCGCGGACACCCGCGGATGGATATGCCTAGAAAGTTGAACGGATACAAACGGATACGGATATTGACCCTACGGATATATCCGGATACGGATAGAAAAATCCGTATCCATGCACCAGAATGATTAAAATTATTTTGTAAGGTTAAAAAATAAAGGTCCCAAAAATCCCAAAAATTATATTTTGTTATATTTTATATTAACTACTTTTTTTCTTTAAAAATATTAAATTAAGATACTATTAATCTATTATATACATACAGGGTGCGGTATAATATAGTTAAATAATAATAACACGTATTATTACCAAAATTTAATAAATAATTTATTTTGCTGTCAAAAATAGCCTTTTTCTAAATAATAAAAACAAGATAAATTACTTGTTTAAATAGACTTGTAATACTTTAATAAATTATTTTATATAATTAATTAATTATTTGAAGAGAAAAAATAATTGTCTAAAGAACATCATTTAATTTTTAATTATTTTAAACTTCATTTTATATATTTAAAATGCCACATAAAAAATAATTTATAAAAAAATATTCTTTATTCTTTAAATTTTTAATTAAACATTTATTTATTAAAAGAAATATTTTTTTATTTATTTAAAGCCCACACAGCAAAAAAATATTTTTTTTGTAAAAAAATATTTTCTTAAAATATTTGCTTGATTAAGCTATTTAAAAGTAAATAAACAATTCTCTTTTTTTGGAATTAATAAATGGAAAAACAAATGTCATCTTTAGATGTTTAAATTCAGTTTATTATTTATTTTATTTTTCATTTCCTTTAAATATTCATAAAATTTAAAAAATTTAGATAATTTTTATTTTAATTATTTAAAGTCTAAATCATTTGTCATGCTTATTTTACATTTTAAATATGTTTTTATTAATTTATTTTGAATGTTAAATTTTTCAAAAATTATTTTTTCCTGAGGGATTAATTAAGCTGAGTAATTGAGTTATATTTAAAACTTTTCCTTTTTTTATTATTTTATATTATAATCTATAAATTAATTAGTAGAAAATGAAAATTAAGCTTAATTGTTCAAAATTTTTATTAATGAAAGGTGTTTTTATTTAAGTTTTTTAATTCTCACATTTTATTTTTAAGGAGAATTCCTAAATAATTTATTAATTAAATTTCCCTAAAAATACAATTAATTTTTCTTTTCCTTTTTTTTAAATTTAAAATTAATATTTTAATTAATTTTAGAATTTAATTTATTTTATTTATTTTTTATAGCATTTTAAATAATATTTAAGTATATTTTTGCTAAACTAAAAAAAATTTTTTTTTTGTTTATTAAATAATTCTTGAAAAGCTTTGCTTAATGTTTTTCTTTTTTAAGGCTTAAATTTATAATCTTATTTCCTCCCAACATAAAATGTCATTAACTCTTCCATTATTCTCTCTCTTTTTTATTATTTTTTAATTTAAAAGATTAAAAAAAAGAAAAATAATTTTCAAGCAAAATTGCCTATTTTAAAAGTACATAAATATTTATTAAATCTTTTTCTCTCTTTAAAAGCAACAATTTTTATTATACCACGCATATTTATCCTCCTCACATTTTTTAATTTATTCAATATGAGAATGTTTTTAATAAATATTGGAAAAAAGGGGAGAAAGAGCTAACTCAGTTTCTAGTCAAAAAATATTTTTTATAAAAATATTATGACAAATTTTGAATTGATATTTTATTTACTTAAATATTTTTTATTTCCTTCATTTAACTTTTACTATTTCCGATATATAAACTTTCCCGTTTTTCCTCCCCAAAAATAAATTGTTTAGTTAAAATTCTATAGTATTATATCTTTTAACATGCCATATGTACTTTTTACTTTCTCCAGACATTCTCTTTCTTCAATAAAAATAAATTTTGGAAGGAAATATGTAATTCATTTAAATGTCCGTTTAAAATATTCTTTCGGCGAAACTTTTATTTTTAAAAGAAATTTAATATGATTTTTGAATAAAATTTTTCTTAAAAAATAGTTTTTGGATCAATTTAGAATATATTTTGATAATTTTGAAATGAACACATAAACTAATAATTTTTTCTTAAATCTTACACAAATCACTATATAAATTACATATATTCTTAATAATTTTTTTAGATGTTTCTTTCTGTTGAAGATATTAACCGTCAATGTCCTAGAGCAGTTAATCCTAACGACACAAATAATTGGGAAACATTTCCTTTTGATGATAATTGCTTAAAAGTTTGAGAATAATTATTTTTTAACTTAAAAATTAATTTTTTAAAGTCATTTTTTCATAAATTAACTGCACACCTTCGACGTTATTATATTTGGGAAACAGCAGTTTATACTTCTTTTTATGTTTTAATTTCCATTTGTGCAATAATTGGAAATGGATTGGTTTGTTAACTAAATATTTGGAAAAATATATGAAAAAATATCAAAGAATTGGGATCTATCTCTTTATTTACCTCCCAAAATCACCTACTACTTAATTCTAAATTCATTTAATCATTTAATACATTTTTATTTTTAAAGGTAATTTTGGCTGTTGTTAGAAAACCAGCAATGCGAACAGCAAGAAATGTTTTAATTGTTAATTTAGCTTTATCTAATTTAATGTTGGCATTAACTACTGTAAATATATTTTTATATTTAAAAATTAATTTTTATTCATTTAAAGGTTCCATTCCTTTGGCTTCCATCCATTGATTTTGATTTTCCTTATTCCAATTTTTTCTGTAAATTTGCAAATGCTTTACCGGGCTCAAATATTTATTGTTCTACGTTAACTATTTCTGTAGGGATTTTTTTTGTAAATATTTTTTAAAAAAGGAATTATTTTTAAACTTAAAAATTTTATAATTTAAGCGTTAAATTTACATAAAAAACTACATTAATTAACAAACATTTTTTATAAAAATTATTAATTCTTTCCTTTATTTTCTTTAAGATTCTTTTTCTCCCCATCCTCATTTTCTTCTTCATTTCCTTTATTTATTATTTCATTCTTACTTTTATTATCATCCTTTCCTTCCTCCTCTTTAATTTCATTCTCTCCCTCCCTTTCTTCATTATGCTTCTCCTCAAGCTTCTCATTAATTTTTTCATTCTCCTTCTCTTCATTAATTTTTTCAATTATAGTACTAACTTCTTCCGGTTTACTTGTAGTTATTTCTTCATTTTTATTTTCTTCATTTTCCTTGCCTTCATCATTCAAATGAGTAGTTTCTTCCAAATAGACTCTTTCCACAACATTTTCCTCTCCCTGCTTAATTTCATCCTTATTGTCTTCTTCTTTCCCTTCTTTCATCTTCTCATCCTCTTTTGCTTCATCATATATTCCACCGAGATCAATCCCATTTTTAGGAAGTACTATTTGCCTTATTGTAGTCGTGTTGGTTGCTTCTGTTGTATTGTTGATTGTTTCTATTGTAGGCACTGATTCTGTTGTCGTTTTCAATTCAGCAGCTTTTTTTGGAATAAAATATTCATTCGCAGTCTTTTCCCAATCATAAGTTTCTTCTGTTGAATTTTCAGTCAAATTAATACTTAAGCCTCGCATCTACAAAATTTTATATATAATTTAAATCATTGAAAAAGAAAATACTTCAAAGACATGATCTGTCAAATTCTTTATGTCTATTTCACTTGCAAAGTTGATGATATGCTAAAATTTAAAAAAATTATTTGCATAAATAGATAAATATTAATAATTTTAAATATTCACAAGACTGCTCAAAACTAAAAATCAATTTTCAATTATTTTCTACAAGACTATTTTTCAAACTTTTAAATCATACTTTAGTCTTTTCTCCTTCACAGCTATGTTCAATCTCAATTTTGAATTTATGTTTATATCTAAAATTGGAAAAAAATATATCTTAATTTAAAATTACGTAAGGGGCGCAATTTCAATATCATCAGCGAGAGATTTACGCGACGGACAGAGACTTTAAAGAAATAATTAAAAAATATTTTTAAATTCTCCCACCGATCGCTAACTATACCACCAACAATAAATCCATTATTATATTTTGTCAAGTCGAGGTCAAGTGTGCTTTAAATTATTGTCTAAATTTATTTTTATTTCTAACCTGATATTTTCATTAATTTCTGGGCAAGCATTTTCAATCGGTCCCTTAATTAAAAATTTTGTGAGAGAATCGTTTAGTTTAGCTATTTTTCAAAAATTCATTACTTTTGGATGTAATTGAATGAATCTTAAAGTGATTGTCTGATTACTCGAATTTCCACAAATCACACAACCTTCAATCATTACAAGGGCCATATCTAATTTTTTAAAGAAAATTTCTTTAAATATTTCATCATTTTCAACCTTGCATATAATTCTTTTTATATTCAGAAATAGTTTTTGGATTGTTCCTTTCAAACAATGTTCCGTTTTTAACAATATCAATTCCTTTAGAACCAAAAAGTTTTAATCGGGCACAGTAGGAGAATTGCCTTTAACAAGAAATTTTTGTAGAATTTATTTGGAGATTTTTTAGACTTACTCATAATTTCCGATACTGCGTGTTTTAGTTGACAAATTTTCCATTGAAAAGTTGTTAATTCCTTCATCTTTGGTTTCTCTAACCTTTATCTTTAAATTATTTTTAAAATTAATTAATAATTTTTTTGTAAGCATCCATATATTGTGTATATTTTCAGTTTATATTTAGTCTTATCCAAAAGAAAAATGGAAATTATTTTACCGATCCATTAGTTGCATATTCTAATTCACCATTTTTTATTTTGAAAGCTATTCCTTTTCCCTCGGCTAAGACGCAATTTTTTCCATCAAAATCAACAGTTTCATTAATTTTATTTTCACCATCACTGTTTTTAGTAATATTTTTATTATCATTTTCGTTCGGAGTCTCCTCAGCATGCATATTTTCACCATAATAATCATCCAAAGAAGTTGTTATTGTGTCCGTTGAATGCGAAAAATGTGGTAAATCTTCTTCGCCTGGATCATCTTCGCTCTCAAATTTTAAAAATTAAATAAAAATTAAAAAAATTTTTTCTAAACTAATTAAAAACTTTAAAAAACTTTGCCTTTTCCTCTTCATTTTCATCCTCATTTCCTTTAATATTTCCTTCAGTAGCCGTTGAGTTGTTGGCGGATTTTTCCTCCTCAGTCATTGATGTTGGCAGTGTTTCGTTGTTTGTCGGTTCAAGTTCTTCTCCCCTTTTAGCCCGTAAAGGAATCTTTGCGGAGCCTTTATCAAACAAAAAAACAAAAACACTAAAATAATCAAAATTTTCTTTGTTTTTTAAAATTAATTTAAGCAAACCTTAAAGTTGCTAGAAAAAACAACTTTTTTTTCATCGTTGATAAAATAAATAATATGTATTTTGATACTAAAAAATGAAAATTTTAAAAGAGATTAGACAGTTTTATATTAAATAATTAGTTTAAATTATTATTTTTTGAAAATTATTTTTAATGATTCATCTCTTTAAGCTTATAAAAATTTAAACGTTCAAAATTTTTTTTGTCACTTTTCTCTCATTTAATTTTCTCTCTCTTTTAATTTCTGTTACAAAATTAATTTAATAATTTAAATGCATATTTTTTGAAAAAAACTCTAGCTAAATTGATTTAATTAACTGATAAAGCCTAATGTTTTATTATTCATCAATTTTTGACCGGAAATTTGATGGAAAAAAATAAAAAATATTTTTCAATTATTTATTCAAGGTAATGGCAATTGATCGTTATTATTCTGTACGTTCAATTAAAGTTGCCGGCCCTTCAAGTAGATCAGGAAATTGTGTTCGGGCACTCTTAATCTCCGTCCTTATTTGGGTTTGGATTTAATTTTTAAATTAAACTAAATTATTTTTTATCTCAAAAATATATTTTTTCATTATACTAATTAAAATTTTAATTTTATTTTTAGGTTCTTTCTCTTCTACTTTCGTTCCCTTTACTCATTTATTATCAAATCAACATGCTTTATGTATTTAAAGTAATTATTCGAAAAAATTTATTTATTAAAAAATAATTACCTCTATAGGATGTTTATGTATTAAAAGAGGAAAGTTCAAAATCAGAAGGAAATTCAACTCTCGTGGAGTTAAAAAGTTATGGTTGGAGACAATGCCGTTTAACAACTACGAGTGATACTGTTGGGGGACATGGAACTTTTATTCATTATGATGAGGGGATAGTTAATGAAAGGATGGTTCAGGCAAGTTTTTTGTTGTTGATTTTCTGATTTCATTAAAAAATTAACAATTAAAATAAATCCTTTCCTCAATCATTGAAAAATATTTTTTTCATCGCAGAATTAAATACCTAATTAAAATATTTTTTGTTAAAATTAGAGTAGGTCGAGGTCGAGGCCTCGCCGAGGCCGAGGTCCTCGCCCATTTTCAAACCTCGACCTCGATTTTGCTTATCTCGGGCCTCGGAACCTCGGTCTCGGTCCTCGCCCAAAACCTCGCCGAGGACCGAGGCTAAATATACACCCCTAAAGATTGACTTTTCTAGCAGAAATAGAAGAATTTTGGCCCATCTTCCTTCAAAAAATTCTCAAAATTTTGCCTGCGGCGCTGGAAAAGGAAGAATTTAAGCTTATCGGCTTTGTAAATTACCAAAATTTTCGCCTGCGGCGCTGGAATGAGAAATTGGCTCATATTAAGAAGGTTAATCCAGAAAAATACCAGCTTTAGGTATATATCAGGTAACGTGCCGTCCAGATTCCCGAAAAGTGGAAACTCACGACGTTTTTCTGGGTTGGGATCCCGACTTGCCGAAATCGGAAATTAAAATTTCATCGAGAATTCCCGTTCCCGATTCCGGAAATTTATTTGAAAAATCGGGAATTTTTAATACTATATCTGGTGACTTGGGCTTCCAAAATTCTAAAAATTTTGCGCCTGCGGCGCAAAAAAGCAGGAAATTTTGTGATGATCTTCCACAATTTTCAAAAGGAAGAAGTACCAACTTTGATATTATGAGGGACTGGGTTCGAATCCATGATTCAAAAATAAGATTTTTTGACATTCTTTCTTCCAAAAATATAAATTTTTAACTTTGATTTTGATTTTAAATGTGTAACTTTATTATTTTTAATTTTACACTTGAAAAAACTTTAAAAATTTTAATGTGGTCATGAATTTCACAAAATCTGGCTTCATGACAATATAACCTTCAAAAAATATTTGCCTCTGGGTCTAACATTTTTCAACTTAGGCCTTCCAGAATGCTTAAAATTTAAGCCTGCGGCGCAGAAATTGATAAAATTTTGTAAAGTTATTTACATTTTGAAGTTTTATAAAAATTTTTTAAAACCTCGGTTATCCTCGAACCTCGGCCAGAATTTGCCCCTCGACCTCGATCTCGGCTTTTCCAGCTTCGGTGAACCTCGGTCTCGGTTTTTTCAAAAAACCTCGACCTCGACCTACTCTAGTTAAAATTCTATTTTTTAGTTAGGAATGTCATTAATGCAAGCTTTGATGCTTTACGCTGTTCCTCTCGTTGTTCTTTTAATTTTTAATCTTAAATTAACACGATTTTTGGAAAAGAATTCAAAAAATATGAATAATCGTTTACCTAAAATGTCTGTTTCTGCAACACAACAAAATAGAGTTGAAAAGGTTTTTAATTAAAAATAAATATATTTAAATAAATTTAAAAAAAAGATGGATCGTCGAACATCAGATAATGAGTCCTTAAGTTGTGCAGAAAAGCTTATGGAAAATTCAGATGGACAACAAAAAGGGGTAAATAGTACAAAAGTGAGTATGAAGAAGTTTCTAAATAATTTTTGAAATAATTTTTTTAGTCTGGCAGTCTTGTGTCTGGAGTAGCAGTTGCTTCTTCTACTACAAATAATTTAAGAAAGAGTTCTGGAGGGGCTTTAATTAATAATCAACAGAAAAGAAGAAATAAAACAACATCCCTTTTAATTGCCATGGCTGGGTCCTATGCATTTTTGTGGTTCCCATTTACTTTAATTTCTGTTCTGATTGATCTGGATTTAATGGTAATTTTTTATTTGAAAAAGATTATTTATCAAAACATCTAGTAAAAGATGCCCCCCCCCCAATCCCCAATAATTTTTTATAAGCTGCAGAAGGTCATCATCCTTAAAATCCTACTCCTCTCAGACTTTGAATTTCCGAATTAAATATTTAAATCTCCATCCATATATTTAAAATTAATGTTTAAAAAAATTATAGGAAGGAGGTTCCCCAACAATGGAAAGAGTTGATCAAGCATGTAAATTGGTAATTAAAAATTAATATTTTTTTTTATTTATTTTTCATTCTTTTTAAAGATTTCAATTCTATCAATTTGTGTAAATCCTTTCCTTTATGGATTTTTAAATACAAATTTTCGTTCTGAATTTAATGAAATATTTATTAAATGTATTCATTGCCTTCCTTTAATTCTTCGACAAACAATAGAAAAGAAGCAATCTACAAAAATACAAATTGTGGGAATTAAAAGAAGAAATGTCAGCATTAAAAGAAGTAATTCAAATAGTAAAAAGAATTGTTTTGATAAAAATAAAGATATAATTCTTTAAATTTATATTAATAGATAAATTTGATTATATAAATAAATATATAAATGTCTAATTGACTTTCTATACAGTAATTGGGTACATATGTATATTACCTTTATGGCATTACTAACAATTCAAATAATTCCTGATTTTTTGTATTTATACAAAACAAACATTTCAATTTAATAATTTCGATAACTTTATTTTAATAAACTCGGGACAATCATAAAAAAAATTATATATTATTTTAGAGGACGGCATAAACTTTTGTATTATCAAATTTTTGATTTGTACATAAATTATTAAAAAATAATTTTGACAAACGAAAAAATTATAAAAATAAAATATTTATTAAACACCACTTTTCACTTATCATTCTCCTCATTCGATTCTCCTCATTCACTCCTTCTTTTTCTCTTCAGTTGCCGATTTCATTGTAGTACTTTCTTCCAGCGTAATATTCTCTTCATCCTTCTCCTCATTTTCCTCTTCCATATTATCCTCATTCATTTTATTTCTAATTTCGTTAAAAACTTCTTTATTTTCCATATTTTCTTCTTCATTATTTTCGGATAAATGTTCCTGATTTGCTTCTAACTTAAATTAAATTTTTAAATTTTACTTAACAAAATTCTTTCGGGGATTTTAGAGAAACGAAAGGAGGGAAACAGAAACTTTTTTGGGATTGATAATATGGGGAATTAATAATAATTATTATATCCCCTATATATAAATATTTACATATCTAGATGTAATATTATCAGATTCTTTTTCTTTTTTCAACTTCTTTAATTCAGCCGGAGATATAGCAGTGTAGTAATTATACCCCAAACCTTTATTTTTATTTTCCCAATTCCAATCAAATATTTCTTCCATGTCCGTTCTGTCATTAGTTAAATTAATTAACAATCCACGTAACTTGAAAATTAAAAAAATAATTTTTAAAAAATATTTTAAAGAATTACTTCAAAAACATGATTTTCTACATTTTTAAAGTCAATTTCTTTTACAAAATAAATTTTACGCTTAAAAGTAAAATAAATTTTTTCAAAAATTAAATTAAAAGTATTACCGTATTTGACAATCCATTACAGCTATGCTCAATAATAATGCTGAACTTGTGGGTATAGCTAAATATTTAAAGATTCGAGAATATAAATTTGAGAATACAGATATTCCAAAAAATTATAATTAAAAATTTTGTTATTTTTCTTTGAAAATTCTAAACTCAATCGGAATTAGGTGAGGGTGCGTCTTAGCCATATTCGATTTTTATTTAAAAATTTTGAATAATTTCAATTAACCTGAGCGGTACAAATTGAATTTCATCATTTATTGTTTTTCGTGTTGGACAAAGACTTAAATACTTATCATTTATTTAAAATTTTTATTTAAATATTAACCGCTCATTTAAAATTCCACCAGTAATAAATCCACCATTATTATAATTATTTAAATTAAAAGTAAAATTACTTAAAGAGAGAGAGAGAGATATACTTTAATAAAATAATTATTTTAACCTAATCATTGTTACTTGACCATCTGCACAAACAGGCTTAATTGGCCCCTATAAAAGTTAAAATAATTTAAAAATCTAACAATTTTAATTACTTCTTTATGATTTTGATAAAATAATATGTTAATTGGTTTTGTTTTGTCTTTGCATAAAACACAACCTTCAATCAAAACGAGAGCAAAATCTGAGATTTTTTTATTTAAATTCTTATTAAGAATTGGAAACGAGGAATTATTTTAATTTTAAATTTCCTATTATTTTTTCCACTAAAAAATTTCGGTGATTATCCAGATATATTTTACCTATCATACCTAATAACTTTTGTTCCCCTCTTTAATTTCCCTCATTACCTTGCATATAATTCTCGAGATATTCATTAATATTCGTTGGATTGTTTGGTTTAAACAATTCTTTATTGAAAGTTTTCTTCTCATCAGAATTAAAAAATTTAACTTTGGCACAATAAGAAAATTGACTAAAATTTAGTTTAAAATATTTAAAAATCCTTAATAATATTTAAAATAAACTCATAATTGTCAACACCACACTTTACTTCAGTCAAATTTTCCAAACTTTTAATTCCAAATTCGTCAGTTATTCCCTCATTAACAATAATCTATTTATAAATTTATATTTCTTTTAAAGAATTAATAGACTTTATATTTATTATTTTGGGTCAAAATAATGGACAGATCAGTTAAAACAATGAAAAACTCAATTATAAATTTTAATCCAAAAATTATTTAAAGAAGATTTAATTGCCATTTTAATTACCTTTCCATTCACTGCATAGATTGATTTACCATTGTTAGAAGCTTTAAAATTTGCTTCTCCCTCTGGTACAACCATACATTCATTTTCATCAAGATAAACATTTCTTTTTGGAATATTATTATTTGCCTCAGTCTGGATTTGCTCTTCATTTTTTTGAAAAGATTTATTATTCGGACTTTCTTCTTCCTGATATTTTTAAAGTTTTAAAATAAATAGTAAATAAATATATATTTAATATTTACTGTAACAGTTGCCAATACTTTTGGAAATATACTAGAATTTTCATCATACTTTACAGTTGTTTGTTCAGATTCTTGCCCTTTAGTTGTTATATTAAAATTTTCATAACCTCCGACCAACAATAATGGAAGAAAACTTAAAAATATTTTTTAAAATTAAAAAAAAATTAATGTTATAAAAAAAATTAATGTTATAACCTTAAAATTGTCAGAATAAATTTTTTATTCATTTTGTTATCTAATTAATGAATATGTATATTAAGTGAATGTAGAATTAATATTATATATAATAAGAATATTTTTATATGAATGATGATTCATTTTAAATAATTTAAGCTTTATGTCCACAAATATTTAAACGACATCCCATTTGTAAAACAGTCTCACGCTAACGTCGGATTTTTATAATCGAAGGGTGACCATACAAGAGAGGTCTTACTACTTATTATCACAAAACGGAAGTCAGATTTCAGTCATTTTACTGTTATTACTGTTATTTTTTTATATTGGAAAGAAAAAAATAAAATCTTTGAAAATGTATTTAAAAAGTTAAGTGAATTCAAAGAACTTCTATTTGATTTAGATGTATCAACTTATAAATTTTAATATTTTTATTAAAATAAGATTTGTATATCTATTTCCTGAATAATAAAATTTAAATTATTTTTTAAATTTATCAACTAGTTAAAAATCTTATTATATTTTCTAATTCAAAAAATGTAAAGATTGGGTGTACATATTACTTTTCCGATAATTTTTAGATTAGAAAGTTAAGTCCCAGCTTTTTTTTTGTTATTTTAAAGAATTTCCTTTTCCATAACCTCTCAAAATTTGGTGTTACAAATGTTTGTTATGAAACAATACATGAACGATTAAATAATATTTATTATGTAGAAAATTAATTGAAAATAAAAAAAACGGGCAAAGCAAAATAAACAAATAAATAATTATTTTTTCAAAAATTAAAAATTTATAAATTCATTCTTTCTTTACCTCATCAACATTTTGCTTTTCCTCGACTTTTCCTTTTTCATCCTTATCCTCTTCCTTCTTCTCATTTTCCTCATTTTTCTCTTCTTTCTTCTCTTTATTATCCTCATTTATTCCTTCTTCTTGGGTAATCTGATCACTTTTTTCAGGATTTTTCTCTCCCCCCTTAATTTCTTCTTCTTGAGTAATCTGTTCGCTTTGATAATTAATCGTTTCGTTCGTTTCCTTCTCTTCATTAGTTAAATTTAAAGCTTCTAAATTCTGTTTAAATTGTTCTGGATCAGCCAAACTCTCGTTTTTCTTCTCTTCCGCTTCCAATTCCTCTTCCTTCGGCATATTCTTATTCTCTTCCTTCACTTCTGCCGACCCAACTTCGAGTTCCTCATGTAATTTCTTCATTTCTTCCTCCTTATAATTTTCCTTTTTCTCATTTTCTTCTTCACTCTTCTCTTCATTTATCACTTCTCCATGTTGCTCTTCATCATGATTATCTTCTTCTTCTTTTTTCTCTTCATCGTGATTATTTTCCTCTTCATCATTATCCTTATCGTCATCTTCGTCATCGTCTTCATTCTCGTCTGTAATATACTCCGAATGAAGAACTTCCTCGCCCTCAAAATTTAATTATTGTACATTTTTAATGTAAATTTGGATTTAACCCAAAGGGAAATGCACAAATAATGAAAATAGGACCCATTCCAATTGTAAATTATCAAAGAACGGGAAAAAGGGCTCCCATACAAAATCTCTATTCCTTAAAATCGCTATTCCTTAAAATCTCTACTAGGCTAAAAATGCTTAAAATCTCTATTCCTTAAAATAACTATTCCTTAAAATCTCTACTGGGGTAAAAATAATTAAAATCTCTACGGTTGAGTCTCAAAATGGACGGTTGAGTCTCAACTAAAGTGTACCATCTGCATCTTTCGCTGGAAAAACCACTTGGTAATAGATACGGATATGGATACAATTAATTTGAAAATGGCTGCGGATATCCGCCTGTATCCGCCGTAAATATCGAAAATATAATACGCGACTGCTTCGCTGCGGTCGTGTTCATTTTGCTTGCGGTGATCGTATTGACGCGGCTGCTGTCGTTCTGCTGGACATGACCTGGGTTCAACCACAGCGGCAAAAACTATTCAAGCAAAATAATACCAAAAGATAAACCAGAAATCAGAAAAACGTTTCCGCACTGAACGTTTGCACTCAAAAGGCTTCCGAATGAAAAAATAGACATTTTATCCTATTTTTGGCCGTGTAGAGATTTTAAGGCATTTTACCCGTGTAGAGATTATGAGGAATAGAGATTTTAAGGAATAGATATTTTCATCATTTTTAGCCGAGTAGAGATTTTAATGCATTTTAGCCGCGTAGAGATTATAAGGCATTTTAGCTGCGTAGAGATTTTAAGGAATAGAGATTTTGAGGGGGCACGGGAAAAAGAGCCATAAAACTTTACAAAACTATTAATTACTTGAACAATTTCAGAATCATTTGATTGTTTAAATTCCTTGGCAGCAAAATAAGTATAGCCAAAACCTTCCTTTTTATCATTCCAATCCCAATCAAATGTCTCCTCATTTTGATTTAAATTAATATTCAAATCTCGAAGCTTAAATTAAAAAAAATTATTTAAAATTTAAAGAAATTTACTTCAAAAATATGTTCCTTCAAATTTTCAAAATCAATGGCCTTTGCAAATTTGGAAACATACTGAAATTTTAAAATGAATTTGTTATACCAACTGGGATATTTTAAAAATAAAGTCTGATATGAGAGATAAAAGGAAAATACTTTAGGTTATTATGAAGAATTCCGGTCTTGCCCTCACAATCAAATGAAATTTTTGGATATTTTTTCGATTAACTAAGATCCGAATTTAAAAATTTATTTTTGGGCATAAACAAATGTCATGTATTCCATTTACTAAGGATAACTAAAAAAATTCATTACCGTTGCTTTATTTCCTGCGCAGCTGTGTTCGATAACAATTTTAAAATTGTGCTTATATCTATTTAATTTTAAAGAATTAAAAAAAGAAATTTATTTATTTAATTTACTTAAGCTGTGCAAGTTCAATTTTATCTTCAAGGGTTTCTCGTGCTGGACAGAGACTAAAACAATTTGTTACAAAAATATTTTATAATTTAAACTTTTAATTACCGTTCATGCAATATACCTCCAACAATAAAACTACCATTATATTTTTCATAGTCAAGGTTATAATGGCTTAAATTTAAATAGAAAATAATTTAAAAAATATTTATTTATCTCTACCTGATGAGTTTTTCTTCTGCTGGACATGCATCCTTTATTGGTCCCTACAATTTAATAAAAGAATTAATTAACTTTCCTTAAAAATATCAAAAATATTTACTTAAAGCATATGACCGATGGCTCTTGTCTAATAATTAATTTGGAATAAATCTAGAATCTAAGATTACTTCAGATCTCTCAATGATCTACCATCTCTAACTTAAGAGAAATTTCAAAATATAAATCTTTACCGCTTCGTTTATCTGCCAGAATGTTATGTTGATTGGGCCTTTGTCTGGGTTTTCACAATAAAAACAACCTTCAATCAAAACAAGGGCAGTGTCTGGAAATAATTTTTTTGAATTTAAAATAATTAAGACATTTTTTAAAGACCTTGCAAAGAATGTTCTTTATATTGGGTAATATTTTTTGGATTGTTAGGCTCCAATTGTTTCCCCTCACGGATATTTTTCAATTCAAGTTTACCAAATAATTTAACTTTGGCGCAGTAAGAGTACTGACTAAAATAAAAAATTAAATAAAAATGATTTTTTTAAAGATTCACTCATAGTTTTTAATTCCACATTTAAAATTAGAAAGTTTTTCCAAAGTTGAAATGCCAATTCCTTCTGATTGCTTCTCATTATAAATCACCTAAATATTTTAATCTCCACTTTATATTAAAAAATTAACTTACATCACCCTTTACCGCATAGATATCTTTAAATATTTCTGATTCTTTATCAGATGTTGTTATAAAACACTTCTCTCCATCAAAATTGCTTACATATTTTGTTTCATTTTTTTCTTTTTCCGGAAGATTTGGGTTCTCTTCGCCCTTTTATTATTTTAAATTTAAAAATTTTAAAAATGAATTTACCTGTTCCTGTTCGTCATCATCCTCTTCTCCCTCCTCCTTTTTCTCCTCCTCTTCCCCCTCCTCATGAGCTTCATTATTTTCAGTAGTTGTTGACAAATCATTGGCAGTAGATAGTTCAATTGTTTGCGGATATTCTGTTGTTTCATTTAATTCAATTGCTTCTCTCGCTTCTCGAACTTTTACAGAATCATTTCCTTCAGAAAATTTAACAAAAGGACTGCCATCATTCTCTTCCTTCTCATACTTTTAGAATAATAATAATTTATAAATTATATTTTCAATTAATTATTCTTTCAATAAGGGAATAAGTAAATAAAAAGATAATTAATTAATTTGATAACTTACCTCCTCCTCTTCTTCATATTCATCCCATCTGTTTATTGCCCTCGCAAATCCTTTACGAGTACGGATATAGTTACTGGCAGTCGTTGCTTCCGATGTTTGTTCATAAGTTCCTGTTGGCAAGTCTGTGGCATTATTTTGGTCATTTGTTGGCATTTCCGTTGGCGTCGGCAATTCTTCATTATTTATTTCTTCCAATTCTACTCTACTAGCTCGCAAGCGAATCTCTCCGGAACCTTTATCAAACAAGAGGAAAAGAAGACTTAAAAATATAAATTTTATTTTGTAAAGAAAATCAAAATCTTTCAAGACAAACCTTAAAATTGTTAGAAAAAATAATTTAAAATTCATTTTTTTTGCTTAAAAAAGAAATGTTTTTAATTTAAAAAATGAAAATTTTAATAGAAAATGAACAGTTTTATATAAAATTAGAAAAATCTGATAGATTTTTATCATATTAATGGTGATTCACTTTTTTATATGGTTTGCGAAAAATAAAAAAATCATAGGAGCGGTTAAATTTATTTTAACACTATTAACATTATTTAAATATCTATGTATTTGATTTTATTAAAAAAAACAAAAAAATTTTGCTTTTCATCTTTGTTAAAAATATTTACTGAAAACATAAAAACGATAAATAGCTAAAACAACGGAAGTGATGATTAATTGAATTTTTAAATAAAAATAGGTTTAAGTAGATTAGAAATTAAATATATAAATTAAAGATTCAAAAATTAAATAAGAAGATTGAAGGAGGACATTGATCTGTTAATTAATATGTGAGTTAGAGTTGATAAAGGCTTTATGATCAGGGATTAAGAGCAACAAGGCTCCACAAAGGCTTTTTCAGAAATTTTTTTGTCTTTAATTTACCAAAAACAATAAATTTTTGATAACAAATAATTAATTTATTTTAAATACTACACAAAATATTTTTTAAATTTAATTAATATATTTTACTTCTTTTCTTCTTCTTCACAACAATTTTCAATTTAAAAAGGATATAATTATTTCATTCTTTAAAATTAAAATTGTCTACTTTTGTAAGGAATTTTCCAACTTTAAATTTTGTCAAAAATTGTTGACTAGTTTAATTTACAAAATTTAAATCCTACTAATAAAAATAATCAAAGTATTTTTACCACAATTTGCTCAAGCTATTTACAAGCTGTTTATATTTTACTTCATAAAAATATGTTAATATTTTTTATAAAAATAAGCTTTTAATATAAAAGATTTATATTACCGACAATAAACTCCTAAAAAAATTTAATTTTTATTAATTATAACGTGAATTGACAATTAACAAAAAAGTTAATCAGTTAAAATAATTATTTTTAGAAATAAATAATAACAAACAATAAACAAAAATTTTGTTATTTTTTAAATTAAATTTACAAATATTTTTTAATAATATTTAAATTTTTTTATAGAAATAAATTAAAATTAATCGTTTAAAATTTTTAACTTTAATCTCGCGAACAGCAACTTCTTTTTAAATAGGTTTAGTTTGTTTTTTTAAAATTTAATCTTTATTTTTATTCACTCATCTTTTGACTCATATATTCTATACTAATCTTCATCCCTAAAAATTAAAAAATAAAAATTTGTGAATAAATTTAAAGATTTTTTATATCTTTTTTCTATTTATCCAACATACATATTTCAATTTTCTGTTATAAAACAGGATTTTTTTAGGAAATGTGAGGCTATTTTTCTCAAGATATTTTGAGGATCATTTAGGATTTACAACCTTAAATGGTGGTCTATCTATATTATTTTTCAATGTTAACCAATTTGTTTTTATTAAATATTAATTAATACCGTATTTTTTGTATTAGAAACCCCAAAATCCCCCGAATCCCCCGATATCCATATTAATCCCCAAATAACTTCTTACTCACATCTATATCCTTCAATTGGGACTAAACAAGATATACACACGGAGTAAACCATGCGGACTGAAGCAAAATAGAATAGAACCTTCAAATGCTCGATAGGATTCGATCCTTCCACAAATTAAAATTCAAATTGGCTTTAAATCCAAATTAAATGACCTAACCGCGAATTAATGTGCACGCGCAACTATCCACTTTGAAATTATCCTAATGCTGAAATTTGTTTTGTGATTAAATCTTATTTGATTTGATAAATATAGTTAACCTTATAATTGAAATCCTATTACCTATTTTCAAAAATATGTTGAAAAATAGAGCCCCACGCTCTATTAGAGCCCCACGCTGTAATAAAGCCCCACTTTGGAGGATAGTTAAAAAATAGAGCCCCATGGGGCTCTAATACAAAAAATACGGTAATTACATTTTTTAGCATCTTCCAACGTTTCCTTCATATTTTCCACAACTATTTTCTCATCAGTAACAAGATGAGGTAAAGCTGCTATTAAAAATTCAAAGAATTTAATTGTTGGATACCCCGATTCAATTATTTCTAGAGAATTTAATGCATTTACAAAAAGTTCTTCCTTGCCGTCTTCCTAATTAAAAAATAATTTTTAAAATTTCAAAGTCGGAAATGAGTTTAAATATCACTAAGACATAAAATTAATTCGCTGGGATTTCCACAGCGGATAAGTTATATATTTATTAAATTTACGCACTTAGGAAGCGACGTAAAAGGAGCTGAGGGAATTTCCATCCGAGAGAAATAAGGAAGACTAATTAAATAACACCTTCCTTAAATTTATAAAAATTTTGCCTTTTTAATATTAACAATATCACGCAAATATTTCTCAATTCCTTCCATTCGCTCTTTACCTTTTTTCGAATAAACTAAATTTTTACTACCACATATTTTATTTTTATTTTCAATAATTCGATCACTTTCATGTAAAGCAACTAAAAGTTCTATTGCTTTGGGAAAGTTAACTCTTCGCTGTTCAGAAAGAGTTAATTTATTCATAAATTTAGCAATCATTTTAATATTTTCCAAATCATTTAATTTTAACCCTTTTGGCAGTGATTCTTTCAAAATAATTGTATTTTTATTTTCAACATTCTTCACCTCCTCAATATTATTTTTCTCTTCTCCTTTTTCATAATCATTCTCTTCTTCTTCTTCAAAATTTTTATATAATATTTTGTCTAATTCAATTGTCAAAGAATTAACCAAATCCTTTTGCTCCTAATTAATTATTAAAATTAAATCTTAGAATTTACTTTTGAGGAAAATATAAATTAATTTCTCTTTATTTTACCTGTGTTAACTTTTCCTTTTCAATTTCAATTTTTCCTTTTGTCTTTTCAATTATTTTAGAAAAAGGATTGGAAGAATAAACTTTCCCTATTTTATAAATATTTTTATTTTTAGTTGCCATATTTAATTCTTCCAAACGTTTATTCAAATTAAATGAAATTTTTGGATTTTTTGGTGGAAATAAAGAAGAAGAGCTAACCACTTAAATTTAAATTTTAATTAAGAATTATTTTTGGAATTTAATTAAGAAAGGACTTTTGAGAAAAATAAAAAATAAATTTTTGAATGAGGGAAATGTTTTAATTAATTATTTGTTAGACGATATCCAACATTGAGAGTTTTTTGTTTAAAAAATAAACAAACTTGGAGAATTATGATAACACAAAAGTGTTGGATTTATTTTCGTTGAATCACAAAAAACCAACAAAATTAAAATAATATTCCCAATAATTAAAGAATACAACATTTTAATTAATTAAATAAATAAATAAATATATTTTTTTATTTAAATTTTTGTTTTATTTATACTTTATTTATTTAAATATTCAAAACAATGATTTAATTAAAAATATTTTTTTCATCATCTTGAGTAATAAAATAATTAAAAAGTGCAAAACATTACATAAAGATGCACTTTTCCATTGAAATGTTTATATGCACTTTTGTTAATTATTTTGAAAGATTTTCGAAGACTGCCCAAAAATTTTTAAATAAAGAATTATTTAGAAATAAATTTAAAATATTAAAAAATGCACTTTTTAAATTTATTTAAAATTATTTTGAAGTAAATTATCCACATTGTCTCTGTCATTTTTGGGGGTTTTCTGTATTTTTGTAAAAGAATTTTCAGAACACAATCAGCTTCCTTCGGCACTAACCAAAAAAAAGTGAGGAATTACTTTCTTGAACTTGTTTTGTTTCCGTCTTAAAAGTATGTAGTCTTGACAAATAAATTTTAAATTAATACTCCAAGTAATTTCGATATTTTATTCAAAATATTAATATGTCGTAATTGAAAGAAATCCTAATTCGTAATTATCAATAAAATTTCGAAAAGTTTAATTTATTTCAGACAAAATAAAATATAATTAGTAAAAAGAGATTTTAATTAATTTATTCTAATTATTTTCTTCTTCTTCTTCTTCACAACAATTTTCAATTAAAATTGGATCTATTTTAAATTGTTCCAATCGAATGTCAGAATTATTCCATCCTTTAAAATTGTTTACTTTTTTAAGGAATTTTCCAACAATTTTAGTCCCTACAAAAAAATAAATATTTCTTTTTAAATTAATTTAATTTACATTGTTTTGCAATATTTATTCGGTCAATTAATTTATTTATATATTCTCTTCCATTTTCTTTATTAGGGAAACATAAAACTGCAATTTCAAATAATTGAATAAGTTCATCTCCAGAACTGAGCAAATTTAAAACTTTGGAAGTTTTTAACAAAATGTCTTCATTTTCCTTTAATTTTAAAATTAAAAATCTGAATAAATTCTTTAATAAAAAATTGGTTTAGGGAAACTGAAAAAATATTAATGAAGATAAATAAGAATTAGCCAGAACCTCTTCACAACAACTCTCGATTAATTTCGATATTTTTAATTAATTGGAAGACCCTAAACATTTTTTCTGTTCTATTCTAATTACATTATGTATTTCCATTAAATTACCATAAAATATAAATGTACCATAAATGTTCCAATAGAGGCCCTGGGCGTCTATTTTTCAATGAGTCCCATTGGGTGGGCTTCTATTAGAACATTTACGGTAATTTAAAAGAGAAATTTTATTTAAATATTCAATAAATTTCAATAAAAACACCTCCTCAATTTCCAAAACATTCCAAAAATTAATTTTTAATTCATCCAAAGTCCACCGATTAAGTAATTCTTTTTCCCCCTCAATTCTTTTTAAATAATTAAAAACACTACAAAGAAAATTGGCATTCTGTAAAATTCTGTCACTTTCCCTCAAAGCAATTAATAATCCAACAGCTTTTTTTAAATTTACATTAAAATGTTCTTTTAATGTTAACCAACTAAACAATTCAGAAATTAAAATAACATTAGCTCTTTCTTCTTTATTTAATTGTTGTTGGCCCCAATCATTTGTCTCCTCCAATTTCTCATTTAATTTATAAAGTTGAAATTCCCAAACAAGTATTTTGGCTATTTTATTAGATTTATTAGAAAATGAATGGGAGGGATAGTCTTCTCCTTCTTCTTCTGTAGGGTAATTATTATTCCAAGAAGAAGAAGAAATTTTTGATTTTTTAAAATTTTTTGGAAAAATTGAAGGAAATTTATTTAAATTTTTGAAATTTTTTTTTGTTTCTGATGAATTTATTTTTAATGAAAATATTTTTGGAGGGTTATTTTTTGTTTTTAAAGAAGGGAAGGGAAAGGAGGGGTTGCTGTTGTTCTTGTTGTAGATGAGGGATGTTTTTAATGGTGGGGCTAAAAATAAATAAAAATAAATTTTTTGGAAGGGGGAACTTGATAAAAATACCTAAATAATTTTTTGTTTGTAAAGCTGGTATTTGAAATATTCCACAATCAACAAAAACGATTTTCAAAACAAAAATAAAAATTATTGTAATCAAGTACATTTTTTGTTTAAAGAATTATTTACTTTAGGTAATTTACAAGGAATTTAATTTAAAAGAAATTTTAATTTAAATTAAATTTTGGGAATTATATTTAATTTATTCATAATTATTTTTCCATTTAAATATCCCCCCCCCCTCCCCCCATTTAAAAGACATTTCAATTAATTACTGTAATCCCTGTCAAAAAAAAAGATATAAAATTAATTAAAGATTAAGCAAGAAAAGATAAAAACAAAATTTAGACAATTTATTTTTGTAAATTACATCAAACAAAAATATTTAAAAGTACTACAATAAGCTTTTTTTACGTCATTTCTGCTTCCATACAGTAACCAAAAAGCACTTTTTCTCATTAAATAATTATGAAATTACTTACTAATTAATAATCATTTTTTAAATAAAATTAATTTCTAAAATTAATTCTTTCAATTCAAAATTCCCTTTCAATTATTTTCCAGGCCACGGATCTTTATCACAACATCCATAGCAACAAATTACTGTCCGGACAAATCGATGCAAATCCTCATTAGGTGTTTCGATATAAACTTTAATTTTAAAAAAATAAATTTATTTATTTTAAAATTACCTGGAATTGAAATTATGTTTTTAAATAATAAAAACATTAAAATAATTAAAATACTCAAAATGCCAACAGATTTGGAAAGCATTATTTTGTAGTTTTCTTTTTAATTTATTTTAAAGTTTGTTCATTTAAATAGAAACGAAAATGTTATTTTTTTAATTAAAAATATTAGTAATTAATTGAATAATTAATTACTAATTAATTAATAATAAAATGTTTGAAGAATTTCTCACAATTTAAATTAAAGTGGTTATTAGTACTTTGTACGAAATTAATAAATAAAATAATTTAAATAAATAATATTAGTAAGAGAATATTTTAATGAATTAGGTAATTTTTGGAGTATTTAAAGAAATTCATTTTTCTTTAACAAAATTGTTTCAAAAAATATTTTTTAAACCAACAATTTTAAATTTAAATTTAAAAAATGAATAAATTTATTATTTTCCAACTTTTTGTTTTAATTCAATTATTTTTATTTTATGAAGCTTTTCTGACTGGAAACAATGCTGAATTGGCTGAAGTTGAAGTTTTGTAAGTTTAAAATAATTAAATATTCTTTTTTATTTATTTAGAGATCCAATTGTTCGTTTACGTGCAAAACGTTTATGTACGGTTATGTTTTGTTATGACCGTTGTCCGGGTGTGATTACTAAAAATCCGTGTTGAAATTCAATAATTTAATGAGAAGATATTTATTTTATTTTTACTTTTATGTATTTTGTTTTTAAAATATTTAAATTATTTATTAAAATATTATCACAAAAATATAAATTAGTATTTGGATTAAAAAAATAAAAAATTTATTTATTCAAAAAGATAATAAAAATTAATTGTTTTTTAAAGAAATATAAAAATTAAATAAAGCTTTGAATTAAAATAAAAAAGGAATGTAAAAATTAAAAGAGAGTTATTGGCTTAATTAAATTTATATTTAGGTAAAAGATTCTTTAAAATAAGGATTGACTGGTGGTTGTGGAGGTGGTGCACTTGGATCATTTTGAGTAACTGGCTGAAAAGCAAAAGTTTTTAAAAGATTTTAAAGAAGTCCTTTCATGTAGCTAAATAAAATCTATGAGGGGGGACAACTCTGTTTACTGAAACTCTGTTTTCGCCAGACTAGTTAAAAAATTAAAAGACTTTCAATACCGGATTTTGGGGATATTATATCACAGGATTCTGCAGGACCTTCTTGTAATTACGGGGATGTTTTGATTAAATTACTATATTTTAATTTAAAATTGCCTGAAAGGGGCGATTTCTAAACAGCATTTCTCTATAATATTTTTTTGTTGCACACAATGCTGTAGCAATATAACAAATAAAAAAGAAAGTCAAAGGGATTAAAATAAGAAAATAAAATCTTAAATCCTCATGAATTCCTTGTCTTTCTTCAATTGAAATATTTTCAGAATAAAGATTCTAAAATTTAAAAAAAAAAGATTAAAAAATAATATTAAAAATAATTACTTCATAAATTGAAATTAAAATATTATTTATTGTTTGAGATGCTCCAGAAAAGTAAATAACCAAAAGAAGGGCAATTAAAAATCCAAAAATTAAAAGACCTGTTTGTTGAACCTTCAAATTATTTAATTTAAAGAAGTTAATTAGTAATTGGGTATAAATATATTTAGTTAAACAATTTTGGATTTTGGAATAATAAAAATAATTTAAAATATAAAATAAACCAATCTAGGCAAAATCCATTGTGCATCATCTTTATATTTTGCTAAACAAATAGAAACAGTCGAAACGAGTAAAGTAATTAACCAACCAGAAATAATTAAAAGAATAATAATATTATTTAATTCACTTAAAATTAATTAATTTAAAATTATTTTAATTTTTATTTTCACATATTTGTGTGCATTCTAAATAAATTATTTAATTCACAATACCAACAATAAATTGTGCAAATTAATTCAAAAACGCAAAACCACAAAACACAACGAAATATTGGGCAACAACAAAAACAACAGGCCATTAATGTTGTTTGTTTTAACTTTAAAAAATAATTATAAGTTGTTGAGGATTTTAGAAAAGAAAATACCGAATCAAAAAAATTCCCAAAAGTACATTGTTGTTGTTGTTGGAATAATTCCTGAAGGAAATATCTCTTTGGATTTTTATTGTGTTGCTAAAAAATACAAAAATTGTTAATTTAAAAACAACTTTTATATAGTCAATTTTAACTAAAATTGACAATTTTGTTGTCTCAATTCTTTTATTCTTCCTTAAACCTACATGTTACTTTGTATTTTTTATACCCCTACATATATGCCTTTCCCCCCTTAACTTAATTTTCTCTTTATAAATACTTGGCCAGAGAGTGAAGAATTAGTAGAGAGTTTGTCAGCCCGCAGCTGCTGATGTGTAGAATTATATGGGCGTTGTATTTTGTTATTTTCATTTCTTTCTCTTTCATTATTGCCAGACGGGGCTGGCAGACAGATGAGAGAGTTATTTGAAGTAAAAGGAGAGTTTGTATTTGTTGTAGAGAAAGAAATGGATGGATTTACTGGATGTGGAGCTCGAGGGCCTTTAATCGGTTTTAAGTCAAAAAATTGTTGTGAGGAAGAATTTGAAATGGAATTGACTGGATGATGCATGTTTGGCACTGATAAACTAAAAAATCCTTTCATTTTGCTGAGTACATTAGTGACGTGTATTTATTTTTAAGTTAAAATTTTCTAAACTTTTAAAGAAAAATTTTAAATAAAAATATTAAATTTTGAATTAAATTAAATTAAAATTCTTTTTTAAATTAAACTTTTCTATAGTGAAACTGTCGATATATTGGGAATAAAATTTAGTTAGAAATAAACAAAAGTATATCAATGTTAATTGTCTAAAAATAATGAAAAAGAACATCTTTTTGCGCTTCATTTTACTAATACATAATCTATATTTAAATAATTTGTTTGACTAGAAAGATAATAATTATGTAACCTTTTTAATTAAAAAAATCTAAAAATTCGTACAATAATATTGACAAATATTGCGCAAAAAATATTAAGACATAAAAAGCTGCAAAAACAATTATTGCTCGAATGAATGACCATTATATTTAAATAAATAAATATAAAATTCCCTCCTCTCTTTTGTTGTTTTTCAAACAAACAATTCTTTTAGTTAAAAGTATGAAAGGTTAAATACAAGTATAATATAGGTAAGCAGTTGGTGCCAGTCGGGGAGAAAAAAAAAGAAATTTTATTTATTTTTAGTGGCAGATGTTTAATTTTTTTCAAACATTAATTTACCTTTTAATTTAAAAAATGTAAAATTACAGCTACAATTTTAATTGTTTAAAGAGTACTAATAAGGATTTACAAACGAGGGTTTACATAATTAAAATTCCTAATCTAAAATATCAAAATTAAAAAAACTGATTTAAATTAAAATATTTTTATTTTATAATTTCTGAAATTTTAATAAAAAATTTTTATCGTTTTTCTAGAAACCCTCCAATTTTTACTCATCTTTCGATTAAAAAATATTTTTTGGATAAATTTAAATAATTCTTAATTTTTTATTTTCACAATTTTTAAAAGCGCGCAACAAACAACCACGCGCCTAACAATTTTTCCTATTGTTGTTTAACCTTGAAATTTCTCATTAGAATTTTTTTAATTTTCTCAGTAAATTTTAATTCATTGTTAATTCATTTATTGATTTATAAACATAAAGTCATTAATTTTTTCAATTTATTTTGACCTTGAAAATAAATAAAAACTCCGTTCTCAGCACGAAAAATCGAGGAAATGAAGCTAATTTTTTAAATTCTTTATTGTTACCTCACAATTTAATAGAAATATTTTAAAAAACTATAATAATTTACATACGAAGATTAATTTTATGAAATAATAAAATCCCTAGAAAAAAATTAATGTTTTAAATATTGCTTTAAATTTAATATAAATAATATTAGTACCAGCTCCTTTTAGTTCGGGTTTATAGAGCTTAGATTAGGAAATAAAATTATGTCTATCATAGAAATATATAAAACTAAAGCATACGCAATCCTGATTTAAAATCCTTATTTTTCTGGACTATTTTATAGCTAAAGTATCCAACTTTAGAGTGTAGTTTTGAATATAACCAGACTAGGGTTAAAGCAAAAAGTAATGGAAATCTTAATACTAAGAAAGAGCTGACTTTAATGTTAATAAAATAAAATAATTTTTTATTTATTTCTTGCTTAATTTTCTTGTAAATTTATCTTTTAATTTCTGTAAGTTATACTTCAAATCCAGATTTAATTCAGTCGCAGAATAGCCTCTTTGTTTTTTCTTTTTATCACCTTTATTTTCATAATCCAAATTTCCGCCAATTAATGGAGTTTCCTCTCCCGTAGAGCTATCAATATTTTCATTTTCATAATTAATTTCTTCTCCAATTTCTTCAATTTCTCGAGTATTTAAAGGATTTAATGAAGTATTTGAGGGATCATTTAAAGGAGTGTTTAGTGGAGTATAGAAGGGTGTTGATAGTGTAGTAATTTGTTTTGTGTTTTTATTTGTTTCATTATCCTCAATCACAACACTTTTATCAGAATCTGAAGAAGAATCTGAGGATTTTGTTTCTTCGAAATAATCAGTTGTATTGAAGTAAATGTTTGAATGCGATTTTTGAGAAGATGAGGAGGTACTAGTTAAAGTTTCTTTTGATTGAATTCCTTGACTAGAATTACTTTGTTTTGATTGAGAAGCTTTAGCAGGAGATGGAAGAGTGTATATTTGAGTAAAAGCTGTAGATTGCTGTAATTCTGCAGGTTTTCTAATTAAAAGAGGGGAGATTGAAGAATTTTGAGCATATGAAGTGATTGCTTTTCCATGATGAATAGGAGAAGAAGAAACAGATGGATGGGGTGAAGGAGAAGCAGAATGATGAGGAGAAGGTAAATCAGAAGGAAGAGGTGAAGGAGATGGTGAAACACCTCTTTCCGAAGAGAAATGTGTTTGTGTTGAAACAAAAGTATCAATACTTTCTTTGCCAGAAGATGAATTTGTGAGTGAAGGTAGATTATTAACACTCTTGCTAGATGATGAACGTTGTAAGATTTGATTATTTGGAGAAGTCATTCCCCCCAAAGGGCTTCTTTTGGCAGAACTTTGATGTCGCAGTCTTAATCCATTGTCTGAATTAATAGATATAGTAGGACTGCCATTATCAATGGGCGAATTACTTTGAACTGAACTTCCTTCTTTTGATAAAGCATATCGAGGTGGTGTACTCCTTCCAGAATTTAAGGAAGCCGAAGAAGAATTTGTTGTACTTTTTCTATCTGGAGGTATATAATTATTTGAAGGCTGTCCTCCACTTGCACTTTTAAAAGATTTGCTGCCTGATTCGGATGATTGTTCTTTCTCAATGTTTTTATTCCTTTTTCTGATCAAAGGAGAGGATGACAATTCATCCTCTGTTATTTCAGGTATTGTAAGTAATCTATTCGTTTGTTTCAATCTATCAGTTTGTTCTCTTATAAAATCATCCATTTGCTCATCACTTTTTAACTCGACAACTTCGTTTTCACTTAGTTCATCTCCACTTTCAATAGTTTCTAGAGGGATATTCGAGAGAAAATTCTCCATCAATTCATTTTTTGTTTTATCCTCTTCAGAAAGTTCTTCCTGTTTTTCTTGTTTAGTAAAAAGTCTAGAAATCCATCTAGTAAGTTTACTCTTTTTTTCAACAGCCTCTTCAATTTCATTTTCAGTAGTAAAAACTTCATTCCCCTCTCCTTTGAAAACTCGTTCAAAAGTTCCTGGAGAAATTGGACTTTTAACAGATCCAAGTTCGCCGCTAGTATTTCTCGATGAAGTACCTTCATTTTCAACACGACCACGAAGAAATTGTTGATATAATGATATCTCTTCGTCATTATAACCTTCAGCTCTCTTAGAAGAACCTTCACCAAAAGGCTCAGTCTTTCTGATATTAATTTCTTCAATATTATCCTCAATAGGCTTCTTCCCTTTTGAAGGAGCAATTTCTGTATTTTGAATTGTTGGAGGACTTTCACCAAATTAGGTAATATTTTATAATTAATTTTTAAAAAAATACCTGTCAGAATCTCCAAAATTTAAAATTGACATAATATTATAATTTCTTTGTTTATTGTCTAGTCCAATTTTATACGTATAGGTGGGATTTTCACCATTCTAAAAATTTTTAGAGAAATCATTAACTTCTTATTTAATATAATGATAACCCCTAAAAACTAACCTGCAAAATTGGCATTTTTAAATAATGTCGAAATTGTCGATATTGAATTTTTTGATTATCAAAATTAACTAATTGTGTTCTTAAAAGAATAAAAATATTTAAAAATATTTTGATAATTTTACTTTTTATGAATTGAAAATGCCCTTAAACATAAAGAACATCTGTGTTCACTACTAATGTAAATATCGATAACTTCAGATATTTCATTTTTATTTATTTGTTTTGTTCCCGATTTTTTTACACTTTAAAATAAATAAAAAGTATAAATATAATTTAATTTATATTTAAAACATACGAATTGTTGATACAATAAGTGTGGAAATAATGCTGAATAAGAAAAAAATCTTTAAATTATCGGAAAGATTTTTAAATAATTTTTAGGAAAGTTAAAATTTAGATGTCCCCCGAAGCAGTTCCTTATTCTTTTTACTCTAGAACATTAAAAACGAGAAAATAGACGTAATTACATTCCCAAAATTTTAGAAGGAAGAAAAAATTTTTTATTGCTCCGAAACGACCAATTTCTTGATCCGATCCACAATAAATTAATTTTGGAATAAATATAATAACCTCGCAAGTGCTTAATTTAACAACTTCTCCATAATTCTTTTCTCCACATATCCCACAAACAGGCATCTACATACATATATATTTTTAATAATCATATTTATTTATTTACCTGTTCAATAATTAATTCCATTGAAGGAAAAGTATTATTTTGTAAATATCTAATAATATTTACTTTTTCTTCTTTAATACAATTTAAAAGAGAAAAAGGCCAAGAAGATCTCCTTTTTAAAGGAACAATTCCATTTGTACCTCCCAAAGGTATTTGAAAAGTTTCTCCTTCCAAAGAACTATCAGGCAATTCAATAATATTTCCAAAAATTTTAGAACTATATTTGTTGCAAAACCAACCAGTCGCAATTAATTTTGCTTTATATTTTAATGGGCGAGCACCAACCTCGTTTTTATTCAAAATTAGAGGAGAAAAATAATTTAAATCAAATTTGAATTGCAAATAAAGTCCTAATTCTGAATTTGATTCGTAATGCCCAAATTGGAAATGATGTTCTTTTCCAAATTCTGGCACAACATTCTCCCATGTATATGTCTAAATAAAATACCGGGGTAGATATCTTTAAAAATATTTTGACCCCATATACATATTCCTTAAATTATTAAAAATATATAATTTACTCTATATTTTCCTGCCAATTTATCAAGTGAAGTAATTTTAATTTTTAAATTAGTTATAGCCTCATATCCTTCTCCATTAACTACAGGAGAAGCTAATAAATAAAAAACAACTTTTCCAGCATTTTCTAAAAAGTTTTGTGTTTGCAATATTTGTGTATCTAAATATTTATTACATCCAATTAAACAATCTAATTGAACAATCCAAACAATTGGTAATAATTTAGTGCCAACAGTTCTAATATTTGGAGAAATACGTAAATGAAATTCGTATTGCCTTTGACTTTTAGGTACCAAAGGGAGAAAATAAATTTTTGTTCTAAAAAATTTTTATAAAAAATTTGAATTTTATCAAATCATAAAACCTAGTAAATTGCCCTCTCTGAAGATTATAACTATCTATTTTATTATATTCTTTTTGTCTAGTAATTGTTGGATCAAATTTGTAGGTATAAACTGGATTCTCTCCGTTCTATAATTTTAGTAAAAGTTTAAAAATAAAATATTGCTGCATTCGCACAAACAAACAAACACATTAAAAAATAACTTTTCCCAAAAATATAAAAAATGATAAAAGTTGACCTGTCATCTCAATTAAAGAGATCCCCGACTTTCCCTTCTAATATTTATTACCGACCAATCTTTATCTCTTATTATTCACATTTTGTATTAATATTTATTTACCCATTTCTCGACCTGTCCATCTCAATAACAATATTTGTTTGCCTAAATTTCCACTATATAGGTATATCCGCCACATTTTCACCTATTTTGTCTTATATTGAACTTTACTTTTAACTCTTTTAACTTATTATATTTTAACCCCTTGAATAAAACTATATATCCAATTTGACCAAGGCTTAGAACCGAGGGTATTTATAGTGAGTTCAAATATCAATGTGCATAGTTGTTGGTTTAGAACGTAACCCCGAAAAATTTCTCAAACCGTCAATTCTACATCGATAAATACATGTTTTTATCGCTATTTTATTTTAAATTATAAATATATTTTTTAAACCTCTCAAATTCTGTATTTTTCATTTATATAATTTATTTTTAAATAAATAAATTCTGTATTTACCTGAAGTATAGGCATTTTTACTTCATGTCTGTATTGCCTTCTTCGAATTTCTGCAGCTATTGTATCATATAATGCATCATTTTTCCTATAAATTTATTTTCAATTTTAAATAATTTTAATTATTTTTGAATTCAAACTTCATATTTATAAGAATACGGCTATTGCAAACTGGGCATCTATGTCCACTAATATATGAACCAAATTGATGAGACCATTCAATATCAAGCGTTGTTTGTGCTCTCAATCTTAACAAATTTATGATTTTTAAATGAAAAAAATTTAATTTTTATATTTGGAAAAGGATTCCGGAATAGAGAAAATTAATTGGAAAATCTGAGTATAAGGAACTGTCAAAAATTACAACATCCCCCTTCTCTTGATTTAACTCCCAAAATTCTTATAAAAAAGGAAAGAATTTTTTTTAATTTTGTAATTAAATTTAAAAAATTATTACATACAATTCTAATATGCATTTTCTGTGAAAATAGTCCTACATTAATTAATAATTTATTTTTAAATATAAATTAATTTATTCATTACCTCACAGCCTTTTAATTTGAATACTGACGCTTCTTTATTTTCTCCGCATATTCCACAAGAAGGAAACTAAAAGTATTAAAAGAGAAATTTTAAAATTAAAAATTTAATCTTTTTCGAGATAATTTCAAAAAGTTTTCTGATCTTTTTAATTGGTTTTGAATTCCAAAAACACTATCTTCTAATTATTTTTCATTAATAAAAAAGTTTGAGTGTGAAAAATGAAAGGGAATAGAGTGAAAGAGGTCAAAAAATTCTAAAAATGTTTTTTTTGATGTGGTTATTTATAAAATAAAAATATTTATCTAAATTTTACTTGTTCAATAATTAATTCCATCGAAGGCGAAGAGTTTTCTCTTAAATATTTATCAATTGGCTCTAAATTTATTAATTCCTTTGAAGAAGAAAATGGCCAAAAGGATGATGCTTTATTTATATTAATTCTAGCATTATCTCCCCCAATATAAATTCTAAAAGATTTTCTTCCTTCTACTTCAGCATTTGTTAATTTTTCTTTAAATCCAAAAATTTTTGTTGATTTAAACCACCCATTTTGTTTTGCTTTAATTCTGGCATTATAATTTACGTAAGAAACTCTCGAATTTTTATTTAGAGTAGTTAAAGGTAATTTATTTCCTTCATTAAATTTAAATTCTAAATAAAATCCTGTTTCTAAATTTGCTTCAAAATGACCAAATTGGAAGTGATGAAATTTGGTAAATTCTGGATTTATATATTCCCATGTATATGACTAAAAATTTAAAAAAAATATTAGATTTTTTACTTTTATTATTAAGAATGTTTAGTATATTTCAGAAAATATATCGAAATATTAATTGTTTTCCATATGTTTATTTATCTATTTAGTAGGTAATCACAATCAATAATTAATTTATTTATTAAAAATTAATTTTTACCCTATATTTATTTGAAATTTCATCCAAAGAGGATATATTTACAGCCAAAAGTCTAATTTCTTCAAAACCCCCTTGTTTCTTCATTGCTGCCATCAAATTAAAAGAAAATTTTCCAGCATCAATTGCAGTGTCAGGCGTAATTGTTGAATAATATTTTGAATGGGAATTACACCCTTCACGGCATATCATTTGGATATACCAAATTATAGGTTTACCCATTTTATTTAAATTTGGTGTAACTAATCCATGAAATTCATATTGTCTGTCAGTATTAAATAATTGAAATGCACAATTGCATAATTTTGCCAATAAAATTGTTGAAATAAATATTTTAAATGAATACATTTTTGAAAAAATTCTAAAAATCAGAGCTATTAAAAAAAAAGGGGAAATTGTATATTATTTTAAATATATTTTTGATCTCAATCAATTTTATCAGAAATTTTAACAAACTTTTAATCAGAGTTAGATATAACTGGATTTCGTCGTCCGAAAAGATACTATTTATATTAGGGAATCCCACAACAACAATCTATAAAATTAACAGGATTTTTTTCACAAAATTTTGAAGATTTTAACTTAATTTTGAAAAGTTAAATGAGGGAAAAGTAAAAAAAGTAGATTGTTAATTCCTCTTATAATTTTAAAAGATAAAGGAGCAGTTTATTCTAGGACGAATATAGAAAGTTTCCTTCCTCCCAGACAGACAAATAAACTTTACAAAATAATATTTAATTTTATTTTAAAACTTTTAAGAATGAAGAAATGAAAAATAAATTGTTTATTTCTTAATTAAAAATTAATAATTTAAATAAAGGAGAATTGCCCTTTTATTTAAGTTATATGCGACCGCTTAAATCCGACATCGCATGTTAAAGTGCAATAATTTTTTCACTCATTCGGCAAAATTTATTTCCTTTAAAAGTATTTTTATTTTTTTAAAATCAATTAAATGTATTTTTACATTTTGCCCTTTTATTTCAAACTTGCACTTTTATTTAAATTTTATTTTGAAATGATAGAATCGGGTAAATTTCATCAGATATATCCTAGTTTCAGATTATATATGTAAATGTATTGAAAAAAGGATATAAAGTTAGAGAGCACACAGTAAGATAACTTAAATTTAAAAGAATAAACAAATAATTAATTTTTAAGTTTTAATATTTGTTTATAAGTATGCTCATCACTTTAGAAAGTTTTTATTTACAAAATATGTTCAGAATATTATTATTTTAACTAAAAATTAATAAAAAAATTTTATCTTCTAAATATTAACGTCAGAAATAGAAATCGAAAATAATTTTCAAATTTTTCTTAATCAATTTTTAAAATTCTTTTTATTTTCCAAAATATTTCTCTTCCTTTCATTTTCTTGTTGCCCAAGTTTCATTTATAACAACTCTGTTATGTGGTACAATCATTGTTGACGGCGGTAACGGGACAACTTTGTCTTGGTTTTCTTCTCCGTTTTTACAACGAAAAATTAAACGACGATAATTTCTAACACTCAGAATTGTTACCTTTAAATTATTATTTTGGAAAATTTAAAAAAAGATTAAAATGTTATTACAATTGGATTCATTACAGAAATTGTAGCAGATAAAGTTGTGCCTAGAAACATTCCAGCTACTGAAGTAAACAATCCTGGCATTGTAAAGAAAACACTCATATTTGTCATTAATTGAGGGAAAAAAGTTATCAGAGGAAGAAGTGCCTTTTAAAAAAGAATTTTTTAATTTTGTAATTTAATTTACATAGGTTTTAAGTGAATTTAGGTCAATCTTACTGGCTAGGGAGGTTTAAAAGATGTTAATTACAACATCTAAGTATTGGGGGTTAACATGAAATAATGATTTAATATAATTTTAATTTCTACCTGGGCAACCAAAACCATTGTAACTTGTCTATTCATATAGCGCATTTTGGCAAATGCAGTTCCTTTACATTTTTTATAAACATGATATTGGATACAAACCCCAAAAGCTATTACAATAAAATATGAAGAAAAGGTCAAAACTGTTGCAAAATTGGAAACAAAACTTGACAGGGGTGTTAACTAAATAAATTTTTTGAAAACAATTTTAAAGATTCTCACTCTAGAACGCATTCCAACAACATAAGTTTGCAATGTATCATTACTTAATTCAAGGGTTTTAGCCAAAACATAATTTGTTAAATGTTCATTTTCTGGGGTTGGTTGGTTTGTTATAAAAGAACAGACATTTAAAACGACAACTGGAGACATAAAAATAATTAATAAACCTATATGATGTTTCCAACCAATTTTTATTCCCCTTTAAAATTAAGTTTTAAAAAATTTTAAAAATATATTTTTTATACCAAACTAAAGTCAGGTAACGATAAGCAAAAACTGAACAAATATTCATTGTTGTGATACGCAACATAAAAGCAGTAAACATAAAAACGATGCATTGCCAAGGATTTGGTAAATAATGGGTTGGTCCATATTCCCAAATTGTGCCAACACCATTGTCAGAAACGTAAACCTTTTAATTATTTTTTAGAAAAATTAAAAAAATATTTTTATGTTTTATGCACAAAATAAAATTATTTAGGTGGGCTTTCTATATTCTCTTTAATCTTCAAAAATTTTAGAAATTTACGTATTTACTAAAAATATTTTAAAATATATTAACCGGCTGAACAAGGGCAAATAAACTAATAGCAGTAATGTCGACAATACAAGTTTGTAGAAGGATTCGATTGTAAATTTGCATTTCTTTCATTGTAAAGCAAAGAATTAACCAAATTAGGAGGAAATTTAAAATTAATCCAGATGTCGCCATACAAAAAGCTAAAGCTCCATATATTTCTGTTATCATTTTTAATATCTTAATATTGGGAAAACATTATTTTTATTTGCACGCCTTCGAAAATTCATTGGATGAGAGATGGAAATAAAATATAGTAGTTATTTTATTTAACTTTGCTTTTGCTCAAAAAGAGAATTTATGAAATTTAGACGATAAAAGTTGTATACATATTAGACTACCTATCTTATTTTTATAATTAAGTATGGCAATCTCTGTAATATTTCTTTTACTTAATTAAAATCTAATATGCCAACAACCACCGGTTTTTTTAAATAAAATTTCTTAAATAAATTTTAACTTTCAATTCAACTAATAGAAATATTCTAAAGGAATAAAAAAATTAACAAAGAAAAAACTTTCAGCTGTTAGTTAATTTAAAAAACTTTAAAGAAAAGTGCCAGTTTACTTTAAAGCAAACAAAATTATTCTGTTTACTTCAAAAACTTTAAATTAAAATTTAATTATGATTTGTCTAAAAGTCACATTTTTGCACTCTTGGGGGCAAATTTAATTAAAAGTTGGCATTTTAAACTAATTATGACATAAATAATTAAATTGAAAAATTTTTTCTTTTAAATAAAATTTATAAAAAATATTTGAATAATTAAAAAGAATATTTAAATTTTTATAAAAATATATTAAAAGTAAGATATCTGTGGTGTTAAAATCGTCACTTGAAGAATAACCAAGTAGCACATAAAAGTGAAACACGGATCGAAACTTATACAGACTTCTCGCAATTACTGATACACAGAAACGTGATAAAAAACTAATGATATTTGAAAACTTCAACAAGCTAAATAATTATTTCGTGTTAAATTAAAAGAATATATTTATTATTTTATGTTAAGATTTTATAGTACATACATATTAAAATATTTATTGTAGTAAACAAGAAACTTCATATGCAGACTTACGTGATAAAAGTTTAAAATTTTAATTGAAATTAAAAAAATTTTTATCTTTAATATGTAAACAATCTAGTCACGTTATCCAAGTAATTAATTTTCATGTTTTGTAATTAATTTTGTAATTAAGTAACTAATTTGTATTTAATAGTTATTAGAATATTTGACATTTATAAACATTTAATTTTATTTAAAATTTAAATTTTATACATAGCTTCAAAAATCTTAAATCGAAAATAATTAGGTAATAAAAATGTTATACACAAAAGCAATACTATTGCAAGAACGTGAAAATTTTAGATAGTAAATAATCTTCCTGAATAGGGTTTTGATTATGAACAAAACCGAAGAGTCGAGGATATCTATTTTGATTTGATTATTTGGCAATTCTGAATTTTTAGTTTGCCGCTTGAAAAGTTTTTTATTTTTTGATAGCGGCGCTATAAGAATTAGAGATCGGACTGGGACTGTCGTACGAGAATCGAGATCGAGATCTCGAAAAATCTCGAAAAACCAAAAAAATATCATACGAGAATCGAGATTAAGATATCAAAAAATTCTCGATCTCGATAACCGAGATCTTTGATCAAGATCTTCTCGTCTCGTTCCGGTCTCTAATAAGGAATAAACTGGCTTTCCTGTTTTTAGACACAAAACTATTATTTAAAAGATAAAAAATTTATTTTTAAATATTAAAAATTATTCAGAAAAAGTTAAAAAATGATTGGTGAAGTTTATTCTTCAATAATCGTTTATTTGGAAGCAATTGGATTATTTTCTAATTTTCTTTTAATTTGGTTAATTCTCCGATATACAATGAATGAAATGAGAGTTTATAATCGAATACTTTTACAAACTTGTGTTGTTGATATTATTGGAATTTTTTTATTTGCTGTTGTTCAGCCGGTTTATTTATTTTAGGGTTGCGCCCCGAATGCTTGGGTTCGATTAGGTCAAGGTAGAGGGGTTTCAATTGGTTGTAGGGCAAGTTTAGGGAGGCCTCAAATAGCAAATAAAAAAATTTTTTGAAAAATGTCTAGTTCATTAATAGTATCTAACAAATATCCGCACAGAGAATAAAAATATTTATAATTAGGTTTATGTTTCTGATAATGGTGTTGGAACAGTATGGGAATATGGGCCAACACATTATTTGCCAACTCCCTGGCAAAGTATTTGTTTTATGTTTTTTGTATTTATTGCCAGATTTACGACAATGAATGTCTGTTCACAGTTTGTTTTTCGTTATTTGACTGTTGTTCGGTAATTAAATTTTTTTAATTTTATTTTAAATATAGGTTGAAATTTTGAAATTGACGAGCCCGTATCCGGGTTTATTTAAACTAACCCCAACCAAATACTCGAGTTTTTAAAATTTCTAAAATTTACCTTGTCTGTTGGGTGAAATTGTTAGTCCTTTAATAAGCCAAAATTCCTTTTTTAGCGCCGAAAGCGAATATATCGAATTTTAAGTGAAGTAAAAATTAATGGGAAACATCACATAATTATACTTCTTGTCTCTACACTACCCCTTATGATTATTTTTGTTATATCAAGTATAATAAACCAACCAACACCAGAAAATGAACATTTAACAAATTATGAATTGGCTAACTTGTTAGAACTTGATAATTATACGATAAATAATTATGTTGTTGGACAACGTATTCAGGTATATAAATTTATTACAATCCTATGTAGAAGTTTAATTAATTATTTTAATTGAGATGGTTGTTGAGAATCCTTAAACTGAGTTCACTTTAAATGTGAGGGGATATACTATTTGAGCCTTACTTATAAATTGAGAGGGGAACTTGACAAATTCAAACGGAGAGTATTTAAATTTAAAAATTTTCTTAAATTCCATTTTAGCGTTAAATAAATTTCATAATTTTTATAGGGTAATACAATTTCATCCTGTTTAACAATGTATGCAAATATTCTAACATTTCTAATATATGCAATAATTATTTTTTGTGGAGTAAGAATTCAATTATATGTTCGTCGAAAATATAATGGACCTAATTTAGAAACTATGCGAAAGGTCAATAGACAAATAACTATTGTTTTATGTACTCAGGTAAAAACTAAATCTTAAAATCAGCTTCGTGTTAAAAACATATTAGACATAAATAGATATTCAGAAAAATGATGATTGATTGAACAACTTTTTTTCCATTTAAAAAAGAAATATAAGCAACTAATGATCTTAAACTCCAAGTATAAGTACTATCTCTTTAGTTGCAGATTTTTGAACATGGAAATCCTTCGCAAAACAATCTCGACCCCAAAACTTCAACGATTTTTTAGAAGCTATCCGAACTCGAACTATGACTTTCTCCCTCGAAGGATAGTTCTCCCTCCCACTAAACGTGACTACATAATCCAAATATGTTGATATGTACTTGTAAAGTCGAGAAAATACATAAAATTATTCCTTCTTGTAGATATGCCATAAAAATTTAATTTTCAATTAATTTATTTAAAAATTAATTAAAATCTTTTTTAATAATTTAAGGCACTTCTACCTCTACTAACATCTTTTTCTCAAATCCTAGTAAATATCGGACCTCATTTTAACATAACTGTAAGTTCAAAACTTAGTATGATGCTTGGAACTCCAATGACTGCTTTAATTACTGTTTTAAATCCTTTAGTAATTTTTTTTTGAATTTAAAAATATTTTCAATTAATTTTTAAGGTAACTTTATTAACTGTTAAAAATTATAGAAGACTTATTTTCAAATGTAATAAAGCAGATATACAATCAAATGTAAATAATAATCAGACAAGACATACAGCATTTTCAAATAGAAATAATGTTATTGTACCTCAATGAATTAATTAAAGAAATGTTTATTTTGGATGAAGATGGAAGATGAAAACAATTGAATAAATCATATATTAAATCGGATATACATAACTATCATATGTGCATAAAATACATACATATTTCTTTACACAATATAAAAATTGGGTGTATTTTACAAAATATTTTTATTTGTTTGATTTTAAACAAATTATATTATAATTACTAGTTTATATACATATATACCAGGGATGTCACGGGTTACCCGAAACCCGATACCCGAAACCCGGACTTTTTTTCGACCCGAAACCCGACCCGAGAAAAATTCCAAAACCCGACCCGAAACCCGACATTTTCCTTGGAATTTTATTACAAAAAGGGAAGATTTTTGGCTCTTTGGCCTTCCAAAATTCTCAAAATTTTCGCCTGCGGCGCTGGAAAAGGAAGAAATTCAGTGGACTGGTCTTACAAAATTCTCAAAATTTTCGCCTGCGGCGCTAAGAAACGTTGCCGAATTTGGGCACAATTTTTAAGGATCAAGATGGTTTGTGGAGGTATCTGTGGGAAGTATCTTCGGTGGAAGGAGGTATCTTCGGGGGAAGATAGAAAAAAATCGAAAATTAAAAAATATGGGCGTGATATCGAGGGGGACGTTTTCCATTGGGATTTTTACCATAAAAAGAATTTTGGCCTCATGGAATTTCGAAATTTACAAAATTTGTAAAACTGTAAAAAAAAACTGTAACGAAATGCAGAGTATTTTGCCGTGACGAAATGCAGAGTATTTTGCCGTGATGAAAAAAACTGTAACGAAATGCAGAGTATTTTGCCGTGATGTTGAAGGAGCAAAAGTGGATGAAGGGTGATATCGGGGGATTTACTTGGATTAAGGTTGATTCGGGGAGATATCGGAGGTTTTAGAGGTGGATCTGTGATTTCAAGGTATTTGCAGAGGGTCTCGGAGGTTTAAGGTATAAATCAGTGGTTTAGACATCTTCACCAGATACTTTTAAATGCCTTGATATCCCTTTTAATCCCCAAATCCCCTGATATTACTTTTAATCCATCCAAATCCATTTAATCCCTGTCTCTTATTATATCACTCTTAAATATTACTTATTAATCCCGCAAATCACTACTATCCGCAGCCTCTCCGGAAAATTTGGCTTCATGTTCAAATTTTTAACTGACCCGACCCGAAACCCGACCCGAGACCCGAAACCCGGACTTTTTTTCGACCCGAAACCCGACCCGAGGAAAATTTTGAAAACCCGACCCGAAATCCGACCCGACTTTTTTCTCGACCCGTGACATCCCTGATATATACAAATATATGTTTATATTTATTTACATCCTTCCCATCCATTTCTTTAATGAATTAATTCCACCTTACTAAAAATAATAAAATTTATTTTCAAATTTAAACTTTAAATTCCTCACCATTATTTGACCGGTTTCAACACGATAGATATAGAATAACAACCCAGCAACACTAGAAAAAAAGACAAAAAAAATTATTTAATATAAAAATATTAATTACATAATTAGCAGAAAATAGAGAAGAAGCCAACGAGAGAATTGTTGTCGTTCAAGCAATTCTAATTTGGAAAGTGTCCGTTCAAGATGTCGAAGTTCTGACGAAACAGTGCGAACCGAAGTGGTGCTTTTTATTGTGCTAGAAATTGAAATGAGTTGAAAAATTAAATTTTATGTTAAAGGCAATGAAATTACTTAGCCTGAGAAGCCTGTCGAGGAACAATTGTCTGCCTTGAAGTACTTGTCTTTCGAGCAGGACTAGGTTCTCGACGACTCAATTGTTGTCGAATACTGTTTGATTTATTTGGAACATCAACAACGAGAATGTCAGGCTTTGCATTTTCATCAAATTTTGCTGCATTTGACGGTAGATATCCAACAACTCTGGTCAGTGAGCAATTATCCAAATCTTCAAATCTCCCATCTATCGCCAGCAGTAGAATCATTTTAACATAGTGCCAGCCATCGGGAGTCACAGCTTCATGTGCAGAGATGTCCCAAGTGAGAGTTATGAGGGTTTCTGAACGTTTTCCAATTATTCCGCTGGCTTGTGGTTCTATCTAAAAATTTAATGAAGATTTTAAAATTGAAGAAAATTTCCCGAACCGCGAGTTTAGTGCCGCTAGATTTTTTGAATTTGAAGTGTAGAATGCTGTTGGATATATTTTGCATTGAGAGACGCAATTTCCCAAATTGACTGCCATATTGTTTGAAGAATATCGAGGTATTCTCGCTAAGAACTGTCCGAATTGGATTAGGGACCGCAGTTTTTGTTGTCTCAACTGAAGGAGTTTTTGAGGCTGTTTTTGTAGACGAAGTTGATGCTAAGTTATCCATTACTTTCTGAATGAAGCTTTATTTCAATAAAAAACAGATTTGAATAAATTAAAGAGACAAACCTAACGTGGACAGTCAAATGAATGACAAATTAATTAATTTCACGTTTAAATAGTGGTACATTATATGTAGTTACTAAAATTTTTTAAAAGTACTTTAAATTTTTTAACTACCATATTTTACAAAAATATACATATTTAATCTTAATTTGTCTAACTAATAGATAAATAACTAATTCTGTTATCGTTTCCTAAATTTAATTTTTGATTTTATTTTATTTCAATAATTTAAACTATTAAGTTAAACTATTCAAACCATTTAAAAACAATTAAAAAAGTATTAACTATTTTCACGAAAATTTTTTCCTTTTTCACGTGAAATTTTTAATTAATATTTTTATTTTATTTTTTATATTATTTCTTCAATTTAAACATTTTACAAGTATTTTTTAATTTTTCTCCTTTTTAGAGGCTTAATTTTATTTATTTAACTTTTTAAATTAACTGCAATTAAATCCATTAATTCTATTTTTGTAAATTCCATTAAATCTTTCCTTCTTAAATCAAAAAATAAATAAATATTTAAAACAAATATAAAAATATTATAAATTTTCTTCTTTCCGACATCTACTCGTGAGGTGTGTAAAGTGAGAAAAAATAAGATGACAGTTAGTTTGTAGAAATGATTAATATGTACATATATGTATTTATGGTTAGCACTTCTCACTTTTTACTATTTTTGCAAAATTTAAGGGATGATGAATAATCATTATACCTATATTTTATTATTTATGTATGTTACATAACACAATTTTATTAATTCACTCATTAATTACTATGTAAATATTTTATTAAAACAATCCAACTATTTTTAATTAATTACCTGAACAGAAATATATATAATTTTGTAAACTATTTATAAGTAATGCAAATATTAAAATTTTTAAATGTTTATCGAACCTGTAAAAACATACCTATGTATTAATTTTCTCTTCATTTTTATCTTAAAGATAGAGTGAGGGTGAAACACGAAAAACGAATTTTAAAAAATGAAGAAAATCTAAACTTCCATCCAATTCATAATTTTAATGTTTTTTATTCTTCAATAATTTTTTAATCAAGAATATATTTTATCAAATTATTTTTTGTTATTTTGTCTTCAAAATGAAGAGAGCATTAAGTATTTAGTTTATAACTGAAAAATATATTGAGTTTTGGTTACACTTAAAATTTAAGAGTTTTTGGTTGAGGGAACCAAAAAAATTTTTTGTATTTAAATAAATTTTGGAGAAAAAGGAACGGGATTGTTTAGAAAACGAAGGAAAGGAAGGATTAATCTTTTCCCAAACAAAAAACTGTCCAAACACCTTTCCATTTCCTCTTAAATATTTATTTGTTCTCCAACCACTCTTCTTGAGCACTCTGTTCACTTCAAATTCATTCCTTTCCCTCATTTTCTCACTCAAGCCTCTGTTCGATTGCAGCAATGAATATTTTGATCAAAATACAAAAAATTATTTATTTCATCATTTCTTTAAAATTTATAGAAATATTTATTTATTTACATTTATTTTTTATATTAAAAGCTTTTTTTAGTAAAATAATTTTTTACCATTTAACACCTAAAGAATTTTTCCTTATTTAAAAATGACTAAAATTTATGAAAATCAGCTACCATTTAAAGTTGGAATTTCAATAAATTTGTTTGCAATTAATTAGTCACCACTCTAAATTTAAAAATAATTATTGTATACATATGTATATATTCAATTTATTCATATAAAATTTTTAAAACCTAGTCCTTTAATTTTCGAAATTTTCCTGATGTCCAGGCCAACAATAGACTTTTAATTCTTTATTAAAAAATATTCTATTTATTTTTTATTTTTAAATTTCATTAAAAATATTTATTTTAAAAGCTTTTACAAAAATAAAAATTTTAAACGTTTATTTATTTATTTACTTACGTTGCTATTAGAAATACGACACTGCAAGGGAATACCCAAAAATAAATAAATATCCATTGTTATCCCTCTCTTAAGCATTTCCTTCAATTTATTTTTAGCCTCAAAATTTTCTTTTTGGCTACTCCTTTTATTAAAAAATTTAAATTCTTGTAAGAAATTATATTTTTGCAAAAAATTAATTTAAACTTTTACTGTTTTTAAAAGTTATTTTTTTCTAATAAAATTCTTTTTATTTAATTTATTTTTTTGCTTTATTTTCTCCCATAAATAGTAATAATTAGGTAAACAAATGACACAAATAATTTTTATTGTATATTTATTTTTAAAAATAAAAAATATCTAATATCGGTTATTACCCACAAGGACAAATATTAAAGCATAATAATAGTATACTTTTGGTTTATTTATTTACCTACCAAATATTTGGTTGAGTAAATCAATCATTCTTGACAAGAATATTTTTTTGAAACTAAATTTTCCAAATATTTTTTTATTTCCTACATTTATTTTTTCCTTCTTTTCTATGTAGGATGAGTTTTTAGGTAAATTAATTATTTATTTATACGAATAAGAGATAGGTATTATATGTATGTATATATTAGAATAAAATTAGGTAAGTATATCTAAAAGTTCCCAATATTTTTTTTTAATTTATTCTGTGTACTATTTTTAAAAACATTACAAATATTTTTATATAAATTAACGCCAAATTTTGTTCAATGATGTGTGTATATTTTTCCGTGTTTTAATTTTAGAGAAGAACACAAATCACTAAAAAGAAAAGGGGGCTCAAGGCCAATGGGTCCTTTTTCTAATTTTTATTTTCTTTGTTTTGCTCTTCAATTTTTCCTCATTTTCACTTAAATCCTCATATACACAATAATAATATAACAAAGCAAAATCGCCGCCTAGTCTTTTTATTTTCCATATAAACAGACCACACATTCAATATAAACGGCCATTGAGAGTCCCATTCTTTTTGACTTGCGCTTTATTGAAAAGTTATTTGACTTTTCATTAATCTAAATATATAAATTTACATAAATATATCTTTCTTTAAATCCTCATATCCTTCTTTGTCTTTAAATGAAGTCCTAATCCCTAGTATGTATAATTCCTCATTTAAATGTTAGATAAAAATAACAAACACTTCTGATAATTTTTTAGATAATTTTTAGAATTAATTATTTTATATTTCTTTGACTGTTAAATAAAAAAATATTTTTTATATCCATTTTTATTTTGTAAAGAAATACAAAATGGATTAGCACTTCCGAATAAATATCGGGGATCTCTTCACATTTGTTTTTATTTGAAAAGGATAATTGTACAAAAATAAGATCTTTTTGTTGTTATTTGACTTTTCATTAATCTAAATATATAAATTTATTTAAAGAATTATTCATTTGTTAAAAATATTTTTTATATAACCTTTTATTAAAAGAGCAAAAGCTTTGCTGACTCATTACAAAATAAAGAAGTATTTCTTTATAAATATATAAAAATTTAAAAGAAAATATATTTAAAATAATTATTTTTTATTATTTTTTCAAGCCTTTATCTGTTTTATGAGATTCTAGACTTTTAATCTTTGTAGGCTTATATCTTTTAATTTTGGGTCCTTCCTTTGTTTTCCAATACATGTCCATTTAAGGTTAACCTTTGTGTATTTCAAATATTTTTCTGTTATCTAGATAATCTAAATTTATTTTAAATTAAAAAAGATTTATTTATTTTTCCCAACAAAGCCTCAACAGCAAAACACACCTAACGTTTTTTGAAAAAATTTCAATTAGATAGTAGGTAAAATATGGCGTCGCTGCGCAAAATTCGGATGTTGAGAGATTGATGAATTTTTACTCTTTTATTTCCTCTCATTTTTTTAATTTTTTTACTGGTTTTGGCCTTGAATTACTGCCCTTTTCTATGAGGTTGACCTTCTTTTTTTTACTCCAAAGTATTTTTTGTTTTTACCGAAAGATTAATGAATAATCTACTCATTAATATGTCTGGTAGATTAAGACGCAACTGTTTAAAGCTTTTAATTATTTTAAATTTAAAATTTTATTTTAATCTTTACATATATTGCCATAAAAATTTATTTTTATCCGCAACTTTAATTTTATATTTTTATTTTTTTTGTACATTTAAAATCAATTTGTTGCGCTCCTATTTTTGTTGAAGGGGGAAATGATGTGCTTTTCCGCCACATTGCCAGCAATTTCATTTTCCTCTATTTTCGGCTCTAATCGCAATTAATTCAAAGGTATTTAGAGAGGATATTTTTGGATTTATATTTTGTATATATTTACATAAACGGGCTGTGGAATGTTTTTTAATTGTTTGTGCTTTTTATGGAATAAATGGAGAAAATGTTGTTATTTTTACATATTATTTTTACTTCCTGCTGTTTTTAATTCTTTTTACAAAGGAATAAAGTCTTTTTTTTAATATCCGTGAATGTAAGCTAGATAGGGGGAAACTCAACTAATAAATACACACATCAACAATAACTGTTTCTGATTTTGATACAAATATTTTAATTTAAATTAGAAGCAACTAATTTTAAATTTTAGTTTACTATTTATTTAGTTTTTCTCAAAATCATGATTTTCAATTTTTAATTAAATTTTTATATTTTCTAAATTATTTTTTCCTCCTTTTCATTACATAATTTTTTTAAATAAAAAGTAATAAAAATTTTTGTTTAATTTTATTTTCAATTTATTTTTAACTATTTTGTACAAATAAAAATAAAACAAAATTTTTCTATTGTGTTATTCTTCCATATTTTTATTATCAATTGCTCTATTTTAAATGACATTTACTCTTTAAAAATTTCTATTAATTTTACATATTTCATGCAAATTTAAATATTTTAGTCATTAGTCTTTCCGCCATCAAAATTCCCCATCTTTTAAATTTCTCGAGTCATCAACGACCGTTCGCCAACGGAGACAACCACTCATTCATTCCCCTTTTTTATTATTCTTTTGCCTCTTTATATCCTTGCCGATAAAGTGACCACTATAAAATAAAACAATAAAAACAACAGAAAAATTAATAGCCGCCATATTTTTGACATAAAATATTTATAAATTCCTCAATTCAAAAACTAGAAAATGGCATCCCCTTTAATTCAAAATTTTGGAGTTAGGCAGAAAATAGAAAAAATAACTAATAATAATAATGATGAAGAAGAAGCACCGCCATATAAACGTATTGAAATAAATATAGAAAATGAAGGTATGTTTAGTAAAAAATGGCAAAAAAAAATTTTTTTAATTAGTCAGTTTTTATTAAATTTTTGGACTAGAAATTCTTTATTGGGAAAGGGAACTATTGAGATAATTTTATTAAAAAGAAATTAAACTTAATTTTAAAAAGAAAAACAATTAAATTTAGAATTAAATATGAAAAAAACAATTTAATTTTAATTTAAATATACTAATTTTAGAACTAAAAGATGAAATGAAAAGAAAGTTGGAAATTAGTAATGCTTTAAGGATCCAAGCTGAATTACTAGAAGAAACTTTAATTAAAAGACTGGAAGAATTAAAAAGAATATGCATTGAAGAAGCTGTATGTTTTTAATAAAAATTTTTCGAAATTCTCTAAATTTTTAAAAATTATTTAATTTAAATAATATTTTTATATTTAAATTTAAAAAAATTATTTTAGGAATTAACAGGGCAATTGCCAAAAGAAATTTACAAAACTCTTTTACCTGGAGAGCCTGAACCAATTATTAAAAGAAGAGTTGGAACAACATTTAAATTTCCACAAAAACTTTTAAATGATAATAATCAAGTATTTTATTTAAAAATAAATAAAATAATTTTTTATAATTTAATATAGATAGACGAATTGGGAAGGTTGGAAACAGAAATAGTTTTAAATAAACGTATTGTTGCTGCAGCAGAAAGATTGGCAACTGATTGGAGTGCAAATAAGGGTTTAAGAAAAAAACGCCGTCGTGACCTTCAAATGGCAACAATAAAACTTCGGACATTGGAAAAGGGTAAAATAATAATTAATTTTTAATTGATTCGATTATTTTAATTTTTAAAATATTTTTTCTACTAAATACTTCTAAAATGGGGTAGTTAAGATGAGTTAAATTCTATTAAGTGAAACAGCCGTATCTGTATATTTTTTAATCTCACTGACAAATGAGACGCTATACAGCTTTACCCCCCCCCCCCACAATAGATAAATCTAACAAGATAAAAAAACAGAATGATTGTCCACTTATGATTAGAATTTTTTCTCAAATACTTTAAAAATGTTTCCCCTAGTTATTTTAATTTTTAAAATATATTTTTAATAATATAAAAATTATAAAAAATCAAATATTATAATTTAAAATAATTATTTATAAATTTTCAGATTTAAATAGAAGAATTTGCCTTTCAAATTCAAAACCAGATGTGTCTACTCCCCCTCAGGGAGAAATTCAAGGAATGCGACGACAAAGTAAAAATGCGGGAAGTGGATTTTCTTTAAATAGTTTAAGTAAGTTTTACTACATTTTTAGATATTTTATTTAAAAAAATTTTTCTTTAGAGAATTGGCCTAATTTTTATAATACAATTAAATGGGGTAATCCTTCAACTAAATCTTGTCCTTCTACTCCACATGGCTCTGTACTTGATTTGGCAGAAAATACTCCAAATATTTCTCCACAAAAGAAAAATAGAAAAGACACGAAAAAATCTAGAAAAACTCCAACAAATGCAAAAAATTTGCATAATTTAATAAAGTAATTTTAAAAAATTAAAAAAGATTAAATAATAATATAAATATTTATTGTTTTGCTTTTCAGCAATTAGTTAAATTATGTAGCATAATATACCCCCCCCCCTACCCACATCTTGTTAATTAGTTTTATTTTAACTTACCTAACTTGTATTCTTTAAAAAATATTCTTTTTATAGAAAAGAAGAACAACAAAAATTATTAAATTCTCAACAAATCCCTAAACAACAAAATCAAAAAATTAAGAATGGTTGCTCTCCCCCAACTACTAAATTGCCTCTCTCATTTTCCACTTCCGCTTCTTCATCCTCAACTTCTTCATATTCTTCCTCCCTCTCATTAAATGGACCAACCCCTTCAATCAAAGGTCAAAAGATTAATGGAGGAACTGTCTCCGCGACAATTAGTTCAAGTAGCGGGATTTCTGCAAGTATGAGTGCCTCTTTAGCATCAGCTTCTTCTACTAATTTAATAACTCCCCCACCTAGTTTGTATTTTTTAAAATTAATTAAGAATTCTTTATTTTTAAAGTTCCATGTCGGCGTTCATCAGCTGGAAGTAACAATAAAAATAATAAGAGTTCTCCTCCTAGTCTAAAAGAAACATCCAATTTTTATATCAAAACAGAACTAAAAGAAGAAATAACAACAAATAATTCAACACATTTGTTTGTTAAAAATATTTTTTCTGAAAATTAATTTATTTATTATTTAGATATGCAAATATTGGCTATACATCTTCTGCTCCATACAAAAGTGCCTATAGACAATCTAATTTTCCAACATTGCAAAATACTCAAAAAAGTTTATCACCAACTAATAATTATTGTTATAATAATTGTTACTCTGTGCCATCTACAAGCATTTTAAATAATGTAAGGAAAAAGGAAAATAAAAACTTTTTTGTTGTTTCTTTTTTGGGAGAGAATGAAATTCTTTGGAAAAAAGTTATTGAAGTGCCGTTAGAGTTCGAGAAAAAACTTGTGTCCCGATTTATGGGTGTTATATTCAGAAATATTTTAAAGATATTATTAATTTATTATTATATCCCCCTAAAGTATGTCCACCCCTAAAAATAATTTTTTATACAAAGGACGGCTTCGGGTTGTTCTTTAAAGTAATTAATGTTTTTTGGCAGAAATTTCTTCAAATTTTTTTTTCAGAAAGAATTTCCATCATCAAAACAACATTTAACTACTTTAATTAATTCATCTAGTATTTCCTCTTCAGCATTACCCAGATTCAACAAAATAAGTCCACAACAATCACTTTTAATACCTTCATATTATTCATCATCAAGTTTAGACAGAAGAGCTTTAAAAGGAAAGAAAAAGTAATTTTTATTCCAAAAAATAATTATTAATTTTAAAAATTTAAATTAGTCAAACAGAAAATAAACAATCACCACAATTACGCTTACAACAAAAACCTCCTCCATTTTATAGTTGCCATTTAAATGAAAGTTTTGTTAAACAATTTTCTCTTCAAAGAAAAAATGCGGCAACAACATTTCCTGTTGATACAAAATTGTTATATTTTAATTTAGTAAATATTTTTAATTTGTTTTTTTTCAGAAATCCATTTGAATCAACAGATTCTCCTAATTCTCAACAAAATTCCTTTAATTTAAATAAGGTAAATAATTTTTAAAAAGAGTGTTGGTCTTCTTTCTCTCCAAATTCCCTATTTTTGTCTTTCGCAACAAACAATAGTTTAAGAAAAATAACCAATTAAACATTAAAAATTTTTTTTTAATTTTATTTTTAAAGATGCTAGAAAAGGATGAAAGTATGGAAAATCTTTTAGTTTTGATTCACAATACAACATTTAATAATTAATTTACATAAACATATCTGCTACAAATTGTTACAAACGAATAAATTAAAATTATTTATTTAAAAATTATTTTGTTATTATATTTTAAATATTTTTGAATTTTAATAAAAATTTATGTAGTATTAAATATTTTATAAAATTTAAAAATAAGAGATTCACGGAAAAATATTCCTCCTCAAATTTTTTAAAATTTACAAAAATATTTAAGGTATTCAATAATTGGCTCCTATACAAAGGATCGTTTTTTTAAAGGGTCGCCCTGTTAAAGGATCGTCACGGGCAGAAAGTATTAAAGGGTCGTTCATTAAAGGATCGTCCATCAAAGGGTCGCCACGGGTATAAACGTTCAAAGGACGTCATTTTTTAAAAATTGCATAAAGCCAGTTCAGTGCCACCAGTTTGAGTGCAGTTATGTGCCACAGCCTGATAACGGTGATTAAAAGGGATATCGGGGGATTTGAAGGGGGTAAAGTGAAGGCGAAGATTTTGAGATGGATATCCGCGGATTTAGAGTATCATATCCGTGCCCATCCATATCCATCTTATTAAAAAACATCCATATCCGTCCGTATCCGTATCCGCTGATATCCGGATATTATCAATTTCCATGAGCAGGAAAACTGATAACGATCCTTTAATTGTTTTTAGACGTTACGATCCTTTGAACGTTTTTAGCCGTGGCAATCCCTTTATGTTTTTATGTTACGATCCTTTGTATGGACACGCAATAATTATTATGAGGATTTTTAGTTTATTGCAGTTTATGTCTTTTTTCTCTTTTTGTTGTTTACACCCCATCAAATATAAAAGAGAAAAACGTGTGGTAGAAATATAAAGGAGAAATTAACAAGTGGAAATAAGTTCTTGGCTGGATGAGGATCATAGGAACCACATTAAAGCAGATAATTGCTTTTAAATGTTCCTGGGAAGGTCTGAGAAATGGCTCACACTTTTGGGTGTTATCTCCGAAAAGGAGTAGTCTCGAGTTGAGGCTGGCGCTGTACTGGAAAGGCTATCGGTCAGCCGCTGTTAATTTTGTGCAAAGGGAAAAGAAGTTCGTTTAAAGAATTGATCCTGCATTTAATTAGCATTGGGAAACAGTGTTGGTGCTAGCTTTATTTAAGTGCGATGATCCTTTCCAAACACAATTCAGACTACTCTCCGGCCAAGATAAAAATATTTTTTAATAAAAATTCAAAAAAGATTAACTGAACTGGGCTATAGCTTTTACTTTAAGTATTCAAATTTTAAAAATTTTATACTCCTATGTAAAGCAGGTCTATTTATATAGCCAGTTTGTTTTTTGGTTCTGATATTGAAATTCAAAAATTATTTAGGTTTGAATTTGATTTTATATGAGAGAAACATAAGAAATAGAAAATAGAATATTCACTAGACAATATTATTAAAACTTTTAGATTTGAATAAAGTAAAGATATAGTCCCATAAGCGAACAAGAAATTCTAGAATTAAAATAAAATTAAAGAAAAAAAAATTTAAAAAGAAAATTAAAAAATGAAAAGTGCATTTAGACTATTAAAAATTATTTTAATTTAATATTTCTTAATAAATTTCCTTTGAAGGTTGGGAAAACCTCATATGATATCATCCGACTAAATGTGTTTTCATCATCAAGGTGATATCATCCGATGATTCTAGTCTGATTCATATATGTAAAAGGGCAACACATGGAAATGATTTTTTGCTTTAATTTTTCTTTTCTTTTCAAAGTATATTTTTTATAATAAATTATACATACATAAATTATAAACTACTATATTTTTTATTTGATTGCACTACTATACAGGAGAAAATGGAGAAAATAAAGGAAATTTGAGAAATTTATATTTTGAAATTTTGCCTCTAAAATTTAAATTACATCATCTTATTTAAATTTTTAAATTTATTTATAAAAAATTATTTACGAAATTATTGTTGTCATTTTTTAGACATTTCTCTTATTATAAAATCCCTTAGAAATTAAGCAGTAGCCATTCATTATTAAATATTTTTAAATAATAATTTAACTTTTATTTATTTATATATTACAAATTATCAAAAGATATAATAACCCTATAAATCTATTTATTTTTGGATTAAGTTTTCCGAGATTTAAAAGAATATCGAAGACTGCCCTTTCTCTCCTCTCATAATTTTCGGATACATAATTATAACGTTTCTGAAAATTAATTTTTTGAATTTTAATAAATTTAAATTGAAGTAACTTTTGTTAAAAGTTAAAAAGTAACAAGAAAGAGGGGCAAGAATAAATTTATCCCATAAATATATAATTATTAAATTTTATAAAAATTAATTTAAGAATCAATTGGTTGAAATTTAATGAATAAAACTATTAATAAATAAATTAAATAATGATAATTCAACGGCTTTTATTAGTCGTGGTCCTTTTGATCTTCTGCAATTTTGGGGGTAATCTTAAAAATTTTCTATTTAATTTGAAATAATTTCTTTAAACAGTAAACGGTCTATCGAAAGAAATTGTCGATAAATGTTCGCGAAACTACGAAGGTTCAAATGCCTGGGAAAAGCTCAATCATATCGTCAATCATCTAAATTCCGATCTGCTAAAAACAGATCAATTGGATAGTCGTCAAATGGCTTGGAAACAATTGGCAGCATTTTACGTGCCAATGCCTCAATGGCGCCGTGAAGAAATCACAAAGGATTATTGCAAACGTGTTGGCTATTCAGAGGAAGTAAAATAAATTAATTTTTGTAAAGGATTTTTGAGGAATTTACTAAAAAATATTATTTTAAATCGTTATGGTCCCATGTTTATATATAAAAAATAAAAACAGAATCGGATTTCCTTTGTAAACACTTTTGGTTGGCCACGACGTGAGGAAAGCCTCACAATTTAAGTTACACTTCCTAATAAGATAACAGTAGGGATACATCCTTATACCATTTTATTAGGAATGCATCCACAAAATATTTTGGCATGAAAATGCTTCTGTCAAATCACTACGAAACACAGGCTTATTATCTGGACTTGTGCACAAATCATATGACAATATTGCAAAAATGTTTGAAATGATGATTGTCCCGAGAGAACAGGCTTTGGGTGAAAGGCTTTTTGGAATTTTGGAAAGTAAATTATTTAGTAATTAAAAGAACTTACCTACCAGGGCACCTATAAAATAACGAAGTAAAGTACCGAATAAAGAGGCCAGGAAAATTTGTATAAAGGAAAGGTGAACAGATCTTTACCTCTCAGGATTAATATAACCCTCGCTTTTTTAAATGAAGATTTTCTCAGATCCTCAAACTGAATTCGGAACCGTCTATGAAATTCTCCTGTCTCAACCAAAAATTGTTATTCGAAGAATAATCGAATACTACGAAAAATTTAATGAAAATCTTCAAAAGAATTACGGGAAAAAGGATGTGGAAGAGATAATTGAAACAAAATCGAGCAAAATAGAAAATACAACTTCTTCTGTTGCTTCTGAAAATAAATCAGAAATATCTAAAATGAGCGATGATTATAAAATTAATCCAAAATCATATTCAACGCTTATTTTACATATATTATTGAAAGGAAAAAAAGAGAAAGATTCGGGTATCAAAAAAATCTACGAAATTCTTGCGAAAAGAGTTTATGTAATTGATAATGATGTAGACTTTAACGACTTTGATCTTGAAAAGGTATATACAAAAGTATTTTAACCTTTAAATTCTAAGAGTTTTGATAAAAGACTGGAGTTAATCCAATCCTATTCTCTATTAATCTTAAAATATACATTTTTAAAGATGATTGACCGAGTAGTTGATATGTGTCCAACACAACAAAGTGACGACGAAATTGGAACTCAGCTAAATGTGAATGAAAGAATTCTCCTTCAATTTGAGAATTTTGCAAAAAGAGTTTTAAATAAATTATTAATTCGCTTCGAAATAAATTCGGACCTTGCAAAAAGATTTTCAGAAGAAATTAATAAATATTGTCCTGTGTTTTTAAATTACACACTTCCACAAAAGAATTTACTTGAAACTAGACTTGCCAAATTTCAAAAAAGTGAAGATGGAAAACCAAGGACACAAGAAGAGATTTTCCAAGAAAAAAATAAATTAACTAAAAAATTAATTGAAAAGTAAGAAAATTCGGTAATAGTTTGGAATTCGCCCCCCCCCCTTTTTCCCCTTACCCTGACCATTTTGAGCTTTCTTTTGTTTAATATATAATTTTTTATATATCATTCGAAAGAGCTCTTCGAGCTGAGTCGAATGTTACCAAGTTTGGCTAAATCTGATCACTTTTAACAAAATTATGAAGCTAAATCCTAGTTGGTTAAACTTTTTGTGCCAATACAAGTGGATAAAATAAACGGTCGCAACTTTGTTCACTTAAGTCAGAGTTCGTTGATTTTAATATCATTCGACTCAGCTTGAAGAGCTCTTTCAAATGATATAAGGGTGCGGCAAATTTGGCGCCGACTTTATTTTAGCTATAACTTTTTTAATTTTAAACGAAAATTGATAATTCTTTTTTTGTTTTACACCTAACACTTTAGGAAATTTATTGGTACCAAATAATAAACATTTTGTACGCGGATATCAATGAAAAACGAGTCCGAACATAAAGACGGGTAAAAATGGATTTTTCATGTCAAAGTTTAATAGATCATAACTATGTTCAAAATCATCCAATCCGAATAATTTTGGTACCAATCGACTTATCTCGTTCAGGCGTATCGAAATAGCCAATAATCTCATTTTTGAAAATTTCACACAAAAAATTCATATTTTCCAAAATTTGTTTAATTTATCATTCAGTTAGCCATATCTCGGTCCATTTATGTGATAGACACCTGATTTTGACGTCATTCGAATCAGATTGGAGAGCTGATTCGAATGATATATAAACTTCATAAATCAAAATAATAGCCTTGAATCCAGGCCATATTTTATCCAAAAATTTTTGCTCGAAATTTGATAGAAAATTAATCAGACTTAATTATAAAATTTAAAAACGATTTTGGTATCAACAATTTTCCTAAAGTGTTGGGAATCCAGGAAAAAAAGAATTATCAATTTTCGTTTAAAATTAAAAAAGTTATAGCCAAAACAAAGTCGGCGCTAAATTTGCCGCACCCTGTATAATTTGCCATAAAATGAGAAGAAACTAGGAAAAAATAAAAAGGAAAAAAAGGGGGGGGGCGAATTCCAAACTATTACCGAAAATTCAATATATTTTAACGAAATTAATTTTAAAAATCTTTTAGACAATCGTATTTGGGGGAATTGGCAAAAATGCTTAAAGTTTCTGGATTGGCCGGAAAAATACATTACAATAGAGAGATTCGTCAATCTTTAAAGAAAAATCATGACAATCGAAATTATGAAGGTAAAAATATGAGTAAAAATAAAAAGTCAATTAAGAGATTAAAAAAATTTTTTTTAATTATTTTAATTAATTTGATCCTAAAATGCCGCAATTTATCCGTTCATTACACAGCTCGCCTATTTTAAATAATGGTCCCTTACCCATATTGTCGGTCTTGTCTTAATTAAACCAGTCCAAAGTTTAAGAATATTGAAGACGGATTTTAAATTTTTAGCTTCTAGGAATATCATTTTCATACCAAAAATATATTCATTTAATTTATTTAAGGTATAATAAATTTCGTGGCTATCCATCTTGATCGTGATTGCAATGAAATTCTGTCTGAATATGGTAAAGAAAATCAAAAGAAAAAGAAGGAAACACCTTTTGAAAAAATAAATAATGATTTAAATATTGGGTTTGGAATGAAAATGTTGGGAGGATTGAGTTCGGAGATTAAACTTTTTAATTTTGCCTATACCTCCATCCTTTCACAAATTTTCGAAAATCAAGGAGAAAATAAAGAATGTTATTTAAATACTGAAAAGGAGAATAATTGGGATTCTGAATTAATTAAAATTGAAGGAAATGAAAGTAAGAAAATAATTTTTAACAAATAAGTCCATGACTTAATTAAAAAATAATTTTTAGAAAAAATCCAAAAATTAACTCATGTATTGGAAGATATAGTCAAATATTTAAAGTTTGGCAGAAAATCACTAGAAAAAACCCCAGATTCATGTGATGATAGCAAAACATTTTGGATAGGCTATATTCAAGAAAATTTTTATGGAAGCCCTTTAAACCCCAAAAATTATTATTCAGAAAAGATTTCTGAATATATAAAAGAAAATAATGACACAACAAAGCCTTCAGAATTAACAGAAGATTTAATTTGTTTAATGTTAATAATTGGGAATGAAACAGAAAAATATTGTAAAGAAAGCAAAGAATATAAAAATAAATTTTTGAATGAATATAAAAATTATAGTGAAGGAAAAGATAAAGATTTAGTTGAAAAATGGGTTGGAAGGATTGAGGAAAGAATAAATAAATTTGAAAAAATTTGTGAGAAAATTGAGAAATTAGAAGTAAATAAATTAAATAATTAATTAATTAATTAATTAGAGCAGGGTTCGGATCGAAAAAATGTTAAGTGTAAGTACAAAAAGTTCAATTTGGAAGTACATAGGGGGAAAAATTTTCAAAATATAAGTACGCTACAAAAAAATTTTCAAAAAATTTCTGTGGCGCTTCCATTTTTTGCGCCGCAGGCGCAAATTTTGGAAATTTTAAGGTTAAATCTAATTTTTTAACCAAAAAGTCTATTTGTAAGTACTTACTTACAAATAAGTACATTTTTAATTTTGGAAGTACGAAGGACGATTTGTAAGTACTGTACTTCCAAAATAAGTACGAATCCGAACCCTGAATTAGAAAGTAAGGAGAGAAATTAAGAAAAATAAAAAAAAATTTTTAATATAAAATAATTTTTGAGAATTCTCCAAAAGGATCGGGGTGTTTGAAGAGAGATTAATTAATTAGATAATTAAAATAATTAAATAAATAATTATTTCTATTTAGAAAACTGATAATATGAAATCAAAAGAAAATGGGAATTTAAAGAAAATAAATGAAAGTAATGATGAAAATGATGATGAAAATGAGGAAAATATAAATTTACAAAACGGAAAGGAGGTTAATAATTGCTTAATAAATTATTATTAAAAGAAAAGTAAAAACAAATTTTGAGAGAAAACTTAATTACATTATTCAATTAATTAAATTGAATAAATTGTTAGGTTTAGCTAGTATATATTAAAGTAAAGCAAAAACTACTAAAAATCAAAAAGTCGAGAAAGGGTTTTTAGTTATTTAATAAAAAGAAAATTTCCTTTTAATTATTGAAATATTTAGATACATGAAGATTCAGAAGAATCACCAGAAGAAGAAAAGACAGCCTCCTTTGAGAATAAAACTAAAGAAGTTTTATAATAATAAATAAAATAAATTTTGTGAAATTTTAGGAAGATTTAATGAAAACTGCCGAAGAAGATTTGAACAAATCAGAAGCGAGGAAGCGTTCGGTAAGTTTTGTTTAAATAAATAAATTTATTTTTTTTTAGGTTACATGGAAATTAGATGAAAATGGTTTGTAAATTTAATAAAAAATTATTGTTATATATTTAGATAAAGTAGAGGAAAAGAAGGAGAAAATAAAAGAAGAAAAAGTAATTGAGAAAGAAGTGCCAAAAAAGGAAGAAATTAAAAAGGAAGGATTTATATCAAAAGTTGGACGATTATTTTCTTTTGGTAAAAGTAATGAAAAGAAGGATAATGAAAAACAGCAAAAGAATGAAGAAGTTGTTGTTAATCCTCCAAAAGTAAATTTTTATAGATTAGTATTCTATTGGGTATTGAAATAAAGCATAGTAAGCTGTTGAGAAGGGTGGTATTAATAAATGGAAAGGTTGGTACGTACCTTTTACTTACCGTTGAGCTCTCTTAGGTTGAAAAGAGTTATAAGAAATTTCCAATTAATTTTTAATCTTTAAAGCTCTATTTTGACCCAAAACATGAATGTAAATGTTATTTGTATGTGGAAGGAGGGGAAGAGAAAAAGCCAATTCCAGCCAAACTTGCAATTGAAGACTTTTTAGAAAATGATAATTATGACCCAATTTCAGCAGATAAAAGTTGGGAAATTTGCCAAAAAGTAAAAGAAATTTCTCTTGACGAATTAGAAAATTTGGGTAATGGAATTGAAGAAAGTACAAAGGAAAAAAGGAGAGAAATGATTCAGAAAAAAAGAGTAAACTTAAAACGATTGGATTTTATGTGTTCAATTGTTGTGGTAAATTACATATTAATTTTTATTTAAATTTTTTTTAAATTTTTAAAAATATTTTAGGAAAAAAGAATGAAGAAAGTTGGTAAATGGCTGGAATGGAATGCAATAATTTTACGTGAATATCAACTACTTTCTGCACAACAAAAAAGCTTAAATAACCACAAAATTGAAAATAAAAAAGAAGAAAACCAAAAAATTGAGGATTTAGAAAAATGCCAAAAATTTATTGAGTCAATCCGTTCCCGAGAAAAATATGACTGGAAAAGTGATATACAACAACCAATAAAAAATTGGAGAAAAACTTTTGATAAAAATGGATTGTGTGATTCTGTAGCTACAGAAATGTTTTTAAAAGAAGGAAATGAAGTTTGTGATCAAACAAGTATTTGGTTGAAAAATAATGAATTTGAAAAGGGAGAAGAATATATGGAAAATTTGGAGAGAAAATGTTCTGCCTTAAAATTGGTAATTATAATTTCTGAAAAAAGATTTTCTGATTTTTAATTAATTAAAATAGTCAAAATATAATATTCTCTAAATATTTATTTCAATTAATTAGTATACACACAATATGCATTGGAATGAAGAAAAGGACTATTACGAAATGGACAATGGATTTATTGCTGAAAAACAATTAGAATGGCTATTGAAAGCACTTAAAAAGATAAACTTGTTGACAGTTGTAAGTAACGAGATGAAAAATGGCCAAAAATGTGATGAAATTTTGGTTGAAGCAAAGAAAATAGAAACTGACAAAATTAATGGTAAATTAATTTTGTTGCCCGTAAAAGAAAATTAATTTTTTTACTGATAGAAATTGTAGGGACGGCAAAGTTTTTAACATTCCCTGTTGATTAAAGAATAAAAATAATTCTTTTGAGGATTAATTTTCGAAAATTTTTTTAGATGAACTTCCTAAATTAATAAAAAAGAAAAAGGAAATAACTGCTTGTCTTGAGCAAATAAAAAATAAATTTGAAAATGAGGCTAAAAATATATGTGAATCAGCAAAAATATTGAGAAATATTGAAAAACAAGTATTCGATTCTGAACACATTGAAGAGCCCCAATTTGCTAAAAGAAAAGAAATTATGGAGAAAATTTTGGAAGAATGCCAAGTTGTAGAGGAAAAAGAAGTGAAAGATGAAAAAAAGGTAATTAGGTGAAGAGTTCCCTAGTACATATATAACAGGGGTGCAGCGAATTGAATTTTGAAAAGCGAGAACGAGAAAACGAGAAGCGAGAATGAAAATTAAAAAGCGAGAGCGAGAAGCGAGAGGCGAGACTACCAAAAAAGGCGAGAAAAAGCGAGAAGCGAGAGGCGAGAAGCGAGAATTTTAAAAAAATTGTAAAAATTTTATTTGCCTAAATTAAATAGTTTGATTGATCCAAAAATTGTTTGTGTTTTTCCGGGTGCTTACTTTTTAAATGTGTTGCCAATGTCGTTGTTGGTGCTCTTGGCGGAAAATCTTTTTTATAATCACATTCTTTACAGAATGCAATTCGTCCAGAGAGTGTGAAATAATTCCAAATCTTTGACATCTCATTTATTTATTCCTTGAAAATAAAAATTAGAAAAATAAAGGGATAAAAAATTCTCGCTTAATTCTCGTTTTTTTGAGAAAAAGCGAGAGCGAGAAGCGAGAGGCGAGACTGCCCAAAAAGGCCTGATATATAATATGTAACTTTAGTATAAAGAGTATTCACCTATGAATTTTTAATATTATTTCTAAAAAAAATAGAGAAGGATATACATATATAAATTATCTCGAAAGCGTTCGAAAACGAGAACCCAAATTGTTCTTAACAAAAACTAATAAACTACTTTTCTAACTTTAGAAAATGGAACCTGAAATGCCAGAAAATGCTGAGGATAGAGAAGAGGCAATAATGAGAATTTTGGAATTTTCTGGAATAATTTGGGAAAGAGCAATAAATCAAATAGGTATGGAATTTAAACCCCCAATACATTGCCAACATTTTGGGGATGAAATATTACAAGAAATTATTAATGGAAATGAAATTGAAGGAGTTGAAAGAGATTTATTTGAAAAAATGGAACCTCAATGTATTTTGAATTATTCAATTGATTTGGGAAAAAGAGCAAAAAAATTGGTAAAAATTATTAAATAAAGGGAATAATACAAAATAAAGTGGGTATTTACCAGATTAGACAAAAACTAATTGCTATAAATTTTTTAAACAATTTAGGCAGATGAATGGGATATTGAAATAACAGAGAATTTATTAATGGATTTAGAAGAGAGAGAAGATTATTTTGGGGAAAACAAAGAAAATGAGAATTCAGCAAAGAATAAAACAAATGAAGAATTAAAAAATGATAATGAAATTGAAGAAGAGTTTTATGACTATTCTCGGGCTATTGTTCCATATAGAGGACCAATGAATTTACCCAAAATTGAAGAGGAAGAGGAGGAAGATGAAAAAGAAAATGAAGATGTGAATAAAGAAATTAAAGAGGAGGAAAAAGAGGAGGAAGTGGAAGAAGTTGAAAAGGAAGAGAAAGATGAAAAAGAAGAAAAGGAAGAGGAAGATGAAATTCCTAAACGTTATAGAACTCGTACAAGATTTACAATCAAAAATAAAAATAGAGAGGTCACTGTAAAATTTTCTCATGAATTCGAAACTGAAATTTCTGAAGAGGAAAAAGAATCAAAAAGTAAGGAAATAAAAATGGAAAATGAGAAGGAGGAAACTAAAAATAATCCAATGATGGATACTAAAAGTGAAGTAATTGAGAAGGAAGACATAATACCAAAAGATTTAAAAGGTGAAGATATTAGGGAAGGAACAATTAATGTTCCAGAATTGAATTTAAAAAAGAAAGAGGAACCCCCAGAGAAACCCAGTCAAGAATCCAAAAATCCAAAAGAGGAGGAAATTGAAGTGCCCCAAACAAATACTTTAAATGAGGAAATGTTAAAAATGATAAAATCAATGGAAAAAGTCCAATCAAAAGAAAATTTCATTAAAGATAAAAATATAGAAAAAGAAAAGCCAATTATTGAAAATAAACCGGATGAAAATCAAAACAAAAAAGAACCAATCATTGAGGAAAAAAAGAGTCAATCATTAGAAAATAAAAAATTGGAAACACCTCGTAAAATAACTGCAAAAACAAATGGAGGAAATCCATTTTCATTTAAAGATTTAATTAAGAAATGGAATAAAGACCCTGTCGAAACTACACAAATAATTGAACCCCCTAAAGAAAATATAAAAAATAATCCAAATAATGTTTTAAAAGATGAAATAAAAGCACCTCTTAATCATAAAGAAAATAAAGAAATTCCACAAATTAAGACAAAACAAATTTTCGAAAAACCAAAAGTAATCGTTCAAAATCCCCTAAATAATGCTCAAAATGAGATAAAAAATCCTTTAAATCATCATAAAAATAAAGAAATTTCTGAAAAATTACAAGAAAAAGAAAATATTCCAAATAAACTTGAGAATAATCAAGAGATTAAACAGATTACGTCAATATTACCGCCACCAAAAGAAAATGGAAATAATCAACAAAATAAATTAGGTAAAAAGCCAAAAGGTAAAAAACAAAAACGGAAAAATGCTCGAAAGGGAAAAGGTAAAAAAAGAAATAAAAATAAGAAAAATAAAAATAAAAATAAGAAAAATAATAATGGCAAAGGAGGCGGTAATAAACCTTCTCGAAAACGCCGAAACAAAAACAGGCGAAAAAACAAGAATAAGCCAAATCAAATAAATAATACTCCTTTGCATGAAATGGAAATGGTTCAAGGTTTAAAGAAAGGGCAGAAACATCCAAATGGTGGAAAGAAACAAGCTGAGGTGAGCAAAAGAGATATTCTATTGGGACAATTGGCTGTTTAATGGATTACTTACATTTAAAGTTTTCTTCCATCATCTCCTAAGGAAATTATGGGGAGCATTTAGAGGGGATAACGATAATTAACATAAAATTAAACTTTATTTCTTTTATAATTAGAATCAACCAAAGCTAGCTGAACAGAACCCAGCAGTATCATTAGCAATTGTTCCCCATGTAGCGAAGAATATTCCAAAGCTTCATAATATTCCAAATGCACCAAATACAGCTGCAACACCATCAAATCCTCCAAATAATACAAATAATCGTCATCCTCCATCACCTTTAGGTGGAAAAGGAAAAAATGGTCTTCCACCACAACCACCACCACCATCTGGAAATAAAAATAAGCCAAATAATCATCAAGGATTAAAACAACCAAAACAATTTAAAGGAATTTCTCATCCTGGTCCTTCCATTTTCAGCATCAAACACGAATTCCGCCCTGATGGATCAGTTCGAATTCACACAAAAATTTTGGGAACTAATCCATTTGCTACAGGAAATACTAAGCATCGATTTGGGGTAAAACTAAATCGAGTGAAGCGTGATGCTGAAAAATTTGGAATTAATAATAATGGAAAGGAAAAACAAAATAATCAGCCAAAATGTTTGAATGTCAACGTCTGTGAAATTTATAAGTTTTTGGATTTGAGTGCAATTAAATGGTGGTGGTGTAGAGATGTAGAGAAGGATGATGCTTTGGAAATAGTCAAGAATATTAAATTGTTAATTGAAGATATTGGCTGTGTAGAAGATAATAATAAATGCAAAAAAGAAGAAGAAGAAGAAGGTGATTACCAGATTAAAGCTGAACAGCATGTTGAGCAATTCTTTGAAAAAATTTTTGTTGCAAGCGGGATTGACGAACTGAGTCAAAATGGGGAGTATATGGATTCTGAATGTTTAATGAAACTTTCTAATTCACTAATTGAGAAAAAGAAAGAAATATGTGGACGTTTTATGGAAGGTTTGTAAATAATAATTATTTAAATAAATTTATATATTTAAACGACGTTCTTTATAAAAAATAGGGGCGTATTCATGGTTAAAAATTTTAGTGTCCCTATACGCATAAATTCTTTTATCTATGTTCGTATCCGTTTTAGAGTTTTGGAAGGCCAAGAAACCAAATTTCATCCATTTTTTGGCCTTAAAATAGGATTTGATGGTTTTTTAGTTAAAAAAAGTAAAAAATAGCTTAAAAATTTTTTTAATTTAAAAACTTATTATTTATATTTTTTAATGAAAAACTTTTTTAAGAAAAAGATGACAATGATCAAAATGAATTTAATGAAGGATTGGATGAGGAAGAAAAAAAAGAATTCATTAAACTTTGTAGTGAAATGTAAGAATGATTTTAAAGAATAGCTAAAGGAAGCAAATAAATAAATAAAAATGATATTTTTTAAATAATCTTCAATTCTTTCTAAATATACTTTTTTAATTCTAAATTTGATTTTAATAGTAATTTAACTAAATTAGATAAATATATAATTTTTATAATTCTTTGATCTGTTTATTATTAATTAATTTAAAATGCATTTTCTTAGACTATTATTCTAGGATTTATAAATTTCTATTTCGTGTTGCGGATAGCTCCACAGATGTTTTAAAATTAACTTCTTCAAAAATTAAATTTTTTCAATTTTTTTCAGTTCTATAGTGATACGGAGAATGAAATTCAATGTTAGAAATTCAAACATTTCTATGTTGAGTGATATGTTGTACTAAAATTTCATTTCGTAACCAAAATTCTATTTAAATATTCTGAAATTCTCCTAAAATATTTATCTACCTCAAGTTTTATAAGATTCGAATAACTCAAATCCCTTTACTTATAACCAAAACAGCTTCTTTTCTCAACGCCTGATCCAAAACACTCGTTGACTCAACACTCGTTGAGTGAATTCAATTTTTTCAGTTTTATAGTTATACGGCATTCTTCTTTTGAAATGAATGATTAGCGTCAAGTACTTCTTGTGCCGCCATAGACTTCTTGTGCCGCCATATAGACCCATTTAAATTGACTATAGGCTTTAGATTCTTTGTAAGGAGGGAATAAATTTAAAATCGAATTCAATTCTACATTAATAGCTTGCCGTTAATTAAAGCTCTCCCCATCCTCTCCTTATGTCTCATTAAGGCGAGCCAATAAATTTATCGACTTTTTAGAGATCAAACTCAAGCACGCGTGATCAGACCCACTACTGCCTAAGCCTTCATTGCCTTCTCAATTTATTGCCTCCCCTCCCCTCCCTCTCCACTCATTCATTTTAATTCTCGGCTCTAAAATATTTTTTGTATCCTGTAAAAGGGTATAAACTTTGAGAAAAACTATATTCAAAATAAAAACTAATTAAAATCAAGGTCTATGTATAGACCTTGTTTTGTTCCGCATCCATACCAGATTTTTAATTACTCACATTAATTAGCGAACAATATTGGCAAACTAATATAAAATACTAATCTTAATATCCTTACAATAAATTATAATTCTTTATTTATAAAAACTTTTTTCCACTCTCTATCACTTCTCGAGTAAGATGTTCTAATTCTTAGATATCTAATAATAAGTTTCGATTTATATACAGCCGGAGCTCAATTATTTAAATGCCTTTCTTTGGCTAGAAAAATAGTAGTTAAGAAGGAGCGATCTGATAACTTGGAGGTATCCCTCCTCTGGATAACCGTATTATATAATTTTAAGAAAACTAACAGATAATACAATTTTATTTCCTATGTCGTTAGGATTTTAAAAATTAGAAAATAAAAAAAATTATTTTATGTTTGTTAATAAAAATTTATTTGTATTTTAAAACTTTTTTATAAATTTTGGATTAGACTTTATAAGGAGTTTGTCGGTTAAAATCAATGTATAAACCAACATTTCTTAAATTGTAATGTTAGTTTAAATTTTAAAACTAATCAAACTTGCATTAAAAAGTTAAATTTTATAAAAAATTTAGATAAAGTTAAGAAAATTGATTAAAAAGGGGGGGGGAGAGAGAGGAGAATTATAGTGGAGATGAGGGGACCGATTGAGGCCAAAAGAGAGATTATACATTTAGAATATTTACATAGGTTGCCCTATTCAATCCCGGGAAAGTATTGATAGGGGATAGTTTAGATTTAGAGGGAGATAGAGAGAGAGAGAGAGAGAGAGAGAGAGGAAAGAGGGGAAGGAAGATTTGTCCAGTTGGCATGATGATTGCCCTGATTTTAAAGTCAAGGGGAGAATAAAGCCTTTCTTTAATCTTGCGAGAAGCTTTCCCTCTCTCTCCCTTAATTTTTTTATTTTTAATTTTTAATTTTGTTGTATAGTAAGCCTCAAAAACATCAAATGTTAAATAATTATTTTAGATTTTTGTTTTAATATTTAAAACAATGTTTAAATTAAATTCTTCACAATTTATTATATTATCTGAATATAATAAAATTATGAAAGAAAATGAAAACTTGGATTTAAATTTGATACAAGAAGCTATACTCCGTGAAAAAATAAGCACAATTATTGAAATTGGAAGAATAGAATGTGAAATAAATTTAAAAGGAAATGCAATTCAACAATTGACAGAAACGAAGTGAATTTTGAATTAAATTTAATATAAATGAGTTAAATAAAAAAATTTTAAAAATAAATTATACATATGTATAATGTTTTTAGATAAAAAATTATGGAAAAAATAATTTAAAAAAAAGAATTCCTGAGAATTTCTCTCAAAACATGTTCCTTAAGGGTAGGGGACACGTGTGTACCGGCCGTTTGTGTACCTGGCCATCTTTTGGGCCATAACTTTTTCGATTCTCAGTTGATTTTGATAATTAATATATCAATCGAAAGCCCGGGATATGAGGATTATTTTTGCCAACAGGAGTGATTTGATCATATCATCATACAAAAAGTTACAGCCAGATAAAGATCAAGATCACGATTGCGCGCACTTATCTGGCTGTAACTTTTTGTATGATGATTTGATCAAATCACTCCTGTTGGCAAAAATAATCCTTACATCCAGGACTTTCGACTGATATATTAATTATCAAAATCAATTAATAATCAAAAAAGTTATGGCCCAAAATATGGTCAGGTACACAAACGGCCGGTACACAAGTGGGACGTTCCGGTTCCTTAATAATCACTGGTTATTAAAAATGTTTAAATTTTAAATAATTAAAATTAAATTATATAGGTATTTTGGAAATTTTTAATTAAACTCTAATTTTTTTATAATTTTTGGTTAAGAGCAAATTAATATACATATTATACATACTTTCCATTCAGAATTAAAATTTAGAAATTTCTTAATAAAACAAAAAATTTAAAATTTTGTTTGTATCATAAGACAAAGTTTATTTTTAATAAAAATTTGAACTTAATTATTAATATAAAAAAGTACTCAATTAATATTATATTTTAAAATTCAAAATCTTATTAATGAATAATACAAAAAATATAAAAAAATAAAATTACAAATATTATTCCCTTTATTAAAAGATAATTAAATTAAAAAATAATTCTTTAAAAAATAATTTTTCCTTTCCAATTAATTTGTTCAAATATTATTCATTAATATTTTTATAAATTTAATAATTTCAATTAAAGTTCACCTTCACAAGAAACATCACAATTAATTCAAAATTTTCCTGAAAGTATTAGTAGATTAACAGAAGATACTAGCAGTAATTTGTCTTTAACAAAGAATAATGGAGAAAGGAATTATTCCTCTCCAAATTGGATATTTTTAAAAGAAGTCAAAAATAATGCTGAATTAGAAACTTTAAGATGTATTAATGGAGTAGCTAGAAATAGAACTTTAATTCATGGAATTCGTTATGCTTGCACTAAAACAAGAAATAAAAGACGTTTTTGTAAATTTATGCTTTTGTGCAAATTTTTGGATTCTCAGGTATTTTTAAAGGAAAAAATAAATAAAATATTTTTTATTTAAAGTTAAGAGATGAAGGCCCTATGCATATTTATTACCGAGGAGAACATTGTCATCGAGCAAATATTGTTATGCCAATGAAAAAGAACAACATTAATTCTCAAAATAAGAAGAAAAAGGAAAATTTATGAATTTAATTTAAAAAATTGTTTTTATTTTAAATCGTATTTTTTTTTCAATCATTTTAGTGTAAAGCTTATTTCTAAATTTGTAGTGAATTTAATAACTCTAAATATTAAATACAATTGATAAGCAGAAAATTTTTGAGACATTATTGAAAATTTAATTTCTGAGCTACCGGGACGACGATTATTGCTTTCACTCTTATCCTTATGTTTGTTTAACCCTCGCTTAGACGTTTTAAATGCTGTTAGATGAATTATTCTTACATATAGACTTAAAAATTGTATTTCAATTGATGTTTTTAAAGTTATGTCAATTTGTCATAAAAAGTTGTTAATTCAAATATAAACTATAAAAATAATTACAAATTATTCGAAATTTTTATACAAATTTACGAGCTAATATGAAATTAAAACCAAAAATATTTTATGAATAAAAAATAGATTAAAACATTAATTATACCTAATTATTTTAAAATAATTTATTAGTCCTAATAATAACTGTTTAAAAATTAATTATTTAAAGATTTATTTTATTGTTTTATTTTAATTTTTTGAGGCCAAACATGTAACCAGAATACGTAGATTATTAGGAGAGACCGTGGTTCCAAAAATCAGCGGCTACGGCTATTAAATATCCAACTTTGGGGTTTTTAATTATTTTTACCTATTTCCACACGAATTCTTTTTCACACATTTTTAGAATAACCAATGAAAAAATTCGGGAATTAAATTAAATTGAAACCACTGCCTATCCTTCCTTTATTTTCCTAAGTTATCAAATGATAGATTGACAGTTTGGCGCGAATAATGAAGGAAGTAAGGATGAAGAATAAATAATTAAATAAAACTATTAATTTTTTTAATTTAATAAAATTTAAAAAATTAAAAGACAATATTGTTTCAATAAGGTTGTAGAAAAAATACATAATATCTATCATTTTTTATTTAAATTAATAATTTCAAAAAGTAATATAAATTTATTAAATTTATTAACAATTCGTCTAAAATACGAATTAAATTTAATTATTATTTTTCTTTTTATTCACCAAATTCGGTTATTTAATTGGTACAGATTCTCAGACAGGCCCAAATGCTTTATATCACTCTCCTGAATAATTCTAAATCTTTTGTAGGAAGATCCGGAAGAGCTTGCTTGATTTGTTTCGAATTCAATAAATTTAGTTATTGATGCCTTTAAATTAAAATTAATTAAAATATTTTTAAATTAATTAATTTACTGATTCAACATCCATTAATTGCCCCGTTATTTTTTCATAAATAGCACCAATTACTTCATTGTTTGTAACAATTACAATATGCTCTAAATAAAATATTTAAAATATTATTATTTAATTATATAATTAAAAATACAAGAATTATTTTAAAAATAATAAAATAATTACCTATATAAAAATTTTACTTTTAAAGACAAAAAAAATTGTTTTAATATTTATTTATTTAAATAAATATTCACAAAAATAATTTTCACCTGCTTCATCTTCTCCAACCCACCATTTAGTATCTTCAGAGCCAAATACTGATCCTACTCCTTTTTTGAATTGTTTATAAAATTTTTCTAATACCCCCGGTTTTGATTTAATTTTGCTATTTTCTGCACAATATTTCAAAACACAATTAAGAATTTTATCAATTCTTTCATTAAAATTATCCAAAAAATTTTCCTGTTAAAAATTTGAATCGGTTTTAGTAATTAAATAAAAAATGGAATTTCAACTTAAAGTGAGCATTTGTAATTAAAAATTACTTTTTTTGGATTTAAAATCCTGCTACATTCATTTTCTGACTTTTCCCTTTCATTAAAATAATCACAATTAATTCGTCCTTTATTGGCTTTTTTAAGTTCTTCACATTGAGGAAATGATGGTTCATTACCTCTGAGGAACTTAAATTAAATTTATATTTTTAAATTTCAAAATATAATTAATAATAACCTTATAAAATCCAGGTTCATAATTAATTTGCAAATATTTTGGGAAGGTTAAACTAAGTCCAACTTTAATATTTTGTTCTTCTGGTGACGAGAAAAGATGAGTTATGGGAACGGAGCGAAAACTGAAATTTAAAGAATAATTTTAAATGGGACTTTTAATGGAACTTCAGAAGGATATACCATGCTAAGGTATAACTGATCTGGTGGATTTAAAAGAAATGAAAAAAGATCTATATCCATTCACAATCGTATGTAATAGTCCCAAAAACTCACTATTTGTTTATTTTCTCTATTTGTTTTTTCCTTTCATTCTCAGTTTTTGATTTGATTTGAATTTTTTGAGAATTTCTCAATTCCCCACTAATTAAATAAAGTACTTTTTTAACTTTAGGTGGCCATGTCCTCGTTTCTAAATTATTTACTAATTCCGTATTTTCTTTTGTTTGTTTATCTGTATTTTCTTCAAAAGATAATCTAGTAGGTGTTTCACCATTAAATACTCTTGAATTGTTTATATATGTGAAAGGGTTGTTTTCAATAGCTCTTGACAATTGTGATGCTGAAGAATATCTTTCATAACGAGAAGATGATGCCCTTGGACTGGCTCGAAATGAATCTGATTTTTCTCTTTCTCTGCCCGAATTACTTTTAAAAAGATGGGGATCAGTTGTTGTTGCTAAATAAGATATGTATTTATTAAAATAAAATCTCGAAAAAGATTTTTACATTGTCTTGATTGTGTTGTAGATAAGCATTCTCTTCTACTATTAGGTTTAATCCACCAAAAATTAAATTCATCATTTAGACGTCCCGTTATTAAATTATAATGTTTAATTTTATCTTCAATAGATAATTTAATTTCTTTAAATTTATTATAATTTTTTTCTAATTTCAAATAAAGTAAATTATCCAAATTCTCCGCCGTTTCTTTTAAATAATTTCGGAAAGATTTATATCTTTTAACATCAATTTTACAGCCCTAAAATGAATATTTTAGATATAATTTTAGGAAACAAATATTGTAAGACGTTGAAGCAACCCAGTTAAAAATCAAAGGGGAAATTTAGATATTTCCAAAAAAGTGACAAAAATTGATAGAATTGATAAAATTGAGGACTCTCAAGGTCAGTTCCAAAACAAGAGAATTTCTTAAATTTACTTACATTTAGACTTGTAAAAACGAAAATTCTTTCTCGATCACCGCTCCATTTTAAAAACTTTTCCAAAAATAAATGCCCAACCAGGAAGTTAAGTGTTTTTAAAACCCGGTTATAAAGTGCAATTTTCTTCATTCTAAATTCTTTATTACTTAATTCATCAACAATTGTATATATATTCTCAATTAATTCAATATCTTTTTGGAGATATTTAGCCTGGAAAGATAAAAAAATTTAGGTGAATGTTTAGACTTGCTTAATTTTATTTTATTACTGCTAATAAATTTTATATATTCCAAAATTCCAATTTTTATATATAAACATACACTGTTTATTAAGGTATAATTAACTAATTTAATATATACATACATTGAAATTTTTCACACAATTAGATATTGCTAAAATAAATTAAACATTAAGTTTTTAAAAATTAAACAAAACTGGAATGGTCAAATTTCCTCCTAACGATAAAACAAAAATAGGAAAACAACTGATCTTTAGGAGGGAGAGAGTGAAGATTAATAAGATAGAAATTATTTTTGTATTGGAAAGCTCAATCCCGTACAAACTTTTTATTTAGTTTCTTTGAAAAATTAAATATCCACCTTTCTCTTCGTAAGATGTTCCTTCAAGAATTAATTTTTCCTGACAATGAGCCAATGCAGCAATTCCATTTAAAGTTATTTGTGTACAAACTTTGTTTGTTATCACTTAAAATTATTTATGTAGAAATTATTTAAAGAAAATTTTGAAATTCTAACCAATAAGAATCTGAAGGACAAAAATCGCAGACGAAAAATTCATTTTAAATTAAATTTTTAAATAAAATGTTAATTAAAAATAAATAAATAAGAGTATTTTTTGGCAATAAATAATAAAATAATTTGCCGGAAAGGAGAGCAAGACAGACATTATTATGTAATATTTATTTTAAATTGTCGGGAAAACTTTAATTAACATGATTTAATAAAAAAATTTATTGCAAAATAATATGCACTTTTAATATTTTTTATTATTTATTTAAACTTTTTAAAGTTTTTAAGTAATTATTGAAGTTAATAAAAGACATACATAGTAGAAATATTCGAAAATATATTAAATATTATTTAAGGATTTATTATTTTATATGGAATTTTTATTGAAATTAATGTCCAAAAAAGACTGAAAATTTATTTCTGTTAAATATTTCCAAAAAATTAATTTTCCACAAGAAGATTATGTAGAAATTATTTATGTAGAAATTATTTAAAGAAAATTTTTAAAGATTAATCTTTGAAAATATTAAAAGTGCATATTATTTTGCAATAAATTTTTTTATTAAATAAAGTTTTTCCCCCAGAAGATGTTAATAGGTATAAGGTCAATTAAAAACAAAGTGGATGAAACTTTTCTTGCCCTTAATAATCTTAATTTAAGAAGATTTTCAAATTAATTTTATTCATTTTCAAAGATTAATCTTATATGTACAATAAATTACAATGACTTTTGCCAGAATTTTTTTGTTAAAATTAAACAAAAAAAAAATTCAAAGTTTTTATATATTATTTCTTAAATATGTTTATTTCCTTGTTTATGGGAAAAAATGCTTTTCAGACTTTTTATTTTTAAAAAATTCGATTTAATAAATAAAAGTTATTTTTGAATTATTTATTTCATTGAAATACCAGATTTCGTCAATAGATGTACTTTTTCGACATTCTCATGAAAGATTTTTTGACAAAATAATTAAAATATATTTTTGACTTTGAGGGCAATTGTAAGGACATCCAGATTTTTTTTAAATATCCCATTTTATATTACCATATTTGAATTGTAGATTCCAATGCTTTAATTCCCCTACATGTATTTGAACCTCGACCCCCGCTAAATAATAACAAAAATTTCAAAATTCTTGCAAATCAGGGATTCTCGACGTTCGGGATTTAAAAAGGTAATTTGTTTTTTTACGTCGCGTTATCCCTAATACATATTAAATGCACATTTCCTTGAATACTTGCCGCTAAATTCCCGGTAACTTGTCTTGTTTTATTTCCAGTCATCACGGACTTCGTTTGTTTTTCATATGTTGCCAAAATTTTGTGATAAAAATTTTTAATTGAATGTTACCTTTAATATTGACATGTTTACTTGAGAAAAGATAATAAAAGAACGTTTTTCTTAATTTTATCATTTTTATCAATTGTTTTCCTTCTCTTTTGCTATTTTTTATTTTAAATATTTTCTAATTTTAAGATTGATTTTAATAAATAGTTATTTCTTTTAATATGTATTATTTTTGCAGCGTAATGTCAACCAAAAAAAGAGAGAGGAACATTGTGACAGGCATGCGGTCCTATCACGGTCGGACTCTTCCTTTTTTCTTCTCATTTTTTTCTCGTCATTCAGAAGACTCCTCTGACAGCAGTTTTGTCGCCCGCAGGGTAGTCAACTTTCTTTTTTAATAGTTACATCCATTCTTACATATTCATTTTTCACTTTTTTGCCCTCATAGATTTTCGTAAAATGCAGAAGGTATGTAGACGAAAACAATTTTTAAAAATAAAATATACATATAAATAAACTCTAATGCAAGGAGATAATAACTCCATAACATTTAAACTTGTTTGGTTATCCATCTGAAAGTCTTTTCCTTCAAAATGTCCTGGAATGGGTTTTACTATAACTTGAATTATTCCCTTAAATTAAAGAATTAATAACCACTATCACAATCGCCTCACCCTTAACATTCTATGCTGACTGATATTTAAAACTAGAGCCCGGACAGAGGGGTCGGTCGATATTTTTTCGATAAATATCGAAAAAGTCTAAATTTTCTCGGTCGATATTTTTTCGATAATATCGAAAAAAAATCGTATCGAGCCGGGCTCTATTTAAAACTATTTTATACATATGTATTTTACAAAAATTCGATTTTCTGAAATTCCGAAATTTTTGTTTGTAAACTCTCACCCCCCCCCCTCCCTCCTCAATTTTTTCTTCAAAAACATCAATATTACAACCATTTTTATTCTCTTCAATTCTCTAACATTTACACAAAGTCCTAGGCTCTCGCCTATTTTATATGTATTTCAGCCATCTGCTCCCCCATACTCTTGTTTATTCTAAACATGTATACTTGCGACTGTTTTTTTATAAAAAGCTTAAATATATTAAATAGAATCAGCTGATATCCAAAAATAAATTTATTTTTTATTTTGTTTTTTTATTAAAAAATATATCTAGAATTTTAATTAAAGGAATTCTTTTTATTTTCCAAAAATTAATTATTTACATATTTAATTTTGAATTATTTTTTTACTTAATATACATATTTATTTTTGTAATTCCAACAACATTCAACGTGGAATATTTTATGAATAATAGTTGCATTAAATTTTATTTTTAAAATTCCCTAAACCTTCTAAATATTTTAAGTTTGGATGTTTAATAAAAAAACATTATAGACATTTAATCAACAAAAACACGCTTTATATACAACGAAAAACTACCTTTATCACTTTAACCTTTATCTAATTATCAGCCCAAAATATTTTTTAACTTATTATGTTAGAGGGTCCATCTAATTTCTTCATTCAATACGTTTAGTATGATTCATTGAAATATTTTTGAAAAATAATATTCTAATTTCACTATAACCGTATTTCCTGTAATATTACTCCCCCTTGATTAAAACTCCCCCCTTTAATAATACTCCCCTTTGGAGATGTGTTGAACAATAGTACTCCCCCCTGAATTAGTACTTCCCTCTTAATAATACTCCCCCCAAAAATAAACTTGTAATAAAAGCTCAGGGACAATTCCTAGGTTTCAGCCTAATAACCTAATTCCAACAAATAATTTCCAATCAAATTAAATAATATTTATTTTCCAAATTAAATTAAATCCAAGGCGGATAAAGGAATTTGAGGGAATAAAGAAGTATGAGGCATATTAGGGGATTTTGGTTGATTAATAGTGACCCACATATGGATATAAGGGTATTCGAAGTAATATCGGAAGAAGAGGAGGGAAATTATTTTTATTTTATTTAAATAAGAATTCTTCCTCCTTTAATTTCCTTTTCCTTTGAAATTCTACTAATATCTCGGTGACATTTTAATTATCTTTTTTATATCGGATATATTTGGATATAAAAGTGGATTTATCCCTCGAATCACTCCAACTCCAGCGATATCCTCCCTGATGTCTCTCACTAACTCTTATTTTAGCCAATTCTGTTTAAATATCCCGACACCTACTCAATTTTACACTAATTTGCATAGTCAAATTGGTTTAAACATAAAGAATTTTTAGATAAATTTTCCAATAAAAAACATTGAGGAAGGTCGAAAATTAGTACTCCCCCCTGAATTAGAACTCCCCCCTTTAATAATAATCCCCTTTGGAGGAGGGTTGAAAAATAGTACTCCTGGAATACTATTTCAGGAAATACGGTATTAATTAAATATTACTAATCTACTAATTATTTTTAAAATTATTTTTATTTTATTTAAATAAGAATTCTTCCTCCTTTAATTCCCTTTTCCTTTGAAATTCTTAAAATTAAATATATTTTCCCTTCAAATGTCCAAAGCATTACTACTTGATGATACTTTTGATGAAAAAGATGACGAAATTGGAATTCGTTGTGAGCAAAAACTTGGACGAAGACGAAGCTTAACATTGAGGGCAGCTTCTGTCGATAAAGGTAAATTAAATAAATAAAAATTTGTTTGTCTTTTTTTAATATAATTTATTTAGTCAATGAGAGACTTTCATTACAACCAGCTACTTCTACTCCAAGTTTAAGCGAATCTTATGGATCTGCTACACTTTTATGTAGACCTGACAATCAAGGTTTATCAACAAAATAATTTTAAAAATAATTTTTAAGAATTTTATAGAGAATCAATCTCAACAACAGAGAAGGAAAATTGAAGTTTTTGCTAACATTAAAAAGGTTAAATTATGTCGATAAATAATCAGAAAACCTGATATTTGGATATTATTCATATATGTTGGTGTATCTCCGGAAAATTTAAACAGAACCATTAGAATTTAATTAGGTAGTCGTTTAAATTTGAGCTGTTTATTTCCCCAAATCTTTATTTTTTATTTTAAATCAACGTGTTTATATAATAAATTCTTTTTGAAGACAGCAGAAGATTCTTTGGATGATAAAAGTTGTGTTGATTATTCACCATGTACTACCATTAATTATGATACATTTTTGAATGAATCAACAGAAAGTAAAGGAATAAACAATGAATTGATTAAAAATCAGGTGATTATAGAGGTTTTGAAGGGATAAAAACTTTTTCTTTAATAATTATCTAATTTAAGTCAGAAAATGAACATTTTATCCTAAATCCTGTATTTTGTGATACTGACATTGAGATTGAAGAAAATATAGAAAAGAGGAATGAAGAAAAGATTTCTTTACTAAAAAATGAAAATATTTTAAATGAAGAAGATTTTGGAAATATTGCTTTATCATCTAATTTACGTAAAAGCTTAATTTCAACGAAGCAAAGAAAAGGCGCTGAAGTAGCTGTTGAGGAAGGGATGAATATACAAACTAAAAAGGGGAAAAAGGTGGGCTTAAAATATTTGGAACAAACTAATCTGTTTAAAAAAAATGCTCTCTATTGTATACTAAGGTGGATTCGGGATTCGGATAATCAGATTTTGGGAAACTGAATTTGTCTTTATTAATAGAGAAAATAAAGAAAAAATTAAAATGATGGTTTGATGCCCCCCCCCCCATCCAACGAAAATTTAAAAGATTCCAACGGTTATTGAGGAATTTCAAATCCAAAATTGGTTCTTTAAAATCAAATAATTCTTTGTCAATTACTGTTTTTACATAGCTAATATGTATAATTTTCAGTAAATAGTAAATAATACTAAAATAAACAAAAATATTTATTTATTTTAAAAAACTTCCAGTGAAGCCAAAAAATAAATCCAAATTATTTTTAATTGTTTATCTACAAATACTTAAAGTACTAAAATATTACTTTTTTTTTAGTTTTTTTGTTATTCACATAAATATACCTCCTCGTAATTTCCAGCCCTCATTTCCTCCTCTCCTTCTCTTCACCTTTTCTCCTCTTATCTAACAAAAAAAAACAAATTTTCTCCCTTTTTTCTTTTTCTATTAAAATACATTGATTTTTTCTCTCTTATTGACAGTCGGGCCTTTTTTTCAGCGACCTTCTCTTTCCCCGTACTCATTGACAGCTACGACAACGTCGGCAGCTTCTCAACAGTTACTACTACCAACAACAACAACACCCACCTCTACCGCCCTTTTTCCTTCTTCTTCCCAATCCATTGCTTCTTCTTCTTCCTCCTCTTTACCCTTTTCATCTTATCATTCTTCACCGCTATCAGAAGGGTCCAACAGCAAAAAACGACGGCAAAAAGCCAGTGAAATGCGCCTGGTGGGAAATGATGGTGGTGGAAGTGGAGGCAATGAACGTCAAAGCACTTCAGTGGCACCGGTTGGTGCGAAAGTTTTATTTACAAATATTAAATATCTTTTTGTTTAACGGGATTGTTTTTTGTAATATTTTTGATAATAAACAGCTCTCTCTGGGAAAATTATTATCATTTGTTGATTACTAAAATTATAACAAACTAAAAAATGATCAAAATAATATTTTTAATAAATTGCCAAAAATTATTTTCGAAAGAAAGTAATTAGTAATTGTTGCCATAGCTCCTCTCCTCTATTTTCGATATTTTACAGCACATTTCTGATAAAATTTTTTTTTGAATTTTGAGTTTTTTTTTATTTTTTAATTATTAATTTGGCAATTTAATTTAAAAAAATTTCTTTTAAAAATTTAATTATTTTTAATTTATTATAAGATGAGTGGCGGTATCGGCGATGTGCCTTTGGATATGAAAGGATTTTCTAGCCCTGTTGCTATACCTAGTGGAAAAAGAGTACAAGCTAAACAGAATCAGGTAAAAATATTTTTAAAAAAATTAAATTTATATTAATTAAATTATAAAATTTTTGTAAAGATAGTCTTAAAGAATAGTATATTAGCTATTATTTAGACTTTAAAAATTAAAAAAAATTAATTTAATAATTAAATTACATACATATATTTAAATTACTTTATTCTCTTAATTTTTATTATTTTTGAAATTAATTTAAAAAAAACATAATTTTGTAAAAATTAAATATTTTTTTTGTAATATATGACTACATATTTAGTAACCTACAAATTCGGGTCAAATTCTCATAAAAAATTTGCGCGAAAATATTAAATATTTATTTACATAAATATTTCTTTTTTGGCTGTTTTTTACAAAATTTTTACCACAATTTAACTAAATAGAACACAAAATTTAAAACACAAAAGATTGACTAAATTTGGCGATTGAAAAAAATAAAATTAATAGAAATTAATTATTTTTTAAATAAAAAGTTTGGCGATAAATTAAAGCTAATAATTAATAAAAGAAAATCTAATTTTCAATCAAATTCTTTAAAATTGCGATTTAATTTTTTAAATGACATTTAAAAATCTGAATTTATTCTGACTTTAATTTACATCAAAATTTTTGTTTTCATAAGATAAACATTTACTTTTTGCATTAATAGATCAATATAAGTTTTGAAATTCAATCAAAGTTTTTTCTTGAAAATATTACTTTCTTCGTTGTTTATTTTTTCAAATTTTTTTTCTTTATTTTCAGTTAATATTAAAAACATTTAAATACTTTATATTTCTAACCTTTTTTAAATTTTCTCAACTTTTCCATTAAAAATTCTTTCTAATTTTTAACCTTTTTTCCAATCCTTAACTCATCATTTTCAAAACTAATCTATCAAATGGTCAGCCTCATCCATCTCTTGCCATTTTTATTTGGTGGCACGACACGGGCACAGTGATCCAATTGCACAGTAAGACAATTGCACAGAGGACAATTACACAGTGGACAATTGCACAGTAAAGTGTTGTTTATTCGCAAAATGACCTCCCATTTATTCGCAAAACGCCTGTTTATTCGCGAAACTCTCCAAAAAAACGCAAGTCTCATTCACCTATAAGTCATAACTTTGTTCATAATCATCCAATGAAGATGATTTTGGTATCAGTCGACTCACCTCGAAGAGCTCTTTCGAATGAGCTATAATTTGCAACTTCGAATTTTTTAACCCAAAAAACAGCTTGGTTTCTTCTATTGTTTTTCGAGTTTCGGGAGCCTATATCTCTGCGAGTTTTCGTCTCACGCGAACAACTTTTCCAACAACGGGAAAAGTTGTTTATAGAACAGGGAAAATTGTTGTTGTTTAAGAAACAGCATTTTATTATTAAGAAACTTATTAGAAAGTCTAACACAAATGCACTTAACCACCAATTACCGTGCAATTGTCCACTGTGTAATTGTCCTCTGTGCAATTGTCTTACTGTGCAAATGGGTCACTGTGCCCGTGTCGTAGCGCCTTTTTATTTTTTGTTTCTCTTTTTTAAACTTCCCTCTTCCCTCATCAAAGACATATTACCGCCCAAGTAACAGTCAATTTATTTTTATTTTGATCGACATACATATACTTCTATTTTTTTACAAAAAAATATTTCCTTCCATTCAAAATTTTTTTGGGATTCTAAAAATAATATTAAATTACTCATAACAGTTATATTTTTTAAATATTATTTTTTAAATTATTTTATCTATGAAAATAATCGTCCATTTAATTTTTCAGTCGTTTTTTAAAGTGTTCCTCTTAATTTTTATAAGGGATATTTATTGGGGAGGAATAATATTTTTTACGGAAGGGGAATAATTAAATTAAGGAAATATTTACCTTTTTTAAATAAATTTTAAAAGGTTGCATTTACTTTACTTTAAAAACCTTCAAATTTAAAAATTAACAACAAATAACAATACAGCTAATTATTACAAACTAAAGAAAAAAATATTTCTAAAGGTTAGCTTGTACATATAAATATATTTTTTATTAATATTTATTTTCTAAAATACGTCATAAATATTTATGTTTCATTATTTTTTAAAGCAAAATTCTTTAAATAATTACAAAATTATATAAAGTATTTTCCATCAATAAAATATATGTTTAAATTTTTTTTTAATTTATATCTAATTCTTTCGTACCTCTGCCCGACATTCTTTATGTCTTGATTAACTTCCTAACTCCCCTAATATATAATTTATTTAAAGTTACTTTGTTTCTCTTCAAAAATGGATAACAATTTTAAATAATTAAAATATTGCCAAAAATCATTTTTTAAATTATTTAATTACCAATTATACTTTTGTTATCTTTCTTTTCATCTTTTTATTCTACCTTCTTCGCTAAAACTTATTATAAAAAGTTTCTCCATCACATTATTATTATTATATTGAGGACATTAAAACAATTTTGCCAACCGGTCCTTTTTATATTTTCTTTAGAACTGGTCCTTTCCATCATTTTTCCCTCATTTATATTTTACCTCAAAAGAAATAAAAAATGCTTTTTTCTTTAATTCTCATTAAAAATTAATACAGGTTGTTGTGTCCGTACTTGCAGAAAGAATATAGGAAAATGAAAATAAATACCTAACACTTCATCGGGTTGGATGGGGGCACACTTTTACTTCTATTTTTTTAAATTGAAGTTTTTTCAAAAAAATCGTCCGTTCAATTTTTCAGTAGTTTTTTAAATTGATCCTCTTAATTTTTATAAGGTGTTTTATGAAGAGGGTCATTGAAATCTAAAAATTAACAACAAATTTTTATTAAATCTGAAATTATTGTCTTTAACCTTCAAGTAAGCCTTTTAAATCAACAAAACATCTGTCACTTTTTTGTCTGAAAATTTCTTTCTTTTTAGAATTTAATTGAAAAATTCTCAGCTTTTTTTGCGCGATATTTTAAAAATTTCAAAAATTTCTTTAAACCCCATCTGTTTCCTTCATTATTTTTGTAATTGTCTACTAAGTATTTAATAGTTCTTTATATTCTCTTTCTCAACGCTCATTTTATTTTAAACAAAAAATATATTTATATTTATTTTCAAACACAATTTTTAAATAATTTTCTTTAGGTCAAGGAAATAATTTTTAAATTTTTATTTTCTTCACAGACTGTGTTTTTATACCAAAAATGTTTTTAAAAATCTTTTTAATACAATTTTTATTTTTATTTCCCCTCATTTTCTATCCATCTGTCCTTCTCTCTCCTCTATAATTGTCCTTCGCGCATTCATTGTTGATTCTTCCATCCTTTTTATTTGAAGCCTTTTTATTATTTAAAATTCGGGTCACAGAGTTCTTTCTCAATCCTTTTTTTTACTTTTAAGTTAGTATATATTAATTTTTTCAAATTTTCTTGTCTGGATATTTTATTGAATGAACTTAAAAATATTTTTGGCCATTGAGGTACTAATAATGGATTTTCTGCTTGAAAATAGGCTCTGCTTTATAATTGTAAATTCACAATGATTTTTCTGATTTTCCCTATATTTTTTTGTCTGATGGAAATGAATTTTTCATCAGAGACTTCATTCAGTTTCAAAAATATTAAAAAATTTCAACATTAGAAAAATAAATCGAAAAATGAAAGATGGGGAACTCGAGTAAAGATATGGGCCTAATTTTTTTATATTTTTACAATAATAGATAAATTTGATGGAATTTTTTTAGATTTTTCATAATGCTTGAAATACAAAAAATTAAAGTTTTTCTTGTCGAGGTCCATTTTTCAGAAGAATTTCATTATTTTTCGAATTTTTTTATTATGCTGAAATTTTTTACTACTATAATAATGTTTTTGAAGTCTCCGATAAAGATTTCATTTCCAACAGACCTCAATAACATAGAGAAAATCGAAAAAATCATGATGAATCTATAATTATGAAGCCTATAACATATATATGTATATGTATTTATTGGTTTCTTTAATTTCTACGATAATCTTTTTTATTAATTTTTAACTTTCTTACATTTTAAAATTTATTTTATAAAATTACTATCTACATATTAACATAATTTATATCTTTTAAAATATTTCATATAATTTATTTTGAATTTTAAAATAACTTAATCCTAATGTTGCGTAAAGCCTAATAGACGTGTGAAAATCATCAAATTTAAAGACGATGTGGAGGATTTGCTTTTAGCGAGAAATGCTTTTTGTTAACAAATAAGTACATTAATGTATATTCAAAAATTGTCAATACTTTGTTAGATACTCTTAGGCGACAGATGTATACATTAAAGGCAAACAAGTACATTAAAGGCAAACAAATATTTTTGTAATAAAATATTATGTAGTTGGGAGGTACGAACATTTGTAGTCTACTGCTTACTATTTTTCTTTCCTAAAAAGGCGCAGAACTAGTTTTTACGAATCTAACAAAATATCTAGCAATTGACCAAGGACCATTAGATTTTTGAGTAAAAAAGGGAAAATATGTCAGGGGTCTTCTTTATGACCGTTTTATTTGTTTTTGTGTCCTGTTGTGCCATACATATATTTTTATTTTTTTCATTTACCTTATTTGAAGTCTAATTTAAGTAAGACAAGTTGTGGTGCTGGACCTTTACTCAAGAATATCTTTCTTCGGAAGTGCTGACTTTCGATAATCCTCCGAAATACGAAACAATAAATTCAGAATTCAAGACTTGAGAATCTACTTTATATCATCATTTTTGGTCACATCTGATATGCCCTTTATTTTTCTGTTACAATTTTACAAAAAATTTTTAGTATTTTTTGGTTTAAGTAATTTAATAGCCAAATTAAAGAAAAATCTGGCAATTTCATGACTATTTTTTCAAAAAACAATCCAAATTGCAAATATTTACTCGGCCATTACTTTTCTCATCCCCTTTCCATTTTGCTTTTTTAGCGAATTATTTTTTCTTCCTAAAATTTTGTTTGGTTGACTGAGCGCTTCGAGGCGAATTAAAATAAAATAGGTATATATTTATTATTTGTGCGTGGCTCATCACTCATGCGGAATCAAGAATGTACTGCTAACAATGAAGCATTATATAAAGTACCTCTTTTTACTTAAAAGATTTTTTAGCATCTTTTTTTATTCTTTAATTGCTAAATGAAATCTAAATTTTTGTTATTGAGGTATCTGATATTTTTTTTGGTTAGCCCTTTTAATATGTAAATATTAGAAAATTCTACAAGTTTTTCAATTCTATAACGTTCTTTGACTTCCTGAAAGGAGAAACCCCTTTACCCATAACAATTACCTTCCTCATATAAACTTTCAATTAAAAACTACTGCCCTTCTATTTTTTCTTTTACCAATTAACTTTTCTTTATTCTAATTTTTAATTATATAATTAAGAAAATTCTTTAAAAAAATCAAATGTTGACTCTTTTTAAAAATAAAATTTTCTTCGAATGTCCATCTACATTTATTAACAATTCAAAAAATTCGGAGGAATATTCAAATAAAAAGAGCAAAGCTATTGTATTACGTGCTCTTTATAGAATGGACCCATTAGTTCATTTTGATTGTTCAGTTCGTCATGATGGAATTCTATGGGATTGGCGATTAGAAAATCCAGAGGTTACAGCAACACAATCCACAATTATTTGTCCTAAAAGAGCTATTTACAAATTGAGAAGAATTATGAGCAAAAATAGGAAGGGGAATGCTCATATATCAAATAAAAGTCGAAAACGCGCGGTAATTTTAATTAAACTACATATCAGGGCTGTGCGCCAGAATTTTCGCGTGGCGCGCCAAACGCCAATTTTTCAAATTTTCAAATCACGCCAAACGCCAGGACGCCAAAATCGGCCAAAAATCACGCCAAAACGCCATGACGCACAGCCCTGCTACATATGTAATTGTATTTTCATATTAATTGTGTCTCTATTTATAACTACAATTAAATGTTTAATGTACATACATATTATAGATTGAGTTCTCTAGCTTTCCTAAACAAATGGCAAAAGGAAGCTGGGAAGTTGTTAACTTATTAGAGAACAGTCATAATATATTTAATTTAATTTAATTTTTATCATTACTAATTAAATTGATTTTTTAAAAATAATTTCTTTTAAATAATTTAATTTTTAAATTAATTTTATTTTGACTTTTTGACTAAAAATGATAAAAATTAAATAATTTTTAATAAAAATTAATTTTTATTAATTAGATATTTTTTATAATGATTTATGTATTTATTTAAATATTAAGATGTATTTGATAACAACAATGCTTCCTGGAACTTCTCAACAACAAAACGGACATACTTCAAACTTTCAACAACAACAGAAACACAACCACCAACATGTTCCCACAGCTCTAATTAATCGAATGCTTCCCACTGAACTTATTTTACGGTAAAAATAGATAGATAAACCTCAATCTACCACAGAGCCATAATATTAAAATTTACAAATTCCTCCCTAGTATGGTTTGATCAAGCTCGTTATTAAATATTAGGCCGTTTGGGATTAAATACCTTCGGACGAATTTATTTAAAAATAATAATTTATGGTCTTTAAAGGGTTTTCTCCTATTTGGATATTACTTCACTTTGTCGATGTGCACAAGTTTGTAGAAGTTGGAATAAATTATCAATGGATGGAAGTAATTGGATGGATGTTGATTTATTTTTATTTCAACGAGAAGTTAAAGTAAATTTGAAAAAAAAATATTCAGAATTTGCAAATCAGAATTTAATTTAGACGGCAGTTGTTGAAAGTTTAGCAAAACGTTGTGGTAATTTTCTCAAAGTTCTTTCACTAAAAGGGTGTGAAAATGTGCAAGATAATGCAATGAGGTCTTTTGCCACAAAATGTCCAAATATTGAAAGATTAACTTTAACTAAATGTAAATTAATTACTGACGGGTAAATAATATTTAATTGTAAATTAAATATTAAATTAAAGTACTTGTGAATATATTGGAAGGTATTGTTGTAAAATTGTTATGATTGATTTGGAGAATTGTACGTTGGTGACTGATGTTGCTATTAAATTTATAAGGTATTATTACTAAATTGAATTGAGAATTGTTTATAACTTAAAGGGAAGTTTTCTTGATTTAAGCAACTTTTTGTGAATCCAATATTTTCTGATCACATTCACCATCCCTTTCCGCCATCTTGTTAAATTAATTTCCTTGCATATTTAAAAAATATTGGGAATAAAATTAGACATTTTTGTTTTTAAATTTAAAATATTCAAAATTTAATTAAAAAAATATCATTATTTTTAGTGAGGGGTGTAAACGTTTGGAAGAACTTAATATTAGTTGGTGTGAACAATTAACAGATTTGGGGCTATTTTATATTGCCAAAAATTGTAATAATTTGAAAACACTTTTTTGTAAAGGATTAGAAAATGTTTGTTATCTTCTTTTAAAAAATATTTTTTTTTATTTTTTTAAAGATAACCTCAAATTGTTTTGCAAATTTAGAAATGGCAGAATTGAGAAGATTAAGTTTGCATTCTTGCCCTGTAAAACATTTACTTTTAAAATTAATTTATAAAATTATTTTTTAGAATGTATTGGATGAAACAATTAATGATATTGCTAGGCATTGTCCTCGTTTAGAGTTTCTTTCATTATCAAATTGCAAAGAAATTACTGATCTTTCTCTTGTTGCAATATCTCAGGGATGCCCTCGATTAAAGTAAATTTTTTTGTAATTAAACATTAGAGGATATTTAAGGAATTAATATATAAATAATTTAAAAAGGGATATTGAATTGGCTGGGTGTATTAATCTAACAGATGCAGGCTTTATCCAACTTTCTAAAAATTGTCACGAACTGGAGAGAATGGATCTCGAAGAATGTTTATTAATAACTGGTAAATAAAGAGGAATTTTAATTAAATTAAAATATTTTTTTAAAAAAAGATATTACAATTTCTAATTTAAATAATGGATGTCCAAATTTATTAAGTCTTTCACTTTCTCATTGTGAAAATTTAACTGATATTGGTTTGGCTGAACTTTGTGGTCACTTGTTTTTTAATTAAAAAATGTTTTCTTTTTTAGCTTCACATAAAGACAGAATACAAGTTTTGGAATTAGATAATTGTCCAAATATAACAGATAATACTCTTGAATCTATGAAAATGTTACAAGTATTGGAGAGAATTGATTTATATGATTGTCAAATGATTACTAAAGATGCAATAAAAAAGTTTAAGGTAAAAAATGAAAAAAAAACAAATGTATTCTGAACAATTATTTTAAAAAACTATTATGACAATATTGGTTGTTCTTTCTATAACTAATAAATAATGATTTCGATTTCGTTCTCCAACAATTTTTAAACAATTTTACTAATTTTTGTAACCTATTTTGCAATAGTTTAATTCTGATTCCATCCCTTTATCGTTATTATTATATTACAGATTTACTTAATTTCATAATCTCCTTTTATCAAAAAATTTTAAACCTTCAATAATTTAAAAAAATAATATTTAAAATTTATTTAGCAAAGCCGACCAGATGTGGAGGTACATGCTTATTTTGCTCCAGCCACTCCTCCACCACAGGTATTCGCAAAAGTTTTTTAAATCTAAATTTTAAATTATTCCAATTTTTAGGCTCCTTCTGTCCGTAGAGGTATTTGTAAATGTTGTGCAATTTTGTAATAAAAATTTTTTTCAATTTTTTATTGAAGAAATTAAAAATAAATTTAAATTTTCACTTTTATGTATTTTCCCTACTTTTATTTATATACTTAATTAATTCCTCACATCAGCCATTTCCAAGCCTTTTTTCATTATAATTTTAATTAATATTTTTATATGTAAATAAATGTATAATAATAAATTTAAAAATCATTTTTTGATTTTACATAACACATTTCAGGGTAAATTTTTTTTATCCTGCAAAGGAATTTCTAACATTGTATTTTTAGCGCCAACTCTGGGGTATAGTCTATAGTTTAATAAACATCCTTTTACATCCTCCATTTCCTGTTTCCCTGATCATTTCGGGCTTTATTCTTGATTTATAATTTATTATATATTCGAAAACGGTCTTCGAGCTGAGTCGAATGATACCATGATCGATTAGATTTGATCATTGAACAGAATTATGAAGCAGAATTCTCGCTTGAAAAACTTTTTGTGCAACTTCAAGGGATTAGACAAACTCTCATAACATTGCTCATTTAAGTCAGATTTGTTGATTTTAGTTCCATTCGATTCAGCTCGTAGTGCTGAATCGAATGATTTATAGGTAGTTTGCAATAAAAAGAGAAAAATAGAAAATAATAGAACGGAAAAAAGAGGGGGGCTACTTCCAAAGTATGTCTTTTAGTCTTTTTACTTCCACAATTTATGCCAATATAACTACATATTTAAATATAAAAATAAACATAAACTAATATTAAAAAAAAGAAAATCATTTTTAAAATGAAAGTGTTGTTACTTTAATTTAGAAAACCAAAAAGTCAAATATTTAACAAAGGATTTTAGAGGTAGAAAAGAAATAAAAGAGATATTTACATAAATATATATCAGTAATTAAGACTGGGATTTTTAATTAAATCAATTTTTCTCTGCGAGTTGGGAATTACATAAAACGTTAAAAATTTGTTTTTAAATGGTTATGGTAACGACAAGTTTTTTGTGACTTTTATTATGAGCATTCCAGACTATATTTTAGTCTTTTTATAGCTTGTTTGGTATTGTTCTGATCAGTAAATATTTTTATCTCCAACTATGTTTTTCTCTATTTTTCATGACTATTTTGGATTTTAAGTTACTATTTTAAGCAACTACTATTTTACATTAAATTTTTTCGTGATTAAAATCCCAGTCTTATCATAAAAAAGTGTAAAATGAAGGTAAAATAATTTGAAAATTAATAATTTTAAAAAACTGCATTGGAGTAACCTCAATAAATATGTATGAATATCGACAACTCAGAATTGCATAAAAATTTTTGGAAAAAATTTCTATCAGAATATATTTTTTTAAATCTTTACTTTTACTCTCATTCATTTTTTGGAAAATAAAGATCAAATCCTTTATAAGGATCATTTAATTCCAATTTCAAGTGTTTTAAATCATTACTTCTAACAAGTCGAAGTTTTTTGTACATTTCTCCGTTTCCAATTCCAACATTTTCTTCAGATTCAAATTCAACAAATTTACTAACAGAACCCTTAATTTTATTTTAAAATTTAAAAGAATTTATTAAATAATATTTTTTACATTTAAAACATCCGCCCATTGTCCTGTAATTCGCTGATGAATTTTACCAATTGTTTCATTTGCAGCAACAACTACCAAATAGTCTGTAATTTTTAAAGTTTTATATAAAATAATTAAAAAATAATTTTGTAAAAAAATAAATATATTAATTTGTATACTACAGGGTGTCGTTTGAAACGATAATTTATTATGGTAATAAGTGAAAAACTACGGTAGTTGAACGACAAATTTAGTGGATGCTCAACCCCGTCCCCCAAATTTATCATTTGAAATTTTGTAAATTTTTTAAAAATCCAAACTCAACCTAAAAATTCAAATAAAATATTTTTAGATAGATTAGAATGTGCTCTATTTTTTGATATAATTTTTAGAAATTTTCGTTAAAAAATAAATTTACTATAAGATCTCGCGTGAGGTACATCCATTTTTGAGAGAAATAGGGACTCCTTCTCTCAAATAGGCGTTTTATTTTTGATTAAGCGTCTTATAAATTTTATAACTATTAGGAAAGTAAAGCTAAAATTCTGATTTTTACTTATATTATGTAAAACACTCTCCTCTATCTATCGGTATAAAGATTGGAGGGATTAAAAGGATATCAGTGGATTAAGGTTGTACGTGGATTACGGTTGTATATCAGTGGACGTGGATTAAGGTTGTATATCAGTGGATTAAGGTTGTACGTGGATTACGGTTGTATATCAGTGGACGTGGATTAAGATTGTATATCAGTGGATTAAGGTTGTACCCCCAAGGTTGTACGTAAAATAGGAGATCCGACTTAAAATTAAAACACAAACTTGTAATATTTTTGTCAATTTTTCCTAAAAATACTTCGGGGGCTACTTTTTCGGGTAACAATTTAAATGTTTCTTTGACTTTTTTGAAATTTCTTTTTGATTCATTTTTGAGCCATTTCCAAGACTTAAATGTCGGTAATTGTGAAGGTTTTTTATCTTCCTCCGAAAATTTATATCCGTTCTCAAAAGTGCATTCTTTTAGCATTTTTTCCAGTGCATTACTAACACGTTTAGTAAAAATTTTGTCATCTTCATTTTTGGGTAATTCATCTTTGTAATAATTACAATCAAATTTATTATCATTACAAGTTTCAAAATGATAGCCATTTTCGACACTCTAAATTATTTTAATTTCAGTTTAGATTATATATGAGTTATAATAAATAAATCGAAAATTATTGAGATGTTGGAAGCACGATTCCGATTTGCCCAAGTAAGTATTATTTACTGTCCCCAAAAACTTGAAACTTTTATTGGTATTGCGGAGCAGTTTGGAACTATTATAATTATGACTCTCCAACTAAACTGCTTTTCATAATTATAACCTACTTTAATTTTTTGAAATTTTCAATGTTAATTCAACGTAACTTTTCGAAATTAGGCAAACCGATATGTTTAAATAATGTAAGAATATTCCCTGTTTAACCAATTTGTAAGTTTCACAAGATTCACCAATAATAATGGAATTTTTGTAGATTTTCTCCATAGTTAAAAATATGAAGACGGGTTATAATTGTGAAATACCTATTTTAGGGAAAATTTTAGAAAATAAAATAAGTGAAAATCTTGTAGTGAACAAAAATTGGTGAAACTTAGGGGGTATTCTTACTTTATTTAAACATATTAATCTGCCAAATTTCGAAGATACATTGAAGTAACACTGAAAAAATTCAAAAAATTAAAGGTGGTTATAATTATGAAAAGCAGTGTACATATTTGTCATTTTATTCAGAAAGAATTTAAAACTCAAGAAAACTAAAATTTATTTTTTAATGACTAATATTTTAGTAAATTTGCATATATTTCATATACCTCAGCAAATCCTGGATCATACTTAACACGTATAGTCCCCAAATTTTTGCTAATTCGTGATGCAGTTTTCAAAGATTTTGTATCCGGAGCTGCAAGAATATGCGAAATTGGTATCTTTTTAAACCTGAAATAAAAGTGTAAGACAATTAATTAATAAAGGTTGAGGCATCTAAAGAGATAACAGGTGCTGTGCCGTTACTATAAATAATATAAAAAAGTCTTAACAAACAACGAAAAAAGTTAGATTAAACCAGGGTTACGATTCGTACTTTATTTGAAAGTATTGTACTTTTAAATCGACCTCTGTACTTACGAAATTGAATTTGTACTTTATTCAAAGTACCGTATTTCCTCTAATAGAACGACAGCCTCTATTTGAACGACACCCCCTATTAGAACGACAGTCTAGAGGGAGGTTGAAAAATAAACCGACATGTTGTTCTATTAGAGGAAATACGGTATGTACTTTGAAATCAACATTTTGGAAATCAACATTTGGAATAAAAACCCAGAAATGTCTGTTCGAGAATTATATTTAGAGATTTTTCTGAAATAAAGTTTCCGAACTCTGAATAGCTAAAAAGAACATTTTACTTGAAATATTGTGTAGAAATTTTAGTAAAAAATCTTATTTGAATGTTCTAAAATCATTTACCATACAGAATTGGCTTAATCGCATTTATTTATTAAAATTATCTTACAATTCCTTCAATTTATTCAATTCATTATCGTTTACATTCCCATTAACCAACAAAAAAACAGTTTTAATATTTGGATAAACAAACGATGATGCTAAACATCTTGGATTTTGAGCACTATCTAAAGAGTTTTTGTCAGTATCATTTTCTTCATTAGGTGGTGTTGGTGGAAATGATGATGTAGACGGTCTTGTCGCTAGAAAAATTTGAATATTTTAATTAAATTAGTTTAATGTTTAGAGATCCGTCAAGATTTTTAACAAGAACAATCTCAATTACTCTTACATCTATTATGGCTTGTCATCATTTTAGATAAAAATCCCAAACTATTTTTGTATTTATAAATATAAGAGGAAATAATTTACATGTTCTTGGTGTTATAAAGTGATTGCTTCCTTGATTATTTTTCGACCATATCCACCAATAAGGTTGTGGAAATAACCATATATTATGTGTAATTTCGCATTTCTCCAAGTTTAATTCCAAGGAATTTTTTATTTTTTTATAATTATCATAAAAATTCACTCCTCGTTTTCTTAACGAACTGTCAAAATTTTGAATAATTCGATTTAAATGATTTTTTCTGAAATCCTTATAACGATTTTCGTCCAATTTTATTTTCTAAAATTAAAAATATGCATATTGGAAAATTTGGATAAAATATGGAAATTAATGTCACTCCCTTCAGTTCCGAACTGAGCTTTAAAAAACAAACTTTTTCAATATTAGCCAAAACTGTTCCTCCTTCAAAAGCATTTGATTTAAATAGCTTTTCAGCAAGTTTATCAGCAACAGTATAGTAAAGTATTTGCAATATCCAACCAAAATACATCATTTTTGTTTTGTTTTTACTTTCAATTAAATTTTTAAATATTTGGTTGTCAAGAGTTTTGTTGATAACTTCATAAAAATTATCGTTTAATTTAACAATATCATTACCAATAGAACCACAATTCTAAATTAATTAATTACTAAAAATATTAAATTTATTTTTACATTTTTGATGTCAACAAGACAATCTTTAATTGAGTCTCGAATTTTTGTGTAAGGTTTCTCATTTAAAGGGATTGTCTCTGTAAAATAAATTTTATTTAATAAAAATGTTTTATATTTGCTAGGCCTTTATAATCATAACTCCATCTTAATTATTCGGATTTAATCATAATTTAAAACTTAAGTTAAATGAAATATTTTGTAAAATACGCATCTTTGATTGTCAATGTAACGTACATTAAACAATAAAAATTCGTAGAAAATAATGTGATTAATTTTTCAGAAAACGAGTGCCTCCTCCGCTTTTCAAATTAAAATAACTTTTAAAGGAAAATTGAAAAAAAAACTATAGAAATTACTAAATTGAACTTGTTTATCAAAATAGGAAAGTAAAATGCCGACAAAGAAAATAAATTCTCAGGATCGCTGATAGATACATAATTTTTATTTTATCCTTATTAAAATATAATTTGAACAAAATTTATTCTCTATCATAAATAAATACCTTGTTTAACATCTCCTAGAGTTCCTTCCTTTAAATAATTCAAATGACATGACAGCAATGCAGCTACACCATTTGATGATATCTCTATTTTTTGAGATGGTGCTATTATTTTTTCTAAAAATAATTAATATGATTTACGAATAAAATTACAACTTATAATTTAGTATGCCTAAATTTATTTATCTCAAATAATAAAAAATATTTACAAAATGCGAAATAGGAAAATAAATAAATTAAAAATATTAAAACTAACCAAAATAATAAACAAACACTAGAAGAAATAACAATTTCATTCACGGAATTTAAAGCTTTAAATTTTGCTAAATTAAAAAAATTGTTATAAAGTTTACTTCTACATATATGTTGGGTATTCTGGCTCTCATCGGAAAAATGTGGAAAGTTCCAAGAATGCAATTACTATAACGGGTGTACAGCCGGAGCTTTACTGAAAAAAGCTCCTGCTACGGAGGATCTAGTCTCCAAACCAGAGACATACCCAGCACTTATTGCCTTATGGGAAAAATGTGGGAAAAACAATTCATAAAACTATAATGATATGTTGCCATTAACGCAAAATGGGGACCTAAGCTGTAACAAGAAAAATTTCCTTAAGTTGCTAAATAAACAAATCGCTTGTAATGAGAATTTATTTTTAAATTAAAAAATAGAATTTAAAAAAATAAAATGTATATTATTAATGTTAAAAAATTTTTATTTAAAAATAAAAGAAAGAGGTGGGACTTTAAAAATTCTTAAATTTAGAAATAAACATGTGAATGTCGGCAATTGTGAAAGTAAAAAAGAAATAAATAATATACATGTGAATGCCCTTTTTAAATATTTTTTTTAATTAGAGAAATCAAAGACAAAAACCGACAAAATTAATAAATAATAATTTAATTTTAATTTAGAAATGTGCGCAACAGAAAAAAAAGTTATTTTTATTTAAAAATAATAAAAAATATTAACAAAGAATTCGACAATATTAAATGTTATTTAACAAGAAAATTTTTCTAAACTAAAATTTTTTCAAAATTATATAAACATTACAGTTTCTATTTTTTCAGTTTAATCATAAAATTAATTGAATTTCATTTAAAACGGGATTTTAATAAAAATATAAAAAGAACAAATTCAAATATATACCATTTTATTTAATTTAAAGAAAATTTTATTTAAAAGTTTCTTAAGAGTTAACAAACACATTTAATAAATGATGCAAAAATTTTGTTTTTAGTCTTGCTTCATAAATTTTTTAAATCCTCTACATCTTTTGAGTATTCCTACTTTGGGCTAGTTCCGATTTCTAATCTTGCTGTTTCATACAACCCCGCTGTTCCAATAAAACTCTCCTACTATGTAGTTACTACTAATTCATTTTACATTTACATAATTAGACCTAAGTGAATATGTCTATAATTTAAAAGATTTAATTGCGCACAGCATTGCTTAATAAAAAGAAAAGGGCAAATGCAAATATTTAATCAGACAAAGTCAATTACAAAATATTAAATTCAAAATACAGGGCCGAGCATAACACAATTTTAAAATAAAAAAGTTTCTATCTGATAAAAATTCGTATGAAAGTGAACGTGAATTTTATTATAACGTGTTTTACGTGACATGACCATGAGTAACCGGGATCAAATTACCGTTGTATTTTTTTGGATTTTTTATCGAACTCATGGGGAAATGTTTTCAAATTTTGATTGACTTTATTGTTTTTCATTTATAAATATATACATACTATTTGAAAGATTTAGTCTGTCATAATTTAATCCCCTTAAATATTTTTCCTGTTAATTCAAACTACCTATTATTAAATAAAAGAGTAGAAGACAGTAAAAGAACCATAAATCAAAAACATAATTTCAACTGAATTTTAAATAAACATTAAAAAATTAAGAAATATTAGTATTTTGAAATAAAAAATATTGTTTTTTTGCACTTTTAAAAATAAAGTCGGCAAAGTCTTTTTAAAATTTTATTTTTAATATAAATTAAAAATATATTTAAATGTTTTAATTTTTACAATTTAACATTTAAAATAAATTTTGTTTCCCATTAATTTTTAAAATATTTATTTATAAAAACAAAAATAAAATTTTTATTTTAAATTTAAAATAAATTTAAAAAAATAATTTTCTTTACAGATGAAAATAAACATTTATTTTTTAATTAATTTATTACTTATTTTAATATTTTTGCAATATTGTTTATGTCCACGTCCTCCAAAAATTGGAAAATCTGTTAATAAACAAATAACTAATAAATTTGGTAATTTTAATCATTTATAGGTAAAAATAAGAGGTTTTTTAATTTTTTTGTTACAAGCTTTGGGAGAAAAAAGTTTTTAATTAATTAATTTTATTAACTTTCTAGATATTTGTAATATGGAGAATGAACAAATTGAAAACCTTTATTTTCAATTAATTTTTGAAAAAGAATTAAATGATCCAAATTTTAAAGAAATCCATCAGAAAATAAATTTAAATCTTTTTTGTGAAAATATTTTAAAAAATAAAAATAAAATAAAAAAAGAATTAGAAAAAGAAAATAAAAGTTTAAATAATGAAATTAAAAATATTGAAGGGTCTGAAAGATTTGTAAATGAATGGGCAATTTTGGAGGGAAAAAAGGAATATTTGGAAAAAATTGAAAATAATTTAAATGATTTTGAAGAATTTTATAAAAATAAATTAAAAGAAATTGAAATAATTGATTGGAAATTAATTATAAATTTAATGGAATTTAAACAAATATTTGAATTATTTTTTGATGAATTAATTAAAAATAAATTAAAAAATGATGAAATAATAGAAAATAAAAGATTAGAAATTGTAGAAGAAAAATTTAAAATATATAGAGAAGAAATTGAAGAAGAAGAAAATTTGAAAGAAGAAAAAATTGAAGAAAAATTGAAAGAAATTGGTAGTAAATTAGATATTGAATTAATGCATGTTGCAAAGTAAAGGAAAAAAATAAATTTATTTTTAAATTTAAAATATAAAGGAATATAATGAAAACCTTTTAAAAGAATCACACACCCTCTAACAGAAACACATTCCCTAATAATTAAATTAATTATGTCCAAATTTGATCTCAATTTGAGCTACTAAATTGAATTCTAATTTAAATTTGGATTAAATAAAAAGTACCAAAAATATAAAGTTAAATTAATTTAAATCAAAAATTATTTTATTTAATTTTTTCTTAGATTAAAAATAATTATCAATAATGATATTGAACAAATAAATTCTTATGCTCCTTCAAAAAAGAAGAAAATTTCAAGCCAATTTGTTACAAAATTAAATAATATTTATTTAAACTCAGAAATTGAATTTCTCAGAATTAAAGAAAAAATGAGAAAATTATTTGGAGAATTTATGTTTAGTGAATTGGAATTAAAATATCCTCTTTCATTTAGAATTGGTTAGTTTTGAGTAGTGTTCGGCACGAGACGATATATCGACGATATTTTTCGAGATATCGCGAGATTTTTTTCGAGATTATCGATCTCGATCTCGTATCGGTCAAGTCAGAAATATCGCGAGATTTTTCGATATTTCGATATTTTTAAAAAAGAGTTTTGTTAATTATTATTTGTTTCAATTAGTGAGCGGAACTGGACCGGATCCGGCCGGATTTTTCCGGAGTCCGGGTCCCAAATCCGGGTTTTTTCGCGATCTCCGGATTTTTTCCGGACCGGATTAATCCGGCCGGATCCGGTCCGGCTCAATTGCCAAATCCGGAATCCGAATCCGGCGTTTTTTTTGTACCGGATTCGGGATTTGATCCGGTTCTGGGATTTCCCCAATTTCCTTGTATTTTTTATAAAAAAGTGAGGATTTTTGACCATTGGCCTTCTGAAGTTCAAAAAATTTTCGCCTGCGGCGCTGAAAAAGGATGCATTCTTCTTTATTGGCCTTACAAAATTGGAGCCGGAAGGCTTGTATATAAGAAAAGGAAAAATCCCAAAATTTTCGCCTGCGGCGCTAAAAAGGAATGAAGAATAGAATATTTTTGAGAATTTGCATGGATTAATGGGGATTTGGAGTGATATTGGGGGATTTCGATGTATCAAGAGCGCGTCCGGTAGTCTCGTCAGAGGTTAGTTCCCGTCAGAATCAGTTTCGTCAGAGGCAGTTTCGTCAGAAGACATTTTCGTCAGTGGGTTGTTTCGTCAGAGGGCGATTTCGTCAGGAGACATTTTCGTCAGTATGGCTCCCTTTTTAAAAATTTAATTAAATGGCGCAATATTTCCCTCTGACGAAACAACCCTCTGACGAAAATGTCTTCTGACGAAACTGCCCTCTGACGAAACTGATTCTGACGAAAATGTTCTCTGACGGAACTAACCTCTGACGAGACTACAGAGCACCATTAAGAGTTATAAGGTGATTTGGGGTCTGTTGGGATTAACGATAATTCGAAGACTTCAGTAGATAGTGAAAGAGTTTTTTCAATTGCAAGAGACGTTTTTGATTATCGTCGCTCACTTTTGAGTCCAGAAAAAGCTGAAATGTTGATATTCCTTAACCAAACCTTCCATTGATTCATTACAAATATTAAATTTACATTTAGATCATAATTATATTGATTGAAATAAATTTTTATTCAATTCTAAGGGATTATAAAAAATATCGAAATATCGCGATAATCTCGAAAATTTTGGACCGAGATTTTTCGATATCGAGATTTTTCGAGATTATCGATATCGATCTCGTCTCGATCAATTTTTGGAAAAATCGAGATTTTTTCGATATCGAGATTTTTCGATAATCTCGATCTCGATCTCGAAAAATCGCAAATGCCGAACACTAGTTTTGAGAGGTTTTTATGACAACTTAATTAAAAGTATATAAGAACAAACCTGGTCCCGAAATAAAAATTTTAATTTAAGAAAACTTTTTATGTAATTTAGTTAATGAATAAAATAAAAAGGTAAATTAGAAGGGTTAAATAAGTATATAGTTTAATGAAAAGAATAGAAGAATTAAATAAATAATATAAAATTTTTAAAGATCTTGTTGAAGATTCGGAGAAAATTCGTCGTTACAAAAAATTATTTTCATATCGGATTAAATCCAGTGAGGCAAGAAAGATTGGGTATAAACAAATTCTTTGTATACTTTTTGAAAATTATTTGAAAGAAATTAAAAGGAAGAATAACAATAATGAAGAAAAAATTAAAAATATTGTTAATAAAACGTGGAAAAATATATATCCTTATTTAGTAAATGAAAGTAAAACAGAATTAGAAAAAATTATTTTAATATTAAATGAACAAATGGAAACCCCAAAAACATTAAAAGAATTATTTAAACAAATGACTAATAAATTATTTGAAGAAATTAAAGAAATAAATAATAAAAAAACAAAATGGAATGAATTTAAACTATTTTTTGATAAAAATTTTGGAGCAATAGGACGCGCAAATTATACAATATTTGGGGATATAGATAATAATTTTACAACGGAAACAATGAGGAATATTTTACCAATTGGTACTAAAAAGTTTTAGATTAGTTAAAAATAAAAATTTATTAACTATATAAATTTATTAAATAATAAAATAAACTTAATGTTAATATATAGCCAAGCTAGCAAGGTGGCCGGACACATCTTAGAAAATAACAAGATATTGGATAATCTTAACCCTGAGAGCTCTTCTACCACTGAGTGATTACTTTATTTGCTAGGATGGGAAGAAACTTCGCCGGCTAACAAATATTAACATTTTAAATTTTAATAACGAAATAGGGAAAAATATTAAAAGAAAAATTCCAAAAAATTATAAAAATAATTATTAACAAAATTTTGAATAAATAAAGGCATTTACGTAAATAAGATAGAGAATCAAAGACAAGTCAAAAATTATTTGTACATATAATTATTATAATTATGATCGATAAACTATATAATTTTAAAATGCATTACTCACAATTTTCTATTTTAGAAATAAGTAATGAAAAATTATCAAAATGGTTAGCATCTAGCTATTTGGAAATATTTGGCAATTTTGATGAAAATGATTATAATTACAAAAAATCAAAATTCACAGCAGATATTTTAGTTTTAATTTTAAATTTTGATAAAACTATCTATAAGAAATTTTTTGAGTTGTACGGAAGGAGAGAAGAATATTGGCTAAAAGTTCATAAGAGAATTATTTTCTTTTTGGAAGAAATTGTTGAGGAAGAAAATAAATTTAATAAATATAAAGAATATTATTTAAAAATATTTTATAAATTTAATCGGTTTAGAAAACTTTTGGAAAAAAATGAACATCCAAATAAAATTGCCGAAGAATTTAATAAAAAAAATTTTGAATGGGAAGAGAATGAGGAAATTGAATTTAGTAAATTTTTGGAATTGGAGCATTCGAAAACGTTAAAAAAATTAATTAAAGAAAATAAAATGTTTAGTGAAAAGATTGAAGGTTTGTCTTCTATATATTTAATTGATAAGATTATTTATTATTTAGATTTGAGACCTTTTGAAAAAGCTAGAATGAATAAATTAACTGGAAAACAAACAGAATTGGATACAAAGGTATTATAAATTATCTAAGTGAAAAATTAAACTAATCTAAAGTTGATTGGAGCGAGGAGACTCTCCCCCCTCCCCGTTCCCCTAATAATTTTCTTCCCGGTGGCGGGGGTTGAACTCTAGACTATTCATACACTCTTGTAACTTTGCTTTAACAAACTTAACAATTTTTTGTGTTTTAACGATGTCTAAAAGACACTCCAGAATTATATAAATCTAGAGAACTTCTAAACATGAAGCTTGATTGTAATTAAGTTGTATAATTCTACAAAAATAAAGGGTTTACTTAGAAATAAACTTGACAAAAAAATAAATTTCCAGAAATACTGAAAATATTAGTTGAAGAATTTTTGTTTGAAATAAAGAAAATATTACTGTGCATAACTGAAATTTTAGTCAGAATATGAGCCAAAAACAAAAAAAATCTCGAAATATCCGGCACATCCCTAAAAATTACCTTTAAATATTTATTTTTAAAAAAAATTTATTATTTTTTAGATAATTTACTACAGCTGTGAATATAAGTCTGATGAAGATTGTAATAATTAAATACTTTTTTTATAAAATCTAATAATTATTTAGTAGGTACAAGTAATAATATTGAAGAGGATAATTTTAATTTAATTATGGAATTATTTGAAAATTTAAATGAAGAAAATTTATTTGAAAATTTTGATGGAAATTTCCATAAAATTTATTTAGAGGCAACACTTTTATTTTATAAACAACAAATTAATAATTTTCCCGAATTAGATTTTTCTAAAAATATTAAAGAAAATATAGATAAATTAAATAGAATTTTGGAAGATGAATATAAAATAAATAATAAAACGTTAATTTATCCTGAATGGATTAATGAAATTATTAATTTAGATTTCGAGGTACTCAAATTCTATTTTAAATAAGAAAATATGTAGAAGGGCTGGCTTTTCAATATTTATATGTGGCTCTCAGAAATCTTCCAAAAAATATATTTTTAATGTCTAAAAATCTTTCTCTTTAAAATCTTCCAGTACTATATAACTTCAAAGAATAAGATGATGTTTAATGTTTGAAGTAATCTCTTTAGTTAAAAGCCCTACATATCAAAATAAAAATTAATTAAATTAAAATCCAAATTTTTAAGGATATTTCAAGTGGAGAATTACAAAAAATATATTTTTTACATATAAAATGGTTAATTGTTATTTCAAAAAAGTTTCGACAGTTTCTTTGCAAAAAAGGAAAAGAAGAAGAAATATTTTCTAAAATAAAAACAATTTTAAGTGTATTTGTTGGATTTAACTATTTTGAAATTTTAGAAGAAGAATTTCCAGATATATTGAAAATAAGTATATTTATTTAATTATTTAATTAGTAGATTTAATTTTAAAATAGAAAAAACAGAATATAAGTATTTACCGTAAATAATATTCACAAATGTGGATTATTTAAATAAAAAATGTTTCCACTTTGTCCTCCAAGTTAGACTCACCTGCTTACCACAATAAAAATTAAAGTGAATGATATAAAATCCATCAGTCAAGCTTTATAGTACAAATATGTACATTTTAGCGAAATTGTACATTTAATTAAGACAAAACAAAAAATATTTTTAGTTAAGGACTAAAATAATTTAAATTTACAAGTGAAACAATAAAAAAGATTAGTGAATAAGAGATCTTTGAATACTTTAAAAATAATTTTATAATTAAACTAAATATTATTAAGATTTTATACATGCATCTACAAAAATAAATATTTACAAGAAATTTCTCAACTATAAAGTTGGAGAAATAAATTCGAATTCTGTTGAATTAAGAATGTCTATAGCTATATTAATTAATACTTTAATAATAAACCAAATGAATGCATCTACTAATTTAAAACATAAAATAAATAATGAGGAACATCCAAATCAGTCAAATATTGAATTATTGGAGGCTTTTGAGAAAAAGGCAGAATGGTTGAAAATAAAAATATTTTCATCTGAGAAAATAAATTCATTAAAGAATGTTTGTTTAATTATTCGATTTTTTCTTCTAACAGTTCCGGCAATTAATAAAAATAATCATAATAGAGATACTAATTTAAAATACTTATAAAAAATAGAAATTAAAGATAAATTATTAAAAAATACAAAAAATATGGAAGATATTTTAAAATGGGATGGATCAGAATGTGAAAATGAGAAGGAACAAAAATTGGCGTTAATTGAACAAAGATCTTATTTAATTAAACAACATAAATATTTTATTCAAAGAGAATTGGAAGGTTTAAAAATTTGTAAAATTCCAGGAATAAAAACTAGACTACAACAATTAGTGCCTCAACTAAAAATGTTTAGCGTTGTTTTAAAAAGCGAAGGTTTTTTTAATTTTTAATGTTGTAGTTGAATCCGGATATAATAGTTTTTCCTTCCATATATGTACAACTCAGTTTATTGAATGCTTTTTAAATATGGTTGACTAATAGTTGAGTGGTGACCATTATCCCTACTTAAGTGTTCAACTCAGTGTTGTGTGAGATTTTCAGCGTTGTTATTATGACCCGACCTAATATATAACATTTACTGTTTATTGTGTGATTTTCTTTATTTAAAAATAAATTAAAATTTAATTAAGAATGCAGGTAAAACAAATTTATTATTTATCACCGACTTTTCCATATTTTTATCAGTGTATGAATTCGACCTTAGGGTTGAAAAAACTCTATGTAAATTCAGAAACTTTGAAATGTTTAAAAAGAAACTTATTAATTTAACATAAAATATTTTTTAAAGTTTTTTCATCTGATTGGCGCGTTAGATCACATTCCATGAAAATTATTATGGATGAATATCAACAACAGAAACTTGAAAATAAAATTGCTTTAGATTTTCTAGTTTGGGTATTTTGGGTAGAAAAACAATTTAAAGAAATAAAAGAAGAAATTAAATATTTAAATAAAATGTGGGTATTTAGAAGGGGATATTTTTATAGTAAATATGATGAATTATTTGAATTAAATGATGAAAATAAATTGGAAAAAGAAGGAAATTTAATGAATAAAATACAATTTGGAATTTGGAAGAATTTGAAAGAAAAAAATTTAAAAAAGAAAAATTGGGAGAAAGAATGGAAAGATATAGAAAATGGAATTATTAGAGTTAAAAAAGAGGAGGAAAAAGAATTTGAAGAATTTTTAAATGAAGAAAAGAAAAAAGTTTTGGAAAAAGAAATTAATTGGGAAGAAGAAGAAAATTTGGAGGAAAAAGAAGAAAGAAAAATTTTTTATAAATTTATAATTGAAGGTAATGTGTAAATAAATAATTAAAAGAATAGTGATATTGTAACTTTAAGCTTTATCTAAAGAAATTGGAAGAAAAAGGTTGGAAGATTTAATTGGAATTTTAAATACAAGAGAAATAATTAAAAATATTAAAAATAAATTAAAAAATAAATATTTGGAATTAGAAAATTACGAAAAAGAATTTTTAATTGAAATTGAAAAAATAAAAGAGGAATTTGAAGAAATTGAAGAAAAAATTGAAATAAAAGAAGAAGAAAAGGAGGAGGATGAGATAAATAAAATAAATGAAATTGAAATAATTAATGAAGAAAAGGATAATGAAAATAATACTAAATTGGTAAATAAAAAATTTATAGAAAATTAGTTAAATATATTTAAATAATTATTTTTAAGATTGCTAAAATTCTTAAAAATGAATTAAATAATGAAAATAACAAGAAATTAATTGAAGAAGCTTTGGAATTATTAAATAACAATTTTATAAATAAGTGGGCTTTGGCTAACAATGAACAGGTAAAAAATTCTTTTTTAATTTATGAGTCTAATAAAGTAAAAATGAAGAAAAAAATGTTCGGTATTTCCATTATGTAAATAGTATGTAGACATATAAATATAATAAAAGCTGTAGATGTCAAGTTCGGAAACACTAATGTCATTAGAAGATAAATTCTCAGGGACTCAGGAATAAATACTCAGGGAATTAAGGTAACTTTGGGACTCATTAAAAGAAACTAAAGCCCCGGGGAAGTATTTCTAAATTTACAATATTCCAAACATTTATTCTAATTATTCAATTAGTAAATTTATTAGGATGTCTATTTATTTTCAACAAATTTATTCGAATTAAATAATTACGATAATGAAGAAATTGTTGAAATAATTATTTTAACAAAAGAATTAACTAAAAATGATTTTTTTGGAAATATTTCAAATTGTACATTTAAAAGAAAAGAAATCTGTAAAAATGACATTTCTCTATTTTGTATTCTTTGTGAGGTAAAAAATAAATTATTTTTTAAAAAAAATTTGAGAAAATAAAAGATTCAACATTAAATTCAAAAAAAGTTTTTTATTTAATTACATAAAATTATAAATAAAATCCCGTAAATAACAGTCACTTTAATTCATACATTTATTAAGCTTAGTTATAGAAAGTAACCGAAATGATCGGAATTCTTTTGTAAAAATTTATTTCATAATTATTTAGGACGAAAATATTCAATTTATTCAAAAAATAGATTATCTTGGCCCTTTAATAAAAATTTATTTTAAAAACTTTTATTTCAATTTGCATTTAATTTCTGTAACAAATCAAATATTTGGAAAAGAATTTGAAAAAATATTTAGTAAAATAATTAATTCAAATAAAAAACAAAAATTTGAAATTATTGATATTGTTATAAATTATTTTATTAAAAAATCAAAATTGTCTGTTAATTTAGATGGAGAGATATATTCATTATCAGGTATTTTTAATAAAATTTATTTTTAAAATTAATTACGTAAAAAATTTTTTTTAAATTTTAATTTTTCTTTCTATGTGACAACATCAATACATATTAAATTATTTTTAATTAAAAAATAAATAAATATATGTAATTTAAGAATATCGTTCAAATCTAAGAATGCTGCAAATATTGAAACAAATCGAAGATAAGTTCTGGATAATATACAAAGTCGTACGTCGATGGGCTATAAGTAAAAATAAATAAATATTTAAATCTAAAAATATTTTTAGATAATTTAATTTTTGGAGAAATATTTGGGTTTTTAAATGAAGAAATAATTTTAATTTTGGTTTATAAAATAATTGAGGAAAATAAAAAGGAGAATTCAATTTTAATTTTAATTGAGAAAATGTTTAGAGAATTAATTGAAATAAAGTAAGTAGGGTCTGAAAAGAAAATTCTTAAATTTAAAATTTTTGTGATAATCGATGGCTTTTAAGTTGTAGATTTAATACACAAAAAACTAGAAAGCCACGTTCCAATTTCAGTTTGAAAAATCCAAAAAAATAGGGGTGCGTATAATTAGTTAACAGAGTGTAGAAATAAAATTAATTTAAAAATAATAATTATTTTAAGTAAAGCGAATAATAAAATTATTAAAATAGAAGAAGAAATTAATAAAAATGTTGAGGATTGGAATTTAGATATAGATATAAAAAGAAGAGAAGTCGAGTTGGGGAATAATGGTTTTGCTAGTCTATTGTCTTCAGAAAAAACAAAAATTATTTGGGGAATAATTAATTTAGGTTATCCACAACAAAATGTTGCTTATACAATTAATTATTATACACAAATTATAATTAAAGAGAAAATGGAAATTGGTTAGAGAAATTTAAATATTTAAATTTAATTAATTTTTAGCAATTAAACAATTAAATGAAATCGAAAAGTTGGAAAATGAAAATAAAATTAAAAAAGAATTGAATGAATGGGTGAAAGGAGAGAATTTTGTAGAAATGGTTAAATAATTTTTTTATAAAATTTAGAATAATTCCACAAACATTTTATTAGTTTGAGGAAATAATTTTTTATGCCCTCTCTCTATTATATTAATGCGTTCTTGATAATTTGATAATTCTGTAATTACTAGACCAAATAAAAACAATTAATAAACCATAAAAACCAAATCTGTTTATAACTGGCTAGCATTTATAAAGTACATATTGGAGTTTAGACGCTGGGTAGTGATGGGCAGTTCTACTTCAATCAAAAGCTAGTCTTGCTCGATAGCTAATCTCTTACTTTAATTAGTAAAATTGAAAGTATTCAAAGAATAAATTTCTAAATTTATACTTTTTAGTATCAACACAATTTACTTGTTATTTGTGCCTATTCTCCAGACAGTTTGGGAGGTCCTTCACTTTGTGATGTAATTGAAAGTCAATTAACATTTCTTTTAATAAAAAAATTTGAAACATTAAAATTTATTAAATATTTCCATATAAACCCAAAATCTTTATTCAAAAGAGAAAATTGTCCAAAAGAAACAGGAATTAAAGAAGAGGTTTTTTAATTAAAAAAAATTTTATTTAACAAATAATTAAAAGGATTGGAAATGTACTGGTTGGATTATTGGATTTAAAATTTTAAAAGAAGAAGAAATTAAAGAAAATATAGAAGAATTAAAAAAGAAAATTAAATCATTAAAAGAAAATGATTTTAAAAAATATATTGACAAAAATGGAGAAGATGGAAAAATCAAAATTGGAGCTTCTTATTTAAATAAGAAGAATGTTGAAAATTTTATTATATTTATATGAAGATATGAATTTATTTAAAAATTACTTTTTGGAAGGAGAAAATTTCGGGAAGATTTTTGGATTTTTACAAATTAGAGAAAAACATTTGGAAGTTTTTGGGAATATTTAATTTTAATTTATTTTTAAATTATTTTTTATTTTATATGTAATTTTTCGTTTAGAAGTAAACATATCCTTTTTTTATTTTTATAAATATATAAGTTTAATTTATTTTTATGAAAACTTAATTTATTTTGAAAACTTAATTTATTTTTATGAAATATTTAAATATAAATCAAAATGAAGTGGTTTTTAATGTTTATCACTACAATTTTGTTATAAAATTCAGGATATGGAAATTTTGTTTGGCAAAATATATAATCAATGTAATTAGTAGTGACCGGCAAAATCGATTTTTCCGGAACCGGATCCGGATTCCGGATTTGCAACTTGAACCGGACCGGATCCGGCCGGATTTTTCCGGATAAATCCGGTCCGGTTTTAATCCGGTAAAAATAATTTCCGGAGTCCGGCAGAAATTATCCGGATTCCGGACCGGACTCCGGTTTTTTTCCGGATTTTTCAAAAAAAAATTTTTCATTAATTTTTGTGTTAAAATCTTGTAATATACATACGGTATTTTTCCCAATAGAAGCGCACGTCCCATTTGAAGCGCAGTTACATATGTATAGAAGCGCAGTCTACGGGGAGGTTGAAAAATAGAAGCGTACGCGCTTCTATTGGGAAAAATACGGTATGTGTCTTTTATGTGTTAAAATGTTGTTAGGGGGTATCTAAGGATTTTGGAGGCTATGGGGGATATTTTCTGGATTTTTCGAGATTAAGTTTGGAAAATAAAGTAATTCGTGTTTGGAATTTGACCTGCCAATTTTTGAGCATTCGGAGTCCAAGGAGCAATATTTCCTCCAAGGATTTAAAGGATCCTCTTACTCTCAAATCTCTTCCCTGCGCCGCAGGCGAAAATGTTGAGAATTTTGGAGGTCCTTAAGTCAGAATACGTCCATTTTTTGCGCCGCAGGCGAAAATTTTGAAAAATTTTGAAGGCCATTAAGCCGGATTTCTTCCATTTTTCACCGCCGAAGGCGAAAATTTAGAGAATTTTGGAATGCCTTAGGCTAAAAAATTCAATTGTTACCAACCTTACCAACGCTATTATTGGTCTCATACTGAAACTCAGTTGAGGTATATCCAATGTGGATTCAGTCGTCCTTACGTCTCCAATTTTGTAAGGCCAATAAAGAAGAATTTTCCCTTTTCAGCGCCGCAGGCGAAAATTTTTCGAATTTCATATAGACAAGGGTCAAAAATCATCCTTTTTTATAAAAAAATACAAGAAAATTGGGTAAATCCAGGAACGGATAAAATCCCAAATCCGGTGCTCGAAATTTGCCGGACCCGGATCCGGATTCCGGATTTTCATCTAGAGCCGGACCGGATCCGGCCGGATTTCTCCGGATTAATCCGGTCCGGTTTTAATCCGGAAATTTCGAAAAAACCCGGATTTGGGACCCGGACTCCGGAAAAATCCGGCCGGATCCGGTCCGGTGCCGGTCACTAGTAATTAGGGTTGTCGGTTCGGAATCGAAACGAAAATTGGAGATTTTTCGGTCCGGTTCGTCAGAACTCATTTTCCTAGAATCCAAAGAATTTGTTGATTGTGGAGGAGATATGCTGATTGACCTTTTGATGTAGTAATGAATATAGTGTGGCATTCTTTTGTTCTTATTAATTAATATAATATAAAAAATTGTTACTCTAATTAAATATATTAATACAAATTAAATTATAAATCTTTGATTTCTTTTTGAACATTTTTTAAATAAAAAATATACGGCTGTCTATTTAATATATAAATTAGTGTGGGCGTTCGTTTGTCGATTATTTTATACTAAGCATCTGTTCGAATTTACTGAAATCTTTTTATTACTAAAATGAATTTAAAGAATTTTCATTTCAAGTAAAATCATTTTATTTTTAAAATTTATTTTTTATATTTAAATATTTTAGCTTTTTTTAACATGTATTTTAAAAAATAGTTTTTAATCAAAAATACAATTTAATTTTTAAATAAATATTTAAATAATATACATGCATAATTTTAAATTATTTTCACGGGATATAAAACCACAAACGTTCATAGCAATGGGCATGAGCGTAGAACTATTTGATATTATCATAATCTCATCTCTTAATTTAAGTGTTCCTTGTGTTTACAGTCTCTGGTCTCTGCATTATATAGTCTTGGAGGCATGTCTGTTCTCTAATTTTAGTTTTTGGGTGAAGTTTTGTTCTATTTTGTATTATTCTAAGATTGGATGGGATACTAATTTAACTAAAATCAACTATTATATATATTTAGAGTATAGTTAATATATATTACAACAAATATGTTTGGAACAGCTCAAGATCCAGCTATTGTTGACTGTGCTATTTGTGAAAAGAGAGTTGAACATGCGGATAAATTTGTTGTGGAGAAAGAGATCAGTAAGTGAATTTAATAAATATCATTTATTATTTAATTGATAGGTAATACTAGAAATAATAAATTGAATTTAAAGCTTGTAGATATTAATTATTCTTTTAATCAAAAATAAATTTAATTTCAGTTCATAAAGACTGTTTTAAATGTGCTTTATGCGGGACAAGACTCCAAGTTGGATTTTGTGCAATGGAACTTTCCCTATATAATCGTTATGGACCACGCTGGTATTGCTCATTAATTTGTGCACATCAACCCCAAGCTGTTAAAGAAGCGAAACTTAAAGAATTGGGAATACCTGTAAATTAATTGAAAATTAAAAAAAATTATTTCGGGGTTTCAAAGGTTCGTCAACCGAAAACAAAGAAGGAAAATTGAAAACAACGGCAAAATGACAATTATACGAATATGTGTATGTATGTGAGGTGCCAGATAACAAGATTATTTTAAATAAAGCTTTGTAAAAGGGTTTTAAAACATTTAAATGAATAAAAATTATTTTAAAAATATTTTATTTTCGGGAATATGTACTTTCTTTTATAACAGAGAAGATTCGCTTGCCTAATTTACCTAAATTAATTATCATTTCATCTACTGGATTTGTGGGAGTTATAAATTTTTATTAATTAGATCTTCAAATAGTATTAAATAATAATTCAGGGTTGCTGTTCTCAATTCAAACTGACGTTTAGTATCAACTTTATCGAGCAGATTTTTTAAAGTTATTTAGGTCTTAATTTTGTCTAGCAGCCGTTTTCATGTTTTCCCAGCCAAATTTTCGCAAACTTGCTCGATTTTTGACTCGGGTTGGGTATCTATTAACATTTATTTTAATCATTCATACATATACCTTATAAAAATATTCTTAAGAAATTAAATATTAATTTATTTTCCAGCATTATTTCCAGCATTTATTTAATATTTTCTTCACTATTTTTTCCATTTCTTTCATCTTTTATTTTAGTAGATCTAATACCCAATTCATTAACATATTCATCCACATTATCACAATTCTCTGTTGAATTACATTTACGTAAAAGAGAAATTGCTTGGTCTCTCAATTTTGGTAAACGAAAATATTCAGCTTCTTGTGTTAATAAGGCTAGCCTGAAAAATCTTATGTAAAATTATTCGAGTAATTTATATCTTTTGAATATAATTAATTATTAGTTTCTTTCTATTTATAATTTTATATCCATCGTTAAATACAAAAACCTGTCTGGGTCCTTAGGCAAGCAGACCTCCCAGAGTTGTTTAGATGTTTGGAGCCGCAAGTAGTTTAGAATTATACCAAAACTAATTGAATCTCTATCAATGAAGTAACGTCCTTTAATTGAAAATTTTATAATTTATATAACTCTAAAATACTTTACAAAATATTTAAAGATATTCAAGATGTTTTGGAGTTTAATAATTTTTAAGTTTTTCATTTTTTTAATATAAAAAATAATTGTTTCTGTTCAAAAACATTAGTAGGAGGGATTATGATAATTTACTATCTCAATCTTAAACAAAATAATTTATTTTTTAAATTAACCTTTTCTATCTTTATTTAAATGAGCTTGTCCTTTGCGTTCAATATACCACTAAAAATAATCTTTTCTTTTTAAACGGCAAACTTTAATTTACCGAGTAAAGAATACAATTTTTGTCAAAACCAATTGTTTCATATGTTGTAGAAAAATATTTCCCACCAACATTAAATTCTATTAAATCCGCCATTTCTTTAAATATTTTTGAATTAAAAACGACTAAAATATTAATACATATTTAAATAATCTTCTAATTTTGAGCTAATTTATTTTAAAAAATAAAACATCTATTTTTGGCAATGAAAAACTTTTTACTAAAAAAATTATTTGCCAAACAATAATGTAAATAATAGAAAAAGCAAAATGCTCTTATAAATTTCAAATCAATATTGTTTTTTTGAAAATAAGCCCTCGGCTTTTGAGTGCCGTCTAAGACAATATTACTATTTTATTTTATAATTTTGATGAATGTTTCTATGGAAGTAAAAAAATAATTATTATTGAAAAAATAAAAGGATTTAATTTTTAATTATAAATATTGAATTCAGGGAAATTTCTAATTGTTTTTTTTGAAAACGTTTATTTAATTATTAAAAAATTATTTAGAAAAAAATAAAAATAATTGGATGAATGTGTTAAAATAAAAGATTTGTTAAAATCTTTTTTTAATCGAAATTATATACAGAATCGATTCCAATTTCAACTTATAAAAATTTTTCCCTCGAACCTCATTCCGATGTGCAAATTTGTTTTATAATTTCGGGTACTTCAACAATTTATTCGGGATCACCCCTAAATATCGACACCCTAAATATCGACACCCAGAATATCGATGACCCAAAATATCGACACCCAAAATGACGAATTACCCAAAATATCGAAATTTTTTAATTTCATAATTATGTATTCCAATGATCGGAAATGATGTTCCAACATCGAGGAATTGTGTTTTCGATCGAACTGACCATAGCGACCGATCAGGATTCTCCTTGGGGATCGATCACCCTTCTTTGATTGGACATATTGATCATGATTGATGTTTGTTCCATTATTGGAACAATTTTCCTTTGTTAAAAAGACTTGCCCGTCCTTGGAATACATAATTATGAAGTTTAAAAATTTTCGATATTTTGGGTAATTCGTCATTTTGGGTGTCGATATTTAGGGTCATTCGATATTTTGGGCGTCGATATTTAGGGTCATTCGATATTTTGGGCGTCGATATTTAGGGTGCGATATTTAGGGTGTCGATATTCTGGGGTGGAGTCATTTATTCACCAACCTAAAAACAGCAATTCTCTTCAATTATATTTTTAGCGCAAAGTAAGTCCATAAAAATAAATGAGGGAAATAATATTCAAAAATACGAAAAATAATACATACATGTATGTATGTATTTAATGTAATTTTCTGACAAAATTATTTTTCAATTATTTTCGATTATAAAAATTATTTTAACATTATATATTTCTTTTAAAATATAAAAGTATAAATAATTTGAAAAAGATAATAAAATCTCTGATAATCATTATAAATGTAGTTGATTAATAATTGAGGAAAAAGGTTGGTAACTATGTAAAAATGGAGAAAAACACTTTGTAAAAAGCGCAGTGGGAGAAAATGTTTAACAATATATGTATAAATAATAAATGATGGGAGAATATTTAAAAATTTGTGATAAAAAAAATTAAGCAAAAGCCATCGATGATAATTTTTTTATTTAACAAGGTCTTGCTGTATTTTCACCATTATTAAGAGAATCTCTATTTTGTCTTGAAATTGTTCCTTCAATTCTTTCAACTTTAACAGCTTTATAAATCGCTTTTTGTTTACGATATCTTTAATTTATTTTAAATTTTATTTTAAAATATTTATTTATTTTTTACCTCAAAAATAATTCACACCATGCCAAAGCACAAGTAAACGTAAATAGAAAATTCGAAAATGTTAAAAGTTTGGCCAAAACTCCAATAACTGTAAAAACTTCATCAAAAATATTTCCTTTTACTCGAAAAGAAGCAATAAAATAATCTATATGATGCATTATTTCATCAAGAGAAAAATATGTTGAGAAAAAATCAAAAAAGTTTAGCCCGATTGAAGCTATAATTAAATCCTGGAAAAGCCCTTTATGTTGGTGAAGAACGGTTTTTGGTAAAGAAATTAGTGTACACAGAGAAAATGCTTCTAGCCATTTTGATACCTTTTTAAAAAATAATTAAATATTAATTTTAATATTTTAGAGAGAAAAAGAGAGGTGGCACTCTCTTATAGACTGCTGATAAATATATATATAACATACAATATTTAATAATATTGGGGCATCTAGAATAACAACAGCTTCTAATAAAGAAGTACCACTTCCATTACTTCTGAAGAAATAAAGACGTTCAAGGAATTGGGCCAATGAAGCTGGAACCATAAATGGCAAGGTTGTAAACATCATTAATTTATCAACAAAAGAATCAGCTCTGTATATAACATCTAAGGTTTCACAAGGAATTTTCCTTGTCCAATTGTAAAGCTTAATTATAATTTTAATAATAATTTCAAAATTAGTGTGGGTTTATAAATAAACTAATAATTTGTTATCTTTATCTTGCCTGCCCAGTAAATAAGATATATAAAAATAACCAAAATTCGAAGAACAATTTGCGTTAAAGCAAAAACAAATTTAGTAGCAGAGACAGATTCATTAATTAAATTATCTGAAGGTGATTGTAATATAGGTATTCCATCTTTAACTCCATTCATTCTCAAATACAAATAAAAAGAAAATAACCAAATTAAAAATCCTGTCCCGAACAGAATTTTTGATAAATTTTTCATTATACTTTCACTCCAGCTGGGAATTGGTGGAGCATTTAAAGGTTTTGTTGGGGGGCGAATACTTCCCTTAATTTATATTTTTTAAATCATTTAATTTTTTAACTCTTTAAAAAAATAAATTACTTCAGGTAATGCCATATTAAAAACAAAACCAGGCATTTTTAAAGCCGATGTTAACTAAAAATAAAAAATAAAAGGTAAATATGTCATCCAGCTAGCTCCTTTCCGCAAAAGGAAGTTGCATTTGTCTCTCATTTGCAGAATTCTGCACCGTTGCCACTTTCCTTTAGCTTTCCTCAGGTTATCAAATGATTATATAAACAAAGAGATGGTATTCGGGATATCATGTTATAAGGACAAGGCTTGGGAGAAATTTAATTTTAATATTTAATTACCATTTTCTTTTTAGCCAAAAATTCGGCTCTTTTCTCTCCATAACCACAAACTAGCCTTAAAATATTTTTTTAATTATTTAAATTACAAGACAAAAATAACCAATGAACAACAAGTAAAACAGGAATAAATTCTGTAGCCAAGCTAATGATTCCTGGATAAAGAAGATTTTTACTTAATCCAACCCAGACAAGTTCTTTTTCTGTTGATGCATTACAATAATTTCTAAAAGGAAATTTTATAATTTTTAAAAATAAATAATTTGTATTTTTCACATATTTCCCTGTAAATGATTATGAGTTTCTTCAGGGCAAAATATTTCTAAAGCCATTTGAACAGTCTCATCTTGACATAATTCCTTAAGAAAATAATTATTAGCTTAAATAAATATCAACAACATACCTCAATTGTTCCATAAACTTTTGAACCTATTAAATCAAGACGGAATAACACTAAAGTAGTGTTGAACATTGTACGTGTCATTGTATCAAAACAAGTATTTAATGAACCAAAATTAGCTCTTTAAAAAGAAAATGATTAAAATATATTTAAAAATATATCACTAGACTAATAGATTAATTTACCCCAGGTCAATTTTATCTCGAAAACGGTGACGAGTTTAATAGTATGTATTATAAGGAATTTTTTTCCTAATAAAGAACCTTTTGTTTATTATATTTAATAATCCATTTAAAAAAATTTCCAGTTACCGTCTAATTAGGTAAAATACAGAAAGTATAGCAAAAACAACAAGTCCTGCACGTTGTGTTGATCTAATAAGTAAAGTAATTATATCTCCATCGCTAACATGTGGACAATCTTGAAATGCCAGTTTGAATAACTACAAACAGAAAATCTTTTAAATTAATTTTTTTAATCAAACAAAATGAAATGCATATCCCATTGCTACAAGTGTACCCATTACAATCATACAAATAAAACTTGGCCAAGGAATATCGTATGGATCGTCCAATCTTGGCATAAAATGAAGTTTATAAAGGAAGATTGACAAAAATAATATGGAGAAAATGACACAAATTGTTAACATCTGTTGGGAAATTTAAATTGAATTTAGTGCAAATAATATTATTAATTTATCAGAAAAACTGGATGGATTAATTTTTTAATTGGAAATTCGAAAATACAATTAATTATCTTCAATCCGCTAGATTTTTAAATAAATGTGTGAATAAAAAAATTAAATAGATTTTAATAATTTTCATTTTAATATAAAAGCTTACTAAATGATAGGGAATTGTAATTCCCTTATATCTCCAAAATAAAACTAAAAAATAAATAATCATTCCAATTGCTGGAGCAAAAAGTCCATCAAACATCCACCAATATTTTCGCATTTAAATTTTTATTTAAAATCCTTTTTACAAATTCTAAAATATTTTCCTTTATTTTATTTTTAAAAAGGTTGTTTTACTCGTTTTTAAACAGTAATAAAGTTGGTTTGTAAAAATGTTCTCCATTATACATACAAATCCTTTCTTGACTCCACTAACATTAAAAATTTCCACACGTTCATTTTACGCATGTTTGAAATAAAAATGCCGCTATGGAAACGGATATAATTTAGTTATAAATAGAAAAGAAATTTTAATTTCAAATAATGTTATTACGTTGTTAAATTATAAGAAAACAGCTACAGCCAAAAAATTATTTTAATTTGATCAAAAATGTTAAACAAAAAAGGAAAGAATATTTGCCTATTAATTAAAGTAAAAATTAAAAGTAGAAACCTTATAGTAAATTATACATAATTCTAAATAAAGAATTTTAATAAATCAAATATTGATGCTTTAAATTATTTGAGTTTTATGGTTTCCTTATTTTAATTTTGATGTCATTTTTAAAGAATGATTTTTCAGAATAAGTTTTTTTATAAATGAACAAAAAATTCAAGTTTTTGGGACAATTTGTAAATTAAGTTTACTTTATTACATATGTATATAATGTTACTTTACTATATTATGTTCATAAAAACAATATTACACAACAATATTACACAATTTACAATAAGAAATCTTATATTATTAGTTTTATATATATGATGTACAATATTCTCCATTATCTTTTATATCGCTTATCTCGGGGAGATGAACACAGAGCGTGGCATCGATTCAGCACTTCTAGCGGAAGAATTTGATCTGTTACTTCTCCGGCTTCTGCTCCTACTTCGACTTCTGTTCCTACGTCGACTCCTGCTTCTTTGCCGACTCCTTCCTCTTTGTCGACTCCTGTTACGACTACGACTCCTTTCTGACTGTTGCCTATCTCTGTGTCGATGCCTACTACTACTCCTATTCATGCTCCGACTTCTATGTTGTCGTTGACGACTTCTACTCCCTAAAATTTTTATTTTAGCTTGAAATTTAAGGTTTTTAATTATTTACTTGAGCCTCCACCAGTATTGTTAGAAGAAACGGACAAAGACGTATTAGTTATGGAGGAGTTAGTCCGCCGCGAATTATTTGAAATAGCTGGAGATTGCGAATTTCGCCCATGACTTCTACTTTCACGTCTCCTTGTGTTGTGGTTATTTGATTCCCCTTCAGTCTCACGCGCTTGTCGTGCTAAAGCATCAGCCTAAAATTGCAAACAATTAAATCAGCCGTTCTTTATCAATGACAGACCGCTTCATTCCCTTCAATACCCGCATGACCAGGAACCCATCGGAACAAAACACCACGAGGGAATTGTCCAGCAACATCTCTCAGTCGTTGATAATCATCAGAAAAAGCCCAATCGCTACTGTCGGACTGCAACCCACGGACAATCTGTATATAATCAGAGTTTAGATTCACATTTTCGCCACTAAAAAGTTTAAATTACAAACAAAAACAGTAAAAATATCACTTGTATGATGACCATCTTAACAAATTGTTTAGACCAATTCTTGCTGCCATCAACTCGGCCAATCCACTGTTGATTACGTCTCGTAAATAAACGCCTCTGTTTAATGGATGATCTCGGCCGTAGTACATTCCAATCCCAGAACCTCTATAATGATCAGTAGAGCCATCAGTGAATACCTTAAAGATATTTGGAAACTATAATTGTCAATTTATTTCGTTAACTTGAATGGTTGCTCTATCGCCAAACCGTTTCGGTCTCTCGAAGAATACCACACTTTCATTAATTGCAATGTCTGAAGCTGCTCTTCTGATTTGTGCAGGGCTTGCAGAATTGGCATGTCTAGAAGACGGAGGTACTGATACTGAGCGTCGCATGTGTTTATCAAACGAGTTGTTATTAGAGTGCTTTAAGCCACCGCGGAGCAATCGCAAAGTTGAAGTGATGTCTCGAGAAGAAGGCCTCGTCGTGGCGAAAGGGTATTGACCAACGGATGAGTAAGTGTAGATTAGCACTGATTGAGCGGATTCTAGTTTAATAAAATTTAATTTTTATACTACCATACTTATTATTTTGGAATCTCTTTTATCTCTAAGAGGAATTCATTATGTACCGTAATCGCCTATTTTTGATATCTACGGTTTTTTGCCTCAAATTGTTGCAAAAATTTGCAAAATTATCTGGCCTAGTATCATCGGAGTTGAGACGAAATAGTGCATTTAAAAATGAGAATTGGCGAGAGAAAAAGACTAATTAGCTAATTAATTTTAGGTCATTGGTTTGTTGCAGCAATTTATTTTTATATTTTTCTTAATTCTGAAACAACGAACAAACATCTTTATTGAAATCAAAACTAAAGACAATGACATACCGAAAAGTCTCTCAACAAGATTTACAACACCAATCTAGAGGTACTTACTTTGCTTTTAATAATCAAAGAAAAATTTTTTTAAGAAATACGTTCTCAATTATTTGAACAAATAAAATGTTTGGAACAACGATCAAATGATAAAGTTGCTATATTTCAAGAAATTAATGATTTTCTCAAAAAACGTGCAGAATTAGATTTACAATATTCAAAAGAGCTGGATAAATTAGTTAAATCTGTTATGATGAGACACAAAGCGGAAAGACAAAGGTAGAAAATTTTTTGATTTTTTAAAAATAATTTCTTTAGACGACCTAATTGGTCTATTTATTCGATATGTAATTTATGGCAACAAATTGTAGATGATGCTAAAGATGAAGCTAAACAACGTTCAATAATTGCTGATGTATTTTTTATTTTTTTTAAATTTCTTTAAAAATTCATAATTTTTCTTTAAAAGGTTTGTGCAAATTACATAATTCCAGGAATTAATAATAAATGTAATTCACTCCAAAAAATGTCTAAAAAGGTTTTTAAAATGTTTTTATAAAAATAATATTTAAAGTGTCGTGATATTGCTCTTCTCGCAGCTGGGGAAGTTATGCGCGTTCTAAATGAGTTTTTCTAATAAAATTGATTTTAAATAACTTTTTCTAATTTTTAGGCTCTCGTTGGCTATGAAAACTTATCATGTAAATTTATTTATTAAATTTCTATTTTTTAAATAAATTTAGAATTGTTACAATGAATTTTCTGTTTTGAGCGCTAAACTTCACAATGCTGAAGAGCAAAAAAGAAAAATAATGGAGGCAAATAGTTCACTGCGAAAGCAGAATTCTATACAAAAAACTTATGAAAAAGTATGAAATTTTAATTTTGTTTTTTTTATTTTTAATTTTTAAGAGAAATGAAAAATATGAAATAGCCCGGCAAAAATGTATGCGTGCTCGAAATGAAGTTCTTTGTATTTTTTTTGTTTTAATTTTATTTTTAAAAAAAGTATCTTCTTTGTATTGATGCGGCAAATTCGTCTCTTTACAAATACTTTGCTGATGATGTATCCAATATTATTGATGTTTGTTATTTAAATGATATTAGGCATTTGGAATAGCATAAGTCTTATTATAATAGATTATTGTTGTTCTCTTTATTTCTGCCTAAGAAAATCTTTCGTTTCTTTTTAAAGTCCAACTAATTTTCTCTAATCTTTTTAAAATTTTTATTGCCTTCCCTTATATTTATTTTCAATAATTTTTATTTTCTAGTGTGAGGATTTGGGATTAGACTGTTGGCTCCGCATGATTCTTCAGAATTTAATTGCTGCGAGAAAATCAGCGTGTCAATCGGAAATGAATGGTTCTCTTTTATATTTTTTTAAAATTTATTAAATAAAATTTAATAGCACTTGCAAATCTGAGTGGTTTTCGTGACTCTTTGCAATCAAGAGATGATAAACAACGATTTTTTGAAAGCAGCAATCAGACATTTATGTTACCAAAGAGATTTGATTTCAAGTTTGATTAATTTCAAAATCTGTTAATTTAATGATTTAAGGTGCGAGCAGAGCGAAACTATTTTTGAAATTTCAACAAACGATTTAAGAGAAGAATTTAAACAACGTCATAATCAAATAAGAAAACGTTTAGAAATTTTGAGAATGGAATCTGAAGGAAGTTGGCAAAAATTGGTTGAAATGGAAAAGAAAATGCAAGGTTTTCTCATTAAAGGTTTTCTCCATTAAAATTATTTAGAATTACTTGCTGTGTCTACAATTGTTGAGATTAATGAATTTGGAATTTCGGATAAAAGGCCATCTACTGAATTGGTGGAACAGGAACTGAGCAATATTTTCGAATCTTATCTACAAGTAATCTTTGTTTTGATAAGGACTTATTAGATTGTTCTTTATTTGAAATTTATATTTCATGTCTTTCTATCATCTAAATAATTAAAATTATTAAAATAATTATTTTAAATTTAGTCATTCACATTCTTCCTTCTCAATGCTAATTTAATTTCTCGATTAGAAGCTAGAGCTAATGGAATCAATATTGGATTAAAATGTAGAAATATAAATGTTGCCTCATCAAAACAAAATATTTCTGACGGTGATAGATTGAATGGTTTATTTTTGTAAATAAATTTAATTATTTTTATTTTTAGGTAATTCTTCTATTGAGAAAAAATCTGACACTGACGGATCTGAAATCGAGACAATAATTCATCAAAGACCAAAAAGAAGAATTGGGTCACAAACCTCAACAGAATGCCAATTTTCTTCCCCTTGGACATTACGTCCAAAGTTATTTGGAGGCAGTTTGGAACAATATACAGGTTTTTACTAGTTTATTGTTAAATTTTAGTAATTTCTAGATGGCACTGGGGAACAAATTCCTCTTGTTGTTGTAAGCTGCATTCGAGCGCTTTCTCTATTTGCACTACAACATCAAGGAGTATTTAGAATTAGTGGATCTCAGATTGGTTTGTTTTTAATCTTTATCTTTTTTTAAATTTAACTTTAGAAATAAACCGGATGCGTGAGGCTTTTGAAAATGGTAACATCATAAACGGCCTGAAATTTATTTTTATAAATTTAGGGGAGGATCCTTTAAAAGACGTTAAAAGTGCAACAGATACAAACAGCATTGCTGGATTGTTAAAATTGTATTTTCGAGAGCTTAAAGAGCCTTTATTTCCGTTCTACTTATTTGATTTGTTAACAGGTATTTTTATTATATTTCAATTTATTTTTAATTTTTATTCAGATTGTGCAAAATATCATAAAATCTCAGATTTTATTGCCCAAATTAGACCCTTAATAAGCAAATTGCCTCGTTCTTCATATATTCTTCTCCGATTTTTATTTGCATTCCTTAAACATTTAAGTGAATTTAGTGACGAAAATATGATGGTACTTTTAAATGTTTTTTTTTAATTTTTAAAAGTACCTATTTTTATAGGATACTTATAATTTGGCTATATGTTTTGGACCTACTCTTTTACCAATTCCTGAAGGAAAAGACCAAGTGAGAATTTTAATATTTATTTTTTTTTTTAATTTTTAGGTAATTTATCAAAACTCTGTCAACGAGGTCATTAAAAATTTAATAGTACATTGCAATGAAATTTTCGACGAAAAATTGCCTGGGCCTAAATATGAGAAGTACAACCTTAATAGCGGGTTGGATACTCCAGCAGATACAGAATTGGAATTATTTGTTGACGATGAATCAGGGTCAATTTTTATTTTTAAAAATTTTTCCTTATTGAGCACAAAAAAATAAGATTGTTTAAAAAGCACAAAAAAAATAAAATTGTTAACAATTAGAAAAAAAACTTTTGTATCCATTACTTATGGACAAATACAAAAATAAAATTTTTTTATTTATAGTATCGATGGATTAGATGGCGATGGAAAACAGTGGAGTTGTGGAAGTGTTGAAGCTTCGCTATTTCCCTACAACTATAAAAACCCCCAAAATATAGTGCCTTTTTTGGGACGTCCTATTCAACTTCCCAATTTTTGTGAACAACCACAATTTGGTGAAACAATAAATGAAAGAGAATTGAATTTTTTAAATAGTGAAAACTTTAATCAAACCGGGTGTATTACAAGTCCAAGTGCAAAAAATAGAGGTTGTTTAATTAATTAATTGCTAGAAATGTTTTTTCTGGCATTTTAGCAACTTTGAGAGAACAAAAGTTGACAGCTACGGGGAGACGAGAAATACAACCCGAGAAATTCAATGACGACTTTTACACCAAATATTCTTTAGAAGGTAGTTTTTTGTTTAAAAAAAAGGATCCTAACTTTTCTAGTTTACAACTAGATTTTTGATTATATTTCTTCTAGGTTTATTTTGAATTAACGATCTCTTTTTGTTTTCCTTTATGTTCCCATAAGTTCTAAATCGATTTCCTTTTACAAAATTGTGACTTTTGATTGGTCATTTTATGTAATTGAACACAGCAGCATATGAGAAAAAGTGGTCATGAAAAAGACTACAAAATGATCTAGGAAATCTTAAATTTATGGAAGCAAATTGGTGTAGCATATTAATTGTTTATAATTAATATTCAGTTGACCGAAGCATGGACCATGAAGAAACTTCATCAAGTAACATAATTATGGGCACAGAAAATGTTAGGAATAATCCTCATAATAAACTATATTCTTCAATTGATAGGTGAGAATCTAAAATATTTCATTTACACAATAATTTTTAGAAGCACAAAAACGACTGCCTCTTCTAAGGTTCCAAATACAGAGGAATTGGAGGTGAATGATCCAACTAGATTTCTGAGTTTCTATAATCCAAAAACTTTTCCCAATGAAAATGTTAAATCTTACAATCCTCGACAAATTGGAACAAATAAAGGTATAATTTTTTGAAAATTCATTATACATAAAATTTGCAAAATGCAGGGCAAATGCCTTCCGCGATAGCAATTGAGGGAGGACGTCAATGCAATAAAATCGATGATTTGCTGAATAAACTTGCTTTGCAATCAAACGAAAAAGAAGGTGTTGGAATAGGGAAAAATATTACTAGATAAATTTTATACTAATTAAACACTAATTTCCTATAATTATAATAATTTAGTCCGATTCTCATATCTTTGTGCCCAATAATTTTAATTTTATTTAATAACTTTTCATTAATTTTTGAAAATGAATCATTTAAATTTATTACTATTTCACTTTTGATTTTTGACGAAAGGAAGAGATCCTTTTTAATTTTAACATATTTGTTAAATTTTTTATTTTTAGATTTTTAGTTCTTTCACATGAAAATGCCGAGTGCAGATCGTTTATCCAAGTCCTATGCTATTGTAAAAGTTGGTTATATTTTTTGATATACATATCTGTAGCACTTATAACTGATTTTTTCTATTCATTTGTAAAACCTGCGTTTCTATTTACTCCATTAATTTTCAAGTTTAATTCGAATTTAAATTTTTACCAGTTTGATTCTAGCAAAAATATTTTTGAATTTTAAGTTGCGAGCTAGAGAAAATGGAAGTGTAATTTCTAAAACAATCACCAAATTGAAGAAACCTCTGGTATTTTTATATGAATTTTATCAACTTTTTCATCTGTTAATTTAATAGAATTTACAAATTCGTTCGTTAAAAGTGTCTGGATTGCCACTAACGAGAGATGGCCCACATAGCAGTTCCGTTGATGAAATGATTGAACAGTTACAAAAAGTAAAACAGTCACTTGGCAACGAAATGGAAAAGCAATTCAAGATGGTTATTTTAGAATGAATATTTATATTAATGATATTTTAAGAATCCAATAACAGAGACTGCACTAAATGAAGATCAGGATTTGCCAGATAATTTGAATGTACACAATACTGAATTGAATGATAAATTTGAAGATATGCTTGTAAGTTTTTATATTTTGTATAACATTTTTGGATTTATTTTAGAGGCGTATTGATCTAATTCAACAACAAATTAAAGCAGTTAGTATAGAATGTAAAGAAGAAAGGGCAAAGAGATTGAAGGTTTGTCTTTCAAGAATTTTCTAAATTTATTTTTATTTTAAAGTTATCAGAAGAAATGGATCAAAAATACAATTATGTACTCGAACAAATTGCTTCTTTGGAGGAGAAATTACAAGAGAGATTTGGAAATGACCAGATAAACATGGATATTACACAAAATGCTCTGACTTCCGAACAGGTAAATAATTAAATTTTGAAAATGACTAAAATTTTTTGACAATCGCTTAATTTTAAATATTTCTGAACGATATATTTAATTCGCTAAATCCTTTCTTCGTTCTATTAACAATAGAAAATTATATTATTTTTATTCATTTTTAAATAATTTATAGACCAATGAACTGATCAACCAAAATGATAATAATATTCCTTTGGTTGATTCTGAGGATATCTTAATCGACAACGATATTTCTGTTAGTTAAATACTTTATTGACTCAAAAAATTATTTATAGATAATGCCTCAACTCGAAAAAGCTACAGATTCTCAATTAGATGTTGAAATTATTGGCGAAGTCTTACATGATTATAAGATTGGATTACCTGCGTTTAAAAAAGAGAGTGCGTCGAATCAGCTTACTGAATGGCCTGTTTTAACATTGGAAAGTGATTATTCTGAAAATAATGATATAACCAGTTCTCGAAATACTGTAAGTTCAAAGTCAATTCTTTATTCATTTTTTGGTGGGAAAACACATCCGTTTTTCAGTTATTTTGGGTCAATAAAAACATTTTTATAATTGTCACAAATAATTTATAGACCAATGAACTGACAACGATATTTCTTAGATTGTCTTGCTTTGATAAGTCAAAAAAAATTATTACGGGTTCTGATTTTTAAAAAATTGGAAAAACAAACATGAATACAATAAACATTCTAATACCTCACTTTAAAACATTCTAGGGTCTTGCTTTGATAAGTCTCAAATGAGTCTTCGGCTTTTCTATAATTTAACATCAAGTATAACTTTATATTTTAAGATTATTCCAATTCGTATCAAAAATGAAAACAATAATCTTGTTGATCCTCGGCCGTCTACTAGTAAATACGGGAATTGAATTTGAATGATATCAATTAAAATATTCACGGGGCACTATATACACATTTGAATCCCTTTATAGCACCGCCGGTATATATTCCCAATAATGTAATAGGTGAAGCCAATAAATTGGGTCCAGTAAGGCCTATACTTTCACATTAGAAACATCAAATTGTGTTATTTTTAGTGAAGTGGTATGGAAAAACATTTTTTAATGTCTAAATGAAACTTCTTCGGCGTGATCCCACTTTTTGGCTCCATCCTAATGGCGGGACTATAACGAGATTCAACTGTGTATATTTTTATTTTGGCCTTTTCAATTATTTTTTTGTTTACCTTTTCATTTTACTTTGAACATTACTCTAAACATTTACCTTTTCCTTTACTCCTTTTAGTGAAAATTTGAAAACACCCCAATTTTAAGTTATTTGGTATTGATAATATTTTTGATAGTAAAGATAATTGTTTAATTTTTTACTTTGAAAATTTGATGTTTTTACCTAATATATGATAAACTTTGGCTATTTATAAGTTTCTTTCATTTGTCTCTTAGAATGACTTGTCAAAATAGATATAAAATCTAGAATTATGTACACGAAGAGATCTAAAAAAGACTATATTAGACAAACGCCAGGGGTATCAGCTGGCTTTCATCATCATTAACCGGATTTTAGTTTTCTAGTCTATTTTTTATTTATTTGTACAGCAGCTATTTCAGGCACAGTTGTTTGTTGTGCCGTTCTGTACTGCGCCTGCAAAAATGTAAATATTGTGGCTATATTTAAATAAGTTTTTAATTTAACCTATTTCATACACATTATTTGGAAAATTGTTTTGTTGATTGGCTATTTGATTTGTTCGTATATGGTATGGAAAGTGTTTTGCTTTGCAGAAGGGGCATGTTAATGTCTGCCATTTTTTTAATTTTAGAATAAATTTTGTAGTAAACGTACTAAAAAGAAGATAAATCCAGCAGTTATGATTGCAGAATCTACACTTTGAACAACTTCCTCTCTTACCCAATTATCCAAAATAAAATTGGCAATGATTAAAACGATTGGACCTGACCAAAACCTTTAAATTAATTAATTATATATTTTAATATTTATTGAAAACCCAACCAAAAAGTGCTAAAAATATTCATAAAAATGTAAAATCGTTTTTTGAGTGGGTATTTCTTTACTGTTACCTGAAATGTTAAAATAATTATTATATAATTGGATAATAATTAAACAACCCAGCTGCATCGTGAGAACCAAATCCATCCACAAATATTTAAATAAATAATACAATATGCCGGTATACTTTCTGACATGTATGTTATTTGAGCTGGGTCGAAAATCTAAATTTTAATAAAATATTTTCAAAATATTTTATTTTCTCTTGAATTGGAAGTATTTATCTAATTTTTGTCCTATTGTTGTCCCTTCAATATAAATCTCTCACACCTTTCAATAGAAGCTTAAAAACATCCCCCTTTTCTGTAAATACTTACAATTATTTCCCATCCTAACATTAAAAGTCTGAGAATAAAATAAGCAGAAATAAAGAAAACAATTTTTATGCTTGAACATGTTGAAATCTTTGCTCTCGTTATAGTATATCCTTTAGCTATTAGAAAAAGAAGAAGCACAAATAACACAATAGAAAATTGTCTGAAAATAGACTAAATTGTTTTTATTTTTAAATATTTTGTCATAATAACATTTCGATTACCTAATATAGAAAATATCTGATCTCAGGGGTGGTATGCAAAAAAGCGGGTTGGAGAACCTTGTAAGTTTACCATTTTTGAATAAGGGTTCTGGGTTAACCTACCCGCAGCTGAGGGTTGGTTAACCCCTACCTCCTTTATTGCATACCGCCCCAGATGTTATGGTAATTAATGGGAGGTTTTTATTAGGTATATGTATCTCCTTTTTCTTAATTGAGACCGAGGCTATTTGTGTAACATGCCAATACTTAATTGACACAAACTCTAATCATAACCTTAAAATCATCGAACAAAATTTAAGTAAAGGCATTCCTTCCCCATCATCTGCATAACGATCAAAATGCATCCAAAGTAAAGTAGAAGCAATTAATTCACAAACAAGTGAGTGAAGAAATAATCTAAATGTTATATGCAGCATTTTACGTTTTTTCAAAACATCTAAGAAAATAAACTTTATTGAAATTTATCTTTAATATTTATAAAAACTCACAGGAAAAGATAATTGAAGAGAGTAACAAAACAATAATTAAAAATAAAAATAATAGAGAAATGGGTAATGCATCTGCAAAAATAGGAAATAATTTTAAATATTTAATAATTAAAATTTAATTTACAAAATTCGTCGAAAGAAAAATGATATTTCCAACGATCTGTTTTATTATGTGAATTTGTCATTAAAAGAGAATATTCCAAATAAAGACCATTTTGTGAATCACAATTTCCTATTGCAAAATACCACCATCTTGGCCGCATTGAACTTTTAAAAAATATTAAATTTAATTTATTAAGGCTTCTTTGAGATTATTTTTATCAATTCTAGAATAATACCAATTGCTGGACACTTATTAAATACTAGACTTAATCTAAAACTAATTCTTACAAAAAAGATCGTTTTCCAAAACAATGATACCAGCTTTCATTATTCTTTTCAATTGTTTCACAACTCGAATGTTCATCTATAAATTTAGCACTTGGGGCAAGTCTAATTATTTGATAATTTTTAGGATCTAAAAGGCGTTCTCTATCACTGCAAGTCTTAAAAATTTATTTAAATAATTAAAGATAATTTTTTTCAATTTACTAAAGAGATGTTATTATAGGCAGCTTTCCATTGATTATCTGTATCGTAATACATATAAATTGATTGAAGTTCGAAATTCTGAATTTAATTAATTGGATATTAAATATAATTTTAGATACATATTTAATTAAAGTATTTAAATTTATTAAAAATATTTAAAAAAAACTTTTGGATAGTAAATATTGTATTTAAATGTTCCTTCTTGAGATACAAAGCAGAATCTATCCAAATATTCCCAATCCTTAAAAAAATTTTTTTAATAAATTTTTAATTTTAACAATTAATTCCAAACATTATTAGAAATTAATATGCCTGAAGATATTTTTCCGTCAACTAATTTAATTAAAAAGCAAAAAATGACAATAATAGTAATATTATAACCCATTTTAATTTTTCTTTAATTAATAAAAAAATGCTAAAATTTATTTAAAGCTTTTATTTTATAAAAATAAATTTTTGAAATTTTTATTTAAGAAAATTTAAGAAAATAAAATTGCCTTATTGCGTGATAATTTAATTATTATTTTTTATATATTTAAATAGGTTTTTATAATACCTAAGTACATATGTGTTATTAAAAAAATATTTTTAAATATTTTTTAAAAATCAAAAAAAAATAAAAGCTAAGAAATATATAAATTCTCTCATATCTTTTCATTAATTTCTGTCACAAACTTTTTTTAATAAATAATTTCCAGTCGCCCAGGGAAACAATCTTAAAAAATAAAAATATACATAAACATAAAAGGCTTTTATTTAGAAAAAAATTTAAAAGATTAATTTTAATTAAATAAAAAATTTAAAAAATTTTTTTGGAATTTTTAAACGATAAATTTCTTTCTATCAAACTAAAAATCTGATTCTAAAAATATTAAAGAAAGATTATATTTTTGAAGTTTTTAGAAAATTTAGGTTGGGTAAATGTAAAAAAATGCGACTTCATAATAAAAAAAAAATTTAATTTTATTCATATATACTACATATCTTCCTCTATAATAATACTCAAAATTATTGTTGCTATAAAACTCACAGACGAGATTCTTTTAATTTCTGAAGAACATTAAATAATTGACGAAATAAATTTTTGCTGCATTTCATTGTGTATACGAAACGATTTTAAAAAGTTGGGTTTTGTCTTTTTGAGAGAAGCTTTTTGTGTTTCGCTTATTTTCGAATTCTCTCTTATTTTTTTAATTTTCAAAAAAAACTTTTTTTTCCATTTCCAACAATATTTAGCAAATCTTCAATTGAAAATTTATCCGTTCCGATCTAGGGATTTTGTTTATTTTATTTAAAAAAATATCCGATTAAAAACAAATTTGGATAAAAAGAAATGAAATTTTATTTAAATATTTGCAAATAAACATACAAAGTTTGATCATTTTTAAGCAATTCCTCTCTAATATTATTAAAAATATGTATAATCCTTTTAGTATGATGACCTAAAAATTTAACTAAAAATAAACATTTTAATTTAATTTTTATATACAAAAATAAAATTAAAAAATTTGATAAAAATATTTTTAAAAAAGTACAAATTTAAAAATAAATTTAAATTGTTTGCAATAAAATTTTTTTAAATTAATCATATTTCTTGATTATTCACTTTTCTTTTAGTTTTGAACTTTTATAAAAAAATAAAAATAAATATATATATAAATATACAATTATTTTTTTCTAAATTTATCTTTTTTTTTCTAAGTTAATCATTTTTATCAAAATAAATATTTCTTGTAAATTTTTTTCAAAAATTTTTCTTTAAAAAGTAAGCGAAAATTTTTAAACATTAACATTTTCAGGGAATTCATTCTCTAAAAAAACAAAATAATCTTTTTTCTTTCTTTAATTATTTAAACGTTATTTTTAAAATCCAAATTTTCTATTTTTATTAATTTTCTTCAAAAATCTTATTTTTCTCTTGAAAACAATTTTAAAAAATAATATACATATCTTCATGACGCCTTCTAATTTTTTTCTTTTTATTTAAAAAAGTTAATCTCTCAACAAAACTTGGGTTACGGAGACAAATAAACAGAATTTATTTTCTTTTCCTCACCAATTCCTTTCTAACAAATAGCCCTCAATTTTAATGTTCTCAATCCGACGACCTGAAATGAGGAATGAAAGATTTTCTTTTTTATTTATTTCTCATCATTCCTCGAAGCTATTTGTAGCTGTGGATAAAAAAAGGAATTAAAGTGTGCGTGTAGTTGTTGTAGAAATTGTTTTTTTTCGATCGCGGATGAGTGAAAAAAAAGAGGAAAAGAGGGGGAGGGGGAAGTTGTTTCTTATTAGAAGATATTCAGTATATACTTGAAATGAAGAAATCGTTCAGTATTTAGATCTCAAAATTATATATTGCATAGCTTAAATGTTGCTGATTGGTTTCTTTTTTTCTATTAAAATAAAGAAAAAAATTTTTATCTCGAAAAGGGTTGTAGCATAAATTTTACTAAAAAAGAAATGGATATTAGGTATTTGTTTAGTATAATAGAATTTACACATTTCAATCAATCTTAGCTAATCACAAAATTTAAATTATAATAAATCTTGCCTTAATAAAAATTTACAAATTAATTTACTTTAATTTTTTAACAATTTTTATAATTTTTTTCTTTTATTTTCTTTTATTTTTTATACACGAGGCGGAAAAATCGTTTACAGTTTTTAAATGTCACCATCCCCCATAAAGCCTCATTTTAAGAAAAACTATCAAGCTGATTTGTCTTGAAATGAGGGCAATTTTATATTTAATATTTTAAATTAAATTAAATATAAATCTTTCTTTTTTTAAATTTAATTTTAAATATTTATTTAAAGGTAATGAAATTTAAAGATTTATTTATTATTTCAATATTTATTTTCTTCATTAATAATATTTTATTTATAAATACAGGTAAATTAATTATTTAAAATTTTTTATTTTTCCCAAAAATATTTTCTACACAAAGATAGTTAATTTAGGATATTAGGGCTTTTATTTAGAGCTTAACAATAATTGCTTTAATATTTAAAAAACCTCCATTCGGGCTCAAAAATTTTTAAAAATTTTATTTTTTAAAGTTAATTCCTTAAATTGTTATATCTGTGCTGAGGATGGTTTAGACGAGGAAGGAGAATGTAAAGATTCTTTTCCTTTTAGCTGTAATGGTTATGCAAAAAGATTTTCTAAAGATCAAAAAATGTTATGTCGATCAACTAGACATAAAGCACTTAATGGTTATTTAAATACATAAAATTTTTTTAATTTAAAGGAAAATTCTCTTTTAAAGGTACATTTACTGTAGTAAAAGAATGTATAATAGAAAATGCCCATTATGCCACATTTGAGAGAAAACCACAAAAAACTGAGAATGATTGTGATATTCAATTATTAGAAGGGTTTGAAGTTGCTTATTGTATATGTAATACTTCTCTTTGTAATTATCCTTCTATTGGGGAACAATTTGCTGAGTTTGAACAAGTAAATTGGCAATAAAAATATTTTTGATAGAAAAAACTAAAAATGTTTATTTATTTAGAGAAATTGTTCTTAAAAAATAATTTAAAGTTTTCAATCAAAGTTTGGAGGGTTTTAGTTGCTTTATAAAATCTCGAAGGATTTTATTAAAAAGGGGAGGAAAAAGCTAAAGAAGGTTATAAGTAAACTTTCTAAGTCTCAATAAATTAGACAAACAACTTTAACAATTTCATCTCCCAACAATTTACAAATTTAGTTTCTGCTCTAACAGTCCAAGTTTTCTTGATTACCCTATAGCTAATTCAATCTAGTATTCCCTTCTCAATTATTTTTATTGTAACTAGAAAAGAAAAATTTTAATCATAAAATGTTTTCCTAGTTAAGTTTTGGAAGTTTTAAATAATTTAAAAATTATTTTAGAAAAATCCAGAATTGTTTGATGATGTCTCTGTTGAAACAACAGAATTAATTCCCGAAATAAATAAAAATAAAGAGGAAATAGAAGAAAATGAAGAAGAAAAACAAATAGAAAATCAAACAACTTTTAATCCAAAAATTGAAGAAAATGAAGAAATATCAAAAGAATTATTTTTTAATAATAATCAAAAAATTATAGAAGAAGAGTTAGGAAAAGAATTATTGTCTTCAACAACTATTGGTAATTATTTAATTAATAAATTTAATTTATTTTTGTTTACATTTATTTGTTTTTATTTTAATTATTAATTTTAATAAATTCCTTCTTAAAATTTAATTTTAAATGAGATTTAACTAAATATATACTAATTTTTTAAATTTAATAAAATATAAATTATTATTTATATTTTCTTATGTAATTCTGAGTCATTTTCAATAAATTAGCTAGTCTTATTTTATTTTTTGTTTGTACATTTAAATAATTAAATGAATAAAAATTTTTTAATAAAAATTTAAATTAATATTTTTTAATGTTTAAGAAACTATAAAAAGAGAAGATTTTATAAATAATGAATGGAATAATGAGGAAAATGAAAAAGAAGAAATAATTAAACAAAATAATTTATGAACAACCCCAAAAATTTCAACAAAATTATTTACAAAAAATTTAATTATAGAAAGACCCAAACAACAAAGCCTTGAAGTTGATAATAATACACCTTTAAATGGGGATATTTTGGCATCTGGAGCTCAATTAGGGTTATTGCCAGGTATTTCTCTTTATTTTATATACACTACTATTTTTTGTATAGATATTATAAAATTAACTCTCTCATTAATAAAAAGTTTTCAAATATATTAATTAAAATTTTAATAAAAATAATTTAATTTAATAAAAAGAATTACAATGTATGCAATGTAAAGAAGAAACAAATAATACAAAAATAAATGCAGAATGTCTTTTCCAAATAGTTGTTAGTTGTCCAGATTTAAGTAAACAAATAAATGGAATTGGCAGACCTTTTTGTATAACTAGACATTTTTGGATTGAACCGGGTAACCTTTTCCTCAAAAAAATTAAAAAAAAATAATCTGAAGGAGGTAATTTAACAATCGAAAAGAATTGTTTAACAGAAAGAAAAATACTTGAAGAATATGGAAGTTATAAAACTGTTGATTTATTAAATGGGGCAAATAGGGATGAGGCAGCTTGTTTAGATTTTAGACCTTCTTTGTCCGGTCAACAACAAAGACTTTGTGTTTGTTCTTCTCCTCAATGCAATAAAGTATCTCTTTCTGAACAGGTTGAATGATTTAATATTTTAAAGGGAAAATAATTTAAAAATATTTTTCGGTGTGTCTTATCCAATACTGGGGCGAGGTTTTTCGAAAAAGCCTCGAACTCCCGCAGCCCTATCCAAAATTATAAAGATCTTCCAACATTTTTAGCTAAGAAAAAAATTAAATTTAGAGAGATTTTTGAGGGGTTTATGTAAATTTATGCTTATAATACAATCTGAAATTAATTGTTAAATTTAACAAAAGATGTCTTTTGGAATTCGTAAAATAGCTGAACTTGATGAAATAGAAAATAAACAAAAAACAAATAAAATACAGACAATTAAAACAACAGAGAAAATAAAAGAAACAACAGAATTAACTTTAAAGGAGGAAATAATCGAAGCTTTAAATTGTGCTGTTTGTGTAGATAATGAATTGAAGTAAATTTTTCCGAAAATTCAAAATAATTTTTAAATAAATTAAAAAATAGTGATGCAAATGCTGATTGTCGAACTGTTAGAACAATTAATTGTGCTAAACAATTAACTAACAATGAAAAACAATATTGTATAACAAGACAAACACAAAACAGCAAAGGTAAAATTAATTGAAAAAATATTCTTTTCAAAACTTTTCTTTAAAGATTCTTTTATTGTTGAGAAGGGTTGTATGTCAAAAACTCAATTCTCATTACTTTTTCCTGATGAAATTTCCGAGCAAAATATTGGAAATGAATTACTTTTAGGTTGTGCATCTACACATAATGGTGTAATTAAATTTAAATTCAAAAAAAATTAAAATTAAAAAAGGTTTTGTTAATTATTGTATTTGTGATAGTCAAATGTGTAATAGATATGGAATTGCTCAACAAGCAGAAAATAGTAGAAGGTGAAAATTTATTTATATCTTAGTTATAAATTATTGGTTTTAATTATGCTCTCTATTTTTTTTAAATTAGTTACACAGAAAAGGCCAATTTTCTAATAGTTTTTTTGGGTTTAAAATCTAATTTCTATTATTAATAAAATAAAAATTAATTTCCATTTAAAAATTCAGGAGAAAGTAAATAACTAAACAAAATTAGCTAAATTGGCAAAAATAAAATTAGGATGAAAATTTTGGGGTCGGGTTCTCAACAAAAAATTATTTAAAATTAAATATTATATTTTTGTTTAAAATACTATTTAGAATAACCTCCTCAACAAATCCATATAAAACATCCACTAAACAATTATTCCCCTCAACATCCACTCCTTCTTCTCCTCCTCCTACAACAACAACAACAACCACATTATTACCCACTACAACTGAACAAAAAATTTCAACAAAATCCTTCTTTGATGATTATACAACAAAAGAAAATAATAAAATGATAACAAAAGAAGATGAAAAAGAAGAAATTAATATAAAAATAATTCCAACAGAAAATATTAACGAAATATCAAAAATAAACACAACATCAACGGAATTTCCTTTAAAAATTTTAAAAACAACTACAACAAATAATTTAGATCAACGATTAGAAAAATGGAAAATAAATACCCAAAAAAATAATAAATTACAGTCTAGAAATATTTTTGAAGAAGAAAATAATGGAACAATTAAAAGAATTTTAATGCCTTCAATATTAATTATTTCTTTTTTTATTATTGCTTTTATGTGCCTTTAATATATTTTTTTAATTTTGATTAAAGAATTATTTATATATTTTTAGTTAATTTTATAAAATAAAGGATATTCCATAAACATTTTTGTCATAAATTTTTGAAGAAATTTATTTTTGATAGAAAAAATTTATAATTTTGATAGAAATTTATTAAGTTTTTGATAGAAATCTCGTTTTTAAGGGTTGTATTTCTATACAATCATTTTCTCCTATGTTAATTTAACAACAAAACTAAAAATATCAGCTGGTATATATTTCTAACAATGATTGGGAGAATGAAAAAAGAACACTGAAAATACATAAATTTTATTTAATCCATTAATCCCTCTAATAAAATATATAATATTTGTAAAACTAGATTAGAAAATATAATATATGGGAATTATGAGTCATAAATTTTTAATTATTATATATTTTTTTTATATTTCCAACTTTTAATTTTTGTAACTGAATTTATCTTGTAAAATGTTCAAAAATTAAATTTTGTCATTTGTCTTTATTCCACGTTTTAGCTATTATTTTTTGTGAAATAAATAAATAATTAAAAATATATGTATATGTAAACAAAAACTTTAAGGTTTGTAAAATAATAATAAGGATTTGTTTAGGTAAAAGAATACAATGAATGAATGAATCATCCTTATAATATTCAGAGAAAAACAAACAATTGTTTCTCTCTCTCTCCTTTTCTCTCCTCAACTAACGCGCATTTTCAATTAAAAAAGAATTATTTGTAATCCTCTTTTCTTCACTAAAAAGTTTTTTTTCGGTCATTCGAGAATATTCGTTAGAAAATTGGGAAATTATTTTTTTATTTGGTTTATATTCAGAGAAAACAAACAATTTTATACTAAAAATATGTAATTTTGTTGTTAATTTTTTTTATTTTTTATTTATACCAAATAAAAATATATTGTATGTAGATATTCTAAACAAAATACTTTCCCTTCATTACAAATGATTGTATTGAAATTTTTATTTAATTTTCTTTCGTCCTCCCCATAAAGTTCTGGCTTTATTTAAATATTTATTTAATTTTCAGAATTTTTAAAATTAAATTCAGAAATGCTTGGAAAATTTCTTTATATTATTCTTCTAATGGAAATTTTACTTATTAAATCAAATATGTCATTTATTTATCCAAATCAGAATACTTTAATAAACACTGAGAATCAAATACCTTTTCAAATTGAGAAGTAAATTATTTAAAATAATTAATTAAAATATTTTAAATTTTGTTTGGAATTAAATAAAACTTTTTTTCTAAAAAAAATACTTTTTATTAAATATTTATTAATTAATTTAAAATTTTAAGGACAAGAGTACGACGTGGATATTTTAAAGCAGCTTTAGTTGGAGCTGCTGCGGGAGCTGTTGCACATGCTGTTAAGAATACATTTTTTAAAAATAAGAATAAAAATAAATATTACATTAATGGAAAATAATTGGAAAATTAATTTGCTATAAATATATTATTTTTGTAATTTTTATTTGTTAATTAATTAACCAAAACTTTTATAAAATTAATTCTCAAATCCATCTAAAAATTTATTCATTTTTGTAATAATTAATATTCATTTTAATGATTTTCCCTCGATGAAAATTGTTTTAACTCTTAGACAATAAATATTTACAAAAAAAACTTTAGTAGAAAATGTAAATAACATACAACTTAAAGAAAGAATGTATTTTTCAGTCTATTTCCTAAAACTTTTTTGGTCATTACCAATTTATGTTTAAAAGTTTTTTTCTAATTCTAAAAATTCTGGTATTGACTCAAGTGTTAGTATAAACCGCCATCCATTGGGACATACTATCTTCATATGTAGTCCCTGATCCCCTTCGCCCTTCGCATCTCTCTGTCTTTATATTGTTATTTTATTAAATCGTCAGACTTGTCATGATACAATATTGGTCTCGTGCATTATCTTTTTCCATAAGCTCAATTCTTCTCGCGCAGTTGGAGTAAATTGCGGTCATCGCGGCAAAAGTTAATACAAATCAGAGTTTCGAATTTTCAAAAGAAGCCGTTATTTCACTTTCTTAGCGCCGCAGGCGAATATTTTGAAAATCTAACTTGCCGAAGACCGAAAAATTCACTCATTTTGAGAATTTTGGAAGGCCAAGAAGCCAAAATTCCTCCGTTTAAAAAATAGAAAACTTCCTGAAACAAAATTCGAACTCAATCTTAAATAAATAAAAACCTTAGCACTTTAACCACATATTTTTGGCCTTATACTCGTAATTCGTACACCCCTATTTTTTCTCTCGACTCATACTTTGTACCAAGTACGGGTTTTGTTCATTAATATTTGTTCATTTTAATGTTTACTGGTGATAAAATTTACAGAATTTTAATTAAAAAATTATTAAATAAATATTAAAATGTATCAAAGCCTTCTTAAATTAATAACTGTAATTATAGCCTCTTCAAATAATTCTTGTAATCCTTGTTTTCTATCAGCAGAACATTCAATATAATTTTTTGCTTTTTCTTTTTTTGCTAATTTAAAACCAAAAGAATTAGTTATAGGTAATTGCCCTCCTAATTGTAATAATTCATATGTTTTTTTGTCTGTTCTTAATTCAATCTTTAAAAATTCTTTTTTTTGTAATTTTGTTTAATTTAATTAATTATAACCTGTGTCCCAACTAACAAAAATGGAGTATTTGGACTTTTTCTTCTAATTTCTGGTAACCAAATAGTTTTTACATTTTCCAATGTTTGTGGTTTAACAACAGAAAAACAAACAAGAATAACATCAAATCGTATTTGTTTATAAGCTAAATGTCTAAGTTTGTCGTAACATGGTTGTCCAGCTAAGTCCCAAATTCTTTTAAAAATTTATTAATTAAAAAACAATTAAAGTTATTTTACTTTAATGTAGAAGGTGTTTCTCTGATTGTTGTCTAAATTTAAAAACTTTGTGATAATTTCGGATTTTTTAACGTCAAAATGTTTCAGAAAAAGTTGTGACCCGGCCCGTGCAGTTTCCAAAAGGAAAATCAATTTTTCAGAAAAATATTTATAATAATAATTTTTGAAATATTTGCTTAGAAATTGAGAAATTTGAGGGTTTGAAATCTCCTTAATCCTCAATTAATTTATTCAAAATACTTCTTATTAATTAATTTAATAAAAACAAACATTAATTGTATGTTCAAAAAATAAACAATTACTATTTTTGTGTTGTTCAGGAAAATAAGTATCCAAATAAGTACATATTAATTTATATTTTTCTGAAGATTCATCACCTAACAATAATATATTAAATGTATTTTTTGAATTTATTTGTGAATAAATTTTTTGTTGACTAGCAGATGATTTAAGTGGATTTGAAGAAATGGTTGGTGTTGTTGTTGGTGTTAACATTTAAATTAAAAAAATTAAGATTAAAATATTTTTTCTTACAAAAATCACAAACAATCGACTAAAATAATAATTTGTATGTAATATATTAATTTTTTGCGTGTGACTAATTAAGCAATTATTATTTTACTTTTAATTTTTATCAGTAATATTATTTATTAAATTAAAAAATTTTTTTCATTATGATAAAAATTAAATAAAACAACCAATTTTTGATTAATTCACGGAAAGGAAGATGTAATAAAATTTGAAATTAAATTTTTTGTAAGCTTCTTAAGTGTATTTCAAAATAATCTAAGTTTAAATAAAATAATAGTTTAATTTTATTTTAGCCAAATAATACATTAAAGGTATAAAGTTATTTAAATAAAATTTAAGAATAATTTTCAAATCCAAAATAGAGTAATAAAAAGTTCATTTTTTTACATTAAAATTTATGTTTGAATAGTTGAATGATGAGTCAAAACTTATTCTTTATACACGTCCATAATACGTACATAAAAAATTATTTAAGAATGTTTAAGAGAATATTTAAAGTGTTAATATTTATCCTCAATTAAAATTTAAAAAAACATTTTTTATTTAATTTTAATCTTTATATTTTATATTCTTAGCTTCTATCACCATATTCAATAATTCTTGCAGGTATTCCATTATAAACACCGACTGGCTCATTTTTATCTAATCTAAATCCATTTATTAAATTAAAAATAGAAATTAAATAAAATATAATTAAAAATAATATTTTTGTTAAAAACGTCATTTTTTAAAGTTTAAAAAGAAATGTGAATTTTGTGGAAGAAAATTAAGAAGGATTTTTGGAGAAAGCTTTTGGTAAAAATTTATATAAATTATATTTTTAAATGCTTTTTTAATGTCTGACACAGGGGAGGGAATGCTTAAATTTAAAAGGTTGGGTAAAAAGGGGAGGGAGGAGGATAAATTTATTTAATATATTCTGTTCTTTTTTATAATTTATCTAAATTTAATAAACATTTATAGAATATTTTAATTCATACGATAAAAATTGATAGTCAACAAACATGTTGAAAATTTAAATTAATTTTCAAAAAAATATTTTTATATAAAAAATATTATTTTTAAATAAATATACCTACCTAAATATATTCTAAATTATAATGATGTAAATAAGAAAATTAAATTTATGTAAATAAGAAAATTTTCAAACTAAAAATTATTTTTCATAAAATAAATAAAAAGTTTTTTTAAATAAATTTTTAAAAATTATTTTCAATCAATTGTTATTTAATCATTTGTGGATCGATGATTTTTCGGGTAAAAAGAAATAAAATGAGTGTAAAAAAAGGAAAAAGAATGGCCAAATATTTATGTAGACAAACAATACAAAAAATGTTTTAAAATATTTATTCGTTAAGGAAATTAGTTTTTATTAATAAAAGATTTAAATAAATACATATATTTTCTTTACAAAAAAAGAACTTTAAAATAAAATATTGTTAAAGGGAATAGTTACCTGTGTAAGAATAATTACTTGAAAGAATAATTACCTGTGTAATTATTTGAGTAAATACATTCATTTTCACTAAAAAACCTTTTAATCATTTAAATTTTTCTCTTCTCTATTTTATCTGCTTTTAATTTAAATTGTTTTTCAATTTTTTTCCTTCCATTTTGTTTATCTTTAATTAAACCCCCAGCTGACAATATTTATTGTTTATTTATTTATTAGTTCCATTTTTAAAATAAACATGTCTCTCTATTAATTAATTAATTAATATTTAAAAATATTTCTTTTACTTTTTCTAATCAACAGAGCAATACTTATAATTATTTTAAATAAATGAATGATAAAAATTACTCTTCCTCCAACATTACCTCCCCTCAAATATATTCACCACAATTTACTACCACTACAAATTATTTATTACCAAAAACCCCAAATTTTACATATTTCGGTTTAACTCCTCACAAACAAAAATCATTTAATAATTTAAAAAAAGAAAATAATCAAAATTTAAATTTATTACCTTTTTATTTTTTAAATAATTCAATTTCTTCTTCAATTAATCCAAATTGGAGTTATCAAACGACAAAACCCAAAGCAACTCCTTTTTCGATTAATTATTGGTGGTTAATTATTTAATTTTTAAATTTTATTTGAGATATATATTTTAAAGGTTTTTATAAAAATAATTTTAAAAAAAAATTTACAAAAAGAAACATATATTAGTTATACTATAGTGATGGTATAACTAATAATAATTCAATTTTAAAAATAAATTGTAAAATAATATTTTCTTTTTAATTGGTTTTTGGTCCATTTTTTGGTTATTCTATTATTTAATTTAAATTTTAATATAAATTAATTTGATTAATAAACTCGTTTTCCTTTTTAATAATTAATAAAATAATTTTTTTAATAAATTATTCGCAATTAAAAGACAAAAATTGCAAACTTCTTTTTTAAATTAATATTTTATTTTTTAATTAATATTTTTAGTCGTCGAGAATCAATGCAAAGACTAGAATTTGATGATAAAATTTCCTCAATAGAGGATTCTAATTTGAAACAGACAACAAAAAATGTAATTTATTTTTAATTAATTTAGAATTAATTAACGTTTCTTCTTCTAAAAAGGTTAATATGGAAATACAAAACAATTCAAAAATAACAACAAATAATTGTTTCAAAAATGGAAAAGAGAATTTATTAAATAACTCAACCTTATTATTACCAAATTGTTTAGAAAACAGCAATGTTGTTAAAGAAAAACCAACTTTAAAGACAAGAATTATTGTTTGTTTAATTTCGAGTTTTGTAATTTGTTTTTGTTTAATTAAATTATTTTATTGGAAATAAATTTATTTTAATAAAATTTTGAAGAAAATTTGGAATTTTAAATAACCCTTAAAATTTTAAAATAATAAAAACGGCTTTAAATTCTTTAATAAATTTTAAAAATTTATTTTAAGAAATTTTAGATAAAATAATTTCCCTAAATATTTTTTAATTGCTTATAAAGTGTATGCATATTTGTTTTAATTGCTTAAATAAGTAATTTAAGAATTTTCTAGTAATAAATTCATTTTGAGATCATTCTATGCATATGGCATTCAATTGATAAGAAAATTTTATTTAAAAATTAATTAATTAATTAAAATTAAATTATTTCTCTTTGTATTTGAAATATAAAATGAATTCTATTAAAAATAAAAATTCCTTTTTAAATGAAAATTATTTAAGAAGTATTTTTCGTCAAAGGTTAGTATACATAAAATAAATTATTAAATTTGGTTTAAGAATAATTCACACGTAAAACTAAAAAAAAGGTTTAAGCTTATAATAGATTTGGTATCGAGAGAAAATAATTTTAGATAAACTTCACTAATAGTAAATATGAATATTTGTTAGATACGATTGTATAAGTTGAACTGAAAATCAATGTTTTCAAGTGCCAATTAATAACTTTGTTAGTGTTAGTGTATAAATCTAATTTTAAATTATTTTTTTTAAGAATTCTTTATTTAGATCATCACCATTATTTATTATTTTAATTATATTTAATATAATATTTTTATTAACATCAACTTGTTTTGCTCTTCTTTATTTTATAAATATTAAAAATAACGAAAATAATTTAATTAAATGGCCTAAACAAACGGACAGTTTTTATGGAAAATTTGCAACCGGTAATTAATTATTAATTAATTTTAAATAAAAAAATATTTTCTTTTTAAGCGGCAGTTGCTGCTGATAATGTTATTTGTTCTAATATTGGAAGGTAATTAATTTATAAATATTTTAAAAATAATAATTATTATTTTAAAGAGATATTCTCTTACGTGGAGGTAATGCTGTTGAAGCAGCAATTGCAACAGCTTTTTGTATTGGTACAAACATTTATTTAAATAAAATTAAAAGTTACTATGTAGTATGAAGTTAAATTAGGATCTTATGTTTATAGAGACTAATTTTTTGAATGTTTTTGAGTTTTGTCACCTATGTATTTGGGAAAAAATTAAAAATCCTATCTCTACTAATTAATATGGTTGTAAAATATATGTAAAAATTATTAAATATTTATTTTAATTATTTTATTTTTAAAATAAAGGAATACAAGATCCACATTCTGCTGGTTTAGGAGGTGGACATTTAATGACTATTTATAATGCGTAATTATAAAAAATTTTTTAAAATTTTTTATCTAAATTAGTACAACAAAGAAATGCCATGTTGTCGATGCTAGAGAAGTAGCTCCTTTAAATTCAACTGAAGATATATTTTTTAATAGAAAGAATGCTTCTAAATATGGTCAGAATTAATATATAAAATAGTAAAACTTCTCTTTTATATAGGTTATGAAGCTGTTGCTGTGCCTGGCGAATTACATGGATTTTGGACTGAATATAAAAATTTTGGGGGAAATTTAGAATGGAAAACACTTGTTGAACCAGCAATTCAATTATTGGAAGAAGGTAGCTTCTACTATTCCAGCTTCTACTACTATTTAACTAATAAATTCAAAAAAAGGTTCTCCAACTTCTCATGTTCTTGCCCGACAATTACAAATTCATAAACAACAAATTCTTTCAAATAAATTATTAGCTTTTACATTTACAAATCCAAAAACTGGACATTTATTTGCTGCTGGAGAACAGATTAATACAAGAAATAAATTGGCAGATACCTTGAGGATATTAGCTAATTCTTCCAATCCTTTAGAAATTTTTTATAAAGGAGAAATTGCAAGGAGTATTTCAAACGAATTTGAAAAAAATAGTTTGTAAGGGGAGGGGGGGGGTAGTTAATTAAAACTTGGATTAAAGAATTTTAAAAAATTAAAAAATTACAGTCGTTGAATATTCGTACTTTATTTTCTCTAATAGATTGACCCTTATATTTGAATGGCCCTTCCGTTAAATGAAGTTATTCAAAAATAGAATGACAATCATTCTATTAGAAAAAAATTCTGTTAATCTATTTAGTGTGAATAAAATAACAGTTGGGAAAGAAACATTTTTGTTCTAATTTTAACAATTTATTTAAAGATGGAAGATTAACATTTGAAGATTTTAACAATTACAAATCAATTATTCGATCAGATAAAGATATTATTTATACTAAACTTCCTAATGGAAGAACAATTTGTGGACCACCTCCACCATCTGGATCAGCAGTAACTCAAGGAATTATAAATATTTTATCAGAGTTTGTAAACAAAACTAAGATATTTTCACTGAGGAAATACCTAATTTATATATATAATAAGATACTTTTAAGATTTAAATAAAAATAATCCAAAAAATTAATTCTAATTTTTCAAAGAATGGAATTTAATTTAACTACAATATCTGGCTCTGTCGATTATTTTCATTCATTCATAGAAGCTTCTAAATTTGCATATTCAATTCGAGATTCGTTAGGTGATATTGACTTTATACCCAATTCTCTTAATTTATCACATTTATTAACTAGCCAAGAATGGGCTGAGAATGTTCGGTCAGAAAAATAATTTCTTTCTTTTCTTTTCAATTTTTTCTTTAAGAAATAAAATAACATTGAGAACTCATTCAGACAGTTATTATCAAGAAGGAGATGCTCATCAAGCATTACCAGAAGATCACGGTACTTCACATATAAGTGTTATTGACCGTTGGGGAAATGCAGTTTCTATAACTACAACATTAAATATAGCGTTAGATTAATTTGAAAAAAGGAAATAGTAATTATTTTTATTTAAAGATTTGGTTCTTTTGTTTTAAGTGAATCAACGGGAATAATATTTAATGACCAAATGGATGATTTTTCGACTAAAGGAATGCCAAATTGTAAAATAAATAATTTTTAATAAAAATATTTTAATTAAAGATTGGGGTTATCCACCCTCTCCTCAAAATTATATTGAGCCGGGAAAGAGGCCAATGAGTTCGATGAGTCCAATTATTGTTTTTAAAGAGAATGGAATGGTATTTTAAAAATATTATAAATTCAGGAAAATATTTTTAAAGGAAACATTGGCTATAGGAGCTTCTGGAGGTTCAACAATAATTTCTGGAGTAGCCTCAACTACTTTTAATATTCTTAAAGTTGGAATGAACATTAAAGAAGCTATTGACTTTCCTCGATTGCATAATCAATTTAGACCAAATTTTACCGTGTTTGAAGAAAGAATACCCGAGAAATTAAAAGAAGGATTGCAAGAACGTGGACATTATTTTAATGATTTAGATTGGCTTAATGTTGTGGTTACTATTATTTTTAAAAATTTTAAATATATTTTTAAAAATTATTGACTAGGTGGGTGTACATCAAGCTGAAGATGGAATTATCTACGCTAATAGCGATTGGAGAAAGGGCTGGGAAAGTCAACCGGCTGGTTATTGAATTTATTGTCTTCTTTTTCTAATTTCAATTTTCTGAAATAAATAGTATATGTATTTATGGAAAGAAACACAAGTTGATACAAAATTGTTAAAATACTTGAATAAACGTTTAACGAGTCTCTTTTCGAAATCATTAAATTTTACAATTCAATTCGAGGTCATAAATAGAGGGGCATTTACAATATTGAAAAATTATGAAAATAAACTTCCAAATTTAATTGGAAGTCATCGCTGGGCACGATATGCTCATCGCTGGGCACGATATGCACACAAAATCGAAAATATACGCATTATTAACTGTTTAGAGGGACTAACCCCGTAGTCTTTCACATCGAAAAGTAACTGACATAGAAGTCCTCTAAAATTTATCGTGGGTGAGAATTAGAAATGTTAGGAAAATATGAATGAGAATGTGATGAATGACTAGGAAGAAGGTGGCAACAATAAAAGAAATAAAAACAGATTGTGAGTGAGAGGTCATTTATAAAATTACAAAATTAAAAGAGTGCTTAAATTAAAGGAGAAAGGAAGTAAATTAAACAAAATTCAAATAAAGAGGAATGTTAAAATCATTTCATTTCAAACTCTTCAAGTAAATGATTTGTCAATTCATTATCCCAATCTGATTGTTTTGAACTCGGTGATGGTCTTCCAATAGAGAGGGGACGGGCAATTTGGCGAAGAGAATTCTCCATTACACCAGGAAAGAACATTGGACGTGAAATCGTATGTGAGGAAGATACATTTTGGGAACATATACCATCAATAGGGAATAATTCGTTTGAACGTTTTGATAAAGACTTTACAGCCATTGAAGGATTTCCACCAGATGTTGCTGTGAGCCGACGCCAAATTCGGTTTAACCCAAGATTGCTTAAATACATAATATAAAAGAGATTTAAGGAAAAATATTACGGCGATCTGCTGCGTGAATATTGACGAGCAAATGGACGTTTTTGAAGCTCATAGTCACGCTCAAATCTCGAAGAACTTTGATGATCAAAAGAACGTTGCTGTTGGATAGGCCTAAATACTCTGCAAAGTTTCCGATTCCCTCTAACAGATCGATGATTATCTTTTGCCATTTCTGGCAATCCATAAGTGATATGACGAGGGTAGAGAGGCAAGTGAGGCTCTGACCAAAGAGGTAAAGGTTGCTGCCCAAGAGATTGAGCACTATTTTGATGTTGCCGAGAAGTACGACCTCCAAAGTGTGGTCTAAGCGAGTTCAATTCATTGTTAGTCCCACCAGTAAAAGAAATTGAACGTTTCCTAGAAAGGATGTCAAAAAAATCAAAATTCAAAAAAATACCTGGTTGCCTCAAGGCAATCAAAATCATCATTCTCACCGAAGGTATGTTCCTCATCGTCTTTATTTAAAGGAATAATAGTACAATTATCTGAGATTAAATTTTTGAGTTGGGAATTTTTAGAGATTGCTTGACTTGTGTCATGGCGAGACATCGTGAATAAATCAGCTTCTAAATATGTTCAAATATTATAGTTAAAAGAGAAAATGAACCAGGTAAAGAAGATCGTTTACGTTCATTTGAGGCTTGATTAAAGTTATCACCATAACTATCATTAGAAGAATTGCATTCAATGGTTGGGCATTTATGGTAGTCAAATGAGGAAGAAATTGCAATTGAACCAAGCTTTCGTCTCTTTTGTGGAGAAAATTTAGTGTTACAAATTACACTCGAATTTTTCATTTTAATGTTTGAGTTTGCCTCCTTAATTGATTGTAACATTCCGTTACAAGCCTCTGACTTTGAAGAAAAAACATTATTTGTTCCATTAGAAATTATTGTTGCTGTGGAAGAGGGTTGCTCGTTGATATTTTTGCGAGAATTAGAAATAAGTTGACTTTTAAACTATAAAATTAATAATTAGAGATTCAAGACAGAAATGAAACTAACTTGATTGTTCATTCCAGAGAGAAGACTAATGCGACTGGCACCTAAATAATCAGCATTAACATGAGCCAGGCCATCTTCAATTAATTCACAATTATTTTGTTGTTGATGAGTTGATGATAAACTATCAGTTTCGCCTATTGCCTTTTCAACAAGACGCCGTAAAAGAGCAGTAGTAGAGGGTGAGCCACTACCTCGTTGTAAAGTACTTGTAGACTCTGCATTTGTCAATGCTGAAAAAATCAATTCAATTATTTAATAAATAAATTACTCAATGAATCACGTGGATTTTGTTTATGACGAAAAACATTTGAGCGAGGGAATATAGCTGGATCAAAATGTTCAGATTCATAATCTTCACTATCTGAAATAAATTCATCCTCGAGGTCATCAGAAAAAAAGTTGTAGTTTAAACGATGAACAAGCCAAAATGTACGCATTGGTCCTTTGCCCTTAAAGAGATTATTATTGAGAAGACAATTTTTTGTTCTAAACCTTAATTTGAACAATTCCACGTTCCTCCATAACAAAATCACCATCCATATCCAATGCTTCTTTTGTTTGATGACTGCAATGAATTTTCAGAGCTAGAAGAGAATATAAACTTAAAAAAGAAGAATCGTCATACCTTTAGATGTACTTTCCATTCGAGATGCTGTATTAACAGTATCACCAAATAAACAATAACGCGGCATGGTCTTTCCAACCACCCCAGCCACAACAGGACCTAAGTAAAGTATATACAAAATAAATAGAAAGATATTGCCTGTATGAACACCAATTCGGAGTTTTAATTGCTCTGTAGGTCTGTGAGGGATTCTGAAGTTTTCAACTGCCTTCAATAGATGTAAAGCCATTGTAGCAATTTGTTCGGCATGATAAACACCATTTCTTGACGTAGGAACACCAGAGACAACCATATACCTTTATAAAAATAGATTTGGAATTGTTTTATTCAAATAGAAACTCACGCATCTCCAATAGTTTCGACCTTATAAACATCATATTGTTTAATAATTCTATCGAAAAGAGTGTAAAGCTTGTTCAACATGTTTACTACCTGAAAAGATAAAAAATCAGATAGGAAGGGACGTAACCAGGGAGTATCACTTGGACGTTATAGATATATGTATTGCTTACAATAAAAAACTAATTAAACCTGAAGAGGAGTACTTTCACTTGATATAACAGTAAAACCGACAATATCAGAAAAATAAACAGTCACCGACTGAAACTGTTCAGGCACTACATCACGACCTTGCAATAACTAAAAATATTACATAAATTACTGATATTCTTGCATAACATGATTTATATTAACCTGTTGAGCTACAGAAACTGGTAACATTCTTTGAAGTAATAAATCAGTTCTTCTTTTCTCATCTCGTAGTTCTTTTGTCCGTTCATCAACCAAGTCTTCTAATTGATTTTGATATTTCTCCATCATGACCTAAAAATAAATCCATCAAAAAAATTTAGAAAAATCTTAAACCAAAATATGGTCCATTAAATTTCGAGAGTGTAAAGTCCCAGCAAAAAGTTGTTTAAGCTTGTGACGAATTGCATGGCGGAAATCCGGCCTACATTCCGGCTCTTCAGACCAACACAATTCCATTGTATCCACAATATAATCCTGGCATTGTAATCCTTTCAAGCTTGGTCTGAATCCAATCCCAGAAACCTGATAGAATTTAAAATTGAATGATAATGTTAAATATGATAGATATTTACCACTTTTCTAACAACTTCTTCAGCACTCGAAATATCATCTGTCTCATCATAAGTAAAACAATTAAAATCTCTAATTAAATTAAACGGCCCCTGACGAGCAATCAATTCGTGTAAGATAATTCCAAATGAATAAACATCTCCTTTTTGTGTTCCTTTAACAACGCGACAAAATTCGGACTGATTTAAAAGCTCTGGCGCTGTCCAAAGATAGCTCTCCCACTAAATATAAATTGATAAATTTTTAAATAAATCAATTACCATAATCTGTGGATTTTCCCATTCTTGACCATCACGCAACTCATGTAATCCATAATCAGCTACTTGTAAAGCCCAACGGGAAGTAATTAAACAGTTCGTTGATTTTAGATTGCCATGTACTTTGACATCCGATTCATGCAAATAGATCATTCCTAAGATCCGGAAATTATCTAAATTTATATTAAAAAACCTTTAATGAGATCTTCAGTAAATGAAGCAATAAAAAGAGAATCTAATTTGATATCACGATTTCGCAAAACTTCCATCAAACTTGTTTTTGGACAAAATTCTCTAACAACACAAATAACATTGTGAAGGAGAATAACTCCCAAAAAATTGTTAACATTGTCGTGCCTAAGTTTTGTCATTCTCATTAATTCTAATTTTGTTGCTCTTGTCAATTCTTTTGGTTTTCTAGTATAACGAATTTCCTTTATTGCCACAAGCGCTCCTTTGTATAAAGCAATCTGAAATTCTTTTTAAAAATAAAAAGTATATTTATCTAACCCCTCGAAGACTTGGCCAACGGCGGTCTTGTGCGGCTTGTCCAAAAAATTCACCATTTTGAGCAATTCCAGCTTCAATAATGTAAAGGGAATTTGAGGATGAATTGTTGCAATGCACAATCTTTTCAATCTCACGCCTATCAATCCGCCATACCATTGACAATTCTCTTTCGAATTTTTGATTTCTAATAATGAAAAAATTAATTTGTAAAGATTGAAATTAAATTCTGAATCAAAATAAAATAATCATTTATTTTTTACCTGTAAGTAACAATTGCACCGATTCCAAAAATTAAAAGTAAAGAAACAAGCACGATATAGAGCACAGTCCCCCACCAAGAAGAACTTTCATCCTCTTTGCACTTCTCTCCGTCGAAACCACATTCAGGTTCATCTAATGGAGGTTTCCCAGTAGGCCAGCGAATTTTACGACGAAATCTAAGTTGGGGTAAGTTTATTGGATTTGGATGAGCCATGAAGTCAGCAGTGATTGTTAAAGCTTCTCTGAGTGGATAATAATCAGGATTGCTACCATCAAGGACCTAAAAAGATAAATTTTACCTTATTTCTTTAATTAATAATACCGGCTCGACTTCCTGAAGTGCCAAAAGGGTATAATTTCCTTCTGCATCGCCATTTTCGTCAATACGCATATCAAATCCTTGCATACCTAAAATTAAAAAAGAACAAAGATGTCTTTGTCAGAATAATGAAAAAATCAAACTTTTATATTTTCTGCCTAATATTCTAGAAATAATTTCCCTTCCATTTTCAATAGATTCATCAACTTTAGAGATAGAAGAGGTTCTGTTTAAAGTATCCATAATTGTTTCATGAAGGGCCTGAGAATATAACATAACCGCATCGTAAAGGTAACAAGCAAAACGATTAGCCTGAAAATATAAAATATTAAATTAGGTAACCTTCAAAAAACCTTTATAGGGGAGCTAGTCTCATGATGATGAACACCAAAATTAGGTAGGTAAGAATTTGCTTTTTTCCAAAAATCGGTAAAAATTTTAGAATTGAGTTGTACAGGAGTCGGAATTATCTAAAAAATTTTATGTTAATTAGATGGCGTACCAGAAAGAATTTCATAGGCTAAAACTAAATATGTATCGCCAAACCTTCAAACATCAATAAATTTTTGCCTTTAACACGTTTTAATTGCCGCAAACGAAAAATTTTATAAAGGCAAAAAGCCGTATTTCTTTTTTAATGAAAATTTAAGAAATTTTACAACGCCTCAAGCAAAAAATTCATTATTTAATTTCTTCGTTAGGGGAAGAAGGTTAAAGCACACTAATACACTTATTTAAATAATCTAAATTTCCTAAACCTAAAGTTTATATTTAATTCAAAAATTACTGCAAGAGCTGATCTAGAATAGCCGATTAACTTTCTATCCATAGAATCAGGATTGTCCCAGGACTCATTCAACTTGCGTAGAGTATCTTAAATTAATATTTAAATAATCAGAAATTAAAAAATAACAACCTCGAAAGAAGTGATTATTCATTGCGTGGTAAACATTCAACCTGTAAAATAAATACATTAAACATAGAAATTTTAAATCAACAACCAGTTATAATCAGTATCTAAATAAAGAAGTGCATATTCACCATTTGACATCAACCCCATTTCACCCATTTCAAGCAAAATTCTTCGAAAAAGACGAACATTTCCAAAGGTAACATAAATTCTAGTTGCAGTTTTTGTAGCATCAACAATTTGACGAATTTTATCAACATTTGTCTTTTCAACCTAGAAATATTTTAAATAAAAATATTTTTATTTAAAAAAGCTAACCTCGCTAAAAGGATGATTAACTAAAGAAACATTCAAAATTGTGTATTTTCTTTCACCTTTACAACTATTTACGGGATCTGAACGTTTCTTTTGTTGCTCAACTTGTTGACTTTCTTCTTCTAAAAGACGTCTAATAGCAGTGAGTAATTCGACATTTGCATGAGCATTTTCAAATATAACAACAAATTTGTACCAGCAAAAATGTTTTAACAAAGCAATAAACGAACGGGCAATAACTGATTCTGCTGGTACTGTTCTAGCAAATGTTGGATATCTTTAAAAAATATAAAAAAATTAAAATGACAAATTTAAACATAAATAATATACCTATATATAAAGGCTCTTGATTTTAAAAAACTTTTAAACAAATTTTAATTAAGACATACGAACCTTTTTTTATCACTGACAGTCTGATCTTTGCATTTATGTGAAATTAAAGGTAAATTTTGAGATGAAGCCATAGTAGCTTCTGTTCGACAATTGACTTCTGGCCCGATAAAAACTTTTGCTCCACGTTTCCAGTGATCCATAAAATATTCAGTACCTGTTAAATGTAAGAGTTAGAAAAAAACAAATTCTAATATTTGATTAAAATTAAATTTTAAATTTAAACAGACTTCTCATTTCATCGCCACAAGTGTTGTTAAAAATATATTTTAATTTATATCCAGGTAACATATCAGGATTATTATTTACATAATCAATAGCAACTTGTAATGCGCCAGATATCATTGACCCTTAAAACACAAAAATTGTGCAAATTTAAAAAGAAACCTTCAAATTCAGTACTAAAACAGCTATGTCCATTCATTAAACTGCTAAAATCAGCCAACTCATTACTTCTACTATTAGCTACATCTTGGAGTTTATCAAAAATAAGTTGAGAAAATTGAGAAACAGCCGCCAAATAACTAATTAAAATTGGCTTTCTAGGATCGTGAACTTCTTGAGTATTTTGACGAAAAGCTGTTTGATCATCTTCTGACTGAAAAATAAAAATAAAAATTTGAAATTAATTATTTTAATTTTACATGTAAAATCTTTTCTTTAAGAAAAGATAAAGCTCTGCTTTTATTTGTAGAATTTATAGATTCTTCAATTATATTTTGATTTGTGGAAGCAAAAATAAAAATTTTGGAGAAAAATGTAAATAAAATAAAAACTAGCATAGAATATTTGTTTAGCCAATAAATTGAGATATGTATGTAGTTATTTACCCGTTGATAATTAAAATAAAATAATAAAATATTTTATGTATTTAATTTATGTACATAAAACTAAAAGAAAAATTAGTATTATTTTCTTCTACGCAAAACAATCAACAAAAGAATATAAATTCAGAAGGGCATGAATACTTAGGCGCAGCTCATTTAGGCCGCAACTGCGCAAGACCATTTTGTTCTGCTCAAGTTTCGATGAAGTTTCGACTATTGCGGATACGCACTTGCGGACGCGACAGTTGCGAAGGGATCACCCCTAAATATCACCACCCTAAATATCACCACCCAAAATATCAAATGACCCAAAATATCACCGCCCAAAATATCGTTGATTCAAACTATTAGGATATATTTATGTAAAACTTAAACTTGAATGACACCAAAATCAGCTTTATTCGATGATTCTGAACCAAATTATGACCTAGTGAATTTTCGCTGAATATTTGTTTTGGTGTTGCTACTGAGGATAGGTCAGGCATACAAGACTGAGAATCACTAAAAGGTATAGGTTAACGTTACGAGCCCAGAACCCAGCGACCGTTGACTCCCCGCGAGGCGCGTGCCGCTACATTTAATAAAATTTTTTTATTAAATGTTTTATAATTACAATGCAATTTTAGCCTTTTAATTTTTATCGAATAATCAATAAATTTAATCGACAAATTTAATTTTTAAAAAGTTAAATTTATATACAAATTATTAAAGAAACAATTAAAATAATTTCCGGGAATTTTAAATCACAATTTTACGAATCTAAAGAACTTTAATAGAAGTTTTAAATTTTCTCTATTTGTTTTGACGATAATATCGGTTGCGTCTAAATATTTTTATTTAAAATATGTAAAATAATTTAAAGTAACAAACTTAATAAAATGCCGAACAATTTCCATAGGCAATGGAAATATAATTGTTCTGTTCTTTTCCGCACTATTAAAAAATAATTTTTTTAAATTTTTTAATACTTTTACATATTATTTAGTAGCGTAATAATTAACTGGATCACTCTGGTCCATTCCGATCCAGTTAATTTTTTAAAACTTATGATCTACTTAAAGATCACAAATTTTCTTCTTATCGCTACTAACAAGAATTCTTTCTTTACCTAATTGTTGAGAGTGTTTGCAAAAAACGAAGTTGTAATGCTACGGGTGATTGTGAAACTATTAAAGCCTTTAAATTAATTAATATTTAAATTAATTTAGTTAGCAAATTAAATTTTCTTTTTACCGCTTCACTAAGTGCTTTTGAAGCTTTTTGTTCTCCTTCAGCAGCAATTATCTTTAAACAAAAATTATTTTTTATAAAAAGCATCCAAAGGGAATTTTGTTTAAAAAATTAATTTAAATTATTTACTTTAGCCCCAGCTTCTCTAGTTGCTTCTGCTTCAGCAGCCATAGCTCTTTGTAATTGTACGGGTAATCTTACATCTTTCATTTCAACTCTTTCAACTTTAACTCCCCATGGTGATGTTATCTATAAATTAAAAATAAATTATTATTATTTTTATTAATTTACCTCATCTAAAGTACTTTGCATTTGAAGAGAAATTTGTTCACGATCACTAAAATACTTAAAATTATTTTTAAAAAAATTTATTTACCTAAGCATTTCTGCAAGGGTTTTTGTACCAAGTATATTCCTCAAAGTTGTTTGTGCTAATAATTTTGTTGACCGACTAGAATCTTCTACATTTGTAACAGAAATCGTTGCATTTGATATTCGAAAATAAACAACTACATCCTAAAAACAAATTTTAATTTTAAAATCTACAAAAGTAATTTAAATTTACCACAGCCACAGTTACTGCATCTCTTGACAGAATCTACATATTTAATTAATTATTAATTAATTTAAATAATATTTTCATTTACTTCTTGGGGCGGTACATCAAATGAGAGAACACGAAGATCAACTTTTCTATATGTATCGATGCAGGGAATTACCTAAAATAATTAATGGACATTGAAAAGATAAAATTAATTAAACAAATGTTTGGATATAATATAGAAATCCTTTAATAATCCTTTCCAAATATTATAATAAAAGAGAAAGAAAATTTACAATGAAAATTCCAGGTCCACGAGCACCACCAGGCAATAAACGCCCTAATCTAAAAATCACAGCCCTCTCATATTCTTTTACAACTTTAACACAAAAACAAATTGCTATTGGAAATGTTAGAGCCAAAAGAATATATGAGCAAACCTTTAAAAATTAAAAATAATTTTAAATAATAAATAAAAAGAAACCATCAATATATATCCACTTATGCCTAAATTTCCGGTCATTGGCTCTAAAAAAATATTCAATTTTTTTATTTATTTTACAATTAAATTCTTAAAATTTAGAGACATAATAGAGGTTTTAATTACTTCAAAATTCCCGAGAAAAAAAACTTTTCTTAAATGTTTCTCTGTATATCTAAGTCAAAGTTTTGTTTTGTTTTTCCTCTCTAATATCAAAAATTGTCTAGTAAATATGTATTTCTAAATTAAATTAAGAAATACGTAATAGGATCAAAAGGCGAAAATTCTAAATGTTCTTCTGCCATTTTATTGGAAAAACGGCGTTGGGAATGGCGCATCAAATGTCTGTCCCTAATGTCCATAATTTTAATTTTATTTCGTTGAATAAATACCAAAAATAAAGGAAATTGAATAAAAAATAATAATTTTATAAATTAATTTAATGAATTTTTTGAAAGAGAAGTATATGTAAATTGATGGATATTAATTTAATGAATTTATTGTTTTTAATTTATTAAAGAGCAAGAAAGGATTTTTAGAATAAAAGAAATTTCTTTTCTTTATTCATTTATAACGCTTATAAAGCCATTATATTTTTAGCCCTCTTTTTTTTTTGTTTCTTTGTGCCAGATTATTTATCTTATTTTAAATTAAACACTTTTCTTGACTCTTTTTTTGTTTCAACGTTTTAATAGATTTTTTAAAGGGAAAATCTAGAATTTCTCCTCTCTTACATATGTATGTACATTTATAATTTAATTAAATATGTACTTTTTTACCTCTTAGAATTTTTTAAATGGAGGGAATATTTCTAATTAAACCAAATAAAAGTACTAAAAAATTAACGAAAAATTAATTTCACAATAATTTTTTAATTATATTTAATACCGTTGGCGAAAAAATCATTTCGATCATTGCCTTTGAATCGCATAGATTGATGTCTATAAACCTGCAAATATTATTTAATTATATTCTCCAAAATTTATTTTATTTAATTCTAATGTAATAATTAGTATTTATTTTATTAAAGGTTTTAAAAATATTAATTCAATAAATGAATGAAATATTTAAAATCATTTTTAATAATTGCTTCTCTTTTAAATTAACTTTTAAGTAATTATTTTTTAATTTAATTTATTTTTTAAAAATATTTTCAAAGTTTACATGAGACGGTTTGTACGTAGTCCCCAAACGTGTATCCTCAACCTCAACCCAATGAGAAGCTGATGAGGTAGCTTCCGTTTGCGATGATGGATCTTTATTTTTCTTTCTTGAAGGATTACTAAGTAAAGAATGTAAAATTGTCATTTCTGTAAAATTTATTTCGACTCAATTTTATCGATCAGATCGTTTCCGGAGTTTCTTATCAACTTATTCTTTATCAAGAAAGTTATAATTAAGCATAGATAGGTGTTAAAATAGACTCTTATTAACAAATTGGTAAGAAAAAAATTTAAAATTATAGACATTTAAATTTTTTCGATAAAAGATTTTAATTTTTCTAAATATTTCTACCTAATAAAAAATTCTAGGCTTAAAAAACTAAAGCTTAAAAGTAATCATGATTCCCTATATAAAGTCTTCCCTTAAAATATCTCATTGTTTGATAAAAAAAATTCTTTCTCTCATCTGCACTTTATTTATTGCAAATTATTTAATTTAAAAAAAAAATAACAATAATTTTCTATAAAATAATTTAATTAAAAAATATTATTTATTTTATTTTTAGGTAAAATTAAATAATATTTTTATTTCTTTAAGAAAAATATTGCAATTCGCGCAATAGAAGGACAGCTAAATAATTAAATATAACGACGTTAAGGTTTCTGACTTTGTTTGTGATGGAATAACGAGTGAAAGGAGAAAAATAAAAAGGGACGAGAAGCGGCAAAAGCTAATAAATATAAGCATTGCCTCTAGATAGTATTTTTCTCTTAAACAAAATAAATAAAAGAGAAAAATATGTATAATAAATAAATACTTGGTTGAGGGGAGAGGAAGAATGGCGGCAATTTTGCCACAAAAATAGTTTCCACCAAACTCTTCAATTTTTTGGAGAGAGGAAACTGGCATGAAAATGCAGGAAGCAAATGATGATGAAAATAGGTGCAATTTATTGGTAATTTTGAAGTAAACATAAGTATTTTTTAAAAATATTTTTGGACTTTTTATGAGTATAAAAATAAAAATTTTATTAATTCCACAATTATTATTAACTGTCAAATTGAGTTTTTTAACCTTATTTTTGAAAAAAATAATTCTGGATCTATAATACAAAAATTAATATTAATACATAATGATTTTTAAAAATAATTTATTATAACATGCAGGCATTTATTGCTAAGTTTGAATAACAGAAGTATGTTTTATTGGAAAAGGACTAGAGCAAGGAGTTGGTAAAATATGTACTCTATATGTAACTATAGTCGGTTTTAGTTTAATGGCTAAATTGGGAAGGGAAGAAATTAATTTTAGGTATTATTTTCAATAAAGTCAATAAATGTCAGTAAATATATATATATATATAATTTTGGAATTTTTACTATATTTATTTTTCACGTTTTTCCTTTACATCATTACCATCTTGTATTGGCACATCTGCCAAATTAGTTTCACTTTTCATCACAAATGTCCTCTCTTTTGCTCTTTCATGTAAAAGAGAATGTTGGCTGTTTTGGCTGTTTTCATTTTTTAACCAAAAGCTCAACTTTAAAAAAATCAAAATAAAAAACAGAGAAATCTTTAAAAAATACAACTACTAGGTAGTTTTTAAAAGAAATTTGTAGGAATTTCAAAACTTTTAATCCTTCAACTACTACATACATATAATTAGAATATCCTCCTTAATATATAGGGTTGTTCCCCGACGGGGGGGGGGGGGGGGGGGCCACGGGGAAAATTTTCGGGGGGGCGGCGCCAGGGGGGGGGGGGGGGGGGGGGGGGGAAAATTTTTTATTTTTTTACGGGGGGGGGGGGGGCGGGGACGGGGGAAAAATTTTTACGGGGAAATTCCGGGGAATCAAAAATTTTTTCGCGCCGCAGGCAAAAATTTTGAGAATTTTTGAGGTCCTTAAGCCAGATTTCTTCCATTTTTTGCGCCGCAGGCGCAAATTTTGAAAATTTTTGAGGTCGTTAAGCCAGATTTCTTTTATTTTTTGCGCCGCAGGCGAAAATTTTAAGAATTTTACAATAAAATAAAATTTTATTGTCTGTTATACCTTAAATGATATAATCCAGGCATTATCCTAAACCAACTGCCAAAATTCCAAAAAAAAAATTCAGAGATTTGCTTTTTCCTTCCAATATTATTTCCAACTATTAAAAACCCTAATTTTGTTTAACAATAGCAGCTAAATTCCCCAACCAAAAATAAAACGAATTTAAGTTATGTAAAATAAAATAAAAAATCCCTGCATTTTTTAACAAAAAAAACAATTTTCCCAAAAATACTTTAACTATTTATTTTTAAGTAAAAAAGCTTTTATTTTTATGAGAAATTAAATTCTAATTTACAAAAATATTTATTTATTAATTATTTATAAAATGATGTTTTTTTCTTCTTTTTAGAAAATTCCTTTAAATTAAATATGAGATTGTTGTTTTTAAAGTTCTTCATCATGTTCTTCTTTACTAGACATTGCTGCCTTTAAATAATTAATATTAATTTATATTAAGATTTAAATTTTTTAAAATCAAAAAAGAAAAACTGATGTATTTCTTCATTTCATTGTTTTTTTATTCAAAGAACAATGTAAAAATATTATCATTCATCAATATTTATTCAATTACCTCAAGAAATCCCTGTTTCATCCAAGCAATAACTGCTTGCATTAATTTCATCCAAACTACCCCAATTGAATGTTTTTCATTTCTACAATGTTCCAAAGTCTCTACACAATTTAACCAATTTTTTTGTTTTGAAAGACCATAAAGATCTCCAGCACTTCTAGCAAAAACTGGAAATACTTAATTTAGAAAAAATGGAAATGGAATTAATTAATTACTTTGTTTCCCCCTTTTTAAATTAGAATTAGCCATTAAAACAGTATCAACAACAGAATGTTTAACACATAACCAATTTTCTGCCTGAAACCAAACTTTCATTTTATAATGCATTTGCCCATTAGCTCTACACATTTCTGCTAATCTCTCCTCTAATTCTATTATATTTTGATATTCATCTTCTAAAGCAATTACAATCTAATATTAAATATTCTTTTAAAAAAATAAAAATATTTTTATTACACGTTCAAAAAATCGAGTAACTCCATTCCCAACTTGAACAGCTCTCGGGCAAAAACGTGCCAAACTTTGAACATCAAAAACTTCAATTTCGTGTGCCTGTGGTGCACATCTAGCCAACAAACTTTTGTATAGAGATCTTTAAAGAAATTGAAAAATAAATTATTTTTTAAGTAAACCCCAATTATTATTAACCTTTTATCATTTAAAAGTCGAATAACAATTTCATTCCCAAAATCAACTGTTTGAAGGGCTCTACAAAATAAAAAGAATTAATTTTATAAAAGAATCTTCTTCCCAACTTTTTCAATGTTTGTGCAACCAATTTAATTTCTTCAGGTCTAAGCAAAGGTTTATGTCGAGTACTATCTGAAGCTGTTAACAAACTACCATTTAATACAGTTGGCAAACTTGTTACTGATTCACCCATTGGAGATATAGAACTTGTTGAGGGAGTTTCTCTTGGACTTATTAATCTTGAAAAGATTTCTTTCCATTTTGAAAAATTTAAAAAAAACCTGGATATAGGACTGCTTCTTGTTGAACTACCCCTTGAACGTCGAAAGAAAACAGGAAATTTAAAGAAAGATGCCGAGAATTTAAGGAATGAGGAGGGACGGTCAATTACAGGGAATTCTTCCATTCTATTTTTAATTCTAAAAATTTTTTTAGTTTATTTAGTAATCATTTTAACATTTTTAAATTAAAAAATATTATTTAAAATATTTTTATTTAAATTTAAAAATATACACTAACTAAGCAAGCAAAAATATAAATGAATATATGTAAATATCCTCCTCGTTTTTAAATAAAAAAAATAAATATATAATAAATTGTTAATAAAAGAATTAATATAATTCACTGGAAAAATATATTTTTATAAATACAAAAGAATTGAAAGAAGGCGGGAACAAAATATGAATAAGCAGAATAAAAAAAAGAAAATATTATATACCTATTTTTAAAAAAAGAATATATAATTATTAATTCTATTTATTATTATTTTTTGTTTCTGCAAAACATTCAGCAAATCATAATTGAAAAAAAATAATTTTTGATTATTTAAAATTAAAAAAATTTTTTTGTTTATAATTAAGTTTTTGATTAAAGGATTAAAAAAGAGTGGAGGAAGAGGAGGAAGACTTTAAATTTAAATTTATTATTTTCTAAATAAAATCTAATAAAATTTCTTTTATTCATTAAAATATTCAATTAATAAAAATTTAAAATTAACTAAAATAACTTTAAAAAATGTCAAAAGATTGCTGCTTTAAAAAGCTATTAAAATAAACTTGTCAATGCTTGAATAAACAATTTAGGAAAACATTTAACAAAAAAGTTTATGATTGACATAACAAAAATTCTCCATTTCCGTTTTTGGTAAAAAATGAGAGGAGGAGGAGGGGGGTATATATAAATATGTAAATAATATATTTATTTAAATATATTTTTTGTTATTTATTTTCAAATAAAAAAAGGAAATAACAACTCATTAAAATTAATTTGTTTATTTGTAAATATATATATATTCAAATAAACACAAAAATTTGTATGTACTTTTATTTTTTTTATAAAATAATTTTTAATATTTTTTACAAAAAACTTCCTCATTTTTTGGATTTTTAAAATAATTCCAAAAAATAAATCAAAAAATATTTGCAACATAAAATAAATTTAAATGTCCCTTTTTTAAAGAAAAATTCAAAGACAATTCTTTTATTAACACACAATTATTGAGACAAGAATATTTTTAAATAAATTCTAATAATTATTTATAATTACATACTTTTAATTTCCTTAAAAATTAAAATAATTCTTTATTTTATTTTCAGAATAAAAAAATAAATTGTCACAAAAAAGGAGATAAATACTATAATTAAATTAGTATATTTTTTAATTTTTTGTATGTGTGGTTAAAAATATAAAAGAATATTATGTATAAAAATTAATAGAAAAATTAAATAGAAAATAAACGAAAAATTGGAAATGTGTGGGTAAATTGGAAACGGAAATAGATGAATAAAGGAAAAAAATAATAATTAAATAAATAAATTTATGTATGTGAACACTCCTTAATGATAAAATGTTCTTTTTATAAATTAATCTCTTCTGTTTAAACATCTAAACTATTTTTTGTAAAAAAATTCCTTATGAAACATTTAAATTTAAAAATATGTGGAAAAAATTTAATAATTGTTATAAATAAATTAATTAATTTTTGAAGGAGATTTTGATTTTTAAATATTCAGAAAAATAAATTAAAAACCTTAAAAATACTTAAACATACATCATAAATAAAAATTTAAAAAAAATAAAAATGAAAATAATTTTTTATTCTAAAAATTGTTGAGAAAATTCCCACATATCAAAACTTCTAAATTAAAATAGTTATATGTATGTAAATATTGAATTTATATTTAATTAAAAAATAAATAAAAGTTTTTTATAGACATTAAAAATAATATTTTTTTCTTTTTACTCATTTCCCGTCTATCTATCCATCAATAGTAGAAATAAAAAATTAATTTAAAAATTAATTTAATGTTCTTAAAAGAACGGGCAATTTTTTTATAACTTTTTTTATTTAAAAATAATTGTTTGGAAAGAAAACAATAATAATAATATTACAACGTCCTTAGGGAAATTTTAATAAAAATAAATTAAATTATATATTAATTTGTATTTTAAAAAATATTTAAAATAAAAGGGTACTTTTAAACTTAATTAATAAATTTGTCAAAAAATGTCTAATTTTTTATTGAAAGTTGATTATTTAAAAATATTTTTTTTAATTATGAAAGTCAACAATGGTGTAGGTGTGTAACAGGGTTAACAGGGAGGGAGGGGGGGATAATAAAATTAAAATTTTTGAAAAAGAATGTTTGGATAGTAAGGAATTATGTAAATAAATATATTATTGTTTTTACAAAAATTAAATTAAAAACTAATTATATAAATATTTATTAGAAAAATTTAATTTAATTATTCGTCACTATTTTGAAATTTTAATCTTTTTATTTAAAAAAATTTAAAAACAAAAATTTTGTTTCCAATAAAAAAACTTCAAATAAAAACTTTTAATTTTTACAAAAAAATTCAATTAAAATTAAAAAATATATTTTTTTTATTTTTGTTTACATTTGAGAAATTATTTAAAAGAAAAAAGGGTGAACAATTGAATTTTGAAATTATTTTGAGAACGAAATTCAAACAAGCGTTAAATTTTAAGTTGCGCATTAATTTTTGATTTTTTTTTCCTTAAAATAAAATAAAATTAAATACCTAATCATTCTTTATTTTATCAAAATTTTAAAAAATAAAATAAATATTTAAAAATTATAAAGAAAAAATGGTTGTTTTAATACAAAAATTTTAATAAATAAAATGTTAACCTCAAAAAGTTTTGACTTATTTAAATATTTCATTTCAGCCAATTCGTTTTCGTTACACAAAATAAAACCTTAATTTTAAGGAAATTCCTTTTATGTTTCTAAAAATATTTTCTGAACTTTTACATGTTGTGAATTGTGAAAGAAAAAATATTTTTTAGGAGATTTTGGTGTTATTTTATTAAATCATTCATTGTAATTTCATTAAAAAATCTTTAAAAAATTAACAATTTTTGAAAAAAATATAATAAATTTTTAGAGAAATATTTAAAGTTAATATTTTGTATTTTATTTAAATTAAAATAATTTAATATTTTAATTTTTAAATAAAATTAATAATGAATTACATCAACACAATAATTAATTTAATATATTTATTAATAATTATTAGCAACGGAAATTTGTCAGATGGATATTGCTTTCAAGTGGTTAGAATTAAAATTAATTTAATTTAAAAAAATAAAAAATTATTTTTTAAATTAAATAGACAAATGGAGTACCTAGTTACTCAGAAGGGCCAAATTGCTTTCAGATAAGTAATGGAGGTTATCGACCTAATAAATTTAGTAATTATGGAGGAAATAGCCAATTCGGTACTTTGCCTAAAGGAGGGGAAGGATTTTGGCAAAAATTTCCATTTTTTGGGCAGCAATTTGTCTATAGTGGATATAATGATGGAAAAGGTTGGGGAGGATCTACACAATGTAGTGCTTCTTGTATTGGAACAATGTGTTCACACAGTTGTAATTAAAAAGAGAAATAATTGAATGAGTTATAACGAAAAAGGATTTTTCTAATTGAAATTATTTTTTTTTGATTAAAAAAAACAATTGTTTAAATTAAACATTTAAAAATATTTATAAAATAATTTTTAATATTTAAATAGGGCAGAGTAAATAAAGATGAATAAATTTAAAAATATAAATTAACAAGTTGAACGTTATAGAGCAAGGCAGAAAATTTAAAAAAACATAAATTTAAAAACAATTTTAGTTCAATACGGTCTTTGAAGCGTGATGGGGGGAAGGATAAAAAATATTTATAAATTTAAAAAAATATTTTTATGTTAATAATCTAAATTCATCAAAAAATCTTCATTTCTCCAATTAATATCTCCATTTTCATTAAAAATGTTAGCTTCATTACTTTCTTCTGTTTTGGTTTTCTCTTCTTTTTCTTTAACCTCGTTTTTTAATTTAGCATTTAACTTAAAATTAAAAAATAATTTTTTAGAATTTTTTTATATTAATTTAATACAAAGGAATTACTTTCCTTCAGACAATTATATTCAACAAATTTAAAAAAATTAATTAAAAAAACATACATATTTATTTAAATTATTCTTTTTAAAAATTTCAATCTCTTTCTCTTCGTTTTGTATTTTCTTTTGATTTTCTTTGTTTAAACGACCAGCAATTGGCTTAAATAAATTTTTAAATTTTAGAAAATAAAAGGAAATATAAAAATATATACTTTCTACTATTTTCTTTTAAATTAATTAAAAAAAAACAAACATTTATATAAGGATTCTTTTCAACAATTTCAAAAAATTCATTATATTCTTCAATTAAAGTTTCAATTACTTTTTTAATCTCTTTTAAATTAAAATAATTTAAAATTGAATTTGTCGATTCTCTAATCCATTCAACATACAAAACATCAATATTTCTAAAATATTTCAATAATTTCCCTTCATTACTTCTAAATTGTCCATCAATAGCCAAACAAAAGGCAAAAAGTCTAACAATAATACACAAAGCATTTTCTCCACTTCCTTTAATTTCTCCAATATTTTCACATTTTTTATCAATTGATATTCCCAAATTTGTCATTTTGGATGGCCATGTTCCCTATTAATTTGTGATTTCAATTTAAATAACAAAAATAAATTTTTTGGTTAAAATATTTTAAGACAAAAAACCAAAACTCTAAAATAAATTTAAGAAATCTTTTCCAATAATTACTAAAAACAAACTCCAGATAATAGCCAATCATTATATTTAAATAATTCCTCAACTGATTTTATATTTATTTTTTCATCAATTATTTCATGTTTTATCGAATAAAAACTTCCAATTTTTTCAATTTGTAAAATTTTCTCATTTCCTTTTTTTCCTTTCCAACTCAGCATTTTACTTAATTTTGAAATGAAATTTTTATTTAAAATATTTTTTATCAAAATATCTCTCGATTCTAATTCTTTTCCCAAAAATACATCAACATAAAAGGGCATATTTGTTGTTACTAAAGAACTTGAATCCGAAGAACCGTCTTTGTTCTATAAATTAATTTATTTATTAATTATTGTATTTACCCTAAATAAAATTTTTTAGTCATTTACTAACTAAAAATTATTACTATAATAAAGCCCTACCATCATCAGCATCTTCATTATTCTCCTTACTATAGCTATTTGGCGGCAGGAGCGAATCAGTATTTGAACTAGAGTCAGAAATGACACTACGCTGCCTCCAAATAACTACTACTACTATCTATATGCTTTACACTATTTATAATAATTTAACAGGACTTTAACAGGATTTTAAAGAAAACTTCTCCGTTCTTTTAATTAAAGTTCTTATTTAAATTTAAAATAACAAAAAGTCCTTTATTTTAATAAAAATTAAACCTTGTAAATTCTATTTTTAAATTCTTCTATAGCCTCAGGGCTTTTATCAGTAAATGCTTTAAATAACGATTTATCCATTAAATTATCATAATATTGTTTGAGTGCTTTCTCCTCGTTTTTTTGTTTCTCAATTTTAATTTCTTCATTTTTTTGTTTTTCTTCTTCTTCTTTTTGCTCCTCCATATCCCAATCATCATTATCTTCTTTCTTCTCCTTACTTTCCCCCTCTTTTCGTTCCATATATTTATTTTGATTCCAAACAAGATAATAATTTGTATAATGGTGAATAGCATAAATATCCAACAAAATAAGTTTTGCTTCTTCAACAAAGATTTGAATTTTTGTTGTTATATCTCCTTCTTTAATTTTAAAAGTTTTTTTGAATTAATAATTATATAAATAGATTAAAATGGAAATCTTTTGTTCAGGCAATCAAGTAAAAGTTTCCACATTTTATTTCAATGCTAATTTAGGGGAAAGTATTTTTAGTTAAAAATATGGTAGTAAATATATTTTGTCAAATTATTTTTTTGTTTTGAAGATTTTTAAATATATAATTACCTTTTTTTAAATTAAAAAGAAATATTTAAATAACCTTTATTTATATTTTCGATTTTAAACGAATCAGAAAATTTTAATATTTTCTTTTTTTCTTCTTTTAAAGAATTTTTCTTTTCAAACTTGATAATATCTTTCGAATTATTTTTTGAAAAAGAATTTTTTAATTTTTTTAAATTATTTTTAGTATCTCTTAAAAATTTTCCTTTAATTTTCTTCTTATTTTTTAGATTTTTTAAATTGTTAAAAGCAAAAGAATTTATTTTATATTTTAAAGAAAATCTTTTTTCCTTTTTATTTTCTTTTTTTGAATTTTTTGTTAATTTTTTAGCAATTCTTCCATTCATAACTTTATGTAATAAATTAGTAGTAATATTATTCTGATTTTTATTTTTATCAGAATTTTTTTTAATTGAAATTTGTTTCTCGTTAATATTGTTGTCGTTGTTGTTGTTTGTTATTTCAACAAAATTTTCTTCTTTTTGATTTTCATTTAATATTTTTTCTTTTTTGTTATCTTGATGTTTTTCTAGTGGAGGATATTTGTTTGGATTTATAAGAATTTTTGGAATTTCATCAACTCTTTTTCCTAATTCTCGTGCCAAAATAATTGTTGAAATAATAAATAAATTAAATAATAAAATAAATAATAATTTTGACATTTTTTAAATTTAATTATAGTAATACTTGCTTGTAGTTTACATTTTCTTTTAAAAAATATTTTTTAATTAAATTACAAACTTTTTTTTTTTAATTTTATACAATTCTCTCAAAATTCTTATTCCTCGACTACAATCATTAATGTAGATTTTACTGTTTTTTAAAACTTTTTATATAAAAATTGGCTCTTGAAATTACAAAATAACTTTAAATATTTTATTTTAAATTTTAATTTAAAAATTAAAAAAATTTATTTTAAATCAATAAATCGTAAAAAATGAAGAATGGCGGATGGATGCCCTTTTGCCAACATATCCCCAACACGCGCAATATCCTAAATATACATCATGCCTTCATCATAAGTCTATTTCATGTGATTTAAGAAGAATCGATAGCTTTTAAAAATATTAATTTTTAATTAAATAAATAAATAAAATATTTTTTAATAAAATTTTTAAATAATTGTTAAGTTGGAATTTAAATAAGTATTTAATTCTTTTAAAAACAAATTCTCCATTCTGAAAAAACTCAAAGTTTATATTGTGTTTTTAATTTAAAATTAAATATATAATTTATAAAGCCAAAATTAGACACACAAAAATATTCAATAAACTGAAGCGTTAAATTAAAGGTTGATTGGAACCAGAAATATATACATATAAATATGACTTTGTTGAGTATAAAATTATCGAAACTTTAAAATAAAACTATATAAAAGTATAATAATTTGGAGTGTTAAGAAATTACCGTATTTCCTCTATTTGAATGCCACTCTGGAAGGTGATTGAAAAAAATAGAATGTGATGGCATTCTAATAGAGGAAATACGGTATATAAAGACAAATAGTTTTTTAAAAGTTTCTCATTTAAAATGTTTTTTATTGAATTCTTATCTTGTTTTAATTGTAAATTTATTTCTAATTTAAAAAATGTAATTTGTATCTAAGTAAACACTGAGTAAATTTTTATGTTTAATATCATCAAAAAAAGTTAATAATCTTTCAGAAAGATATAAAATAAAATTTTAATTCGGCCTTTAAAATATTTCTTAATATTTGATAATTCTCTTTATGATTGAAATTTTTAGTTAGAAAATTATTTTTAATTTAAAATATTAATTTTAAATTTTTTAATATTTTCTAATTTAAATAAAATTACAAAAAAATCCATAACTAAAGCTTTTATCAAAATTTAAATTAAACACAACTTTAGAAATATATTTTAACTCTTAAATTTTAGAAAATTTAAAACTTTTTTCAAATTACAAATTTATTTATTCTTCTACAAAATTTTCTTTTTCTTCATTATTTTCCCAATTTTCTTTTCTTTTAATTTTTCTTTGGCTTTCCTTTTTTAGCAGCTTTATCCTTTCCCCCACCCGCGGCATTTTTCTTAGGCGTTGCTTTGCCCGTTGCTTTTTTTGTTGCTGGTGCTTTCTTTGCTCCAGTTTTCTTTTTTGGCGCAGCCTTGGTTGCTTTAGCCTTTGGTTTAGCGATGGGACTTTTAGCAGTTTTTGCATCTTTCGTTACCTTTTTTGGTTTTGCAGGAACAGCTGCTTTATGCTTGTCAGCAACCTTCGGTTTACCCTCCTTTGTTTTAGCATCCTTTGGTTTAACCTCTTTTGCTTTAGCATCCTTTGGCTTAATTTCCTTTTGTTTAACCTCCTTTGTTTTAATCTCTTTTTGCTTAGCACCTGTTTTTACGGCTGGTGATGCTTGTTCCATCTTTTGTGAAGGGGCATCTGACATTGGAGGAACAACTTGCTCGACTCCATTAGTTGTTTGAGTGTTAATTGATGAATCTTGTTTAGGTTCTTCCCCATCATTCATATTCATTTCCGGCATCACTTCTTTTTCTTCAGTCATCCCGTAATTGTCCATATGAGGCAATTCTTCGTATGCTTCAAGCGAATCAATGTCATCCATTTGAGTGTGATCATAATCATTGTACACATCATTATCGTCATCCATATCATCATAGTCCTCATCATCTTCATCTGAATCATCGTAATCTTCAGTCAAATCATCCATTCCTTCCTCACCTTGAGGGAGTACTTGATTGGACTTTTCCCCCACATTATTTTTCTTTTCAGCCATTGTTGCTGACACATCATTAACTTCATCCATAATAGAAATGGTTCGAGCATTGTTGACCACAAAAGCGGAAAGAAGTGAAATTGAAAGGAGAAGAAAGGCTTTGAAATACATTTTCTCTCTTTTACTTGTTTGTGAATATGATGGAAATGTCTTGATTGGATGCCGATTTTATAGCCAAAATTTCACGTCTAGGGCCGGATGTCTGTCTGACTTTCCGGTTATTTCGAAAATCATTTCATTAGTCGCTTCCCTTTTAACTAAAGTGCTTCTTTAATTCTCGAGTAGTCGAGAAATTAATCAAAAAATATATAAATTGTTATAGAAATAATATTTAAAATAATTCTTGGAATTAATTTGAATATAAATAAAAACATTTATTAAAACAAAAGTTTATTTTATTCATTTGAAACAAATAAAAATTTGGCTTTTATGCCGCCAGACAAAAAATATTTTAAATGTTTTAGAATATCTACATATTTGTAAAATTTAACAAATAATCTAAACATCTGAAAGAAACTTTAAAATTAATAGTAAATTATTGTTTAAATTTGGTTTTGAATTCTGAAAATTAACAAAAAATTATTTTTAATTAAAATTTTTTATTTAAATCGAGATTTCATAAAAGAATTTTTCTCGACTAATTTTTATTTGAGAAATTCACGTGGAAAGATTTTTATAGAAAGGGCATCCTTTTGCGCAATATACAAAAAATATATTTCAAAATAATATTTTTTAAAAATAAATTTAAGAAATAAAATTGCTGTAAGTTTGGAGTTTTTTACACAACTTTATAAAATTATGTCTTTAAATTATTAAGATTTAATAAAAAATAATTTATACATATTGGAAACTATTCAAAATTTAATTTCAACCAAAAATCAAACACTATAAAAAATTAATTTATATATTAAAAAGAATTTATTAGTTGTTCTCCGCAATTTAATTTTGTCCGCAACTCTCTTCAATTCTCCCCTCAAGATGTCCTTTTAAATCCCACCCACAAATCTATTAATTCTCCCCACCCCTTCTCTATCCTCATCAAATGTATAGCCATTTATTAAAAAAAAAATTTTTAATTATTAATTTTTAATTTAAAATTAAAATTTAATTTTTGAAAAAAAACTCGAGAAAATAAATAAAATTTTATTACGACTATTTAATAATTCTTTCAATCCTGAAAGAAATTTAAAAGAAAACAAAAATAGGTTATAACATCTTTTAATAAAAGTGGCTAAAGTTTTGTACATATATTTATTTACGAGTTAAACAATTTTAATTTTTATTTGTTACAAAAAAAAGCCTCTTGTTCCTATTAAATTAACAGAATTATAAATAATTTCTTCATTACTGAAATTAGACTTTTCGAAATAAAAGAGAAAATTTTTAAAAATAATAATCCTTTTTTTAATTTAGAAATGAAGCGATATAAATTTTGTTTTTATATAACCATTTTTTTGTTTGCATTGCTTCGACTTGTTGAATCACCTCTGAGTCCTCCACACAAAAGTGATACACAAATTTCTGAACCTTCGTCCTCAACCACAAATGAAATTTCTGAAGGAATTTTTAAACCAAAAACATTAATGCGATCAAGTCGAATGTAAAAAATAAATATAATTTAAAAAACTTTAAAGGAATAATATATTAATTATTTTATAAATTTTCAGCAGAAATGAAGGTTTAGCAGAATCAGACGACGATAAGACGAATAGCGAAAAGGATTCATGGGAAAATGAAAACATTTCTGGAGAAAGTAATTATTTAAGTGAGGATGATGACACAAATAGTGAGCATAATTATCTCAATTATTTCTCACCATTGGAGAAAGAAGATGAACAAGTTAAACCGAAAATTTCCTCAAACTCTAAATCTTCATTTAAAAGCAGAGTTACTGATGCGATTACTAATAATGCTAAGTAAAAACTAATTTTAAAATCCAAATTTTTTTAGTTTTAGAAAAATTCTTCCAAAGTCTTTTAATAGACATGAAAAAGACGAAAAACACAAGGAAATTAAAAAAAAGGAAATATTAGTCCATAATTTTAAAGAAAACGAGAATCGTAAAACTAACGGTAGACTTTCTCCTTTTTATAAAGATATATTTATTTATTTATTTATTAGATGATAAAATCGAGAAAAGTTATATTCTTACAAGTGAAGAAGCATTACAAATGATACAAGATATTTACAATATTGATTATTACAATCCAAATTATTCGGGTCAGAATTCACAAAACGAAGAAACTCCTGAGGATAATGAATTGAATACACAGGTAGTAAAGAAGTAAAATTAAGGGGATCAAATATTTGATCAAATATCTAAATTTTGAAAAAAAGCCCAATTAGTGTACATATATACTACAAGACTAAGTTGATTTTCAATTCTTCACCAATCAAATTTCAATCCCAAATAATTTGAATATATTTGACTTAGCATCCTTTTGGTCATTTAAGGCTATATTTTCAGTAGTAAAATCGAATTCTAGCAGCTTTTAATATATATTTATGTAATATTTTTAATTTTTAAAATTTCCTAGCAAGAAACAGATAAGCAATTTGATCTGAAAAAATTTTCCAATGAAAACTATGGCTTTTCATATGTAAAGAATAATAAATCATTTGAAATTAAATCAACTGTTGAACTTTTCAAAAATGATGAATGGAAAATTCAAAAAGTCTGTTTCTTCTTTAAATACATTTAAAAAAACTTAATTAATTTATAAATTAATTAATTACTATTTTTAAGGAAAAAATTCCTGAATATATGCAAAATAACAAGCACAAGGAAGACAAAGCTTGGAATCATAAAATGATCCACTTGGCAAAAGAAATTGATAGGAAATGTTCTATTGGAAAAGACACCCAACTTTGTATTCGTTTCCATCTTTTTGTTTTTTGCATTACATTAAACATGTTCATAACAATGAAAAAACAAAAAGGAGATGCAAATATTGCTACACATTATAAATGGTTTGAAAATTCAGCCAGAAAAATTTATGAAGAAAAGAAATATAATTATAACATCAAATTATTAGCTGGTGAATATTTTAAATATTTAAATGCTCACAATCAGCAGGAAAGCAAAAATTCTGGTGGCCTTGTCGAGGCCCACAAAAACAACTGAGCAAATCAATTTATGAACATTACATTTTTTCTCCTTTTTAAATCCTTTTACCCGCATCTATGTAATTTTTATCCCCCCCCCCCCCCCCCCTTTACACAATTTAAAAGATATCATTTTGGAATGAAATTACCTATTCACCGTTGTTTTTATTTTCAAATTAATTTCTTATGATTATGACATGAAAATTTAACTCAATGAAAAAGAAAGTAACTATTAAATAGTTATTTAAGAAAATAACTATTATCCACTGATTTTCCAGGATCTGCCTACTTTAATATACATATGTATAGTAGGTAATACTACTATACAAAGGTGAACTTGGTAAGTAATCCTCGACTTCAGAATTTTTTAATTTTCAAAATTCATTCATCCTGTGATTTTTACTTTTTATGATTTGTAACACATTTTAACATTTAACACATTTGTAACACACATAACAAGTTTGTATAAATTTTTTTGTATCAATTCTTTTAATTTTATATATAATTCCTTATGATTATTACTAGGGCTCGGATTTTTAGGTTATAACTTATTTTTTCTGCGAAATAGTTATGATAAATTGAGCTCAAATCCGTTGTTATTTCTTGAATATCTTACGTTTACGCGGACTTATTGTCACCTATACAAACCTATTTTGGGGGTTTGAAACCTAAAATAGGTTGTAACCTATTTTGGAGTTTTTGTGTTTTTTGTCACCTATTTTGACTGTTTTTTGTAAAAATTCATTTTTTAACTCAAATTTTCAGAATTTTTTGAAAAAATTACAATTTTTTTTAAATTTTGTCAATTTTTCTTATCATTCAAAAAATTTTTCCAATCTTTGGAAAAAAATATTTTTTCAAAATTCAAAAAATTTTTCTTGATTAATATTTTCCAGTGAAAATTTTAAAAAATGGGAATTTTTTACTATTTTTATTATAACAATAAAATTTTTTTGCGAAAAATAGAAAATATTCATCATTTTTACTTTTTTTACCCCATAAGTCGACCTTTTTTTGCAACCTATTTTCCATTTTTGTCACCTATTTTCGAGTTTTTGTCACCTATTTTGGCATTTTTTACAACCTATTTAGGTACCTATTTTAAGGTTTTTACAACCTAAAAATCCGGGCCCTAATTATTACATGCAAATTTAACCTAACGAAAATATTAAAATATTATAATATTAACAGAATATATACATACATTACTTTTGTTTACTATATACATCAAATAACTTTTAAACTTTCTTTTTAATTTCAACTTTTATTTTTTATATTTACGCTTCCTATCCGATTAAGATATTGCTGTTTAGTCCAAAAACGCCTAAAAATAGCCGCTTGGTCTTCAACATTTTGATGTTGATTTAATGCCTCGTTGTTTGTTTTGAGATATTGATAACATTTATAGGCTCTGTTTACACGATTTAGATCGCCTATTTTTTTAAAAAGAATTCGACTTAAAAAATATTTTTTCAGTAATTTTCAACCCTGAGTAAAATCCATTGATTTCCCCATTAGTGCACTATATTCAGGTACATTAGCAACAATAGTTGGCCTACCATTTTTACTTCCTTCAGTATTTTCATCTTTATTAAATGTAAATTTAAAATAAATATTTAATAAAAACAAACAATGCATAATAGAAAAATAATCATAACGTTCTCCGTAATTACTTAATCCCATTGAACTTAGTTTTTCAAAATCAGCATTTGCGCCTTTCAAATTATATTCAAAAATAAATTAAAATTTAAAACAAATACCATCAATTACATTTTCCCACATAATACGTACAAAACCGTCTCTATCTTCACGTTGATGTTCATGAATACTATTTAGTAAATTATAATTTATTTTATTTTAGTTTTTTGTAAAAATTAATCCAATAAAATTCCTCCAGAAAAAATAATTTTGATAAATCTGAGATCTAAATACTCTAATTTATCCAAAACAAAATTTGTTCAGCCCTTCTCCAAATATTTACTTATTTACTTGCTAAAAACATACAATCCTATAACATGCATAAATTCATGTATAATAGTTGCGTATTCAATACATTCATCAACTAAGGAAACTTGTTGCCGGCCTCCAACTCTTGAAAAATCAGCAAAACATCTAAAAAAAATTTATTTTTAAAAATTAATTTTTAAAATCACTTTTACCCATCAATTTTTGCAATATCAACATAATCTACATCTGTGGAAGTTTTTGGCACAAATCTTTAAAAAAATAAATAAAATATTTCCCTTTTAAGTACCGTATACAGGTTTTTGCATTATAAGCTGAAATTGCTAATGCAAGAACGGCTCTTTGTTGGGGTGCTAAAAATATATAAGAATGATTTTTAAATTAATTTTATTAATATTTAATTAATTTTAAAATCCTATATTAAATTTCAGAAAATATTTACTATATGCTGTTGATAGAACATAAGGAATTCTTCCGTTTGGCCATTTGTCCGATTCTAATGCACTGACTGATCCGCGTCTTTGTCTCTAAAAATTAAAATATTCATTAATTTCCAAAGTTTGCCCTTCCCTTCCTTCCAAACTTTTAATTTATATTTAAATTTATATTTAAATTTTCCATACTTGCTCACTTTATGAAATCGTTGATCATCAAATACCAATTTTGCATGTCTATTATTTCTAACAAAAGCTGCATTTATAAAATCCTCTTCAACAAGATGATTAGGTAATAAAGGTTTAGAATTTACTTGCAACAACATTGAGCAAATTGAAATAAAATTAATAAACAAAAAATAATTTTCTAATTTAAAAATAAAATATTTCATCGACAATTAACCCTAAAAAGTTTTAATTTTTAATTTTAGAAAATAAATTGTTTAATTAAAGAACAACCATAATTAGAAGAAACCTTCGGAATTTAAAAAGTTTTTAAGGCAATTATATCTATTTAAATTTGACATATTTTAAATCAAATATTTAATTTATGCAAAGAATCTCTTAAAGAAATTCTTTCACAGAAACCGACAAAAATTATCTCGAAAATAATCCACGATTAAGTTATACATATTTAATTTAAAATAATTTAAATTAATTTTGATTAATAAAAAAATAATGAACATAATTTTGAAAAAAAAGCAAAAAAATCAACCAAAAAATTTCCGAGAGTGCTAAATAAAAAACCTTTTCTTTTGTGCCTTGAGCACGATCTGTCCCTTTTTTAGTCCATTCACTTACCCCCTTCCGTTTTCTCTCTTACAATAATTAAATATCTTTCCGGAATGCACAAATGTATGTACGTATATACTTAAAAACATTTATTTGTTCAGTCTTTGTTATTGTTTCTTTTTTTCTTTATTTTTTTCTTTCAATTACTTCCTTGTTCCGTTTGTCCAATTGATTATTTCCGACAAAAAATTTTTTTGTTTTCGAGAATTTTTATTTGACCATAGCTAATTAAATAAAAAATAAATAATTTTTTCCCTTAATCCGAACAATTCTTTTGGCAAATATTTGTTAATTAAATATATGTGTGTGTACGTGTTTTTGACCTGTCTTTACAATAAAATCTCTTTTTTTTATTTCCGATTTATTTTTTTTATTTTAAATAATAAGTGTCGGTCATTCACTTAAGTATGGGTACACCCCAACCTACCGCGAGCCCAACCTACCGCCGAGCTATAACTTCGTTCAGAATTGTCGAATCCGGGACACCCTGGTATGGTTCGATGCGCCTTGACAAGCTGAATCGAACCATACCAGGGCGTTCCGGATTCAACAATTCTGAACGAAGTTATAGCTCGGCGGTAGGTTGGGCTCGCGGTAGGTTGGCCTGCTCCCCTTAAGTATTGTCCTTTCTCTCTCTCTCTCTCTTGAGTTCTTTAACAAACAAAAAATAATTATTAAACAATTATTTGTTTAATTAATTCACGTAAAAATTTCATTTTCTTTGTTAAATTCTGGAATTTTAATTAAAGAAAACTTTAAGGTTTTTAAATATGTAAAATATTATGAAAAATCGACAATAATTTTTTTCTTATTCAAATTATTTTTAATAAAATATTTTAATTTTTCTCTCATTTTTCTTCAATTTAAATTGATTTACTACAAAAGTCCTGACTACTATTTGTGGATTTGAAGCTAGGTTTCTATGCACAAATGGGAGAAATAATTTATTTTGAAACAACTTTATTTGAATTAAATATGAAAAAGAAAAACAAAATTTTATTTTATTTTGATACAATCAAACTTCGATTTTTGGGTAACTAACTTTTTGGGTAACTAAAAAGACTTATCTAAAATTGAAAGTATCGCTTAACTACCCATCAAGTAGCCAATTAAATTCAAATCAAATATCCAAAATCGAGGTGTATCTTATTTTAGTATATCTAAAATAAACTCCGTGGGAGTTTGATTTAAATTTTGAAAATTATTAAATAGTTTTAATTAGTCATTTTTTTAAAGTTAAATGGAAGTGAATAAAGAATCCATAAAATTAAACTTATGTATACAAAATAAAGTTTAAATTAATGCAAAATTAATAAAATAAAATTAATAAGATTGATCACAATCTTGATTCAAATTTTAAAACTTTCAAGTTACCGTAAATTCTCTATTAGAATGGCCGTCTCTATTTGAATGGCCGTCTCTAATAGAATGGCCCCTTGGAGGATGATTGAAAAATAGAATGGCCGGCCATTCTATTAGAATAAATACGGTATGTTGATTCATATTTAATATAAAACCTCGTCTTAATGAATTTATAAAAATTTTAAAAGTCTTTTTTAACTGTCTTATTTTAATTCGTTTTTCGTATAAGTTACCATATCCATAAGTGATCCCCCTGTAAATCCACGAGTTTTTATTTTGTTTCACATTTATTTGTGTTCGATAAATAAAAACTTCAAACATTTTTAAAAAGATAAAAAATAAATTAAATTCTTTTGAGTTCCATGTCATCAATGTATAGTAAACACTAAATAATAATGTTAATTTTTATAAATTTTAATTTTTGTAAACATGTACATAAATAAATAAATATCATCAACATTAAATATAACCAAAATCACATAAATATAAGAAAAGCCGGTTAAGGTCGGAGCTTCTATCTTTTTTCGTCGTCGACAGCCCGAGCACTCTCCTCCGTCATCCTCCTACCAAAAACCCCTTTTTTTCATTCTACATATACATTCTTCCTCTCTTAATCTCAACTAAAAATTTTCGCAAATGCTGCTGCTTTGTTGGAGGAAAGGAAAAATGTCGAAATGGACGGAATGTTGTGTGTATGTTGGGGAGAGATCGACCGCCCGCGTCGTCAACGTCCCGAACATTATCGATTTTCGCAAACTCAACATCACTGAGAGAAAAGCCAGAGTAGTAGTATTAAATGTCCGACCAACCAACCCGACTTTCATTTTACTCTACTAATACTACTTACTGTTTTCCTTCTCTACATTCGTAAATTTTTCTTTTTTTCATAGACACGACAAACATAAATATATTAGAAATAATTTTCTTATTCACAAGTTAAATTCACATTCAAACACCGGAATTTTATCTTAACTTAGACTGGATATTAAACAAACTTCTCTCATTTTAGAAAAAAATTTATATACTCATTTTAGACTAAATTATAAATGTTTTTTAAATGAGTAAAGTATACTTTACTTTACCGGGGGTCATGCCGTTCCGATTTCCGAAAATAAAAAATTAAAATTTCCTCGGGAATTCCCGTTTCCGTTTCAGAAATTTTTCTGAGGACCTCCTTTCATATAGTGCCGAAACTATCATTCCTTAAATTTGAACATAGTTTCCGTACATATTTTGCCATTCAATTTGAATTTTGGCAATTTATCTATTTTTAAATTCTTGCATTTTACTGTATTTATCTAATGAATAAATTTTGTGATAGAATTCTAGTAATTTAATTTTTGAATATATTTTTGTAGTAATCTTACAATTAGAATATTTTTTATTAAAATAATGGAAAATTATTATTGTCGTGAATTTATGTCTTCTTCTCAAACGGCGGCTAAATTAGTTTTTAATATTGGAAATTGGTAATTCTTTAAATATAAATTAATTTGTGCATATTTTTGGAATTATTTTTATTTTCCTTTAATTTTAGTGTGGACACAAGTCGTGTTCTTCGTACAAGACCTAACCGTCCTCTCGATTCTAACGGGCGAGAAGCTTTTGTTTATATTATGGATGGATCAGCAGCACATAGCATTAAAGATTTAACAATTGATGATTTAACCCCTTGGAATTGTGGGGCTTTCTTTAAAATTAAAAGAAAATTTTTAAATTATTTCTAGCTAAAAAATGTAAATCATCAACGCGTTTTAGTTCTGTTCATTTTGACAATGATAGAAATACTCTTGTCTTTAACCGTTATATTATTTCTGATGCAACAAGTATTCTATGTAAACCACAGTGCCTTTTTGGTGATTTTATTTAAATTAAAAATTATTTTACAAATAATTTTGTAGCCTGTTATTATTGTAAACATCCAGTTTTTGATCTTGTTAAAAAGATTTTTTATGCTTGTGATGGAAATAGAGATCAATGTCTTCCTGGTGGGTTTTGAAAAATGCTTTTATTTATTCTAACAATGTCCCCTCCCCTCCTTTCCCAGTTGGTATTACTTTAGAAAAAACGGTTCTTTATATACGGATTTTTCTTTACAGCCATAAGTGTATGAGTGATTTAGAAACCATTTCTCTTACATCCTACAATTAAACGGACTTTTTTGAGTTTTCTTTCAGACTTTTCTCTAAAATATTTCCTTTATTTTCAGGAACTTTTGTAATCTTTGCTTACGAGTTTAATAAAGCTGAACGTATTTATCGAACACTTCGAAGCTATCCATCTCCAAAAATTGGTCCAAATACGAGTGATTCAAAAAGTATTTCTCTCGGAAATGGTGCTTCTAACTTTGCTGCCAGTTCTTTTATTCCTCAACAACAATTACCTTCAATTAAACCTCAAAATTCGCCTATTAATGTACTGACTTCTTTTTTAATTTTTAAAAAATTATTTTCAGAATTCATTTCAACGTCATTTTCTTGAATCAAGTGCTCCACTTAAATTGGAAGATTTAACTGATTGGGCATCAGAATTAAATACAGATCCAAATAATACTTACAATTTGGATAGTGTTCTTGCAGGACAGGCAGATTTAGCACATACATCCTCTACTTCAACGACTTGTTTAGAAGAAATACTTCAGTCATGCTCTGAGGTGTTTTTAAAAATTAAAAAAAAATATATTTTTTTAATTTTTCTAGCAAGTAAAAAATCAGCAAAAAATTCAAAGAAATGGATGTTCTATGGACAATAATGAGGATGTTTTGATTGATTCTCCTTCATTTTTGACATCTTCTAATGATGTCCATAATATTGCTAGAAAGAAAAGAAAAATTACTTTTCAACCAATAAGTTTAGAAAATCATCAAATGCCTGCAATTCTTGAAAGAGAAGTAAATCAAAGATTGTTTTTAGGTGAAAGAAATGGTGTTAATTTTGGAAGTCCATCTTCTTTATTAGCAGGAGATCGTTCAATGTAGAAAATAAATCTTTTTAAATAATTTTCAATTTTTTTCTCAATTTTTGTTTAGTAGTCCATCTTCTCCTCAAAGTGTTTCAGTTATTGCCGATGGAGATGGAGGAGAACCAATTCCAACAATTGATAAAACTTTAATACAACACTCTAATTATTTATTTACTTGTGAAGCTTTATTAGAGAATTTTCGAAAGAATTGTCTTTGTAATGGACGTAAATTAAATGAACAATTTGATTCTATTGATGAAAACTTTTTAAATATTTCTTATGAAGGAGATGAAAAAACTAAAGAGGAAAACAGATTAAATGCAATACAAAAGGCTACAGAACAAATTGACGGTTTTGGTGGATGTCTAATTGTTAGTTAATTATGAAAATCTAAACAAAAATTTAATCCACACAAATCTTCTTTATCCCTAAATTTTTATTGAATGAATTTCTTAATAGTTTTACTTATATACATACTTATCCATTTATCCTTCTAATCTTAACGAAACCTTAGACATTAACCTAATATCTTAATAATTTCCTTCACATTCAGATCGACAAAAACTTCCAAATCGATGTGGAAGGCAACACAACATTTATTACCCCAATCTGGTTTCGAAATTCGACTTTTATTGATAGAAAATCAAAACAGCCAGTTCTTCATCCTGTGGCTGTATATCTAAATATGAAAAATATGTTGGAAGAGGACAGTCGTAGAGATATTTTGATTGAATTATCAAAACGTTTAGAAGAAGATATGGCAATTAATGGAAATATTTGTCGGTGTGTTTTTTTGTTAATTTTTTTGGCTGAAAATTTTTTTAATTTCAGTTCAGTATTTATTTGTTCAACAATTAATTCAGAAAATAACCAATTAGAATTACTCGATTCCTCAACTTTATTTGCCTCTCCAAGTATTAAATTAATATCTCTTCAACAATGCAAAGACTGGCTTAAACAAAAATTTTTAAATTTATATTTTGGAAATAGTAATCATTTAAATGAAGAAAAAGAATGGAATGAAGAAATGGAAGAAAATTTTAATCAAATTGGATTTCAACTTTTTGATGACAAAAATGGAATTTTAGAGACTTTGTGTTTTGAACAATTTATTAATCGTTTACGGAATTGTGAACGTTGTTGGCCTTATACTTTTAGATCTTGGTTTAAAGAAAATAAATTTCACAGAAATTTTTACAAAAATTTGTAGGTTTCGAGAAAAAAGTGGTTGGATATTTGAACATTGCTCTCTCGCCTCTCGTATCAAAGCTGGTTTTAATCTCGAAAATAATTTAGAAGAATTGGACATTTCTTTGGAGCCTTTACGGGAAACAATGTCTACTAGCCTTGCAGCTGCTCTACAAGGAGGAGCAAATGGACAATTTGAAATGGAAACTGCAACAGAAGCTTTAGAATTAATTTGTACTGGTCTGTGTGAATTTTTTCACAAAAAAATTTAATAAAAATTATTTTTGTAGAATATCTCCGAAAATCATTAAATACTCTTTTGGAGCCGTTAAATGATGAAAAATCATCCTCTGAATTTGTTTTAGCTAAACCGAATATTTGGATAGGGCAAGAGAGATGGGAAAAACTTTCAGCAAAAGGTGGAAAACTTTATATTAAATATTAAGAATTTTAATTTTTTTGTTTCAGAAAGAGGTGAATTACTTTCGCCTTTGGGGCTTTCTTCACTTTTAAATGTTACTGATTCACTTGATCCGTCACTCTTTTGGGGTACAAAATTTTTTTATTAAAAAATTATTTGAAAGTCCTCAACCTTCTACTTACAACTCTTAGGAATGACTTTCAATTAGAAGGATATTGGAAATATACATATGTATTATCTCATTCCTTAGGAACTGGATTTAAACTAAAAACTTAAAATTTAAAGAAAGAAAAATAATTAATTTCTCTAAATAAATTGAGAGCTTCTCTTTTCTAAATATCAAAATTAATTCAAATAATTTATATTTTAAGGTATAAATCGGAAACAAAGAAAAGAATTAATTTCCCGTGCAAATCCACTTTCTGTTTTGGAAATTGATGGAATTAAAAAACAACAATTAAATGATATTTCTTTAAATAAAAATCAAGAAATTATTTCTACTTTTGTAGTTACAGATGGAATAAGAAGAATAGCTAATTACGTAGAGGCTATAGAAGGGACAAATAATGGCAGTCTTTATTGTCAATGTTTAGGAGGTTTTAAATAAATTTTTATCCTTTCCTAAAAATAAATCGTTTTAGGTCCTTTGTGTCAACATATTTTAGCTGTAGCACTTAAACATGCTTCTTTTGCCAAAAAAGTTCCGAAATTGTTAAGCAAGAATCAATCACTTAATAAATTAACAGATATAGATACACCTCCTTCACTTGTGCCTGGTCTTCAATTGGAAAGGTAAAAAATAAAATTAATATAATTGAATAATAAATTAATTTCTAGCACACAATCAGTTGAAATAATTTGTTGTTCTTCATCAAATGGGTCAACACAATAATTTATTTATTACAAAGAATTAATGAAAGATGTTTATAAAAAATAATTTGCATTTAATATTATATTATTTTAATTTATTATTGCCACTTGAATTTTTGTAATATAATATTTTCGTAACTACAATAAATTATTGGAATGAAAAGTTATATTTTAGTAAATTTATTCGAGTTTTGAAATTTGAAAGTGCAGAAGGGTATTTGGAGGAGGGTAATTGTTGTTTCAATATATCGTTAAGGAGAGGGGGATAATTAATCGAGAAGGGACAATTATCCGAACATATACAGTATGTATTTTGCAATATTGAATTTTAAAATAATTTGAAAAAAGCAGAAATGATGAATAAGTTGAAAGTAAACATTAGTTTTTGTTTAACAACAATCTCGCAAAGTCCTTGAAATTATTAGAGTTTCGGTTGGTTTTGCAATATTTTCAAAATTTTCGCCTGCGGCGGCAGAAAAGGAAGAAATTTTGCGGCGCTGAAAAAGGAAGAAATATGTCTCCTTGGTTTACCAAAATTCCAAAATTTTTGCCTGCGGCGCTGTAAAAGGAAGTTGAATGATATATTGAAGGATTTAGATCGATTAAGGGGGATTTTGAATAAATGAGGATTTTGTTACAATTTGGGTAAAAAGTAATTTGCTAAAATGAAATATGAATGTAATTTTTGATTGTTTTAAATTCAGTAGTCTGAATCAAATTTAAAACCAAATATTTCTAGATTAAATTAATTGTATTTTTATTTAATATCCTCTTTGCTTAAATTACGAATTCTCTAGACTAATTATTAAGGAAATAAAAGTGCATTTAATCAAATGATGAAAGAGATAAAATGGTGAAATTATTTTAAAATAATTGTCGGAAAAACAGACATGCCAAACAAAAATTTTGGCTATAAAATCGGCATTCAATCAAGGCATTTCCATCATATTCACAAACAACCAAAAGAGAGAAAATGTATTTCAAAGCCTTTCTTATCCTTTTAATTTCTCCTTTTGCCGCTTTTGTGGTCAACAATGCTCGAACCATTTCTAATATGGATGAAGTTGGTGATGTGTCAGCAACAATGGCTGAAAAGATAAATAATGTGGGGGAGAAGTCCAATCAAGTACTCCCTCAAGGTGAGGAAGGAATGGATGATTTAACTGAAGAGTACGATGATTCAGATGATTCTGACGAAGATGAGGACTATGATGACGAGGAAGATGATATTGATGAGGATAATGATGCGAATAATTATGATTATCTTAACTCACGAATCGATCATATGGATGACATTGATTCGTTTGAAACATACGAAGAATTGCCTCATATGGACAATTATGGAAAGATGAATGAAGCAAAGCAAATGATGCCTGTTATGCATATGAATGCTGTTGAAAACGAACACTATAAACAACTTCCATCAATCGCCACTCAACCCATTATTGAAGCTAATCCGATTATGCCTCCGATGCCAGTTGTCCAACCACAAAAAATGGAACAAGCACCAGAAGCCATGAAAAAAGAAGCTACACCACAGGCATCACAACCATCTTCACCAAAGGCTGCAACGCCAAAGGCTAAGACTTCAAAGCCAAAAACAGAATTAAAAAAACCGTCCGCTAAAAAAGTCCAGGCAAAAAAAGGAGCTGCTAAAGTGGCTAAGAAGGATACGAAAAAGCCAAAAGATGTGAAAAAGTCCAAGGATGCAAAGGCTAAAACGGCGAAAGGTAAAGTACCGAAGCCAAAGGGTAAAGCTGCAAAAGGTAAACCTGCAAAACCAGCAAAAGGCAAACCAATGAAGGGTAAACCAGCAAAAGCAACTAAAGCAGGGCCAAAGAAACAGCCAGCAAAGAAAGGAAAGAAATCTGCCAGTAAAAAGGTGACGACAAAAGGAGGAAAGAAGCATTAAAGGAAGAAAAATAAAGTAAATTTGTAAAAAATACACATGCATTTGAAAAAATGAGCTGAATTTTATATATAATTATTAGCTTTTTACAATCTATCACATACATTTAATGCTACATTTGTAAATTCTTTAAAATATTATTAATTTCAAAATTATTTAAACAAATAAAATAGTAAATATGTAGTTCATCACTAAATTAAAAATTTTAAAGTTTTTTCAATTCTAAGATATTAAAAAAATAAATTTACAAATTTAAATCAAAATCAAAGTTTAAAAATTTTAGTTTTGAAAAAAGAATTGTCTAAATTTTATTTTCCAACCATGGATTCGAACCAAGCTCCACAAAATATCAAAATGAGAGAAGCCTGACTTGCAACCCACTCAACCACCGATCACTTAAAGTAAATGTAAAAGAAAGTAAATATAATTTCTTTCCCATTTACTTCGAAAATTTCATGACAAAGTACGTGAGGTTTTTTTTCAATAATATTTTTTCGTAATTTTATTTTCGTAATTCGTAATTTTTCCCGATATTTTCGTAATCGTCTCAAAAAACGCCGTAATTCGAATTCTTAATTACGACGCAACCCTGGTTCCGATAGTTTGCGCATTTTTGGGTTTGCGCCGTTTCGGTCGCGTCGTTTTTGCCCGCGCCGTTTTGGGCTGTAACTCCCGCCGTGAGCGCCTTAATGCAGAAACTTACGGCTGCACAATTAATTGAACAATTAACTTTAAAATATTATTACTTGACCAAGACAATCAAAACGTTATTTCTTGATTTTTATAGTTTAAAGGTGGTAGGAAGAGTTTATTTCAACCTTTTTTTCTTTTAAATCGCCCTCTTTTTGCCTTTGCATCTCATTTTATTTTTTAACGAATTTTTCCATTCGGTTTATAATCTCACCAATTTTCTTTTAGATTTTTTTTTTCTAAAAATATAACAATTATGGGTAACGTCCAAACATCATCAATTGCAAATCAATTACTTCCTTTCGAATCATATATTTCAGATGTACCTAAACTTAAATTTGTTGAAAGGTTTTTAATTTTTTCTTTCTAACTAAATTTTTTTTAAATTTTAGCCTGGGATCAACTCGTTTTATGAAAGTTGCAAGAGTAGAACATGCAAAAGGTCCTATAGTCGTTAAAGTTTTTGTTTTCTCTGACCAATTTTGTCATGTTGAGTTTTATCGTGACCAACTACAACAAATTGGACGAAGACTTTTATCACATCCAAATTGTGCTCCATTTAGCCATATTTATGTAAGTATTTGATTTTTTTTAATTTTTGGAATTTTTAAAAGTTTATTTTTTCTAATTTAGTTAACAGCCCGGTCTGCTATTCTTTGTCGTCCTTTTTCTAAATTTACACTTTATGACCGGTTGAGTACTCGCCCTTTTCTTTCTACTATTGAGAAACGTTGGATAGCCTTTCAATTGCTCAAAGCATTTGCCCAACTTCGAATTGCTATGATTAGACATGGAGATATTAAATCCCAAAATGTTCTTGTTTCTTCTTCACTTTGGATTAAAATTACTGATTTTGCTCCTTTTAAACCGGCTTTTTTGCCTTATGTAAATATTTTTTTATTTTTTCTTATATTTTAATCCTTTGTTTAGAATAATCCATCGGATTTTACATTCTTTTTTGATACAAGTAGACGACGTTTTTGTTATTTGGCGCCGGAGCGTTTTAAAGACAACGATGAGCTTTTAATGGAAGCCAATCGAAATTATGGCAACAATGAATTTATTAATTTCTATGAAGGTTTTTTAAATTTCTTTTAATATTGTTCCCTTTTTAGATTTGAACTTTTACTACTTTTTTGTATTAAAAATTAAAAAAAAACTTTATCATGTCTCAAAATTTTTCGCATTTATGTCCAACCAACCTCCATGTCCAACCTTTTCGCATTTATAATTTCTTATTTCCTATTTTTCATTTAATTTCTAATTAAAGGTCTAACTGAAGCTATGGATATTTTTGCGCTAGGCTGTTTATTTGTCGAATTATTCACTGATGGTCGTCAGGTTGCATTTAATCTACCACAGGCAATTGATTATAAACTTATGAATGATGAAAGTGCAGAGATTTATTTGAAAAGATTGCTTTCACATATTTCTGAACAAGAATTTGTTCCTTTAATTAAAATAATGTTAGATAGAAATCCAAAAAGAAGAAGAGAAGAATTTCTTAAGGTTTTTTAAATTTGAAATTTTATTTATTTTAATTTTAAAAAAGCTCTCGCCATGTTCTTCATATAATTTATTTCCTCCCATATTTGAAAAATATTTGTATAATTATTTTAAAGAACTTCAAGAGCAACCAACTCCCGATGCGTTAATTACAAAGTTTTTCTAAAGTTTTTAATTTAAAATAAGAAAAATATCAGGCTTTATGTTGAGCGAGACAATTTTATTTCAATGATTCGTGATCTCGATTGTTCCTCAGTTTCTGTGTTATTTATTAATTATGTTTGCGTTTCTCTACGCAGTTGTCAATCATTAACATCGAAAATGGTTTGATTTAAAAATTATTATCAATTTAAGATTACTCTTCTTTCTAGGATGCCATTTCACTTTTACATCAATTATCTAAAATTTGCACTCCTGTATTAGTTTTTGAGCGCATTATTCTTTATCTGGCAAATTCCTTAACTGATTACTTTGCATTGGTTCGGGCAGAAGCTTTATTAGTTTTGGGAGAAATACTTTGTTCTGTTGAAACAATTCCGCCAGAAGAATGTCGATTGCTTGACTTTATTTTTCCGAAATTTGTTTGTTAATTCTCATTGAATATATTTATGTTAATTTTCTAGAAACTTTTATTAAATGATCCTTCAAATCTTGTTAAAATTGCTCTTGCAAGCAATTTAGGCAAATTCGCTCAACTTGCTAAAAGGTTATTTTTTGATTTTATATATTTTATTCCAACATATTTTAGATTTTTTGAATTAAATGCAGCTCGCCTTCGAAGTGACTCACCTGAGCAACAATCTCAAAAAGATTCGAATATCTCCCAACTGGATCCAAAAGCTGCTTTTGTTTCCCCTCCATTAGACATGGGAAAGAGTAGCACAAGACTGGAAGTTTTCTTAAGTAATGAAAAACAACATTTGATTGAGACCGAGTATAAATCATCTCAGGTTTTTTTAATATTTGTAAAATATAGACCAAAGTGTAAAGGGATTCAATTATTAATGAGTTGAAAACGGTTTGGTCTTTGAATTTATTTTTTTTTTCATTTGAAGCTTAATGACAATTTATTGACTAATACATAAATTCAAATTCTGTATGACACTTATTCAGCTTGTCATTTCCCCCGGCCTATACAAATTAACAAAATTATTAGGACGCCATTACTGAACTGTTTGTAACACTTTGTGGTTCAGAAAATGAAGTTCGAAGATGTATTTTTGAAGCGAGAAATTTGGATTTACTTTGTCAATTCTTTGGAAGTTCAAGAATTGTTGATGTTTTGTTGCATATGATCTCGTTTGTTTTTTTGTTTAGATTTTTTATTAGATTTTAGGTTATTAAATGACAAGAATGATTGGCGTATTCGTTCGGCATTTTATGAGGCTTGCCCAATTCTAGCCAAACATCTGGGACAAAATAGAACGAGCAAATTAAAGCCATTTCTTTTGTCAGGACTGCAGGACAGTGAAGAGTTTGTTGTTATCGAAGCATTTCGTTGTATTTATTTGCTATTGTCCCAACAGTTATTATCATCTTCTGTAATTTTCAATATTCTCCCAGATGTTGTTCCATTCCTGATACATCCCGTCAGTTTTTTTAAATTAATTTTTAAAAATAATAAATTCAGAACAAATGGTTAAGAGTTATTGCAGTAAATATTTTGACCGTTCTAGAATCTTCATTTTCTATTGCCGATATTTATTGCAAATTAGTACCACTTCTTCAACCATTTCTTAAAGAACAATTAATTCGATTGAATTGCTTTGATTTAATTTATGAAACCTTGGAACAACCAATTTCACGACAAATTTGGGATTTACTTTTAAGTGAGTCTTTTTAATTGGTTAAACTAAATGTGGAATTTTTTAAAGAAGAACATCATTCATTTGAATTAATTTCTGCCATTGAGGAACGTAAAACTGTTGAAAAACTTGGTGGTGGTAATGACTCATATTTTTCTTCACTTGGGTCATTGTCGGCAAATATTAAGAATAATCGTTATAAAATAGATTCATTAATGCGTAAAATAAAAAATACGGGAAGTACAGATGAAAGATTGGATATTAAGCTTATTGCCTTTAAACATTTATTTGGTCGAATAGAAAAATCAAAAAGGTAAATATCTTTTATTATTTAAAAATTTTACGAAATTTAAGAAGAGATCGCATTGAAAAATATTTGGATTTATCTAGAATAAATTTAAATGAAATCGAAAGAGTCAATCGAAAAGTTTTTGATTTGGAAAGAGGTGTACATAGGAAAGGACGTGAATTAACTGTAAATCTCAATAATTAGCATTTTTTATTTTTATATTTTAGTCAAGTCATTTCTTTGTTGATCAGTTTGGTGCACAACATGTTATGCTTAACACATCTGAATTGATTGAACCTGCAAATGTAGTTGATTTAAATGATGCAAATCATTCAGCATTGAACCAACGGGTATTGGGTAAGCTTATTTTTATTTTATACATAAAAGTATATTTTGCTCTTCAGATGAATCCTCTGAACGAATTTTACTTGAAGAAACTCTACGCCATAAACAAGAACGTTATTCTGACCAAAAAAGAATTACAACTAAAGTTAGTGAATCAAATTCTGAAATAGCCGAAAGAATAGCTGCTGCAGCTATCGAAGCGGGTACTAATAGTGAAGATGATAAGGCAATATCGTCTAAAGATGGTAAATCCTTTTCTTATTTGATCTTATTTGGCAATTTTTTAGACTTAAATTCTCGACAAAGGATACTTCGCAGCACAAGACGTCTAAATATTCGAATGCTTGCTCATCTACATGAACATTCAGGAAAAATAACTAGGTTTTTTTATGATTTATTAGAACAAAATACTTAAAAATTATGTATTTGATTAGGCTTGCAAGCCATTCAGCACATGATTATATTGCAAGTGCTGGTGTTGATAAATCTGTTAAAATTTGGTCGTCTTCCCTTTTACAAAATCAATCACAACCTGCTTCGATGTCTTTGGACACTTTTCGATATTGTAATTATACTATTTCTTTAAAAATTCAAGAAAACTTTTTAAGCACACCCAATTAATTCATGTAGTTTTATGGGTGATCGTGGTAATCATCTCGTAATGGCGTGTGCTGATGCCTCTCTTCAATTATTTGACATTGAACGTAAACATTTAATAAAATCAGTTCAATTGAATAGACAACAAGAAGGTCCAATTACTGATTTGTATTCTTTTGAACATCTAATTTATGCGTTGACGCATCATAGTAGTGTTTTTTGTTATGATTTGAGGTAAAAGAATATCACAATACAGTTTTTAGATTTACCTGTTGCAGGGTTGCACCAAAGAAAGGACGAAATGCGATTGATCTCTCCTCTGTTTGGCAACATAGAGTTAAGAATAGGTTTAATTATTTTTATTTTCTATCGATGAATGCTCCTTCGTAGTTACGGTTTAATTACTTCATTTTGCATTGACTCTTCAAATCAACAATGGATGCTACTTACTGCTAGTTCGGCCACGACCAAAAATATGCTTTTGTGGGATTTAAGGTAACTTGAAAATATAATTTTAGAAAATATCCATTTATTTTAGATTTGCAGGATTAGAAGTAGCAACGTGGTCTCATCCTTCAGATAGAATAATTCCATTACGTAGTTGGTGAGTATCCACATTTAACCAGTTATAATATTTTATTTTCGAGGCATCTTTCAAATCATCGTGTTATAACAAATTGCACACGGGAGTCTGAATTGTCACTTTGGGATATTTCTTCACAAAGCAGATCTGACGTTCTTTGGCCAAGCGTTGAAACACCTTTGGTTTACAAGGTTGTCTATTGAAACGTAAAATAATAAAAATTTAACTTTAGAATGAAATTGTATCTTCAGCCGTTGCCCCTTCGTTGACTGATCGGGAAAATATAATCTTCAGTGGGGATTCTGAAGGTACTTATATTTTTAGAATGGTTTGTAACAAATTTAAAAATTAAGGCAGTCTTCGGGCTTGGAATTTATCTACCCCGAGTGCTTCAACTTATCTTTGTGGTCCATATCGTCGACACTTGCCTATACTTGAAAGTATTAGTGACTTACAACAAATAAAAACCCCAATGATTTATTATAAACAAATAAAATGTCAAGACAACGCACTTAAAATTCATGTGGAAGATCGCAGTCAATTACTGGCACAAACAGATGGAAGTGAAGAACAACAAATGACATCACTTTCTGGTGGAGGTGGTCAACAAAAACTTTTACATGTAAATTTTTACTACAGTATCTATTTTATAATATCAGGTACCAGAGGCTCACTGGGATGGAATTACTGATTTAATTTCATTATGGCCAGATCTGTTAATTTCTTCGGGACGTGAAGGTGTTATTAAACTTTGGAAAGTTTGCTGAAGTTCTGTCAGTAGAGATGTGCGAGACTTTTGTTTTGAAACTTATTGTTAGGATTTTCTTAGGTTTCGGTCTTGGTGTTATGACTTGGTATCGACTTTCGGTTCAAAATCTTGTAAAATTTTTATCTGGAATCTTCTACTGTCTTCTTACATTAGCCTTTTGAAGTGCAGTTTTGAGTTTTGGAAAATTTTCGGTCCCGCACGTCTCTGTTTAAATTTGTAAACAAAAAATTTTATACTTTCTCAGCGTTTTTCTCTTTTTCTTGACTTGTACTAAATGATTTTCTTGCCTTTTATTATAAAAATTTATTTTGTGTATAAAATGATATTTTTGAATGTTATAAATAGATATCGACTAATAGCCGTCGTTTAATTAATAATAAAATTTGCAAGAGTCATCCTTATTTTTTAATAATTTAGTAAGATACCCTTAATTTGAATGGCAGTTCAGGCAAATGTGCAAACGCAGCCGTCTTCTTCTACTTCTACTGTTTCCACTTCTAAAGAGAAGCAATTTCATTCTGTAGAGGAATACCGGAAAGCTCTTGAAAATTTTGAAGCTCCAAATGTGGTAGGTGATTCTTAATAATTTATAATTAATTTATTTGATTTTTAGGGTGGAGAAATTAATTCCACAGCATCTGAGGAGATTAGTCGTTCCAGGGACCCACTCATCGATGAATTTTTCGAACTTATTGCCAACACTGGCCGACCTCATCTTCCTTGGGAATTAATTCAAAAAGCATTTATATGGAAATTACAGGTGTTTTTTAAAAATATTTTGGAAAGAATTTCTTTTAAAGGCTGTTATGGATGGAATGCATATAATTGAGGCTGGACAGCAAAAAGATGATCATAAGAAGGAAGAATTGATTAATGATAAAGAAATTGGTGATCTAAAGCATTTTATCATGGGAAAAGCTAAAGAGTTTGATGGCACGCCGTTTACTATACAAAGGTAAAAATTAAATTTAATAAACTATTTAAATAAATTCAGATTATGTGAGCTTTTAATTGAACCAAATAAGCACTACAATCGAACGGGTGTGTTTTTGCGGGCGTTGGAAAAGAATATTAATGTGGTATGTTTATGAAAATTTTAGAGGCATTATCTTAAACGAAAAATTTGAATTTATTGAAAGTTTTTGAAACAGAACAAAAATAAAAATTTCAACGTTTTAATCTTTCTGAAAAATAAAAAAATTATTATTTAATTTTATTAAGATGACTACAATTACAGAAGACGGTTTAAGGATTACTGGTTCGTTGATAAGATTATTAAATAGATTAGTATTTTACTTCAAATAAATAAGCAATTTTGTTTAGGAGCAGAAGAAGAAACAGCAATGGGTATGGAAGATGATGTTTCAGTACCTGTTGAATGTAATTTTATTGTTAGTGTAAGTTTTTATATTTGTTGCAGGAAAGATTTTAACAATAAGATAACTAAAAAGAGAAAAAGATACTTGTGTATTCTCTATACGAACATTTATGCTACGCATATTTATTGTCCGTATCAGCACAAAAGAACCTTTTGTTCGGTCATACTACTAACAACAGGATGGGTATTTCCATACAGATAAGGGGACTAGTTCCTTAACAAGAACTATATTTTAATATTTCTATGCGTAGGGAAATACATAAGTACCGTGAAGGATTTTCAGGTTGATGAAATAGATGAACCATTAACAAAAAAGATAGCAAAACAATCTCAAAATGGCACAAAAGTAGAAAGTGGTACTACAATAAATAAACCTATTTCAACTAATATAGTTCAAAATCAAAATAATGGAGAAGATGAAGAACAGTCTTCAATTGTTGGAACATCAAATATAAAAGAAGAGACTACGACAACTTTCTACAATGAAGATAAAGAAAAAGAATATGAAGGGAAAATTGAAATAAAATTGGATGGAGATAATAATACTTAAATATTAATTTTTGATATTATTAATTATTTTTAATGTTTTAGACACAAGAAAATATGTGAATACGAAATTTGAACAGAAGTAAAAAAGCAAATTCTAAACCAAGGCTCTTATCTCTTATTTTTAAAAATCCGCAGTTTTGATCTAAAAATCCGCATTTTATATTAAAAATCCTCAAATTATCAACTTGAATTAAACACTTTTTTGTGAGTTTGTAAGGTTCACTTTTTTGCGCTGCATACGAAAATTTTTAGGGTTTGGCTACAAGAAAATATAAAAAATCCTCATAATCTTCAAAAGGCCACAAAAATCCGGAAATCTTCATCGACTATCGAGAAACCACAAAATGAGGAAAAATCTAAACCCTGAAAATTTCAAATTGTCCGAATTAAATAATGGCGTCTCTTCTCGTTTCGTCGATGAAACTTTGAAAAAATTATTTCGTTACACTTGAAAAAAATTTGGAGTTTCGTGCAGGTCTGATTCCAACTGCATATACTAATAATTAAAATTTTTGAGAATCTTTCGATTGTTTTTTGATCAAAAACGTCTATTTTTATAACCTGCATTTTTGCGTGAAAATTGGGTCAAGGTTTTTTATCCTAAAAGCTATTGATGCAAGATTCATTTACTTACTTCATCGATAAAATTTTATAGAATTATTAACTATTTATAGAAATTAACATTATTTTAAGTAAAAACAATGAATAATATTATAAAAACTTTTAACATTGGAGATCGAATAAATATTTTCATTGCTCTTCTTCTTTTATCACTTTCACTAGCCTTTGCATTATCTTCTGTTTTTAGTGATTTTTGGGTTAGTTTTTTTTCGGAAAATACTTTTTTAATAATTAAAATATATTATGTAGATATATGCAGATTCATTAACTAGGAATGGGACAATTTCAGAAAATAATCAAATGAACAGTGGGTTGTTTCATGGTATCAGACAAATTGATTGGTCTTTTGGTCCTAAACGAAATCATTTTTCTGGTTAAATAATCCCCCCTTTTAAATATTTTTAAAATAAATTTTAAAAAGTTTTTGATGAAATAAGAATTGGTGTAGCATTTATTGATAAGCATATTTGGTTTGGAATTTTGTTGTCAACGGGTCTTGGTCTTTTATGGAATTTAACAGGGATTTTTGTTGCGTTAAGAAATGCTACATTATATAATAATGATCCAAAAAATGAAAGGACAGCATTGGGGCCTTTAGGAATTTGTCTTTGGTCCGTTTTATCTGGTAGGTATTTATGGAGGAGAAAAAAGATAATAATTTTTAAATTTAAATTATTATGCACAGCTGTTGCATACGGCTTTTGTGTATTACTATTTCATTATCAATTTCTTACTAAAATTCGTCATAATGTACTTTTACCTGAAGAAAATGATGCAGGATTTTCTTCTGAAAATTGCATTCAGTATGTCTTTTTATATAAAGTCGAATCTTGATATAAAAAACTTTTTCTTCGGCTTTTCCGAATTAGTCAAAAGATTAGTCTTTATTTGAAAATATTTACTTGAAAATTCTTCTACTTTAAGTAAAATATTATTAAAATTTTTCTAATTTTCTTAAATTTTGTAATGGAGAGTTTTTTGTTTTTTGAATTAAAAATAATTTAAAATCAATTAAATCTAAACAAAATATTTCTAAAATTTTTCAGCTATGGATTTTCTTTTATTTTAATGATTGCTGCATTTCTCAGCCAAAAATGTACTTTTCTACTGGTATTTTTCACATTAAGAGGTAAATCTGTTAAAGTGAAAAAATGCGAAAAAGAAAAATCAGACAACAATATTTTCATTTATTAAATTGTTAAATAAATAAATATATATAATTATTTAAATATGTCCTGAAAATGTTTTGTGTCTTTAGGAGAGGGTGGATGCAAAGTGCGGAATGTAGGGGGTTTTATTGCAGATTTTCTGAAATTTCCTGAACTTGAATCCTCAATATGTACAGTAAAACTTGTATTTTAATAATAAATGGATGCTATTCAATTTTCTATCTATTTTTTCCAAACTTGTATATCTGGGAAATGTGCAAAAAATGTTTTTTCACTCTAATAGAACACGTCGTTTTAAGTTCTACGGTATTTAAAAAAAGTTTTTCACCTTCTAATATTTAAATTTTTAGGGAAATAAAAATTTGAAAATTGTTATTTAATTTAATTTATAGAAAAATATGTAAATAATTTATTTAGAAATAAAAAGTTTAATTATCAAAAGAGAAATAAATAATTAAACTTACAGACGATAATCTAAATATTTATTTTTGAAAATTATAAAACATTTTGTCTGTAAGTTTTGAGAAAACTAAAAAATATTTTAATTTAAAAATAATGTTTTTTTGTCTATATATCAATTAAAATACTAAAAACATTTAAAAAATATACTTATATGTATTTATACATAGTTTTTAAAAAGAATTCCCCCATTTCAAAATCAATCTTTTTAATAACTTCTTTTCTTTAATCTCTTAACTTTTCTTATGTCGATTTGCTTCTTCCTTTAAAATTTTAATTAAAATTTAATTAAATAAAAAAATACTTTTTCGCCTTTCTTTGACGATGAGCCCCCTCCATGTTTTGAACTTTTATGTTTACTAGTAGATTTATTTTTTTGTTTTTTGTGTTCCCTTTCATCTAAATCACCATCCTTTTTTGATTTTTCTTTTTCTCTTTCCTTTCTTTTTTTACTTTTACTTTTACTAGTTTCAGCATTTTTTTGTTTATCTTTTTTATTTTCTAAAATTTATTTTAAAAAATTTATTTAAATTTTTACCTGATTTGTGATGCTTTTTTGAAGGAGGTTTTTTATTTTTTCGTTTTTCTTCTTCAGTGTCACTAGAAATATTAATTATTTCTATTGGTTTCTCAATTATTTCAAGTTCATTATCTGTATCGTTTTCCTTATTTGTTTCATCTTAAAATATTTTTTATTTAAAATGAATAAAAATTTAAATTGTTTAAAACAAAATTTAATTTTTATAAAAAATAATTATTAATTAATTTATTTATTTATTTATTTCAAAAGTCTCTTTCTTCTAACCTTTTTGTTTACCACTACTACTTCCAATTTCTTTTTTATTTGTAATATTTTGATTATTATCACTTTCTTCTTCAAGTTTAATTTTTAGATAGATTTGGACTTCATTTAAAGTTTTATTACGGAAATGTGGATGTTCTTCTATCAATTTGTGAAGTTCTTTTAATTGTTCTTCAGTTAATTTAGGCTGTTTTTCTTTTTGTTTTTCCAATTCTTTAAAAGTATCATCAACTACTTTTTGTTTATTTTTTTCTTTTATTTTTTCTTTTTCTGCAGGTAAAAATTCTTTTTCTGTTAAAGGAGCTTGTTTTTGTTGATTATTATCAATCGAATGCTGAATTGTTTTAGGGCCAAATTCATTAGTATTTCTTTCTTCAACAATCAAATGTTTTTCTTTTCTTTGAGTTTTATCTTGTTCCTTATTTATTTGAACAACTTCATCAACCAATTTCTCCCTTTCATTGCTTTGTTCTTCTTCTTTTTCAAGATTTTTATTTATATAATCTGAGGGAATTTTATCTTTTTGTGGAGAATTTTCTTTTTGTTTTTTGTCTAATGTAATATTTCCCTCATTATTATTATTTCCACCAATTAAATTCTCTTGTTGATTATTCTCCTTTAAACTAGTTTCATAATTCATTTCTTGATTTTCTTTATTTTGGATTATCTCATTTTGTTTTTCATCAATTGAATGTTCCTTTTGTTTATTAATTTTATTATTATTCTCTTCATTTTGTAGCTCTTTTGGTATATCTTGCTCGATATTCCCTTCCTTTTGGTAATTTAATTCTTGTTTCTCTGAACCTTCTTCAGTTGGCTGTTCTTCCTCTATACGATCCACAGAAGGAATTTCATTTTGTTTTAAATGCGGTTGATTAAGACTTTTTTCTACAAATTTATCCAGAATTTGTTCATCTGGAAGTTGTTTTTCTGTTAAATTCCCCTGTTGATAAATCTCTCGTTGAATAACGTCTTGTTCCACTTCTTCTCCTTCCATTTGATTCAAAGTAATCTCCTTTGGCTGTTCTGAATTTTTGGATTCTGAGTTATTATTTGGATTATTTTCCTTTTGCTTTACTATTATTTCTTGTTCTTTATTTATTTGTTGTTCATTTTGTTTATTAATTCCTTCTTTTTGATTGTTTAAATGATCAGATCTAGTCTCAATTAACTGACCATCTGTTGAATTTTGTTCTTCTTGTCCTCTATTTAATTGATAATATTTTTGTTGTTTTTCATTTTCCAATATTTGTTCAATATTAGAAGAATGGATTTGTTGACTAGTATTTTGTTGATTAACTTCATTTTGTTCCGATCCATCTTCCCGATCCATTAGAATGTCGACATTCGGATCGTTATTATTTTTACTACTTTCTTGGTTATTCTTTGTATTTTGTTGGGATTCTGTATAAATAATTAATTAATTATTTGATAAAATCTAATAATTTTATTTTTAATTAAAAGAATCTTTTGAAAGAAAACTTTTAATAATTTAAATTAAAAACTTTTTTTATACAAAACAAATTAACCTTCAACGCTAATAGTATCGTTTCCTACTTTATTTATTAATGTAGATTGATTATTGCTACTAGAAGAAGCATTATTTAAATTGGCTATTGGAAGATTAAAAGTTGGAAATGTTTGAGGATTTTGTTCTAAATTTGGATTTAATAAAAATATTTTAAATTAAGAATTTTATTAATTTAACAACGTTGTCGTGGTAAATTTATAAGAAATTCGAGCTCTATTCCAAACAATTACTCGTGGGAATTTATCAACTTGTTTTTATCTTTCTCGTATATATCTCTAAGTATATTTTATCCGAAGTTATTATCCCTTTCATTTTCGATTAAAAGTGGATTTATAGTACACATGTCGAGGACCCTTTTTTAATTGCTCGAAAGCGGAGACATAAATTCTGTGAATCTCTCGAAATTCAAAAAACAATTCATACCATTACTTAAATTATTTATTTCTCCATTATTCAATCTTTCAAGCTTTCTAAAATTTTCCACTGCTCTATTTTGCGATTCTTTTATCTTCTTCAAACAATCATATGCTTTATTTTCATAAATTTTTTCCAATTTCAAATTTTTTTTAAATTCAAAATATACTCTATTTGTATTAACACCAAAAAGTTTATCAACAATATTTATTGTAAAATTTAATGAATTATTTAAGAAAGAAAGATTTTCAATAAAGCCTTTAATTATTGTATCCTTAAAGATTTTTAAATTATGTAGAAATCTGTTAATTTAAAAATTAATTTAGAGATATTCTGAATAAGCTTTAGTGTTAGTTAGACACAATTCTCCTTAACCAGTGGCTACAAAATTTTCTAAAATCTTTTTTTTATATAAAAAAATATTTTATTTACTTCATCATTTTCAAATTCCCCTTTCACTTTTATTTCATATTCTATTTGTTTATTCTGAATTTCTTTTATTACTTTCCCTAAATCATCTTTTAATGAAAACAATATTGACATGTCTCCAATTTTAATTCCATTAATTTCTCCCCCATTTTTTAAAAGAGAACATTTAAAACGTTCAGAATCACGTATTCCATTTAAATATTTAAGATTAATGTCAGTTTTCCATTCATTTGAAATATTTAAAATTATTTTGGAATTAAAATTTCCAAGGCAAAAGCCAATAATAATATTGGTTAATACCAATAAAAGTAATATTTTTAATTGCATAAAGCAAATATTTTTTAAATTTCTTTCCAATTTTTGAAATTAAAAAATTTTTTTGTAAGGAACTAAAAATATTAAAATTTATTTTAATTAATTTTTAGGAAAAATAAAAGAAAATAATTGGGGGCTTAAAACTTTAATTTTTTAAAAATTAAAATTTACAACAAATAAAAATAAATTTTTATATTTTCTTATTTTAAATGAATTAATAAAAAGGCGGAGAGAAAGAAAAAGGGGGAAAGGAAAGCAAATTATGAAATTAAAGGCGGGTAATGTAAAATTAATTTTAAAAATACGTATTACTCGTGATTGAATGCCCTTTTCTCTTTATTAAATATTTTTCCCGCTTTCACATGATGTCCTTAAAAATCAAAACATAATTTTGAAAACTTAAAAGAATTTGCCGTCAAAAATGTTTTTTTTGTGAAAGGTTGCCCTTTTAAAATTAAAAAAAAATTAAATTGTTTATTTAAAGTTTTATATAATTATTTAAAGATTTCTGTATTTTAATTGTTGTTAATAATTAATCTTTAGAAATACAATAGTAAATACAATCGGATAGTGATTTTACATACTTTCAATTTTGAACAAAAAAAACTTGAAGGTAAAAATTATATCCGATTGTAAATATTTAATATAAAAACAAAAAAATTACAAAAAGAGAAAAAAGAAACAGGTAAAGATTAGGTATAGAAAAAAATAAGAAAATAATTAAAAGCTTTAGAATTAATTAATTAAAAGTTTTTAGTTTATTTTTTTAAAGCTCTTCAAAATAGTTATTTTGTTGTTTATGGACTCTTTTTAAATTATGATATATTGTTAGTAGTTGGTGGAGTAGAAGAGGTCATGTTGAACCTTAAAAAGGATTTTTTAAATTTATTTTTTATGCCAGTTATTTGGCTGTTTTTTAAGGAATTTTACTCCTTATAACAGACAAAAAAACTTTCACTTACATGCTATAACCAGGCTCGCCAGTAATTTCACGAACAACCTCCAAAAAATTAGGCAGTGAAGGTGTTGGATCACCAATTAGATGAGTTGTGTATGTTTCCAAAATTATTGGAGAACCAATACAAGCTGGGGGTAAAGGATTGACATAAATATCCAAATGAAAATACTTTAAAAATAAAAAAAGAAATTTTTAAAAAAATTTAAAAATCAACTAACAACATTTCCATATGTAAAACATCTTCTCTTTTTATATACAACAGCTCTACTTTTATCCCTCATTTCAAAATAATAATCATATTCACGACAAGACAATTGTTTTCTTGTTTCAACTGGTTCAGGTAATCTAATCGAATTTCTAAAAATTTTAATTAAAAGGAAGGTTTAAAAACAAATTTTTCTACAAAATTTTAACAAAAATTTAAATTGATTCCTAATTAATTAAAATTTCTTTACTTAATCCCATCAGTCCCGAAATAACGCCTTGTTGTCAATGAATAAGTTGTTCGATTATTCTGACAACGTGAACGGATACGCACCTTTAAAAAAATAAAAATAAATTTAAATTCCTTTTCCTTCTCAAAATAAATAATTCCCGAAAATTGTCTGTATTTATTTAAAGTAGAAGAACCCCCTACTTTTTTATCAAAAATTAATTACTTGATTGTTACTAATACTTTGTAGATAAACATGGACAACATCAAATTCTTCATAATTATTTGCCAAAAATTTAGTTTCGTCGATTTTTGAAATTAGCCATTTTCTTTTTTTGCTGTGTTTAGCTAAACGATCAAAAGAAATTCCAATTCTTTCTGACACAACACGAATTAATTTCATTATTTTATCATTAAAATTTTGACAATCAGAATTATCAACAATTGAGAGACATTGATGTCCTATCCAAGCCTAATTAAAAATAAATATTTTAAAAAGTTTGGACAAAAACTGACCCAAAAAATAATCGTTTGGTGAATAGAAAATAAGCGACAATGGTATTACACCACTTTGACCCAAAAAAAGTATCGGGGACACAAAACTGATAATCAAATTTTCCCGTCCTTTTTCAATTTTAAAATGATAAGAAAAGTCAAAAACAAAATAAATTACTTCTCTAGTTTTTCGATCAACTAAAATTGCTTCCTCCATGCTTTCAGTCCGTGCTTTATTGTTCAGACAAGTGTAGTATTGTTCTGCCCCATCTGCAGCTGTGACAACATGTACAATCTTTAAATTAATCAGAAATTCTAAAAATATTTTTCTTAAATTATTTTAAAATAATTTTTAGAAATTGTTTAAATACTGGGATTGGTGAGGAGAAATTAAAATCTTTTTATGAAAGGGTAGGGAAAATAAAATAAAAATTACTTGATTATATCTATTGTCTCGGAGATCAAAAACGTCTTTCCCAATTTCCTTCAAAAGTTTTGTCCACATTACTTTTTCCATATAAGCAGAAGGATCTAAAGCTCCCCGATCACAAATAATTAAAACATTTTGCCCTTTAATCATTTTTGCTTGGTTAAAGTAAACCTAAAAATTTAAAATTTATTTAAAAATAATCTTTATTTAACCTGTTCAAGCTGTAATATTGTTAACAACAAATCTTTTTGGAATTGGTAAGCCTGTTCTGGAGTAAATTCCTGGAAACGAGTTCGGCCTCTCAAAAGGATTGAGGCAGCCTCTGGGACAGTAAAAACCTTTAAAAAATAATTTCCAAAATTTAAATCTCAAAAAAACCTTCCATCCAAGCCCCTCAAAAAAAGTAGCCAAACGTTCCTGTCCTGTAGTCTTTCCACCACAAGGCCCGCCAGTCAAAACCAATTTATATATTTGTTTATTTGCATCCCCCCCATTCATATATGTATTCAGCATCTCCTCTGATGGGACAGAGGGAACTTTAAAAAAAAGAAATCAATATTTTATTAAATAAATTAATTTAAAATGTCAAAAACAAGAGTGATTATGTGAAAAATAATTATTATTAACGGGATTTATATGAGTGATTAATTAATTAATAATGGGACTGTAATATCCTTTTTCCGTTAATTTTTGAAATGACTATTTGAGTCTCATAATTTTTAATTTTGATTTATTTGCCCAGCCCTAGCTGAACCCGGAGACATGATTAAAAAGGTTGAAGCGGAGCCACAAAACGAAAAATATTTGCTAGTTAATAATTAATTATAGTGTTTTTTGTTTATTTTATTTTCACGTCTGTTTCGTCTCAATTTATAATATTTGCAAAAAAGGCAACTAAATATCCCAAAAAAATTGCAAAGGAAATAAAAGTATGGCACACATAAATATATATGTAAAAACATCTGTTTTATTAACAAAAAATTAACTATTAAATATTGCTGTTAATTATTTAACTAATCCTTAATATTTATCCTTTTATAATTCTTTTAAATAAAAATTACCGGGCAATTTTTCTTCTTTATCAGATCCAAATCGCTCCTTTTCTCTACTAATTTTGTTGTAATTATTTTTATAAATTCCATTATTATTATTTAAAATAATTTCTTCTTTTAAATTTAAAGAATTTTCATCTTTTTTAAAAATACAACATTCTCCTTTTAATTCTTTAAAAGGAAGAAAATGGGTAGTTCCGTTAGAAGTGTCCATAAAAATATATTTTTTATTTTCCTTCCTTGTTTATTAATTGTAATAAAAATTTTTTGTTAATAAATATTTGCTTGTATTTTAATGTTGAAAATTAATAAAAAATATCAATTTTTGATATGTTTATTTTTAATCTTTTTACGTAAGAAAATAAATAAACGATTGAAGAATTTAAATATATTTTATATTTATTTATTTATTAGAATATTTATTACAAGAGATTAAGAAAAAAAATTTTTTATTTTGCAAAAATTGCAAAATAAAAATATATTCAGGAATAAATTTAAAAAAAGTTTTGATTAAGAGGGAGAGAGGTGCTGATACAAATTTAAAAATAATAAACAAAAATAAAATATTAAATCAGAATCTCTAAAATTATTTACAAAATATTTGAAAAAATCAAAAAAAAATCAGTCAAAAATTTTCAAAATGCAACTTTATTTTTAGGTTTTTCTATATAATATTTAAATAAAAACTGGGAATTTTCAATTTTCTCTTCAATAAAAGCTTTAACAGAATTATTTGTTTAAGAATTAAATAAAAATGAAATCTTTTTTTAAAAGAAAATTTTAATTTAAAAATATTTTAGAGTATTTAAATAATCGGATAAAACTTTTATTTTTTAAAATTAATTTTTGTGAAATAATTTAAAAAGACCAAAAACTATTTTTGTAAAAAATATTTCTTCTTTGCAACATTAAAATATTTGTTGAGAATAATTAGTAAGAGAGAGAAGGGGAAAGGACTTGGAAAAATGCTGAAAATCAAAGAAATTAAATTAAAAATAAATGAAAATATTTGTTTTTAGACATTTTTAGTTAAACAAAAATAAATGTAATTAATTAAAAAAATATTTTTTTTGGAAAAAACAAATAAAAACAAAAATAAATAAATAGAAAAAAATTGCTGTAAATATATTTATTTAAATTAAATTAATTAATTATCACATTTTTTTATTTGATTCTTATCAAAAAAAAGACCAATATTATTACTTTTTTAGGTAAATAATTACTTCTTTTCAACATTTAAGAGTAACAAAGATAGTTTAAAATAAAAAAATTAAATTTTCGTATAAATTAACAGCTAAATATATATTTTTTAATAATTTAAAATATTGTTTTGATTATTGTTTGGAACTGAAATTTGTACAAAAAAAATACTAAAAATATTTCGGAAAAAGACAATAAAAATTCTAGACTTTTTAACTAAAAAACATTTTAAAACTTTTATTAAAAATTATCTTTTTAATATTTTATTTAAATAATTTAAAGTTTTTTTATAAATAAATAGTCTAGTTTTTTATATAAATAATAGATTAGATAAATGATCGATATAAATTTAAAAAAATTTATTTAAAAAAATAATTCAAAAATTAAATTGAATGATTAAAAAGAACATTTTAAATAAAATTTTTTTTATTTCGTGAAATAAAAGTAAGAGGATTTTTCTTTTAAATAATTAAAAATATTTAATGAATTAAAATAAATATAAAATAATAAAGATTATCATCATAACCATGGAAACGAACAAAGAATTTATTTAAATTAAAAAAAGAGATTATTTCTGATAAAAAAATTTCAATTAATTATTATTTTCGCCAAAAAACTGTCTGATAAATAATTGAAAGTATTCTTTATTTATTTAAATATTTATTTATTTAGCTTTTTTTTTAATTAAAAGGACAACTTTAACATAAAGTAGGCATTAAAAGAAGAAATGAAGTAAAAAATCAAAAAAATATTTTAACAATTAAAAAAGACTTTTAGAAAATTTGGTTTTCGGTTATAGTAAATCTACGTATCAAGAATCGAACCAAATATTTTGGGAAAGATCTCGACCCATCATCTCGACGAAATAGAAAAGATTGCATACTTATTAGGTATTTAAGAAATAAAAATTAAATATAAATTGAAAAAGTAATGAATTTTTGGGTGTAATAAGAAACACATGAGTTTAGCAACTTTTTGTTTATGACTTGAATGAAAGCCCAAAAAATTTATTATATACTACTTACTCAATAATTGCCCTTAACTGCAAAAGTATAAATCAACGCAGAATGTAAAATTATAGATTTTATTCATAAATTATGTTCTGGCCATTATACAAGTAGAACGTGATGTGAACTTATTAGAACTACAAGTAAAATTTGAGAACTTTAGTTGACCAGAAAGAGACAAATTCACCTGTTTGGCGCCCCACAATTTTTGGATCCATAGTCCTTTTTAACGTTGTAGAGAAAGTACAGGGAGGGTTTGTGGAAAATTTTGTTACGGGGTTTTTGCTAAATTCTGACATTAATGAAAACAACCGATATCAGAACCGGAAATTTTCGGTATCCGGTTCCGGTTATTCAGAACCGCCAGCCTTAGTTGTCGACACAATTTATATTAAAAAGGGTGATTTAAATTCTTAATATTTTTTGGAAAAACCTTCATTTTCATATTTATCTTTTTTATTTTTTCCGTTATTTTTAATTTATTTTTATATTTATATAAATAAATATTATAAATAAATTAATCCCTCAAGAAATAATGCTTAAGGATTAAGAATTTTCTACAAAAATTCGGGAGTCCTTAAACCTTATTTACGCAGTATTTCCGATTCAAAACATCAAAATTGTTTAAAAACATAAAAAATAGTTTGTAATAAATAGTTTGACTGTAGTTTGTAATAAGTAAATAATTATTTATTAAAGCTTTTTATTTAAATTAAAATCGATAACACAAGACAATTCAATATCACAAGCTAATTATTTTATTCTTCCCTATTATATATCCTAGCCATTCTTACCTTATAAAAATTTATTTTATTAAAAAAATTTAAATTAAAAAAATGTATTTATTTTTAAATAATTAAAGAAAAAAATGAAAATTATTTTAACAATTATTTTATTTTTCTTCATATTTTTGCCAGCAAGTAATGGAAGTTATCCATTTGAAAAACATTTTAGAAGTTAGAATTTTCAAAAAAATTTTTAGAAATAATTAAATTAATAATTAAAATTAAATTTCAAAACATAAACAAAAACCTTTTCCGTCTTCGAGCATTCTTCACTACTTTAATAAAAATTTCGGTTTCGGATCCGGATACCAGAAATTTTTAGTTCGGATCATTTCAAAAGATCTGCCAAACATATTCACAACCATCGAATTTCTATAGATCGGAAAATAAAAATTAAATTGAAATTTTTCTCCACCATCCACTGATATCCTCCTTAATGGCTATAAATCCTCTGTTATCCACGATTTAAGGATTAAGAAGGATATCGAAGGATTTGGAATATTCAATCATAGCTTTGAAATTAGTTATTTAACCAAAGCTTTGATTTTTCCGATCTCAGAAATTTCTTAGTTACTTCATTACAGTTACTCTAGTAATTACCTTGGGTAATTATTGTTTTTACCTCTATCAGGAGAGGGTAATTGATAGAGGCGAGGTAATTAATAGAGGTTATTTTGGGAAGGCTAATTATAAATATTTTTAAGGGGGTACTTATTGTTTTAACCTTTCGCTGGAGGGGACAACTAAATAAAGGATGTGTAATTATTTGAGGGAGGGTAATTAATGGAGTATATACATAGTGTTTTCGCCTTTTCATCTTTAGCATTTCACCGAATTATAGCTTTTTTCGTGTTTCGTTTTTATCTTTTAAAAATATGTCTTGGCATACCCATGGTGTATATCAGGGATCGCGCCGACAGAAAACCGAATTCCCGATTTTCGGGAAATTTCGAAAATTTCGAATTCAAGATTTTCGGGAATTTCGTGAATTTCAGGAATTCTGCTTTTTTGATAGTGGATTAGAAATAATTAGAGGGGTTAAATGTACGAGAAATTAGAAGTAAAGGATTAATATATATATATATATATATATATATATATATATATATATATATATATATATATATATATATATATATATATATATATATATATATATATATATATATATATATATATATATATATATATATATATATATATATATATATATATATATATATATATATATATATATATATATATATATATATATATATATATATATATATATATATATATATATATATATATATATATATATATATATATATATATATATATATATATATATATATATATATATATATATATATATATATATATATATATATATATATATATATATATATATATATATATATATATATATATATATATATATATATATATATATATATATATATATATATATATATATATATATATATATATTTTTTTTTTATTTTAAAGGAATAACCAATTGGGCCCATGAAAAACTTTGGGGACTTGAAAGTGCTTTTATTAGTAATCCAGCTTCAATAGAATTAAAAAACCAATTATTAGCTAATTATTATAAAGAATATTTATTAGCCGAAACAAAGAAAAAAGCAAAAGAAATTAAATTAAAAATATCATCAACAACATTTCTTTCTATAATTAAAAGATTTATGGATTATTCTTTTAATGATAGATTAACAGAAATTGAAAAAGATGAATTGAATGAATTTTTAAAGAATAAAATTGAAATTATTTTAACTGGAAAACAAAAACTTATAATTGACAAAATAAAAAAATACGAATAGTTTGTGTTTAAATTCTAAATTTGTTTATTATCTGGTTATAAAGAATTTTAGTTTTAAAAATTTCTCAAATTAAAAATAAATTTGATTTAATTTTTAGTAGAGATTTTTAAAGATTTTATTAGTAATTGAGTGTCTAATAGAGGGAATTAAGAAATGAATTTTAATTAATTTTTTTGTTTAAAATTCTAAAAATAACTTTTAAATATTCAAAATTTTTCAATTAAATATGTAAATTTAGTATAAAGAAGGCAACAATACATTTTGGATTAGACAATGATATACTTTGCCATATTATTCACTTTTTTGAAAACTTAAAATTTGAAATTACAATTATAAAAAGGATTGGAGAAAAAGTTTTTATGAATGTATTTAATTGTGAAAAAGGAGATAATATTGTTAATAGAAATGAATATTTAAGAGAAATAATTACTGAAACAAATTTTAATGAATTTTATTTTTCTGTTATGAAAAATGAAAATTTCTTAGAATTTCTTAGGTTTGAGAAAATTAATTTTATTTAGTAATTTTTTAAAAATATTTTAGAACAGAAAATAAAGATGAAATTAAATTATTAAAAATTAAAAAAAAATTAGAAAAAATGTTTGGATTGGCTAGAGTTGCTATACTTTCTGAAAGATTTCCAGAAATTTTTGGAAATACAAGTAAAAAATATTTTAATTTTTTTTAAATTAGAATTAGCTCTAAATAGATAAACGTAACAATGCATTTCATTTGTGAATTAAAGTTTTCAACTAAAAAATTGAATTTTCCATTAACAGTCTTAATACTTAATTAATTTAAAAATATTTATAGTTGAACTCGAAAAAATAATTATTAAACTTTACAAAATATATTTTACACCAAAATATGTTGTGGAATTTAAAGAAGTAAATGTTTATAAATCTGAATGGAAAACTTTAATTGTTTTGGATTATTTTATTTATATGGAATGGGAAAGAAAAAGACATGAAGAAATATTAAAAGAAATTAAAGGAAGTGAAGGTTTTTTTAGTAAAAATTTTTTTTGTTTATTTTTTTAGATGAAAAGTTGAAAATTGAAATTATTCAAAATATAAAAGAATTTTGGAAATTAATCCAAATTAATTTTTGGGGAGGAGATAATATGCTTAATGATATTGTTATAAAAGGTTATAAATGGACAGACGAAGACTTTAATATAGAAATTGAGGTTAAAAATTAATTAAGTATTTTTTTGTTTATCAAATTTCAAACTAATCAAAAAATCAAATCAGACCGGTCCAGAGTAGATACATATCAGCCAAACTTAAAGAGGGCCTTTAGGAAAATTTTTGAGGATGTAGCGACATGGAAGGGGAGAGGGTGTCACGTCCCCTCTTTTTAGGAACAGGAACTGGGGTAATACATACATAGATTGTATAAATTTCGATCAATTCACTTCTATATTAAAGTGAATTTGGATTTCCAGATGGCGAGGAAGTAACTAAATTTAAATACACAAAATATATGTAGTACCTTAATTATTGTAGCAGAAAATTCTTTTTTTAGAAAAGTATACAAAATCGTTACATTAAAAAATATTAAATTGTTTCTTAAAGTTAAAAATAATTTAAATCCAATATTCACAAAAATATTAATTTAAATATTTTTAGAATTTATTTTTAAATCATAATTTAATGTATTCAATGAATGAAAGTAAATTTTTATTTCTTCAAACGGCAAAAGAATGTACAGAACATATTTTCGATAAAATAAAAAATATTTCAAAAAAATTGGCAAAAAATAAAATTCTTAGAAGTAAAGGAAAAACTGAGGAAAAAATCATTGATAATAAAGAAAAGACAATTAAAGAATTAAAAGAATGTATGGAAGTCAATTTAAAAGATAAAAATAAACAAAAAAATAATGAAGAAAAACAAAAAATAATGTATAAAAATAAATTAATTGAATTATTGCTAAATGATCCAAATGATGAATTTAAACAATTTTTGCAATGCGAAGCGGATGGTAAAATTAAAAAATTAAGTGTAGTGTGTTTAAAAGAGAATTTAAAATCACCAAATCTTTTCAGTTTTTCAAGATTCAGATTGTCCAATTAATCTGAAATTTTTATTAAGAATATTAAAAATTAAATAAAATATTTCTAGCATTCGTTGTTAAAAAAACATGTGGTTTGAATTTAAATCAAATAATTAAAAATGCTGAAGATAAAAAGAAAAATAAAGAAATAAAAGATAATTTTGAGGTATTTTTACACAATAATTAATTAAATAATTATTTTAAGAAAGTAAAAAATGCTGAAGAAATTTATGAAATTTCGGAAATAACCCCTTACAAAGAGGAAAACCGTCAAAAAGGAATAAAAAATAAGGGAAAGAATGAATTAATTGAAATTAGTGCAAATATAGGTAAATTTACAGGTTTTACCTTAAAAATAAAAATAATTTTGGAAAAATATGTATAGAGGTATAGATAATAAGTAGAGATAATATGTATATGTATGTCGCAATTTCATGTTAAATTATCATTTTTCTAATAAATTTTTATTATATTATCTACATTTTAAATAGAAAAAATAATAGAAAATTTACTGAAAATAGCCAGATATAAGTAAATTCTTTAAAGAACTCAAAATAAATCCAAAATAGGCCGAAATCGGCTTAAAAAATTATTTCCATTTTAAATGTGTAGAATTAAATATAAAATTCTCAAATGCGGTAAAACTGGTTTTTCTGACATCTAATCAAACGAAGTTTTAGGGAAACATTTTATTTGATAATTTGCTTTATACATATTTATCCGTTGATCGGCTGTAATTTTGTCCAATCCAAATTTTTTTATTAATTTAAGGAAGTAAAAGTAAGAAAGTTTTGCAAATTTCACCTAAAAAGAAAGAGAAATATATTTCCTCAGTAGATAAAAAGATTAAAAATGATGAAGGAAAGCAATTACAAATTGAGATGAAAAAAGAAACAAAAAAGTTAGAAAAAAATAAAGAAAAAACACACCATTGTTCCTACAATAACAAATATAGAAGAGGATAAAATAATTAATGAAAATGAAAAAAATTTAATAAATAAAAATTATGATATTCTGCTTGAAAGAATTATATTAATTTTAAAAGAATGTAAGTGTTTCTTTTTTTAGATTTTTTTTTCTAAAATAAATTATCCCTATTTTAAAGCAATTTATCATAAACCAATAGAGAATTTAATTAAAATATATAAAGAATATTTAAATTTTAAATTTGAAAATAACAAAAATGTTGAGAATATTATAAAAATAAATATTTTAATTGTTGCAATAAATGAAAAATTAAATTCAGAAGAAATTTTAATTGAAGAAAATTTAAAAGAAAAATTTAAAAATATAAAAATAATTTGGAAAGAATTAAAAGAAAAAATTATTAAAAAATTAATTAAAGAAAAATTAGAAGAAGAAGAAAATAATTCTAAAATAATTTTTAATTTTTTATTTAAAATATTTAAAAAAATAAAAAATTGGGAATTATTAAATGAAATTTTTGAAGAATTTAATGAAGATTTTTTAAAAAATGAAAAAATATATAAGTATTTAAATAATTAATTTTAAATTAAAAAAATATTTTTTTAGAAAAAATAAAATGTTAGAAGAAGAGATAAATGAAAATAAAATAAAATTATTTTCAGAATTACATTTACATTTAATTTCGTTTTTATTTGCTAAAAATTTAATTGAAGATAAAGAGGAAATAAATTTTAATTTAAAATTAGAAGAAATGAATAATCACCAAAAATGGAAATTAAATAATTTTGTTAATCAAAAATTGGAAAAAAATATTTTTTTGGAGAAATTAGAAATGAATATTAAAAAAATGAAGTTTATGTTAAAACAAAAAATATTAGGTAAATAATGATTCTTATCTAATTTACATAGATCCTGAACCGAGCAAAGGTTACATTTTTGTTTAAGTGGATATATTTTGAAAGTTTTAGACAAATATGTAGAACTAATTAAAGGACTGGAACGAGAGAAAAATCTGTTTTAGTTACCTTTGTCTCGGAGCCTAGCATCTAGGTCAAAAACCCAGAATTCATACGTTTTAAGGCTGCAGTGGAAATTTTAGGATTATTGAATAGTCATTTTAGCAAGCAGAAATTAATTGAAAGTGAAAAAATCTGAAGCAGTATATTCAATCCGCAGTTGCGGATGGTCTCTCGTGTTTATAAACTCATCTAAAAAACTTTTATAATTAATTCTAATTAAAAAATATTTTAGATGAAAATTGGATTGAAAAAATAATGAAGGGAAATACTTCTGAAAACAAAATAACCCCTCCAAAATTTCTCTATCCAATATATTATGAATATTCTCAATTTGATATTTTTGTTGAAAATACAAAGGAAAATAAGGTTAAATATGTATAGTTTATTTTGCTCATTCCACAAATGTATATGCTACCATAATTTTTCTCGACTTTAATCAAATAAAAAAAATAAAATAAACGGATAATATACTAAAGTTAAGAAAAATTAGGGGGTAATGGAACAGTGTATAAAGGACAGGAAATTTTATCTTATACTTTAAAAATTCGAAAAAATTAAACTATATTTGCCTAAAATTTATTTTTTTCCAGTTAAAAGAAATAATTAATAAAGAATATATAATTGATGAAAATACTAATAAAAATTTTGTCTTAAATTTTTTAGAAAAAGAAATTATGGAATGGATAAACAAAGTAAAACAAATGAAAGGAATAAATGAATTTAATGGTGAATATAGTAATAAAGGTAAGGTAAATAAAAATTGGATTATAATTTTTATTTAAAGAAGATTTTCAATTAAAAATTGGAGGTTCACAAATATTAGAAACAAATACTTCTTTGTCAGATATGGATATTTTATGTATTTTACCGAAATATATAAATATTTATGATTTTAATGGAGAAGATGGAATTTATGGTTTATATGGACGTTTATTGTTAAATAAGGTTTTTCTTTAAATGAGACATTTTAATTAAATTGGGAAATAACAATTTTAAAAAATGCCCGCTAAAAATAATTTTTTAAATTGAGATCAGAATTTTTTGGATTTAGATTTTCGAGTTTTTTGCATCGATATTCGAATAAATAAAGGGGTTTTAATTCTGGGCTTTTGAAATTCCTTTGAAAGATAAAATTCCAAAATATTAAACAAATGTGGAAATAACAAATTTTTAAATATGAATCATTATTATTTTTCATCGGGTGCTGCGCACTAGTCTGCGGCAAACCTGGCTTCATGGTATCTTAGGGGTAATTAATTTTTTCTTCCCTCATTAAAATAATCCAACATATTGCTAAAAAATATTTAAAAATAGGAAATCAACGTAAATATTGTCCAAACAAGCAGAATTTTGATGATTGAATTAAAAATTGATGGAATTGATGTAGATTTAATTTATGCACAAATTCCTTTTAAAAATGTAACAAATAATTTTGATATAATGAATAATGAAATAATTGAAGAAAATAAAAATAAACAAAGTATTTTAGCATTAGCAGGTTTAAATTAATTTTAAAGAAAATAAATTTTTTGTTTAAAAAAGGTTTTCGTTCAACAATAAAAATAAAAGAAATGAATTTAAATCAAAAATTGTTTATTTCATTAATGCGTTTTTTAAAGATTTGGGCAAAAAGTATTTTTATTTTTAATAATTATTTAATTTAAAATTAAATAGATCGTTTAATTTATTCAAACATTGCTGGTTATTTAAGTGGTTCTTCTTTAGCTATTATGTCTGCAAAAATATGTATAATATATCCAAATGCCAGTTTACCAATTGCTATTAAACAATTTTTTATTTTTTATAAATTATGGTTATTTTTATATTTCAATTTTTTGAAAAAATATTTTGTTCTTTTTTTAGGGGTTGGCCACAACCAATATTATTAAATGAATTGGAAAATGAATTTAAAAAAGCTAAAGAAATTGTTGAACCTTGGAAATGGATAAATAAAGAAGATAATTCTGAATTTGAGAATGAGTTTAGAATATATTTAAGATTAATCAGTTAGGGAATAATGGAAGAAGAGGAGGAGGAGAGAATGAACAAATAAGCTTTAGATTTAGGAAAAAATGTAGTGGAAAAGGAGTTAGTTGTCTAGAAAGACAGCCTGTTGATCAAGAGCGTGGCTATGGGACTGGGGGGGGGGGGGGGGAGGGGGGTGGCTGAAAAAGGGTCATTTGAATCAGTTTGAATCAGTCCCTTTTCCCCGATCTTTCCTAGCTGGTTCAAATTACACTTTAAAATAATTAAATATTTAAAGTTTTGAAACTGATTCAAATGACGAATTAGAAGAAGAAAAAGAAGGAAATGATGGGACACAAATGTCTATAATTACATCTGGAGTTCCTGAACAAAATACAACATTTAATGTAAATAAATTTACATTCAAAAGAATTATTAAAGAAATTGAAAGAGGTAAATTTAAATAACAATTTTTAAGTTGTCAATTAAATTATCAAAGTAACAGTTTTTGGATTGATTAATTTATATAAAATTAAAGTTTTGTTTAACTATTTTTGACCAATTTTTTAACATTATTTTTGATTAATTTATTCAGTAAGAAATCTGCAAATAACTGTGAAATTTTCGTCAATGAAGAATCCCAATTAATTATAGAAATAGGGGTCATCTTTTAGAATAAATATTATTAAATTAAAAATAATATTTTTTAAAAATTAAATTTAATTATTAAGCAAATGAAATAATAAATAAAACAAATAATGAACAAGAATCAATTTGGGAAGAATTAATTGAAGAATTAAATTGGGAAAATAATTATGAATATTTTATTTTAATTTTATGTAAAGTAAATGAAAATGTGGTAAAAATAAATATTTAAATTTAAAAAAAATAATAATTTTTTCAAGAATTGTAATAAACAAAAAGTTTTATTACGTACATATTTATATAATTGGGAAAAAGAAAATGAACAAAATAATTTAATTAAAGAAAGTCAATTAATAACAAATTATGAAAAAAATGTTGAATGTTTTGATAAAAATAGTAAAAGGTTTCTTCCTTTCCTTTAATTTAAATAAAATTAAAAAAATTTAAAGAGAATCATCAAAAACTTTTTGTAAATTATGGATTATTGGAGTTAATTTAAATTCTTCTAAAAAAATAAATGATAATCAAATTGAACAACTTTTAACTTTTGATAATATATTTAAAAATTATTTAACAAAGTCTGGATCTGTATATTCTATATTTACAACCAAAAAAATTGATTTAAATAAAATGTAAATTTAAATTAGTTTTAAATCCTATTAAATAATTTGCAGGATCGAAAGCATTGACACCATCTTTTAGACAGTTTTGTTTCTATTCAGAGGAATAAAGAATTGAGTCCAATAAAAAAATTTTAAAATAAATTCAAATTGTTTTAACTATAATAGATTTAGAAGGATTTTGTATTCGTAATTATTTTATTTCCTTTAAGCTTTTGATTTTGCCTCTGCCCAATTTATACATTCAGAAAGACCAGGGCCTTAACCGACAATTAGAGCACCAATAAAAATCCAAAATTATTGAGGCAAATTGGTGGAAAATATACTTTAAGGCGCCACAGGCGAAAATTTCCGAATTTCTAGATTATGAAAAAGCCTGAATCCCTCTGTTTCTTGTCAATATCTTTCATAATTTTCAAAATTTCTTCCAAAAAGGAAAATGGCTCCAAGAAGGAGGTTTATGTGTAAGGGTGGGTAAATGTCAAGTTCGCTACCCACCTGTCCGCAAAAGAAATACCCCCCCCCATTCCCTTTAAAATTAAAAAATATCAATTTTTTAAGAAAAATCAAATCGAAAAATTCCATCGGTTAGACACGCAGCTAGGCGGAAAGAATATTTAGATTCAGTAATTCGGAAGAATGAAGATAGAAAAGAAAAGAAAAGAAAAACCCAAATAAAAATTCAAAATTTGTAGAAACAGTAAATGAAGAAATAATACCTTTAATTAACGATAAAAATGAAGAAGAATTTGAAAATGAAATTGAAAAAAATTTAATAAAAAATAAAGATGAAAATATTAAAAATGATGATATTTTAATAGAAAATATATTAATATATTTAAGTAAAGAAGGTATTAAATTTTTTAAAATATTCTTAATAATTTTTTTATAAAATATTTTTACTAACAAATCACAATCTAATAATTTTTATTCATTTGAATATCTTAGAACCTACATATGTACTATGATGTAATAATGGGGGTAACTAAATGGAAAAAAATTACTAAATTATAAATGAAATATAAAAATATTTTTATCAAAATATTTATTTATTTAAATTTTACTAAATTTATAGAGAATTTAACTCAAATATATAATGACTTTTTAAATCAAAAATTATCAAAAGATGACAGAATTATTCAAATTTTAAAAATTTATGTTATAATTATTGCTATAAATGAAAAATTAAATTCAATGGAAGTTTTAACAAATAATTATTTAATTGAAGAGAATTTAAAAGAAATATTTAAAAATTCAAAAAAATTTTGGGAAAAATTAAAAGAAAAAATAAATAAAAATTTAATAATAAAAATTAAAGATATTAATGAAATATTTGGTACTCTTTTTAGAATATTTAATGGATTAACAAATTTTACAATTAATGAAAGTATTGAAGAATTAAATAATTTTGAATTAAAAATGTATATTTTTATTTATTGGTTATATTTTTTAACTTAGGAATTTTTCACATTTTGTTGCCTAATACGAGTTGCCTAATCACGTATTAAAAGAAAGAAAAAAGTTGATGGAGGTCGTTGGAGCATTATATTAATAATATCACGAAACTTTTGTTTAAACAAGGCTTTCCCAAACATTTTTTTAATCTTTCAAGTTTTCCAATCTCTAATCAACTTAACAATGGTATTGCACTCTGAACATTCGGGCAGGTATGGCGGGATATGAATTTGTATGTTGGGGATTCGAGATTTCTATGCTTTAAAAATCCAACTAATTATTATACATAAGTATTTATAAAATAATAAAAAATAAAAAATATTTTGTAGAAATAATGGCGGCGATATTCAAATAAATGAAGATAATTCAATAAATAATATAAATTTATTTTCAAAATTACATTTTCATTTATTTTCTTTATTAATTGCTAAAAATAACAAAATAGTTGAAGAAAAAAATGAAAATTATTTTAATTTAAAAGATAATAAAATATGGAATAAAATAAGTTTAATTGATCCTCAATTTAGAAATAAAAGTTTTCAAAAAGAATTTCTTTGGCAGATAAATGCTATGGAATTAATGTTGGAACAAAAAATTTTAGGTAAATAAAAAAGTCAAAGTTTTATTTTAAACCAAATTAATTCTTAATCTCCAGATATACAAAGATTAAAATGTAGTTTAGTCTTATGTAGAACAATTACATGAAAATCCTCTAAAAGAAAATATGTACATAAATAATTTCTAATTTCTCCTTAAATAATTAGAATATACATAATCACAGATCACACAAAACCCTAAAAAAATTTCGAATTTAGAAAAGCATTTAGTTAAGATACTTTTTTAGAAAAATCATGGAAGTTTCGTTCTCGGGTAATATTTATGTACACGTAATAGAATGAGGGGTACTTTTGTATTTAAAAAAGGCGTAGTAACATTTTTCATAAATAATTTTGGCAGCCTTTAAATAAAAAATAAATTTAAAGAAAAGTTATTAAAAAGTAAAATATTTTAGATGAAATTTGGATTAAAAAAACAATAATTGACAATAATAACCCTAATAAAATAAATCAAAGAAAATTTCTTAAACCAGTATATTATGAATATTCTCAATTTGATATTTATGTTAATAATTTAATAAAACATGAAAATAAGGTTTCTTTAAAAATTCGAAAAAATTAAACTATATTTGCCTAAAATTTATTTTTTTTCCAGTTAAAAGAAATAATTAATAAAGAATATATAATTGATGAAAATACTAATAAAAATTTTGTCTTAAATTTTTTAGAAAAAGAAATTATGGAATGGATAAAAAAAGTAAAACAAATGAAAGGAATAAATGAATTTAATGATGAAAATAAAGGTATATCTTTAAAAATCTTTTTTTCGAATTATAATTTTTATTTAAAGAAGATTTTCAATTAAAAATTGGAGGTTCACAAATATTAGAAACAAATACTTTTTTGTCAGATATGGATATTTTATGTATTTTACCGAAATATGTAAATATTTATGATTTTAATGGAGAAGATGGAATTTATGGTTTATATGGACGTTTATTGTTAAATAAGGTTTTTCTTTAAATGAGACTGTTACATAGTATTAATGTTAATCATATTAAAAATTCTTTAAAAATAATTTGAGGTTTAATCTCTAAAACTCTCAACCAATTAATAAATATTCAAAAATATCAATTAAATGAGGAAATAACAATTCTGAAATATGAAAGATAAAAATTCGGGATTGAGTTTCCAAATATTAGAAGTTTAATTGTATATGTAAATTATCAAAATTTGGGATGAATACCTCGGTCGATAATTTTCAACAAAATTATAACTGCCGTACCTTTACAATGAGGAACCTTGGGGAGAATAATTGTACCAAGCTTTTTCTTCCTTCATTAAAATAATCCAAATTTAATAAAAAGATATTTTAAAATAATTAAAATATTTAAAAATAGGAAATCAACGTAAATATTGTCCAAACAAGCAGAATTTTGATGATTGAATTAAAAATTTATGGAATTGATGTAGATTTAATTTATGCACAAATTCCTTTTAAAAATGTAACAAATAATTTTGATATAATGAATAATGAAATAATTGAAGAAAATAAAGAGAAACAAAGTGTGTTATCATTAGCAGGGTTAAGTAAATTTTAAAGAAAATAAATTTGTTGTTTAAAAAAGGTTTTCGTTCAACAATAAAAATAGAAGAAATGAATTTAAATCAAAAATTGTTTATTTCATTAATGCGTTTTTTAAAGATTTGGGCAAAAAGTATTTTTATTTTTAATAATTATTTAATTTAAAATTAAATAGATCGTTTAATTTATTCAAACATTGCTGGTTATTTAAGTGGTTCTTCTTTAGCTATTATGTCTGCAAAAATATGTATAATATATCCAAATGCCAGTTTACCAATTGCTATTAAACAATTTTTTATTTTTTATAAATTATGGTTATTTTTATATTTCAATTTTTTGAAAAAATATTTTGTTCTTTTTTTAGGGGTTGGCCACAACCAATATTATTAAATGAATTGGAAAATGAATTTAAAAAAGCTAAAGAAATTGTTGAACCTTGGAAATGGATAAATAAAGAAGATAATTCTGAATTTGAGAATGAGTTTAGAATATATTTAAGATTAATCAGTTAGGGAATAATGGAAGAAGAGGAGGAGGAGAGAATGAACAAATAAGCTTTAGATTTAGGAAAAAATGTAGTGGAAAAGGAGTTAGTTGTCTAGAAAGACAGCCTGTTGATCAAGAGCGTGGCTATGGGACTGGGGGAGGGGGGGGGGGAGGGAGGTGGCTGAAAAAGGGTCATTTGAATCAGTTTGAATCAGTCCCTTTTCCCCGATCTTTCCTAGCTGGTTCAAATTACACTTTAAAATAATTAAATATTTAAAGTTTTGAAACTGATTCAAATGACGAATTAGAAGAAGAAAAAGAAGGAAATGATGGGACACAAATGTCTATAATTACATCTGGAGTTCCTGAACAAAATACAACATTTAATGTAAATAAATTTACATTCAAAAGAATTATTAAAGAAATTGAAAGAGGTACATAAATTTAAATAACAATTTTTAAGTTGTCAATTAAATTATCAAAGTAACAGTTTTTGGATTGATTAATTTATATAAAATTAAAGTTTTGTTTAACTATTTTTGACCAATTTTTTAACATTATTTTTGATTAATTTATTCAGTAAGAAATCTGCAAATAACTGTGAAATTTTCGTCAATGAAGAATCCCAATTAATTATAGAAATAGGGGTCATCTTTTAGAATAAATATTATTAAATTAAAAATAATATTTTTTAAAAATTAAATTTAATTATTAAGCAAATGAAATAATAAATAAAAAAAATAATGAACAAGAATCTATTTGGGAATAATTAATTGAAGAATTAAATTGGGAAAATAATTATGAATATTTTATTTTAATTTTATGTAAAGTAAATGAAAATGTGGTAAAAATAAATATTTAAATTTAAAAAAAATAATAATTTTTTCAAGAATTGTAATAAACAAAAAGTTTTATTACGTACATATTTATATAATTGGGAAAAAGAAAATGAACAAAATAATTTAATTAAAGAAAGTCAATTAATAACAAATTATGAAAAAAATGTTGAATGTTTTGATAAAAATAGTAAAAGGTTTCTTCCTTTCCTTTAATTTAAATAAAATTAAAAAAATTTAAAGATAATCATCAAAAACTTTTTGTAAATTATGGATTATTGGAGTTAATTTAAATTCTTCTAAAAAAATAAATGATAATCAAATTGAACAACTTTTAACTTTTGATAATATATTTAAAAATTATTTAACAAAATCTGGATCTGTATATTCTATATTTACAAACAACAAAATTGATTTAAATAAAGAAAAATATTAAATAATGTTTTTGAACGAGATTTGGTAACAATTATGTATATTTGTATGAATTTATGTACATTTATCCTCTCTTATTTAGCAGCAGATACCAAATTTTATAAAATATTACTTTGTGAAGAATCATAGATAATGTTTCTATATATAATGTAGAATTTGGTAATACTACTGCCAAATAAGAGTAAATGTGTACAATAAGTACCAAAGATTTTTGATTATATAAATACAAATTTTGCTTTCAAAGATAATTTTATTCTCTTTATATTTTTAAACATGTACTGAAACATATTTTCTCATTTAATTTATCTGAATTTACCTATGTATTTATATCCACATATTATTTTATAAATTACAAATGTTTTTAATCCTGTATACCTATAACAGAACTATAATCTATTTTTTAAAATTCCATTAATATTTTAACAAATTATTTATCAGAGATTGACTTTCCCACATTTAAAAAGCAGAAGGTGGAAAAAAGCGAGACAAAAAAGCGGAGACGGAATTTGGAATACTAAGTACCTCATTTTAAATAAGCATACAGAATTCCTCATTATTTAGCGCCGTAGTTGAAAATTTTTATTTTTCAAAAAGTCAGATTTCTTCATTTTATGGCGCCGTAAGGAAAGTTTTTTGGAAAGCCAAAATGAATTTTTCAAAAATAAAGGCTTCATTAGGAGTGTAAATCAGGAAAGAGGGCAAAAATGCGGAAACGGAAGACAGTCTATCTCTGTTATATTTCTAAATACTTTTTATTGTTTATTTCAAAATTTATTTTAAAATTTTTTATTTAAAAGATGCACTTTTTATGTACTTTTTATTTATTTTTTATATTAAAACATCAATACTCGTGACAGACAACACAAGGCTAAATTTAAAAAAGGGCATTTATTCGAGAAAATTTAAAGAAAATTATGTATAGTTTTTAAATTTTATTTTGTTTTTAATTATTTTTTTGGATAAAATTTACTTTTATTTATTAAATTTTAACATTCCTTTATTCTATAATTATTTTTATTAAACTCGAGTTGTCCATAATTAAATATTTATTTAAAAAATAATTTAATAATTTAGTTGTAAAATGAAATATTCATTAATTTTCATTTTATTTTTCTTAATATTTTTGCCTTCAAATAACAATGGTTATCCTCTAGAAAATTATTTTCATCGTTAGTTTTTTAATGGAAATTAATTAAATTAAAATTTTTATTTTAAAGGAATAACCAATTGGGCCCATGAAAAGATTTGGGGACTAGAAAGTGCTTTTATCAGTAATCCAGCTTCAATAGAATTAAAAAACCAATTATTAGCTAATTATTATAAAGAATATTTATTAGCCGAAACAAATAAAAAAGCAAAAGAAATTAAATTAAAAATATCATCAACAACATTTCTTTCTATAAATAAAAGATTAATGGAAAGATATAATAAACAAATTGATTGTTTAAATGATAAAGTTACAGCATTCGATTTTAATGATAATGTCGTCGAATTAAATATATTGGAATATTTTGAAGGGTTAATATTTTTAAATAATTAAGAGATTATATGTAAACACTAGAAAATCAAACTCACATAAACATATATCTGAGTAAAATTTTTTGCCAAAATTGGTAAAACCATATTTCTGGTTTTTACTCAATACTTCTTAGGCATTTTTACTCAATAAAAATTTGAGTAAAAATAATGAAAACAAGATACATATAAAACTCTAATATATATACAATCGGATCTCTATTTTGGATAGATTAATTTGTTGAGAACATATTACACTTTCTTCATTCCAAAGGGTGTGTAATATTTAAAATCAAGATCTGAATGTATACCTATATTTTAAATAATATATTTAATTAATTTTAATTTCCCTCCAAATTTAGAATAAGAAAAGAAATATACATAAATGGACCAAATAATGATAATCTTTGCTGGCTTGTCCAAGTTTTTGAAAGATTAAAATTTAAAATTATTGTTATAAAGAAAACGGGAATAATATCAAATTTAGCTGTTTTTGAATGTGACAGGGGAAATAATTTAGTTAATCAAGATGTTTATTTAAAAGAATTAATTATTGAAGGAAATTTTATAGAATTTTATAATTCTGTTATGAAAAACAAATATTTTTTAGAATTTATTAAAAATGAAATTGTTGAAAATAAAAGTGAAAAGAGGTTATTAAAAATTAGAAAAAGATTAGAGAAAATGTTTGGATTAGCTAGAGTTGCTATACTTTCTGAAAGATTTCCAGAAATTTTTGGAAATTTAGTAAAACTTGATAATATAATAATTGATCTATACAAAATAAAATTTACTCCAAAAGAAGTAAATACAATTGATTGGAAAAATTGGAATGTTTTGAATTATTTTATTTATAAAGAATGGGAAATAAAAAAACATGAGGAAATATTAAATGAAATTGAAGAGAATGAAGGCAAGTTATTTCCAAAAATAAAAAATTCCCTAATGATTAAATATTAAAAATTTTGTTAGTTTCTCAAAATAATTTTAATTTAATTATTTAATTTATTTTTAATTTAATTAATAATTTAAAATAAAAGTAGCCAGGTCTTATGCCGTGTTTACATAAAAAACGCTTAGCGTTTTCCGCCGAAAATAGTATGGAAAAATAAGAGAGAAAAAGTAACGGAAAAAAACTAAACAATTAACCAGCAATTTTTTTATTTTTTAGATGGGATTTTAATAAGAGAAATAATTAAAAAGATGCAAGAATTATGGAAAAATATTCGAATTAATTTTTGGGGAGGGACTAATATGGTTTATGAAATTTTTGTGAAAGGTAATAAATGGACAGAGGAAGATTATATTAAAGAAATTGAGGTAATAATTTCAGATAAAATTTATAGTAATATGTACTGATTTAATTTCGGGAATCTGTTCGGTTTCCGTTTATGAAATATAATATTTACTTTGAAACAAACATTCAATTTTTTCTTAAAGAATAAATAAATAAAAATAATTATTTATATGAATTGAAAAAATACAATTTAAATTTTTTTAAACAATAATTGTTTTAATTTTTAACTTTTAGAATTTGTTTGTAAACCAAAATGAAGTATATCATCTTAATATGAGCAAATTTTTATTTCTTCAAACAGCAAAGGAAAGTACCGAGGAAATTCTATTAAAAATAAAAAATATTTTAAAAAATTGCAAAAAAATTAAGGATTCTCAAAAAAGAAAGAAATTTATAGAAAAGAAAATTAATCCAGAAATAGCAGTAGAAGATTGGAAAGAATATATGGAAAGAGGTTTAGAAAATAAAAAGAAATTAAATAATAATAAAAAAAATCAAAAATTAATGCACAAAAATAAATTAATAGAATTATTATATAATGATCAAAATGATGAATTTAAACAATTTTTGCAATGTGAAGCGGATGGTAAAATTAAAAATTAATTTAAGAAGACAAAAAAATATTTAATAACTTCTTTGTAAACTTGTCCTGACAAAACACTAACTGTCATAAATCCTCTAATAAATGAAGAGATAATTTCTATTAAAATGGCATAATATAAGAGTTAAATTACTTAAATTATAATAATTTTTAAATTAAGCAATTGTTGTCAAAGAATTTTGTGATTCAAACATAAGCAAATTAATTAAAATTGCCGAGGAAAAATTTATTGAAAATAGTAAAAAACAAAGTGAAGAGGCAAAAAATAATTTTAAGGTTTTAAACAACAAAATTAATTAAATTATTTAAGAATAATGTGAGAGGCATTTTCAGAAATTAGGCTAGGACCAGAAATTATCGAAATCACAATCCCGGCAAAATTGGGTTTATGTGGGTTGTTGAATGTATTTAAGTTTGGAGCTTTTTTGTTTCAATGCCGTTCAAGTTATATGTATATCTCATTGCATCCCATACGACCTAGAATCTTTCAAATCTCATGCCTATGATGGCAAACACACAAAATTACATTTTATTAAACATTAATATTTAATTTTTTAAAGGAAATAGAAAATAATGGGGAAATAAAAGAAATTGTGAATATAGATTCTTCTAATGAAACTCAACATTTTCTTGAACTAAAATCAAATAAAGGAAAGGATAAATTATTTGAAATAACTGAAAACAGTCAAGATGTGGTGGAATCTATGAAAGGTTTGTAATTGAGAGAAAGTGACAGAGACCTGACTTGGGGGATACTAAATTACCCAATAGGTACACTGTAATTGTACCCTTATCCTACCCCCTTCATTTCCCTTATACATAATACTACTACCCATCTTCCAAAAAGGAAAATGGCTCCAAGAAGGAGGTTTATGTGTAAGGGTGGGTAAATGTCAAGTTCGCTACCCACCTGTCCGCAAAAGAAATACCCCCCCCCCCCATTCCCTTTAAAATTAAAAAATATCAATTTTTTAAGAAAAATCAAATCGAAAAATTCCATCGGTTAGACACGCAGCTAGGCGGAAAGAATATTTAGATTCAGTAATTCGGAAGAATGAAGATAGAAAAGAAAAGAAAAACCCAAATAAAAATTCAAAATTTGTAGAAACAGTAAATGAAGAAATAATACCTTTAATTAACGATAAAAATGAAGAAGAATTTGAAAATGAAATTGAAAAAAATTTAATAAAAAATAAAGATGAAAATATTAAAAATGATGATATTTTAATAGAAAATATATTAATATATTTAAGTAAAGAAGGTATTAAATTTTTTAAAATATTCTTAATAATTTTTTTATAAAATATTTTTACTAACAAATCACAATCTAATAATTTTTATTCATTTGAATATCTTAGAACCTACATATGTACTATGATGTAATAATGGGGGTAACTAAATGGAAAAAAATTACTAAATTATAAATGAAATATAAAAATATTTTTATCAAAATATTTATTTATTTAAATTTTACTAAATTTATAGAGAATTTAACTCAAATATATAATGACTTTTTAAATCAAAAATTATCAAAAGATGACAGAATTATTCAAATTTTAAAAATTTATGTTATAATTATTGCTATAAATGAAAAATTAAATTCAATGGAAGTTTTAACAAATAATTATTTAATTGAAGAGAATTTAAAAGAAATATTTAAAAATTCAAAAAAATTTTGGGAAAAATTAAAAGAAAAAATAAATAAAAATTTAATAATAAAAATTAAAGATATTAATGAAATATTGGGTACTCTTTTTAGAATATTAAATGGATTAACAAATTTTACAATTAATGAAAGTATTGAAGAATTAAATAATTTTGAATTAAAAATGTATATTTTTATTTGTTGGTTATATTTTTTAACTTAGGAATTTTTCACATTTTGTTGCCTAATACGAGTTGCCTAATCACGTATTAAAAGAAAGAAAAAAAGTTGATGGAGGTCGTTGGAGCATTATATTAATAATATCACGAAACTTTTGTTTAAACAAGGCTTTCCCAAACATTTTTTTAATCTTTCAAGTTTTCCAATCTCTAATCAACTTAACAATGGTATTGCACTCTGAACATTCGGGCAGGTATGGCGGGATATGAATTTGTATGTTGGGGATTCGAGATTTCTATGCTTTAAAAATCCAACTAATTATTATACATAAGTATTTATAAAATAATAAAAAATAAAAAATATTTTGTAGAAATAATGGCGGCGATATTCAAATAAATGAAGATAATTCAATAAATAATATAAATTTATTTTCAAAATTACATTTTCATTTATTTTCTTTATTAATTGCTAAAAATAACAAAATAGTTGAAGAAAAAAATGAAAATTATTTTAATTTAAAAGATAATAAAATATGGAATAAAATAAGTTTAATTGATCCTCAATTTAGAAATAAAAGTTTTCAAAAAGAATTTCTTTGGCAGATAAATGCTATGGAATTAATGTTGGAACAAAAAATTTTAGGTAAATAAAAAAGTCAAAGTTTTATTTTAAACCAAATTAATTCTTAATCTCCAGATATACAAAGATTAAAATGTAGTTTAGTCTTATGTAGAACAATTACATGAAAATCCTCTAAAAGAAAATATGTACATAAATAATTTCTAATTTCTCCTTAAATAATTAGAATATACATAATCACAGATCACACAAAACCCTAAAAAATTTCGAATTTAGAAAAGCATTTAGTTAAGATACTTTTTTAGAAAAATCATGGAAGTTTCGTTCTCGGGTAATATTTATGTACACGTAATAGAATGAGGGGTACTTTTGTATTTAAAAAAGGCGTAGTAACATTATTCATAAATAATTTTGGCAGCCTTTAAATAAAAAATAAATTTAAAGAAAAGTTATTAAAAAGTAAAATATTTTAGATGAAATTTGGATTAAAAAAACAATAATTGACAATAATAACCCTAATAAAATAAATCAAAGAAAATTTCTTAAACCAGTATATTATGAATATTCTCAATTTGATATTTATGTTAATAATTTAATAAAACATGAAAATAAGGTTTCTTTAAAAATTCGAAAAAATTAAACTATATTTGCCTAAAATTTATTTTTTTTCCAGTTAAAAGAAATAATTAATAAAGAATATATAATTGATGAAAATACTAATAAAAATTTTGTCTTAAATTTTTTAGAAAAAGAAATTATGGAATGGATAAAAAAAGTAAAACAAATGAAAGGAATAAATGAATTTAATGATGAAAATAAAGGTATATCTTTAAAAATCTTTTTTTCGAATTATAATTTTTATTTAAAGAAGATTTTCAATTAAAAATTGGAGGTTCACAAATATTAGAAACAAATACTTTTTTGTCAGATATGGATATTTTATGTATTTCACCGAAATATGTCAATATTTATGCTTTTAATGGAGAAGATGGAATTTATGGTTTATCTGGACGTCTATTGTTAAATAAGGTTTTTCTTTAAATGAGACTGTTACATAGTATTAATGTTAATCATATTAAAAATTCTTTAAAAATAATTTGAGGTTTAATCTCTAAAACTCTCAACCAATTAATAAATATTCAAAAATATCAATTAAATGAGGAAATAACAATTCTGAAATATGAAAGATAAAAATTCGGGATTGAGTTTCCAAATATTAGAAGTTTAATTGTATATGTAAATTATCAAAATTTGGGATGAATACCTCGGTCGATAATTTTCAACAAAATTATAACTGCCGTACCTTTACAATGAGGAACCTTGGGGAGAATAATTGTACCAAGCTTTTTCTTCCTTCATTAAAATAATCCAAATTTAATAAAAAGATATTTTAAAATAATTAAAATATTTAAAAATAGGAAATCAACGTAAATATTGTCCAAACAAGCAGAATTTTGATGATTGAATTAAAAATTTATGGAATTGATGTAGATTTAATTTATGCACAAATTCCTTTTAAAAATGTAACAAATAATTTTGATATAATGAATAATGAAATAATTGAAGAAAATAAAAATAAACAAAGTATTTTAGCATTAGCAGGTTTAAATTAATTTTAAAGAAAATAAATTTTTTGTTTAAAAAGGTTTTCGTTCAACAATAAAAATAAAAGAAATGAATTTAAATCAAAAATTGTTTATTTCATTAATGCGTTTTTTAAAGATTTGGGCAAAAAGTATTTTTATTTTTAATAATTATTTAATTTAAAATTAAATAGATCGTTTAATTTATTCAAACATTGCTGGTTATTTAAGTGGTTCTTCTTTAGCTATTATGTCTGCAAAAATATGTATAATATATCCAAATGCCAGTTTACCAATTGCTATTAAACAATTTTTTATTTTTTATAAATTATGGTTATTTTTATATTTCAATTTTTTGAAAAAATATTTTGTTCTTTTTTAGGGGTTGGCCACAACCAATATTATTAAATGAATTGGAAAATGAATTTAAAAAAGCTAAAGAAATTGTTGAACCTTGGAAATGGATAAATAAAGAAGATAATTCTGAATTTGAGAATGAGTTTAGAATTTTTCTGAAAATTAATTATAAATCAGCTAAGGAATAATGGAAAATGAAGAAGAGAGAATAATCAAATAGTTTTTAAAATTTAGGAAAATATGTAGTGGAAAAGGAGTTAGTTGTCTAGAAAGACAGCCTGTTGATCAAGAGCGTGGCTATGGGACTGGGAGGGGGGGGAGGGAGGTGGCTGAAAAAGGGGTGGCCCTTTTTCCCGATCTTTCCTAGCTGGTTCAAATTACACTTTAAAATAATTAAATATTTAAAGTTTTGAAACTGATTCAAATGACGAATTAGAAGAAGAAAAAGAAGGAAATGATGGGACACAAATGTCTATAATTACATCTGGAGTTCCTGAACAAAATACAACATTTAATGTAAATAAATTTACATTCAAAAGAATTATTAAAGAAATTGAAAGAGGTAAATTTAAATAACAATTTTTAAGTTGTCAATTAAATTATCAAAGTAACAGTTTTTGGATTGATTAATTTATATAAAATTAAAGTTTTGTTTAACTATTTTTGACCAATTTTTTAACATTATTTTTGATTAATTTATTCAGTAAGAAATCTGCAAATAACTGTGAAATTTTCGTCAATGAAGAATCCCAATTAATTATAGAAATAGGGGTCATCTTTTAGAATAAATATTATTAAATTAAAAATAATATTTTTTAAAAATTAAATTTAATTATTAAGCAAATGAAATAATAAATAAAACAAATAATGAACAAGAATCAATTTGGGAAGAATTAATTGAAGAATTAAATTGGGAAAATAATTATGAATATTTTATTTTAATTTTATGTAAAGTAAATGAAAATGTGGTAAAAATAAATATTTAAATTTAAAAAAAAATAATAATTTTTTCAAGAATTGTAATAAACAAAAAGTTTTATTACGTACATATTTATATAATTGGGAAAAAGAAAATGAACAAAATAATTTAATTAAAGAAAGTCAATTAATAACAAATTATGAAAAAAATGTTGAATGTTTTGATAAAAATAGTAAAAGGTTTCTTCCTTTCCTTTAATTTAAATAAAATTAAAAAAATTTAAAGAGAATCATCAAAAACTTTTTGTAAATTATGGATTATTGGAGTTAATTTAAATTCTTCTAAAAAAATAAATGATAATCAAATTGAACAACTTTTAACTTTTGATAATATATTTAAAAATTATTTAACAAAGTCTGGATCTGTATATTCTATATTTACAACCAAAAAAATTGATTTAAATAAAATGTAAATTTAAATTAGTTTTAAATCCTATTAAATAATTTGCAGGATCGAAAGCATTGACACCATCTTTTAGACAGTTTTGTTTCTATTCAGAGGAATAAAGAATTGAGTCCAATAAAAAAATTTTAAAATAAATTCAAATTGTTTTAACTATAATAGATTTAGAAGGATTTTGTATTCGTAATTATTTTATTTCCTTTAAGCTTTTGATTTTGCCTCTGCCCAATTTATACATTCAGAAAGACCAGGGCCTTAACCGACAATTAGAGCACCAATAAAAATCCAAAATTATTGAGGCAAATTGGTGGAAAATATACTTTAAGGCGCCACAGGCGAAAATTTCCGAATTTCTAGATTATGAAAAAGCCTGAATCCCTCTGTTTCTTGTCAATATCTTTCATAATTTTCAAAATTTTTGTCGAAATTCGAAATTTCTCCTAACTGAAGATATGCCGTAATTCGTAAATTGTAACTCGTATTTACGACTTAGCCCTAATGTTCATTTAAAACCCCTTATCAACTCTTAAATCCGGATCTATTTCTCTGAGTCCTTTCTTACTAAAAACACATCCTTATTATGTAAAGGATTAACAAATTTTTAAAAATTTAAATTATAATATTTCAACAATTGTAAAAATGCCGTAAATGCTCTAATATAAGCCCTAGGCTTATATTTTCAATAGATCACGTTGAGGATTACTTTGAGAGAGAGAGACAATAGATCACTTTGAGAGAGATGGCATTCTAATAGAGCCGGGCTTCTATTAGAGCATTTACTGTAAATAATTTTTAAAAAATGTATTTTGTATTAAAATTATATTTTATTAAATAATTGTTGTAGTTAAGCTGGTTGTTGTGGATGACTGAACTCTTAATCGGATGATTTAGATTGACACCCTGATTCAGTAATTAGTATCAGACGAGTAATTAGTGGAATTTTTTAGATTAAATCCACGGGGACAGGTATACAAGGGGAACTCAATTGAACATTAAATAGGAAAAGTTAGAAAAAATAAAATTGGCAAAAAATATGTAAAATTGGCATGTTATTAGAACATTAACGTCCCTTACACAACGGGCACGGAACTGGTTGGCAGGGTCGGTGGCAGGGTGGCACGACAATTGTACAGTGGGACGATTGTACAGTGAGACAATTGTACAGTAGACAATTGTACAGTGGACAATTGTACAGTATTCAGAGATTTTTAAAAAGAAATTTAATTTTGCGATAATCGGTAAGAAATATATATTCACTTGACCTAAAGTATCGAAACCATATAATCAACATTAAATTTTTCAAATTTTATTATGCAACATTGGGAAGTTGTTCAATCCCCTGGTCAAATTTTCCCCCTGGTCAAATTTTCCCCCTGGTCAAATTTTCTTCAAAATTTGCTAAATTGTAGATCTACAGTCGTTATACAATCTTGCAAAATTTGAGCGGAAAATTTGCATTTTATGCGGAGTTATGATTTTTTAAAAATCGGCGAAATTTTATACATTTTTGACCATATCACAGCCTAAGTTGGCTTTATAAACTCAGATTTGGCATGAATCGACGTGACTCGTCGACCTGCATCGAATGGTATTAAAATCGAACTGAGATGTCATTTTCACTTTTAGTTTTTCCATTAAAAATTATATTAAAGTAATTGTGCATGAAAGTCAACGAAATCTGCATTAAAATTGGAAAAATAAATTTTTTTGGAAAGAAGAGATTGTTATCTTTAAAACTAGTCTGACAGAATTCAAATCGGATCTGTAATTTTCGAGATATGGGATTTCAAAGTTTTGTGGGTAAAATGAAAAATGAGAGTAATGCTTTAAACGAGAGACAAGTTAGAGAAGCAGACACTTCGCTATGTCCGCTTTGACCCGCTGTGCCTACTCTGAATCGGCGACTCTGAATCGACCTTTTCCCTCTTTTTTACAACGGAATTGTCCAAGTCTCATATTTTTATAATCTTTTCATTTCACAATTTTTATTTAATATATGACTGAACAAAACCATAATATTGAAATAAATTCCTCCTCTGCTCCAACTGAAGGAATTTCGGTAAATAATTCTTTAAAATTTTAATATTTTTTCTTTCATTAAGTCTGAACTTCTCATAAATGTTATTAGAACATTAACAACAACTTCATCAGATGATCAGCGTCAATTGGAGAGAGAACGGATTGAACAGGGATATCAACAATCTGAGAAGGTTTTTCAAAGAAGTTTATTTTATTTAAATTTAATTTTTAAAGAATATTGACAAACTTCTTAGAGGTTAATTAATTTATTTAAACTTTTATTTTAAAAATTTTGTTTAGTTAAAAAATTTTTTAGAGAAAATAATGAAAATTTAAAAAATTGTTAAAAATTTTTAAGTTCAAGTTTAACTACTTTTTACCTTTTTATCCACGAGGGAAACTGATTTATTTTTAAATTTCAAATCAATGTCTTGAAAATTTCAAAAATAATTTCAAAGTTAGTAGAAGGATCTGTACTTTCGAAAAAAATTTTTTTGGGAAGATTTTGAACAATTTGTTCCGCTATATATTAACAAAAATAAAATTTTGATAAAATTAATTTCTTTTTAGAGCATCGGGCTGATGTAATGCAATGTTTAAATACTTTCCAATCAGTTTCTCGTTCACTTACAAATAGTCGAGAACAAATTCGAAATGTTAAAAATTCACTTTCTCTTTGTAAATCATTTTTGCAATGTCGACGGGATGATTTAAATAAGTTTAAATTAATTTTTCTTTTTAAATTTTTAAATTTATTTTAAAAATAGATTTTGGCTTGAAAATGCTCATCAAAAGTCTGTTTGTGGAATTTTGAGACAAATGTTTTTTTTTAATTTTAATTAAAATCTGTTTAATTTTTGAGGAAGCAAATAAGAGATATTGACAAAACAAACGAAACTTTATTGGCAAATAGACAATATGGAGAATTGGTTAAAGTTTTGAAGGACGCTGGTTTCTTTTAAATATTTTATTTTTTTAAATTAATTTTTTAAAAAGATATTCTTCTAAAAGGACCTTTGTCTAATCTTGAGGGAATTAGTCAATTAAAATTTATTGTTTCAGACAATTTACAGGTTAATATTTTATTGAGATTGGCTAGCAACTAGTTTGCATTTATATTTTTGTTACAAGTTTGAGCTGAAAATTTTTATTTTAAAGTTTTTTAAAAGATTTGGCTAAATTAGTGGAAATTAAAATTTTCTTTATTTTTTTAATTTTCTAAAATTTTTTTTTGTTTTTCAAAGAAATTATTTGAACATGTTGTAAAAGAACTTGTTCAAGGAAGTTTTGTTGAACCTTTTGAAATTCAGGTATTTTTTCTTTTGCCAATAAATAATTAAAATTTTTTCAAATAGATGCTTTCGTTGGCTAAAGATGATAAAGTAAAAGAATCTAAAACTGGTTTATCTTTAATTGAACGTTATACAAAAAAGAAAATGTTTGTGTTTTTTATTTTAAATAATAATATTTTTTAAATTAAGTTCTCAATTGGAAGATGAAGAATTTTTGAAAAAACGTTATTTTGAACTTTTTGAAGTACTTTCTGTTTTTGGTCAAATAGATTCTGCTTTAAATTCTTTATTTACTCAAATTCCTAATTTATTACTTCGATTGGCAAATGAGACAGCGAAAATGATAATTCAATCAAATAGTGAGGGAAATATTGGATGTCCAAAAGATAGTGAAAATTTAGTCCAATTTGTTAGAATTGTAAGTATTATGAGAATTATATATGAATCTTTTAAAATTTAAAAATACATAAATAGTTTATTCCTTTGGCGTATCCAGCGGTCGGAATTTTTAGGGAATATAATAAAAACAGTGTTTTGAATGAAAATTTTTTGTAAGGATTTTTTACTTTTTAGCTGTTTTGTAAATAAGCCATGAAATTTTAAAATTCTTGTTTTTAGAATTTTCCATTCTCTTGATTTTAATTCATAGATGATTCAAAAAATCTTCAGAATTTCCCAAAAAATTTCAGTTAATTGCCCAATTAAGTGGGTGTTCACGACAGTTTGCTATTCTTTCTGGAGAACTTCAACAAGTTGATTATACTCCAAAAATACCAATTTTACGACGTTTTTGGGCAATTTCTTTAGAAGGAATGGAAGAAATTTTGAGTGAACATTTAAGTGTTTGGCGTAATAAAAAACGCTCAGATGGTGAACAAGAAAGTGGTGGACAAAAAAAGTTATTTAGTTTTGAGAATGCTTCTTTTGTTTCTTATGTTAGTGCATCTTCTAGAAAAAAGGTAAATTTATATTTATTAATTAAAATAAATGATAAGAATTTTAAAATTTATTAAAGAATCGAAGATTTGTTTTACTTATTGTTAGGTATATAAATATTTTTTAATTTTTTGTTCTATGTGTATGAATTAAGAATTTTTTAAAAATTCTTTTTAAATACTCTTAACAAGTATTAAATCTTATAAAAAGTTTTATTGTTTTAGCAAAGAAAATTTCATTTTTTAAGCAAATCCAACTTGTTTGTTCACCAGATGTTTACAATATTGTTCCAATTTTTCATAAAATTGCAATTTTTAGTCGGGAAATCGAGAATCAATTGGGTGATGATTGCTGGTATTTTTACTTTATTCTTAAATTTTTTTTAATATTTTAGTCAAATTGGTACTTATATGCAAACTTTTGTTGCTGAAGCTTTCTTTGAACAAATTCGGATCGATTTAGAAAATCAAACAGAAAAGGCTTTAAGTGGTACTGAATTATGGGTAACAGTTTGTGAAGTGCCTGGTTGTCCTGTGGTAATTTTTTGAATTTTTTTTATTATTTATATTCTGTTTATTTTAAGAAAGTACTAAATAGTTGTGTCCGAATAGCGGAGTTGTGTGAACAAATTAATGATTATATTACAAATATGGAACTTTATGCTCTCAGGTTTATCTAGATTTAGTTTGATTTGTGATTTGTTAGGTATAGATAATTAGTTCTTTCATTTTCTTCATGTTTTTAATTTTTCTTTTTAATTATCGCAAAAATGTTTATTTTTGCTTACTTGAATCTCTTCTATCTGTGTCATTATAATTTATTACAATTTAGTTTTTTAGATTTGCTTCTTTTTGGATATTAATTCTTGAACATTTTATCAAAGCAGTATCTGAAAAATATTCTCAAGTTTTTAAAAATATTTAAAAATTTTAAAAAATATTTATTCACAGATAACAATGCTTCGACAGCCCCAAGGAGATGTTTTAGTTGAATATCCTAAATTAAGTGCTGCTTGGGTTGTTGATGAGGATATTGCCCGTTTACTAAAAAGTTTGCCAAGTTGGACGGCTGTTCAAAATTCTTTATTTTCTTCTTCATCTGAACAAATTTCAACACCTTTTGGGACATCTTCTAGTCTTTTTGGATTAATTGAAAGTGAACAAGAAATTAGAGAAAGAACACAACGCGAATCTGAAATTTTAATTGGAAATTTGGGAACCCAAAAACAATTAAAACAAAATGAGTTAATTACTTCTCTGGATAATATTAAAGTAAATCTAATATGTATTTTTTTCGGAGTCAAAAAATATTTTTTAGATTTTGGCTTATTTACATGAATCCCTTCAATGGTTTATTGGAAGAATTAAAGAGCTTCTCTCTGGATTATCTCCAAAGGCTAAAGAATTAACAAAAACTCGAATACAAATAAGTACAGCCGATGGAGTTTTGTTGGAGCAGGTTTTCTATTTTGAGTTTGAATGATTTACTTCTTTAAAATCTAGATGCTTTGTGATGCAATAAATGATCGAATAGGAACTTTAGAGGTGAATTTTAACAATAACACGTCTTTTTATTTTTTTAAATTAACGATTATTGGGTTTGAATTATTTTACTTCAAATTTAGAAACATTTTTGGAAAAAATCGGGTAGAAATATTTTTGAAATCATTTAACTTATTGCTATTAGTATTGCAAACGAAATACTTTGAAATAATAAAAATTCCACTCAAAAAATTGTCTACACATTTTCGATAATACCAAAAAATTCTTATTATCTCCCTAAAATGAATAGAATTTTTTCGAATTCGTCAAAATAAATTTATTTTGACTAATATTTACTTTTCTACATAATTGCAGTCTAAAAACAAAATTAAATTTTTTTATTTATAGAAATTATCTGATAGTATTTTATTAGTACTCCATTTGGAATTACGTTTTCATTGTTTTTTCCATTTATTACCAATTACTATAAATCAAAATTCTTCAACAATATTTACTCAACAAGAAGAAATGGACAAAGATGTTATGGAATTTGGACGTGATTTAACACAATTACATTCAATTTTACAATCAAATCTTAGTGGATGGAAATTAAAATATATGTTTGATGGTTTAGGTTATTTATGTTCTTCAATTTTTATTCATTCTTGGTAAATAATTTTTTTTGATAAAAGTTTAAAAAATTTTGTAGTCATTCAGTCAGTAAACTTTCTGAAATTGAACATAAAAGAATTTGTAGAGCTATATTTACTGTTCAAAAATATTTGAGTCAATTATCGGGGTTTGATTAAAATAATTAAATTTTAAATTAAAAATTATTTTTTAGAAGGCCAGAAACAGATATGCAAAGGGCACAAATGTTTTTTGAATTTTTGAATAGAGTTAATTTTTTTAAAGATTAAAAAGATAATTTAAAAAAAATCTAGGATCTTGATCAACTTTTCTCTACAATAATTGAACGTGGTGCTACATTTTCTTTTGTTGAATATTCAATTCTTTTGGCTTTAATGATACGTTCACATCCGCAATTACATTCACAGGTTAATTAAATTTATTTTTAATTTAAAAATTAATTTTTAAGCCTGGTGCATTGGAAACAGCAACAAAACAATTAAGAGAAATTCTTACTCAAAGATCTAACCAACAGGAAAAATAAAATTTTTAAATTAGTAATATTTATTTTTTAGATAAAGGTCCAATATTTTATTCAAAAATTATTGTTTTTTTGTGTTTGTCACTTTTTTTCGTACAAAATTTTAAAAAATAAATAATCTTTATTTAATTTTATGTTTGCATTTGTACCTAAATGAACTCAGTTGTGCTTATCATTTGACAAAATAAAAGAATTTCCTTTTGAATAAAAAATATGAATGTGTTTTCGCAAAATTTTGATATAATTTTTTAGTAGTTTTACTTGAAAAAAACAAGAGGTGCCAAAATAAGTACAAAAAGAAGCCCTGCTTTAAATTATTAAATGTTCTTTTACTGTAAAAATGCCTGAATATAAAATTTTAAATTATATCAAATCCTGTAAAATTTCCCTTTTTTGTTCTAACGGCTTCTCTTCATCTTCTAACCAAACGTTGACAAAAAGTATCAGATCGGAGTCTAAAGCGGTTGTTGTTGGTGGTGGGATTGTTGGGCTATCTACACTATACCATTTAGCCAAAAAGGGTTGGTCTGATGTTTTATTACTTGAAAGGAAAGAATTGACTAGTGGATCAACTTGGTATGTTTAGTTTTGAAAATACAGTATTTCCATATAATGACAGTATCTTAGTTTGGGGTTGCTTTATTCAATTATGTATACAAATTCAAAAACAATTTTCTAAACCTCCTCACCAAAACATAGTACCTGAGTTCACTTGATTTTAACTTTTAAGGCATGCTGCTGGTCTACTCCCAATTTTCAATATCAACTACACTATCGGTCAACTTCACAAATATTCTGTAGAAATGTATCAAAGACTAGAAAAGGAAACAGGCGTTGATATCGGTTTTAGACAATGTACTAATCTTCGAGTAGCTTGTACAAATGACCGTTGGGATGAGTATATGTATTATAAGGGTATTGCCGACACAATTAATGTCCCGGTTAATATACTAACAAAAGAGGAAGTTAATTTTTCTCCAAATATTTTCATTCTATTTATTCTTTAAAGGTTAATAAATTATGGCCTATTTGCAAAATTGACGGTATTTTGGGAGGAATTCAGCATCCAGATGATGGCTACCTTCAACCTGCAAATTTGGCACAGGCCTTTGCTAAAGCTTCTCGTGATCTTGGAGCTACAATTTATACACAAACACCTGTAATTGATATTAACCCTTTTTATGTTGAAAGTGAACGATCTAATTGTATAAAAATTGACTTGAAAAATTTAGATTCTGATAAAAATAAATGGTTAATTAAAACAAATAGAGGTAATATAATTACTGATCATGTTATTACTGCAACAGGAAGTTTTGCAAGAAAAACTGCCAAAATGATGGGAATTCAATTACCCGTATTGCCAGTAGAACATCATTATTTAGTTACAGAACAACATCCAATTTTATTAGAAAGAAAGAAACAAGGATTACCCGAATTAAGTGTAAAAATTATTTTTTTAGAAATAATTACAATTAAAATTTTCTGTTTTAAGATATTTAGAGAAAGTGATAATTCTTGGTATATTCGAGAAGAGAATGGAGGCTTTATTGTTGGTATTTATGAGAAGGGAGCGCCAGCTTGTTATTTGGAAGGACCGTCTGAAGATAGTGAATTTGAGCTTTTTCAAGTAAAAAAGAGTTAATTTAATTGCTAAACTATATCGAAACCCCTCCATGAGAGACTAAATAAAGACATCTCCAATTACTTCAATCATTTCCCTCCACAATTATTTAAAGCATATCAATCCTCTCAATCATTTACCTTTAGCCATACATGGAACGAATTATGCCACATATTGAGAGGGCAATAGATCGAGTGCCTGCCTTTGGTGAAGTTGGTATTAAAACAATATATAATGGTGCAATTCCTTTTACTCCTGATGGAGTTCCTATTGTTGGGCCAGCTCCAGGACTTTATAATTATTGGCTTAGTGAAGGCCATACTTTTGGTATTACAGCAGCTGGAGGTGCTGGATGGCAGTTAGCTGAATGGATAGTTACTGGTGAACCAAATATTGATATGACGAGTTTAGATCCACGTCGATTTGGGGATTATGCCTCACATAAATGGGTTCAATTAAAGTGTGAAGAAGTTTCTGAAAATATTTTTACTATACATTACCCTAATGGTATTGTTTTGATTTTTATATTAAAGATAAATATTGAGATGAGATTTATAACAATGGGGGGGGGGGTGGTGGATTAGCTTAGGTTCTCTGTAAGAGTTTAGACGGTTTAGTAAGATTCTTATTTTTTAGAAGAAAGGTCCGCTGGCAGACCACTCTTAACATCTCCTTGTTATGAACGTATGGCTAATTTAGGAGCAGTTTTTGGTTCAATTTGTGGATGGGAAAGACCTAATTGGTAATTATATAATGTAATTGTCCTTAAATTATTTCACACTCTCCCTAAAAGTATTAAATTATTATCACTGGTACTTGATTAAATAATTTTGTTCATTAATGCATTAAAGTCGAATCTCGATATATATAGTATACTCCAATTAATAATGTATTTTAGTGTATGTTTTCTTTTCCAAATTTGGTTGACCACAGATTGGGGGAGATGCTTAAACCCCCACTCTAGTGTATAACAGGGATGTGCCGAAACAGATTTTAAAAAGCGGAAGGCGAAATTGCGAAAGTGAATTTAAAAAGCGAAAGACGGAAGGCGAAATAGCGAAAGTAAATTTAAAAAGCGAAAGACGGAAGGCGAAAGGCGAAAGTCCAAAAAAGACGGAATTTTGGCGAAAGGCGAAAGACGGAAGGCGGAATTTTTTAAAATTTTTCCGCTATGATAATATAACTCTAAAGATCGGTCAAATCAAAGCTTTGGTCGCAAATCAAAGCATCATTTGAGTGTTACAATCCCTATTAGTATTGGACGGATATAGGGGATATCAAGGGATTTGCGGGGTATCTAAAGGCTATGAAGTCAATGTCCTCTTTTTTAGCCGTATTTTAGAATAATTTCAAAAGTGTTGGTGGATCATGGAAAATCTCCTATAAGCCTAATCATATCGAGTTATATAAAGGGAATAAAAAGGATATCGGACGATTTGATTAAGAGGATACGGGAAGATTTTGAAAATTTTGGAGGACCCTTAAGCCAGATTTCTTCATTTTTCAGCGCCGCAGGCGAAAATTTTGAAAATTTTGGAGGACCCTTAAGCCAGATTTCTTCATTTTTCAGCGCCGCAGGCGAAAATTTTGAGAATTTTGGAGGATCCTTAAGCCAGATTTCTTCATTTTTCAGCGCCGCAGGCGAAAATTTTGAGAATTTTGGAGGATCCTTAAGCTAGATCTTTACATTTTTTGCGCCGTAGGCGAAAATTTTGAAAATTACGAAAGAAAAAAATAATTCTTTCAAAGAAAAATCATAATTATTCTATTTATAATAAATTAACATCTTGTCCCTAAATTTGGAGTCGAACCTAGCAATAATAAAATAGTCGCCAGTTGAAGTGGGTACACCCCGATGTACCGCGAGCCCAATGTACCGCCGAGTTATAACTTTGTCAAAAATTGTCGGATCCGTGGCGCCCTGGTATGGTTCGATTCAGAATGTCGAAACGCATCGAACCATACCAGGGCGCCACGGATTCGACCATTTTGGACAAAGTTATAGCTCGGCGGTACATTGGGCTTGCGGTACACTGGCCTGCTCCCAGTTGAAGTCTAGCAACTTAACCACTCAACCATCCATTACTTAACTTAGCAATAAAGGAAAATTATATATATTTATCCCCACACGTCTCAGTTTTTCCCTTTCTTTTCTTCTCCCAATTACCAACTTTTCCTCACATGCCGTCATTAGGGGTGTATAAAAATTTCGCCTTTCGCCCGAAAAAGCGAAAGGCGGAAGGCGAAATAGCGAAAGTAAATTTAAAAAGCGAAAGACGGAAGGCGAAAGGCGAAAGTCCAAAAAAGGCGGAATTTTGGCGAAAGGCGAAAGACGGAAGGCGGAATGGCACACCCCTGGTGTATAACTGCTAATTTTACTGCACAATTTTTCAACTACACTATTCGAGATCCGACCGTATTATTTAAGGTTTGTTCCTTCTGAAACATATAAATTGGCAAAAGAAGAATTAGGAATTGGCGGGGATGTTTTACTAAACAAAAACTGGTCAAATCCGCGTGAAGAGAATGGCCCTTTTGTAGAAAAGTTGAAAAAATTTAAGAAATTTTATCCAATTTTTTTAATAATTAGATGGTCTTTTCGTCGCTCTAATTATTTTGAACATGTTGGAAACGAAGTTTTAAATGTTCATAAAAATGCTGGTTTAATGGATACTTCATATTGTGCTAAATTAATGGTAAAAGGTGAAAATGCAAGAAAATGGTTAAATTCAATATTTACAAAACCTTTACCTCAAGAAAAAGGCAAAATACAGCAATGTTTTCTTTTAAATAAAAATGGCTGTATTATTGCTGAATTTACAGCTTATGAATATATTAATGATTGTTTTTATTTAATCTCTTCGGGTAACTCAATTAAATATATATATTTAAGTTTAAGATCAGCTTAATCTTTTGTAACTTCAATAAATATTTTAAATTTAAACTAAATTTAATTTTTTTTATTTCCCTACGCTGTTTATGTCTATGATCTTTTGAGGAAATTACTTCCTGTAAATGAAAATGTTCAAATATTTGATTGTTCAAAAGAACTGGGTATTTTTATGTTGATTGGCCCTAACAGCTCTAAAATTATTGAAAAACTTTGTCCACAAATTAATTTATCTGAAACATCTTTTCCATTGAATTTTGGACGTAAAATTTGTTTGGGGCATTGTTGGGTAGAAGCTTTTCATAAAAATTATTTTGGGGAAATTGGATGGGAATTACTTCATCCTTTATTGATGCAAAATACTTTATTTGATTTAATTTTTGATTTTGGTGCTGAATTTGGTATTAAACCTTTTGGAGTTTATGCGGCAAATTCTATGGCTGTTGAAAGTAGTGATAGGTAATTTGTGAATTGTTAAAAAATTATTTTTCCTTATTTATTGTGTTTAAATATACAGGGAGGGAATACTCTGAGAGAAGTCGGGGTTTTGAAAAATCTTTTAATCTTGTTCCAAGAAAGTATAATTTTTATCTATATATTAATTTATTTCCATATTTATTAGACAAATTAAACACGAATTAACCCCTGATTATAATCTTTGGGAGTGCGGATTATATTCTCATGTTGACGATTTTACAGACAATAATCGAGATTTCCCTGGCAAAAATAGTCTTATTTATTTGAAAAATAAAGAACGTTGGAAATTTATAACATTAGAAGTTTTTGGAGTAGAAAATGTAGACGCACGGGGAGGAGAACCAATTTTTGATGAATTTGGTCAAAAAATTATTGGAAGAGTAACGAATGGTAGTTTTGGTTGGAGAATTAATAAAAGTTTAGCTCTTGCTATGGTTAATCCAAAATTTGCTGAAGAAGGTTAAATTGTTTGAAAAATTTTATCATTAAATTTTTTAGATACCCGTGTTAAAATTAAAATTCTTGGAAGGTTATATTCTGCAATTTCAATACCTGAAAATCCTTTTGAAGCTCAAAAAATTTCTGATAAATCAATTTAATATCCGTAAAGAAACAGATATTTTGTGTTAATTATTTAAATAAATTTAAAAATAAATATAATTTTTCTTTTTAATTTTTTACAAAGATATATCTTAAAATGTTTTCTTTTGCATATTTTCAATAATATAAAACTTCTTTAAAAATAAAAATTAATTGTTAAAAGTAAAATCATTAAATATAAACTTTTCACATAAAACTATAGGGTTATTTTGATCCTGACCAAAATTGATTTCAGCCCTTGACTCAACATTAGGCGAATTTTTCCTCAATGAAAGATGGCCAATCATATTAAAATAAAATAACTTTTTTTTGTTTATTGCTTTTTTTCTTTAAATCCTTTTTTGTCGTCATAGCAACATTCAGATTTTATTAATTTTTATAAAATTTTATTCAAAAAAAAACTTTAAATATTTAAATGTTATCAAACAAAATTTCTTCCGAAGAAACTTCCTCTTCTAATTCCTCTGAAAATAAACATCAAACTTCAGATATTTCTAATAAAAAATTAATAGAATCTAATGACAAAAACCGTCAGAGTATATTCCAAATCCAACCATTAAAGGAAGTTTTTACTGACAAAATTGGATATTTATTTAATCATGGAAAAAGTAAAAATGTAAAAAAAGAAGACAAAAAAGAAATTTTAACAAATCAAAATTCAAATAATGAACAAAATTTAGATGAAGAAATAAAGGTAAAAAATAGAGAAGAACAAATTAGTTTCTTTGTCAATTAACTTTTTAACTTAAAAAAAAATTTTTTTGATTAAATTATTTATCTCCATAAATAAAAAATTATGGCAGAAAAATTGTTAAATTTGTTTATAAAATTATGTGCATCGTTGAATTCATTTGAAATTATAAACATAATAAAAAAAAAGATAATTCTTTAAAATATTTTCTGAATAATTAATGAATTATGTATATTTAGAATAATGAAGATATTAAAAATAATAAAGAAGAAAAAGAAGGAGAAATACTTCAACCTCCTTCAAGTTCAACCATAGAAAAGCCATTAGAATCTAAACCAAAGTAAAATAAATATTTTTAATTAAATTATTTTTAAATTAAATTTTTTCTAAATTTAAAGAAGACGTCTAAGAAGACGTGGATCTGTTGTTCAGCCATTAAGCAATGATTCTGTTGAAATAACTAAAAATAGTTAATAATATTTAAATAATTTAAAATTAAATATTTATTTTAGTTGATATAAATACAATATCTAACTCTTTTTTGGTACGTCCACATTCTTTAAGTGCCAGACATATACAAAAACCTTTAGAACAAAGTCAACCGAATGAATGGATTTATATTCAATTACCTGATCGTTTGGTTTTTTCTAAAATAAAAAATTATATGTGTAGACGAATTTAATATGTTTATTACCATAAGTAATTATAACCAAAATGGATACCCGTTCTTTAAATCTATTAATTTTTAAATTAATGTCTTTCGTTTGGGACTGGGATTCTTTTGTAAATAGTGATATTTTGTAACTTTGTTTTTATGGGGAAGCCCCAAAATTCATGTGGATCGGGCAATATTTAGTGGAATGAAGGTTATGGCCGTGCTGGGATTATATTCAAATGGTTTAATAGCGGGATTCAATTTTACTTAAAATCAGGTACATTTAAAAGAACAACTGAAAAAGATTTACGAAATTGTCACCAAACTTTGGACAAACCAACAGATAATTTTGATATAAAAAATTATCCCTCAGAATTATCTTCTGTTATATTTGCAAAAAAATTGCATTCTATATTTCATTCAATTTCAACTATTTCCCAGGGTTTTTAATAAAAACAAAAATAAAATAATATTTATTTATTTAGGATTTCTGGCTGGAATTGCATTTTCTCATTCAATTTTTATTTTCTTTTTTTTGCCAGAATTAAAGGGACACGAAAATTTAGTAAATATTTATTCACAAATGGCTGTTCCAATACAAGCTTTTTTCTATATTTGTCTTTCCATTGCAGTTGTTGATGCTTTAGATGGGTAAAAGAAATTTCAAATTATTTTTTGGAAAATTTTTTTAAAAAAGATTTTCACCTTTTCCTCAAAATAACTTTTGGGGGTTTTTATCTTTTAATTTTATTGGTATTATTTGTTGGTTTTGTTCATTTTTTGTTTCATTATTGTGTGCTCAATTAGACGAAGAATTTGCTAAAAATGGAGCAATTCAAAAGTACTAAATTTAAATAAAAATATTTAAAAAAATTATATTTTTTAAGTAATTTAAATAATAATTATTCCTTTCTTCCCTCTTCTACTTTAATAATTATTTGGAAATATTTGAGTATAGTTAGAACCATTTTTATATTTATTGGTTGGCTTTTAACATTTTGTAGAAAACCAAATAATTATATTACTAATGAATTAAATAAAATATTATTACAAGAAGGAAAGTAGATGGCGGCAATAAATAAACAAAAGTTGGATGAAATTATTTTGAAAAAATAATTGTTTGGTTAATCTTTTCTTATATTAATGGTAACAATATAATTATTTAAATATTAAATTCTTTAGTAAATTCTTTCAAAATTTATTTTAATATATACATACTATTTTACAAAAAAATAAATATAAAAAATTAGAAGCTTTTTTATTTTAAAAATAAATAAAAATTATTTTTATTTACTATTTTCCTTTTTTCTTTAATTTATTATTATGGTAAATTAATGGAATCCAGCTAGAAGGGTAATTATCCCTTTTATATATTGAATTACTAAAATCTGCATCAAAATAAACTTTTGCATTTCTTTGTTTTAATAAATAACCAATCCACCATCCAAAAGTTGAGGATGATGCTGTTATTAATAAAGTATTACAAATTGTTATGGCAAAGCACATATCTTCACCTCTTTTCATTGATTCGGGAATATAAATATTTTTGGACTTTTAATTAAAATAAATATTTTTATTTAATTAATTAAATAGGTACTTTATTTGAAATTTTTAATTGACTTAAAAATACTTTGTCTTCGCCAAGGAGAACAATAGATATTCCAGAAGTATTTTCGGACTTGAAATATTTTAAAAAATTAATTTTTTCTTAAATTTGTTTATTTTATTTATTTTAAAGATTTTATTTAAATTTAACTAATAAATTGTTAATTAATAATTGTCTTCGCCAGAGCGAACAAAAGATTACAATGGCGTATATCTAGTTAAGAACAAGTAACTTTTATGTAGGTCCGTTCATCCTTATTCAAGCTGACAGTTCTTAATGTTACCTACCGAGTTATGAATTTTTGAAAATCAAAAAGTCACTCTTTTTTGCCAATTTTTGTCGATTTTTTGCAAAAATTAATGTTTTTTCGTTTTCAAAAATTCATAACTTGATAGAATCCCGACCGACTTGGATGCGGTCTCTTGCATTGTATTCAGAATCTGGAGGAGAATCACATTAAAATTTACAGTCTTCAAAAATTTCTCCCAAAAGCCTATTATTAAATATTTTGATCTTTTCCTTTTTTTATAATTTACATACCTTTAATTCATTTCCTATAATAAATCCTATTGCTTTCTCTGTAAATTCTTTATCAGTAGCCTTGTGCCATTTTTTCCATTCTGGCTTAATAAAATCGCCACGGCGAGTAAATACACAAAATTTGTGGGAGTTATCATCTCTAAAAGAATTTTTAAAATAAATTTTAATTTATTCAAAACACTCTAGTCTTTTCAAAAATATTTAAAAAACAAACTTAAATAAATTTGTAATTTTTTTATCAACTCTTCTTTGAACATTTTTTGAAAATGTAAATAATTCTTTAATTTCATTCTCAATTTTATAAAAATATTTTGGTGATTGTGGTGGGGGTGCTATTATTAAATATTTTGATTTATATTTATTTAATATTCTAAAAAATTTAAAAAATATTTTTTCTTTTTTTTCTAACAAACTTTGGATTATAATATTTACAACAATCATCTTCAAATGTTCTATCATAGAAAGAATTATCAATTCCCTCAACATCCTTTTAATTTAAAATTTTTTGTTAATTTAATTATTATTTTAAATTTATTTACAAAAAAATATCTGACTGCATGAAAAACGGGGAAAGTATTTTCAATTTCTCGCGGACTGTTAAGCTTTTCACATGTCCATGTATTTGTGTATGAAATACCCGGAAATCTACCAATTGATTTGGCTAAACTGTAAAGAACTGCAAAACGCCACATCTAAATAAATAGAGAATTTATTTATTTGTATTGGGATATTACAAAATTTACTCATATTCATTCACAATCCTTACAGTCCTTATTTTTTCCTCGTACTTGAGAAATATGAAAAAATTGTTTGTTACACAATGTAGGGGGTCTAAATAGATAACTAACAATTTAAAAAGAATCCCTCTTAAATTTTAAACTCCTAAAATTGTTTTTTTTTAATTTGAAGTCGAACTTTTTTAAACTTTTACAGTAGATTTTAAATTAAATTAAAAAAATAAAAACTTGATTAGCAAGTCCACCACAATCACCATTCCAGTATTTTGGAATTTGCATTAAAAGATATTTTGTTTTAATATTATTTGGAGAGGGAAATGATTTGAGTAAATAATGTATTTTTATTTTTTTATTAAAAATAATATTTTCTGATTCATAAAATAATAATTGTTTGATTTTAGGATTTTGAATATTTCTGTTGTTATTGTCTTTAAAATTCATTAAAATTTTATTTAAATTTTTTTAATTTAAGGAAAATATTTTAAATAAATTATCTAAAATTTAAACTTTTCAAAAATAATTTTTTCTCAATTTTATTTAAATAAAATATTTATTTATTTATTTATTACTTTCTCCATTAAAGAAATCTGCAAATAATAATATTACAAAAGCAATTAAAATTAATCTAATAGTTCTTATTATTTTTCTTGCAAAATTCATTTTAGTAAAAACTGAAATTTAAAATAAATATTTGTATCTATGTAGTTATGTTTTGAATACCCAGATACTTTTCACATTTCATAATCTTTAAATAATATTTATAAAATATTAATTATTTAATTAATATATATTTATTTTTAATAATATTTATTTTTTAATGACTTTTCAAAAAATATTATGGATTAAGATTTAACTAATTACCTAATTTATTATATACTAATTACATAAAAGATGAAGGCAAAACATCATAACAATTAAAGGAATGTCTGGCGCTAATAAAGCATCAAATTTTTTTCTTTTCATAGAGAATTTTAGTTTTTTCTTCATCATAATTTTAATTAAAATATTAGATATTTATCTTTAATTATGTTATTATTTACATCTAAAAAATTAAAGATTAAAAAAATTAAAGCTGATTTTATCGTTTTTTGGAGGGAAAAAGGTTTGTAAAATTACCTAATTAATTTTTAAAAAATAAGAATAATTACAAAATTAATTATTTCTTAAAAAACTCTAAAAAATATAATTATTTAATGATTATTTAATTATTTTAAATTTAATTTTTATTTAAATTAATTTTTTAAAGTTGTATTTTATAAAAAAAGAAGTAACATTTAAATAATTTTTTGACGGAGATTAGAACGATAAATAAACAAAAATTAATTTAATATATTAAAGAAAATATTTTCTTCCAAAAATAATTGCAAATAATTTTTAATTTCTTTACAAGATCATCAACTAAATTTTAAAAAATGCCAGAACTAAAAACCTCAAAAATATTTTATTTATTAATCTTTTTAATTTCAATATTTATTTTTGTTTTAATTATATTTAAATATATAAGAGAAAGTAAATAAATAATTTTTAAAAAATATTTTGAAATTAATTTTTAGTTAATTTTGTTTCAATAAATAATGAGATTATTAAACAATATGGAAGTGAAAAATATATAACTATAAATTTGGGGACATCACAAGATTGTTGTGGAGGACTTGGAAATATGGTGCTTTTTAATTTCTAAAAGTTATATTAATTGGGGGTTGTTCTATCTCTATATTTCCAACATATTTCTGCTTTTCTCTCAAAATTGTACGACTTAAACATTAACGCTCAATCCAAATGTTCATTATTAATGAGTCCTTTTCAGCGGTTGGAATTTTGAAATTTGCTCGTACTCGAACTTTCGTACCTGCCTATTTTTGAGTGTATGAATTTTGACACAAACTTCCAACCACTAGTCCCTTTCTACCTAAATATTTCAAATAAAAATCCAAAGATGTGGAGAACAGCCTCATTACTTGGAATTGGATTAACTTTAAATAGAACAGTTTATTTTGACAAAACTCATTTATGTTTTTATCAATATAAAGAGAAATACAAAGAAATATTTAATAATAGCCATCAAATATTTAAATTTATGGCGAGTATTTATTTTATTTAACTAATTAAAATAAAATATATTTACAGAATCCAAATCCAAAATTTGTCAAAAATGTGGTTTTTGCGGGGCCTTGCTGTAAATTTGCAGATTTACATATGTAATTAAAAAGGTTGTGATAACGGATATGGTTACTAAATACTTTCACAATAATTTTTAAGTTTTTAGTTATTGAAAAATAATCTCTAATCCGTTCTCATTTTATTTGTGTTTCAATTAAAAAAATTTTTTTTAAGTTTAAATAAAAGTAAAGAGGCAATAATTAAAATAAAAGGAAATTATCTTCAATCTTATAAATATTTTAATAATTATATTGGAGAAATTAAAGAATTTTATAAATTTAAAAAAAATATTCAAAAAGGAGGGGAATCAATTGCTAAAAAATTATTTGGGTATTTAAATATACATAAATATTAATTTAATTTAATTAATTTTTTAAAGAAATATAACAAAAGCTTTTAAATTTTGTGTCCATATAAGAAGGGGAGATTTTATTAAAATAGGGCAAGCAAGTAAAAAACAATTTACAAATAAAGCAATTAATTTTTTGATTCCAAAGTTGGAGGTAAATAATTTAAAAATAAAAATATTTAAATTAAATTAGAAAAAATTTAATCAAAAAAATATTTCAATTGTTCTTTTTGGGAAGGATAAAAATTTTATAAATGAATTGGAAATTGATAAAAAGGTAAAATATTTAAGTAAAGAAAAAATTTAAAATTATTATCAAAATTTCTTGCCAAACACAAAAATTAATTTTAAATTATTTAAATTTAAAAATTACTTTTTAGTATAAAATATATATGCCAGAAATTAACAATTCTGGAGTAAATATGTATTTTGCAATTAATTATTGTAATGCCTATTTAATAACAGCATCATCCTCAACATTTGCTTGGTGGATTGGATTTTTAATGCCAGAAGAAGTTCCTATATTTTATTATAATTGTCATTTAGAATGTATACATATAAAAAAGAAAGATTATTTTTTACCAAAATGGAAAGGAATTAATTATAATTATTTGGGAAAATTAAAATTTGTTTAAAAATATTTTTTAATTTTTTACTAAATTCGTATTAAATACTAGAGTTCGGACCCGGGCCGGGCCCGGAACCGGGTTTTCCGGGCCCGGTGGCCCCGAACCGGGTATTTTTGAGAAAATCCGGTTTTTCGGGGTTTCCGGGTTTTCGGGGTTTTAGCCCGGAAAACCCGGCCCGGGTCGGGGCGGAAAAAAAAAAAACCGGATACCGGGCCCGGCAAAGTGAAAATGTCGAACTCTATTAAATACCTCAAAATTATCGTTTATTTTATATGAACTCGTATTTGTCGTAAGGAATTGATTAGCAACAAACATTCTGGCTTCATGGCCAAATTTTTGGTAAATATTCTCACTTCAGATGCCGGAATATTTAAATATAAAAATATAGTTAAAAAGGATTTGGAAATATTCTTTATAAAAAATTAAAAATTGTTCTCTCCATTTTTAAAAATTAAAAAAGGATATATTGTTATTTATATTAAAAGACTTGTTCTCGACCGATTTTTTAAAACCAAATATTTTCCGTTTTTTTCAAAAAATTAACCGGTTTAATTAAAATATAAAATTTAAATGTTTTTTTTTAATTTTATTTAATCAATTTATGTCTCTATTAATTTAATTATAAACTTTTTTTAAAAGAAAATTCAAGTTTATTTTATTTATTTTGTTAAATTGTCGCGCATTCCTTTTAAAAAGTGTAAAAAGAAAAGAAAAAAGAAAATGTCCTATTACAATTATTTTTCTAATTTTTTAAAATCAATGCTCTTAAATTTTATTTTTTATTTATTTATATTAATTACAATTGATGCTATATATTTAAAAAGAGTTAATGCTAGTCAACGTGAAATACCAAGAAAAATTAGATTAAAACATATACAGAGGGATATACAAAATAAATTAATTATGTATGTAAAATATTTAAAAATATTTTTAAAAAATATTCTGGCAAGGAACAAACAATCGAATTTAAATAATATAATTTTTGTTGCCATTCGATAGGGAACCTCCGACTTTCTATTGAAAAGTAATGTCCGTAATGACTTTGGACGGAGTTATGGCCGTTCAATGTATCAGTTTTTGGAAGTGATTGGGAAGACGGGGAAAGAAGGGAACTAATTTTTGGACTAAATTTTGGACAAAAATTAATTAATTCTCCTTAATTTTGTTTATTTAGATGCTATAAAGGAAGGGTAGTTAGAGGAGTTTGTGTTTGTGATCAAAATTATATTGGAAAATTCTGTGAACGTGAAATGCATTGTTTAGGATTTGAAAGAACAGAAAATGGATCGTTTAGTTTTTATTTTTAAATAAATAAAAATTTACATATAATTAAATTTAGTTGTTATAATTGTAAAGAAAACTTTTGGGGAATAAATTGTGACAGACCAAAATGTAGACATGGAGGGAAAGAAAATAATTATACACAAAAATGTCAATGTATTTCCCCCCATTCTGGTGTACATTGTGAAGTATTACGTGTAGAAGATGTTTATTATCATTATAATACAAGAGTATATTTAAATAAAAAATTAGTTATTTTTAAATTAAATAGGCTTATATTATTGGCCCAATTGGTGTACTTTTAATTATTCCGATGGTTATTTGCTTTATTGTTTGTGAAAGAAATGCAAGAAAAAGGCAAATTAATCGAATACAAAAAACTTGGGCAAATGAATTGGAAAATAAAGAAGAAATGAAAGAAAGAAGAAATTCCTTGCTAAATTAAATTTTATTAATTTTTTAAATTTAAAAATTGTTAAATACAAATTTTGTATTTTATAAGTAATTTTGAATATAATTTTGAATTTGTTTTCAAACTAATTTTTAAATAGGTAAGTAAAATCTTCTTTCTTTTTGGCTATTAATATTTTCAATGTTTTCTATAACAAAGATTTTTCCTGAAAAATATTAAATATTATTATCAAAATAAATTATTGTGAAGAGAAAACTGTAATTAATTTAATATAGATATGTATTATTAAAGATAATTCCAATTCTGACGATCAAAAGAATCACTATCCACTTCCGTTTCTATCTACTTTATGTAATTATATGTAAAAAATATCATTTTATTGTATAGATTAACTACTATTTTCATTCAGAAGTTATACAATAATTTTTTAAATCGGTAAAAAATATTTTTAGCTTTATTTTTAAATATTAAAAATATCGATTACTACTAAATTATAATATTTATATATTAATTACAAATAAATTGGCTAATGAAATATTCATTATCTTTTTTTCAATATAATTGTCTTCATTACTGGAAGTTATCTGAAGGTTCAGGATATGGTTCTATTTTATTTTCTTCCTTTTGAAATTTATTGCTAAAACTTAAATAATTAAATTAAAAAATAATTAGGTAATTAAACCTGGGTGGATAAATTTCTGATCCAAAATTATTTTCTTTTTCTAAAGTGCTTGGAAAATCGGGTAAATTTTCGTCATTTTTTGGTTTATCAAGTAAATTTTTAAAGAAATTAATTTCACGTTTTGGACGTTTAATTTCTTTATTTCCTTTACTTTAAATTAAAAAAAACATTTTTTAATTAAAATTAAATAAACATACGGATTTTTACTTTTAATATTAGCTTCACACTGTAAAATAAAAAGGTAAATAACGAGTAAAGCAATAATACAAAATTTATAATTTTTCATTTTTATTCTAAACGAAAGAAATCGCCAATATTTTCGGAAATTTTAGCTATCGACGGAATATTCGTCTCCAAGATATATCTAAAAAGTAGTTTGTGACAGTCATTACCAGGAAACTAGCCAACACAAAAAATAATTCCAGCTCTTATGAATCGGAAATCGGGTCGGGTCGGGGATCATCATAAGTATATATTTTGTTGAAATTAATCTATTAAATTTATAGAGACGAAAATTCTGCCATTTGTAAAAAGAATATTTATTTTTATCAAAATAACTTTTATGTATATATTTTAAAAATATTTATATAAGCAAAGTTGTTGATTATTCAGACAATTTAAAAAATAAACTTTTAAGCCGATTTTTTTAACCGTAAACAAAACACTTAAAAGAAATCACTCTAGAATGAACAAAATTAATTTTAAAATCCTCTTTAAATTCATCAACAAGCAAACAAAAATAAAAATTTTTTTGTTTTTGTACTTTTAAAATAAAAATTGAGAATAAAAAAAAGTTTAAATTTAGAAAGCTTTATCCACAATTATTTTTAGTTTAAATTTGTTTTTCTGAAAGTCCCATTAGAATAGGAAGGGATTATTAAAGACTGTAAAAATATCAAAGAAGATATTTACAAAAAATGGAATTTGAATGTTTAAATTTAATTCACCCAGAAAATACGAAATATTTTGTCAAAAAACATTGAAACAATTTAAAAATTTTGTAACAAAATTTCCTAGATTTAGCCACAAATAACAATATCTAGTTATTTTCTATTTTTATTCTTTTGTTCCATTTCAATAACTATCAAAATTACTATTTTCGGATATTTCTAATTTATTTTTAAAAAAATTCCAAAGATTTTCTAAAAAAATATTTTTTATTAAAATAATATATAAAAAAAATTTTCAAAAGAATTTATTAATTTCAACAATTTATTTGACTGATTATTGGCCAACTTGTCTTTTACAAATGCAAATTAATATTTTATAATGAATAGAGATGAAATTAATTTTTGTCAGCCCAAATTAAATGTCTGAAAATGACATATAATAACGAATAAATAGGAAAATTTTTTTAAATTTTTTGTGTAAAAAATATTTATTTAAATATAGATAAATGCTTCTTTTTAAAAATTAGTTACTATTTCCTCAGTTTTGTTAATCTGAGGATTTCCCCATTAAATTTACTAGATATTTGCACGTTGTTTGGCTTTGATAAAACTTTAAAAATCAATCAATTAAAAATTTAAATTTATATTAAAAGTTTTTTCGGTCTATAATTTACAACAGCCTTGACAGATCCGACTGTTCCAACCTTTATCCGACCTTTGTTTGTGTCCCTCGTCATTTATTCCATTTTTGATGTATATTAATAATTAATAAATATAATTATTTTATAATAAATATGTTGTTTTTCAACACATTTATTAAATATCCACACCCTCCTCTTAATAATTCGTTAGAAATTATTTTACAAATTAAATAAACCATAAAAAGCCTTACAAATTAATTTATTTAAAGTAAAAATATTAAAATTGGTTAAATATTTGTCATTAAATCGTTAAAGAAATTAATAATTATATGTATTTTATATACTATGTACACATACACACTGCTCCAAAATTATTAATTTTTTAATGGAGAGAGTTTATCTTTTACATATAATTAATAAGTTGGTCAAAAAATATTTAGAATCTATAGTTAAAAGGGCATTCGAAAAATTCTAAGTAGATCTCAATTGATTTTTAAAAAAAATTATATATTTATTTTTTATATTTTAATACTCAGTTATTTTTGGTAAATTTAAAAATAATGGCATTAACTTCTAAACCAAGTTTTTTGTTTTTATTTTTATTTTCTTTTTGCTTTATGACTTCAATTAATTGTCTTCTCGGAACATACAATTTTAATCAACCTGTCCAATTTAATCGACTTTTTAAATGGGATCCAATTGTGTGTATTAAATAATATTTTTTATATAAATATTTTATTAGAAAATTATTTTAAAGAATTTTAAAGTGTGGAAAATTGGGCCCCAACTTTTCGGGAATTTGGGCTCTAGAGAAATTTTGTCTCTGCGTGAAAAAAACGGAAAATTGGGCTCTAAAATTTTAGGGTCGGTGAATTGTGGGTATCGAAATGAATTTTTTGGATTTAATTTTTCATTGCTGGACAAGTTTTTATTAAATACCAATTTTTCGTTTTTTCTGGAGCCCAATTTTCCGAAAAATCTTTGAGCCTAATTTTCCGGGACTCATTTTAAGTAATTTTCAACCATTAAAAACTTTTTTTCTTCATCAAAAATATTTTCCTATTCAAAAACTTTAATAATTTTTAAATTTTAGCAACAATTAACAAACAATAATTTAGCAAAAGACGATGGAGGTATTCCTTCCTATTCTAATCAAAATCCAAAAAGAATTCAATTAACTGATGAAATGCTACAAAAAGAAGTTTTTAAAATTAATAAATTAATTAAAATTAATTAATTTAAAGATACAAGAAATATTGCCTAAAGTAATTAATACAAAACAAGAAAATATTGGTTTTTATGGAAAATAATATTTTAAATTGGCTAAAGAATATTAAATATACTATTTATAAAAAAAGAAAAGGCGTAGTGACAGAAGACCCACAGACAGAAGACCCAAGGACAGAAGAACCACAGACAGAAGACCCACGGACAAAAGACCCACAAGGAAAATTTTCTAATAAAAGTTTTAAAGAACAAGATTGAACAAAGTTACGATACAAAAAACAATCAACGTGACTATGGACGTCGGCGAGACGCTTGTGCAAAACCCCGCGCTTCGCGCGGGGTTTTGTGGCACGCGTCTCGCAGGGAGTCAACGGTCGCTGGGTTCTGGGCTCGTAACATAGACCTATTCCTAATATCGCTGCAGTTGGCATGCCTGGCATCCTCCTCAGCAATAAAACTTCCACGGAGACCATAGGTATGGAGCCAATATGAAAGCACAATAGAATAAAAATAAGAAAAATGGTTTTGGGTCTTTTGTCCTTGGGTCTTCTGTCTGTGGGTCTTCTGCGTTGACACGAAAGAAAATACTCATAAAAAGATTTTTTTAATTGTTTAAAATACACTTCTACAAAAAAAATTAAAATAATTTTATAAAATTATTTTGAAAGAATTCTTCCACAAATTGTACAATTTCTCGTTTTTAAAAGAAAAAATTGATTTTTATTTTGTATTTCAATTTCATCCAATTTTAGCCTTTCTTCCCTTCTTTTACACATCATTCTACCAGATATTGAACTATGTGAATGTCCTTTAGGTCTGTCAATATATTCTGGATATCCACATCTGTCAAAATAAAAACTTGAAGGATGACTTCCTCTTGTCATAAAATACATAATTGCACCTAAAGAAAATACATCTGCTGATTTATCGTAACGTTGGCCTTCAACTACTTCCCTTTTTTTTGAAAAAAAAAGTAAAACTTAAATTAATTTTTGAATGTGCTCACGGTGCCATATAACAAGGTGTCCCGCATTGTGTTAAAAATGTAGAACAGTCTGGAATGTCTTTTGAAATTCCAAAGTCAGCAATTTTCTTAAATATATTTTTTAATTAGATTTTTAATGATTATACATTTTTGTTTTCATGAATATTTATTTAATAATCTTTTAAATTTTAATAAAAAAATATTAAATAACCAATCTAATTTGAACACCAACACGGCCAATTAAAATATTTGCAGGCTTTAAATCTCTGTGCATTAATCCAATAGTATGTAATTTTTGAACACCTTTAACTAATTGTGCCAAAAATGTACTTGCTTTTATTTAAAAAAATTATTCATTTACAATATATACTAAAATATACCAGAATTTCTGTCAATTCTTCCAACCCTTTTAACAAAAGCTTCTAAAGAACCCCCAGAACAATATTCCATAACTATACAAATAGCTCCATCAACACTTTGATATATTTTATGGCATTGCACAAAATATTGTTCAAATTCTGGTTTATTTAATTGACGCATAATTTTTGCTTCCAAAGCTGCTGTGTCATTCTTAAAAATATTTTAGGGTTATATGTATTTGTTTCTTTTAAATGTATAAATAAAGATTATTATATTCACAAACTTTGGACATATTCCAAAAACACAAAGAAATAATTAGCCCAAAAAAATTGGATTATAAGTTAGTGAGATGTTAAAAATAATTAATAAAATTCTTTTTCTTTTTCCCACTAATATATGTACTTCAATTAATTCCCCAATTTTAATTTATTTATAAAAGGTTACTTATACATATTTTTCCAATTTCTTATTAAAAATTTTTATTAAATAATTTTTAATTTTTTACCATAATTCTTTTAATAGCCACAAATTGACCTTTAGAATTTTTACATTTATAAACAGTTCCAAAAGCTCCTTTTCCAAGTAAATTAACAAAAGTATAGATTTCACCATCAATTACCTTTTTTTAAAAATATTTATTTTCTATTTAAATTATAAAAATTTACTTCATTTGCAGGTATTCTCATTATTTAAAAATTAATAAATGAGAAGGAAAATATTTCTGAATTATTTTAAATAATTAAAAAAACATTTAACGACCTATTTTTTTGAGAGAATCACCAAAAATTAAATATTTTATTTGGATATTTTTTAAAATAAAATCAATTTATTTATTTATGTTCTTCCGCTAAATTCGGCTTTAGCCTTTTAGTTAGATGAGCGAAGAACAAGATTTTTGTTGAGGTGAATAAATAATTGAAGATGAAGGTCACATTGATTGACTATTATAGAAATTACTAAAGAAATTTTTTGAAAATTAAAAAAAGGAATTAAATAATGTGTGGTCAGATAAATAAAAAAATTTTTTAATTAATTGTAAAAATAATTTTAATTAAATTTATTTGTCAAGATTTCTGTCTTTATTTTAATTTAAAATTATATTTTACTTTCTTTTTTGAACCAAAATTGAAACCAGAATTTTGGAATTAAAATATTTTTTGTGTTATCCTCCTTAAAATATAGGCAAGTAATTTTGCAACAAAATATTTTGAATTAATTAATTGACAGGCAGGTATACATAAATACATATAATTTATCATCCGAAAAATGATTGACATACATATTTACTAATTAATTCTTTTTTAAAAATATATAATTGACAAATCATTTTTTGAATTATTCCATAAATTAATTATGTAAGAAGAGGAGGAATATATTAAATAATTAAAGTTTTTAAAAGAAAAAAGATTTTATCTAAATATATTAAATAAATTAATTAATTTAATTAGTTTATTTATTTATTTCTTGTTTTTTTAAATTTTATTTAAAAATATAAAAATGATAATAATTAAAAAAAGATTATTTAAAAATACTTGCCATTTATATATTATTTATTTTCTTATTTTGTTAATTTATTTTAGACAAATACCTATACAAAGGAAAAATAAAACACATATTTTTGTTACTAATTTATTTTATTATGAACAAATTAAATTGTTTGTTTATTAAAAATTTAAATTAAATTTTATTTTTAAAAATTTAAATTAAATTTTCAATCCTCACATATTTTCCATTAATTAATTAAATAACAATCCACTAAAAGACGAAGCCCTATAAAATTCTTTAGAATTCCTTTAATTTAAATTATTTTTATATTAATTAATTTATTTATTTTTATATTAGCTTTGAAAAGAAATTACCAAATACAATGGTTATGTTATTTAATGTTGAAAAAGATGTAAATATCGAAAATCTGAGAAAAGGGTCAGCTTGTCTTGTTTATTCTAATTATGGATGGCCTATTTGGCGCAAAGCTTATATTGAACCTATAATTGGCCATCGTCCAGAATTTGAATGTAAATTGTCTGTTTATCGTTTAGCCTGTCACAATATGGAATTAAATCCTTATTCTCGTCTTAGTCAACAATCTGTAGAAATTAAAATATCGAGACATTCAAAACCTTTTCAGGTTGGGTTAAAATAAATATTTATTTAATTCTTTAAACGGAGATTAAATCAAAAAATTATTTAAAAAATTATTTCTACAAATTTAAAGGTTCAATTAAAATGGGCAGACAGAATTCACAGAAAATTTGTTGTTTGCCCAAGTCGTTTATTTGCTTTTGATCAATGGCATTTATTTATAACAGCAATGGAAATATATAGAGCACATAAAGTAGATTTAGTGCAGATATATATTCAAAGTGTAGATCCAGAAATATTTAAATTAATTAAAGTTTATGAAAAAAATGGAATATTACAAATTAGACCTGCACTCGAAGTAATAAATTTTTTTTAAATATTTTTTTCTAAAATAGGAAGCATTTGGAACAGAAAAAATTTCCCTGAAAAATAACTGACAGATATGTATGTATACTACTTGAACTAAAACATTAAATAATAATTTCCCTTTGTCATTTTTTTGAATTATTTCTTTGTCTAGAAATTATAAAATATTCAAAAAAAATTTTTTAGATGCCAATTATTGATTCATTGAATTTCAATCCAAATTCTGAAACTTCATGGCAAAATCAACTCGTTAATTTCCAAGATTGTCTTTATGAATACAGAGAAAGTGCAGATTTCATTGCTTTTCCTGATTGGGACGATTTTATGTTTACCCGTAGTTATTCAATTCCCTATAGTTCTGTACTTAATAAATTAGCTTATAAACATCCAAAATATGTTGGCTTTATTGTTGATAGATATTTGGGGGTTCATGAATCGCTCGGTAATTTTTAATAAAAAATAAATTATTTAAAAAATTTATAGAAGAAATGACCAAAAAAGAGCACAATATTGTTGATTTTTGGCATATTGGAATTCAATATAGCAAAAGAAATAAACAATTTTATTATGGAAAAGCTATTTATATACCAAATAATGGATTATTTGGTGTTGATTTACATTGGGCAAATAGAGTAGAGGCTGACGATTATCAACAAATTAGAGTGCCAATGGAGGATATGTATATAATACATGCTAGAGATTATTCTGTTTGTTTTAATTTAAATAAATGGTGTAATAAAAACAAAATAATTTTGAATAAAATCGAGAAAAACCTAAAAATAATTACTTGCTATTATTTTTAACAAATAATGGGTTGGTCTAAATCCAAGTCTATTTCAACAAAATTTAAATTTATTTTTAAAATTTTTTTAGAAATTCCCAATGAATGGCTATATTCATAATGTTGATTATTTAGAGAAAAATTTTAACAAATTTATAGAAGAATATAATTTAACAGAAATTCTTTCCAATTTACCAAAAAAAGAAGAATTAGTTCAACAATTTAATGAATGTTTAGGTTTTGATTCACAAAATATGAAGGAAATATTAAAAAATATAAAAAGTAAATGCTGGAATTATCATCATTGTGGAATTACAGAAGTTAAAAATAATTGTACAAATGTTAAAAATCAATGGGAAAAAATATTTATGTCTGGAGATGAACTTAATGTTTATATGTTAATTAATAGTGAATTTTTAAAAGAAAGTATTTGCAGTTATTAAATTGTTAAAAATGGCGCACTGTGGTTTCGTCCCACTTGGTTTCGTCCCCCTGAACAAAAACCTTGGTTTCGTCCCACTGTACAAAAACCTTGGGTTCGTCCCCCTTGGTTTCGTCCCACTTGGTTTCGTCCCCCTGAACAAAAACCTTGGTTTCGTCCCACTGTACAAAAACCTTGGGTTCGTCCCCTTTGGTTTCGGCCCATCTCAAAACGTCCAACAGAGTAAAAATACTCACTTTGTCGAACTAAAAATTAAAAACGGAGAATCCTAATAAAAACATGAGCATTCTTTAAAAAACTTAAAAACCTTAATAAAAGCCTACAAACAATCTAAAACACAAAGAAAAAAGTAAAATTTTTATCGAATTCGTCAATAAAGCCTCAAAATAAATAAGTTGAGATTCAGAATTGGAATCAGCATTATCAGATTCGCTGCTTACGTTGACTTGATTTTCGTTGTTTTCCAAATTGCTTTGATGCGAGGACGAAGTCTGATTAATCGAGGAATCTTCTAAACGCTGCCGTTTCTTAACCCGTGCTAATTTTTCAAGCCGGCTTCTAATCATTTTAAATGCAGAAAATAATCTAAAAATGGAAAAAAATAAAAGACAATAGCGATAAAGAATATCCGCTAGTCAAATCCTAAGTTTATTAGAGCTTTTTTACCAGTTATTAACTTTGTGGGACGAATCCAAAGTTTTTGTTCAATGGGACGAAACCAAGGGGGACGAACCCAAGGTTTTTGTACAGTGGGACGAAACCAAGGTTTTTGTTCAGGGGGACGAAACCAAGGGGGACGAAACCAAAGGGGACGAACCCAAGGTGGGACGAAACCAAGTGCAGCCGTTAAAAATTGTTATTTATTTATTTTATACATATATCGTAAATTAAAAATAATCTTTTTATTAAGTTAGATATTTGTTTTTTGAGGTTTTTATTGTAAAACAAAACTAATTATCCGAAATTTGTTAAATAAATTTCTTATGAACTTTGAGGGTATTTTTATAATAAAAACATTTGTCCAATAAAAAAATATAGTCTATTTCTACATTTATTTAAAACTATCATTAAAATATTCCCAATTTGTCTGTTTTAATATTCCTTTATTAAATTTTTATCTTCTAATTCAATTTTGATTTCATCTCAGCCTGAAATTTAAAATATTGACGATTTTTTTTCATTATTTACCTCTGCAAATCCCTGTTTCATCCATCCAATTACTGCTTGCATTAATTTTTGCCATACAAAAAATGCTTTAAATTTAAATTATTTTTATTTTAAGAAAATGTCTTTCCCCCATTTTTTACTTTTTTCTTTTTCCAAATTATTTACTTTAATTATTGTCTCAATAACCGAATTTTCTAAACAAATCCAATTTTCTGCCTGAAACCAAACTTTCATTTGATAATGCATTTTGCCATTATCTCTACATATTTCTGCTAATTTATCTTCTAATTCTTCAATATTTATTTCTTTTTGATTTAATAATAATGACAACTTTAATTAATTTTAAATTAAAAAAAAATAAATAAACTTACTCCTTTAAAAAATTTAGTCACCCCATTAGCTATTTCTATAGATCTTGGACTATATTTTAATAAACTTTGTTTATCTAAAATATTTTTAATTCCTTTTTCATGTGGAGAATTTTGCTCCAATAAATTTTTAAATAAAGAACTTTAAAAAAAGAAAAATTAAAGAGTTTAATAAAAGATTTTTTAAATTAAACCGTTTATCATTAAGTAAACTAATTACAACCTCATTTCCAATGTCTACTTGATTTAATGTTCTAAAATTACATATATTTATAAATTATTCAAAATATTTATTTAAAATAATTATTTTCAACTTAATATTTTCTATAAATTTTTAAAAATATTCAGCTATAACAATAATTAATTTAAAATAAAAAATAGAAATAATCCTTGTTAACTGTCGCCACTTTTCAAGCTGGCTATCTAGTACTACATATAGAGAATGAATAATTGTTAAATGAAAATCATTTGAAAGATCTAATCAAGCTGAATTGAATGAAATTCATAACAAAATTATAATCCACTGAAACTTCGATGGAAAAACTATTTTCGTGTTGCTACAGATAAGTCTGCGCTACACGAGTGCCAGCTGCACCCGCGGCGACAGTAATTCGCTCGATATGTCATGGATTCCCCCACTGCGGCAAAAACTTTGTAAAAACCGTTTATGTTATAACAAATTATAATAATTTTTCAATTAAGTCAATCGATTTTGGTCTTATTCGGCCCAGCTCGACGAGCTCTTTCGAATGAGTTATCATTTGAACTGTAACTCAGTTCGTGATATCAAAATATATGTATTTGATATACTCTCAAAGTCCTTTCGAATCACACCTCGTTCGTTGAGATTGGCTCAAGTTTAAAACTTTTTGAGCCAATCTCAACAAACGAGGTCTCAACAAAACAAAAAAAATCTCAACAAATTATTTTTATACATACTATAAACATTACTTGTTAAGTGTCTCTGAAATAATCCTCAACTCTTCCAAATTTAGATTTTTTTGTTTTTGGCTAAAATTTGTGTTAGTAAATAAATTTCTTTTGATAATAAATTTGTCAAATAAAATCCCATTTGTCTGTTTTTGATTTAAAAAAATTGGGCAGAATTTATATTTTGGTATTTTTCCAAAGATGTAAATTGGCCTACAAATTTAAAAAATATATTTTGTAAAGATTGTATTTAAATATTACCGTGTCAAAGCAATTTTAGATAAATAATTTGTATAACGCATTTTTCTTTAAAAATTATTTTTATACATTAAAAATGTTTTTCAGAAATGATTGAAAATTTTCTTTTATTTTATGTTATTTAAATAAATGAAATAATCAAATTAGAGAAAAAATAAATTAATGGAAATGATTTTAGGCGGAAAAATTTTTAAATAGGAATTACATTAAAAGTACTTTTAATATATTAAAGGGGTGTCCATAATTTTTTTATGGTAAGAATGGAGAGATTTTTCGGTTATGTTATGGTAATTGTAGTAATATCCAAATAAATAATTACCTAACCATCAAAAATTTCTGGTTCAGCACGGAATACGAAAATTTTAGAAAAGTTATTATTTATAATCCTGAAGAAATCGTTCGAGAACGGGGACAGAGTTTGGAGTATTGAATCGGGGCATAATTGTAATATTAATTATGATTTTATTTAATTACATATTTTAAACATAAAAGGGCAAATTACCTAGCTAATTAAATAAAACTTCAGAGATTAACATCAGAATACAAATTTTTAAATTGAGAATATATACATATGTGTGTATATAGAATCGACGTCTTTTATTGACGTTGAAAATCCATAAAGTTGAAAATCCATAAATTTTTTTAAGTTGAAAATCCATAAATCGAGCAGGCAAAACGATAATCCTATCCAATTCTACTATCTTTCTCCCTCCCTCCTTCTCTTTTTCCCTCTTTTAATTTGAATAAAAAATTTATTTGCAATTTTTATTTTAAATTTATATTTCAAAAATTTAAATTCTAAACATAAAAAACAATTACTAACAATAAAATTAAAGAGAATAATCATTTTATGAGTAATATTTTTATTCAAATAACTTTTCTTTTTCTATTGTTTTTTATGCCAGGTATTAAAACTTCTTAAAAATTATTTTTTAATTAAATAATAATAGAATTAACAAAAAGTGGCTGTAAACCAAGTAAAGATTCAGAAGTGATTACTACTCCCAATATTAATGTGTCTAGAACAACATATGATGCTTCTTCTTCTTCTTCATCTTACCCAAATTTAGGGGGTATTTAAATATTTTAATTAATAATTAAATTAATCGGTAAATGTCCAGTTGGCGGTCTACATGTCCGCAAAGAGAATGCTCACTTTTCTTTTCCTTTCTTTGCATTTTTGGCGTTAGGAAAAATGCCCGCTTGAAGGAAAAATTTTCGCTCATTTTTCCTTTTCTGTTACACTGTGCCCTCATGAAATTAAGTAGAGAAAATAATAAAAAATTAAAGTGAAATTAAATATATTTATTTTATAAAGGATCAAAGATTCGTAAAGTTAATCATCAAAAATTCTTTATGAATCTTATCACAAATTGAAGCATTTGGGAATAGATTGAGATTTAGAATGGTACGTCAGATGAGACATTTCACTGCACCTGATTTGCCCGGTGGGGTATCTTTCCGTGACGGCGATTCCGTGACTTCCCAGTTCCGTGACCTCCCCTTTTCTTACTTTTTTGACTGGCATTTCTCGAAATTATTTAATGAACCAATAATGTTTTTGTTATGATTAGATTTTTTGATTGTTTTTTGATTTTTTGTTAAATTTTTTATTTTAAAGTATTTATTTTAACCTTTTATCATGTTCTTTAGATCGTAGAAACTAAGGAAAGCAAAGAAATCTGCGAGAAACTCCTGTTTTTCATTTATTTAAATAATTAGTCACGGAAACGTCCCTTTTACAACGGTCACGGAACTGGAAGTCACGGAACTGGAAGGTCACGGAACTGGGAAGTCACGGAAACGCCGGCACGGAATCGCCGTCACGGAACTGTCCCAGTCCGTGATTTGCCAGAATATTTTTCATATCATTGGTTTTTGTCCCTTTATTATACCCCCATTAAAGGCTGTTATCCCCCTGATCTTTTAGAAATATATGTAAGAATGTTATCCCAAATTTATGTTGTTTGATCATTTATAAAATTATTATTTCAGTTTCTCCTTCCTTTCACGAGGGCACAATATAACGAGAATTTTTCCTTTAAGCGGGCATTTTTCCTAACGCCAAAAATGCAAAGAAAGGAAAGAAAAGTGAGCATTCTCTTTGCGGACATGTAGACCGCCAACTGGACATTTACCAAATTAATCTTTAAATATTAAAATTTAATTATTAATTCCTAAATTAATTTTAAAAAATTAATTTTTATTTTTAAAAATATTTTTATAAAGAACGAATTATTTGTTCTTGTGGACAAGCATTTTACGAATGGGAGGAAGTAAAAATTGGAGAAACTGAGTTGATTAAGAATAAAATTAAAATATTTCATGGAGCAACAGGACAGGTAATTCTAATATATTCCCTAATTACTATCTTCCTATCTTTCTAATGCCAATTATATAAAATTTCTGAATTTATATAAATTTTAAGAAAAATATATTATTTAAATATTTTTATTTTTTAGATTTTCCATGCTTATTCTCAACAAACAAATAAATGTTTAATTATAAAAGAAATTTTTTTAGAAATGGAAGATTATCAAAAAAGGGCAAGACAAGAATGGATGGCAAATAATGAATTAAATATATTATTATATTTTAAAAGGAGAAATTTAAATGAAAGAATTGTTGAAATTATTGATTTGTAAATAATAATTATTTTTTTGTAATTTTTAATTATTATTTAGTGGTAATTTATATGAAGATAGAGGAAAGTGTTTTGTAATGGAACAGGGGAATGAAACTTTGTTTAGATATATGAATGATGTAAGAGATAGATTTTCTACAATTAATATATCAAATGGTAGTAATAAAAGAATATATAGAGGTATTTAAATAATATATTTACCGTATATACTCTATTAATTACCCTCCCCCAAATAATTACCCCGCCTCTATTAATTACCCCTCCAGCGAGAGGTGGAGGGGTAATAATTTTCTTCACTTTCCCTTCGAATAATTACATCCTTTTAAATAATAAATGCTTTGGGTAATTAATTAAGTAAATAAAAGTATATATAAACTAAAATTTATTAAAAAACTTAATTTTATTAGAAAAGAAAAATTTGGAAGAATAATATTGCAAATAATGTTGGAAGTGGCAAAAGCAATACATGAATTTCATAAATGTGTTTATTTTTTATTAATAAAATGAATTTTAAGTTTTCATTTAAAGCTTTGTTCTGTAATAATAATTCTTCTAAAATTTCTCTTCAAAAATTCTAATTATAATAATATTTAAATTAACTTTTGTTTGACAAATAAAGTTTTGAATTTAAAAAACAAACAAATTTTGAATTATAGTGAGGAGAATTTGCATTTTATGTTATTTAATAATTTTTAATTTATTTTAAATCTGAAAATAATCTTTATTTAATTTAATAGATGCAATACATCTAGACATTAAAGCAACAAACTTTATTTGTTTCCGAAAAGAAAATAAAAGATGTTTTGTTAAATTAATAGACTTTAATTCTTCTGTTCTTTTAAATGGCCAAAATGAGGTTGAAGCTTATAGTTATGGGGCACATAACTATAAAAGTTATGAAATTCGTGGCAGAGAGGATATGGATATTGATAAGATATTTATGGTAAATTATATACTAAAACTGAGAAATAATTCTAAATTTATATCCAAAACCGACAATTTTCCAAAATATTAACTCTTCTCCTAATATTGATTAAAAATAAATTATATATTTTTGACTAAAAAATACGTTTCGTATTTTTAATAAAATTTTAACAAAATTATAGCACGTTCATACTCAGAAAAAATTTTATGAACTACCGTAGATCCTCTAAAATAGGTCCTCTCTAGAAATAGATCGAAAAAATAAGTATTTACTGTATATCTGAAATAGTATAACTCAAATATTATTTTAGTAAAAATATTTTATTAGACATAATAGGTATACATATATTTAAATATAAAGAAAATATATCAATTCACATGCATACTACATATTAGAGCTGTTCAAGACCGAAAACTTTTCAACAACTCGAGAACAAGATTGGACCCCAAGACCAAGTTGAGTCATTACCATGAGTCTTGGACAGCTTTACATACATACTATTAAATTCAAAATATTTTTACAGGTTACAATAAAGTCTGACATTATGTCATTAGGTTTAATGTTTTATTATTTCTTTCATTTTGAAATTGAATTTAATGACTTAGATATATCAGCATCTTACAATATAATTGATCAAAATTTAATTAATTTCCATCAAAGTATTACTAAAAGTAGCAATTATTTAGATAGAGTTATTAAGGTATTTTATTATAATCTTTTTTAAAAATTAATTCGGTTTCACATTTACAGTGTAGTTGTTCCAAGAATTGAAAAAATTTCAAAAACCAAACCATAAAATGAAAAAATATACATATAATTTAAAAGATATCATAAAATTTTATAATGCCCGAAACCGAAATTTGGATTTTTGGCCTTGCAAATAGTGGTTGGACGCTCGTACTTAATAAGAAGTACGAGCAAAAATTGAAATGCCAAGCACAAGCAAAATTAGCTCCTCTCTCGTATCTGTGGTATTAATAGATAATTGAAAGTGTTAATCTTTTTCATTCTTCCGAGAATAACCAGAAATATTAGATCTCATATTTATGGGAATTCATCGTTTCACACTTTATCTAATCTTCAAACAGAAAGGAGTAAATTTATTTATATTAAATATTCCACTTTAAAGGCTTGCACTCATTATGAACCAACAGAACGACCGTCAGCATGGGCAATAATTAATTTTATTGAGAACAAATGTCACGTATTTGCTAGCGAAGAACGAGAAGAATATGAAATTATTTGTGAAGAATTAGAAAATTAAATAGTATTTTCAGGTCAAACTCGTATCGAAACCACATATATATCCCTTTATACCGTTGATACCGACCAATATATTATCTATAACAATATATAAAGAACACTAAAATCTTTCTTTGTACTGTGAGGTCCCGCTATCACAATCTATATCTCCTTTTTGATTTGTTAAAATACGGATTACTTCCACAGGAGTTGTTCACGCACTTTTTATTAAAATTACTTTATTACCCTAACAAGGGAACATCGTTTACTGTCAGAGCGAATTCGATATATTAAAAACATATCGAATTCGCACGGACAGTAAACGATGTTCCCATTTAAGTCGTATGAAAGAGGTTTGTGCCCCATAATTTTTAAAAAAAAATCCCGCATGCGTGATTCCAGCCCACAAGTGGAATGCGGGATTGCTAACTCTTGGTGGAATCATTTTGAAATTCAAAGAGACTAATAAATGATTATGTTTCGAGACCTAGATATTCCAATTAAAAACCGATTTCCGACAACTCCAACAGGGAAGTTAAAAAAACGTAAAAGGAACGGTATATTTGAAAAATATGTGCAAAAAATATAAAATCAACATTGAACGAGTGTACTTTTAAAATACCAAGAAGAATCAAAAATATTCTTAATCTTCTCATACCAAAAATAATTTGCAACTCATTAAATCAGTTCACTCACATTCATCGGCATTTCATCGATCTGCAAAATTTTCGTTTTTAAAGTTTCACATTTTTCTAAATTAAACCTGTGTAGAATAATATTGTTCAATATCGCGAAGAATACGAATATCATCGTTTTTGACAAAGTTGATAGCAACACCCTTGCGCCCATAACGCCCCGAACGACCAATTCGATGAATATACAATTCACGATTGTTTGGAAGATCGTAGTTGATAACAAGCGAGACCTGCGGAACGTCCAACCCACGAGCCCAAACATCAGTGCTGATCAAAACTCGACTAAAATAAAAAAGGTCAGAAATTTTTTAAACCCAAATGATAAAATTTCGAAAACTGACGAATAAATCTAATTCTGCTTCGATTTCGAGAAGTTGAGGAAATGTTGGAAATAAAATTTTTTCATTATTTAAAATTGGGGCTATTTCTGAAGCTTCTATAAACCTTTCAAGGTTTCTTTCAAGACCTTGAAATATTTGTCAGTTAATCTCAAAACTGTCAAAAAATCTAATAAAACCTTTCCCCAGCTCGAAACTGTTTCATGATTGCATCACGGTCTTTTTGTTCCATATCTGCATGCATACAACAAACAGTAAAGTTGGCTTCCCGCATCTTATCTGCTAACCAGTCAACCTAATAAAAAATGTATCAGTTAGATTAAAGTATTTAAAACCTTTCGTCGTGTGTTGCAAAATATAACTGCTTGTGTAATTGTTAGAGTGTCGTACAAATCACAAAGTGTATCAAATTTCCATTCTTCTCGTTCGACAGCTACAAAAAACTGTTTAATTCCTTCAAGAGTTAATTCGTCACTAAAAATTAAAAAAATATATTTAATACAAATTAAAATTATTAAAAAACCGTTTGACAAGAACACGGATCGGATCTGTCATAAACTTGCTTGTCATTTCAAGAACATCGTGAGGTAAAGTTGCACTGAGAAGAACGACCTTGAAAAAGATAAACATTTAAATAAACAAATTCAATACCTGCGCGTTAGGAGGCAAATAACGATAAATATCATAAATTTGCTCCTTAAACCCTTTACTAAGCATTTCATCAGCCTCGTCCAAAACCAACATTTTTATAGACCGCGTGCGCAGATTACGACGTCGAATCATATCTTTAGAAAATATAAAAAAGATAAAATTAATTTCTTAAAATAATTTAACGGTAAATATTTATTCAAAATAACTCAAAACACGCACCAAAAACACGTCCTGGTGTTCCAGAAACGACGTGCTGTCCATAATCCAATTTGCGAATGTCTTCTCCAACATTAGTGCCGCCAATGCACGCATGGCATTGAACATTCATATAATCACCAAGTGCAAGAATGACCTAGAGTTGTGTCAAATGAGCTGCGCGAGGAAAAATACCTTTTGAACTTGAACTGCTAGTTCACGAGTTGGTGCCAAAACAAGAGCTTGCGTTTCACGCGCCACAACATCCAAAGATTGGAGTACGCCAATAGAAAATGTTGCAGTTTTCCCTGTGCCAGATTGCGCTTGTGCGATGACATCACGACCCTATAGAAATTAATTACATATGAATGGAAAATTTAAAACCTTGACAATCTGCATGATTGCGCGCTGCTGAATTGCTGAAGGCTTCTCAAAGCCATAAGAAAAAATTCCTCGAAGAAGATCACTAAATGCAGTCTATATACTATGTTACTAAATATTAAAACCTCTTTAAGCCCATTTTATCAAAAGATTGCAAAACTTCAACTTCTTCACTCGTCTCAAACTCGACATTTGACAAATCTTCCATTTCAATCCGTCGTTTGCGATTTGCCATCTGGCTTTCCGCATCAAACGTAGAATCCATTGTTCGTTAATATTACTTTAATCTAAAAGAAAATACCATTTAATTTACATATCTGAAGTCTGATAAAAAATAAAGCTAAATTCGAAAACTAGCTTTAACGATGACGAAAAATCTAACAGTCTCGCAAAAGGGGAAATATCAATATTTTGCCAATGTCATATTTTGCCAAACTCATATTGTGCCAATAGTCCACATTTGCCAATTCCATATTTTGGAATTTCCAGTCCAAATTTTAAAAAACGGGTTATCTACGGTGTTACGACAATTGCGGATACGCACGTGCGGATGCGACAATTGCGGATTAAAAATTTTTTAAAATGGATACCCCTATTTTTGGGTGGAAAGTAATGATCCCTATTTACAAAATACGTTTAATCATTAAGAAAAAATCCACAAAATTTTTAGTAAAGATGTTTAGTCATAAGAAGTTAATATATAAAAAAGATTGTTCCGATATCTATTCTTTTCTTCGGAATATAGACATCTCGATTTCAACGAGAAATAGGGGTAATTTATTTCAGAAATTATTTTTATCTTTTTTGATATGGGAATTGGTTACATTTTTATGCCTGCCTGAAAGCCAATAAAATTTGCTACAAGATATAGTCGTTCAAATTTTCTGAAAAAATTTATCTATCGTGTTGTGGAGTGAAGAACATACAAGGCGGCAAAAATCTCTCATATTACCCCATAAATGGTCCTTTCTTGCCGTGTTGTATATTGCTCGTTACCTAACTCGAAAGATAATTTTTTCAGGAAGGTTGACTTTAGATATTTTATAGCAAATTTTATTGGCTTTCAATCAAGCATAAAAGAAAATTTTAATCACTGATGTGAGGTGCGAAAATATTTTTCAAACAACTCTAATCCCATTATACGTTGACTTTTGAGTGTTTTAGATTGTCGAGATTAATGTGTTGTATGTAGTTGATGTGCTCGGTCTTTTGGTTTTTATACTTAATATCGATGAATGTATTTACTGGATTTTTTTCAAATTTTTACCTATATTTTTACTATTAATTCCCGCTAGGGATCATTACTTTTTTCCACCCAAAAATAGGGGTATCCATTTAAAGTTGAGAGAAATTCACGGGGTTGGAATTTTGTGAAAATTTTTCGTGGAAAGTATCTTAACATTGTGAATTTTGATTATGAAAAAGACATTTACACTTCCAATGTCAAAATTTTCACTTTTCAAAATTTTCATACCCAGGGATCAATACTTTTTTCCACCAGTGTACATAAAAATTACAAAAAAATTCCGTTTTAGCGTCCGTGATGAAATTGGCAAGACACGAGCAAAAGGCGGACCATCACGGTAATGATTGAGACATTTATAAAACAATTTTTGAATTTTTAGTGGCCGTGGCTGAGCTGCTGTGAGCATCAATAACACGCTAGGACGATACTTGAACAAAGAAAGAATTATCCTTATAAACCGAATTTCTAATATAATCTTATAAGTATCATATTGTAATTATTTGTTTTCGGTGTGTAATTCATAATTGTGTTTTTATGTTTCGATAAATAGGTATATAAATACTTCTCTAATTTGAATTTATTTCACAAAATATTAATTTAGAAAAGTTCTCTTTTTTCAAATCAAGGATTTTTTCAAAGAGAAAAAGAAAAATAATAAGACTTGTTTCCATAGAAACGAGGAAATAGAATTTAGAATAATAAATTAATTGCAGTCAGTACATACATATTTTAAATTATTTTTATTCATTTTATTAGCAAATTTTAAACAAATTTCAATTTTATTTTAATTATAAGGACGTCCATAAGTAGATTTAAACAATATTTTAAATGCCTTTACGTGCACAAATTGAACGTTGGAGTCGAAATGAATTAGAAGAGCATTTTCATAAAGTTTCTGATGAAGTTAGAACATTAAAACAAAATAATCAAAAAATGCAAAAAGAAATTAAAATGTTTTTTTAATCTAAAAAAAAGTAATTAGTTTTTAATTTAAGTATAAATGGAAGAATAAATGCTGGAGTTGGAATAGAAAGTAGAGCACAAATAAAACAAAATAATAATGAATATGAGGGATTAGAACGATCAAATAAAGTTTTATCTCAAAAGGTTATTTATGGAAGTAAATTTAAAATTAAAAATTAATTTCAAAGTTAAAAGTACTTAAACATCAATTACTTAATTATTCAACTACAACCCCTTATCAAAACAAAACACATCCAAATATATTAGGAAGTAGTAGACCATCTACAGCACAATTACCTTTAAATACAAAACAAAAAATTCAACAAAGAAAAACAAATTTTGGAAGACAAAGACCAAAAAGTTCAACAATTGAAAGTCAAAAAAATCAGAATTCCGAAATATTTAATGATGATAAATTAATAAAAAATGAAGATAATACAATTGAAATGACAGATAATAATTATGTTTTGCCAACAAAAATTTGTAAAATCAGAAAAAATTTTAAAAAAATTAAAAAAAATAAAAGGTCAGAAAAAATTTGGAAAATTCCAAATGTAAATTTAATTTTGATAACCAGGAATTATGAATTTAAAATGAAATTGTGTTGTGTAAAATTATCCTTTATTAAATAATTCATAGAAATATTTCTTTAAAAATTTTTTAAAAACAGATGAAGAATGGAAAACAGAACAACCAATCGTTCAGAGAAGAAATGAATTTAAAAATATTCAAATGGATATTCAAAATTTTGAGTAAATATTTAAATTTAAAATTTAATTTTTTCTTAAAAAAATTCCTTAAGTGTATCAGATGAATGGGATAAGAATAATCGTTTAAGAGAAATTACAAAACAAAATCGAGCAATTGTTTCTGAAAATGAAGATCTTCGTTTTAGTTTAGAAAAAAGTGAAAAAGTAATTCTTATTTATTTAAAATTCCATAAATATTTAATTTAAAATAAAGAAACTTTCAACTCTAAGTAAAGAATATGATAAATTAGCTGTAGAATTAACTAATGCAAGAAATGGTTATCAATCACAAACAGAATCACTTTCCTCTTTTAGAGAAGAAATTCAGAGAAAAGCAGAAAACTCTTCAAAAAATGCTCAAATTTCTGATCGGGAATTAAATATTTTAAGAGAAGAATATCGAACAATTAAATCTGCTTATGATAAAATTATTGCTCGGTAAATTAAAAATTAATTTCTCTATCAAATTACAATTTTTAGTTCTTTACAAGAAGAAAATAACGGAAAGAAAACATTAGATGAATTATCTCGTTTACGTTCAGAATTGCAACAAATTAATTCTGATAGTGAAAGTGAAAGAAACCAATTTAAACAAAAAATAAATAAATTAAAATTACAAAATGAACAATTAGAAAAAGAAAAAAATTATTTTGATAATTATAAAATAAAAAATAATTATTTAATTGAAAATGAAAAGAAACAAATGGAAAAACAAAATATTAATGATGATGAAGAGGAGGAGGAGGAGGTTATTTTTAAGGATATCGTTAAAATTAGAAATATAAAATACACTATAATTTAATAAGAGGTTTTTAATTAATGTTGTAATTAATTTATAAAGTTAATCTCTAAATATTACTTGATTGGTAATTAAATAGAGAGAGTATTTACAATAATTATGATTCCATGAATTAATTGAATTTCAGTACTATAAATAAAGAGATTATTTTAATAAATAACAAAAAAGCATTTTACAGATTATTTTTTACTTTAAGAATAACAATAAATTAACGACAAAAAAGCCAACAACAACAACAAACAAAGAAAATGCATTATTAGATAAATTATTTTCTGATGTTTTGAGTATTGTTGAAAAAGATGTAAAATTAATTGGAAATAAAAATAAAATAATTAATAATGTAAACGAAAATGAAATTAATGAAATAAATAATTTTAGGTATTTTTTTTAATTAAAAAAATATTTTTTTAATTTAAGATGGCAAAAAATGTATGAAGATGTTTATGAGGAATTGGAAAAAGTTAGACAAATTTTACTTGCCGAACATGAATTAAATAATCGTTTACGAGAAGAGGTTTGAAAGAGAGAAATCCTCAAAATAAAAAAAAATTGGGATAATTAAATATTTATTTTATAAAATAAATTGTTAAATTTCAATCAGAACTTATAATTTCCTAGCTAACCTCATATTTTCCTTATATTTTAACAAAAAAATTTTCCTTAAAAATATTTTAGTTAAAACAAAAGAAAATAGAAAATGAAGATTTACAAGCAAAATATTTAAATAAATTAAAAGAATTAGAATCAGAATTAAATAGGAGAGATATTCAAACAAGTGGAATTGAAAGGGCTTTACAATCAATTGCTAATGGAAATCAAATATTAAATAATAATTTAATTTATGTAAATAATTTATTTTAAAAATTAAAAAAAAATTATTTTTAATTTAGAAAAATATTGAAAATAATAATCTTCAACAAATCGAAGTTTTTTTAAATTATTTTATTTTTTTAATTTTATTTTTTTCAAGTCAACAGAACTTTCTCTTACTGTCTCCAAATTAATTTTAACAGAAAATTGTTTGAAGTTTGCAGAAAGTCAAAATCCAGCTGTTTTTATTGCAATTGGTTTGTAAAATAATAAATAGAATCTGTATTTTTTGAGTAAAGTAATTAATAACAGACTTGGTAATGGACATGGATTTTGGTATCCGGATATTTACGGCGGATAAAGACGGATATCCGCAGGCATTTTTAACTTATATGTATCCGTATCCATTACCAAGCCTGGTTAATAATTGTTTATTAACTGGTTAGACTTCAAACAGTTTTGAAGGAAATTTTCCTTATAATAATTAACCAGAAAATGTTTCAATAAAAATAATTTTGGATTTAAAGATTTTTAGTATTTTTTGGATTATAAAATAGAGATAATTATATAATTTAATTTATAGAATTTTTCGATTTTGAATTACAAACAAGCCAACTTGTGAATGGACCAGAGTAATTAAAATAATTTACCTAATTATAAATTTAATATTTATTTTTTAGAGTTGATTTAAATTTTACAAGTATTTTTGAATTAACAATATCTGATTTGTTTATTCATTATTTACAAACAGTTAAATTAATTTAAACAAATTAAATATTTATTTATTTTATAGGAAGGAATGAATATTGAATTATATATTGTACAAAATGAAATAAATTATAAACTTTGTTCACAAGCAACAATTCCACTTAAAAAATTACTTTCAATTAAAACACAAACAAATTTCAGGTAAATTAAAAAAAGTTTAATTTTATTTAAAAATTATTTGAGATATAATAATTACCTTTTTTATTAAAATAATTTGTCTTTAAAATGTGTCAGGGATTTACCTCTCCTATCTAAATAAAATCTTTTATTTTTTTTAAATCTCAATCATTCATTTTCAATATCAATTCTACATATTATAAAATATTTTATTTAAATCTAAATATAATTTTTAAAACAAATTTTTGTAATTAATTATTAAATATTTGTTCGAGCATTTAAACTCACTATTTGTCTTTCACTTCTTTTTGGCTCTTTTTCAACCATTTTGCCGTTAATTAATTGTTTCTCTTGATCATTTAAAGATGTGTCACGTTTCCAATATCCATAAGGATACCAATAGTTATACCAATACTTAAAAAAAGATTTATAAAATTTTTAAATAATTATTTGGATTGGAAAAGTATTTAGGAAATATATAAAAGTTTAATTAATTTTGGGACTTATACTTTCCCATAAAACAATAATTCCAGAAAAATACTTATACTTTATTAATTATAAAAATTTACTTGGGCATCAATTTGATAAATAATTAGAGAAGCAATTAAACAAATAAAAATTATTTTGTTCATTTTTAGAAAATAAAATTATTTTTTAATTTGTTTTCGGGAAACGTATTCACTTTTATATGAAAATAACACCCAAAAATCTTGTAATTAAATAAACGAATTTATAATTGTTGTTAACATTCCAATCCTTTTATAATTTTAAACAATTTATTTATATTTACTTTTTATTTTAAATTAAAAACAAACAAATTAGGCGAATTAAATGTAAATATTTACAATTTTGAAGATAATTTTTAAATTTTTTAAAAAGTGAAAACATAATTTTAAAAAAAATAAAAGAAAATTTTTTAATGGAAATAAAATAGTAGGTAAATAAATAATTTAACAAGTTGCATGATTAAAACTTTAAATAAATCACATTACCCATAATTAGTCTGTTTATATGTTATTGGTAATAAAAACACTTTTTTTCTTCTGCTATCATGATTATTAGTAGTAGTTAGTTAGGGTTCTAATTTTGTAGGTATATTTAAAAAAAAGACGAAAAATATTTAAAAAACTTTACAAAATTAACTGGATATATAAATTAATTTTTTATAGAGGTGAAATAAACTTTTTTGCTCCCAATGAAGATGAATTTCAAAAAGGATCAATTAAATCATCTATACTTTTAGCAAAACTTTCTTATAATGTAAAAGTTCCATTTTCTTTACTTCACGCATTAAATGCACAAAGAAGAAGAATGGCTGCTGCAGCATTTATTCCATTGATAAATAATAATGAAAATAAAGATTTTAATGAAGAAATTGAATCAAATAATCTTGTAATACAAATTCATCGGTGTCATAATTTAGATAAACTTAAAGGAGGAGAAAAAGGTGAGAGGGATGAAGGAAAGAATATATTTTTTGTTTAAAATTAAGTCTTGGGAAACTTGGGATTCCTGAAGAACGGTGAAGTTTCAAAGCTTCTACTCCCCACATTCCACAGAGAATTCTACTCTAATTCCTCAAAATTTATTCTAAAATATATACCAAAAAACAATTATTAAAATATTAGGTGATAAAACAAGACAATCAACAGATATAATGCCAAGTACATACATCACCTATGGATTTTTTACTTTCCCCATACATCTATCTAAAGTAATCAAGAATAAAGCTAATCCAATATTTGATGAAATACAAACATGGAAATTACCAATAAATAGTGAAGCTATTCACAAATATTTAATTAATGAGGTTTTTCTTAAATTATAAATTATTTAACAAATTTAAAAATTAAAGGATTTAATTATTTATGTATTTAAAGAAAATTCTGAAAATATTATTTCCAATTCTGCTACTACCTCCCGTTCTCTTGGTTATATTTCAATTCCTTTATTTCCTTTAGCACGAAATCAAAAAATTAGAGGAACTTTTCCTTTAACAGATAGAGTTTGAAAAAATGAAAATTTAATAAAAAAATATTTTTAAAATATTATAGGCAGATGAAACAATTACTTCGTGTGCTTCTATTGATATTTCTCTATTTTGGCAATTTGCTTATGTTTTTGATGATACTAAATTAGTGTCAAATACTGTAAATTAAATTTTATAATTGAAATATTTAGAGAAAATAAATAAATAAATTCTAAAATAATTTTAACAATTTTAGCAATTAGTTGGTGGAAATGAAATTGTAAAAGAAAAAATTTTACCTGAAGTAGCAATAAAAGCAAGCAATAACATGCAAATTATCAATGAAACTAATGAGTAAGCATATTAATATGTATAGGCGATTTGCATATTTCCACACATTTATCTGTTAAAACAAAATATTTTTTATTACCAGATTGAAAGAAATAAAAGAGAATAATCAAGAAAATGATTTAATTAAAGAAGAAAATACTGATATTACTAGCTCTGATGAGGATGAACAAAATGGGGAAATTGAGGAGTTGGAATTAAGGAAACGTCTTTTTTCTAATAAAATAATGCCAGAAATTGTTAATAATAAAAATGAACAAAAAATAAATTTTGATATTGAAATAAAAGAAAATAATGAAGAAAATGAAGAGAATCAAGATTCAGAATCAATTAATTTAATTAAAGAAGAATTAAACACTTTAAACGAAGAAAATCCTTCTTCAGAAAGCAGGTTAATATTAAATTGTTTTTTATAAATAAAAATACTTTTTTACAGTAAAATATCTGAACCAGAAAATATTCAATCACAAAAATCCTCTAATAATTCTTTTGAAGAAAATTTAATAATAAAAGAAGATGGAAAAGAGGAAAAAGAAGAATCTGATGATAATATTTCTTTACGTTCTGATGCTACATACACAATGGAATCGGCAAATCAACATTTAAATGTTAACGAAGAAAAACAAATAAATGATGAAATAAAAGATGGAGAAGAAATATTAAAAGAAAATATTTCTGAAGAATCCCTTTTGGGTGTATTACCTCCAATTCCTGCACAGAGAAAGGTTAAGATTAGTTTTAAATATTGGAACTAAAATAAAAAGTTCTCTTTAAATTAGGAGAATCTAAACAAATTATATATTTAAATTACATTATTTTCCAGTCTAAAATTGTTGAACCTTCAAAAGAAAATACTACTTTAACACTAAATTATTTTCCAAATGAATTAGCGGTTCGAAAAGCTGTTGAATTTAGCGACCCTTTACATTCTTCAATTCCTCGTATACTTTAATTTAATTATTTTATATTTTTAGCAAGAATTAATTCAATAAATATTACATATATATATTAAAAATTATAAATAAATTATGTAGCATTATATTTATATTTTTAGCAAGTTCTATTTCTTCTTTTGCTGAAAGTGTAGATTCTCCTTCCTCTCATTCTAATGCTTCTTCTTCTGAATTAAATTCTAAAGAAGAAGATCACCAAAAAATTTTACAAAAAGAGAAAAAACAATTTAAAAAAAGAAGACAAATAAATATTGGAGCTATTCCATCATCACCCTCAATTCGTGTAAATTTATTTTTTAATTACAAAGTTTTAGAGCATCCAAATAATATTTTTTCAGTTAAGAAAAGAAGAATCAATTAGTGAAAATGGAAATTTAGAAGAAGAAAAAAATAATTTTATTTTAAATATTTTTATTGGTAAATTAAAATTAATTGAACATTCTCCTCTTTTACGCCGACAATTTGATTCTGGAAGGGTATTTGTGGAATGGAATTTATTAGATATCTCTAGAGATTTATGTGAAACAGAAGGAGATTTTAATTTGCCGAGAAAACATTCTGAAGAGTTGAATTTTGATTGTCATAAATGTAAGGAAGGAATTTATTTAAATAAATATATCCTTTATATATTTTGAAGAATAACTTTATTATTTAATTTAAACTAGAGTTAACTATATATACTTTTCAATATCAGTGTTTGATAATCGAAATTAGAAAATTATTTATAAATTATGAAATTTTCCGGTATCAAAAATCCAGATAATTCGTTCTTTTTTTCACTTCTTCTTCAAAATATTTAAACATTCCAAAAAATTCAATTAAATATATAAAGATTTGTCAAGAAAAAATATAAAAATAATTAAAAAATAATTTTTTAGCTTATACTCTTGATAACAAACGTGTTGCTTTACTAAAACAATGGACAGAATTAAATAATTGTTTAGTATTTACTTTAGTATTAGAACTCGAAAAGGATGGGGAATTGGATGATTTATGTATGGGAGAATTTAATTTAATTGATATAATTAATAACAATAATAATTATGGAAATAATTTAATTGATAATATTACAAGTAAGTAAATTTAGTTAGAGAGAGGGAGAGGGAATTTAAAAAATAAATTAAAGTGAGGGATGTAGATAATTCAACTATTGCAATACTTGAAGTTGGTATTGGATATTCTGAATCATTAATGAAACAAGTTAGAGATTCTTTTAATTTTTCTGAAGGAGATGAAGAAGAAATAGGGGAAGATTATGAAGGTGTTGTTAATGTTTAAATTAATTAAATATTTTTTAAATTATTTTAACAATAAATTCTTTAACTTTTTTTAAAACTTAATTTTTTTAAATTATATTTATTTTTAATTTAATAATTACTACTATTTTTAAATACAAATCCATTACCTACAAAATAATTGTTTTTATTTACTCGAAATTTGCGACAAGAATTAAAAAGCTAAAGATCAAGTTACTTTAAAGAATATTTTCTTTGAAAAATTCATTTAAGTTAATTTTACAAAAAATTGTTGGATTACTTTATTTCCTTTTAATTTTTTTCATCTTCAAAATTTTAAAATAAATATGCATAAAGCTGGTAACAGAAATTTTTCATTAAAATTTTAATTTCAAAAGTATTCTGAATTTGAACTAGAACAGATTAATTCCGAACTGTCGAAATCAAGGGATCAAATAACACGATAACGTGATCTCTAATGCGTTTTCCCTTTTATAAAAATTGTTTTCAAAACTGCAAATGCATGACAATTACACAATTTTTTCTTTTAATTCTTTTTCATCTGCAAATACTTTTTTCCTTTTTTTATTTTTTCTATTTGATCAATTTGTTTTTTGTGGACTGAACAGGTGACACCGGAAAAAATTTTCTTAAAAAATTAATGGAAGAAAAATATAAAAAGTTGGATATTATTGCTTGATAAAAAGTAAAAAAGAGTGGCAATATAAACTTTTTTTGTCTTTTTTGGGGAGAATAACGATTGATTGTTCAAATAAATATTTTAAAGAAAAGATCACTTTCATGCAGTTATAAAAATATTTAATTAAAAAAATAATTATTTTATAGCAGTCTTAAACTAAAATATTTCCGTTTAAATTTTACCAGATATTTTCCCTAAAGCCCCGATCTCGAACCAGACATTAATTCCTAAACGTTGGGCTGTGTCGACTTCGAGTGACAGATCTGTGTCCACCCCTATTCTAATAAGACAATAATTTTCAAAGTAAATTGGAAAAAAACGTATAAGACAGCATGTTATTATTAAATTGGACAATGCAAATAGTTGAACTAGAAGGGAGATTATTTGGGAGAGAATGATTATTTTAAGAAATTAACAATAATTTAGATATTTAATTAATAAATATTTAATATTGTTAATGTTTTCTTTAATTTTTTACTTTATTTAACATTTTCAAATAGATAAATTATATTAGTACTTTATTAAAAAATGTTATTTTCTGGTGGTACGGCAGGAACAAAAGGTAAAGTTTTCTTGAATTTAAAAAATATTTTTTTAATTTATTTAAAGGAACTCCTCCAAAAGAATCTAAAAAAGAACGTAAACCCGATAAAGAAGAAAAATATGAGGTAAATAAATATTTATACCTATTTAGAATTATTTAATTATTAAAGATAAAAGAGGCAGTATTTTTACGTTGGGCTAATTCAATAATTGATGGAGATTTACAAGATTTAAGGTAAAATATTTAATAAATTTATTCGAAGAAAAAGAAATTTAGAGAAATTGCTGATGTTAAATATCTCTCTAAATTTGCTACATTAATACTTGGTGTGCCTGTTGTAAGTTTTTTTAAATTTCTTAATAACAAATTTAGTAAAAAAACACAAATTTAAAGGCTTTAAGTGGAAAAAATGAGGCAGATGATATTGATGCTATATTCCATGCAATGGTACCTGATGATCCAGATGATCGCCTTTTTCAAATTTCCGTAAATGATTTATTATCGGGAAATCAGAAAACATTATTAACAATGTGTTGGCAATTAATTCAAATTTTTTGGGAAAAGTTTGCTCCTGCCCCCTCAAATGAGAGAAAAATGGTTGAAGCACTTAAGGAATGGTTAATTTTTTTTCTTTTTTTGTTCGATCTATTTTTCTATTTAAATTTGTTTTTTTTATTTATTTAAAAAAAGGTGTCTTGACGCAACAGCTTCCTATCCAGATGTTATTATTAATGATTTTACTTCCTCATTTCGTGATGGAATGGCAATAAATATTTTAATTAAATCATTTGATGATTCTTTAATTGATTTAAGTGAAATTAGTGAACTTAGAGGTGAAGACAGAATTGAGAATGCACTTAGCCTTGCAAGGAGGCATTTTCGTGTTCCAAAGCTTATTCAACCAAAGGAATTTTATAGTGAACATTTGGATATGAAAAGTGTTTCTTGTTATTTAATGATGGTAATATATATTAAATTTGGAAGACTTGTCCTTTTACTTGGTTCTGGGAATTAATATTTAAAATTTTTTTTTATCTAAGTTATATCTCGGAATGTGTGAATCATCAACTCGTCCCCAAAGAATACCTTCTACAAGAAGACGGTCTACATTAGCTACTACCACAGTAGGCAATGAAAGTATTAGTGCACCAAGTACCCCTTCCGGAGCTCAACAACCACAACAAACAAATATTGCACAAACAGCAATAACTACAACATCTATACCAACAGCGATTACAACGGAAGCTGTAACTTCATTCCCGGAAGCAATCATTCATTCACAAATTCAACAACAGCAAATATTATCTGGATTGCCAGTCGCAAGACATTCAATAGCACAAGGTAATATTATTTTTAATTTTATAATAAAAAAACAGTTAAATTTTCAGCAGTTGTCCAAATTCCTGTTATTTATGCACAACAACAAAATCTTGTTCAATCAGCTCATCTCACCGATTCAAGTAATTCTGTTGCATCAGCCCCGCCATATCCTGGAGGCAATCCTTTACAAAGAATTATTCAGGTGATTTTTAGGGTAATTTCCAAAAAAATATTTTCCTTCTCATTTTTATAGGCTAATATGTTATCTCCTCCATCAAATTCACAGTCAACTAAAGCATTTATTCCATTATTACAAGCAGTTCCTTCAACAACATCTACTTCCATTATTTCACCTTTAGCTCAACAATCACATAATCAAGCACAATTACTTGAACATCAAAAACAAATAGAATCTCAAAAAGAACAACAACAACAATCTCTTTTTCAACCTCCAACAGTCCAAATTCAATCAGCTTCACAACTTCCAATGCTTTTAATGCAACAACCAACTTCTTTACATAATTATCGTCCATTACAGCTTTTACCTCCATTACCACAAGTCCTCCCCTCAAATCAACCTTTGCCAAGTCTAAATAATTCTCCAAATAGAGAATTAAATCAACAACTATCGCCAAAATCTTTGGCACAATTTACTTTACCTCCACAGCAATTTATTGGCATTAGTGATGTTATGGAGACAGGGATGCGTTCACGTAAATCTTCAAGTTGTTCATCTAGCAGAACTTCCAGAAGTAGAAGAAAACCAGAAGAATTATTACAAGAATATGGAGATTATTTACAGCAAGTATTAACTTGGCTTAACGGTTTGATTTATATTAGGCGATTAATCTGGATAACCTGGCAAAGGGATAAAGTAAATACTAACTAGAATTCTCGATCTCATATAAAAATATCTGTGTTTGACAAATGGAATAGGTAAAAAAGTAGGATACCTAAACTAAGTTAGAGACTGACAAAACTTTATCTGTCGATTAATATATTGCTCAAAGCTTGATTGATATTTAGAGAGTTTTATTTATTAATAGGAACTTTAGCTTATTTATTTTTTAAATTAAACATATAATATAGTTAAATAATTTGTAAGAGGCCGAACAGGAATTAGCATCAATGTCTTCAACTCAAGAAGATGAAAATGAATTGCCAAGCCTTGAAACTGCTAAAGAAAAATTTCACGAACATGAGAAATATATGCAATCATTAACACAAAGTCAAGAAAGTGTTGGGCGTGTTCTACATCGGTTTGTCTTTTTTTTTTGGAGATGAGAGAAATAATCTGTAAATATCATTTAGTGGTCATCATTTAAGTAAAAAATTAGAAGATCCAGAACAATCTACAGCAATTATTAACCAATTAAAATCTGTCCAAACACGATGGGAATTGATTAGAATTGGTGCCATGGAAAGACAAACAGCTCTTCAACAACAAATTGAAAAAATACAAAGAGCACATTTAGACGAACTTATTGAATGGTTAGAAGGAATAGAAAGAGTAAATTTAAAAAAATTTTTTAAATAAAAAAATAATTTAAATTAAAGAGATCAAGACAACAATTATGTCCGCTTGCCGAAAATATTGATGTTTGTTTAAAACAACGTGTTGAGGCTGGGGCTTTAAAACGTCAAATGGATGAAAAACAACCCGTCTTTGCACAACTTTCTTCGTTTGTTGAAGTTGTCGATCAAAGTTCTCAACAAAAACAAAAAGAAGTTGAGGAACAAAGAAGTAATTTACAAAATTTGGAAATTTTGGTTAAACAGGTAATTGAATTGTTCTAGAATAATTATCCAGGGTAATTAATATTCTTGGAGGAAATAATAGATAGATTATATGGAGTAGGTAATAACGAAGAATTATGTGGTTTTCCCTTTCTTTCCATCTTTTTTCTGTTACAAAAATATTCAAAACAAATTTTTAGGTTGATAAACGTTGGAATAAACTTTTAGAATTAATATCTTTACATACAAAATTACTTGAAGGACTTGGTGATTTATTAGAAAAATATGAACAATTAAATAATGAAATATTTGAATGGCTAAATGAAAAACTAAATAAATTAAATAAATTAAAAACTCCAAATGAATTAAATACAGAAGAAGAAGTTCAGAATTATTTAGGCATTCTTCGATCAATGGAAAAAGTATTTAAAAAATTTTAAAAAATTTTTAAAATAAATTTTAATTTAAAAAATAGAGTTTGGAAAATCAAAAAGAACTTTTCGAAAAATTTTCAACAATTTCTAAAGAATTGCTTAATAGATTTGAAAAAGGAAAGAATTTGGGGGCTTCTCAAAATATTCGTGATAAATTAAATGAATTAAATAATAAACGTGAAGGAATTTTAAATAAATTAGAGGAAAATTCAGAAATGGTTGGCTTTAATTTTAAAAAATGTGAAATTATTAAATTTTACTAACTCTGATTCTAAAAGTTATATTGACGATATTGAACATAACTTTTTCCTAAGCGATTTTAAAAATATTTTTAACTAAAAAATTAACTTTAAAATTTCAAAATCGGGCATTTATTTTCCTCTAAATATTTTTTAAATTATTTTCTCCTCTTTTCACGTCTCTCTCCCTATTTTAATTTAAAATTTTAAGTTAATCCAGTCGGGGAAAGTAAAATTACAAACAAGTGAACTTCCAATTCCGTCAATAGAAGATGAAGAACAGCCAAGAAGAAAAATAACATTAGAAACAATATATTCCGTGGATGAAAGTCGTCGAGGTTCAGAATCCCCTCAATCAGCTGCGAAAAAAAGAAAATTACTTCAATTACCGCCGGCAGAACATTTAACTATTGAGGAAACGGAAGAGGGGCCTGTGAAAAAAGAATTTAGATTTGAAGAAGAAGAAATAAAAGAATTAAAAGAAAGTGATTATGAAAGTAATTTTAAATAATTAATTTAAAAAATAATTAAAATCTCTTTAAATTTTAAAGAACAATCTTCTCCTAAACAAACTGAAGAAGAGAAACCTTCAACATTATTAAATCAATTTATACAAAAAGTTTCTTCATTAAATCAAAAACTTCAGCCGTTAATTGAATGGACAAAATCAGAATTTGTACAACAACAAATGTCCAGTCAACAAGAAAAAGAAAGTTTAACCATTAAAACCCCTCAAAATATAAAACAAGCAGTACTTAATTGCCAAAAACGATTAAATGAAGTGCGAGAAATGGAACCTGCTGTGACTAAATTACAAATACAAGTATGGACATATATTGTAGTGATGTTCGGGTATCCCGACTTGTATTTTCTTCTCCCGAGCATCACTAACATATAGTATTGTAAGGCAGATAGCTATTTAATTCCTAATGCTGTGCAGTAGGCGGCGTAGTATAACGGATAACACATCAGTGTTCGTTCGCTCCTAGTCGCCGATTAATATTTTGCACTAGCTAAAGGAGAGAAATAGCTATAGCCCAGCTGCTTTACTGTATAAGGGGTATAAATAACCAGCAAAGATCCAAAATTGAAACTAGAAATTTATATCTAAATAAAAGAAATATTTGAGTTTACTGACACAAACAAAAAGTTCCTTTTGTACCCCCGGTACTTATTTAATGTAGATATTTGGATACCTAATTATCGCATTTTATAAATTTTCTAATTTTTAGCTTGAATTTTTGCACAATCGCGTCAAATTGAGTTCAAAACAATTACATGCAGTAAATGAAATTTTTGACGATTTTATGTAAGTTTTAAATGAAAAGGAGAAAATTTTTTTATTCTCTTAATCAATTTTTTCAAGGTCACGATGGTCTTGTATTGTTGGGATTATAAGTAAAGTTTTAAGTAATTTATCTCGGCCAGAACCTTTAATAAAAAGTCCAAGTAAAACACCAGAAAGGCAACAAAAACATTCAACAAATCAAAATAAAATATTTTTAATGATTGAACAATTAGATCAATGGTTAATTGCTTCTTCTAAATATTTGGATGAATTACCACCAAAAATGCCAGCAAACGATAAATTTGATAAAATTGCTAAAATTGCAAAACAATTGGGTGAACAACAAGCACATTTAAGTCATTTGAAGAGATTGGTAAGAATTTTTTTGAATTAATTCTAGTCTGCCTAAATTCATTGTACTTTCTAATAAATATAATTTCTGGAGAGGAGATGGGCGTTTCTGAGTAATTTAATGGTCATAAAAATGTTATTTGTTATTTTATTTGTTATTTTATTTGTTATATTTGCCTTTATGGTATCAATCCAACTTTTTATTTATTTTCCTTTTAAATATCAAATTTTAATTTAATTTTTAGGCAAAGCTTTCCCCTGAAGAAATCAAAGCATTATTAGAATTAGAAAAGAGAATGATTTCTTTATTAAATCGAATTGATAAATTAACTGATGCTACTGAAGAAGAGGAACAATCAACTAAATTAAAAATTGAAGAAAAAATACGTCCGCAAATAGGTTCAAGACTTTCACCACGTACAACAACTGTTCAGTTAAAACAGGAAGATAATTTGGAAGAAATACCTTCAACAAGTACTCAACAACAACAACAACAGTCAGCCTCTCCTCCTTTGCCAATGGACGAAACTGAAACTTTAAGGTACTAAAATATAATTAAATAAATAAATATTTATTTTAATTTTAGAATGAAATTACTTGCTGAAGAAGAAAAAGAAATTAAAGCTAGTAATTTAGATTTAGAGAAGGAAGAGGATGATGAATGGACAAAATGGTTGAGAGAAAAGGAAAGAGAATTAAATTTAAATGAAGAATGTATCCCCGGTGATTTAAAATCATTATCTGCACAATTGGAAAAATGTGATGAGTAAGTTTTAAAATTAAATTTTTATTTGGAAAATTATTTGGAATGATCTTCTATAATTATAATAGGAACTTTTAGGTAGTGGATGGGAGAAGGAACGATTTTTATAAGAAAACTTTAATTGTAAAAAAATCTTTAAATTTCTCAGAATGATTACCGAATTACGTAATAAACGTTGTGCTGCTTCTTCAAGTGAATCAGATGTTGAAATGGTTGCTCCATTAGAAGGTTTATTACGGGCTGCTGAAACTAAAAGGAATCATTGTGTTGATAGTATAAACAAAACACAATTATCGATACATAAAGCTGTTAAATTGGAAGAAATTGGTGATCAATTTAAAAGAGAACTTGAATGGTTAAGAAGAAATTTATCTGTTGATGAATCTTCTTTAAAAGAATCTTTTGAAAGAATTAAAGTAAAAAAAGGAAATAAATTTTAAGAGAAAAAAATAAAAATATTTTAGTATTTAAAAACTTCTTTACAATTACAAGAAGAAACAAAAAAAGAAACTTTAAATTTATTAGAAGAAGTTGCACAAATTGCTTTAAAAAAGAAATCTAGTAGTTCTAATATATCTGGAGAACAAATGAAAGAAAGAATTGTGAAATTAAAAAATCAGTGGAAAATGATAGAAAATGAAATTGAGGTACTAAATTATTTTTGGAAAAATATTGAGAATATAATTTGAAGGAATTACTTAATTGTTGTAATAGAGAAAGTCAAAGGAGGGCAAATTCTTGGCTTAATTCTTTAAAATTACTTTTAGAAGAATTAGAACAAGCATTGAAAGGAAGTTTTGAATCGGCAACAGATGCAGAAGAATTAAGTGAACATTTAGATAATTTAGAACGTCTTTTAGATAGACTTGGGTCTATTGAAAGGGAAGCTGAAGAAGAGGAATATAAATTGGAAATTACAGTTAAATTAATTGAAATTAAAAATTAATTTAATAAAAATAAAAAATTAAAGGAATTTCATCCACAATTAATTGAATTAACAAAACAAAGGGAATCTTTAATTAAAGCTACACATGAGAGATGTACACAATTAAGGAAGGCTGTTGCTAATTGTGAACATTTTGAACAAAGATTGTGTCAAATGCATAATTGGGGAGCGTCAGTTTTTTGTTTTAAATAATTTTTGAAATTAAAAATATTTTTAGAAATATGCAACAAATATTAAATCAAAGACTTGCATCAGATACTTATTCTTTGGAAGTACCCAATGAATATAAGGTTGGAAATAAAATAAAAAAATATTTTTTAAATAAACATTCTTTATTATATTCTGACAAAAAAAAAGAATTTAAAGTTTGTGGTCCAGAATAACTGGAACCGAAAAAAGTTTGGATACCCGGAAATCCCTGGATAACCAATATACTACATAATTTATTTTTTATTTTGTTATTTTATATTTTTAATTAATTTTTAGGATTCACAAAGGACTGGGACTTTATTTAAAGTTTAGTATCTTTCTCTCTCTCTTTTTTTTAAATATTTATTTATTTAATAGAAAATTGATAAAGAATTTTCTGAATATAACAAACTTGTTGTTGATTTAAATGAATATATCCATCAATCAAAATCAGAATTTGCATCTACAGAACGTTTAAAACTTCAATTAGATCATGCAAATGTTTTTTAAATTTTAATTTTAAATTAATTTTTATATTTATTTAAAGCAACAACTTTCTTTATTACGCCCAAAGTTTGCAGAATTTAAACAGCCAATTGGCCTTTTTGAGAGAATGGATAGAATTCAACAACAATTAACTGAAATTGAATCCTCTATGGATGATTTGGCTGGAATTGAAGTTTTAAATGATTTTTTAACACTCCAAATTTTATAGTTTTTAAGGAATATTAGGTTATTTAAAAATATGTGTAGGGGGTTCTGAGTTAAAAAAATTGGTTTTCCCTAAATCATATGTTTCGGTGAAAAAATATTGTGAAATATTGAGAGAGAAAACAGTAATTTATTCCCGTTGAAATAAATTCTTATTTTTACATAAAAATATGTGTTTAGTATTTAGAAAAATAAATTAATTTATTAAAGTTATATGTATAATTTTAAAAAATTTTTAAGTCAGAGAATTGTGAATTCTGTCTTCTACATTTAGAACAAATACAAAATCAATTAGAAGAATTAAGCACAGATTGTGCTGCTTGTGAAGCTTCTCGGGATACTTTAATTCGTGAAGGTATAATAGAAGAAATACAAGCAATTAAATTATCTGCTCAACTTTCTGAAATGACCAAAAAATGTGTTGATGAATTAGAAAATAGAGCAACAATAAATATTCAAAGATTAAAAAGAGCTGTCGATTTTGTTGAAAAATTAGATAGAGAATGTGCTGTACTTGATAAATTATTGGGGGAAGTAGAAAATAGATTAATACAAAATGATGAAAATATTAAAAATGAAAAGGTGAATGGATTTTAGGAATTTATTTAGGAATATTTTTTTTATTTTTAAATCAGTTGTTAAAATATCTCAATAAAATAATTTTATTATTTTTATAGCAAACTCAAAGATGTGTTAAAATAATTGATGAATTATATAGACAATTACGTGCTGCAACTGATTCAACTTCAAAAGCCAAGTAAAAACAATTTTAAATTTAAAAAATATTTTTTAAATTTTTTAGTGAATTAGAAAGTTTTCTTCGAAATTTAGCTATTAGATTACCTAAAGAAAAAATTGAATTCATTAAAAATGCAGAACAGCGTTGTTCTAATCTTAGAGATAAATTAGATGATTGGAATGAATTAATTAATAATCAAATACCCGTAAATATTCATTTAAAAAATATTTTTTTGTCAAAATTTATTTTAGAAAATAAATGAAAAAAGTGAAATTAAACAACAAAAAGAATATAATATTGAAGAGGGGATTTTTAATGAAATAAATGAATTGGCCAAAGAATTGGATAAACGTTTTGGGCAATTAGAACAACAGAATATATTACCAAGTTATCAATTAATTGAGTAAGTTAAATAAATTTATTTTTTAATTTTTTTTGTATATTTAAAGACGATTAAATGCCCTTCGACCATTAAAAGAACGTTTTGAACATTTATCATTACAAACTGTTTCAAGAAAGGATTTCGGTTCTAAAGTAGCTCCTCTTTTAGCTAATTTAAGTTCGAGATGGCAAAATTTAACAATAAAGGCTTCTGACAGAAAACGGCAGGAAGAACAAATTAAATATCAGGAATATTTAAATTTAAATGTAAATTTAATCAAAAAATTATTTTTATAAAAAACATTTGACAGCAAGAACCAGCCTGTACTAGTCCATTATCAATTGGTGAGATATCGCCAACAACCGCTTATCAAGGTGGATTAAATGAAAATGAATCGCTGGAAGATGTACGAGATTTTGGTCAACAAGTTCAATCGACAATTGAACATTTTGAAAGGGCTAAACGTCATTTAAATTATTCTAGACATCCTGTTAATAATTTACAAGATTGGGAACAACGTTTAAATGTAAAGTTTCAAATTACTCTCCTCTATTTTCACTATTGCAATCCTCTCTCTTTCATTCACAGTATTTATTCTCATATTTATATCCGTCCCTCTACTATTGGAGGTCTCTTCCAGCCTTTCATATCTCGATCTCATCACAACAATCCTTGCATTGTTATATTTAATTTATTTTTTTCAGAAAATTGGACAATATGTTGCCAATCGAAAGCTCAATTTTGACGTTTTAATAGCTGGAGGAAAACATATTGCAGAATCTGGCCCAATTGAATTATTAACTTCAGCAGCACTTTCTAAACTCGACGAACTTATAGATTTAGTCCACAATGTGGATGAACAAGTTGAAAGAGAAGAACAAAGACTTCACAATATATGCCAACAATTTGGGATTTTTAATGGGCAAACACAAATGGCTAGGGAGAGATTGGAAGCTATGGAAATGAAAGCAAATACTTTAAATACACATGCAATTGATCCTACTCCTGTTATTGTAAGTTAATTTTTATTTAATTTTTTTGATTAAAAGTAAATATTTTTTACTTTTTTTGGAAAATGATTACTTGCATAATGTTAACATAAGATAATTTAGAAAAGAGTTAATATTTATAAAATAAATTTTTTCTTTTATTTAAAAATAAATAATATTTTATTTTTTTTAACAATTATTTTTTCATTTAATCCCATAAATCATTTTAAGAAATACAAAAGCATTCATTTCTCATCCATTCTTTTATTCCTTTTGCCCTTTTATTCTTTAGACACAATCGCGAGCAATATAATTTTAAATATTCTCAAGGGCTGGTATATAATTAATTTTTATGTTCACTGTTTTATTTTCTTTGTTTTTGAATGAAACGACCTTTTGCGCGTTTTTAAAGTTTAATTATTTATTTTTTCATTCATTCTGTTAATTAATTAATTATTTTTATTACAAAATTTTAGTAATTATTTTTTAAGTTATTTAAATATATAAGTTTTATATTTTATTTTATTCTTTATGTGCCCTCATAATTCTCAGGATAAAAGCTAAATAAATATATTAATAGTAATGGTAAGTGGTTTTTGCGCGCCCATTAATTTTGGTCATCGTTTTTGTTTAATGGCTTAAATTTCGGTTAGTCCGAATAACTGAAAAGGGTGTTTTCCACAAAAAAGTCAAGGAAATTATTTATTTACGGATTCTTTTCTTCTTCCTTTCGGGCATTAAAGAATTGAAAGTACAAGGTGCGGCAAATTGGCGGCCGCTTTTCTTTTTGCTATAACTTTTTAAATTTTTAATGAAAATCATTAATTCTTTTTTTACTGGATTCCCAGCACTCTAAGAATTTTTTTGCTGCCAAAAAATAGAAATTTGGTTCAGATAGTAAAGATAAGCCGGTCCAAACATTTAAAAGCATCAAAAAACATTTTTTCTTGCCAAACTTTAATTGATCATAACTTTGTCAAAAATTATTCAATCCTGATGATTTTAGTACCAATCGACTCGTATTGTTCGGGCGCATCGAATTAGCTTATAATTTCATTTTTGAAAATTCTACTCAAAAATTTTGTATTTGCCAAAATGATTTTAATAAATCATTCAGTAAGCCATATCTCGGTCCATTTACGTGATAGACACCTGATTTTGGTATCATTCGAATCAAATTGGAGAGCTGATTCAAATGATTTATAAATTTCTCATATCAAAATAATAGCCTTGAATCCAGGCCAGCTTATATCCAAAAAATTTAACTTAAACTTTGGGAGATGATTAATCAGACTAAATTATCAAATTTACAGCGATTTTGCTATCAGAAAAATTCTTAGAGTATCAGGAATCCAGTAAAAAAAAGAATTATCAGGTTTCATTAAAGATGAAGAAAGTTATGGCCAAAAGAAAAGCGGCCGCTAATTTGCCGCACCCTGTATTATTATATTAATCATCACTTCCCGTTTAAATTACAAAAAATCTTCAACTCTTTAAATTTATTTCAAAAATATATTTTAAAAATTCTTTTAATATTCTTTAGTCTATTTATTTAAATATTTTTATGACTAAATATTTAAGTTTTAACATAAGCTGCTTTTATCTTCTTTCTATTTAATCCTTCCTCTCTTTTCTTTTTTTATTGTTGGCCACCAAAGTTTTTGTTTCATCAACTAACTACAAACAAAACTAAGAAATAGCCACATTACTTTTTTTTTTCTTTTTTTAATTTTCCCGTTTTTCTTCTTTTTATCTTTTAAATTTATTTTTATTTTAGTTAATATATTATATCCTTCCTTTTCATTAATTATAATGCCTTTCTCGCAAATGCGCAATTCTTTTATTTACTTTGGGAACCCCAAATATCCGGCAGGTGGCAGATATCAAAAATTTAGGATTTGATTATAAAATTAAAATTGTTTTGACTTTTGTTTGTGAAATGGACAGAAAAGTATAAATTTTGGCAGCTGATTCACCAAAGGCTTCTGCTTTTTAGTTCTCCATTTTTAAATAAATTATTTTGAGTTATTACATAAATCAGAGGTAAAAATCGAACACTTTTTTTTATTTCTAAATTAAAATAAATATTACTTAACTTTATTTTCTGTTTATCTTTTATTTTTAGGTATGATTCACCCATTTATTTAGTATTTATTTCTTCCGTTCATTATTTAAATATTTTATTTCAATATTAGCAATATACATATTTAAAATAATATTTTTAACTTTTTTTTGTGAAAACAAATTATTGTCAAGAAATCTAAATTTTAATTTATTTTTGTGCTCAATACATACATATATACTACATTTATGCGGTGTAGAAGGAAGATAATTAAATTATTCCCCATTCATTTAAACTTGATTTAAAAAGACAGAAATATTTAGTAATCAACAGAAAAAATTTAGATAATATTTACCTAAACATAAAATATATTTTATAAAAAATAAGTATTCTTATTCTAATAATTATTTAATTAATTGGTACTATCCGTTTATATACCCGCATTTCTGCAAATGTTTGTCCGCACTTTTTCCCTTTCTTTTCTCTTTTCATAAAGATTAGAAGTTCTCATTTTTATTGCCATTTTATATGAATGATGCATTATCATATTTGACGTTTTTTATTATCTGTGAGAAAATTTCTTAAGTTTTTATTCTTACTTGACCATTTTAATCTTTATGAAAAGAGAAAAGAAAGGGAAAAAGTGCGGACAAACATTTGCAGAAATGCGGGTATATAAACGGATAGTACCAATTAATTATTATATCCACAAATAATTCCTTACCTCATTATAAATTAATTGCAAAATCTGTAATTTTTTTGGAATTATCTCGCCGTATTTTATCTTTTTTTATTACTAGACGGTATCCACAATATGATTGAACTCTTAAAACTTTCAATAATTAATCCTTAACTTAGTAAATTAATTCCTTTTTTAGAAACAGAGATTCTCTATATAGGTAATTTTTTGTATAATCTTTTTAAAAAATATTCTCAAAAAAAAACAAGAAATTTACTTATTAAAATCAAAAAATAATTATTTTTTTAATTAACTTTTTATTGGACTTGTTTTTAAAAAATTATGAAAAAAATACGTAATTTACACATTTCCTGCTATTTATTATCACAAAACTAGTTTTGATTAAAATATTCACTTAAGCTTTAACTAAATTATACTTATTTTATTTTTGTTGTTATATTGTGGTATTTGTTAATGAATTAATTTTATTTGAAAATGTTTTGTTAAAAATAAATGAACTGGAATTAATTTTAATTATTTAAAAATCTTTAATTAAAGAGAATTTAACCATGTTTTTATTTTTCTTCCTCTCTTTTCTCATCTTAACACCTCCAATCCTTTTTTTCTTAAATTTATGTCTACTAACTAATTTTTTAAATTTTTTTGTTGCAATTATTTAAAAATAATATTTAATATTTACATATTTATTTTTTAATTTCCAAAATTTTTAAATATTTTCTATTGATTATTCTAATATTTATTTAAAAATTACATTTTTAATAGTGTTAAAAATAAATACATTGTAACTTTACGGCTTATCACACACTTTTTCCTGTTTTTTTTCACGTTAAACTAAAAATATTAAACTATACTTTTTAGTATATTTTACTACTACATATAAACATATTTTTTTATTAATTAAATGAAAGGTCATTGGCGTGTTTATATCTTATAAAACTAATCCCGCAAAAACCTTGAATTTGTTTCAAATATTTTCTTTATCTTTTCTCCATCTTCTATTTCTCAAAAAGTTAACAAAAAAATTTTTTTATTTGTTCTATGAAAAATTAAAAATATTTATTTTTTATTTCACCTTTTTTATTTAATATTTTTAATTAAAAAACATTCTTTTAATTTTTTTTCTAGACACTACAGCAAGAATTGATGGACACGAGTGGCCAAATGCAGCTGCTACAGCTGAGCGCTGATGAATTGCGAAAATCTTTACCACCAACAATGTGTGAACAACAAATTGGCGGGGATGTACTAGATCAACTCAATCAAAAATTACATGAAATTGAATCTCGTGTCCAATCAGCTTTGCTACGTGCTTTGCAATATAGACAAGATGAAGACGAAAATATTGAAATAAATGAGGAGGAGGGGAGGAAGGAAGAATTGTGGCAACCAGAGTTTGATGTTGCGAATATATCTACGTCTAGTACAGCACAAAAAGTTTTTGGTTAGTTAAAAAAAAATTTTAATGAATGAAAGAAATAATTGAAAATGAAATTTTGTTTTTATAAAAATATTATTTGTTTGTTTACTATTAAAAACATTAAATAATAATCTAAATCAATCATAACCTTAATTTAATTTGGCCATTAATTTAGTGCCATATCCATCAGAAGAACAACAGTTGGAGACAAAATATAAAGTAAATATTGATGGAATAGCCTCAACCTCCTCAGAACCGGTGAAAGAATTTTTAGAGGATGAATATATTGAGGAGAAAAAAGGAGGGAATATTGGAACAAGGCAAAGAACGGGGGCCAAGCTAAAAGAAGGTCAAAGAATGGGAGAAGAAGAAAAAGATGAAGAGGGGGATGAGGAGGAAGGGTTTAAATCGACCACTACTGACCACCAACAACAACGGCGAAGATGGCGAACTGCTGCTGCTTTGGCACCGCCTTCACAAATAGCCCAACAAAAATCATTTTTACCTCCAACAGAAAAAATGAAAAGTGATGGCCAACAATTTTTATTAAAAAGGCAACAAAAAATTGGAGAACAAACTGGAGGCATGGATCAATTTTACATTAGCTTAAATATAATGGAAGATTATATTGAACAACAACAACAATTAAATGCCTTGCCGTATGAGACTTTTACTGAAAAAGCTGAAATGTTGAAGGTACAAATAAAAGGAATTGAAGAACCTTGATTTATAATTTATCTTTAAAGGATTTCGAAATGGAATTAAAACGTGGGGAGCAACTCTTAAATGAACATTTAATGACAATGGAAGTAGGAGAAAGTGAGCATGTTAAAGCCAGAATAGCTTCATTGAGGAGACATTTTGAAGAAAAAAAGTTAGAATTAGAAAGTCGTCGAGAAACAATAAGAGCATTAGAGCAGCATTATTCTCAATGTGAGCAAATGTTGGATGAATTAGCTAATATTTGTAAAGAACCAAGAATACGACTAAAGGGAATACGTTTACCGAAAAATGAAGAAACTGGAGAGGTAATTAGTATTTTAATTGGAGTTTTTGAGTAAAAGACATAACAGACCCGCTATTCTCTCAATCTTTGGTATCTTTGTTAGGTTTAGAGAAAGTATTCGAAGACTAGTAAAAGATATTCTTTTCTTACTTAATCCTTTCACAGATAATAAAGACTGAGTAAGATAATAATAAAAGAATTATTCTTCTCTTTCATTCCCATATTGACTTGGAAGGATCTACTGTATAATTTATTTATTTTTGTGTTATCAATTAATATTTAGGGTGAAAGAATTAATCTGACAGAATCACGTGATCCTTCTCCTGACCTTGATGAATTGGAAGCAGCCCAAGCGCAATTAGAGAATTATTTACCGCCTATTGCTGTTCGTCTTCAACAAATCCAAAATAGATTAAATGTTTTAAGTGAACATCTTTCTGCCGCCGCTCACAATAAATTTCAACAAAAACTTCGTCTTTTAGTTGAGGATTTTAATGAAAGAACAAAAGAAGTTAGAATTAAGAGGGACCAATTAGAAATTCGTTTAGCTGACCAAACACATTTAAAACAATTACTCGATGATTTGGAATTTTGGTGTGATGAAAGTGAAGCTATTTTGGTGTGTTTGTTAAATAAATTAAATTAAAAAAAATATTTTTTGTAGGAAACAGTTGAACAAATTGGCCCTTTAAATATTTTAAAAATAGAAAAAGAAGAGGAAAATATACAAAAAAGATATTATTCAACAGAAACAAAATTAGAATCATTCCGTCAATTGGAAAGGCTAAAAGATAGATTTGCTAATTTAGTTAGTGTTGAACCCCAAGTTAAACATGAAGTAAGAAGGGATGTTGCTAATCTTGGAAAAAGATTAAGTGATGTATGTGTTTAAATAAAGGAATATTTTCAAAAAAAATAAAATTAAAAAGATATTTTAAATTGGGAAGGCTAAATTTCAATTTAAAAAAATAAAAAATAATTAGGGAGAACTATTAAAAAATAAAACATTTGATTAATTATTGATAACTTTTGCTAGATTTTAAATTAATTTACTTTAACAAAACTTGTCTTACTTTAATTATATTCTTAGTTTAACACGTGTTTATTAAGAAAAATTTATTTTATCCATTAAATTATGCAAAAGGAAACAAAGACTGTGATTTTTAATTATTCTTTCTAAACTATAAACAATTCTTTTATTTTTTACCCGCCCAGCTTTTTTCCCATTTGTTGTTCTTCTAGAAAATATTTTTTCAAATATATTTTTCTTTTCAGGTTCGTATAAAATTAAAAGAAAGAATGGATAATTTATTAGCAGAAAAATGGTCAGCAGATGAATTATGGAGAGAATTTGCAGCTTTAAAGCAATGGGCAGAGGCGGCAGAAAAACAAATTTATGCTGTTGAAAATGCAAAAATTTTCAGGTATTTTTTTGGGAAATATTTATAAAATATTTTTAAAACTTTTTCAGACCTTCTCTAGTCAATATAGAGAATTTGGCCGGAAAATTGAATGAAAACCGGTTAGCGTTACAAAATATACAACAACGATTAAATCAACAGGCTGCGGTTGTACAAAATGAAGGAAAAAATATTGGAGAAGTGGAAAGGGGGAATTTAAAGGTGTTTTAGTAAATAAACTTTAAAAAATATAAAGCACTGTTCAGACAATTTTTGTTATTTTTAAATACAACTTTAAATATTAATTAAAAATAAATTTTTACCTCTATATAATTTTTTGTTTATTTATTCTTTAAATTTTTAGCTTGTTGAGAATTTGCTTAGTAAATTTGTAAATATTGAACGGTCTGTTGAACGCTTACTTGAACAAAAAGCAGCAGCTTCTGAAGAAAATTCAAGTGAAGAAGAAGAAATTGAGAATTTATATAATAAAATGGATGAAACTAAAGAAAAATTATTCAAAAAAGAAGAAGAAGAAGAAGAGGTGTTTTTTTGAAATTAAATAAAATATTTTAAAATTTTTTTAAGTTAATTCAAAACCAACAAAATGGGTTCCATTCCCCTCTAGAAAATTTTGGACAAGAAAATGGTCATCTTATTGAATATAGAACTTTAAGTACACAAAGTGATGGAAGTGAAGAAAATATTGGGGATGAAAATAATTTAATTCCAATAATAAATCCAGAAGAAGATGACAAAGAAGTAAACAACAACAAAAACAAATACCCACGTAGAAAAATGAGTTTAGCTGATCAATCGAGGCTGGATACTGTTACTAGACTACGTTCTTGGCTTCAGGCTAGTTACTCTAAAATCTATTTAAAAAATTGTTAAAATAATTAAGGAGGTTGAAAGGGATATTGCTACTTCTGTTGATCTTTCTGATCAGAGTTTGGTCCGTCAAGCGCTTGGAAAAATGCAGGTAAATTATTCAAGTGTTTTTGTCTACATAAATAATTTCTGTCCTTTTTTTCAAAGCCTACATATAAGGGATTTTTTATATGTAGAGGACATGTTTGTTTAAAAGAAATTGAGGAGGGAATTATTCAAAAATGTTTTAGTTTTGTTTTTAATAAAAAAATTAGGTCATTTTTTCTTACGTTTTTTAACTATAAAGCACCTTTAATTTTGCCTGAGGGAACAAAAAAACAGACTTCCCACTTTTTTTATTTTGCCTTTTTTTTATCTTTTCTAAATAATTTTTTATAGAATTTTGTAGACGATATTCAAATAAACCAATTAGAGATAATTAAAGTACTTGATGAGGCTAAAGATAAATTAATTATTGAAAGAACACAAATTTGTTCAGCAGAAATGGAACGAATTCTTGGATTATGTAAACGACGGAAAGGGGATTTACAAAAGCTTTTGGAGCAGTGCAGACTTTGGGAACAATTGCGTGCTTCTCTAGAGCTTTGGCTAAATCAAGGTAGAAGAAAATTTTGTGATCAAATATAAAAATAAATTGTTTTTGTTGTAATAAAAGGATGTTCTGATTTAAAAATTAAATTTTAAGCAAACGAAAAATTAACATCTGGTGGCCGTATAATTGGATTAAGTGATGATGAACTTTCTGAACAATTGGATTTAATTAATCAATTAACTGCTGAATCTGACCAGTGGGAAGAAAAATTAAGAGAAATGAATAGAATATCCAATCAATTATTGGAAATATATAGACGTGATGATGGCCATAATCTTAGCCATTTAAACAGCAAATTAAACACTCAATGGGCTAAATTTAATGATCAATTACGTATTCGACGTTCTGTTATTGAAGCAGCACAAAGATCGCGTTTTGATTTTCAAACAGCTTTGGGGCATTTTCAGCAATGGATGCAAATAGAATGTTTAAAATTACAAAAATTAGCTAATGAAACAGAAAATCAACAAAAACTTAAAGATACTGGACTTAGAAATGAATGGTTGGGGAAAGAAAAGGTTGGGGGAGGGGAAATCAAATTATAAATTAAACTTTTAAAAATACTTTTAAGTCAGCAAGTATGGAAATAGATGCACATAGAGAAATGATGGAATCGGTTAAAAAGATGGGGCGAAAATTATTAGAAGAACAACAACAAGAATTGTTAAATTTAGATAATAATAATGAAATAATAATTAGTAATGTTGGAACAGAAAGAGAAATTTTACTTAAACGTGTTGAATCTATTGAAAGTGAATGGAATGCTTTATTATCTTTACATAAAATTATTAAAGAAAGATTAGAAAATGCACAGGAAGAATGTGATCGTCTAATGTTTGTCTTTAAAATTCCCCCTATAAGAGAATTCTAGGTATCTAACTCCGAAAAAAGAACAAATCTTCCTTTAAAATTAATTTAAAAGGCTGAAATTTGCTATACCTATGTAAAAATATATTTCCGATCGACTGATGTTCTTCGATTTTTGAAATTTTGACTTTTAAGACCGAAAAGTCGAAATTTGTCGGAAATTATATTTACATATAGAATTAAAAGAGAAAGTAAAATAGTTGTTTGGTGGTGTAGTGGTTAGTGTGTTAGATTTTGTGGGTGGGGTTGAGGGTTCGAATCCAAATTGTTGGAAAAATTTTTTTCATTATTAAAAAATTATTTTAAATTAATTTAACAATTTTTAAAATTTTTATAATTGTTCTGATTTTTTGTTTTGGTTTTTATTTTGATATTTGTTCTGATTTTTTTGTTCTGATTTTTGTTCCTATTTTTGTTCTGATTTTTTTCTGTTGTTTTGTTCTGATTTTTTTGTTATGTTTATTCTGATGTTTTTTGTTATTTTAATCCGATTTTTGTTCTGATTTTTTGTTCTGATTTTTTCTGTTTTTTGTTCTGATTTTTTTTCAGATTTTTGTTCTTATTTTTTGTTCTGATTTTTGTTCCTATTTTTGTTCTGATTTTTGTTCCTATTTTTGTTCTGATTTTTTTGTTCTGATTTTATGTTCTATTTTTGTTTTGATTTTTATTCTGATTTTTGTTTTGATTTCTGTTCTGATTTTCTGGGCTCAGTGTCCAAATCGCTTTGCGATTTTCTTCACTTTATCTTCTCCAATGCGCAACTGATTTTTTTCAGATTTTTTTTTGTTCTGATTTTCGCTGTCTGCTTCGAGTACAAGAAGAAAATAGGGAATAAAAATGGGGCACCTAAAGTTAATTCACAGATTTTACTGACAATTTTTGCGATTTTTTTCTGGTTATAAATGAGTTAAAAATATGTTTATTATGTCTTTCCGATCTACAAAAATTAATACAGAAACACTAAAAAAATTGCCAAACTTTCCCTTTCCCTCTTCCTTTCAATCTTTATTTTAATATTTCAGTCAATCGCTTTCTGATTTTCTCTTTTGGGTTGATCAACAACGCAAAACTATTGCCAATACACAGCCAGTTGGGGGCGATTTGAATACCGTGGAAAGACAATGTGGCATTCTTCGAACAATTCAAAGGGGTATTGAAGCTAGAGAACAGCCTGTAGAAGTAATTATTTTATTCAATTAAAACAAATTATTTTTTATTTTTTAGGAATGTATTAAATTAGCACATGAGTTTTTAATGCAACATAATCTCCGGCCTCCGATACATCACCCTTCTCTAATGGCTCAACCACCTGTTGATCCATACAGCCCTAAAAGTGTTTAAATATATATTTAAAATTTAAAGAGGAAAATTTTTTAGCAGAAGCAGAACGTGAAGAACGCCGTGTTGGTCAACAAATAAATTCTGATTCTAAACAATTACAAGAAAATTGGGCAATTTTAAAAGAAGAATTAACTATTTGCTATCAAAAAGTTGCTGATACTCACAAAGAAATGCAGGAATTAGATCGTTCAATGGCTGAGGCACTTCTTTCAATTGGCACAGTGGAAGGGGAAATACAAACGATGAGACCTGTTGAAAATTTATTGTTAGAGGATTTAAATGTTTGTACATAAAATAATAAAGATAATACTTCATTATAAAATTACTTTAGTATTGACTTTATTTTATGGACCCAATTTTCTAATATTTTTTTTTAATTAATTTTTATTTTTTAGTTAGAGAAAGTTGAATGCCTTGAATTTCGCCAAAGAGTTCATGAAGCTGGTACTCATGTTGATGATGTTAATAATTGGGCTAGTAGTATTCAAGCAATGGGAATTGAATTGAGTGATCAGTTAGAACATCATATAATTGCAATTAATGAAAGATATGAAAAACTTAAAAGAGATATTGGGTGTAGATGGGCAGCACTTGAAAGGGCTTTAAATGATTTTGGACCCGCTAGCGAAAATTTTCTTGTAGATTTGGTAGAGCCTCCTTGGCAACGTGCAATTTCTACAACAAATAGACTTCCTTATTATATTGAGTAGGGAAATTTCTTTAAATTTTTTAAATATTTGTAATAATTTTTATTCAATTTTTCAGTCATAGTGCAGAACACACACAATGGGACCATCCTGCAATGGTTGACATACTTGAAAGCCTTTGTTCTTTCAATCAAGTAAAGTTTAGTGCTTATAGAACTGCAATGAAGTTAAGAGCTCTACAAAAACGGCTTTGCTGTAATTATTGAGAATATTTTTAATTTTTTTAATTTTTATTTTTAGTGGATTTAATTGATTTGGCTGATTTAAATATGCAATATACAAAACATCTTTCTAATTATGCAGATGAAAAAAGAATTCAAGTAGAGGATGTAATTCAATGTCTTTTACCTCTTTTTGAAAAAGCTCACGAAGAAAGACCTGCTTTAGTTCCAAATGTTTCTTTAGCTGTTGATTTAACACTTAATTTACTTCTAAATATTTTTGACCCGTAAATCTTAATAATATTTAATTTTAATAAATTAAAAAAACTCTTTTAGATGTAGAGACGCAAAAATGCGTGTACTTTCGTTTAAAATTGCTCTTGTTGTTCTTTGCCATGTAATCTTTTTAAAATTATTTTTAAATTATTTTCAATTATTTTAGGCAACTTTAGAGGCTAAATATACTTATTTGTTTCATCTTATTTCTAATAAAGATGGAGTTGATCATAAACGACTTGCAGTTCTTTTTTATGATCTTATTCATGTTTGTGTTAATTTTTAAATTTAAAAATACTGTCAGTTAAACCTCCATATAAAAATACATCCAACACTAGGTACTCTGAATTTATGATACAATTTGTGTGGAGATATTTAGGTTATACTCCAATAATGGATACACTCGTCTTACCTAAAAAATTTTCAGTTGGGTATCTAAAATCGGAGTCTGATTGTATAAAATCAAGAATAAATATCGAGCAAAATACATTTACTTATTCCTTAATTTTCCTTATTATTAGATTCCAAAATTTCTTGGCGAAGCAGCAGCTTTTGGTGGTTCAAATATAGAACCTTCTGTCCGTTCCTGTTTTGAACATTCCAAATTCCCTCCACATATAAATTCTGATCAATTTCTTGATTGGCTTAAGAGAGAGCCTCAATCCTTAGTTTGGCTTCCAGTCATGCACAGATTAGCCTCCTCTGAATTTGCAAAACATCAAGCTAAATGTAATGCTTGTAAAATGTTTCCGGTAAATTTTATTTTAAATAAGGAATTATTTTTTTTAAAGATTGTTGGTCTTCGTTATCGTTGTTTGCGTTGTTTTAATTTTGATATTTGCCAAAATTGTTTCTTTAGCCAAAGAATTGCAAAAAGTCATAAATTAAATCATCCAATGCAAGAATATTGTACTCCTGTAAATTATCATTTTATTTTATTTAAAAAAATATTTTTTTATTTAGACAAGTACTGGCGATGATGTTAGGGATTTTACTGCAATTATTAAAAATAAAGTACGTCAAGGAAAAGGAAGAATTGGTTATTTACCTGTTGAACAAATAAATGAAGGTCCACCACTTGAATGTGCTGAACAAACACCACAAAATTCTGAAACAGAATCTATACATCAACGAATGCATTTAATTGCTTCTCGATTAGAAAAAAGGCAAATTGAGGCAGCTGAACATTTTCCTTTGGCTGTTATTTTGCCTTCGGATGGTTAGAATTTTTAGTGAATTTATTTTTTAAAAAATGTTGAAATCTTCGCCTTCTTCAAATTTTTAATAAAAACTACTACTTTGAAATTTTTGATAGTTTTTAAATTTACTTTTTTAATAGTCAAAATTAACGGGGTCGAAAAGAATGGAATAATGGGTGTTGGTATGCATACACCAATAATGATTGATAATGAAAAAAATGAAAAAGAGAATGAACTTATTAATGGAATTAAACAACAAAACGAGGTGTAGACAAATTTTGTTTTAAAAAATTTTAAAAAAATTTAAAGATTTCTCAAAAATTGCCAACAATTCCTGGTTTAGCCCCAAATTATCAATCACCAGAAATTCAAATTTATCACGATCAACAAAGGAATGCACAAATTTCTGCTGTTGTTTTGGCTGCCCAACAAGAAGTTAAATCCCCAAGTCAATTAGTTACTCAAGTAGATCAAGCTAGCAAAGAAGAATTGGGACAATTATTACAAAAATTACAATATGAAAATATGTAATGAATAAATAAAAATTAAAAAGAAATAAAATAATTATTTTTTAAGAGAATTAAAAAGAAAGATTGAGGAAAGAAGAAAGGCAATTTATACAACAAATAATTTTTCTCATCAAGCAACAACTTCAACACCAAATTTACGGACACCTGTAAATAATGAAGATTTGGAAAAAATTGAGTAAATTTATTTAAAATTATTTTTAAGAATTTTTATTTTATTAAGAACTGATTCTCAGCAAAAACAAATAAATATTGAAGATGCACACAAAATTCGTGCAAAAAGTATTGGAACTGGTATATACTCAATATTTTTAAATAAAATTATTTATTTTTTAGTTGGTCTTCCAACAATATTTTCACAACAAACAATGTTACCTCCCCCACGTATTCAACGTCCATTTCCAGTTCCTGGTTTGTCTCAAATATAAAAATTAATTATATACTATTTAGCACTTCATCGTCAATATTCATTAGGTATACAAACATCAGGTAATTTCTTTACAAAAAAATAAATAAATAAATTTATTTATTTAAAGATCCAATAACCGAACAAACAAATGATCATCTCCAACAAATGACAGTTCTTGTTGAGGCTCAAAAACTTAGATTACACCAAAAAAGATTGGAAGAAAGAGGAATGGTACTTGAAGAACAAAATAAACAATTACAACAACAACTTGATAGATTACAAAAATTAATGGAAAAAGTAAAAAAAATATTTATTTTTGAGAAATTAATTGAGATAGTTGAAAGAATCGAATATATTTATTAACGAGATTATTTAAATAATTTTGAAAGTTAACACATAAAAATCAAAAATTTAACTAAAAAAGTAAGTGAGAATAGCCTTAGGCAGGCTTTCTCATAGGTTATTCTCTCACCAAATCGCTGCCTTAAGCTTTTTTCTTTAACTTTTTTTCCCGCCTTTTAATAAATTATTTAATTTTAAATTAAAATATTTTTCATTTAGAAAAATGAAATTATTTTAACACCAACACAAAAACGTATAGATGAAGTCCAAACAGGTATAGTCTCCTCTACAGATGCAGAGGATACAGATATGGAAATGTTGGGGATTAATAGAAAATCTGTTGGGGGAGGATTAAGTTCTGGACAAATTGGGACAGAAATACGTAGAAATAGAATGGATAGGTTTTTGAAAATGATTTTTTAAAAATTTATTATTTTTAAAGATTAAGAGAAACAGTAAATGAATTAAATAAAGCAATGGAACATTTTGTACAATTTACTCAGCATTGTAGTGCTGTAAGTGGGACAACTGCTGCTTTAAGAAGAGATATTGAAAATGAAAATGGTGAAGATAATGAAGAAGAAAATGATGAATTAGATAGTGGAACTGCTGATCAAGATTGTTTTGAGGAGAAAAAAGATTAAGAAAATATTTAAAAGAAAAATATTTAAAATATCTAATTGTTATTATTTTTTGTTAAAAATATATTTATATTTTATTTAAATTTAAAATTAAATAAAGAGAGAGAAATTGGAATTGAAATAGTCCAAATGATTTTTTAATAGTCTTGTTTTTTTTAATTTATTAGCTCTCTATTATTTGATTTTAAAACTAAAAACTAATTTTTATTTTTAGTATGTATATGTAGTATTTACATTTGTTTTGATTTTTTCTCATAATATAATTTTATATTCTAATATTTATATTTTTTGAAATTAAATAAATATTTGTTTTTTTTAAATTAGATTATATATTTTAGTAAAATTTATTTATATACAACAACAACAATAATAAATTAAAATATTCAATAATAAAAACAGAATTAATTTTCTTCTTTGTCTTTTTAACAATATAAAAATCTAAATTTGTTGTATTTTTCTTATGTTTTTCTTTTTCTGTTATCCACCTTTAAAAATTATTTTTTAATTAATTCAATTTATTCTTTTTACTTTATTTCCTTGTAATTGTTTTTCCAAAGCTTTTTCTTTATAATAAGCTTCCCAACTTGGATATATTTTTGGTTCTAATGTTTTTTGTTTATTATAATAATAATTTGGGTATTTATATGTTGTTGTTGTCGTTCTAATTGGTGTTTTTAATGTTGTTGTTGTTATTTGTTGTTTATTATACCAATTATTTGTTTTTCTTTTTGTTGTTAATTCTGTTGTTGTTGTTGTTTTTGGTCTTTCTGTTGTTGTTGTTAATCTTCTATAATTTAAAGGCATATAACAAAGGCCGTCATAACAAGAAGGTTGATCTTCTGGACATTCACTACAACGTTCTGATTCTCTTGCTGCATAAATATATGCTGGATACTTTAATTTAAATATATTTTTAAAATACATATAAATAAATAACCGAATAAAGACCACCATTATTTAAAGGCATTACTCTATTCCCTTGTGGATTATAGTGACAAACAAAACTTTAAAAAATTATTTTATTCAAATATTTAATATTGAACATTAGAGATAGGCCTGGGTCTGGACCAAGGCCTGGGGTTTTCCTGTACCCAGAGTCCAGGCCCAGACATTTTTTGACCTTCCTGGGTTTTTCCCGTGCTTGGGTTTTTCTGGACTACAGGCCCAGGATTCGGCCCAGGTTAATAAATCAAACCCGGAACCCAGGAACATGCCCAGGCTTTCAAAATTTCCGATCTTTATTAAACATACACAGCTCTAGCATAGGCCCCAACACCATTAATTCCATTACATTGTGCATAACCACAACCAATTAAATTTGTTTCTGCCCACACCATCTAAAAATATATATATATTTTATTTCAATAATTATTTACTTGTATATAATGCCCACAACAATGTTTATATCCTGTAGAACAAGCACACCAAGGATTATTTATTTCAATATACCAACGTTGAATTGCATCAGAATAATCATAATAAGGGGCGGCCCTAAACAAGAAATTTTGAATTAAAAAAATATTTTTTTCTACCAAATATTTTCTCCAACATTACTTGGACGATTACGAGAATGATGAAAATCACCTTAATAAAAAATATTTAAATATTTTTCTAATTAATTACAAGTATCAGCATGTGCTTGGGCACTTCTTGCCAATTCATTTGACCAATAAACCATTCTCATATTTTTTGCTGGAACCTTTTTTAAAATTTCTTTAAAATAGATTTAAATTTAAAGGTTTTTACCATTCTTCTATATCTATTATGTTCATTAGTTATCCATATTTGTTTGTGATAATCTGGGGAAATTGAAGCTGTTAATGATGGACTACGCCAATTATTATATCCACCATAACCATAATATGACTGTAAAAAGAAGAATATTTTTAATGGCTAAAATTTATTTAGTTTACTGAAAAATTTGTGTAAAATTAATAGAAATATTTGCAAAATTTTTTTAAATTTAAATTTATTTAGAGAAAACTAACACTTCTTTTTTCTCTAGTTGAATTATTCATCATTATTTCACCATTTTCTACCTCTGGAATATCCGGCTCATAACCTGGAGGTTCATTAATTCTATGATTTGTTGGCTCACTATGTGATGTTACTGCTATATATAATTAATTTAAATTTAAAAAATATATATTTAATTTTAACCTTCAGAAAATGGTGAATTTATTTGATTTTTAATATTTAAATGAAAAGCTTGAGAATTTAAAAATAATTGCAAAATAAAATAAATATAAAAGAATAATGTCATTATTGCTATAATTTTAATAATTTAAATTAATTTATTTAAAAATAAAAAAAATAATAAAATTTAATTTTTTATAAACATTTTTATAATAATTATTTTATCACGTTTTTTTAAATTTAATGAATTAATACAATTATAGTATTTAAATATATGTATATTACAACAAAAATAGTATTTTCTTTGTTTAATTTACAAAATTTATATATTAAATATGTATATCAAAACACACACAAATTACCTAATTTAAATCATTTCACAAAAAATTAATTTAATCTTTAGAACAATTAAAAAAATAATATTTAAATATTTAACTAATTATTCTGGTATTTACATATTATTAATTATTTAGAAATTAGAAATAAATATTTATAATTACATAAATTAATTATTAAATTAATTTTTTGCAATATAAATACATTAAAAAAATTAATTTATTTGTGTTTTGTTAGTCTCTTTTATTTTTGCAAACTTACCCAATTATTCTCTCTTTTCTTACATTTTATAAACGGAAATGATTTTTTGTTTTAGTCTTTTTGATGCGCAAAAGAAACTTTTTTAGAGATCAAAAACTTTTTTTGTTAAATCATTTATTTATTTTACCTTCTTTTTTATAATTTAATTATAATTTTTTTTATTCTTAAATCAAATTTCCTAAATCATTCCGTATCTAATTAAAATACAATTAATGCAAAAGGAAGTTAAGATGATGAAATTTAAAATAAAAAAATTTGATATTAAATATATAAAATTAAATGGTTAACCCATTAAATGTATGTATATTGGAATATATTAAATTAAGAAATATAAATATAAAAAAAAGTTTAGAATCGTCATTTTTTGCTTTAATCCGTAAATTCTTTATTATTTACATAAATAAACAAATATTAAAAATTTTTAATTATTTATTTTTAAATTAAAAGGAATAAAATGTAAGTATATCAAAAGTTTTTTCTAAAATTATATATAAAACAGACTGAATGGCATCAAAAATATTTTCACATTCAGCTTTTAAAGATTCAGTGGATTAAAATAATTTTTAAAATAAATTCGGGAAGTGGGTCGTTTTATATAAAAAAAACTTTATTTTTATTTTCTCGTTAAATAAATAATTAAAAAAATTTTTGTTATTTAGCACTTCCTGTCGTAATTCTCCTTTTTTGGAAAAATACAAATAAAGAATAATTTACTGACATCGGAAATATTTTTTAAATTGATATTAAAAAGATAATGCTTGATTAAATTATGTTTTTATATTAATTAGTATATTTAATTATTTTTAAATTTTTGATATAATTTTAAATTAAAATTAAACTACCCAAATTTAAATATTTTGATAATAAATAAATAAAAAATATTTTAAATTTTTCGTATGTCAAATGAATATTATTTTATTTTTCAATTATATGTAATTATGCAGTTTATTTAAATAATTAAATCATTATAAAATTAAAATAAATTCAACATCTCAAATTAATTATAAATATAAATTCTCAAAAAATGGCAAATACAGTGCGGTGCATATGTTTACGGACAAAGGCATTGAAAACATAAAAGCTAATTTAATTTGAAAAAAATAAATTTATAAAGAAACCCGATTATATAATTTAGATAGTATTTTTTATGCACTATCTAATGATCCATCACTTGGATCAAATTCATTTACGATTTACAAAAAATTACTCAAACAAAATTTATAACCCTTATTTTTGTGGTGCATATGTTTACGGACAAATTAAATACCTTCTATTTTCCTACTTTAGTTGGTGCAAAAATTCTACAAAAATTTCTGTGAACATTTCCATGGATACTGAGTAGAAAAGTAAAAAGAACGAAGTCTGTACCTACTTTCTTCATCGAGATCTATAATCTCAAAAATCAACGGCAAATGGGGGTACAGTACTTCGAAAAATATTTTAACCCCCGAGGGCTTTTATAAAAATTTTTCTTTTAGGCTCATTTAAAAGCCCATAAAATTTGCTACTAAAGAGCCCTGGTCTAATTTATTCAAAAAAATAGTTGTTTGACGTACATCGACTTTTACATAAAAATGGTCAAAAATCACCTAAAATACCCCAAAAACGATAACATAAAAAATTACCCTACCTTCAGCTCCATGAATTTTTATTGGAAAAATAAAATCTTGGACTATTTTGTAGCAAATTTTATGGGCTTTTAAATGAGCCTAAAAGAAAAATTTTTATAAAAGCCCTCGGGGGTTAAAATATTTTTCGAAGTACTGTACCCCCATTTGCCGTTGATTTTTGAGATTATAGATCTCGATGAAGAAAGTAGGTACAGACTTCGTTCTTTTTACTTTTCTACTCAGTATCCATGGAAATGTTCACACAAATTTTTGTAGAATTTTTGCACCAACTAAAGTAGGAAAATACAAGGTTATTCAATTTGTCCGTAAACATATGCACCACAAAAATTAAGGTTATAAATTTATTTGGGTAATTTTTTTGTAGATAAACGAATCTGTTGGAATCGAAACTTGTATCGATTGATAGAGCATAAAGAATGCTATAAAAATTATTTTATACATTTCGATAAGTAATTCAATTTTTCGAATAAATTGGGTTTTCATTTTTTAAATGCCTTTGTCCGTAAACATATGCACCGCACTGTATATAATCAACAAATTTTGGATAATTTTTGGATAAAATTCTAAGGAATCTAATTGGTATAGATCTATTTAATAATTCTGAATATCTATACAAGGTTTGGATCTCTATAGATTATTTAAAGATTAAATAAATCAAAACGAATCCAATAAGCTTGAGTTTGGATTGTTAATAAAATTCTGTTAATAGATTTCACTTGAGTTAATAAATATAAACGTTAATATTGTAAAGCATATAGCTATTAATTTCCTAAGGCTGAGCAGTAGGCGGCGTGGTGTAATGGCTAACACATCAGTCCGGTCTACTGAAGATGCTGGTTCGCTCCCAGCCGCCGAATAACCTTTTGCACTAGCTAAAGGAGAGAAATAGCTATAGCCCAGCTGCTTTACTGGTAGCACCGGATGGTTCAGCGAACGCTGAACGTATGACGATCCATCCCATAGGCCCTGGGTTAGAGAAATGAAATTCCGCCAGAGAAGGCGATGATTAAGCTACCCCGCAGGTGAGAGAAAAAGCGGGAAGAGGGCAGATAAGAAGACTAGGGACAGTCTTCCCTGGGGATGGAGGTGTAAAGCATATAGCTATTAATTTCCTAAGGCTGAGCAGTAGGCGGCGTGGTGTAATGGCTAACACATCAGTCCGGTCTACTGAAGATGCTGGTTCGCTCCCAGCCGCCGAATAACCTTTTGCACTAGCTAAAGGAGAGAAATAGCTATAGCCCAGCTGCTTTACTATATTTCTTTTAAAGAATTTTTTCATAAAAACCTGTACCGAGACCCAATCCCCGAACATTTTTATTTCGAAAACCACGTACCCCAACAACCCAAGCCCCCATTCAATTGTCATTTAATTTCTTTGTCTTATTTTGAGTATAAAATTTCTATGGAAACAAGTCTTATTATTTTTCTTTTTCTCTTTGAAAAATCCTTGATTGATTTGATTGATCCATTTGATTATACATTTAGCAATTTAGAGAAGCAATTTTTCTTACATTCATGTTGTCGGCTTCGAAGAAACGCACAAAGTGACGTTCGTTGGCTGTGAGGTCCGTGTGTTCCTTCTCTATCTCGATATTGCGCATCTTTGCGAAAGCGACTAAGCTACGGCCCTTAACCCGACGTTGAGCGCTTTCCTCGAATTCCATCTGAAGCAAACTGAAAGTAAAAATTTAAAGCAAAATAAAAAGTGACAAATTGTATATTACCTGCCGGAGGTATATATATATCCTCTGTGCAATTGTCTTACTGTGCAAATGGGTCACTGTGCCCGTGTCGTAGCGCCATAAAAAAAGTTAATAAAAAAACGAGAACAATGATTTTTATTTATTTTTCTGATAAATTTTTCGTTTTTGTTTCATTTTTTAATTAAAATTTTGTTCCTTGAAGGGAAAAAAAGTTGAGACCAAGACTTTACCCCAGGAACCCTCAGTATTCCGAATGATGGGCGCTGAAACGTGCCTTCTATAACTGGCGCTGAATCGTGTGCGCTGAATCGTGCGAGCTGAATCGTGGGCTGCACTCGGATTCGTCCCAGCGCGGATTCGTCCCAAGCGGATTCGGCCCACTCGGATTCGTCCCCTTGAACAAAAAGCGCGGATTCGTCCCAATGTACAAAAAGTGCGGATTCGTCCCACTCGGATTCGTCCCCTTGAACAAAAAGTGCGGATTCGTCCCAATAAGTTAATAATCAATATTTTTCTTGTTTTCATTTTCTCGATATTGACTTTCTTTTCTAAGTATTTTTAGATTATGTATTAAAAATGATTAGAAGCCGGCTTGAAAATTTAGCACGAGCTCAGAAACGGCAGCGGTTAGAGGATTTTTCGATTAATCAGACTTCGTCGTCGCATCAAAGCAATTTGGAAAACAACGAAAATCAAGTCAACGTAAGCAGTGAATCTGATAATGATGATTCTGATTCAGAAGCTCAACTTATTTATTTTGAGGTTGACACGTAAACGTGGACAACAAACAATAGACGTGATTCTTGTGATGACGAATGACACGAATTTGATTTATTTTTGGGTTTTTCATTAAATTTGATTTTCTAGTTTATTTCTTTTATTTACCGGTTATTTTTTATTTTTGATGCTGATTCTAGTTTATTGATTTTTTATATTTATATTTGACGAATTCGATAAAAATTTTAGTTTTTACTTTGTGTTTTTGATTGTTTGTAGTTTTTAGTAAGGTTTTGAAGTTCTTTGTAAAAAGATTGCTCATGTTTTTATTATTACTCGTTTTTAATTCATAGTTCGACAAATTGAGTATTTTTACTCTTCTGGACATTTTGAGATGGGACGAATCCGAGTGGGACGAATCCGCGCTTTTTATACATTGGGACGAATCCGCGCTTTTTGTTCAGGGGGACGAATCCGCATGGGACGAATCCGAGTGGGACGAATCCGCGCTTTTTGTTCAGGGGGACGAATCCGCATGGGACGAATCCGAGTGGGACGAATCCGCGCTTTTTGTACATTGGGACGAATCCGCGCTTTTTGTTCAAGGGGACGAATCCGCACTGGGACGAATCCGCAGTGCGCCGAATCGTGTCTAACCGGAATTTTCTCGATTCCGTCATTAAACCTGCTACATTTTTTTAACTAAACTACTTTTTAACTTTTTAGTTATTACATTTTATTTTTTTAGAAATTTATCTAAAAATGGATACTTCTAAAGAATCTGAGGTTTTTAATTAAATATTTAATTAATTAATACTTAAATTTTAATAAGGAACAAAAAGAGGATTTAAGTCCCGATAGAGATGGTACAATTATTAAATCAATTATTGTTTCTGGGGAAAAGTTTAATTGTCCAAGCGACCATTCTCCTGTTAAAGGTTTTTTTAAAAAAATAATTTAAAATATTTTTTAAAGTTCATGCTGTTGGTTCTGACTTAAATGGACGTATATTTTATGATAGAGAACTTGAATATATTATGGGGGAAGGTTTTGAACATCAATTGCCCGAGGGCGTTGACAAGTAGTGAATTATTTGAAAATAAATTTTTTTAAATTCTTAATTCAATTTTAAGAGCACTTCGCCGTATTAATAAAGGAGAAAAATGTAAAGTTACATTAAAAGGACGTTTTGGTTATGGGACTCAACCACCTTCGGAATTTGGATTAAATGCTAATGAAACAATTATTTTTACTTTATTTCTTAAAGATTTTGAAAAGGTTTTTTTCTGATAAATTTTTTGAAAATTTCTTTTTAGGTTAAAGCAAGTTGGGAACTTTTAGATGAAGAGAAGTTGACTGAAGCTCTTAAATTTAAAGAACGTGGAACTAAATTCTTTGGAGAGGGGAAATATCAGCTTGCTTTGTCTAAGGTAATTTTTAAAATTTTATTGAAAAATTTTAAAATAATTTTGAAAAAATGGGCATCTCTTTGTTACGGACACTTAATTCTGGCCATAAATATATTTTAAACGAATTTTCTCTTTTAATTTTTCTACAAAACTTTTTTTATAATTTTTACAAAGTTAATATTTTGAGAAATATTTTCTTAAATTTTAGTATAATGCAATTGTTTCACTTCTTGAATTTGCCCGCCCTTCAAAGCCAGATGAGGAAGAAGGCAAACAATTGACTGAAAAATACGAACAAACACTTATTGCTGCTTGGGTATATTTTTAATTTTTTTTATTTTAAATATTTTTTTGAAGTTAAATATTGTTTTGGTAAATTTAAAAATGGGAGAAAAGGCTGAGGCAATAAGGAATTGTGATAAGGTTTTGGAGAAAAATCCTAAAAATGTAAAGGCTCTTTATCGAAAAGCACAAGCTCAACAAATGTTTAAAGACTTTGAAGAGGCTATTGAGACTTACAAAATTGTGCTTGAATTGGAACCTGAAAATAAGGTTTTTTAAATTTATTTTTTGTTTGAAAAAGTCTAAAATTTGAGATTAATTGCAATTTAGAAGTTTTTAGTTTATACCATTATTAAGGGCGTACTCAAAGGGAATTTAGGGGGCATCCTCCTCCCGGAATGGGAAAAATGGAAAAAATTTTATGAGGAAAATAGTTACGAAGTGTAGGTATAGTTAGAAAAAGATAAATTATTGATGTCGAATATTAGCGTTTTGAACGTCAATTGCGTTTAGTTTTGACTTTCAGAAATTCGAAGGTTTGGCGAATCTCCCATTATGTGCCTCCCCAAATTTCAAAATAATTTTAATTGTTTTAAGGCTGCAATTCAACAAATTCAAGAATGTCGCCATCAACTGAATATTTTGAACGATCGTGAACGAAAGAAATTCAAAGGATTGTTTGATCGTCTTGCTAATGAAAATCAGGAAGAAGGTAATAAAATCGAAGAAATTTGACAAGAAAGTAAAAAACATTTTGAAATTGTTTTTTGTTAAAAATATTATTTTGATTATAATTAAAATTTAAGTAAGATTCTCATAAAAATGTCTTTTCTAGTAAAAACAATAATTAAGTACTTATTAATTTATTTATATCCTTTAAAGAACTATTTTTGTTTATATATAAACATTTATTTATTAGTAGAATATTTAAAATTTGAAAGCAAAAAATAAGAAAATATAAAAGATATGTAGACACAAAAAAGTGGGAAAAGTAGGCCTAATTTGGAGTAAAATTAATTTAGTTTATTAAATTTAATTGAAAAATTAATACAAACTTTCTGTTTTTTAATTTAAAAATTAAAATAATTCATAATTTAAACTACAATGAAATCAAAATTTAAGAATTAGATTTCTTTAAGGGTAATTTTCTCATCGTCTGACAAAATGTTCTAACTGTTTCAGCAGTTGAAACGCCATCACGTTCAATAAGAATTCCTTTTTATTTTTTTTAATTTTAATTATTATATATTAATTATTTACCTGAAGTTATTCCTTTAATTGTTGAGGGAGGTTTAACTGAAATTGTTGACCCAGTAGATGTAGAGGGGGAACCAGTAATTATTTGGTGGCTAGTTGGGACAAGACTTGAATTATTATTTTGATGTTCAGAAGGCTTTAATTAAAAAGAAATATTTTTAATTTTTAAATTAAATTACTCCAACATTTGTAAGGGGTATATTATTTATTGTTTGTTGCCCACCACCAATGTCAGTACTGTGTAAATTTAATTCGTGGTTAGATGCTGCATTAGAAAGAGTAATTAAATCTCTACAACCATTTAATGAAACACTTTAAATAAGAAAATAATTTTTATTTTTTTGGAAAAAGTTTTGCCTCATGTGAATACTTGGTGCAATAACCCCTCCAAGTTGTTGAGCACAAAGTACAGCATCATGAACCGAAGGAAAGAAAAAATGTTTTGGAACGTGTTCAAAAGAGCTACTCAACTATAATTAAAATATAAACTAATTTTAATTTTTTAAAAATGTTTTTTGCCTTAAACCAATTGCGAATAGTTGAATTAACAGAAGCTAAAAGTAAACGACATTTTTTATCTGCTAATTCTTCAAATAATTCACGTATTACATTAATTGCCTAAAAAGATTTTTGTTTTTTTTAAATTCTAAAGATTACCTGTCCATCAATATAAGGAACAGAAGAGAAATCAATTATAAGTACTTTAGTTATTAAATTATTATTATTTGATTCTAATACTGCCCCTCCAGGATTTTCAATATTTGGCTAAATAAAAAATTTTAAATGAGAAGAATTATTTCTTTTTAAACCACAAAATCTCCACTAATTAACAAAGTTGAACGCATTTGTATAGAATCTTTATTGTGAATAGAGCCACTAACTATTTGGGCATTTGTACTTTTCATGCTTTTCATACTCCCTGTTCTAGTACCAATTCCGATACCCAAAAGTTGACTTAAAATTAAACAAGGGAAATTCTTTTATTTATTTATTATTCTCTTCATTACCCTTTAATTTTAGCTGCCGATTCTCTAATACAAGCTTTGAAATATGAAGAATTGTGAAAAAGAATTGGAGCCTCAAAACGAACAACCGAAACCTTTAAAATTAAAAATAAAATATATTTATTTAAATTCTCTCTCTCTCTACTACCCCAGCCTCGTCCATTAAATCAGAACCTCCATAATAACAACGTTCAGCATAATAAGCACCCGAACCTGTAACATTTGTTAATTGTTGAAGACGTGGCCTAAAAAATTATTTTTAATTTAATTCTCTTTTCTTTTTCCGTTAACCATTGAGCACGAACAATAATTGTTCCAGCAGAAAGAATAACAGAAACAAAGAGTGCTTGTGATAAATTTGATGAAAAAAGGGCCATTAATGCTGAGAATACAAAGCTTAACTGTAAATTATTTAAAATATTTTTGACAAAAAGAAAAAATTAATTACAACGTCAAGACGTGAAATTTCCCATAAAAGAGGTAATTTAGAAATGCCTGTAAACATTGGACAAATTTCTGTCAATAAAATACACGAAAGAACACACTAAAAGAAGTTTTTAAATTTAAATATTCTTTTTTCTATTTACAATGGGTAATGACTGAAAAAGTTTAGATGACCAAATAATTATTGGAATTAAACTCAAAACTAAAGAAATATTAGCCAAAATAGTTTTAGCTCCAGCACGGGTACCAATTGAAGTTCTAAGTGGAGAATGACCGGGAGGTATTGCAGACACAAATGTTGACAATAAATTAATTAAATTTAGTGAAATAAGTTCCTAAATAATTTAAAAGAAAAAATATTTTCTTTTAAAAAAACTTGTCTTTCATCAATTTTATATTTATTTGTTTTTGATAATAAATTAGCACTTCTTAAATGTAATACAAAAACAAAAAATGCAAGTCCAATTGAATCAGTAAATAATTGACTAATTAATGAACGTGAAGGTAATGACAATAAAAATAATCTTTTAAAAAAAAAAGAAATTAATTTTTGAAAAAAAATATTTTTATATAGAGACTTTGATTCAGAAAAATTAATTGTATCCAATTGCCATTTTGTTTTAATATTTAAAATATTTGAAAGTAAACTACCAAGAATTATCTAAAAATTAAAAAAAGAAATTCTCTCTCTCTCTCAAATTTATTTACAAGTAAAAATTCAGAAGAAATAGCAGAACGAAGACGAAAACGTGTTAAAGGTCCAATTATCTGTCTTGTAAAAATAATTAAAAATAAACAAAGTAAAGAAGCAGCTAAAGTATTTAAATTTATTGCATCAAAACATTCCCAAATTGAAGGTAAACACTAAAAAGAAAAACATAATTTTTTAATTTAAATAGAAAAACAAACATTATTTTCTGATTCAATAATATTATTTTTAATTATTTTAGTAGAATTTAAAAATGAAGAAGATAAATTTTGATTAATTAAATTAAATGAAGTTTTCTTTGAATTATTTGGAACATTTAAACGTCGATAATAAGCCCTTAAATTATTTAAAAAAAGTATTTTTAATTAATTAGTTTGCCATAATTTCCTCACCAAAGAATACAAGGAAAAGATGTTGTAGTTGCTGGAATTGAATTACTAGCAATTGCAATAGATGCTTGCTTTAAAAAAGAATTTAAAAAAAAATAAAATTAAAAAATAAATACTTTAATAGTTAATTGATCTCCTTCACAAATTCTATTCGATTTTAATTGAATTATATTACCCAATTGAGAGAATACAATTCTTGTACCTAACCCAAAAGAAAATCCAGCAATTATTTGTTCAGAGAATAAACCAAAAAGAAAATCCAAACGAAATAAATAAATTGCTGACTTTTAATTAAAATAATTTAATTAATTTTTAAAGTTTTTTATTAATTAGTAAAAATTTTCGAAAATTGTCCGAGGATAAATTTTTGTAATTTAGGGTATTTTTAAAAAAAAGTTTACTCAGATCCGACAATTACCTCCAAAGTTTTTTAAATTTTATTTTTCCTCTGATTTATTTGAAAATTTAAAGGATTCTCGGTGTTAAAAAATATTTTCTTTTAATTTAATAATTATAAAATTTACATTAACAATTGCACATAAAATAATTGCTGTAGAAGCTACCTCTAATGATCCATAAGAAATAATATTACTTCCTTCTACGGTAGTATTTCTCTCAATAATATTGCCTAAGAAAAAACAAACAGCTAAATTTGTCCCTTTAAAATATTTTTTTAGAAAATATTTTATAAAATTATTTTTTACCCATAAAACTAAAATTTGAAGTCCCAAAAAATAAATAAACAAGGGAAGAATAAAAAATTGTGTAAAGACCACAAATTGGTGGTAAACCAGCTAAGAAAGCCATTGCTAATCCTTCAGCAGTTCCATGTAATGATAAAGCTAGCCCTGCACGAAAATCTCCAAATAAATCCTTAAAAGGAATTTTAAAGAAAAATAATTGATGATTTTAAATTTAAATTTAAGATTATTATAAGTAAAATATTTTAAAAATAATTTTCCAACTTTTCTAAAGCTATATCGTTGTATAACACGAATTATTGGCAAATGAGTAGTTGGACAATGTTTTGAAGACCAAAGATGATCCCCTTCATCTGCATTACTTAATTGATATCGAGGCAATGGCAAATTTGAAACACCTCCACTTCCACTATGTGCACTTGCTAAACTAATGTGTTGACGGCTGGGCTTTTGCCTTTGTTGTGGTTGTTGGGGAGGGATTTGGGGACGAACAACTATGGAGATAGATCTTTGGGCCTTTTTAAAATTTAATTTATATTTAATTAATTTTATTTTTTACAGCTCTTCGCCAACAAAGCAAAGCACCCCCACATAGGTCATTAGCAACTGCTTGAGGTTGATTTTCCACAATTGAATCCTAAATTAAAACTAGTTTTTGATATAAATGGAATTATAAAATATGAATTAACTTGCCAATGAGTATCGCCTTTGTTTAGTTTTCCGCTCGCTTGAGAAATTGAATTTTGTATCAAATTCATCCTGTTTTTTAAAAAAATACAAAAATTTTAAATGTTTTTAAATCTTCCAAAATTTAACATCAAAAACTAAATACCTGATTCATTGGAGCACGCCGTATACCTCCAAGTAAATGTTGATTTGAGGAATCCATTAAAAATAAACTTTATTTTAATTCAAATTTAAATTAGTTTAACAAATATTTTAACGTTGTCCTTACATTTAAATAATATTAAATAATTATTTTATCCAATAATTGTAGAGAAGAATACCATAGTGATAGAGGTAAATCTCTTTTTAATCCATCCGTTCATTTAATAAAAAAAAGAAGTCCCTCATCCATAAAATACATTTTATTTTCTCTTTGCTAGGCGACCATTTGCAAAAGAATATAAGCCAAAATTAATATTTTATATTACTTATGGAATAAAGCTTCAAATAAAGGATTAAGATTATCAAGAAAAAAATCGGAATTAACGCAAATTTTTAGGCATGTAATTAGGGAGAGGGGTCCTTTGTAGTTGTTACAATGGCAGAAATCTTTAAGAGTAAGTTATATAATTTTGTTTAAAATTCACCAATTGTCAAAACAATCTTCTTTCGTATTAAAATAATTCTCCAAATATTTTTTAAATAAAATCTAAAGATGTTTCGGTGAAAAGGAAAATAAAAATGAGGGCTGATAACAGGAAAGTACCGATGTTTCTATTTAAAAACTAAAACGAAGAGTCCAAACAAGTGATGAGTTGTCAAATGCATGGGAAACTAAGCAAGAAGGTTTTATATTTTCTTTTAAAATTCTTTGAAGCTAAATTGGACTAATTGTAAGCAATAATAAATGCGACGAAATAATATTTTTATTATTAAAATTAAACAAAAAAAACATAAATTTGAGCATACTTTGAAATAATTAAATTCTAAACAAAAAAATCAAAAAAGACGTATCTGAGCGATATGGAAAAATCAAAAGTAAATTTCTATATATCATTGTTTATCTGAACAAGATGAAAAAAGGATAAACTCTAATCTTCTGGATGTTCTCCTAAGAAACGATGAAGTAGGTGAACAACTAACTCATAGGTAAACATGGTTATTGCTGTATTTGGAGCTGACCGCAATAACTAAAAAAATATAAATTCAGTTAAAAATCCTGCATAATCTCCCACCCTCCACTCTCAAAAATTAATATTATTTACATAAAACTAGTTTGTGCAAATTGGTAAAGAAAAATAATAAAGATGGGAAGGTTACTTTTGCACCGAAAACAATATAAAAGTTATTAAAAATCTTGCGTATAATCCAAATTTTGTTTTCACTTTTTATAATTTTCAAAATTAAAAAAAAAAGAATTTGATTTAAAAATACCTGTACACTAAGCCCACGGTAAAAGGGTTTAATGTATCCTTCACGCCAAAGAGTCCTAACTAACTGTCGTAGCCTTAATTGATTTCCTTCTTCTCTTAAACGTGTCCTAATAACTTCTAAAATATTTAAAGTAATTTAAATAATATTTATTAAACCATGTGGATAAGCTATAATAACAGCAAATGTTTTTGCTATACCACCAGCCAACATAAATTGTAAAAAAGCTTGGTGTTGTTTGTCGGCATATGAACCAAGAAATTTCTGATCCGGATCACTTATTTTACTTAAAAAATTCAAAATAACTAAAAATTGTTAAAGTTTTCTTTTACCTTCTCAAATTTTCGTAAATAACAAATTGTATAACCGTTTCAAATATTCCCAAATAAGATCCTGTCACACCCTAAATATTAACTTGAAATATGTATACTCACAAAAAAGAATTACCCTCCATAACCCTAAAACTCCGTCACGTTTAATAATTCGCAAGAAACATTCTTTAGCGCCTAAACGTCCATGATGTAATTGAAGACGAGTTTTAACTACCCAAATTGGATTTATTAATGTAGCTGCTATTAGACCTGTTATTTAATTGAAAATTACTAGTTTGTTTCAAAAGAGAGATTTATTTAAATACGGGATTGTCAGAGGAATGTAAAAATGTGTTTAGGAAAAATTGGATTATTTAAAGATTGCTTCTTTAATTTATATTTTGAGAATATTTTGAGATTATACTTTTTATAAAAAGTACATGTATATATGCATATTTATCCATAAACAGCCTTATATTAAAAAATTCTACCTCCTACGCCGGCAGAAAACATATGGATAAAGGCTGAATTTGGAACAAGCCACCTTCTGTCTATCTCGTCATTAGTTTCATCTCTGCTGCAATAATTATTAGAGATGCGCTTTGTAAGAGAATAAAAACAAAAATAAATAGCTCTGAAAAAGAAATCTAAAGCAAAATTTTAGAAAAAAATTTTACTTCGAAGGGGTAACACCAATAAGATTAGGTACAAGGCCTTTAAAAAGTGCAGCAGTACCACCTTCCTTCCAAACGGAACGAATTGCCAATAATGAAAGTGGAGGCCAGTGGGCACGAAGTAAACGCTTCGCGACAGAAAAACGAACAAAAGAACCTGCAAATAATGGTTTTTCAATTTCAATCGTCTATAAAAATACCTGCACTTTTGCTGCTGCTAGGACCGGGTATTGCTGCTTCAATTAAGGGTTTCTTTGCTCCTTTTATTGCATCTTCTCTTAATTGCCGATAAATCAAAAACCCTTGCGAGCTTTGCATTCGTGTTTTGATAACCTAAAAATTTTTTTCTTAAAGCATAAACAAAAAAATAAAAACCTCGAGGGGACAAGTGAGAGCTGTACCAGCAGTTCCACCAACGGCACCACCCGTAAAATGAATGAAAGCCTCAAAACAGATAATTTTTCCTTAACAAATCAAGTCTAACCTCTTTTAATCCACCCGTATCATTTTGAGCCATTAGAGATAAACAAATAAATAATGAAAGTTGGAGGACCCAGCGTCTAAAATCGAAGAAGGTAAATTATTTAATCAAAAAAGCTGCAATTCTAGTTTTACCCAAAAACTGAAAAATTAGAAAAAGTACGTTTCTAGACGATCTTCGTACTTATCCGCCAATATCGAAAATTCAAAAGAAAATATACAATTCTCAATTATCTAATTTCGTTATTTTTTTGTTGCACTACGGAGAAAAATAGCACCTAAAAAATTAAATGAGAACAATTGTAAAAAGAGGATCTAGAATTTACATCCAACTTCCTACGTCGATAAAGAAAATTTTAATTTTAGGTATAAATTAAAAGACAACAACAATTATATAAAAAATAATTTAACTAAAATCATTTATCGAATATTTATGTAAATTTAATGAAGGGAATTAGCCAAATTAAATTTTTAAAAATCCAAAAAAATGTTAAAATCAAAAATTATCAAAATCATTATACAAAATTTAGTTTGACTATAACCCATTAAAGCAATAAGTACATGTCAATTTCATAAAAGATCAGAAAAATAAACAAAAAGCAAATAAACCAGTCAAAAGTGAGCCTTGTTAAGTTAAAATGAGGCAGAAAATTATTTCAGTAAAAACATCAAATATGTTGTCCTGCCCATTCATCTAGACAGTTGAAACAAGCTAAAAATAATTTTTTAATGGAATAATAAAAATTCTACAACCTGTTGCATGATGCTGGCTAGCACCAACTTCTTCTTTTAACCATTCCACAAACAAATCTTTGTCCTTCCTCAATAACAAAAATTGACCAAACAAAATATAGGCCTTATCGAAGCCCTAAAAATAAATCAAATTTGTGATTTACAAAAATTTTAAATGAAAAAAAAATATTCTAAATTTACCTTTTCTTCTAATTTTTTGCCATAGACTGGCCCAATACCAGCAACCGTCGTCACTTCTTTGTCTCCCATTGGTTCTGCAACAAAATCCCTGTGTTTTACAGAAGTCGACATTTAAATTATATAGATTTTTAAACTAAATATTAAAAAAATATTTATTAAAAACAAAAAGACATTAAAACCCGAAAAGACAAATGAAACAATTTTCTTTACGTCCAAATCAGGGCTGGGCGATTTCGCATTTTCGCGTTTCGCATCTTTCGCATTTTTCACATTTTTGAGCGCGAAAAGTTTCGCATTCCGCATTTCGCTTTTTGGTCCAAATGCGAGATTTGTTTCGCATTCTCATTTAGTATTTTTTATATTTTGACATAAAATTTTTTAAAGGAAAAGTGAAGAAATATTTATAATCTATCCAAGAATTACTTTTGTTGGTCTATGGTGTAGTGGTTAAGTTTACTGACTTCGCTCACTTATGTTTTTGGGGCCGGTTTCGAATCCAGACATAGGAAATAAAATTAAACAATTTTTCCTTCCAGAAATAAATCTTTTTGGACTTTGATTTTGATTTTAAATCTGTAAATTTATTTTTTTAATACATATGTTAAACCTGAAAAATTTAAAAAATTTTGATGTAGTAATGAATTTTCCAAAATTTCAAAATTTTCCAAAATTTTCCAAAATTTTCATCCCTTTTGATCCCTTTATATCTCGACCAAATCCCTCAGCATTTCCGTTAAGTTCTAATCACAGATTTCTTTATTTACAGGACTGCAGGCGAAAATTTTGAAAAACATTTGGAAGGATTAGAATTTTTAACAAATTTCGCATTTTCGCGTTTCGCATCTTTCGCATTTTTCACATTTTTTGGCGCGAAAAGTTTCGCATTCCGCATTTCGCTTTTTATTTTTTTAAAAAAAGTTTCGCATTCCGCATTTCGCTTTTTATTTTTTTATTTCGCCCAGCCCTGGTCCAAATCCAATTTACAGGAAAATAAATTAAATACAAAGTAAGATTTTCTGCTCTCAATTAACCTAGTCTCTCAAAATTTGGACTTTTCTGTGCTTAGATTCAGCGTCTCCTTTTCCTCTGTAACGTAGAGTTGGGCGGTATCGGGATTCCGGCCTAAAATCGGTATCGATATTTTGGAATGACGATACCGATCCGATACCGGCTCGGTTTCGGGATTGAACAAAACCGGTTTCGGGATTAAACATTTTTACCGATCGGAATCAGAGATGCTCAAAATTTCGTTTCGTTTCGAAATAACAGTACTATAAAAGGCTGCCCTCCCCTCCCTTATTATAAAAAAACTGCCCTCCCCTCCCTTATTATTTTTCTTACCTAAGATTGTATGTACATAATGGTCAGATTTTCTGAGACATTGATAAAGAGAAGATCAAAATTAATTGAGTTGTTTTTTTACGTTTATGAAAACGTTTATGTTTAACTTAACGTTATGTTTAACTTAATTGTGAACGTATATTTTTCAAATTGACATAAAAAGTAATCCTTTGACAGTTAGTTACAAGCAAAACAACCAAAACATTTAAAAAGAACGGAAGAAAAGTCCGCAAAAGGGTCCGCAGAAAAAGCACCCTTTTCTTCAGTAGTGCCCAAAAAAGTTAAATCTTACGTGTGTCTTAATTTTGATAAGTTTTTGTTTTTTTAGATTTTATGCAATGTTACATCTTTCTATTACAATAGACAAAAATGAATTTCCATATCAGGTCCGTTATCCTGCAAAAATTGCTTTCGGAGAGTTTAAAGTTGTCAATTTTGTAATTTAATGTTTAAAAAAATTTTTTAGATTAAACTAGAAATGGTAGTAGGTATTTATGCACAAGATATGAAACTTGAGTTGCATTCACCTGATGGAAAATTTTGCTCAGAGTTGGTTGGAGATGATCGAACTTTGGAGGAGGTTGGTCAAAATTAATTGTTTTAAAATTAAATTACTAGTTTAAATTTTTAACAAAAAAATTAACGTCCACGTTTTTATTTCATTGTAGATGGGTGTAATTGATAATTCAATCATTCATGTGAATGATGTTTCACAGAAATTGTCTTCATTAATTCCTCAGGATTCAAATACGACAAATGTTGAGCATTACATAATTCCTGATGAGAAATATTCTGCTAGAAAAGGCAATTTATTTATATTTTATTTTACATTATTTAAATTTTAGATACTGCTAGAAAGTGGAAACAAGAATTCTTAGCATCGAGAAGTGCTTTCTCTTCTTCGCCAAGTTGTTCTGATCATATTGTGAGCAGTATGCAGGTTAGTTTTTTGTGTTTAATTTATAATTTTTTATTTAAAATTAGGTTGGAAAACGTTGTATAGTTCGTACAAGTGTGCAGAAACCTCGTTTTGCCAAAATTGCATACATTGGACCTACACATTTTGATGCAAAACAAGAAGCTATTCGGCCAAATAATTGGGTTGGAGTTATTTATGAGAATCCAGAAGGAAAAAATGATGGATCTTTGGACGGGAAAAGGTTTGTCGTCAAATGGTATTTAGAAATATTTTTATTTTTCCTCTTCAGATATTTTACTTGTAGACCAAACTATGGTGGATTTGTTCTTCCAACATCTATAGAAGTTCTAGAGGAAGATGGACATTTTGTAAATGATCAAAGTGATAATGATCAAATTGAAGAAATTTAGAGAACAATTTAAAAGTATCAATTTTTGGGGTTTCGGTCCCATTGGAAACCGATGTTTTCTCTATCTTTAATGTTCTTGTTCATTATTTTTTAATCTGATCTAATAAATTATTTAACAATTAGACGGAGTTTTTTCTCTTTTTTAATTGTTTTTTTAAATATTACTTTAATAAAATAATTTAATATCTATTTATTCTTTCTAGATTTATTGTTATGCTTCTTTTATACAGAAATAGGGAATTAATTGATTACATTCTGAAAATTTCTACAACTTTTTCTCTTCCTAATCGGTGTTTCTGTTCCTCATTTGTTCAAAAGGAGAAGAAACTAATTCCTTCAGATTTTATTGAAATATATAATAGGGATCAATGGTCATTGGAAATCCTTTCGAACTTTATTGCAGATTGTAATATTCAGCCAGACTTCATCTCGCAAGGTTTTCAAACATTTGGAAAGTATCAAGGGCATATGTGGTGGGAGTGCTTGACCCTGAATATGCCCTTGAAGGTTATTTAAGTTGAATTCTGGTTCTTAATTTTTAAATTTATTTTGATATGTAAGTTTTGTTTTTAGATGAAGAATGCCAACTTTTACAAGAAATCGAACCTCATATGAAAAGAATGCGATGGGAGGAAGAGCATTGGGATCAACAAATTCATCTTTATCGCGAAAGAGAACAACTCAAGTAATTGTTCATCAAAAAACTAATATTTTTCTTTAGATGGAATATAAATAATCAAAAGATTGTAGAACGAATTTGGAGAACTTCATTCCCAAATTCAACGAGAAAATCTCCTTATGTTCATATTTTAGATTTACATGAATGTGGCTTTATTAGGCCTCATGTGGATGAATCTAGGTATAGTAACATATTATTGATAAAAAAGGGCAAAAATCCTCACTTTTTCCAAAAATCTTTAACAGAGAATTTCGGATAGAGAATACTCACTCCATTTGAAAATTCCCAATGTAGAGATTTCTTATTAAAAATTTTTTCATTTTTTAAAATTATTCTAAAGATATTGTGGTGGAATAATAAGTGGCTTATCCTTACTATCTACCTCAATAATGCGGCTTGTTCATACAAACCCTCAATTGTCAAATATATGCAAGGCTGACTTGTTACTTCCAAGGCGCAGTCTTTATCGACTAACGTTTGAAATTTTAAATTTTTAAATTAAATATTTTAAAAATTATAGTGGTTTAGCTCGTTTTGAGTTTACTCATGAAATCCTGGCTAATGAAGAGAGTAATTTTCGCGGAAAATATGTGCCGAGGCAAAGGCGAATTTCGGTTATCTGCCGAGAATTTCCAACATCTCAAAATGATGTTACGTCTTCAAAACCAGAAAATCAAATGAAAATAATTCCACAATCAGAATAATTCCTTTCAAAAATTTTTAAAATTTTTTTTGTAAAATATTTAAAATTTGTTAAATTATTTCTTCAATTATTAATTAAAATAATATTTAAATATTTTTTAAATTTATTTTAGATCATAATAATATTAGAAAAATAATTTTAAAGAATAAAATGGAAAACGCCAAAAAGATGGTGCGTAAAGCAGCTAAACTTCAACAACACCAAATTATGAAAATTTTACAGCCAACTTTAGATGAACGACTAAAAAATATTGGTTTTATTTATTTTTTTTATAAAAACATTTTTTAATAAATTAGGACCTACCTGTAGTTCTGCTGCAGATATTGGAGAAGGAGCGCTTGATGGATTTCCGGATGCCTATTTGTTACAACTTCATCCTGAGTTGTAACACATTTTCGATTAATTAAAATTTATAAAATTCAGGGACCCTCCCTATTTGTTTGAATGTTTTTGGGCCACTCGTTTGAATCGTGATGATGCTGATTGGGCGTTCCAGTTGTTCAGAAGGAATATGCTCGAACTGTCTGCATCTTCAAAATGATTGTTATTTTCAATTTAGTTTTTTAAAAGTTATAAAAGATCGCGATGGGGCTTTGATGAAGAACTTAAACAGCGTGAGCTGACTGCGACTGCTGCACGTTTCTTCATTATTCGCGCTCGTATTCATCACTCCCCTTCTTGTCCATGTTCTTCTTCTTCGGATACAAGTACCACTGTTCGACCTGTTGCTTATGCACATTTTCGGTAAACAACTTTCAAAATTTTGGAACAGTAAGAATAAGGTTTTCTTAAGAGGATGGCTTCCCTCTAAGTTTCATTGTAACCTCGCCACATATGCGTAATGATGCGAGTATTGTATTCCAAATATGATTTCAAATTTTATTTCCAATACCGGTTCGAGTCCTTCTAAACTTAAAATCGGCACGCATTTACACACCAGACTTTTTCTTGGGGCAATATAAGTCTATAATTTGTGGGTTGGAAAAGGAAGGGGGTAGAATAAGGGTGGGTACGTACCAGAAGGTAATAGTCGATGAAAAACGAACATAAATTTCCTTTTTCAGTTTTGTCGAAGATGATTCCCGACCAGTTCTTTATTGTTATGAGTTACAAGTAGAAAAGGATTATCACCGCCGCGGTCTTGGCACATTTCTTACAGAAATAATGGAAATTATTGGGAAAAGGTAAAAATATCTGGTAATAATCGGTTTTTGTTACCCCTTTTTTCTCATTTTTTCATTTCACTTGAAAAAAAGGAATAAGTACTTTTTCGATATTTAAGAAGTTTACCAATATCTAATTACATATGTGTGCTGATTGTATTCCAAGTATGATTTCAAATTTTATTTATTTCGAATCCCGGTTCGACTCGAAGAAATTAATTACTCACCGTGAGTCCGAATACTAGTTCAAATTTAATTTATTCAGATCCCGTATCCAAATTCTAGTGGCTAAACTGGCACATCTCTTCGAGCTCGAACCGGGATTCGAAATAAAATTTGAACACAATCAGCGCACATAATTAGCTATTGGCAAACTTCTAAAATATCGAAAAAGCACACTTATTCCTTTTTTAAGTGAGATGAAAAAATGAGAAAGGGTGGTGGTCCCTTTTTTTAAAAGTTTGGGTTCTTTTATTTTTATAGTACTAATATGGATGTGGTGATGTGTACTGTATTCTCTTACAATGAAAGTTCAATTGATTTCTTCCGTAAGAATGGTTACGACAATGATCGGACGTGTATTTATGGAAAGGATCGTTCAGGTGGTTGTTTGGGTAGAGATTATTTGGTGTTAAGCAAATCATTAAATATTGAGAAAAAAGAAAAGGATGGAAAAAAAAGTTGATAATTTAAGGATTACACGTATTTATATAATGTCTTTTCAATACTTTTCTAGAAAATAAGGTATTTGGGAAATGTAAAAAGTATTGAAAGCAAGTTGAAAGATGCTTAATTTATTTACTAACTTTATATATTGTTTTCTTAAATATTGTTTTGAACTTTTTTAAATTTATGTATCTGTTCTGATCTTTTGGACTTTTAAATAAATTTTATTCTAAAAATTCTAGTCGTAACGGTTTCCGGTGTAAGTCCATTACTCGTAACAAGTAATGGAGCTTTTCATGTATAAGATAATTTAAAAAATTTTATCTTTCCCATTTATGAAAAAGAAAAAAAATTTAGTACATATTCTGGAAAGAGAAATGCATACAGTTAAAGCCAAAAATTTGTATCACAATCTTGTCATCAATCAGTTCACAAATATGGTGGTTGAAAGTCAGGAAGTATTGTGGTCCCTTCCAATGATGATGCTATTGACTGAAAATTTTTATTTATTTAATACCAGAACTAAAAAATACATTTAATTCCACCAATTTGCAAAGCAATTGAGCCATTAAGATTGCCGGTTCATGTGTTTTATTATCGAACCTCATTGTCAAGTCCGCTAGCCATTCTGAAAGGAACGTTTCTTTACATCGTACCCATTCCGGTATATCCTTATTTATTTTTGTTTGTCCAAATTCTTGTTGGGCTTAAAATTTTTTTTGTTAAGATTAAAATAATTTTGTAAATACTAATATTCCAAATTGTTACAGCCATCATTGCACAAATATCCTGCTGTTTAATGCCTTCTGGAAATTTCTTTAAGTTGCTAATGAATTTATAGTATTTCTCCATCAAAGGCTTTTTCAGACTAATTAAAATATATTTTATTTAAGGTATTAAATTAACCGAATATATTCCTCAGGATTAGGTTTGTCTTTTGCCAATTGTTCAATAAACCCATCTAATTCATCGATATTAATAACATAACCGAAATTAACAACAAAACGGGTATCATCAATATCAGGGAATTGGGAAACTGTCAAATAACAGGAATGAAGCATTGTAAATTGTCTATAGCTAAAATCAAGAATTGTCAACTGTAATTAAGAAATGAGAAAGTTAAGGAATAATAATTAAAACTTGACTTTTGTCTTATTTTCCATCTGTGAAAATATCTGAAATCCGTCATTCAACATTGTAAAATACAAAGGTTTTGAATCAGATTGGATTTGTGTAAAATCGTCAATATTTCCATCAACAGTAACCTTAAAATTAAAATATTTTTAAAAAATTATTGAATTACTTCATGAAGTGAACGTTGTCCATCGATGAAAGAATTATAAGCTCTAATTATCTTAGCTAGATTGGGTGCATAACTGTCATCAAAGGCCTTTCCTACGGGTGTATTTGATGAATCCATTTGATCCTTAAAAGCAAACCGGAACTACTGAATACGCATTTTTCTTTCTTTCTCAAAAATGTCCAGAAAAGATTTCATCTTCAGGCAGTCCTGTATCCAGGAAAATTTTCGGGGCACTTTAAGCTCGCTCCACTTTTATGCCCCTTTCGACCAATTTGATTTTTGTCTTCCAGAAGATTTTGACTATTTTTGAGGACAGGAAAATAAATCAGTTATTCAGCAGTTGCAGCAAATTAAATTTAAATAAAGTTAAATAATTACTTGCAAATCACTTTGAAATGAAAATGATAAATCTTTGTCATTATCTTCAATAGAAGAAAAGTTATAATTCATCCCAGCTTGACGACAAAGACGTAAGCGACATGCTTTACAAGCATTTCGATGTCCTTCTTTAATTAAAAGAATAAAATTTTTTATCAAATTAAATTATGAAACCTTCACGAATATCACATTTATTTGTTCCTCTAAGACAATTATAAGTACGATTTTCAATTACACACCTTCTAAAAACAAACATTGTTTTAATCTTGCCTTTTATATACATAATATGTTAAAATTCAACTACATATTACCATACATAAAATTTTTTAGTAATTTTACATCAGTTACAGTATATGCATTATCTCAATATAATAACAATATTACATACATACATATATTGTTGTTTTTGGAATTTTTGCTGATCCTATTCCTTTTAGTATGTATAGCCTCTTGATCTTTTTACATTAGACTTTACTTAAATTGTTTTTGACAAGAGAGACTCCCTTTCATTTTTTATTTTTGAATAAATTTTAATTTAAACCTAAAGAAAGCAGCACATGGTCGGCAGGCAACAACACCGAAATGACATCCATGACTAGCCTGAGCACAAATAGCACAATGCAATTCTGGCAGAGTACCACTACCAGTCGCTTTCATATTTACACTTTCAGTCATACAAGGAGGGCCAACGTTGTCAAAAAAACAATCAAGACTGGAAATTACACTACGCCAAACTAATGCTCTCTCTAAAAATATTCTAAATTCATTTTTTTCAAAACATTTGCAGTAAAATCCTTAATCTTTGTTTTATCTCTATATGTAATTTAATAAAAATTTAAATTTACAATAAAACAGATTTAAAAATGCTTTCAAATTTATCTAAAAATATTTTTACAACAAGAATTCATACATTACACATAAGATTTGCGAGCTCTTTTTCTGGCCGACCTAGTTTGTTGACAATTGTAGATAAATCTGGATATGTCAAAGAGCCAAACATTGTAAAAATAGGAACATTCCAGGGTGCTGGAGATGGAAATATAGAAACTAAGCTATCAAATAAGGTTGGAATAGGTCAGTAATTCCAATAATCTTTTCTACTTTAATAAGTTTTTCAGGTAGTGAAATTCGCAGTAGTTACAAATTTGGCAGATTTTGTGGTTAAGGCTACTGCTGCTTATATGACTTTGAGTAATTCACTTTTTGCTGAAACTCTTCACAGCTGTAGGTTAAAAAGAATATTCAAAAAACTTTTTTTATTTAAGTTTTGGACCTTATAAATCAAATAATTCTATTTCAAGGTAATTTTTGGAACAGTAAAGTTTAAATTGAGATTTTAGGAAATAGAATTTCTACTAAAGCACCTTGTGCAGACTTTCCATATGGCTACGGAAATATGAAATATGTATTTCTTAAATAATTTGTTTATGTCGCATAATTATTTACTAGATATGTTCTTTAAGTTCTGGATTTGGTATTTTGGCATTTGGTTGTGGTCTTTCAGTATATAATGGAATTCAAGGATTTGTGAATCCTGGTGAGCTTGAATCGCTCTCATGGGTTTTATTATTTTAAAAATTATTTACAATTCTTTTCAGGGAATTGGACTTTTATTCATTTCTGCATCTTTGCAGTGTGCTTCCTTTACTAGGGCATTTTTTGAAGTTCAAAGGCGAGCTCGAAATGAAGGACTTTCTGTGAAACAATATTGTTAAAATTTTTCTCCCTTTTTTATTTTCATCATTTTTTAAAAAATTTAGTGGTAAGTGCTGGTGCTGATCCAAGTATAAAGGTTGTTCTGTTAGAAGATGCTGCATCAATAACTGGCGTTTTGATAGCTCTTACATGTGTATCACTCACTCATGTGACTGGTACTACAGGTTTTGATAGGTTTTGAGTAATTAATAATTTTTAAAATTAATTCAATTCTTTTCTAGTTTTGGTTCAATATTGATTGGTTTAGTACTTGGAACTGCTGCATATCAAATAATTTGGGCAAATGCTCTTCATTTAGTGGGACGGTCATTACCAGAAAGTAAACAAAGGCAAATAATTGCATACATGACAGAAGATCCTATTATTAAGTAATTGTTAGTTTAGATGTTGTTAAATGTTTTGATTTTTAAGGAGAATGCATGATGTTAAAGCTACATATATGGGTAAATAGTTTATAAAATATTTATATTTTCATTACTTATTTTTGTGTTATCCAATTAATTTTTGAAAACAGGCAGGAAATGTTTTTATAATTATAAATTTAGATGTAAATGATTATCGTTTCAAAGCTGAAATTGAATATAATGGTCGTGAAATTACAAAATTATATTTAAAAGAGGATTGTAATATGGAAGAATTACAGCAACAAGTCTCAAAAATTACTAACAAAAAAGAACTGGAAGAATTTATGCTTTTGCACGGTGAAAAACTTATTGACAAGGTAAAGAATTTTAAAAAAATATTTTTTAAATTTATATTTAAAAATTAAGGTTGGCGATGAAGTTGATCGTCTTGAAAAGAAAGTTAGAGAAAAATACCCAGAGTTTCAACATATCGATTTAGAATCATCTTGACTTGTCAAATAAAATTTGAAAATTTTTTTAAATGTTGGGGACAGTTTTATTTTGTATTTTTTTTTGTTCATAAAAGTAATTTCACTTAAAAAGTATTTTTGTAAGAAAAATTTTTAAATAATTTTTAAAATAATTTTTTTAAATTTATTCTATAGATTAATTCTTTTTTATTTTTTTGTTATGGATTTAATTAGGTATAATGATGCTAAAAAATTCCTCGTTGATTCTTTAATTGAGGAATGTATTGAATGCAGACATATTACTTTGGTTATTTAATTTATTTTAATTTTAAAAATTTTTGAATTTGAAGGGATGGCAACATTCTGGCAATATTGGGGAATCAATTCGTCGTTTAGTAGAATCATCTATTGGACAATTTAGGAAACAGTTAATTTTTATTTTTTCGCTTCTAGATATCGCTTTTGTCATTTTTAGATATGCTCTAGCAAAAAGGGGCATAAAATTTAATATTTTTGAAGTACGCTTGTTATGAAGTCTATTTTAACCTTTCCCTCTATCCCTCCCCTTACATCCAAATTTTTTTAAATTTAATTTTTTTAGAATATCTGGTGTTCCAATAGCATTGGGTACAATTCGGCTACTCAAACCAATTTATATTTTGGAGGATCATAATTGTATGCATGTTGATTTTGAAGTACAAATGATTGTTTTAAAGTAAAAAATTTTTAAATTTTGATTTTTTTTCAATTTTAAAGAGTGCAGCCGGGAGGTGAAAAATGTGATGGTGAAGGTGAAAAAATAATTTCTTGTAAGGCAAAACAAGTATTGAAACATGGAGTTGTTGGAACTGTTTTTGGCAATATAGGAATGGTAATTACTTTGATTTGATTTAGATTGATGAGAAGATTGATTTAAATGGAAAATTTAATTTAAAATTTTGTGGGAGTATTTAATAATTTTTAAAATGTTTTTTTCAGGTTTGTTCACCAGCACCTCACGGAATTAAAGAAAACGATGTTTTTAAAGCTTGTTTTATGGGTGTAAAATTTAAAAATTCGATTTGTCAGGTTCAAACAATTCCTTTATCCATTAAAAGATTTAGTAGTTGATTTATTCTTATACATAAAATAAAATTTGGATAAATATTTTCAATATTTCAGTCATTCAAAAATCTTCTTTCCTATGGCGATAAGTACCCGGTACGAGTCTGTGTGGGTGCCTTAATTCTGGGTGAGTTCCCACAAAAAATTTATGTGAATAAATTAATCTATTGCAATTAGGTAGGTTATTTTGAAAGTACGCCGTACTTACAAAAAATGAAAATGAGTCCGTACTTACGAATGAACTTTTTGATTAAACAATTTAATTTAACCACAAATTTCTTAAAATTTGCACCGGGTACGCAGAAAAGTGAATTTTTTTGCGCCAAAAAAATGCGCCAGAAAACTAGAAAAATTTTTGAAGCGTACTTATAAATGGAAAATTTTCCCACTATGTACCTATAAATTAGACTTTTTGTACTTAAACTTTACATTTTCTTGATGCCAGCCCTGTTTTAACAATTTTTCAATTTTATTTTCAACTTATAAATAAAAAATGTTTATTATTTTCTTAAGAAATTCTTCACTTAATTTCAGAATTATTCATCAATCGTTCAGCACGATTTTCCTGTCGATTATTCTCTATTTTTTGTTGTTCATAATCACATAGATTTTCAATAATATTTTTATTTTTTAAAGACGAATCTAGTATTAAAAATATTTTGATTAGAAAAATTGTTACCCAATAGTTTATTAGATGAGTTGAAGGCTATAAATTGAGTAGAACGACGTCTTCTACCACCTCCACCACCGCAACAACAACAGCCTTTTTATTAAATAAATTAAAATTTTTTATTATTTTTATCTATGTACATGGTCTGCAACAACAACAGCAACATCTACAACAACATGGACATGTTCTGTAAATTAATATATTAAAGATCTTTCTATAAATTTTATTCAATTAAATTCCTTTTGAACCTTCATGACTGTGGCGGAATTCAAATTTTTGAATTTTTAATTGAATCTTTTCAGTTTACCCCGAAGTATTTAATCTTTACAATTTAATTATTTGACACTCATTATTACCTCGGTAATTTAATCAACAAAGGAGGATTGCAACATTGACAAGGTCCAACACAAGTACATCCACAACAACAAGGCTTACTTTAAAGTAATTTTTATCAAAAAATTTAAAAATAATATACCAACAACAACATCCACAATTTGCTTCAACAAAATTTTGCTTTTCTAAGAAAATAGTGGAAATTAAAATTAAAGGGAATGTAATATATTTAAGAAAATATAAAATTGAGAAAAATAAAGACATTTTTATTTAAAAATAATTTTTTTAGATAATTATTGGATGATTTAATAATAAAAAGTGAAAGTAATTTATATTTTAAATTATTTACTTTATATTATCCATTGTCCACAAATTACACAAAAAATCAAACAAAAATATTTACATATAATAATTCCAAAAATAATTTTAAAAAATTTCTTCATTTATATAATTGTTTTATTTTTTTGTTTTTCTTTATGCGCAACAATTAAAAAGTACATTATTTATTTATTATTTATTGTGGCCATTCCTTTCTCTCTCATTTGTTTTCATTTATTTTTTTTTTTTCAATTTTCACATTCAAAATCTATTGTTCATTATACTTCACTTTCATTAATTTTTTTAATAGAAAAATAAGACTTCTGTTTATTAAATATTTAATCAATATATTAATATATCCCAGTTTAGCATGAAAAAAAAGAAGCGATTGAAAAAACTGGACAGATACTGCCCAGAAGAGAAGGGAAAGGGAGAGGAGAGGCTACTAAATGTGATGTTATCTGATCTTTAATGAGGAATTAAAAAAAGAAAATTAAGAAATAAAATAAGGAAAGCTAAAATTTAGAGACAAACATTTTTTGAATTAAAACAATTAATTAACTAAATTCAAATTAATCATTTACTATTAATGTGCAGCAAAATCAATTTTCATTTGTAAAATTAAAAGGCGGGAAATGTTGAGATTTTTATTTTGTTTCCGCCGTAGAGGATTTATTTATATTTTACTTAGAACAATGTTTTATGAAAAATATTTACCTTTTACTTTATTATTAATTTTACAATTACACATGTTATTACCTTTTATTTATAATATTTTTAGTTTAATTAATGATGATTTTGAAAGGTAATTTAAATAATTATTTTAATAAAATTTTTTTGGATATACCTAATGCAGTATACCGGAGGCAAGAGTCGAACGGTACCACTCTCCTGTGGACCGCGATATAGGTCCCAGAAAATCCACAGAGGAACCAATCTTATTTTTGGGGTGAAAAATCTTCTGCTTCATTGGTCCCTAGAAAAAATTGGCAAAAAGTGATTTTGCGATATTTTTAAGGGTGGCCAGTAGCGCTAAGTCCTTATATGAGCTTGGGATTAGTTTATTTCGAACCCAGGACCCGAAGATGGTTAGTTGGCCACGCGCGCAAAACCCTGCGCGAGACGTGGGGTTTTGCGCGCGCGGATAGAAGAAGCGAATGGTATGTGTTTTGTACCTTCGGTATACTGCATTATATCTAAAAATTATATTAAAATAATATTAATATTCTTACTTAGTGAAATTGGTAATAGCTGTGATGAGAGTGAACCGGTAAAAATATTATATAATATACGGTGAACTCTTCCATTAAATCTGGCTTAAATGATCTTTTTTTCAGAATATCTATTTTAAATCATTTTTCCTTCTATATACATATTTTTCCGAAAATTTAAATTAATGAGAAGAGTTACTACTAACTTTTATTTAATTATTTATTACTTTTTATTTAATTTAGATGGCTTACAATATAAAAATATATAATAATGCCTCAAACACCATTCACAATCTTAGAGGGAAAAAATTTGATTGTCGTCTTACTTCAATTCTAAAAAAATTTCAATTAACAAGTCAAGAAGAAAAACCTTTAGATTTTATTGTTATTTTATTTTTATTTTTAAAAATAATTTACAAAATTAAGGCAGAACCCCCAGGTTCCTCAGTTGGAACAATTTTTATAACTGCAGCAAATTTAAATTTTGTCCCTTCACTTCGAGCTGTTATTGCAAATATTAAAAGAGCATTTGGGGTTAAACAGAAAATTGTTGCCTATGATTTGGGGGGAATTTTAAGAAATAAAGTTATTGTAAGGGAAATAATATTTTTATTTAAAAAAATAATTATTAAATTTAAATAAAAAAGATGAGAGAACTTGGACAAATATGTAATTTAGAAATAAGAGAATTTAATATTAAACAATTGCCTAAAAATGTACGTGGAATGAAAACATTTTCATGGAAATTGTTACTTTTTGCGGTAATTAATTAAATATAAATATGGAAATAAATTTGAAGGTGAAAAAGAAATTAATTTGTGTAAATTTAACAGATAATCCTATTTTTTAATGTTAAAATAAAATTGAAGAAACTGAGAGAATATTTAAAAATAAATTATTAATTTAATTATTTTAGCAAGCTTATTTAGAATTTGATTCATTTATTTATTGTGATACTTCTGTACATTTTACTTCAAACGATTTTAGAGAACATTTTAATTTAATAAATTCGGGTAAAGTAAGTCCTTTCCTTTTTGGATTAGGTACTTATCACGGCATTAAACATGCAACTTTACAAGGTATTTTGAAGGAAATAAACTTTAAAAGAAATAATTTAATTAGAAACATTTAAATATATTCCTTTATTTAATGGTAAACATTTTGATATTGAAATGCAAGAAGCTAATTTTATTATTGTAAAAAGAAGTGAATTTACAAGAGAAATTTTAAAATGGGCATTACTTTGTGCATTTACTTTGGATTGTATTGAACCTAGAAAAGTTCCTTGGGATTGTCCTGAAGAAATTTTTTATAGTAATAGAGTTTATGGTTTGTGCCATAGAATGGACCAAAGTGTTTTAAGTACTTTAATTTATAATGCCGAAGAAGAAATTGTTGGAAAAGGTTAAAAAGGAGAAATTAAAAATTTAAATTAATTTTAATTTAAAGGAAATAAAAAATTAATTAGGCATTACGATTTTCTTCATCCTAGTCATCGTCTAATAAAGCATATGTTGGTTAGGAGACAATCAAATTCAGAAAAAATGGCAAAATTATATAAATGTTAAAAATTGTGATCTTAAATTTATTAAATGTTTTCTCAAAATTTTTAGAAAATTTGATATTTTTAATAAAATATTTGACATTTCTTATCATATTTTTTAAATATCAAAAAATTCGACAAAATATCAAAGAATAATTTAATTTAATTAAAAATAATTACAAAAAAGTAAATTAACGTTTCTCTCTTTTTATTTCTGATGTTCTGAATATTAAAAAATATTATTTAAAATCAAAAAATTATTTTCTTTCACCTCATTAATTCAACTTTTCTTTCAAATTCTTCGATAAACTTTCTCTTATTTAGTGAAGGTAAATTTTCTGATTTTTTGATAAAAACTTTATTTAAATTATCATTTAAAAAGAAAAATTCTTTTGTTTCTGCCTTTTCTCCATTTTTTATTTCTTTTCTTGCATCAGAAAGTAACTACAAAAACATTGTAAAACCATATTAATTTTACAAAATTTTTTTTAAATAAAATGCTTACAACTGCAGTTGAATTATATTGTCCTTAAAAAGTAAAATATTTAAATAATATTATGTATTTGGAAATGTTTGGAGATTACCTAAATGGAATGGTTCAACATCTCCGTGTAAACATTTATGTAAAAATTCTTCAATAAAGCCAGCCATTGCAAGAGTATTGTGTGGTTTTCTAGGTCCATGTCCTTCATCTGGGAATACAATATAAGTAACCGGAATATGATTTTTCATTAAAGCAGCAACAAATTGATCTAAAAATATTTATTTTAAATCATCAAAATTTTTAAAGACCGGATTCAGCTTGTTTAACTCGCGGATCATTAGCTCCATGTACAATCATTAATGGATGTTTTACTCTATTTGCAAAATATAAAGGGGAACGACTTTTTAAATAGCGACGACCTTAAAAAAGAGATTTTCTTTTCAATAAAAGACAAACAAGCCTTCTTCTGTATTTTTATCAGCACCAAGCATTGTTGTCATATCTTTATAAAACCCCTATTTATTAGAAATCATTTTTTGTTATAATTTAGATTTAAAATTTAACCATCCAATAAGGAGGAATTGTTTCTAATAAAGTAATTAAATTTGATGGTCCCACAATATCAACTCCTTAATATTTGCTTTAATATACAGTTAAACAGAAAAAAACTTGCCACATGCAAAAATATCCGGTGTGAACTTTAAAAATATTATTTATTTAAAGAAATTTATTTTTGATTAGGATGTTGTTACTACGGGGATAACATATATTTAAATTTAAATAAAATATTTTCTTTCTCTTATAAAATTAATAACTTAGGTAATATGTTTTGAATTTCAAAAATACTTTTTTTTCAAAATAAATTTTAAATTAATATATGTATAGGTATTTAATAATAACTGTCATTCCAACTAATGTCGCATATCCTCCATAAGACCCTCCCATTATAGCTATTTGTCTTTTATCAGCAATTCCTTTAAAATAATTATTTTATTTAATTATTTTCTCCAAAAACCATTATGAACAAGAAAATCAATTCCATCTAATAAATCTTGATGCATTTTACGTCCCCACTCTCCATTACCAGCATTTGTTAAATTTTTACCAAAACCAACACTTCCACGAAAATTAACCTTTTATTTTTTTAACAAATAATTAATTTTAAATAATTTTAAAAACTTGTAAAACAGCATATCCTCTACTTGTTAACCAAGCATTTATGGCGGCAAAACCAAAAAAATCTCTCAATTTTGGACCCCCATGGATTAATACAATGAGTCTTTGGGGTTTTTTAGGTAACATTCCTTGACGAGCTAATTCTAGCCGATCACCGTGTAATTGAGCTGGACCCAACAATGGAGTCTTTCAAAAATAAAATAATTAAAAATAAATTAGTAGGTTATTGTTTAACAAATTGTTTATCATAGTTCTAAATATATTTTTCATTATTATTATAAGGATTTTATTAATTATAAATCTTTAATTTAATTAATCAGGCAAAAAATTCATTCAATATTAAAAATATTTTGTAAAATTACTAACTTGAGGAGGCAAACTCAAATACGCTTGAATTCGTAATCCATCACGAGCAGAATAATCAAAGCCAATCATTTTACTCAATTTACGGCCAGTTAATTCTACATTTAATTTAAATATTTAATAATATTAACTAACAATAACCAGGTCTTGTAGTAAATAAATATTCTGCCCTTTTTTTAGAACGTCTATAAATAAAATATTCAAATGGTTGATCATCACTTATATAACTAACAAGCCAAGCATCAAAATCCATACTTAAATGAGACAAATATTTTAATTTTAAAAAAATTAAAAGAAAAGCCTCATGCATTCAATTACGGGTGTTCCTGTTGGCCTTAAATTAACTAAATATTGCATATCATCCTAAATATAATTAAATATACTTTATATTTATTTAAATATAGTTACTAAAACAGTTGTATTAGCTACATAAATATCTGGTTTATGATATATTTCAGTTACAGACAAAACTGTTCTTTCAATTGGATGGAAAATAACACCTAAATTAAATTAATCAAAAATTTTTAATTAGAGAGAAATACCTCCTATCTGTGCTTTTTGCGCTGTATAAAGAACTTCATTTTGTTCAGGACGTCCAAAATCATGAACAACCAATTGACCTAGATCCTATAAAAATTATTTAGAAAAATAATATCAATTTAAATATTATTTTATTTGAAATAAATTTTAATTTAAATTAACTGGGATGATAAAATAATAATGAAAGATATTTTCTAACAAAGATAAAAACTATTTAATATTCTGTTATTTATCTTACCCTAAACACTATAAATAGTTAACTCTTTTAAATATTATCAAATTCTATATATTTTATTAAATTAAATATTTACTAACAGTGTCAGCTCCCCATTGCCAATAAATTTTTTGATTGTCTTGAGTAAATGATATTGGTCTAAAAATTAATTTGTTATTTAAAAACTAAAAACAAACAAAGTTAAAGCTCTATCTTCAGACGGAACACGTAAATATTCAACCCAATTTAACCTATCAGAAGTTAGCCTTGATGGATTTGCACTATCAGAAAGTCTTAAAAATAAATATTAAATTTAAATAAATTAATTATTTACTTGTAATAAACAAGAGATCCATCTAAAGCTTCCTCAACAACCATTCTAATTTTAAGATTATTGTCTACAACAATTTTTGCTGGAAATCTTTGATTGTGAAATATCTTCAATTAATATTTAATTATAGTTTAAATTAATTTTTCAATTAATTACCATTCTCATTTGATTATTAATTAAATCAAGTTCATAAACATTATGAAAAGATGGACTTTCATCATTAAGACCAATAAGAACTCTATGATCACGTAAATTATTTCCAATAATTAAAGCCTAATATAAAATTATTATTTATATATTTTTAAAAATAACTTTAATTCCCGGTTGTTCATTTACTGTATAGACTGGATTGAAAGGGGAAGGCTAATAAAATAAATAAACAATTTTTAAAAAATTCTAAAAATATTTACATTTGTTATATTAACTTTATAAAGTCTAAAATTTTCATCTCCATTGTTATCTTGATGAAATAAAATTATATTTGGTACTCCAGTCCATTGATAACCTTTTAATTTAAAAGAAATATTAATTAAATTTGCTAATAAACGATAGTGAGTATTTTTCAAAAAATTCTTTAAACAATATATAATTCATCTAACCACTAATATGGCGGCGATTTTCAAATGTGACAGGTTTGCTGTATTTACATGAATGACATTTTGTATAAACATTGCTAATACCAAACTAGAAAAAATTAATTTTACTTATTTCAATTAAATAAATTACTTCATTAGGTGCAAGAAAAGCAACAGTTTTCCCATCAGGACTAAGTGTAACTGCAGAATATTTTGGGTCATTAAATAACAAAACTCTGGGTATTAATTGGGCACTCGTTAATTGCTTAAGAATTAATGATGAACAAAAATAATAAATAAAAGAAAGAGAAAAAGAAAACATTTAAATTTAAATTAAATATCTAAATAAAAAATAAATAAATATTTCTTCTTAAAAATTAAAATCTCTCCCTTCAAAATAATTAATAGATACTTTTAATTTTTAAATTTTAATTTACTTTCTTCTACTTTGTTTCTATTTAAGAATAATTTAAATAATTTAAAAAAAGTACTAATTTTAATGTAAATTTAAATATATAGCTAAATAAATAGGAATTAACAAATAAAAATCGGGAATGCGCAAATAAATAAATAAATATATTGGCCAAGCTTTCTCTTCTTATTATGGACACTGACCTTCTACTAAATATTTATTTTTAATAATTGATTGAGCGAAAAAATATTAAGAAAAGATTCTTTTTAGAAATATTTTTATTCTAAATAAATTTAAAAAATAGTATATACTTTCTTAAGAAATATTTAAAGTCTTTAATTAATTTACTCTTAAATATTTAAATATACCTATGTATAAATGTAACAATTCAAATAAAAATTAAAAAGTTAAAGTTCAATTTAGCACTTCAATTTTTTCTAATTTATTTTTGTATTATTTTGTGCTACCTATTTTTTTAATGTTTTCTTGGCACTGCACGGTGCGAACTATACAAACTTTGATTTTCTTTATTTATTTTTGTTTATTTATAAAAATCATTTTTTCTTAAAATAAATAAATAAAAAAGGTATTTATTTATTTTTTAAATTAACCTTTTTTTAAATTCAATTTATTATAATTTTCTCTTCCAGTTTTTAAATATATTTGTGATGCACCTTTGAATATTGGGTTATACATAATGATTCCGGAATAATATGTAAAAATATTTTTTGATTTTTATCTCTTCTTATTTTTAAACTTGTTTATTTAAAAAGAAAAAGTGGATTTTATAAATAAATATTTGGGGTGTTATTTGTAAAAACACTTAAAGACAACCATCTCTTTCTTCTTTTAACTCATCATTTTTTAATTTTATAAAATTAATTATTATTAAAATATTTTCCCCTTTTAAAATTATTTTTTAAACAGTTTAGAATTGTAAAAATAAAATTCACAAAAGAAAATGGGTGGAGGAAAAGAATGGTGGTTTATTCGAATAACAGAAAAATTGTCTAATTATTTTTTAATTAAAAAACAACAAATAATTCAAAGATTATATTGGCATTTTCCTTTTTTATTTTATTTAATTAGTTTTCAATCAATTAAATTAATTATATTAATTATTATTATTTTTATTATTTTTATTTTTAAAATAATTGGAGATGAAAGTAAATAAAAATAAATAAATATTTTAATTTTAATTAATTAAAATTAAAGGTAAACAATTAGAGGAAATATTGAGGATATATGGAGATAATAAATATTTAACTATTAATCTTGATACTTCTGCAGATAAATGTGGAGGACTTGGAAATATGGTTGGGAATTAATTTAGAAAAAGATATTTAAATTTAAACTATTTTAATGTAAAATTAATTTTTATATCCAAAAATTATTTTAATTAATTAATTAATTAATAGCCCCCCCCCCCATCCTTTTTTTAAATAATTAAATTATTATAGATGTGGAGAACAGCTTCTCTTTATGTAATTGGAAAACAATTAAATCGTTCTATTTATTTTGATGGCAACTATAAATGTTTTTATGAATATAAAGAAGAATTTCGGGATATTTTTGAAAATAATTATAAAATATTTAAATTTATGGTTAATTTTGAATAAATAAATTAATTAATTTTTGAAAATTAATTAAAGCATCCAAAGAAGCAACATGTTAAAATTGTTAGTTTTGGTGAAAGGTGTTGTCATTATGATTCTCCAGATAGGTAGGTGGAGGAATTTTATGATAAAAAATTAACTAATTTTTCTATTAAATTTTTAGTCATTTCTTTTATTAACAAAATTTATTTCTATTAAATCTTCGCTCTTAATTTTTAATTTTTTAGGCAATTAATTTACATATTTTATAATAAATATTAAATAAAATTTTAAAATTTAGTTTGCAGGTTAACAGACGAATCAGCCCAACTTATTAAAATATGGGGAAATTATTTACAATCATTTAAATATTTGAGAAACTACAAAAAACAAATACGGAAATTTTTTGCTTTCAGCTCTCAAAATAAATTGAAAGCTTATCAATTTGCCCAAAAATTGTTCAAGTTATTAATTTTTAACTAAATTAATTATTTATTTATAATTTAAATATTTAATTAATTTTTTTATAAGTAATATGTACTAATTAACTCAAACTTTTTTGAGTTTAAATATAAAATGGAGCCTAATTTAAATAAATCATTTGTGAAGTACAATTTCAACGAGATATTATAACGAGATAAAATTATAACGGGATAAAAACGCTCATATTTTTTCAGAAAAATGTGTGCTTCAAAATAACCTTATTAACTTTCAACAACTTTTAGAAAAAGTTAAAAAAATATACCTAGTTTCAAAAATCTTTGAAATCGAAAGTCGACGGACTTTCGATTTCTCTTGTCTACACTAATAATAAGCTGTATTTTCCTTTTCAGCGCCGATTGTCAAAATTCTAGCAAAATTTTGGCAATTTTGAAAGGTTAAGAAGCCAGATTTCTTCCTTTTTTAGCGCCGAAGGCGAAAATTTTGAGAAATTAATAAGACCAATAGGAGAGATTTCTTTGTTTTTTCGCATTTTATTTACAAAATCCCAGAAAATTTGAAAAATATTACAAAATGTTAAAAATAGGGCAAAATATGGCAAAAGTTAAAAATATGGAAAAATAGAGCGAAAAGAGTAAAAATAGGGAAAATCCCCCATAAATAGTAGAGACGTCCGAGACTCTTGGTAAAATATAGGGAAAATCCCTTGAGTCTTGACTCAAGACTTTTCTTGGGTTTTTTTCGGTCTTGGTCTTGGGTCTTGGTCTTGAGTCTTGGAAAATTTTCGGTCTCGGACGTCTCTAATAAATAGGGTAAAAAAACAACCCGTTTAAACTCAAATTAGTATGTATATTTTTAATATCAAAATAATTGATATCAAATATCCATTTATGCATTTTACCAATCAAAAATATTTTTTTCAGAAGTCAATCTATTATAAATCAAGAATTTAAAATTTGCGTACATACACGTAGAGGTGATTTTGTTGAATTACAACAGTCTACAAATAAACATTTTACTGAAAAGGCTATTTCTTATATTTTAAATTCTGTTAAGGTATTTTCTAAAATGTTAAGTGAAAAGATTTATTTAAAAATAGAAAAGATATTTAAATATATCAATTATTCTTTTTGGCGATGACAACAATTTTATGAATCATATTGAAATAGCGGATAATGTGGTAAATTAAATTTTTTTAAATTTAATGAGGGAAAAAGAGATAGTTGGAGATTTTCTCCCATTATTCTCCCATTTATTCCCACACACATTTTTAGACAATCTACACACCAACAATTAGAAGTAGAGCTGTAAATTTATGTTTTGCTATTAATTATTGTAATTCTTTATTAATAACTGCCCCAACCTCAACTTATGCTTGGTGGATGGGATATTTATTGCCAGAAGGAAGTCCTATATTTTATTATAGTTGTGAACGTAGTTGTCGACATATCTCTAAAAAAGATTTTTTTCCAACTGAATGGCTTCCATTAACCATAAATTTTGAAGGAAAAATTGAAGTTGACGATAATCCATTTTAATTTTATTTTAATGAACACATTTATTCAAGTTTTGGTACTCTAAAACTCACCCTCTGGAAATAAAAATATAAATAAATGGAGACTATATACCAGAGGTGAATGGAAAATGACGAAGGTGCCGGAAATCGGAATTCCGATTCACATGTTTAGTGTAAACCGAAAATTTTCCTTGACTCTCAAGTCCAAAAGATGACATTAAGAAATGACACTAAAATCCGAGACCAAAAACCTATAAGTGTGTGTCCTAAACTATTTCAATTTCTATTTAAAAACAAGATCTTATTTTGTTAGAATTTGAACTAAAGTTAAATATTAACTTGTATTATATACAAATTATATAAAATAAAAATTCTGTTATTTCTTCTTCTTAGAATTTTTACTAAACAAAATTTTAAACTTTAATTAATTGAAAATGGCTTTTATTTCTTTTACCATTTTTAATATCAAAATTAATTTTTTTCACGAAAGTATTTTTATTTAACAGAATTAAATATAAAATAAAAATTAATTTTTAAATTAATATGTACAAATAGCCTCTTTTTGAAATTTACTTTTAATTAAAATATTAATTAAAAGATTATTTTTACGTAGTTTAATCCAAGTATTTTTAACATTAAAACAATTTGCTCTAACTTTTTTAATATTACATTTATGATAATTCCAACATTTACTTTCTGATTTGTCTACTAAAACTTTCATTCCCTTTTAAAAAATTTAAATTTAAAAATTAAAATTTAAAAAATACGTGAGAATTAAATCCCAAACATTTATTTAGTTCAACAGTTAAAGCTTCAGATTTGGGTAATTTATTTAATAAACTGGAAAGCTTATAGCGACGAACAAAAGCTGTAAAGTTTAATTCCAAAGGCCTTGTGTTTTCAATACGCCCATCAAGTTTATAATTCTGTTAAAATATATTTTAAGAAAATTAATTATTGAAGTATTAAACCAGGGCTTCGATTTCTGCGGATTTTTCCTCATTTTGTGGTTTTTTGATAGGGCGATGAGGATTATTTTTAAAAATGCGGATTTGCGGATTTTTGTGGTCTTTTGAAGATTATGAGGATTTTTTGTATTTTTTTGTAGTTTTTAGGAAAAAATGCCATTATTTTTCTGCTAAGACCCTCAAAATCCTCAAAATTTTCGCCTGCGGCGCTGAAAATGGAAGAAATCTGTCTCTGGCCTTGCAAAATCCGCAAAATTTTCGCCTGCGGCGCAAAAAAAAGACGATTTTTCGAGTAAACAATTCACTATAACTAGGGATGGTGAAAGCATTGGCTCAAGTCAGCTGTAATTTTTCATTTAATTATTCGGATTTTAATAAGATAGTCATTAGTAGTGAAAAAATTGCTCAATTCAATCGATGGTGTTAAAAAATATAACGCATAAAATGATTTTAATTCAATTTTTGTGTTTGAAAATTTTTTGTGGATTTTTCATATCAAATGCGGATTTTTACGATCAAAATTGCGGATTTTAAAAAATTCGAGATCGAAGCCCTGTATTAACCACAAGGAGTATTTTGTGTTAATTTTAAATACATAATAAATACAATTTTAAATAGACATTTTAAAAATACTAAATTAATCAAAGTATCTTAAATAAGAATATTTAAATAAACTAACAGAATAAAAAAAAAATATTTTAACCCCTTTAGGGCATATATAAAAATTTTCTTTTAGGCCTATCTGAAAGCCCATAAAATTTGCTATAAAATAGTCCTGGCCTTAGTGTTTCTAAAATATATCTGTTTGAAGTATGCCCACTTAATGCTCAAAACCCTCCAAAATACCCCAAAAATGATCACTTAATGATTCCACGAACAATATCTCCATGTGTTCTTTATTGTGAAATTTAAGCTTGCTCTATTTTGTAGCAAATTTTATGGGCTTTCAGATAGGCCTAAAAGAAAATTTTTATATATGCCCTAAAGGGGTTAAAATATTTTTTGAAGTACTGTACCCCGGTTTCCCGTTGATTTTCGAGATTTGAGATCTCGATGAAGAAAACAGTTATAGACTTCGTTCTTTTTTCTTTTTAACTCAATATCAATAGAAATGTTCATAGAATTTTTTATTTCATTTTTAGTAATTGCTTAAGGGCTTTTTTATTAGGTTTTACAAACTGTTCAATGTATTTTGGAACACCTCATTTTCTGAAAATTTTTCATAACTTTTGTTAAAATTTTTGCTTTTCTAAAATTTTTTGTAAAATAGGGTAATTTTTGCTGCTGAATCAATATTTAAAGAAATTATAAAAATTGGACAAACCTAAGTTGACTTATCGGAAAAATTAGGGGGTGTCAACCTATTTTGGAACAGACTTTACATATTATTAAATTAATGTTTCGATTTGAAATACTGCATACAGAACTTTGATACAGATTTTTAATTTTACTCCCTATTTTGACTGGTGCAAGGAATGGAAACAGTTTAAATTTATTTCGAAATAATAACAGGAAAAATCTGAAAAATTCAAACAAAACTTATTTATCGTTTCTAAGAACAAATAAAAATAAACTAGGTCTATATCTCATTCCTATATCTAATTCTCAATAGCAAAAACCTTATGTGAGGGGCTACAACAAAAAGACCCAAGAATCAGCTTGGTCGCCCTTATGGTTTTCAGTTTCAGGTGATTGTATCTCGGCCCAAAGTTATTTGCGCGGAATAATTTTGGTGCAATTCGCTCAGCTCGATGAGCTCTTTCGATTGACATATAAATTGTCCAAATCTAAAAATCAATGGTAAAGTGCAGTTTAGCCCAAATTTAACCAATTTACTATAATTACATTAAAATATTTAAAAGTAAAACCCGAAAATGTAACATATTATAACAAAAAATTTACATGAAAAGGTTCAGCCTTTAAAGTTAAACGTATAGCTACATCTATATCTTCAATATTATCATTTTCATTAATTGGCAATTGGGGACAGAAAAGTCTATAAACAGAAATTTTGCATTCAAAATCTGGTCTTTCTCCAATAATTCCTTCAATATAAGCCCTTCTCCATGTTCTTACTCCATTTGGATTATATATTATACAAACAGCCCCATTCCTCAAACGGCTAATTGGAATTTTCTTTTCAGCATTAAAAATAACAATTAAAGATTTTTCATATTTTGTCTCATTTCTTTTTTAATTTAAAAATTATTTTATCTTTTTTTTAATTTTTAAAATTTACATTGTAATATAATCATAATAAAAAGATCTTGTTATAAATATATGTATTAAATCATTATTTATATTTATTGTTGTCCATTTATAAATTAAATATCTTCCAAAAACAATAATATAAAGAATAAAAATATAATTAGATTTTGTAATTTTATTTAGCAATTGCTTAATTAATCGTTTTTTAAAAATCATTGAAAATAAAGCTAAAATTAAATTAAAAATAATTCCAGCAAAGGATTGAAATAAGTAGGTAATTGTTCAGGCAATTAATTAACTAAATATATCAAATTTTAAGTGTTTGGGTTAGGACCATTTAAAATCAAAAAATTTTACAAAAATACATCCAATCCTTAGCCCCCGCTATTTTAAGAAATTAAAAAAGATTTAAATTTAAAAGAGAAGTTTAATAATTAAAAATATTTTTTTAAAATCACCTAAATAAATGCAACAAATATAAAAGAAAGATAAAATCTCCGACTAATTTAAACAAAACTTTTCCAAAATTTAAGTAAAATGTAGAGAGGGAATCTAAATTTTAATTAAATTAAACATCCTTTTTCATTCCGAACACAAAAAACTAAACAAGAGAACAATTTTTTTGAATAATTTTTAAATTAGCATAAACAATTCTGTTTAATTTTATTATTTTTTAAATTTTAAAAGTAAAATCATTAGAGTGGAAGAAAGATTAAATCATTAATTAGAACAGATTTTTTGTTTCATTTATAAATAAATGTTCCTTTTTTATAAATTGCACAATTTATTAAAAAATATAAAAAAAAGATTTTAAATAGAATTAGAATTTATGACAAGTCCGAATTGCCAAAATTACAGATTTTGGGCACCTAAATCTCACCTTTCTAACCAAACTTGCTAAACGTTTCCAACATCCTTATTTTTTGATGATATGGACATTTATTTGCAAACGGACTGATACATTATATCATTTCAATTAAATAATTTTAAAAAAAGTTGTAAAAAATAAAAATATTAGTTAATTTGTTCACATGGAAAAATCAACACAAATTACAAAAATAAAAAGAGAAAATAAATATTCATAAACCCTTTATAAATTAACACAAAAAATGAAGGGATTTTAACTAAAATCCCCATCCCAAAAATTAATATCGGCCAATAAGTTTCTACATATTAGTGGAACTTAAGAAAATTGTATCATTTAAATAAAATAATAAATGTATTTTTACATATTAAGTGGATTTGATAAAAAAAAAGAATATTTATTTCCTCTCTTTTTATTTTTGTAATTTGTGTTGATTTTTCCTTGTGAACAAATTAACTACTAATATTTTTATTCTTTTATTTTCATTTAAATCTTTTGATCAACAGTAATTAATTATTGCAAATATTACAGATAGAGAAGATTAAAAATAAGGTAACCGAGACGTTTATTTAATTTGACAAATTATAGAAAAATAGAAAAATGTTTAAATAAATGTTCCTTCTTTTTAAAAATGCAACAATTTAATAAAAAATATAAAAAAAGAAAGATTTTAGATAGAAACAAGAATTTTAGTAAAAATATTATTTAGAAAAAAATATTATGTATTCCTGGTTTTGGGGTTACTGAAACAGGAGGTGTAATCAAATAATCCTTATTATTGATAGATATATTTTTAAATTTTGTTTTATTTTTAATATAATTATTTATTTAAACAATTTTAATTAATTAATTAATATGTACAAATAGGTTCTCTTTTATAATTACTTTCAATTAAAATATTAATTAAAAGATTATCCTTAATTAAATCATCAATTCTTTTCCAAGTATTTTTAACATTAAAACAATTTGCCCTAACTTTTTTAATATTACATTTATGATAATTCCAACATTTACTTTCTGATTTGTCTACTAAAACTTTCATTCCCTTTTAAAAAATTTAAATTTAAAAATTAAAATTTAAAAAATACTTGAGAATTAAATCCTAAACATTTATTTAGTTCAACAGTTAAAGCTTCAGATTTGGGTAATTTATTTAATAAACTGGAAAGCTTATAGCGACGAACAAATTTTGCAAAATTTTTCTCCAAAGGATTTGTGTTCAAAATACGTCCATCAAGATTAACATTCTTTAAAATTAAAAAAAATATTTTTTTTCAAAATTTTATCAATCTTTCAGTTATAAATATTTAAGTATATATATAAATTACTAACAGAATAATCACGAGCATGTATAATATATGCCTGTTTTAGAGGAAGTCTCATTTCTATATAGCCTAAACAAAATATGTATATTATTATTAAATTAGTATATAAATTTAATGTTTATATTACCTAATCAAATCCTCATAATCAACTCAAATCCTCTAATATCCTTTTTAATCTCCTTAGTAATAAAATAACTAAATAAATATGATTTAGGTTAGTTAAAAATTGGAGGGTTGGAGGGCCTTGGAGGGTTAGAGGCCTCCCCCTTCAGTTGGAGGGCCTCCATTCAACTAGAGGTGGAATCTTTCAAAAATGTGTCATTCAATTGGAGCTTCTATCTAATTAGAATAAATACTGTAACTTAAAATTACCATTCTCTACTCTATTAGCCCAATGTAAATCAACTCCATATATTCCTCTATTTGGTTTGTAAATAGCTTTTCCATAAAAATATTGAGTATCTTTTGTACTATATTTAATTCCTTTTTTCCAAAATTCTTTTATTTTATGGCCTTTGATATTCATTTCGTCTAAATTTAATTAAAAATATTTTAGGTTTGAGTATTATATATTTTTCCTTTATCATTTTTAATCTTATCATTAAATATACACTGAGTGCGGCAAGTTTACCATCCCTTTTGTTTTTGCCACAACTTTCTTCAAAATCAATGAAAATGGATAATTTTATTTTTTTAATTCCCAAAACTTTAAGAAAACTTTAGGTAACAAAATATTCTCCAATTAAAAAATAATTAGGTATCAATTTTCATTTATTTTGTCGAAGGTTATGGCAAAGACAAAGACACTTATGTGTATATTGGAGACAAACTTGGGTGTTCCTACTTGGGCTTCAGTAATTTTCAAAATTTCTGAAGGCCAAACAGAGGGATAGAGAAACGAAAGGATAGAGAAAAAGTTACATAGGGATAGAGAAACGGATCTTGTTATAACCTTTCGAGGATATATCTAATCCGACGATATCCCAATTAATATCTCGAATTTCCCAGATTTTGCTTTTAATACTCCCAAATCCCACGATAATCAGCCCAAATCCTGCTTAATCCCTTGATATCCATCTCATTCCTCTATTATCTCTTATATCCGCATAACCTACACAAATCCCCCGAAATTATATTATCCATTGATTTTCCACCCGAAGCCCGGAGACAACATGAATCTTGGGCGATATCATGGATTTCGGCGGATTAAGAGGGATATCGGCGGATTAACGTAAATAACTTGGATTTGTATGATGATCCCCTGCATCACTGTCAACAAATGCCCAATACCAGCATTTATGATGAATGAAAGTGTTGTTTTTATTAAAATTATTTTAAAATACTGTTTTATAAAAATTACTCGATTACTCGATTTACTCGTACTCGTACTCGGCCTAAAAATTGAAACTCATACTCGTACCCGGACTTTTCATACTCGGCTTTACTCGTACTCGGGTTTTTCCAAATTACTCGTACTCGGACGCACTCTAGTTTAAACTAATTGGATTCTACTTTCTACTTTAGAATATTTAAAAAAGGATTCTGATTTAGAAGTATGTATTAGTTCCCGATTAAATACAGTTAACAATTAACCTACATATTAATTAAACTCTTTAAGGATAAGCTTAAATAGTAATAATTGCTCTTTAACAATTAATTATTCCTCTAATAATTATACATACAATCATTTTCCTTACAAATTACACCATCAGGTTCAAAACAACCTATTTTTTTCTTTATGAGTTCGAGTGTTTCTATAATAATTACCGGCTCCAATTAAAGAAAAATTACGAAGGATAGTAATAAGGTATATGTCTTTATTACCTTATACTCTTTATAATAAGGTAATATTCTTTATTTTCGAAGTATAATTTAGACGTTTTAAAATAAATTAAAATAAAATTCTTTTTCAAATTAAAATACCTAGAGATTCATGATAACCCATATAGCGGTCAATTATAAAAGTATTAACTTTTGGATTTTGTTCAGCAAATTTTTGGAGGATTGGATAATAAGGAATATTATAATTTGAAGTAAAAAAGAAATCATCCCAATCTGGAAAAGCAATAAATTCTGCACTTTCTTTAAATTCGTAAAGACAATCTTGAAAGTTTGTTAATTGATTTTGCCATGAAGTTTCTGAATTTGGATTATAATCTAATTCTGTATTTGTTGAGGGCATCTGGAATTTTGACAAATATATTAATTATAATTTTCCCACTCTCCTAGTAGACAAATATATTTAGATACCGTATTTACTCGATTAATTTCCCTGGGGAATTATTGTTTCAACTCTTCCGTAACAGGGGGAATTATTCGAGGGAGGGGAATTAATCAAGTAAATACGTAAATACGGTAGTCTTTAATTTATTTATTTTTAAATAACACAGATCGAGTCTTTTAACGCTTAAAATTATAAAACAAAATTATAAACACCTCCAATGAAGGCCTTATTTGAACCAAACCACTTTTTTCATATACTTTAATCAAATTATAAACTTGAGCTTCTACACTTTGTATATAAACAACTACAAGATCAACTCGATGTAAACGATATAATTCCATTGTCGTTATAAATAAATGCCATTGATCAAAAGCAAAAAGGCGGCTTGGACACGCAATAAACTTTTTAGGCTTATTATCGGCTCTTTGCATTTTTATCTAAAATATTATTAAATTAATGTACGCTTCATGTCTTTTGGATGCTAAATTTTCCTTGTGATGTTTTAGGAAATATACCTTAAGAAGGAAATAGGTGGTCCTAACAGGTTTTCTGAATGGATAGAGATTCATTCCGATGATCCTTTAATTAGAGTGATTTAATTAAATTAAATTTATTTAAATTATTTAAATTTAATTAAATCATTCAATCACTAGAGTGATTTCGAACAGAAAGTTTAATTTGTAATTTACAGTAGAGATTGGCCTGGTTATGGACCAAGGCCTAGGTTTTTTCTGTACCCAGTGTCCAGGCCCAGGCATTTTTTGACCTTCCTGGGCACAGTTTTTCTTTTTTTTCACGGTTTTCTTTCCTTCCTGGGCACAGGTTTTCATGGACTACAGGCCCAGGATCCAGCCCAGGTCAATAAATCAAACTCGGAACCCAGAAACAGGCCCAGGCTTTTCAAAATTTCTGATCTCTAATATACAGTCAAGTGCAGAAGTATGGACATAGGTGTTTCAATACTTTTGTACATGACTGTATATTAATCATATTAACACAAACTACTTTTTAATACAAAATATTATTTTAGAGAAGGATTTTGATAATCAAAAAATTTACATGAAAAGGTTCAGCCTTTAAAGTTAAACGTATAGCTACATCTATATCTTCAATATTATCATTTTTATTAATTGGCAATTGGGGACAGAAAAGTCTATAAACAGAAATTTTGCATTCAAAATCTGGTCTTTCTCCAATAATTCCTTCAATATAAGCCCTTCTCCATGTTCTTACTCCATTTGGATTATATATTATACAAACAGCCCCATTCCTCAAACGGCTAATTGGAATTTTCTTTTCAGCATTAAAAATAACAATTAAAGATTTTTCATATTTTGTCTCATTTCTTTTTTAATTTAAAAATTATTTTATCGTTTTTTAATTTTAAAATTTACATTGTAATATAATCATAATAAAAAGATCTTGTTATAAATATATGTATTAAATCATTATTTATATTTATTGTTGTCCATTTAGCACGCATTAATAAACAAAAAATAAAAGAATATAAAATAAAAATATTATTTAATTTTAATAAACGTCTTTTAAAGATCATTTAATTAATTAAAAATCATTACAAAATTAAATAAACGGAGGGAGGGGACTGTCTTTCTCTATATTTATTAAATATTTATTTTTTTTTATCTAAATCTTTAAATAAGTTTATTTATTTTCTCTCACTAAATTGGGGATGAATTAATCGAAAATAAATAAATAATTGTTCAATTTTTAAAGACAAAAAAAAGATTTTAATCTCTCCGATATATTCAAAACATGTGTATATAATTAAAGAAGCATTTTTTTGTGAATTTTGTAAAAATACATATTAACTTGTTCAATTAATTACTATTTAATTTTTGTGAAAATTATTAAAAATTAACTAAAAAAGTTTAAATTTTATATTATTTACACAATTAACTTAAAAATAATTCATTTTAAATCAAATTTTTAAAACTTTTTTATTTTCTTCTTCCACCACCAATTCCACCAAATAAATTAGCAAAATCAATGCCTGTAACATCTTTAAGTGGCATATAATTATCACTACCTATAGCTACTGGTTTGAGCCAAAAGGCTTGTGGATCTGGTTGTTGTGCAATTACTCCCTAAATTAAATTTTTAAAATATTTTTAGAATTAAGTTTCTGGCAATCATTTGAGGAGGAAAAGAAATGTACTGAATTTATTTTTGGCAATTTTAGGACATTTTTATGGAACTTTATCTCAAAATAAATTTTTTTGGATTTATTTGTTATTTTTTATATAAAATTATTAAAATACTATTATTTAAAAATATTACTTTTTCCAAAAATAAACCAAATAATATTCCAAATGATAAGATAAAAAGAATTAATGAGAAAAGGTCTCTGACCATAATTAAATATTTTTTTGTTTGTTAAAGAAGTAATAGTAATTTATGATAAAATAAATTAATTTCTTAGACTTTTATATATAAATAATTTTGTTAAAATGTTTAAAGTCTAGACTAATCTAATTAATCAAAAAAAGTTTTTTTAAATAATAAAATTAATTAATCACTCCATTCTATTAATAATTTTTTATTTAATCTGCACAGCCAAAAAATTTCTTTTATTTATTTTTGACAATATACACTCTGTTTCAAAAGTATAACCCACTTATGATTTTTTACTTTTTACTTTTTTCGAACTTCAGAAGCGACCTTAACGGTCATTTTTGTGGACATTTAGGCGTTTTTTGTTGATGCGAAAGTTTAACCACCTGTATCTCGCTAATGGATTTTTTCTGAAAAATAAGGCAAATGCTATCTTGTAGCAAATTTCAATGGCTTTCAGATAGGCCAAAAATAAAATTTCAAAACTACCCTTAGTGTGTCGAAAATATTTTTTAAATAGACCATCCCTGGTTTTACGTTGATTTTCGAGGTTTTTGAGATGTCAGGATCTCGACAATGAGTAGAGATATGGGCCTAATTTTTTTTTATTTTTTTATAATATTCCTATATATGGTTGGTGGAATTTTTATAGATTTTTCCTAATGTTGGAAGTATTAAAAATAAAAGTGGGTTATACTTATGAAACACCTTTTTTAGGCAAAATTTCGAAAAAAATTAATTAAAAATTTTGTACGGAACAAAATTTTATAAAACTTTGGGAATGTTCGTAGATTTGTTAAATGTATCTAAATACAAAATCTCAAAAAGATACATTGATCAAGCAACGAAAAAAGTAAAAAAATTAAAGTGGGTTATACTTTTGAAACAGAGTGTACATATGTATTAGTTCAATGAATTTTTAAATAAAGAAAAAGCAAAAAATGTTTGTCATTTAATTTCATTATTCACACACAAAATCTATTTTTATTTTTTCATTTCAAATTTCCATTTTCTCTCATTTTTAAATTAATTTCACCTTTTATTTTTTTTATTTTTTTGCTATATTCTAGCGTATCATACAGCCTAATTTAGAAATTTTTTAAAATAATTTTTAAATAATTTTTCTGCTTTAATTATTATAGTACTATCTATTTGTGTTTGACAATTCCGCTTAAATTTTTTATGAATGAAAAATGAGTATAGACAGGATTAAGTTACCAGCCTTTTATTTACTAATAAACTAAAAATCTTTTGATTGTTGCTTAGGCTGCAAGGAAGCGGAAATGTCGGCAGCGACATAAAGAAAAAAAAACAAAATTAGTCCCAATGGCACACATTCAATTCAATTTATAAAAGAAGTATATGTGCTTAGTATATAAGGATTGTTAAGTAAAAAATAGCTTACTAGCAATATAAGCAAATTAAACAAAAGGGATAGAGAAAATTTTGAAAATATTTAGTGAAATAATTCTCGAGAGAAGGAAGCTTTTTAGAATTGGACATAGTGTTTTATATGTGTATATACTATGTATTTTATTATCGACCCAAAAAAGCTTTAGTATATTTCTGAAGTTTTATATGGCATTCCTGGCCAATGTACTTTGTTTAAATACAGAATGGATATATTCAAAGAAAAGAAAGTGAGAGAAAAGGGAAATAAAAGTGCCAAACAGCTACGATTTTTTGTTTGGCATCTGCCAAACAAAAAGCGTCAAGATTTTTTACGTATTTATATATTATCTACATTATTACCCCGGCCGTGCAAAATAAAAAAAACTTTTCTTCACACTTATTTGTATATACTTCAATCTTTATATATGTAATACACATACACATAACTTAAAGCATCTGACTATGCCAAAACAGAAATTCTTGTGTGTACTCTTTATCTTATTTTTAATTTCAAACGTTAACTACGGCAAATAAATAACAGTGCTAATCTAGAAAAAATCAAAAAAAAATTTTTTTATAAATTATTTGAAAATTAGTTTTCCCTTTTCTATAATGAACAAATGACATTGAATAATTCTCGATTTTCTTTACAATCTTAAAAAAATCATTTATGTATACACATGTATTTAAATAAAATTCTTTAAAATTTATATCTATTTTCTTCCACAAATTATTTTCTTTAAAAATACTTGGGTAATGTGATCTGTTTTCTTCATAATCAAACTTTTACTTAAATAAATGACCCAAACAATAAATAAGAAGCAACAAGTGAAATTCTGTAAGAACAAAATTAAAAAAAGTTAAACTTAATAAAAATATATTAGTGAAAAAAGAATACCTATTTAGTTTCTAATTAAAATAAGAAGGATTGTTTACAAATTACTTATATTTTTAATTAAATTATTTTAATAAATATTTATTTTTCTTTTTTTAGTTAAAGAATTCCTGGACAAAGCCAAAGACGATTTTAAACAAAAATGGGACAATCCAGCATCGGTGGGTTATTTTTTATTTTTTTATTGAAAAAGAATAATTTTTATACATTATTTCTTTGCAACAATTAATTTTAGTTTATTATTAAATTTTTTAAACTTTTTTTTAATTATTTTTATAAAAATATTTTAAATGTTTTTAAAATTTTGGGTACTTTTCTATTAGAACAAAAACATTTTTGATATGCTTTACATAAAATTTTAATCATCTTATATTCTTTATTTTATTTTGGTACTCGAGTGTTATCCGTCCCCATTTTTATGCCACGTTTATAAAAAAATAAGGAAAGCCTTATTTTTGTTTTTTTCTTCATTTTTGTTTACAATAAATTTTTCTCTAATTTTATTAAGGAAGTTTTTTTTTATTTTTTTATATTTAAAATTTATTTTTTAGAGCATACATACATATTATGTAAATAAAAATTTATTTTTCACAAACTATACATATAATTTTTAAAGGTGTTTTGGCTTTTTAGAAGATTTTTTTTTACTTTTTGAAGATTTATTTTTATTATATTTTTATTATTTTAATATTTTTTAAAAATATTCACATGCTTTACTTCTCCCTAATTTTTAACAAAATATTTTAAATTCACATATTGTTATTCGTTTTTATTTTTATTTGGGATTGTTCTTTTTTATGTATAATAATAAATTTGAAAACACAAACATAAAAAAGATAAATGAATACATAGATTTTAATTCTTAAATTTTAATCTAATTTTGACAAATTTGTAATTTATCAATTTTTAATTTTCTTTCTCAAAATTTCTTTTTAAATATTTATTTACTACAATTCATCTTTCCTGAAAAATTGCACACTTAAATGTACATTTTAAGAGCTAACTCTGTGTTAGTAAACTCCTGGTATTGAATTTAAATCGGAGTTCGGAGCCGCTAAATAATAGCAGAATATTGGTATTCAGATCAGACCTTCCTTTACATCTTCAGGCGAAAATTTTGAGAGTTTTGGGAGGCTATTAAGAAATTTGTATTTAGACCAAATTATTTAGATAGGTATAAATTAGCGCAGGACACGACGTTGCTGAGATTACTCTAAACTTTTTTTAAATTTATTTTTTACTTTTAAAGATTGATTCTCTAATTTATTATTTTATAAAATCAGTTTTTAAAATAAAAAGTTCTTTTAAATAATATTCAATCATCTAAAAATATTTTTTTCTTTTTCTTTAACAAACTATTTTTTTATTACTTTATTACAAAAATAATTTCTCAACCAGTTTACTTTTAGTTTATAAATATTTATTTATTTTTACTGACAATCATTACTAACAAACTGCGATCATTGCATTTTTGCTAAAAATTATTAATTTTACTTTTCTTTTCTATTCACATTCGATATTAAGATTGCTTTCTAAAAATAGAAAAAAAATATTTTTCAGCTATCTTATCTACTACATCTTTAATTTGTTTAGTTATTTTTCTTTTCATTTTATTATTTAAAAAAAATATATTTTGCTTTTTTTTTCTAATCGCTCATCTGCGCTACATATGCCCCCTTTTTTAAATTATATTAGCGATTTTTTGGAGTTTGCTGAATCATTCCTTTTATATTTCCGATAAACAAATTCGTTTCTATTTTTGTCTTCATTTGTAAAAAAATTTTTTTAATTTTTTATATATTATTTTTTAAATTCTTCTATATTTTCTATTTATATATTCTTTAAAGTATCAGAAATTTATTTTTTGCTTTTCTTCTCAATTCTTTAAATAAAAAATATTTTTTATTTGTAATATTATTTATTAAAAATAATTAATTTTTTCATTCATTTAATTATTTTTTATATTAAAATAGCAATACGTTTACATATTTATTAATTTTTATTTTATTTTTCATTCATTAATCTTGCAAATTACCAATAAAATTAATAAAAATAAAAATTTATTCCAGCATTACTATAATTTAATGTTAAAATCTTGAAAAATAGAATTTATGTATTTATTCGCGCGCAAGGGATTCCTTCAATTTTTTCTTTAATAATTTATTATTATTTTTTCACTTTGCTACGTCACACAAATAAATATTGAACATTTATTAATTATACATAATATTTTTTTATAAAAGATCAAAAGCTATATTTTTAATTTTTATAAACTTTTTTGATAAAATTGATTTAATACAAATTTTTTAGTGAAAATATTTGTTTTGAGTAAAGACTAAATAAGACCAAATTTTCAACTTTAATTTATAAATAAGTATATTTTTCATTCATTTATTTTTGTCTAGAATTATTTCGAAGTCCATATTAAATACATGAAAATAACTGTTTTAAATAAAAATATCAGCCTACTTGGGTCAATTTTTTTGGCGGTCTCCCATTGATGCATCCTATTTTCCAATATGTATGATCAACATTTATCTAAATATATATTTCTAAAAATAATTTATATTTATTTATTTATGTAAATAACCAAATTATATATTCCTTTTGTCAGAACTTTGTAGTCTAGAAACAAAATCACAACCACTTTTTATTTCTCAATCAAAGAATTTTTAATCAAAAAACGTCGCTATATACTCCAACCATTTCCTTTTATATATCATTTTACCTATTAAACACGTTGTCTTTTAAAAAATATTTTTTCTAAATATTTAATTTATTTATACCTATATATTTTTTGATTATTTAATTATACATTTAAGAGAGCGAAGAGCACTTTTTATAAACTTTTTTTTCCAATTTTCTGCATTTATATATAAAATATTATTACGATCATTAATTCATTTCTTTAACATTCTTGATAAAAAAATATTTAAAAAAAAAGAATTTTTAGAAGCAAAAGTCAAAACGCAGCAAAGACTAAAGACAAATTTTTTGATTATTTAATTCCAACAAAAATACTCTCATTTTCAATTTTAAGAAATTTATCTTAAATAATTTTTTTGAATATTGAGAATATTTTAAATTTTTGTTGAAATACTTTTATTTTATCTACTTTTATTGTCTATATCATTATTAATTATCAACTTCTCACAAAAACTACTTTTAAATATTTTAAATACTTTTTGAGCATTTTCATAAAGATTTTTTAGATTTCTGTTTACTTACTAAAAAATAAAAACATTTTTCAAAAATTTTATTTTTTAACAGTACAATTTAAGTACATTTGTAAGGAGTAAAAGAAAATTTTTAAATTTAATATTTTTTGTATTTAGAAAATATGAAAATATTTTTATTTTTAATTTACATAGTTCTCTCTCTCGCACTATCAGTATATTCTAAACAAAACGTCTTCTTAAATAGATTTTCATCTTTTACATAAATAAAATTCAATCAAAATTTGTTCCGCAATTGCTTTTACATTTCTGTATTTTCTTCTTCTCGATTTTTTATTTCCTTTACTTTTCTAATGTTTCTAATAACAATTTTCTAAAAAATTTTTTGAAAATTTTATTTTACTTCCCAAAATAGTGAAAAAAATATAAATTTTTAGAAAAAAAGAAAATTGGATTTACACTTTGAAATTATTTTTAATAATTTTTTATTGAGAATTACATATATAAAAATTTATTTTTTAAAAAGACAAAATTTTGTTTTATTTTTCTAAAATATTATTTTATTATTTAGAAAATCATTTTAATGTTTAAAAACCATTTATGTTTTGCCATTATAAAATACTATTTTTGCATATTTTCTCTTTAATTTTCTTACCATTTTTCTTTCTTTAATGCTCCAAATTTAGAAAATGCGGCAAAATATTTAAGAAACGTTTCCCATAACTAAAAATGCACATGCTCTAGTTTTATTTTCCATCCATTTTTCACCAACATTTTTTTAATTTTCGCATAAAATCGTTTCTATTTATGGAAATATTAAATGGGGAATATTTATTTTCTGCAAATACCTAAATTAGTAGTAGTTATTTTTTTAAATATTTATTGGCTTTTGAAAGCAAAATGATAATTTCGTTTTTTTGTTGAAAAGTATTCTCCAACTTTTTTTTGTTCGGACTATGAGGTTTGCAACTCAACCCTTCTGACATTTTTATCATTATTAGGAAAATTCTTCGACCCGAATTTTTCATAATCAGAAACTCCGATTCGGACATCCAACCCTGGCTCGGAGCCTGGATTAAATTTACCCCTGATTTTGGTTATATTAAATAACTTTGGCATGGAATTTACTGGAAATTCTTTATATGGGATAAGATTTACTTAGCCATTTATAAACCCCATCCCGACCAATTTTGCAACATCGACTTATCTCTGAATATTTTGTATTTATATAAATATTAGTTATAAAACGAGCAATCTGTTTCTAATCCAAACAGCGAAAATATTTGACAAATTTTAGATATCTTGTTAAAAAATTTTTAAATAATTTTCTGTCAAATGGTTACAACTTCCCCATTATTTATGCCACAGAAAACACAACAAATGCCATACTACAATAATTATTCAGATGAAAATGTCAATTGTTTTGTTCGAGGACAAGTTCATTTAAACCGTTGGTCTCCTAAAAAAATTGATAATTTGTCACAAGGAAATGCCCAAAATCTTCATTTCCATAAAGACCATTCTCAAGTTTCTAATCCAAACAGCGAGTATTTGACAAATTTTGGTGCTCCTTCTCATTGGTTTGGTCGTTTACCTGTGATGCCTTTTAATTCACTTAATCAACAACAACAACCACAATTCTATAACCACTCAAATCAGCAACAAAATCAATTTAATAGATATACTAATTCTCAAAAAGAATATATTGGAAACAACAAACATTCCCCTCTGTCAATTGTAGAGAAGGCTCCATTTCCCCTACGAAGAGTTTACTCTGTAAATTCCCCAAAATCACTAGGAAGACAACAAAACAATTGTAACAAAAATAACATTATTTGGAGTTCACCTTTAATTACTCCCAAACATGCCTTAAATAATATAATTGAAGATAAGAGAATTAATAATCAATTCAAACAACAAATATTTATCAATCCACAAAAACTTCAGCAAACTTCAGCACCTCATTTCTATTCGTCTCCTGTTTTTAGCACAAATAATGTTTTTCCTGTTTTTCCTTGTTCACCTCAAAATTCTGTTCTTTCAAAAAGACCAATTCAAAATATTTTTTCATCAAATTTTGATCAACAAAACAAAGAAAAACATCAAAATAATTTTACAAAAGAAATGACAAAATTAACAAAACCATCATCTATTCGTCATCATTTCTCCTCTTCTTTTTCCTCTTTTGAATTACTTCCAACAGTTAACCGAAAATCACCCCAACAAATGTCTTGGCCTTACCTTCAAAATGAAAATAGTATTGTTTCTACTATGGAAAGAAGTAGTTTTGCACAAAAAGTTTTTGAATTGTTTAAGCAAGCTGCTTGGGCTGCTGCAGCATCTACTACTAATATTGCAACAACTGCAGCAACAACAACATTAGCTGGAAGTGTTATTCCTCCTTTAAGAGAATTTAATTTAAGGGCAGAATTATTTTGGTTAAAATCAGCAATGAAGGAGTCTATGCATTCAATGTTTAGAATGCAGGTTATAATAAATAATTGAATTTAGTATAATTTTTTTTGAAAAAAAATTGTTGCAAAGAATATTTTTTACAAAAAATTTTAAAATTTAAAAAATACAATTTTTATTTTTTAAGAACACAGCATGTTTGGATGACTTTGATAGAATCAAAACATTAGGAACAGGGTCATTTGGTCGAGTAATGTTGGTAAAACATAAACAAAGTGGAACATATTTTGCTATGAAAATACTTGATAAACAAAAAGTTGTTAAACTAAAACAAGTAGAACATACATTAAATGAAAAACGAATACTTCAAGCAATTGATTTCCCTTTTCTCGTCAATATGCAATATTCTTTTAAAGTAAAAAATTATTTTTTTTTAATTTTATATTATCTATAGGATAATTCAAATTTATATATGGTGCTTGAATTTGTAAGTGGTGGAGAAATGTTTTCACATTTACGTAGAATTGGACGTTTCTCGGAGCCTCATTCACGTTTTTATGCAGCCCAAATTGTTTTAGCTTTTGAATATTTACATTCTTTGGATTTGATATATAGAGATTTAAAACCAGAAAATTTATTAATAGACAATAATGGATATTTGAAGATTACAGACTTTGGTTTTGCTAAACGGGTTAAAGGAAGAACTTGGACATTATGTGGTACTCCAGAATATTTAGCGCCGGAAATTATTCTTTCAAAAGTAAAAAAAGAAGAAAAAAAAAAATTATTTAAAAATTAATTTTTAGGGTTATAATAAAGCTGTTGATTGGTGGGCATTAGGTGTTTTAATTTATGAAATGGCTGCTGGTTATCCACCATTTTTTGCTGATCAACCAATTCAAATTTATGAAAAAATTGTTTCTGGAAAAGTAAATTTAAAATTAAAATAAATTAATTTTTATTTTAAATAAATTTTAAGGTTAAATTTCCCTCACATTTTTCAAATGAATTAAAAGATTTATTAAAAAATTTACTTCAAGTAGACCTTATTAAACGTTTTGGAAATTTAAAAAATGGGGTTGCTGACATTAAAAATCATAAATGGTTTGGATCTGTTGATTGGATTTCCATATACCAAAGAAAAGTTTGTTTGCTATTTAATTAAAAATTTAATTAAAAATATCTTCAATTAATTTCTTAAAATCAAAACAAAATTTTTTCTTCAATTTTCCATTTCACGATTGGGTTTTTTCAAGTTTTTGTGTTCTGTGCCTTGGTTTTTTTCCTTTAAAATTTCACTTGTTTGTACTAACATTTTTTGGTTTCATTCTTGTCAATTTTGTGATAATTTTTTAAAATTATTATTTTTAATTTCTTCTTTTTTTTATTTTAAATATGTTAAATGTAAGAGAGGAATTATACAGGAATTACCTATGTATGAGAATTATACAAAATGTTACAATTTTCTATAATTGTATCCCTCATTTTTATTTTTTCCATTATATTTTAAAACATAATTGACAAGATTTTTTTCCCTAACATTTATTTCCTCATATATCTAATCCAAAAAGATGTCTAAAAAAGAAGCACTTAGACAAGCACTCACTAACTTTTTAGGAGCAACCTCAAAGCTTTTCTTCTGCGTGTTCTGCAAGAAATCCAACTTCACATTGCAATGACAAACTTTTTGAGGCTCTTTATCCAAAAATAACAGGACCAGCCGATACTCGGCATTTTTTGGAGGCTATAGATGAATCCCTTTCTCAAATAATTATTCGTGATGAGGATATACATTTTGATAAATTTGTTGATTTTTGAAATTACTTTAAATTAACATTTTTTTGTTTTTATTTTTTGCTCAAATACTTTAACTATAGCTTTCCTTTCTATTTTTTTTTGTTTAGTTTAAATGTCTAGTCCTTTTAACTAATTTTTTTTTAAATTAGAGGTCGGTATATTTAATTACATTTTTGAATTATAATGTGAATTATTTTTCCAAAAATGTGACAAATTTGCCGACTTTTTAATAAAAAAATATTTACATGTAATATTTTAATAAAAAAATTTAAATAAATACTATAATTATTTTCTAATTTTAATAAATTAAATTATTAGTATATATTTTCTCAAAATACAGATTGAAGCTCCCTTCCTGCCTAAGTGTCGTGGCCCAGGCGATTCGAGCAATTTTGATGATTATGAAGAAGAGCCATTACGCATCTCTGGTACTGAAAAATGTGCAAAAGAGTTCGCCGAATTCTAGTCATTTAATTTCTTCCCTATATATTTTCCTCCTCAATCTAATTAATTGTCTATAAAATTAATCAAAAAAATTTTTTTGGCAAAGTCCATTCGCTATCCACAAGAGACTTCCAAGACCGAAAATTTTCTAAGACTCGAGACCAAGACTCAAGACCAAGACTAGACCCAAGACCAAGACTTGACCCCAAGACTCAAGACCAAAAATTAACAAGACTCAAGGCTATTTTTTGGCCACATAGGGCAAATTTTTGGTAAATTTTTCGTGTCATAGACACGAGCTTTATATGAAATATAATCAAAATTCGGAAAAAATATTGCGATTTTGGGACCGAAGTCTCCTAAATACCGATTTTTGCACCGCAGGCGAAAATTTTCCGAATTTTGGAAGATCTTAAGCAAAAAATTTTCCTTTTCTGCGCCGCAGGCGCAAATTTTGGACGCCAAAGCGGCTAAAATTCATCTATTTAAAAATTAACAAACTTTTTTAATAAAAAATAATTTTATAAAAATTTTGTTTACAACGAAAAAAATTATTTAGTTATTTCTTATGTCAGGGTCCGAACCTTCATTTGTCAAAGGGATGAACCTAACGCACAACCAGTCAACCACACGACCATATGAGAGAAAAGCAAAAAAAGCTTTTTTACCCGTCTCAATCTCTTCCTTTTCGCCTTACCCCTACCATCTTTTACTTTTCTCTATTATTTCACCGATCTTTAGGGGTGTATATTTTAAAATCTCAAAAAAGTCGAGACCAAGACCAAGACTTCACCCCAAGACCAAGACCGGAAAAAACCCAAGAAAAGTCTTGAGTCAAGACTCAAGACCAAGAGTCTTGGAGGTCTCTACTATCCATTTGTCCGCGAAGCTAATGCGCATTTTTCCTTTCTTTTGTTGCATTTCTGAATAAGGGGTGGCACTCTCGCTGCTTTTTTTCTTCACCATTAAATGCCTTTTGGCACTTGGAATGAAAGGGAGAAAACAATTAAAAATCGCTTAATAATTATGTGAAACTTATTTATTTTGCATGTGATCAAAAGGATTTTTTTGATCACTTATAATTAATCAAAAAGTTTTGCCTAGGAATTTATTACCCCTCAAGCAGAAATTCAAGAAGAAAATTAAGGAGAAAAGCGAGATTCCCTTTGCGGACACAGTTGGATAGCGAGATGGATTTACCATTTTTTTGTTTGAAAAATTTAAAAGAATAATTATTTAAATTAATGTTTTTTAAAAACTCCTTATTTCTAATTTTAGTATTATTTAATTTTATGTTTTGCATAATAATTATCATAATATTTCTGTAAATAATTAAAAATTTAATTATCTTTTTATTTTTAACAATTAATTAATTTAATAAAATATTTTTTAAAAAGTTTAGAAAATTTTATTTTTTTTTTAAATTAATTAATATTTTTTATTTGCTAGTCAAAAACTTTAAAAATACAAATGATTAATTTTTATATTTTAAATAAATTTCTTTTATATTTAATTTTTAATTGATCAGATTTTTTTAATTTTTAAATAAATTTGTTTTTAGTTTTTTTTATTTACACTTGAAGAATTTAATTAAATTTTCATTTAATTGTTTATATTCTACAATATGTTACATCAAATTAATTTAATTTTGTAATAAATAAAAATACTTGAAATTATCAAAATTATTTTTTTGAATATGTCTTAATTACCATTCCTTTAAGAATTATTTCAATCCGAGAATGACATTAAAGTATATTCTATTCGGAATTATTTTTATATGATGTAACATAATTAATTAATTATAGTACTATATATAAATTCCGTATTTAGCTTTTGTCTAATTTATGCATCTCAAAAATAATTTTTTAAATAAACATCTGCCAAGGCCTCTAGGTTACATTTGATCACTCATTGACGTTTGGCAGCACCCTCAAGAATTATTTAAAAGTATTTCATAGAGATTCAACAAATTCTAATTATATTTTTGGATGCATAGACTGGACTTATAACTGCTTTATCTAAGATAAAAAACATCTATAAATTTAAGCCATTTGGATTGAAAAACAAAATTTGCAAAAAAATACGGAATAAAAATATATTTTTAACTAATTTTCGTTTTTTTCTCATTTTTTCTAAACTTTTAAAATATTATCAAAAAAATACTATTATAGTAGTTACACATTTTATATATTTTATTTTGATTCGGTAATGTAAAGTGATTCGGCATAAAGATTTGTGTTTTCATTCTTCCCCGGGTCACATTTTTTATAGCTTTAATTTTAATTTTTAAAAAATGTTTACTTTCGTATTTTATGTCTATATTAATATATACATGGATAAAATTATTAATAAATAAATTATAATAAATAAATACATATTATTCGCTAAAACACAAACATTTTATTTTTATATTCCGAAATTTTTCAGAATTATAAACGTATGTATGTATGTAGGTTTTAAATGGAGGTTAAGAAAATGAATAAAAAGATGTAGGGAATTGTTTATGGAATATTTTATACTTGGGTTGCAAAATTCTTATACAATTAAGGAATATCTTATACTGAAACGATATACTAGAATAGGTATGTACCAGGGGTGGCGCTCGTCTCGTATCTCGTGTCTCGTATCTCGTGAAATCTCGTGTTTTTAGAGGTCTCGTATCTCGTATTTTGCCACGAGATATTTTCAATCTATTTTAGAAAAAATGCCAAAAATTTGGGGCTATTTTAAGATCCTAGAATTCGCAAAAAAAGTAAGAAATCTTGCCAATTGGATTCCAAAATTCTCAAATTTTCGCCTGCGGCGCTGAAATGATGAATTTTTTGGCCTACGGCCTTCTAAACCGGTATCCTATATCACTCAAATCAGATTGACAACCTCACTAATCCCATGGTATGTTTCTTTAACTCTCCTTGATCCTTCCAACCCCCATAATATTCTCCGTAATCACCGATATCTCAATAAATCACTTTGATCCTCTAATTCCCCAATATCCTTCATAGTCCACCTGTAATTATTATCCATTCAAACCGTTATATTTTCGGCTTTACAATTTTAGGATTGAATAATTAAAAAAAAATACTTAATATCTCGTATCCCGTGAAATCTCGTATTTTTTGAGAGATCTCGTTTTATCTCGTTCTCGTATTTTTTTGAGAATCTCGTATCTCGTGAATCTCGTGTCTCGTATTTTTTGGCACGAGCTCCACCCCTGGTATGTACACATAACAATTACTAATATAATCATCAAAAATTATCAGAAATTATTTAAAAAATCTTCCAAAAAATTTAAGTAAAAATAATTTATTTTACAAAATCAAATATATTACAAAACTGGGATCAAAAAATACTAAATTAATTTATTTTATATATCTACAAAAATATATTGGGATATATCTCATTGACTAGAATCCAGCAAATTCATTAAAATAATTATTTGTAGAAGATATGTTTAATAAAATTTCATCATATTCTTCAAAGTTGCTGGAATCATTTGGACCGCGGCACTTTGGTTTAAAAGATGCTTCAATCTGTGAAAAAAATTATTTTAAAAAATTAATTTATGTAGAGAAGATTGGAAAATTTTTTTTTAAATATTTTAAACAAAACACCAACAAGGAGAAATAACCATTTAAAAATCAGCAAATTTTTCGGCATGAATATCTTCTTCCCTAATAATTAATTTAGAAAGAGATTCATCAACAGGTTCAGAAAAGTGTCTAGTATCTGCAGGTCCTGTTATTTTTGGATAAAGAGCCTCAAAAAGTCGACCACCACCACGAATTTTTGTTTGATTTGCAGTTTTAGCAGAACAAGTTGAAGCAAAACTTGGCGGTTGAACCTATAAAAAAGGTGTGTTTTTGTTTAGTCTGATTTAAAAATTAAAAAAGGATTTTCTGGTAATATTGAATGGTGAACAAATTAATTTTTTAAAGATTATTTAAAAGGAGAAATTAAATTAATTAGGAAAAAAATTAAATTAAAAAATATTAAGCTATAATAAAGCAAAAATACAAAAAAAAACAGAATAAATTATAAAAAGGGATAACAAAAATCAAAACAATTATGTATTTTTAAAACAAACTTTTCTTTGGTATATAGAAATCCAATCAACAGATCCAAACCATTTATGATTTTTAATATCAGCAACCCCATTTTTTAAATTTCCAAAACGTTTAATAAGGTCTACTTGAAGTAAATTTTTTAATAAATCTTTTAATTCATTTGAAAAATGTGAGGGAAATTTAACCTTAAAATTTATTTAAAATAAAAATTAATTTATTTTAATTTTAAATTTACTTTTCCAGAAACAATTTTTTCATAAATTTGAATTGGTTGATCAGCAAAAAATGGTGGATAACCAGCAGCCATTTCATAAATTAAAACACCTAATGCCCACCAATCAACAGCTTTATTATAACCCTAAAAATTAATTTTTAAATAATTTTTTTTTTTCTTCTTTTTTTACTTTTGAAAGAATAATTTCCGGCGCTAAATATTCTGGAGTACCACATAATGTCCAAGTTCTTCCTTTAACCCGTTTAGCAAAACCAAAGTCTGTAATCTTCAAATATCCATTATTGTCTATTAATAAATTTTCTGGTTTTAAATCTCTATATATCAAATCCAAAGAATGTAAATATTCAAAAGCTAAAACAATTTGGGCTGCATAAAAACGTGAATGAGGCTCCGAGAAACGTCCAATTCTACGTAAATGTGAAAACATTTCTCCACCACTTACAAATTCAAGCACCATATATAAATTTGAATTATCCTATAGATAATATAAAATTAAAAAAAAATAATTTTTTACTTTAAAAGAATATTGCATATTGACGAGAAAAGGGAAATCAATTGCTTGAAGTATTCGTTTTTCATTTAATGTATGTTCTACTTGTTTTAGTTTAACAACTTTTTGTTTATCAAGTATTTTCATAGCAAAATATGTTCCACTTTGTTTATGTTTTACCAACATTACTCGACCAAATGACCCTGTTCCTAATGTTTTGATTCTATCAAAGTCATCCAAACATGCTGTGTTCTTAAAAAATAAAAATTGTATTTTTTAAATTTTAAAATTTTTTGTAAAAAATATTCTTTGCAACAATTTTTTTTCAAAAAAAATTATACTAAATTCAATTATTTATTATAACCTGCATTCTAAACATTGAATGCATAGACTCCTTCATTGCTGATTTTAACCAAAATAATTCTGCCCTTAAATTAAATTCTCTTAAAGGAGGAATAACACTTCCAGCTAACGTTGTTGTTGCTGCCTCAGCAGCCCATTCAGCTTGTTTAAACATTTCAAAGACTTTTTGAGCAAAACTTTTACGTTCTAAATTTAAAGCAGAATTATCCGTTTTTAATAAGGGCCAAGAAAGTTTATGATGATTTTGAGTCTTTTGTCGATTTAATTTCGAAGATGGACAATTAATTGAAGAAAAATGTCTTCTAATTGTTATTTTTCTTTCAAATATTTTTTTGATATTTCCTAATTTCTGTTTTTGTTGAATAAATTGATTATTTTGTTTAGAAGAACATTCTTGATTTTCTTTTTTTATTGACTGATTTCTGAATATTGGTGTACCCATAGTTAATCCTCCTGTAGGAGATGCCATAGGGGAGCATGGCAAAACAGGAAAACCGTTGTGCATTCCAAATGATTGTTGTTGATTTATTCCAATAATTTTATTAACTTTTACTTCTTTCTCTTGATATTTGTTAGTAGGTTTGTGTATTTGTGGAGAAAATTGAATATTATTAGTAGCTTCATTTTCTTCTTTTAATTGATGTTGTTTAATATTTAATGCTGCCAAAATAAAAGAATTATTTTGATGCAATTTTTGTGGTGAGGATGGGGTGCCAGGAGTTGAACAAGTCGAAGCACTTGGAGGAGAATCGAAGCTCCATAAAATATTGCTACATTTTCTATCTTCATTTCTAAAAAACTTTCCAGCTTCTGATTGTGTTGAATTAGCAGAAAAAACCCTTCTGAGTGGATAAGGAACATTTTCTGTTGTTTCAATTAATTTTGGAGGTGTTGAGATAAGTGGGGGAGAAAGGCACAATTTATCACTTCGCTGTACAAAATAAGCAGCAGGTGATCTACGTAATGTTGTTGTTGTTGTTATTTTTGAATTCAAGTCTTCTATTTCGTCAAATTTTTGTGATTGATTTTGTTCTTTATCAAAATTTGGTGTTTGTCGATTTGGCGAATTAAAAGGCGCTAAGGGTGGACGACCAAACCAGTGAGGCGGTGCTCCTCTTCCATATTTTGAGGAATATCCTGAATGATGTTGGTTTCTACAATGTTTGTGTAGCCTTATGGAAGGATGTGCTAATGAAATAAAATGATTTTGATGATCTTCTTTTTCATTAAAAAAACAACAAGAAATATCAGATATATCCTCATCACCATCTTCACAATAAGAAAATTCGTCCTCTCCCTGGGGAAGAAATTCTAAAGCAAAAAGAGAACGAGAAATTTGTTGATTTCCTAATTTTTGTTGTTTGGACATTCCAAAATGGGAAGAAGTTGCTTCTGTCCCTGAAGGAGTTGTTTGTGATGGTACAAATAAAAGACCGTTGGAATTCATTGATGAATAAGATGAAACCATTAAAAGTGCCAGAGTTACAATTATCTTTTGTTTTTTTTAAATATTTATTATCTACAAAAAAATATAAAAAACATAAAAAAGTATTCAAGATTATGAATAATTTAAAAAATAGGAATGACATGTAAATATATTAAAATAAAAGTAAAACTTTTTAAAAACAAAAAAAAATTGTTTAAAATTTTTAATCGAAATAAAATATTAAAAGATAAGTGATTGTAATTGTCTGTTTCTGTTAATCTTTTTTTTTAAATTTTTTTTATTTTCAGACTTATGCGTGACAATTTAAGTAGATGTACGATAAAAAATAGAAGAAAAAAGAGAAGAGAAAATTGTCAAGACTACGACCGTTAATGAGAAAAAAGAAAAATAAAAAACTCTTTTTTAACTATTCACGCGAAAAAATAAAAGTGCACGTGGAAGGGCAGAAAATAGAAAAGGAAAAATATGAGGGTTAAGAAGACTAAGTGGAACGTTAAAAAATAAAAAAGAATGAGGAAGGAGGAAAGAAAAAAGTACATTTTTTCATTTATCTAAAATAAAGTCTAAATTTAGAAATAAAAAAAAGAAGTATTAGAGGAAGGCGTACATGAAAACTACTACTATTTAGTTCTTCATTTTTAAAATTAAAAAAACAAAAAGAAATCAAAAATAAAAATTATTTAAAAGTAATTTAGAAAATAAATTTTAAAACTGTTTAGAGGACTGACTGTCCCTTACTTTAAATATAGATCTAAGGGTATTTATGTTTACATAAAAATGTCTGCCCGATATAATAAAAAACAAACAAAATAAAAATCTGTGGGCGTTGTTCTCTGTAATAAATATTTTTAAATAAAAAATTTTATATTTAGATTTAGTTAGTTCCGTCATAAAATTATAAAAATATAATTATTTAGACAGAAAACTTTTTTAGAAAAATTTATGGTTAAAAAATGAAGGAAATTTTTAAGGAATGTTCCATTTATTATGCAAAAAATGATAATAAATAAAGAGTCCAACAATTTCTTTTTACTTCCTTGTTTACTAATAAACAGAGAGAAAAGGTGTTAAATGATTTCTTGAATAACCTTTTTAATATATTTAAAAATATAATGATTAAAGGATTTAAAAATTAATTTGAGAGTATGGAAGGATCGAATTCGAAACGGAGTTTGTTATAAACAGGTTTGGCAATTTTTGTGAAAAAATTGGAAGAACCGATAATTAGCTAAAGTAATAAAATTGAATCTTGCTTAAAACAATAATTGAAAAAATATACTGGTAAGAATTTAACAAAGAGAAATATAAATAAAAATTTTTCTAGTAATTTTTAAAAATAAATATTAAAAAATTATTTTTTTTTAGTTTTAAAATTAAATTTAAATAATATTATTTATTTATAGAGAGATGTACTTTGAACATCAATAATTCAAAAACTATTATTTAAAAAATATGGTTTAGGGCCAAAAACAATAATAATTTAATAAATAAAAGTAAATAAACAATTGTTTATTTAAATATAAACATTAATTTTATTTTGGAAAAGTACAAAGGAATAAAAATAAAATTAAGGGGGAATGATAATTTAAATCATTATTCCATCATCTGATTTGAGACTATAAATTAAGAAATTATTTTAAATAGACAAATGAGAATGCCCTTTAAAAAATAAAAACTAAAAATAAATTTAAAGAAAGTAAATCAAGAAAGGAGGCAAAATATTAATTAGAATGAAAGGGTTATTATTATTCTGAAAGTTGAATAATATCAATTTAGGTATTCTTAGGATTTAAAAATAAAGTGGACATATTTAGAGATCTTAAAATAAATTCAAAACTAAATAATCCTTTAGGAGGATATTTAATAAATAAATAAATTTATTTTTTAAATTTATTCTTAAAAAAGATACAAGTCATTTTTTTATTTTTAGCCACAAGCTTATAGCAAACAATTTTTTGTTCGTTTCCCATTTAGATGAAGCAGAAAAGCAATGAAGAAACGGCAGCTTAAAAGAAAAGTAGTAAAAGAGAGGTGGAGAGAGGGAGAGAATGTGGACAGAAAATTGTTAGCAAATAATCTTTCAAAAACAGTCGACATTTTGTGGAAAAAACAATAGCCTTTAGCTAACATCTGTGTGTGTGTCTAAATCTATTTTTAGCTTATTTTTCTAGGATAAATAAAATGCTTGTCGACACTATATAGTAGTAGATGGATATATAATGTATATATATATATTTTTTATTAATTCATTAAAGTCTGGAAATATTGAAATAAAAATGTCAAAAAAGGAAATAAAATAAAAAAGATAAAAAATATTTTCGGATTTATTTAATTAAAGAAACAAAAATGAATAATAAATATAGAAAGTTTATTTTTAGATTTTTAAATTTAATTTTTTAACCTAAAATATTCTAAATTTCTAAAAATAATTAAAGCAAAATATATTTAAAAATAACAAAAATAGGTCCAAAAAATTTATAAAAAAATATTTATATTATACCTATTTGTGTTTTACTCCAAAAAATAAAAATTAAAAAAAAAATTATTAAATATTTAAATGAAATTAATTATTAAATTTATTTGGTTGTTAAAACGGTTGTTAAGGACATTTTTTATTCTTACTTAAAATGTGTAAAGCTTTGGCAAAAATATAAAAATAAATAAATATATTCTTTTTATTCTAAATTTGAAAGCAGTTTGCCAGCTAAAAAACTAATAAAAACATTATTTCCATTTTTAGTAACTAAACATTAAAAACGAGAAAAAAAGGGAGAAAAAAAGAGAATATTTATAATGCCAAAATTGTGCCAATTTAGTTTTTTTGTTAGCTGCCAATAACATTTATTTATTCTATTTTTTTACGTTCTGTAAAAAAAGAAAAACGAACGGAATGAAGAAAAAAAAATGAAAAAAAGAAAGGAAAAAATTAAAGTTTTGAGACAAGGAAAGAGAGACTGGCAGCTGACGGATATTTTATTTTTAGACAAAATACTTAAAAGTGCAAAGTCAGGACATATTAAGATGAAATAGCTGTTGTATATATTGGGAATGAAAATTTTTTAAAAATATATATTGTGAAGAAAAAGAAATAAATAAATAAAGTTAAGCTATCTAGTGGTAGGTAGGTAAGTAGAGATTTCCAGACGTTCCCCATTTCTCCCTTTGGTTTAATTAAAAAATAAATAAATATATTTAAAAAATATTTTGACATTAATAATGTTTTTATTTATGAATTTAAAAAATCTAAACAAATAATAAGAATGCCAAATAGAAAATGGGGAGAAAAAAAGTTTTTAGATAAATTGTTACTTTATATTTAATTATTTAAAGTTTAAATTAATTAAAGAAAGAAAAAAGCAAAAATAAAAATGATCTTTTATTAAATAACGTTTATTTTATAAATATTTATTTTTAACTTTAAATAAATGATTAAAGATTATGTTAATTTTATTTTTTGATTTTAATGATTTTAAATATATCTAAATTTATTTATATAAATTTATTTATTTTTATTTCAAAATATGTGCATATAATTAAAAACATTTAGAATATATCATAACAGTTATTTTTTGCAAAAATAACGTGAGATATGTTAAAAAAGAGAATTAATGATCATTTGAGTGATCAAAAATTTTTCTGATTTTATTTAAAAATTATTCAAAGATGAAAATAATTTTTTAGCCAAAACCTGTCAGTTTAACAGGTTTAAAAATATTTATTTATTTTTTAAAATTATTTAGCATTGTTATTAAAATAATTATTTATTTAAAGGAAAATAAAAATTAAAATCTTTTAAGTAATTTAAAAGGGTTTTTTCTCTGTTTTTGTAATTTTTCCTCAAAATTAAATTTAAAAAATGCCTTAAAATGTGAAAATAAATAAAAACAATTTTTTATTTTAAATTTTAAAGGAAAAATATAAAATAAATTTAACAAAAATATTTAAAAAATATTTTTTAATTAATAGAATTAAATAAGAATTAAAAACTAAAATATTTTTTAAATAAATTAAAATAAATCTATTGTGCAAATATATAAACATATATTTTGCTTTATTTATTACGCATACATATTTGGAGATTTTTTTGATTTTATTTTTAAATAGATTTATTAAAATATTTTTATAAATTGATTATTGGTCTTTTAAAAAAATAATTTATTTTAGTTAAATAATTTGAATTAAAAGAAAAATTTCTCAAAAATCTAAAAGGTTAATAGAAACATTTTCTTCAATTTTAAAGATTTTCGATTTTAAACATAACAAAATAATAATAAAAAAATATATAATTAAAAGTTATAGAATTAATTATATAATTACTTAAATTTTGATTTTTCTTGGCAACATATTTTTGACTTTATTTTTTTTTTAATTTTTAGAAAAACAATTTTAATAATTTAAATTTTTTTAATTAATTTTATCTTCCCATTAGACTATTTATTTTATCATCTACATATTTTTTATTACTAAAAAATAAATAAATATTAATATTTCAAAGAATATTTAAAAGTCACCCTTTTCTAAATAATTACTTGCTGCAAATTTTTAGAAAAAAAAATAAATAGAAAAAGATAATAATTTTTAAAAAATTGAAAGAATGGAAAAATTAAAGATTAAATAAAATGAGAATTTTTATCTAAATATATTTGTAGACTATATTGCCCTCCAAGTTTTTCTTGGTTTTTAAAGTATAAAAATGTAATAAAATTTTGAGTAAAGATTAGAAAATAAAATTCAAATTTTTAGATATAATTTTAAAAAATAAAAGAAAATTCTTATACTAAAAACATGTGTTATTCACAAATTTAAAAAGGTCCTTTAAAATATAAAAAGTATAAAGTGATAAAAGATTGAAAAATAATAAATAAATAAATAAATAAATATCTAAATAAACAATAAATGGTTTATAAAAAAGATAAGAAACGTTTAATATTTTTGTTTGTTGAATATTTGCTAATAAAAATATTTACTTTTTTTGCATTAAATTTGGATTTTGGTCAAATGATAAATAAAGGTATTTTTGATTTTTGGGGGTAAAGAAAATGATTTTAATAGATAAACAACAAGTAGTCGAATAAATAAAATTAAATCTTGAAGAAATTGTGTAATACATTTCAATTTCGATATACCTGTGTTTTTCTAAAAAAAGACTATCAATGCAAATAAGACAATTAAAAATAATTTTATCTATTATATTAAAAATTTTTGAATTTAAAATGCTTTGTTTAGTTTCTCCTACAAATTTGAGCGATAAAAATGGGTGAATATGTAGTTAATTCAGTTTACAAGGTATTAATGATAAGTAAAGTAAAATTAATTAAAGGATTCTGGTGTTTTCCCTTACATTTATGATTTATTATTTAATTTTAACAAATAAAATTTAAAAAAAAATTAAAAATGTAGAAATCGTCAGAATGGAAGAATGAGCGAATTGTATGAGGGGAAACCAAAATATATATTTTTGAATGCAGTAACAATAACGAGAGTAAAATATTGATAAATAAAACTATTTTTGGAAGTCTTGTAAGCGTTAGTATTGGGTAAAGGGGGGGGGGGGACACATATGCACATACTATACACACACTCAATGTAAGTGTATATTAAATGATGACTGACGGATGTGCTCCTTCTCTACCACCGATTTATTTTTAGAAGAGAAAATATTAAGAAAAACTGGAATGTGTACACGCCGATTGACTGGCAGAAAACTAAAAATAGAATAAAAATAATTTTCTCCAAAATTTTCTTTTTTAGAGACTTCGATTTTAAATAAAAAATATTCATTAAAATAGTAAATCTTTATTAATAAAGCAGGAAATTATTTGTTTTTATTTTTAGATATTTATTTTAATTTAAGAAAAATTTTTTGTAGTTATAAAATAGATAAATAATATTTTTTAATTATCATTATTTTTAATTAAAATACATATTTCTCTTAAAATATTTAAAAATAGTAGATAAAGTTACTATATAATTATATAATTATTAGCTATATATTTTCTTAATTACTTTTTAAATAAATTTAATAAATTATTTTGTACTATTTTTAGTCAAAACTTTTTTATAAACATTTTCAAAATTAAAATTAGTAAAAAATATCTCACCGTCTTTACATTTTCCCATTTGTACTTGAAATCATTTTTTGCCTTTTCCAATAGTTCTTTCACTGAAAAAAATTTAAATAAATAAAATGTAAATATTAAATTTATTAATTTTTTAAAATTAAACTTACAAGATTTTATTTTTGTTTTATTTTTAATAATGTCATAAGTATACATAAAATATTATTTTTAAATGAAAATTCTTGAGGAAAATTGACTTTAAAAATTTATAAACAAATTTGCATTATTTATTCGAAATAAAATATTTATTTGTAATCAATCTCTTTTTTCGCCAAATTATTTTTATTTCAGGAAATTTATTATATATTGTATTTACATATTAACCAAAAAATATTAGTAATTTACAGTGATGGACAAAAAGATAGGGAGGGACAATTCTTAATAACTAAACACTCATCCTACCAATAAATACACAAAAATTCAAGGAAACACATTCATAAATTTTAAGAAAAATTAAAGAAAGATTAGGTCGCTACCCAAAAAATCCCATATCTCATCTCATTGTCGAGTCTCGCTACCCAAAGAATCAACTTAAAACAGGGGCAAGCAACTTCAAATAACTTCTATACAAATTTTTTTACACACATAAGACCAAATGTTTTTTGTAGCAAATTTTAAATATTTTCAAACATGCATAAAATAAAAATTTATGATAATCCATATGTTTGCTTAACCATGTTTTAGGTTGATTCTCAGGTATCGAGATCTCGACACTGAAATGAAATATGGGCCTAATTCTTTTTTTTATCAATTATTAACAATTTAAATTAAATATGGGGCTTGGTTTGGTTTCATAAGAATAAATACAAAAATAATATTTACTTAAATTCCATTTATCTGAGCCTTAACACTCATCCCCCCCCACATGTAAGTCTGTGATTGATTTAATTACCTAAAAATTTTTCTAAATTTGTTTTTAACATACAAAGAATATTTCTCCAGGGTGTTGGTATTAATATTCTTTTTATACTCCCTTTTGTTTTATTCTTTTCAGAGATTGATGTTTTTATTCGGTGTGAAGCAGGAATTGGATCGGAATTTTGTTTTTGAATTTTTTTTATTTGAATTTTTGGTTTTAAATAATTCTCTTTTTCTTTTCTTTGTTTTGTCTCTTCATTTTCTATTTCATTAAAAGATTTTTTAGACTTTTCTTCTTTATTTCTTTCAGAAAGTGGCAACTGGTTGGAGGGATAGAATTTAAATATTGCTGAAGTATTGTTGTTAATATCTTCATCATTATCTGACGCTAATAATATATCCGATGGAGTTATTTTATTAGGAAAAGGCATAGTTAAGGTAAAATTTATTTCAACAGACATTTATATAGTATATTAAATTTAAATTTTATTTAAAAAAATTCGGACTTTTCCGTCGGATTACACCCACATTTATTCTCCTCAAAATATGGGCAGAGTGCATACTTAGTCTTAAACTTTTCTCTGGGGGTTGTACGAAATCTCTATATTTTGGGACCTATGATTACATATTAACCAAACATGAGTAGCTTAACTATTAAAGAATAAAATAAGCTGTACCGAAATATCGAAGTATCGTGCAGACCCCAAGAATGCTTTTCCCCTATTTTTAGGAAAAGAAATGTTGGATTATAATGTGAAAGTATCAAAACTGAAACTAAATAAGAATTGTAAAAGTGAATTTAATAAATTTAAAGATATTTTTATAAAATAAAATAATATTTTTGTATAAATAAATTTTACAAATTTTAATAAAGTTAGACTTGTAATTACATAATGTGATTTTTAATTATTGCCCACGGGGTTTTATTTACTTAATTTAAAAGAACAAATTTAAAGGAAATTGTCAACATGTGTTTCATTTTCTTTTTTATTCCATTAAATTTGTAAAAAGGTAAAACATATGGAAAAACAATTGTTGGAGTGAAAAAAGGGAGGAAATAAAATTTATTTGTTTTTGTGTAAATGAAATTAAATGGAATATTTAAAACAGGTTTGCTACATTTCAATTAATAACAGATTCTGAATTATTTGAACAGAACATAAATCATGGAATTTCGAAACAGAAATTTTCTGAGCTATTTACAGAATTTGTGATTAATTTCAATGGGACCAGAAGCTAGGAAGTTCTCGTTTCTCGCTCCTGTTTTATATAATCCATTTTGCTCAGTTCTGGCTGACATTTTAATAAAAGAATTTAAAATCATAATTTCAATAAAATAACAATAAAATAACCATTTTATTTTTCAATACTTTCTAAAATGTGATTTAAATAGAGCAGTCATTTTATTGGAAAAATATATGTAGCACAAAATAAAAAATAAAATTTTAAATGTGGAACAAGAAAATTTAAATCGAGAACACAAAAATTTTTAAATCTGTGGAACGCGAAAGTTGGATTATGAAATTGTCATAATCCGCTATTAGTACTTTAATTTATTTAATTTTATATTTTTTTCTAATTAAATTTCAACTTACTAAATTTTTTATAGTTTTCATTAATAAATTCTGAACGGAAATTTCTCATTTGAACAATAGCATCCAATTCTTTTACTTCCTTTCGTTCTCTAGAATTTCGCATATATAAAGATGTTGCTAACATTTTAAATAAATTAAATTTAATTTTAAAAATATTTTTTCGAAAAAATATTTAAACTTTAAATGCCTAAAGAATTGACAATTTTTACTTTTAAAAAACATTTTATATAAAAGTATTTTCTATTAAAAATTACAAAAACTAGTTCCGGCAATTTTCTTGCCAATTATTACACATTTTTTATTTTCTAGAATAATTTGAAATAAAATTTAATAAAATTTAAACTAAAATTATTTTTTATATAAACAAAATAATTTTTAACAAAAATGTAATTTTTTAATTTTTTAATAAGCTAAAACTACATTTTTCAATTAGAATTTAATAGTAGTATTCTAAGACCGAAAATTTACTAAAACTTTCCCTAACAAATAAGACCCAAGAAACTCAAAGCTATTTTTCCACAGGACAATTTTCGATTTTTCTTCATGCTTTCGGTATGGACAAATATTATAAGTATTTTTATATTTTGAGCTAGGCGCCCAAATTTTCTAAGGCCAAGAAGCCATATTTCTTCCTTATTTGCACTCATGTGAAAATTTTATAATTTTTAAGAAATTTTATAATCCTCTTTGACATAGCCTTAATTTTTGATATTTACTTAATCAGAATTTTCCTAAAATCTGAAAAAGTCGTGACCAAGGCTTAGAATAGTTAAAGAAAAGTTTAGAAAAGTTTAGAAAAGTTAGAAAAGTTTAGAATATTCAAAACAAATAGCTTGGATGAGTTTAATACATAGATATATTTCTGTACATATATTCAGAAATTAAAGACAAACTTTTGTGTAAATGTTTGTGTGGTGCATTATTTGGTTTTTTTTCAATTTCTTTCGTTCAATATACTTCTATGTATTTCTTTAAATTCAATTGTCCATCGAAGAAATTAAAAACAAAAAACTTTTTTCAGCTTATATGCATTTCCGGCATTCCTTCAAATTTCTAAAAGCAAATTAATAAACGAATTTCTACTTCCACCATTGAATATCTACAAATAATACTTTTAAACAATACCAAATAATTTTATCAAGAAACATCAAGTCCGTGTAGTTAACTAAATTTTTTTAAATTAATTACTAGGGTATAATAATATGTTACATTTTTGAGTTTTACACTTTAAATAGTAGTACACAAATAATACTCTGTTTAATACTCTGAAGAAATTAAAAACATACCTAAATATGTTTACGTAAGTTGAAAAAGAAAAAAAAGAAAAAATTTTAAACTAATTATAAATTAGTTTAAAATTTGAATGTTTTACGCCATACCACACCAATTTTGAATTGACTTACAAAAAATTTCCTTGTATACCTAAATATGTTTACGTTAAGTTTAATTTAAACATAAATTTAAATTAATTTTTAACTAAAAATCAATGTTGGCAATTTTAGCCTAAATTTATTTCATAAACAAAGTTACTTATGTGTACTTCCATTATTTACCTCTTCATCATCCTCCCACATTTTTTTAAAAATTCTCAAGGGAATTTTGTTTACTTTTATGTCAGTAGCCAATATATATTTTCCTTATAGACAAATTCGTAGTGGTTCAAATACTTAGCACGGCATTTTTACAGAAGGATTTTGAAGTATTAAGTAAGTTGGAAAAGAAAATGGGGAAAAAGAAAAGAGGATTTTGGCTCGCTCGTTCGGCACTTAACACAAGCACACAAATACATATTCATTCAAAAACCCATTTAGTTTTTTTTAAAAACCATTTTTTGAGATTTTGTTGATTTAATTCAAATAGTAGATCAATTTATTTATTTAAAAATTATTTATATACATACATACATACACACATATAAAATTTTTTTGTTTAATTATTAATAACAAAAATAAATACCAAAATTCTCTCAATTTTGAGTATTCTCAAAATTGAAAGAAGCCCCTTTATTTTATAAAATTTTATTCTCAATAGTAAAATTCTCAATCTTGTCTAAAAATTTAATATGTTTGTTACATAACAAAATCGTCATCATCTTTTTTTAAAAATAATTTCTTTTAAAATGGCAAGTGTCATTTTCTCCTAGATTTTTCCTCGTTAACAATTGATTAATTGATGATCTAACTAAAAAAAGAATTCGATAAAAATATTGGATAAAATCCCTATCTTTTCAATATAACTAAACTATCAACTATTACTTGCCAAAATTTTAAATTTGATATGTGTCATTTGTTGTGAAAAGATTGTTATGTTTAGCTATCCAAATCAAAGAAATTCTAGAATTTGTCAATTACAAATTTTAATAATAACTAAAATACATTTCTAAATATTTACTTTTAACATTTATGTAATTTCTTTATATTATTATAATAAATATTTTTATGTTATAGAAACTACTTTTAATTAAACAATTTTAAAAACTTGCTGTTTTTAAACAACATTTTTTACAAAATTTAATATTTTGTTGTAAAAATTCCTTTTATTTTTATTCGGCTTAAATTTCATAATAGTTTTTTGTTTATATAGGTAAGCTTTATATATTTAATATGAAAAATCATAACACAATTTTGAATTTAGATTATTATCATTTACTATCAAAATTTTATTTTAAATAAAAAATATTTTTAAATTTTTATCTATTTTATTAACTTTTAACTAAAAATTTTGAATAATAAATTATTTATTTTTAATAATTATTGTTTAAGGATCTCTTAATATTCATTGCACTATAGTGAAGAATTCCTATTTTTCAAAGGAATATTAAATACATAAAAGTGTCGGCAATTTTACTTTTATTTTTTCCTTAAAAATGTCAATAGTGCCGTTCCACTAAAAGTAAAAAATAAAAAAAGTGGAAGAGATTAACTAAATAATAGAAAGTGGTATCTGATAAAAAATAGAGTTGCAGAGATTTAGGCAACAAAAAAAAGAATAAAAAAAACAAAAAGATTATATATTTATTTGCATATACCTATTTATTTTCACTCTTGGTCTACCTATTTTTTATTATTATTTCGAATAAATAAAATAATAATAACAAAATTTTTACGCCAAAAAGTAAAACCCTTTCTTTGCATGTGTGTGGGCAAAGATGGGAAATTTTGGCACGTTGAGCAACGATTTCCATGTCTTTTTAGCTTGGACTTTAGTTGACGCCCACGTAAATTCCCTTATTTTTATTCTTTTCACTTTTTTTACGTAGGAAATAATAATAATACAAATATATAGGTATTTCCGGTCTAGAATAAATAAATTTATTTTAAATTATTTTAAATTAATCCTGTAAATATTTTTTAGCCTTTAACCTTAAAAACAACAAATAATATTTTGTTTGTTTATTTTTCTATATATGTAAGTTTCTGAAATTTCTATTTCAGAACAAATAAACAAATAAAATCCACTGTATTTCATTTAATACTGCAAAAAGATTCTTAGGTTTTATTTATTTTATTTAAAATTTTTTATTTAAAAAATTAGTCTTTTGGGAGCTTTTCTATATTTTTTTCTAAATTTATTAATAATTTTTATTAAAAAAATAAAATCTTAAATAATTTATAGCTTTAAATAAATAAATAAATTTATTTAAAATTAAAAATATATTTTTTTAATGCTTCCTTTAAATATTTTTGTTGTCGCAGAGAAAAACAACATTTCCAATATTAATTCAAATAATCAAAATAATAATAGAGATTCTATAGTAAAATTATATTTAATTTAATAAATTTAAAAAAATTTAATTTAAAGTTACCAAATAATAGCGGTTTATTTGAAAATGTTGATAATTCTACTTTACATCCATTTATTGGAGGGGATTTACAACATCGAAGGAGAAGTGCAAGTAGCAGTTCTAGACTTTCCTCTGTGTAAATTAATTAATTAAAATAAAATTTTTAATAAAGAAAATATTTTTAAGTCAAAAAGCTGAATTTGTAAATAATTCGTTATTGGCTAGAAAACAAGGAATGCCAGAAAGAACTCCATCTACAAGAATAACAATGACACGCCCTAATCAAATTGTTTCTCAAGAGGGCAAATTAAGAAGACAAAATTCAGATCCTTCCCCTACAACAAAAAGTAAATTAATTTGGATTCGATTCTTTTCTAAACTACCCTTTTAGTGACTTAGGTATTTGTTGAGGATTTCCCCCATTTCTGATTTCTGGGGTTATTCTGATTTTCTGTGGCTACGCTACCTCTAAGACTTTTTATCTTTCAGAATTAGCATATCAAAAATATTTATTTCTAATTTTAAGGAAGGCCTAGACTAGAAATATTTCCACCTCCTTCACCATCACCAAATCATAATTCAACTCAAAATCTATTTGCACAAACACTCAACAGTCCAATTTACCGGCCAAATATAGATGGAGATTTATTAACTGTGAGGGAAAAATAAATTTATTTTAATCAAAATATTATTTAAAGATTCCTCGTTGTGGTGCCAGTCCTTCTGTTGGCTCTTTTCAATCAGATCCAGAATCTTGTTTGGATGGGCTTCAATTCCAATACAGTGGTACATATGGAGAGGATGAATATGAAGACTTTGAGCCCTTCAGTATCGGTAGGCAATTATTTTTTGAGTATTTTTTGTGTTGCAATCTGTCTCAATTTTATTAAATAATATTTTAATTTAAATTTTTAATACAAAAAGGAGTAGTTTTAAATAAAAATAATTTTAATATAAATGTAAGTATTTTACTTTTAAAATAAATATTACATTTTAAATACTAATTTTCCGTTTTTATAAAGTTTAATAAAATTACTTCCCTTTTTTCAATCTAATAAAAATTCCTTAATTGCAGCTTTAAATTATCTTTTATCGAAATTAAAAGTACAAGGAGGTTATTAAAGATATATTTTAGAAATTAATTTTTCAGGTTTATAAAAATTACAATTAATTATTAAACGTTTAGATTTTATACTAGTTAACAGATTCCAAATACAATAAATTGATTTATTAAGGCCATAAAAATTAATATTTAATTTTATTAAAATTTAGAGAAATACTAAATATTTTAAATTATTTCTAAAAATGTTTTTATTAATTAAAAAAATTTTTTTCAGGACCCATTCCCTTATTTTTTCATTATTTAAAATTGATTTTTACTATTTTTTAATTTTCATTTCATATCTTTTTTTGCCAAGTGTGTGTATAAATGCGAGAGAATTAATATTATTATTTAGTAGTATACTGCTCATTTCTCTTTCATTTATTTCCAGCTTTCCATTTTTTTTTATTTTTTTTTCCAAGCTAACTAATACTCGAAATCCACCCTCACCTAAAATTCATTCTTTTTTACTCATTTCCATCCCCTCACGCCAAATAACAAATTCACACATTTAGACGCCTTTCTATCAAAACGGGGGCATTATATTAGTATCTTGCTAATAAATAAAATAATTTGTATGGCATCATGGATATAGTAGAAGAAGTAATGTTTGAGGGAGTAAAAAGGGCAAATGTTTTAACAACTATTAAAATATGTTTTTTTTAATAAAACCTTCACACTAATTAAATATTAAATGCGTAAAGTAAAACCATAGCAGAGTAATTTAATATTTTATTTCTAAAATTCTTATTTTTATTTCTAAAAAATTCTCTTATACATTTACTATTCACTTATCCAGATATTTTCTGCGGATTAAAAAAAATATTTTTTCATAATTTTTTAAAAATCTTTTAAAAATATTTTTTTCACTTCTGGCAATTGAAGTGCCCCTGGGGACAATTTGCAATACTATTCACATTCTCCGTTCGTTTTTTAATATCCATTCATCATTTTTGCTTTTTCTTTTTATTTTATCTTTGTCTAATACCTTAAAACTCAACAAAATTTTAAATCAATATTTTAAAAAATTATTTGTTTGAAAAAATAATTACTAAAAATTCCTTTCGAACATTTAAAATAAATTGTTTTATTTTATCAATTAAGATCGTCAAAAATTGGATAACAAACAAAATAATAAATAAATTACTTCCTTATATTTTATTTTTCCTCTAAGAAAAATTGTGTTAAAAGTATAAAGTCTATTAGTGTAAAACACCTGTTAATTTTTAAAAAAAGTTTTTCCTTTTTCCACAATTGACATTTGTATGGGAAAATTAAATAGAATAAGAGTTTTATTAGTTCAAATGAAAAAAATGAGTAAAAATGTGAATAACTTGAAGGTTTTATTAGAACATTGAGTAGTAAGATTGATTACTTAGTTACCGAAACATAAGATAAAATTTAGATTTAAAAACCGATTACCTGCTAACTAACTAAAAGAAAGTTTTTCCTCACTTTATTATCTTTAACAAAAGAAGCATCACTCAAATTTTTAATAACATTAATTTTTAAACAAAAACTTTGAATATTTTAAAGAATTCAAAGATCGCTAAATTAAAATTATTTTAAATAAATTATTTTGTAGAGGATTTCCATATGAAAATGTAAACACAAAAAATATGAACTATTTTTGCACTAACGGGGAAAATATTTTCTGATATATCTGGGGATATCCATACTCGGGTTCTTCTATTCCTAACTATTTATCATATTTAATTTATTTTCCATATAAAAGTGGGGTATAAATAATAAGGGAGAGGATTGGGTGTCGAGATTTGGATGGGAAAGTCGGGAGACCTTTATACTTAGAAAGCATGTGAAAATATTATTGTTTATTTGATTAAGCAATTACAGCAGTTTGTACTATGTACATAGCTTCATTCCTGTCTATTGTGTTAATTTTGAGTATTTAAACTTTTATATTTAAAAGTCACTTTCTTTCATTGCTTTCCGATTGACATTTCCGACATAAACGCCTTTATTTCATTGTTTTTAGACGTTTACTTTTAAAAAGTTTTAAAACCTTTTCACATTTATTTACCTCTTTCTCGCATCAAATGCTTAGAAAGGCGGCAATATCTTCTTTGACTTGTCTTTTATTCCCTTCAAAGCTTTTTTTGTTCATTTCCTTCCCCCTCCTTTTTTCATTCACAATCCAGAAAAATAAAATTTAAATTTTTTTATTTTTCATTTTTATCCCATCATATTAGGAGGAGGAGAGGGATAATCTGCATAAGTCAACTAAATTCTTTTTTTGCTTTTGGCAATTGTTTCTTCGCTAAATCTTCAATAATTTTACCAGAACATTTTACTTTTTTTTTTTGCCGAACAATGGTTAAGAACGGCAAAAAATTAGCTGAGAGAATCTGTCAGAATAAATGCCACAAACATTTTTTATTTCATTAATTCAGTTTTTCTTCTCCTTTTCCCACACTTTTTTTATTTTCAGGATGGTTAATTTGCATTAATTTACTTGTTTTGCATTTACTATCAACAATTCCTTTTTCCTTCTTGCCTTTGGTTGCCATCCTTTTTTTCTAAATCCTGCAGAAATTTCTAACCATTTTTTTGTTTTTAAAAATTAAAGTTAAGAAAATTAATTAAAATAAATGAAAGTTTGTTTAGAAAAGTAAAAATACTTTTTACAATAAAAACGTTGAGGGGGAGGCGAAAAATGAGAAATGCCTTGCAGTAATGTTGGGGATCTTAATGAAATCCGAGAAGATAAAAAATTTATATGTAAATATTGAGTGAAAACTGTCCATCGATACTCTACTTTACATAAATTGTGGCATTCAAACTATTTGTTTATTTATTTAAAAATGTTCTGTAGTGTTTCAATTTTGTTAAAATAAAATAACATTTTTGTATATATTTTTAATTATAATATGCTAATAATTTTTACTTTTTCTAAAAATATTTTTAATTAATTAATTTATTTATTTATTTTTCATTTATTTCCCTAACAATTTATTGGCTTTTATTTTTATTTCTTTGTCTGTTATCCACAATTTAAGTCTTAAAAAATTCCACTTTCCTTGTCCGCTCATTAACTCAATTTGCCTTTCTTTAAAAATCTGTTTGGAATTTTTTAAACAAATCTTGTGACTTTTCTTTTATTTTCTTCTCTTTTTATCACCTTAAAACTTAAAAAAATAAATATATCTTTTTTTTAATAAGTTTAACTGAAAAAATTTTTTATCGAAAATCCATTTATTCTTTTTAACTATTTTTCCAAAAAAGTTTTTTTGTAATATCTTTCATGTATAAATTATTTATTTATCAATTATTTTCACTACAGATTTGTTTTACTTATATCTAAAAATAACATCCATAATGTTTAATTATTTTTATAATAATCGTCAAAAAATTTACATAAGGAGTAGTAACATTTTTTAATTTTAGTCTTTTTGGCTACAATATCCAATTGTAAACAAAAAATTATGAGAAACTTTCAAAGAAATATTTACATATTTAAATATCCGTTATAATTTTATTTTTAATTTATCGGAACAATTTTCATGAAAAAAAATGTTAAATTCTCACTAAATCGTTGCCTTTTTTATTAGCCTACTTTTCTTTATTTTTACAAATAAACTCTCTAATTAAATTTTCTTTTTTCTTTGTTTTTTACCTAAAAGCGAGGGGGTAAAGGAAAAGAAAAAATAACAATTTTGCTTTTCCGCGCCTCGTTGGTTTATGTGCCTGGAAGGAAAGCGTGATAAAATGAAAAATTTAAGAAAAATTGCCGAGAATATTTATATAATTTGTATAATATTTATAAGAAAATAAGTATTTACATAATCTGTTTTGTTTAATAATTTAAACTAGGGTTAGAACCAGACCTCATTTAACCCATATACTGAACCCCAACCTTTTCCGGCTAAAATCCTACCCCTGAAAGTCTCAACTGAGACCGAACCGAGACAGAATCTTGAACAAAAATCTCGGTCGATATTTTTCGAAATATCGATCTCGATTCTTGTACAAACATTTTTCATGATTTTGAGAAATTCTTTCTATGAAATCCTCTTAAAACTTTTCCTGCTAAAGATATGAATTTTCAAGCAAAACCCCGACACTGAAATTTTCAACCCGATCCATATGATTATAGCATAAAATAGTGATTTTTGAGACGTTCGAAACATTTTAGGTCCTGAAATTGAGAAACAAGTTCTTATTCTATTGCAAAAAATAGGTCTAAAAATATCTGAAATAGGCAAAAATAAGTCCAAATTTTGACAAAATAGGTCCATATTCTGGTTAAAATTTTAATTTTTAAAGATTCACATTTACAAAATTGGATTTTTTATTAGATTTTATTTCTAAACTTTATTATATAATATAAATTGTTTGGGATATTTAAACGATACATATGTATACTATCCTCTAAAATAATTATAAATTTAGTGTATTTTTTATCAAATAAACGTAACACTTATTTTCAATAATGATAGTTCAGCGGCATTATTTTTGAAATTAAAATTCTAGAAAATTAAAGAGTGAGTAGAAAGAGGGTTTGAACATCAAAAATTGTTCTGTTGGGAATAAAATTAATTTGCTTCAAATTTTCTCTTTTCTTCGAATGGACAACGAACACAATCATCAAAAACAACAAAAAATATTAACAAAAGAACAACAAGAAAAACATAAAAATGAAATTAATGTTTGCTCTGTTAGTTTTAAAAATTCTGAAAAGAAAATAAAGGAAAATGTAGAATTAATACAACCTCTACATGTTGAAATACCTGAAAATCAACAACAAAAAATTACTATTGATAAACAATGTAGCGAAGAGGAAAGAATTAGGTAATTGAAAGGAAATTAAAATAAACAAATTTTAAGTCAATTTAATAATCTTTTAACATTAAAAAATGTAAAGTAATATTTTTTATTTTTTATTTTTTTACAAATATTTTTAGTAAAACTCCCCATCATTTATTGAATTCTAAACAACAAGGAAGGAATAAAGAAATTAAACAGCCTCTATTGCTTCAACAGCATTCACCTAAATTTAAGCAAAATTGTTCTTTATCTTCCGACACTCGTTGTTGTCCTTGCTGTACAAATACACAAAATGGTATTTTATTATTTGTATTTAAAACTAATTATCGTTAATTATTTAATTTTTTAAAATATTCACATAAATATTTAAAACTCTTTCATATTTAAGAAATTGCTTCATTTACACCTCCTCCAAATTTAACAACAGTAGCCGACCGTTTTGTTCTTCAGCATTACAGTAAAGCTGGCAGTGGTGGAACATTGCCCATAAGCGGAATTCCTCGTAAAAAGGCCCCCCAGCACAGACGATTACGAAAATATGCGTCTGAGACAAGTTTTTGTTCATCTCCTGGGAGTAGTTTTGGAAGTGTTGGAAGTGGTGCTAGCCTTTTACATCCAAGTCAGTGTCCTGGACGTATTAGAACAGTTACTTTGATGAATGGACGTAGTAGAAATTCTGGTGGAGATTTGGGTGAAGAGACCCCTTCTCCTCCATTAATTATTACTGCCGCACCAAATCCTCTTACTTATCAAGGCGAGTTTTATTTTACAGAAATGGATATATTAATTCCATATAAAAATATTCTAGGATGTGAACGTGAAGTACGCACCGGGGCTCGTGTTTTCCATGTTCGTCCATCTGGTACCTCGTCACAGCAATCGGCACATTTAGCTTGTGCTGGTAGTAATACTTTAATTAATCGATTACATCATCAACGTCGTTGCCAACCACAACAACAACAACTTTCACAATCTCCGCAAAGCCAAGAAATTCGTAAAGACTCGGGTGATGATGCTAGTTGTAGTTTAGGTAGTGGAAGTACACAAGGAAGTAATAGCCAACAAACACCTTTAAGTCAAAGACGAATACAAATTATTCAAATGCAGCAAAAACAACAACATCCATTTACTCCCTCACAACAACAACAACGATTTAAAATGCGTAGACCTAGATCAACAGGCCAAATAATTATTCAACAAATACCAAATTCTAAGAAGAAATATTCTGAAACACAAGTAATATATTTTTAAATTTAAAATAAACATTTTAAGTGATTTTTATTTATTATTAATACTTACAAAGAATATTTTACTTAAAATTATTATTATTATCAAATAAAACTTAAAATTTTTCTTTCAGGAATGTAATTATTCAATAGAGCAAAACTCAGGCGGTTCTAGTTCAACTACCGCTGGACAATCAGGGCCAGACAACAACCATCGTTGTCGAACAATGAGTAGCGGAACACCTTATAATATCCATCAAAATCATTCTTCTAATTGTGTTGCCAACAATACTTCATCAATTAACAATAATAGTAAAGGAAATAATTCGAGTGTCGGCTATGATCCTTCTTATACATCAGCCACAGTTTATTCAACTGATTCAATTATAAATATCCACTCAGCTTGTGGTCAACCAACAAATCCTGAAACTGTTAGTGGTACATGTACGGGAAGTGGGGCACCAATGACGGCTGATGCAATTATACCCGTAGATCGTCGACCCTCAAACTATTATCTTTTTGAAGATGATAGTGCTCATGAATTCGACGATGAAGGTGTCTTTGAATTTAAATAAAAGTTTTGGGTAATGGATTTTGGTAATTTGGTTTTGGTAATTTGATGTATAACTCGAGTAAACCGAGTTGGGTCATGAGATTTTGCGATTAATTAGTTGAACTAGACATGATAAAAATTGGCTGCTACATTATAATTAATTATTTAATTCCGTTTTATTCCCTCGTGTTTAATTAATCAAATCCAAAAATTATTGCGCTAAAAAGTTCTCCAACTATATTAAAAATTACTTCTTAAATTACTTATATTTGCATATTCTTCGTTATTAACGCCCCAAATAAAAAAAACTTTTTCTAAATTTATATTCTTCATTATAAATCATTTTATAAAATTTTAATTTTAATTTTTAGAATATTAAAGGAGTCAAATTTATTGCTGAATAAATTTGATTTGAAAATTCTACATTTAGTAAATTTATACTTAACTAAAAAGTTACCATATATCATTTTGTACTCTTATGTATTTTCATTTTGTTTTATAAGTATGTATGTGTTACATTAAAATTTTAACCAAAATAGGCTTCACAATCCATTATCTCTCTATTATTTGTCATTTTAATGGTAATATATTAGCTATCCTATTTTTAAATTAAGCAATAATATATCCTTTTTTAGTTATCTACATATGTATTTTAATACATTTTCTAACTATAAAAGTTGTAAAAAAATACTACCATTTTTATAAGATATATGAACGCAATTTAAAAAAATAATTTTACACTATCGCAGCAAACAATCAGGTTCACCCCTGTTAATATCTCCTAATATATTTTTAAATTCTCTATACGAATAATATTTATTTATTTCATTTTTCATATAACTTTTTATAAAAATTTCCCAAAGATTTGTCCCATCCCATTACCTGCTTTCCATATTAGCTTAGTCTTTAAGTCTGTTTTCGCTTCTTTTTTCATTTAGTGGCAAATTAGTGCTTCGTATTTAACTTTTTCTATTAAATGCAGAGATAGAGAACCTTCACGTCCTGAAATTGCCGCCTAGTACATATTCTAATATTATGGAATGCCCAAGAGTTACCCCTTTGCTTTTCCACCCCTGCGGGGGTGGAAATTAGTAGGGAAAGGAACGTAAAAGAAAAATACTGACTGCTTTTGTTTGCGAGAAATAAAAGAAAAAATTGAGGGAAATATTTGAGTAAAAGGAAGAACGATTTTGCTTTAGTTTTTTGCTTTAAAGGTTTTTGTCTCCAAATGGGCATATTTCTAGTTTTTCTCCCACGGGAACAACTATCCAAAATAAAAGAAGAATATGTACATGTTAGTCGACCAGCTGGCTGTTAGATTTCATTGAAATTCTTCTAATTTTGGCAAACTTCCCATATACAGAACAAATATGTATTTTAAGTTATATTTACATTTTGTTAACAAATTTTCTTATTTAAATGTGAAAATTATCTTTTGATTTTAAAATTATTTTTAGTTTATTCACACACACACAATTAAAAATTTTATAATTTATAACATTTTAGTTTTTAAAAATTAATTTTCTTTTCCATTTTCATACTAAAACTTTTCCTTCTAAATTACTTTGTATGTAAATATTTCTTGTCGATTTTCTTTTTAAATTTAGATGTTTACTTTTAAATATTTATAGTAGGTATCTATACTCTTTCGGCATCCGAGCAAGAAAATTTTACGTGGGAGTGTGAATATTTTTTATTCAAGGAATCTTTTCTTTTTTTTTTTGTAAAATTTTTCCCCTCTTTTTTGCCTCTGCTGATAATGACACTTTTCAACAAAACTTTTTAGTCAACTCTGTTAATTCGTTTTATAATGACAATTCCATATACAGAGAAATTCCAAACGCTTAAAACTTTTCCCAAAATCTTTCTAAACACACAAATTGCTTTTATATTGCGAGACAACTAACAGATGTATCGGCACTTCCGCCTCTTCTATCCATTCGTGGACATTCATGCATTTTCATCCGCCGTTCGTCACGTTTTGCCAGGGCTGCCGTTTTCCGCTCTTTAAATTGCCTAATTTGATTTAGCACTCAAATACCCTCAGAGAATTCTTCTATCGAATTTCTCTATCTGTTAATACCCCATACACATTCATCGTTATATGTTTTTGGTTGTATTTATATTTTATTTTTATAAAAATAAGGGGATGAATTTGTCAGTTTTACTGAGATTGTTGTATTTGCGTCATTTAGATATATCTTTTGATTTTTCTTAAATTTAATATTTCCAAAAAAGATTTCATAGACAGTCTTTAATCATAACCAACTTTTGATTTTAAATTCTAAAATAATTTCACAAAATTATTTTTTATTATTTTTTTCTTTATTTTTAATATTTCAAATATTTTCTAACTCAATATAATTTCTCACAATGATTTTTAGACCCTAATCTAATTAACTTAGAGTTCATTGATCTTTTAATAATTAATTTCTTTTAATTGGCAGTTGGCTGTTTTTTTCTCTATGTTCACAACAATTGTTTTTTCAGTTAAAAAATAATTTAAACCTCAAAAGCAAAACCACAACAGTTAAAAAAATAAATTAAAAAATAAATCGGCAAACAATTTTTCCAAAAATGGTGTGCTAGTAATGATTTTAATCGCCAAAATATTTTTCATTATCAAACTGTTTAAATATCTACATATATAATTAAAGGAATAATTAGTGTAAATTTTAAAATAAGTAATGAATGATGATGTAGAAAAACAAAATATTAATAACAATAATAATACTTTCAGCAATAAATTAGTTAGTTCAAACAACATAAAAATGTTAATCATTCCTAATGGACCAGAAAAAGCACCTAAAGCTCTAATCGAGGAAATTGAAGATGAAGAAGATTTAAAACAGCCAAAAATATTGCCAAACAAAGTTTTAAACTCTTTTGAATGTAATTGTGCTGAGGGGACACAATCTACTTCTTTTTCTTATTTTCCTTCAAATTCTTCTGGATTAAATTGTTCTTCACATCAAACAAACTCTCCTTGCAGCATTGATTCTGCTCCTATCGCTAGTAATGCAGCATCAGCAGCTCCATTAATTATTTCACACCAAAACTGTTTACCACAAACTCTTCTATTTGTTCCCGAACAAGAACGTCGAACCTCTACAATTTCTGAGCATTCAATTCATTCATGTCCGACGGAAATTTTTAGCAACAAAGATTATGTTGAAATTAAGGAGGAAAAGAGAGATGAATGTTGCCCATTAATTAATAATATTGATATATCCATTAAAAGAGTTGTGGAAGGAGGAATTGATAAGGAGGAAGTTAATACGGGTGAGGAGGCAACAGATGAATTCGATCTTCTTATTCATTCTCGTTCAAATTCAACAGCAATTCAAAGTAGAAATCCTTCTCCGGGTACACAGACCCTTGGAAACTGTAAATTTGTTTTTGGACAAAATCAACAACAATTATTTGTTAATAACAATGACAAACTTGTTTTCAACCCAGGATTTGGTTATAAAAACTTTGGGATATTTTATCAATTTTTTGTTTTACAGGGACTTCATTAAGTGAAATCAATAGGCGTCAATCGGTTCATACAGCTGCTCCTGCAATTGCCTTTCGATCTACTCTAGGTTTTGCGGCAGCCATTGCCAGTGCAAATGTTGGAAAAATTTCGACAATGCCAACACAAGTTCAGCCAACTCCGTCATTTCGGCATGCTCCTCCTAAAAATCGACCTTTCTTTCGGCGTTCTTCTCAGCCAATACTAAATATTGCTGTTACTGGTGGAATTACTTCTGGTCCTTCCTCGCACCACCCACTTCTTTATAATCATCGAAATAGAGCTATCGGGCATGTGCCTTCTTCATCATCATATCTCAGAAGTGCTCAACATAATCGAATGAATGAAAATAATAATAGTGATAGTGTAGGAACGAGCGAGCCTTCTGACATAAAAAGTGGTCAACTCGGTTTTGTTGGAAAAGAATTTATACCAACAGGCAGCCTACCTGCAGCAATGCATAAACGTGTTAGCTGGCTTTCGATGAAAAGCCTTCAAGATTGTGCTGTAGCTGCAGCAGCTCATTTTAGCGGTGGATCTAGCATTGCTACAGATTCTCAACACGGAGGAGTTCCACGTTTCCCAAAAAAGAGAGATAGTAGTGGAATTCTTGTCGATAATTGTTCTGGAAAGGATTCAAGATTTTGTGATACTCGTTCATCAAATAGTCAATTGGGCAGTCTTCTCCAATTAAACAACACAAATAACAATAGCGGTACTCTTTTTGGTGGAATAGATGACACACTTGGTTATGATACAATGGACTGTGCTGATACACCTCCAATTGATACAATGAGTTGGAGCAATATTGGTAAAACGAATCCTGTTTAGTATTGGGACATATTGCGACATAATTATTTAGAAAAATTTTTATTATTAAACTATTAAATTATATTCAATTATTTCTGCAGACGAGTTTGACAATGTGACTTTGATGTATTCAAAACATGAAAAAATTCCAATGAAAGATTTTGGATCTGAAATCCGCGCAACAATGGACATTGACCATTTGTTAAATAAAGCTGTATTACTTTTAGATTTACAAGAAACTTCATTAGAAGAAATTTTTGCAAAGTAATTTTTCAGATTTCTATAGTGTGTATTTGTTTAAATTTAAGAATAATTCATGAAATGGATATCCAAGAACCAGAATTTACGAGTGAACAAGTTCGATCTGTTCTTTTTACACAAGATGCTGGAAATCAATGTATGTTGATGTGTTTTACTTTAGAAAAATATATATAATCATTTTTAGTTCACATTTTGAGTCGAACAGTACAAAGTATCTGCACAACTGGCACAGTTGGTGGAACTTTTGATTATGATCAAACATGGATTTGTGCTCTGTAATATTTTTATACATTATATTATTTTATTTTTCTTTCAAAAAAATATATATTCCTTTCTACCCGCTTCTACATATTTGTTTTGAGTTACGAATTACGAAATTTTTTTAAAATTACGAATTACGATTGAACTTTGTCAGAAAAGTACCATATTTTAATATTTATTATGTTATAGTTGTATGCTAAGTACTGTCCAGCACCGTCATGTAGCTATTGCTCGTCTTTCTCATCCAACCAATTTGGGCAGAACAATGCAAGATCTCCGTTTTATTATCATTGTTATTGCTCCATCTAGAGCGGTAATTTAAAATTAATTTGAAAATATTTTTGGTAATACTTTGGAAGTCACCCTCCTTTTTTCCCCACTTCTATTTGTTTTGAGTTACGAAATTTTTTTAAATTACGATTTACGATTACGAAAAAATTCTTTAATTACGACGCAAGGCACTCAGCTTTCCCATTCCGTCTAAAAAAAATTAAAAAAATCTAATTTGTTTTGAGTAAAAATGAAAGAAAAAAGAATATCAATAACTTCCAAATTATTACTCCCAAAGTATTTCCATTTTTTATATTTTTATAGAAAGGCACGAAAACAGCATTAGAAACAACAAGAACATTTGCCACACTTTTTGCTGATATGGATATTAGACAACGTCTTGTAATGGCTCATTCAGTTGAGGCATTTAGAGCAACACTTTTGGAGGCAGCAAAAGAATTAGCACTCGAGCAGTCACAATGGAGAGAAAGAAAATCTTCAATTCATTTAAGTCAAGCAAAAGAACAAGTTGTAAGTTTATAAATTAATTAAAAATTTTATATGTTTTTTTTTGTTATTTCAGTTTGGACTAGGCAAATTCTTTCCATTTCGTGGTCTCATAGAAGACTTTAAAATGCGCAAAAAGCATTATATTTCTGACTATTTAGATGGTCTGTTTTTTAACTATAAATATTTTTTAAAAAATATAATTTATTTTTAAGGTTTGAGAGGTCATCGTACAATGCAAAAAATGTTTTCTTCAATTATTTTTCTTTATTTTGCTTGTCTTCTTCCCGCAATTGCTTTTGGTGTGCTCAATGATGATAATACGGGTGGTAGAATTAATGTTAGAAAAGGAATACTTGCTCAGGTACAGTTTAATAAAGCTTTTATTTAATTTTGTTTATAATTAATTTTGAGATAATCTTTTATTCAATCAAAAACTTATTTAAATATAAACGGTAATCCCAAACAATTTTCTCTCTCCCTTTTTTCGCATTCTAATTTTTTGTAAAATTTGAATAAATTTATATGTAAAAGAATATCTTTTCTTTAATTTAGGGTTGTCGGTTTTTGGAAAAATCTTCGGATAACCGAAGCCGAACCAGACTCGTTTCTTCGATTCGCTTCTGAGCCGACAATCCCTTTAAATAAAAAATCTTTTTTTTTCTTTTTTTTAACTTAATTTTCAGGCAATCGGAGGAGTTTTCTTTGCGGCTTTTGGTGGCCAACCAATGATTATTTTATTAACAACTGTCCCTCTAGCAATATATATTAAAGTAATATATAGGATATCAGAATCCCTTGGTTATGATTTTTTTGCAATGTATGCTTGTGTTGGCCTTTGGTGTCAATTTTTTCTAGTTATTTATGCAGCTACTGAACTTTGTAGTTTAATGAAATTGGCAACAAGATCAGCGGAAGAAATGTTTTCACTTTTTATTGCTATTGCTTTTGCTGTTGAAAGTGTTAGAGCAATCCATACAAGTAAACTTTTTAAATAGTTGATAAATAAATCTGTCTGATAAGAATATTTTCTTTATTGTACTAGGTTGTTTCATAAAAATGTCGCTTACAAAAAATAGTTATAAAATTTCTTTGTAAATGTTCAAAAGCTTTGAGATATCCAAAAACCCCGATGGTCTTGAAGCCTTCGGACGTTTTCGACCACAACTCCCTGAATACCAACGGGATTCTAAAAAACAAATATCCAAAGGTTGACAGTTTTTGAACGGTTATAAAGATTCAATATTTATCTATTTTTGTTAAAACGCCATTTTCATGAAATTAGGTACCTAATATATAACTTTTATTTATCAGGTTTCATCGATAACTATCTAAGCTGTATTGACACAACATCAGCTACTCAACCTCAAAACATTTCTTTATTAAACCAAAATTTATTAACAAATACAACAGAATTAATCTATCCACAGGTAATAAATTTAAAAAAAAATTAAATTTATTTTTAATTATATAAATAGATTGAAAATGGTTGTAATAGAGATACTTTTATTCTTTATCTTCTTTTAATGTTTGGAACATTATGGGTTGCCCTATTCCTTTATAACTTTAGAAAAACTCCTTATTTGACACGATCAAGGCGTGAATGGCTTGCTGACTATGCATTACCTGCTTCTGTTCTTATAATGTCATTTCTTGGAGAACATACATTTTCTAAAATTGATAGTAAATTTATTTTACTCAATTTTAAAATTGGAAAAAAATTTTTTTAGAAGATATTTTCCATATGAGGGCAGAAGTTTCTCTTCTTAAAATTCCCGAATTTTGGCGCCTCTCTTGGCAGGCTATTTTTGTTTGCTTCATTCTTGGCTTTTTCCTCTCTTTTCTTTTTTATATGGATCAAAATATTTGTTCAGCTATTGTTAATAATAATCAAAATAAATTAAAGAAGGGAAGTGCTCAACATTTAGATTTACTCATTGTTTCTATTTTAAATATGTTCCTCTCTGTTATGGGACTTCCATGGATGCATGGAGCTTTACCTCATTCTCCACTTCATGTTAGAGCATTGGCTGATGTAGAGGAGAGAGTAGCTCAAGGACATGTCCATGAAGTGTGAGTATTTTTGAATTAATTGGATTATAATTTGTCAACTAATTTTTAATTTTCTGGAAATTTTTTCCTTAAAATTTGTTTCAAAAAGGAACTAAAAAATATTTTTTAGAATAATGAATGTACGAGAAACTCGATTAGCAACATTAATAGCTCATATATTAATCCTTGCTTCGACGTTTTTTCTTCTACCATCACCTTTACAATCTATTCCCACTTCTGTATTACACGGCCTTTTCCTTTATATGGCATTCACTTCATTGTCAGGCAATGAAATGGTTGAAAGATTGTTATTACTTATTACTGAACAGGTTGGGTGGACATGACAAAAAATTCTTTTAAACCCCTTTTTTAGCAAGCATACCCTCCAACTCATTACATTCGTCGAGTACCACAACGTAAAGTTCATTTATTTACAACTTGCCAACTCATTCAATTAATTATTCTTTGTGCTGTTGGTTTTAGCCCTTATCCTTTCATAGAAATGGTCTTTCCAATTGTTTGTTTTTGCTTCTTGCCAATTCGGTTAAATTAAAATTATTTATAATTAAATAAAAATAATTTTAGACACATTCTAATACCTCGAATTATTGACTACAAATATTTGGATGCTTTAGATGGTCGACATTAATTAATTAATTAAATGCCAATTAAATGCCCAGATTTTGTTTTTATTATAACAATTATTTAATTTTCTCATATTTTTATTCGGGTTAATGATTTTCTACTACTAGTCATTTTTATTAAATATATTCTCAATTTTGTATTTAGCTAAAAATTTAAATAAAAAAGTAATATTTTAAACTTCTTACACCTAAATAAAAAAATTTTTTTAGAAAGTTTTATGAAATTAATTTTCAATTTAAAATGCTTTTTAATATTCAAAAAATTTTTTTATTAAATTTTACAAAACTTGAAATTAAAAATTTCTTATGGAAAATATATATTAGGAGCTTTAAAAATTTAATTTTTGTTAATTCTTCATTTATATTTGTGTAGTCTCTGTATTTAAAATTCCTATTCTCTAATTTTGTAATTAATCACTCATTGAATTTTATTACTTTAATTTTACAATACGTGTTTTTATTTTATATTAATTTCTATTTCCGGTTTTGAAAATTATTTTTAGTCTCAACTTTTTTTTAATGATTTTCTATTTTATGATAAATTGATAAAGTTGTGGAGATTTTTGTATAAAATTAAAAATATTTTTATAGGAAATTTATATTTATACAATAAAATTAAATTAAAAAATTTTAATAAACAGTAAAATTTTAAACAATATCATTTAAAAATATTATTTATTAACAGTTTAAAATTAATAATTTTCGTTATTTTACATAATTATATTTCTTTTGAATTTTCGTTATCATCTTTATTATTAATAAGATTTTTAAATAGCTTAAAGTTATTTGTTTCAATTACTAACTCCCTTACATAATTCAACTCTAAAATTAAATTTACTAAATTAATTTTAAAAAAATTCCTTTTCTAACTACCTTCTTCTAAAGACAGCAATTCTTTTTCTAAATTATCTTTCAATTTATTTTTAGCATAAATAATTTCCTCATTAATAATCGAGTAAGCAAAATTTTTAGGATTATTAATTTCCAAAAAGAACTTTTTATATTTAATTAATTCCTCAATTAAATTATTTAAATTTTCTAAAATTATTTCCTTATTATTTTTATTTCCAATTAATTTATTTAATTCTTCATTTAATTTAATATATTTCATAAAATAAAACGCTCCAAGTTTCATTTTCTTTTTTGAATAATCAATAATTAAATCTTGATTATTCTCAGAATTAAATAATTCTTTCTAAAAAAATTTTTTTATAAATTATTTTTTATAAAAAATTTTTTTCAACCTCCAATTTATTTATTTCATCATCACAATTATTTATTAAATATTTTGTCAATTTAATAAATTCACTATTTTCCAATTTTAATTTTTCAAGTAAATTTAAAGATTTTAATGCATCAACAGCAAAAAATAAATTTTCTTTTTGAGCATTTTCATTCAAAAATGAAAGAAATATTAAAATATTTTTAAAATTATTTCTTTCATTTTCTTTTATTTTGTCTAAATAATTAATTTCAATTCCACATTCTTTAGCTATTTTAAATTGCTTATTTTCTTTTAAAAAATTTTCTGCTAATTCTCTTGCTAAATTAACATTTTCTTTTTTTAAAGATTTTGAAATATTGTAATAAATATTGTTTTCCTCATACCAATTTGGCTCTATTTTTGCTTTAATTTTTGTTGGAAATTTATTGGAGAATTTTGAATCTCCAACGTTTACAGAGGAAAAATTTGGTTGGAAATATTTTTTATTTCTAAACATTTGAAGATTTGCTATAAAAATATACATATTTTATTATTTTAAAAGAGACAAGAGAAATAATATTGGCATTAGAGGCCGTATTGGGACAAGAAATTTCGAAGAATCTCGATTTCGATAACCAAGATTTTTGTTCGAGATCTATGTAGTCTCGTTCCGTTCTCTAATTAACTTAGCCAGAGATTGGATGGAAATGCTAAAGATGTCGAAAATTGGGAATCTGAATGCAAAACAACAAAATGGCAACAGTAAATTTTATCATAACGAAATCCAATATTTCCTGTATTTAAAATCAATTAACACACAAAATTATCCAAATAATTACTGATTTAATAAATAAATTTACGAGGATTTTGTATATTTTGCTTTAAATTCATTGAATTATTTTCACCAACTATTAAATTAAAAATCAAATAATATTTAATAATTTTAGGAAAATTAAATAATTGAGAGAAGAACATTTTGAAACTTAATAAATAAAGAAATATATGTAAATAAATTGAAATTTTTAATTTAAATTTGTATTAGTTATTGATTAATATTAAAAATTTTTTTCTCACTCAATTTTTTCGTTTACCTAATTCAAATCTTGCCAGTTTTCTTAAATGAATAATAAACAGGATGGTTACCCATTATTGAGTTTCACCTAATATTTACCCTATTTTATTGTTGACAGTCCTCATTTTTGTGTTTTGGAATTGGCTACCCTGATATAAGGCCTTTATGTTTGAGAAAAAAATAATCTTATTAAATTTTCAGAAATAAAAAAGAATAAGAATAAATTAATATTTATATAATAAATTTAAATATCTCCCAGTTTACACTTAAATTTTATGTATTTACATCACTATTATTAATTTTATATTTCTAAGGATGATTCTTATAAGATAATTCTTATTAATTTAATTACATCATCTTTATTAATTTACAAATTGTCTCATATATTTTGAAATAACTCTAAATTAAAAATTAATTAATAATTAGATTAATTTACACAAAATTATTAGAATAAAAAATGTTGGAATAATAATTAGAATAAATTTTTTTCATTTTTGGTATTCTATTTTTCCTGTTTGTTATCTTAAAATTTTTAAGAATAAATCTTCAATTAATTTAATTTTAAGCTCAAATCATCATTGGCAATATGATTTAATTAATTAATTTTTTTAATTTTTAACAAAATACATAACAAAACACTTCTACTTCTATCAGTAATTCTACTTCCATTCCATCAACCAAACGTTTAAAAGATAAAAATTATTTTTTTAATTATTTAATACATATTGGGCCGCCCCTTATGTTTTTGCCATAACTTTTTTCAAATTCAACCAAAATGGATAATTCTTTTTTTATTTTATTCCCAACACTCTAGGAAAATTTTTGGTACCAAGCAATTGAAATTTGGTTAAGTTTTAGTAAAGATATACCCGTCCGAACATTTAAGTGCGCAAAAAACATTTTTTATGACAAAGTTTACACTGTCATAACTTTGCTCAAAGTCGTCCAATCTTACTAATTTTGGTACCAATCGACTTATCTCAGTGAGGAGCATCGAAATATTCCAGAAAAACATTTTTGAAAATTTCACCTAAAAAATTGAAATTTAACACCTATATTCTAATCTATCCTTTAAAAATTCATATCTCAGCTCATGGACCAGATAAGAGTTTTGTTTAACCATTATTCGAATCAGTTTGAAGAGCTTATTCGAATGACATAAAGATTTCAAATATCAAAATCTTAACATTGAGCCCAGGCCAACTTTTATCAAAAAAACTTTACTCAAACTTTGAAGGAAAATTAATCAGGCCAAACCATAAAATTTAAAACAAATTTTAGTATCAAAAATTTTCCTAGAGTGTTGGGAATAAAATAAAAAAGAATTATCCATTTTGGTTGACTTTGAAAAAAGTTATGGCAAGAACAAAAGGGGCGGCCAATTTCCGCACCCGGTATAATTTATTATTCTTTAATAATTTTTGTTTTATTATTTTATAGACAAGCAGCTATTATATTTATTAGAATAAATTTTTTGTTATTATTAATTTCTTTGATTATAATCACTAATATATGTTCATAATATAAGAAAATTGTTCAATAAGCAAAATTGCCAGGAACATTACCAAAAACATTAAATAAAACAATTTAAATTTTTAAGTATTTATTCTATTGAGTTTAAAATTGATTTTCGATTTTTTGCTTTTTACAACTGCCCTTTTCAAGTCCTCCGTATTTCTCAATGCACTCTCGATGTCCTTTTAGACCCTTGCCGATAAACTACATCCACAGGACAATCAATGAGTTTTATTTATTAATTAGCCAGACGATTTTAAATTGCCATTTAAATATTTTTCTTTCATAAGAAATAAACTACAAAATGGATTGTTATTAATTAAATTTAATTTACAATTACAATATTTAAATATGTATGTAGTGTTAGTTTTAACAAATACTAATTTAGATGAATTCTTAGCTTTTCTTTGGCTGTGTGAACAACGGAGTACTGCTTGCTACAATATCAAAACACTAAAGGACGAACTCTTGGGACTATATTTTCCTAGTGCGTCAGCTAAAAATTTAGGCCTAACCTCATGGAAGGGAATTTTTTTAATATAACTTTTTCACATTAAAATTAAGACATCCAATCCACTTAATTCAACTAAAATTATCACATTCCTCTAATAAAGTCAATATACAAATTAAATTATTTAAAACATTTACATAATCCAATAAAAACTAAAATAGCTTCAGTTTATTTGTCAGGCCAAACAAAGTCTAAATTTGAAGAGAGAGGGAAGGGTAGCTATTAAAATTAATATTTATTGTTTATTATTGAAATTTATAAAAATAAAAAATCAGTTAATATTATTTATCACAAGACTTCACCCTCCTCGCCTCCCTCTTTTAAAATTCTTTATTCATTACTCTTATTTTTATTTTTATTGACAGATTTAAAAAAAAAGAAAAATGCCCTTTAATTATTTTAAATTAATTTATTTAACAATTTTCTTTTATTTTTGTTTAATTTATTTTGATAATGTTTTTGCTATTAAACAAAACTTGAAAACAATTGGTAAAAGATTTAAAACACAAAATGATATCGAAAAAGTAAAAAATGAGCATTGTTGGGAAAAGAAATTAAATTTAAATATTGAACAAATTTTTGATTGTCTTTATTTATTGATAAACATTTGTTCTTGGGAAATACCAGAAACAATTGTGATTAACTTAGAAGAAGAATTAAATAATGAATTATTAAATATTTTACCTAAAAAGTTAATTGTTGATGAAAATGAAATAAATATTGGTGGACTTTTGGCAAAAGAATTGTGGAAAGCTAAAGATTTAAAAGAATTTTTAAATGATAAAACTAAAGAATTTTTAATCGAAATTAAGTCAAAAATAGAAAATTTTGAATTAAATATTAAAAATAAAAAAATTAAAGGAATTATTAAAATACTTGGAGAATTGGATAAATCGAAATTTAATTTAACAAATTTATCTTTTAATAAAAAGAAAGAAAATAAAATTAACAAAATTATTTTAAAAATATTGAAAAAACAATATAAATTAATTAGACAAATTTATGAAAAAATCTTAACATTCGAAAAAACAAAAATCGAAAATAATTCTGAGGTTAATAATATTTAAAATTGTAATAGTACTTTTGTGGGAACTTTAATTTAAAAAAAAAGATTAGGAATTTAAAGAATTTTTAATATTTTTAATGAAAAATCATAAATGTTTTTGTCTCAAATAAAATTAAAAAAAATTTTTTTTGTGTACTGACCAGTACTTATAAATTTCAAATTTGCTGTTACGAGCATTGCTAATGACTCGAAAATTTAAAAATAAATTTTTATTTTTTAAAGATATTATTTCAACAAAAACGAATAAAAATATTAAAGAATTCAGTAAAAGAACAAGAATATCTCGAAAAAGCATTAAATAAATATAAAATTGAAAAAAATTGGAAAAATAAAGTTTTCGTTGAATTTGCTTTTATGTATGCAAAAAATGGTCTTTTACGTTTTGGAATTTTGGAGGAAATAACTGAAGAAGAATTTACTTTATTGGCAGATGAAAATTTAGAAAATGATAAAAGAATTTATGAAAATAAAGCAGAAATTTATAAAAAATTAACTGAAAGAGAATTGCCTTTTGAACAAGAATCTGCAATAAATAATTCTGCTTTATTTACGTCTATATGGAATGACGGTATTGAATTAAATTTAAATATAAAAATGATGAAAATAATTATAAAAATGGCAAAAAACTTTAAAGAATATAAAGAATTAATTATTGAAAAAGAAGAAAATGATGAAAATTATTTTAAAGAAATTGAAAAAGTTTTGGAAGAAATTGAATGGAATATTTTAATTGGAGGAATATTTAAAATTAAAGAATTTGATAGTAGTGAAGAAGTAAAAGGAGATAATGAAATTAAAGCAGTTATTCCTTTAAAGAAAATTAAAAACAACAAAAAATTTACTAAAAAGTTTGTTGAAAATTGTTTAAATTATTTGATGTGTGGAACTAAATTAAGAACTAAAAGTCTTGGAATTTTGGAAAATATGCCTAAAATAAAGTTAAATCGAAGTGAAGGTTATATTAAGACGTAAAGTGTATAAAATTAAATTTATAGAGAACAAAAAAGATGTTTTAAGAGTGTGTTACTTTTAAATTTTATTATTTAAAGATTATTTCTAATTATTGCATTATTCTTGATTATTTTAAATGTCTTTTTTTAATTTCTAAAAAATTATGTAACAAAATTTAGATTATATATAAATTTTTATTTAGTTTCTTAATTAATTTTTAGGATTTTGTTTATTTAATTGAAAGAATAACTTTACACAAATTTGTAAGGACGACGGTTTCCTTTAAATTTAGTTAATAAAGCAAAAAGGAAAACAGTCGGTGGAAGGATTTCCTACTATGCGCGACCAAAGTAGGAAATTTTCGGAGAGGCGTTTGGATGCGTGTATCTCAGCGGGAGGATCTCATTTTGAAAATTTGTTATGAATATTTATTTACAAAAGTCTTTTGAACGTTTTGTTTGTGCAAACTTATTTCTATTTTAATTTCAAAGAAAATTAATTCATTTTGAATAATTCCGGGAACTTTTTACGCACCCTGTATGTAGGAGAGCTCTCATAGAACAATTCTCATCCAATACTTGACATTTTCTGGAAAGAGTTCGACAGTTTTACAAAATAGTCTTAAAATTAATTTCTAATTTCTCTAGGACTTAAAATTATTCTCTAACTTTACAATTTCGAAATATTTGCACTTTAGTGCATTATCGCTAATGTATAAATAGACAAATTAAAAATAAATTAAGAGGGCATAAAATCGGCAAGCATAAAAAGAAAATCCACGCATTCCTTTAAAAATAAATAAACATTCAATAATTTATTTAACCGTCTTGTAAAAATAATTTAAGTCATTTTATAAAAAAATTTTTAAAAATAATTTTATTTATTTAAAAAAATTTATTTTTCAGTTGTTGCTTCAATTTATTTTTAAATGTATTTTTCTATTAAAAATAATTTGTTTATTTTAACAAATATATTTTTAATTTCTTTTATTTGTAGTAAAAATATTTTTTTATCAAATGATGATATTGAAGGTTAAATTTAAATATAAATAAATAAAAATATAATTTATTTTTAAAGGACTAAAAAAATGTAAAAATGATTTAAATCTTTTAATGGAAGGAGTTAAAGCTGAACTTTTACCGCCATCGAATAATAATTTAGAAAAAATTCAAATTAATTCAGAGGAAAATATTTTTGAATTAATTGACTTATGTTTATATGAAGGTTAAAAAGTTTTTTTTTAATTAATTTTTAAATTTTAAGATTTTAATAAAAATATTGACGAAAATTTAATTTTATTTAATCCAAAAATAAAGCTTGCTAATTATTTGGGTAATTATGGAGGATTAATTGCAGCAAAAATTTGGACAAATGAAGAATTAACAAAACATATAATTATTGATATTTTGCCTAAAGTTGAAGCAATTAAAACAATAATTGAAAGAGAAGTAGGAAATGATTTGAAAGAAAATTATTTTTTTGGAAAGAAAATTGTAATTGGAATTGAAAATATTTTAAATAAATTTTTAATTAAAAAAAGAGAAGAAATAAATAAAATTAAAAAATCAAAACAATTCTGAAAAAAATTAAAAATTTTCTCTTGTGGTATTGTTAGAAAAGATTGTTTAGAGAAGGAAAGAATTAAAGAAAAAATGTTAAAATTAGAAAATGAAGAAAAATTTTTAAAAAATTTAATTGAAAAATATTCGAAGATTTTAAAATTAGCCAAAGAATTAATAAAAAATTTTGAAGAAATAGAAAGTGGAATTAAAGTACCTATTATTTTAATATATTAATCTCGATTTTCGCACGATTTCCCAGTTCAGTCTCTATGTAGTACAGATTATTAAAGCCTTTATTTGGATACTTAATTGAAAAGTAGAGTTGTCTGATTTAGATATCAGGATTTTAAAAATCTGGAAATTTCCAAGGATTCACACCAATCTTAACGAGGAGGACTAGACTTGTTCTTCCTTGTCCTTCTTGTCCTTCTTGTTTGTTGTGATATTTGTATAAACAAACTTTAATTAAAAATAGCTCATGATTTTTAAATGAATCTAAAATACATCTTTAATTTTTTCTTCAATATAAAAAATAATAAAAAATTAAATTATTAGCCAATTACAAATGAGAAGCAATGTAAATTTAAAGCAATTAAAAGCTCAATTAAAGAAGGTCTAGCTTTAAGTCAGGCATTAGAATCTTTTATAAATCCGCAATCGGATATTTCTATTCAAGAAAGAATGGAAGAATTAAATAAAACATTTTTGAAAGCAAATAACGGATTACTTAGATTAGGGATTTTAAATGAAGTTACAAAAAATAAATGTGAATGTTTACAAGAAAAGGATAATGAAGATAGTAGAAATATTTTTAGAGAATTAACTGGAAGAGAAATACCTGAAGATGGAAGTTTCTGTTCTACAATGTCTATGGAACAATGTAAAGAGGAAGACATTGAAGAAATGTCGCTCAAATTACAAGCACGATATTTTGATTCTAGCTTTAGAGGATTTAATGATTTACAATTTAATTTATTGAGAAAAATGTCGAAATTATTTCTTTTTTATTTTAAAATTAAAGAAAATAAAGATAATGAGAATGAAGAGATTAATAATAATTTTAATATTCAAAAGAATTCTGTTAATTCTAGTGAATCGTTTAATGAAAAAATTTTTGAAGGAAATAGTAGAGGTGAAGTTGAAATGATTGAATATAATAGGAAAGGGAAAAGAAAAGAAAAAATTGATAATGATGATTATATTGATAATGAAACTGAAAAAGGTGAGGAAATTATAAAACAATTTATCGAAAGTATGGAAGACTTTGGAGGTAATGAATCACCTATAAGAAAAGAAAATAAATTATTCGGCGATGAAGCTTCAACTTCTGGCACTAAAAATGAAATTGTACCTGCAATTGAAAATGAAAATAATAAAGAAATAGAAATGAATCAGACTAAAGACAATGAAAATATTCTTAAGTTAAACCATGAAATATTCAAAGAAGATAATTATAAAAATATAAAAAAGAGAAAATACAATGAAAGTAATGAAAAAAATAATAATAGAAAAATTAAAAAAGAGCTTAAAAGAAAACGAACAGATAGCTTTAAAAATTTGATTAAATCAATTAAATTAAGGAAAAATAAAAGTAAATTTGAAGTGCCCGTTTAAAATTATTTGGGTGTGTGTACATATGGATGTAATGGGGGATTTTTAAAGGAAATATAAAATGAAATTGAAAAAATATATTTTAATTTTAAATTTTTTGTTAAATTATTTTTATATTAATTAAGTCTGAGATATTAGTTAGGCAAGTAAAATCATAAAAATTGTCGACGTTAATACATAGTCTCCAAAAGTAAAAATTTTTGTAGAAATATAATTATATATAAAGTATGTACCACTACCTTTCTAAAACACGTTTTTTGAACTTTTCATGTTATAATAGTCTTTGTAAAATTAAGCATAAATTTATTAGCATTATGTTTATTGTTTTGATTATTCAGAATAAAATCATTATTATTTTTGTTTCTTTTCTCTATATTTATACTGTTAGAAAGGAATAGAGAATAGACCTTTTTAGTTACTGACAAAATTTCCATAAAAAGTAAAATCCAAAAATCGAGTTAATTGGTAAATTAAGTTTAAGTCTGGATTAAGCTTAAGTATGGAAGATTTCTCTCAATCCTTCTAATAGAGGTGACGAAAATAACCCGAAAAATCCTCAGTTCTTCTGTTTGGTTAAGAAAAATCAGTAATCCTAGTTGTTTGTTTGAATATGAAATGTTATTAATAAACATTGGGAGAATTATATAAGTAATTTAATTTTTATTATAAGATTACATAAAGAAATAATTTGACAAAAATAAAAATATAATTTTATTTTTGATTTTAATTTAGTGTACATTGATTGTTATAGAGAGATTTTTCGATTGTTTTCTTAGCTTTAACTTGACAAATACTCTATCCTTTATTAATGTTTTCTTTCAAATTTTTATTCAAATATTTAGTTTTAAATAATTTATTTTTTATATAAACAATTTAAATTAATATAAATAAATTCTTTTTTCTCTTTTATATTAATTTATTCAATAATTGTGTGTTTAATAATTTGATTTTTAACCAAAAAATTCTTCAAAAACTTTTAATAAATAATCCGCTTTAGCAAATTTTTTTAATTTTGCTAAAAGATAATATTTATTTTATTTTATTTTAAAATTTTCTTATCAAAAAAATATTTATTTAAAATATTTCTAAATTAATTTATAATTTTTTTAATGTCTAAATTATTTTATTTAATTATTTTTATTTTTTATTTAATAACAATTATCTTCATACAAGGTAAAATATGTATATTATTTTTATATTTATTATTTTTTTATTTTTGTAAATAAAATTATTCAAAATATCTAAAATTAATTTCCAATTTCTCCCTTTTTAATTAAATATTTATTCTTAAATTAATTTTTATTTTTAAGATATAAAACCTTTAAAATATTTACAACAAAATAAAATTAAAAACAGTCAAATAAATAATTTTAAAGAAAAAAAGAAAATATAATAACAACAACAAATATTATTTTTGTTTTTTCTTTTTCATTTAAACTTTTTGAGACTGAACAAAAAGAAGTAATTAATGGTAAATTAATTAATTTAATTTAAATAATTAATTATAAATAATTTAAGATTATAAACAATTTTGTGAAGAAATTGTAAATTATTGGATCAATAATATAACGGTAATATATAAATGGGTAAACAATTATTTTTAAAAATATATAGAAATATGGAATGTTTGTATTACCAAATAATAATGAAGGAAAAAATAATTGTTTTTGGTTAGAAAAAGATATTTTATTAAATAAATGTAATACAAATTTTGGAACAATTAAATCTGTAAAAATGCATGATGTTAATACAAGTAAATAAATAAATAATTTAGAAAATAAATATATTTAGGTTCATATGAATCATCAAAAAATACTAGTTTACAACTTTTAAATGAAGCAGATAATATTTTAAATAGTCAATGTAATGAAGAAATTAGAAATTTTACAAAAATTGTTTTGCACACAAATTTTGCCGAGAAGGTTATTATAATTTTTGTGCTAAATTAGATGGGGTTTTCAGTTCTTGGAAAGTCTTTTGATATCCATATCTTTTTTGTGGAGGAGCAGTCTTCGGTTCCAAACCTGTTATTGAATATTTTGAATTTCAAAATATTATTTAAAAAATATAAATATTTATTTATTTAGGCAGTTATTAATTCACATTTTGTTGATGAATTCGAATATGTTAATATCGTTGCTTGGACAATATTTTCAGCAAATTATTATTTTTATAAATTAAAAAATATAAATAATTTATATTATTTAAATATAAATTATTTAAATAAAATTTTGGAAGAAAAGCAACCAATCATTTATTTATTTGCTATATTTAATAAATTAAATAATTATCAGAGTATAAATATTTTGGATGCAATTAAAGCCCCATTAAAAGAATACGACAAAAATAATGTTTAAATAATTAATTTAATTTAAATAATTTATTTATTTTTAAAGGATGGAAATTGGAATTTAAATATTATGTTGTTAACCTTTTCTAACAAACTGTGTCATTTTTGGGATTCTTTTTTTATTGTTAATTTTTATTTAGATGTACTTTTAGATGAAACTGAATGTAAAAATAAAAATAAATTTAAATAAAAAATTTTTTAATTAAAAATTAATGTTATAGTAACTAAAATTTTATTAATTAATTAATATTTAATTTAAAAATTAACAGCTCTAATACAAAATCAAAAATGTTATTTATCGGCAATTACTGAACTTGCTATAAATTGCTCAAAATTGGAAATTATAGGTTTTGATATGCTTGATGAAATTGAGAATAATATTTTTTATGAAAGAAAAAAACTTTTGAAAAAACCTTTTTTAATATTAATCACTGATGTTTTTGAAGAGGTTATTTTTATTTAAAAATATAATTGAATATAGAATAGAATATGTAGGTAAAATAAAATAAAGAAATTTTAATTTTAGAGTTTTAACGAGACTTGTCATTTTTGTTAATTAATTTATCAACCCTAAAAAGAATACCTATACTAAGCTATTAATTACTTTTTTAAAATTTTTAAAAATCAGGATTTTGTAAAATTTCATTTGCCTAATCAAAACAAATTTAATTTCAAAATTTATACTTTAAAACAAAATGTTCGTGACAGTTATTTAGCTAACAAATTTAATTTTACTTATTTTTTTGATCCTCAAAACCCGAATGGAAATATTTATTGGTATCAAAGTGAAGAAGAAAATTTTGAAAAACAAAGAAATGATACCCAAAATAATTGTAAGAATTTTAAAAGAAATTGGGAAAATTTAAACTTTTAGCATATACTATTATTAATTGGCCTATTTTAATTATTCCTGTTGGCATTTCTTTTTTTATTGGGTTAGCTGCTGTTTTTGTTATTGTTTTAATTCGTTATCGTCGGTGTGTTTGTAAATTACTTTGGTTAAATAAATTGGAACAATTAAAAACAGAACATATTTATACAGCTTATCAAAATATTCAAAATAATAAAAAAGTTGAAAATAACTGGAAAGAAATTAAAGAAAAAATGTAAATCCTTCTTAATTAAATAATAAGCTTAATCTAAATTTTAAGAAGAGATTGTTGGGAGCTTGATTGGGATCAAATAATTTTTACATCTGAACAATTAGGAAAAGGTAGCTTTGGAGAAGTAAGGAAAGGTATAAATAAATAAATATATTATTTTATTTAATAATAATTAAGGAATATTAACAAAAGTAGAGCTTAACTCCTCATATTTTGGTTGTCATCTAAATTTAAATAATATTCGAGAAGGATCACCTATTGCAGTAAAAATCCTTTCAGATCATTTAATTGAACAGGAACGACAAAATTTTTTATGTGAAATGGAAATTGTAAGCAAAAATTAATTTTAATATAATTTTAAGACAAAAATGTGGAATCTATTAGAAATTTGAGAGAATTTTTAAATTTTATTTACTATTTTATTTTCTCATTAAAAAAAATAAAATATTATATTTTAAAATATTTAGATGAAATTATTGAGAAATTCCCATCGTTGTATTGTCCACATGATTGGATGTATAAGTATACCCGATGCTACTCTTGGTCTTGTACTCGAATTTTGTTCTAATGGAAATTTATTAAATTATTTACGTAAATTATCTGAAGAACAACAAAAATTGACAAAAGAAAATAAAATTAAAATTGAGAAAGAAAATGAAAGGATTATTAGTGTTTTTATGCGTTTTTCATGGCAAATTTGTGATGGAATGGTATTAAAAATAAATTAGATGGTAATAAAATAAATTAAAAATTAAAGAAATTCTTGACAGAAAAACAAATTATTCATAGAGATTTGGCAGCTAGAAATATTCTTTTAGATGATTATATGATAACAAAAGTAAGTTTTTATTAAATTAAAAAATAATTAATAATTAACTAAAAGATATCTGACTTTGGTCTTTGCATTTTTGATAATTTAAAAAATTTGTCTAATTTTGAAAACCCTTCAATTCGATTAAAAACAATTTTAAACAACAGAGAAAAAGGCCAATTAAACGAAAAATTGCCTTTAAAATGGTTAGCACCAGAAAGTTTGTCTGAAAAGAAATTTTCTGAGAAGAGTGATGTGTATGTTTAAAAAAATTTTTTTAATTAAATAAAAAATTAGATGGTCATATGGTATTCTTCTTCATGAAATTTACACTTTTGGCAAAAATCCTTTTGAAAAAATCTACACTTTTGGCAAGCACTTGTACCTGGCCATATTTTGGGCCATAACTTTTTCGATTCTTAATTGATTTAACTAATTAAAATATCAATTCAAAGCCCTGGATGTGAGTATCATTTTTGCCAACAGGAGTGATTTGATCAGATCTTCATGCAAAAAGTTACATCTCGATAAAGATCACTCCTGTTGGCAAAAATAATTCTCACATCCAGGGCTTTCGATTAATATTTTAATTATTTAAATCAATTAAGCAACGAAAAAGTTATGGCCCAAAATATGGTCAGGTACACAAACGGCAGGTACACAAGAAGGACGTTCCGTGTTAGAACAAATAATTAAATACAAAAATAATATTCAAAAACCTTTAATTTGTCCAAATGAAATGTTTGAAAATTTTTTTTAAATAAATTATATATTCTTTTAAGATTTGAATTGATGAATGAATGTTTTAATATTGAATCAGAAAAGAGACCAAATTTTGAATTAATACGAAATAAACTTTCGTTTCTTTTGGAAAGAGAGACAGGTAAAATAAAAGTAAAATAATTCTTAAATTATAATTTTAGAAAATTATGGATATATTTCACTTAAATGATTAAAATGAGAAATATTGAAATTAATTTTTGTCTAATGAAAATATAAAAATATATCCCATTTTCAAAAGTTTTTTAAAAGTCGAACAAATAGTGGATTTTTGTTATGTTAAAATTATTTGTATCTCATTGTATTTCCTAGGTGTATAAACTTAATTTATTCAGTTTTTTTATTAATACATATTTAATTTTAAAGAATTTCCACAAATTTATTATTATCAGTAATTTAAACTTTAATATTTTTATATTTATTTTTTCCTTTATCAATAATGAAGTGTTGGTCTTCCACCAATATATTTTCTTTGGATGTTGGTAGATTTAGTGTAATGTTGACGTCCAGGTAATGCTGGTCTCGGCTCTAAATATGCTCGATAATCAGGACCTTGATGTTTTTGTTCTACTCGAATATATGGGCCTTTAGTGAAGGTATAGCTGTCTATAGCTGGTTTACTTGACCAACTATACTCTCGCTCTGTTACAATACGGTCTACTGGAGGTCCGGCACTTGGACTACGATATGTGGATGAATGCCAAGATGTTGTTTTATTTCCGATACTTAAATTAAATAAATATAAAGATTTATGTCATAAATTGTTTATAAAATTTTACTCACCGCGGTATGTGCTTGTCGCCTCCTCCTGTAGTTCTATATTCATATGAATAGGTTGACATTTTTATTTTTTAATAAAAAATAGTAATTAATTTTCAAACTTTAATTCAAAATATAAAAAAATTAAATATTTAATTTTTAGGTGTTTAATGAATGAATGAATCAATTTGTTTAAAAAAATATAAATATTCTTATTTAAATAATATTCTTCTCTCCTCCTATTTTAGAAAAAAGGATTGTCTTAATTAACTAAATCGAAAATAAAAATTCAATCGAAAACTAGTTTTTTTTAAATTGACAGGTCTTAATACAGCTGATTTAATGCGAGAATCACATGCCTTTATTTTAAGAAGAAAGAGTACGACAAAAAATCTAATTAAAGAAAAATCCCAATTATGTTCAAAGGCTAAAAAATATTTTAAAAATTTAGAAATGTTTAAATAATTAAATGTAAAAATAAAAAAAAATTAATTTAATAATTAAATATTCTTTTTCATATTTTACTAATAAAGGCTCTATTTATCTACAAACAAATTTAAAATAATTTTTGCTTCAAGTATTTTTTAAAAATAAAAGAATGTCAAAACAATTTTTGTTAAAATAATTAATATTTTAGTGAAGCTTTACACGCTTAATTGAAAGTAGATATACTATATTAATTTAAAATTAAATATAAAAAAAATAATAAAATATTTAACTTTTATTTTTAATTTCAATAAAACATTTATGTATAACTCCGAGCTTATTCTAATATTATAAAATTGTATTGTTTAAAAAATTTGACTGATTCAGAAATAAATTTTAAAAAATTTTGTTACTTTTACTAAAAAATATATTTATGTAGAGAGTAACAACACCAATTAATTTTTGATGTCAATGCTTTTTTCTTAAAAGCAGTAAGGCGTAAAGCCGATAATTAGATTTATTTGCCATAGACTCACGTAACTGGAATGCAAAAAGTATTGTTTTTATTAGAGATTTTTTTATGTTGAAACAAATCTGTTAGTTTCTGATAATTTAAAAAAAATATTTTTTTAAATTTAATTTTTAAAAATTATTTTTAAAATATTTTTTAATCCTTTAATTGTTAATTTAAAATGATTAATAAAAGACAAGCTTTCTCATCTGGCAATTCAACAATTCAAAGTAATAATAGTTCAAGTAACAGAATGAGTGGAAATTTTCATTCAAGTCAAAAAAGTAAACGAAAATTGGTTAGATTACAAAGACAACATTGCATAATTGGTTAATTAATTAATTTAATTTAAATTAATATTTTTGTTTTAAAGATGATGCTCCTTCTGAAGAAAATTCTGTTGGAGGTGATTTTTGGATTGGTGTTGCTCCTCTGTTGGATATGGCTGGAACAGCAAGAATTTTAGGTGTTTTATTTACTTAAATTTATTTAGAATGTTTTTCGAAGTGTCTAGGAGAGAGAGAAAAAGTTTTATTTAATTTACTAAATAATGTTTACGTTCATTTTTTCTTTTTTATTTTTGTTTTTCCGTTAAACTTTTCATTTTTTTATTTAATTTAATATAAACTCTGTCCTTTTATTGGATCATGACAAATTTTAAAAAATATAAACAAAATAAAAGAATTTGTGTAATTTTAAATTATAAAACTAAATTTTAAATATTTTTTTTCTAAATTTTTTAAATCTTTTCTATCCAAATACTAGATAAAATCAAAATGTAGAATCAATATATTTTATATTATAATTACTCCATTTTCATTTATTGTTTGCTTTAAATAAAGGCAGTAACAAAAATAAAAACGTCGAAATTTTGGCTAAATGAGTAATTTTCTGGATTCTGAGGGGAGGGAGGAGAGGTATGGCAGCAATTTTGGCCCATCAGACTTAATGAGTTGGCAAGGAGCAATGGGCGATGGCCAAAGGCATTTATTTGTTGGTCTAAACACTTCCACAAAAATTTTGTCTGAACATTATAAAAAAGATGTGGGAAATGTTTTTGTTTACCTTTCTTTCTTCTGTTTTTTCTTTTTTATTTTATTTGGACAATTCTTAACTTTAAATTAAATTTATAAAAAATATTTATTTATTTATTTTGAAGCGTGCAAAGCTGCGAACATTTCCTCTGCAATGTTAGCACACAGAAGAAAATCATCAGCACTTCCAAGTATCGGCTGCGGAGGTATTCATTTTCCTCCTCCTTCAGCATATTGTGGGAAAAAATCATCAGGAGCAAGCAGCATTTTGTTAACAAATCCAAAATGGCAACAAGTTTGTGTATATTTTTTTACTAAGTTAATCCTTTCTTCTGTTAAAGTATGAACTTCATCACCATCCATCAACTTCAATGCAGCAACAACCTCAATTATCAAATGCCCCTTCATCTCATTCTGCAATTGCTTCGGCAGCAGCCCGTCGTCAAACAGCTCGTGAATCTGTTGCAATTTTAGCTGAAAGTTGGGGTGTTTTTGCTGTTGACCCAAATGCTGCTTCTGCAAAAGAGGAGATAACTGGTAATTAAATTGTAATATACATAATTATTGTTTTTGTTGAATTTTGGATAAAATATTTGGGCAAATATTGTTGAATAAACAAAAAAAATTTTTTATCCTTTTAACTAAAAGAAGGAAAATTATGGTAATGAATGTGATGATGATGAGTGTTTTTAGTAAAAATGCAAAAATGAAAGAAGAAACGTAAAAGAGTCAATTCTTATTGTTTTTGATGAAGAGTATATTATATAAAAAATTAAATGAATTTTGGGAGTGAAATATTATTTTAAAAATATTTTTATTTTGACATTTAAAAAATTTTCAGAAAATTTACTCTGTTTTATGGGGCTTTTTGAATTTACACTTAAACTTGCCTGTTTAGCTTCGATGATTTCTGTTTGTCTACATACCCCTCACACAATTAGTCAATGGCCTTCATTGCTTTATTGGCTGTTAATTGTAAATAATTTAAATTTTTAAAAGAAATATTTTAATTAAGAATGATATTTTTTGTACAACAATATTCTCAATTGATTTACTTTTAAAGGTCAAAAATATTTTAAATTTAAATTAGTAAATTATTTTTTTCTCTAATAATTCACAAAATTAAAAAAAATTAATTTCTTAAGATAAATACAAAAACTATATTAAAAGACCGTTGGTGTCAATTTGACTTGACTATTTTATTTTTTCATTACGCATCTATTTGTATTCATTCTGCAGAAATTTCCGATAAATTATGGCCTTGGTTAAATATTAAATATGAGGGATGGTTTGTATTTTAAATTGAAAAAAACAAAAAAAAATAATTATTTTTTTAAAAATAGGTGGGGGGCTGTACGTTCACCCAGACCATTTATTATGCTAAAATTTATTAGATCAATTATTCGTTTTAAATTGCCACGTAATAGAATTCAAATGATTATAAAGTAATTTTTAATATTAAATTTAACTTTAATTTAAATAAAAGGAGGTCTTCTCAACAAATTCAAAATGTTTCCATTTTCTTTTTATTTTTTATAACTTTTTATGCAATTATGGGAGTACAACTTTTTGGACGGATGGAATTTCATTGTGTTCTCCCAGGGACTGACCCTAATAATGTTACAATTGCTGGTAAATTAAAAAGAAAATATTTAAAGGAAAAGAGAAATAAAAATTGTTTTGAAAATTAAATGAAAATAATTTGGCTTTTCTCCAGTTTACTTTGCCCAATCAAAATTTATTAAAATTTTTATATCCAATGAAACTTTGTAATATCTCTTCAAATATATTTTCAAAAACAATTATAGATCTATAAATTTACTCTATAATTGACCCTTTAACTACCTATATTGCTAAACTAGGCTAAAAAAGGCCAAGATAAATAAAAATAAAAAATTTAAAAATTTTGTCACAAGATGATTCAATTCCTATAAATTATATAGGTAGTAGCTAATAATTTTAAATAATTTAAATACGTTTATATCAATTGGTATTTTTCTCAGATCTGGCTATTCCTGATACAATGTGTTCTCCAGATGGTCAAGGATATGAATGCCCCCCAACAATGGAATGCATGAAACTTTCTTTACGTGCAAACCAAATTGGTTTTAATTAATAAAAAATTATTCTAAAATTTAATTGTTAAAGGTTTTTATGGAATGTTTAATGATTTTGGTATATAAATAATTTAATATAGGTAATTAAATTCTTATTTTTTTAGCATCTAGTTTATTTACTGTTTATTTAGCAGCCTCTCAAGAAGGCTGGGTTTTTGTTTTATATGATACTCTTGATACTTTTCCATATTATTTTGGTCTTTTTTATTTTATTACTTTAATATTCTTTTTGGCTTGGTTAGTTAAAGTATTTAATTTTAATTAAATTTAAAAGAAAATATTTTTTAGAATGTTTTTATTGCAGTTATAACCGAAACTTTTGCTGAAATTAGAGTTCAATTTAGTGAAATGTGGCAAAGTAGAGAAGTACCTCCCAATAATAGAAATCAGGATAATATTAATCAAAATGTAAATAAATTTAAAAAAAAAGATTTTAAATTTATTTTTAGAAATTAGAAAAAGATGAAGAAGGGGATTGGCATATTAAAGAAGTTGATTCTAAATTATTAAATTTTGGGGTAACAGAAAGGGGAACATTTAGACGTTTATTGCTTGCATTTATATGTTCAACAACCTTTCAAACTTTTATACTTTTTCTTGTGTAATATTTTTTATAAAAATAAATAATAAATATATTTTTATAGTGTAATAAATGCTTTAATTAATTCATCTTTTGTTTATCAAAATAATCGGAGTGATATTTACCGAAAAAGAATTTATTTTTATATTGAGGTATTTTTTAATTATTTTTTTTTGAAAATAATTAAATTATTAATTTTTTTTCAGTCAATTTTTACTTTAATTTTTTGTATTGAATGTTTAATTAAAATATTTGGACTTGGCTGGAATGTTTTTTGGCGTAGAGGGCAACATAAATTTGAGTTATTACTTTGTTGTGGAAGCATTTTAAATATAATTCCAAAACTTTATAAAACAAATTATTTTACTTATTTTCAAGTTTTTCGTCTTTTACGCTTAGTAAAATTATCCCCAATGCTTGAAGATTTTGTTTATAAGGTTATTAAATTTTAAATAAATTTTAAATAAAAATTGGTACTACATTTTTAATTATCTTCACGCATCTTTAAAAGTGAATATGTATATTTGTTCGGACATTTTAAGTAATATTATTGGTTCTAAGAACTTATTTAGATATATAGAACCGAACCGCAAATTAAAATTTTTGTGAATCTGAGGCAACCCGAAGATCTAGGAGGATGGTCAAGAGGCGAATCTTCGGTCCTTAGATTCGGTTACAAATCGAAGACTATCTACAATTAAACACCTCTGACAATTTATTGTTTTTAGAAGAAGGAAAGAAATTAAGCGAAAATGCGGGGAAATTTAAAAAATAAACTTTATTAAAAAAAATATTTTTTAGATTTTTGGTCCGGGTAAGAAACTTGGAGGGCTTATTTTATTTACTTTAACATTGGTAATGATTACCTCAGCAATTTCTTTACAATTATTTTGTTATGTGTCAGGATTAGATAAATTTAGAACTTTTCCTCAAGCTTTTATGTCAATGTTTCAAATAATTACACAGGCAATAACAAAAAAAATTTCTTTTAAATTTGTTGTTAAAGGAAGGGTGGACAGATGTTGTTGTAGAAATTTTACGTTCAACAAATGAATATTGGGTACCTTTTGTTGCAATTTATTTTGTTGGTTATCATCTTTTTGTTACTTTAATTGTTTTAAGTTTATTTGTTGCTGTAATTCTCGATAATTTAGAAATGGATGAAGAATTGAAAAAAATAAAACAATTAAAAGCTAGAGAAGAAGTAAAAAGAATTTTTTAATTTAATTAAATTTAAACATTTAAAGACAACAACAATGCGTACACAACTTCCTTGGAGATTAAGAATTTTTGAAAAATTTCCATCTCGTCCACAAATGATTGAATTTAGAAAAATGTACATTGAATTTTAATTTAAAAATAATTTAAAAAAATTTTTTTTATTTAAAGTTCTCGAGAATTTCCTTTACCCAAAATGAGGGATAGTTTTACTCGCCAGTTTCTTGTCAATTTATCAACAGATTTTTTTGTTAATTCATCATCAAAAAAAGAAAATAATAGAGGATATGTTAATAATAAAGAATTTCTAAATAAAATAACAAAAAATTCAAAAAAGGAAATAACAAAAGATAATCAAAAGTTTTTTAAATTTAAAAAACTTTTTTTTAAACGAACAAATCAAAATATGTCAAAGAAAGCAGTTGGAAATTTAATTGAGTTAGTAATTTATTTAAAATAAATATTATTTTGAAGTGAATCAAATAAACAACGTTCACTTCTTTCTGATACTTCCCAACATATTGGGGGAGTTAATGCTTGGATTAGAGGAGCAATTGGAGGAGTAACTAGAAGAAGACATGAACAAGAAAATCAGCAACAAAAAATATTTACTTTTCAAAATGTTGAAAATAAAAAAGAAAATGGGGGAGATATTAGTAAATTAATTGATACAGCACCCAAAGAAAATACTGGAATTAAATCTGGGGGATTAGATATTATTGATATTAAAGCATTACAGAGGAAAAGGGATCAAGCAGAATTTACTAGGTTTTTTTCCTTTGAGGAATAAAAATAAACAAAAAAATTAAAGAAATCGAATAGAAGAAGAAATGAGAGAAAATCATCCATTTTTTGATTCTCCTCTTTTTATTGTTGGAAGAAATTCAAGACTTAGAAGATGGTGTTTATTTATTGTTGAAGCCAAATATTGTATTATAGACGAACAAATGAATGGATCCTTTCGTGGAATTAATAATTTTAAAAATATTTCTACAACTAGAAAACCTCTTGTTTCAGTTTATTTTTTAATTTAATTTAATAATTTGTACATAATTAGTTAAATAAATATAAACAAATTAAACAACTAATTGGATTACTTACTTATTTGGATTGGACAATGGTTTTAATTACTTTATTTTCTTGTTTTGCTATGCTTTTTGAATCTCCTTGGCCTATTTCTGGCGAAAATATGATTTTTAAAAATAAATACTTTGAGGTTATTTGAAAGAAATGTGAACATATTTTAATTTTTTAAGGCTTGTGATTTTATTTTTGTGTTAGCAATGAGTATAGAATTAACACTTAAAATTGTTGCTCATGGACTTTTCTTTACCCCAAATGCTGTTGTACGTGATGTTGGTGGATTTGCTACACTTTTTATTTTTGGAAGTTCTTTATGGTATTTAGTTTGGATGCCAAAATATGTTCAAGAAAATTCATTTGCACAATTTTTAATGATTTGTAGAGCTATGGTTTGGAGAATATTTTTAAAAATAATTTTTTAATTTTATTTTAGCGTCCACTTCGGATTTATACTTTAGTTCCGCATATTCGACAAGTTGTTGTTGAACTTTGTAAAGGATTTCGTGAAATTCTTTTAGTTACAATTCTTCTAATTCTTTTTATGTTTATGTTTGCAAGTTTTGGTTTGCAATTTATTGGAGGAAAGTTAGCTGCTTGTAATGACCCAACAATCACTTCTAAAGCAATTAAAATATTAAATTTAATTTTAAAAAATTCTTTTCAGAAAAATTGTGTTGGACTTTTTGAACAAAAATTATTTGTTACGAGAATGGAAGTTTTTGGAAAAGTTTTGTATATATATAATTAATTTTTATATTATAATTTTTTAATAGAATGATGAAAATCTTCATCCAAAAATGCTGGTTCCTCGTGTTTGGTAAACAGATAAATATTTTCTAATTTTTATTTTATTTAAAAAAAGGACAAATCCTCGTAACTTTAATTTTGACCATATTGGTAATGCAATGCTTGCTTTATTTGAGACACTTTCATATAAGGGTTGGAATGTTATTCGTGATATTTTATGGGCTAGACAGGCAAAAATAAATTACATATTTATTAAAAAATATTAAAATTATTTTTGAGGGGCCTTGGGCTGTTTTATTTATTCATGTTTATGTATTTATTGGGTGTATGATTGGTTTGACTCTTTTTGTTGACGTTGTAATTGCTAATTATATGGAGAATCGGGGGACAGCACTTTTAACTGTTGACCAAAGAAGATGGCATGATTTAAAAGCTAGACTTAGAATGGCACAACCTCTTCATGTTCCTCCACGTCCTGCTGAATCTTCAAAAATTAGAAATCGGTTGTGGAAAGAACAATTTTTAATTGAAATTTTCCAAATTTTATTAGACTTTATGAATTAACAACAAGTCGTTCATTTAAACAATTTTATGCAATTCTTGTTGTTCTTAATTCTGCTACATTAGTAGTACCTTGGAGTGTAGAGGAAGAAGAACAGCGCCGGACACTTTTATTAATATTTACTTCGTTTGCTGGGATTTGTTCTTTCCTTTTTACTGTAAATTTTTATTGGAAAAAAGAGTTTTTTAAATATATTTTAGATAGAAATTTTGTTAAAAAGTATTGCATTTACACCTCACGGATTTTGGCAAAGTCGTCGAAATCGTGTAGATTTATTAATTACTTGTGTCAGTATTTTTTGGTTAATTGCCCATTTTGGGATTAGCGAAGTTGCTTTACCTATTGTTTCTTTACCACCTTCACAGTTTAGAAGATTTACTTATACACTTGGTTATATTATTGGAATTTTACGTTTCTTTACTATAACTGGTAGAAAAAGTACTTTAAAAATGTTAATGCTTACAGTTTTGTGGTCTATGGTTAGATAATTATTATATTTTTATAATTATTATAATAATTAGATTCGGCAATAAAATAGTGGAAATCTGACTTGACTAAAATTTCTCTCCAAACAGTTTCTAATTTTTTTCCTTTTGCAAAATTTTCAGAGAGCCCCCGTATAAATTTTTAGGTTTAAAATGTTTACCTCCTTAATTCTTTAACAATTTTTTCTTAATCCTTTAGTTAATATTTCTTTTTAAATAAAAATTTTTAATTAAAAAAAGGTTCGTTCTGCATTTATCATTGCAGCAATGTTTCTCCTTATTTTATTTTATGCCTATGCTGGGGTTATTCTTTTTGGAACAGTTAGATATGGTCAAGCGCTTTCAAAACATGTAAATTTCCGTTCAGGAAAACAAGCATTAATGGTTTTATTTAGAAGTATTACTGGAGAAGATTGGAATGGTTTTTTGTGATTTAAATTTTTAAAAATAAATATTCCTTTTAATTAGATATAATGCATGATTGTATGCGTTCCCCTCCACATTGTTATTGGGCACCTTCTTTAAGTTATTGGCAAAGTGATTGTGGAAATTATATGGCCGCAATACTTTATTTTTGTTCTTTTTATTTAATAATTGCTTATATTGTTCTTAATTTACTTGTTGCTGTTATTATGGAAAATTTTTCTCTTTTTTATTCTTCTGAAGAAGATGCTTTGTTAAGTTATGCAGATATTCGAAATTATCAACAAGTAAATAATCAAAAACCTTTCTTCCCGGTAAAACATTCCGAAAAGACACACTTATTTGGAGAGGTCAAACAAAAGAATTTTTTGTTATACAAAGAGAGGGAAGGAGGTTACATATTAAAAAATATTTTTAGGTCTGGAATATGGTAGATCTAGAACAAAAACATTCCATTCCTGTACGTCGAGTAAAATTTTTGCTTCGGCTACTTAGAGGCCGTTTGGAGGTTGATCTAAATAAAGACAAACTTCTCTTTAAACATATGGTTGGAAAATAAAATTGTTTTTATTTTATATTTTTTTAATGTCACGAAATGGAAAGGCTAAACAATGGGGAAGATGTTTCTTTCCATGATATTCTGAGGTTGAAAAATATTTTATAAATTATGATTTTCGCCCCATTATTGTCACTGTTCAAATTTATATCCTCTTTTTTATTTTAGGTCATGGGGATTTTAATTTTATAATTATTTTTTAAAGTATGCTCTCCTATCGAAGTGTTGATATTCGTAAATCATTACAATTAGATGAATTAGTACAGAGAGAAGAATTGGAATATTTAATAGAAGAAGAGGTGGCAAAACAGGTTAAGAAATAATTTTTATTTTTTTTTAATTTTTTCGTTCAGACAATTCGTGATTGGTTAGAATCTTGTTTAATTAAAAATAAACAATTAAAGAAACAACAACAAGAAACGGCAATGGGTGATTTACTTACACAAATAAGAAGTACTACAACAACACAAACTTGCCAAACAAAATTATTATTAAAGCAACCAATAAGTCCTAAAAAACAAATTAAATGTGATAGTAGAAAAGAAAGTTCTCCAAATAAAAAAATTAGTGAAGGAAATTCTGAAATAGTAACCTCTTCTTTTGTTAAAAATGAAGTATGTAGGGGGGTTTGATTGTTTTTGAAATTTATATTCGACTACTTTATAATCTTTTAATTTAGTCTTTTTTAAGCATTAGAAAGAAACCTAAAGAAGGATTTAATTCTATTTATTGTTTGTCGAGACAATAAATAGTAGACTTGGATAATTCTGAGAGCTTGAAAATCTAAAATTATTTTTAATTCTCTTTAAAAAACATTTTAGGAACAACTAAATAAAGTTACCGAAAAAGTTGATAAACGACGTCGTAGCAGTAGCATACCAGAATTAGTTGAGGTGTTTTTAATTAAATATTTATTTTTCTAATTAAATTATTAAAAGGAGGCAAAACGTTTTGTTTGGGGTGGACGACTAAAATCGTTACCACGTATAAATTTCGGTCGTCAAAGACAATTACAATCTACAAATACTTCAATAAAAGAGGAAGGAGTAACAGGAAGTAATAAACAAGTAATTAAAAAAAGAAAAACATTTTTAAATAATTAAATATAAAATTTAGCCAGACAGACCAACAATTTCAATAATATCAGAATTAATTGCTGGGCAAATGTGTCAACAACAACAATTATTTGAAATTGCCACAAAAGATCAAAATATTTCTTTAAATAAAAATCAAATTGAAGAAAATAGAAAAGTAAAAGAAAAATAAATTTATTTTAAAAATTATTAATATTTTTAAGTCTTCCCTAAGTCCACTAAATAGGACAGGAAAAACACACCTTTCTCCTACAACATTTTCAATTAAACGAGAAAGAGAAGAAGAGGCAGAAAAGTTATCTGTAGAAGAAACAGATGTCCGTAGATTGTCTTTAGGTATTTTTTTCTAAATTTCTGAATAGAAAATAACTTTTCCTTTAATTAAATCCCCTAATTTTTTTAAAGATTGCCAGACACAATAAGGCAAATATTATACAGCCGAATCTCGGTTTTAAATAATTCCAATAATAAATTAATTTATTTTTAGAAATTTATCTCGATTTCCACGAATAATTATAAATATACAGTCGCTGTTTGACTGTATATAATTTACCGTATTTTCTCGATCAATTCCCCTCCTTCGAATAATTCCCCTCCCTCGATTAATGCCCCATGCCAAGGAAGGGTTGAAAAAATAATTCCCCTGGGGAATTAATCGAGAAAATACGGTATATAAAATTTAATTTTTTGGAATTAAAAACCCTAACCTTTGTTTTTCCGATAAATAAATTTATTTTTATTGAAATTTTTAGCTGCTTATTTGCAACAGCTTGATTCAACTAATTATTCAAATAAAAGAAAAATTCGTGGCGCAACTCAACAACAAATAAATAGTATTAATGTAGATAATGTATTAGATTGGTGGGATAATATTGAATAAATGATATTAATTTTGTTATATATTTTATTTAAAAATGCTTTTATTAAAGAAATTAATTATGTATTTCTATATCTCTAAATTTGGTAATGTATTAAACATATAGTAACCATATAGAAGTTATAAGTAGATATGTATTATGTACTATACTTTTGAAATAATCGCTCAAATGAGCTAGTGGTTTGCTCAATAGATAAAAAATGTTAGAAAGAAAACTAGGAGGTAATTAAACGAGGGATGGCAATTTACAAGGAGTATAATTGTATATCGAGTAAACGAAATAATTAATCGAGTAAGTACGTTAATCACTTTTATTTTAGAAATTTTAACTTTAATAAGAATAAATTAATAAAAATTATAGTATGTATTATTAATTTATTTAAATTTAGCCAAAAATATTTTAGTTTTTATGTATTATATCCAATTTTAATATTTTCTTGTTTGTAGATTATATGTATGTACTCATAATAGTTTTTATCCAACAGGTTGTTGTCCATAAGGTACTCCATAATTTTGTTGGAATGGTTGGCCGTATAATTGTTGGGCTGCATTAGGTTGTAAATACTGTGGATTGTTATTTGTGAAATACTGTGGGTTATTATTTGGGAATGGGAGATAGCCATTATTTGGCATCGCATATTGTGTAGGCTGTTGATAAAATTAGCAAAATTATTAATTTATTAATAACAACCTGGCCATAAAACATGGATGGTGGTTGTTGCCCATAATTTTGATAATTTGGTTGTCCATAATTTTGATAATTTGGTTGTCCATAATTTTGATAATTTGGTAAATTATTCGGTCCGAATTGACCAGGAGGATAAACTCCCATATTTTGCATAATACTTGGGTCTTGATATCCCCCTTGCTGTAATTTCACACCTGTATTTAGACCAGTTGGATCATATTGTGGCATACCTGCCGGCATGCCGTAAGTGCCATCGTTTTGCGTGTATCCTTGTGGTTGCATATTGCTACCATAAGTTTGATATTGTCCACTTGGATCTTGTCCAATAGTTATTTTGATAGCATTAAAAATAGTTAAAATAAATAAAATAAACAAAACGTCCATTAATTTGCTTTTCCCTGAAATATTTAAATTATGATATTATTTGTTATAATACGAATTTTTCATCAAAAATTTTTATTTCGAAATAAATCTTTAATTTATATATTTACATCTAAAATTATATACACCCGCAATGCCCTATTATTTTTAAAATTTTTGACTACTGACTGGAGGTAGTTCCAGAGATACTCTCAATTTTATAACCCCCTTATTCTTATATGATTCTTAATTCCTAAGTGTGTAGATATTAGTTCGAGATCCGACCGTATGATTTTATTTTTAAATTTAATAAATAGCTTATATGAATTAATAAAAAATTAAAATGAAATAAAAACCCTTCAAGTTTTTGTGATGTGGAATTTAAAGTTTTTTTTATTTTATTTATTAAGCGATATTCATTTATGTATTGGAAATTAATAAATTATTGCCATTGCTTAAATTTAATTTAAGCAAAAAAAAGCTATGCAAACTTTAAAAAGATTTACCATTCTATAGAATGCATTAGAGAAGAATAATTATTTAAAATAATAACTAAAGTTAAAGGTTTTATCTTAATTATAGAAATAAATTGAAACGACTGCGGCGCATAAAAGCAAATACTAAAAGACATTGAAACTAGCATAGCAATTATTGTTGCATCAATAAGAAGATGAGCCTTCGAAAGCTGCTGAGTTAACACGATGAGGGGGGTAAAATCTTGGTCTCGGTCTCGAATCTTGTCATGGTAAGGTTTTGTTTTTGGAAAGTTTTTGACTTTGTATATTAATTTTTTTCGTTTCTAGAATGTATGTAGCTCTTATTCTGACGGTGACATATATTTTTTTGTTAATTTTTACAAATTTCTTTATTGAAATTAAATTAATTATTTAAATTTTGTTTTTATTTATTTACAAAATCATTTTTAATATTTGTTATACCTATTTTATTTTGCAACATCTTGAATAAATATTTAAGGAAGTATCTTTTATTTTTATATTTATTTACATATATTTATTTGGACATTTTATTTTCTTTTAATTTTAATAGAAATACAAAATCTAGTTATTTTTACTAAATTATTTTTCTAAATAAAGATGATGATGCTCTCGATAAATAAAAGAAATTTAAGCATTTATATATATTTTATTTAACTTTATTTTTTAAATAAACTTTTAATAAAATGAATAAAATTTATTTTTATTTCTTTTTTTATTTGAAAATGTTTTTTAAAATAAATAAAAATTGTGTTTTTGGCCAGTGGGGTGAAATGGGAAATAGTGATGAAGGTTTAATAATTTTTTTGATAAATTTATTTACATTTTTTTGTAATTAAAGAACTTAATAATTTAAATAAATATATTATTTATGCGTTATTAAAAGGTTGGAATGATGGAGGAATGGAAACAATACAAAATCCAGTATTTCCAATAATTAATGCCGGTATTCATGAATCAAATGTTAAAACTCAAGGAAGAAGAAATGGATTGGCTTATGGTTTTAATTTTTTGAAGATTTAAAAATAAATAAATAAATTAAAAAAAGATGAATTAAATGCATTAACTATTTTAAAAAATGCAATGGAAAAACGTGCAGAAGCAAATCGAAGACTTAATGAACAATTACAATTTTCTAGTAAACAATTGGACGAAGCTAAAGAAGCTTTAAAAATTACACGAGAAAGAATTGATGGTACTTTTTTTAGAAAATATATTTTATTTTTTTAAAGGATTGGAAAGTAAATGTGAAATGTATGGACGTTTAAAAAAAATTTTAAAAGATAAATTAACTGAACTTGAGGTAAAAAAGTTAATTGGTTTTTTTTTTAATTTCATAAATTTATAAAGTATCTTATTGGTGATTCAACAACAAATAATATTATTGAACAAAAACAACAGATAGAGCCACAACAAATGCAAAGAGAAGAAAATCAAAATAATGTTTGGATGGTTAAATTATAATTTAAAATTAATTTAAATAAATTTTAAAAATAATTATTTTATTTTTTAAGGATGGCGAATTCATGAGGTAATAATATTTTAATATAAAGAACTGGAAATATTTTTTAAGAAAATTACGAATAAATAGACAAGGTTTAAATGATGAAATAAATCATTTAAATAACAAAAATTCTGATAATTTATCTTCCCAATTAAATCCTCCAAAAACATTTTCATGTAATAACAACAATATTGGGGAACAAAGAATTGGTGGGTGAGGGGTAAAACGAGGAATTCCAAAACACGGAACAGACAGAACGAGGAACGACAAAACGAGGAATTACCAAAACACGGAACGACCAAAATACGGACCATACCAAAACGAGGAATAGACAAAACACGGTCTTACCAAAACACGGAACGGCCAAAAAACGGAACGACCAAAATACGGTCCAGGGAAATAATAATTCTTTATGATTTTTAAAAATACTATCAAAAATTTTAAATAATATTATTTTAAATACTATAAAAAATGATTATTCAAAAATGATAAAATTTTTAAATCAAATTATTTTTAATAATCAGAATTTTTTCCATTTTTTTAAATTCCGATTATTATTTAATATATTTCTGATTTTTAAAGAATTCTGGTTTTAAAAGATTGATTTTAAAAAATCCTGATATAAAGAAATAGTCTGATTTTAAAAAATTCTTATTTAAAGAAATATTCTGATTTAAAAAATTATGATTTTAAAAATATTTCTGATTTAAAGAAATTCTGATTTAAAAAATATTTCTGATTTAAAAACCAGTATTTTAAAAAATTTTTTGATAGTATTTAAAATATTTTAAAAATCATAAAGAATTATTATTTCCCTGGACCGTGTTTTGGTCGTTCCGTCTTTTGGCCGTTCCGTGTCTTAGTAAGACCGCCTTTTGTCTATTCCTCGTTTTGGTATGGTCCGTATTTTGGTCGTTCCGTGTTTTGGTAATTCCTCGTTTTGTCGTTCCTCGTTCTGTCGTTCCGCGTTTTGTCCGTTCCGCGTTTTAGCCCGACACGGAATTGGTATAGAAACTGAAATTGATCAGGCACAGAAACGTATTCAAATGCTTAAAGGAATGGAACACAAAATAAGTGTTTCGTTATTTTTGGCTAAATTACTTTAATTTTTTTGAATTTTTAATTAAAAAGATTTTCTCTTTTATCAAGCTTTAAATAAATTTTATCAAATTTTATTGTTTGTTTAATAAAAGTATTTTGCAATTATTAAAATCTTATACACAATAATAGGAATTTACTTCATTGTTTTTATGCTTTGGTTATAATAAATATTTTATGCATAAGGGTCATTTATTCTCGTTAGTATTTTTTGACGGTTGGGGTCAGTTGAGCGCGGCCGGTTGAGCCCCGCCAGTTGAGACCGGCCAGTTGAGCGCGGGCCAGTTGAGACCGGGGCCAGTTGAGACCGGGCCAGTTGAGCGCGGCCAGTTGTTTACAAAAATCGAAATTCGTAAAGTCAAGTTGCTCTGACAACGGGGGATGTTGTTCCAACAATAGGGGAGTTGGTCCGACAACGGTGCTATGTTGTTCCAACAACGGGGAAGGTTGGTCCGACAAGGGGGAATGTTGTTCATACAGCTGGGAAAGTTGATCAAATGGGGGGATGTTGTTCAAAAAGCGGAAATCTTGAACTAACAAAGCAGGACGTTGTTCCAACAACGGGGGAAGGTTGTTCCGACAACGGTGGAAAAGCTTGTTCTGAAAACGGGGAAGTTGTTTCATGAGGAGTCGTAAAATCACTGGCCGCGCTCAACTGGCCCGGTCTCAACTGGCCCCGGTCTCAACTGGCCCGCGCTCAACTGCCCGGTCTCAACTGGCGGGGCTCAACCGGCCGCGCTCAACTGGCCCGTTCCGATTTTTTGAATAATAAATAAAATACAGGGTGCGGCAAATTCGCGCCACTATTTCTTTTCGTCATAACTTTCTTCAAATTTATCGAAAATTGATAATTCTTTTTTTATTTTATTCACAACTCTCTGAGAAATTTTTCGATACCAAAATCTCCTTTATGTTTTATAATTTACTTTGATTAATCTGCTCTCAAATTTTGGGCAAAAATTTTTGGGAAAAAGTGGGCCTAAATTCAAGGCTATGAGCTTGATATGTGAAATTTATATATCATTCGAATCAGCTGCTCAATCCGATTCGAATGACATCAAAATTAAGCATCTATCATGTAAATAAACCGAGATAAGGCTACCTGAATGAAAAATTGAAATAATTTTGGTAAATTGAAATTTTTTGGATCAAGTTTTCAAAAATGAAATTATTAGCTATTTCGATGCGCCTGAAGAAGTTAATGGGATTGAATAATTTTGAACAAAGTTATGAGTAATTAAAATTTGGCATAAAAATATTTTTTGACGCTTTTAGATGTTCTAACGAGGTTATCTTTACTATCCTTGGACCAAATTTCTCATTTTTGGCACCAAAAATTTTCTCATAGAGTTTTTAATAAAATAAAAAAAGAATTGTCAATTTTCGATAAATTTGAAGAAAGTTATGACAAAAAGAAATAGTGGCGCAAATTTGCCGCACCCGGTATAATTTTTCTACACAAACTTTACTCGTTTTATTTAAATTTAAATTATTTTATTTCCTTTCATATTTAATTAAAATATTATTTCCTTTAATTTAAAAAAATAAAAGAAAGCAGATCTTTTGATTATCCATTCAATAAAGAAGAATGGTAGAGAATTAAACCTGTTTTGTTTTAATAAATAGATTTAGTTGAATGAATAATTAATATATACATATATTTATTTATTTAAGTTATACTTTTTAAATGTAAAAATAAATAATTTTTAAAATTAAAAAATATCCTTTTAATTAAATAATTATTTTAAGTTTTTGAAAGATTATTTAAAACTTTCCAAAATTCGCCTCCAAAATATTTTAGTAATTATTTTCCCTTTCTCCTCATTCATTTTATATTTTTTTCATTCATTGATCAAAAAATATTTTTTTCATGTCAATTAAAATAAAAATTAATTTTACAATTGGAACATAAAATAATTAAATAAACAATAGACACACATTTACAAAATAGAAAATAAATCAGCAATGGTTTCAGCAATTGAAAAGCAAAAAAATTTTGTTTTTAATATTCTTTTCTTTCTAAATAAATAAAAATATTTCTTTTTATTTTTATTTTATTAATTTTTGCGCAAGCTAACACGTAATTTTTCTAGTTATAATAAAAATAAACTTTTTTGCAACAAAGAAATAACAAATAATTCTTTTTTTGAACAAATGGATTAATTAATTTATTTTTATAATATTTAGACAACAAAACTTTAAATAAAAAAAGGAATGTTTTTGGTTAATATTAATAAATTATTTATTTTATTTTTTTTAATTTTGCAATTGGAGAAAATTTGTGAGTAAGGGACTTTAATTAATTTAAAATATTCTTCTTTTCTCTAATATTTTTTTATTTCCTTAAATTGTTTTACCTTATTTAAAAATTTAAGTCTTCATCTTTTCTTTATAAAACACTAAGAAATTTAAAAAAATAAATTAATTTTAAAGTTTATTTTATTTTTTTCACATTTCTTTTTGGATTTTTTTCTGATTTTTAATTTTATTTATTTTAAAAATTATTTTTATAAATAAAAATTTAAGTTTCTGCGGTGCCCGGACAAGTAGTAATTAAACGTTTCTCAAAAGACCAGTGTAAATTTAATCCTTGTCTAAATGGTGGAAAGTGTGTAGCTGGTAAAACAGCTTGTGATTGTCCTTCTGGATGGATGGGGAAATATTGTCATAGTTAAATATATGTTCTTTTTCTCTTAAATTATTATTTTTTAAAAGGACGTTGTAGAAATATTTACCAAAGTTGTGATAGATGGGCAATGGAAGAAAAATGTGAACTTGTTAGAACACAAGTATTGTTTTTTATTCTTAAATAATTATTTAAAAAAAATTATTTTCTAGACAAATTTTTTTGATATAAATTGTGCTGTTTCTTGTAATTTATGTATTCCTGATCCATCTATTAGTATTATAAATTAATTTTTTAAATTTAATTTAATTTAAGAATTAACACCAATTCCTTTACCTCCAGCATTAGAACCAATTCAATTTATGATGGGTAAATGGTATTCTCAAGTAATTTTTAAAAAAGTGATTTTTAAGGAAAAATATTTATTTATTTTAGGCTACAAAAGGTTTAAGATTTCCAACAGACATGTTAGCTAGTGAATATGAAGAATTATTAGATATTTCTCCAACACAAGTATATCACATATAAATTAAAATTTATATTTAATTATTATTTTTTATGTTCCAATGTTTGGACCTCCTTCAATGAATTTAACGTAAATAATAATTATTTTTATTTTTTTTATTTAAATTATTTAATTTTGTAGGAGTATTTGTTGGAACAAAAATGGTTAAATAAATTTATATTTTCAAATTTAATTTAATGTAGATATACGTATTACTCATGGATTTGTTACATTAAAGCCAAATTCTGTAAAAAAAATTTTTTTTAATTTAATTTAAAATTTAATTTATTTAGTATCCACCAGAAATAGCCATTTTAAGTACAGCTAATGAAGGACTTAATATGATTGAATTAGGGACTTTACAAAATCATGCCGTTACTCTAAATATTAGCTATATGTAAATAAATATTTAAATTAACAAAAAAAATTTTTTTTAATTTTAAAGGCAAGTTCACCCTTCATTAGACAATGATGTATTGCCTTTAGGGGTTTACATACTTAAATTTAGATTAAGATATTTTAATTTTTATTAAGGCAACTCGGCGTTTTAAGCGTTCAGGTCAATTACTTGAAATGACTGTAGCAAGGTTATTTCCAGGAAATAGAGTTTCTCAATTCAAAAAAATGTTTAAAAAAGTTAGAAATTATCCATTTTAATTTTTAAATTGTTAAAGAATATTAAAAATAAATATGTATATATATATTATTTTTTAAATATTTTCTTTAAAAGTTTTTTATTAAAATAAATTATATTCCGTTTTTTATGATTTTAAATATTACTAAGATTTTTATTATTTTTTGTTGACTTTCTTTTTGAGTATTTCCCAACTTTAAATAGAATTTTGTGTTTTTCTACGAGTTTGTCTTTAAATTGTTTATTTTTGTTGTGTTATAGACTTGTTTTTATTAATTAAGGAAATAAGAGCATAGCGGCACAATTCAAATAAAAATTTCTCACTAAAAGAAATTGGTGAATTAAGCATTGATTGCTTTTACATATGACAAGCTTATGAAATTGTTTATTTGCATAAATATTTATTTATTTTTATTTTTAATATTTCAAAATTCTTTAAATTTATTTTTAAATAAAAAATGTTTTTTAAATTAAATAATTTTTTATTTATTTATTTTTTATTAATTTATTCAAATATTTTTTGTGTAGAAAAGGATTTGGGTAAATATTTTATTTTAAAATTGAAAAAATTCCCAATTTTTTTAGATAAATTAGAGAATAATTTAATTTCTTTGAAAGGAGAAACGAAATTAGGAGAAAAAGAAAATCCTTTATTTTCAATTAATTCTTGTTTGTCAATTGAAGAAATTTCAAATATTGAAATTAAAGATTATGAATTTTGTTTTTTTGTGTTAATAGAGCTTTGTTTGTGGGAAATTCCGGAAATTATTGGAGACAAAAATTTAACATTATTTTCCCCAAAAAATTTACTTGTTGATAATGGAGAAAATTTGGGAGGAATTTTGGCGAGAAAAATTTGGAGAAATTATACTAAAAATAGAAATAAAAAAGAAAAATCTTTAAAAGAAAATTTTAATAAGAAAATAGAAATTGCAGAAAATTCTAAAATAAATGAAATAATGAAAGGAAAGGAAATAATAATTGATAATAATAAAAGAAAAGGTAAAATGACTGAAGAAAATTTAAATAATAAAATAAAATTTGGAGAAATTGAGAAAGCTAATAAATTAAAACTTGAAAATATTTTATTAGAAATTAAAAGTATTTTGGGAAAAATTATAGAAAAAATAAAAAATGAAGCAAAACAATTAAATGATGGTATGTTATAAATATTGTAGGGAAGAAGGGAATAACCAGGTTTAATCAAAAGAAAAATTAAATGTTTAATTAGGACAGTTGATTTTGGTGAGCAGAAGAGCTAAGAATAACTTTCACTGGTTCTCGATGACTGCCTGTGCCTAAACTTTTACTTTTAAAATACAAATTTTAATTAATTATTTTAGCGTTACTTCAAAAAGATAAAATTTCAAAAAGCCGCGAAATATTTGCCGTTAAAATGTTTCATAATTTTTTAAATACAGCCGGGTTTAAATTAGCGGTAAAAAAAGAAAGGGAAATGAGTAAAACAAGAAAAAAGTTAATAAAGGAATTAAATGATAAATACCAATTAATTCTTTTAATTACTATAGCAATAGATACAAAAATAAATAAAATTAAAAATAGCAGTAGCGATGAAATTAATTATAAGGTTTTTGTTTTTTTGTATATTTTTTAAAAATAATTTTAAAGAATATTATGGAAGAAATTAAAAGTTTGTGTTATCGCCGTATAGCTTTAGATAATTCTATAAATGAAGGGATTATTTTAGTAAGAGCTTTAAAAAAATATTTTACAAAAGAAAATAAACAAAGTTTTGGATTAGTTTATTTTTCATTTTTAAAAGTAAAAAATGGGTTAATTCGTTTGGGTATTTTTAATGGAATTGATAAGGAAAGTGCAAAAAGTTTGGTTGAAAAAGATGTTGAAAAAACAAATGAAATTTATAAAATTTTGACTGGAAGAGAATTAGTAATGGAAATAATAGATAAAGAAGAAAGGTTTTATTTAATTTAATAAAAATAATTGTTTAAAAATATAAAAATTAAATTATATTTTTATAAAATCACTAATAACTCTAAATAATAATTTAAAATAATTATTCCCATAAATTCCTGATTTTAATATTTTTAATTTAAATAGTTCGGAAAATGTTGCAATTATGTTCGAAAGTGGAATTCAACGTGATATTAATGTAACTTTAATAAAAATGTTTGAATTATTAGCCCCTTTGTTTTTAAATTATTATAAAATTGTTGAAGACAAAAATATTTTAAATTATGGAAAAGAAATTAATTTTGAGGAAATCGAAAAATTTTTAAATGAAAATTTGGAAAAGTTAAAAATTAAAAAAGAAGAAAATTCTGAAAAAAAAATTGGAAAGGTCGAAAACAATTGTTTCTAGAAAAAAAGAGGATAAAAAGCCGATAATTAATTGTTTAGCGAGAAAATCAAAAAGTTGTTCAGAAATTAATTTGTCTAAACAAACATTAAGTCAATTATTTAATTTGGATGATAGCAAAGAAAAAGAAAAAAATAAAGAAAAAATTAGTAATTTATTTTAGGTTTAAACTAAAAATTTATTTAAAAAAATATTTTTTGTTAAAGACAAGTTAAGTTTAAATACTTTTTTAAATTATTTTGAGGAAATCGAAAAATTTTTAAATGAAAATTTGGAAAAGTTAAAAATAAAAACTTTCAGAAATTAATTTGTTTTGGAAAAGAATTCAGATATTATTATAATAAAATGACAGTAAAATTAAAAAAATATATTTAGTTTAAATTACCTTATAAAATTAGAAAAAATTAAAATTAAAAACAAATTTTAACTCAAAAACATTTGATTATATTATACTACAGGGTGCGTAAAAAGTCCTTGCCCACACTCTTTTGGGCATAAAAATTTATTCAAATGGAATTTTGACAAATAAATTCACACATACAATCTCAAGAATGTGTGTTATTAGAAAATTAAAAAAGATTTGCAAAATTTTACACATTTGAGGAAATACAAGCATCTAAAGCTTGTGGAAAGCATCTAAAGCTCCACAAATGTTTAGATGATTGTATTTCTGCACATGTGTAAAATTTTGCAAATCTTTTTTAATTTTCTAATAACACACATTCTTGTGATTGCATGTGTGAATTTATTTGGCAAAATTCCACTTTAATAAATTTTTATGCCCAAAAGAGTGTGGGCAAGGACTTTTTACGCACCCTGTATTTTATTTATTTATTTTAATATCAAAAAAAAATATTTTACAAATTTATTTTTATTGAATATGTACAAAAAACAAACAACGATTTAAACATTTACTTTTTGTTTTGATATTTCTGTTTCAATTTGTTGATTATTTGGTGTTGTTGTTTGTTTTGTTAAATCTAAAATTCTTTTTAAATATTTCCAAAACCTTCTCATCATTATCCAAAAAAGAAAAACAAAAATTCCAAGCAAAATAATTGCTAAAAGTTGACATAATACTAGACCTAATGCTAAATGGCCTTTCTAAATAATAAATAAATTTTGAATTTTACAAGAAAAATTATTTTTTAATTATTACTTGGATAAATAGCCAAATAAAAAATCCTGCAGTTGCAGTTAAAGGTAAAATTACAAAACAACAAGTTTGAGTATCATAATTTAAGCAAGTATCACATTCAGTAAATCCATTTCCATTCCCTCCATTACTTTGATGATTTATTGATGGAAAACTATTTCGAAGTAATAAAAATGATGCAGACATTTTAATTAATTACCCTCCCTTCGAATAATTACTCCCTCTAGTGAGAGGTTGAAACAATTATCCCCTCAAGTAAATACGTGTATATTAAATAATTTTTAGAAAAAAATTATTGGATATTTAACTTTCTTTTTTAAAAAAATATTTTTCAAAAGAATAATTAAGTACATATATTAATCCTTTATTCAAAAAATAAGTTTATAAGAATCTCTAATGGTTTAAGGATTTGTGGAAAATTAATGGAGAAAAAGCCTGCTTTTATGAGGCGGCATTTTCCGTTTTCTCCTTTTAAAGTGAAATTGCCTTATTGACGAACGCAAACAACCACTCATCGATTAACAATATTATTTACTCTCGAAAATTTTCTTCTTCATCCTTTGTTCAAAAAGGATATTCGTGAGAAAAATAAGATGAATTAGTCCCCTCCAGAAGTGTTAAACAAAAATAAAATTAAAAATATTTTGGAGTGTATCAGAATTAAATTGCCATATTTTGCCTTATAAAGTTGCTATAAGAATAATAAAAGTTGGTAGGGATATAGTAATTATATCATCATAAAACCCCTTATCGATGCCAGTCTAGCCGGGATATACCAGTCCGGCTAGTCACTAATCTCTTTCGTCTGTTTCAACCTAACTCCACCTTCTTATGATTGTGATAAAGTGTTATTCCAGCAGTATGTATGAACTTAAACCGTCAAAGAGTGTCACTCAAGAATAATTATAAGTTATGATTCTTTAACTTATGATTTAGGGCATGTGAAGAGGAAGAGGAAGATAAGTTTTTAAGTGCATTAGCGGCATTTAAATAAAGGAAAATAATAAAAATTTATTTAAATGTTATTTTTTATGATTGATTTATTTGCTATAATAACTTAAATATTTAATATATTATTTATTTTATTTATTCATAAAATTAAAAAAAAATATTACATAATTTATTAAAATTTTATTTTTTTTTAATTATAATTTTAATGTAAATATTTCCTAATTAAAGAAGTTGTCAACACACAAATATTTTTGATTGTAAAATATCAATTTTATTTTTAAATTAAAAAAAATCTTTATGTTTTCAAATATTTTTTTATTAATTATTTTACTTCCTTCAATTATTTATTGTGTATATATTCCATCAGAAATACCCGATTCAAATTTTCAAGGTAAAGGTCAATTAAAAGAACTTCATGATCGGGTCTCGGCTTTTATTTCTGAAAAATTTAATGTAAATATCAAGAAATTTCCTAATTTGCCCTTAGATGTAGAGGAAAGAGAGAAAAATAAAATAAATAATAAGGAAATTAAAATAAAAGAAATGGAAGGGAAAATCAAGAAAGATGAGGATAAAGGATTGAAAAATACGAAAAGAAAAACAAATTTAATAAATTCTTTATTAATGCCAGAAAAAGCTATAATGAACAAGTAATTTGCTATTAAATTTTTTTGATAGAGTTAAGTGTAGATAATGATGTTCATAAAATAATTTGACATTTATCTAATTTATTTTTTTAGAAAAGAATGGGAACAAATGTTAAAAGAAGACCCAATTCTTGCTGATTGCCTGTTCAAAATGAATATTGAAAAACAAATTAACAAAATTTATTACCAAATACATTGGTTACTTGAATCTAGAAGGCTTATTTCAACAGCAAGTTCTGATGATTATATTAAATTAAGAGATGTAACTAAAGATTTAAACGAACTTCAATTGGATAATAAACATTTACTTTATTTAAAAAAAGTTTATAAAAGACTCGAAAAAAATTTTAAAAAATTACAAAAATCAGTAGAAAAAGAGGAAGAATTAGATGAAGGCGAAAGAATAAATAATGATTATGTAAGCAGTGGAAGTGATCAAGAAATTAAAGAATTAAATGAAGGTAATTTTAAAGAAAAAAAGAAAAAATTAAATTTTTATAAGAAAGATATAAAAAATATAAATTTGATTTTATTAAAATAAATTTATTTTTTTTTATTTATTTTTCTAGAAAAAAGAAAGGGGAAAATGAAAGAAGAGGATTATAATACAATGAAAATAGAAAAAAGTAAAGCAAATGAAATAATAGGTTAAATATTTTTATTTTTAAAAAAGATTTTATATTGTTTTAAAATTAAGACGCGCGAGCTTTTGGAAATATATATTTTTAATGAATCACAAATAAAATATATAGGCATACACACCTTAGTTTACACCTATTGAGGAAAGCTCTACATATGCGTTTTAAAATTTAGAGGGGAGTATTACATATGCGTTTTAAAATTTACAGGGGAGTATTCCTACACAATTTAATAAAATTCCAACGCGCGCCATAATGTAATAAAACACTAATTTTCACTGAATATTCCAGAAAAAGAACCTTTTGTTCCAACACAAATTCATTTAAATTTAATATCAGAATTATTAAATTTCCGCAAAGAATTAAATGAATTCACGGTAAAAACAAAAATTGAGCTGTGGACAAGACAAAGCTTTAAATCTTTTGAATTATTGGGAAAAGAAATAGAAAAAAATAGTGAATTTTTAATGGTCTTAAAAAATACTCCTATTGAAGAAATTGGTTATAGATCAAATATTTATCAAAATATTGATAATAAAATTAAAGAAAATAATTTAAAAAATAAAATACAAAACGAAGAAGTTTCTTTGGATATAGTATCTAATGAATTAAAAAATATTGCTGAAATGGATGAAGATATTCAGAGATATTTAAATGTATATATTTAAATATTTAAAAAAAAGCTCAATTGCTGGAAAATTCATTGGATGGGAGACCCAACCCGATATCCAACCCGACTGTGCTATCCAACCGACCATCCAACCCGATGAGTAATTATTTTTAGGTTTGTCGGTTCGAAACCTAACCGGAGAAGAAAGGATTTTTAGGTTCAGTACGGCAGAAAATAGTGGATTCTTGCCCTTCTGAAGATCCAAAATTTCCATCTGCTTCGCTAAAAAGGAGAAAATCTGGCTGGTTGATTGTCTGAATAGAATTTTTAGGCACTGCTCTCCCCAAAAATTTCGGTTTGGTACTGGATATCCGAAGATTTTCCGAGAACCGACAATACTAGTTATTTTTATTCATCCATATTATTTTTTGGGGTTTTTATTTTGGGTTTTTATACATTAAGCTACAGACCCTAAATTGAAATAAAAAAGTTCCAAATGTTTTATTCCGGTTCCTGACAGTTTCAATTTTTGAATTTTTTAAAGCTTTTTTTTTAATTTTCAGATTCCAATAAGCTAAAATTCCTCCTTCTTAGCGCCTTAGACTAATTTCTTTTAACTTCAACATTTAAATAATTAAAATAAGGAAAGGGGTAGATCCTGGTATTTTAAATAAAATTTAGAATTGATTGAAAATAAATTTAATTCTCATTTTATATATTTTTAATCGTAAAACAGAATTACCAAGAAATACGTAATTTTGATCTATTAAATAATATGTCCAAATTTTTATTCAAAAAATTAGATGAAACCTTTCGTTCAGAAAATGATGATGTTTTTGATATAAATATGGGAATTATTTGGCTTTTATCTAGAAGATTAATTGAAGAACAACTTTATAAAATTTTTCGTAAAAATCAAAGTTTTAGAGCATTTATGCAAAAAGAATTAGAAATAGATGTAGGGGAACATAAACAAATGATTCAAAAAATAAATCAATGGAATGAATTACCAAAACAATTAATTCCAGGTGTTTATGAAGGAAAAGATTCAATTTCTTTAAAAACTCGAATAATTGTTAATTCAATGAATTTACTTTTTATTTTTAAAAGACTTAATAAAGAAAATCATAAAATAGATAAAGATTATGGACCTATTTGGGAAGAAATTGAACAAAATAATCATGATGAAAATGATGAAAATAAAACAAATGAAGAAGAAATTAATGTAAGAAAGGAAATTGAAAACAATTCTTTACCAAAAGAAATTGAAAGTATAAATATTTTATGCATTATTTTATACATAAATTATTTTAAGGGATTTAATTAAATTAATCTCCAAATTAGTTGGGGAAGTCTTCGACTAAGTTTATCTAAGTTGTTCACTTTAAGAGTGGGCGAATGAGCAACCAAATCATCGTTATTTTAGAAATCATTCAGTCTAAATTGATCGAGTATGGTAGAAAATAAAGAAAGAGTCAACAAGCTCTAAGTGAATTAATTGAAAATATTCATAGTTTCCCCGTTATTAGTTTAAATTACTCGAAAAATTTTTAAATTTATTTTTTAAGAACTTATATATGAACATTATAAATCGTTGAAGAATAATAAACAAAAAGAAAATGAAAGAAAATTGGTGAAAAAAAGGAAGTTTCCAGTGATTAATATTAAAAAGAAAATAAGGTAGGTTAAAAGTATTTTTTCAAAAGCTTTTGGAATTAAAAAGAAAAGTCCAAAAAGAAAAATAATTCCAAAAACAAATTCTTTATCTAATAAAGAATGGATGAAATTAATTCAAGAAAATATTAAAAATCGAAATAAAATGAAGGAAATTAATTTTAATCAACCAAAGCAGCAAAAAAATAATAATGAAGAAAAAGAAAATAAACGCCATATCTCAAATGAAGATAATGCAGAAAGTAATAATAATAATAATGAAATTAATAAAATACAAAAGAAAAAGAAAATTATATATCATGGAGAAATTGAAGAGGAAATAAGTGAAGAAGAGGAAGAAGACGAAGTAAATTTTTTTAAATAAATTGTATATTTATATAATTAATTAAGTTCAAGCTACAACACAGAAGCCGAAGGAATAAAATTGAAATACCCGTTGATAAACCCGAAACAAGCCAAAATAGACAATTAAAATTTCCTCCACCCCAAGATGGTTAGTATAGTTAAAATTATATTTTGTGTTTTGGTGAAATTTTTCAAGTAAATTTGTTTATTTTTATTCTCGAATTTGTGCTTCCTAGAATATTTATAAAAAATTACAAAAAATAAACCAGAAATATATTTTTTAAATTTTTGGTGTAATTTAGTTGCAGATGAAATAGAAAAATTCAAACAAAGAAATTTAGTTGGAATATTAAAGAAGAGTTTATCTATGTGATAGTCTAGTCTTAACAATTTTTGTAATATGTACTATTACATATACATATGTAGTTGTAATCTTACTTATTTTTGTAAAATAAATAAACGTGGGGTTTTATAACTTGTTTTATTAAAAAGCACAATGTAAGTGGGGTTGTTCTCCGCGAAATAATTCTAAAACTATATATTTAACATACATATATCGAAATTTAGAAAGAACATACAAAATTTTAACACAAGCTGCCGAGAGATTGAAAAATTTGAAAAAGAAAAACATTTGAAAGGATCAATTTGGTCAGAAGGAATTAACAATTTTGAAAAGAATTAAAGCAAATAAAACCTAAATTTTTTAAATTCTTATATATATTATATTATCTATTTCATGTCAGGTTTTAAATTATAACTCAAAAAGAACTAATAGTATTTGTAATATTCTAAAAAAATTTCTTCACAGAATCAAATAAGTTTAAGGATCACAATTTTTTTAAGGATCACAATTTTCAGCGCCGCAGGCGATAATTTTGAAAATAAAAATTTCGGTCCTGATCCGGTTCGAATATAGGATCCGGATATCCGAAAATTTCCAACTATCCGACAACCTTACTGTGTACGTCGACCTCGGACATAACAAATATGACCAAATTTTTTCACCAATTCCCGACTTAGGTGACGGGGTCAAACCTTAATATCGAGACTCGGATATATGTAGGCGTCATATATAGGGGGATTGATCAGAATATCGGGGGATTTCAATTAAGATCCGGGACCCTATTCTTGGTCACTATTTTTGAATTAACTTCATTCTGAAATGTAGGGAAACTTATTCATATACACATCATAATGTGATCTTTCAGTTATATTTGTTTGAGATTTATCAATTTTTCTTGGAAAATTTATTCCTGGAAAAAACGAACTTAATTATGAAACGACCCGGTAACGTCCGTTAACTAAATACACCAAAATTTATAAACCAAAACAAAAAAAAACAAAAATTAGCCACCAAACCAAATAAAGCGTTATTACACATGTAAAAATAAAAATACATTATTTTTCAATGTAAATATAATATTTTCAGTATTTCTAAACATAATATTTTTTAATTTATTTGTCCTTAACTTCTAAACAATACCATTCTTAATTTGATTAAAATAAAAGTTAAGCACATTATTTGAATGATGCCAACGAGGGTGGTCAATATTTTTATGCCAAAAAGGAAATCCAACCATTAATTGACGTTTTGCCTTTAAATTTTAATTAAAAATATTTTTTAATTCTTAAATTTACAATTTTATCATTTTGATTACACAAAAGTAATTTTTGTTCATTTTCTTGCTTTTCATCTTCTTCTGAACTTGTTATATTCTCCAAATATTTCATTGCCCATTTACTTGCGATTGGAGCCGAATTAATTTTAATATTTTGATCATCATTTGAGAATACCTAAAATAATTTATTAATTTCTAAAATATTTAAACAAAGAACGCGCAAAAAAAATAAAAATTTTTCGCCTAGTCTTCTAAAATATCTATATCCGCAAAAGTAGGCAAATAATTATTTGTTTTCATTGACAAATGAAAGTATAAATTTTACCTTTTTATTTAAACCTCCACTACCACTACTCTCATAACATTCCTCACTATCTGTCCAATCAACCTTATTACTAGCTTGATTTTTTTGATCCAATTTTCCATTTCCCTTGTTTCCATTTTTCATGGCTTTTAACTGAGCATCCACACCATTTTTTCCTTTTTTATTTTTCTTAGTTTTTTGTTTTCCTTGCCTCTGTTCATTCTTTTTGTTTTGAAAGTTTTTCTCTTTAAATATTTTTAGATCAATATTAATAAATACTTACGATTACTGCCTTGGTTGTGATGTTTTTGCCGTTCAGTAATTAAATCTAAAATATTTTTTATAATCTATTACACATAAATTTCAAAAATAACTTTAATATAAATTAATAAAAATTTATACTTGTGGCAATTGTAAAGTCAGTCTGTGGCCTAGAAGAAACAAAAAACCGACGAGCAGCTTCTTGTCTATCACGAAGAATGTTAAATCTCTTTTGGAAAGAACAGCGCAAATCAGGATCCATTTCAAAAGGCATTTCATCAATTGGCCAATTTGTGCCATGATTAGTCCAGAGAAAAGACTAAATTTAAAAAATTGACTTAAATAAAGAATAGATTGACCTTCCATTCTTCTGCAGTTTTTGAATGGCGAATTTGTAGCAAATCATTCCGACTATAATTAATCGATCCATCAATAGAAGAAAGGCTCCTAATATCAGAAGTCTTAGTTATTTTTGAAAGCAATGATTGAGGCATTTGTGTAATAAGTTGTTTAAAATCGCTAACATTCCCAAAATCTTGAATACTGATTGCCTTACAATTTAAAAAATATAGATTTAAGTTACTATAAAATTGACAAACATCTGTAACCATATCCTGTTGTTCACCAGAACTAGATTTGCTAACAATCAAGCTCTTATCTACTTCATTACTGTTTTCTAAATCCTTTTCATTTAAAGATACAGTAGTCAAAACTTTCTGTTCATTAACATCATTTTCTTGTAAACTGGAATTTTGACTAAAAAATTCTTCTTCGTCACTAACTTCCAAATTATCTTGATTTTCGTTAGGTGAAGGATTTCCATTTTCAAGAAGCTCTGAATCGGAATCTTCTGAAGTAACACCATCATCCCGAAAATTATCTGTCCTCTCACATTCATTTTGGCAAGAAGAATCCACTGAAAGTGATTCTTTTGAGTTGCTGTGATTGTCATTTCCAATAGTGTCAATCTTTGCTTCCTTTTTTAAACCCTAAAGACGTAACAGAAATAAAAAATATTGATAAAAATATAAATTTAATAGCTGAAAATATATAAAACATACAAGTATAGGTGGCGTCGAGTCCCGCAGACGAAAATCCTCATCTTGGCTTGCATCTGAACATCTATTTGGATGAACTTCGTCTTTATCAACAACTCCATCAAAAACGCTCTCAAAAGATGGCACCTAAAAGACATAAAAATTTATATATAAAGATAGACCTCAGTAGATTTTGGCGGACTACTAACACAAACAAAATCTTCATCATCACTTGAAATTGAAGCATGCTTTGCAAATAATTCATCCAAAGTTGGCTGTTTTTGTTGAAGATCCGCTTCCAATGTAAATTTGGAACCAACAGCTGGTTTATTAAAAGAAAGAGATGCAGAGGCCTTAAAAAGATACAATTTGCACTTACAAATTCAGAAAATAAAGAAGAACAGTCGAACCTTACTAGTCTGGGGAGGTGAAGCTTTGGCGCGAAAATCCTCATCATGACTGCAAAATGATTCATTAAGCATTTCTTTATTGTCCATATCAAGTTTTTCCTGAATATCTACTTCCTAAAAAGCAAAACATCGTCATGAAAATATCGCAATCAATCACAGCTATTAACCATAAAAAAGGAATAAAGAACCTTAATTCCAGAACAATTTGAATCGTTGTCGCAAATAAAATCTTTGTATTCATCATCATCAGAAGTACCGAGCATTTCCTTTTGCTGTGATAGAAGTGTTTGTTCAACTTCCGGTAATTTTAAAAAATTTGTAAATCTATCTCCCATAGCTAAATAGTCGAAACGCTTTGAAAAATGAATATTAGGAAATAGATATGTATAAGAAGATATAAAAATATATATGTAAATTATATATCATACTACGCACATTTAAAAAATTAAATTTTTCTGGAACCTGAAACCTTTTTATTTCTAAAAATTTGCTTAAATTTTATGATTTTCATGGGATCACCCCTAAATATCGACAAAATATCGATGGCCCAAAATATCGCACCCAAAATGACGATTACCCAAAATATCGATTTTTTAAATTTCATAATTATGTATTCCAATAATCGGGAATGATGTTCCAACATCGGGGAATTGTGTTTTCGATCGAACTAACCATAGCGACCGATCAAGATTCTCCTTGGAGATCGACCACCCTTCTTTTATTGGACATATTGATCATGATTGATGTATGTTCCATTTTGGAACAATTTCCCTATGTTAAAAGACTTCCCCGTCCGTGGAATACATAATTATGAAGTTTAAAAATTTTCGATATTTTGGGTAATTCGTCATTTTGGGTGGCTATATTTAGGGTGTCGATATTTTGGGGTGAAGTCGATTTTCATACGGTCAAGAGACCAGATTTTCTCCTTTTTAGCGCCGCATTTTTATTTGGACGCCCAATAAATAAAAAAAATTTTCTGTCAACATTATTTTATTTATTTCACGCAATTGCGGATTGCGTACTGCGGATTGGAGCAAGTTATGGCTTTGCGACGTTACTTGGGCGTGCCCCTGATTTTCCATTTAAATTTTTTTAGTTTAACTTTTGCCATTTTTTTCCGTGCAAATTCAGGATCATTTTTTCTCTAATTTTTCCTTTGAATATTTTCACTCTTGATGGATTTTTATTCTCAAACAAACTTTAATCCAAACTTCGATACAACAAATCTATTGCCTCATACCTCAAGTTCTTTTTTAACATGCAACACGACTGATTTAGATAAAGAAGCGAATAATCCTGTTTCCTCAAATGCACTCAGCAGTTCTGGTAGTAGTAATCAAAATGTTTGTGCACATTGTGGTTTTGAAATTTATGAACCAATGTATTTTTTTATAATTCTTATCATATTTTATAAAATTTCAAACAGATTCTCTAGAGATAAAGCTTCAACTTTGATTACAAATTTACCACATCTTCCATTACACGACGCTTCTTTAATAAATCAAAAAGATGGCAATTTTAAATTGTTTCGATCACATGATGAGGACACCTCTGAATGGATTTTTTGTGATATTTGCCGTAAATGGTTTCATGCAAAGTTAATTATTAATTTTAAAAAATGTTTATTCATTTCATATGACCTTTTATTTCAAAAATTAAAAATTTATTTTTAAGTTGTGTAGATATTCAGCAATATGAGATGCCATTAATTGACAAATACCATTGCCCAAGCTGCCGATTTGAACATGGAGATAGTATAAGTAAAGGATTTAACTTTATTTTTGTGTTTATTACTCAATTTTAGTGAAGGTAAAGCGTCTTTTCCATCGTTATGTATTTGATGACGAATCACAACGTACTTTACCTATTCAAATTGGAACGGAAGCTTGGACACACAATTTTAAAACTGAATATAGAAAAATTCCAGAAGTGCATGTTTATAATTATTTTTAATAGAATATTTATGATTTTTAGTACATGTGAAATGATTGATCTCTATGAGGATGGACGTCAATTAATGCAAAATTTCAATTTTTTGTCAAAATGGACCAAACCGATAAAAGTTAAAAACTGTAAAGGTCTCGGCCTTCGAATGCCCGATGATCCATATTTTGATATTTTGGATGTCATTAAATTACTTGGTAAATATACGTAATGTTTAACTTTTATTTATTCCTTTTAGGTGGGCATGTTTTGGTTGACACTATCGATGTATTTGCACAACAAACTTATACTATGAGTTTGGACAGATTTTATGGGTTATGGAAAAAGCGTATTCGTGATCGTCTTTATAATATTCTTTCGTTGGAATTTTCTGGAACCAAGTAAGTGAAGATTGTTATTTACCGCCTTCCCTCTCCTACGACCCAGAATTTATTTTATTTGAGTCAAAATTTTCGCTTATTCGACGCATTTTATTTCAAATTAATTTTAATTCTTTAACTTTTTAGGCTTTCTGATATAGTTAGAAGTCCTTCAATTGTTCGAGAACTTAGTTGGGTTAGACGTTTCTGGCCGAGAGAAAACCAATCCGAGTTGCATCAGGAGATATCTTTTGATGATATTTACACATGTTTTTTTTAATTTAGTTTCCAAGCAATTATATTTTTTAGTCGACGAAAATCCAACGTGGCAAAAACATTTTGGCCGGGCAAATGAATCTGATCATCAACATGAGAGTTCAAGGCCTTACGTTGAGAATTTCTGTCTGCTGGGGATGCGAGGGAGTTACACTGATTTTCACATTGATTTTGGCGGTTCTTCTGTCTGGTATCACGTTTTTAAGGTTCTTTATATAATTTTAATAACTAAATTAAATCATTTCTATTAGGGTTCAAAAATTTTCTTTATTGCCCCTCCTACGCCTGAGAATTTTCAAGCCTTTCTTAATTGGCAAAATGATAAAGAGCGATCGGAAAAGTTTTTTGGTGATCTTTTACCAAATGGTGGAAAAATATATCGTTTGGAGGTTGGTGAACGAGAGACATTATTACTTCCTAGCGGTAAAAATTTTTTAACAAAGTCGAAAAAATTAAATTTTTAGGTTGGATACACAGTGTTTATACCCCTGAAGACTCGATTGTATTTGGTGGTAATTTCTTGCATTCGTTAAATGTTGATTTACAATTGAGGTAATTACAATAAATTCATTTTTTGACTAAAATTTGACTTTAGCCAATCACATCGCAAAATAATTTTGTTTTTCCTCAATTTAGGGTTTATGATATGGAACTCGCTGTTGAGACTGATGAACGCTTTAAATTTCCTTTTTTTGAATTATGTAATATTTATGCAGCTAAGAGCTTTGCTGAATCAATAAAAGGTTTTTTAAATAGTTTTTTATTTATTAATTTTACTAGATTGCACAGAATGTGGTCAACTAGCAGATCAATTCCAAATTAATGTCGCTACTTTACTTCTTGAAAAATGTAGTAAATGGATTCAAGAAGCAGACAAATTCTCAATATTCAAGGGAACATTGAAACAGTTGGAAAAACAACTTGAACGGCAAACAAATCTTCAACGACGAATAAAGTTTTATTTAAAAATAAATTTATTATGTTTTTTAATTAGGGCTCATAATCTAACAATTAATTCAACAAGTATGCCTTCAATTTCTCCATCTTTCCAATGTTCACCTTTAAGACAACCTGAACTTGAGATTCAAGATTTGGACAGCAGTTGGGATCAAGATGATGTGGATGATTGGAATGAACAAGAAGATGATTTTGAGCCTATTGCTGATGATTCTGATAATAACTCTGATTTTGTGAGTATTTATATATTAATTATTTTTCTTTAAGGCCCGTTGCAAAATTATTTTTTTCTATATTTCTGTTAAGAGAATGGAAGCAGAAAATGAATTATCCATAAGTCAACAACCTTCGACTTCTGCCAACAATGTGACTGGCTTAGGGGATGCCGTTTCTGATATTGATCCTGAAGGCCATATTCGTCTAAAAATTAAGCGTATATAAAGAATTTATTGCGAAAATTTACTACTTAATTTTAGTGCCCTGTTGGCATCAAAATCCTGACAATGAGAAGAAACAAGTCAATAATAATGTAGTCTTTAACACTTTTTATTTAATTTGCTAAAATTTAAATTTAGAATGTTATCGCGGACGAAGATGAGACAGATATTGGTGCAATGTTTAGTGGTCGATCAATTCATGGGCGTCAGATTCGTCCAACTTCTCGGATTTCAACATTAGGAGGAATTACCATGGGTAAATTTTGTAATATTCGCGAATTTAATTTTTAAACATTTTTTAGATGATCAGAAAAATGATGTCTTCGATTTTGTCCCTGGAACTGCTTCTATTACCTCTAAAAATTTTGGCCATAAAGATGTCATATCCTCATTTGCCCTTAAAGGGCACCCACAAATACATCTTGATGATAAAGCTGGTTATTATTTTATATAATTTTTTATTTATAAAAATATTTTAGATGAGAAAAACTACAAAAATGAATTATTTTTGCCTTTAAACAAGCAAAAAAGAAAGAAAATGAATACAAATTGCTCTAACATTGATTTTTTTCCAAACGATTTATTCACTTCAACTTCAAGTACCTCATTAAATAAAGCAGATTCTTTGATACAAAAGAAACTAAAGAAAACTTCGGCAATTATTTCTCGTGAACGTCTAGCAAAGAAATTAGGGTTAATGCGTAAGAAGTAATATCTCATTTTGTATTTTTTGTCCTTCACTCTGTGATTAATAATGCCCTTTATTTTATTCAAAATTCTTCCTATTCTAAAATTTTTAATTATAATATTTGGTATTTAAATTTATTTTGTTAGAATTGTATTTTAACGATTATCCCTTAAATATATCCTCTCATTTCACATTTTCTATTCTTTCATATAATTGATAGTTACCTACTTTGTTTCATTATTTGATTTTTTGTATATTAAAATTGTAATTAAATTCTTTATTATTAAATTTGTATATGTAAACTCTGACATTTTTCTTTATTTGATATTTAAATTTTTAATTTTATTTTATCTTTTAAATAGTAATTAAATGGATAATGCACTGGAGTTTGTAAATTCTAGATTAGGAACTCACGAATAGTAAGGATTTAGTTTTATGACAAAAATGGGGGGGGGTAATTTTGCATGTTGTAAAGCATTAAATTTTTGGATGTGAAAATTCTAAAGATTATTAACTATATAAAAAGGGAATATATTTCTTAAAATATTTTTTCAATTAAGTTGGGATAAATTTTATGATGAAGAGTTGACTAATTTTGAGAAAAATGGTGGAGAAGGAGAGGTGAAAAGTTTTTATTTCTCCCTTTTTTTGTTAAAAAATTATATTTTGTTAGATCTGGTTTGGTCGTTTATGTGAGGCTAAAATGGTGGAATTTTTAATTAAGAAAGCATCCAAAGATGCAATTATTTGTGATATTGGTACTGGGAATGGATCGGTATTACGAAAATTGGTAGAAATAATTTTGAATAAATTAATTATTTTAATTTTCTTAGAGTAATTGTGGCTTTTTGAATTTATTTGGAATTGATTATTCTTATAAAGCTATAGAATTGGCAAAGAATATTTCATCTAAAAATTATTTTAATAATAAAATAAAATTTTTGGTTATTTAAATAATTTTTTAAAATAAAATATTTAAAGTTAGCAAATATTAGTGAAGATAAATTGGAAAGTGAATTGAAAGGAAAATTCGATATTTTGTTGGATAAGGTGAATTTATAAAAATAATTATAAAATTTAATTTTTAGGGTACTTTTGATGCAATATCCCTCACAAATAAATCTGATCGTGAAAATCATTTAAAATTTTATCAACAAAATATTTGTCAACTTTTTAAACAAAAAATTAAAGACAAAAGTAAAAATATATATTTTAATTGAAATTTAATTTTTAAATTAGTTGATGATGAAATTCCTCGGTTTTTGCTTATTTTCTCTTGCAATTTTACAAGGCATTAAATTATTATTTTTTAAAATATTTTTTAAAAAATTTGTAGAAATGAGTTAATTAATTTATTGGAAAATGAATTACTTTGTTTTGATTGTGAATTGCCTACAAATAATAATTTTGAATTTGGTGGGTGTAAAGGGAATACTTATATAGGTTGTGTATTTAAATGGAGAGGATGAAATATAATTTAAAAAAATATTTTTGTTATAAATATTTACATATTTTTTGTAAAAATATTTTTTAATATTAAACAGCGCTGTTTTGAAATTTTGACTTTCAATTTTCGAGGATCTAATAAAATAATGAGCAACAAAAAACATTTCATATTCAAATAAACATTCTTTACTAAAAATAAATTCCTCTAATCTACCTTCTATCCGTTTAAAATTTGTAATCGCATTTTCTTGTTTCCCAATAGAACCCAAAACTGTGCTTTATCGAGTATTATCCCTTTATTGTGGATAATATTCCTAATTTAAAAAACTAGGATTTTAAGGTTAATCCCGAAATTAAATTTTTAGCGGCACTGTCTCTCAATCTGTTAATCTTATTATTTATTGACAATCTTAACCGATCCCGACTGAAATTCTCACCCCCCAAATCTCAGTATATCCATCCCCCAATGTCTTAGTTTTTAACTTAGTTAAGTTTTTAAAAATAAAATCAACACAAATTTTTACAGTATAATAAATAAATAAACATTTTCTTTTATTTAATATGCACAATTATTTCAAGAATTTTAATAAATCTTTAAGCATTTCTTTCAAAATTAATTACATTTAGCTTTTCCTTCTGTTATTTTCTCAATCCAATCACAATAAAGTCTTATTGTTGTGAAAAAACCTTTTTGTTTTAAATTTACATTAAAAATTTTATTTTAATTTTACCTTTAAATTCACAAAGCCAAGAACCTCTACTTGTTATCCCAATTTGTTCCCAATTATTTGTTTCTGGATTTTTATAAAGTAAAGGGCCCCCACTATCTCCCTTTATTAAGAGAAAAAATAAATAAAATGATTATTATTTATTTATTTATTTATTTAATTACAAAGCAAGTATTTTCACCACCAGGCCCAAAAGCACAAATTTCAGTTTTTAATACTCCATCACATTTTGGATCTTCATTATCCCAAACTGTGACATTTGCTCCTTGTAATGTTACTGGAGAACTTCCATCTTTATATTTAAATTAATTTAAATAAATTAATTTATTTATTAACCATCAATACGTCCCCAACCAGCAATATATGCACTTGAATTAATTGAAATTTCACGGCTTGACAAAATTACTGGTTGAATATCATATCCGTTTATTGGACTCTCCAACTTTATTTTTTTTTAAATTTTATTATTAAAAATATTTTAATTTTACCTCAGCAATTGCAAGATCCTTTCCAAAAATATCTTCAGAAAATATATTTACTTTTTTTATATTAATCCATAATGATTGTGTATTATTTTCTATAGCATTAACAGTTCCAGCCATAATACTATATTTTCCTTTAAATCCAAAACAATGCCCAGCAGATAATATATGTGTTGGGGAAATAACAGAGCAAGTACATAATCTTCGACAATCAAGCCATAATGAAGCCATAAATGGAAGTTGATTTATATGGTTAACTGATAAACCTCTATGAATCTTTAGAAAATTTTTGTGTTTTAATAATAAAATTAATCAAAAATTTAATAAAATATAAAAATTATTCACTTTAATTAACGAAAAATTTATTTTCAACCTTTAATTCATCTATAGCAGTATTTCCTTCTAAAATATTACGAATATTTTCCTCATTAATTAATTTATTTTTTAAAATATTTTCATCATTTTCTACTAATTTATTAGTTAATTCAATAATTGTTTGCCCTTCCTTTTCTTCAGTTTTTGGATTTTTTGTACAAAAACTTTTTGAATAAACTTGTAATAATGAAATAAAAATACAAAAAATTCCCAAAATTTTTGTTGTTTTTAAAAACATTTTTTTATTAAAATAAATAAATTTAAATTTATGTAGATTATTGCACAAATCTGTATATAAACTAAATTTATATTTATATAGTAGCTCTTAATTTAGTAAAAATAAATATTCTTCTTTTAGCTTGTGGCGATTATTAATTGGCGATAATTTTTTTTCTTTTCTTTGTTTAACCGCAAAAATATTTATTTTTATTTGTAGACAGGATATTAAAATAAATTTAAAAATAAAATAAAGAAATCCAAAAACTTGTTTTTAAATTCTGAAAAAAAATTAAATAGCCAAAAGTTTTAAATTAAAAATTTTGCTTTTTCTATTTAAAAATATTTTGTATTTAAATCTGATAAAGAAGAGTCCCTGTAAAATATAGTAAAAATATTTTCAAGTTCCACTTTTAGATTATTTACCCCCCCCCCCGTCCTCAAACTTGTCTAAACATCTCTGAATAATAAAATTTTGAATCTTTACTTTATTTTAGTAGGTATTAAATTAAATCTTTCTTTATTTAAACTTTTTGCCTAAATATAGTACATATTTTTAATATTCAACATTTACTACAAGAAATTTTATCGGAAAATATAACAAATCAAATTTTAATATTTCAAAGTTTTTAATAAAATATTTTAATATTTATTCCCAATATTTCAGAAAATAAACATTTTTCTTTTACAAAAGTTCCAACTCCTTCAAAACAAATATTTTGTTTTTTATGTCTAAATCTTTTAAACTTTCATTTAACAGGTGGCTATTTACTAATAAATAAATTTATTTATTTTTAACTTTTGTTTGTCCATAACTCTTTTGTTTTGTCTGTTTGTGTCCACCTACTAATTTATTTTCCTACCTTACATATAATTTTTGTCTTTCATTTTTCATTTTAAATAATAAGTTTTCTTTAGTGGATTTATATTTATTATTTTGTATATTTCGAACTCTGGCTGGACTCGAGTTCTCTGCTTAATAGACTACCATAGACTACCCCCCCCCCCACACGGCCCAGTTTTATTTGAAAATATTGATAAAATTCTGTTCAAGTTTTTTCTGAACAAATTTGTTAAAATTTTCTATCTTTCTGCCCAATTCTGACTCGCTTAGACATCCAAAAAATTTCACTTGTAGTTCTAATAAAGTTAATTTATTGCTTTATAGGTGCTTTATGCATTTAAACCTGAACAAAGCGAGGCCAGTAATCATGTCTGTGCCCGGAGGTAAAAAAATCTGTATTTTTTGGTTCCCGGAATTTAACTCAGAAACCCTTCCCCTGGTAAAAACTCGAATACCGGCCCGGCAATTTGAAAAGTTCGAACTTTAATATTTTGTTTGTTTCAGCGAGGATTTTCAATTTATAATGTGTTCAAAATTATAACTATATACTACTTGAGCTTTTCAAGTGCCTATTTTGAATACATAATTAAATAAACTTTTATTTTGTTTAATAAATTTATTTATTAAATTATTAATTAAAACAAATAATTATTTTATTTACAATATAATTTTGGTTGACCTCTTTTAAATAACCAGTAGTTTAAATAATTTAATTAAATAACAAAGAACTTTTACCCATTTTAGCATATTTCTTTTAAGTTTTGCAGCATTTTAATTTTGAATTTTAAAAATAAAAAAAATTTTAAAAGAATTGTCATGAATTAAAAATATATATTTATTTACTATTTAAAGTCACCATATGTCGTCTTTTCCAAAATTTCTTTTTCCAAAAATCTTTCCTAACAGATTTTTACTTTAATTTCACAAAATATATTTAAAACACACAAAACACATTTATATATTAAATATATATTTATTTTTAATATATTTTTAATATCCTCCTCCCCTCTCCTCCTCCCTTCTCTCCCTCCCCACAACCATCTGTCCCAAAAATATTTTTTTGTTTCAATGTCCACCTATATATTCCTGCTAAAACTGAATGAATGCCCTTCTCTCCCGCATTTTAAACATCAAAACAATCATCGATCTTTCCCCCTCATTTTTATTTTAGTTGACAAAAGCTTTTTATTTACTTGCTATTTTAAATTTTTATATTAATTTCTATATATTAAATAAATATAAAATTAATATTTTATTTCAATTTTCAATCGTTTGTTGCAAAATTCCCTATTATTTTCAGCTTTATTTAGAAAGCAAAAAAATGATAGCTCATTCAACGCGACTTGCCGAGTTGAGTTGAATGTTATAAAAATTAACGAGATTAGGTGAAATCTGAACAAATAAGCGATTAAATAGACAAATCACTCATGAGGTATTGATCAAATTAAGATTATTACTTCCGTTGGATATATTTTTGATATATTTAAACAGATAAGATATAATAATGAAATAACGTGTATATTATGAATTGAAATTCGAATCAACTCAACTTATCAATGAGTTTGTTTATTTTCCATTAAATAGCTGGGTGGGTGGGGGGAAAGGGTGGGGGCATAAAGTCTCTAATTATTTTGTTATCTTTTATTGAACCTGATTAAAATTTAAATAAATATATAAATTTATATTTAAAAACAGGTATTTGTTTAAAATAAAAAGAAAAACTTTTTTCTCATACCTTTATTTTATTTTTTATTTATTTGTGCGCATATTTTCTAATTAATTTTTTTTATATTACAAAGAAAGCCGCCATCATATATAAACTTGTTGATTAAAAATAAATTTAGCCAGTAAAGCTTTAATTTTTAAACAAAATTATCTTTATATTTAAGTTAGGAATAAAAAATATTTTTAACAATTTTTTGAAATTTTTCCTCCAATTCCTTTAAATATTTTTGTTTTTAACTTTTTAACAAATTTTAAATTTAAATCAAAATACTTTAATTTTAATTAATTAAATTATATTTTAATTCCCAAACAAAATATATTTAAAATTAAAAATCGCGCAGTCAATAAATATTTGTGTGTTTTTATTTTTACTTACAAACACATCTTTAATTTATTTTTATATTTGTTAAAGCTTTTAGGTAGCGATCAGCTGCCCATATATGTATGTTATTTACTCAAATATATCTAAATACACTTTTCCCACATTTTTCTTTACTTTTTTAACATTTTTTCTTTTAAAAATATTTACCGCTATTTAATTTGTTTTTGTTTAGTTCCACAGAAACATACAAAAAAATCTTCTACTTATTAAGGAATATTTAAATAAACATTCAAATAATTTAGATAAAGGCACATTTTTTAAATATTTTTCAGACAGTTTTGGTTTATTTTTGAATTATTTGTTTTCAAACTTTTAATTAATTTAATTTAAAATCCCCGCCCCCCCCCCTCCTTTTTATTAAATTACTAGATTAAATTAAAAATTCTTTATTAAAAATGTTGCTTTTTTTGATCATTACTGACGTCCAGTCGTGATCCAGTCCATTATTTAGTTTATTTGTGTGTTGAATGTCCGCACCGGTTAATTCTAAAAAATTCTTCTTTTTAAGATTTTCATTGAATGAGAGAGAGGAGAGAAAAAGTTTACTTAATTTATAAATTCTTTCTCTCAAATATTCTTTCCAAATTTGTATATATTTATTTTTAAAAGAAAATATAAAAGATTATCCTTTTATTTTTCTTTTCTCCGATTTTGTTTTTTTTATTTTTAGCTAATTTACTTTAGGTAATCATGGTGGATATTATTGATTTTTTAAATTAATTTTATTTAAATTATTTTTTACAAAATTTTCAGAAATTAAAATTAAATAACTTTTTAATTTAAAAGTAAAAGGGCTTCTTTTTGTTTTAAACTTATTCAGCGGAATGGAATGTTTAAACAATTGTGCATTTTACTGGAATTTCGATGCAAATCACTCTCTCCTCTAAATACATGCACAATTGGAAAATAAAATTTCACCCTCTTTCCCTCCCCTCCCCCCTTCTCCTCCCCCCTTCTCCACCTTACGCGCCCTCCGTAAATTTTACGCAATAATTTAAATATATATATTTATAACCCCCTTTTTATTTCTCCGTCATTGGAATTTTATTTTTATATATTGCAAATAAATAAATAAATTTTAGAAAATATTTAATTAAAATATTTTTTTTAATTTTTGTGTCAATTGTTCTTCTTAATCCTTACAAACAATGTACTCTTTTTTATATTGCTACGAAAAATAAAATTAATTTAATTGTAAATACAAAATAATAATTTATTTATTTTAATTTTATTTTAAAATTCAATTAATATTTTTATTAATTCTTTTATTTAATTTAATTTTTTCACGGAACTTTTACCCGTTTTAACTTTTATTTTTTTTAAATTAATTTTATTTATTCACTTCATTTAACATTAAATAATTTTTAAAATTATTTTTCTCAGTTTTCTTTTGTTTGATTAAATCAACTTTTATATTTTTTTGTATAAATTACTTACAATAAAAAATAATTTTTTTCCGTTTCTTTTCTTTTAATTTAATTTTTAATATCTAAATAATTAATCTTTTTTTTAAATTTTATTTGTTGAAATATCCAATATTTTAATTTTTAACTACACACAATCACTTTAATATTTTTTTTTATTAAATTCTGACATTTTTTAAATTAAAAATTCTTTTTTTATTTCCCCTTTTAAATTTATTTAATTATTACGTGTCCCCAAATTCCTTTAATCTTTTTTATTTTAAATTCCGCATATTCTTTTATATTTTTATCATTTATTCCCTTTAAATTATATTTTTAAAAAAATATTTCATTTTAAAGTTTATAAAATTGATTAAGAATATGGACGTTTTTATTAAAATTTATTAGGAAATCAATTTAATATTCTTTTTTATTTGATTGATTATTTATTTAAATATTTTTTAAATAAATCTATTTAAAAGACCCCTATCTAAAATTTTATTTTTTTGATAAAAATAATTAGAAAACATTTAAACGTAAATTCAAAAGGTGAACCCCCCGTTGTTGGGCATTCTGCAAAAATTAGAATTTATTTAGTTATTTTAAAATTATTTAAAAATTAGAATTTATTATACATATTTATTAATTTATTTAATTTATTTAATTTAATAATATACTTTTTGAACTTCAAATTTTATTTTAGAAAAGTTCTTTTTTTAATATCAAAAATCATATTTTTATCTTTTAAATTAAAAAAAAAGAAAATAAAAATTTAACTCAAATTTCAAAAAAAGTTGTAAACTTTATTTTTAAAAAATCCAAAAATCATTAAATAAATAAATATTTTTTTATTTGTGTTTTCTTGCATTGATTTCTTTTTTTATTTTATTTTTGAAATTTAATACTAAAAAACATTTTTATTTTTTTAATACTTGCTAAAACTAAAAACTACAACAAAAAAACGGGACGAACAAAATACACAAAAATGGAAATATTATATTTATTTATTTGTTTTTATTTTGGAAAAATTTTTTTCTTAGGATTTTTTACAAAATTACAATTTTTTACTTAAATTTATTTTTACTCCCTCACAGATGTTTTAACCCTTTTTTTATTTTTTTTTCAAAAATAAAATATATTAAAAATAAAAACAGAATATTTTTTAAATATTAAATTTCTTTTAATTTTTTAAAATTTTTTCATTTTTTATTTTTGTTGAACTTACTTTTGATAAATATTCTTTTTCTAAACAAAGTTACTCAAAGGCACTTATTTTTAAAATTTAATTAATTAATACAGTGCCAGAAAAAATTATCGCACCAAGATGTTTAACTTGTTGTTTGTTTGGCCATAAATTTTTTAATGGCTTTCAAATGAGTCTAAAAGAAAATTTCTATATAGGTAAGTTCTAGGGATCTAAAATATTTTCTGAAGTACTTTAACCCCATTTCCAGTTGATTTTTGTGATTTGAGATCTCGATGAAGAAAGAAATTTCAACTTTATTCTTTTTTCTTTTCTACTCATTACCAATAGAAATGATCACAGAAATTTTTGTAGAATTTATGCCCAAACAAACAACTAGTTAAACATCTTGGTGCAATACTTTTTTCCGCCTCTATTTTGGGTACGTAAAAGAAGTTTGTGAATAGTGAACATTTGTTAAGCGAAATATTTTCAAAGTTTTCTGAAAGAGGGCATTCTATTGTATATTTTAGAAATGAAACAATTGCTAAGAAAAAGTTTTTTTAAATAATTATAGGGTTTCACTCTTTAGTGCAATATTTTTTCCGGCACTGTTATATTTATTTACCTCATTTATATTCTTTTAATTGTCCTTTGGTCTCAACATATTTGCCTTTTTATTTTTATAGACTACATATTACATATTATTGTTTTTAATCCTTTATTTTTTTATTTAAAATAATTATTTAAATTTTTCCTCTTTTTTTCATTACGCAACTTTTAAATAATAAAAAAAATTTTATCTTTATATGTATATTCTCCATAACAAATATTTATTTTTACTTAAATATTTTTTATTAATTGTCCTTTAATTCTGAGTTTTATTGAAATATTTAATTCTTTCTAATAAGAAAATTAGAATAATAAGAAATTTTTTCTAATAAGAAAATTTCTAATTTTCAAAATATTCAGATAAACACTAAAATTTTGTTTATAATTTAAAAGATTTAAATATTTTTAAAATATAAATATGAGATTTGATCAACAACAAATACGTGAATGTTCAAAAAGTGCAAATAATTCATCTTCTAGCCTTTTAAATAATGTCTTTCCTCAACATTCTTCTTCCTCTTCTTCTTCTACTAAACAAAATATTTCTGCAAAATTTAAAAGAGCATCTTCAGTTAGTGCTGTTGTCCCAACAACAATTAATAATTGTAAAAATGTAGAATATATTAGTGTGGATTTATTTGGATCTACAATACAATGTGTTGGAAATAATCTAGGAGGAGGAGGGGGAGGGGGAGGAAATGTTGGAAATAGAAATGCTAGAAGTGTTACAGATACTGGAACTGCACAATTAGTTAATAAACTTTAAAAATATTATCTCAAAAAAATTTATTTTTATTTAAGATAGAAGCAATTCCTGGGCGTCGTCTGATTGACTGTTTGGGCCCATTTTTGGAAAGACATGGAATACCTGTCGGGTGTGCAGAATTCTTACTAGAGAAATCAACAACACCAATACCTGAAACGTCAGATTCTTTCTTTCTTGCAGGACATAAAATTTTTGTTAGAGGTGTTTGATAAATTTATTTTTAATAATAAATAGAGATAGGATCTTTAGGTCGGAAAAATCTAAAAATAGGTACCTGAATAGGTGACAATTACTTGCTGTAAAAATAAGATTTTCAAAAAATAACAACGGATTTGAGCTTCTCATACCAAAATTATTCCGGGAAAAAAAGGTTATAACCTCCAATAATGAATTATTAAAAAATAATTTTTAAGAAAAAAATTTTTTCTAGTTAAAAATAGCTCCGCTACAAACGCCGGTACATGGTCTTCTGGTTCTTCAGTAACAGCAATGCAACAACGTCAAAAACAACAACAACCCAGACGAGAGACACGCCGTCGTTGTTCTGGTGTTAGCACTTTTCTCGGTGCTTTTACAAATAAAGATGAAAATATTTGTGGAACGAGAAGAGAATGTGGATGTATGGGATCGCTTGAGGGGCAATCTACAAAATCAGCAACAATAATGACTACGTCATCAGATTCTTCTTCTTCTTTTACAACTCCTCTTCTTCCAAAAGAAGAGGAATTAGATGGAAGGCAGACAAAAATTACACAACAATCCTGCGAAGTTGCAAAATGCGGCGATCTGCAAAAAGAAATAATTTCTCAAATAGACAAAAATATTCAGGAAAATAATATAGTAAATATTGGTGACCAAAAATTCGAAGAAAATAATAATATTGAGGAAGGAGAAGAAAAAGTAGAAGAATTGTCTACAAAAGAAAGAATTTTACTAGTGGACAATAATAACAAACTAAATAATAATAAGAATGTGACAACCGATAAAGAAGGGCGAACACTGCGCAAACAAACAACGACTAAGAACGGCAATAATAATAAAAATAATTTGGAAGAAAAAATTTGCAATAAAAGCAACATTAATAAGAAAATTGAAGGAATGCAAAAAGGTCCCTTCTCTTCTTCATCCTTCTTTTCATCATCTGGTAAAACTGCTGCTGGTTGTGCTACTGGTAATTCCTCTTCTTCGTCTTCTATTCGATCACCTACAACAAATAATCTTAGCGGCAAATTAACTACAAATAATTCAAAAAATAATTTTAACTCATCGTTAACATCCACCACAGGGCCTATTACTCCAATAAATTCATTTTCTTCTTCATTTTCTTCTTCCTCCCTTTCACCTCTGGTCAGTGAAGGAGGTGAAAAAGGAAGAATCCCTACAACAACAACGACAACAACAATATCAAAGGCAACTGTGACGACATTACTACCTGTCTCCGCAGCCGCGCGAAAATCGTCCTTCACGCAAAAGAGGAGCAGAATGATGATTGTGAGTTTTCTCTTAAGTTTTTCTTCTCTTTTCCTCAATTCTCAGCTTGTATTCTCATTTGTCATCAAATACTTACATTGTTGTCATTATTATGCTCTCCTTCCTTTTCCTTTACTATTAACAACAACCTTCTTTCTTTCAAACATTTACTTGCTAATTCTTTTTTTTTAATTTTTACTGTCCGCTTACCACATCTGAGATTCCTTTCTATTTTTTTAACAGAAAATTTTTTACCCTTAAGATTATTCAACCAATTTTTGATCTGTTATATGTATTCTCTATACATTCACAAAATAATTTTTTTCTAAAAATTTAGCAAAAATTTCTAAATTTTAACACATCTCAATATAATAATTACATATACCTATCTCGAATTTTTTATTTTTAAATAAAATTATTTCTTTAATATATTACCAGAGCGAGTTTTTTTAGGTTCAAAAAACCTGATAATAGGTACCTAAAAGGTTCGAAAAAAAGGCTTAAATAGGTTGAAAAAAATGCAAAAAGTGGCAAAATAGGTACGAATTTTTAAGAAATAGGTTTGTATTGTTGAGTTTTTTTCAATTTTGTGTTTTCAATTTATGGTTTTTCAAATTTAACGGCCCGTAATTCGGCCCTATCAAGTCAGATTGCGCTGATTTTGGTGTCAATCAACTCAGATTGAGAAGCTCTTTCAAATGAGCTATCATTCAAAAAATCGAATTTTTCACCTCAAAATTGTCTTTCCCCCGTATGGTTTTTCGATATTTGGGTTCATGTAATCATATCGCGTTGATTTTGGTGTTATTCGACTCAGCTCGGCGAGCTCTTTCGAACTAGTCACACCTTTGAGAGCTATTTTGAATAACATAAATATCGATATAAATCGGAGTCTTTGTCCTTAAAGCAATTTTTACCGATAATTGGTTAAAAAAGATAATTAAATATCAAAATTAAAAATTTCTTATAAAAAACCCAGAGATTTAGCGAAAAAATGACTTAAATTCTATAATATTTGCGAAAATAAAGGCAAATTTTAAGATTTTTTTCAAAAAACCTAAAATAGTTTCAAAAAAGGCCGAAATAGGTTGCAAATAGGTTTTAGGTTCAAAAAGGCCGAATTAGGTTTTTTAGGTTCGAATAGGTCCAATGTAGACTCATTATTTCGACCCAAAACAATGTTTTTTGTGCTTATCTCATCAAAACTAGTTCGCAAAAAAATAGAGAAAAACCTAAAAAAAACTCGCTCTGTATATTACCTATTTTTTAGATGGGCAAGCATGGTCGATGTCCCTCAACTTGTCCAAGTACTTCTCCTCCTCCCTCAGATTCTACAAATATAACAACAACAACAACCAATTCTTGTTTAGATTCACCCGATCATTTATGTCCAAATCCTTCTAATATAATTAATTCTTCCTCTCAATTACCACAAAAACGTAAAAGTTCTTTAAATTCTGCAGCATCACTTGCCGATGCTCCTCCAACTTTAACTGCTATTTTTGGTGGTGCCGCACATAATTCTCACAGTAATAGTGACTTTCTGTTAAATCGTCATGGTCGTTCTAATGTTATGGACGAATTTATGTCAGAAGAACATAAGGGGGTAAATTTAGACATACCTAGAAGAGTAATTACTTTCTTTTTAAATTTCTTTCAGATTTCTGGTTCTCAACAAATTCCATCTAGTTGTAGTTTATTACAACTTCAACATCAACAAAATTGTAGTGATGATACTTCGTTAAATTCACACTCAATCGGAGGTGGTGGATTTATTGTAAGGCGAAAACACACTGTTGGATCTGTGGGGACCGTAAACAGCATTCAATCAACAATTAATTCTTGTGGTGGTACTACAATTGGAAGAAAGGGAATTTTCTTTGTTAAGGTGGATACGTAAACCCATTAATAAAGTCTGATTGTTAATTCACAAATATCGAACTAACAAACTTTGTTGGGTAATAGTTCGGTTCGTACCTCGCACTCTTTTTTCCTTTCTAAAACTATTAAAAATGGTCAGTCAGTCTTTGCTTATAGAACTCGTCGACCTGTATCGAATGACACCAAAATCAACCCCAGGTCTTAAATTTGGACCTAAATACAGACAAAAACCTTGCGCAAAAGAAAGGTTTTGCAAAAGCGTCTCACGACTACAATAGGATTACTTTATGTCATAACTTTGTCAAATCTTGTTCAACTATGTTGATTTTGATGTCATTCGAATCAGCTCGACAAAATCAACATAGTTGAACAAGATTTGACAAAGTTATGACATAAAGTAATCCTATTGTAGTCGTGAGACGCTTTTGCAAAACCTTTCTTTTGCGCAAGGTTTTTGTCTGTATTTAGGTCCAAATTTAAGACCTGGGGTTGATTTTGGTGTCATTCGACACAGCTCGACGAGTTCTATAAACTAAGACTGACTGACCATTTTTTAATAGTTTTAGAAAGGGAAAAAGAGTGCGGGGTACGAACCGAACTAAATATTACCCTTTGTTGAATAAAACTGACTCTGGATTTATAATTTAGAAAAAACTAAACTATTGTTAGAAATCAAATCCTTGTTTTGTTACATTAATTACAAATTTATTACTAACAATTTTGTACCTATCCATTTTTAAATAATTTTTGGCGGATCTAAACCCGAAAAGTACTGGAATATGATTCAAACTCCTCAAGACAGATTCAAATTATTTATTCAAATCCCTTTCCCTTTTAAGAAATTCATTTTTGCTACATATATACTATTTACAGTCAAGTTTTCACTCTAATTTTCTTAATTCGCTTAAGGAGAAACTAACACCAATTTTGGAACGTTTATTTGTTCAAGCAGTTTCCAGTCGTTCACAAGAAACAGAATTAAATTCTCTACTAAATTTAGAACAACATTGGACAGAAATAGTTAATATTCAAAAAGTTCAAAATAAACGTCAAAGCGAACAACAGGAAGCTCTTTGGGAAATTGTTTCTACAGAACGGCGTTATATTCTTCAACTTCAATTACTTGAAGATTTAGAATGGTGTTTAATTGAATTACAACGTCAAGGGTATCTCAGAGATATTAACAGACATTGTGTTTTTCTTAATTATTCTCAATTATTACGTTGTAATTTACATTTTTGGGCTTCTGCTATTGGACCTATGCTTCAAAAATCAAGGTGAAATATTAAAAGGAAAGGAAAAAAGATATCCCAGAATATAGAAAATATCTGTGTTCCCATCCCAGTTTTTCTTTTAGAATCTGATTTTTAATTTAAAAATAATTTAATGTTACTAAATTATTTAATTAATTTTATTTTTATAATTTAAAGAGAAACAAAAGATCCATTAAATGCTTTACTACTTCGGCACGGTTTTGAATCAATTTTGGATTGGTCTTTGTGTTATATAGATTTTAATATTAGTTTATCTGAAAGTCATTCATATGTTCAAAAGAAACAAAAAGAAAATGAAATGTTTGGGGAATTTGTACGTTGGGCTGAACAACATACGTTATTAAATAGACAAAAACTTGTTGATGCACTTAGTGGGCCAATGCAAAGAATTACTAGATATTCACTTTTATTAAAAGCTGTACAAAGAAGTGCTGCTGATACCGAGGAAAAATTAATTATACAAGTAAAATTTTGTTGTAAAGTGTAAGGGTTTTTAAAAGAAATTTTTGATTGGAATAAAAGTTGTGAAGATTTTTCTTCAAGCAATAAATATACCTAGATAATAATAATAATAATAATTTTAAAGTCAATGATTGATTGTGTTGAAGCAGCAACTCTTCGATTAAATTATGAAATGAATAATAATGATTTAAGAATACAATTAGCAGAATTAATGAAAACAATTGAAAGTTATGATGTTATAGATAATGATGAATTTGAAAGATTATTTCCCCTTCCTCCTTTAACAAATTTTAATAATTTTCAACAAAATAACAATTATCAACAACAGCAACAATTATTATTTGCTGCAATTAATAGGCCTCCCCCACATTTTAATTTACTTTTACCTATGCCCTTTCTTGGTTTACAACAACCAAAATTTAGAAGAATGTATACACGAGGAGATTTAAAAATGCGTGAAGGAAAACAAAATCCGAAAGTAAAAAAGAGATTATTTTTATTGTGTTTATGTTGGGGAAAAATTAATTGGATAACAAACAAAAATATGTAGAACCGACGTGAAATAAGCCCTGATTGAAGCACAATCGACTGTGCCAACATCTAACCCGGTTATCTTTATTTATTTATATTCCTTCTGGCACAGCAATTTTTACTTTTTTATTTCCTCTCTCTTTCTAAAACAAACAATTTATTTAAATTTATTTAATAATTAATTTTAAGCAAGAAATTCATTGTATTTTATTTACTGATATGCTTTTAATATGTAAATCTGTGTCAAGACGTAATGACCGATTAAGAATTATAAAACAACCAATGCATATTTCAAATCTTAGATTTCACCATTTTAGTGAAGGAAGTTTGTGTTTATTTGTTTTTTTATATTTATTTTTAAATTATAGCTGGTTTTTATTTAATTTGTATGAATGAATTTGAATCTCCATCACATTTTCTTTTAATGTTTACTGCTGGAATAGAAGAAACTAGACGGTGGTTAGAAATGATGGCAATGGCACAACAAGATTTTGCCTCTTTAAGGGCTGCAGCAACAACAAATAATGGCAATTGAATGATTAAATTTAACGAAATTTTTATTTTTTTCAGATAATTTTTTTGGTGAAAAATTTTTAACTAATTATTCTAATCAAATAACAAATAATTGTTGTAATAGAAATTGTACATTTTCTGTTGATACCCTTCGTCAAGTTGTTCAACAACAACAACAAAAACAACAACATTTTGTTTGTAATTGTTGTTCTAATAATGTTTTACACAGAAAAAGTCGGAGTATGGATTCACAAGTTGGAAAGGAAAATAATTAAAAAAAAATTATTTTTAAGGTAATAATGGCTACAACAAGTGATCTTTGCTGTGATAATTTATTGGATAATAATGATTTAATTAATTCACTAAATCAAAAACAAAATAAAGAATTTTTGTGTCAATGTGAAATAAAAGAAAAGGAGAAAGAAGTTTTTGTTGAAGAAAATAATAATAATAAGGAGGAAGAAATTGAAATAAATAAAAATATTTTAAATGAACAAAAAAGAAGAGAACGTTTGGGAAGACAACAAAGATTTCAAGGAAATTCAAATAATAAAGAATCCTTGCCTTCTTTTGATCAAAATATAGAAAATGATAAGAATGGTGAATTTTTTTTTTGATAGGAAGTAAAAAAGGAAAGGGTGGGGTATGTCTGAGAAATTCTCTTAAACGAGTCGGGGGGGGGGGGGGGGGTTGATGGGGTTACCTAATAATAATGTAGACTATAATAATTGTCATTAATATTTGTATGTAAATTTCAACTCTCTTTTTGTTGATTTTTATTCATTTCAACAATTCTTAGATAAAAGTCCAACAGATAAAGATTCTTCTACCATTCCAACTTCAACAGAGAATTCTTCTGTATCCACAGATCATTCTGTTGTTTTACATGCAATGAATGCAGCAGCAAATACTGCTGCTGCTATAGTTACACCTGTTGTTGTTTCTAATATTGGTTTAAATACTTCTTTACCTCAAAATGGTTTTTATGAAAGAATGATAATTTAAAAAATTAATTTTTAAAGATTCTCAACAAAATATTTCTTCTTCCCCAATTCCAAATACTTCACCAAGTACTAATAATCAACGACGATTTGAAAAACGTTATCATACTGTTGGTGAAATTGACACAGTTAGACGCCAAACACAAAAACAATTTTCTACCCTAGCAAACAAACTTAATTGTACAAATGGTAATTAAAATAAAATTTTGTAAAATCTTTTAACAATAAAAATTTGATTTTCAAAAAAAACTTCAACTAAACACAATTCCCGTATGAGTAGAAATTTTAGTACGAGCGTATGGCACTCTTCCTACTGTCATCCAAAGGGTCTCCACTATAAACCACATTTCCTTCGTTTTACTGCTAAATAAGAATTTATTCAAAATTTAAATGAAAAAAATTATTCTTTAATTATTAGATGGATGTAATAATAATTTACTAACAAATGTTGAAGGAGAATGTACTTCTATATTAAATTCCTCAGATTCAAATAATGTCTGTAATACAGAAATTCCTTCAAATATTTGTAATTCTTCTAATGCTAGTGGAATATTAAAACGTTTTTCTTGGAATGTTTCAAGCGCAATGAGTGGCTCTTCAAAGAAAATATCTTCAAAATTACAAGAATTGGTTCGAATTAATTAATTAATATTAATATTTTTTAAATCTTTTTAAAGAATGGAAGACGTTTTAGTTCACAATCAACAATGTCCTGCTTATCTTCAGAATCTTTTGCTTCTTCTTCTTCAGGAATATCTTCTGCTTCTTCTCTACATTCTTCCCATCATTCAACAGAAACGGCTAGTTCTAATACAACAGCACATATTTCCTGTGGAGAACCTTCTTCTATTTCATCAAATTCAGTTTGTTCATCAACAACATCCACATTTCAAATAGCAGAATTTAATACAGATTTAGATGACAGACAAACACCCCAACAACAATTAATTAATTCTTCTTCTGATAAAAATATTGTTGAAATAAAGCCTCATAGACTTGTAATTGATATTCAAGATGATATTCATCAAAAACTCGATAAAGAACAAACAACAAAAGAGCAATTAGAAAATAAACAAAAAATAAATGAAAAAAATTTTGAAGAAAAAGACGATTTAAATGAAAATAAAAAGTCTCCGTCCCCTCCGCCCCTTCCTCTAAGCCAACCCCCACAATCATCCTCAACTGAAAGCGTTACTTTCAATAAAGATGAAACTGAGAAAACCGAACAAATTGAAGAACAAAATGAAGAATATTTTAGTTTAAGACCTAGAGTTGGTGCTATGAGTTTAAATACTACAACAGAAACTTGGAATAAAAATCAAAGACAAAAACAAAATAATTCAACAATAAATAAACTTCCCCCAATTCCACCAACGCCTCCCGCAAAACCATTAAATATTAACAATAATCGTCAACCTTCTCCTATTTCTAAAGATAAAAAAGTAATTCTTTAGTAATTTTGTTTGAATCTACATTTATTTTTTAGAAAACAACAAATTGTGGCAATACTTCAGATGATAGTAATGAAAATGAATTGATGAGATTAATTTTAAATGATAGGCTTGAAACATCGTAAATTCTTAAACAAAATTTCAATTAAATTTATTTTTAAGGGAAATTTAAAATGTTTGGAGAAAGTACGAGTTTTGTGAAGAAAATTATGTGCATTGTTTTTTATATTATTATTATGTTATTAAATTAATTAGGGTGTAAAATATGTTTTTAAATGTTTAATGAATTTTTAATTAAAAAGCTAAAATAAATTTAATTTATATTTTGTTTAAAGCGTTTTTTCCAGTCAAAGAATAAGATAGTTTTCGTTGAAAAAAATTGGAGGTGTGTGTCCAAAATGATACACACCCCCAATTTTTACATGTTTTATAAATTTTCCTTTATTTAATTACACATTTTATCCATAAATTCTTCTCGATAAATCAAATGCTTAGACAAGGAAATAGAAAAATCCTTAAATTAGTTCATTTGTTATGCCAATTTACCTGATTTATCATTGTTACAAAATTATATGCACCCCACACCCTCGTAAAATTTTTTAATTAATCGAAAAATCCATAAAAATTTCTTCGAACATACATACTTATATACCTAGTACTATATCAATAGGAAATAAAAAAAGAAACGAAGTTCTGTTTTCGCGGCATCAAGATCTCAAAATCCGAAAATTGACGGAAAACCGGGGGTAAACGTATTTAAAAAATATTTTCAAGCAAAAATTTTGAAAATAATCAAAGGACAAGGAGACTTTTCCCTTAAAATTACTGTATGTTAAATCAGCACAAGGCTTATGACAAAAATTACGAGATCATTAGTCGAGAGACCAAAAGCCTTGGACATCCCTAAGGCTTGCATTTTTCAGAAAATCGCAATCACTTATTATTTAAATTCATTAGGAGCAATTTAAGAAATATCCAACAATGTTTTATCAACAACAATTCAATGACAAATATTTCATTTAAATATTATCTCTTAATTACGTTTCTTTGTCGACTTCGCAACAGTTCCTTCGCGAAAGTTGTTTCGGAAACGACGGTGCACGATTTTCAAATGTCGCATTCTACCAGTACCAGTTGTACGACGGCGAATAGATTTCACTGACCTTTAAAAACATTTAAAATTAGCAAATTTTAATGCCAGAATTGCTCTTTTTTGTATCACGGGCGAGCCCTATTCCATTTTTGACCTTTCCTATTTTCAGCAATTATTTGGTCCCCTTTGCAAAAAAAATTTTTTAAATAAAGCAAAGATAGAAGATTCGAGAGAGCCTGACAATGTGATTGAATATCAGTTATTGTATGGCTTTGCGGAAGTGATTATCGCAGGATTCTTTGCCTAAACGAAGCTCTAAGGCATAAAAATTTAAAAGAAATCATCTGACGGTCTAACTAATTTTGTGATAACCTACATAGGTTTGTATTTCCATTATCCTAACCGCTCAATAAAGAACGATAGACGAAAACAATATCAACAATATGCCAAATTGTTAAGAATTATAAAGAAATCATACCATTGATAAGTTCGTTTACGAGCAGCCGGATATCCGCACGATGAACACTTATGCTTTTGAATGTGGTAGGAAGAACGGCCACATCGTCGACAAAGCGTATGCGTCTTATTATGACGCTTTCCAAACGAAGACGTTCCTTTCGTCATTCTTCAAAAGATTAACTAAAATTGCTTCAAAAATTTAAATATAATAAAACAATTAATAAATGATGGTTAAATAAAAAACCAATATATGAAATTATTATAAATTAACAAAACTTTTATTAAATAAACAACAAAATAAAACTTGTTGTATATGTAACAAATAAATCAGACAACAACATTCATTACATTTATTCCATAATAATTTCTCTTTCTAACAATTTTCCTGCTCTTCACCATCCACTAGTACCTGAGTTCCAATCACCTCCTTGTTGAGTTTGCTGCTGTTGAGGCTGTGGCTGACCAATTGGTGCAGTAGGTGCAACTTGAGCCTCCTCTTCTTGAGGCCACTCAGAAGCAGCAGCCCAATCACTAATAAGCGGAACGTTGAAGTCCAGTTTAACTGGCTCAGTCGGTGCCACATAATCGGTCTGCTCTATAGCTTGAGGCCAAGTTTCCTTATGCTCAGATTCAACCGGTTCTTCCTTTTCTGCCTCTTGCGGATCACGGTGGAAGTACAAATCAGGCATGACATATTTACCATCAACAACAAAGCCAGTTTGACGACTGATCTTTCCGCGGAGCAGCAAAACCTCACGAGCAAGTAACCACCAAACCAATCCAATTGAGTATTTATTCTGAAAGAAGTATATGAACACTAAACATATAACAAGAAACCTTAAGATTGCAAGGAATTGCGATATCGATAAACTTCAGAGGCGAATCGGTATTGCAAAATGCAATCACAGGCACATTGACATAAGACGCCTCAGTAAGAGCCTGATGATCGATGCGCGGATCGGAGACAACCAGAAGACGTGGCTCTTTGAAGTTTTTCTGGATTTGATTTGTCAATGATCCTGGAGTAAAGCGTCCAACAATAGGTGTAGCGCCAGTATGTGAAGCAAACTAAAGAAAATTGAGCTTTATACGAGAAATTCAAAATAACCTTTAAAATAGCTCTTTGCGCGACACCCAAGGCAGAGACGACAACAACATCAGCAGGATTTTCGATGGCAGCAATGGCTCGTGCAGCAAACAGTAATTTCTCCCACAACTTCCGAATGTTAATGATATTAACACCTTAAACATTCCGTAATAAGTAACACTAATAAAAATCCAACCGTCAGCACGTCGCTTCCAAACATAATTCTCCATTTGGTAATCCAAAGTTTTGGTTCCAACATGAGACTCACAAACAAGCAACTTCATTGCTTCGTCATCCGTTAAATTGAAAACGTCAAGTCCGTTAGACATTAATTTCTATAATTTGAAATTGACCTAAACTTTTAATTTTATAAAATTAAAATATAAAAATGAGGACATCATAAGAATTATAAATTCAAAGCAGAAAGAAAAATAATACAAAAAATAATCAATAACAAGAAGATTCGGATATTCGGAATCGACCAAAGAATCCAAATCTTCGGTTCCGAAATGAAACTCTACTGTCCTCCAAAGTCCATTTGAGTAAAATATAGCCGTTTCAGAATTGGCCGTTTCAGAAGGGACACGCCCGTTTCAGAATAGCCTTATCAGAGTATTTAACAGTTTCATCAAAAAGATACAATTGTGCTTGTATAAATATTTCACTTTTATTTTTTTATAGAATTTTGATGGGAAAAAATAGCGGCGAAATCTTAAAGTTATCCGAGGAAGCTGAGTTTGTTTTATTTTTCTAAACTATTCGTAATTGCTAACTTTCAGAGGTTCTGATGCAGATTCAGATATTCAAGTACTTTACGAGGCTGACGCAAGCAATGTAATGCAGGAGCTAGACTCTGGTTTTTCTTTTTTCATTGATACTTCTTGCAGTGATTCTTGCGAGAAAGATTCTCCTTCAACTACTAACGGGTGAGTAATTTTGAATATAGGTAATTTATCAATAAATAAGTCAAATTCTCTAATTTTGCTTATTTTCTTTGATATATTTATTTATCCAGTATTTTTTCTAGAATTTTGAATTCATCGAATATTCTATCTCATTTGATTGAAACTCCTTCAAGTGATAGCACGCCAAAAAATAATAATCGCAGATCTGATAGGGTAATTAATTTTTTTCAATTAAAAAATCTTTTAGGCTTGTTTTAATTGTAATTCTTTTGATCACACCTCTCGTGAATGTCCCCATCCAATAAATAATGGACGTATTGCAAAAAATCGAAAAAGTTTTATGCAAAAAAGAGATGTCGGTAGATTCCACGAACACACCCAAACAGATGCTCTAACAGCTGGTAAAATAAGTAGACGATTGAGAGAAGCGTTGGGGATTAGCGAGAGGGATTTGCCAGAATGGATTTACAGAATGCGAGGACTTGGATTTGTTCATGGATATCCTCCTGCTTACAGAAAATGGTTAGAAAACTCTTTTCTATTAATTTAGATTATTTTTAGTGCTACTGAACTATCAGTTTTTAAGATGCATTTTGGTGAAAATGCTGATAGAAAACGAAAACATGATGAAATTAAAGGTGGGAAAATATGTGAAAATTTTTGATTTTTATAATTTAGAAGATGTAAATTTGAGAATTGATCCAGAAAAGATTATTAAATATGTGGGATTTAATTATGATGATGGCCATTTTAGAGATGTACACATATGTGTTAATATTTTTTTAAAAATTAATAATTTTTAGAAAAGAAAAGAACGTTATCGAATACCTCCGTGGAGTGAATTTGTTAATGTTCAAGAAGTTTATTTATTACAAATGGATGTAGTTGATAAGATGGAGAAAGAAATAGAATCACCTTCTAACCCAAAGAAATCAAAATTGGATTATTCAGACAAAGGAAAAGATTCTGATAGTGAAGATGATTCTGATATTCTAATAGTCGATACTCGGCCAAATAGTAATGGCCTTGAAGATGGAGAAATACCTAGTGAGAGAATTGTTGATTTAGAGACGAATGTTGTTGTTCGGAGAAGAAAGGTTTTAAACATAAAAATGTGAAGTGTTTTTTTCAATTTTAGGAAGAAATTGCTACAACTATTATGCATATTCCATCAGAGGAAAATAAAAATTTAACAAATGAAGATAGAAAAGATAAAGAAAAAGTAATAGAACAAGATAAGCAAAAAATAAATGATGAGCAAAAAATAATTGATGAAATGCGAATTCCTGCCGAGAAACTCATTTTTAACGACAAAATTAATTATGATGTTAGAAAACCTTCACTTGATAGTTTTGCGCAAGTTTCGACAAAAAATCTTTTAAATTGTTTATTTAAAATTCTATTTTAGATATTCAACCATTTAGACATCAAGTTATTGGAAAGAGTCTTGGATTTGTAAAACGTTTACAAAATATTATGAAAGATGTAAAAGAGAAAACAAAAAAGAATATTTAATAATTGTGTTATTTTGAGATTTTAAATTAAATTCTGTAAAAATCGTTTTTACATTGTTTTTTCGCAAGTGTTAGTGAACATTAAAGCATGCTTTTAGTTTAATTTTCTATTTCTCAATGTACAGTGTTTCTATGCATACCTTACAATTAGTATATGTCAGCATAATTCTAAGAAAATGGCTCGAATTTACAATTTTTCTTGAACTTGGGTTGGGTTCAAATAGATGTGAAATCTATGAACATGTAATATGGTTAATGACCTTAATCCCTCTTGAGCAAATTAAGAGAAATCACATACCTCCTTCTTAATCGTTATATACATATATCCCCCTTAATCCCCACAAATCTTTGAAACAGTTAAAACGGATAAAAATATATTGGCATTCCTTTCGGAGTAAAATCGAAGAACATACGCGTGGGATTTTTCTAGGAGGCTCATTGGGTGAAGCCTGATTTACGCTCTTATACATAATTTTAAAATTAAACTGCTTCAAAAAATTCCTGTTGCTATCGAAATAACAACAAATAATTACCTCTCATAAACTCGAAAGGATAAATTCTGCATGTAAAATATTTAAAATTTTGAATGATCTATCCGAAAGACTACTCATGTACATATTTCAATTACCTATTTTTAGATTTACTTTAATAATTTCAAAAACAATAAATTAGTCAAATTTTATTAATTTATGTATAAATTTGCAAAATGTTTGAGCAGGAAAGAGAAAATTTTGTTAAAGGCGCAGGTTTAAAAAAATGCTTAAAATTTTTGAATCTAACATTTTTAGTGACTCGAGCTCCAGGAAAGAGGCAAATAAAGCCAAGTATTGCTTTATTTGAAGCTGAATTTAATAATGGAGTAATTGACGGTGATGATGATGAAGATGTGGATTTTTCTGGTAAATTTTGGAGGATAATTATTAAAGTACATATTTGTAAAAAAATATTTTAGCGGAAGATCAATCTGGTCATTCCATTTCTGGGGAGTCTAATGGTTCTGAAGAAAGTGAGAGTGCTACGGGATATGAAAGTGGTTCTGAGGAGTCTGAAAGTGGTAAAATGAATGAAAAGGCTAATCTGAGTGATGGAATTGTATTTAAATTATTAAACTATTGTTTTTTAAACAAAATATTTTAGGATAATATTCCAAGTACTTCATCTGGAAATGTTACAAGTTGTCAAAATAACTGGTTAATTGATACGATAAATGAGAAAGATGCAAATGAAGTTTGTTTATTTAATTTTAAGTTATTTTTTATAAAAAGAAATCGTCTCAACTTTGTTCAATATGCCTTAATGATAAACGATCTGATATTTTTGGAGATATAATTCAATGTGACAAGTAAATATTTTAAAATATTATTTATTTATTTTAAAATTTAAGATGTGGATTGTTAGTTCATGAAGTCTGTTATGGAGTTGCTAATGAATTAACTGAATCCTCTTCTAGCAACAGTCAAAGTTCTTCAACCTCAACAGAACCGTGGTTTTGCGAACCTTGTTTGTTTGGTGATGGAAGTATTCCTTATTGTCAACTTTGTCCAAACAGATTTGGAGCTTTTAAACTTTCTGGTTTTCTTTCTAATAAAAAATATTTTATTTTATAAATATTTTTTAGATATCCCAAATAATTGGGTTCATTTAATTTGTGCTCTCTATACTCCGGGTATTCAATTTGTTGATCAAGAACATTTATCAGGCATTAGTTGGCAAAACGTTGATTATCGAAATTTTGGGAGAAAACAATGTGGTGCTTGTATTGATCAATTAGATTCTAGAACTGGGATTACTGTAAAATGTGATGCCGGTCTTTGCAGAAATTTTTATCATGTTACCTGTGCACAAAGGTTTTTAGAAATATTTTGTTTCGGAATTTAAATCTCTTAATTTTTTAGATTGGGTTTATTAATTGAGAATCACTTACCTCGAACAACAAACAATCCAGATATTGGATATATTTATTGTAAATTTTTATTTAAATAAGGAATTTATTTTAAATTTTTTAAGGCAAAAGGCACAATAGCCACGAAATAATGATAAATGCACAAAAAATTGCGTAAAATATTTAAAAATAAATTTAAAAATTTTTAAAAATTTTTTTTAGATTTTCAAAATTTATGAAGCAAGAAGATCGTCGAATGGTGGAATTTAGACATATTCAATTAAACCCGCGTCAGGAAAGAAAATGGCAACATCAATTAGAAATTAGATCTAAAAAGAAGAAAGATATAATTCCAGAATTTACTCAAGTTTATTTTAAAATTTAAAAAAATAAAAGGTTTTTTCTTAAAGAAGAAAGGAAAATTATTACATACAAGTCCACAATACTTAAATGAATTTGCTGAAAAAGCTGAATTGCTTGGAATTAATCGACAACAATTTGAAGAAGAATTTTATAAAGTTCCAGCCTCTCAACTTCCTATGGGATTAACACCTGCATTTTCTGTTGATTTTATAAAGTAAATAATTTAAAAGAAAATATTCTTTAAAATATTCTTTAAAAGCTATATGACATATCGAGATAATGTTGTTTTAAGTGAAGAAGAAAAATGTATTCCAAAATTACAACATCAAAAAGAACAACTTTTAGAAAATCAAACAAAATTAGAAATAAATATCCAAAAAGTTTTTTTAATTAATTAATTAATTAATTAAATATTAATTTAAAGGCAAAAGAAAGTCATAATGAATTATGTGAAAGAATTACTTCAAAACACAATTTATTTGAAAAACTAAAATCTGTTTTGCATTCTATTTCGCCTTCATTAATTAAGGAAGAAACAATTAATAGACGACAATCTTTATTGGTACATTTATATTCTAAAATTAATTTGAAATTTTTTAAAGAATCCAGAGAATTGGAATAAAGCAGTGAACAGTATTTCAAGACTGAGTGCAGATTCAACAAATACGTAAAAAAATTTAGTTTTTAACCCTAGAAAAACATTTCTAACATAAGAACTAACTTAGAGTCTATATTACAAACACCCTCTATTAATATGGCACCAAAATTTCTAGTCGTGCAGAACAATGTTTTTCGTGTTTCACAACAGGGGAGATAATCGGCAATAGCGATGACTTTTTAATCTTCTAAATTTCTAAAAATTGTGCCCGCGTCACTAAAATGGGGATCTTCGTTTTGAATACCAATATTCTGCATAATGGAGCGATTTCGAAAAATTTCAGCTTTCGTTTTGAGCCTAGATTTGAACAGGTTCGGAGCGGGGCCTTAAAACTTCAAATAAACAGTACTTCCCAAGTTCCAGTCAGACTTACGGAAAGTTTTACAATACCAAGAATTTTCAAAATCAAAAGACACTATTACCAATTAATTTTCTATTTAAAAGATTGTCTTCTATCAAATCACTCCAGTCTTCTCCAAAACAAGAATCATCTAAAACGTTTGGAGATGTTATTCCAACTGCAATTTTTTCTTCAAAATTTGGTTCTCCTTCTAAACAATATAAAAGATTAATTTCTTCCACAACATTACCTTTATCGTCTATTCTAGATGGAAATAATAAAATAAATACAAAAAACTTTAAAAGGTTTTTCTATTAAAATTATATTTTATTTAAATATATTTATAATTTAAAGACGTGCAACTGACTGTGGTGGAGGAACACCTTCAAAATTTAAAATAATTTCAATCGAAAAAAAGGAATTATTAAATTGTTTTAAATGCAAATCGGTTAATTTATTTTTTTTTTAATTTAATTATTTTTTAGATGAAAGAACCTCATCTTCTTATAAATTGCGAAACTTGCAATTTTTATTATCATATTGGTTGTTTAGACCCACCACTCGAAAAGATGCCTGTTAAAAATAAATTTTCTCGTTTTGAATGTTCTGATTGTGCAGAAAAAAGAATGGAGGCAGAAGAAGCGGCATTAGAAATAAAAGTGGAGGAAACATTAGAAGAATGCCCACTTGCTATTGGACGATCTAGAAGAAAGCCTCGGACAAAATTATTTTGAGTTTGGAAATTTGCCTATTATTTTATAAAATTTTAAATTTTCATTGTTATCTTTCAATTAATTTTAATTTGAATAATTTTACAATTATTATGATGTGCGGTGGTTAAAGAAGGCTTGCTGATCAATTAATAAATGGGGGAATGATACTCGTTTCGAGTAAACCTTGATCGGTTTTATCTTTCGGAAATGTAAATTTCAATGTCTATACACATAACAAACACTTTATAACTGATTATTTTCTTAACTAAATACAACTTTTGTTATAAAAGAATATATAAAAAATAATCCAACATTTAATTACATAAAAATTAAACATAACCAATAGGATAAATATAAGTTAACAATTCAGCCCAATAAACATTCCCTAAAGAACGTTCAATTTGATAAATATAAACCCAACAAATTATTAATATTCCCCAAATTATTGTTCCAATTGCTGACAACAAAACATAACGTTTCATTTCTTTTATTAAATTATTATTTGTCCCTTCTAATTCAACATTTTCGTCAGATTTATATTTTTTACCAAAAGTATATCTAAAATAAAAATATTAACAAATAAAATATGTAGAAATTACCGATAAAACCAAATAAAATTAATAAGCCACAAAATGGGAAGAAATGCAAATCCTAATAGAAAATAACGACGACAGAGTTGTAATCTTTCCTTTTCATTAAGTTTATTTAGATTTGTAGCCATTAAATTCTAATAAAATATGTATGCTAAATATGTATGACACGTCAGAACAGAAAAAAACTAACATCAAAAAATGATTTTGTCAGAACAAAGTGGGTACGGGACAGAGATGGGGCCCTTCCGCAATTTTAAAATCCTTGGTAGGGAGTATCTGGCGTGGCCCGGTTTGGCGTGAATTGTCTGATGCAAGGCAGGAAGTTTACTTAAATTGAGTTGGAACAGTTGGCGGGACTTAGTCGTTGAGTTCTGTCTAAAGTAACAATTCATCGAATATTTAATTAGTGTTTGAGATAAATCTAAGAATTTCAGATTTTTTAATTAAAATTTAGTTTAAATTATAATTATAATTTACTACATACATATAATGTCACAACAACATAATCAATCTAATACAAATACAAAAACTTCTCATTCAACTGCAAATGGTGGAGATGTTAGAATTAGAACTAGTAATGGTATCGAGTATATATTTTTTTTGAAAAATAATTAAAATGTTGTGAATGGGATTTGAATAAATAAAGGGGGGTTATTCGAAAGAGATCTAAAAACTGAGTTGAAAACGAGGTAAAAGAAGTTAATTTCCGAAGCTAGATGGAAAAAGAGCTTGAAGGGGCAAAAATAAATTTCGATTATTTTTGGACACAATACCCCCCAAAATAAATTATTTTTAAGGGGAAGTTTATATTCCTGCAACTCAACGTCCAGATGGGACTTGGCGAAAAGCTAGAAAGGTTAGAGAAGGACATATTCCACAAGATGAACAGCCACGTTTTGAATGTAAAGCTCAATCAGAATTTAAACAAACATCAAAAACAAGTGGGAATTCTGTTAATTATCCAGGTTTTTTCTTTGAAGATTTCTAAAATTTTTTTAAAAGTTGGTTGGTCGCCTGTTGATATGGTTAAAGAACAAAAAAAGAAAATAATTAATAAAAACAATAATTTGTCATCAACAACATCTTCTTCAAATAAACCAACAATAGCCATCGACAATCCAAATGCCCCAATTACTCCAAAAGATTTTATTCAAAAACAAATAACTAAATTTCAAAAGAAAATTGAAGAAATTGATAAACTTAAAGTATTTAAATATTTAAATTTAAAGAAATATTTTTTTTTATTTAAAAGGAAAAAATAGAAAGTGGGCAACTTAAAAATCCAGAAAAAAATCAATTAGAAAAAATTTCAAAAAGAAAAGAGATTGAAGAAGAAATTGAAAGTTTAATTGAAAAATTAAATAAAATGTAAATAAATATAATCTTTTTTTCTCTCAAAATTATTTTATAAAAAAAATATTTTTTAATTTTTGTTTTTAGTTTGTTCTAAAATATTTGTAATTGCTACAACATCCCTTTCCATTACTTTAGACCAATTTTCGACATCGCCAATTTCCTTAAATATTTTTATTAGAAATTTAAGATAAAAATGTCTTTGTTTGACTCCCTTTAGGCCCAGATTCGTATTATTATATTTGAGCATATTTCGATACTCTTACGTATTTCGCCGTTTTTTATTTCTGCAAAACTTGTAATTTTTTGAAATTATTTTAAAAAACATTTAAATTTAAGAATTATTTTTAATTTTTAGGTAAATATTTTTCTCGCCCTTTAAAATGCATATTTATAGTTAGTGTATATTTTAGCCATCTTTTCTCTAAAAATAACCTTTAATGTTTGATTCATTTGTTCAACCAAATCCACCCATTGTTCTGCATATTTAATTAAATTACAACTTTTATTTTCTAATTTTTTACATTCAACATCAAGTCTTTTTTGATTATTATAGGCATATGAAACTCTTTTTGAAATTAAAAATATTTATTTTTATTTAATTAATTAAAAACCTTTTATTTAAATTTTCAACAGTTATTTCTGTTAATTGATGTGCAGCAACAATTGCCTCATTTTTACGTTTTTCTTTAAAAAATAATTATTATTCTTAAATTTAATTTTTTAAAATTGCCTTGCATTTCTTTTGAAATATTTTGTTTTATATTATGTTCTTTTATCATATTTGATAATATATTATTATTTCGTTTTTCCATTCTTAATACATAATTAAAATAAATTTAAAATATTTATTGATAAAAATAATTTAAAAAAAGTTTTTTATTTTTGAGATTAAAAATAAAAAAATCCTTGGGTAACTTGTCCAACCCAGAAGGTCAACATGAGAGATGGACGAAATAAATTTTATTTATTTTTGCTCTCAACTAAACCAGAACAAAAAATATAACCATCAAGGTACAAACGAAAAAATAATTTTAATTTTTACGAAGCGAAAGATTAAGAAAGATATCTGATGATTTAGAGGGATTGTGTGGATCGTGAGGTTGGACTAAAATGGGTGAGGGGCAACTCAAGGAATTCCAAAATAACTGCACGAGAGAAGTTCCGTTCTCTGTCCCTTAATCCTCCTCTTAATCCCAATAAGCCTTCGATACTTGTCGTTAGAAGAACATCACAGTCAATGACTCTCGTATGGAACACATTGAGAATCTTAATCAAACTTAAGAAGTATGTATTCAAAATGAAGTAACTAACAAACTTTAATATGTAAATAAAATTTTATTTAGTAAATCGAAATACGTATTTTTTAATTTATAAAATTTATTTTGAATTATAAAGCCACCGATTGAGGTAAAGTCATCGTTTAAATAAAGTTTCCCTTTTGAAGGGGTTAGAAACATAAAACACCCCTTCCCCTCCCCCGGCTGCTTTTAAAATTTACGGTAATTAAATATTTTAAATTAAAAATAAAGAGATTTTTAAATATAATTATTTTTTAATATAATCCGCATCCTTTTAATTTTGAACTTAAAATAACATCAAGTGTAGAATCGAGAACAAATTGGACCTAAAAAGCAATAAAAAGAAATTTATTTTTTTCCTTTTAATTTTTACTTGTTTTGTGTCTGTTGCACAAGTATGATGACAATAAATTGATTTATTAGGGACTTCATTTGCCATAAAAAATTTCTTTTCGATATATCTGGAGCTTGATTCGTAATTATCTGGACCTAAATTTTTTAAATTAATTTAATCACCTCCCAAAAATATTTATTTTAAATTATTTTTTACCATTAAATTCTTTAAAAGCAATTCTTAAAGAACGTCCTTGACTCATTTTTTCAGCAAATAAATCTTTTTTATTTAAAAAAAGAATTATCTAAAAATTAATTTAAATTAATTTTCATTTTTAATTAAAAAAACTTACAGAAGTTTCAATAAAATATTTATTATTACAAACTTGCTTAAATAATTGTAATGATTCTTGTAAACGATTCTTTAAAGAAATATTTTTTTGAATTAAAAATTTAAAAACAAATATCCATACAGTAGTTCCATCTTCCATTAAAACCTGATCAAATTCACTCATTGCCGTCACAAAAATTAAAGCTCTAACATCATCAAAACAATGTATCCATTTTTTTCTTTGTGAACGCTGCCCCCCAACATCAAATACTCTTTTTATTTATTTTAATTTTCTTTTAATTAATTCTCAAAATTACCTCCAAATTTTTTCTTTAATTTGAAATCTAACTTCAATTACCCCCATTGTAGCTACTCTAAGGAAAAGAATATCCTTTAAAAAATATTTATTTTCTTTTTTAAAAAACAAACACAAACTTGTGTTGTCGGAATATAATTTGGATCATTAATTCTGTCAAGGGAATCCAAAAAACTTTTTAAAAAATAGATTTAAAATCAAAATTAATTAATTAATTTACTGTTGAGCACAATCTGGAACATAAAATTCTGATTTTCTACTCATTGCAGACTTTAAATTATTTAAAAATAATTAATTATTTAAAAAGAAATTAATTTATGTACTTGGACTCCTTTATCTGTCCATAATTCTTTTAAAGCAACATAAATATGTTCTCTCATTGGCTTTAAAGTACATAATTAAAATTAAATTAAATTAATTAATTACTTCAGTTTCTGCATGTTTAGCCATTATTGCATGTATTAATCGGCAATGCTCCTTTTTTTAATAATTAAAATAAATAAATAAATATTTGTTTTTTTAATTTACTTGTGATGATTGGGAAGCAAAGGCTAATTTAAGTTTATGCATTCCACTAAAAATTAAAATATATGTACTGTCTATGTATATACTCAAATAATTACTCCTCCATCGAGAAGTTTAAACAACAATTACTCGGGATAAGGAGGTTAACTCTGAAGACCTAAAAACTTTTGATCAACACCATTTATACCTCTTATTTCTTTAAAACTTTAATCATGAGGATCAGAAGGGATTAAAGGGGATAATGAGGGATTTGACGAGATTAAGGGGATATTGGAAGATTTGGAGGGATGTCGGGGATATCAGGACATTTGGAGAGATATCGGTGGATGGGATTAAGGATGAGATAGGCGGCGTAAGGACGAGACCATGGGTATCAGCAGATTTGGAGGGATATCTGGAGAAAATTCTATAATCCTTAACCTTAATCCCTCCAAATCCACCAATATCCCCCTTAATCCTTCATTATTATCCCTTTAATCCCTCCAGATCTCGCATTAAACTTGAAGAGTAAAAGTAAAAAATGGTGCTGATCACAAGTCTGTACGTCTTCAGAGGTGTAGGTTTAGAGGGTATAGGTCTTCAGCGATGGAGGGGTCTTCAGCGGTTTTTTAATTTTTAAAAATTACCTTAAAATAAAAAACATTGCCTATAAAAAATTTATTTTTTCGTTTTAAAAAATATTTTTCTTTCAAAAATTACTTGAATAACATTTCCATAAACTAGATTTCTTTTAGACAACAAATCATTATCAGAAAATCCATTATCATGAATTATTTTTAATTGTTTTAATACTGTACTCTTCCACTTTCCCCTGCACCTAAATATAATATTCTAATTATTTTTATTTTCAATTTAATTACCTAATAAAAGTAATTTAATTGTGGATTCATTATTTCTTCTATCAATTTCAATTTGTCTTTGAATTTGGAAATTAACATCACTTTGACTTTAAAAAAGAATAATTTTAAAGTAAAATTTTAAAAAATTTTATACTTTTTATCATCTTGTGTTGTTGTATTACAATTTCCCATTTTTAATATTTTTTTCATGAGAAGAATTAAAAATGCTACTCAATTGAGAGAAGCAAAAATGAGAGAAATAAATATTTTTAAAAAAATAATTAAAAATTAAATAGGTATTTATATTTTGTTAGATTTATGGCTATTGTACGATTATTTGTCTAGAAAATCATAACTAAAATAGGTAGTAAAGTTTAAATTGCAAACAAGATTTAACTGTAATTTATTTTTAAGAAAACTTTTAATCTTTTCTGTTTATTTAAAAGAAAATTTTAATATAAAAATTAAAAATATCAGGTAAGTTTTCTTTTAAATGAAACTTTAAAAGAAAAAAATAAAATATTATTTTAAAGTAATTTTTAGATTTTTTTGATATGTAATCAAATTTTAATTTTAACTTTTTAAAGTCAAATCTCGATAAAACACGAAGTATGGCAAATTCGCTACAGGCTTTGTAATAAAAATTAATATTAATTATTTTAATTAATTTTGAAATTTTTCTGGGAAAATTTTATTAAATTTGGAAAATGTTATCAAAACAACAAAATGTGCAGTAAAATTCTCTTAAATTGTATAATTAAAAGAATATAAAATAAACAAATTCGACTAAATTAATAAAAGAAAACAATTAAATATTTAATTTTTGTATGTTAATTTTAAAAGAAAAATTTTGGAAGATTTTTAAATTAAAATAAAAAGTTGATATTTTCTTGTTAAAAAAAAGAATTAATTATCTGTACATATTTACCTCTATTAAATTACTTTTACGTGAATGGCACCAATTTATTTATTCTTTTTTGGATTTTAACATTGTCTCCTTGACAACTTTTATTTATCTATGCAGCTGTATTTTAAGTAACACGATATTAATTGTGTTGGCTTATAAAAAATAATGAAAGTTTTAGATAATTATTTTTAAAATAATGGGCAACTGTTTTAAAGGGGTAAATGATAATTATTACCGTTTTCTCTCTAATAAAATATACTTGAATGAGTGTTTGGAGCTTCTTTTTCGATATTATCAATATCAAAATTCGAAAAACATTTTCTAAAAACATTAAGTTAAATACCCCCCCCCCCCCAATTTAAGGAATAATTACTGTGTTTGTACTTTTTCTGATTTTTATTAAAAAATATCTTTAACTTCGCTCAACATTGTCAACAAAATTATTAGAAATTTTAAATAAAATAAAAATATATGTATTTATTTATTTATTTTAATCTTTTTTAATTTTCTCTTCCAAAATTATCCTTTTGCTTACCTCATAATAATTTATTTTTTATTTTCATTTAATAATAATAAACAAAACTATTAAAACAAAAAGGAAATTCGTAAAATAATTTTCAAAGAAATATTAAAAAATATTTATAAAAATTTAGGAAAGAATATAATTAATAAGTAATTTTGCCCTAATGAAAACAATCAAAAACAAAGATTCAAGAGTATATAAAAGTAAAAAAGAATTATTGATAATAATTTATATATAAATAAAATGGGCAATTTTGGCAAAATAAGGCATTTTTAATTTAGAAAATTGGATGGTTATATATATTTAAATATTAGCATGTAATTTCCAAAAATAAATCTTAAAAAGAAAATTTTGCGTGTAAAAAGTTAAAAAAAATTCTTTTTAAAAAAAGTATTTTGCAAATTTTAATTCAAAAATTTCAAAAATGCAAAAAATACTTTTCTTTTCTTTTATATAATTCTATTTTTAACATTTTCAAAATTTATTTACAAAAATCCACTACTCCAACGAAGTAAATTGCTACGTTTTTGTTTATTAAGTTTTTTAATTTCAGCAGGGTGTTGATTTGAATTAGAAATAGTTGAAGATAAATTTGGAGTATTTATATAATTAGTTTTTGATGTTTTCTTTCTTAAAATACAATTAGTCATTGGAGATAAAGGATCTGGAGCTACAGCATAAAAAGGATTGCATTTTTCAGGAAAGACTAATTCACCTTAAAAATATTTAGAATGAGAGACAAACAAAAAACTTTTTCCAGAGTGTGCTCCGGAAATAATTCTCGAAACTTTTTGATTTTTTTGGAATTGAGAGAACGCAAACAAAAACTTTGAATGAAGAAAAAATTTATAACAATTTGTAGGAGTTAAAACACTCCAAACTATTTATAATAAAAACCAAACAATGAAATCTCGAGAATAATTCCCTAAACTCCCCAAAATTTATTTCTAAATAATTTACCTCCATCTGGAAGTAATTGAACCAAGCAATAGTCTAAAGCTTCTTCTGGATCTATCAAATGTTTTTCAAGAGCTCTTCTAACAACTTGTATCATTTTATCTCCATTTATAACTTTTATACACTAAAAAAGTAAAATAAATTATTTAAATTAATTTTTACTTTATAATTAGTATTTGTAGTTGTTTCTAATTCATTTTGTAAAGAATCATCTAATCCTACACGAACTAAATGAAAATTTTGTTCTTCTCTTGGACAGTTACTAACAGACATAGATGATGGGGAAATACCTCCAAAATAATTATTCTGTTGTTGTTGTTGAATTAACATTCCTAATGATGAACGAGAAGAGGAAGAACTTGTTGTAGATTTCTAAAATTAATTTGTTTTTCCCCTTTTAATTAAATTGAAAATATTAATTTTTTGAGAAAAAACCATTTTCTTAAATTAAATATGTATTTTTTTTTATTTTCTAGTTCCACACATTTTTTTGACCAAATTTATATTTATTAATATAACATTCAATTTATTTAATAAAAATAAAAAAAAATAAATTTCTCACCCCTCCTCCTCCCCCCAAAAATTAATTTTAATAAAAACCTGAAAATGTTTTTTTCGTTCCAAAACTTCTTTTAAATAATCATTTTCTTCTTTTATAATATTTTGATTAGGAAATCTATTAAATTTGCCATTACTACTACTTGTAGTAGGTTCGGTTGAAATTGGGCTTGGAGTACAAAGAGAAGAGGATGCAAAAGAGGTAGAAGTTGAAGGTAACATTGAAGGGGATTTTTTGTGAGCCTTTTAGAATAAAAATATATTTAAAAACTTTAATTTGTTTTTGATTATGAAATTTAAAAGAGAATTTTTACAATTAAAAATATATTAATGGAATTTTCAAAAATAAAGTCAATCCACTTAAATTTAATAAAAAACCAACCACAAAATTCGGAGCAATTTCTTTCCCTAACATAATTTCTTTTGAACAAGAACCTTTAAAGAAAATATTCTTTTTTAAATTAATTTTTTAAATTTTACTTGAAAATCTTTCATCTCTAAATTCATTTTCCTCATTTCTTTTTTCTGATAATTTTTGTGTTAAATAACCATTAATATTATTTTCTGTTGTTCTATATCTACAATCTTTTTTCGAACCTTGACTTCGACTTCTTAATTGACTTTTTGGAGGTTTTTCTAGTAATTTAACAGAAGGGGGATAATTACTTTCATTTGAATAATTATATTTTTCTTAAAATATTTAATTAAAAAATATTTATATTTAATTAATTAATCCACCTAAAGTTTTCATTTTTTGTCGTTGTTCAATAAATGAAGAATTTCCAAGAGGAAAATTTAATTCTTTAGGAGAAGAATTTAAACCAGAAAATATTTTACTTAAAGAATTAATTTTCCCCATTTGAGGAATAAAAGCGTCGCGAGTTTTCCTCCTTGCAGTTTCTGGTGTCATTTGTTGTTCATTTGTATAAGGCTCAATGTCTAGTGAACGAACAAAACTAAAAAGTTTTTTGAGAAAAAATTAAATTATGTAAAGAAAATAAATATAGAAAAACTTATTTTTGAAAAAGATCTATGTAATTTTCCGTTATCCAACATTTTCCTGGTTACGTACAAATGAGAACTTACGTACAAATGAGAACTTATTCGAAAGAGCTTGTCGGGCTGATTTGAGGAAGATGACATTTATACTCAAAAAATAGAAAAAAGGAAAATGAAATCAGATAACGGAAGATAACTAAACTAATTTAATCAAATAAACTATCTTTTACGGTATGATCTTGTCTCACCAAAAGCTTGTTTCACCAAACCCCCAAAAGCCATTAACTCGCCAACCCGTGGAAAAAAGCTTGAATCATCAAACCCCCAAAATCCCTTAAAATATCAAACCGTGGAATAAAGTTTGAATTACCAAATATATACCAAGCTACAAATTCTTTTGGTTATTTATCTATGTACACTCTTAACGACAATGAGTTTTATCCCAACAATAGGAGATACATATGTCTAAACTGAATCTTCGCTAAAAAAAGTTGTTCCCGTCATTGGAACGTCATCCCCCGTTGACGGGACAACTTCCCCCGTTGACGACAACATCTCGTTGACGGGGCAACATCCACCGGTGACGGGACAACTTCCCCCGTTCACGGGACAACTTCCCCCGTTGACGGGGCAGCATCCCCCGTTGTTGGAACAACACCCCCCGTGGTTGGTATTTCGCATTTGGTATTTCAAGGGATTTTGGGGGTTTGGTAATTCAAGCTTTTTTCCACGGTTTGGTGAGTTAATGGCTTTTGGGGGTTTGGTAAAACAAGCTTTTGGTGAGATAAGACGCTCCGATCTTTTACCATTCTTTTTCGTCTAAAGCAGGCAAAAAATGAAACCAAACACAAAATGCTTGATCCATAGAAAATGAATAAGCTCTAGCAGCTGATTGGTAAAGTCTTAATTTTGCCAAAACTTCGAATTCATATCTATGTTTCTCAAAATTTATAAGTCCATTATCTGTTTTGTCAGGATGGGCCTAGAAAATTAGAGTAACGATCTACTTAATAGATTTAAAAAAACCTGGTCTATCATTGCAAGTTCTGTCAAAAAAGTACCCAAATAGGGGCAAATTCCTTGTGTTGTTTCAAAAGACATATTTAAATCGCTTTTTGTTCGTCTAGGGGGCTTTTTTGGTGTTAAATTATCTGATAAAGAATTATCATTTTGATATTCTGAAAAATCTTCCGTCTCTATATTTGATTCAAAAATTGATGATAATTCATTTAAATGAGATAAGGAATTCCTAAAGAAAAGAAAAATAATTTGAAGTTTGGTAATATTGAAGAGTACAGACCCCATTTTTTCCTCCCCATTCCCCCCCCCCCCTATATTTTTACAAAATGGTCAGACTTTTTCCTTTCTTCCATTCATCAATCAAAAATAATCCTTTTCGTTCGATTTAGGCAAAAATTAGAAAGGCAAATTGGATGGAAGGAAAAAGTCTGACCATTTTGTAAAAATATAAGGGGAGAAATAGGGAGGAAAAAATGGGGTCTGTACTCTTCAATATTACCTGAAGTTTTTCTAGAAGTATTTATTAAACAAAAAAGTCTTTTACTTTGAAACTAATGACCAAACATTTTTAAGTCGAAATACTGGCTGTGATTGCAAACTTGAAAGAACAGCTTTGAGCGAAGACAAATTATTTAAAGAATGTAATTCCTAAAAAATAAATATTTTTTAACTTAAAAAATAAAATACTTTTGCAATATTAATCCATTTTTCAATTATTTGTGCTCTAAATTCTGTTTTACAATCAGGCAAAACAATGCTAGTCATTACTCTTTGACAAAGAGAATTAAATTGGTCAATAGTTGCTCGAACACTATATACATAATCAGAATTTAATTTATGTCGTTTTCCCCAAATTGATCCCTTTAAATTTTTTTAAAATTATTTTTTAATTAAAAAAGTATTTTTTTACCAAACATTGATAAATCTTTAATTGTTTAAAAAGTAAAGCATCCCAAAATGTTAATTGTTCAGCAATTTGCAAAGAATTATCACAAGCAACATCAAACATCTGTGCTCTAGATTGACTTTCAGCAAGAGCTTTAGCATAACGAAAATGTTCTTTTTCGTCAAAAATATTTTTAGATTTAAAATTATTTGAAGAAATTGGTGAAGAAATAGTCATTGGAGGTTCATGGCCAGTTAAGGAAAAACTGACACGAGCAATTGAAGGAATTTGTGCTGAAAAAATAATTGACACTATTCTAAATATTTTTTTATTCCTTTCCTTCCTTTTTGTTAAAATAAATTAATTTACTTGTTTAAAAAAATAAAGGAGCTTCTGACTAAATTATTTTTGGATTTTTAGTAATTTATTTTCAATTTAAGCCCTATAGATAGTTGGCTTCAAATAACCTAACATGAAAATAAAATTACGAATTTGATAAAAACCTAAATCATAGGACAGACACAACTCTTTACTTTTTCCCTCTTGACCAAGTAAATGAAGTAATAATTTATTTTATTTCTACAAGGTAGGAAAATATTCAGATAGTGTCAAATAATTCATAAAAAATTTCATTAAATTTACCACAAAGTCCGACTTCTCCCAAAACATTTTTAAAATATTCTCTCAATTTTCGTGCTTTACTTTTTATATCATTCAATCCATTTGATTTACTAAATAATATAATTTTCTCAATTAGAATAAATTCATTTTTATCTTTCTCCAAAGAATCTTTGGAATTAATAACATAAAAATCATCAGAATACATATCCAACCAACAAACAATAATTGATTTTAATGTACTAAAATTTAGGAAAATAAATATTCAAAAAAAAATTAAAAAAACCTTTTCATCATTTTTAAACGTTCTGTTGATTTTTTGGAAGAATCTAACAATAATTCATTTGAAAGACAGGAATACCATTCAATAATTAAATCTAACACCTCCTCAGTTTTTGCAAAAGATCGGTATGTTGTAAAGAAAATATTAAACTAAAAATATTTTTTAATTTAATTTAAGGGGAAAATTATTTTAATGATAATCTTTTAGAAATATTCACAATTAAAATAAATTTTAATAACCTGTCTTGAATCCAATTTTCCTTCAGAATTAAGCAAAGATTCCTGCAAAATAATTAATTAAAAATAAGTCAGTAAAAATTCCCAGTTAATATTTAGAAAAAACTTACAACAATTCGTTTTAAACTTCCAGCCTTTACAACTTTTTCACGTATTGTCTCCCACTGTAAATGATCTTGTGTTGAGTCTTTGTCATTAAACTGTTGTGTAGAAATAATTTAAGATTATAGAGAAAATAAATATATACCGAAATTCCTTCATCATTAATTGGAGAAACATAACGAACTTTTTTTAAATAAACAGAATAAATTGCATCAGGATATTCTTCTTCGCCCCAATATTTTGATGATCCAGTCATATATACATAAATTAATTTAATAATATGTCTGCCAAATTCTTAGAAGTGATGATTCTCTCGAATTTTCATTTAGCTATTCTATTCTAAAGTACTGAAAAGTAACACTAAAAATATTTTACAATATGTACATAGTATGTATGTAGAGTCAACCATCGACAAACTGATTAATTTTTTATAGAGAATGCTAAAATAAAAAAATGTGAAAATTTCCGATCTACTCCACGCAACTCCGAAATGCTGAGGATAAAGACTGGAGAACGGAACCGTGCTCCATTCCCATTTAGATCTTTATTTTATAACATGGTTGGGATTGAGGAAAAGTTAAGTTAAAGTGCAAAGCGTTAAGCACCTTAAAAGGTTCAAAATGGTCAGACTAATAGTAGAAAATAAAATTTAATAATTCTTAAACATACATAAAGGAGAAACACAAACTACTTTTACCGTCTCTTTTTCCGAACTCAGCTCCTGAAACGATTCAAGACTTTTACACTTGAACTTTATTGACATTCCTATTACCAAAACCACAAATGATACTTCAAAAATTTTTCTAGTATTTATATTAAGTAAGTTTTATTTTATTGAGACACATTTTTATGATTTTTCATTTTTTTATTACAAAATATAATATCAAAATTCACTCAACAATTTCAAAACGAAAATAAAATATATCCCACAAAAATATTTGTCAAATAATCACATTTGGTCTTTACGTCCAGCTGAAACAAATATTCTGTTGTTTGCCAATCCTTTTTTAAGTTGATATTTCTGAACTACTCGATTAGTAATTCGTTTAGTATTCTTTGCTAATTTAACTGCCAATAGGCCTTAATTAATAGAATATAATAGTGTTAGGCAAATGAATTTTTCCAATACCAATAGTACCGAAAAGTATTGATTGAAAAGTACCGACGAAAATTTTTCGAAAACCTCTTAATCTATCGTATTCTTCTTCTTAATACTCGATATCTTTCCTAAATTCATTTAATCTCTATATCCCTCTTACACCACCCCAATCTCATGATATCCCTCTTATCCACCCAAATCTCTTGATCTTACTCTTGTTCCTCAAAAAAATCGAAGGTATCATATGATTTGGAGAATTAAGGATCAAATTGTAGCAATCTGAATATAATTTGTGATTGAAATTGAATTCTGGCTAAAATTACAGATGAAAACTTAAAAATTATAGAACGCATGAAGAAATATTTCTTCCATTTTAGGGCCGCAGGCAACAATATTTGAATTTGTAGATTTTTGAAATCTTTCCCTTTTATAAGAAAATCTACAAGAAAAATGGGAAAATCCCAGTACCGAAAAATCGGTATTACTGCAGTATTGGGAAGTTGATTGGTACCGTAGCAATACCTGTAGTGCCGAAAAGTACCGAATCGGTACTATCGGTAGAACCGCTGTAGTACCAAACTGTGCCTAACACTAGAATCAAGGGCGTATCCAGGGGGTCGGTTTCGGGGGGGGGGGGGGGCTAACATGGGGTGTTCGCCAAAATTTTGGCGTTCACTTTGGCGTTCCGAACGCAAATTTTTTTGTACATAAATTTTTATCTTTTCAGCGCCGCAGGCGAAAATTTTTTGAATTTTAGAAGGCCGTAGGCCAAAAAAATTCACTTTTTTAGCGGCGCAGGCGAAAATTTTTTTAAATTTGGAGCTCAAGAAGCCAGATTTCTTCCTTTTTCAGCGCCGCAGGCGAAAATTTTTTTAAATTTGGAGCTCAAGAAGCCAGATTTCTTCCTTTTTCAGCGCCGCAGGCGAAAATTTTTTTAAATTTGAGGGTTGTAGGCGAAAAAATTTCACTTTTTCGACCAACCTTCTCCTAATTTTTTCCCTCTTTCCCCCATTTCGGGGGGCTCTAGCCCCCCTGGATACGCCCTTGACTAGAATATTATTTTAATAAATAAACAAACTTGTTGGTTGATTTAAGCCGATTTGTTTTAATGAAAAATTGGCATGAGCTCGATTTGTTGAAGTTTTGATTCCAACATTATTCGGCCTCAAAGATTGTTTGAAATAGCGCATTAAAGACCTGTGGCCAATAAATGAACCTCAAAATTAATTTTTAGTTAGATATTTTTCAAAAAATTACCAGTTGGAATAGTAATAAATGAAGCATCATCATCAGCTGAACAACTCTCAAAAACTTCCTTCATTACATTGACCAGCGTTGACATATCATCATTTCCTTCAATACTATAATCATAAAAATCCACAAATTCAACCAATTCCGTATCATCAATTCGAAAATTGCAATGATTTTTGTCACGCATATGCTTCTGAACTGCATCTAGATCTCGGAAACGGTAGCTGTTACAGCGAATACAAGTCTTTCCAGCACCGATTTTTAAACCTTATTTTTAAAGAAAATTAAAATTTTAAACAAATTACGGTAATTCTTCGGTTTTCGCCCCCCTCCTTTTTTCTTCGTCTAAGTATTAAAAAATGGTCAGTCAATCTTAAGTTATTGAACTCATCAAGCTGTGTCGATTGACACCAAAATCAGAAAAATCGGACTTGATTTGACCGAGATACAGACCCCTAAAAATTGAAAAACCATAGGGGCGAAAAACCATAAGGACGAAAATTTGTACAAATGATAGCTCATTCGAAAGAGCTCGTCGAGTTGAGTCGAATGATACCAAAATCAACATGATTGGACAAGTTTTTGACAAAGTTATGACATAAGTCGCCGACTCCGGTAAGTCTAAATAATGTCATAACTTTGTCAAATCTTGTCCAATCACGTTGATTTTGGTATCATTCGAATCTCGACGAGCTCTTTCGAATGAGCTATCATTTGTATGAACTTTTTTTATTCCAAAAAATCGCCCCTATGGTTTTTCAATTTTCAGGGGTCTGTATCTCAGTCAAATCAAGTCGGATTTTTTTGATTTTGGTGTCATTCGACACGCTCGACTAGGTACTCCTAAAAAATAAGGGAGAAAGGGAAAGTAAAGAAAAGTAAAGATGTAAAAATGGTCAGAAAAAGAAGGGGGGGGGCGAAAACCGAAGAATTACCCAAATTACCAAGATATTTAATTAATCCCAAGACATCCGAACAATAATCAAAATCAGGGATTAGAAATCCATGCTCCTTTGACATATGTTCCATGCATGAATCAAAGTCACTTAAGGATGAAGAACAAAATAAACAATCGCCAATTGAAATTCCCTAAAAGTTAAAAAAATAAATAAATAAAGATATTTAAAATATTAAATAACATTATTTTCATTAAGATCATCTTCTTCTTTTTGTAAATTTTTATCTTCTTCAATATTTTTATGAGAAACTTCATATTCCATAGGCTTTTGTTTCTCAATAACATTGTTGTCAGACTTTAAAATATTTTCTTTATGTTTTTTTGAATTGAAATGATTTTCAAGTGCTTTTGAAGATTGAAATTTTTTGTGGCAATGAGAACAAAAAATCTCTTGATGAGAAGATTTAAACTTTTCACAATCCTTAAAACGTTTATTATTTTAATTTTATAATATAGATCAAAACCTGAGCAACTTGACGTGATTTCTCCAAAAATGTAGTTTCACTAATCGGAGCAAGATTTGCGACCTAAAGTTTAAAATTTTTATTTTATAGAATTGATTGGCAACATTTATAAGAATAAAAATTTTTATTTTAAATTTTCAAAAGATTTTAAAATATCGTAAATTTTTAAATCCCGCAACCTTGACTAGAAACTATCAAAACTCACATGTCTTTTAAGATTATATCTATGCCAATCACTTGTATAATGTTGTTTCTGAATTATAGCATCTGCAAAAACCAATCTGCAAGCTAAACAAGTCAAACCCGTTCCTGACCTAAAATAACCATCAATTTCTGCCATAACTAAATTAAAATTTAGTTAATATAGATTTTAAATTATTTATGTATTAATGAACGAGTAAAACGTAATTATGTATATATGTAGCCTGAAGAATTAAAGAGAAAATTTATTATAGCCAACAAATATCAACATTAATTTGTATGGTGGTTTTAACTGTCGAAATTTCATATTTTCTTGATTTCGTTTTATCTCTTTGGGGTTTCCCTCAAACAATTTTTTAATATTCAAAAATGTTTCCAAGATTGTAACATTGAATAAATTTTTTGACGCAGTCTTTATTAAAATAATTTTTCAAATACCAAAATCAAGAAATATATTTTAAATGATTAAGAAATAGATAACAAAGATGATAATAGCAAAGCTAAAATGGAAAAAATTTTTGGTTAAAAAAGAACTTTTCTCATTCTAATCCATTATTTCAGTTTTTGGGCGTTTCTCTGGTGGCTCTTCCTCTTTCAAATGTTTTTGATCAACCAATTGTTGAGGTAAAGTTCTAAATTTAATAATTTATTTTACATTAACAACCCAAATTTGGAATTACTCTTTAAACAAAGGAACTCGTTTTCCGTGAAAAATTGTCATTTGAGGAGGCGTATCAAATGTTTTCTCAAGTGCTAAATGTTTTTCAATGTGTTGATGTAACCTGCAATTTTTAAAAATTAAAGAGGAAAAAATTATTAATACCGAGAAATATCTCCACTCATTTCCTCTAAAAATTCCATTTTTCGAAGCGAAAATTGATAGCGTTCTTCTAAGCCAAGATCCTTACTGTCAACAGCCGTATCAAATGCCGCTATTATTTCACTGTCTCTAGAATGAGATGAACTGTAAGCAAGATCCACAAGTTGTAGATAAAGCTGCACATTATCCTAGAATTTTGAAAAGTAAAATGTATAAATAAAAAATATTCGGAATACAAAATTAATTAATGTAAAATAGCCTTGCCAAAAGGAGCCACGTAAAAAATTAATTAGTACTAATTCTTATTTCTCAATAAGTTTGCCCTTCCTTGTTTTCCTTGCATCTTACAATTACATCATATTGAGTTTATGTATTCCAAGCTTAAATACCTTATCTTTAGAAATAGCCTCCTTCAAGACTTTCTTAGCCAACTTTCTATCATGACGAAATCTGGTATGAAAACGCGCCAATTTTAATGCCCAAAATGAAGCAACTTTTTTCGAAGGAGAATCTTGAATTAAACGCTCATATTTAGCAACCAATGATGAATAATCAGGATTTCTTAAAAAATGTTATTAATTAAAAAATATACTATAAATAATGGTCAATTGTGAACAATCGGGAACTTGTATGGTTTGGGTATGCTTTTTTTAGCCACGCCCTTTTTTCCTTTTCCATCATCAGTCAACCTTAATATGGACAGAATGATTGATGTAGAGAAAGAAAAAGGGAGAAGGAAAAGGCTGACCATTGTGTAAAAAAAGGTTGACTGATGATGGAAAAGGAAAAAAGGGCGTGGCTAAAAAAAGCATACCCAAACCATACAAGTTCCAACAATCGATTGAATACTTCGAAAATTACAATTCACCCAAGAAAAACATAAATACCCGTTTTTGTTGGCTTTACGGCGTTCAATTGAAATAAGTCGTAAATGTATTGAAATGTAATCAGGATGACGCCTATCAAATTCCTGTAGTTTTGAAAGCAAATTAAATATTCTAAATCCGAATTAAAAAGTTAAATTCACCGTCAATATAGCCTCAGAAGTTTCAATATCACCCAACTTTTCTTCAAAAGCGCTATAAGCCAAATGGATTCCAGGTTTTCTAGGGCAATGAATTCCTTAAAATTCTTGTAAAAAATTTCTAATGAATTAAACCAGTTGCCCGTTTATAAATGGCACGAGCTGATGCCAAATCTTCAAGCTGCTCCAAGTAGTTAGCATACTAAATATTAATTTATAAATGTCTAGTTAAGAAGTCACCTTAATCCACATCTCTTCATAATTTGCACAAGCAATCATACAACGTTCAAAAAGAAATAAAACGCGAGTCTTTTTGCCTGTTCGAATTTCAAAATCTAAATAAGAATACCAGTTACGCAATTGATCACGCTCCAATGGTTTAACATGGAAATATGGTCTTTTTATCTGAAAGTACTTATATTTAAACATAAAAAAATTTAGCATACAGCATTTTCATAGACCCAACGAATACTGACCTCGCGTTCATTCTCCAAATATAATTGGTGTTTACGATTTATAATCTCCTCACGGAAAGCTTTTAAAGCATGCTCATTGTGCTAAATTTATGAGTTTGAGGATCAATCTAAAAAATAATAACCTTCCTGCGTCGCACTGTCTTCGGCTGAACTTCTTCAATGTTTTCTCCATCTATTGGAATACTATCATCTTCATATTCTTCCATAAAAAAGAGAGGTTCGCCATCTAAAGAGTCCTTGATTTTTGGATAAATCAGATCAGTAATGGCATTGTACTCTTCCGAAGTAAGTATTCTGTCAGGCTCTTGACTATTTACAAACTGTTTGAATCTAAACGCTAATATAAAAATTAATTAATATAATGTTAAACTTTTCAAAGTGACTCGCAAACAAAGCTATAGGAGTTGAAATAAGAACATCAAAAAGAATCATCGCCTTGTCGAATTCACCATTGCTAATCTCCCAATCGATAAACTCAACCCACAGCTTATCTGAACGAAATTCCAAACCGCAAGCCTCCAACGCCCGTGTATATACGCTAAAAATAATGTTGAAAAATTTTAAATTAGGAAAACAAATATAAAATAAAGAATGAAGTTTGCTACTTATATCAATCTCTTCTGAATAATATAAATCTTTCCAAAATCACTTAAATTTCTTTTCTTGTTTCACATCGTCTCTTCATTTATAAAGTGATTTGTGTCATAATTAAACATCAGAAAAGCATCAGAAACAAAAATGCCCATAATGCGTAGAAAATACGCCGAATGTTAAGTAAAATTCTCAAATTTAAAGGAAAAATCACGTTAACAAGAAAACACCACAAAATCTTTCAATTCCTTGTATTGAAAAAAAGGAATTTATTCTGGGACTAAAATACTCACTATAAATAATCATTATTTACAATAAAAGAAATATGTATAAAGCCCGAGATCGCTGGGGAAATTATCGAATTATCATGTTTTCAAGATTTTCTATTATTCTTTCATTCCAAACCCGCCCTTCGGGAGGCAAAATTTCACGAAAGATGAAAAATGAGCAAGTGCTTCATCTCTGAAAGTGCTATTTGAGAAAAACATTGTTGTTTTAGGAAAGCAAATTTTGAGATTAAAAATCGAAATACTTACTCTCTAATCTTTGCAGTAGCTTGTCTTTGTCCTTGAGCTATCTCCTTCACGTAAGCAATATATGAAAGCCAAAGATCAACGCTCAATGGAATTGCTTCGAGTCCGCGTTCATATACCTGAAAAGAGCAATAATTAGTCAATAAGCATAAAACTATACCGTCAAGCATTTTTCATAATGTTTGTTGTTGCGCTCAAAATCAGCATATTTCTTCCAATAACCATAACAATATGGGTAGCGTCTAAGAAATCCATCATAAGCATCGCGAGATGCCTTCTCATCATTCTAAAAAGCAAAATATTAAATGTATTTACATATGTATAAAAATAATAAAATCCGAAACATACGACTTTCTCCACTATCTTTAAAAGTCTGGTCCAAGCATCGAAATCGTATTGATTGTCCTTGACAGCTCTTAAAGCATCTTTCATCATCAATCGCTCCAAAGAATCACTGAAAGATAAAAAATGTATCTAAGTTCAGAAATATATTATCTAACCCGCCAAGAGCATCATGATTCAAATCAACATTTTGACTTATATTACGATAAGCTGGCTGACCATTCATATCAACAAAATTAACTAAAATACAAAAAATAATGAAAATTTAAAGAAAAATCAGGTAGAATCTAATTTAGATGTTAAAATAATCGATAATCATCTAAATGGCAACTTATAGAGAAAACGAAAATGAATAACAACTTAAAGAAAAATATTTCACTAAATAATAAGAGGGGACACGGACACATTGGCGCGCCCACATTGGCGCGACCACTATGGCGCCCGCCCACTTTGGCTTGGTCCGACAATAGGGGAGTTGGTCCGACAACGGTGCTATGTTGTTCCAACAACGGGGAAGGTTGGTCCGACAACGGGGGAATGTTGCTCATACAGCTGGGAAAGTTGAACAAATGCGGGGGATATTGTTCAAACAGCGGAGATCTTGAACTAACAAAGCAGGACGTTGTTCCAACATCGGGAGAAGATTGTTCCGACAACGATGGAAAAGCTTGTTCTGACAACGGTGAAGTTGTTTCATGAGCAGTCGTAAATTCACTGGCCGCGCTCAACTGGCCCGGGCTCAACTGGTGGGGCTCAACTGACCCCAACCGGTGTTCGCGCGTGCGTAAACCCGCTGTGTGTTCTTTATAAAATCATCTTTTGGCGTGTGTTTTATATTCCAGTACATACTTACATAGAGTTGTGGTTATTAGTTTTTTTTTTAATTTCTGCTCAAAAAATTTTAATTACATAATACTTTTATTATCCTAAATTTTAAACATTTTAGACAAATTCTCTGTTTTTAATTAGCAAAATGCCAGGAGGAAAAGGAAAAGCAGGAAAAGATAGTGGGAAAGCAAAATCTAAGGTATGTCTAATAAAATGTTTTTTTATTTTCTGATCCATAAATTAGACTAGCATTTTATGAAGTAGTTATGAGTCTTTTTATGGATCAATAAAAGAGATATCGGTAATCCTTAAGATCATTGGTCCCGAGATAAAAATGGGTAAAAAATGCTCCGATATTTTTGAGACCTGCAAGGTGGTATGCTGAGTACGAATCTGAGCTTATAATTTGTTTATTTTGAATCCCGAACCCAAATCGACCAAGTCGAATTCGGGGTAAAAATCGAAATTAAAATTTTAGGGTCAATTTGCTCAAAAATATTGGAAGAGCATTTTTTGCTCACATATTCTCGGGACCGATGATCTTAAGGATTACCGAAACCATCAAATCTATTGTTTTACAAAAATATTCAGAAAGTTATTTCGAGGAGTGCTAGAGCTGGCTTACAGTTTCCTGTTGGCCGTATTCATCGTTTCCTTAAGAAAAGAACAACAAGCACTGGGCGTGTTGGCGCCACTGCTGCTGTATATAGTGCCGCCATACTGGAATATTTAACAGCTGAAGTTCTTGAGTTGGCTGGAAATGCATCTAAAGATCTTAAAGTGAAGCGCGTTACGCCTAGACATCTTCACCTTGCAATTCGAGGTGATGAGGAGGTAAAATTTATAAACTAAACTAGATTTTATTATAACTTCACTATTTCTCTATTATTAGTTTGTTTTTGGTATTAAATCATTATTGGTGGACAAACTATTTTAATTTTTAAATAATTCATTCTGGAAAAGTTAGCAAAAAACAGCCCAATTTTGCCAAGCTACATAAAAATCTATAAAATCCACTATTGTAGGGTAGATCTGTTATTATTTTTATTCAAACCCTTATCGATTTTTGCATGTTTATTTTAATTTTTATTACTCGTTTATTTTTAAGCTTGATTCGCTTATCAAAGCAACCATTGCTGGTGGGGGAGTTATTCCGCACATTCATCGCTACCTCATGAACAAGGTAGATTGCCAGATTATTCATTCACATATTAAATTCTAGAAGGGTGCACAGCAGCCATCAACCGCAGTTCCAAAGACACATCCTGTTTGAAGGTGGTTGGTGAGAGTTGATTTTCAACGATGACTTTAATTTATTTCAAAATGATCTGTTTGGAGGTACAAACTCCCTCTTCGACTCTATTTACGCATTAACCTCTCGTAATACTTTTCAAGTTGTACTTTTAAATTGTAATACATTCAAGTTTAAATCATTTAAATCAATTTCTCTGAATTTCACTTAGAAAAACATAATCGTGTTTTTTCTTAAAAATATATAATTCGATAGTTAAGTTTCCGACGATCCAAAACAACTGGGGTAATTCCAAGGATTGTCCCCCCCCCCATTTTTTTCCTTCCTTAAGAATGATATAATGGTCAATTTTTCTTCCTTCCATAATTTCACTCTAGTTCCCTGTGGCAAATTCAAATCAGACATTCCTCTCAAAATATGAGGTATTAACAAAGAAAGGATTAATTTCTTCATCGATTAAAGTTGGGAGGAATGTCTGATTTGAATTTGCCACAGGGAACTAGAGTGAAATTATGGAAGGAAGAAAAATTGACCATTATATCATTCTTAAGGAAGGAAAAAAATGGGGGGGACAATCCTTGGAATTACCACAACTGGCTACTACAAATTCTTCAGTAAAACTTTCTTCCACTGCGTATTTTGCAAATTTCAAAAATTCCCATCTCGCATAAGAAAATTTTTATATGACATAAGTATATTATTGCTTGAAAGATCAAAGTGTACAACAAATTAAATGTGGAATTTGGCTTCGGGGAAAATCTAATTAAATCCTGCGATATTCACCCAAACCCGTGTGTGTAAATTGTGCATCTAATATTTCTTCTGTCGAATTGTTTTTTCCAAACCGATTCCTTTACATAAGTTCTTAATGCCTTTGCCAATTCGATAGCCAGCAATTTTCCATCTGAAAAATATAGTATATAAAATCGTTTATAAATTGTGTGTTTCCTATTTTACCTTCATTTAAAGTAGCTCCAGTTTTAACCTGTTCAAATTGTCCATTATGTGTTTTTTGCCTTCCAGAAAGTTTCAAATCATTAATATCTAAAACGGATCTTATTATAAAGTCAGTTTATTTTTGGCACCTTTCCATTATCTGAGGCACGAAAAATAACCCAATCTAGGAACGAAAAATAAACAAAAATTTTGCCCTATGGGACCAAAAATTGTCTTGAGTCTCCCATTTTCCTTTATAGTAGGGATTTAGAGCGTATAGACATTTAGATCCTAAAAAATACCTTTAGTTACTCTAGGTCCTATATAGAGGTTGGCCCATCCATTCAAACAAAGTTCTATTCTATATTTGTGGTGACCTATGATTTCTTCGCAATATGCCTGAACAACTCTACTTGCTGCCATTTTTAGAAACCCCCACAATTTTTCATATCCTTCTTTTGCCATTTTACAACCTCGAAATTCAGCCAAACTATTAAATGGAAAGTTATCTTAATAACTTGAATTAAAATAACCTTTTAAGACGAAACAATTCTCGTGCATCTGTAATTCTTTCCCCATTACGTTCAGGTTTTCTTACATTTTTCCCTTCTGGTTGTAATATTCGTAACTGGATTAAAATTATAAATTGAGTTATTAAATCATATAAAATGCATTTACTTCTTGTTCCCTATCATTCTGTCTTAATTCAAAAATGTTGCAAATTGTTTGATTATCTTTAGACGATGTCATTTCTAGTACAGCAACTAATGGTAAGTTTCCTTTTACATGTGAATACTTATAAAAAATGCACTAAAAAGAATTTTAAAGAAAAATATTTTATATAAAATATATACTCTTCCTAATCCATTTACGGCTGTGTAAGTATTAGGGACTGTTGGTAGTGGCCATGGTGCCTGTTTTGAATCATAAATTGTTGCTTCATTGTTTTGTGAACTAGTAGCTGAAAGATCTGTTTCGAATCGTTTATCTTTTGATGTACTGGCATGTTGCGGACGTGTCGGATTCGATTGTATATTTCTGATGCTCTTATTGGAATCGCCAGGGAAAATATTTCTCTCAAATAAAATTTTATGTTAAAATATTTTTCCTTTTTAATACCTTTGGTGGCTCACTCAAATGTAATTTACTGGTTCTAAAAATAAAATTTAAATATATTTAAAATATTAATATAACCAACTTAAAGGGGCATGTTAAGCAACGGCCATTTTTATCGACTTGTGGATGACGGCAACGACCACTTCCACTATTACTTTGCTTTAAATTTATAAATAAAATTCAAATTATTATAATTTTGAAATAAAAATACAAAATAGGAGTAAATTTACTTGACCTTAAATAAGGCCCTCAACAGAATGGAACTCAATCCAAATATTCCCTTACCCTACTAAATTTCCCTATACGTTAAAGCTTTTAGATTAAAAGTTTTTTTATTAAAATTTTCCCAATCAAAATTTCATTCATACGTCACTTCCAAATGCTGAATCTCTGTTTGATCTTTTTTGTACATCTTCTCTGTTAATTTGCTTTAACGGTTTTCTTTCAGACTCTCTACTTTGACTTCTACTTCTCAAATGCCCATTTTGTGAGTGTGAACAAAATTCTCTTAATTCTGGATCAATTTCATAACGTTCATCATAGAACCATTTCATAAATCCATGAGTTCTAATTTCTTAAAAAATAAAATTTTAAACATTAATATAAGAAAAAAACTCAAAAATTGTTCATCTTTATTTTTTTCATATTTTCACGCACGTTTTTTCTAACATGCGTCTAAGCTTAAATCCCAAATATTTCATCGTTGCCACTAATTAAATATAATATTACCGTCTAAACGAATTCTTTTATCTTCGTCACAAAGCATTGCATGCATAAATGATCTCAAATTATACTGAATATTTGAATCAAATTTCGATATTGAATTCCTTTTTATAACACCATCCAAAGCATTTGAAAGTTTCGAACGTTTATCAAAATAACTTCCTGTTAGAAGAAAATAAAATATTGAGCCAAGTGCAAAAACATCTGCAGCTTTTGTATAGTTCCCAGCAAAAACTTCACTAAAAACTTTTCTTGAATGAAAATTTTTAATTAATAAACTAACGGAGCCATAAACGGACGAGTTCCAAGTGTTGTCTTAAATTGTCCTAGTATGTTTTTTGGCGTTTCTTTAGATAATCCAAAATCTGTAACTTTCTAAAAAATAATTTATTGAATTTTTTCAAAATAAGAATTACCACACGAATTCGTTTAACATCGTTATTTCTTCCTCTTTTAATTTCCCAAATTAAAACATTATTTGGTGTCAGGTCTCTATGTGCAATATCCTCCTCATGAATTAATTTTAATGCCTCGCATAATTGTATAAGAATATCAGTTGCTTGAAAATAGAAATTGTTAAAACTATGAAAAATAAAAACCTAAAAGAACTCCCATTGCCCCATTGTTCCTTACATACTCTTGCAAACTCCCATCTTTGCAATATTCCATAACTATATAAACAAATCCTCCACGTTTGAAATGATCAATAATTTTAACCACCCGATTGCCTCGTTTGTTCATTAGCCTTGTATGTATGTCAATTTCTGTTTTTGGATCAATTTCTGACTTTTCCTAAAAATGTAGAAAAAATATTTATAGATTAAAAAATTAATGAAGCTATCCTCAATATTTAAATATAGATGACCTTTATATTTTTCACTCCTTTTGTTGAAATAATTTCAAAGAAAAATTAGAGGCCTAACTACACTTTATGAGTCTGATCCCGATTTGGATGATTTATGTCATTCGAAAGAACTCGGCGAGCTGAGTCGAATGACACCAAAACTAGCCCGAGGAGCCGAATTTTTCACCCCAAAAGGCAGCTTATTCCCTCTATAGGTTTTGAATTTTTCTGAGCCTATATCTCGGGCCGAAGGTATTTCCGGTGGTGGAGAGTGGTACCGTTCGACCCAGCTCGCCGAGACGAATCGAATGACATATAAATCGAATATAAATCGGCCACCGGCTAAAGTACATCCGGAAAAATAGGAAAGTCATCTACTTATATCCAGATAGTGCCATTTTTTACTTTAATTTCTTTCATGGCAAATAATTCTCGAGTAGTTTTATCTCTGCAAAGGTAAACAGTTCCAAATCCGCCATGGCCAATTTTATCTAAAAGATAGTAATCACCCTGGAAAAAAATATTGTTAAAATTGGTTAAATTATGCAAATACAATTTCTTCCCGGCGTTCTTGTAAGGCCATGTGAGTTAAATAATTAGAAATAAATTAAGTTTGGATTATCTATAATAAAATTAAGAATTAAATCTTTACAATAAAGTCAAAATGCCGAAAGAATACGGCCGGAATTTTCTGGTTTCTATGGCTGCCCATAACTTCCAAATCAGAACTGGCAAAATAGGCATCTGTTGCCGGAAAAAACACATTGTTGCCGAAAACTACTAAAAATCGTTTGAAGCACAATTTAAACGGAAAGTGACCATTGAGCCCCGGGTACGGCCCACTTAGTCGCGGGCCACTTAGTCGCGACCACTTAGTCGCAGGCCATTTAGTCGCAGGCCCACTTAGTCGCAGGCCACTTCGTCGCGAAGGTTCTTTTTTTCAGGTAGCTTAAAATTTAAATCAAAGGTAATATCGAGGGATTTGGATCTGATATCAATGGATTGCGTAGTGTAAAGTAGATATAGGGATTGGATATCTATGGATTTGGTCTTTAAAACTTGGCATCTCTCACTTGGCCTTCCTAAATTCACAAATTTTCGCCTGCGGCGCTAAAAAGGAATTAAGAATATTTTTGAGAATTTGCACGGATTAATGGGGACTCGGTTCGGTTTCGGTTAACCGATGAATTTAATGAAACCGACAACCCTACCCAAAATACAAATTTTTTAAAATTTGCTAGCAAAATTTTTTTTAAGGTTTCGGTTCCGGTCTGCTTTTTTAGGTTTCGGTTCCGGTCGGCTTTTTTTAAGTTACGGTTCCGGTCGACTACATATGTGGTCGGAACCAAGACAAAGTTTCGGTTCCGGGATCCGTCAAAATATCGGTTCCGGTGAGGAAAGGAATTTTTAGTTACTTCGAAAGGAATTTTTAGTTACTTCGCGACGAAGTGGCCTGCGACTAAGTGGGCCTGCGACTAAGTGGCCTGCGACTAAGTGGTCGCGACTAAGTGGTCGCGACTAAGTGGCCTGCGACTAAGTGTCCGTGTCCCTTGAGCCCCTACCAGACCGTTTGAGTCTCGCCATTTGACAATTAGCAAAAAGTGCGGCACGGAACGGGATCCTGTACGGGATTTTCGGGATCCCATCCCGAAATCCCGGGGTTTAGGCGCGAACGCGATTCACTGGATTTATCCCGCGGATCCCCGTTCATAATTTTGAAAAATTCCATCCCGGGATCACGGGAATGCGATTTTGCCCAGGCCTGTGGCTAGCAAAACTTTTTTTTTATTATTGATTTATAATTTTCAGATTTTTCAGTATTTCTTAGTTTGATATGTATCTGAATATTCTTCCTGTAAAGAACGTTCAACTTTATATGAATAGTGTAATTGATTAAAAAACTAATTCTCATTTTTCCTTTCATTTATTAGTTTCGTTTGGCAAGCACTCTTGTTTTGGCTGAGCATAACGATCAAAAGTTAAATCCTTTAACATTAAATGCAGTCACTGCTGCAAAAAAAATTGGTCATGAAATTTCCATGCTCGTAACAGGAAAGAATTCTGAAGAAATTGCAAAAGAATCAGCAAAAATATCTGATATAAAAGTTTTTTTAAATTTTATTAAATACATTAAAAATTATTTTAGCGTGTTCTTTTCGCTCAAAATGAAAAATTGGCAGCTAATTTACCTGAAAGAGTTTCTACAATTCTTTCAGCGGTCCAAAAACAATTTAATTTTACACACATTATTGCCGGAGCTTCTACCTTCAGTCGAGGTGTTATACCAAGAACTGCGGCAATTCTAAATGTATCTCCAATATCGGAAATAACACATGTACATAGTAATGATTCTTTCTCAAGACCAACATATGCCGGAAATGCGATTGAGAAGGTTTTTATATTCTTAATCAAAAATAAAATGACCGCATAAATTCTATGTAAAATTTTTTTCATTTATAGAAGAAATTAACATAAGTTTTGGTAATTGAAATTTATTCTAATTTTAATTTAAGGTTAAAAGTAAAGCATCTATAAAATTGATAACAATCCGAGCAACAGCGTTTGAAGCTTCTCCTTCTAGTGGTGGATCAGCTACAATTGAAAAATGTTTTCTTCTATACTTATAGCTTAAGATAAATATAATTTTTTAGTGCGTGACATAGAAATAAGTACTGAACTCAGCGAATTTATTGGTCAGGAACTAAGTAAGTCTGAACGTCCTGAACTTGCTGGAGCTAAAATTGTTGTATCTGGAGGTAGAGGGTTAAAGTCAGGAGATAATTTCAAGATCCTTTATGAATTGGCTGATGTTCTTGGTGCAGCTGTAGGTGCTAGTCGAGCCGCTGTAGATGCTGGATTTGTGCCAAACGATATGCAAGTTGGTCAAACAGGAAAAGTCGTTGCACCGGTAGTCTTTTATTACAAGATAGGTAATTTTGAATTTCGTACCCCCCCCCCTATTTTTTCTTTCACAAGGTGTTAAAAATGGTCAGTCTTCAGAAGAATGTAGAACACAACAACAACATACCAAAATCGACACAACATACCAAAATCGACAAAATTTGACTTGATTGGACCGAGATACAGACCCCTGAAAATTGAACAACCATAGGGGCGATTTTTTGGAACAAAAAAAGTTTATGCAAATGATAGCTCATTCGAAAGAGCTCGTCGAGTTGAGTCGAATGACACCAAAATCAACGTAATCGGACGAGTTTTGACAAATTTATGACATTATTTATACCTACCAGAGTCGGTAACTTTATGTCATACTTTGTCAAATTTTGTCTAATCACGTTGATTTTGGTGTCATTCGATTCAGCTCGACGAGCTCTTTCAAAAGAGCTATCATTTGTATAAATTTTCGCCTTATGGTTTTTCGCCCCTGTGGTTGTTCAATTTTCAGGGGTCTGTATCTCGGTCCAATCAAGTCGGATTTTGTCGATTTTGGTATCATTCGACTCAGCTTGTTGTGTTCTACATTCTTCTGAAGACTGACCATTTTTAACACCTTGTGAAAGAAAAAATAGGGGGGGGGGGGGTACGAAATTCAAAATTACCACAAGATATATTATTTGAACGTTGTTTAAACCTCAATTCTTGTAATTTTCCTGGTTAATTTCATTAAAATTCCAACCATCGAACAATAAGATTATGGCACAATTTTTGAGGACAATTGACATTAATTTGGTATAGAGTAATAGTAAAGAATATGTAGTTCACTTTACCGGGGGATTTTAGATTGTGTGGGACAAGGGCATATCCAAGGGGGGCTAGAGCCCCCCCCCCCGAAATGGGGAAAAGGAAAAAATTTGGGGAAGGGCTGGGGCAAAAAAAAAAGTGAATTTTTTTGGCCTACGGCCTCTGAAATTTAAAAAATTTTCGCCTGCGGCGCTGAAAATCAAATTTTTGTCTCCTGCGGCGCCGAAAAAATGAATTTTTTTGGTCTATGGCCTTCTAAATTTTAAAAATTTTCGCCTGCGGCGCAAAAAATCGAAGAAATCTGGCTTCTTGAGCTCCACAATCCTCAAAATTTTCGCCTGCGGCGCAAAAAAAGTGAATTTTTTTGGCCTTCGGCCTTCCAAAATTCAAAAAATTTTCGCCTACGGCGCTGAAGTGATGAAAATTTATGGGCAAAAAAATTTGCGTTCAGAACGCTAAGTGAACGCCAAAATTAGTCCGCAAAAACAATTATCGGAACAAGATAATAATTATGTATAAAATAACATTTTAGCAACTCTACATTGCTGTTGGTATTAGTGGAGCGATACAACATTTAGCAGGAATGAAGGATAGCAAAGTAATTGTAGCAATTAACAAGGACAAAGATGCCCCAATTTTTCAAGTTTGATATAATTAAAATTAAATTCCTAACTTTTCTTAAAAGGTTTCCGACTTCGGCCTTGTAGCAGATTTGTTTAAAGCAATTCCGGAGTTAACACAAGAATTAAAGAAATAAAATTAAAAGTAGATATGTATAAATAAACAAATTTTATGTATTGCGATTTAAAGGTTTATTTTATAAAAATTGTAATTTAGTAACAACAATTCGACTTTTCTCATTTAGAGAAATTCAATAATGAAAAATGAGATATAGATTAATCTAAAATGAAAAAATAGTTGAAGAGTTTCCACACAGAATATATATTTAAAAACCTTCCTGGGTGTTTATTTGATGGATTTGGGAACGATTAAATATAGCCTTCCCTGCTCTACACGAAGGTGCAAAAAAATACAAATTTTTACATGCAGTTCTGAATGTTCCCCCGTTACTTACCTCTTACGACTTTGGGGAAATAAATTATTGCCAGTAAAGAGGAAAGATTAATCTGTGGCTCACATCAGATAGGGGTGGGATATTAAATAAGTACCCTTTCCTGATTTACTAAGAAAAATAAATAAAAGAACTGTGATTTTTCATGTAAAAATTAACTAGCAAACTTCCATTCTTGTCTGCAAAGAGGACAAACAGATTTTTGTCCATTTTGAGTATTTGTCCATTTTACAATACAATGCATATGAAAAGCATGAGTACATGAACCCAATGCCTTAAAAACTTTATTTTTATGATTTATTTTAATATTAAATTTACCAATGGGCAATCATCCCCTGGAAATCTACAATCAACACAGCAAGTTTCAAAGGAAGTTCTACAAATTCCACAATTATCACCCTTTCCATCCATCCAACGCCATTCACCGACTAATTTCAATCTTTTTATTTTAATTTTCAGACGAGTTTTTGTAGGTAATTCGAGTGGAGGCTTTTCTTCAAAAAATTCTAATGGTTCGAATATAGCTGGTTGAGGAGATTGTTTACGCTTAAATTAAGGTAAAATTAAGATTGTGTCTCCTAATTCCTAGTTTTTCATCACCCCAGAAAAAAAGAGAAAGGAGTGCTTTTAAGGTATTTTAGAAGTTTCCCAGCAGGTTCGAGTGTGCAGAGTTCGAGTACTAGCTAAAATTTTATTTATTGCGAATACTGGACTCGAATTCCAGCTCGAAAAGATGTGTCAGTTTTTTAATTTCTAATTTCAATTTAATTCGCCTGGTCGAATTTCGAGTCCAGAATTCGCTTTGATGTTATGGAAAATATTTAAAAATGTCTAAAATATACCCAAATATGATAAAAAAATTAACCAAATTTTCATTATTCGCAGCGGTTATTGAAAACGAAGATTGCATAGATCCCCCAGGTGTTCCATCATTTCTCTTAAAATTTGCTTATAAATCAAAAGTCTAAATTAAAAAATTACTGGCTCAGCTTCCTCTGCATCAGAAATTGACAAAATCTCTCCTTGAAAAGCATCAGTACCAGCATAAATTGCTAGAAAAATTATAGAAAATAAATAATTCTTAAACAAAAATAAAACGTGATAATTCAATAGATCCTTCATGATTAATTCCTCGATTCTGTCCAGAATCACTCCAAGCTTCCATATCCTCATTTGGTTGAAGTGGTGTTTGAGGTGAAGGTAATCTTAAATATTAAATAAATTAATTTGTAGTTTAAGATTTTGAAGAGAAATTTTAAAAAAGTTAATTAATGATTTATGTGGAAAAAGTTAAAATTTTTATTATGTAAATTTAATCATATGTATGTATTTTTCCAAAAAGGAAAGAAATTACGAGCTCTAATACTAAATTATTTGCCAAAAATACCTATTTCATAAATTTTAATTAAAAAATATATACGATCGTCCATCATTTGACATTTGTTCATCTTCAGAAGAAGAATTGAATATCATTACAAAAATATTAATTTATGTTATGAAAAAGAATTTAGTTTTTTAATAATTTATCTGTATCAAATCATGGTAATTTAGAGTCAAATAGATTTTTATTGTTAGTCAAATATTTTCGATACCGGTACCGTATGGCGGGCGAAATCTAAAAATAAAAAGCGAAATGCGTGAAAAATGCTAAAGATGCGAAACTCGAAAATGTAAAATTAGCCCAGCCATGCTATGTAGTATGTCCAGGGATTTGCCGAAACAGATTTTAACCCCCTATTGGATTTATTATTCTTTATAATTCCTTCTAAGAATTTTAAAAAATTGATTTCCTGGTTTATTTTTAATTGGATTGACTATACATAGTATAGTATGTAAATAAAAATACATATATACCAAAACATTTCCAAAAGAAAATAATGTTTTTGGTACAGGAAATTTGCCTTCCAAAAGGCATAGAAAAGAGGGAAAGGCTTGGAGGAGGGATATACTTTCTTATTCTATTAATTTTCCAATTTTCTTTTAAAATAATAGTTAAAACATCGAGAATCAGCTTTCCATGCTTTTGTGGACGTAAATAGACATGTAAAATAATCCCAATATGGAAAATAATCCAATTAATTTCGCTATGCTACTATGTACTATTTCTGTTTAAGTTACCGTATTTGCTGAAATAATGTCCCTCTCTCAAATAATTACCCCATTTAATTACCCCCTCCAGCGAGAGATCGAAACAATAATTACCCTCTCTCAAATAATTACCCTCTCTAATAATTGCCCCAACCCCTATTTTTCTATACTAGTTTTAAAAATATTTATTAAAAATCATTATAAATTCCAATAATGAAATATTTTAAGGATCAAAAGGAGTTGGGGATTAAAAGGAGTTGGGGAGATATCGAGGAATTTATGTAGACGCCCAGGGATTAAGTGAAGTTGATAGAGAAAATGAAAAATGAAGAAGCTTTTTGGGAGATATTGAGGCATTTCTACGATTTTAGCCTATATCTCTCCGAATTCTGGTATTCCCTATATACCTAAAATAATTTAGAAGCCTTTATATATCCCGGGATGGAAGTATTGCTTTTATGCTACTACTTTAGAGTACATTATATAGAAATATTTTAGCGGAATATAAATTATATTCCTTAACTAAGAATATAATTTATAACGGAAGCATGATGTTATGTACCATTTTGGGGTACACTATTTGTGGAATATATTAAGGGAATATTGTGTATATTCCTATTGTGTATATTCCTTTTTGCGTGTTTATAAAAATATAAGCATACATAGGTCGAAACAATAATTGCCCTCTCTCAAATAATTACCCTCTCCCTTTTAATTACCCCCTCCAGCGAGAGTTTGAAAGAATAATTACCCTGGGTAATTATTTTAGCAAATACAGTAAATAATTATTAATGGCCGGCTGGACCTGATAAAGAGAAAGGGGTGAATTTTTTATGTATTATTTTTTATATCTTTTTAAAAAAGAGGATGAAATAATATAAAAAAAGCCTGAGAAATTTTGATCTTCTCTAAGAGCAGTCCTTGATCACAGTATTTAAAACAAAATTTTAGTATTTAATAGATCAAAGCTTATTTTTTCCCATCTTTTTATTTTAATTATTCTTTTAATTAATTTTTTTTCTTCACAATTCTCTTATGTATTTTTTTCTTATTTTAAATATTTTCTAGCCCCTTCTACTATAGGAATTGGTATAATTTTATTTGTGAAGATAGTCCAAAGACTGGCTGGCAACAAAAATTCAATTTGCACGCATTTTGGCATTAACTCCAACCCAAATCTATTTTCGGCTGGTAGCTCATTTTGTGTGTGTGTGTGGTCGTTATTTTTGGGTATTTTTAGTTTTTACTAAGTCCAAAAATTCCTCCACTTCCGTTGACTGACTGCAAAAGGCCAGTTCTACAGCACTTCACTCACGCTCGTTTCTATTCATAAAATGCAATTATTTTGTATTTTTTTGTGATTTTCGATTTTAGTCAAATAATAATTTATGTTTTTAATGTATATACTTTTTTAGGCCAAAACTATTTGAGCCTCAAGCCTCAAAAAGTGTCAGAAAAAGGAAATTGGGTTGATGAGTGGGATTGAGGAAATTAAGGTTTAAAAAAGTGAAAGGAATATAAAAAGGAGGAAAAAGAAGTAAAGGTAGTACTAAAAATAAGTGGGTGTGAGGGGATGTGGGAGGTTATGTACAAAAGTGAATATATATTTGACCTAGGAATTTTTTGGGAATTTTTAAACGAACTCAAATACCAAGCCAAGCCATTACCGCTTGAGGGGCGACGGCGCCACAAACGGCCGACGAGCAGTTAATGGGGCCACCCCCAAAGGTAGTTAATGCCGATGCCGTTCTTTCCTCTCCCTTTTGGTTCGGAAGTATATGCAAACAAACACCTTAGATTTTTTTCTTGAGAGAGTTTAGCAAAGGAAAATTCTCTCATACTATCTCGGCATTCTCGATCATCTTTTAAATTTGTCCTTCATTTTCAAAAAAAATTTAAAATACCCATTTAGTATACAGTAAGGCGCAAAAGTTTGTGCCGCTACACCTCCCATGCAAATTTTTTTTTACTTTACTTACTTATTATTCTCTAAAAATACTTTTTTAAATAAAAAATAAATATTTTTCTTTAAAAAAATAAAAGTACAAAAATACTACTATTACTATGTACTTTTATTATAAATATTTAACACAAAGACAATCATTAATTTTAAAAAAAGTACCTTCCTACCTATTTTTTATTTTGCCTATAAATTTACTCATTGTGTGGTCATTCAATTTATTCAAACAGTTGACGGTTAGATAATAATAAGGAAATTTTTTTACTTTTTTTTTATTATATAAAATTCTTTGTTCTTTAAATATTTTCTGTTACTTTTTATTTTTTTAAATTAAATTTTTATTTTGCAAATATTTAGAGGTTATTTAACTTAATTATTACTGATAAATAAGTTTAGTATTATTCATTTTTATAAATTCACTATTCTCCGTCCCTTGGGGAAAGAATGTCCACGTCCGCAACCGTAAATAACGAACTCTACTAGTCTAAATAATTAATTTGTATTTTTAAATATATTCTTAATTTTAAATAAAAACACAAAATATTCATATATTATAATTTAAATTTGACACTTTTCTTCTTTTATTAATAAAAAAATAATGAAAAATTGCCTTTTAAATTACTATAAGCAAAAATTATTATTATTTTGCATTTTTTCTTTTTTTAAGAAATTGCCAATTATTTTTTAGAAAAAATTGAAGAAGAGTTATTTTAAATATAATTTTAAATTAATAAAAAAACAAAAACAAAATTGTGTATTTATAACACGCAAAGAAATTTTTATAAAAAATTTTCTTTCAATTTCCAGAAAATAATTTAAAAAATGCATTTAGGTAATTAAGTATTAAAAATTAAAAAAAATAAACTTTCTTATTTTAATTTTATATATTTTTATTAAATATTTTCCGTTTCAATATTATAACACCCCTTTCATTTTTGCGTTGCTCTCCGTTACAATGCTCGAATCGAGACCAATTTTTCTCCATTATTAGATATGTATTACGTAAATATTAGGATAGAAAAAGTTTCAATTTCTTTAATTTTTTATAAATTTTTTTCAAAATCGGCAAAATTACTGGCTCTAATTATTTGCTTTGAGGAAGTTAATTAAAAGATTGAATGCTTGAGATTAGTAATTTATTTTAGTAACATATCAAATTTCGAAAATATACATTAATTTAACATTGAAAAAATTTTTTTTAATTAAATAGGCCAATAATTTTGAAACAGAGTATTTAGGGTATATACACAATTGTTGTCCAATTGTAATTTAAAATAATTAAGTACTTTCTTACTTTTGCGGCGGAGTAGACTGCTTTCATTATTTAATTGTTTTTGTTCCCGTCTTTGTTTTTTCATTTTCTTTTTTTTTGTTTATTTATTTGAAGAATTTTTAGTTTTTTTTTTCAATTTAAAGTATATTCCCGTTCTTTTTTTTTATAAGTTTTTTTATTTTTATATATCGACTTTTTGGATAATTTAGGGGATAATAACCAATACATCCAATTGATTGAATTAATTACTCATTAAAAGCTATCCTCAAATTCGCTTGCGCTTCCTTAACTAAACAAAAAAAGAAGAAAGTAATTTTGTTTTCGAAAAATTTTTAATTGTAACCTTTCCTCAACAAAAAGGGGAGGGGGAGTGAAAGGTTTTTAGAGGAATAAATTACTTTTGAGCAGCAATTAATGATTTATAGGAGGGAGAAAAGAATTTATTTTTTGTTTTTTAAATCAATAAATATTTTTTGGATTTTAATAATTTTTTTAAATTTTTGTAAATAAAAATTAAACTTTTTTTTAAAATATTTTTCTTTATTTTTATTTAACTTTTTAAAGCAGGGCTCCATTGGAGAAATGTTATGTGTAAGCAAAAAAAGTAATTTGTAAATACATAAGGGGAAAGTGTTCAAAATATAAGTACGCTACAAAAATAAAATTTAAAAAATTTATTCTCGCTCAAGTCACTTATATTTTTCTCTAAAATGAGACTTTTTAGCGCAGGCAAAAATTTTGAGAATTTTAAGGTTAAATTTAAATTTTAGCCAAAAAGTCTGTTAATAAGTACAAATAGGTAGCACATTTTTAATTTCATAAGTACGGAGGTCAGTTTATACATATTTTATTTTTTAACTACCAAAATAACTACGAATGAAAACCCTGTTTTTAAAGTTTAATTATTTAATTAATATTTTTAGATTAATTAATTTAAATACAAAATACTTTTTTTATTAAAAAAAGATTTTTTTCCATTTTTAATAAAAAAGTAAAAAAAAACTTTTTTTATAAAAGTTTTTAACGGAAGAATAAAAGTCCAAAATAAAAAAATAAATTCAATTTAGATTCTCTTGGGATATTAAAAACTAAAAAATTTATAAAGAAATATTTTTTAGAAAATATATTTTAAGTAAAAAAGAAATTTATTTATTTAAAAAATATTTATTTATTTGTCGGTATTTTCTTTTTAATTTTTTTTTAAATTTATTTTTGGTCATTTTTAGCCAAAAAAATACTTTATTTTTTTTTTAATCTTTTATTCTTTACTTTTTTTCAAAATATAATTTAACTATAAATAATCTAGAGAATTTCCATTTTACGAGATTATCCTATTTAAAAATTAATTGCGTGGAAATTAATGAGGGAGTAAATAGATATAATAAATAAGTACATTTATATTTAGTGAATTTTTTTAACAAAAATGAAGTAATTATTTTTTAAATTTAATGAATTATTCTCGCCTTTTTCTAAATAATTTTTATTTATTTTTTGGCCATCTGCTTTATAATCTTTTTTTTATATCCAAAATTTATTTGTTCAATCCCCCAATAAAATTACTCCCTAAGCGCAAATTTCTTTTTTTTCAATAAAGAAAAGAAACGAGCCCCACCCCCCCCCGCCATTTTTATTTTGTCCTCTCCCCAATTTAAAATCTACTATTTATTACACTTTATTAGAGACCGGCACCTGCGCACAGAATTCTTCTTTAAAAATACTTTAAAGATGAAAAAAAGAGGGGGGAAGAACTGTTTAGGAAAGAAAAAAACATTTTTTTCTTTAAACTCTTCTTGCCCATTTACTTATTTTTGAACGTCTTTGCTTTTAAAATATTAAATTATTTAAAAATATTTCCTCTCTAAATATTTTTTAAAATTATTTTTATTTTACCTTTTTATGTTCTTTTAACTTTTCCTTTTTAATTATTTTTCGTAAATAATTCTATATACCTATTTTAATTTCGTTTTTTTAATTAACTGGAAAAATATCAAAATTAAAAACTAAATACACAATTAATTTTGTTTTCTATTCCTTTAATTAAATTCTTTTTTATTCACCCAATTATCAGTTCATCCAGGTTTTCCTAAATCCGTATTTATATTACCTAACTTGGTACTTTTATTTAATTTTTGATTTTCCAATCTAAATAAATAAATTTTAAATTTGTTTTTTAATAAAAATAATTTTTGGTTTATCTTTTTTTTTTTGAAACAATTACAACAAATATAAATTATTTATTCTTTTTATCACAAAATTGTTACAAACAATTTTTGATTTGACTAAATTTGTAAAATCTAATAACTCCTCTGTCTCTATTAAATAATCCCCACCGCCCCCCCCCCCTCCCTCCCTCTCCAAACTGTCCAAAAATTCCCTTGCTCTTTTTATATTTTGCTAATCTTCTTTTCCTCTTTTCAATTTATTTTAAGTATTACAAAAAGATTAAAAAATATATACAGATTAAGTTGCAACGCTTCATAAAATCCAAAAAAATAATAATTAATATATGGATATGCACTAATTAAATTTTAATAAAAATTTTGTTAATAAATCTAGCTTTTTAAACATAATTGCTATTTATTTATTTGATATTTTTTATCTAAAATTTAAAATTAAATCTTTTTAAATCAATAATTTTATTATTTAATTAATTATTTTTAAATAATTTAAAATATTCTCTTTTTCACAAGAAATTGACCAATTTCCTTAATAACATTTTTATTTTTATGAGAATCGAGACAGAATATCTAAAAGATATGTGTAAGTAACAACATTCACAATTATTTATATACAAAAAAAGTCAAAATTTAAATTAGCTTTTTTATTAGCTCAAATAAAATATTTTTGTTTATTTTCTTAAACTATAATTAATAAATAAATTATATTTTTGTTTATTTAACTTTTAATAAATGTTTTATTAAATTTTATTTATAATATTTTTTTAGATTGTATTAAAAATTATTTTATTTTTATTTTCCTTCCCCCAAAAATTAACAACAATTTTTTATTAAAAATGGGAGAATATCAAAAACTTTCTCTCCGTAAAACACAAAATAATCGGCAACATTTTTTAAAGGGAAGAATGGACTCTCCCCCTCCTTATTGTTGTTCTTCTGGAACTGCCTCTTCCTCTCTTTCTCAACCAATAAGTCTCGAATTTGGCCCCCCTCCAATTAGCCGTTTGTCTAAATATTTTTTTGTTAAATTTTTTATTTTCTTTTTAAAGTTCAAAATTTGTCTTCATCAAAAGAAAATTGGCCAAAAGAGGAAAGAAATAATGAAGGAAAATTTAATTCTTTTATTAAAACCTCCAAACCTCCAAATCGTTTTATTAAATATGGTGGAAACCCAATTAAATTTGATGATTTAATTTATGGATCTTTAAATAATTTTTGTTGGGAAAATAATGAAAATAAACAGAAGAAAACTTCTTTAATGATTTTTAGTAGTTCTGAGGATTTGACAACATCTGATTCTGAAATTTGTAAATATTCTTCTATTAATAGAGGTGGCAGAACAAATGAAGAAATTAATAGAGATAGAATGGTTAAGTAAGTTTTTCTTTAAAATTAATCTCTCGAATATTTATTTGCTAATTTAGTTGAGTAATTTTATTTACTAAAAATTATTTTGTATAGCGCAGATGTCCAAATTCTGATATTAAATAAAGATATATATTTTTATAGTTTAATAGTATGTTGGCCATAAATAAAAAGAGTTTATTTATTTTTTGAGTGATTTTGGGCGGAGATGGACAAATAAATAGTGCTAAACAATTCTTTTACATAAAAATATATATATTTATGCCTGTTTAAACATTTTAAAATATTTCCTAAATTTATTTGGACAAAAAGTATATTCTAATTTTATTGTTTAATTCATTCATTTTAACTTCAAAAATTAAAAAAAAAATTAAAATTTTTATTTAATTAAATAATAATTTAATGACATCTCAATTAAATTATTATTTTTTATCTTTTTTTAATTTAAAGGACACTCACTTCCTTTACTTTTTTCTTATCTAAATTTATTCATTTATACCTAATAAAAACTTTATTTTTTTATGACCCTTTATTTAAAAAAATATTCTAACCGAAAAAAGACAAAAAATAAATAACTGCGCGGCCTCCTAAAAACATTTAAAAATGACCTCCCTCTTATTTTTCTAACAAAAATTGTTTTTAATTAAGTAAATTCTTTTTGAGGGGTCACTTTAGTACGTGGGTGCAGGCTTTAATTTACAAATGTTATACCATTCGAAAGAGCTCGTCGAGCTGAGTCGAATGCCACCAAAATTAGATCTAGGAAAAATTTCTGGACCGAGATATAGGTCCCTAAAGTTTGAAAAACCATAGGGGGGACCAAGCACTTTTTTGGGGTGAAAAATTCGAAAATGCAAATTATACCTCGTTCGAAAGAGCTCATCGAGCTGAGTCGAAAGACACCAAAATCAACGAAATCCGACTTGATTGGACCGAGATATAAGCCCCCTAAAAACCTAAGATACAAAGGGGCGATTTTTGGAATAAAAAATTTTTTATACAAATAATACCTCATTCGAAAGAGCTCGACGAGCTGAGTCGAATGAGACCAAAATCACCATGATTAAACAAGATTAGAAAAAGTTATGACACAAAAAAACAGAACCTAAACCTATGGGGCGTCGGCGAGGCGCTTGTGCAAAACCCCGCGCTTCGCGCGGGGTTTTGCGGCACGCGCCTCGCGGGGAGTCTACGGGCGATGGGTCTGGGCTCGTAACATAAACCTATTCTTATCTCCCTTGTTCTGGACGTATTTGGAGCCTCTGTATCAGCAAAAATCTCCACAGATGCCATAGGTAAGGAGCTAAAAGAAAATATCAGAACTTTGTCCAATCAAGTCGGATTTTGTTGATTTTGGTGTCTTTCGACTCAGCTCGATGAGCTCTTTCGAACGAGGTATAATTTGCATTTTCGAATTTTTCACCCCAAAAAAGTGCTTGGTCCCCCCTATGGTTTTTCAAACTTTAGGGACCTATATCTCGGTCCAGAAATTTTTCCTAGATCTAATTTTGGTGGCATTCGACTCAGCTCGACGAGCTCTTTCGAATGGTATAACATTTGTAAATTAAAGCCTGCACCCACGTACTAAAGTACAGCCCTTTTTGATCAAAAAACTTACAAAAATAATTTTTTTTTAAAAGTTTTGGCAAATTTCCATCATTATCAACAATTTATCCAAATAATTCTTCTCTTTCTTTGGATGATTCTGAACAACAAAAAGAAATGTTAACTACAACAACAACAAGAAGGCATTATAATAATGAAGGAGGGGGATTGTTAACTTTAAGTGATTCTGAGACAGAAATGACAAATTATTTAATTAAAAATAAAAAAGAATTTAATATTGATGGTCACCATCATTTAATTAATAAATTAAAAAAACAAAAAACCCCACAAAGAATTCCGGCACTTGAAATGGTTGAAGTAATTTTAAATAAATTTTAAATCAAATTCCTCAAAAATTAAAGGAAATATCCCCAGTTTTGCCTCGTCCAAATTTAATTGATGAAGATTTTGATGTCCCTCCATTACCTCGACCTTTACAATCAATTGGGAGGGAATGGCGGCCATTAAAGACATCTACTTTGGCTAATTTACATTCTTTTTTGCCCAGAACAAATCCTAGACAACAAAAAAAGAATGGAGGAATTGTTAATAATAATTTGGTGGTGAATTAATTAATTAAATTAAATTAATTATTTCCTTTTTTTGTAGCCACAAGTAATTCCTTTAGACCCTCCCAGAAGTTTATTTGATCCTTTTTTTCCTCAACAATCTTCTTCATCATCAACAACAATTTCTGCTCGCCCCGAACAATTTAATTTGCCTTCTGCTTTAGCAAAAAGTTTTGGAATTAAAGGAATTCTTTTTATTCAAATAGCCATTGTTGGGAATTCTTTATTAATTGTTCATGTCCGTAATGGAGCTTTGTTTTTAGAGAATTCTCCTTCTTCTTGTTATGTTAAAGTAGTTTTTAAATTCTTTTTAAAAAATTATTTTTTTCTAAAAAAAAGGTGGAAATTCGTCGAAGTCCATCAAACAGAAAACGTTCAAAATACGATCATCGTTTCCGTTCAAAATTAAGTAGCGAAGTTAGGGAAAGTAATTGGCCTGAATTTTTTGATGATTTTCAATTTAAAATAAGTCCAATTAATTTACAATATGGAGATAAATTGGGGTTATCTTTGTATATTACAACAACAACAACAACAAATATATCTTCTACTTCTTCCTCTTCTTTGCCTTCTGCTGCTATTGCACCGTTGGTTTTTTTAAAATAAAATATAAGAAAGTTTAAGGAAATGAAAGGAAAGATATGTAAATAAATCTTTTAAATATATTTGGTTGGGATTTAAATTAAAAAAATCTTTAAATAAAATTTTTTAATTAAAAAAATTTAGAGCTGCCGAATTATTGGGAAGAATGAGTTTTTCTTTGCGAAAATTTTTCCGTTTAGCTAAACAACAACAAAATGATTTAATAAATGGAAGACATCAACCTATTCAAGTTTTTTAGAAAGTTTTTAAAAAAAATAAATTTTTTTAAAAAAGATTTGTGAAGGAGGGTTTTTCCTTTTACCTGACAGACTTGGACAACAAAGCCATTTAAGTCAAAAAAATATACTTCATAAAAAATATTATGACGAAATTGGTGTTACTGGGTGTTCTTCTATTTCTAGTAATTCTTCTTTTGGATCACCATTTAAAGTAAAATTTTATTTATTTTAAAGATTTCTTTTCAAAATTTCTCCTCTCTCTTTTCTCTCTCCTTCCCCTTTCTTTCCCCTTTTAATTTTAAAATTTATTTAACATTCAAAAAAATTATTTTATTTTAAACAATTTATTTCACCCACTCGTTAATATTTTAAAAAATAAATGGCTAGAAAAGTTCTCTTAAGGTTTTTATGATTAATTTTTTTGAACCTTTTCCTTAAAAGGTGCAGAAAATTATGGAACTAATAAATAAATAAATATATTTTTTATAAATTTAATTACGTCATATCTCTCTCTAATATTTTTTATAAAAAATAATTATTTTTTCTTAATATTTTTTATCAATCTTTGACATTTAAAATTAACCACAAATTAATTTTAAAAAATAAACACCTGTCTCTCTTTTCTTTTTAAATTCTTTTGTTAAATTATAATAAATATTAATAAATTGTTTATTAGAAAAAATAAATTATTTTTGGCATAAACAAAATTTACGGCAAATTAGCCAACCCCTAAAATTAATAATTAAAAATTAAAATATTTTCCCAAAAAAATTTTATTTAATAAACAAATATTTTTAAAAATATTTCAATTTTCAATTAATCACTTTATTTTTAAAAATCAATTTAACCAATTTTGGCTTCCACACCCCCTCAATTCTTTAAAAAAACATTTATTTCTTTTGTTTTTCAAAAACAATATTTATTTATTTATTTTTCTGACGTAAAGGAGAAGGAAAGGCAAAAATGCCAAGAAATTTTAAAAGGAAAAACTACATACTTTAGACATGACAAATAAACTTTTTCCTCTTATCATTATTTCCTTTCCCCCCCCCCCCCAAGTGTATTTAAAAGTGTTTTTAAAAAATGTATTTTTTTTATTAAATTCTTGAAAATTCAAAATTATGTTCTTCAAAATTTTATTTTGAATGTTTTTCCCTTATTTCCTTACCTAGTACCTTTAATTTGTTAATAATATTTTTAATTTTTTACACCAATATTTATTTTTCAACTTCCCCTCAATTTATCAAATATCCAAAAATAGTTTTTTTTTGTACCTTTAAATATTTAAACTTTTTTAATATTTTTTTGTCATTCTCTAGGGTCTAATCTTTTACATAAAACATTCTTTTAAAGGCTTCTTTATCCATCTTTGTATTTATAAAAAATCCCCTCCCATTCCCTCCTCTTCCCCTAGAGAGTCTATATAATATTTAAAAACTTCTACTATTTTTGGATTTTAATGTAAAAAGTAAAAAAATTTTTCTAAACTTCACCTGCCCTTATTTAATTCTTAATTTTATTTTTTTAAGTTTCTCATTTCTTTACCTAATAATTATTTTAATTTTTTATTATATCAAATAAAACTAATAGATTTTCATTTTATTTATCAAATAATTTTTGTTAAATTTTTTCTAAAATAAATTTAATTTTAAATTAATATATTCATTTTTATTTTGCAATAAATATATAAATTATTATTATTTTTTTTTTTATTTTGTTTTTTATTTTAATATTTCCTTTTAATTTTTCTTATTTTCCTTCCTCATTTTCATGGTTTCTTTTATTAAAAATAAATTTTGTTATTTTTTTAATAAATATATTTTTCAATTTAAATAAATTAATTTAAAAAGGAATTTAAAATATAATTATTTTAATTAATTTAATTCTTTAAATTAAATTTATATCAATTTAACTAATTTATTCTTTCCTCTTTTTGTACTAAATAAATACACAATCCCCCCTCTCCAAATAATTTCTTTTTAATTCATTAGCCTCAATTCATTTTCTTTTAATTTTAGTGTCCAAAAAAAGATTTTAAAAGCCGCTAACCGTTTAGAATAAAAAATAAAAATCGGCTTAACTAGAAAAAAGCTTATAAATATTTAAATGGGAAATTTAAAGGATTTTTTGTTTATATAAAGTTAAAAAAGGGGGGAAGAAGAAGCAGAACATCTGTGGTTCTCTTCTGCCCTTATAAGTATTTTATTTGCCAATTTTCATTCCTTTTTTACATTCGGGAATTTCTTCCTCTCCCCCCCCCCCCCCCCTCTATCCTCCTTCATTTCTTTATTGAATTTATTTGCAAAAAAAGTTAAAAAAATAATGCCGCGCTAAAATTCTTTCAAAACTTTTTAAAATGAATTAATTTAAAAATTTTAGATGATGAGTGAACCAGAATGGGCGCCTTCATTAGTTCCTAATTTAGGACGAACAAATTTTCTTAGAAATACAAATTTTGGTAAAAATCAGAAAATAGCAGCTACAAATAATTTAAATAATTGTTCAAATTCTTCTTCTTCTCAATCAGGTGTTGATTGCAAAAGAAGACAAATGATGGCTGGTAATTAAATATTTAAAAGAGAGAGATTAATTTAATTTAAATAAATTAACAGATAGTTCTGATTTTACTTCTTTAACATCTTCAATTGATGGAGGTGGTGTTAGAAATGTAGAAGAAGATTCTTTTAATGGAAGTGGTGGAAATATTGAAGATTTAAATAAAAATAATAATTGTTCTTCCTCTTCTACTTCTTCTTCTCGTCTACCACCAAAACCTTCACAAAAGCAAATATATTCATCAACTTCTTCTTCAACAACTGAATTACCCTTAAATAAAAAAGAATTAAATAATAATAAACAACCTCTACCTCAACAATTTATTAAAAGAAATTCTGTAACTAATTCGGCCCCTTTAACTGATAAATTACAAAGAAAAAATCAATTGTAAATAAATAAGTAATTAATTTTTTCAAAATTATTTTTTTTCTTTAAAGAGGACCACTTGGAAGAACTTTTAATTTTTTAAAAAGTAAATTAGACTTTAGTTTATCTGCTTCAGTTTTATGTCCATCAAAAGAAGAATGCCGTCTTTGGCAAGAAGATTTCTTTACTTTACTTAGCCATAAATGTACTTTAAAAATTAATTTTAAATTAAATATTTATTTAATTTAAAAGATGGTTGTATGCTTTTTCGTGAATTTCTTCAAAGTGAATTTAGCGAGGAAAATTTAGATTTTTGGTTGGATGTTGAAAACTTTAAGCAGATGAAGGATTCAAAAAAACAAACTTTACAAAAAGCCCAACAAATATATGATACTTATATTAAAGAATTGGCACCTAAAGAAGTAAAAAATATTTTTAAACTAAATAAATATATTTTAACCCTTTTAATTATATGATATTTAGATACTTTTTGTTTAATTATTCTTAAAATGAGGGGTGTTAGTTCTTGAAAAATATTTTATATCCGGAAACAACACAAAAAATTATCAAAACCTATTCTCACTATTCTCAATTTCTATTTAAACCTAGCTTAAAATTAACAATTTTAATAATATATTTTTGATTGTATGGATGGAAAAAATTAGAATCTTATGTTTTATTAAGAATTTAATTTTTTGTCACTTTGGTGTAATGGAGGAATATTGTTAATTTATTGGCAGATATATAATTTTAGCTTCATTCTGTAACTTGATAACCATTCCTCTCTAAATCTGTCCTAACCAGGAAAATTATTTTACTTGACATTAATTTTAATATTTAAATTTAAAAAAATATTTTTGTTTTTAGGTAAATTTGGATAGTGAAACAAGAATGAAAACAAAAAATGGATTACAAAGTATTCCATTAAAAACTGATATTTTTAATTTGGCACAAAACAAAATTGAACAATTAATGTCTAAAGATAGTTATTCTAGGTAACTTTTAATTTAAGATAAAAAAATTATTTTTTTTTTAATTTTAAAGGTTTTTAAAATCAGAGCAATATTTGGATTTATTAGATGATATACCAAATGTTGGAGATAAACCTCGTTCAGCTTCGAATGGTTTACTTCGTGTCTCCTCTACAAAAAGTAATGGAAGTATTTTAAACAATAAAAGATCAACAGCCAGCCGTTCTCCCTCTCTTTCACCTAAATTAGGTTTTGGAGGTGGTGGTCGTTGTGTTCGGAGAAATACTTGTTCGCCAACTTCTCCTGTAACATCATTACAAATTCCTTGTATTCGAGAATAAAAAAAATATTTTTTAAATGAAAGAACGATTTAAAGAAAATTATTAAATTTATATTTCAAAAATAATTTTCTAAAATATTTTTTTGAAATTTTTATGTGTGTATATTTTTTACTTATAAATATTTTCATTAAAATGTCTACTACTATTTTATACACCTCCCGATCTCCTCCTAATTTTAAAATGTTTTTTTTTGTAATTAAAAGAATTCTTTGTTGATTATAAACAAAAACTTTTCCAAAAGTCTTTTTAAAAATATTTTTGTCTAACAAATAAATTTAAAATGAAAAATAAATATTTTATTTAAATTTTAATTTAATCAGTGTACATATATAGTAATTACAACAAATTTTTTCTTGATTTGTACTAAATTCTTTAATTAAAGGGTATTTAGGTCTTATGTAATTTTAATTTTTTAAAATTAAATAAATAAGCAAAATCAATTCTTTTCTATTAATAAAGTAATTTTCGTTTGGATTAAAATTAATCACGAGAATATATTCCCAAAGATACAAAAAAAGAAGAAAAGAAAAATACCTTTTTCCTTTTTTAATATTTAAAATAAAATTTATTTATTTATTTAGCTTTTTTAATTAAATTAAATGACTTCAAAGCTTTTTTATTATAAAACTTTGGCCTTTCACAAAAAGTTTCATATAGTAGTATTCAAAAAAAGAAAATAAAATTTAAAATGAATAATCCTCCTCAAAAATTTTCCTTAAAATTTCCAATAATTTTAATTATTTTTTTATATTTTAATAATTTAATTAAAGCTCATTTGACAGACAATGAACAAAGTAATTATTTAAAAAATAAAGGGATTATCAAGAATTTTTTTATTAAATTAAAATTTCAAAAAAATAAAGATAATTTAAATATTTTTTTAGTTTTTAAAAGGGAAGAAATAAAAGAAGAGAAATGGAGTGAAGTTGGTGAAGTAAGGAGTGAAAATGAAAATAATGTTAATGATAATGATTTGTTTAAAAGTGGAAAAAATGGAGAGGAAGATAAAGAAGTATTTAAAGAGAAGGAAAGTTTATTTTCTTTTGTTAAATCTAAAGAAGAAATAAAAAATGAGGAGGAGGAAGAAAATAATGGAGAAGAAGAAGATTGGGTAATAAATAAAGGATTTGGAAGAAGAGAAGAAGAGGAGGAGGAGAGAAAAGAAATAAGAGAAGATGAAAGTCAATCAAATTTTTTAAATAATTTTTATGAAAATAATAAATGGAATAATAATAATAATGATGGTCAATTTAAATTTTGGCAATGGACAGAAAATTATATGCCAAAAATGGGTGGTGGAAGATGGTGGGAAATGTGGGGAAGGGAAGAAAATAATGAAGAAGAAAGTAATAATAAAGTATTTAATTGGAATGAATTAATGGAAGATAAATGGAAAATAGGTAAATAAACATTATTTATCAGAAAAGAATGGATTTGAAAGTTGGTATCGAAAAATATCTGTTTTCTAATGATACATTAGCTTTTCTTTACAAATTAATCTAATATCGAGTATTTTCCTTCCATTTTAAGTGATGCAAAACAATAACTAACATATGTACTTTGATAGATGTAGGTTGATATTTCTGGACCGTTTTGATATTAGCATGAGAAAATTTTAGAGAAAAACTAATTGAGTTGATAAGGAATCTCGAAAAATATCTCGCGATATTTCAGAGAATCGTGTGAGCTTATAAGTAATGTACAAAAAGATGGAGGGATAAGAGTAATTGAAATAGAAATTAGAGGTTTTTCAGTTAAAATTCATTTTATCGTATCATCTTATCTCTATCATATCATCTTTTCTATCAGACAAACCCCTGGTACAATTTCATTACCTATTTCACAAGTAAATTTATATAAAATATTTTTTAGATAATAAGTGGAAAGATGAAAATTATGTAAATAAAGAATATAATAATAATAATAATGGTTTTATTCCTATAAATGGTTTATTACCTCGTATAAATGGACAATATTGGAAGGGATTTAATGAAATTGAAGATAAAAATGAAATAGAAAAAATAGATAAAGAGAAGACAATTGAAGGAGAAGAAGAAAAATTAGAAGTAGAAGAGGAAAATAAAAAAGAAGAAAATAATAATGGAAGGTTCTCTTGGGGAGGAATATTTAATAGAAATGAAAATAATGGAGAAAAAAAGGGAAATTGTTGGTGGAAAAAAATATTAAATGGAATTGGAAATGTTGCTAAAATGTTTGTTAAAGAAGAAACTTCAAATGAAGAAAATGAAAATTTGGATAATTTAAATAAATTTGGTAAAATTAATTTAAATAAATATATTTAAATGTAAATTATTTTCTTTTAAGAAAAAGATAATGAATGGAGTAAAAAAGAAAATAAGGAAGAATTTATTAAGAAAGAAGTTATTGAAGTTAAAACAGAAAAGAAGGAAGATGAAATAATTGAGAAGAAAGATAAGGAAGAATCTGTTGAAAAAAGAAAATCTGGGGAAAGGAAGGGTAGCCAGTGGTGAAAAGTTTGATATATACTCTGGATCAGGGGCGGGCGCAAGAGACATTTTTTTGAATTTTGAAAGGCCAAAATTTAACGTAAAGTAATGCGCCCGACCCTGCTTAGTATATCTTTTTTGAACTAAAAAACGGATTACTTTTGGAGAAAGAAAAGCAAAACTTTCGGGTCTATCTGTGTGTAGACAACCAACCTCTAATTATTACACGGAAATTACTTGTTTTCTAAATAAAAATTGGATTTGACATTTGATTACCCTAATTGACCAATAAATGATTCTGAATATTTATATTTTATTAACTTTAATTAAACAAAATATTAAAAAATTAGAAAAATTAAAATAATTTTAAAAAATATTAAAATTAAATAAATCAATTAAATATTATTTTTTCAATTTAATGGGCAATAATTTCTGTCAACAGAACCAAACAATTCCAATTCTTGTGCTACTTCATCTGGAACATTTCTTCGCCGATTCTTTTTCCCAAGGAAGATTACACGAATACAACCAACATATGGCTCTAAAAAATTTAAAAAAAAATTAAAAATATTTAAATTTATTTTTACCTTGAGTATCCAATCCTTTTAATTTAACATCGCGAGGAACTCCACCCAAATATAAAGGATCGTGTGTACTCGTTTCTGATGCCGATTTTTTCCCCAATACTCGAAGACTACCTTTAGAATTTTTTAAATTAATTTTTAATTTTTCCCTCTCCTTACTTTTCCCATCAACATTTAACGTTAAAAGCTTTTTCTTTTTATAAATTTTCACTTGATGCCAATGTCCATCACAAAGAGAAGTCCCAATTGGGGGCTCATACAAAACTGATTCAACACCATTTCCATTATCAACAGAAAATTTAACACTTCCGTTTAATAATTGTAAACTTAAAAAATCCAAAACTCCAACAGACACAATAACTGCATTTTTTGTTCGAGGCTTTAATTCTAATTCTAAACTAAATGATGTTCCAACCTTTTTTTTAAAATATTTTTTAAATTTAAAATTAATTGTCTACCACTAATTGTCTATCCAGAATAGCATATCCCCCTTCTTTTCCAAAAAATAAACCTGGCTCCTTTAAAAAGAAATTAATTTTATTAAATTTATTTAATTCTCTAAACTTTAAATTGAGAACAAGGTACTGTCCCACTTTCTTTTATTAAAGGTAATTCCTCCAATTGACGATCATTAAAAGCATAATTACGTAAACAACCACCAAATTCTGATTTAACACCAAACAAAAAACGTGCAGAAAAAGGAATTAATTCAATTGGAAGTCCCCCAATAAATAAAGGAGATTGCAAATTTAGTAAATTATTATTTATTGAATTTGTTAATAATTCTTCACTTCTATTTTGTACATTTAATTGTCCATCAATATATAATGCAGAAGCTAAACCTTCACGTTGTACACGAATTGAATGCCATTCCCCGTCTAATAATGATTGACTACTTGTTATTGTTAACTAGAAAAGAGAGATTTATTGTTAACTAGAAAAGAGAGATTTTTTAAAAATATTTTTTTCTCTTATTTTTTACTTGTCCAAAAGAAGAACTTTTTGAAGAAAATGCTGGTTTTCCATTTAATAAATAAATTGCAACAAATTGACTATGTCTTTCATCTGTCACAAACATTATAATTCCATTTGCTGCTGTAGCTCTTAATTCTACTGTAAATACTAAATCAGATCCAGTAATTTCCCCAACATCAAATTCTAAACGAGTATTTGGAGAAAGACCAAAACGTAATCCAGAAGAATCTTCACGTTCTCCATGAGGTTTTAAAGGTAAAGCACATTCACCTTCTGGACGAACTTTTGCAGAGGGAATTGTTGAGGCTATTTTTAAGTAAATTAATTAACTTAAAAAATCAAAATTTTACAAATTATTTTAGATTCATTTAATATTTCTCCTGTTTTCTTCTCTTCTTGTATTTGCCGTTCAGCATTAACTGCGGGTAATGGAAGATCAGGCATAGATTCATCAATTGAAGATGTAAATTCACTTAATCCAGCAATTGAACATCCAGAAAGTGTCAATTCATTTGCACTACTTTGTGACAAAGAGAGTAATTGTCCTCCAAAAAGAATATCTCCAATACATCCAACAAATGAAGGAGAAGATTCTAAACGGCCAAAACCCAAAAGAACATCTTTTGAATTCTTTAAATAAATTATTTTTATTTAAAATATTTCAAAAATAAAATTTACAAGTAAATCAATTCCTTCAATTGGTGCTTGAGTTTGTTCATCAATAGCATCATCAACAAAAACATGCATTATTTTAGAATTTCGATGAACACACAAAAGATGCCAACCACCAGCCAAACGATGACTTAATTCTGTTTTAATTAATCCTGTATCATCCCCATTTGGACGAATTGCTAAGAAACGTCCTCCTTCCTCCAAATGTACACGAAGGAGTTCTTCTTGATCATTATTAACCATTACACTAAGTAAATGAACTTCTTGTTGAGAATTTATAGAAATAGATGGACGAAAACGGAAACATAATTCTAATTGTCCATCAAGTGAAAGGCCAGTAAATTGTGCAAAAGAACGTTCAGAAAGTAAAGTACCAACACGAACATCTCGATTAACACACGAAGATTGAACGCCTTTTGATGCTTTTGGACGAGCTAATGAAATATAATCACTATCTAATTTAAGGTTTCGAATACAGCCACGGAATGGATGAACAGCAAAACGACTAAAAAGAAAATTTTATATAGTTTTTTTTAATATTTTACGTTGTTTCAATGGTTGTAGGTAATCCTCCAAGGAAAAATGAATCAGAAACGCTCATTTCAAAAAGAGAACCAGGGGATTCACCTTCAATCTAAAATAAAAATTATTTTTTCTAAAAAATAATTTTTAAACATTCTCTTTACTTTATCACTTCCATCAACTTGTAATTTAGCTGTTTTTTCATTTCTATCAACTTCAACCAAATGCCATTTTCCATCATTATATTTCTCTTCATTGCTAACTAATTTAGCTGGACCAGAACCCAAATCAAAAAGAAGACTAACTCTACCACCAACCAATTCAAGTACTAATTGATCACGATCTTTTCCAACAAAAAAGAGTAAACCTTTTTAAATTAATTTTATTTATTTTTCTAAGAAAAATTCTCTAACCATCCGGAGAATAACTCAAAAAAGACAAAATAATAGCTGTTCTCTTTCGAGGATTCCAAGGTCCAACATCCATTTGTAAATATCCTCTACCATTAAAAGTAACTTCATTTTCAGCAATTTTCTCGGAGTCTGGTAATTGACGCATTTCAGATCCACTTACTCCATGGGACTTTTCAGAATTCCAAAAACCAATTAATTCTCCATTTACACTCAATTTATCCAAATCACCCGTAAAATGTCTTTGTTGTAGAGCTGACGGTAAAAGAAAATTTGGTGGAATACCACCAACAAATAAATGACGTAAATCGTCAAAAAAGTTTAAAATAGACTTTCCACCAATTAATTCAATATTCTTTAAAAAATTATTTTTTATTTAAATATTTAATTAATTAATTTTTACTTTTTCTTCATCAGGTCCATCCTCAACATTTCCTCCAGGTTTACTTAATTTAATTAAAGCACGTTTTCCTCTTCTTTGTACAACTAATTCTCTCCATTTCATATCACTAACAGGTGTAGACAAATGTGAAAGATTTGCTGCTTTTCCCCCAAGATTTAAAGTCATTTTTGGCCTTTCATTTTCCAATTCAATTCCCAAAAATTCTCCAGCAAGTTGAGCATTAGAAGAACCAAGGAAGAAAAGAAAACCTTTTTAAATTTAATTTAATAAATTTAAAAAAAAATCTTTTTTTTTCCTACCATTTCGTTCACGTGTTCTAAAGAAGAATCGAACATCTGTGACTTCAGCAAAATCATCAGAAGTTTGGGGAAGTGGCAATTCCAAATAACTTCCTCTCTCAAAATGTGCACCTAATTTAACACGATTTGCCTTGTCTCTTGCAAGAATAACTTTTTCTTTTAAAAGTGCTAATTTTGAACGAGTTTCTTTTACATTAGCTATTGTTTGTTCAATTCTTTTTTGAGAATCTTCCCATTCTTCTTTTAATTCAGGCATTGATTTAATTACCTGAAAAATGGATTTATTAATTTTTAAAGCTATAAGTATCTCTACTTGTTGTATTTGATTTCTAGCAGTTGCAGTATCTTCAAAAGCTTTACCACTTGAATCCACCAATTCCCGAACTTTTTTGTCAACATCATCTAATTGTTTACCCATCTTTTGAAAACTTTCATTTAAAGGTTCAATTTTTTGATGTGATTGATCAGCCTTGTCTCTAATTGTGTCAATATCTAGCTGGTTTTCATCCCCTCCTTTAAGTGATTGTTGGCTAATTTCAGATAAATCATTTCGAATTTTAGTGATCAAAGGAGCCAATTGTTCTTCTCTTTTAGTAAGAGCATCAACTCTTGCCTTTGCTTCTCCAAGGGCTTCTGTATTCAAAGAGCTTCTTTCTTTTAATATTTTACTTTTATTCCTAGCTTCTTTAGCACTTCCATTTTGGGAACGAATAAGTTCTCCAGCTTCACGCATTCTATTTTCGGCATCCAAAGATTGTATTCTTGCTTGTTTCATTCCTTCAATTACTTCTTTATAAATATTTGCTGCTTCCATTGCCTTTTTAGCATCTAAACGTGCAGCATCATATATCGCAACAACTTTTTGTGCTTCTATTTCCAACTGTGCAACTTTATGTTGAAGTTTTTGTTTAATTGCTCTTTCTGTTTCTCGACGAATGCGAAATGTACTGTCATCAATTGGGGGAAGTTGATTTTTTAATTCTGATAGTTCTGACAAAAGTTGGTCAATTATTGCCCGTTGATTAGTTATTTCCTCAAGTAAATTCGTAACATTGCCTAAATGAGATTCTTGTTCAGAACTGCTTCGTTCAAGTGCTTTGGCATCCTTTTCGATTCCATCAATTAGAGCACGTAGCGAAAACATTGAACGAGAATCCAAACTCTTAAAAAAATTTTCTTTATAAAAATTAATATTTTCATTTAATTATTTACATTTTTTATATCAGCTAATGAACTTTTAACTGTTTTTAATTCATCTTCAAACGCTTCTCTCCATTCATTTAATTTTTCCAAACGTCCTCTCTCTTCACCAATTTTATTACTTAATTCATCATTTCTTCCTTTTAATTCTCCAATTCTTTCTTGTGTTGCCATAACATTTGTAAGATGTTTTCTTGCTTCAGAAAGTGCCTCTTCAATTCCACCATCCACTTTTCTAATCATTTTCAATTTTGCTTCTGATTGATTTCTTAATTCTTCTCTGTTTATATCCAATGGAGCTTGTGTTTCAAAACGTCGTCCAAGTTTTCCAATTTTATCAATAGTTAATCTAGTCATTTCCAATAATTGTTGAGCATTTGTACGGATTTCCCCAAGTTGTTCATAACTTTTATCAAGTCTTTTATCTAAAGTAGATAATTGCTCTGTTGCTCTTTGTGAGCGTATTGCTGCGGCAGAAGCTGCTTCATTTAAGGAACGTGCTTTAGGTGCAATTTGAGAGGAAATTTCTTCGGCTTCTGGGGAATTTGATGCAATAACACTCTCCAGTGCTGGTTCTAATTCTCCAATTTGTTTTTGGATGCGATTAAGACGAGCGCCTGTAAGAGTTTCACTGGAAACATTTGAAAGAAGTGATCGAAGATGGGCAACATTTAATTCCATTTGATCAGTTTCTTGAGCCTGGGAAATTAAAATTGTGAGAAATAAACGTGAGAAAAATAACCAAAGCATAAACACACTCATCACAAAGACGGCATCCATATCCAGGTACTCGTAAATAATTTGTTAAACATTTATCACATCTAGAGCCTGTAGCTCCTTCTTGACAATGGCATTGACCGGTATTTACATCGCAGACAGTTCCCATACTTAAATCAGCCTCACAATCACATTTTTGACAGCCTTGAGAACTATAATGCCAGAAGCCATGGTCACAACGTTCACAAAATTGTCCAGCTGCTCCAGGCATACATGCACATTGGCCAGTTTTTAAGTCACACTGAGAGTTCGATGCCTTTAAAAATAACAAATGTTTAGAAGGATTAAAATAACTAACAGCTAATCCACAATTACAAGGCTGACAGCCTCGGCAAGAATCAATTCCCCAAGCATTTTCAACACAACGGTCACAACGTATTCCCTCAACAAGTGGATGACATTGACATTTTCCAGTATAATGATCACAAACAGAACTTCCACATTGATGACACTCACATTTTGTACAATTTTTTGCACTTACAGCATCCCCCCAAAACCATTGAGCACATATTTCACAATGCCGACCATCGGTATTATTTTCACATAGAGCACAATCGCCAGTTTGTGGATGACAAGCAGCTTTAAAGAAAAGGAAAATGAAGATTATATTTAAAAGTAAGTATTTACCAGGATTTTTCAAATCATTATTTACATTACAATCACAATTTTCACATCCTCCATTTGGTATAATTGGATTACCAAAATAGCCAGTATCGCACATTTCACATCTATCTCCAACATAACCTTTATGACATTCACAACGTTCAAGAATTCCCAATTCAGATACGGAACAAGAACGGGCAAAGTTATTGCTTTGAATTGGATGTGGACAAGGGCATCTGCAGAAAAATAATTTAAAATTTATTTTATCCTTTTTTCTAACCTTAAACAAGCAGCAGCACTTCCAGTCGTTGCATTTCCATAAAAACCTTCACGGCAATATTCACAATGTTCTCCCTCAGTATTATGTTGGCAATTAAGACAAACTCCTGTAGAAGGATCACAACTTCCAGAATGCCCATTACATTTGCAAGGAACACAAGATCCAAGTAATTGACCAGATTGTATTGGAAGTCTATAATAACCAGGTGCACACTCTTGGCAAGAAGGACCAGAATATGCTGATGGACATTCACACAATTCAACAGAAGATGCCATTGGTCTGTCTATTCCATTCTCATCCTTTAAAAAATTATATAATTAAAAATATTTTCTCAATCTCTCCACCGTTGTTGGAGCACCAGTATCTGCCATTTCAAGTTGAAAATGTTCAAGAATTGCTTTACTCGGCCTTTCATAGTAGGATGCCTTAACTTGAATTCGTTGAAGACGAAGAAGTGCCAACATTAATTGAGCACGATTTGCTGGAACTCCTTTAAAAATATTTTTATCTAAATAACATCCCTTCAATAATAACCCTGTAATTCAAGCCAAAATTCTGGAAAAAGAGTTACAACAACATTAAAGCGTTGACTGGCATTTCTTGGTTGTTCTGTTGCCCAATACTCAAGTACTGTATTTCCAGCAATCTACAAAAAATTTGACAAAACTTTTCAATTTATGAGAAAACTTTTAACTAACCAAACGAACGTCAGCCTTCATATTTGGTCTTGGTCTATCATCTCTTGGGAAGCTTGAAATAGCAAAAGAAAGATGTAATCCATACATTCGTGTATAATCAACTCCAGGCTGTAAATCTACTTCAAAATAAACTGAAGTTTGTTTTTCTTCCTTTTCTCCTTCATTAAATTCTTTTCCAGCCTCATAAATAATTCTCCCAAATTCATCACTCAAAACTGTCCCATTTGGATCATCAACTTTCCAATCTTTATCAGAAACTCTAAGTCCTCGAATTGGCCAATTTGAAGAACGACACCGATCTGTTACTCGAAAACAGAAACATTCAGAACATCCATCAGGGTCAGATTTTCGAAGATCAAAAGTTCCAGGTCTACAACGATCACAACGACCTCCGCTTAATAAATTCTTTTTGCAAAGACATCTTGAAGTTCTATCATCACAAACATCATCTGTAGTTCCACTTTGTTGACAATCACATTCTCTACATTCCGGAAATGCCCAATAGCCTTGCAAACATTTTTCACACCTTTAATAAATTGATAAAAAACATTTCATAAGTACATACTTCTTTTAAAACTATCATTATTACCTTCTTCCCCCAACATTGTCTTTGCAAAGGCATTGACCAGACAATGGATCACATTTTTTCTCAGCACCAGCAGAACCATTAACAGAACATCCACAAAGCTGGCAACCAATAAGAGGATCAAATCCATAGGCATATTGAACACATCTATCACAAGCCAACCCTTCTACATAGCGAGGGCAAAAACATTGGCCTGTACGTTCATCACATTGTTGTTTTGTTCCACATTTACATTCTGTTTTAATTTTATATTAATTAAATTAAATTGTTTATTTTTTACTTAAACAATCAGGAAAGTTATAATATCCAGGTGCACATCTCTCACAAGATCTTCCAATAACATTAGGTTTACATTTACACTGACCACCATAATCAGCACAAGCAAAATCTAAACTTCCCTGAGGATTACAATCACAAGCCATTGCTGCACCGATAAATTCAGAAGTTATTGAAAATATTTTTGAGCGACAATAATCAGAAACATTTTCAGGACTTAAAGGAAAATAATTTTTGTTTTGTAATCAAAATTATTTTTAAATTCAAAATCTTTTCTCACCGATTTCCAAAATTTTCAGCAGCACATTCTTCAACAAATTCATCTGCCAAACCCAAAGGTAAAGGTTTAAGCACAGAATCAGTAAAAGATTCAAAAGGAACAGGCAATATATAGTCAATATAAATTGGACCTTTTTGGTATGTATTGTTGGCATAAAATGTTAATAAATATTTATCTTCTATTCGAAATTGTTGAAGTCCTGTTTTTCTATCAACCTTTAAAAGAAATTTTTAAATATAAGTGTAGTCATATATTATACATAAATATTTTTTTTTAAATACTCAACTATAATAGTTCTACATCCACTAATACTTGGACAATAATGAAACATGGCATCAGCAAAATCATTTTGTACGAGAACATCAGTAAATACAGGTGGATTATCCGGACTGAAATAATGAACTACAAATACATATTGACCAGGTGAATCAACAAATCCTTCAATCTCCAAAGTACTCTAAAATTTAAATTTTATTTAAATAATGGCTTCAATATCTACTTGTACAGTATCCAAAGACATTAATCTAACTTCCGCAGGTTCACCAGCAATTTGAAAAGGTAATTTATCTGCAGACATGCTTGAATTAAAATTAGTCCCAGATTCAGCTTCTGTTCTAATAGATTTTGGTGGTTGAGGGAATTGTTGGGCAATACATTTTTCACCTTTCCTTACACAATATGATTTCTAAATTTTTTTAAATTTTATCTAAATTTCAAATATAAATTATTTACCTGTTTTAACAGATCTCCATGCCATTTTTCTTCTTTGACCAAAGTAAATGCTCCGAGTGAGAATTCACGTCCTGGTTGAACTGATAAAATTACTTGGGCATCTGGTGGACTTTTATGTAATCCCAACATTGCAGGCCTCCCATCAGAAGACATTAATTCTCGGCAAAAGAAACCATAAGGGCAATGATTAATTAAAAGAAGGCCATCAGCCATTGTTGAGGGCGAAGCCACTAATGGAGTTTCTTCACCAGGTTTTTGTCCTTGTTCAACTTTAATACGTACAGGAACAGAATTTGGCTCTTGACTGTGATAATCAGCAATTAATAAATAAATTCCATCTTCTGGAACAGTTATCCCAACACGAATTTCTTTTGATTGGTCTTCAGTTTTGACAAGAGCTCCTTGCCCAACTTTTTGCGGCAAAAGACTGTCCGGAGACTTTAAAAAGAAAAAAATCTTTTTGAAAAGTCAAAACATACATGACTAAGTATTGTCTGTACTCTATCAGTTCCAGGAACTAATTCCTCAAATTTTGTAATTCCGGTATCTGCTCTGACTGTTGCCACAATTGGCATAGGTGGATAAAGTAAATCAATACAATTCTGAGTTTGGCCAGCTTTGCAAGGTTCTAGAATATGCTCAGAAAGTTGTGAACCCGAATAATATTCTGATGGAACAAGCACAATATAATCAAGAAAAAGACGTTTATGTGCACTCAATTGAAGTTGCCAACGGCCCGGATTTAACACGAATGGACGTTGGTCGGGCTTTGATTGAATGAAAGCATTTTGTGGTAGTTCACCACTAGGTGGTAAAATAACTTTGGCAGTTTGTTCAGAATCTGTTTTGTTTTTAAATTTAAACTTTGGTAAAACAATTTTTAAAAATTATTTACCACTAGTTTGTGTCTGTAAAGGCACAAATTTAGCCTCCAATTCAACATCAACTTCTGTAGGATTACGATAATGAGCAAGAAGTTTGTAAACAGCTGATTTTCTAATTATTACATCCAAATTAATTTGTTCTTGTATTGTTGAGAAAACAACAAATCCTCTCCAAGAAAAGTCTGGGAATTGTTCTTTATTGATGGCATAACGAACATTCTTTCCATCTGGAAGATGGCCATCTTCCGCCTCATACTTAAATTTAAAAAAATAAATTTAAAATCCCTCTCTCCTAAAAAATCCAAAAATTTATTTTTTTTTAATATTCGTTGCGCAATACAACAACAAAAAATTCAAAGATGACCCATTTGATTATATCTCTTAAGTAAATGCAATAGATAGAAAATTATAAAAAAATAGTTATGGAAAAAGTGTTAAATCTTTGAGTTATTTCATCGTCAATGGTGGTCTTGAAGATTCTCTTTTTGGTTTGGCTTCATCATTAGATTTTTACCTATTTTTATTTATTAAAGAATTTAATGTTAAATAGATTTTTAAATAAAAAATAGAAAATTAAATATTTAGAACAAATAATTAAATAAAATAAAAATGATTAAATTAAAATTACTCCTAGCAATATTAACTACTCTAATCATTTTTTCCAATTCTGAAATTTCTGAATATCACAACAGAAATTTACCAACAGACAATGAACTTTTTGATGATCCAATAGTTGAATGTGAAGAAACAATGATATCTTTAACTTTTAAAACAAAAAAGCCATTTAATGGACGTGTTTATGTTCAAGGAATGGCAGATGATGAAAGATGTTCAAAAAATTTTGCTTCAAATGCAGATCAATCAAAATTTTCTATGATGATACAAAATGGAGATTGCACAAGTTTGTGAAGAGAAAAGAGAAAAGAAAATTAATTAAAATTTTATTTTATTTTAAAGTGCAAAGGCAAAGAGTAACAGGTCCATTAGAAGGAATGATGCTTTCATTAACTATAGTAGTATCATTTCATGGAACATTTGTTACTCGTTCTGATCGAGCTTTTCATTGTATGTGCTTCTTCAGAAATATTAAACATTTGACAAATATTCTTGATATGAATATGGTTGGAACAACAGAATTAATGGATACAATAAAAACCCCAACTTGTCATTATTCAATTCATGCTCAATCTCCTGATGGGCCAGCATTTCAATTAGGAAAGGTTGGAGATAAAGTCTATCATGTGTGGGAGTGTGATGATTCTGATTACGGATTCTTAGTTCATTCATGTGCAGTTGATGATGGAAAAGGATCAAAATTTGACTTGGCGAGAATTATTAAAAAATATTAAATAAAAGAAAATATTTATTATAGTTAGACGTAGATGGATGTGCTATAGACCCAATAATTCAGCCAGATGTTGAATATACTCCAGAAAAGAATAAAGTTAGTTGAAAATAGAATTGAAAAAATAAAAAATATTTAAAGGCTTATGTTGAGACATTTGGATATAAATTTAGTGACACAACAGTTTTAAACTATCAATGTTCTGTTGAATTATGTAAAAAAGCAATAGATGAATGTCATGGACTTACTCCGCCAATTTGTGGACGACAAAAGAGAGGAATATTTAATGATGAAAATAAAAATAATAATAGACGTAATAGTAATAGGAGAAGAAATAATAATATTGAAAGAAATGGAAATGAAAGTTTACCAAAAACATTTAAATTAAATGAAAAGGTAAAAAATATATTTAGTAGAGATAATTTAAAAAAAAAATATATAGATGGATTTAGTTACAAGTTTAAAAATTTTGGATGCAGTATATGAAAGTAGTGAACAATTTGGGGATGAACAAGCATTGGAAAGAGTAAGTTGAAGAGTATATAACCTTGATTAATTACCTCCTCTAGTGAGAGGTTAAAAGAAATAATTACCCAAAGTAATTATTCAAGGAAATATGGTAAAAAATATTAAAGCTTTAAAAATAATTTTAAAGGGAGAAATGGTTGCTGAATTAACAGAAATAGATCCAACAAGAGAAACAGCTTATAATTGTGTACGTTCAATGGCTGTTGCATTTATAGTTAGTGTTATGAGTGCAATTTTATTAATAATTATTGCTATAATTGTTTTGTTTGTAATTAAAAGGTTTTCTTTTTTTTACAATTAAAAAAAAAGTTTTTTTCTAATTAAATATAGGGATGAAAAAGAAGAAGAGATATAATAAAGAGAATAAGAAGAAAAGAATTAAAAACATTCCCAACTTTTTTTTTACTTTAAAGATTTCTTTTTTCCTCATTTTTGTCAATTTATTTATTTAAAATTCTCCTTTTTTCACTTACTTTATAATGCCATAATGTTGGAAAGAAATGATCTTGTACAGGCCTATCACATTTAAGTCCGCCAATCCGAGGTCTGCATCTACATTGTCCAGTTATTTGATTACATCCAATCCCAATAGCCCCTCCAATATCACAATTACAAGGCTCACAGCCAACATGACCTTTTTTAAAAAATTTTTTTAATTTAAAATAATTTTAATTTAACTATCAGCTCTTATATTGTAAAATCCTTCTTGACAAGAATCACATTTCTGTCCATCCACAAATCTTTTACATTGGCACTGTCCACTAAGTTGATCACAATCATTAGATAAAGACAAAGTTCCAGTCATATTACAGGCACAATCTATACACCCTTCTGGATGATGTGGCTGTAAATCCCAATGATTTGGTTTACAAACAGAACTTTATTTTGTTTTAAAAGGATTAGATATTTTCTAATTTATTTTTTACCAAGTTCTCCCTTGAACATTTTTTCTGCACGTACATAATTCGCCTGGGGGTACTAAAAAATTAAAAAAAAATAATTTTTTTTTTAAATTTAAATTACCTTTATCACACCCAGCAAATTGAGGAACAACACCTGCTGGATGACAATTACATGCTTCACAAAGAGGCCAATTAAAGAAATTAGCTAAACATTGGTCACATTGTTTTCCTTGGAAATTTTGTTTGCAATAACATTGACCCTTTTATTTAAAAAACATTTTTTATCTAATTTTAAATTAAATTCACTTCAATATCACAAGTCAATCCTTTAGATCCAGCAGAAGCACAACCACAAACTAAACAATCTGGGAATCGATAATAACCAGCAGAACATTTATCACAAGTTCGGCCAGTAAAATTAGCAAAACATGGACTTTAAAAAATTATTTTTTTTAAATTATTTTCAATTAATTTACCATTCCCCAGTTATTTTATCACATTCTAAACTTTTAGAGCCTTTTTCATGACAAAAACATTCTCTACAAGACGGATATCCAAAGAATTGGTCATCGCATTTATCACAACGTCTTCCAGCAAAACCAGGCTTACAAAGACATTGTCCATTACTTCCATCACAAATTTCGTCTTCTGTGCCGCTTGGATCACAATCACAATAAATACAATCTTTAAATTTTCTTTTAAAAAATTATTTTTATTTTTAATTTCTACCATTAGTTTCTTTATTTCTATAATATCCTTTAGCACATTTATCACATTTAATATCACCAAAACTGCTTTTACATTGACATTGTCCAGTTGTAGAATTACATTCTCCACTCGTAGAGCCAATAGGATCACAATCACAATTTAAACAGCCAGCACTTATATTTTTAAAACTTGGAGCACATTTTTCACACAAACGGCCACTAAAGTTTGGAAGACACGGACATTGCCCGCTTGGTGTATCTGGCTTTAAAAAATTAAAAATAAGAATTTTAATAAATATTATTAAATACCAAGCATTGTCTGTCAACAGTTCCATTTACATTACATTCACAAGGGCGGCATTCAGGGGGATGAAAATAACCAGCAGCTAAATTGCAAAAAAAAATTTTTAATATTAATATTTAATAATTACCGCATTGATCACAATTAGGTCCAGTAAATTGTGGCAAACATTCACATTGACCTGTTTCTTCTGCACAGCTTCCTCCATGTTTAAGAGGATCACAAATACAAGCTAAAATTTGTTTAGTATTAAATTTATTAGGAGAGGAAAGGGGGGATATAGCAAAATAATTAGAGTGCGGTGCGGCATTCTAATTCCCGTGAATGAATTAAAAAATAAATGGGACGGGATCACGTGAATTAATTCTGTAAATCCTGGGATTTCGGAACGAGATCCCGTTAAATGTCACACTCTAAAATTATTTATTCTTTTATTCAAACGGTCCCTGATTATTCCTTCGATTCAATAAAAATAAAATAAACTCACGTTGACAAACATCAATTTCATTCCAATTTTTTCCTGTTGGTCTAAAATAACCTTTAACACATTCATTACAATTAATTCCTTTAGTATTATGTTGACAATTTAAACAACGTCCACCTCCTTCCAATTTTCCATTAATATCCAAACTTTTTCTTTGTAAATCTAATTCTTCTTCATAAACACAATCATTCGTATGTCCATGGCAATTACACGGTTCACAAACAAATTGATCATCATCATGACTTTGTCTCCAACGTTTTTGTTCAAATCCAGGTTTACATCGTTGACAATTATCTCCTTCTGTATTATGCTTTAAAAAATAAATATTAAATAAAAAATATATTTTTAATATTTATAAAATTACATCACATCTACAGAGCCATAAATTAGGACGTGCCGGATCAAATGGTTCACCTTAATTTAAAAAAATTATCAATGAAAGAGAGATGGAAAAAATAATATTTTAACTAATTCTTTGTAAGCAAGCTTGGATGTAATAAGAACTAAGGTTGGCGGATCCGGATCCGAAAAAGGCCGGATATCCGGAAAATTTCGGTTCGGATATCGGAGTCGGATATCGGAGTAGTTGAAACTTCGAAGAGTTTCAACTATCCGCCAACCTTAATCAGAGCATTATTTTCTTCTTCACATAAATTATTTATTTTTTTGTAACATATTTTCGTATATTTTATTAAATTTGTTTTAAAAAATTTACAATGTTCAGAATGTCCATTACAAATGCATTTTCCAACCATATAAATTTCTTTAATTCCATAATAATACTTTAAAAATATTTTTATTTATTTAATATTTATTATATCAATTCCTCACCCTTCTAGTTACAGTAAGATCTTGTGTTTGGTCTTGTGTCCCATGTAAATCCATCAAATATCCCTGCAATGTTCTTGGTCGCAATAAACGTAAACGAACATTTGTAGCCAAAACAAAGTCTTGCAATTTTTTAGAGCCGCCGAAATTATTTTTTGAGGGTCTTCCTTCGAGTAAATTAAGCCTATAAATTAAAGTTTAATTAGAAATTTTTAAATAAAAGAGGGAGGAAAACAAGAATTGTGGTTATAAATAGAGAGAAATTATAAGAATTATAAATAATATATAAAATTATAAACAACAAGAATTATAAATAATAGAGAGAAATTCTTAAAACAAATTTAAATAGAATATTTTCTTAAAAAATATTTACATAATTTCTCCATTATCCATTGGATCAGTTTTTGAGAATTCACTAGTACAAATAACATCATCATCTTCCATTATAGGTCTAAGGAAGGCAAGCCCAAATAAACGAGAACATTCAGCAGGTGACGAAGCAAAATATTGCCATGGATGCCAAGTAATGCCAAAATCAGCAGAACGTTCAAGTACCCAAGTTGCTGGTCGAGGACTATTTGCCATTTGAACCCAAACATACGAAACATAAAATGGCTTTAAAAAACGACAAAATTTATAAATAATTTACCTAAATTAATATATTACCTGTTCTAAATAAATTGTTATGTTCACTTGGGCATAACTAAAAAAATATTTTATTTTAATTTAATAAATTAAATCAAGATTACATATTCCCTCGCGAGAGTGGAGGACTTTGCCACCATAGTGGCGTTCCATCAACCATATTTGATGCTGGATGTGCAGAGGATGTATTTGCCTCACAAAAATCACAATTTTGTCCATCTTGAATGAAAGAACCAGCTTCAGCCCGCATTTCTCTATATTTATTACGCCTTTCATCAAGTATTGTTGTAAAAGTATATTGATTATATGGGGAATATGGACTTGCTCCTAAGTAAATAATTTAGAATATCCCGTTTTTAAACTAAATATCACCAGCAATCGTGCAGTATATTTCTCTAGTTGGTCTTCCATTTACTTCTCCACAAGTTGAACTAGCCGTTATACGACGGCCTGTTGCCAAATTAAAAGCAATTGGACTTAAGGGCCCTGCAGAGCTGTTCCATTGACCATTTGCAGTTAAAAAGAATTGAAAAATAAAAAGAATTAAAGGCCAATTTATTTGAAATATTTTCCACTTCATTACTAAAATAATTTTATTTATTATCAGAGCTACCGTATAATGATTATCCTCTCTCTGATAATTACTCCCTCTCCAGCAAGGGAATTAGCCTTTCTAAAATAAACACAAATAATTCCCCATCGTCGATTAATTACACCCTTAAGCGAGAAGCTGAACAACAATTACCCAGGGTAATTATTCGAGCTTATACGGAAGTTTAATTATAAAAATAACAAAAAGATTAAACATGTACTCTTATAAAAGAATGTATTCTAAAATTTGGACATTGCTTATTAGTTAGTTACTTATTTTAGAGGAAATATATAGTACTTATATGTATAAAGGATCTAGTTGGACCAATTCCCGATCGGGAATTTATTTTCGGGTCGGCTAGATCCCTAATAAAATATCAATTTTAGTATTCCTAACTCAAAAAGTATGTTAGATGAAAGTGTTCATCTGTGTGTTTAATAAACTCTCTCTGGGTCAATTCTTTCTGTGAGGGTAACTAACTGCCCAAGCCAAAATGAATCTGTTGAATAAAAATGGAAGAAAAAAATAAGTAAATGGAAGAATAAATAAAAATGAAGATGAGTGAATAGAAAAATTGAGTGACCACCACTACATACTACTTTTATCGTAAAATAATAATAATAAAGATTAGAGGAGTTATGGGAAATTGTTGGGGAGTTGCTGTTCGTTTTACATAAATAAAAGTTTGGAATGAGGAGGAATATAGAAATATTTTTGTTAAAATTAACTGTCGTAATCAAACATTTAAAATGTTTTTAATTCACAGGTGCAAAATTTAAAATTTTATAAAGATCAAAATAAAAACAAAAAGGAAAGTTATTTAAGAAAAATTGAATTTGGACGCTAGACACTTTCAACGGGCCTTTTCTACCAACAGCAAACCAATAACAGATGTGAATGTTTATACCCCCTTATGTTTTGGTCTTTTTTTTTATTTTTTGCTATTCAATCTCCAATACTTTCACATTCAGAACCTTTTGGCCTTTACTCTGTCCGTTATTAATTGCCTTGGGGATATATGTAGATTAAACAGTTGCTAGTCCAATAATTAAATTAATGGCTATTTATTCTTTATACCAAGGGAAATTAGAAAAATAAATGTAAATAATGATTTTTAATCTGTCAAAATTTTGTTAAAATTTTAGTGATAACTTTTAATTTAAATATTTATACTATATAAACAAAAATATGTATATTAATTCATTCTTCAACCCAACAGAATTACACAAAAGAATTAAAAATCTTCAAAAATAATGACGGTATTTATTTGCCTTGCATTCTTGATTTCTGTCATTGGAGTTGTTATTGGTGAAAGTCAAACAAATTCAGAAATAACAACTGTTGAAAATGTGGCCAAAGAATGTGTTACTGTGTAAATTTTAAAATTAAATTTTTTAAAATTATTTTATTCAATTTTCAGTATTCTAGCAAAGCCAAGTTTTTTGCGTTATTCAATTGGTATTGGTGTTGGTTTTTGTACAATTAGTGGAGGGTAAATAAATAATTGTTTAGTAATTTAAAAATTAATTTTTCTTTTAAAGTTTATTTCTTCTTTCAACAATTTATATGTTTATTAATTGGTTAATGAATGATTTAAACAAAATTGAGAAGAAATTAAAAGAAAAGAACAATACACAAAATGATTAAAATTGTGAATAATTTTAGATATTTTTGCCTAGAATTTTATTGTATATTTAATTATTTTATCTTAAAAACTATTAATTATTTATAATATTTTTCTTGAATAAATATTGATGGAAAGAAAAAACTGGAAACTAAAAACTTTTCTCAAATTTGAATTAAGTGTTAAATATTCTTTAATGATTTTTTTTCACTTTTAATCACACCTTAACTAATTTAAATATTACAAATACAAATAACTAACATTTTTACTCGGAAATTTCGAAATATACTTTAGTTAAATTTACAATTGTTTATGAATGTGTATAATGTTATCGACAAATTTAATCCAACGTTCCATAATCTTTTCATGTAATTCTTTGCCACCAACTTCATTCCGAAAATTTTTAAGGGAAAAATCTTGTAATTGAAGGAAGTAATTCTTTACATTGGTCATATTCATTCCCACAAGTAATTCTGCCATCTACATGTTAAAAATTAAGGAATAAATTAATTAATTACATAAATATTCCCTATTATTTACCTCACCAGACTTTTTATCATCCAATGCCAAATCCCCAAACATTCTGTTTACCAATGCAATTCTATTCTCAGCATTAGCTACGGTAGTCTCTAATGATTGTTGCACTCCAAGAGCATATTCTTTCATTTGGATTGTTTGAATAGGAATTAACATATGTGGACTAATTGGAATAGTTCCACTATTGCCATTTCTAATTGCATGACGAGAATCAACAGGAGGATTAGTCAATTGATTCCAAAGAAGAGGATAGTTAGTAGGGCCATTTGTAGCCAAGAAGAGAGCTAAAGCTATTATAATAATTTGGAATAGAGAAATTGAAGAGTAATCCTCATCTTCAACTTCCTCCTCCTCAACTTCTTGTTCTTCCTCTTCTTGATACTCTTCATCAACTTCCTTCTTCTCTTCCTTCTTAAACTTGTGATGTTCTTTCAATTCCTCTTCCTCTTTTTGGTCACACATTGGCGATAAATGAATTCAATAATGTTAAAGAATTGCCGGATCATGGCAATTAGATGTGGCATTAATCAATAATCGAAGGGCTTTAGTCGATTATTGGCTATGTGGAATTCGATTTTATTTATGAAATTTTAATATTCTAAGTTTCTTAAAAGCGATAATCTGCCGGTAACTAACTCTAAAATATACGGTAGAATAATGAAAGATATTGTAACATTAAATGATAAAAGTTAGTGTTTCACCGGAACCGAAATTTTGACCGTAACCAGAACCGGAACTTCCGGTGAAACTCTAATAAGAGTTCATTTATTAAATTTTTATTTTAAAGACAAAAAATAAATGAATCATTCATTCATTATCAGCGTAGTCTAATAAATATTTATAAACTTCTAATTTGTTCAATTTTTTAAATAAAGGTTAACTGAAGAAATTAGAGAGAAATTATTTAAGAAAAAGAGCAATTTCTTAGTAAAATAGAAAGATCTACATATTATTGTACATATGTAGTATGTACTTTCATTTAATATTTTTCTATCTTTAATTTCATTTTTATCAATATTAGACGTGCGGATAGATCATTTACTAAAATTATTATCATGAAATTTACTCGACCCACGGTACTGACAGCGTGACTGTAGTGTCCCCTTATGTGATATCAGAAAGTCTAATGCAACAATACCAGACTACAACTGCGACAGTTCCGGACATTATTGAAGTGACAGCCTGTTTTAGGGTGGCAGTTGTCATGCCAGCTGACCCGGACAGTAACGATTTCTGTATTGAATCGTTATTCGCAATTATTATATTCCCTTAGTAGGCCCTTTTCTCTAAATTCACATTTAGAATTTTTGATATTTTTAATTTTATATTAAACTTCTTTTAAATATTTTATTCATTATATTTAGATTAAAAACTTTTTATAATGGATTGGATTCGTTCAACTATTCTCTCTTATTCTCCAATTAATGGAGCTAATTCATTAGGATCGTCAATATCGTCACATTCTGCACAGCCACAAATACCAAGAATTATTGTTGTTAATTCAGAACATCAACGTCAAAAATATTGTGGAAATAAAATTAGGTTATCTTTAAATTTAGAAAATAAGTTTAAATTTCGTTTTTTTAGAACATGCAAATATAATATTCTTACTTTTCTTCCACTTTTTCTTTTTGAACAATTTCATCGTTATTCAAATATTTTCTTTCTTTGTATTGCTATCTTACAACAAATTCCGGAAGTTAGTCCTACAGGTAATAAATTAACAATTATATAGCAATTTTTATTTAAATTTTATAAAGGTAAATATACAACAGGAATACCTTTTTTAATGATTCTTTCAATTTCTGCTATTAAAGAGATTTTTGAAGATATTGTAAATAAATTAGTTTAATTTTTATCTAAATTTTATTTTTTAAAGAAAAGGCATAGAATGGATATTGAAGTAAATAATTATCGAATTCAAACACTTATTGGAAATACTTTCCAAATTTGTAGATGGAAACAGGTCTTTAATTTATTTAATTTTTTAATTTTTGTTTTTTCTAGTTAAAAGTTGGACAAATAGTAAAGGTTTATGAGGGAAGGCCGTTTCCTGCTGATATTGTTATTTTGTCTTCGAGTGAACCTTTGGGAATGGGTAAATATTAATTTAAAGAAGAAATATTTATGTTAGCATTTTTGTAGCTTATATTGAAACTGCACAATTGGATGGTGAAACTAATCTAAAAATTAGACAGGTTTTTTTTAATTTTCTTAAATGTTTACGTTTTCTTTGCCTTTTTTAAATTTTTGTTGTTGAAATTTTGCCAGTCCTTTTTATATTTAATAAATTGTTATTAGGCATTGCCTGAAACTTCTTTGCTCGATTTTGAACGAATGAATCATTTAAATTTGGAATTAGAATGTGAACATCCAAATCGAAAAGTTAATGAATTTATTGGGACATTACATTTTGGAAATGATCGATTACCTCTAAGTTTGTTTTTTAACTTAATTCTTTTAATTAAATTGTTTTTTTGAAGATATTACTCAATTTTTATTGCGAGGAGCAAAACTTAAAAACTGTAAATGGGTTTGTGGTGTTGTAGTTTATACAGGCCATGAATCTCGTCTTTTAATGAATTCAGCAGCAGCTCCCATAAAAACGTTTACTAGATTTTGGTAAATAATAATTATTTCTTTTTTTAGGTCAGGCATCGATATTCTAACGAATCAAAGGATTCTATTTCTTTTTTTCTTATTAATTATGATTACTGTTGTGAGGTTAATATTTAATTATTTTTATATGACCTTATTAAAATTTAAAGTGTTATTGGTTCGGAATTTTTTAATTGGATTTTGGGGAAGAGTTTTTATATTAATATGTTTCAACGTTGGTCTTTCCTTTGGAATGCTCTTACATTTTTTATACTTTACAATAATATTATTCCAATTAGTCTTCAAGTTACTTTAGAAGTTGTACGTTTTTTCCAAGCTGGATATATTAATCAGGTTTTTTAAAATAATTTTTAAATGAAAATAAATAAGAAGAATTTTAGGATTTAAAGATGTATGATGAAAATGTTGACATCCCTGCTAATGCTAGAACTTCTAATTTAAATGAGGAATTAGGCCAAATTAAATATTTAATGACTGGTAACATTTTTAGAGACATTAATTTCTAAGAATATTTTAGATAAAACTGGAACATTGACAAGAAATGTTATGAAATTTAAAAGATGTCAAATTGATGGAATAGATTATGGGGACGATAATCATGTTTTTTTTTAATTTTTTGTTTTTAATATTTTTTTAATTATTTTTAGGATGAATTCTCTGATGGTAATCTATTAAAGGATTTGTCGGATGGAAAGGTATTTTTAATTTAAAAATTTATTTTTAATTAAAAAAAAAGGAAAATTCCGATTTAATATATGAATTTATGTTGATGTTAGCTTGTTGTCATACAGGTTTTTAAATTAAAAATTATTTTTAAATTTCCTTTCAGTTGTCCCTGAACATAAAGAGAATGGCGAAATTAATTTTCAAGCAACTTCACCTGATGAAGGTGCTCTTGTTCGAATGGCAGCAAATAATTCCTTTGTATTTAATGAGCGTAGACCAACTGAAATTTTTGTTCAAACGGTAATATCTTTTATTTAAAAAAATCTTTTTTGTTTTAGCCTTTTGGATTGGAATCTTTTGATTTATTAAATGTGTTAGAATTTACAAGTGATAGAAAGAGGATGAGTGTAATTCTAAAAGATAAAAATAACAAAATTAAACTCTATTGCAAAGGAGCTGTAAATAAATTTTTTTTATTTTTATTTAAATTTTTCTATAGGATAATATTATATTTGATCGTCTTTTTTCTGAACTAAATTCATCCCATTCTTTGGAGAGTGCTACTCAAGCATTGAATGATTATGCTCAAAAAGGTAACTACTTAAAAATATTTGGAAGTTATTTTTTATTTTAGGGTATCGAACCCTTTGTTTTGGAATGAGAGAGCTTGACTCTGAATTTTATTTAAATTGGATAGAGGATTTTAAAACATCTTCAACATCATTGGAAAAAAGAGAAGAAAAATTGGCAGCTGTTTCAGAGAGAGTTGAATGTAATTTGCGATTAATTGGAGTTTCAGCTATTGAAGATAAATTACAAGAGGTAAAATAAATAAAAAATATTTGATAAATTCAGAAGAAATAATTTTATCTTTAAATCTAACAAAAATTTTTTATCTAGAATGTTCCATTAACTATTCGTACATTGTTAAGTGCTGGTATTTTTATTTGGATGCTTACCGGTGACAAATTGGAAACAGCTATTCAAATCTCTCATTCTTCTTCGATAACTTCAAAGGATACAAAATTAATGAAAATTGTTGAGAAATCATTCGAAGCAGTTTTGGCCAAACTTAAATTTTTTATTAATTCGGTTTTGTTTCTAAAAATATCAAATATATATTTAAACTTTTTTAAAAAGGCCAACCAATATATTGAATCTGGAACCGAATTTGCTTTAGTTATTGATGGTGGGAGTTTACATCATGCATTTATTGGCGAAGCCCGACCCTTCTTCTCAGAATTAATTGGTAAATGTCAATCGGTTATTTGTTGTAGAATGACACCAATTCAGGTTAATAAATGATTTTTAAAATTTTTTAAAAATTTTATAGAAAGCTGAAATTGTTCATATAGTTAAAGTGCTTAAAGGATCTGTTTTAGCAGTAGGTGATGGTGCAAACGATGTAGCAATGATTCGTATTGCTAATGTTGGAGTTGGAATAACTGGTGTAGAAGGTTTACAGGTTTTTTTAAATATTTTACATTAATTTACTATTTGTTTTTAAATTTAGGCTGCTTCTGCAAGTGATTATTCAATTGCACAATTTCAATATTTAACACGTCTTATTCTCATTCATGGTGAAAAAGAATATTTTTTTAATTTTATATATTTAGGTACTTGGAACTACGAAAGAACTGTTAAAGTTATTCTGTATAGTTTCTACAAAAATATTTGTCTTTACATAATTGAATTGTGGTTTGCTTTTTTCTCTGCATTTTCTGGTGTTACAATTTTCGAACGGTGGTCGATTGCTTCGTTCAATATGTTCTTTACTGCTTGGCCTCCAATCATTCTTGGGCTTTTTGACCGGCCAATTTCGCAAAAACTTATTTTAAAGCATCCAAGACTTTATCAAAGCTTTCAGAAAATGGCTTTTTCCAATTATGTAAATTTTCAACTCTTTTTTAATTTAATTAAAATTTTAGAGATTTGTGCTATGGGTTTCTTTGTCGTTGTGGCACTCACTTTTATTGTTTTTCTTTAATTATGGATTTTATGGTGATGCTATCCTTTGGTCATCAGGAAGAATTGGTGGATGGCTAATGTTTGGAAATTCACTTTATTCTGTATATTTTTACGAAGAATATTTTTGACAATTTTATTTTCTAGTATGTTGTCACTACTGTTTGCTTAAAGGCTCTCATAGAATGTGATTCCATTAATTTTATAATAATAGTTTTATGTATTGGCTCAATCATTTCTTGGTTTGTATTTCTTGCCTTCTATTCAATGGTTTTTAATAAAAATTTGTTTAGAATAAATTAATTTTTAAAGATTTGGCCTTTAATACCTATTAATTCAGACATGAAAGGTATGTATCAAATAATGATTACAAGTCCAAATTTTTGGCTTGGATTTGTTTTTATTCCACTAACAACACTTTTATTTGATTTTGTTGTTAAAAGGTTTGCTATTATTTTTAATATAAAAAATGTTGTATTTTCTTTATAGCATTTGCACAACTGTGAGACCATCACCTCGTGAGAAATTGTGTTCAGTTGAAAAGAAGAAAACAGTTGGATGTCATATAACAGACTTGTCAGGAGGACAAATAGAAGAAGTAAGGTAAATTTTTACTTAAATTGATCTGAATATTTTATTTTATTATTATCTTTTTTATTAATTTAAACAAATATTAATTTAGACACACCTATGATGAGATGGATCCACAACTTGATCAAACAAGTTGTTCACCTTTAATTTCCAGAAAAAATGGTATAAAATTATGGTCCAACTTTTTAATTTTTATTTTTAGATACTCCAAATAATTCGCCTTATACTAGTGCTCATTCAAATAAACAAGAGTCTTGCTTTCAAACTTCGATAAAAACTCCAACTGAAAACACTTCTGTAAATACAAATCTACATAATACAGAGAATTATGGTACTCTAAACAAATAAAAATGTAAATATTTTTGCCCTTCTTATTCTTTGATAAATTTTCCTCTTCAAAAATTCTTGACTTTGGAGAGGAATTAAATTAGATATTTACTTCAATTTATGGCTATTCCTATGTAAATTTTAATAATAAGATAGGCAAAACTATTTCTCATTAAATCATAAAATGCTCACATCAATTTTTATTTTATTTGCAAAACTTTAAAATATTAATTTTATGCTTTTGCTATGCATTCCAGTTATTATCAGAAACATGTTATATGCTATTTAATATTTAGTTTATTTGCTTGAATTCTAAAGTATTTGATTACAATTTTTATTACTCCTATTATATTCTCTTACATAAGTATTTTATATCTAGTCCGTTTTTTCAAGTCAAATTTATTCAGCCAAATTATTTTGGCTGTTTTCTAAAATTTTTTCTAAAAACTACTAACAATACGTAAATTTCTCCCCATCATATCAGTCCTCATAAACAAATAAAATTTTATTTTTTCTCGTTTTTATTTCAAGTTTTAGTCTGAAAACTAAAAATATAACAATATTCAAATGAGAAAATCTGATGGGGTTTTCTTCAGACTGCGCTTCCTAAGCCAATCCTCAAGTTCAGTATCCGGTACATCCTCATCCTCTTCAAAAGGAATTCCTTTCGGAGCCAATTCAGGATTGCCAAGAAGACGATTAAGTCGCATGACAAGGTCAACAATGTGAAAACCATCTGTTCTGAACATTAATCTTTTGCCATCTTCTAAAATAATTTATAGTTTTTGAAATAATTATTCAAATTTAACCAAGATGCATGAGAAAGTAAGGTGGCTTGCCATCATCACGCAACTCGTGAGTAATACGCACTTTCGGATTTGTTGCCCGAACCTTCGGTGCTGAGAGCTTGCACCATAACTGTCTGAAAAAATTTCATTTTATAAAAGGGTGATGCGAAATTAAAAAGAGAATATCTAAAAAACTTACCTCAACGCAGTGCTGTCCCCCGAAAAAGGATCCATAGAAAGTTGAACAGAGTGAACTTTTCGAAGATTTAAAGCTTTTACCGCCAATTCAGTTTGCTCTTTTCTATCCCAATGAACACCATATCGAATTCTGCCCCACAACCGACACATCTTTTCATAAAAAAACAATTTAATATACCTATAAATAAAGTAATATATTGGTAATCCTTTCATATAAAGTATTATATATGAAAGGATATAAAATAAAAATTTATATATAAATAAAAATTTATATATTTTATTTTAAAAAACATATCAAAATAAAAATTTATCGCCATAGAAAATATTTAAAGAATTTATTTGTCACACGGTTTTAAACATGAATTTATTGTTTGCATAAGGCCAATATTTTCCATCGCGGCTGAAACCTAAAAAAATATAAAAACCATTTCTACTTAAGTAAAATGTTTTTCACAGCTTACCCTCTCCTTATCGGCAAGTTGTCGATTAATTGACTCTTCTGTGCTATGTGAACCTGGTGTTATTCTTACAATAATTTTCATGTTTTTGGGCAGCGACCTTAAACAGACGTTTTTTTTCGTTCAAAAAAATTCTTTCACCTTTTAAGTTTTGCATGAATTGCAAGACCAATTAATGCAGCCATGGAACAATGTGGAATTGTTGGAGTAAAACGAACATCAACATAAGGGTCCAAAGGATCGAGACCAACATAAATTAGTTCTTCCTAAACATTTTTTGGTAAATGTGGAGTTTACTTGTCCCTCGAAAAAATGAGGAAAGAGTGCTCTTTTGATGTTTTTAAGACTTGCCAATACATTTACCCCTCTTTATAAAACCAAAAAAAAATATTTAAGAATACCTGAACAACATTTAATTGCTCTAAAGTATATGGATGTTCAGGATCGCTTATATCTTTTATGTAGTCAAACACCTCCTGAGCATCTATTGGGTCCTCAATATTTTCATCATAAAGTTTAGGATTATCTACAAGTCTGACTTTCGTTGCATGAATAACTTAAAAATAGAATTTTCACAAAATATCTTTTAAAGAAAATACCTGGGGCAGCATTATCGAGTCTTTCCTTTCCCATTTTTCTATTTAAAAATCTTGATTTAAAAAATTTAAAAAATAAAAGTAAAATATAAAGAATGATTTAAACAATATTTTAATTTAAACAAAAAAATATATTTATTTATTTTAAATATATTTTCCAACAATTTTTGTAATTTCTAAAATATTTTTTCCCAAATCTTCTTTTTCAGTATTATTTAATTCAAAAATAATATCTTTATCATAACTTTCTCGTGTCTCCTCAGCAATAGTTCCAAAAATTTCACATTCAATATTTTCTCTTCTTTTTATGTCAGAATAACCTCGGTCAGTTAATCGATCAAAAAGTTGTTGAGTATCACATCGTAAAACAAAAATAAAATCAAACCATCGTTTAGGAAAAAGTTCTGAAGAATGATAGTCTAATATGTAACCACCCTCTTCAGAATCTAATCGCTCCTTTAAAATGATAGAGGAAATTTGAATTTCAAAATTAAGCTGCGGAAAGAATAAAGTTTACAAATTTCAACCCTCGCTACTCAAAAAATTCTTTACGATTCTTACTCGATCAAATCAACTTTTCATTTATTTACAAAACTCCTCAATTTAAAATACCTGTAAATGATCAAGTAATTTATCTTCATCCAAAATATGTGTCTCTAAACGTTTATCATATCCATCAAAGAAATTCCCGTTCCTTGAAATTTGTTAAATTAAAAAAAAAGTATTTTTACTTTATTGTTGTTCCAATATCAATAAAATTAAGAGGCAAATTCTCAGCAACCTTTTTGGCTAAAGTCGTCTTTCCTTTATTAACAAATTATTAAGATTTAAAAAAGTAATTAAAAACCTGTTGCAGGGGTACCAGTAATTAAAATATTTGGTTTAAGTCGCTTCATCTTTTTTAAAAGATCATTGTGAAGATTGTAAAATAAATTAAATAAAATTTAGTTAAAATAACTTTTAAAAAACAAAAATATTGTTAAATATTTTTAATTTTAAATAATACAATATAACAAAATTAAAGAAATATTTTTAAAATAAATTAACGTCCAACACGTCCAAGACTTAAATCACAACGAGGACTTGCAGTTACTTTTTGAACATCAGCCATTAATTCATTAATTTTTGTTTGTAATTCCCTAATTCTAGCACCATGTAATAATCGAAGTAAACAAACACCATCATCCACTTTTTGTGAATTTGTTGATTCAGTTCCTTTAAATGTAAAATTTATTTTAAAATTTTATTTAAAATATTTACCTAATGGAACGGTGTTCAATGGATTTATTTGATGTGGCTAAAAGAATAAAAACATTTTTTAAAAATAATTTTTATTCTTAAATACATTTTTCTTGAGTTCATCCAAATGCAACTTTTGTTCATTAATTGCAGACATTCGTGCCTCAATAGCTTTAAGTGTAATAAGAGGATCAGGATGCTGAACAAGTCCAAAAGCACTCGCCAATCTTCCAACCATTTGACGAAATTCAGAACTCCCCACTAAAAAAATAAACTAAAGAATAAAATAAAAAATAACCATCAATAGCCTTTGAAATCTCTTCTATTGTACATCCATCAACTTCCATTTGTTAATAACAAAGTACTAAATTTAAAATAATTAAATAACCTATACAAATCAAACATTAGATACTAAAATGTTTTAACTACATAAAGTAAAAACTAAAAATAAAATTTTTATTTAAATAATTTCCCTCCAAAATATTTAAGTACAAAAACGATTTATTGAAATGTTTTCTTCGCATGTAAATCCTTTAATAATTCATCTAATTCTTCATCTTCCATCTTATTTTCCAAACTTAAAAAAAATAAATTCGATTAACTATCCATTAATTCCCAACCTAGGTATCAACGCTTTTGCCTCCTCAGATGTTTCAGGACAAAGATTAGCAATTTGAGCAACTTCAAATTTATGCAGATTTAACTTTCCAGAAAATATTCTAAAATTTATTTATAAAAAAACTTTGAATTTTTAAAATTACCCTCTAACAGAACGAATTGTCTCACGACTTTTAAATTTCGAAAGTCTTCGAGTGTAATTAAGAGTTTTTAAGAAAACTTCGCTTATATCTTCGATTTCTTCTTTTTGTTCCGATTGCTTACGTCTATGATCGAGGAGAAGAAAAACTTCTGAAATCATTAAAGCATCACAACCAGGAACTTCAAAATCTTAAAACAACTGTTCTCGTTTCTCGTTAAAAATATTTAATTTAACCTTTGGGAAATTTCAATTCTGTTGCATCCTCCTCTGGCTGCTCTTCAGCTTGTTTATTAGTATTCATAATTTAATTTGAAACTCTGAAAATAAATATTTAATATGAGGGGTATTTGCACAACCAAAGGCAATTATTCAATGCCATTTTTAAAATTTTCTTAAATTTTTCGGTTTTATTTAGTAAAATCGGTTTGTTTAGTAAAATGATGAAATGGTGTTGTTATGTTATAATGGCATAAATAATCTGTAAAGGAACAGATGAAAACAATTAATTGACTTGAATTATGTCAAAAAGTCGGCAAGACTCTTTTGTCTTTACATTTATTTTCAGTCTCAGCACAAACCTAAACCTTTAGGCTTGCTTGTCAATAGAGTCTCGGCGACTTAGCATCGAAACGCCTTTTTCTTTACCATAACTTTTTTTATTTCGATCATTTCCAGAAATTTTCTTTATCAATTAGAATCTATATTTGTTTTTATTCTTTTTATTAACTTTATGAAAGGATCCGATCATTTCTTAGAAAGTTACACCCGCCTAAATATGTTAAATCACGATTATTCGCAGTTAACGGCTCCTAACTTTTTTGAAAGACGGTAGAACTCAACAATTTCTTGGAAAAAATAACCAGCACATCCAGAGCTTTTAATTAAAGCAAAAATTATTTGGATTGATTTAACAACAAAAAAGTTATATCCCAAAAACTTTCGTTTTGATGCCATATTTTAAGACTCTTTCGTTACCTGGCTACTTTCAGTCTAAACCTTTTGAAGCCTAAACCTTTAGGTTTTTAAACATTTGAGTCTCACCACGTCTTCAAATTTTTTTTAATTCTAGCTTTTTTAATCGTTTGTTCTTCGTAATTAGTGTATAAAGATGAACCAGAACTAATATTCTGGTAATAGAAATCCCATAAATTAAGAATCACATAGATAATTTTTGAATTTATTTGTGAATTCCTTGGCGAATTTCATTCCCATCTCTACATACCTAAGTAACATACCTAACAATAAGTAATATTTCTAATTTTCAGAATAAAGCATCAAAAAATTTCTATTAAATTATGGAAGTTCCAAAAGTTCAAAACAGTGAATTAACAGAAGACGCAAAAGACGAGGAGATTACTGCATGTAAAGTTCCTAGCAAACAAGATTTAGAAACACGTTATACTGAGCCGATTTGGGCGCGAGTTCCAACTTGCAGCAAAGATAGCTATTATATTGAAGTAATTCTTTATTTTTTGCTTTAATTTAAAAAATTCTACTACTAATTGCTTTTTCAAGTATTTTAATGAAATAAATATAAACAAGATTTTTAATTTTATTTTTAAATTATTCTGACAATATTTCTTATTTAGGTAATTAAAAATGGAACCGTTATTGAACGTATTTCTTTACACAATGATAGAGGAGAAAAGTCTTATTTAACAATTGGTCGATTCGATCCTTGTGAAATTAAGGTTTAAAATATTTTTAGAGAATATTTAGTTAATCTTTAATATTTTTAGTTAGAGCATCCTTCGGTTTCTCGCTTTCATTCTGTTCTTCAATATGGTGAACATGTAAGGGGAAAGCCCCAATGGTTTATTTATGACATGAATAGTACACATGGCGTTCGAATAAATAAAAAACGAATTGAGAAATCAACATTTGTACCTCTTTTTGTCGGTTATGTCTTCCAAATTGCCGGTAACTTTTTTTGTTTTTCGCAATATTTTTGTCGATATTGAGTTCTAAATTTTTATTTATATAATTTTTCATTATTTAATTCAGCGAGTTCAAGGATTTTTGTTTTATGTGGTGGTCCAAAAGAAAAAGATGAAGGTGAAAATGAAAGTAATCCTGAAGTATTTACCACAAAAGAAGATAATTCTGAATTAAAATCAGATGCTCTAAGTAAAAAAGAAGATGAAGATACAGAAATGTTAAATTATCGTTATTATGAAAAAGATCCAATTCATTGGTTAGAACGTTATTTTGAGCGAGAAGGAGCATCCATGGATTTTCGTTTTACAAAAACTGTTGAAGCTAATGATTTAGGGTTGGGCGAAAAATCTAAAAAATCTCGGGCAAAAGGATCAAAGGAAGACGATGGAAGCTCTACCTGGGTTTGCTCTATTGAGTTAGTTTAAATTAAAAATTTTGGACTTCTAATTTTTATTTTCGTTTAAAATATCGCTTAATTTGATCAAAAAATTTATGTAATTTAATTCACAGACTTATTTCTGATGTTTCTCTAACTGGAAGTACGTTAGTTTCGGCCTCAGCACCTTCGAAGCGTCTTGCACAATTGCAATGTTCATTATTAGCATGTGAAAGGCTTGATGCTGCTTGTCTTTTGCAAATTTCAAATTTATGGAATAGACGAAAGAAATATGCAGAGAATGATTTTTATGCCGAGGATGAAGATATTTTTTACGACAGAACTGGTCAACTGGAAGAACAAAGAGAAAAAAGGAAACGTTGGTATGAGGTTTGGTTTAATTTATTTTTAAAACATTTTCTTTAATTTAAAGGGAGACGTTGGATTAATTAACAAAGCAAAAACCCATAATGATTTAGTAAATGAATTAGAAGAATTAAATGAAAAAATTTTGGTTGTTCAATCGGAAATTGAACGTTTAGTTGGGAAGGACAGCAGTGAATCTACAAAAAACGAAGATTTTGTTGAGGAAGGAAAAGCAATTAAACGAAATTTTTCGGTTAATTTTATGAATTGGTACTATCGCATTACCCGTCTACGGGCCTGGGATTATGGTCCTACTCACAATATCTGTCACGCAAAGCTGTGCGTGTATCTATCGCTACAGACCCGAAATTAATTTTTCCAAATTAATTTAATCCTTTAACAGTATGTCTTTTGACCTTTGCGTTCATTTTTTTGGAGAAGCGAAAAAGTAATAGAAAAAAAAATAAAATGTTGACGGATAATGCGATAGTACCTATAAATTTTTAAAAGAATTTTTTAATTTTTAGATGAGAATGACAATTTCTCAATTAAAAAGTAAGGAAAAGAAATTATTGGAAGAGAAGAATAAAACTGCGAGATTGGTGGAAATTACCAAGCCTGTCCAAAATATTTTTATTAAAAATAATTTAAATGAAATAAAAGAAGAGCAAGATAATATAAAAGAAGAATTTAAAGAAGAGAAAATAATCGAGGAAGAAGATAATAATATAAAAACAAAAATATTAAAATCTTCAATAAAAGAGGAAGAAAATAAAGAAAAAATAAAAATATTAGAATTGGAGCAAATTAAAGAGGAAGAAAATAAAAAAGAAGAAAAAGAACCAAAATTTTATGCTCCAGCAATGCCTCCAAAATCGGTTATTGCTTCAATTACTCCTCGTTTTGGTGTTTTAACAAAACAAGAATTAATTCAAATGAAATTACTTCAAAGACAAGAAGAAGGGAATAAAGAAGCTTTGCTAGAAAAGAAACGAAGAATTTTTGATCAAGTAAATAATTTAAATAATTATTTTTTTTAATAAATTTACATATATCCTCCAATTTTTCTTTAATTCCATTAAATAATTATCAAAAAAAACATTTTTTATATTTTTTAGAGGGAAGAAGATAAAATCAAAGCAGAAAAGGAAGAACAAATTCAAAACAATTCATCAGATATGTATGCTACTTGGCTTCCACCTGAAGATCAGTCCGGAGATGGATCAACAAAACTTAATCGTAAATTTGAAGGAAAATATTAAAAAAATGTATAATTTCTTTTAAATAGATTAAAAAATTATTCAACAAAAATATATTTATTCATTTTAAAAAAGGCACAATTCTTTTTTTTAATTTAATTAAAAAAACTAGAAATTATTTGAAGTAAAAGAGAGATTATTTAACAAATAAATTGCATTTTAAATTTAATTGTAAAGCCGCAAAACGAAATATTTTAAGTAATTTAACTTTTAAAGCTTTGTTTTCTATTATTATGAGAGAGTGTTTTTTAGAGATTAAAATAAAAAGTATATTTAAATAAAAATTTTGCATTTTTTGAAAAGAGATTTTTTGTTAAAAAATAAGGCACAATTATGCAAAATTGAAGGAAATTGTCAAGAGAGAGAGAGAAAAAAGAGAATAATCAAGTTAATTTTTTTAGTTAAAAGGAAAGAAAAAAGCGTAAACACAAAAAAAAGGCATTTTTAAATATTTACGAATATTTTTGAATTTAAAAGAATTTCTCCATCATTTCCCGTAAGGAAATGCAGCATCACGACTATGTCCAACAAAACGGCGTTGTCCAGAAAGTATTGCACCTGAAAGGTGTTTTTAGTTGTTATTTTGTTATTTAAAGAAGAAAAAAAGTTAATTAACCAAAAATTAATTGAATTTTTGTAAGTTGGAAATGCCAAAGAATTTTTAAATTAGAAAAATAAATAGTTAAAATAAAGATAAAACCCAAATTTGTTAAAAAAATAAGATATATTTAAATCTCTATAAAAAATTGTTAAACCATAATTGACGGACAAAAATTTACAAATAACAAAAATAATTATATAAATATTTTCCTATTACTACTATATACAATTTTGTGAAAGACTTTTGATAAAAAATATTTTTTTCTTTATTTTTATAATACAGAAGAGATCAATAACTGACCGGCAGAATCTGTTCCCCCAAAATTATTTGTATATTCTCCAAATGAAATCCCTCCATTATTTTGTTGTTGCAGTAAAGCCATTTGTTGATGTTGAAGTAATAATGAAAGTTGTTGGTCTTGTTGTTGTTGATATTGACTTTAAAAATTAGAAGGGTTTAAAAAGTTTTTTAAAAAGAAAACTTTGTTCCAAAAAAATCTAAAGAAGAAGAATTTCCATTATTTTGTTGTGGTAAAGCTAATCCATATGGACCTGGAGTATTTAAAATATTATTTGAAATCCCTCCAAGTTGTAGTAATGTTTGAGCAATTGAAGCATTTGTTAATTGATTCTTTAATAAATTATTGGTGTTGTTATTGGTATTTGGTTGTGGGGGAGGAGGTAATCCTTTAATTAATTGAGAAGGAGAAGGTGCTGCAATCATTAAAGGAACACCAGCTAATCCCAAAGAATTTGAAGAATTATTTAACGAATTAATTAATAAACGTTGATCTAAAGCTAAAACAAAAATAAATTTAGAGAAATCGTCAAAAAAGAAAAAAACTTACGAATTAAAGAATTATTACTTTTATTTGAATTGTTTGTTGGTGTTGTAGGCATTATTCCCCCATTTCTAAATGTTCCATTTATTATAGCTAATTCCATTAATTGCTTTCTTTTAAGTTCATCTTCACCTTCAGGTTGTGGAATTAATAATTTATTTACTTCTTCAATTGCTCTAGACATTTTAATTTTTGCTCTATTTTCTGTATCTTCACACTTTTTTATAATTTTAAATTTTAAAATTTAATTTCTAACGAATTACTTGTATTATAACATGTAAATCTTCATTTAAATGTTCCCAATTTGGTTTTCCTTTATTTAAATCTTCTTTCTTTTTATCTCTCATTGACCCCTTTCCTCTAACCATTATTTTACATCCAGTCTCTGTTTCTAATTGTTTTGCTGTCATTCCTCTAGGTCCAAGAATACGTCCAACAAAATTATACTTTAATTTAAAAATTAAATATTTATTTTTCTCAAAATTTTTTTTCAAACATCTGGATATTGCTTTATTGGAACATATAATTTCTCTTGGTGAATACTTATTTCTCCTATAGCTTCAGGTAATTGTAAAGGCTCGTGACTAAATTCACATTGAAATGTTGCAATTCTAACACGATTAATTTCTTCGTCCAAAAGTTTTTCGACGTGAGAAAAAACGTTTGGAAATGCTGAGAGCTGCTTTTTGTCTTTAAGTAATTGGCCAAGATATTCTAAATCTGGCTTTTGTAAACTTGCAACATTTAATAAATCTTGACCTAAAAAAAGAGAAAAAATGAGAATTGATGGAAGGAATAATCTTTTAAAAATTTAAATTTATTAAATTTATAGTTATCTTAAATATTATTATTGAATTAAACAACATAAATCATAACCACTACCTAATTTTAATCTTTTAAATAATTCTTAAAAGAAAATAGATTATTTCAACAAATTTTATACCAAAAATTCCCCCCCCCCCCCTCCTCCTCCAAATAGTTATTTTAATTATTTACCATTTCCACTATTTGATGAAGGGCATGAAGAATGAATAAATAATCCATTCTCAACTTTCATCTCCTTCAAAATAAATTTTTAAAATAATTTAAATAAAAGTTATTTTTTACCTCAGAATTATTCTTTATATTAATTGACATTTAATTTATTTTTATGATTATTCAAAACATTAATTTTTATATTTTTATTTTGTTGAAAATCTAAACAAAAATCAATTTATTTAAATGAAGAAAGGAATTTTTAATAAAATATGTACAAAAAATAATTTAATCGTCAGTTTTTAATTAATTATTTGTGCAACTATTTAGTATTTTTTAAATAAATGTATAGAGGATAAAAAATAAAGGGGAGGGAATGGTTTTGACAGTGGAACGATTTAATTTAGTTAATTATTTAAATTAAAAAAATAATTTTTGGAAAGAAATTATAAAAACAAAATTGTTTAAGGAAAGAAATGATGAGGAGTGTGTTGTGTCGATTGATTAATAAAGTTTTGTTGGCTTATTTTTGTTTCCAGAAAGAAAGGAATAATTTTCTGAAATAAAAATCAAATCATTTTAGAAAAAAAATATCTTTAGAAATATTATTTATTTATTTAAATAAACACAAAAGATTGTCTGTAAACAAAAGAAAATTTTGTTTAGTTTTTGAGACCAACAAAACTATGTATATAAATAATATGTGAAGAATAAAAAATGAAAGAAGAGCAAAAGACTGAAAAAAAAATAAAAAATAATGGAAGAATTTTTTTATAAAAATATTGAAACCCAAATAAAAAACAGCACAAAAACTCTTTTTAGTGTACACATATGGGAGTGGAAAAAAGTTACAAATACTATTTTAGTGGAAGTAAATCGAGATTCGACTTTATTTTAAATTAATCGGAAATTAAAAAAATATTTTTTTCAAAATATTTATTTAAGAGAATATTTTCAGCAAAATATTTTTATTGACCCGGAAATAAAAAAAAGCATATTTAAGTGAATTTTTGAGTAAATGGACAAAAATATTTGTTTATGGTTGAGTTAAAAAAATAAAATATTTAGAGAGAAAAGAATTTACAAATACCTATATGTATTTAGTATATTTTAAAGTTTTAAATAAAAATATCAATAGTAGGGAAACGGAAATTGAAAAATAAAAAAAGAAGAAAAAAAGAAAAAAAGAGGTAGCAGGTGTGCTCAAATCAGCTTTTGTGAATTTTATTTTTATTAAAATTTTTATATTTAAAAATAATTATTAAATATAAAATTTTGGGGAAAAGTAAAAATATTTTTTATGTAAAAAAGAAAAGGCTTTTTTTCTTTTTTTTTTTATTTATGCTCATCCTTTTATATATTAGCCAACTCGAGAAAATTTGATTGCTTTTCACACTTCCGCTCCTGTGCTTTCACGCTATTGCTAGAAATATGTGTATTTTTGTCACATCCCAAATAAAAATATAAATTGCCAAGTGGAATGACATAAAAAATATTTTTATATATTTTTATTAAAGTTGGATAAAATCATTTAATTTCCCTTTAAACATTATTGTTTATACCATTTCTCTAAAACCCGTATATTATTTTGTTTATTTTAAAGACACCCATTAAACGATCGTTTATTTTCCAAAACCTTTAAGGGCTATTAAACTTTAGTTTTTACATTTAAATAATCCAAGGTCTTAAGCAGTAAAAGAAATTTTTAAATTTAAAAATATACTTAATTTTAATAGGTAAATAAACTAAAGAAACTTTGTCTGGAAAAAAAGAAAAATCCCGAAAAAGATAAAACATTAGAAAAAGAAACAAAAAGGGCAAAAACCTATCAATTTTCTTTTATTTCGCCCACTTTTGCGCTTGTACTCAATACTTTTCTCTTTAAAAAACTACAAGAATTTTGAGAAAAGTGAAACGCTGGTTAAGACAGAATTAAAGGTTTTAAATAAAGATTTTTAAAGAAATATCTGTAAATTATACTTTAAAAATAATAGAAAAAGAAAAAAAACGTTAAAATATAGGTACATATGTATAAAGATCTCGTTTTACGTACAAACAAAATACAAACATTCCGACTTACATACATTTTGTGTGATCTGTTGGCTAAGCGATACAACCAACCTTGACCACTTGAAACGCATTATATTTATAATAAGCATTTGCTAATTTTAAATGAGATTATGTAAACTTTCAAAAAGATGAAGACATTGGCGATGAAATAAAAGTTTAATTTCAGAAACTGAAAATTTACGAGAAGTGGTTGAATGAATGGACAAATATAGTAGTGGCTTTACGGCTGTCACTGATGGCCACAACACAAAAAATTCTTTAAAAAAGCTACAACTCAAACAAAGAGCCAGCGGGAGCAAATGAGTTGAATGACTGTAGTATGTTGAACAAAAACGGAGGACAAATGATGAAAGGAATGATCGAATAGAAAACATACAGGGATTATTGACGACTGCCTTCGATGTCAAGGACAATGTGTCACCTCAAAAAGACCAATCGAAGTGGAAAAGAGAAATGCTTCTACACATAAAAGTGAGGTGATCTTCAAGAGTCGCCTACAATTTGAGATGGCAGCTGGAAAATCGATCGAAGCAACCGTACAAGCAGCGGCTCTTTGCTTATAGTTATCACATTATTAGCCTAATCTCAAAACTTCTAATATTTTTACAAACCTTCCAAGCCCAAAGGAATTTTTCAAGTCTTAAAGAGTAAATTTTTTATTCAAATACCTTATAGTTTTGACAAAAAAAGATAAAATGTCCAAAATCTCTTTACAGCAAATAATTTCATAAGCAAGTTAATAAAATATGTATGTATTAAAAGTTCATTTAAGCTGTAGGTTGCGAACTTGTAGTTGGTTGTGAATTGGCATTCGCCAAGGCAGTAGCCGCTCTCGTTTTTTGCGTTGTAGGTGCAGGTTTGTCAAGTTCAAAAAGAAACATAAGCTCATCCTTGGTTAATTTCGTCAACTTTTTTGAAGCAGCTCTAAAATAGAATTTTTATACTATTTAGTCATCAAATTATTACCCTTCGAGGACTGATGTAGCTAATTGTGTTTTCTTTTCCTGTAATTGTAAAACTCGTTGTTCAATTGTTGAGGAGCAAACAAATCTAGAAAAATTTACATTATTATTTATTAATGTAAAGAACTATTTCATTTTTACTTGTGTATGAAAACATTTTTTGTTTGCCCAAGTCGGTGGATCCTGTCACAGGCTTGAAGTTCCAATGCAGGATTCCAATGCAAATCCACCATAAATAGATGATTGCCACCAACCAAATTCTTTTAAAATATGAAAGATTATAATAAAAATAAACAAAATTAACCAATCCAACACCGCCTGCAGTCAAGGAAAGAAGCATTACGCTTGGACCAAAATTACGCTTATTGAAGCTATCAACACGATATTGCCTTAAAATAAAACTTAAAGATAATCAATATTTTAAATTACCTTTCTTCTGCTTTTACATTCCCAGTAATGGAAGTATATTTCGTATTGCTTAGCTTCAAGTGATATTCAATAATACTTAGCATTGATGTCCATTGACTCACAATAACACTAAAAATATATCTTAATAAAATTTTAAATTCTATAGATTACCATTTATCACCATTTTCAATTATCGGTTTAAGACGTTCAAGAACGGCAACAACCTTTGTGCTCGCATATTCACGCTGGAAAACTTTCTCGATTTGCTTATTTTGTCCTTTATTTTCTGAAGTATCGACTAGACCGGATTCATCGAGAGACATATTTGCGAATGATGCCTCGAATTCCGCTGCAATTACTTTATCAGTTTCATCATCATCAACTTTAAAAGCGTCCATGTCAATAGCCTATGAAATTAAACATAGTCCACTTAATCTTTCAAGATTAACTCACATCTTTAGTAAGCGACATGTGAACACAGGCCTGCCTGAGACGAAGCAACAGCACAAGAATACATGAATAAACTTTGAAATACTCCGCCTCTCCTATTTTTCCGCCGCCGCCACCTCCTACTAAATATAAGAAATGGAAGTTTGAAAACATAAATATAGTAAAATGAAAAATAAAGTACTGGTTCCTAGAAAGAAAGACCTACATATAAATAACAAAGTAGGCACGTGTAAGGTAAAATTGGATGAAGGATCTGCTTATCTAGTAACACAACTACACAACAGAATCATATTCGGACTTGGCTTATTAGGACCAGTACTTTATTTTTTCAAACTATAAAATTTTACTGAATGGATTAACAGGCTTTTCTTTCAACGGTTTTCGACCTCTACGACGAGCAATCATTCCAGCATCTTGGAGTATATCTGATACCTTTTGTCTAAAAAGTAAAGAAATAAACAAAAAAGACATTAAACTATTTTACTTTGACGCTTCGAACATGATTGAATAACAGTGACTCTCCCACTCGCCAAGCTCGAGATTCACTACCTCCCATTTTTTAGAAGTTATCTCAATCTACAATAAAAATGTAAGAAATTCATTGTTTAAAAAATAACCATTGGTTTGTTTGTCACCGTGCAAATTTGATTTTTAGCACGTCGTAGAAGTATACTCTTAACAATAGTATTTAAGCGTTCTGTACTCTTCACTGCAAATATAGATAAGTATAAATCATTCTAATAAAAAACAAACTGGAAGAATTGTCAATAAACTCCTTCCAAATTTTTTCTTCTGAAAATGGAGTGACACGTAAAAATCTGAAGATGAGAAGAATATTTGAATAATATTTTTACATTATTAAAACCGAATCAAAGAATATAAGTCCCAAAGTTTGTTATGAATTGGCGTCCCAGTTAAACACCATCGATGAACTGCTTCAAGTCTACTACAAGAACGAGACTTTTGTGCATTTTTATTTCTTATTTCGTGTGCCTCATCCAAAATAATTCTTTCCCAAGCAATATCCATAAGAACAGAATCATGTGAAGCCTAAGAAATGTAAAAAACAAAGATTTATACATAAAAATTAAAAATATAAAAGTTAAAACCTTTGGCTTGAGACTCTTTGTTTTAGGTTTAGACCGAACACCTCTCCCATGAGACGGGTTGTCAGAATCCTCCTCGCTATCACTTTGACCAATAAGCTTAGTTCTAGATTTCAACTCTGAGACCAACAGTTCATAAGTAGTGATAACAATATCATATTTGGAGAGCCTATACAATGATAAAGATCAAAATATTTTTATTTTTATATCTACCTATGAGCAGATATTTCGCGTTTGTTCTTTGGACCATGAAAGATAAAAACTCTTAAGAGACCTTCTTGGACTCTATCCATAATTTCCTTCTCCCATTGGTAAATAAGTGAAGCAGGTGCAATTACAAGAGTTGAATTTGCTGGGATCAAATGTCTTTCTGAAAGAATTTCAACGTTTTAATATTTTATTTTAAAAATTAGACCAAAAACACAATTTCGTCGTAAGTGATTCTCGCGTTCAACCACTGTCGGATCAGTCTTTCGAGCATTTTTCTTGTGAAGTATGAGAGAAATCAAAGAAAGGGTTTTTCCCAATCCCATGTCGTCAGCAAGAATTCCACTGGAAAAATACTTTTAAATAAGAAAAACCATTGATACCTTGGTGGCATCTGTTGTTCACGCCATAACAGCCATGTAAGACCAGTCTTCTGATGAGGCAATAGGTCAACACGCAATCCGCGAGGCGCTTCGGTTACAGCATTTTCAGGGATAGAAGAAAGCGATCTGAATTTTATAAAAATGATATTAAAAGTCAAAACTAACGAATGCATAGCGGTGACAACATCATTCGAAATGCCTTGAATTTTTAACATTCTCTCATCAGTCATTGCACCGCCAAATAAACGGCCATGTTGGACGGGAGCTAAAATTTATAAATTGCTAAAAATATAATTAGTTACGTTGCATTGGCAAATGAGCTACAACCGGTTTCTCTGGATTAAACTGTGGTGGAGTGATAACTGGCGGACCGCGAGCATTGTTCTCTAAATTAAAGCCAAAGATTCAAAGCCAAAGATATAATTCGAAATCCAGAAATAATTTTTTTATAAGAAATGTAACAAATTGGAATAAACTACCTAATGAAATTATGAGTATAATGCATAAAAAGCCATTCAGGAAATACATTAAAAAATGGATATCAGATAACGGAAACATTTTTCCTTAAGTTTTAATTTATTAAATGTTTGGTGAAATAAAACATAATTTTAACAAAATATACAACAAAACAATTATTTCACCAAACACTCCAAATACATAATTCTATTAAATTAATTAATTTATTTTACAAAAAATTTTTCTTTTCTTTTTTTACATATATTTGTCTTTTTACATATATTTGTCTTTTCTACATATATTTGTCTTTTTTTCACCACTATTAGTGTATTTTTTATACCGTGTGGTTGCTCATAAATAAATAAATAAATAAATAAATAAATTAAATTAATCAAACATTAAAATTTGATTTCGAATAAAAACCAAATGAAATTATAAAAATTAATTGCACATACTTAAAACAGCAGGAACTGAAATAATATCTTGCTCGAAGTCGAGTTCCTCAATGGCTTCGCTGTTACTAGAAAGTTCATAAGTTGAGTCTTTTTCGACGTTAATTTCTTCAATAGCTTCTTCATTATTAAAAAGTTTAGGATCTTCATTTTGCAAGTCTTCATGCTCTACTTTGTTCATGGGTTTGTCATTATTCGATAATTCAATCCCATCAAAATTCTTTTCCAAATCATTCGAAATACTATTTATTTTTTCTACAGATAGAATATCCTTCGATTGCCCACTTTCAACAATATTATTATCCATAACATTAGACGTAGAATTCGACTTTTGGATAGGACTTCCTTCAAAGCTGTCAGCCACAATTTGACTTTCGCTTTCAGATTCTTGAATTGCTTCGTTAATCTGTGCTGGCTCTTGTGAGTCATTCAAGGCATTGGTCATTGCATTTTTCTCTTCAGTAATTACCTCAGAAATAGAATCCTGAACAATGTCGACGCCATCATCGATTTCTCCCTCAATATCTTCTTCGTTGATTTCATTACCATCTTTATCAGTACTATGGGTACTTTTCTCAATTATACTACTCGCACTTTCTTCAACATCAGGCATGCTATTAGAAGGATTGTATTCCGAATCTCCATTAGAAGTTTTATTGGTATCATCATTATCACTGAATAAAGTAAAAATATCATCTACGTCTGAACTGTCTTTCCCCTTTTTTGAAGCCTTCATGTTTTTGTGTAACGGAGATGAAAGAGAAATACTACTTTGTGGCGTGCCAGACTAAATTAATAATTTCTAATTGAAATAAATTTTAAAATAACCCTATCGAGCTGCCTTTTCTTCATATCCAATTTGTTTAATGGTGTCGACGTATACAATGGCTTATGCTTTAGCGATTCTTCATCCATTATCTCAATTATAACTTGAATATTATCAATAAAATCTAAAAGAAAAACTACAAATGTGACTAAGACGGAACAAAAATAGTAAAATTAAAAATGCATACACAAAATAATGTATATGTAATAGAGACCAGCAAAAGCATATTTGCGGGATCCTGCATGTCTGCGGGATCCTGCATGCCTGTTTTGTGAGTAACATTCTCGTGGGAAACTGCAACGGGGTTATTACCGCAAATCGAAAAAAGCGGGTCTAATATGCAAACAAATTTTATTTTTAAATAGCTTTTTGGCGCATTTTTTAGCGGAGTAAGAAGTCCCATTTCATCACAAGCCCATTGTCGCGTCTACTTTGTAGCAAGGCTTCTGATGTAAGGTATTTTTAATTCATTTAATTTCTAGTTGTTTTGTGTCTAATGCTGTGGTTACATAAAAGTCGCTTTGCGTTTTGCGACAGAAAATAGCATGCAAAATGATGAGAGACAAAATCGCGCGCGATTTTGTCTCCTCTTTTTCCATTATCCTTTCTGTCGCAAGACGCGCGCGATTTCTATGTAACCGTGGCATAAACAAGCAGCAGTTCTGCTAAAAAATCCGGCGATACTTTAGGATGTTAAATCAAAATTGTTGCTCCTTTACAAAAATTGATGATGGTCAGATTAGCAGTCATGGTGAAAAATGTGGCCTTTATTTCAAAAATTTGCTTGAATTAATTCATCATATAGAGGAAGATCATATTCGTAAATATTTAAATTTTTATCTTTTTATTTCATTTTAAAGCATTAATTGAAAATGCCAAAATTGCTGAGCGAAAGCGACTCCGGGAACAATTTGTTGATGACCCTGAGCAATATGAAAAGGCCTACAATGCCTCACTAAACCAACCTGTACCTCTTTCACTTGTTTGCAGGTATATAGTTTAATTTTGTATTTTATTGTGATTATAATAAGAGTGCTTATGTTGGGGTTTTAATTTTTGGGTATTTATGCAGTTTACCTGCTCTAAATTTAAGTAGTCATCGGTCTGACATGGGTTTTTCTAACTTCTTGGTCAGGTACTAAATTAGGTGCTAATCTACACCTTTACATAAATGAATTTAAGATTGAAGCCATTTCCGAAAGGACATAAAGTTCATCCAATAACAACTCCAAGGCAAAGAACACTTAAATTTTGCCATTATAAACCTAAGCAAATTGTTCAACAACAATTGAATGCTGTAGTTAGTAATGGTACGTTTACTTATTCCTTTGGTTTGAAATATCATGTTATTTTTACTATTTTTTGTGTGAATATTTTTAAACAGATTTAATGCTTTTTTGAGTATTTTTAATGAATTTTTCAATTTTAAGTTGTGCAAACAACGGCTTCATCTTTAACTTCTGAAATATTGGCCACAAGTGATCCAAATTCTCTCTCTACGATTTCTAAGCGAATGGAAAATCAACACAATCGACCAAGAGAAGCTTCTACATCTAGCGGTATTATTTTTCTGGAAATTTTCCCAAAATAGTTTTTAATTAGGTTGTGTAACTCCAGATTTATTAAGTGGATGTCAATCGCCGGGACAACAGGTTTTTAATTTAATCAAAAATTATAATATTTCAATTAAAATGTTTAAGTTGTTAAGTGGGTTTGAGGAAAGAAAATATAGATGTGCATTTGACGGATGTTTAAAAACTTACAAAAATCAGCAAGGGCTAAGGTTTAATAATTTTTATAACTTTAAAAATCTTGCCTTTTTATTTTATCCAATACCACCTCCAAATAATTAAATTTTGTTTTTTAACAAAAAAACTTTAAAAGTTGTTTATATTCTAACAATAAAACTTATTTTTTTACTTTTATTGTTAGACAACATATGCGGACTTCTCACAGTTCATCACTTGAACATTCTATGCAAATGTCTTCTAAATTAAGTGCGTCAGAAGAAGGAATTCTTAGCAGACAATTTCCTGGACGTCAATCACCATTTCTATCATCCTCAATGGTTTTTAATTCACCTATTTCGACTACTGACTCATCGACTTCTCAAAAAATTACTGTGATACAAGAAGCTCCTTTTTTGGTTACAACAGTTTCATCAGTTTCTTTACCTGTTAATGTTCCTTCCGTTGGGAATACTTTATTAAAGTTTATTTGACTATATTTAATTTTTCATTTTGTAAATTTTTTGTTTTAAAGAGATTGTAAATACCAATGTCAACAATGTGCTTCTACTGGAAATGAATTCAAAGTGTTTAAAACACTGACATCACTTAACAAGGTCTTGAAAGTTTAAATGTCTTTTACTTTTTTTCTGCAAAAACTTTAGACTTTTTAGCGTAATAAATTGTATATTTTCCTTTTTACTCCTTTTAATACATATTATCGAGTATACAAATATTCATAATTAATCCCCTCATGAATGAATAGTTTTTCATCTATAATTTGGTTTTTTAGTTCATGTCACAAATTTTTACTAGTTTTAATGGTTGTATTTAAGAGTGTGAGTTAAGAAACTATATGTTATTTTAGTAGATTTTTATTTTAAACTTTTCAATAAATTAATTCCTTGATATTTTCAGCATTTACGTGAGTCTCATGGTGCGGTTACTCTTTCACCATCACGATATCGTATTATTGATTAAAATTCTTTCTGATCTTTTTTTTAATTTTAGCGCCTGGCCAACATCAAAAGTTGATTCAAATTTATTCGCCACAACAATCACCTCAAAGACCAATGTCTGTTGGCAGTTCGGTTAGCAATTTTACTTTTATTCAATCTTTGCAATTTATTTTATTTTAGCAACAAGTTTCGATAATTCAGCCTCAAAGCAGTGGTTCGTTCATCACCCCGACACTAGCAATTCCTCGTCAAAATACCTCACAACAACAATCATCTTCCACTTCTTTACAATCGCGTTTATCACGTCCTTCAGCCCCAATTCCTCCGTCTACTCCACCTTCGCCATATTCCACTGCTGCCACGCTTGTTTCTGCTTCTCCTACATCTTACAGTTATTCGCCGCAAAAATACCAGAACATCCAACAGCAACATAGACGCCAAAATCTTTTTACAGTATCAGATGTTCGTTTTCTAGCCATACGCTTATTTTTTGCCAAATTTAGAATACTCAAGGGCAACAGCAGCACGTGATGGGGAGCGGTATACACCATTACTATTCTACATCAAATGTCCAAACAGCTCCGATTGATCAGCAACCGCCAGTGTTACAACCCCAGCAACAAACAGCTGGGTCTCAGCGCTTTTTGCGTTATACTTATCAGCAACCAGATCAACAACAAATCTATTCATCTAGTGAGACAACGCCTGCATATCCCTATTCTTCTATTGGTGGAATAGAGAATAATAATACGGGTACAACTACTATTTATGTAACTCATCAGCAACAACCGCCGCAACATATTGGACAACAACAACCAAATTATCGAACAAATCAGTGTCAAGTGGAATATGAACAGGTCAATTTTGGACGGACAGTATGTTAACAAAATTAATAAATGGTAATATTCTAAAAATAATATTAAGTTCTACCGTCAACAACCAGAAATTCAACACTACCTGGTTGAACCAACCGGTCAACAGCAAGGGTCTGGCACATATTCTCAGCCAAACATTCAAGTTCAACAGCCGAACGGTACCCGTTCGACCCCAACTACATCTGTGACGACTCTGCGAGCAGTCCCTATTGGAGGGGGTATCTCTAGTCAACAAGTCGGAACGCTACAGCAGTTTCATCAACCAGTTTACGAACAACCCAGAGTCAATGTTTATGGAGAGGTAAAATTATATACATAGAGTTCCAATCAAACTACATATTTAGTCAACACAACAACAACCCTATACAAATGCAATTAGAACCGCTCCGGTACAATCTCAACAACAGAGAATTTTCCAACAAAATCAGTTTTACAATCAACAGCGCTCCCAAACGCAGGGAACTCGTCGACAATCGCCCGTAACGGTGGCTGCGATATTGGCCGAAACATCACCATAATACGTTGACATTAATGAATAAAAACATTAAAGGGTACTACTCAGTTATCCCTACGTGCTTTTTGCGGACTTTTTTTGTATGGAAAAATTTTGCATTTTGCCCTTTTTACTTCTCCCTATGCCATTGCCAACTATATTAAATTTAGTGTAGAAAATATCGGGTCAGAGAAAAACTTACTCCAGACTAAACATCGACCGACCAAAAAATATCGGTTGATTTGGAGGGATATAGGGAGATTTGAAGAGATTATGGAGGTATGTATTATCTCCTTTAACTGAGAAGTACCCGTTAAAGTTAGAAATTTGTATTTTTTAATAAAATTTGGTACTTTCGCATTATCTTACCCGTTTTTCAAATAACCAACATAGATTATAAAAATAGGCTCTGCTTCATAACTATAACTCCACCCCAATTTTTCAAGTTTAAGCATGATCCTAAAGCTTAACTTAACTGGAAATATTGTAAAATGATAAATTATCTATATTCCATATTACTCAGAAAAAAATTTTTTAATTAATCAAAAATTGAGAATTTTATTAAAAATTTTTGAAAAAATAGGTGCTTCATAACTATAGCTCCACTTTTAAAAAAATTTATTCCAGCGGTAGGAAAAATCTACAAAAATTCAAGCAAGCCTGTTGATCGATATTAAGAGGAAAGAAAAAAGAATTAGACCTATATCTCATTTCAGTATCGAGATATTGACTCCTTGAAAATCAACGTAGAACAGGGGTAAACCTCTTTAAAAAATATTTTCGACCCTTTATAGGTTGCCTTTAATTTTGATTTTGGGCTTATTCGAAAGAGCTTGAAATTTGCTACAAGATATTTTTAATAATATTTTCCAGAAAAAAATCAAAAGAGAAATACAGACCGTTAAATTTACAAAGAATTATTAAACGTCATTTTATGGGGCATTTATGCGGTTTTTGTCGCTTATGAAGTTTAACTGCCAGAATCTCACTTTAGAATTTTTATGATAAAGAAAAGCTTCTGCTATCTTGTAGCAAATTTCAAGCTCTTTCGAATAAGCCCAAAATCAAAATTAAAGGCAACCTATAAAGGGTCGAAAATATTTTTTAAAGAGGTTTACCCCTGTTCTACGTTGATTTTCAAGGAGTCAATATCTCGATACTGAAATGAGATATAGGTCTAATTCTTTTTTCTTTTCTCTTAATATCGATCAACAGGCTTGCTTGAATTTTTGTAGATTTTTCCTACCGCTGGAATAAATTTTTTTAAAAGTAGAGCTATAGTTATGAAGCACCTATTTTTTCAAAAATTTTTAATAAAATTCTCAATTTTTGATTAATTAAAAAAATTTTTTCTGAGTAATATGGAATATAGATAATTTATCATTTTACAATATTTCCAGTTAAGTTAAGCTTTAGGATCATGCTTAAACTTGAAAAATTGGGGTGGAGTTATAGTTATGAAGCAGAGCCTATGTGAAAATGATAATAGCTTAAATAGAAGTAATCACCTTCAAGCTTAACGAACGACACAAAAATCGACGTAATGGGGCAGATAACACGAAAGAGTCCAAAATTTAATACAATTTTTGTAAAATTATTATTTTTCGATGTAAAATTATCTGGAATCATAAATATATATTTAGAAGATTAATTTGGAGATTCATTCAAAAAATGTAAATTAAGGGTTTAAGGTTAAAATGGTTAAATAATAATGATGTGGTGATACAATTAATTTTAATTATTTAAAGAAAAAAATATTTTTATCAATCGCTGAATTGACTAGCGACTTCTTCGAACTCTAACGGTTTGAGACATGCAACTTTGCATCGCTTAGGACAAGAAAATTTCTGAAATTTAAAGTGTGAATAATTCTATGTAAATTAATTTACTTTGAAAAGAGCTTGAAACTTTGACGAGACTGCCTTTTGTTGTAACTTCATTAATATTTTAGCTATAAATATTCACAATTAATTATAAAACAAATCGATCAAATTTACCTGGTTCTTGCAAATCCGATCTTTTAATTCTGGTTCTTTTGACCATTTCATCAGACCATAATTTCCATTTTTCTTTATCGATTGTCGCTATCGGTTCAATTTTTTGACAAATTTTTTGAAATGAAGAAGCTAAGAGGAAAGCAGCTGCCGCCAATCGACTTGGTAAAATGCAAACACAGAAACAATCAAATGTAGAAAGTTCCAAAAAGTACCTAGAAACACTTGTTTTTGCTGATTTAAAGAATATCTGGATTTGTGTTAATCTAATAGTTTGGATTTAATTAAATCTAAACCTATAATATGTAGTTTGAAAACCTCTAAAATGAAACAAAAGAATTAACTAACCACATTAGATTTCGTGAGACTTGATTGAGAGGAAATGCAGAAGTAGAGGCTGTGTGATCGAAAAGTTGAGCAAAAGAATCAATTAATGGCACAGTTAATTGAAAATCGGCAACACGTAAAATCACTTTTTCCATATTTCGTACCTAAAAATAACTAAAAATTAACTTTACATCAAAAATTTAAATAACCTGGTTTTCACTGTAGCTATCATCAGTTACAAAAACTAAAAAATTTTTGTTACATGAGAAACAACTTCCTTTTTCATTTTTCCTTACTCACAAGGAAGGGAAAATTTTTTCCCTCTTAGTCAACTTTACAAGTCCAATCAGTTTATGAATCCAATCAAAATACGTTATTTTCTCATTTTTTCAGAAATACAGTTTTTGTAGTATACGGGGATAGATCGGCATTTCAACGTTGAAAATCTAAGGGTCAGGTCCAAATTCGCTATAAGATTTACCAGATTCGGATTTCCCCACACATACACACAATATTGAATTATATCCTCTGAGGAAGGAAAAAATAAAATTGGCATTCATTTCATATACAGCCAAAAATTTCGATTACTTATATATGTAGGTAATTACAGAAAAACTTTTATACCAATGTCTTTAACCAGCGGTGGGAACACCTCTTGAACTTTGGTCGAAATCAGAATAGCTGTAGCACCCAAGAGCTGAAGTCGTTCTTTAGGGCAGTCAATGACGGACAAAGTGCGGTCAGTCAAAGAAATAGCAAGGAAAAACGAAGCTGGACTAAGTTCTAATTCAGCTAAAAATATTTAAAATTTAATAAAATTGATAAAAAATTCATTACCAACAACATCCACAAACCAATCAATTAAAATTGCTCGCATCTCCGCATTTATATGTGTTTGCTAAAATTTGGGGGGAAACATAAAAATTTTAAGAAAAAACTAAACTTTATCCATAAAATTTGTTTTTGGTCTATATGACTTTTCTCTAAACAACATCCATTTATATATATCCTCCTCATAAGTAATATACTTAAAAAATAGTATTTAATCAAATAAAAAAGAATATACTAATGGATCATCAAAAGTTAATTGTCCTTTTAAATGAGGAATTGAAAATTGAGATTTAGCAGTCAAACATTCAGTAACTGATTCAGGCGCTGTATTGTAGCTACTAATACTTTCTGTATCAAAATGTGTTAAATATTCTTTTTCGTCTTGTTTAGTTGGAGTTTTGATTGGCATAACATTTTCCTTTCCTGGCAACTAAAAATTAAATTTTTTTCTCAAATTTTAAATTAAAAAGTTTATATACCGGTGATAATAATTCAATTCTTGACTTTCCATTTAATTTATTAAAATTGTCATTTTCATCCGCAGATAAATCACGCCTCTTTTTAACCTCAGAATTAATTGATTTTCTATCATTTTTAGATTTATCATCAATCTCTTCATCCTCATCTAAACAAACTTCAAAACGTTCCGTTCTCTTTTTAGAAATTAATTGATTATTTGAAGTTTTCTCTAATGGTGCTGCAACACAAGTTTCTCCAACCGCATTAATTATTTTAACTTCTCCCTTAAAAATTTAAATTTTTGGGAATTGGTTAACCCAAAAATTTGATAAAAAAATTAATAGAAAGAAAATACCAAAGGAAGCCTCTTCTTTCCTTTATCCAAATCAATATTATTATTTTCATTAGTAGTAATTTTATTTTCGTGATTTGAATTGTTATTTTTTCCATTATTATTAATTTTATTATTATTTTCTTCAGAAGAGTTAAAATTATTAGAAGATAATTGTTGAAATGTAAAATTTGCAATTTTTGAAATTTTTGCTCCAAGCTTACGCCTGTTCATTTCTAAAATTAAAAAAAAAAACAAAAATACATATTCATTTCTTAGAAACAATATTTATTGATCGTTTGTAAAAATCATTCAATTACCAAAGATTTGAGCGAGCAAATAGCTTGGCATAATAATAGGAAAAAACATACTGACTCTAACAATAAATGGGAAATAAGCTGTTGTGCCAATTTTTAAAGAAGATTTTGGCGCCATACGAAAGACCTAAACAGTCGCTACGCGCCGGTTCGGCTCTCCTGTGAAATTTTTACATTTAACTACTATACTTTTTTGGATTAAAGTCCGTTCCAAAATAGGTTGACACCTGCTCGCATGATTTTGAGAACCTAAACAAAAAATACATTTCTGCCCAGATAAATAGCGGTGGACGTCGATCAAAAATGGAGATATTTATGTAAAGTCTGTTCCAAAATAGGTTGACACCCCCTAATTTTTCCGATAAGTCAACTTAGGTTTGTCCAATTTTTATAATTTCTTTAAATATTGATTCAGCAGCAAAAATTACCCTATTTTACAAAAAATTTTAGAAAAGCAAAAATTTTAACAAAAGTTATGAAAAATTTTCAGAAAATGAGGTGTTCCAAAATACATTGAACAGTTTGTAAAACCTAATAAAAAAGCCCTTAAGCAATTACTAAAAATGAAATAAAAAATTCTATGAACATTTCTATTGATATTGAGTTAAAAAGAAAAAAGAACGAAGTCTATAACTGTTTTCTTCATCGAGATCTCAAATCTCGAAAATCAACGGGAAACCGGGGTACAGTACTTCAAAAAATATTTTAACCCCTTTAGGGCATATATAAAAATTTTCTTTTAGGCCTATCTGAAAGCCCATAAAATTTGCTATAAAATAGTCCTGGCCTTAGTGTTTCTAAAATATATCTGTTTGAAGTATGCCCACTTAATGCTCAAAACCCTCCAAAATACCCCAAAAATGATCACTTAATGATTCCACGAACAATATCTCCATGTGTTCTTTATTGTGAAATTTAAGCTTGCTCTATTTTGTAGCAAATTTTATGGGCTTTCAGATAGGCCTAAAAGAAAATTTTTATATATGCCCTAAAGGGGTTAAAATATTTTTTGAAGTACTGTACCCCGGTTTCCCGTTGATTTTCGAGATTTGAGATCTCGATGAAGAAAACAGTTATAGACTTCGTTCTTTTTTCTTTTTAACTCAATATCAATAGAAATGTTCATAGAATTTTTTATTTCATTTTTAGTAATTGCTTAAGGGCTTTTTTATTAGGTTTTACAAACTGTTCAATGTATTTTGGAACACCTCATTTTCTGAAAATTTTTCATAACTTTTGTTAAAATTTTTGCTTTTCTAAAATTTTTTGTAAAATAGGGTAATTTTTGCTGCTGAATCAATATTTAAAGAAATTATAAAAATTGGACAAACCTAAGTTGACTTATCGGAAAAATTAGGGGGTGTCAACCTATTTTGGAACAGACTTTACATAAATATCTCCATTTTTGATCGACGTCCACCGCTATTTATCTGGGCAGAAATGTATTTTTTGTTTAGGTTCTCAAAATCATGCGAGCAGGTTTTTCTCATTGTTAGAATAACTTCACCTTTTTTAACATTTCCCTTGTCACCTCGAATGAACTATCATTTTATATACAAGGGTATAAAGGATAAAAACACAACAAATTAACCTCAAACGATTACATTGAAATTCAACTGCCATTTCAATGGACAAAAATTTAAGAGATCGAAAAACAGAGTTTGCAGCTAAATATAATTTTGGAAGAGAATGTATTCATCCAGTGTCAATTGTTTTAGTCTATATTTTAATATAAATAAATACATATATTTTTTATTATCTTCCTTTAACTTAAAAATTTTCAATTAAAGTAAGATTTGCCTGTCAACCACAGGTTCCGTTTTCACCTATTCTTTATTTCGTTGTCAATCTCTTTTGCTATTTGTTTAATTAATTCTCGTCTTAGGGTTTTTCTTTTTAATATGGACATAAATATTGTTTGTTCTGGTAGTTGACAAAGGAGAGATTACTTCTTTAAAAATTCCCTTTTTATAAATATTTTATTTTTTATTATTTAATTACATAACTTATTTTGCCTTAATTTATGTACATATAGCTTTTGAGTTAAATAAAAATATTTCTATGTGATAAATAGAAAATATTTACTTAACTTCTTTTGAAAAGGATCTACCTAATTATCAGATCCTTTTCAAAAGAAGTTAAGTAAATATTCTCTAGTTATTTAGATTAAGATCGAGTTAATTTCCTTAGATAATTAAATAAATTATACTTAATTAAATATTTACCTAATTAACAGATTTACATAATTTTTATTTTTTTTAAATTTTATAATTTCAAATTTAAATTTTTTATAATTTTAATTAAAAAATTATTTTTTTTATTTTGCTTCATTGATGCAAACATTTCCATCTTAATAAAGTATTTCTTTTCATTGTTAGCAAGGTAACGGGTAAATTGTCCTTTTCCTGTGTGCCATGATGATAATGATGATCCTTTTCTTTTCTTTATTTTTTTACTCCCTTTGGGAATAATTACCTGTGGTAGAATCTACTAAATTAGAAAATATAGAAGAAAGGATGGAAATAAAAGAAAAGAATAAGGAGAGAAGACGAAGAAGCTTAAATCTCTCAAATCCTTTCTCAATATATTTACAGGCATTGCCGACAAGTAACGAGAAAGGAAAGAAAGAGATTGCGCTCGACCGGACATAGACTTTCTTTATCCCCTTTTTTCACAAAAATCCATGTAAGTCCCCATTGGCAACACTAAATAGGTATATGCCTAACTTTTCTTTCTGTTCAATCTTAAATATGTAATTTTCTACAAATTTTATTTTTATTTTTTTATAATTTCTTTGTTATGAATTTATGGGCCAATGAATTTTTAGATTTGATCCTTTCCTTTTGTCTTTTTTTATTCTAATTATTTTCTTAATCTGCATGTTAACTACATTCAAAAAATTAATATATTTTTTTGAATTAATTTGAGTTGTTTTTTCTCTAAAAATCTAAAATAAGTATATCCTTTTTGTTAGTTTATTATCATATTTTCATAAATTTATTGTTATTTATTCTTGATTAGTGCTTGGATAGTATATCAACGAGATTTAAAATATCTCTTTGTATTAAAAAGGAGTAGAATAGAGATAAATAAATAGTTGTATTAAATACCAATATTTTTCCTCAAAAATTTATCATTTCTCAAAAATTAAAATTTCATTTTCCTCAAATTTTCAAAATTTCATTTTCAAATTTCATTAAAATAAATTCCTTACATTTACTTAGTAATTTTAATTATATATTTTAATTTTCTATCGCTTTAGAAAAAAATGGATTAAAATCTTTACATTTTATTTATTTAAATATTATTTATTTTAATTTTATAAATTTTCTTCCAAATTTCACACTTTTTGCTTTTCTAAAAATTCTATTTTCATTGTCATCTTCATGCTTTATTTATTGTTTGTATAAAATAAAAAAGGACGGCACTCCCCATTATTAAAATGCAATTTCCTCACCCCATCATTGACTTTCTGGCAGAATTGACCTCGCAAACTTCCCCTGAATTTTTAGCCTTAAAAATACTCATATAATTTCATTCTTTTTATTTTATTTTTTCTGTTATTCCTTTTTGACCTCAATTCTTTTTTCTATAAAATATTTTAATAAATATAAATATTTAAAAAAAACTACTACATAAATACTCTCTCTTTTATTTATTCGATCATTTTATTTAAAAATATATTGGCCATCTCTTTAAATCTTTCATTTGTCTTCTTATTTGTTTATTTTTTTATATTGGAGATGTCTGAAATTTTTTTTCAAAGTAAATTAATTAAAGAAAATGGTGAAGAAAATGAAATAAATAAATAAATTTAAAGAGAAATAAATAAATTCTTTTATAAAAATAATTATTTTAATTTAGAAACAGTCGAATCTCACTTGTACGACAGCCATCGTGCAGATTAATCTCACGTTGAAGTGAATGTCGTACAGAGAATTACGTATAAGTGAGGTCTGACTATGTTTATAGAAAACTACACAACTATGGGGGTAATGAAGGTGGGGGGGAATGGGGGGAATCATTTTTAAAACTCTTTATTATCTCTTCATTTAATTAATTTATCTAAACAATGTAAGGGAAACTGAAGAGAAAAGGTTGGATTTGCTTTAAAATTTAGGCAAAATCTTTGTTTGACAATTTACCGAAAATTTAGGGGTGTCTAGGTTTTTAGGACAGACTTTAGTAAATTCTTTTATCATTGTCATTTTCTTTACAACATTTAAGTAGCTTTATCAAGTATTGACTCTAGATTTGCTTGCATTTTACCGCCTCACTAATACTATGAATAAGAATCTCCAAAAGGAGCAGTACAACTTGAAACAATTATAGAAATTTCTTTCAAATTTAGTTGCTTGTCGACAAAGCCAGTTTTTAATCGTTCTCTCAACGTTCACCAACAGTCTCAAATTTTAAGTTTTTCAAAATATTTTTGTTAAAATATTTTTGCGAACTAAATAGAAAAATTTTTTGGAAGGTTTATGCATCAGTGAAGGTTTATGCATCTTTTTTCACCTTTCGGTTTAAATTTTTCCCCCATATTTGTAGAAATTTATTGTGGTATTTTTTGTTTGAAATGGATTGCGATAGAGGTTGAACTGAAAACGAGATAGGTTTCCTGTACAGAAAACATAGAACCGTCAATTTTTGGCATCGACAATTCAGTGTTGGATCGGTTTCTGGAACAAGTACGATAAAGAAAACAAGAAAAACATAAGGCCTGTGCGAATGTGTACAAGCAACGTTCCTGTCGGTTTTTACCTTTTTAATAGTTATAAATAGTTTCGCTTTTCGTCTTATTTTTTGCCCATTCAATGTAGTAAATATTTTCAATAAAAGAATATAGCTGTGTTATTTTTACTAATAAAATCAGAGAAAAACTAATCTACTACGTCTATTTTTATATTTTTGCCGTTTTATGCATTAAATTTTATTCAAGCGTAACACGCCAATCAGAAAATCTTCTCTTCTTTGAATTCAGAAAAAAATAATTTTTAATTCCTTTTTTATAATTCTTCCTTTCTCCCTCAAACAATACAGTAAAATATATTTTTTTAAATCTTCCGAAAATCTTTAACAAAAAATATATGTAGTAATTATTTATTTATTAAATTCAAAAAAATAAAAAGGATTTTTTTATTTATTGTCTGAAAATATTTTCCTGAATTTCTTTTAAAGAGAGTTGGAAGGGCAAAAGGGAATTTTGAATATAATAAAGAGAATAAAGACAAAAATATTTTTGATATGTAAGTGTTTATGCAGGCGTTAAACAGAAAGATGTGTGTGGATATTTTAAAAATACAATAGTGATTATTAGTAGGTAACTGAAGAGAAATTACAAAATTCTTTTCTTTTCTCTAATACTCTTTTTTAGTAAAATAAAGGAAATATTTTCTATTTTTATTTTTTGATTATTATCCCCTCCTCCCTTCCTCTCCCTCCACCCACCTGTTTTATTGTCGAATTAAAGAAAAAACCGGAAGAGCGTGTCGTTAGAATGACATTGAATGAGAAAAGGAAGCAAGAAATAATTGAGTGTATTGTTCAAAAAATAATAAAATGAACGGGGCTGTAATTTGTGGTATGCGCGAATTTATTTTTCTACAGTTTATTAAAAAAGCTGACCGCTAATCAGATTTAATAATTATTTTTGTGTTGTTACTATAAGGGCGCCAGCAGGTTTGCGGTAAATAATAAATAATTGGAGAGGGGCTACTAAACAAATGATGGTGGAATTTATTTGCCGAAATAAAAAAAGAAAAATAAATTTAGGGGTTTGTGTTGGTTAATTATGGGGAAATATTTTTTGTTAAAATTAAATTAATTTTTAATTAAAAATGTTTAAAGACAGTACCGAAGACTAAAGAAAATTGTTCTTTTCTTCAAAAATTAGGTAGAAATTAGTAATAATATTAGATTGATTAATAAAGTTTATTTAGTTAATTATATTTTTATTTAAATCATTTTTAAAATATCAATAAAAATATGCTTTTAATAAAAATATATAATAAATTATTTAAATATTTATTCGTCAAAAGTCTTTCCTATTTTTAATTATTTTTAATGTAATCCATCCTTAAACTTTCCAAAATTTTCTTCAAAATAATTACCAAAATTTTTTGACATTATCCCCTTAAATAAACAATTCTAAAACGAAATAGAGAAGGGAAAAAGATGATTGATTAATTTAAAAGCATCTGTTTAGAAAAACATCAGAAAAAAATAAAAATAAATTCTTTACTTTTTTTTCATTTTAAGAACTGTTTTTTTAAATTTATTTTTTTATTCTCATTTTTCCCGCTTCTTCAACTTAATATCAATTGTTTATTTATTGTTTATATTTATATCTTCCTTCCATCCATCTTTTATGTCCGTAATTGGAGATTCACTTAAAATATACATACTAACCTGTCTTTCCCTTTTATTTATTTGTCCAAGTCTGACAAAAAATAAATGAATAACTTGGCCACCTTGTTTATTTGTTTGTTTTTATTAAAAGGAGAGTGAAAAGGTTAAACTCTTTTACTTCTATTTATATTTTCTTTTTTATTTCCCTTGGATCGGCCCTAAATAATTCTTTCCCCCCCCCTTCTTGAATGGTCATCATCATTTGTTGCGCACCTGGACCAATAACCATTTGGCCCCTCTCTTTTTTCTCTTTTTGCCTTACCAAACCTTCCAAAATCCTCAGAAAATGTTCCACTACTAAAATTAATTCACGCTTTTTATTCTCCCGAAAAGCTTTTCTTCTTTCTTTCATTAATTGTGGATATATAAAGGGCGGCGGTATTTTATATTTTATCTTTTCTTCTTCTAATGACCGGGCAACTGTTTTGTGTCCTCATTTTAAAGGGAAAGGCATGGAGAGTAAAAAAAAGGATTTTGGCATTCATTTATTTTATAGTCCAATTTCTTCTCAATTTTTTTGTAAGGCGGCAAATCCCACAATTGCTGAACAAAAAATAAAATTCTTTTGAAGAAAATAATTTTCTTCTTTTTAATTATTTCACACAAATCATTTTATTTTTTAAAAAATTCTTATTTTTTATTTTTTATGTGCCAGCCATTCAATCTTCTTTTTTTAATAGAAAATATATATAAACAGTATTAATTCCCCCTATCTACCAGTCACATTCACTTCAATTTAATGCAAATCTTCTCTTTCTCTTCTCTTCTTTTATCCAACTATACATTTATGAAATTGCTCCCTCGAGAATTTTTGGATACTCAGAGGGCTCAGCCGGAGATTGGTAACCTCAATTAGGCAGTCGGCACTTATTGACGTAATTTATTTAAATATTAAGTATTCAACAGTTTTGGTAATGATGAATAGAAAAAATATTTTTATTAAAAAATAAAAAGGAATTTTTTAAATAAAGGCAAAATAAATAGAAAATATAAATATTTAAAATTAAAATTATTTTAATTAATTAATAATAATGAAGTGGTCGATAAATTAAAAAAAATATTGGAGAGTTGTAAATATGTATGTATATAACTTTTTAAATTGAAAAAAGAAATAATTGTTAATTAAAAATTAAATTAATTTATCTTTATTTAAACAAAAAAGTTTTATTTTAAAGAAAACTCCGCCTCTTTTCTTTCTCTCTTTCCCTCTTCAACCACTCCTTATTCCCTCTCTTCTTTCTACTGTATTTACCTTCTTTTCTTTTCTTCAGTTATTTCTTTTCCTCCGCCTTCCCTTACTTCCCTCTTCAACTAAATTTATTTATTTACTCCTTTCCTTGCTTTCATTCGCTCGTATTTCGTCTTTTCATGTGCTCCTCCTTCTAAAATAATTCTTTTTTTCTCTTAAATTCTTTTAAACAATTTTTTCATTCATTTACAGCTTTTTTTAAATTTTTTTTATTTAACTAAAAATTTATTTTAGAATTTTCTTTTATTTTAAATTTAATTTAAAGGATTTTAATTCTCTAAATTTAACTATTTTAATTTTTAATTAGGTGAATTTTGATAAGAAAATTTTTCAAACTTTTTGATAAAAAAAATTTAGACTATTTTAATTATTCATTTTTTAATTTAATTTTCTCTAAATTTTAATTTTCTTATTTATTTTTTTCTTTTTTTTTATTTAAATTTTTTACATTCCAAAAAAACTTTATTTTTCTCTTTCCTCCCCTCTAACTCTATTTCTACGATCTTTTAAATATTTACTTTAAATATTCCAATCATTTTTTCTTCATTTCCCCATCTCAATGTTGATCATTAAATAATGAACATGGCCACACAAGTTGAACATAAAATAATGATGATGATGTGGAAGAATTAATTAATTTACTAGATTTAATATATATAAAATATTTTTCTTCATTTATTTAGTTGTTTTTCTTTTGCTTTTTTTGCTTAAATTTTTCTTTTAATATTAAAAATAAGCAAATGTGGAGAATGGGTAGGTATTTGAAAAAATATTAAAATTAAAATAATGATTAAGTTAATGTGTAAATTATTTAGAGAAATATAAATAATAATTATGTATTAGATTATTTCGCTTTTTTCTTTATTAAATAGAAAGTACACTTTTTTAATTAAAAAATAATTAAATCAAAATAAATATTTAAATTTTATTTATTTTTACTCTCTTTTAAGCATTATATCCTTCATTGACCTCTGCCCGATTTTCTTTTATTTTATAAATTTATTCCACCTTGTCAATCCCAATCTCTGTCTCTATCAATGTCTTTATATATTTGTTCACCTTTTCTTGAAATTTCGCTAATATTTTTTTTTATTTTAATTTCTTTCCGATTACTTTGAGTTTTTAAAAAATTATTTTTAAATAATTTTTTATTTTATTTTTCCCTTTCTCTCTCTACTTAATTCAAATAAATTTGCATAATCTTATATATTTTATTAAAGATTTTTAAAAAAGTAATGATTATAATGTCTTCTTCCACCACTTCCACCTCCTCTTCTTCTTATTCTCCTTCAATAAATGCCCCTCCAAACTCTTCACCCCCTTCCCCCTCCTCTTCTCCTCCAAATTCTCCATCTTCATCTCCAACAATTAGTAATTCTGAAATAAAAAATACAAAAAAACTTTTTCCAAAAAAATTTGTTGGACAAGAAAATCATTTTGAAGCAATTGCTAGATTGGCAGGGATTGATGATCAAGAAGAGGAGGAAATAAATAAAAAAGAATTAAAAGAAATAACGGAAATAAATGATTTAATAAACAATGAAGATAATGAAGAAAGTGACAAAAAAGACGAAAAATTAAATGAAATGGTTAATTTTAATTTAAAAAATCAAAAGATACATATATTTTTTAGAATTATGAAAATAATAAAAATAAAAAAGAAATACCAATTCCACCAATTAATTCACAATCTTGTAACAATTTATTTTCCTCATCTTCACGTCGGAAGAATGGAAACCCAACAAGAATGATTGATGAAATTATTTTAAAAAATTTAAGAAGAAAAAGGAATTTAGAAGAAGAAAAAGAAGAAGAGGAAAATGAAAAAAATAAAAATGAAGAAGAAGAAGAAGAGAATGAAGATAATAATAAAGTAAATATTTAAATTAAAAATTATAAAAATTAAAAAAAAATTTTTTTTCAAGTCAGGAAACGAAAGAATAGTTGCAGACTCAAATGAAAACAAAATTGAGGGAGAAATTTTAGGCCATAATAATAATAGTAGCAATGAATGCCCGCCCCCATTACCATTTGAGGGACTCTTTTCACCCTCCTATGCCACTGATATAAACAGAACAGAGGAAATGCCTTTTGGAGAGGAAGGGGTGGAGCAACAACAACGGAAACAATTTTATACACAATTAATTCAACAATATGGGAATAATAATCAAATATTTGATATTCAACGTAAAATGGCCAATTATTTAAAGGAAGATTTGAATGGAATAATATGTTCTGGGGCTATTGATAAGGTTGGGGAAAGAGGGAATTTGTATCTAGTCCCTGCTTTTTAAATAATTTTAAAAGAAAATTTTAACAATTTTTCTTAGGTTTTAACTGACATTTCTTCACAAGAATTACACAACAATACACAAACTAGTCGTTTTCTTGCAGCATTACAACAAAATGTTCATCAACAACAATTTGGACTTTTTGGGAATAATATCCGTACTTTAACAACTTCCATGCCTTCTTTTATTCCCCATTCTTCAATGCCTTTATCAACATCTTCTCGTATTTTTTCTTCATCAATGCCTTCTTCCTCTTCATCTATTTCATTAATTAATTCAAATATTTCCCCTTCCTCAACAGTTAATCCATTCCAGACTTTTCTAGCAATTACCCAAAATCCATTAATTGCCACAGCAATGGCTGCTGCAGCAGCGGCAGCTTCTTTTGCCCAACAACAGCAACAATCACAAATTTCGGCACAAAATTCTAATAATCAAAATGGAATATTTCCGTCATCATTGATAGCTACAGAAACAAATAAAAAATTAAATTTTTCACAGCCTCGTTCAACAATTAATTTACAAAAATTTCAACAAAATGAGTAATTAATATATTAAGTAATTCAATTTTTTATTTATTTTTAGTGGAAGCCCTAGAAAGAAAAGACAAAAAGTAACAGATTCTGTTCGAGGCCCTCGTTCTAATTTACACTGTCGAGAACCATCAAATAATTATTCAACTTGTGAACGTTTAACTCCAAATGGAGGATTTGTTATGCCCACAATGGTTCCCCAACACCGAGTTTTTTGTTCCCCCGACAGAAATCAAGGGGAAAGTCCATCAGGTGATGATTCTGGAGGAGACAACAATTATATAGCAAATAATGATTTAAATAAGTAAGTTTTAAATAAATAAATTCTGTTTAATTTAATTTAAAGAATTCTACAATTAACACATGTCCATTTACGTAAAGCTAAATTAATGTTCTTTTATCAACGATATCCAAGTAGTTCTGTTCTTAAAAGTTATTTCCCAGATGTTCAATTTAATAAACATAATACTGCACAGGTAATTAGGAAAAAAGTATAAATTTATTTTTTTCTTTTTTAAAGCTTGTCAAATGGTTTTCTAACTTTAGGTATTTTTATATTTATTTTTATCAAAAAAATTGTTAAGTAAAGAAAAGTAAAAGAATTTTTTATGTATTAAATTACTGTAATAAATAGTTGAAGAGAAATATTTAAAAAGAAAAAAAATGAGTGGCACTGAATTTCACAGGAAGGGGATTAAAAAAATTGAGAGAGAAGAGAGAGAATTAAATAAAATGTATATATTTAGTAGTTAATACATAGAAAAATAAGGAAAATGTAAAAAATCCGAATATTATAATATGTATTTTTATTGTGACAATATTTTGAAATGATCAAGAAAAGGAGAGGAAGTTGTTGAAAAGAATTGTTGAAATAAGAGGGAGAGGAAATATTTAATTTAAATAATTAAAATATATCAGAGGATTTATTGTTTAGGAAATTCCTATGATTTATTAAAGAAAACTATTAAATTAGACACAATTGGCCCCCAATTATACGACACCTTTTGTGCAAAAAATTATGTTAAATTGAGGTTATCGTAAAAGTGGGGTTTAACTGTAATATTGCAGGAATTACCATATATAGGGAAATTTAAAAAAAAACTAACAAAAAATGTCTTAAATTTAAAAAATTAATTAAATTTTAAATTAAATTTAAACAGAGAATTTTATTATATGCAAATGGAAAAATTTGCCAAACAAGCACTAGCAGAAGGGGTTAATCATCAAGAAGAGGTTTATCTTATTTTACTTTTAATATTCCAAAATATATTTAGTTAATTGTTACACCCGAATCAGAAATATTTAAACAACTTAATCAACATTATAATAAAAATAATGTTTTTGAGGTAATTAAAATAAAAAATATATAGTTTTGAATTTGTTTACATTAAAGTTTTGATTGGACATTAAGCATTTTTTAGACTTAGAAATCCAGTCATTTTCTAAGATTCCAGGAAATAAATTTCCTGGAAACTTTTTTCCTGATCTTATATTCATATATTGATAAAATATAACTAAAAGGCATAAATAACTAAAAAGGCACAAATAAGACAGAGGGTATACTTACCTAATTAGTAGTCTTTGTTAATAAATAAAAAATAAATTTAAATAAATTTTCAAGCCTCCAGAAAGATTACTATTTGTTATTCAAGAAACTTTAAGAGAATTTTTTTCTGCTTTACAACAACAAAAAGATTTAGAACCTTCTTGGAAAAAATCAATATATAAAATAATTCAACAATTAGACGAACCAATTCCCGATTATTTTCGTGATTTTCAATTTGTTGAAATGCTTGAAAATGCCCCATGATTATAAATAGTTATTTTGAAAGATGAAAATTAATAATTAAAATTAAATATTAATATTTTTTTAAATTAAAATTAATTATGTGCAGCATTTTTTAATTGTGAATTTATTTTTAAAATTGTCATTAAAATATTTTAATTTTTTACAGGGTGCGGCAAATTTTGCGCCACTTTTGTTTTTGCCATAACTTTCTTCAAAGACGATGAAAATTGCTAATTCCTTTTTTATTTTATTCCCAACTCTATAAGCAATTTTTTGGTACCAAAATATTCTCTAAATTTTAGAAATTAGCTTGATTATTTTTGATTAAAATTTTGGAAAAATTTTTTGGACCAAAAGTCGTCTGATTTAAAAGCTATGTGCTTTATATTTGAGAAGTTTATATCATTCGAATAAGCTCTTTAAGCAGATTCGATGACGTCAAAACCAAGCGATTATCTTGTTCTTGAGCTGAGATATCGGTCTTTGAATGATAGATTAGGAGCAAAATGCTAGATTTCACTTTTTTTGTTAAAATTTTCAAAAATGAAATTATAGACTATTTCGATGCTCCTCATCGAGACGAGTCGATTGGTAACAAAATTAGTAAGATTGGGTGACTTCGAGCGAAGTTATGTCAAAGTAAACTTTGACATGAAAAAATATTTTTTGATGCGATTCGAACTTTAGACGGGTATATCTTTATTAGCTCTGAACCAAATTTTTATTATTTGGTACCAAAAAATTACTTAGAGTGTCGGGAATAAAATAAAAAAAGAATTATCAATTTTCATCGACATTGAAGAAAGTTATGGCAAAAACAAAAGTGGCGCAAAATTTGCCGCACCCTGTATATAAAAATTTGTTTATTTCTAATTTGAACAATTAAGTTTTTAAAAACCGTTTAAAATTCTAGCAATTAATTAAGGGTTAGAAAAGTTTAATTCACTCAATTAAAAATCCTGTCATTTTGCTTTTTACAAATACATTTCCTGAATATGCGATAAGAATGATTTTTTAAATGTTAGCCAAATACACAAAATTCTCTTATTTATTTATAAACTTTTCCCAAAAAAAAATTAATTTTTTAATCTAAATTTTCACTTTTCCCTTTTTTAAAAACACATATTCCGTAATTCTTACAAAAAAAATAAGATCTCCCTTCCCCCCCCCCCCCCCTCACTTATTATTTTTGAAGTAAGCACCACTTTTCTTCCTCGGACTTCTTATGATTAATGGGAGAAAAAAAAAGAATTTTATATTAAAAATATATAATTGTGCTTGACCACGAGCCTTTCCTTTAATTTTTCTTTTCGCCCTCCGGCGCCTTTTCCCTCATTTTTGTCCACTCTAAAAGAATTTTTATTTTCCAATAGAGTTGTTTTCTACTTCTTTCTTAGACTTCCGCGCACACACACGTTCCTCCAAATTAATTCCTTTTTTTTTCTTCACACACACACTCAACTAAAAATATATATTTTTTTATATATTCCAAATGATTTTCTTTGATTTTTGAAAAAAAGTGTGTGTTGATTTGTTTGTTGCTTTTAATTGTATTTTTAATTAAAAAATGTTATTATTATTTAAAATTTTAACAATTATTTTTTATTTAAATACAACAAATTTATTTGCATTAATTAATAAAAGAACTAAATGTGCAATTGAATGTTATAAAAAATGTTCAGAATCAGGAACACCCCAATCTGTTTATTGTAATTGTCCTTTTACAGAAAATGATAATTGTGATGAAAATATTAATGAAGAATTATTTAAAGAAAAAACAGTTGAAAATTTAATTGAATTTAAAAGTGGATATACAAATATTAGAATTATTTGGGTAAATGTAAATCCAATTCCAAATGCTTTTATTTATATTTTTGAAATTTCTTTTCAAAGTATTTCCATTCCTGTTTGGATTTTTGCTGTAAATTTTAATTAAAAAATTTGAATTTTTAATTAATTAAAGGGTGCTTCTTCTTCTCCAAAAATTAATTTTTCAATACCGGATGCTTGTAGAGATTACCAATTTCGTTTAATTCTTGTTTTACGTTCAACAGATCCTAAAAAGAATTTAATTGTTTTTAGAGGACAAAAAATACCTGTTGAATTTCCTCCTTTTGTTGTGGCTGAGGAAACTGTTATTTTTATTTAAAAATTAAAAAATCTTTTTAATGAAAATTTAATGATTTTTTAAACGGATAATTTTTTAATTTTTAAAATTGTAAATCCCAATATATTAATTTATATATTCTAAAGATTCATCTGGATCGTCCTAAACAGTCAAATGATGGGCAAACATTACATTCTTCAGTTAGTTGGCAACATCCATCTGGCTATGAAGATACAGATATTTATGGTTATTCCCCACCTACAGCTTACCCAATTAGTTGCCAAACACCTGAAGAGAAATTAAGTCAACCAAGATTAGAGTTAATACAAGGAGGGGCTCGTTTACATTTTGCATTACCAATTGATGTTTTAAATGATAAATGTAAAATATATATGGAGATTAAAATGTTACCAAGGCAAATTAATTAATTAAAAGAATAATTAATTAAATTATATATTACTTAATTAAAGATGTGTTAGAATTAAACCATTTGATATTCAAATATCAACAGAAATTGATTGTCAAAAATTTCCTAATTTACAATATTGCAAGAAAGGTAAATAAAAAATTTTTTTTTAATTTTATAAAATATTAGAAGACGGCCCTCAATGTACTGGAGTTGTTGATTTGTGGGGAAGAAATGATGGAAGGGCTACAGTTGTTTGGCAAAAACCAAATGCCGTCAAAAATACTTTTCCAAATTATTATATTGTTAATTGGGGGCCAACACAGAATTCTGTAGAAATTTTATTTTTTTTCACAAATTTATATTTTAACAAAAGGGTTCTTCTCTAAATCGAAAAATAATTAATGGTCAACATATTAAAGTTCCCGGAAACATAACAAAAATAGAATTAACCCCTCAATGGGGTATTCAATATGGATTACAAATTTGTGCTTTTTATTATTTAAATAATGAAAAAGAAGAAAATAATAATAATTTACAAATAAATCCATTTAATATTTCCCCAATAATTCCATTTTATTGTAATCCCTGTGCTGCACCCGAATTAAAATTTAATGAAAATAATAATCAAGAAAGATGTATTGAATGTACAAAAATTGAACAAAGACAAGTTTTTATTTTTAAAAAATTAAAATTAATTTAAAGAGCCCTTCTAAAATATTAAATTCTTCTTCTCCAAATTACTCTTCTAGTGTTGATTGTGTAGGGCCTGTATGTGCTTCTTCTAATTATACATCTACACATTTTATTTCTTCTGGAATTGTGTAAATATTTAAATTTAAATTAAAAATAAATTAATTTAAATAGTTCAATGGATATTTTTGGTTCTAATATTAATTCTAATTTTACTGAAAAAGAGAAGAATGAAACAGAAAATATTAAAGAAATAAATGAAAAAGAAAATGAAGAAGAAGATGATGATAGACAAAATTTCGAACAAAATAGTTGGAAAGAAAAAGAAAAACAATTATTAAGACAATTACATTCAAAAACAGTTTATTTATTTATTTATTTTAAATTTCCTTTTAAAATTACTTTTTAAGTTGCCAAGAAACCCAATTTCTTTAAATAAAGAAGAAAATGAAGAAGAGGAATTTTTGTTAAGTGAAAATGTTGAATTATTTGTTGAAACAACAACAACAAAAATTGAAGAAGAAGAAGAAGAAATACCACCACTAACAACAACAACAATAGAATTAACAACAACTATTGAGGAAATAAATAAAACAATTACAAAAGAAATATTCGAAACAACAAATAAATTAGAAGAAAAAATAAATAAAAATAATTTAATTGTTGATAATAATGTTACAATAAATAATAATGTTGATTTGATAAAAGAAGAAAATAAAGAAATAAAAATAAATAAAAATGTATTTTTAATTAAACAAAAAATTAATTAATTTTTTAAAATATGTAGATATCTACTATAAATACAAACTTAAATTTGTCAAATAATTCTTCTTCTCTTTTACCTGAAAATTTAAAAATAAAAACAAAAATAACAACAAAATCAGTATATTATTCTTCTACTGAAAAAACAAAAGAAAGTACAACAGAATTATTAAAAGAAATAAATAGAGAAGGAAGAGGGGGAGGAGGGGGAAGTTCACGTTCACCTTTAGATCCAAAAAAATTAATTTTGGCCGGACCTATATTCTTTTTTCTTGGATTGGTTTGTAAATAAATTTAAATTTAAATTAATTTTTAATTAATTTTAAAAAAAGAGTTTTGGATTAATTCTTTTATTTACTTTTTGTATTAATCGTCGACGTCAAAATAGTACTAGAGAGAATTTTCATAATCATAATCGTCGTCACCGCCATCCACTTCCAAATTTTAATACTTCATTAACTCCTCCTGTAATTAGACAACAACAAAAACCAAATAATATATTAATAAATAAAAAATACCCAACAAGTAGTGTATTAGCTACAAGAACAGCAATTAATTGTGGGGGAGGAGGAAGTGGAGGGGAAGGTTGTGGAATTAATAAAAATTCTGTTGGACAAATAATTCAACAAAATGTTTGTGTTAATTTTATTTCTATAATTTCCCCTTCTATATGTAGAAACAAACAAATAAAGAATATTCTTCTTGTTCTTGTGCATCTACTGCCTCAGCAATATCTTCATCTATTGTCACACCTACTACTTCAACAAATATCTCTGTTTCTACTCAAAAACAACAACCATCATTGGCAACAATTGCCCACAAACCTAAAGTTATTTTTAATTACCATTTATACTGTATTAATTACCCTCTCTAAAATAATTACCCCCTCCAGGTTGAGATAGAGTAAAGCAGCTGGGCTATAGCTATTTTTCTCCTTTGGCTAGTGTAAAAGGTGTAGTATCTATTACACCACGCCGCCTACTGCGCCGCCTTAGGAATTAAATAGCTATATGCTTTGCAATTGAAACAATTATTACCCAGAGTAATTAATAAAGTATATATGGTAAATTAAACTTAAGAATTAGAATTTCTATTTATGTAGACAATTAAGCAGCAAGAAGAAAGTTATAATAATCAAAATTTTGCTGATAATACTTCACGTTTCTTTATGACATCAACACCCTCGAGTGTTACAAATATAAATAATCAAAATAAAAATGTTCATTTTTAAATAAAAATTTTTAAATTAATTTTTAAAATTATTTTTCTCTTAAAAATAATCTTTTTGGGAAAAAATGTTTTTTTATTTAAAATTATTATTTATTTGATTAAAAAATAAAAATAGACTTTTTATTTTATTTTAATAAATGCATACATATTTAGATAAGTAATTATTATTTTATTTGTTTATCAATTTAAAAAGATAAGGATTTTGGAGAATATGTAAATACCTAAATATTTTTAATTAAATAAATAATCAATTTAGTAAATATTTTATAAAAATTATTTTTTCAAATAAATTAAATAAAAAAAAACTTCAAAAGGTTTGTGAGAAAATAAAAAAAGTTTTTAACAAAACAAAGGGTTTATCCTTCTTTTTTTATTTACAATAAATAAATACTAAAATATATAAATTCATTCTAAATTTACTCTTCACTTGCGCAACTAAAAAACAAAATTTCCTCTTTCCTTTAAAGTCAATAAAAATTTTGTTTTTGATTCTTAACTAGAACTAAAATAAATAAATAAATAAATATTTTTTATTTAATTTATTTTTTCTTAAATTTAAAATAAATACGAAAACGAACGAAGCTTTTTATTTATTAACAATGTGCTCAACTTCAACTCCAACAAATACTAGGTATTAAATACAAATAAATCAAGCTATAACGGTAATGTCAGTCGTTCGATCCCGACTGAAGTATGTAAGGCTCCTAACTGCCGGCCAGTCCCTTTAGACGGAGATATAACCGAAGGAAATTTATTTTATTAATTTAAATGAAAGGAATAATTTTTTGGAAAATTAAATTTATTTAAATAAATTTAATGAAAAGAATTATTTAAAAATGATAATTTTGTGAGATAAAAATGGAAGGGAAGGGGATTTTTGGTTATATTTAAATATTAATTTGATTATTTTTTAGTTTAATTAAATCTTCAAAAAATCAAAATAAATTATTAAAAACAGACGACAATTTCCAATTAAAACAAAAATTTTCAAAATTTGTTAAAAGATTAATTCCTCCTTGTAATTATTGTAAACCTAAAAAGAAAAAAAGGCAACAAATTAAAAATAATAATATAGAGAAAATGGAGGAAGAAGAATTAAATAAAGAAATTAATTTAAATAAAAATGAAATAAAGCCAAGTATTTTTTCTTTTTTAATTTTTAAATTTAAATTTAATTTCACTTTAATTTTAAAAATTCCATTTACTTCCAATTTTGCTGCTGCTGCTCGTTTACAAGAACAAATGGGATTGGGTACTCCAAAATTCCCCGTTCAATGGGTATTGGGATCATCAGAGTTAACAGAAGAAGAAAATTCTGATAAAAATAATTTTGTTTATATTAAAAATACTTTTGATAAAAAATTATTTTTCTTCCATGGAAAGGATGAAAATGAAAATAAAAGTTAAGTATTTTTAATTATTTTAAGTAAAAAGTTTATTTAAATTAAATTTTTTGATAAAGAATTTTCTTTTCATTTTCTTTTACTCGTGATCGTTATTTTTTATTGTTTTTCTAGTATAGAAAAGAAAATTTATTAAAAATTCCTCACGAGAAAGATAAAAATAAATAATACAAACTTTTAAATAATAATTTTAAATATTTATTTAGTTAAGAAAAAATTTTTGAAACTAAACTACAAAAATATTTAAAGTAAAATATATTTTATTTTAAATATTCCTTAACCTCTTCAAAAATATTTAAATATTTTTTAGTCAAACAACAAATTCTTCTTCATTATTTAACCAAAATTCTTTACTGGAGCAAAATGAAGATAAAAATAATGAAAATAAACAACAAATTTTATTAAAAGAAGAACAACAAAATATTAAAGATTTACTACCTAAAAAAAGAAAAAAATGTAAAATTATTTTCTTTAAATTAATTAAAAAATATTTTACCTAATTAATTAATTATCTCCCACACATAAACACACCTTAATTTATTTGACAATATCGACCTAAGTCTCTCCTTTCATTTTTTTGTCTTTCAATAGATATTATTTTCTTTTTAATTAATTAAATTACGTTCTCTCTTTTTTTGTTTAAATTAAATTAAAATAATTTTTTTTAATAAAAACAATTTTTAGCATTTAAAATTTGTAAATGTTTTCCGACTGTTGTTCGAGTAATTGTTGAAAGTGGAGTGAATGAAAGAGAAGAAGAAATTGAAGAAGAACAAAGAATAATTACAAGTAGTAGCAGTACAAGTCAACTTCATTTAAATAATTATAATAATACAAATATATTTACTACAAAACATTCACTTACAATTATGGCTAGTAGCAGTAGTGGAGGGGGTGGTGGAGGGGGAATATCTAGATTTAGAGTTTTTAATTTAAATTTCTTTTTAAATAAATATTTATTTTTTAGATAATTCCAGTAAATAGTAATTATTATAAAAAAGGTCGGTGGCAAGTTTGGGATTATTATAATGAAGGAATTGTTGATAAAAAGACAACAAACATTAATAATATTCTCCAGCCAAAGGAGAATAAAATTGGAAAAGTAAAAGAAAGGGAAGAAGAAGAACAGAAAAAAGAAAATAGTTTTTAAAAATTTTAATTTTAACGCTCCTCTCTCATTACGGAGGGCTTTCTTTATAACGACACCTCTCAAGACGAAGCTGATGTAAGTGGAAAAGAATTGTATGAGAGTTTACCCCTCCGTAATGAGAGAGAGGAGTCGTAACAGAGAAAGATTTTTTAATTTATTTTAGAAATTTTATTTTTTCAGTTAATTCTCCAGAAATTGGAAATACTTCTTTTAATTATAAAAAAGAATCAGAAATAAATCCTCCTCCTCCATCAATTCTTTCACTTCAAAATATTCCTACTTCAACTTCGGTTAATTAAAAAATAATCTAAATATTTTATTTTAAATTTAAAGCAAAAATTAATGCCTCGACGTAATTCTTTCCAATTAATTACAATAAAAACTTTAGAAGATAAAAACTCTTTAAATTCTGTTCCTTCTTCAATTTCTGAAGAACGTCTTAATTTAATTGGTGTCAATGATAATACAAAAGAAAATAATTTAATTAAAAATTGGATTGTTTGTTGTTTTTAAATTTTAGTAGTTTATTTATTTAATTTAGAAACAACAAAATTCTTCAGAATTTATTACATTTCCACCTCCCAATCAAAATAATAAAACCCCCCAAATTGTAGAAGAATCTCCACAAAAGTTATCAGAATTTCCATCATCTCCTCTTTTAAATAATTATCAACCTATTTCAAGTAATTCTTAAATTAAATTAATTAAAAATATTTTTTATTAAAAGAAAAACTTGTTTTGTTAAAAAAAAAGAGGCGAAAATTTTTAAATTTATTTTAAATCATTTTTGGGGGTAATAAATTAATTTTTAAATAAATGAAGAAAGTCTCTATGTTTATTAATAAAAAATTGGATAATTTAAAAAGACTGAAAACAATAAAAATAAGAAATATATCAATAAAAACTTGGTAGTTTTTATATATTTTTTTCTTTTCTTTTTTTAATTCAAAACAAAAGAAAAATTTAAATTATTTTTTTCTTTAATTTGTGAATATTTTAATTAATTTAGTTTAATTTTTAGTAGAATCTACAACCACAACTAATTTAATATCAACAATTCCTTCTCCTCTTCCTTCTCCAAATTCTTTATCACCAAATATTAAATCAATTAGTACTTCCCCTCCTCCACCAAAACAAATGTTTATCCAACCACCACCTCCTTCTAGTTTAGAACGTCAATTATCTGTTGGATTAAATGAAAAAGAAATTAAAGAAAATAATAATTCTTCTCCACAATATTTTTCTGCTTCTTTTGGGCCTGGACAAATTCAATTTAATGGAAATATGAATGGAGTTGGAGGGCAAAATTATGTTGAGGAAAGGAGAAGGTCTATTGCGAGACGGTGGGTGTTTAAAAAAAATAAAATTTTATTTAAGAAAATTAAATTTTAGAAAAAAAGTTTTTAAATTATTTACAAATTTAAAAAATAAAAAAAATATTTATCTTCAAAGTTTAATAATTGTTAGAAATATTTATTTAAATATATAATTTTATTTTTTACTCAAAATACTTTTTTAAATTTTAAAAATTAATTTAAAACAATTTTTTATTTTATATAATTTTAAAAAAATTATTTAAATTCTAATTTATTTAAATTATATTGCGGAAGTATTTCTTAAAAGTTTTATTTAATATGTTAAATTTATTTATTTAATTATTTCTTAAAATTAATTTTAATAAATTATTTTATTTTACGCAAATATACTATGTACATATTTCTTCTATTTTTTATTTCAAGTATTTAGAGAGTAAAAATAGTAAATAAATTTATTTTTAGTGACGACACTAACCGCGCATATTTAACATTTATTTGCTTTTCTTTTAAACAAATATTTAAATATTATTTTAAAAAAACTTTAAATTTTTGAGGAAATTTTAAAGAAAAAAAGTATTTATTTAGTTAGTTAGACCAAAGAATAAAAAAAACTTTTTGACAAATAAAATTATTTTGGGAAGTGGATTTAAGTATTAAAGAGTTTCGACTTTATTTTAATTTAAAAAATTAATTTTTGTCTAAAAAGTTTACTTTTTTAAAAGTAAATATTTATTTTTACTTTATAAGTATATTTTTACAGTTTTAAATAAAAAAAGAATTAGATAATTTCCAAAAAATATTTTTAAACAAAAAATTTTTTTAACTTTTTATTTATTTAAATTTTAATTTTTTTAAATATAATTTTTAAATAATAATAAATATTAGAAAAAACAACAGCTGATTGCTTAAAAAAATTTTTAGTTTTAATTATCAAAGATTTTACCCAAAAATAATTAAGCATATTTTAAATAAATTAGCTAAGTGGACATTTTTTGTTAAATAGACAAATATTTAAATGTTTTTTTAAAAGGAAATCATTTTTAATTTATTCCTAAATTCAAATGTTAATTAAAATTGACAATTAAAATTAGGGTATTTTCAACCCCGTCCCCCGAAACCCCGAAGGCTCAAATTTCGAAACCCGACACTTCCGCCTCCGAAGGCTCGGGGTGCTACTCTAATTAAAATTAACAACTTTAATTAATTATTTAGTTAACAAATAATTTAATTTAACAAATTTAAAAGATATTTTTTATAATTTTCTTTTAATTATTTTAAAATATAAGTAGGTAAATATTTTTATTTAATTTTGTCACTTATTTATTACCTCAATTTTTTGTCAAAAAAACTCTTTTTAAAAACAACTGTTTCTTTTAACTTTATTTATAACTCCCACACAAAATTATTTAATTCTTAGAATTAATAGATTAAAAAATAAAAAGCTTTTTTTTAAATTGTTATTTAAAAAATATAAAAAAAATTTTTTCTTGAGAGTTAATTAAAAATAAAAATATTTTTAAAAAATTCTCTTTAATATAGTAATTCCCGTGTAAGATTTTAAATTAAATTACACTCTGTTCCAAAAAGATACGACCACCCTTATTTTTCACTGTAACTTGATGAAAAATCAACAAATCTACCTTAAATTTTAATACAATATGTATTTCTACAATATTGTTCAAATCTATAAATATCACAGTTGTCAGTTGATAGATAAAAAATTTATCGTTTAAAAACCGATACTTAGGTGTTCCAAAATGATACGACCACTTGATAGTTCTATACTAGCTTGGTACCTATCATTGATTTTTTATACCATTATTTTACTACAATAAATATTGTAAAAAAATAAACAAAAACTAGGCCTGTATCTTCACCAGAAGTCGAGAGTAAAAACATTTGTTTCTTTATCTCCAGACTGGGCATCCCAACCTGTTCATTATTCCTCCTAAATATTACCACTTTTCTGATTTTTGTATTTACCCTAGGATATAACAAAAAGTATTCAATCAAAATTTTAAAAAATATTTTCTTTAAATTTTATTTCCTTTTTTATGTGAAAAATTGTTTCTTGTAATAATTTTTTCTCGTTGGGAAAATAATATTAAAATATAGAATTTAAAAGTTTCTATTTTTGTTTCTTTTTTAAATATTTAAATATTTTATTTAGACCATTTTAACAATTTATTTTGTTTTTAACAAATAAATTACAACTATTTAAAGTCGAATTTCTCTAACATCTAATCCTCGGGATCGGATTTAGCCGACGTATTGAGTGAAATGGGATGGGGGGGGGGTTGTAGACTTTAATTTATAAATCCAAAAACATTTATTTATTTATTTGGAGAGATAATACCCTTTTAAATTATTTTGTTTCTTTTTTTAAAGATTTATTTATAATTATTTAAAAAATGTTAAAATGTTTCTGTTCCCCAACACCAGCCACCTCCAATACTTCAAATATTTGTTCTTCATCAGAATTAAATTGTTGTTGGCTTCAATCATTAGAATTATTTGTTAGCCACCCACCTACAGAATCTCCTCTTCCTTTATTTTTTAATCAGCAACAAAAAATGTAAAATTATTTTTTAATTAAATTTTGAGATTTTTTTATTCTTAAATTTATTCTTTTAATTTTCAATTTTTAATAAAATAATCAATTAAATATTTACTTTTCTGACAAAAAAAACTTTTTTTAAATAAATTATTTAAATAAATTATTTTTCCTTTTCTAAAAATTAAATTTTATTTAAAAAATATTTTTATCTTTTCATTTATGCGCAATAAAAAACTTTTTTTCTTTTTAATTGAATGTTTCCTTTAATGTTAACATACGTAAAAATAGATATTTTCACAAAAAATCAAAATTTCTTTTTTTTATTTTCCAACCAAAAAATCTCTTCTCGTCCAAAAGTCAATTAAATATATTTTTGTTTTTATTTTAATTTATTTAAATATTCCCTCTTTTATTAAAAATATTTTTATTTAAATCACCTGTCAAATTTGGGGAGGAATTTGGTGAAATAAATAAAAATAGAGTTACAAACAAATAAAAATATTTAAATAAACATTTAATATTCATTTATTTATATATTTTATAAAATTTAATTTTAGAATATTTTTTAAATTAATTTAACAGTTAATAAATTAAATAAAAAGGAGAGTTTAAACAAGCATTTTAATATTCTTGATTTAAACTTTTTTTCGAATATTTGCCAGAACGCATGACTAAATTATAAATGAATAATTTTATTATATTTTATTTCTCTCCCTTTTTCTCTTAAAATTCGTTAAATTTATTAAAACATTTTTTTATATTTTCTTGAAAAATAAAATATAATCAAATAAAAGAGAATTTATTTGATACTCTCTAAAAAATATTTTTTAAGTAATAAAAATAAATATATTTAACGAATATTTATTTTCCTTCTTGTATGTAAATATTTTTATTTTTTTCTTTTTATTTATCAGTTAATAAATAAAATAAAATGGTAACAAATAGTAATAATCACCATTTATCACCAATAATGCCACCAAAACCTTCTGCTATCCCCTTAACACAATTTAAGGTCGTTAAAGTAAATGTTCCAGCAACTTATTTGGTTAGAAGACGGCATTCTGTTGTGCCGGAAGCCGTTATTTGGGAAAATCATGGGGAGGCTAAAAGTGAAGCAGAAGTGACAGAAATTAGGCCTAGGCATTCCTGCCATTTCAGTTACCTATAAAAAATTATTTTAATTTATTTTCTTTGTTTATTTTAACATTCGTTGTTTATATAAAAGAATTCCTTTAAAGGAAAGAATCTTTAAATATTAAATAAAAATCTAGAAAAAATAAATTTAAAAAAATATTTTTTTCCTTTTCAGTGGTTCATCAGCCTCAACTGGAGCAGTACCTTCTACAATACAACAACAAAAGGTTGATGCTGGTGTTAATATAGATTACAAAATTGAACAGGCTATGGTTGTTATTTTTTAAATAAAATCCCCCTTCCCCCCTCTCCTCCCTTTCCTCCCTCCCTCCCTCCCCCCTTCCTCTCTCTTCTCTTTAACAACTTTATTTGTTCGAATTACAACAAATAAATAATCAATAAAATGTATAATCAAATAAATGGGAAATTAGAAAATCTTTTTTTAATTACTTATATTTTTTATTTTAATTAGGATTTGGTAAAAACTCATTTAATTTACGCTGTTCGTGATGAAATTGAATTACTTAAATCTAGAATTGTTGAATTAGAATCTAATGTAAATTTTAAATAATTCTTTTTTTAAAAATAATTCAACATAAAAAAAGGTTTTCCATCTAGAATCAGAAAATGCAAAATTACGTGAACATATACCTAAAGAAGTTTTAGCAAATATTTGTTTTGATAATATACAACAACAATTTAATAAACAAAAAATTTTATTTTCAATTAACAATATTGCCTCAAATAAATAAATTAATTAATTTTATTTTTATTTTTTCTCCCGGTAATTAAATATTATTTTCTTAAAAAAATTAATTTTTTTAATTTTTAAAAGGCTTTTTATTTGTGAGAGAGAAAGAGCAGTTTGTCTAGAATAATTAATTTAATTAAAATAATTTCCCTTTAATTTTCTTTAAATTGCTCATTTATAATTAATTATTTTCTACTTATTTTTTTATTCAATTTTTTGTATTTGTTCGGGTTTTTTATCTCTATAATTAAAAATTTATATTTTTTTCTTCCAAAGAATTGCCCCTATTTTAATGATAAAAATAAATTTTTTTGTATAATTTTTTGTATATTTTTATATTTTTTTTGTATAATCATTTATGTATTTATTTAATTCCTTGCAAAAGGTGTATGTATGTATTTAGAGGTTAAAACACTCAAGTCCGAGCAATTGAGGAGTCCGGACCTTTTGTATTAAATAAAGGAGGAATACCCTAGTTTAGTTTTTAAATTTTATTTAATTTTCATTAAAATGTTAACTTTCCTTATGTTTTAGAATAATACATATAAAAATATATTTTTTAAAGTATTTATTTTTAGTATAAAACAAATAAATTTATTTATTTATTAACAATTTTTTAAATTTAAAATAAAATTAAAATCACAATTATTTTTCATATTTTTTCTTCTCTTTTTTGGACAGAAATTAATTCAGAATTAGCTATTTGTCTAGCTAACTCCTCATCTCTTTTTGCCTGTTCATTTTGTTTAATTTCCTCTAATTCAAATTTTTTAGTTAATTCTAATGCTAATTCTTCATCTCTACGAGCACTTAATTTTTAAATTTAAATTAATTAAATTAATTAAAATTAAAAAAACATTTCATTTCTTTCCTTTTCTGCTTTTTCCAATTCAGCTATTTGTTCTTGTCTACTTAATTTAAAATCTTTTGAGAAATTTTTATGTTTTTCTTTATTATTTGAATAATGAAAACGAAATTCTTCTTCTTGTAAAGAATAAGCTAAAGTTAAATCTTCACCCAAATTTAGACGAGAAGCTACTAAAATTAATTTTAAATTTAAATTATTTAATTAATACTTGTAGCTACAGTTTCTCGTTTATGTTCATTATCAAAAGAAGAAGAAGATGAGGGTGATGGGGAATTTATTGTTTTACTGTTATTTGAATTAGAAGTATACATTTTAAAAAGAAAATATTTAAATTTAAATATTTAAAAAAGTTTTTTTTAATAAAAATTACTATAACCAGCCTTTTCTAAATTGATTGAATTTATGTTGAAAAGAGAGAGAAAGAGAGCAGCTGTGTAATTATTTTTTAAAATTAATTCTTCCACATTCTACCTACCTATGTATTTTTTTCGACTGTCACAAGGTAATTAACTTTAAAAAACTTGAAAAATAAAATAATTTTGTAATTAAGTTGATGATAAAAAAGTTATATACATACATATATAATTGATGGAATGGACATTTCTCTGTTTTAATTACTTGGGAAAATTATTTGATTTAAATAGATTTCTAAATAATATGTAATAATTAAATTATAATAAAAATTTTTTTTTATTAATTTTTCAATTAAGAAAAATTAATTTAAAATAAAAATAAAATAGATATAGTACATATTTTTGTTTCAATAATAAGTTAATATAAAATTAATTTTTTAATGTAAAATAAATTAATAAGAGGAGTAAAAGTTGAATCAAAATTTCCAAGTATTACAAAAAAATTTTTTTATTATTTATAAAATTTTTATTAAAAAATTTTTTTATCCAGCTAAACGAGCTCTTTGAATGGAAGAAAGGGAGAGAGAGAGAGTCGTCAAGAAAATTCAAAATAAAATATAAACATTTCTTTAATTTTTCTTAAATTATGGACTAAATTTATTATTTAAAGTAAAGGACACCTGAAATTTGTCGCGGTCATCATGAAAGTTTTGGGGTTTGGGGTTTAACAAAACAAAGTCGGTGCCGAGGGTCCATCCCTATTTTAAGGCCTAAACATTTGGGTTGAAAGATAAAATTAATTATAAAATTAAAAATAAAATTAATATTTAAATTGTTTATTTATACCCTATATGTATATGTAACTTATATTTTATTTTTTAAATGCAAAAAAATAATTTGTGGATATTTTCTTTTTAAAAGGAAATGCGTAATTATAATATGTATATAAATAATATATATACCTCCTTAGAAAATTTTTTCACTTTTGATTTGTGTTGGCATTATTTGCTAAAATGGGGACGAAAAATAAGCTTTTTTTTTAAAATTAAATAGTAATGGATATAAAGTTTTTTTTGTTTTTTCTATTTTACTGTTACCAAAATGTGTCCAGTAATCAGTTAAAATTGGACATTACCTACGGAAAGGATGCCTAGCTAAACTACCTCTGAAGAGACTATGTACATACATGGCGCCGATTTTAGTACATTATGAAGCAAATATTGAAAAAAAAACTGTTGGAAGCCAAACTGATTTAGGGATTCCGAACTTTACAAATATTTACTTATTTATATATTTCCTCTTAAACTTTTTTCTTTAAAAATATTTTCAATTTTTTTTGGTTTGTCTCGTTCTTTTTTTGAACAACAAAAGGCAACTCCCTTCGGGACCTTTGACTTTCCCCACATTTTTGTCATTTTATAAAGCTTATTTTTTACTTGAAGTTAAATTTTTTGTTTTATAAATTGGAGATTTTGTTGTTTTTTATTTATTTTTATATTCAGAAAAATTTTGTTTTTGGTCAAAAATTGGAATTTTGTTAATATTTTATTGACTAAAAATTCTTTTTTTTTGTTCCTAATTTTATTCTTCAAGTGTTTAAGAATGCTTTTTTTTAAATATTAAAGTACCCAGACATATGTATAATTCTTCTACTATTTGTAAATAATTTTTTGAAAATATTTTTATTTCTTTTTAAGATGTCCCATCTGTAAATTAATTAAATTTACCTAATTCTTTTACAAATATTTTGTTTTTTTATTTTTCTTTATTTTCTTTTTTCAAAAAAATAATTTAAAAACAAAAAAGTAAATATAATTTCCAAAATATAATAATTCTCCAGATGGGTTCATCGGCAGCAGCTCATGTAGCCTTAAACAATTACAATCAGTTATTACGTAAAGTAACAATAACTTCTGTCCCCCCTCCTCCCCCACAATTACTTTTCCCTTTAAATAATCAAGAAAAATTATTATTTTCTCTTACAAAACCAAATAAACAATTTATTAATTTACAAAAGAAATCAACAATTATGGAACATCAACAACAAAGAAATGATAAATTTCAACCTGGTGAGGAAATTCTAACAAAATATTTGATATTAATTATAGAAATTAAAATAAGGAAATAAAAATTTATAAATGAATTATTTATTGTTGTTGTTGTTGATGGTGATGGTGAAAAAAATTTTTTTAAAAAGATTGATTTTATTTAAAAAAACTTTCCATTATTGGGGTGTGGGGGGGGGGGGGAGACATATTTTAGCACTCCTAAATAAGTTAACAAGCATCATGGAACTTTAAATATTTTCAAAGCCAATTGTTATTATTATTCTCATATTTTTAAACATTTCCAGACTTGTTCTCTTTCAAAAACATTTGCTTTTTCTTGAAAAAAGTATTTATAATAAATCAGCTGCCAAATTCTCTTTTCTAAATACTTTCTTCAATTACTTTTATTTTTTATTTTCTCTTTATTCTTTAAATATTTTCCTTTTTTTAGACTACCTAATTTCCTTTAATTTTAATCTTTAATATTCAAAAAAAAGTTTCTCTAAAAATGGGTTCCTCTGGTGCCGCTGCATTTACTCGTCGCCTTACTGAGGCTTCAATTGATAGAAGTAGTGGAGGTTTCTTTGCCGCCAGACATTCCTCCATTGTGCCACCTCCATTGCCCCGTTCGAGTATGTGCTCGAGGCCTTCCTTTGGTAAAATTATTTTTTCCTTTGATTTCTTTTTAAAAAATTATTCTGTTTAATAAATTGATTTAAAATAATTAAAGTTATTAAATTATTAAAAATAAATAAATATATATTGACAGTCAATAAAGACAGAAGGAATAAACTAAATTTTTTGATCAAAATATAAATTAAATATTTTATAGAACATAATTTTGTTCTTTATTAATTTCTTAAACATTTTAGTTTATCTACATACATATAACAAAATAAAATCCTTCATTTTCTCTCATTTCTAAGCTGTTTTCTTTTAAAATTATCCTTTTCTGATTTAATTTAATCATTCATTTTAATTTTATAATATAATTTAACACAAAAAATAAACAATTTAAAGTTTTTAATTTAAAATAAATTAAAATATTGTTAATTGAAAGACTTTCCCACAATTAATGAAAAAGATTTTAAAAAAAGTGAAAGAAAAAAATATTTCCTTGAAATTTTCGCGGAACGGCACAAATGGTTCTTTTTTCCATTATTTCTTTTAGGAGAAAATGTGTGTTTAAATTTAGAAATAAAATGAGGGTAATTGTCAGATGGTAATAGTTAATATATTTTTAAGATATGTATATGTACAAGTTGAGTTTTAATATTTAGTTTAGTAAAGTTTTATGTTTTTATGTCATTTTTCTATAAATAATTCTTTAAAAAAATCAAAATTAATTTTATTTTTATAATTTTAATATTTTTTCTTAAGCCTTAAATATCTAACAAAAATAAAAAAAATTTAGTTTTTTAGTTTTAAAATACTTTAAATACTCTTTGACTGAAAAATTATTTTGTTTAATATCATTGAACAAGATAGGTGATTGAACAAGACAGGGCCGAGATGTAGGGCTCAGAATGGTTGACCGCTTCGAGCCCACTATCTCAGCTCAGCGTAGCGAACACATAACTTTGGTGTCATTCGACTCAGTTCGACGAATTCTTTCGAATAACATACTATATTTTATCCATATTCATGCGTAACATTTTAAAACGTTTTTAATGTGGGAGGCCACATAGCAGGAAAATACCAATGTTTAAAATCTCTTTATATTTTTTTCAAATTATTTAAATAAATTTTCTTTATTTTTTTTAGAAATATCGTTGGGCCCACATCGAGGTGTTAAATGGGATGATGATGAATTATTAAGACGAAGATACGGTGACGATTTTGATGAAATGAGTGGTCCATTGACTGATCAAGTAATTTAGTTGTTAATTTTTATATTTTTATTTATTTTTTAGTTGTCTTCAGACAGAGAAACTTTTTTACAAAAAATATTAAAAGTATTTTTTAAATAATTAAATTAATTAATTAAAAATATTTTTTTAAAAAGTATTTAAAAATTCTATTGCCCCATGTTGGTTTAAATATTCTTTTATTTACTTATATTTCTCTTGGGGCTATTGTTTTTATATTTTTGGAAGCTGAAAATGAATTAGAACAAAGAAGAAATAAATTGGCACAAATACTTCAAATTTGTAAAAAAGATTTAGAGAAAAAAATAATTATTTTCTTTTTTTTAAAAAAAAGATAATTTAATAATTAATGAAACTTCCTCTGTTTGCTATTCAGCAGGCGCTCATTCATTAAATATAAATACTGTTGAAAGACGTATGCGTCCTTTACTTTCAGTACTTTCACGTACACACGAATATGATGAAAGATTTACTCCAGAAGCACAAATGTGGACAGATTCTGAAAAAAGTTTAAATACAAAAGTGAATTATGAAAATAAATAAATATTTATTTAAATATTTATTTTTTTAGTGGACTTTTGCTGCTTCAAGTTTATATGCATTAACTGTTATTACATCTACAGGTGCTTATTCTACATAAAAATTATTTTATTTTTAATTAAAAAGGATATGATCATTTAACACCTTTAACTGATGCTGGAAGAATATTTACTGGTACTAAAAACTTTAAAATAATTTTAAATAAATAATTATTTTAAAAAGTTTTGTATGGTCTATTAGGAATTCCTTTAATGTTTATTACAGCTGCGGATATTGGGAAATTTCTTTCAGATTTAGTTATTAAAACTTATGGAAAAATATTAGCATTATTTACTTGGTTAGCTTCTATTGCAGACACAATAAGGGATTTTATTGTTCAACCAGATGATGAATCTATTGAATCTAGGTAGGGAATTTTAAGTTTATTTTTTAAAAAATTTAAAAAGAAAATGGAGAGAACATCGAAAACAACGTCGTCGTCGTTTAAATAATGGTGAAGATGATGAAGACGAAGAAGATGATGAAGAAAGAGAACGGCTACAATTACCTATATTTAGTTATTTTGCTTTAGTTGTTGGGTATTGTGCTATTGGAAGTGCTTTATTTAATGCTTGGGAAAGGGGGGCTGTTTGGTAAAAAAAATAAATTGAAATTAAATTAAAATATTTATTTATTAAAAGGTCATTTATTCACGGACTTTTTTTCTCTTTTAATACAATAACAACAATTGGTTTAGGGAATATTTGTGTAACAAGTAGAATATATTTAATTGTAATTGTTTTTATTTTTAATTTTTAACAATTTAAATTAAGTTGGTTATTCTTTATGTTATTATTGGATTAGCTGTAATTACTGGTAATTATCTAAAAATTAATTTAAATTTAATTTAATTTAAAAGCATCACTTGATTTATGTTCATCAACATTAAAGAAAACATTTACTAAACTTCATTACTTTGGCAGAAAAATTCGTGAAATACATGGAATACATGGATTGAGGTAATTTAATAAAAATAGAAATTAAATAAAAATATTTATTTATTTTAGTAGAGATATGAGAGAAGCTATGAAAATAATTTCTGCAATGAAAAAGATTAGGTAAATTATATTTTTAATTTAAATAATTTATTTTTATTTTAAAGAGGAAGCAAAGAAAGAATTACTTTAGAAGATTTAAAACGTTTTTTGGAAGTACAAGAGCAATTATTGAGGTAAATAAATTAAATTAGGATTTTAATTATAAAGGGTGAGTATATGTTTTACTTTTTAAAGAAAAATAATGGTTATGCCTGAATTTTTGGGGGATAATTTTTAATATTTATGGTCTACTGAAATGAGTTTTTATTAAAACAAAACTGATAAATCGTAGATTTTATCATCTAATATGTAGAGAATTGAATGAGCTAGAAAATAATTATAAAATTATAAAAAATTGACGAAAACTTTTGAGTCACTGTAATATTTTTTTTATTTTAAAGACAGCCATATGTTCCTTATAATGTACATATTTTTAAATGGATTGAAGATGCAGTAATTTATTTATTCTTTTTTGAAAAATATAAATTTAAAATTTAATTTTAGGAAAAATATTTTGTTTATTTTTCAGTATTTTCAATATTTTTCTAATGAAGACTCAACTTCTTTACCAAGTAGAAATTCAATTCGAAAAACATCACCGGGAGGGCAAGATAATACCCAACTTCAATTACCTCCACCACCACCCCCACCTCTTCCTACAAATATTCAACAATATAGCAAAACGGGAATTAATAATAATTTTAATCCAAAATTTCTTTAAAATAAAAAAAAACATATCTTTTTTTTATCAAATTATTTTTGTTTCTTTCAAATAATGTTTCCCAAATTTATTATACATTTTGCTTTTTAAAAACACTATTATTTGCTCAATAAATCTTTTTAAACACAATTATTTAAAAATATTCTTAATTTATTTAAATATCATCTGGCCCTCTATAGCTATTAATTTTTGAAGTATATTTAGATTATTCTCCCTACTTTTTATCAAGTACCATTCCCAATTAAATCTTGAAAATTAAAACAATATTTTAAAAACTTTACACAAATTTTTTAACAAAACAATAACAAACAACAAAATTTCTTTAACAAACAAAACTTTCCAAATTAAACAACAATTATTTAAAATAACAAAAATAACCTCTTTTTAAATTTCCATTTCTTGTTGTTCTTCATTATTACTTTCAAAAATTATATTATTATTACAATTATTATTAAATTCATTAACAGATTGTAAACACATTAATTCTTCTTCATAACCTTCATCTATCGGCAAAATATTTTCTCTTTCATTTTCTTCAATACAATTATTATTTTGTTGTTGTTCTACTTCTTCATCAATATCTTCTTCATCTTCATCAATTATAACATTTTTACAAAGTTTTTCCAAAGGGGTAAAACGCCTCATTAATGGAAGTATTAACGGAGAACATCTTTTTTTTTAATTAAAAAAATTTTTTTCAAAAAAATCTAAAAAATTCTTACATTTTTAATGAACAAAAACTAAAAGGAAAAAACAAATCAATAACAGCCCTTCTACGTTTTAATGATATTTCTGCCATTGAATGAGTAGATGTTTTGGGTGATAATGATGAATTATCAGTGTTTTTCTCAAATAAATTAAAACGTCTAAAAATTAAAATTAAATTCAAAAATCCAAATAATTAACCTAGCCAAATTCAAAAAACACAAAGCAACACCTTGAGAGATATGTTGTAATGGATTTAATGAATTAAAAACAATTTTGTCTAAATTCCATAAATTAAATTGGCTTAAACCTAAAAAGAATAGAAAATATTTTTCAAAAGTTTTTTAATTTAAATTTAACTATTTTCTTCTTTATTTAATTCTTCATAACGATAACAAAAAACAAATAAAAGTGCTTGTACTGTTGAATAGAAAATTCCATGTTGAACCATTTTCGTGTTAACAGTAATGTTTCTTTTATAAATTTCATTTTTTGAATTTTCCAAAATATAATTAAAACACCAATTAGATATTGCATTTATCCAGGAACAAACAAATCTACAAAAAAAACTTAAAATTATGTAAAACTTTGTGGTTCCGTGTGGTTTTTATCAAAAAAAGTTTCAGGTATTTAATTTAATTCCTTTTTTGGAACAAATTTTTACTTAGATTTCAAATTAAAATAAATTAATTTTTACTCCAAATCAATATAATTTGCTCGTGCCAAGAATCCACACAAAAAAGTCGCTGCATTCTGTGATTTTCTCCAACCCCCATATTCAATTGGTGTACGAATTACTTCCCATAAAAATTCTAGCATTTTTTGACAATTCTCCTTTAAAATAAAATTAAAAAATTATTTCTAAAAATATTTTTAAACATTAGAAAGACTGCAAAGATAAAACCAAATAAAAGGTGCTGAATGCACTCCTGTTGCTGTTAAAACATGTTCATCAAATCCTTCAAGAAATAATTGAAAAATTGTGCAAAAAGGCTTCTTCTTCCTCTTATTATTATTTTGATTATTAATTTCCTCTTCATTTTTTGAAATCAAAAATCTTAATAATCCTTCGAAATTTTTATCTAAAATAAATTTTACAAATTCTTTTAACATTAAAATATATTTGTACCTGTTTCTTTATTAATTATTTGTTGAATAACTTCTTCAGCTAATTTTCCACCTTTTGTACCAACAAATAAAAGAATAATCGCAACAAATTGATCAAGTTTTGTTTCCATTGGATTTTCTATTGGCTGTTTTTCTTCAACTATTGATTCTATTAGAATATTCGAGTCATTTGGCGGACTTGGAAAGCAATTCTAAAAAACAAATATATTTATAATAATTGTAAGGCGTGATGAAAGTAGTGACGTTTGACACACCATAAAAGCAAATGGATAGACTAGAGTTAGGAACGAGATGCGGCTTTTCCCTCAACATTTCCCGATTTTTTGGAGATGCTGGAATGAGACCGAGAACAGGGATTCCCAGTTCTGGTCGGTTGATTTTTAATACTCGTTTCTGATCCAGAATTTTTTGGACCGGATAACTGGGAAAATTTTTAGCAACGAGAACGTTGCTAAAAAATTTATCCTAACTCAAGGATAGCGGCACAATGCAAAATACCCCCAGAACAAAATGGCTTTATATTCAGTAGTAAAATAAATTCCCTTACATTTGAAGAATCATTAGTATTATTGCAAAAACTTAATCGGCTTTCCTCATCATGTAAATCAGTTATCGCTGCCTCAAATTAAATTAAAAATTAATTTAAAAAAATATTTTTATAAACAAACATCTAATTGTAATAATCTATCAATAATTAATGACCAAATTTCAATTCTTGTATCTTCATCATTACTTTGCTCTGCTAGTTTAATTAAATTACACACAAATGGAAGCATTTTATCTGCTGGTTGTCTTACATGGGGGAATAAACGAACACAATATTTTACAAGTACACGATTACTTCTATTTTAATAAAAAAAATTTTTTCCTCTTTAAATTAAAATACAAACAATTTATTGCATGTGACAACTCGCTGAATTGATTTAAAAGCCAATTTGTACAATGCCTCTTGTTCTTGAGAATCTATACAAGTTTCCTTTTTTTGGATTGGTAGTAAATGTGTAACAAATGAAGTAAAAACTTCTTCAATATGGTTAATTTGAAATATAGCTAATGTAATTAAAAATTCAACAAAACGATCACGAATTGACAAAGGAACATCAACCCAATAAATTTTCTGTTTAAGAAAAAAGTAAATAGGTAGTTTAAATAAACTTACACAAAATTGTTGAATTAATTCGTGAAATCGTTCATCAAGAACATCATACATATCAGCAAACTTATTGAAATTAAGTTATTTAACATTAAAGACTCTATTAAAAACCTGTTGAATAAAATTTATTTTGGAAGATTCCGGCCATTTTTCAAAAGTTTTTAGAGCTTCTTGAAGTCCCAAATATTTGGCAACAGCTTCAGGTTTTAACTTAAATATGAAAATATAAAAATAAATTCTTTAAATATTTAAAATAGATCTCCACTTACATATGTATAACCTTTTAAATAAGTTACCGTAAATACTCTAATAGAAGCCCGCCTCTAAGCCCATCTGAGGACATACGTTTAAAAATAGAAGCCCAGGGCTTCTATTAGAGTATTTACGGTATTTAATTTAATAATCATAATAGTTATTTTGTTAACCTGTAAATATCCTTGAACAATTTCGCGTCCAGTAATTTGTTGTTCTTCAAATTCTGACTTTATTTTAATATCACAATTAGAAGATATATCCATTATAAATCAACTAATCTAAACAATTTAAAAGTTAAAAAGTATAAGATTCGATCAAGATAATGGAATTCTCGGAAATATACATATGTAGTAGTTAAGAATTCTATTTTGAAAAAATGCTGTTACAATATCCCAGTATTGTATTTCTGCCAACTCTTGTTAAAATACAATAACAGAAAGCACAGCCGATCACCAATCAAGAGATGACTTAAAACGAAATAGCACGTTATAAAAATAGAGCGACAACTGTGGGGACCGTTACGGCGCGTGTTGCTTAGGCGCAACAGATTGCTTATTGTTAGGCGCAAACATTTCTAACATACGCAAAAGTTACAAGAAAACTATAAAATTGTTCCAACGACTTGAAATGTTCCAATATCCTGAAAAGTTGTTCCAAGAATTAGGCCGTTTAATTAGGCAGATTTAAAAAAATGACATATTACTGACGAAAATGACTTTGACGAAATTACCGGACACAGCATATATTTTTATCTTATGTTAGTTACATAAAAGCGAAAATACTACATTAAATAAAATTCTTTTTATAAATATATATGCGCATAATTATAAATATATAACATTTAGAATCATCAACAAAACACTAAATCATAAAACTTTTGAAATCCACATAATTAATGTAACAGCAGACAATGAGAACCTGAAATTTTCTATTTTAATTTTAAAGTTAAGATTGATTTAAATATTCGAAATTTTGAACCTCGTATATTTTACTATTTTTCCTAGTTTGCCCTTGTATTCTGTAAAATTTTCAGATTCACCTTCTATTGGCTTATTCGAAGAAATTTTGACTAATTAATAGGTTGTCGGGGGTCCCAAACAGAGTGTTCAAACTTTAAGGGCTGGTCCAACTAAAAATTCAAACCATTGTAGCATGTAATTAAAATGTTGATTTCTCAGTCCAATGTTTGTTTGGCTCCCAATCGGTTCAAAATTTCCTTCGTTAAATAGAGATTTATCAACGTCTATAAGGATTGGTGATGCATCACAATGATTAGCCATTTGCTTCAAATCTTTGTATACCCATATATTTTTATTTGGTTGATTATTAAGAAACCGATGGGGCTATAAAAGTGAAAGCAATAAAATGGGATAAAACTATTTTTAATTCACCATTTCTGATCTCCTTACTGTTCCAGTGATATCTTTTTCAATAGGCTTCCTTTGTCTTCCTTCATTAAGTTCATATTCTATCCTCTCGGCAGGGATCCATCCTCTATTAATCATTATCACCCGACTATAAGAAATCTTTTAAGAATATTATCAGAAATATTATTACTCGGTTCCAGAAATTTTAAAAGGCGTTATTACTTGGGCACCGTTATTGTTTAATGTTGAAGACCAATTCCTCTGAATTAAATTGTCCTTTTGTGGCTCATTTTCTGCGAGATCTAAACGACCTCGCCAACGAATGACAAACTGCTTTTGGAACAAATACATTCCTTTAATATGTACTTTTCTATATTCTAATTGTTCAAGTTGTGAGAGGCTGAAACAAAAAATTAAAAATTTAATATTAAAAACTAAACTCATCAATCGGAAATTCAATTGGTTCTTCCTTCATTCGAGACCGAATTCTTTCAATTAAATTTGTCTTCCAAATATGCCTTTTCCATTGCCAACAGCCTAAGCAAAATGTTGTTGCAGGCACAACCTAAAAATTTAAATAGATTAAAAAATTTTTGTGAAAAAACAAACAAAAAGAAAATATTTCTTCATTTTAGTTTCAGTTATTCCATCTGTTTTAGTAGAGCCTGGCATCTTCAAATTATTGCGTGTTAAATCACTTAATCTTCTTTTTTGTCCAAATATAATAATGCCCCTTTTTGCCGAGAGAAAACCCATTTAGCAGAAAGAAATTCTCAATTTATCTTTAAATTCATTTAAAAAATGAAAATTTCTATCCCCATTAAAGACAAAAGTTGTTCAAAAATTAAATAAAAATAATCCCTGTTAATTTAATTGAAATTAAAAAATACAACATCAACTTTAAAAGCAAAAACTTTATTTTTACTAAAATAAGACAACAACCTAAAATATTACAATTATTCAAATTTATCCAAACATTAGATTCAATATCTAAACTACCAAGGTCTGTTTGTCTCACCAATAGGGAACTTTTGAATGCGATGGACAAATTCACGATCAAAAAAATGATAAAGATCCGGCCTAAAAATTGAATTTCTATAAAAATTCTCTTTTAAAAATTTACCTTGGTAATCCCATACGAACAGATTTTTCATCATGGTCATCACTATATAAATCATAATCTTGTAACATGTAGAAAGGTGCAACACCAAGAGCTCGTTCCCATGTCTGAATATAGCCATAAATAATCGAATATATCTACCTTCAATTCGTATTTCCAATAATAATGCCCACAGAGAACAACAGCCCATAAAATCATAACTCTTGGCACATAAGCACGAATAATTGTAGCTCGGTATGCTCCAAAAGTTGGACGAAGGAAATGCTTGTAGAGGTAATCCCAAGGCATTCGATAAATAACTCGAACAGGATTCATTTGTCTAAAATATAAATTTTTAACCTAAATAACCCTAAAGAAATGAAATGACGGGCCGATATGCGAAAATATTCTTAATAAATCTCAAGTTAGTCACATAAATAAAAATTATTATTCCTCTAAAAGCTTGAAACTTAAAACAGACCGGTGCACGGCGTCCACATGAATTGGCTCGTCAGGATGCAATTGCTCGGTTTTCAAAAATTTTCTAAAATTTTAAGCATATTTAACAATAAGACATTTAATTTCATTTACTGGCGCCATTCTCGTTCTGCTTGAGTTAATCCTGCCGTACGAACTCGCTCATCTTAAAATTGACGATTTATACCTCAAATGCTTAAAAATTTACCTCCCATATGTAATTCAAGACTCATCTAAATAAAAAAATTATTAAAAAGTTAAATATTAACCAACCGGATCATAAACTCGATGAGCTGGCCGGTCCTTTTCTTTTAAGACATTAAGCTTAGGGGGAGGCTCGCCAGACCGTGTACTAAATTAACTAGTTAGAATCATATGGAAACTGCAACTTACTGTGGATTTGGACCTCTTATCTCAGGCCTGCTATAAAAGATTCCCATTACTTCTAATCTTCAATAAAAGAAAAGTCAGTTTCAAACCACAAAGCAATTTTTATAACAAAATCGTAGTATGGAAATAATTTTAAAGTAATACAAAAAGTATTTTGTTTTTAAACAATTAAAAATAATCCATTTTTTAAATTAAATATTTTAAAAAAATATGCAGAAAGCGTATGGTGAGGATATTCAACAAACAAAAGGATAAATTTAAATACATGACATAATTTATACTAAAGAACGGTAAAAATTCAGACATCTGAGAAAAGAACAAAATTTAATTTTAAAAACAAATACAGCAAAAGTCCGTTCAACCTCAAATCTTTCATTTCCATTTAAAAGTTAAATATTCTAAACCCGCTTGAACTCAATCTTATTGTCAAGTGTTGCCGGACAAAAAACCCACTCGTTTTTCTCATAGCCCTCGTTACAATGTGTCAGAAGAATTTGTCGCCGCTGTTCAACATATCTATATTTGTCTTGCACCTAAAATTTCGTAATAAAATCAAAGTATTCAAAACACAAGTAATGAGGACTCCTTAGTTTCGAAAGACATACCTTTTGCTTTACAGTCACCAAATCTTTGTCCTCAGGCAAATCTCGTTCCAAATATTCGCTTAGCTTAAATACTTATCTCAAATTTATAAAAGTTTTTTATAACCTGTTCAGTAGCAAGTTCAAGGTCACTTTGGTTATCTTCAAAAAGTTTAGTGATATTATTCTGCTTTAAGTAGAAGGCGAAAACATAGCTGAAAAATAAATTAATTCATACAAATATTCAAATTTACTTACGTATACATAAGTGTGCGTCTACATTCAACAAGCACCTCCACAGCTTTTTGCAAGAACTGAGTTTCAATCCATGAAAATCCAAGTTGTTGCATTTGCTCAACCTTTTCACTAACTTTCTCAAAAAGCTGAAAAGTAGCTAAATAAAAGATGTTTGTTAGACAAAAAATCACCTTTCGTTCTAATTTTAATGAATTATGATGGTTTGAGTATCGGTTATAGTAGTGAAGATAACGCTGTAAGGCAGCACGCGAACGTTCCTGAGCATCTCGAGCTTTCTTTCCAGCATCGTCATCGTATCGGTTACAAGAGTACCAGCCCGAACCTGATGAAATGTTAACTGATATGAAATTAATAATAAACATTTTTCATAAACCATGAGGTGACCATGGACCAAGGCACATCCAACAAAATTCGAACTTGCAAGAAAGGTTTTTGCACGTCATATGATTACATCCACCGTCTTTCTCGATAGTAACCTGAAATAATGTGAGAATTATGTGAAAATTTTATATGAATTTATGCGGCACTGGAAATTACCCATCCCCCTGGAACGACCCCCTGGCATGCCACTGCTTGACGGTTACCCTAGACCAGTTTTACGAACAGTCTCTACGGATTTGTTCCCTATGCCTCTTCTTTCCCTTTTCCTTGTTTTGCTTTTGCCTCCGTTAAATAACAAGGAGACATATGAATTAAGAATGAAAATGACTCCCTTACAGCAAAGTGATAGAGCCAATTGCTGATCAATAATACAAATTAATCTTACCATTTGTAATTAATAACGACAAGTGGCCCAGGATAACCGACAAGTATCGAATTACAAACTACGAGAAATAATAATTATTCAAAAAACCCGTACCTGGCATTTCGGGCAGTCTTTTGTGTTGGCATTCAACCAATTCGATGTCTCGCTATCATCAGTACACTTCTTTAACCAACGTCTGAGTACATCACACGTTACTGGTTTATGCCATTGCTGAAGGCATTGGAAACAGAAAATAAAACCACAATGGCAAACAATACGGCGGCATTCTGCATGAGGAACTTTAACTGCTCGACCACATTCAACAGCAGGGCACCATTTAATAAGTTTATTAACCTGATAATTTTAAAATTGAAAATTATAAAAATATAAGACCTCGACAAATGAATTTAGCACTAATTTATTATAGGCTCGCAAAGATTGTGGGTTCTTGAGAGTTTTAAGAACAAATTCGTCATCGGCAAGAATGTCACATTTAAGTTCTGGACAAGAAATGTGAGGATGTCCTTCGCCAAGAATCTAGAAAATTCTTATATTAAAAAAAATTGAATAAAAACTTTGCTAGAAAGATAATTTGACCAGCACTCGCTACAAAATAAATGATTACAAAGTAAACCAATTAAGCGATTCTTCTCGCAGCAAATCTTGCAAAAGTCAGACTTTCCTTCAATCTTTTTGTGCTTCTTAGGGTCCAAAAGATTTGCCTTTTTGAAGAAAGCATCTGTATCAGTCGACTCGTAGAATCTGAATAGAAAAATAAAATGGTCATCATGCACAACTACACACCTCTCAATCAAAGTGACTTTATTCCATTTGAATTGTTGAAGTAAAGCTTTACAAATAGAACCATTATATCGCAACACAGCAGAAGTCTCATTCGAAATTTTATTTAGCTCGTCGATTAGTTCAGTTTGGTTCAAAATCTAAAAGTAATTAAATAGGATAATGAGGTCAAAAAATACATATGTACCTGGTAATCTTTCTCAGATCCAGATGTAGCAGTTGAACTAGAAGGAACATCTGCTTTTGAAGTCTGCATAGCCACGTCAACATCATCATCTGTTATTGCACCAGTATCCTCTTCATCGCTTCCTTCCTGGCTAACAAGAATTTCGTCATTTGAATCTGAATCGCCCATTTTTTAAAGGTCTGCAAGCAAACAACGGATAAAATAAATTCTGACAATGCAGAAGAAATACGAACTCTAAAAAAGTCTGAATATATATTATGTATATGGTAAATAGTATGTATGTATAAAACAACTTTAAATAAAAACTAAGCAAAACATTAACTCCTAAAAATAAATTAAACACGCCAAGAAACGAACACGCCCGATCTGCCGCGTACCAATTTGCCGCGAACTTTTTATAAATAAATGTGTTTTTTATTGTACACTGTTTCCCTTTGAATTCTACGAAATAACAGATGTTACTAAAAATAGTATTGCGCGGCAGGACTCACGGCAGAACGGTCACATTGTATACTAAACAGTGGCCAGCGCCGGACTGGATTTTTCCGGGTTCCTGCATAGTTTCAATTTGAAAACTCGAAATTAAAAAGCCTGATGCTGAAACAAACTGAAATCTTCAAAACTATTTCACTCCAGTAACACTAAAACTTTGCTGAAAATAACTTTAAAAATAATATGGAACATCTTCCAATGACATATAAAACTATTTAGAATAAAAACAAATTTATTCCAATTGGTACAAAAACATAAAACTAATATTTATAACATAAAGAAAGAATTGCAGTGGGCTAGATTAAAGTGTTATATTGGCATATTCTAATATGTTAGATTTCAGGTGCAAAATCCATATGCTTGAGAAGTTCACTAAATTCCTTGGCCAATTCGGGTGTACCAGCACAGAGTACTTTACGGCTCATCAAATCAAAGGGGGCACCTATTTTGAGATAATTTTTCCAAAAGTTATTAGAAATTCATTGGTAGTTGTGTATTATCAGTAAACACTTTTCTTACATATTGTTAGTATTACATATAACAAAATTTTATATCGATACTTTATATTAGAAAACTATGGGCTGGGTTAAAGTAACGACTGTATTACTAAATAAAAGAAGATAAGTATACAGATAGTACACAAGTACCAATTTATTCTATTATTGTAAGAACCTGCTGGATCAATTACTGTACCACCGGCTTCACGAACAATGACAACGGATGCAGCCATATCCCATGAATGAAGTCTTAAGAAAAATGTTAAATGTCTATGCATTTAAATTTTAAAATTAAATAATTTATTTACCCGCATTCAACATAAGCATCAATCGAACCTTCTGCCAAATATACCATATTTATCGATGCTGCTCCAAAGCTCCGATTACTGCAAATTTAAGAACATTTTCAAAAAAATTCTAAAATGACCCGTGAATGCCTGCAAGAATTAACTTTCGCTGATTTTCAAGCATAAGATCCAACCACGCTTGACCTTTTTCGCGAATGTTATGGATTCCCTGAGACTGACAAATGACAGCTTCCTTGAGACCTTAATGTTTAAAAAATATTAAATAATTTATTTATCCAAATACTTTTCGCAGAAGACGCATGTATTTGAAAACCATTTTTGAATGCCCCACGTCCAGTTTGAGCGGAATAAAGCTCATCCGTGATCGGATTATATACAATGCCAGCACGCAGTTGTTTCCCAATTGTGAGCCCAACACAAATACCCAAAAAAGGAACTCTGAGAAATACAAATTAATCAAAGAAATCAAAATAAGAAACCTGTGTACAAAGTTTGTTGTCCCATCAATTGGGTCTTAAATGGATAAAATTAATTGAGAGACATAAAAAACCAATAATCCACGTCGGTGCATCTGTGAACTCATATTTCTTGCCAGTGGACGCTCCCTCTTCACCAATAAACCTAAAATTATTTTCAAATTCCCTAAACATTAGAGATCAAAAACGGACTTATGATCAGGAAAACGAGCAGATAGCTTTCCAATTAGCAATTCTTCCACAGCTCTATCTGTCTCAGTAACAAAGTCAGTCGCTGACGCCTTTGTGTAGACAGTACCTACTGGTTTTGCAAATGCAGTTTTGACGATCTAAAAATTTATTAAAACAAACTGACGAAAATACATACATTTCCAGCTTCGCGGACAACATTAAGAGCAAACAGAAAGAACTCATCCTCCTCTTTCGTAGAGAAATGATTGGAATTTGCCGAAATATCCATGTTTAAGTTATTTAAGAAATATTGCCAACTTTATCTATTAATAATGCTTTCCTAAAAACTTAAGACCTAACTCTCAAGTCAAGACTACACGCCGAAATGGAACTAGCAAAAAAAGAGGTCGGGTTTTATAATTTTCTTCGGATCGGATTTCGGGTATTATCGGATCAATCTTCCCCGTTGTTGGAAACGGTCCTAACAAAACACTGAGAGACAAAGACACAGAACGACCAAAACACGGAATATTTTTAAAATCAGAATTCTTCAGAATTTTTTTAAAATTTTGATTTTAAAAATATTACGTGTTTTGGTCGTTTCGCGTTTTGGCCGTTCCGCGTTTTGGAATTCCTCATTTTGCCCCTCATCCAATAGTTACCGGTAGTTCATTGACCGACAATATCTAACGGATTGACTTTACTAGAACATTTTTAGGAAATTAATAATAAAATTCTTTACTCCAAAAATTTTTACATTTTATCATGACGATCAAAAAAGAGATGCGTCAAGAAGGCATGCCTAATGATCAATTCAATAAATTGTGTATGGAAGAATTAAAAATCGGTGCCAAATTTACACCGAACCAATATGCCGAGCTTATTCTTGGACATCTTGTGCAGAATAAACCAATACAGGCAAAGTTTTGTTATACACGTGCAGTAGAACGAATTGAAGGATCTAGTGAGCTGATAAAGCAAGTTTGGTCTTTTGGTCAGCACATATACACTAAAAGACTTGTCGAGGCGCTCGGAGCTTGTAAAAATACGCATCTAGATGATCAATCGCTTCAGTAAGTTATTAATAACTTGAGCAACTTTTATAATTTTGATTTAAATTTAGACACTATGTTATCGAAATTCGGAACAGACTTGTTGCCAAGCTGCTTGAACTTATTGCACGAACTTATACATCATTGAGCTTGAAGAAGTTTTCAGAAGTATTGTGTTTAGCAGACGATCGAGAAACAAGCGAGTTGCTAATTCGTTGCATGTGGCCTGTCGAAAATAACTGGATCAAGCCGGTTTTAATTTATTTATACATTTATAGATTAATGTTAAGGTTCAAAATGCGGGCTTATACAAAACTCTTTCTGATCTATGCAATCTTAAATATGGGCCCGCCGATTCAGACACAAGTGAAGCGGATTACAACAAAATTTTGGGGCAGATTAATTTGGAGAACCTCGCGGCAATTGTGAAAAGTTCGGTCTTTTTTGACGCGATGGAGACAACAAATCCTATAAGTGGAGCTGGAGGAAATACAAACAATTAATTTAAATATATATTTTATACTTAAAAATTTCTTTTGTTTTTAAAAACGCTGTTTTTTTAAAAAACTCTCCAAAAATAAATAAAAAAATCTCTGATAAAATTTTACAACAAAGGTTGGGCACTTATTTGGCCTCCCAGTTTTGACCATTCTGTAGATTTATGGGGAAAAACTTGGGGAGGAAAAGCTCGACTCCGAGTTCTATAATCTGTTAAAGATGACCATTTTAACAAATTGAACAAAAAATTGACTGGGGGCCACATACTTATGTAAGTACCCAAAGGTTGACAACTATGTCAATTAGTTAATTATTCTATCGTAAAATCTGTATTTATCATAAAAAAGTATTTATACCATTTTAAACAATGAATTTGGTAGTTTATTTTTCATCCAAATTTTTACGTTATTCCATGAAAATTTTCTCTCTATCTGCAGAAATCTTGAAACGCATATGCGTTGGTTAAATGAAGGTTTTGTTTCCAACTGAGCGACTGCTGCATCAATTTTTTCCCTGTTTCGTCGAATATATAGTTTTGCATCTCTACGCATTTTCTCTATTAGATCGGGTTTATTGGTATCTAGTGGGTAAACTTGTGATGTATATGGATTCAATCGGAAGTAAATCTAAATATTCTAATATTAGAAATTAGAATAGAAAAGATATTTGACAAACATTGGTTGGTAACAAATCCGAAATGCAGTAATGGGTTGTCTCGGTCTCTTAAATTTATTTTAATTTTCTGAACATGTGGGCACATCTGTCGCAAGCCCACTCTACCGCGAACTATTTTCATTTAAATTTTACTAATTTCACAAAATTCAAAACACAGCAAATGTTTTCAAACGAACACAAAATCCATCAAAACATATTCGAAAGAGATTTCGTTAGATAATTATAGTTCGTGGCAGACTGGCATGTGGCAGATGGTCTAAGGAACGGCATAATGATCCGCATCGGATCAGGCGCATCTTAAACGTACCTGTAGCTGAATCAATAATTGCATCAACGCTCGATGCTAATATAAATTAATTAAGAAAAAATTCAGGGCTTATTGCCTTTTACACCACAAGGCCTTACATTAAAATTTTTTGCATGGGTAAACAAGCCAGTTCGAAGGTGCTTGTTGGCTTCCCAATTTAAAAGACGTGCCTGAGAGTATCTGGTGTAAATGGCAATAATAACAAAGTTCATAGCTTACTCCAGGAATATGGTTCTGGTTCGGGATCCACCTTGGACATAACTCTTCCATTACCAACAGAAATTATGCACTGCAGGTGGTTTTTGGGCCAAAGCTGACGCGCCTCATGCAAAGCTATAGCTGTTGGATTATTCATAAGAACTCCACCGTCCTGAATTAAGAATGGTTTTATTGGTTTTATTTCTCTACCTGATGGACGAAGTTATCGAGAATAACCTTAAGATAGTTTTAATGAATTATAAAAATAAAGTTTATTGTTAGTTTAAAGAATATTAAAACTACGAAATATTTCAAAGTTTCCTTACTCCTTTGAAGTAAGTGGGTGCTGCCGAGGATGCCAAAATCGCCTCCCAAAACTAAATTTTATTTTCGTAAAACAGCGGCGGTAGCATTATTAAAAATTGAAAATATACTTTGTATTTTGTACTTCCTCGATAATGGCTACTATGTGTTGGTGGATGCTCATAGTTTCTAAAATTTTGTAAATTCAAAATTTATCATAATATACCTAAATAAGAAAGGCATTAAAGGTTTATTGTTCACTACACATGATATTATTGCTAATTTTGGTCCACTAAATGAATCGAGAAGAGAAAAATCGGGACCAATTTCCTTTAAAATAATAAAATTTAAAATTAAGTTCATATACCTCTTTTAATATTTGTTCAAATAATTGTGAATTCTTTTTTGTATGTGAAATACGTCCAAAAATTCCATAATTAAACAATTTTTTAGATACTTCACTATATGTTTGTAAGGCCTCTGCAATGCTCATCTTTTTAGCACCAATTAACGTAGCAATCACGGCGCCTGTACTGACACCCACAATTAAATCAAATAATTCGTGCATCTAAATTTTGTATATAAAATACAAAAATATAGACACTTTCGCACTTGTGCATTATTTGAACGCAGATTAAAATAGCTAAATTTTACTTCGACAGTAATTTATGCCGAAAGCGCCAAAAAATTTTTAGCTCAAAATTGCGGATTTTTAAAAATTCGGGATAAGAGCCCTGCCCTTTCTCAGAAATCCGACCTCAGGCTGACATTACCACGAAACTACATTTTTAAAATCAGCTAGCAGATAATGCACAAGTACAAGCCTTTTTTCCACCCATCCTGGCTTCGATCGCATTTAAACATTCCAAAGCCATTACTCCTCTCGTTCCACCTTAAAACGAATTAAATGAGGAAACTGAATTTAAGAAAATGCACATGTCGGCGCTATCTTAATATAATGCGGCAATCAAATTTTTTCCTACTCCCCATAATGGTCAATTTTTCAATATAATTCTCTCTATTTCTGATACGTGCCTTAAGACTATAAACGCAAAAGGATTATTTTTCTTTAATTTTGTGAGCATTTACTTTTTTTCTGTCTGATGTGTGTGCTTGTTTTGTCTGTCCGAGTTCGTCAGACAAAACACGGACGAACTCGGACGGACACAGACAGACAAAATACGGACAGACAAAAGACGGACGAACTCGGACGGACACAGACAGACAAAAGACGGACGAACTCGGACGCACAGACAAAAGACGGACGAACTCGGACGGACAGACAAAAAACGGACGAACTCGGACGGACAGACAAAAGACGGACGAACTCGGACGGACAGACAAAAGACGGACGAACTCGGACGGACAGACAAAACACGGACGAACTCGGACGGACACAGACAGACAAAAGACGGACGAACTCGGACGGACAGACAAAACACGGACCAACTCGGACAGACAAAACACGCACACACATCGGACAGAAAAAAGTGGGGAGTAGGAAAAAATTTGATTGCCGCATTATATTAAGATAGCGCCCACATGTCTATTCTAAATATTAACCTCCATCAATCGAAAGGACGCGAATTCCATGGCTTTTTATCGGCCTAATGTAACCACAAAGCTCAAGACACTGCATGACAGTATCGCGAAAAGAGGCATTTTGTATTTTGTCAGACAAAAAATCAACAAGTGTTCGTCCCTAAAAAAGATTCAATCCTTTCACTAGAAGCTTTGCAAATCAACATCTTTGTCAACAATTTTTAAAACAGCTTCTCTACATGATGGAAAGAGTGAAAGTTGGTTTTTCAAAAGAATTGCACAGTTCAATGCATCAGCGTCATCCGTCGCATTAAACAGTTGCTCAACCAAAACTTGTATTTTCATTATTTCTTCATTCCTAGTGGATTTTCTGCAAAAATCAATAAAATATTTTTTTCTTATTAATCAACCTTTTAGTAACAGGAACAAAATCTTCCGGTTGCCCGTATAATCGATCATAAGCTGTTTTCCAATAAGAAAATAGGTTTGAATAGTATGATGATGATTCTTTGTCAACTATCTTCGATAAAGATCTCTCTAATTTGAAGAGCGGAATCGGATTAAACATCCAAACAAAGCAAGATTACCTGTACCCGAAGTAGTATAAAGACAGGAAGAGGAAAGTGGGCTGGCCACACCTCTGCATTTTCTTAATAGAGAGATAAGCCCAAGAGAAACTTTTGACATCTAACTGAAAAATCATTTAATCAAATGGACTATAAATTTTTTATTTTCGAAAAATATCTCGTTGAATCAACAATATTTATAAAAGAAATTTTTTTGTAAAACTTTATTTTTCCTTTGGCAAAATTCTACAAATTGTTTCTACAAGTTCATCCAATTCTTCCTCAGAAAGTCTTTCTTCGCATTCTTCGACGATCAGTTGAACTTCCAGCGCCTGCTTTGGACGGAGATTCACGATTTGTATAATCTTAAAAATAATTTTTAGGTAAAAAATAAGAGAATTTATATCAGAGAATATTTTTATATACATATTGGCAATTTGCAGAATTGGGGAGACACATTAAAAATTATTTTTAACTGAAAATCATTTTGTATAGGTAATACAAAATCACGAATCTGAAATCAGATATATAATCTTAAAAATCAGATATATAATCTTAAAAATAATTTAAGATTATATATCCTAGTAATAAACTAGGATCATGTATAAGTCTCACTTTATTTTAATGCCTCATACATATAACATTTTATCTCTGATTTTATATCAAGTCTTGATTTTTATAGCAAATCAATCATCCGAATACTTGTAACAATAATGTATTTTATTTTAAAAAATATATAAAAAATCATAGATACAAAATCCGATATCAGTTTTAAATAAGTATTGTCAATTACCTATACAAAATGATTTTCAGAAGAAAAATTTTTAAAGTGTCTCCCAATTCAGCAGGATTGCCTACAAATTAATTAAAAATAACAATAAAAGAAAACCTCTGCTCCAGTGAGCTTAAACTTCTTGAGAGAGTTAATCAAATCAACAATATTTTCTCTTTTTTGTAAAGTAGCATTAGTATCATTTAAGTATTTTGATGCCTCATAGACAATTGTATTATGATTTTGTGAACCTCTATTATATTTTTGTTGTATTTTTGCTTGGTTAAGCAAGGATAGCACCTCTTGGTTGCTAATTAATGTAGTTCGTGGGTCTAAAACTTCCATCTTTTGTTGGATGGTTTTTTATAACAACAAAATATTTCTGCTGCAAAGAAATACCTAACAATAAGACCTAAAATTAAATGCAAGAAGCAAAAACATTAATCTTAAAAAAATTCTTTTTTAAATCTCCATTCCGAAATATATGTCCCGAAATGTCTGTCCAGAAATGTCCGCCCCGAAGGGGTAGGGGACGATTCAGTATCGCCGATTCAGTATTGGCCGATTCAGTATCTGGGCTTTTTGGCCATAACTTTTTGCTCGATCAATATTGTAGGAATTATTATATATGATTTGATAGGTCTCGGGGTGCTGCATCTTTTTCATAATTGGACTGACCTGATCTGATCACTCTGTAAAAAGTTATCACTGATAAACGACGTCACAGGCATAAAAAATCGGTTTTCACGCTGTAACTTTTTTTGTGATCATCAGATCAGATCGGGCCAATTATGAAAAAGATGTCGAACCTCGAGACCTTTCGAATGATATGAGAATTATTCAAATCGGTCGAATATCAGTAAAGTTATGGCCATATACTGAAACGGCGGATACTGAATCGGCGATACTGAATCGTCCTTAACCGCGCCCCGAAGTGTCTCCTGGCCCAAAAATTCACTTTTTTGTGTCGCGGTCGATTTTTTACCTCTATCCTATCTAGTCGGTTTTTCAAATGGATCAAAGTCCCACCCCAAAACCAAAAAGCCCACTAAAAGTCTTAGATATGTCTGTAGAAATTAAAAGGTAAATCTCTTAAAACCTCCTACACTACTCGATTTTTATTCTTTTTTTCCCAGTACCAAATTCTTTTATTTTTCCTGTTATAGAAAATATTTTTCAGGATATATTTACTAAAATTGCTTATTGCAAGTTCTAGAAATGTCTAAAGTATATTACGGACGTGATGTTGTAAGTTGTAAAATATTTTATTTTATACTTTTAATCTTTTTAATTTTAGATTACCGAGAGTCCAGAGGTTACCGATAGTCTTGAGTCCATGGTATAATAAAGGAAATTTTGGAAATACTAAATTATTTATTTTAGAAGCCGAAGGGGAGGCAGCTGCGTGTTGACCCGGAATGGATTCAGCGTTTGCCTCGACATCATGAAGCAAAGCCTTCTTATTGGATGGCATTCACGGCGGCGATGCTTGTTGGAGCTTTTGCATGGCTTCGTCGTTTCTAATTGGGATGTTATGTAAAGAATTGAAAATTTAGGGAATTTTGGTTATGCGACATATAAAGATGAAATTTAATTATCTCTTAATGGTTTGGTATAAATATTTAGTTTGTTTTTCTTTAGTATTTTGATTGAAATAGGGAAAAGTTTAATCATGTGCAGGTTAGACTTATGAGGGAGGGAAGGTGTAACTGTAGCTTATTGTGGTACTTTTCGGTTATTCCTACTCTTTTTTGTGGACTCATGTGAAAATACTAAGTTACATTTTATTTGGCATAGGTTCTGATTGTTAAAGAGGCGGTACGACAATTGCGGATACGCATGTGCGGATGCGACGATAGCGGATATAAAATTTTTAAAAAATTTAAGATTTTTTAAAGTTTTCGATGCTACATCAGTCTAAAAATGATTCGGAAACCGTCAGATCTCATTTCACCTTTTTTGAGAATTTTTTTGTGGGACTCATGTACAGAAGTACATAAATTTTGCAAAAAAAGGTTAATTTCAATCGACCAAAACCCCAAAATGTTTTCGATTTATTCAAATAAAAAAGTGAAAAAATGAAAATTACAAATTAAAATTAAATCATTTAATCAACCACGTTCGCTAAATTATACTTCTCATTAAACAATTTCGTCTCACTGCCTGTCCAACCTTTAGGATGGTAAAGCTAACAGCAGTAGCAGCCAAACTATATGGAAGTGATGCAGTAGCGATTAAAGATGTCAATCCAAATGCTCCAGCCTGGCCAAATAGACTCTAAAAAAGGACCCGTTTTCTGTAGTTTAGTCGAGGACCCACTCCAAACGTGTCGATTTATACGTCACTCGATTTGCCTTGCCGAGTTGAGTCGAATGGTACCACTCTCTAATAGGTTTACGTTGTTTATTTTTTATCGTTATTTTGTTCAGTTTTGTATTTGTTCAGATTACGGTGATTTTGGTGTCATTCGACTTACGGCAAGAGCCGCACCTAGAAACTGGTAACATTCGACTCATGTCAGCTCGCCGTGACGAACCGAATGATATATTATTCGACCCATTTCTGAGTGGGCCCTCGATCAAACTCTGTCCAAGGATCTTTTAGTAATAATGAAATAGCTTTAACCTGTTCACTTTCCCTAAGCGAGTATCGACACCATTTAGCAAAATGCTCACAGTTATTGTGCATAAGATTGTAGTTACCAGTTCCCAGCTGTAATAATTAATCTTTTTTAGTCTAAGTATAGATAGGACCTTCTGCAAGGCGCGTTCCACAACAATTGTTGGAGGAAATGGCCTTCGATGATTGTCCAAAGAATTATTTACACGTGAAAGATCCATGCCAGCGACAATAAGAAATGGATCAGAACGAACCTATAAAAATAATTTAATTTATTAAAAAAATTCCTTTGAAATAACCGAAGCCACACTTCGACTTAATAATTTGGCTCCAATTTCCTTTTTATTAGTACTTCCATGATTATCGGTAGAAATGTGTGCAACACAATGTATGTCGTCAAAAATGCCAATATATACGACCCAATGCTGTGTATATAAAAATAAATTTAAACAAATCTTAATAAACTAACGGTGTATGATTGACGGGAAATTTCGATTAGATCACCTCTTTCCAAAAATAAAATTAACTCTGCAGCAGGCAACCAATTAGTTTTTAATTGATTTGGCTCCATATTTTCCGTAATTTTCCTGAAAGAGTTTGTATTTGTAAAGATTGATTAATACTAGCTAAAATGTTCCCACTAAAAAATATTTTAATGGTTAACATTTGTTTTTAATTTTTCTCTTTAAATAAATGTCAACTTAACGATATATGTAGTAGATAGCAATTAAAAATCGAAACTTTTTGTTGAAGATTAATTTGTTATTAATGTTTTTCCTTCAATAAGTTACTCTATAAATAGTACATGTCTACATAAAAATTGACTAAAATTTTTTAAAAGAAAAAAGCTTTTGTTTAATTTTAGCAAATTAATAGAGAAAATATTTGCAAAATACTATGAATAATGAACCAATTAATTTAGTTGAACATTTTCACCACATCAAATTTTATGTGTCAAATGCTTTTCAGGTATTTAAGAACTCTTAAAATTGTTTGATTAAGTTTTAGGCTTCCTTTTGGTATTGCTCCCATTTTGGATTCGAACGTTTTGCGAAACGGCAATCTGAGAAATCTTCAGAAATTGCAATACGTAATGGAAAAGTTAAAATATTTTTAATTTCTTATGACTTAAAAAATTTTTTAAAGATAATTTTGGTTTTTAAAAGTGTTATTTGCCCAAAGGATCCAGAATCTATTGGTGCTGAAGTTGCAATACATGGCGATTTTGTTAAAGATATTGTAAATATTTATGAGTCCACCCCTGCAAGACCTTTCCAACTCTGCTGATACACAGATGCCCTTCCAAATCCACCAATATTTAATCCTGCCAAATCCCTCATCCCCTTTAATCCCTCCAGATCCTCACGATTAAACTTGTAAAGAAGTAAAAAGTAAAGAATGGTGTTGACAAAAGTTTGTAGGTCTTCAGGGTTGACCCAGTAAATATATTACATTTAATTTTTGGTTTTCTTTTTTGCTTTAGAGTTATTCTGTTGATAATTTGGATTTTATTTTGGAAGTAAGTTTTTAAATAAGTTGCATTAAAAGTTTTTTACTTTCTTTTCGGAATTATCAAAAAAATTCTTACAAATTTAATATTGGTTTTTGTCAGAGAATAAATTCCAAATAATTTTTAAAATTCATTCCTTTTTTTAGTGTTTATCAAATAATAATTATCAAATATTACAACCAAAAACATTTTGTAACGATTCTAATGGTTCTTTATGGATTGCAAGAATTGCAGGCTCTGGTGGTTCTATTGTCCACACTTTAATACAAAATATTGATTATAACGGTCCCTTCCTTCCAGGATTTAAATTTTTACAAAATTTTGATTTTTGTTCGAAATTGTGAGGAAAATTCTTTTTAAATTAAAAAGAATTCATTTAAAAGATCGCCAATTAAATTTGACGGTATTGACCATGTTGTGGAAGCACATCCAGAAGATTTTTTAGACAAAGTTGTTAGTTGGTATGAGGAAATACTTAAAATGCGTAGATTTTGGTCTATTGATGATAAAATAGTTAAGTCAGAATTTAGTGCTTTACGTGCAATTTTAATAAAAAATGGAAATGTTGAAGAGGAAGAAGAAAATAAAAATTTAGTTCAAGTAAAGAAGAATTTGTTGGAAAATTATTAAATTTTTTTGTCTATTATTAGATAGCCCTTGTTTCCCCAGTAAATGTTAATGGAATAAAAAGGAGAGGGCAAGTTAAGGTGTTTTTGTTTTGAAAAAAACTTGGAAAAAAATATTTTAAAAAAAGGAATTTCTTGATTTTCATGGCCAGCCAGGCATTCAACATATTGCTTTTCAAACAAATAATATAATTAAACAAGTAGAGGAATTACAAAAAAGGGGATTAGAATTTCTTAAAATTCCTTCTTGTTATTATGATTTACTTGAAGAACGTTTAAATAAAAATTTAAAAATTAAAGAAGATTTAAATAAAGTTTTTATTCAGTTAAGAAAATTAAAAAGAAAATATTTTTTAGATAAGAGAATTGGGTATTTTAATGGATTTTGATGAAAATGGTTATTTATTACAAATATTTACTAAACCAGTTCAGGATGTAAATAAATTAATTTAAATTTTTTTTTAAATTTATTTTTTAATTTAAAGAGAGCAACACTTTTCTTTGAAATAATCCAAAGAAATAATTTTAATGTTTGTTTTTAATTTAAATATTTAATAAAAAAATAAATAATATTTTTAGGGATTTGGAGCTGGAAATTTTAAAGTTATTTTAATTTTCTAAAAAATATTTTTTTTAATTCTAGGCATTATTTGCTGCTGTTGAAATGGAACAAAAACAAAGAGAAGCAAATTTGGCAAAATTTCAAGGGAAATAAACTTTCTTAATTAAAAAAAAACTTTTAAATTTAATTCTTCTTCTCTCTCTTTTTTCTAATTTTTAAAAACTCCTTTTTGATAAATCTTCTCTTCCCTTTATTTATCTCCTAATTATAATACCAATTCTTTTTCTTTCTTTAAATATTTTTGTGTTTTTTGTTTGTTTTATTATTTATTATAATATCCTCCTTCCCCTCTCCTATTTTGGCTCAATTTCTTCAAAGCTTTTTTTTCCTGCCATTCTCGTCTATATATTCATTTATTTTAAAAATGCCTTTATATTTTTGTTTTATTCTTTAAATATTTTTTGTTTATCGATTTTATTGATAAAATTTTTAATTTAAAAATTTTTTGTAATTTTTAAATATTTTTAAATAATCCTTCAATAAATAGTTTAAAATTAAAATACTTAAAAACATATTATCTTTAAAAGCTTTTTGAGTGTTTTAGGTAATTTTAAGTAAAATTTGATGTGAAGAGAGTAAAAAACCTCCCTTTTTTGTTAATCCTCTCTTCAAGTAGATTTTTAATGTTTTCGCTTTTTTTGTAGTAATCTTCAATAAATATATTTTAATTAAAAAATTCTTTTATTTAAATAAACTAAAAGTAATTTTTTTGATATCATGAAAATTTAAATATTTCTTCGAAAATAAGAGAAACTACTTTTAATTTTTATCTAAAAATTTTATTTTTTCATTTACTAACAATAAATTTAATTTAAATATCATTCATTGTTTTATTCTCACAGTTTTTATCTTTTTTTTTCTGTAAAAAGTTAATTGTTTTTATTTTTAAAAATATTTTTTATTATTTTGGATCATTTTTCTTTCAAAATTTTCTCATATCAATTTAATTTTTTTGTAAAAGCATTTCTTTCTCTCTTTTTTTTTAAACAAAAATATTCCATATAAACAAACAATTTAACAATTTTTTCTTCCTTTTTTTCAATTTAACTTTTCTAAAAATTTCTTTTTTAAATACAAATTGGTTCCCAAACTTCTTTTATTTTCTTTGCTATTTTGGTGTCAATGAATGAATGGCATCGAATTTTATATTAAATAAATTTATTTTCTTTTAATAGTTTTTCTCTTCTTTTTCAACTATTTTTGCTTTGTTCGGTTAACGTTAATTTGTACTTTTTTTTTGTTAAAAATTAAAATAAATTTACAATTAATTAAAATTAAAAACAATTAAATACTTCCGAAAAACGCGACAAAAGGATTAAGGAAATAATAAAAGTATTTTAAAAAATTGTTATTTTTGAGTAAATATTTAATAATTGAAAATTATCTTGACTGTTTTAGAATTAAAATAGGTAATTATTTTAAAATAAAAATAAATTAAAAATTATTTTTTAAAGCAAATTCTGACGTTTTCTCACTTCGATTTCCTCTCTTTTTTTATTTTTCTATTTACAAAATTTGTCATTTATTGTTCCGACATTACTAGTGTAGCTCCTTGCATCGAGGTATTTTCAGTGTCCTTCTGATTTTTGAAACCTTGGCAGTTTCTATTTGTTTTTATGTATTTGTACTATATTATTTACTTCCCCATAGCCGGGCAACAACATTTATTTTTTAACTTTTAAACCTAAACAACAATTGACAATTTGTATTATTAATATTTTGTTTTACTCATTAAATATATATATGTACATACATATATTTTTATTTTATTTTTATAATTGTCATTTTGGCTTACAAATCCTTTGGGAGAGGATTGTGTTTCTTTTTTTTTCAATTTTTCTACTATCTCATCTTTCTATTTTACATATAAAAATATTCACTCAATTTTTGTTAAAAACAATTTATTTATTGTTTACCAACCTCATTTGGTATTTGAATAAAAATTATTTAAATAAAAACCAAAATAAATATATTTTCTAACAAAAAAATAAACTAGAAAAATATTTTCTAAGAAAATAAAATTATTTTCTTTTCTTTACTTTTTTCTGTTTTCTTCCGCTTTTCCTTATTTTTTCTGCGTTACTTCCTCCTTTTTTCTGATTTTTGCTGCTTTAACTCTAAAAATGTCCAATCAAGCATATATTTGGCACCTTCTACTAGTAAATATTTTTTTTATATTTTATTTCTTTTTTTGCCCTAAAATGTATAAATTAGCTAGTAAATTCACTTATATTGATTTATACACCAAAAAAGTACACTTTTTAGGAAAGACAAATTACCAATTCTTAAATATTTTGTTTAAAATTTTCATTTTTTCATTATTTTTATTTAAAAAAAGTCTGAATATTTTACCGTAAATGATAGAATAATAGCTCCTTTCAAAGCTATTACCCCCATACTTTCAATACCCTTCTTTATTGAAAAATAAACTTTTAGTTATGAATTTTAAAATTCTTTAACTTATTTTTAAGAAAATAATTAAAAATGTTCTCATATTTTGGATAATTTTAAAAAATATTCTTTCTCCCCAATTTAATCTTTTCCCCAAGGTATTCATTTACCTCAGGGAAATATTTATTCTTTTAATAAATAAATACTATGTTTTTATTTTTAATTCCCAAATTAATCAGAAATAATTAAAAAATATTTTTAAGGAAATACTTTATTTTTATTTTTTTATTAAAATCATTTTTATAATTAAAAAAATAAATTCTAAAACAACAAAAATAAATTTATAAAAACAATCAAAATTCTTACCAACGTCCTTCAACAGAGCAAAAGTGCGTGTTAAGTTCATTTTAATTAAAAACACGACAGATGTTTTTTAAATAATATTTTTGTGAATTAATTAGTAGACAATTAAATACAAAAATAAACAAATCACGCCAAAATATATTTTAAATATTTAATTATTTTTAAATAAATAAATAAATAGGCTCTGTAATCTCTGAAACAACAACAGAAAATAATAATAATAAACAAAAAACAGAAATCCCTTCATCGGCTTCAAATTCTGTCGAGCACAAGAGTGAATTAGCAAAATTTAATGAGGTAAAATAATATTTAAGACACACATCAGAGGTGGGTAGGAACGGCCAGAGACGTCGGAAATAAGAGTGGATTTACGATTAGAGTCAGATTCTCGAATACATTAAACTGTTCTGTCACATTTAATATATAGTAATTCGTATATATATTTACTTATTAATCGCAAAATTTTCAAAATTAAACTTTAAATTAAAATTTTTTAAAATTTTCAATTTTTATCAAAGTAGGAGGACCACCATCTCTGCTGTTCTGATTATTTTAGTGAATTAGCAGAATTTGACAAGTCAATGAATTTGGGAATGGCTTTTGAAGTGCCAGAGGGTGTTATTCAATTAAATGTTGGGGGGACTTGTTATTTAACTACTGTGGAGACTTTAAAAAGAGATCAATGTTCTTTACTTGCACAATTATTAACTGTTGATGGAATGGAGGCTAATTCTAAAGTAGGGGGGGGGGGAATTAATAATTCTAAAGAGATTACCTAAATTAAAAAAAGGTTGCCAAAAGAATGAGTAATGGGGCTGTATTTATTGACAGAGATGGAGAATTATTTGCTTATATTCTCGATTTTCTTCGAAGTGGAAAACTTTTATTGCCGGAAAATTTTCGTGAATTGGCACGTCTTAAAGAGGAGGTAAATAAATAATAATTAAAAAAAAATAATTTAACAAAAAAAGGTTCAATTTTATCAATTGGAAGAGTTAATGCAACAATTAATTCCTTATTATAATTTAAAATATCCAACAAGAACTTCATCTACAAATATAAATAACGCTACAAATTCTGCTGCAGCAGCTGTTGCTGTAGCTAGAACAAATGCTCTTTATGAGACGGGTAAAAAGAAAAAAGAGATAAAAAATATTTTTTTTAAAAGGTGGATTTATAACACTTGGTTATAGAGGAACTTTTGCTTTTGGTAGAGATGGACAGGCAGATGTTAAATTTAGAAAATTACATCGAATATTAGTTTGTGGTAAAGCACAGCTTTGTAGAGAAGTTTTTGGTGATACTTTAAATGAAAGTAGAGATCCAGATAGAGAAGGGGCTGAAAGATATACAGCAAGACTTTATTTAAAACATCAATGTTTAGAAAGAGTTTTTTTTCCTTTCTAAACTTTAAAGAAAATTCAAATTTATTTAAAGGCTTGTGATAATTTATCTGAAAAGGGGTTTCGTTTAATTACTGCCTGTTCTAGCGGGGCAAATGGACTTGTATTAACAGCAAGTAATCAACAATCACCGGCAAATAATAGCCAGGTTAAAAAAATAAAATAAAAATCCAAAAAAAGAACGAAAAAATTCCCCTAGGTCCCTTTTCAGCGTGAAAGTGGAGATATGGAGGAACAACGTTGGGCACATTATACAGAATATGTATTTTATAGAGAACCACAATTTGGGTTATTTACAAGTCCAGATATTAGTCCAAGAATTTAAAATGAATACACAAATTTTATTTTAATTAATTAATTAGTGTTTATGTATATATTTTTGATTGAATAAATTTTTAGTTTAAAAACAAAAAATCATTTTCCCTAAAAAATTATTTTTCTTTTTTTTTTCAAAATCAGACATGTTTGTATTTAGTAAATAATGCATGAAGAATACGTAGTCTATAAAAATTAAAATTATTTTTTAATTAAAAAATTATTTTTATTTTTTACGTGCTCTTTAAATCTCCATTAACAATATCTGCAGGTCTACATTTTGGTTTCTGCATTCCAGCTTCCTCCATCAGAAAAAACGCAAATTGAACATTTTTTAATTTTTCTTCATTATTATTTACCTTTTTTTATTTAATTTTTTTTAAATTTAAATTAAGAAAACTTGTAAATTAAATTTATATAAGGGAACAAAATATCCATCAAGAAGCCCCATAAGTAAAATAAGAAAAACGCCATCTTGAAATTGTGTTTCTAAGTCAGTTACTTCCAAATTAATTTTATTTAAATGTTTATTGCAAAAAGTTATTAAAGAACCTTTAAAAATTAAAAAAAATTAAAATTATTTTTTAATAAATATTTAGTAGATATCTGACTAACAATAAAATCTCAAACAAAAATCTCAATCCCGCTCAATCCTGTCCCATAAATACTCCAATAAATTAAAAAAAACCCCCAACTTTTAACATGTTGTAATTTATCAGGTCCGTGATCAAAAAGAGTATCAAAAGCATCCCTTTCCCCTTTAGGCGCTAATTCTGTTTGTTTTGTAGTTAATTGTTCTGTTATTATATTTTTATTTATTTGTTTTCCATTCCTTGTATATATCAAAACTTGAACATTTACATTTGTTGGGAAACGTATAGGTGCTCGAAAATGTAATGCCATTGAAATTAATAAATGTAAAATAGCAACAATATCCTTTAAATTAATTTAACAATTTTTATTTAAAATTTGTAGATAATTTAAATTCTAAGAGAATTTAAAGGGATATGTAAAAGTATATTTCAAAATTTATGATAATTTAAATTTTGTTATTTTCAAACTTTTATGTCCTTCCATTCCAACATTAGTCAAAATTAAGAAAATAACTTGGGATTTTGGTTAACTAAAAATCCTTCTTTCAAACAATCTCAAACAAAAACTTCCATTAAAATCTTTCCTTAAAAATTGGGAGTTTTCTTTTAAAAAACCTTTGAATGAATTAATTCTGCTGTCCATTTTTGTTGTTGTCCTCTATTTAATTGTTGTTGATGTTGATGTATATTTTGATTTTCTTGTTGGTATTGTTGATCATTTAATAATTTCCCTAAAGCATCCACAATAATTCTTAATTTTTGTCTTTGGCCTTCTTCACTTTGAGAAACTTCTGGAACTTCAATCTTTAATTTAAATTAAAGTACCCTCAAATATTCTCTCTCTCTCAAAAACCTTAATTTGTGCCAATTTTTCAACTAATTTTTGGATAACTTGTCCATCAAAAATATCTTCTTGTAAATTTCTAACAACAATTCTATCCTGTGCCAATTCTTCATTTAACCAATAAATTAACAAATAATGAATTTCTTTAACCTTTGGATCATCTCTAGATTCTATCGTTAATGTTCGAATACTTTGACCTTCAATTTTAATTAAAAATTTATAATTCAATTTCCAAACCATCTTCTAAATTTCTCAAATCTGGTTGGGGTAAAATTAAACAAGAATCAATTGCATCCTTTCCCAATTTTTCGACTTGTTCAACTTCATCTTCTTTTTCTTCTTTTGGAATTTCTTCTTGAGGGGGAGATTGCTGCTTTTTATTATTTAAATTATTATTTTTCTTTGTTAAAGTTCCAAATTTTGAAAGAATTGAAGTTTCGTCTTTTTTATTGCTACTATTACGGCTATTTATTGTGTTATCATCATAATATTCTGATGGCATTTTTTTGTCTTTTTTTTTAATTAAAAAATTATTCTAAAAAATAATATTTATTTAATCTCAAATATATTGATTTTAACTAAAAATATATATACAGCTACATACTTACTAGAAACACACAAACAGATGACTCACATTTAGTAAAGGAAAAGCAAGGATCCCCTCAAAGGTTTTTGTTTTTACACAAAACAGTTGGTATAAATAAATATTTTAATTGAAAATAAATATTTAATAAATTTAATAAAAATTATTCAAAAGAAAAAAAAATAAATAAAAATACAAAATAAAATTATTTTTTGATAATTTTCTTTAGATAAACAAATAAAAATATATCGAGCAAACATTGAATGAAATATACTCTTTTATTTTACTAAATACAACACTAACTTTTGTTAATTTTATCGAATATATTTTTTGATTAAAAATATTTATTTTCTTAATTAAAATATTTAAATTAAATAATTTTTAATTTAAAAAAATGTCAACAATTCCAAAATATTTTGGTAAATTTAAAGGAGAAGATGTTTTAGAATGTCAATTAATATCCAAAACCGGCGTTTGTATAAAAATATTAAATTATGGGGCAATAATTCGTGATTGGCAAATTCCTCTGTTAAATGGAAATAAACGTTGTGTAGTTCTTGGATTTGATAATATAGAAGATTATATTGAATATAGTCCTTTCTTTGGGGCAATTGTTGGGAGAGTTGCTAATAGAATTGGAGGGGCTAAGTTTTCCTTAAAAAATAATTTTTAAAAAATTATTTTTTTTAAATTTAGATTTGTGTTGGAAGGAAAAGAATATTTATTAGATAAAAATGAAGGATTAAATCATTTACATGGAGGCAAAACAACATTTGGAAAAAGAGTAAATAAATTAAAGTTAAAAATAAAATTTAATTTTTAAAATTAAAGTTATGGAAGATTACACAAATTTCAGAAAATTCTGTTCAATTAAATATTTTTAGTTCAGAGGAGGAAAGTGGATATCCAGGGAATTTAAATGTTAAAGTAATTTACAAATTGGTGGATAATTTACTTGAAATTGTAAGTGGGGGAATTAAAACGGGGAATTAATTAGGAGGGACAATTAGGAGGGAATTAATTTAAAGGTTAATGATTAAGACTGAAATTTGAATTAGAAATCAAACATTTGGAAAGAATCTTTTAACATTAATATATTTATTTATTATTTATATAACACAAATTTATAATTAAAATAATTAACAACACAATAATTTATCTATTAAATTAAATACTTCTCCATTTATTTTCCTCTCTCCTCTCTTTTCTTATTTATTTACAATCCTTTATTCTCTTTATATTCTTTGCTAAGCTTGATATTGGCCAAATTCTATAAAAAAAATAAAAAATTAATTTAATTAATTTATATATACTTCATATATATCATCTTTTCCACTTTTATCCCCCACAACTTCTCCATTTTTCTCCCTCTTTTCCTTCTTTCCATCATCTACTCCCTCTATATCTTCCAATACATCAAGTGTATATTGTTCCTCCTTTCCATTATTATCACTTTCAGATTCTTGTGTCAACTTAATATCATCCTCTACTTCTCCTTCTTCTAATTCTTCTTCCTTCTTTTTAATTTTTGATGTTGAGGATGACGAATTTTCTCCATTATTATTTTCTTGAATTTTTTCCAAAAATGCAAGAGAATATTTTTTATTTTCTTCCTTTTCTTTCAATTTTTGTTTTTTCTTCATTTCCATTTCTTTTCGTTGTTTCTCCAAAAATTCTTCATCTAGACCAAGATCATCCAAAGACATTAAAGAATAATAATTACAAACTTTTTCTTCTTGTTTTTTAACATCCCCCTCCTCCACCTCCTCCTTTTTATTCTTTTCTTTTTCTTTAATTTGATTATCTTCTCCTAACAACTTTTTTGGATTTATTGTTATTTTACAATTTGGGCATTTTTGTTGTTGTTGATTTTCTTTTTCTTTTGGTGGTGGCTTATTTAATTGAATTTTTGGTTTGATTGGAGTTTGTCGGTGATGTTGTCGATGTTTCTTGTTTTTTGAATTTTTTGATTCTTAATTGGATAATTAGAGAAAAAACAAATAAAAATAAATTACCTTTCTTACTTTTTGCTTTACATACTTTCGATTCCCGTTTCGATTTCTGAAAATATTAATTAATTAATTAATTAATTAAAATATTCTTCCACCTTTACCTTCTTTTTATTTTTGCAACACAAAATTGACAACAAAGAGCCAAATCCAAAAATAATTACAAAGAAAAAAGCTGTAGAGCACGTAGAGAGAAAAGAAGAAGCAATCAAGCTCATTCTTAATACTAAGGATATACAAAAAAGGGGATTACTAGTTAATTCCAACTTAAATAGTATTCTAATTTAATTGTAGAAATACATATATTACTTTATTTCCAAACAAAATCCTTTTCATTTTAAATATTAATTTTTAAATTTTTATTTTATAGGAATTTGAAGCTAGCACTGATACTTTAACTCCTCTAAATTTAGTACAACATAATTACTTTAATTTGGCTGGAAGTGGAGATATAAGTAATCATTGGTTGAAATTAAATTCTGATTTTGTATATTTTTATTTTTTAATTTTTTAAATCATTTCTTTTTAAAAAAAGTATACTCCAACAAATAAAGAAATGATTCCGACTGGAGAAATAATTAATGTTGACAATACTTTATTTGATTTTCGAAATGGAAAATTATTAGATAAAAATACTAGTCAACCTTTAGAACTAGACAATAATTTTATTTTAAATAACAAAAATTCTTTAGAAGAGCCTGTAGCTATTCTTAAAAGTCCAGATAATTTATTAACATTAAAATTATGGACAGACCAACCAGCTTTACAAGTTTATACTGCTGGAAAACTTAATTTGCCCCCACAAGTTTTAATTTTTAAAATAATTTTTCAAAAATATTTTTTAGATAAAAGGATTAAATAATCAAGTATACCCTCCATTTGGAGGTATTTGTTTAGAAGATCAACAATTTCCAGATGCTGTTAATCATCCAAAAGTGTTTCCATCAATAATCATTTCACCAACAAATCCATACAAACATTTATGTAAAATAGAGATTGTTTGAGATTAATTTTAAATTAATTTTAAATAAATTAAAATTTATATACTTTTTATACAAATATATTTATTTTTAAAAATTTGTTGGTTAAAAATATTTATTTTGTTAAAACAATTTTTAAATATTTCTTGAAAGGTCAGGTGTTAAGTACTAGATAAAGTTTTTATTAAAAAATGTGAAAGTATATGAACATAGTTCACAAATCTTTTCTTAAGATTTAAACGCCTACGCTTGATATTTATATCCATTTATTTATTTATTCTTTTATTTTATTCCAATATAAAAAATTCATAAATTGCTAGGTATTTTATTTAATTTTAAAATAAAAATAATGGCCCCAATATTTCGGAGCCTTTCAGTTTCTAGCCTGTCCTCGTACAGGCCACCACCAACAATTTCAAAAACTTATTCAATTAAAAGTTTGGACGATGTAAGTGGAACACCAAAAATTCAATATATTTATTATTATCCATATTATTGTTCTTATTATCCTTCTTATCGATATAATAGTGTTAGGGTAAGTTTTTTTAAAGAATTAATTGAAAATAAAAAATAAAATATATATTTTTAGACATATGTTAATTTTTATAATAGACATTATTCTAATTGGCCAGAACATCATTTTAAGTAAAAATTAAATAAAAATATTTTAAAAAATAATTATTTTTTTTTAAAAGTTATCCATTCAATAATTATAAACCTCTTTCTTTTTATGGCAGTTACACTTATGCCCCTTATAAAAGCTACAAGTAAATTTTTAAATTAAAAAATTTTAGGGAAATTTTGGTTGTCTTTAATAAATTAAAAATATTTTATAATTTTTTTTGTAAAAAAATAAAGATATAATCAAAATTAACTTTATTTATTTAATATTAGAGAGGGCTTTTTAGCAATTTTATAATTAATTAAAAATTAATTTTTAGAAATCCATCAGGTTATTATTATGGTTGGTATAATGGACCTTTAGATTATTAAAAATTGAAAAAAGGAAGAATGAACAGAAAAATTAAAAATTAATAAACGATATGTAACTTTTTAAAGAAATTAATTGATTAAAATTTATGTGAATTTTTTATAAATAAATTTAATTAATTCAAAATTATTTTTTATTTATTTTGTTAAAATAATTACATGTATATAATTTTTATTTTATTTACATTTTTTAAATAATTATTTTTCAGTTTTGATTGTTTTTTTTGGAAGTCAATTCTTTCATTGAATAATTTTTGGATCAATTTCCCGCACAAATTCATTCAAGTAAATAATTAGGTGTGAATAGAAGAATATACATAAAAACAATAGAAAACCCAAAATAATAATAAGAAAAATAAAATTTTAAACAAAAAAAAAATAAAAAATTTGAATTAATATATTATTTAAATAAAAATATTTTTTTGTATTTGGATTAGAATAAAATAATCGTCCTAACAATTAACGGATAAAATATTTTTTTAAAAATAATAACTGAAAAAATATAAATAGAAAGATTAGGTAATTTTAAAAAAAAATTAAACAAAAATAATTTGCTGTGGAATAAAAAAAGTAAATTACGAACTATGCTAGTATAACGGAGAAAATAATCGTTGAAAAAAAACTTAAAATCTTTTGGATGCAAAATGTATTTAAAATATGTTAAAATAAAAATATCTACTTATATTTATCAAAAAAGTTTTGGGTAAACTAAGGGTTAGGGGGTTCCCCTTTATTCCTCCCCAAATTTTTCCCTTATTATCTACTGAATGGTCAGACTTTCTTCCCTCAATCAACTTCAACAATTAGAACCTTTGCCAAACGTTGTCTCTCATTTGAATATGCCACTTGGAAATAGACTGAAATTGATGAAGGAAGAATTCTCTGATTGTACACAAAAAGGAAAAAACTTGGGGAAGAAAAAAAGGGGGGACCCTAAACTTTGATTTACACAAGTTTTTTTTTAAAAATATTCCACAAATCTAAAATTATATTTAAAAATATTTTCCTTTTTAATTTTACAAAAAAAAATAAAAATTGGTCTTGTTTCCTCGCAAATATTTTCTTAAATTTTCTTTTTTGGTTAAAGAAGCACCTGCCTAGCTTTTGGAGGTTTTTTTGGGGGGAATGACGCAATGCGCGCGAGAAATAATTGTTTGTATGTGTTCAATTTTAGAATTGGCTATTTTATAGGTAAATTTAGAAGGAAAATTAGGGAGTGAAGAGCACAATATTGAAAAGAGTAAAAAATTAGGAGATAAGCTGGGGGGAGGGGGGGGGGAAGAAAATAAATAAAATTGTTTTCGCCTAAAATAAAGTAATATAAAAATTAGTAGCAGCGAAATCCGAGAAAAATTAATTTACGAGCGGAAATAAATATTTTTTAATTTATATTTATTTTGTTTTTTAGTAATTAACAATTTATTTATTTAAAATATTTAAATATTCTATAGAAAAATTTTTTTGTTATTTTAAAATAAATTTATAGTTAAATTATTTTGTTGCAAATAATTAAAAATTAGAATATTTTCGAGGGTTAATCTTAAAATTAAAAGTTGTCGGCAAAGGATTAATTAATTCTAAAAACAAATGCTGGTAAATAAAGTATCTATATAACTTTTAATAAATAATTTTATTTTTCCCTTTAAAATAGAAAAATAAATTATTAATTCGATTATATATAATTTAAATACTAAATTAAAGCGTTAATTTCTGATATTTATTTATTTAATTTTATATTTATTTTTTGTTGTTGTCCTTAAAATCATAATTATTATTAAATTATTATATTTCTAAAAAAACTTGTAATAATCAGGATCCAGCTGTGAATGAAAAATAAATTGAATACATAAAATTATCGGTCAAGAGTATTTAATGATGAAAATTTGCATTTTTTGAGAGAAACAAATTTATAGTGGAGACAGACAATAAAAATAAAAATTTTTTTCTAAATAATTAGGACAAGATATGCGCGAAAATGTTTTAAAAATAATTTTTAGAATTATTATAATTAATTTAAAAATAAATTAATTTTATATTTAAATATTTTATTTAATATGTATAAATATAGTTTTATTTTTTTATTAAAAGATGGCATCTCTTAAAAAATATTTTTTTATTTTTTGTTTGACTTCTGTAATAAAACAAGTTTTTTTGGCCTAGAACATGGAAAGGATTGTAAAATAAAAAGAAAAAGATATAATCTTTAAACAAAAGATTAAAAAAACAACAAATGGTTTTTCGGTTTATTTCAAAAGAAGAAAAAGAAAGACGAAAAATCTTTTCTTTTTTGACTTCTAAAAAGGACCATAATTTGTTACAAAAAAATGTTTTTTGGCGCCAGAGTGTGCCATTTTATTTGAAAAAAACAAAACAAACAAAATTTCATTTACAAATCCTCCATATTTTCTAATAAAAATAATTAAAATTTTACCGCAAAAGGAACAGATTATTTTTTAATAAATTGAATTTAGATTCTCTAATATTAATTTTAAAATTAAAAATAAACAAAAATTATTTAAGCAAAATATGTTGTACATATGTAGGTAAGAAAATAATCTGGAGATAGGAAAATATCCAGACTTAGGTCTCGAACTTTGGAAAAATCCTGCAGATTTTTTTATTTAAATTTACTTTCAATTAATTCCACTTAAGTTAAGAAGATTTTAATAAAAAAATTTTATAATAAATAAATTGGATTACATATATATTCTCCTTTCTTTACTAAATTTTTTCTAATCTTTTCTTTAGTCATTTAAACATACATACTTCTACATACTATAAATATAATCCAATATATAAAAATACTTTAAAAATTGCGTAATATTAATTTCTTTTCTTTTTTTTTATTAAAAACAATTTTTAAAAAATAGTATAAATTAATTTTAATTATTTTTATAAGAAAATGTTTTCCCGCCAAAATTTCTCGAAAAAAGAGAATATGTACTATTAAATGAACGGGAATATTTAATGATATCTCTAAATATAAATATTTTTATGGAAAAAGTAAAGAAGAATTCTGAGTAATTTTTAGTAGTTGTTGTAACCCGATCCTTATTTTTTGTATTTTAATTAGTTTGAAATATTCCAAATAAATGGAAGAGGGAAAATATAGTAGAGTAGTACATACTTTCTCCCTTCTAATAAATATTTTTATTTTAGTATTTTCCATTTTTATTTCACATTTTCTCATTGTAGGCAAACATTTTGAATTTTTAGGACACAGTAAAAAGAATTGATGGATTGAGATGAATATATATAATTGATGAAAAAAGTTTAAATCATTTAATTCTTCGTGGTAAATGTCCAGTTGGCGGTCTACATGTCCGCAAAGAAAATCTGCTCTTTTCTTTCCTTTTCTTGCATTTTTTGCATTGGGAGAAGTGCTCCGCTCATTTTTCCTTTTCTGCCATTTTTCATTCTCAATACAATATGTTTTCCTGTTCATACATGAAAAATAAATTATCTCTAACTAGAAAAAAAATTTATTTTACAAATGATAATTTTGATAACATTCTCAAATAGATTTATTTAAGATATAGGGCAGATAATAAAAACTATGAGGGGGAGGATGGATATAAAAACTGTGGCCATATCTTTACTCAATATCGATATACTGATAACACGAAAATCAACGTAGAACAGGTTATGTCTCCTTAAATATTATTTTGCAATTTTTTAGATCATTATTTTGGGCTTATTAGAAAGCATAGAAATCTGCTATAAGGTAGCAATAATCCTACATTTCAGAATTTATCATTGTAATTTTTATAATCCTGAATCTATCACCTGTTAAATAAATAATTTTTTTCCAATTAGAGGTATTTTTATTTTGCAATTAGGAAAAGGAAAACATATTGTATTGAGAACGAAAAATGGCAAAAAAGGAAAAATGAGCGGAGCACTTCTCCCAACGCAAAAAATGCAAGAAAAGGAAAGAAAAGAGCAGATTCTCTTTGCGGACATGTAGACCGCCAACTGGACATTTACCATTCTTCGTATATTAATTTTAAAATTAAAAAATAAATAAATTTATTTTTATTAAATTAAAAAAATATTTTATTTTCTCGTCCTCATCCATAATCGAGTGTCCTCATGGACCGACAAAGGCAACGAGAAAATCACAGTCAATTGCTTTCCCTAATTCTTTCCCCTTCAATTCTTGTGCCAATTATTTTTTTTTCTTTTTAAAAATTATTTAAAATATACCGCTTATTTTCTTTTACCTTTTCATCATAAAAAGAGTCCATTCTCGCGACATAAGGTATTTTAGCCTTATGTCGAAAATTAAAGCTTTGGAAGGAAAATATAGTACATACACTTTGAATGAAATAAAATTTTAATTTTTAATTTTAATAAATAAAAATTGGAGATTAAAATTTAGAGAAAGTTTCTATTAATTACAAAAATCATTCAAAAAATTTCTAAATTTATGTAATAATTCAGTGAATTTAATGAAGAAAAACAAAAAAATTTTTTTATTTTACTTTTTTGGCCAGTAAATAATCCTTTAATGACTGTTTTGAATATATATATGTATATATACTTTACTGAACTAACAATAATATATATAATTATTATTAACATATAAATTTGAGGATTATATATTACTTTTTTGGAAAACAAAAAAATATATAATTTTTGTTTTAATTAAATAAATATATTTTTAAAAAAGGTCAAGAAAAAGGTTATTTTTAATTTATATTTATTTACTTATTTTTCTGTTTATTTGCTTTTATTCCCCCCAATTTTAACTCAAAACTTCATTTTAGCTAATGGATTTTGGAAAACATTTGTTTGATTTTGCCGCGTTTTTACGGCTATATTTGAAGAGAATTTTGCTTAAAATTTTATTTTTAACCAAAAATAGTTGTAAATTAAAAGAAAAATATATTGCGCGAATAATCTTCTTTTTTCTTGATAAATAACTTTTTTTATTTGTTTTGCCGGCATTTCTTTTTTTTTTGAAAATAATTTTTAAAAAATTTTTTAAATTAATTTAAATTATTTTTCTTTTAAAGAAATATTAAATATCAACATTAAATTGACTCTTTCTTTTTAAATTTAAAAAAGAGAAGAGTTTGATCACCTCTGCGGGAGTTAAAAATTAAATATTTAGAGGCTTCTCTTTAGAGCACGGGTATGAAGTAGTCCAGTTCTATACAATAACCTTTTGGCGGTAAAGCCTCAGGGCAATAAACACAAAAAATATTTTGAAAGAATTTAAATACATTTAGAGAAACAAATACAAAAATTATTTGTTTTTAATTTGGCGGGATTGTTTCTAAAAAAGTAGCATTGATGGGGGATCTTCTTAAAAACACTTCAAACTAAGGCGAGAAAAAAAGACAAGTGCCGCGGATTAGTTTTTTAAGTCACAACGGGAGAAGAAAATAAATTTTTGTAAAAATGTTTCAAACAATAAAATAATACAAATAATTTTTTTGGTAAATAAAGAGAAGTTAATTTTTAAAATTAATTTTATCTAAAAAATATAATTATAAAAATAAATCTTCTTTTTTTCTTTAAAAACGTTAAAAATTTATTAGATTTTTTTAAATCTTTCATGAGGACATCTGCATTTACTACTTTTTTCCTTCATTTCTCTCTTTTTTTACTCCCAACCAACCAACCAACCCTTTATAAGCCATTCATTCCTAAAATTCTATATATCAAGCACCGCCCTTCTCCTCCCTCAATAATTCAGCTTCCTAATTCACCCGGGCGATCCATCCATCCCCGCAAATTTCCACAACCACACACACACCCAACCTAAAATAAATATATTCTTTTGTGCCTATATTTTTATTCTTTATGGCACGCGATGCCAAAGAGTTATTTAGATCTACATATAAAATAAATATTTAATTTTAAATTAAAAAAATATTTTTTTAAATAAAGTATTTATTAAAATGCGTGAATGTTCTTCTTCTTCTTCTTCCTCTTCCCCATCTTGGCCTTCTAACCAACAAAATACTTCCTCATATTCTTCATCATTTTCTTCCTCTCCTTCAATTAATTCTTCCAATTTAATTTATTTTCCTTTAGACAATTATCAATCAACTTCTTTAATTAAAAATTCCAACAATTTTTATTTAAATAATATAAAAACAAATTCAAAACAACAAAAATTAAATAAAAATGCAAAAGAGAATCAAAAAAATAAGAGTAATTACTTATTTTTGATTTTTAAAAAGAAATTCTTTTTTAAAGTTACTATATCAAAAAGAAAAAGAAAAAATCCAAATTTAATTATTGGAATTAAATTTGGGGGTAAAAAGCCCCATCAAGTAGCTAGAAGAAATGAAAGGGAACGTAAAAGAGTTCAGCAAGTAAATGATGGATATGAAAAATTGGCAAACACTGTAAGTAAAAAAAGAGAGAGAGAGAAATTCAAATTTAAATAATTAATTTAAAGTTAAATAATTTCGAGCCAATTTGCAATGAAAGAAAATTAACAAAAGCAGAAACATTAAAAACAGCCATTTTATATATTAAACATCTCGAAGATTTATTAAAACAACAACCTTTGGAAAAACAAAATAAAATTAAAAATGAAAATAATTCTGAAAATTCAACAAATTTTTGTCAGGTTTTGAAAAAAATATTTTCTAAATTATTATTTTTTTTAGAATTTAAATTTTTCCGAAGAAAATCACAAACAATTTTTAACCAAAAATTCAAATACTCCAAACTTTATTTATTCACCACCACCACCACCAACAATTAATACAAATTATAATAATGTAAATAATAATAATATTTATTTAAATAATAATAATTCATTTCAAAATTGTTCATTTCCTTATATAAAACAAAAATAATTTTTTTAATTTTTGAATAAAAATTAATATAATTTTTAAAATTATTTTAAACACAAATTATTTGTAATTTAAAATTAATTATTTCCAATTTAATAAAAAAATTTTGATGATTGAATGAGTAAACTACAAATATTTCCCCCATAGATAAATAATTATTACACTTAATTCTTCGTTTATATGATTGAATAATAAAAATAAACAAATCTGCAATAATACCTGCCTCAACAAACGAGATAAAAGAAAAAAATCACAAAATTTGTTAGATGGGGGTCTTGGTGGATTTTATAAAATTTTTATTAAAAAGTGTTTGTGATCTCTACATATATACGGATCACCAAAATCGCAAATAACTTTAAATCCCTATTTAAACTAAATTCCTCTAATTAAATCATATAAAAACGGTCATTTCCCTAACAAGGCTAACAAATTGCTATATTTTCTCCTCCCTCTTGCTAATGTCAACATTGTCAGGAGTAGCTGATGGCGCGGAATTTATTGGGTATGTTTTCTTTATGACTTTATGTGCTAATTCCGTTTTATTTTTTTATTTTAGAAGGCTTAACATGACATTCACAGTAATACGTAGCATCTCTCATGGTGGCTACGGAGCTGTATATGAGGTCTCATGCTCGAAGGATGATGGCAGATATGCGCTCAAACTTGAACAGCGACAGTTCTCAAGAGACCACTATAAGCTCATGATGGAAGTCCAAGTAATTGCTTTGATATGCCAGAAATTATTCTTTCAAAATTAATTTTTCTTAACAGGTGCTAAAAGAGGCTGGTGAACGTCCTGAAAATGCTAAGAGGCACTTTCCGACCCTCCTCGATAATAGCGATCCACTGCCCAACCACATGTTCATGGTAATATCTTTGCTAGGAAGATCGTTGGCGGACATAAAACGAGGACGGCAAGGCAAAATCCTCAGGTAAATTAGTATATAATTTACATATAAAATATTAAAAAGTAATCTTTTAGCCCAAATACCGGATACTATTGCGCAATACAGTCTCTCGAAGCGGTTCGCGATTTGCATGATCTCGGTTATATTCATCGAGATATAAAGCCGGGAAATTTTGTCATTGGGCTTCCACGAACAAAGAACCAGAATACGGTATACATGGTGGACTTTGGAATTGCAAGAAGGTTCCTTGGGCCTGATGGCAAAATTCGAAATCCACGCAAAAAGGTGATTGATCTTTAAAATTTTTCTTAATTCTTGATAAATTTAGACAAGATTCAAAGGTACGGTTCGTTTTGCATCATTGAGTATGCACGAAGGAGACGATCTGGGTCGGAAAGATGATTGTGAGAGCTGGATGTATATGATTGTTGATTTGATTGATCAGGACAAGCTACCTTGGCATAATGTGGAGGATAAACGCAGACTTCGTAGGCTCAAACACGATGCTCAGAAAGCTCCTAAAACTCTCTTCAAGAAGGACGAAGTTTAAAAATAAAGTATTTAACTTTGAAATTTTTCTAATTTTCTAGGAGCAAGAATTGCGTGACATTATTGTGTACTTGGCAGGTCTTCACTATGTCGATCTTGTAGACTATGCATGGATGCGTGAAATGATCAAAAGAGTTGCAAAACGGATCTCTTGCTCTCTTCAAGAGCCGTATGACTGGCAATTAATGACTGGAACGACGTCGACTTCAGCTACTTGAGATGTTAAGATGATTGAATGGATATTTAACTAAAAACTGACAAATATTAAATTGTAATATGTAAAATTATGTATGTATGTATCTAGTCTATTTTTGTTGTTGATTGTGTTAGAAATAAAATGTTTTATATTGACTACTTGGCCTGAGGTAGCACCTCATCGGAGGCAGAAACAACATTGAATATGGTGTTCGCTGATAGGATGAAAAGTTTAATACGAACTACTTTTTGTCCACTGGATAAATTTTTTATAATAGTTTTTTATACACATGTATGTACGTAACGCGTCTTTCTTGGGGTTTAAATTCTCTCATACGTCACTTCTAAAGAACATAGCTATATAACTAGAGCTGAGAATTTTATGCATTAAAAAATGCAAAATATGCACTATAATATGCATAAAAAATTGCCGAAATATGCACGAAAATATGCAAAAAACCCAGAATATCCACGCAAATATGCATGAAAAATACAATTTATACGTAGAAATTTTACATTTTTTTAGTCAAAAACATTCAAAACCCTATTTTAATCAAGATTACTACAAGTTTATATGTATTGTTCAACAAATTGAGTATTTTTACTGAGTTGGACATTTTGAGATGAGGCGTTTTGACGGTGTGACATTTTGGGGTGGGACATTTTTGGGCCGCGTCCAAAAAACAGAAAAATTTTTGTTACAAAATTCTTAATTTTAACAAATTTTTTCCAAATTTTTTCCAAAATTTTTACTAAATTTTCACTTTTTGGCAGGATTTTAGGCAATTTTCGCGATATTTTCCCGAAAACCCTCAAAATATGCAGTAAAATATGCATTTATGCACCAAAGTCTGAAATATGCAAAAATATGCATTATATGCAAATAGAAACCCCCTCTAAAGTTTTCAAAACATGCGGAAACAGTGTTTTTTGTGCATTATACATCATGACAAGTTTGCAAAAAAATATGCATTTGCATAAAAATCACAGCTCTATATATAACGTCTCAACTCGGTCTTCGGCGTGACGTTATAGAGAAGGTCCTTTGTATTAGATAAACTATATTCGAAGATGTTAGCAGAAAAAATTAAATTTTTAAATATGTATGATTAAAATAACAAAATAATTATCAACGTCGAGTTCCGTCCTCGAAGAAAACACCGCCATCTAACGCACAATATTTTGGACAAATTCCCCGCTCTCCAGGAGGACCCTGAACACCACGAGAACCTTAAATCTGAGGGTTTGTCTGTAGTTTTTATCAATTTTACCTGTTTCGCCAGGAATTCCTTGTGGTCCTACCTTACCATTAGCACCTGGCGGTCCTTGAGGCCCGGGGGATCCCTCTAAGCCAGGACGGCCTGGTTCACCTGCAGATCCAGACAGTCCAGGAGGACCCTAGAAACATTATTATCAATTGAATATTTTTTTCTCTTGCACTCAGCCTTACTAACAAACTTTCTATCTAATACCTGTTCACCTAACGACCCAGTATCTCCAGGAATCGCAGGAATAGAAATTGCTGAACGACCAGCTTCTCCACGCATGCCCTCTCTTCCCGGCTCTCCGGGTTCTCCTTGTTCACCAGGTAGACCCTGCTGACCTTAAAAAGATTTTAAATAATTTTATTTTCATTATCAACCAGGTGATCCATCATTTCCTGGACGACCAGGATGGCCTGCCGGACCAGAATTGCCTGGCGAGCCAGCAGGTCCTGGTGGGCCGGTTATCCCAGGTGGGCAAGCAATACAGGGTGGTGATGTTACTTCTTCACATATACTTGAAATAGATTAATTTTAAACAGAAAAAATTAATTGATACGCCGGAATCATTCCATAAAATCCGGGAGGGCCCTGTGCACCAGGCCGTCCGGGTATACCATTGCGTCCATGAGGTCCTGGTGGACCAGGAAGTCCAGGAATACAACATCCTTTTGTATAAAATGAAATTAATTGTTGAAAATTTTGTTTTACCCGGACACTTTTCAAAACCACTTTTTGCACTGAAATAATCTCCATTGTTTTGTGCTAATCTTTTTTTCCTCCATCCAGTGATATTTTTTAATTCTTTTTCATTATATAGTATTAAGGGTGTAAATTGTTTTTCTGTTATTTCAATATTTACTTCCTTTATCGAAAGCTTAAAGTAAAAAGTAAAGTCATTTTATTTGTACTAGACTGCCTTGCAAAACTTCATTTCATCTATAATTCGGTGTTGTATACCATTTATGTATTGATACGATATAGGTATAATAACAAGTACAGAAAACGTTATGGCAAAAGAGAGGACAACAGCAATTCCAACCTTTTGTGGGGTTTAATTTCTTGAAACAAACTCTGAATATCAAAACAAACTCACTACAAAAGAATAAGCTGCTTCTCGTACTTCTGACTCAATTTTCATTATAAAATATTTCTAAAAATAATTCTAAAAAATTAGTTTCATTTAAAAAATATTTGTTAATCTAACAATAAATAAATTTTTCTGCTCTCACACCTTAGCTTTAATATTTCTTCGCATTCTATAATTGAAGTGAGACTCAGCTTATTTCTATTAATTGTGAAAGAACCAGTCAACATTAACAAAATAAAATATAAACAAGTTCACTGGCATTTTTTGTGCGATTTTTTTTGTAATTGCACTTGAATAACAAAAAATTGTTTTTAATTTGTATTTCGCTTTTGTGCTTTGCGTGAACGTGAAAATACAAAACATAAACGGAAGAATTGTTTTTTAAATCTTTATGAGAGAAAAACTTCTATGGCAAAAAATTTTTTACATAAAACTGAAAATAATGAAAAATAGAAAAGTGAGGAAAAAAACAGAAAAAAAAATCTATTTTTCATTATAATAGAATACACATGTCATAATTACAATAAGTTTATAAACAAAAATTATTAGAATTCTAAAAATATTTTATTGTCTCTGTAATTTGTGTATTTGATCCAATTTTTGCTGTAATTCTGGTTTAAGACTAGCTGGTTTATCATTGTGTCTACATAAGGGACAAAACCATCTTTTTCCTTGCTTTGGCTTACTTTTGAGATTGACACATGAAAAGTGAAACCATTCGACAGAACAGAGCTCATAATCACAACAAATCATGTCACCAAATGAAACCTAAAATGAAAAAATTCTAAAATTTAGTTTTCATAATTTATGTCTAAATTCGCTAATTAATAACTAAAACAGACCTGTTCGCAAAGACAATATGTCGGCTCATCAGCAGAAGCTGTGGGTCTATGTACCTCGCCATCCATTTGTGTATCTAAAATACAAAATTACAAAGTTGTCAGAATTGATTAACTGATTACCAGTTTCTATATATCGTTTTCTTGGACTTTTTCCACCCATTACACCATCATTATTAATTGTATCGCCTCCTTTTCCCCAATTACGTTGTTTTTTGGCAGCTCTCGTCGAAAGAGGTGAAAATTCAATTGCACCGTTAATTGAAGCTTCGGACGACCCACCATTCCACGAGGGTGATCCACAAAGTAACGAAGCTGTTGAAGTTGATGGAAATCTTTCATCTATATTTCTATATGGAGATGATGGACAGTCTTGATATGAAATTGGTAGTGCTTGTTCCAATTCAGCTAAACAATCATAATTGTCATTTTGAAGGAAATCTTCATTTGTTGTTGTTGAATCCTTTAAGTTTAAAAATCAAAAAAAGTCAAGCAAAGTTAAAACCTAAAATTGCAATAATTGGGGATAGTGTTTATCATTCAAATTGGATTTTTTTCCATTTTTAGACAATCTATTATCTCCTTAATTATGCCTTCTCATGTTGCTTTGAATTTTAAATAAAGTTTCAAATAATAAATGAGAACATTAACATTGCCAGGAAAAGTTTAAAAAATCCAGTCTAGAAATAATCCTGAGATCGCGAATAAACCTAGATTTGGGACACGGACTCTTCAGGAAAAGTTATTTCCAGATATAAAGTCGGCCGTCAAGCAATTAAAATATAGAATATGCCGCAATGCGATTCTGCCGCGAACGACTATTTCCCTGAGGTAATTTACAAATTTATTCCGCAAAATTCAGAAAGATAAAATGTACGTTCGAGTTGCGGCAGAATGCATGCGGTAGAATTTACTGGCGGCAGATCGAGTGCGTCCCAACAAAATACCTTATTTCGCTTCTGTATGCCTTTTGAAACCAAAAAATCTTGCAAAACTTCATTAGAAGGCGATAAGGGCGTTCTATCACATTGAAATTTTCCAGAGGGAGTTCTGGAAACAATTAAACTTTTTCGTTGATATGGTTGCTTTATTGTTGTTCGAATTGATGACTTTCGACTGTTCGGAGCAGAAGTCTGATTGTGAGTCCATTCATCAGAATTATTTCTTTGTTCTTCCTAATATTGAACAGAAATTAAAATTTTACAAATTATTTAACCGAAAGATTATGCGCTTGTTTAGAAATATCCACATCGCGAATAGGATTTCGTTTAGCAATGCCAAAAACAGAGCGAACCTCGTCATTTGAACCGATTGAACTGCCAACACTGCCAAGACCTCCTAATTCATTTCTTCTCCTTTTGGGCGGCTTTGACTTGGCTAAAATATTATAGTGATCTTATTAATTGCACTATCTGAATATAGATTTCTTTCTTACTTTCTGTTAAAATAAAATGTTCATGTAAATTTCATAGTCATCTATATTCAGAGAAATTTTAAAAATGCGAAATTGAAAAAAACCTGGACTAGTTTCACGACAAATACAACGCGAGGGATTTGCAGAAAAAATAATTTTTGCAATATGCAAAATTGGAGTTTTAGCTGCATGCTCAACTAATTGCATTTCGTACAAAATTTCTTGTATATCGAAAAGAAGTTCGGATTTTTGTGGTGAATTAATTGTCGTCCATCCCTGCTGGTTGATTCTCTTTTTTGCATTTTCAAGTTGTTCTGTCAAAAGTTTACGAATTTCATCTAATTTTTTGTCTTCATTTATATGAGCATCTAATTCTTCCAATTCTGAAGCAGAAAATTTTCCACTTAATCGGGAAATATTCACAAGATCATTGAGATTTGAATTAGAAAACATTAAAAACTTTAAAATAAATAAAAATAAGCTGCAGGACAAACTTAAAAAATAGGAAAAATTATAATTAGACTCAAGAATTCAAGACTTTTAACAAAATAATGTGTGCGAAAGAACGAAAGTATCAGAGAAATAGTACTCTTAAATGACGTTTTTTTCTTTGCCCCTTTTCCTCTAGAGTCTCAATTTTTGTGATTATAATTTTTCATTTTATTTAGAGTTGATTTAATTAAATTTTTCTTTCGAGTATTATGATTATTCAAAATACAAAAAGTATTCATAGTGCTTCCTTGCTTCTTGGACGGTCTAGATGTTCTTATTTAGTTCTGAAAAATTATTCTTCTGAACCAGGTCTGATTTTAGTATTATTTTAATGACTGTACGTAATAGGTGAAAATCCCAGAAGTCGGTCATCACGCGTTTTATTAAAATCATCTGCAATTTTGGGAGTTGGTACTGCACTTTTTGGTGGATTAGTTTGGTATGATGACCGAGTAAGGAAAACTGTTGAGGAGAATATTCCCTATTCAAAAGATGTTTTTGATGCTGTTTTTAGTACAATTGAGAGGAAGAGGTTTTATTATTCTTTTGATTTAAATCTAAAAACCAATTATAATTTTAGTAATCAAATTAAAGAAATTGATATCAATCGTCTTACTAATTTTTATGGTAAGGAGTCCCGATCCACTGAGTCACCGGGCAATAACATTGAAGATGGCAAACTTAAATTAACATCAATCTTGGATTTGACTCCAAAATCTTCCACTAAAATTTTACCAGATATTAAATCTGAAGTTAAAGGTGCTGATTCAATTGAACCTATCGAAGTTCGTGAACAAATAAAAATCGAAAATGAGAAGAATGGTAAACCAAATGATACAATTTTGGATAATGGTTTGTTCTTTCATATGATTATATTTCTGAAATTAAAAAATATAAAAGGTTAGGCAAAAATTTAGCCACGAGCAGGAATCAACCGACTCATTGTGATATACCGGGGCTATAACCTCTTTTATAGAGTGAAGCTCCAAATCGAACGGTTCCGGTTCCTGGTTCCAAAAGGTATGGAAACGGGAAAGCACTGGCATGTTCTTGCCTACAATAAGTTCATAATTTTTTTAGAATTTGAAGTGCGAATAATTGAATCATTAAAATTGGCTACTGAAAAGGCAAGCGTGGCAAAAGATGCGAAATTGAAAACAATTTCCGCTATGCAAAAACATTCAACATTGCTAAAGGAAGCGGTTGATCAAGGTCTCCCGAATTATGGTGACAATGTTGATTGGGGAAAAGTTGAAAATGCTGCTTCTCACGTAGAAGAGTTCTCAAAACAGGATTTAGTTGCTGAGGCTGAAGCAAGGAAATCAATAGATTCATTAAAAACGGTTATTTTTCTGTAATTTTTTGTAACTGCTCAAAAGCTTTGATGGGTGTATTATATATCATTTTTTAATAGGTCAGGGGATTTGAGAATTTTTGGTCGCTAGTTGTTCCCTATTTTTATAATACTAACTTTTCATAAAGCGGCCTAGTAGATTATTTATTTGTTTACTTTTTTAGCAAATAAATGAATGGAGATTAGATCCTAAAAAAGCTTCTACCCCAGCTTTGACAAATTCAGTTGAAACTGTTAAAAAGTTAACACTCCGATTGGACGAATTAAATTTATTATTGGAGAAAGAGCGTTCTCAAGGCAATGTTCTCTCGAATTACAAAGAATTGGTAAATAAAGGACGCCAACAATCGAATGTAAAAGATAATTCAACAGCTTTTTTAAATATTAGTCAAAACAAAGACGGAAAGATGGATGGTAGTTTATCTGAACAAGAATTAAATGCGCAAATTGTTTATGGTAAATTTCGAATTTATAAGTAAAAAATATTTTTATAGCAAATATGAGGGTTGATGAATTAGAAAAAAAAGCTGAAAAATCTCAGGTATTGACGGTTCTTATTTATAATTTTTTATTTTTTTAGTCAGGGGAAAGTCAAAAGATTTTCGAGGCTTTGGAAAAACAACGAAATATTGACGAAAAGTTTATTTATTGTTTGGCATTTAAATATATATTAATTTTTAGACTTTCCAAGCTTCATGTAGATATTGAATTACAAAAAGCAAAAAAAGACGAAAATCAATTAATTGAAGAAAAGGTATTAAAATAAAAGAAATTCTCAATAAATAAGCTTTTTACTTAATTTAGAGGCAACAATTACATAAAGAATGGGAGTCAGAAGTAGATGTTCGCTTGAGAAATGCCGCGTTGGCACATGCTGAACATTTGGAGAAAGTAATTAGAACACAGAAACAGTTGCATGACATTGAGAATGCTCAAATTGTTGAGGTAATTTTGAGTTTAGAATATCGACGATAATTAATAAAATTGGAAATTTCTTAAATTAGAGTTTCTCCAATAGCTAACCGTCAAAAATTTTTTCGTTCACTTCAATTTTTAAATAAAAATATTTTAAGGAAGCTGTTAATATTGAACGAAATAAGTTTGCTAAACAGATTGAATTGGCTTTGGTATGTTCATTAAGTATATTTAATTTTATATTCTTCAGAAAAGATTAAATGGAATTGAAAATGCATTAAATAGTCGAACAGCGCAGGTTAATTCAAAAAATATTTTTTATAAAAATATTTTTAAGGATCTAGAAAATCGACGTGCAAAAATATTTTGGAGTGTTTGCCAAAATCTTTTGGATTCTTTAATTGGTCGAAACAAGTCTCAACATTTTATACAATTAAATGAAGTTAGAATTTTTAGTTATTATTTTTTTCTAATTTTAAATTTTAGATTAAATTAATTAATAATTTGGGTGAATTTGATAGTTTTGTTCAAGCAATTTGTAACTGCTTTCCTAAAGAAATAAAACAAGATGAATTAAATTATGTTCAGACAGAAGAAGGGTTAAAGAAACGTTTTGAAAAGGTTTGAATTTTTAGTTTTTAATGAAAAAGTAAGAGAATTTTGAAGAGATTTTTTTGGATATTTTTCAGTCGATTACTCTTAACCATCTAAAATCCCTTTTCATATACTTTTTTGGTGTGTAAATAATAGCTCGTTCGAAATAGCCCTTCAAGCCGAATCGAATAAACTGTATTCAATGCAGGGCTGGACATCCCCCTCCCTTAACCAATTATTAATTTATGCAGAGAAATAACCGACAAGTATTCTACTTTTTTAATTTAGGTTTATAAATTAGCTCGTCGTACTGCTCAAATCGGTGAAAACGGAGGAAGTCCATTTGAATATTTTCTTTCGTGGTTACAATCTTTATTTGTTCTTCAAATAGCAACAGCCAAATATTCAAAAGATGATAAAATTGATGTTGACAAATATGAGCCTTATGAAATTTTAAATAGAATTAAATATTTTGTTAAAATTGGTGATTTGAAGAATGCTGTTCGTTTGGCTAATTTATTAAAGTAAATTAATTTTAAATCAGGCCCGTAGCCAGGGGGCCTACGGCCTTCTAAAATTCTTAAAATTTTCGCCTGCGGCGCTGAAAATAAAAAATTTTTTGCGCCTTCGGCGCAAAAAAATTTCCCCCCTTGGCCCCCCCCCCCCCCCAAAAAATCCTGGCTACGGGCCTGTCTTAAATATTTTAATATTTTACATAATTTTAGAGGGGAATCAGCTAGAACTTTTCACGATTGGATTTGTGATGCCCAACTTCATTTAGAGGCTCGTTTCTTATCTGAATTACTTCTTTCACATGCTCAAGTCACCTTAATTAGAACAACGTATTAAAATAAATAGACATTATTTCCTATTAAAAAGGCTCAGAATGTTTGAAATTATAATAAAATTTTTGATTTGAAATTAAATTTTGAATTTCTGACATTTTTAAATGGTTACTTTTTCTATAGAGAATAAACAAATGTATTAAAATACTACTATAATTTTAAAGAAAAAAATTTATTAAATTTTTAAATTGGATATTTAAATTAAATCTCTAACATTAATTTAGTTTTTAAATATTGGAAAATGACATAAATATAAAGTAAAATTAACTTTTTTGGAAATAATTATTGACCTTTGTTCTAAGTTTTTGTTTTTAACAAAAGATTACCATCACACATATCGGGAATAGACACGTGCATTCGCAATAAAAATTTTTGTCTATAAGAATAATATGTAATGCCTTTTTTGTCGAGTACATAAATTTCTCTTTTTGATTTATTGCATTTTTAAAATTTCTTTTAAAAAATTAAATTTTAAAATGAATTTATAAAAAAATAATTGAAAAGAAAATTATCAATAAAAAATCTAAATTATAAAAACTTTTTATTACTCTTAAAATTAAATTAAAATCGTTTCAATTCTTCTCTTGTTGAGGACATACATAAGTACACATTTATGTCTAATCAAAATGAATAAGTTTCCATAAAAGTATCCATTCCAGCAAAAAATAAAACAATTTAAATTTTAAATAAAGGTTAATCCTTGCTCAAGGGAATAGAACCTAATTTAAAAGAAAATTGTATATATGGGACGGCAAGTCCTCGATAAGAGCTGTCAATTAATCCTTTTTATCGGCTTATTACACCAACAAAATATTATTGTAAAATAAACTTGATCGGTTTATTTTTTAACAAATATTATTTTCGCACTTTTTGTGTTTATTTTTTAAAAAGTCAAAATTCTGTGTGGTTGTTTTATATTTTTTTTATTTTTTTAATAAAAAATTTATAAAAATAAAATCAAAAAAAAATTTTTTTTTGTTCAAAATTTCCTTTAAAAATTTTTTTCATTCCTTATATTTATTTTAACCCTCTTCAATTTAATTTCTTTACAAACACTTTAAATTAAATTGAGGAATAATAAATATATTTTTTAAATAATAAAAAGAATTATTTTTCTGATTATTTTAATCGTTTTTTTCTTTACTTTTAATTTTTTTATTTTTAAATTTATCATTTAAATTAAATATATTTTTTTAGTTTTTATTTAAAAATAATTTTTTTAAAAAATGACTGCAAAATTAAAAAATCCCACATCAACAACAATAATTAACGATAATTTAGTCAAAAATAGTTCAGAAGATTTCGAAACAGAAATTAAAGCAAAAAAGCCAAGATTTAGTTTAGAGGTTGGGGGAAAAAATAAAAATATATGTATTTATTATTTATTTTAAGTATAATACTAAAGAAGAAAACAATATTTATTTTGACAATAAACAACAACAAAAATTTTATTCTTTAAATGACAATAATGAATTAAAAAAAGAAATAAATAATCAAAATTCATTCGAAAAAACATTTTCTCAAGCAAAAACAAAATTTTTGGGAAGTTTAATACGTTCTAAAACTAATGGGGATAATGAATATTTTAAAGATGGAGGAACATTTAGACAAAGAAAAGACACAATAAATCCTTGCGACGATCCAGAAATTGTAAAAATATTTAAATTTAGTTTTAAAAATTAAATCGAGAAATTAAATAACACGGTTCTATCATAATTTTAATTGTATTCAAGTTGCAAATAGTCCATAACTCTTGAAATAAATCAGAAAATTTAAAATTTTAGAATTTGAGGTTTATTTGAAATTTTCCGTTAGAGCCTAAAAAGAATTCCCGAGAGTATTTTGGAGGTTCTTAAACGAGTATAAACATGGAAAATAAAATGAAGGAGTAAAGAGCAGATCCGAGGCTACAAAACGTTATAAGGACAGAAAGAATAAAGCTATTTGTGTATATTCGGTACAGGAAAAATAAGCGGGTAATTATAATCAGATCGAATAATAATTCTTTTATTTTTGCAAATAAATTAAAAGAAATTTCCTTTAAATTAAAAAAATTTTTTTTAAAGTTTCGAGAAAAACTTTTTGATAATGAAAGAGACGGAGGTTTTGGTTGGATTCGTGGTGTTTTAATTCGTTGTATTCTTTGTATTTTTGGTGCTACACTTTTCTTAAGAATGTCTTGGATTGTTGGCCAGGCTGGATTAAGTAAATAAATATAAATAAATTTTAATATTTTTTAACAATTCTATAAAGTTCTTGGTATTTTTGTAATAATTCTCTCTTTTATTGTTGTTATTATTACTGCAATTTCTATGTCGGCAATAGCAACAAATGGAGAAGTTAAAAGTGGTGGTTGTTATTATTTAGTTAATTCTTTTAATTTATTCTTTAATCTACCTAAATTAAAATATTTTAGATTTCTCGTTCATTAGGCCCTGAATTTGGTGGAAGTATTGGATTAATACTTTATGTAGCTAATACTGTTAATGCTGTAATTTTAGAAAAGAAAATAATTTAAAAAAATATTTTTTAAAGTCAATGAATTGTGTTGGTTTAGCAGAAGCCTGTGTTGAAGTTTTAAAAGATTCTTTTAATTTTTCTTTAATTGATGGAGGGATAAATGATGTTAGAGTTTATGCTTCTTTAATTTGTTTAATTTTACAATTAATTATATTTGTTGGAACTGAATTTGAAAATAGAATGCAATTAGCTTTATTAGGGACTATTTGTGTTTGTTTTTTAAATAATTTAAAAATTATTTTATTTTTTAAAGTTAACACTTATAAGTCATTTAATTGGAACATTTTTACCTTTAAATGAATATCAACTTAAAAGAGGAATTGTTGGATATTCTTTGGCTGCTCTTTTTGACAATTTAGGGCCAGAATTTAGAAATGTTCCCGATGCTATTTATGGAAGTTTTAATTGGGCTTCTATTGGGATTATACACATGTTTGGAATTTATTTTCCAGCAATGACTGGAATTATGGCGGGGGCGAATATGTCTGGTAAATTTTATTCAAGAACTATCGAAAGAGGACTTTCAAAAATTTAATTTTAAATTAAAGGCGATCTTCGAGATCCATCAAAATCTATTCCTAAAGGAACATTTTGTGCTATCGGAATTACTACACTTGCATATGGATGGTAGAAGAAGAATTTTTAAAAATAAATTTAACAAAAAATTAATTGTAAAAGGTGTATGGTAATTACAGCATTAACTACAGTCAGAGATGCTACAGGAAATTCATTACCCGAATTTGATAAACATTTAAATCGTTTTATTCCCCCAGAATGCCGTTTAAATGATACTTGTCGTTTTGGATTGGCTAATGATTATCAAGTAATTTAATTGGAAAATACTTTAAAATTAAAATAAAAGGTAATGACTTTACAAGGAGCTTGGGAACCTTTAATTTTTGTTGGTGTTTTTGCTACTTCATTAAGTTCAGTTTCTGGTTGCCTTATTGGTGCACCTAGAATATTTCAAGTAAAAAAATAAAAATTATACAAAAATATTTATTTATAGGCTTTATGTGGCGATAAACTTTTTCCTTTTATTCACCCGTTTGCTAAAGGAAATGGAAAAAATAATGATCCCTTTCGTGCTTATTTTCTTACACTTTTAATAGCTTTATTAGTTATTATGATTGGTTAGTTTTATTTTTAAAAAGTATTTTTAATTGAAAATACATGGAATAAATGGAAGAGGGATAATTTTAAATAAATAAATTTAAATTAGAAAATAGTCTTTTACATTCCCTAAGCATAAATGTATTAAGGAGAAAAAAAGAGAGGAAACCAGAATAACTAAAAAACGTTTAAAAAAAATCTCTCGAATATTAAAATTAAATTAAATAAATAGGAGAGCTTAATCCAATTGCCGATTTAATCTCAAATTTTTTTCTTGCTGCATTTGCAATAACTAATTTTGCTTGTTTTGATGCTTCTATAGCTAAATCTCCTGGTTTTCGTCCAGGCTTTCGATTTTACAATAAATGGCTTTCTTTGTTTGGATCTGTATGTTTTTTTTGTTTTTTAAAAAATTAAATTAAAATTAATTTTTAAAGATTCTTTGTGTTTGTATTATGGTAAATAAATTAATTAAATTATTTTCTAAATTTTTTTAAAAAAGTTTATGCTAAATTGGTTAACTTCCCTTGTAACATTTTTTGTATTTTTTCTTCTTTTTGTTTTTATTAAATATAACAAATCTCATATTAATTGGGGTACTTCAACAGATGCAAATCGTTATCGTCGAGCACTTAATTCTTTATTAAAAATTTCAAGAACTGAAGATCATGTCAAAAATTATAGGCCTCAATTACTTGTTTTGACTGGAAATCCTGTTGCTAGACAAGTAATTCTTAATTTAAAAAATAAATTCTATATTTATTTATATTTAGGCCCTTGTAGATTTTGCTTATTGTATTTCTAATGGAAGAAGTCTTCTCCTTTGTGGACATGTAACCCCACACCAATCTTCAGTTCAAGCAACAGATTTAATTCGAAAATTAAATAATAGGCTAGAAAATATTTTTTTTAATTTAAATTTTCTTTTTTTAAAGATTTACTGACTGGCTTTATGATCAACACATTAAAGCTTTTTATTGTGCCGTTGCTCATCGTTCCCTTCGTGCAGGTGTTCAATGCCTTTTACAAACCGTTGGTTTAGGGAAAATGCAACCAAATATTTTGGTGATTTTTTTGAAAGAATTAAAGTAAATCTTTTTTCGTTTTTTAGATGCTTGGTTATAATTCTCATTGGTTAAAGCAATGTGTTTCTGATAAATCAAAATACGAAGAATATATGGGAGTTATTGCTGATGCTTTTGATGCAAAAATGGCTGTTTGTGTTTTTCGAAATGAAAATGATGGTTTAGATCATTCAGCATTGCTTTCAGAAGAAGAACAATTATTTGTTCGTTTACCCGATTTGGTAAAATTAAAAAATATTTTTTGGAAAATAATTTTCTCTTTTTTCAAAAAAAGCTTAATTCGGATCGTAATTCAACATTACAGGATGATTTAAGTAGAGGTGTAGAGGCACGTAAGATTCGTCCAAAAGCAAAATCTTCATTACGCCCCTCTGCCTCTTCAACGGCAATTATCTTTCCTTCAGGGAATAATCCATTTCAAATTGAAAGAAATTTAAGCGGAAATTCACTTGATTCACAAACAAAAAAGAAGAAAAAACAAAGAAGAAGACATTCCCCTTTATCTATTAATTCCTCTTTTGGATGTCGAATTAATAAATTTGATCAATTTCATAGTAGACCATTACCAAATACAAAATTTCGTACACAACTCCGTGGAGGTATTTTTAATTTATTTCGCGATAAATGTTAGGGTAAAAACATCATTCTTAATTAATTAATAATTAAAAAAGGATTTGTTGATGTTTGGTGGTTACAGGATGATGGAGGCCTTTTATTATTATTATCACATTTACTTCGAGAACATAATACTTATTTACCTGTTAGTCTAAAAATATTAAAAAATAATTATTTTTTTAATTTTTAGAATGCAAAATTGCGTGTATTTACAATTTGTTCGAGTAAATTAGATCCAATTAAAGTTTATCAAAATTTAGTAGAATTACTTAAAAAATTCAGAATTCATTTTTTTATGGTTCATGTTTTCTCTGAAGATTATGATCGTCAAAAACTTTATACAGAAACGTAAAAAGACTTTAAAAAGGAAAAATAATTATTATTTTTTAGATTAGAAGAATATGAAGAAATTATGGAATTACTTAAAAGGAAATCTTCAAATGATGAATTTATAATAACTGATGAAATGTTAGAGAGAACAAGAGAAAGAACATATCGATATTTGAGACATAGAGAATTACTTTTAGAATTTTCTTCGGCTTCTTCAGTTGTTTTAATGTACAGAATTTTTAAAATTTCTTTTTTTCTTAAAAGAATTTTAATTTTAAGCTCACTTCCTGCAGCTTCTAGCGCTGTAGTTCTCTCACCTGTTTATGCACTTTGGCTAGAATTATTATCTCGAGATATGCCTCCAATGCTTTTTGTAAGGGGAAATGATAATTCTGTGATAACTTTTTACTCATAAAAAGTTATATTTCTTTGTTTATTTTTAAATAACTACTAAATATGTATAAAAATGTAAATAAGTCCTGATTTATAATTATAAACTCGACACATTTTCGGTGTTTTTTCGGATTTTTGTTAACAGAATTTTTGTTGTTTCACCAGTCACTAAGGTGGCACGACAATTGTACAGTGGGACAATTGTACAGTGGACAATTGTACAATATTCAGAGATTTTTAAAAAGAAATTTAATTTTGCGATAATCGATAAGAAATATATATACACTTGACCCAAAGTATCGAAGCCATATAATCAACATTAAAATTTTTAAATTTTATTATACAACATTGGGAAGTTGTTCAATGGCGGGGAAGCTTATTTTGATCAAAAATTTCAATTAATCAACCGAGAGAGTGTCGATTGATCAATTAATCTCTAAAGGGAATCTTGATTGATCACTAAGGTGATCGATATCTGTGTCGTTTATCGCTCTCGTTTAATCACTCTTCCGTTTGATCATCACTCGGTTTCCGATTTCGATATTTCTCAACATTTCCGATTTTCACTTTCCAGGTTGATCACTCACCTGATTGATCACTCTTGGTTGATCACTCACACGATCTATCACCCACTCCGCTGATTAATTCAACGGATTGAAGTTTGTCCGTCATTGGAACAACCTCCCCATGTTGTATAATAAAATTTAAAAAATTTAGTGTTGATCGTATGTTTCGATACTTTGGGTTAACATTATATTTTTTTTAAAAAGCTCTTAATACTGTACAATTGTACCACTGTACAATTGTCTACTGTACAATTGTCTCACTGTACAATTGTACCACTGTACAATTGTCATGGAGCCGTCACTAAGGAGGAGTAAATAAATACAGTATCACTCACAACATTAAATGGTCCTTTCTGACGAGAAGGATGATTCAGTGTGGTTGATTTATAGTCTGCTTATTTTCAACAATTTCAATTATTTCTAGAAATTTAATATGAAAAGTATAGTCTCTACCGAGCCCAGTGTCAATACTTGTGAAGATTCAAAAAGTAGCGAGTCATCCTCAGCAAGTAATTTTATAGTATTATATTTAAAAAAAACAATTTTTAGACCCAGAGATTAGTGCTGAACAGGAATTTTGTCTTTATGAATTGGAAACATTATCTGACTCTTCCAGTATAGGATTAGTTTTGCGGTAAAGTTTGATGATTTAAAAAAACCTGGGTAATTCCAAGGCTTGTCCCCCCCCTTTTTTCCTTTCTATTTTTTTCGATTTTTTAAACATTTTATGGCAAATTATATATCATTCGAAAGAGCTCTTCTAGCTGAGTCGAACGGTACTAGATTCATCGAAATCCGACTTAAATAAACATAGTTATGAGCATTTGTTTTAATCCCTTTCAGCATCACAAAAAGCACGTCCATCGAGGATTTAGCTTCATAAATCTGTTCAGATTCGCCAAATCTAACCGATCATAGTATCATTCTACTCAGCTCGAACAGCTCTTTCGAATGATATATTGTAAATTATATGTCAAGCAAAAAAGCTCAAAATGGTCAGGGGAATAGGGAAAAAAGGGGGGGACCAGCCTTGTATTACCAAAACCTGCATTCGGCTTAAACTTTAATGAGAATTACTTAAAGCTTAAGCTATATAATCAAAACTAGAGGCATTTTGTTGTTTGGTTTTGAAATCATGGCTTTTTGAGTTGTTTTCAATTTGGGTCCAGTCTATTTGGAATTATGTATATTCAAAAATAATTTAGTGCTATCTATGATACTGGAAGTGTCCATAAATTTACTCGTGCATTGGATAAGCGTATAACACATTATGACAAAAGTATTTTGCGTGTATGTACTCACCATTATCAAGGATTTTTGGATTCTTTGAAACAACTTCGTGGTTTAAAAGAAAAATGTGCTGAAATTAGAGTTTGTTATTAAATTGTTAAATTAAAAATATTTTAGACTTTTTTCAATTAAATAAAAATATATGTAGTTGATTCAATGTTTTATAGATTATTGTATTTAATTTTTAGAAAAATGCAGAGGAGACTAATCAACTGGTTCAAGAAGAAAGCCGAGCATTGTTAAAGCGTAGTTCGGAGATAGTTCGCTATAGAAAATTGCAAAGAAATGCAAACAATGCCATTCAACAAATTTCTATGTGTTTGCCAATGTTGGAGAATTATGCCCAATTGGAGAAATTAATGGAACAGAAAAAGTATTTTTAAATAATCTAAACGAGATTCGTAGATTTAGTTTTGAAAATTTTTATTTTCCTCTATTTTCAGATACCTGCAAGCTCTCAAAGTTTTGGAAGATCTTGAACATAATTACCTCAATCAATTGCATAAATACCGTTTTGCTCATCAGTTTGCTAAATCTACTGGCCCAATCCGTGATCAAATACGTGAGCGTTCATATTCTGAATTAACTGATTTTCTTGAAAATTTAATGGTTAAAATTTTTTATTTTTCTATATAACTGTTTTATTTTTTAAGAAGTCATCTGAACGAATTGGTGCTGAGGCTTCTAAACACGTTTTAATTACCTTTGATATTTTTATTTATTTTTATTTAGGTAGATGAATTCTATACAAAACAGCAATTATGCACTATTAGCTCTAAACGTTCACAGGCTTGTAGTGTGGATCCTACATTGTCCAGAAAACAACAGTCTTTAGACATTAAACTCTCTGCAGATGGTTCTGTGATTAAAACAAATATATCTACTTCAAATTCATCTCAAAATTTACAGCAACAATTAGCTAATTCAACTGAAAAACATCAACCTATTAATTGCCGATTTGATGCTTATGATAAATTGGATTTTGGACCAGTTCATCGCTGCTGTCAAATATTTAATGTTTTGGTATATTTTAATTTAATTTAAATTTTATTAAAAAAATTTCTTTAGGGTGATCGTGAGAAATTTGAAGTTTATTACCGCAAGCAGCGTTTTGATCAAATTCAACTTATTTTGGAACGCCATACTTATTTGGTTATCTATTTTTTTTAATTTTAAATTTAACCTTTTTTAGAGTAAAGAAAATTTAAATTCAATTAATGCATTTATTCCTTATCTTAATACAATAATTGGTTTCTTTATAATCGAGGATCGTATTGCACAAATGCAGTCAACGTTGGTTACTGAATCACATAAAGAGGAGCTTTGGGAATTAACTTTATGTCGTATTACTGAAACAATTACTTCTCATTTTGTAATTTATTTAAGTTTAATTTTTATAAAACAAATTTTTAGGGAAATTGCACAAATGTTGATCTTATTTTTGAAATGAAAAAATTAATTCTTTTACTTTCTTTAACTATAAAAAGTTATGGATATAATCCTAATCCTTTTTACAATCTTTTACAAAATTTCAGGTTTATTTTATTTCTATTTAATTTTAAAATAAATCATTTTTAGAGATAAATATAGTGAAATATTAATAGAAAAATATACTATTAAATTTAAAGAAACACTTGAAACTGACGATTGTACTCCGATAGAAACTAAAAATGAGGAAGAATATCGACAAGTTATCTCTGAATTTCCAATTTATCGACGGGGAATAGATCACGTATTTTTTATCATTTAATTATATAAAATTTTTTTGTTTATTAGGAAGCTTTTCCAAGAAAATTCCCATTTTCTCGTTTTGTCCCACTAGTTTATTCTTTGCAAGCAAAGGCATTTATTACCGATTGTGTTCGTTTTATGGAAGATTTGCAACTTTCACAATCTGAAGTTGGTGATACAGTTAGGCGTTATTGTAATGTTCTTTTTGCAAGATGGTCAGATGAATTGAAAATGTTTATAGGTTGTCAGAAACGTTCTTTAGTTCAAGTAAATTTTAAAATAAATTTTTTATATAATTTTTTAAATCTTAGCTTATTCAAATAACAATCAATATGGGTTATTTGGAACGTTCTTGTGAATTTTTGGAACGGATAATTTCTGAAGCAGCACGTAATTTAAGCGAAACTGATATCAGCAATTTTTCCGGTGGAAGTGGAAATCTTTCTGCACTCGCGTTTGACGATACGGCTGGACATTTTGTAGCACTTAAAAATCAATGTTAAATTTTTAAAAATTTGTTTCTAAATTAATTTTCTCAGTGTTCCGTGACTCACGTTCTGAAGTTGAACAATTAATTGATGAAGCCTTTCGTGAAAAAGTCCAAGCATTTCTTGATAATTGTACTTTCTTTTAAAAAAATTTTTTAAATAATTAATTTAGTAAATTATGATTGGGAATTACAGCATCCAACTGGTGTAGCTAGCAACAATATTTCAGATATGATTACATTTCTCACCTCAACATTTATTAATTTCACCAATTTGCCAAATGTTTTAGCTCGGCATATTTGCATGCAGGTGGATAATTATTAAATAATTTTATGTTTTTATTTTTTTAGGCTTGTAAATTCTTGGCTGAACGTCTTCATTCTATGCTTTTGTCGCCTAAACACAAAGCCATTAGTATGGGTGCTCTTGAGCAGTTTTCATTAGATGTTATGCAGGTAAATTGTTTTTATTTATTAAATATATAAATTAATTTTAGTGTGAATTGTTCGCCGCCCAGTGTCCGGTGCCTGGATTTGAAGACAATGCTCTTGCTATTACATTTGCACATTTACGTCAATTACTGGATTTAGTAATGGGACCAGATTGGACAACATTTTTTAATGAAAGAGATGCGTCTCAACAACAAAGAACTGAAAATAGTGTGGCAGCAAAATATACTCGAGTTAAAGCTTCAAATGCTGCTATTCTTCTTGAAAAGTTTCACAATTTACTTAATTGTCCTTTCTTATCTTATTTTAAATTTAGGATAGTGGAATACGAAAAGCGAAATGCTGGTTTTTTCGCACTTAATAGAGGCGATCGACATAAGCTCTACGAGACAATATTAAAGAAACTTCGTAGTTTTAATGATTAATTTATTTTGATTTCTTTAAATTTATCTGTTCTTATAATTTAAAAGCTGTGATTATTATACTATAAATTAACATTAAATTTATGAATTTGTGCCATTTAAATTCTCACAGAAAGTGCGTTGTAAAAGCGATTTTTATTAAACTTAAATGTAAAGTGGACTTTCAAAATAATTAATAGGTTTAGAAAATGATGGATATAGCAAGTGACGAGGAGGATAGCCAAATAGAAGAACGTATGGCTCGTATTATTGGACCTAGAGCAGAACATGATGAGTTGAACAGACGAAAAGAGATAAAAAAGAGGCTTGGTCGAAAAGCAGTCCGATATAGGCGGTGGATTATGCAGGTTATTTAAATTTTAAAAAGTTAGTGCAAAAAACTGTGACAGTTGGACTAAATACATTTAAAATTAACTTTTTAGACAACGTTGGACAGGTTGCATTCCGTGGCGAATCCACTTAACGATGGTCAGGAGCCCACTGAATTATTGCCTAATCAAGATGTTGAGCCAAAACAAATGAAGCAAAATGGCGTTAGTCTTGAGTTTAGAAGGGTTGTCCAAGAAGAAACAGAACAATTTATGCTACAAAGCAGTTCTCAACAGGTTATAAAAAATAATTTTTTAAAGTTGGTTTTGAATTTTTTCTTACATATTTATATTTGAGGCTGTAGTTACTGAGACCCAATGGTATCTAAGGCTGGTCGATGAAATTCCTGTTCCGTTCAGTTGGAGAGAGAATGTTCTGCAATGGGTAAATATTTTAAAAATAAATTAAAAACGAGGTATATAAGATGGGGGATGTACTAAAATGAGAGAAATAACAAATACTCTTATTCTATAGAGAACATTCGTTTTAAAAATAAATTTTGGCCACTGGGAGGAACTATCAATGATTAGGCAGTTCCTTACACTGGCCAACTAAATAAAAAATATAAGAATAGGAGTATATAAGAAAATAATCTATAAATAAATACAGCGATCGACTATTGACAATGTTGATAGAATTATTGTTGATGATACTAGTGATTGTCCTGTTCCTGCAAAAATTCTCAAAAGAAGTGACTCAATGATGGAAAATGAAGAAATTCGTGCTCAAACACCACCAAAAAGCAGTAAAACTTCTCGGAAAAAATCACAAGGTAAGCGAAGTTCATTGAGACTTTTGGCTAGAAAAAATGGAGATAACGATGTAGAATTAATTACTTTAATTTAAATTAAATAGAAGATAATTATTTTTACAAAACATCTAACAAAAAAATATAAGGAATTTAAAAACTAATAAAGATTTCATAGGAATTTTTTATATAAATATACTTGTAAAATGACATTCTTTCACTATAAACCCAGAAATATATATTTACAATTAAAGAGTATTTGGAACTAAAATAATTTAAATTATATATTTACTTTATTATATTTATAAGAATTTAAAATTTTATTAAATTATTCTTGTGAAATTAAATACGCATCTTTATTTTTGTTAAATTCTCAGGTTTTCATTTTATTACGAGTTTTCATTGTTATCTTTTAAGTTTTCTCTATTCTTATCTCAACAAAATTTTAACAAACAAACATTTTTTAAACAATGGAGGCACTTAACTTCCTATTGTGGAGTGACGACTTTCTTTTTTTACGCCGAGGTATGGCTGGTCAAAGTAATAAAACTTCTCGGCCAGCTCCTTGTCCATTTCCTCTGCAAGAACATTTAAATCTTTTTTTGTTTAAAACGCCGTGTTTACTCAAGTGCCCCTCCCCAAAAACCGAAAGTTAGGCCTGTCATATTTTAGGCCAAAGTCATATTGCATCTAAAAGAAAGTCACTTCGGAATAGCAATTTGAAGGTCCTCTATTGAAACAAAAATAAATTCGTAGTTCATTTGTAGGTGAATTTTTAATTGGGATGGGATTATAATACTCGTAAGACAGCTCAAAATACTTACATTGTGTTTTTATTGTTGAAATTTTTATTTTATTGTTGAAATTTTTATTTAAATAAAATTTTATACATTTTTATTTTATTCAAAATATTAAGGTATAAATACTTAAATATATTTTTTAATTTTAAGACCCATTTTAATCTTATTTTGTGCTTTAAAAATAAAATATAATTATGGATGAATATGGTCGAGAGCCTTGGTATTTATTTAAATATCTATTATATTTCATTTTTTTCCTTTTTAAGTCCTCATCGAATTTATGCTGATGCTGGAAGTGCTTTTGCCATGGGTCTTATTGGTGGTTCTATTTTCCATGGAATTAAAGGATTTCGAAATGCACCAAAAGGATTTAATCAAAGTTTGATTGAGCAAATTTGCTTTATTTTATTTTTCTTAGGATTCCTCAACGCTGGTCGCGAGATTCGTATCCGAAGTCCTGTCACGGGATCACAATTTGCAGCTTGGGGAGGGATGTTCTCGGTTATTGATTGTTGTATTGTTTCTATTCGGAAAAAGGTTTTTAAAAATAAAGTTAGGAATTTTGGAAACATCGGAAAATTTTTGGAGTTTTGAGGCAAGAAGCCTTAATTCGTTACTGGCCCAGTGTTTTTGGCTAAAGTATGTATAATAAACAACGTTTTTAAATTTATACATTTTATTGCCAATCGAAAGGCCCGCATAAACAAAGCCCGCATAAACAAATTTGGGTCGAGATATAGGTATCACAAATTCAAGATTTAAAGCAACGGGGACAGAAATTTATTTTTTTAGTTTATTCTTTTCTTAATTTATTAGGAAGATCCTTGGAATTCAATAATGGCTGGTGCTGCTACTGGTGGTCTTCTCTGTGCTCGAATGGGAAAAGGTCCTATGATAGCGTCAGCAGCATTTGGTGGTATAATTTTGGCAATGATTGAAGGTGCTGGTCTTTTAATGAATCGATTTACTGCAACTTGGATGATGGGTCAACAACAACAAATGCCTCCGCCGCCTGAAGAGCCAAGAGCGTTAGGAGCAAAAGAGAAACAAACATCAGAAAAGCAATCTTCTAGTGGCGGTTCTATTCATTCTACGAACTTTTCTGAATCTTCTGCTGGTGTTGCTCCATTTGGATTTGCCACACAACATTAAGGGTGTCTATTTTTTGCGGAAAAGAAATCAAATTTATTTTTTCTGACAAAGAAGAGAGAAATAAAATATTAAAGATTTTTTGATAAATTTTTGAGATTCGAAGTTCTCTTTCTCTCTGTCATTACCCATATTCCCTCAATCCTCTTAGTTGTTGATTTTTATTATAAATGTTTTAAATAAAAATAAATTTAAAAAATAATTAAATGTTTTTTTTGTTATTAAAGGAAAAATTTATATTTTAAAATTAATTTAATTAATCTAAAAATATTTTTTAATTAAAAAGGATTATGGAAAAGTAAAAATTTTGATTAAATATTTTGTTTAAATCTCCAAATAATTATTAAAATAGAAAAAAGCAAAGAAAGAAAGAACTCAAATTTAATTTAAATATTTCTATAAGATTAACTAACTTCTCTTTTAAAGGACAAAATATTCTCACATTTAGAAAGTAAATCTTAAAATGTTTTATTTGTTACTTTTATTTTTTGTTTTATAATATTTTTAAATTTATTCAGATTATCAACCTTTATTTGTCAGTCAACTTTTTACTACGTTCAAAATTTAGAGGAAAAATTTTTACAGGAAGATTTCGGAGAATCAAAAAAAAATTTTCATTAAACATTATTGGAGAGAGATAAGTATGTATTTACTTGCCAATTTAATTGAATGCATAAAAATATGATTGGACGTACAAAGTTTGATTGTATGTACATAAACTGTACAATGGCCAAAATTTTACTTTATATCCAAGTCATTCTCATCAACTTTATAAAGTTTAAGCCACATTTTTATCCATTTAATTTTTTGTTTATGTTCATTTATTTCTCGGCTTTTTTAGTGTTTGTTTAGAAAAAAGAGGAAGAAAAAGGTCTCATTTCAATTCAGCAGATTATTTTTCACTTTCAAAACGAAAAAATAAAAGAAAAATATAAGTGGAAGAAAGGGTGTGGTTTTAAGTAAAAAATGATGGTTAAAGTCTTTTTTGAGGATACTAAATAGCTTTTTCTCTAAATGTGCGCGAGTTGGCTGCTTTAACTAAAAAAGCTTTATTTACATTTTCTCTTTTCTTTATATTTTTTATAAACATTTTTAAGAATTAAGATAACCTCCAATACATAAATAACTTTTTTAGTGTTAAATAGGTTAAAAACTGGCTTCTTATTATTAAAAAATTCTAATCATTTATTTCACTAGGGTTGAGTCATAATTACGAATTATGCGCTTTCTTGACAATCATAATGATCTAAATTTATAACTTTTTTATTTTAATCTCATCCTACTTAATAATTATTAAAAATTAAATATTTTTAATAGAAAATGAAACAAAAAAGGATTTTAGACATTTTTATTTTAATATTACTATTTATAATTTTACAAAATTTTGTTTTATCCTCAATAGTTGTTAAAGATGAAGATTCCTCCGAAGAAAAACAACAAGAAATGGAAAATAAAAAAAGAGTTTTATGTCCATTAAATGAAAATGTTATTTGTAATGAGGAAGATGAAAGGGAATTTCATTGTGTTTGTACAATGTTTGGATCAAGTGTATGTATGAGGGGGAGGGGATTTTTGAATAAAAAATTCTTTTTAAAGGATCCAGCCCCAGAACAAACATGTAGTCGTTTACTCAATTTTACAAATAAAAGAGACAACTATTTTGAAGCAATTTCTGTAAAGCTTCGCCTTAAACAATTATTTTTCCCACAAAATGAAAGCAAAGAAAAAGGAAGTAATTGGGCAGATAATTATTTGGAAGAAAAATTTAAAACTCAAATAAGTGGAAATTTTAAAATACCTAAAGTATTTAGTAATTTTTACTTAAATTTAGTTATCTCTTGTTAGCAGCGACATTGTTTAATGATATTTTATATGTTAAATATTTTTTTTTGTTTTCCAGTTAGGGGGGAGTATGACATTTTATATTTTATGTCGCTAATAACGAGAGTTGATAATAATTTAAAAATATTTTTTTGTTGTCAGAGAAATATAATGTTTCTTCGACTTCGCTGTTTAGAAGATGAAAATGAAGGAAAATTAAAAACCTCAAAAAATGATGAAAAAGTAATTGTTCAATTTGTTGTTTTACGTAAAAATAAAAAAAGAAATATTTTACCCCCACTTTCTCAAAATGATTTAATAGCAGCAAGTACTGTGGTTAGTAGACTTAAAGGAATGAATGAGATACAAAGACTTGGAGGATTTGAAATTATACAAGTTGAAAAGGTAAAAAAATAAAGAAAAATTGGAGAAATTAGAAAATAGGGGCAGAAAAATTAACTTTTCCAATGGCTAAATAACAAAATATATTTTTTAAATTACTAAATGCAAAATTAAAAAATATTTTTAGGTTGACGAACTTTTGCCTGTTGAATTAAATTTTGATAATTCTCGTTTAATTATACAAGCTATAGCTGTAATAATTAGTTAAAAAATTAAATTTTTAAAAATTATTTTTAGGTTGGTATTTTTATTATTTTAACATGTTTGTGTGGTATTTGGGTAACTTTTCGGAGACGTAGTCCAGAAGAGGATGGATATTCTGATGTTGAAGAACAAAAAACAATAAAATAATAAAAATATATAACTAAATGCTCAATTATTTTATTTAAAAAAATATTATTTTATATTTAGTCTATTGAAAGATAAAGAAATTGAAATATATTCATATTTTCTTAGTTAAAAATAGGGACTTTTTTTAATTTTGTTTAAAAACAAAACAAAATTTTTAAAAGTATTTATTAACAATAAAGTTACAATTCTAAATAAATATGGGGGGGGGGGGGGGGGTTTTTGGGTTTTTCATTTTTTTTAATTTTGACCCCCCTCATAAGAAAGGAGTTAATTACATGTACGAAAAAAAGTAAAATTTATTTACAAATTTTTATTTAGATTTTCATTGTATATTATTATTATTAGCCATTTGTTGTGTAGAATGTAATGGTCTTGGTAATTTTTCAATTAAAGGCCTTAACTGTGTTTGTTCATCAAAATTCCTCCAAACTCTATATGTATTCAAAATTATTTGTTGAATATCAAAAACTTTTTCATAATCAACATTTAAATCTGCCAACCAATTTCTCAACTCCTTTTCTTTATCTTTATCACGACCATTTAAAATAGCGGCAATCATAATTGATGCTAAAAAATAATTAAAAAATTATCTTAAATTATTTCTTATTTGCCTATAGCAATCATATGTGGATGGTAAAGTAATGCAGCATCACTTCTCATTCCATCATTACATACTCGCCACGCATCCTGACAAAGTTGATCAACATTTTGAATTGAACAAGACTTCATATCCTTTAAAATTAATTTTTATAGTCTCCTCCAAACATTTATTTTCAAACATTTCTAAATTGATGTAAAGATCTATATGGATGATAAACAATTAAAGAACAATCAAGCATTTCTACTAAACAAATTATATATTATATAAAAATATTATTATATTTTTTATAATAAATATTATATTTTATATGTTAAATATTTTTTTTTGTTTTCCAGTTAGGGGGGAGTATGACATTTTATATTTTATGTCGCTAATAACGAGAGTTGATAATAATTTAAAAATATTTTTTTGTTGTCAGAGAAATATAATGTTTCTTCGACTTCGCTGTTTAGAAGATGAAAATGAAGGAAAATTAAAAACCTCAAAAAATGATGAAAAAGTAATTGTTCAATTTGTTGTTTTACGTAAAAATAAAAAAAGAAATATTTTACCCCCACTTTCTCAAAATGATTTAATAGCAGCAAGTACTGTGGTTAGTAGACTTAAAGGAATGAATGAGATACAAAGACTTGGAGGATTTGAAATTATACAAGTTGAAAAGGTAAAAAAATAAAGAAAAATTGGAGAAATTAGAAAATAGGGGCAGAAAAATTAACTTTTCCAATGGCTAAATAACAAAATATATTTTTTAAATTACTAAATGCAAAATTAAAAAATATTTTTAGGTTGACGAACTTTTGCCTGTTGAATTAAATTTTGATAATTCTCGTTTAATTATACAAGCTATAGCTGTAATAATTAGTTAAAAAATTAAATTTTTAAAAATTATTTTTAGGTTGGTATTTTTATTATTTTAACATGTTTGTGTGGTATTTGGGTAACTTTTCGGAGACGTAGTCCAGAAGAGGATGGATATTCTGATGTTGAAGAACAAAAAACAATAAAATAATAAAAATATATAACTAAATGCTCAATTATTTTATTTAAAAAAATATTATTTTATATTTAGTCTATTGAAAGATAAAGAAATTGAAATATATTCATATTTTCTTAGTTAAAAATAGGGACTTTTTTTAATTTTGTTTAAAAACAAAACAAAATTTTTAAAAGTATTTATTAACAATAAAGTTACAATTCTAAATAAATATGGGGGGGGGGAGTTTTTTGGGTTTTTCATTTTTTTTAATTTTGACCCCCCTCATAAGAAAGGAGTTAATTACATGTACGAAAAAAAGTAAAATTTATTTACAAATTTTTATTTAGATTTTCATTGTATATTATTATTATTAGCCATTTGTTGTGTAGAATGTAATGGTCTTGGTAATTTTTCAATTAAAGGCCTTAACTGTGTTTGTTCATCAAAATTCCTCCAAACTCTATATGTATTCAAAATTATTTGTTGAATATCAAAAACTTTTTCATAATCAACATTTAAATCTGCCAACCAATTTCTCAACTCCTTTTCTTTATCTTTATCACGACCATTTAAAATAGCGGCAATCATAATTGATGCTAAAAAATAATTAAAAAATTATCTTAAATTATTTCTTATTTGCCTATAGCAATCATATGTGGATGGTAAAGTAATGCAGCATCACTTCTCATTCCATCATTACATACTCGCCACGCATCCTGACAAAGTTGATCAACATTTTGAATTGAACAAGACTTCATATCCTTTAAAATTAATTTTTATAGTCTCCTCCAAACATTTATTTTCAAACATTTCTAAATTGATGTAAAGATCTATATGGATGATAAACAATTAAAGAACAATCAAGCATTTCTACTAAACAAAATTCTGCTTCACTTCCCTTTATTTGATGAGAATTAATTTGGTGATTGTGAGCAATTAAAGATTCTATAACCGGCCATTTCTTTGCTTTTTTGTTAAAAATATTTTTTTTTAATTTCATATTTTCTAATTTTTTACTTGTTCTTGTATATGCAGATATTAATTTATTTGGGGATAAATGCCCCATTTCTTCAACTTTACTAGCCAAATTAATACAAGTTACAGCTAACAAAAATGGATCAATATCCTTTAAAGATCTTCTAAAAAAGATAATTATTTTTTAAAAAATAATTCTTTTAAAAATTACTTTGAATAAAATCTTCTAAAATAAACACAAGCAGAAGCAATTGCCTGCATTCTTAAAATAGGTCTATCCCTCCCTTCATTAATTGATTGACTAACTTCTTTTTCAAGACACTGTCCCATTGTTTGGATAACTTTAAAAAAATATTTTTTTTTAAATCTTTAAAATTTTTACAGTTCATAAAGAAAATCATCAATTTTTGATATTCTTCCTCCGTATAAATTTTTAAATCATCTCCCCTTTCTCTCAAAAGATCACCTTTTTCTAATATCCACTGCTCGCTTAAATTAAAAGCATAAATAAAGGAATTTCTTACAATTTTTTGAATAAAACCTACAAATGTGAACTTCTCCAAAAATTACCAGCCATTATTAATTAAATACAAAAAAAGAGTAAAAATTAATAAAAGATTTGCAAAAATTAAAAAAATATAATTATTTTTTTTTAAATATATAAAAATAAATAAAAAAATATTCCCAAAACAATTTATTCCAAATTTAAAAAAAATAAGAAAAATTGTGACATTTTGTATTTGTGACATTAAAATGACAATTTCAGTTTTACGAAGGTCTATGAAAAATAAATTGGTTATTGTTGCGACATAATAAAAATTAATAAGTTTAGATTAATTATTAAAATTAAAAGTATAAGATATTGACGAATAAATAAATTTAAGTTTCTTTAAAATTCAGACAAATTAAATTTTTAATTTAAAAATTTCGTCAATACCAAAAAGGTGCTAGGGGAGTCAATTAATTTTTAAAATTACCAAATTATCAAGAATATTTTAAAAACTTTCCCTCATTCCGACTTCAAAATCAAAGCACTAAATGCTGGAAAAACAATTTTTTGTTCTGCCATTTCATCACCACCATCAAATAATTTTTGTGTTTCTTCTCCAAAATTTTTGTCAGCCGAAGCCAAAATTGTAAATTTTTTTGAATTTATTTTATTAAATAATTCTTTTAAAGAAATTGAATTTCCATTTCCACTCCAATTAATTATTAAAGAATAATGCCCAGAAGAACCAGATGGGTAACGATTTATTAAATATAAATCCAAATTTGTAGCCAAAGAATTGTGAATTAACTGGCCAAGTGCAAAATCTGATTGCTTTAAAAAACAAATTAAAAAAATTTTTTTCATATTTAAATTATCTACCTGACGTAATTTAGCCAATTTACTAAATACTTTAAGTGGAGAATGCTCATCTTTTATTTGACTCTAAAAATAATTTTAAAAATATTCTTTAATTAAAAACAAACTTCATAATCCCCATTTTTAACAATTTGTGGAACAGCAAAAAATTGATTTTCTTTTGTGTAAGTACTCGAATTATCCCATGGATAAACAATTTGATTTGGATTTTTATTCCCAGTTTTTCCACTTAATGCAGCCAATTCTTCTCCATAAAGTACACTAACAGATCCAGGGATGAACAATTCAACAAGAGAAAATAAATGAGAAATTTGTCGACGTTGATCAGGCAAACTAGAAAAAATAGATAAAATGCTATTTTTAAAATGTTAAAAAGAATTTAATAAGAAATTTTTTATAAAATGTGTAGGTAACAATCCACTTTCAGAAAAACCCCACATTCTAACACAGTTAAATTAAAATTTACTAATTTACCTAATATCAGTCAATAATTGATCAATTCTATAACTCTTTGCATTTATATTTCCAATATTCCAAATTATTTGTTCAGCATTTCCATTTGTATTATTTTCATTATTTTTTGATTTCAAGTCAATAGAATCAATATTTTCATTTAATTTTGTTAATAAAGAATTAAACCCTTTCTTTTCTCCATTTCCAAAAAGTGGACGAATTAAATTAATCTTTCCATTATTTTGAATTCCTTCAGCTTCAGAATAGATATGACTTTAAAAAATTCTCTTTAATTAAAAAATAAAATTTTATTTACATATTTTTCAATTCTGGATCCAAATTAATTTTATTTGCAAAATTTATTAAATCTTCCGAATTTCGTCCTAAAAGTCCATAATCTGCCAAATTTAATGCATCCACTCCTAATTTTGCAAAGTTTCGGGCTAATGCCAAAAGAGGCTCTTGAATTTCTGGATTCTTTAAATTCAAAAGAGTAGCATCACCTAAAATAAAGAATAAATTAGGCTTCGAATTGATATGTTTTCGTTTTAAAAAGTTCTATATTTAAAGTGGCTTAAACAACCGACCGGGTCTTTAAAACTTCCTTTAAATAACCCAAAAACAAACCGGTAGGCGTCAAAAGTCCATTTTTTATTTCTTTTTGTTTAACCCAATTTCCATTTCCAGATGCTACAGTTAAAGGTAGATCTACCAAAACCTTCAAATCCTTTGTATGTGCTGATTTAATTAATTCTTTAAACGACTCTTGTCCGCCCAATTCTGTTGAAATTTCCAAATCAATAATTGCTTCAGGGGAAAGTTTGTTTTTGTCATAATTTAAAACGGGAGTTGGCCAAATAACAGAAATTCCCATTTGTTTAATTTCTCCAAGCTTTTCTTTAATTCCATCAAAATCACCAAAGCCCGCATTTAAATCAAGTTTATTGTCAACATCTTTATAGGCCAATGAGAAGATCTATTAATTTTTAAATATATGTAAATTTATAAAAAATAAATTAAAAAAACCTTATAAACAGTCATTTTATTCTGCCATTCAACATCAACACATTTTGGACTCATTATTACAATAAGAATTGCCCCAACAAACATTGCCAACCAGACAAGCCAGAAAGCGATAAATAGAGCATAACTTTATAAATTAAAATTAAAAGAAGATTATGATTTTTACCGAATTGCCTTCCAAAATGGATCATTTCGATATTGTTCTAATTGTTCTTTAGTTAAACCAATTAATTTAGCTGTTGGTTGTACAACATCAACAGTCTCTTTATCCTTAAATTTAATTCATTTTTAAATTTCTATTATAATAAACTTTTGTAAATTTGGCAGATTCTAAGTCATTTTCCGTCTTTCCATCCTCCAAAGGTCCATCCGGAATTGGGGGCATTATATTAAAATGGAATTAGAAATTAAATGAGGTACTGAAAATAAAAAAAAATAAATATATTTTAAATAAAATGTTTTAAAATTGGAATACAAAGTAAAAAGCAAGGAAATATAAAGGAAATAATTAGTATTAAACTAACATAGAATTACATCATGCTAATGCAATACCACTTAAAATGTGTAATCCTTACATACATAAATGGGGTTACAGCTTAAAAGAGCGTGCGGCCATAACAACGCTTAACCATAACTTGCTAGAAAAGTTCTGGCCCTTAACAATTTCAATACCAATCTTTTTAGCTCAATGAGAGGAATCGTTTAAGATTCGGAAATCTTGAAGGAAGTTATGGCTTTGCATCATTATGGTCACGTGCCCTTTTGGGCGTATCCCACATCTGTAGACGTTTAAAAAGACTTAAATTTGTATTTCAAGAAAAAATGATTTTAAATTTATTAATGATTTTAAATTTGCTTAGATAAACTCAAAATGTTAATAATAACATTGATAGAAGTCTGGTGAAATAAAATTTAAAAGAGAAAGATAACATCTGACAGCCAAAAACAAAAATCGATATATTTATGTATAGCTGTCACTTTCAGACGAGAGAGGGGTTTTTTAAAAAAGCTAGGTTTTTTTAAAGATAGTAAATGCAAGTACTCTTTCGATATTTTTGAGGCTTTCCAAAAGGTATCGAGTGTGCTGAGTCCGAATGAGTTCAATTTTATTTGTTCCGAATCCGAATTCGGGGTAAAAACCTGAAGTTATCTAAAATTCATCAAACCTCAGTAATTTTTGTACCTTTGACTTTGATCGGCGGATCGAAACACAAAAATGCACATAAAAAATCAACTATCAGATTTATTTAGTTATGAAGATAGCTAAGGCAAAGACGATTATCTTATTGTTAGTTTTATGCAGGACAATTTAAATGACAACTATGTACAACAGGAAAATTAAGATATTTTTACAAGTATTGGGTATATATACATGAAGAGGCACAATAAAATATCTATTGTTATTTAGTTAATCGTTCTATCCATTATGTCTTTTCTCACCACTTATTTGTTCAGGACTCATAACCTTACTCATGGCATTGCGGGCGTAGTACAACATATAGGCCGCGCTAGTCTATAATTAGAGATTTTATGATCAAAAATAAAACGAGGATTACCTTAACATCACGGAATTGCAGCTCTCGCCTATCTAGATCATCGAACAGCTGCCAAAAGTCAGTAGATCGGTCAAGATTCTTCACCCTCGCTGTATAATGCCCCGTATTAGCAGTCCCGGTGTGTGCCTAAAGAAATTTACCTATGTTCACAAAGATTAGTGAAATATCACTTACAACAATTGCGTATAACGAGTAGAGCGTAATAGTTTCCTTTGAACTATCTGGTGATGCAGGATGAATGTATCGCCGCATATCCAAGTCATCAATAGGAAAATCAATAGCTCGGCTGTCTTTCACCGTTTGTCTGTAATTTTAACTTATTTTTCCTTTATAGAATTTGTGTCTATTACCCGTCTTCAAAATTGAAGCGTTTAATATGTATGATCAGTACTTCCGGTAGACGCCAAATATAGAGCGATCGGAGGAAATCTTGCTTTCCGCATTTGGAGCAGCTTCGTTCCATAGTCTAAAATGAAAAGAATCGGGTTATATGTATTCAACAAGATTAAATGGTAAAAAACTAACACTTAGCTCGAAGTGTGTATTCAAACAAGTGATGAGGTTAATCGGTGGTGGCTCGAGTTTCCTAGCATTGATTCTTCCATCAGTAGCAAGGCTTACGCTCAAGTTTATCTGTAAAAATAAGCATTTTTAGAATTAACGGAGAGAATTTCTTTTAAAAACTGACCAGCTCTTCGAAGTTGATCCGTGTCACTAAACATATAGGGCAGCTAGTTGAAGTGCAAAGAACAATTCGAAAGATGTCATTTACTATAGACGAAGAGTATTTTTTCTGCTTTGTGAAGTAGTCATTCGCGTAGCTAGTGATCGTTTTTGAGTTTATCGTGCTGGAATTTTCACTGTACTCCTGTGTAAAGTTAACGGGCCAGGTTACCTGAAGTGTGATAAAAAGTAGATTCTTCTCCAACTTTGTCTTACCCGATTAACATCCTCTGCCAATCTGTCTAACAGCAGCATCTGAAACTCATGTGCATCCTCCTCAGCCTTACCATCAAAGTCCGCATTTATCTCCTTGGAGAATGCTCTCTAAAATTAAATGGTACTCTGATATATTTAAAATGTTTATTACCAGAAAGTCCTTTGTGTTCACAGATCTGAACTTGGTGCTCCAGAAGCAATCGGCAACGGCGCTTAGACTTCCTGTTATGGCGCCTTTTGTTCCGCGTGTATTGTTCGAATTGATGTATGGTTTTAAGGCTTTCATGATATAGAGGAAGGCGAACTTTGGTGTGTTGAGCAGTGACTGAAGGACACAATTCACGTAGCAGCTGTATCCTTGATTCGTAAGTCCTGTCATTCCAGTTTCCTGCGAAAAAGGGAGATGAAAATTATTAAAGTCATCTAGGCTACTTCTTCGTCTGCTTGTGCAGAAAGTTCCTCGATCTCGTTCATACAATCGTCATAGTAGGCGTCGAATCTTGAACTGGAAGACGTTGACATTTTGTTGTTGTGCACGGAGTTGACGAAAACCAAGAGCCACAATGGAAGCTGTATATAGTGCGAAACCCAGTGAAGACCACCAATTAATAGTGATTGAGTGATTCTTTTTGTGGCTAGTGTTGTCATTTAGATGCTTAAATAGTCAAATTTTGGGTATTATAAATGAATATTCAGAATATTAATTGTACTTAATTATGTATGTATGAAGTTTTACATGTGTAAACCTAAAAGAAAATGTAATAAATTTCAGATAATTTATAAATACTATGTACAGGGTGACAAAAAAGTAACCGGGCACTTTTCTATCCTTTATAACTTTTTTTGTTCATATCATTTTTAGATAATTCCAAGTTTATTTTGTAGCCCATTTATTTCTCTATCATATAGTAAAATTAAAAATTTTTTGTTTAAGGATTAAGAAAGTTATGTAATTTTAGGTAAACCATATCAAAATTTTCCCCCTAAAATTTTATTTTCTGTATCTCAGAAAGGAGAAGTCCAAACGGGATGATCTCAACAGAATTTAATTAAGATCATTAGCGAACCGGACAAATCCGAAAGATGAAAATTCCAACTCCTACATGGATGGCTCTGTATAGATGTAAATCAGTTTTGGGGGGAATGCAATTTTCTCATTTTGGGAGGGTTACGCGCAATCGAATATCTCTTTAGGCGTTAATCTAAAAAAATTCTTGCTTTATAATTTCTATAGATAAAAGACTGCTCTAGATGCCAGAAAAAATTTTGTGTAATTCCTGCCATCTATTTTAATATTATAGACAAAATGTCTCAAAAAAAGGTGCGACCTGGAGCAATAATTTTTCTCACTTTCCTTGAACCTTATCTCAAAGTAGAATAAGGAAAATTCTAAAAGATTTTTATATTTTATTCTCCATTTATTTCTCTATAATTTCATCCTTATTTGATCTCATTATCTTTAATTTGAAAAAAGTTATGCCAAAAATAATGTGCCCGGTTACTTTTTTGTCACCCTGTATATAATCTATAAATCCATTTAGATTTTGTAATAATTTATTATTATTATTGAGATTTAAAGCTTTCTCTACATATTATGAAAAATATAATAGCCAATACATATATAAAATTGCTTGCTTATATTATTTTGATTTAATTAACATATTTTATTCAATTCCAAACAATAAATTTGTCAATTCTTTAGGTCGTTGGCCTGCAATTTTCACCAAAAGCTTTGAGAAAATTATCTTTATTTTATGTACATGTTTTTATTCATTATACTCTTTTTTATTATCCAAATATTTATAAAACATTATCTTGAAAATATTTTTTTCTAAAATCAAGTTTTAATTTATTTAAATATCCAATATAGGTAAAGAGTAAAAATTATTTTGCAAATTTTTTAATTTTAGATATTAATAAATACTTTTCTTAATGAATATGCCATCTGCCGATTTTTGTTCATCTTTCTCTCAATCACATTTACGAAAAAATTCTTTATTTCAAAACAAAGTTATGAAGGCATCTACTGGGTCAATACTTGGACAACATCTTCGTAGAAAATCAACTGCTGCATTGTTGATGACAAATGAATTAAGAAGAAGTTCGAGAGTTTCTACAAATTCTTTTGAGAAAGTTTGTATTTAGATCAAATATTTTTTTAAATATTTTTTAGTCACATTTTTGTCTTGGTCCTGATGGTAAGTGAGAAAATTAAATAATTTATTCTTTTTTAATTTTTAAAGGTTTAAGTTTTCATGGAATTAATTTAGTACCATTTCATAACGGATTTCGTTATACTTTATCAGATCCAACAACTCACAAATCTTCAGAATTATTTTCAATAAGAAATAAAAATATTGACGACATTCCAAAAACAAAATTACATAAAATTACGGACAGATTGTTGGTTGGAAATTTAATTTAAAAAATATTTTTTTGAATAAAAAATAAAAATTAAATATTTAAATTTGTTAAGAGTTTTTATGAGAAATCGCGTATTCATTATTTATTGCCAATACTTGTTTTAGTTATTTATTCATTTCTTGGAGGTGCTATATTTTACACAATTGAAGTTTATAAATTTAAAATTAAAAAAATATTTTAATTATATAGAGCCCGGCTGAACAAAATGTTTTGATTAAGAAAAAAGAATATGTAGAAAGGGAAGGTACATATACATAATTAAAATAAATAAGTTTTATTTAAAAATATCTATTTTTAAAAAGAAAAACATATAATCTCAGAAGTTTTGGCAATTGATAGAAAATTAAAAGAAATGAGAAATAATTACAATTTAAGTACACAAAATAAAAGTGAAATATTAGAGACATTTGCAAGTATAACTACTTTAAATAAAGAAATATTTAAATATCGGCGTTTGGCAATGAATAGAATACATAAAGTAAAGAAAGATATATTTTGTTTATTTTTTAAATTTAAAAAGGTTATTTATTGGTATGTACTTCAAAGTTATTATCTTAATGATCAAGAGACATATAAAGTATTTTTAAATTAAAAATAAAGTTTTTAATTTTTTTAGTCATCTCTTTTAAATCCAAGCAGCCCTGAACGATTATGGAAAACACATTTCCAAGCAGGTTCGGGTGAACTTGGTATTGGCCGAATTTTGGCTCTTCGAAATTATACACAACAAGTAATTAAAGAGGGGAATTTGAAAAATTTTTTAGAAATATTTATAGTTAGCCGAACGTTGTTGGGAACTTGGTTATTCAGCACATAAACCAGAATATTTAAATAAAGCTTTACGTGTTAGTATTGATGAATTTAATAAATTTGTTGGTTTACAACATACACTTACACCTTCTTGGACATTTTGGAATTCAATGTTTTTAGCTGGTGTTTTTTAAAATTGTTTTTTTTAAAATTAATTCCGTTAAAGTAACAACTTATTCAACAATTGGTTATGGAAATATTGTGCCAAAAACAAGACTCGGGAAATTTTTTGCAATGATTTATGCAGTTATTGGAATTCCAATGACTTTTATGTTTAAATAATTTTTTAGAAAAAAAAAATATTTTTTAAAGGATTTTACACAAACTTGGCCGTTTCTTTCTTCTTTGTTTAGAATGTTTTTGGCATAAACTTATTTGGTTTTTTTTATTAATTATTTAATTAATTTTTGAATAAAAGGTTAATGGAATTTATTCGTTGTGTTAAAGATGCTGAAAAATTAAAAGGAAAAGTTCAAGGTTCTGGTGGAATGCCTGTTCTTTTAGCTATTGGAGTTTAATTATTTTTTGAAGAGAAATAAATAAATAAAATTATCCCACATAGGTTGCCTTTTCTTGGATGTTTTTATGTGCTGCTATTTTTCTTCAATTTGAACAAGATTGGGATTATTTTAAAAGTTTTTATTTCTTTTTTTGTTCTCTCACAACTATTGGATACGGTAAGAAAATAATTTTTGTTAATTTAAATTTAAATAATTTAGGTGATGTTACCCCAACAAATTCTGAGGATATGTTTATAATGTTTGGATTTATAATTGTTGGCCTTTCACTTGTTTATATAATTTTTTTTTGATTTTAAAATTTTAAATTAAAGGTCTCAATGTGTATTAATGTTATTCAATTAAAATTAGAAGCTTTATTTGAAGAATTACTTTTAACAATGATGGAAGAATATGGAGATACTGGACAAACTGTTGAGGAAATAACAGCAGCAATAGAACCACATATGTCTTTAATGGATTTGTGGAAAGTTTGGAAAAGGAGAAGGCAAAGAAGAAGTACACAAATACATTCTGGTAATTTAAACGAATAAATAAATATTAAAAAAAACAATTAAAGAAGATGAACAACAAAAAATAATATTACCTTCATTACAAAATAAAAAACAAATTTCAATAGAATTACAACCAACAGATTATTTATTATTACCTAGACAATCTAAACAATTTTCAAATAATTTAATATCAGAAAGTAATTTTCATCGACTTGTTAAATTATTCCCGTTTGGAAAAATGAGAAGAGAAGCAATTTTGAGGAGATTACAAATGCGCTTTAATAAAGTAACGAAAATAAATTTGAAAAGAAAATTTTTTAAATTAAGCATCACAAATCGACACAAACAGATTTTTGCTGTTTGCAACATGGACATGGAAGTTTTGCTAGATATCAACCAGATATAAATTTATTTAGTTATGCAACACAAGAATTGGATGAAGAAGTTGGAAAACAAATTTTAATTAAAATTATTTTTATTTTTAGGGTACTTTAACAAACAATTCTTCCTCAGAAATGTCAACTGTCATTAATGAGGGGGTTAACTTTCATGAACAACAACTTGACTTTAATCAGTCAAATGAAGAAGGAAATCAACCGAAAAAAGTTATTTTAGCAAATTCCCCTTCAATTAATTCGTCTAAAGTTTGCAAAAAAATAAGAGAAAAAAAACATTTTTTAATTTTTAGAGTAATAATACTTTGAGAGTAATTGTTACAAATAATTGTGGAGGGACTAATAATACTATTTCTTCTTCATTATCTTCATCACCAATTGCACTTACTAGTACTTCTAGTAGTTCTTCGACGGCTTACATTAGAAGGTAATTTTTAATTAATTAATTTTAAAATTAAATTATTTTTAAAAAATTATTCTCAAATAAAAATAATACATACATATTTTATTAAAATTTCCATTTTAAACTTTTTTGGCAGATATTTACCTAGTAACTCGCAACGTCGACAAACAAGTTCTCTCTCCTCATCTTTTCAAACTCGTGGCTCTGTTCATTCAGCGCCTTTAAATGAACAAGTTTATTTAAATATATAAAAATATTTGAAAAAGTTTTCTAAATTTTTGGCACTCTTATCCCCTTATGTCGCTCCTCTATTATTTTCACCTCTATTATTTCACCCTTATTGTTAAGGGTGAAATAGCAATAAAAATAACTCATTCAAGGAGGTGTGACAAAAGACATACAAACTTTTTTAAATTTAAAATAAGGAAATGAATTATTCAATGAAAAGAAAATTTTTTAATTCTTAGAATTACATAAAATAAAATATAAATTTAAAATTAATTATAAATTTAGCCAGGCTGTTCCTCATATTCGGGTGCAACTGTTTCAGCTAATTTATCTGTTGGTGCAATGGAAAGGCATTCAGTTAGTGGGCAACAACAAAAGAATTATTTAGAAGAAATTGGACATAGACGTTGGACATTTTTTGAATCAGGAAGAACATCACGTGGGGAACCAAGAGGATTGGGTGTTCCTTATATGTATACAAAAAAGAAAGCAAAAACAGTTCTATTTAAAAATAAATTTTTTCAAAAAAAATATTTTTATTAAAGAATGAAACAACAGAAATGAAAAGATTGATAGCTGAAATTGATTCTAGATTATTGGATTGTCGAACATTAGTGTCGCCATGTTCGCGTTCCTTATCAAGAAATTCAATGTCTTCCGATGATTATTTAATAAAGAAACAAAAAGAAAAATAATTTTTGAAAACTTTTTTTTAATTTAAATACTATTTGTAAATATGTTAATTTTTGTAGGAATAAGTATTTGTGAGAGAGAAAATTTTGCAAAAATATTAGGCAGTGTGGATTTGAATTTTACCTATTTTAATAAAATAATTATTTTTTGACAATTGAGAAGAAATGAAAATTTTTGAGAAAAATGTATGTATGGAGTTTTTATTGATACTTAGGGCATAATTGAGGGATTTGGAAAAATTTTAATTCATATTTTTTAAAAATACTAATCTTTATCCGCTCGATTATGTATTTTAGTGGAATTAGTATTATTTTTTATATCAGTTAATTCCTGGAATGATTAATCATTTATGAAAATAATATTAAAAAATATACTTTTTCTTCATTAATTTATTTTTAATATGTATTATTTTTTAATAAACCTCCAAATACTTTCCATAACCTTACTCAACAAATGTTTCTACTTCCTAAAATGGGAATTACTAACAATTTTTCTACTCTGTATGTCTGCTTATTCTGTATCTCTGCATTAAAATAATATATACACGTGGATTTAAGTCCTCCAATTGTTCATTCCTTCAGTCAAAATTAATAAAAATAAATTATTTATTAATCTTTTATGAATTTTAAAGAAATATTAAAGAATTTAAAGAAGTATATAAATTTTAAATAAAATATGTATGTAAATATTATTTTAAAAATAAAAACTCAAAATTTTTAATTTTAATTTAAATTAACCTTATTTTATTTTAAACTATTACATATTAATCTTTTTTTTGTTTATTCATCCTTAAATTATTTTTAGAAATGATTAAACTTAAAATTACAAGTTTATACTATAAACTTTTCTATTTATTTGTAATTATTTCTTTGATTGTGCCTTTTCTTCCTTTAATTATTTGTCAATTTGATTTGCATCAGCCATGTTTTTGTAAAGTTGGGGATGCTATAGAAAGTTGCCCTTGTGATGGAAAAACTATCGATGCTATAAACAATGTGAAGGTTTATCCTTCTCTACAGGGACTTTTGCAAAGAGAACCTTTTAAATTTTACAAGGTTTTCTTTTTTTAGAATATAAAAATATTTTTCTTATTTTTAGGTCAATATGGAGAAGCCTTGTCCTTTTTGGTCTGACGATTCTGGACAGTGTGCATCTAAAGAATGTACTATTGGCTATTGTGATAATGAAGTTCCAGAAGCTCTTCGTGATTTGCCTCGTCGTCCAAGCAATGCAAGTGTTGGTTTTCTTGTAAATTAACAAAATAATTTTTATTTTTTTAGTCCAATGAGGCTTTAACCGAACCTGACTGTTTTTCTAATGGGAAAAAAAGCAATAAATTCGATCCCTTGGATTCATCTTTAACTGATATAGATAAGGCACAATTGAGAGATTTGGATATATTTGAGACAAATAACAACAAATTTTGTGCTGCTGAAGGTTTTTTTTGAATTTTTAATCATTATTTAATTTAAAAATAGATGAAAATTTTGATGAATTACATTATGTTAATTTGGCTAAAAATCCTGAACGTTACACTGGCTACAAAGGCAATTCTGCATTAAAAGTTTGGAAAAGTATTTACAGTGAGAATTGTTTCAAGTAGAAAAATATTTTTAAATTAAAATAATTTTAATTTTCTTAGGCCTGACCCTAAATTTGATAAAAATTTTCTTTTGCAGCCAACTCCTATAGGTGTTACAAGAAAGTCTATAAAATTTTTTTTTCTTTTAGGGATGTGTTTGGAGAAGCGTGTTTTCTACAGATTGATTTCTGGTCTTCATTCTGCAATTACTGTTTCTATTGCTGCAAATAACTATAAACCAGGTTATTTTTAATTTTAAAGTTTTTTTGGAATAAATGGAAACTGAAACTATAAATGCTGACCAATGATTTTACCGACGGTTATCAATTGTTGAATCTAGCATGATGTTTATTTTTTAGTTTATATCGCCCTTTTTGTTTAAAATTTACTGTTTTTATTTTTAATTTTCAGCTCCTGTTGGTTTTGGAGAAGGAACTTGGTTTCGCAATACAAAAGTTTTTTTTAATTTTAAATAAAATATTATTTAATTTTAAAGATGTTTACTGACAGATTTGGAACAAAATGGAGTAAAGAAGGCCCCGAACGTTTAAAAAATATTTATTTTACTTTTATGCTTGAATTGCGTGCTTTAGTCAAAGCTGGCCCTTATATTCAACAAAGCAAATTTTTTTATACAGGAAATAAAAATGTAAATTTTATAGAGTAATTAATAATTTTGTTTTAAAATTTTTAGGAGGATATCGAAACTCGACAAGCATTAGAAGATTTATTTAGAGTTTTGAAAGAATTCCCTGATCAATTTGATGAAACCCAACTTTTCTCAGTTTGTTTAATATTTTGATAAAAATTTTTTAAAAAATAAAATTTAGAATTTACACGAGTCAAATGCTCGTTTACTTCGAGAAGAATTTCGTCAACATTTTTGGAATATTTCACGAATTATGGATTGTGTTGATTGTGATAAATGTAGATTGTGGGGAAAAGTACAAACACATGGAATGGGTATTGCTTTAAAAATTCTTTTTGCTGATTTACCTCGTAATGGTGCTTCAACAACAAAAAATATTGAAAATTCAAAAATGGATAATACTTCAATTCCATTCAAATTAACTAGGTTTTTTTAAATTAAAAAAGTTTTTTTTAAATTTTATTTATAGAAATGATGTTGTTGCTCTCTTTCAAAGTTTTGGTAGATATTCATCAAGTATTTGGGAAATTGAAGAATTTCGGAAAGAATATAACGAAGAATTGTGCCTTCCAAATTTATAGAAGAATAAAGAAGGAAAGGAATGAAGAAAGAATTAAAACAAAAATTAACTTTTAGTCAAACTGTGTATATGTATATATAATCTAAAAATGTTTTTAGCATTTCGTCGGGCGGTATCTCGATATGTTTCGCCGAATCTGAATTTTCTATATTTTTCTTAAAGGAATTGGACAAAATTATTTTTGGAATAATTTATTAAAAAAATTTTTTAAAGGAATATTTGTGAGGATTGTCTAGTGGATTTTCTTAAATTTTAAAGTCCAATTCTTATTCTTAAAAATCCCATTTCTGTGGTAAATATGTGCATTTGCATTTTCCCCGTTGGTTGATCTATTACATTCCCTCTAAACTAAGAATTTATTCTTTATTATACATAAATGAATTTTGTTTTATATAAACTTTAAGAAAATTTTAAATATAAATTTTATGTAAAGAATTTCAATATTTTTTTAAAAGTAAATTAAAATCGTTTTTCTAATATTTGTTATTTAATATACATATATAAAATTATAATTATTTATAGATAAAAACAATTATATTTTCTACTTTTTTTAATGGAAGGTTTGAGTTTGGATCGAGGTATTTTTTTAAATTTTAGTTTTTAAAACTAATTGGAAGGGAAAGAAATATTTTATTAAATTATTTCTTTTAGATATTCGGAGAATTAATGAATTAATTGACAATTTAACTAAAACTTGTGATTTTCCTAATCTTTTACAACTTCAAAGAAATTTACAATCACCTTTTTTTAATTCAATTAGAAATGTTTATGAATATGTTTATCAACAAAATATTACAAATTTTGATGAGGAAGTAGCATCACCAGGGGTAGGAAAAATAAAAAGAAATACTTCAAAAAATTTTTTATTTTAAAGATTTTGGCGAGTGCTGCAGCGAAATCAACAATTGCTGTATTTTCTGCTGCAGAAGGTGCTGCACATCCACGTATAATTGAATTGCCAAAAACAGATCAAGGATTAGGATTTAATGTTATGGGGTAATTAAAATCTTTTAAATAATTAAGTATTTGTATATTTTAGAGGAAAAGAACAGAATTCTCCCATTTATGTATCTCATGTAATACCAGGTACAAAAATATTGAGAAAAGAATTTAAAAAATATTCTTAGGGGGTGTGGCTGATTTACATGGAGGATTACGACGTGGTGATCAATTAATTTCTATAAATGGAGTGGTACTATTTAATTTAAAAAATTAAAATAATTTTTAAAATTTTTATAATGTTGAACGAGAAAATCACGAAACGGCCGTCCATTTATTAAAAAATTCAAAAGGAGCAGTAAAGCTTGCAATACGTTTTACACCAAAATTATTAGATGAAATTGAAAGACGTTTTGAAGAACAACGTCGACGGGCAGAGCATCAACACTCCCCCTCATTTGGCCGATCTTTCCACTGATTATGAGATAATTTAAAAACATTTTTAGCTAATAAAATTTTTTATTTTTTTTCTAATTGAGTATAATTTTATAAACCTTTCTTTAAAAAAAGTAAAAAAAATAAGGCAAATTTTATAGACCTGATAATTGTATAAAAGAAAAAACGAAAAGAGAGTGGTCCTAAAATTGAATTTATTTTAAAAGGAGTGTAGAGTAGTTGAGTACACAAATGCTAAAAGGGAAGGGTTGCGGTCCTTCTTATATTTGGCAATTGCTAGCTTATTTTTTTGACTTAAAAATTTATAATATTTGTAAACCCATTGATTATTATTTTAATTTTATTATTTCTATATTTATTACCTTTGGGGATGAAGATAGTTTAAAAACAAAACGTGTACATATAAATATTTTTATTGCAACCACTTTTTGACAAACCATTGCCATCCCCATTTAAATTCACATTTCTATAGGAAAAAGCTGCTTTTTAAATGATGTGCTTGTATTTTGACATGGCTTTTAGTCCCTTCTCTAAGTCATTCTTTCTCGTCATTTATGTTATTTTAGTTTTCTAAAATATGATAGATATTGACAATAATTTGCCATTGACAATTGATTCAGTCAGCAATATTGATGAAGATACTATTTTTGCTGAACATTTTCTGAATAGGCATAATGAACTTAGAAAATTGGTCAGGAAAATTTTCTACCTTTAAATTTTTTCATCGATATATGTACATTACCGTATTTTCTCTAAAATAACCCCCCCCCCCCCTCTAAAATAATCCCCCTCTAGAGGTCGATCGAAAAAAATAACCCCCGGGGGTTATTTTAGAGAAAATACGGTATACATTTAATAGAATATCTCGTGTAATTCCTTCAATCCTTTTACATTACATATTTTGTTTTAATAATTTAGCATGGTGCTCAAGAACTAGTTCTCAGTTCTGAACTTATTACAATGGCCTGTAAATGGGCTAACAAATTGTCAGAAAAAGGACATGTTGCTTTTGCAGAAATAAGTGGTAAAAATAATTAAAATAATTGGGTAAAATTAAAAATTAAAAAAGGTGTTGGCGAGAATATAACAGTCTTTCCTGAAGATATTAGTGCAAAAGAAATTGTTGATTATTGGTATGATGAGAATAGAAAATACGAATATGAAACACCTGGATGGCAAGCAGGTTACAGAAAAAAATTAAAGAAATAATTAAATTTCAATTAATTAGGTGCTAATTATTTTACTCAAATTGTTTGGAAATCAACCAAAGAAGTAATTTTTAAATAAATTTATTTTATGGAAAATACTAAATTAAAGATAGGAGTGAGCCGTGTCAAACTTCAATTATCATCTGTTGAAAATCAACAAAATACAAATAAAGAAGATAATTCTCAAATTATAAAGAGAAATAAATCGGTAATTGTAGTCGCATTTTATAGGCCAGCTGGCAATTCTAACCGTAGTGGACAGTTTGCACTTAACGTTTCAAAGCCATTAATTGAGAATAGAATGAGGTGAAAATAAAAATTTTTATAAAAGGATAATTCTGTTTAGTGAATTCGCAAAATATTTTTTTGTAAATATTTCTTAATTTCTCAATGTTTTTACTCATCAAAATATTTCCAAGAAAATAAATAGAATTAAAAATGAATTTTTGGGCTGCTTTTATAGAAAAAATAAATTTAATTTTTAGAGAGAGAATAGAGGAAATAGGGGAATATCGAAAATTTTTGATTTAAATGTGGTCTGAGAAAAAGAAAACCAAATAAATATGGAAAAATGTTTTTTACTAAAAAAATAAATATCATTGAATGAGATTCTGAAATTTATTAAGAGAAATATCAAAAATTTCAGGGATTTTTTAAAAGACAAAAAACCCAATCAACAAAAACAGAATTGTTTTAGAAATTCAGAATCAAATCAAAATTAAAAAGTAACTCGTTAACAGATAATTTAATGTCTCAAAAAAGAAGATTAAAAAAAACAATTTAATTAGGGACGGCAGTCAAAGACCCCAAAAATAAATTGATTACTTTAAATAAATAAACCAAATAAAAATAGGTCAAATGAAAGAAGCACTTTTTCGCTTTTTTGTCCTCAAGAGTTTGTCTTCTTTTAAAGCTCAAATTTTGTCACTTTAGTCTTATAATGATGGAACAATTCAAGAAATGTTGCAGCCATATTCTCGAATGAAACCTAATTTTATTTATTTTTAATTGAAAAATTAAAAAAACCTTTGTATATGTATAAATCAGTTTAGCAGCTCCAAGAGGATCACCAGCTGCCAAAGAACCCGAAAGGGCAGGCACGGCACTAGCAGGAATAAATCCACGTGAGTAGCATACCAAATGAGTGCCTTCCTTCAATTCATAGACATAACTCTCAAACTGGCCCTGCCGAAAGTTTTGACCTAAATTTTTGCAGAAATTTAGGTCCCTGTCCACAAAAATTTAAACAAACCAGAAGTGAATGTTTCCTTCACCAAATTGCTAAACGAATCCGAATGACGAATACACTCTCCTGTCAAAACAGTACAAGTAGAATTAGCCCAATGAAGTCCAGAACGGCCAACAGTTGGGGAAGCAGCAGCCATAAAGGTTAAACTAACAATAAGTTTTTTAGGTAAAAAAGTTTGAATTACGCTTCAAATGGAGTAGCATAAATAAGTTGCAAACGCAGCTGAAGTCCGCCCATAGAAAGAGGATTCTAAAAAACAAAAAAGAAGTTATAAAGACAATCCCGGAGAATTGGGGTTTTCTTCGAAAAAAGATTTTAAAAATAAGAAAAAGGGTTTTTCTGGGACAAAGAATATGCTGATTACAAATCTGAGCTCAGATTTTGAATAAGTCGAATCCCGAACCCGAATTTTATCCATAAGGGAACATCGACAAATGTGACCGAAAATTTCATATTGGTACTATTCAATTGAGAATTTTTTTTTTGATTTTCTATTGATAAGCGATGAACAAACCCAGCTCGAATCTCCGATCAGCGTATGTCCTTTGTATGTACGTTTGAGATCAGATTGGAATTTTGAGATTGCTGATAGAGCATTATTACCTAAAAATAAATTTATTTATTAAATATTCCTAATAAAAACAAACTTGCTGCAGCCGCTGAAATTGTCTTAAAGTCCTTGGCTAGAATGTTGTAATTTTTCCAGCGAAGGTAGTAACCAATCTTTAATTAAAAAGAAATAAAGTAAAAAATAAGTAGAGCTAACCAAATTAAAAGCCACAACAAGAAGAACAATATTACGAAAAAGTTTTGTAAATAAGAAAACCATAATAGCTTTTTTGGTTAAATAAAAGATAAGAAATTTACTTTAATCTATAAATCGATAAAATTAAAAATTCTTCGTAGTAACCAAGGAGACAAAAAATATATTTTTTAAGGAAGTTAAAATACATAAAACTTTATTTCATACAAATTTATCAGTCCTTAATTCGGTCACGTAAGGACTTTAACGATTATAATCAGCCAATCACAAAGAATGATACGCAATAATAAATATATAGGTAGGGGACGACTCAGAGTGGCCGATACATAGTAGGGGAAAAAGGGACGATTCAGAGTACGAAGAATAAAATATCCTAAAAATCGAGATTTTTGGAATGCAATTGATTTATTATTTTGCTTTTTATTCTTTTTTGTTTCCTTTTATTGTTTTAGAGAGATAAACAACAATTTGCACAACCAATAATCTGTAAATAAACAGATGAAAACAATTAATTGACTTGAATTATGTCAAAAAGTCGGCAAGACTCTTTTGTCTTTACATTTATTTTCAGTCTCAGCACAAACCTAAACCTTTAGGCTTGCTTGTCAATAGAGTCTCGGCGACGTAGCATCGAAACGCCTTTTTCTTTGCCATAACTTTTTTTATTTCGATCATTTCCAGAAATTTTCTTTATCAGTTAGAATCTATATTTGTTTTTATTCTTTTTATTAACTTTATGAAAGGATCCGATCATTTCTTAGAAAGTTACACCCGCCTAAGTATGTTAAATCACGATTATTCGCAGTTAACGGCTCCTAACTTTTTTGAAAGACGGTAAAACTCAACAATTTCTTGGAAAAAATAACCAGCACATCCAGAGCTTTTAATTAAAGCAAAAATTATTTGGATTGATTTAAAAACAAAAAAGTTATATCTCAAAAACTTTCGTTCTGATGCCATATTTTAAGACTCTTTCGTTACCTGGTTACTTTTAGTCTAAACCTTTTGAAGCCTAAACCTTTAGGTTTTTAAACATTTGAGTCTCACCACTCCTCAAATTTTTTTAATTCTAGCTTTCCTAATCGTTTGTTCTTCTTAATTAGTGTATAAAGATGAACCAGAACTGATATTCTGGTAATAGACACAGAACTTTCCCTCAATGATAAATCATGGTTAATCTTACCTGCTGCTTAAAATTTTTTTAAAAATTAAACATAAAAATTCAAATTAAATATTTTTGGATAGATTGGAACTAAAAAACTCTAGACTAAAAAAACTCTAATATGATTTACACATTTATGTATGTATAAATTCTAATAAAAATTACAAAATAAAAATTTTATTGAGAATATTAATGTATGTATATGCAGATTGGATAATATTTCTTTAATTTTTGATCATTCGGAGATGGCTTGCGGTAGAAACATTGTTGCCATTGACACAGGAACATTTAATATATTAGAATGATTAGAAGGCATCTGAAATAAATTTAAAATATTTATTCTGGATGGAGACATTGCGTATATTAAACATATCAATTAATTATTGTTTAAGTTAAAAATTATTTTTAATATATTAATTCTTTAAATTCTCTTACAATTGCCAATTGGTTAGAGAAAGATGCTTCTATCAAATGTTGTTTTTGTTGTTGTTCGTCAACCCCAATTACTCCCTCCCAAATATTTGGATTTTGTTGAATTTGATGTATTTCTACTGCATTATGAAATTGTTCACAAATTTGTTGTTGATGTTCTAGTAAATTTATTGGGCCTGGAGAGCATACAGTTAGTGGGCCAACACCATTAAGTCGAACACCTCGTAATGCTTGCTCCTATAGAAAATATATGGTACAAAATGATTGAATTCGAAATAATTTTCTTAAATAAAAGTATTTTTTATTAAAATTTAAAAGAAATTTTCATGGCTTGAATATTTTTTACCCAAATTTATCAAACATTCTTCAAATTCGAAAAAGAGAAAAACAAACATTTTTGGTTAATCTACCTTATATTATTATGTTTTTTCTAAAGGGGATTAACAGGGCAGTTTATTTATTTATTAAAAGCAAACATCCGTTTTTTAACTTTCATTAAAATATCCCGCAGAGAGAAGAGAGATCAAACTAAATGTTTGGCAAAAAAGTAAATAAAAAGCATGAAATAAAAAAAATATAGGTAGGTAATATTCAGGTGCCCATAAATCCTCCAAAAAATAAAATAAAACAAATAAATTTAAATTAAAAACTTTTAAAAAATAAATATTTAAATTAATATTCTTTTTGTTTTATTCATGTTCAATACATTTTAAATGTTTTCTTAAAATCCCAAATTAAAATATTAAAATATTTAAAATATACTTGTAACACTAATAATATTCTCAATAAATATTTAAAAAATATATTAGTCTCCAATAATAAATGTCAAAAATAATTCCCGCAATAATAATTTTCACACGCAAACTTTCCAACGCCTGAATGCCCTTTTAGCCCATTAAAGTAAATTATAAAATTCAATCAAGAATTAATGGATTTTTAATATTTTTTTATACCTAAAGAATTCAACTAGAAGAGAAAAAAGTAAAATAAAAAAAATTATTTTCGGGTCGTTTGTTGATTTACTCTACCTATTATTTATTTATTCACTTTTCACTAATTGGCAAGGACGTGGGAAGAAAATTAGCTTATAATTAATTACTTATTAGTGTTAACAACAACAACCTATTAAAATAACCAAGGTCAACTTAAAAATAAAAAAAATAAAAATTCAAAATATTTAAAAGTAAAAAATAAAATAAAATACTTATAAAACAATAAAAGTAACACATGCTCTCGAGAAATATTTAGAAGAATATGTATATTTTAAGTTTCCAATTTATTGCTATTTATTAAAATAACAAAAAGAGTTGAGTGTTTAGAGTCATGGAACTTGAAATAAAACAATAAAATAATTGTTTTTTCTCATTATTTTACCAAAAGATATTATAATATTTATATTTTCTCATTTCCAATTAATTTTTAAAAGAAAAATTTAAATAAATATATTTTATATCCCCCTCCTCCCTACTTTTTTCATTTTATTTTGCTTTTCCCTTCCTTAATTCAACAAGATTGTACTAAGTACATTTATTTACCGTACACAAAACCTCAAATTAAAGACAAGTTCAGTGAGGCAAAGAAATTCACTCTTGCATGTTTTCGTTTTTTAAGTAAATTCAATTTTTAGAATATTTTTATATATTTTATTTAAAATTTTGATTATTTTGTTTTTTTTTGATTATTTTTAGACTGAAAAATCAAAATTATATTTACTGTATTTTCTCAAATAATACTCCCCTTTAGAGGTGGGTTGAGAAATAGTATAATTTTAAATTTTTTACTCTTCTAAGTTAGGAATATCATGAAAAATGTGAGAAAATAGTTAATTTTAAAATAAACTTGTAATGACAAAAATATATGTACATAACATATATTAAAGGGAAAGAAGGATTTTCACAATTTTTAAAAGAAATTATCCTTCGAAGCACTTAAATTAATGAATTAGTAATGGACACAAAAAGAGGAATGTAAAAATGAAAGAAATACACAAAATGTGTCCAAAGGGAAAATATATAATAAATCTTTCAATTTTGAAATTTTGTTTTAAAAATAAAATTAAATTAATTTTCTTAGATTCCCACTCAAAAAGGAAAAAGTTTATGTAATCATTATTCTTATAAAACATTGACTTGGAAGAAAAAAATCCAAAAAAAAAAAAGATTTTTTGTTTGTTTAAATAAAATGCACGAGAGTATTTTGACCGATTGGGGAGCAGAGAGGGTTTCTTTTTGATGTTAAAAAAATAAAATATATTTTGAATAAAATTTAAAAGAAAGGAAGAGGAAATCTGCATAATCAAAAAAAATTATTTTTGTTTGTGTGGTCTTTGATTTAAAAAATGATTTAATGGATGTGAAAAAATAGTCAAAATTAAGTAAATTTATATTTACTTTTAATTCACAATATTTTTTTGAGTGTCTCAATATATTTTTAATTTTTAAACTTTTTATCAATAAAAATATTCAAAAGTTAATTCTTCTTAATTTTCCTTTTTTACTGTATTTTCTCTCCATATGCCTTTAATGCTTCAATGATTTACCCCTTCTCTCTCTTAATATTTATTTTTTTCTAAAAATTATTTCCTTCCTTTCCTGCCTACGTCCGGATATGGAAAACAAAGAAAGTCATTGCCGCCTAATTTTTAAGCGCAAAATAGTAGAAAGAAATAGCGACTAATTAAGAGGTTTTTGTGTGTTTATGTAGGTGTTGGAAATAAAGAAGAAGAAGAAAATGATTATAATGATGAAGAGGAAGAAGAACCTTCCTTCCCTTCCTTCCCTCTAGTTCCCCCACCGCCCATTAATAATCAAATTATCGCGCTTGCGCGCATTTTCTTCACAAAAATGGCATAGCTCTGCGTTTCTCTTGTTATTTTATTTAAAAATGGCCGGTCACCAAATGGTGAATTAAAATCAGAGAAAAAATATGTAGCTAAAAAATTGAGAAAAAATAACTAAAATTTTGGAAAGGAATGGACAAAAATAATCTCTTAAAATTTTCAATTTTATTCTATGTATGTAAAAGGGGACGGACCCAAATGTTTTTTCACAATGTCTCCAATTCTTTATTAAGATGATCTTTGTAAAAGCATAATAATTTTGAAAATAAATATAATTAAAAGGTATAATTCAACTTATGTTAAATAAAATATTTTTGTTTCTCAAATATTTATTAATTTATTAAAAAAACAGACCAACCTTCTCCATATTTTGTTGTTTTTCTCGATGTTCAATTAGTCTTCTAAATAAATTATATATCAATAATTACTAATCTAAATTAATTACTTTTTGTCTTTACATCTTTTATTTTGAAACCAAACTCGAATAACTCGAGCATTTAATCCCGTTTGTTCAACTAATTGTTCTTTAATTGATGTATCCGGTCTTTGATTTATATTATAAGAATTTTTTAATAATTTTAATTGTGATTCATTTAAAACTGTTCGAATTCTTTGTGTCTAAAAAATTAAATTTAAATTTATTATTTAATTTTCTTAACAGGTTTTTCTTTTTTTCCTCTTTTAATTGAATGTTTTTGTCTAACAGTTAAAGAGCCAGAACTACTTGAACAATTAGAAACTGTCCCTCTACTACTATTTACACCAAATACAGCAGCTGCTGCAGCTATTGCTGATGATCCTTAAATGAAAATTTTTTTAAATCTTAATTTAAAAAATAACCAGAATTTGAAATTCCTGTTTGATCAAAATTATTTAAATGGAGAAAAGAAGTTTGTGGTTGTTGCTGTCCATTTAAAAAATGTCCATTATTTGCCATTGGTGTAGAAGCATTTGTTGATGAAGGTGTTATTGACTCTTCTGGATTTGAATAGGAAATTGGGGAATTACAGGAAGAAGTTGGGGATTGGGGACGAATAAATGAATTTATTGTTGTTATTGTCTTAATAAATTTAAATAAAAATTATTTTTTAATTAAAAATCCCCTCCCTCCCCTCCCCTCCCTCCCCGCCCCCATCTATTATCCAATTAAAATATTTAAATATATGTACATTTTGTTTAATTCCTTTATTTTCAAAATTCCCAAATAATTTATCATTATTATTAAATAAATTATTTGTTGATTGTTGTTGTTGTTGTGGAGGTATTGGAATAGAATTAATAAATTGTTGGGGAGGAGGAAATTGTTGAAATAACTTTTTTAAATTTAAATTTAAAGTTTTAATAAATAAATAAAACCTCTCCTCCTTCTTTTTGCATAAAACATTCTGGTCTACAAAAAATTTCGTTTTGTCTGAGAAGAAATGTCTCCCCAGTAGTTAACTTTAATTAAAATTTATTTTTCTTTAAATTTAAAGAAAAAATTTTAACTGGTCTTTGACAAACAATACAATTAAAACAATTTAGATGAAAAATTAATTGACGAGCCCTCATCACCATATCATTACGTTGACAAGGAATTCCACATTTTTGGCAATGTTGAATGAAAAGACTTTAAATAAAAAGTTTTTTTTTTCTTAAAATTATTTTTGTATTTAAATTTATTTTAGAAATTAATTTATTTTTAATTTCTCTTTCAATTGTTTATTTTTTTTTAAATGTTATCCAAAATTTCCATTTTATTTTAAAGCCATATTAGGTTTCTGAAGAAGTAAATATGCTTGTTTTATTTCCTTTCATTTTTTATTGCCAAACGAGTTAATGGGTTTAGCAAACAAAAAAATTTTTTTCCCTTTTTTGAAGGAGAGAAGGATGATCGCCTTTTAACTAAAATAAATAAATATATTTTTGTGTGTGCCAACAAAAATATTATTTTTTTCTCTCCTTTTTTTATTTTTAAAACATTTTTTGTTTATATCCATCAATTCCAATATCCACCCAAAATTTTCTATCCCCCCCCCCCCCCCTTTCATCTAAATACTCACATGAAATCTAATCCGCTTTCATTTTTAGGCCCTAAAAATGCGCATGGAAAAGGATAAAAAGGAAGAAGTGGGAAAATAAAAAATATTAGAGACGTGAAAGTTAATTAAAGTAAAGGAATTTTTTGAATTTAAAAAATAATATTTAAATAAATATAAACATATATTAAAGTTGTTATTAAAAGTTGTTGAAAATAACAAAATAAAAACTTTATAAAAGAAATACTGTATTTTGATGGAAGAAAAAGGGATTAATAAAATTGTAGGGGGGGGGGGGTGTTTGGCGCTAAGTTTAATAGCTGACGCGTGGATAAAAAAAAAGGTTTTTATTTTAAAAATAGATTTGAGAATTCGATAAGAAATAATTTGAATAAATTATAATTAATAATTACGGTATTACTTAAATGTGTGGAGAGAGAATTTTATTTTTAAAGATATTTTTATTTAATTATTTTTTATCTATTACTAATTAAAAATAATTATTTTTTGACCTATTCAAATAAATTTTGAAAAGAAATTGTTAGTTATATAGGTAGATATTCAACAATAAACAATTGATATTTCTCTTAATAAAAGATTAACCAATCCAAACCCTCCTTTTTAATTTTTCGGCATTGAGGGAGGGGGGGGGGGGAGGGGGTGAATAAATTGCGCGGAAAGTTTTTCATTTTTTTCTGCTCCTATAAACAAATTATTTTTTCTTTTGTTTTTATTTTTCAATGTTTTTATTTGTTTTAATTTACTCTTTTTGTCGGTTAAAATAAATAAAAATAATTTTTGGCAGCCTCAATTTTTAACGTTTTCCCAATGATGAGAAAATGGCCTGCAATCTACAAAACTATTTTGAGTTTATTTGAGGGTCAGTTTTCTCTTCCAAAATAATTTTCCCTCAAAGTGTTGAAGACATTTTTTGGGACTAATTCTCTCTTGTTATTACCTACCTATATGTATAGGCTATTTTCACAATCCTTTGATTTTCGGATTTTGTTTTAAATTAAAATTAATTTATTGTTTTTAGGACAAAAATATATTTACAAATAATTTTCAATCAAGCCTAAAAGTATATAATTAAAATAAAGTTTCAAAATTTTCAAAGAAAATATTTCTTTTATTTTACTAAAATATTTTTGGAGATATTAATTTTAAAATATATTAATTTTAGTCTCCCCAACATTTAATTTTATTTTAAATTCTTGTTATTCATTAAATAAAATTAACATTATTTGACGGATTCACTTCCCACAAAATTTACCTCAAAACAAAAATTTTTTCCTTTCCCTTCGCCCACGGCGACACTTTGTTAATGTATTTGTAAAAAGAGTAAATTCTGTCAATCCAAATCAAGTCGTATTTGGGATGAAAAGAAGAAAAAGTTTTGGTGAGGAGGGGGAGAGAGGAAGGGAAGGGGAGAGGGCCAAGCAACCATCACTTTTAGGGACAATAAAAACAAATCTTAAGTTAAACAAATAAATATATTAACAAACATTGAAAAAAATGTAGACGAAAATAAAAGAAAACAATGAAAAAAAACGAAGAAAATCGAAACGGGCCCGGAAAACAAGGAATTGTTTTCTCTAATGGGGAAAATTGCGGGAAGAATAATAGGAGGGGTAAAGGTGAAAGGGAGATGATGAATGAATGAAAATTAATGTTTTTATTTAAACGGAAGTAAATAAATAAACAAATTTGTTAAACAAAAGAAGAAAATGAGGGGCTAAAAGGCAAAACATAAAACTTTTATTGGATAAATAAGAAAATAGCCTCAGGCGATTTTTGATAGACAATATAAAGAAACGGATAAATTTTCTGGATTTTTGTAAATGATTTTGTTTTTAAAATAAAAATACCGATTATAATCTTCACGACAAAAAATTTTTCCATCACGTAAAAATGCAGAACCAGATCTCTCATCGAGAGGAATACCACATTCTGAGCACTAAAATATTTTAAATAAAAGCTAAAATTTAAATTAATTACTTTTATACATCCAATATGAAATTCTAAATCTGGATGGAGACGAAGAATAAAAGGATCCAAAATTGCTAAAATAATAATTATTTTATTTTTGTTTTATTTAAAAAATTTAGTTTTTACGTTGTCTACAATTAACACAAATTGGAAGGTTTAATTGTTGTTGTTGTTGTTGTTGATCAAGTATTGCTGACATATTATTATTTATTTCATCTCCAAATAACAAATTATTATTTTGTTGATCATAATTTAAATCTTCTAATTTATCAAAAGGTTGAGAAGCTATTTTAAATTTAATTTTAAATAAAAATATTTACTTCACAAAATACTTTTAAGGGAGCGCAAATTTCCTCTGGGATCTATTTACTATTTTTTATATTTTAATGGAAGAAATTGGATTGTTTTTAGTTTTTTTAAAATTAAAAGAAATAATTGAACTAAAAAATAGAAGGGAAAAGAAGGGAAAAACTAATTTTGTTTTTCTTGTCTTTTAAGCTTTTTCCTAAAAATATTTTTGATGTGTTTTGGCTAATTATCCATTTTTGGCTTTTCGAGGTAGTTAAAAATGAGAAAAGAAAATTAAAATGATTTTTTGCTTAAAAAATATTTTTAAATTAAATTAAAATTTAAAACCCATTAAATAATTGTAAATTACAATTTGGATTATTTAAAGAAGATTGGTGATGTTTTGGAGAATAATTATTATTATTAGTTGTTGTTTTATTTAATAAATTATTTGAATTATTATTATTTAAAGGACTATTTGACATTTTTTGTCATTTCTTTAAATTGAAATTTTTTTGAAATTAAAAAATGTTTTAAGAATTAATTTGTTAAAAAAGGAGAGAGATTTAAAAAAATATTTTTAGTTAAAAATTAATATTTGGTTGTATGGAAATCAACAGTAAAAGAGAGGGAGAGAAATATGAAACTGTAAAAGTCTTGAAGGGATTATTTTAAAGCTTAAAAAAGGTAAAGATTAACACGACAGGATTAACTGTAGAGAAAATTTTTTTTTCTACCATTGAAGGAATGGTAGAAATTTTGGGAAAAAAGAAGAATTAAACATAAAATTTAATTAGTTATTTAAATTATATCTTAAAAAATCAAAATACTTTTTAAAAATTCAGAGTTTTTTCCTTTTTAAAACTAGAGATATTATATAGTATTTATTTAAGATAACAAATAATTGTTGCAATTGCAAGCTTAAGCTTTTTAACAGAATTTAATTATGTCAAGGATAATATTAAACATAAATATTATTTAAAGTTTTTATTACAAAAAGATTAACAAACGGTGTCTGTTTTAGATGATTACAACCCCTAAAGGTTTATAAAAATATAAAATATATTGCTACTATGTAATACTATTTTCTCTTTTTTATTTTACATTCACGCCCTATTTCTGTATTGGTTAATTCCTTCAACTTCTTTCTTTTGAGGAGAAATGCTGGGGAAACGCCTCTTCCTATACATACATCACCTCAAATGAAATGTTAAAATTTGACAAAAAAGAATTAAAGAGATAAATAATGTGTATATCTATGTGATACCTTACTCCAAAAATTAAAACTAAAAAGATTTTTGCATTTTTATATGGTAACTGATTTTTTTAGACTAGGGCCTGACCAAATTTTTTATTTTAGATGGACATGCGGGTTGTGTATGACTTGAAAGTTGTAAGGACATAAATGAGTACAAAAATACCTCACAGGCATATCCTGATAAAGATACCAAACTCCTTGTCCATGTCCAAGTTTCAATTAGTTTTTCGCATAAAATAAAAAATAAAATTTTACTTAGACAATTTTTTGGCAAAGTAAGCGTTAATTACTTTGATAAAAGCCAGGATGTCTAACCTGCGCATCCTGGCACTTATTCGCTCACTACGTCGAATGGAGGAGTATAGAAGGATTAATAGTAATTAAGAAGGGATTTAAGGAATTAGCATGACATCGTTGGATCTTGTGGGATTAAGTGAGGTTGGTTGTGCATTATTCTTCAGTGATATAGAGGGATATCGGAGGATTTGGAGTGATCTCTGGAGATCTATAATCTAGGATTTTCTTCTCAATGACATTTCTTATGGTCTCTCATGGTTTCGAACGGAACACACATAATGTAGGTCATCAATTAGGTAGAAAAAGTATTAAATGAGTTATCTAAAGTTTTTATTATAAATAATTAAAATTAAACAAAAATAATTATTTATTTACAATTAAATTAAGGTAAATTTATTTGTTTGAATCTGCAACTAAAAACACAAAACAGTTTGAAAAAAGTTTTTGGTATTAAAAAGTTTTAATAAACAACTTTATTTAAATTAATTTTTATTTGTCACGAGCCAATTTTATTAAACATATAATTAATTTTTTTTACAAGTTTTTGCCTGAAAAAGAAACAATATTAAAAATCTATTTAGTATTTAAAAAATAATAATTATTAATATATTATTAGCATATTTAAGTTTATATGTCATTACCGGAAAGCTTCTTGAATTAATTAATTTTCTAATAATTTTTGTTTTTTACAAGGAATTTTTAATTGCGCGCGTATTTATTTATTTACCATCTCTCTCCATAAATATATTCTTTTAGAAAATGCCATTCAACAAATCCATTAACCTTTAAATATTTAAATAAATAAAATTATTTATTTAATTTAAAATTTTATTTTATTTAGAAATTCTTTTAATTAATAATTTTTATATTAAAAATCAATTTTAAATTAATAAAAACTCGTGGATTTTTCTAAATTGTTTAAGTCTCCCTCCCTCCCACTCCTTCTCAATTATTGCCTCCCCACCCCCTCGAAATTATTGTCCCTTCCCCCCCCTCTTTTAATTCATTAAAAGAATTTTATAATTATCCTCCATCAAAATTTAATTTAAATAAATTTAAAAAAAATTTAAAAAAATTTAAATTTAAATGTTTTTACAAAACTATTTTTCCTCATTTCGAGGAATATTTAAAATATTTTTATTATTATTTTGTTTTATTTGTTTATTCAAAAAATTTAATTGTCTAAATGAAACAATTAAAAATTCAATTAATTATTCAATTAACGATTTTATGTATAAATCTTCTATTGAATTTACACTTTCTGTTGAAATTTCTAATGATTTTGAAGCCAAGGAATATTCAGAATTTAATTTTCTTAAAAAAATTAAAAAAGAGGAGCGTTTCAAAAATTTAAAACTTTGTCCAATTTTATCAGATATAAAAGAATGTAAATATCCAAATAAAAATTTAAAAATAAAACAATTTAATGGAGGACCGAATAAATTAATTTATTCATTTGATAAAGTATCAAAAATATGGGCAAAATGCTCAGATTTGGAATTAAGTATTGAATTGTCTGAAACTCGCCAGTTAAGGATTTTTAAATATATTTAAATGTGTAAACCTCCAAACTAAATTAATTTATTAATCGAGAGGGGATTACACTTTAAAATATTTTTTTAGATTATTCTTCGTCGTTTTAAATTTCCAATTTCTCCTAGGGAAAGTTTAATTAAAGTTTCTATTTTGCCTGATGAAAAATCAGTTGATCAATCAATTTTTGAGGGAATTGTTGAGGAAGTTAAAAACGAAGAAGTAAATATATTTATTTATTAAATAATTTATTTTTAATTTAAATTTATAGTCAAATGAAGAAAGTGAATTTAAAGAAATTGATTACAAAATAGCTTTAAATTATAAAAAAATTGAACGTTTATATAAAAGTAATACAACAAATATATCAGGCGAAGAATCTTTTAATCGAATTAATTTATTTTTGGATTTAAAATGGAAATATTTTTATTTAAAAGAAAAAAATTAGAAAATTTAAAGGAGTATTTAAATAAGTATTTATATCAAATAAGTACTGAAGAATATAATGAAAGTATTAAAGTTTTAAAGTCGAATGATGATATATTAGATAAAGAACAAGAAGATATTGAAATCGAACAAAATAGTTTTTTGACTAAATTTATTAAATAAAAATTTTTTCACAGAATTTTTCAAACATTGGTTTAATGATAGAGAATCTGCAATTAAATTTATGTTTTTTAATTGGGAAAAAATAAAAAAGAAAGTATTGGAAGATAAAGATGCAGAAAACAAATTCGAAATGGAAAGTGATCAAATTAAGAATTAAAAAGATTATTTAGGGTATATGGGTGGGAGTGGCAATGTACCCAAAATATGTAAATATCAGATTCAGTTGGGTCTCATATATACCCATATAAACCTCTTAATTCGATATATATTTTTGAATTTAGTTTATCACAGGAGAGGAAATGCACCTTCAGTTTTGTACATAATATCCTTCACTTTATTATATAATTTTTTAAAGTTGATTATCTCCTCCCCTCTCCTAAAAATTACAGTCCATATTTGACAAATATGTATTCTAACAAATATATTTTCGTAAAATTTTTTTATAAAATTGATAAATTTGAAAATATTTTATCTAAAATAAATCTTAATTTGCTTAAACTACCCAAAATCAACGGCTTAATAGCCTCATTTTAGTAAACTCCTGTTTAATATACCTCTCAGTATACGTTTTACGATCTTTTCAAACTCACAAAGGAGAGTGTTATTTGTAGATAGGTAGAGCATACCCTACTTCTATTGTGAAATTTTCACCATTTTAGCAAAATGGAACCGGGGACCGAGACCGACGGACACCCAAAACACTCTCCTTTGTCATCTAGTAAGTATACCCAAGCTCAATTTTACTAGGTGAATGATAGCAATTAAAAAAAGGTTTTTAGAAAATTGTAAATATTTTTTAATTAATTTAGCTTGAAATTAAGTTTGAAATTAATTCAGCTTGAAAATATTAAATCTTTAAATTTTAATTAAAAAAAATTATTAAAAAATTAGTTTTATCAAATAGTAAATGTTTGATAAATACGGAAATAATTAAATTTTCCAGTTTCAGTTGGATGTGAAAAATAAATATAAAAATAATTATTTTGATTATTACAAATTAAATATTTTTTGAAAAAATGTTTTTTCTCGTTAAAACCTTCTTCTGATTTAATTACTTTATTTAATAAATTCGGTACAAGTAAATTATTAATTCGAGTAATTTCAATATCTTTAACAATCTCCAAGCAATCTGTTGAATTTAAAATTATCTGAAAAAGATTGAAGTATATTTAGGTAATAAAAGTTTTCTTTAATTTCGAGACAGACATTCTTCAAGTATCGTTTATCGATACACAAAATAGGGAATTTACATAAATTATTTTATATATGTGATCTAACCGACCCAATCGGTAATTTTAAAAAATTTGGGAATTACTTAGTATTCACAAAATTGGATGTTTATTTTTCAGGGGCCAAATCCCTATTATCATAAAATAGAGGGCATCCCTTTGGCATCCATCCCCCACCGCCACCTCACCATCGGTCAACCAAATTAGAGAAAACCAATTTCTAATTAGTAATTACCTCAATAATTATATCAATTAAAGTCAAATGTGCATTATTAATATAATCATTACAAAAAGATATTTTATTTATTTTCTTTCCAAAATTTAAAATAAATTTAATAATATCCTCTTCTTTAAAATTATTTCCAATACATAAATATAAACATTTTGTTACAATTAAATGTTTTGATATAAATTCAATAGCTTGTTTATTAAATTCAAAATCATTTTTGGCAATATGTAGGCCAGCAATTTTTGTATAAAAATTTAAAGAATTATTTTCTTCAAAAATTAATTTTAACATTTTTGGATTAAAAATAGCAAAATAACAGTCACAATAATTAAATGAAGATTTAAATGAACAAAATGATAATTGTTTTAGCCAATAACGAATAAATATTAATTGAATAATTTTGTGAGGAAAATGTGGAAGAGTTAAACGAAGTCTTTGATTGTATGGATCTCTTTCTTTGAAATTTTAATTTTAAATTTAAATATTAAAATATATTTATACCTTTTTTAGTAATAACGATAACATATTCTGATGTTATTGATCTTGTAAATATATCTGGTAAAAACATTGGAATATTTTCAGATAATGCTGTATTCCACTAAAAATTATAATTAAAAATTATTTTTTAATAATTTCCCTCAGATTACATATCTAGGGAAATAAAATTTTAATTTATTTATTTATTGGCTACACATTTATTCGATTTTTGACTAAATTGTTTTATAAAAAAACTCGTTCCTTAGAAATTTACAAAAAAATATTTGTAAATTTTAAATTTTGTATCTTCCCAACTTTTTTCTTCAATTTTATTTTTATTTTGATATGCAATAAATTTAGAAGGTAATTTTCAGTCCTTTAGAAAAGTCGGTTAAAGTTTCCCTAGTTAATTGTTATAAATTTTTAAAATCCATCCAAACGTGTACCATTTAACTTAGCTCGGTGAGCTACGGCAAGAAAAGTCTGACCATTACAGGCTTTTGAGTAAAAAATAAAAAAAAAGGAATGGAGAGTGGGAGGGAAAGAAAGTTAAAATTACAGTCAAAATTAGTTTACCTTTTTCGTTAATTTCTCGTCAGGTTCAAATCCACTAAAAAACCCTTGTCCCAATTTAGAACTCATATCTTCATATATATCCTTAGCTTTTTCCCACAAATTTCTATAATCATGTCCAACACGGTCCTTTAAAATAATTAATTAATCAAAACAAAACATTCAAAACACAAACAAGTTCAAAACTATAAAATTCTTTAAGTGCCAATTCATTTTTATGTCGATCAATTAATTTACAAAAGAATCGCTCTGTTAAGCATAAATTACATAATCCATTGTAGTCAACAAATTTAAATATATCAAGCCAAGTCTCAGAAGGTAAATGAAACATTTAAATTAATAAAAATAGGTAATTTTTTCAAAAAAATTGGAAATAAAAAAAAGAATATATTATGTATATACCTAAATTATTTTTGGACAAGGTACTCTTTACGACGGCCTAATCATTTAATAATTTAGTACTTTGCTGTCATCTCACCGCCTCCCTCCATTTTCCTTTTTCCTACTTTTATCGGATATAATTTTTTAAATGCTTAATCCAGTCGAATTAATTTTTTATCATTCGAAAGAACTCGACAAACGGCCTCGACATATCGACTTGTTATCGATAAGCGTGAAAAATTCGAATTGAATGAAGTATAAAAAAGTTATAGCCGATCAAATAAGGAAAATTAAGATGGGGGGGGGGGGGAGGGGTAGGGGTACCAGAAAAGTGACATAATTTAATATTTAAAACGTGTATTTATAGAAAATAAAATTAAAAATAAATATTTATAATTATTAAAATATTCACTTTTATTATTAACTTTTTAGTTACACGTTATTCTTAGCTTATTTATTATTGTATTTAAAAAGTAAAAGCTAAAAACAGGTTTATATAAATATTCCTTTTTTATAAAAATGATATAAAATTATTTATTTAAAATAATTAAAAAATTCTTTTTTTGGTTAGATTTGTCTAGAAATATATATTTGATTAATTTATCATTTCTTTTTTTCTATAAATGGTAACCTACTAAAATAATCAAAGAATAGAAATAATTACAATCTCCGATTTTTTAAATAAAATATTTATTTAATGAGGATAAAAATTATTTTTATTTATTTAATATGTAATAATTGCGAAAATTAAATAAAAATATTTAAAATACATATTGATTTAAATAAATAAATGTTTGTAAAGTAAATTGTTAATATAATATTTTGTTTTATATTGGTCAGCAATGTGGTCAAAAGATGTGTGTGTGTGTGTTTGTGTGTATTTATGCCTCTACTAATTTTTATTGAATTGGTGTATTTTAAAGAGAAATAATGTTAAAAGGAATACATAAATAATTCACAAAATATTTTAATAAAATTTTCGTTATTTTAATTTATTTGAATACTTTGTAAATAATTCAAAAAATTAATACTTAAAATACCAGAAATTCTTTCCCTTCAGCCTCCATTTGCCGCTTTTTAAAATACGACAGAATCCTTCCCCAAACTATTACACAAATATTAATTAAAAAATCTTGAGAAATTTGTTAGCTTTTTATTTTAAAAATTTATTCAGAGTTTTGAACTTAAAATTAACATTAAATTTAAAAGTATTTTTTAATTATTTAAATTATTTTCTTTTTCTTCTTCAATTTAATAAATTCCTCTCTATACATAAATACATAATTAAAATAGCAATAATTAACAAAATTGGATTTATCTAAAAGATAATTTTTAACAGAAATATCTATTTCACAAATATTAATTAAAAAATCTTGAAGAAATGATGTCCCCCCCCCCCCCCCCCCGCCAACAGTGCTTGCAATTTTGAAATTTGTTCGTACAATTCAAAATTTAAATAGATAGTAATTACCATATAAACAGATTTTGTTCCATTAAACGGAAAAATCTGAAAATATTTGTAGCCTTGAACAATTTGTATACAATCTTGTTCTTCTGAATATGTTGTTACTCCGTTTGTCTAAAATTTTAATTAAATTTTATATTTAAATCTAAAAATACAGTAATAACACATTCTCCATTTCCATTCCAATTACCAAATAAAAATATTAAAAATATTACAAAAAATAAATTAATTAATATTTTAATCATTTTAAAATTAAGAAAAATAATTAAATTTGTTAATAAATTTAAAATAATATATTTAGAATTAAATAAGAGCTGTCAATTTTTAAGAACTTTAGTTTTACTTTTTTTCTCCCAAGCAGTGTTTGGAATTTTGAAATTTGCCCTACAAACAAGTACGTGTACGACAAAAATGAATTTTTTTACGATTTCGAGTTCAACAAATTCGGTAATGATAATTTATTTAAAAATATTGTTTTACTATAAATTTCCCTACAAAAAATTTTTAAATAAATACACCAAACTAATTACTAAATTCTTTTAATCTTTCTCGATTTTATATTTATTTTTCACAAAATTGGTAAAAGAACTTGAGCAAAGAATGAATCACCAGAAAACTTGTATTTACTTATAAATTAAATTTATTTAAGTAGTAGATGTTTTTTTCTATTAATTTTTGAAGAAAAAATAAATTTATATAAAAAATAGTTAATTTATTTTCCTTAAATTCTTTTTTTCAAGGTAGATCTCCTCCTTCTCTCATTTTCTCCAAGTTTGCCAATCTCTTTCTACGTCCTTCCTGTAAATTTAATAATTAACAAAAAATTATCTACCTACAAACCTTCCTAACAACAACAACCCCTCCATCATTAGAACAATCTTCACGTGCCAATCCCCCCATTTGGGTAAATTGACATCCATTAAAATCTCTTTTATTTAATCGTTTAACACCTTCATCTCCTTCTCTCTTTTTTCGACTACAAACTTGACTACAAGCTGAATTTTTACACATTTGTACACAATCACATTCTCCTTCTGGTAATATCAATAAAATAATTAAAATTATTGGAATTATTGTTTTTACTGACATTTTTTGAGGAAACGAGAAATTAATTTTTAATTAAATTGTAAAATATAAAATTGTTTAAATACTAAATTTTATTATAATATATTAGTAAGTTTTTTAAGAAAATACAAAGTAATAAATATTGCGTTGTGTTAGTAATAAATATGTGTGTTAGTAATAAATATTGCGTAGAATTTACCAAATTATTTAAAAAAAATTAATTAATTAAATTAAATTAATTCAAAAATTTTAGACTCAACAACAAACACCTTCCCTTCAATTCTTCATTATTAAATAAAACATCCTGAGGGATTTCCTTTTGTGTGAATATATATTCTTTTATTTATTTAGTTGTGTAGGTTTCTTTCTCATTCTTTTTGATATTTTCATTATCTAAATGAAAAAATTTTTTGCAGTTTTTTTTATTAAAAATTAGAAAATAAATGGTTTTTATTTAAAAATCGAATACTTTTAAAAATATTTTTTTTATTTTTTTGTTTCAAAACTACAAATCCCTCGGGAGTATTTATGCTTTTTTACATTTTTGTACTCTTGAAGAATCGATTATATTTTTTAAATTATTTTGAAATTTTTTTTTTGATTTTAATGTCGCGAATAAATTTTTAATATTTTTAGAAAAAGAAAAAAAAGAAATTCAAGTATTTAAATTTAAAATTTAAATAAAGGCATTAAACATTTATAAAAAATTTTATTTTTTTATTATTTAAATAATATTTTTTTGAATTTAAATAATTTAAAAATAAGGATGTGTTGGAATATTCTAATAATTTTTTGAAATTTATTTTATTTTTTCTCTTTAAAATTACAGATTAAAAATGTGTTTTTCTCTATTTTCTCATAAACAAATACTAATTTGTCTTATTCATTTTCTCATATTTTATAAATAAAAATATACCACACATATAAGTAAATTTTTTATAAAAAAGAAATGTCCCTAAATAAATATAATTTAAAATTTTAATTAAATTAAATAACCTCCCCCTCCCCCCCTCTCCCCCAACCTCTACAAATTATTTTCAAAAAAAATTTATTTTATTCAACATTTATTTATTTATTTTTTATTTAAAGAACGCTAACAGCTTAAAAAAAGAGAAATACTTTAATAAATAATTTCTCTCTTTAAAATAAAGTGTTTGTGTGTAAATATGCTTTCAAGTGCTTGATAAAATGAAGACAGTCGTCACCTAAACATCTCTGAGAATGTCGGCGGCGGTCATCGGAAATTCCATTTATTTACCAAATGCCGCGACGCAAAATCTGCAGTAGAATCGGCTTTTATTTTTTTAAATCAATTTCTAAAATCCTTAACAAAAATAAATCCTTTATTCTTTTTTTCTTTTTTTTGTCCTAAAAATTCAATAAAAAAGTTTATTATATTTTAACAAATATTTAAAAAAATAATATTTTTATTTTAATTTTATCTCTTTAATGATAATTATAGTCAGTCAGATTATATGAAATAAAAATTAATTTTATTTAAATCCATTTTGATATTTTTAGCAAAACTTTTAAAAAAGACTTCTGATAATTTTGACATTAACTAAAAAAAATATATATACATATGTATATATTTATTTATTTACTTACGCACGCAAATCTTGTCTTTCAAGCTTTATATAATTAAATATTACATATAAATGCTATATTTATTTGTTGAATTATTTAAAATAATTTTAAAAAAATAATTAATACCTAGGAGAATAAAAGTAAAATAAAAATAATAATATGTATTTATTTATTGACAGTCAGAATTTTTATTTAAAAAAATTATTTTTCTTTCTTATACAAAAATATTATAAATATTTATTTTTAATTAAATTCTTCTAAAAAATGTTTTCTCTTCTTTCAATGACATTACGTACATTAACACATATTCATATGTTAGCTCTAGCAGTTGAAGATTCGTCAGGTGTTTTTAGTGGACAACCAATTGAAAATGTTCGTCAACTTAGAATTCCTGGTGATTTAATTATTGGAGGCGTTTTCCCCGTTCACGCTAAAGGAAGCGGTGGAATATCCCCTTGTGGAGAGATTTTTGAGACGAGAGGTGTTCATCGAGTAGAAGCATTTCTTTATGCTTTGGATATGATAAATGCTCAAACAGAATTTCTTAGAGGATATAAATTGGTTTTAAAAACCTGTTGGAATAATTAATTATTTTCTATTTTTTAGGGAGCTTTAATTTTAGATTCTTGTTCTAATCCGGCTTATGCTTTAAATCAGTCTTTGTAAATAAAAAAATAATTTTTTGAATAAAATTATTTTTTAGAGATTTTGTGAGAGAAATGATTGGAGGTAATTCTGGAATGTCAGAATATACTTGCAGTGATGGTAGACAACCAAAATTATTACGAAATTCAAGCCCTAAAAAGAGTGTTGTTGCTGTAGTTGGTGCTAGTTATTCTTCTGTAACTGTTCAAGTAAATAAAACGGGAATAAAAATATTTTTATTTATTTTTAGATAGCTAATTTACTCAGACTTTTTCGAATTGTTCAAGTTAGTCCTGGCAAGTTATTCTTTAAAAATTAGTTAAAATAATTTAAATATTGTTTTAAAATTAAGTAATTTATTTATTAGGTCGGGTCATAATTAGTGTCGCTTTTTTTCGATTAAATTTTTAGGGGTGTTAATTTACAAATATTTTTTTTTCTTATTAACCATCATAAAGATCTGAATCTACTCTTCATTTTAATACCAGATTTAGGTATATATGATTGATATTCATAAAGTTATGATTTTTTGAACTTCACTACCTCGTAGTGAAATTCTCAAGCATTTGCACCATGAATTATAAATTACCAAAAATGGGACATAAGAAACAAAAAATCTTAATGATCTAGTCAATGGGGTCGTTGTCTATGCTAGACAGCAAAAAATAGGGTTCAGGCTTTATGAGGAAGGCCGTATGACTCTCAGAAGCAAACATGGTCGAGGGAGACAGGTGTCATTGAGAATAACGGTCCTGCTCGGCCGGCTAAGATGGAATCCGGTAATTTCTTCTGCTGAATCATCGAGGGATATCTGCTCTATACATACAGCAAAGCTTGGCAGAAAAAACACGGTCTGCGCTTAAGGAAGACAAATCAAATGCCGCGTGTACTCGCATTTCAAAAATGAAATAAACGACACGACATCCCCCCCAAAAACGCTTTTTTAGAACTCAGCGTAAAATCATCCGATCAGGATGATCTAAACGGTTTTTTATATCCCACAGAGGGCTTATACTAAATCCGAAATATAAAGTCTGTAAATCGTGTCGAACCCCGGAATTCGAATTTCGACTTTTTCGAAAATTTAGACCTTTATTAATAAAAATTCGAAATTGTGCCCAACATATAGAGCTTTTGAAGGGCTTTCGAATGATATATTACACTAACTATTATCATTACATATACTTGAGAAAATTTGATTCCCGATGATTTCGGGAATTTTTATATTTTCGATCAGAACTCCCTGAATACCTAACCAAAAATTCTCAAATGCTGGGATCTTTTAGACAATACTCTAACAAATGATTCTTAATAAAAATAAAAAATATTTTCAAAAAGCTTAATTTTAAAAATCCAAAAAATCGAAATAAAAAAAGCGACACTAATTATGACCCGACCTAATATTTTGTAGCAAGCACAAACGCCGATTTGAGCGATAAGAATCGTTTTGAATATTTTGCCCGGTAATTTTTTATTTCTAGTTATATTTTTAATTTAAGCTTATAATTTACTTTTTCGGCATATAATTTCTGATATCCAATTTAAAAATAACAAATTTTACATTAACTTTTAATAATATTTTTAAAACAATTTTATTTTAGAACAGTACCTAGCGATAATTACCAAGCCCGGGCAATGATTGATATTGCCGTTCATTTTAATTGGACTTACGTTTCTTTGGTTTCTAATTATTTTTTCCTTTAAAATGTATTCAAAAAAGGTATATTCTGCTGATGAATATGGGGAATTGGGTGCAGATGCTTTTAAAAAAGAAGCTAGACGTGCCAAAATTTGTATTGCTATAGAAGAAAGAGTTTCTATGAAACCAGAATCTTTAAGAGATTCTATTGATAATTTAGCTAAAAAGTAAAAATATAAATAAATAATTAAAAATTAAATTTCTTAAAAAGACTTCAACAAGATAAACAAGTTGGGGCTAGAGTTGTTGCTTTGTTTGTTGGAACTGAATATGTTCCTGATTTATTACAAAAAGTTTTTTTTAAATTTTTAAATTTAAATTTAATATTTTTAAAGGCGAGTGAAAGATTAGGTGGAGATTATAAAAGAAAAAGAATTATTTGGTTAGCAAGTGAAGGTTGGGATAGAAATAATGAGCATGTACTTAATAGAATTAAAATAAATATTTAATTTTTTTAAATTAAAGTACACATTAGGAAGTAGAAAATTGGCAGCTGAAGGGGCAATTGTTTTAATGCTTGAATCACAAAGAGTGCCGACATTTGAAGAAGTTTAAATAAATAAATTAAATTAAAAATAATTTAAATTAATATTTAGTATTATCTTTCACTACATCCAGGAAATGAAAATTTTGAAAGAAATAAATGGTTAAGGTATTGGGAGAAGGGAAAGATTAATTTTGAAAAGAAAATATTTTTAGAGAATTATGGAGACATAAATTTAATTGTGAATTTGATTTGCCTCAAGAATCTAAATTAAATAGGCAATTTAATTTTTTCTTTAAAATTAAATTAGGTAATTTAAAGATGTGAAGCACAACGGCAATCAGCAGACAATTTTAGTGCTGATGACAAAGTTCAATTTGTCATAGAAGCTGTTTGTAAGTAGTTTTTCCAAGAAAAAAATTTATATTTTAATTAAAGATGCAATTGCCCATGCATTACAATCAATGAAAGAAAAAGTATGTCCGGATGATTCAATTGAAAGTAGCTGGATTTCACGTTATGCTAAACTTCCACAAGTCTTTAATAAATTATAAATATTTAGATTAAATATAAATAAATAGGTCTGTCCAGCAATGAGGCATATTGACGGAGAAAATTTTTATAAACATTTATTGAATGTTAAATTTGAAGGTATTTATTAACTATTTAAATATTTAATTATTTTACTAGATTTGGTTGGAAAAAGAGTTCATTTTAGCCCTCAGGCAATTTATTTTTAAATTAATTATTTTTAAAATAATTTTTAGGGTGACGGCCCAGCCCACTATACAATTTTAAATTATCAACCATCTAGAAGACGTTTATTACAATCAACAAATTCTGATACTTCGGACAGATCAGATTATGTTGTTGTAGGTCGTTGGTCAGAAGAAGCATTAGAAATAGATGAAAGTCTTCTCTTTTGGAATTTAAATAATAATGAAGAAGAAGGAAATCAACAAAATTTTAATAATAAAATAAAAACAATAAAATTACCGCCTCTTTCTGTTTGTTCACTTCCTTGCCCTTTGGGTTATAAAAAACAATTAATTAAAGAAGTAGAATTATTTGAAAATTATTTAGAGAAAAACAATCTTTTTAAAAGGATGAACTTTGTTGTTGGGCTTGTGGTAAATGTGAAGATTACGAATATTTAATTAACGAGACTGCTTGTGCAGATTGTGGACAAGGAAATTGGCCAAATAAAGACAGAACTAGTTGTTTTTCTTTGGTTGATAAACATTTAAAACATATGCGTTGGAATACTTGGTAAATAAATAAATATTAAAAGGTTATTTTTATTTTTGTAGGTATTCAATTGTTCCAACAGCATTAGCTGTAATTGGAATTTTATCAACTCTTTTAGTTTTGCTTATATACACAATGTTTGTATTTATATTTAAATACAGCCAGACTCCGATTTTAAATATTCCTTGGTTTTGAATAAATTGTGTTTAAAAATTGAGGGATATTTAAAATTGGGAGTAATTAAAACGGGGGTAATTAAAAAATATTTTCTCTAGTTATGCTGATACTCCAGTAGTTAAAGCATCTGGAAGGGAACTTAGCCATGTTTTACTTTGTTCATGTCTTGTTTGTTATATTATAACCTTTGTTTTGCTTTCAAAACCAGATACTCTTGTTTGTACAATTAGAAGAATTGGCAAAATATTTTTATTTTTTAAATTAAAAATAAAAAAAATAGGTATTGGCCTTGCATTTTCTTGCCTTTATTCAGCACTTCTTGTTAAAACTAATAGAATTTATAGAATATTTTCACAAGTTATTAAATCATTCTTTTAACTTATAAAAAACTCTTTTTTGTTAAGGCAACTCGAAGTAGACGTCCACCCCCAATGATTTCCCCAATTTCTCAATTAGCATTAACTGCTGCTTTTGTAGGTTCTAAACAAATTTTTACACTAGTTTGGCTTCTTATTCAACCACCCGGTATTTAAATGAAATGATGTTCCTCCTATCAAAAATATTTTTAGGTACTCAACATATATATCCAACACGTGCAGAAGTTGTTTTGGCTTGTAATGTGCCTGATCATCACTTTCTTTATTCGTTAGCCTATGAAGCTATATTACTCATTTTATGTACTGTATATGCAATAAAAACTCGAAAAGTACCAGAGAATTTTAACGAGACAAGATATATTGGATTTTCAATGTAAATTCAAAATTAAAAATAATTAGAATATAAGACAGATTTAAATTATTATTTTTATCTAACACATTTTGTATCCAAATTTTAAACATAATTAAACAGGTACACGACTTGTGTGCTTTGGTGTTGCCTTATATTATTTTTTATTGGAACAAGTAGCGACTTTCAGGTAATTCATATATCCAAAATTTATATTCACGTTGCTAGATTCAAACAACTGCATTTTGTATATCAATCAGTATGAGCGCAAATGTTGCTCTCGTTTGTATATTTTCACCAAAGATATACATTATACTTTTTGAAAAACACAAAAATGTACGTAAAGAAGCTGCTGGCAGTATTATGCAACGAAAACAGGAAACATCTGTCGGAAGGTAAATTTGACAAATATTTAATAGAAATTATAATATTTTAGTTATTATGCTATTAATGCCAACAATGATACGGGGGGTGGAGGTGAAATAAATAAAAACTTTATCTCAGAAAGATTTTCTTCACCATCGCCAACTATCCATACTGGTCTTCTTGCCTGTCACCGAAAAAGCAGTTCTAGCTGCTACAGATATATGAGCGGATCACCAAGGCAAACATCTATAGCCGGGTTAAGTAATGCCTCAAGTACTGCACATGATACTTTTCTATAAGGACAAATACTCATCAAAAGTTTTGATCTCTCACAATTAAAATTTTGAATTTTGTATCTTTTTTGGCTTATAATGATTTCGATTTATTTATAGGCCCACACAGAAAATGTGCGGAATAAGGCTACTTGTGTAGCACATTAAAAAATTTCAAACTGGAGAAAGTCTAACATTAATAATTAGCCCTATAAGGAAAGAAAAGGGGGTAAAGAATTCAAGATTATCATCTTCCTGCCAAATAGGTATAACCTATAATTATTATTCTTATTTGATGTGATGAAATAATTATATCATAAATATTTTTCAGATTATAGTAAACTTCTAAAAAAGATTTTACTCACATAGGAAAAATTATGAAATACAAAATAGAAAACAAGTGTTTTTATCACCTGACTTTTTCATTCATAGAATCACCTTTCTATTATAAAAGGATGCTTCAAAGCATCTGAGCACGTAATTCGCTTTCCTGGATCCAATGTTGTCATTTGCTCAAGTAAAGAACGGAAGTGTTCTACACGAGTATATCCATCTTTATCCAATTCTTGGTCACCAGCCAATTCTGCAAATAAATTTCTTTGCATTTTGATATTTGCGAGAACAGTGACTTTATCCTTTAAAAGAACAGTAGATTCATTTGAAGATGTGGAAAGTTAAGGGTGGAAAAAGTGAATAAAATATTAATAAATATAAAAACATTGCCCCCTTAATATAATAAAAATTGACAACAAGCCAGTTCAAATAAAATTACAAAAGAAAAACCTATGCAACGACTATCCAAGGGATATTGTCAAGCATCTAAAATTCGAATTTACTTAAATAAATAATCAAATTTACTTACAATATAAATTTCTAAATTGTTCCACCCCAAAAATTAAATTAAGCAGTACCTTTCCCGTAACTTTATCTGTCTCGTGATAAATAAAGTTGCAGTTGTTATCGAAATGTTGGTCCTTAAACAATGCCTTCCGTATCACCTTGTTAGGGTATTTTCCACGAAGGTCCATCATAAATTTAAGCATTTGGTTATTTGACTTTCCTGGGAACATAATCTTTCCCGTATAAACCTCATAAAGAGTAACTGCAAGCGACCAAAGATCAATTCCAAAATCATATTGCAGTCCAAGCACTAAAAATTAGATTTTAACAAGAAATATTTTCAATTAAAAACTTACTAATCTCCGGTGCTCGATAAAAACGTGAAACTAAGTAGGGAGCGGGCTCAACATCACCAACATGACAAGCCGAACCAAAATCGCATAATTTAAGATGCATTTTTGTCTCGTCAACCTAAACAAATAAATTAATTTTATAGCATAACAAATTCATGCGAAGGGTCGTACGATCAACTCTCAAAGATGATTGGCTTTTTGCAGCTTGATCAATCATTCAAAGAAAAAGTCGATTGAGAAAAGGTTGTCAATGAGACCCAAACCAGATAAAACATCTAATTGAATGATGTGAATTGTGAATTAGTGCAATTGGCCAATAGTATATATATGAGTGGAAAAGGAAATTATTTATGAATGATTTATAGAAAGGGAAAGAAGCTTATTGAGGAGTATTCGAAGACCTAATTAATCAAATGCGCATGTCAACCTATTACTACAGGTAAAATTTTTAAAACTCATTTAGTCCACGAATCGGAAAACTATCGAATACTCTCCAATATCGCATGTTTAAAGATGCCAGATTAAAACATTTATAAGTCTATTTACATATTATTTTCGAAATATTGACACAAATTACTGTCGTAAATCTCTTGGCATCCTTAACAAAACACAAAAACTATAAATTTCCCCAAGATATTGCTTACCAAAATATTATCTGGTTTAATGTCTGCATGAAGAATGTTACAACGTTTTAACAATTTCAGAGCCAAAAGCAATTGCTGAGCATAAGAGCGAACAGCTTTCATATGAAGACCGACATTATTTCCATATTTCTTTAATAATTCTCGTAAATTCATACTAAAAATGAGAAATTTAAAAAAGTTCTAACATAAGTTTAAAAAAACCTTAAATTTTCAAAAACCAGACAGAGGTGATTTCGATGATAAAATTGCCTGAAAAGTTGCAAAATGTGATATTTATCGAGACGATCTGCTTCGTTAAGTTTTTTCAATACTTCCAATTCACGAACGCCTGTCTTCCTCCTAAAGATTAAAAAAGCTGACAAAAATTAAAATTACTAAATTTACATTAGGTCATTGTTTCTAATAATTTTGATAGCCACTTTGGAAGCAGTCCTATTCATATCTGTTGCACGAACAACATTTCCAAATACTCCAGATCCTGTGTAGCCATAAACACGATAGCGACCATCTAATTGTTCTCCGATTCTGACTCCTATAAGTGAATAAAACTTTTGTGTACCAAAGAAATATGATTAAAATATAACTACTCAAATTATAAGAATAAATAAACAAACGGTAATATCCTTCGGTATCGTCCCAATTGTCTTTTAATGCAGCTGTTGTTAAATCATTCGTTTCGATTGTAGCAGCTTTGGAGAGCAGCTGAAAAAAATAGAATTTAACAAATCTAAACAATCTTGTTTTAAAAACCTCAACTGGTGCCTCATCAGCGAACATGTCAAAGTGAAGTGATTCAATCTTTGTATTATCTGGTTTTGTTGTCTTTTCCCGTTCAGATTCCAAACGTTCGATATCTTCATCTAAAATCTTTTCCCCTAAAATTCTATCCATTTTAGACTTTTCCTCTTGGATCGATTGTTCTGTTTGTTTACGTATACGTTCAGCCTTAAATTTAATCAATTTAGAATTAAAATTTTAAATGAGCAAACCTCATCTCTATTACGAATATGTGATATTTTTGCACATTGCTCTCCAAAGAAATCTACCAAATCATCCGATGCTTGAGAAAGTTGAGGTGAAGAAATTGGAGAAGCTTCCACATCCGTTATTTTCGTTCCACTTTCTTTAAGAACATCAATAGCTTCGCGTAAAAGTCTATCGACTTTGGATTCCTTTTGTTCATTCTCAAGTTCAGCTTCTTCTCTTGCAATTTCTTGACTATCGTCACCGTCAGAACTCGAACCGCTCTCAATATCCTTATTTTGCAGGCTGTTTTCCTCCACAACAACCTCAGGAGGATTTGGGGGTTCACTAAAATATAATCAAGGAATATAAAAAATAAACAAAATTTGTGTTGTTAATGTAACTAAACTAAACCATTCAACTTCATCAAATAATTAGAATTCTTTCTAGAGTGAGAGAATATGAAGGCCAAGAAGCTAGATTTAGTTCCTTTTTAGTGTTAGTTAATTTATAGGAATAATTAAAAATCACGTAAATTGATCCCGTAAAATTCCGTAAAATCCCACCCGGGATAATCCTTACGATTATATTCAAAAGACGAAAATTTAAATTACTTGTGCATGGGTTCATCGTCAATCATTCCTTTCTCATTTCTAATTTTTTCCAAAAGCTCAGAACGTTGTTTTCTTCTTTTCTCAATTAACTGCTTCTCGTCATCTGAATCTAAATCAGTTTCATCTGCGGTATCTTTTCTTTTTGATTTCTTTGCTTTAGGTTCTTTGCCATTTCTTAAAATAAAATAATTAAAAATAATTTTTAAAAGATAAAAATACTTTTCTCGTTTATGTTTCTTCTTTTTCTTCTCCTTCTTTTCTTTGTGCTTCTTATAACTTTTATCATATTCATCATCAACATTCTTTAAATTCTCTAATTCTGAACGAAGTCTATCATCATTTTTTTCACGCGTTGATCTTCTATCTCTCATCAAATCTGAAGATCTTTCCAAAGCATCCTTTGATCTTTTGCTGCTGTTGATAATAGCTTCCTGTATTAGATCCCGTCTTAGTCGCTCTCTGCTAAAACCCTCATCTCTCCTATAAGACATTTCTCTTCGCCTTTTATCATAAGATCTAGATCTTGATCGACGTCTCACAGATGAACGGCCATGTTGATTACGAGAAGTTGGGGAACGTGATCGAGAACGAGCCATTAAAATTTATTTGAATATCTAAAATAAAAAATAAAAATGTAAAAACAAAAAGTGAAATTACAATGAATACTATCTGATATGCAGTACTATCTGATATGTACAGAAAACTTGAAGAATCGCAAACAGGAAATCGTAAAAACGAACTAGTTTCAGACAACCCAAAATTGAGAATTTATTGATCTTTAGAGATTTAAAAACATTGGGATTAAATTTCGTAAACCATAATGCCAAAATAGTGGAAATTTAATGGGAGATTTAGTGGACTAGCGGTGCGGTACACCTCGTTTGTGCGCGCACGTTTGGGCGCGACACGTTTGGGCGCCCACGATTGGGCGCGGCACGTTTGGGCGCCCGTTGTGGGATTTTATATTATTTTTTCTAGTTTTCATTTATTTTTTTTTCTTACCTGAATTTTATTTTTTACCTGATTTTTAGTGCTCAAATTAAGAATGTTAAATATAGGCAAAATTGATACTAAGAGAGGCAAGGAAAAATTAAACTACGACGGACATCTTTACATATTTGACAAGCCAAATAATGATGGAACGATAAAATTTTGGAGATGCGAATTTAAAAATGGTGGTATTGATAAATGTAAGGGTCGCATTTGGACAAACATGGAGAATGATTTTCTGCGTTTGGTGACTCAACATACATGCGAGCATAATCCAGCTCGTATCGTGGCACAGCAAGTGAAGACAGGAATGAAAAGACGTGCCCTGGAAACTATGGAAGCCCCGACAATGGTTCGAGCACTTGTAATGCAAAACACTGCTTCACCAGCTCTAGCTGAAGTGCCTTCAAAAAAGGCTACTAATTTGGTTACTTTTGTTTAAATTTTTATTTTTAAATTTTTATTTTAGATGATCCAAAGAGCAAGGAAAGAAGTTTATCCCTGTAAACAGTGCCTCATTCGATCTAAACCCCCAAATACTAAACCATTTTTAATTAAATATTCATATGTAGAAATTTCTAGAGATTCCCTAATAAATCCTCTGCAAATTAAATTTTTGTTATTGTTAATCTTCCAGTAGTCACAGAATTGAAAATTTTGAGTCAAAATATTTTTACGTGATAAATAGTTTGTTTAGAAATGTTGTTTATTTTAACGTATATTCATGAATTTTTGGAAAATTTATGTAAAAATTTTGAAAAAATACCACAACGGGCGCCCAAACGTGTCGCGCCCAACCGTGTCGCCCAACGTGGTGCTCCGCTAGCGGTGCTTATTGTTAGGTGGGACACGCTCGATTAGTCGCAGGCCGATTAGTCGCGGCCGATTAGTCGCCGGCCGATTAGTCGCCAAGCTTTTAATTAACACCCCCTTCCACAAGGTCTACGCGGAAGAAAGTTTTTGCCGCTGCGGAGGAAGCCGGGCATGTCGAGCGGAACGACGGCCGCCGCTTCGCTACGGTCGCCGCGAGCGAAGCGAGATTAGTCGCCGATTAGTCGCCGGCCGATTAGTCGCCAAGCTTTTATAATAAACTATAATCAGAATATTTAATAAAAAATCTTGGCGACTAATCGGCCGCGCGATAATCGGTCGCGACTAATCGGGCTGTACCCTTGTTAGGTTTTGCTTAAAAACTGTCTGAATGTTGGTTTTTTTGGTTTTTTAAAGCAGTTAAACGTTTTTAGAATTTTGCTGAATATTTCAAATAAATTTTAAATGATTTCAAATGATTCCCTTCAACAACTGTATTGAAAAATTGACTGAATTTTTTGACGGAGAAAATGAAAAAATTAATTCTTTTTTGTTACATGAATCGCCAAAACGTCGAAGATTGTTTGCTATTTTTGAGAATTTTATTCAATTGGAATGGCATAAAAATAAATTTACTTGGTTAAAACATCCATTAATTTGCAGAATTTCCTCAGTAATTTTCAATTCTGCTGGCGAAATTCAATTTACAAATGGTTTATTTGAAAATCAACTTATTATTTAGTTAAAGCAATACAAAAATATTTTTCTTAATTTTGATTTCTTTTTTTATTTTTTTAGATAAAGTTTGGTTTGCCGGTACTTCAAATGTTCAAATATTTAATCTTGCTCCAAATTCATCAATTCATTTATCATTTGATAGTCCAAAATTTGTTGAAAATACTCGGTCAAATTCAATTATTTATTTTTCTATTGGAATTATTTTACTTGGATTGGCAGAAGAAGAAATTATTTTTTGTTTGAATTTTTTCTTAAAAATCTTTCAATGTCAATTTTTCTAAATTTAAGCTAATATTTCTAAAGAACAAATTAATATATTTTTTAACCGATTGGAGTTATTATTTTCGTCATCACCCAGTATTTTTGTTTATTTTTTAATGGAAAATGATGAACGTTGTTTACTTACATTTATAGCAATAATTAAGGTAAATATTTAAATAAATCTAAAATTATTTATTTTTTAAAGCTACATTCAGCAAGACAAAACAAAATATTACATCCAAAAATGTTAGATCCAGAATTGATTTTTATTGTTTTATTGAGGAAAATTAATTTTGATACTTTGGTTAGAAACAATTGAAAATTATAATTAAAATATTTTAGGTTATTATTGACTGGGTATATTCTGAACCTGAACTTTGTTTTCTTTTATTGAAATCATTTACTCATTATTTTTCAAAATTTAATTTTCAACAATTTGAAATTACTTTTCAAAGGTTCTATAGTTTATTTAAAATACATAAAGATATTACCGAAAAGAGTATAACATCATACCGTCAATTATACGTCCGGTGCATAACATACATTTCCTCAATTTCATCAATTAACTCTAAATTAATCTTTTCCGGAAACCAAATTCTTTAAACTAAGCCAAGAGGAAATAAAAAATTGCAGGAAAATTTTTTATTAATGCCAAAAGATAAATATATTTTTAGATTGGAAGATCACCATTTACAACAGTCTTCAAATCTTTTAATTCATCGTATTCAAGAATCTCTCTCCTCTACTTCAAATAACAATTTAACTAATTTTAAGTTTGATATTGAAGAATTGCATGGGGAAAAATTAATTTCTAAACAAATTATTATTTCTACTCGACCGAAAGTTTGTATTTTAATTATTTAAAAATATTTCGGTTTTCTTTGTCCCAGATAGATTTATTGGAATAAATCTTGTTTATTTAAAAATTATTATTTTTTTTATTTTTTAGTATTCTATTTTGGAGAAATCAGAAGATGACTTTGAATTACAATATAATTTTGAGATATTCCAAAATTCTTTCATTTCGTTTTGTGAAGAATTAATAATTAAATTAAAACAATTGGGGAGAGCGTTAAATTTCCCATCAGAAAAAATTTGTCAAAATTTGTTTTTAATTAAATCAATCATTTTAAATGAAAATGAATAAAAAAAGAAGAATTTATTTTATTAAAAATTATATTAATTAAAATATAATATTTTAAAGAATACCAAACAATATTTAATCCCTAAAATTTTATTCTTATCAAATATATTTTTATTTGGTTTAATCATCAAACACAATTTCTGTATAAATAATTATAGTAATATATTTGCTCTTGCTTGGTCACCTCATCATTCTCTTTTTTATTTTCTCGTTATCAATTATTAATTTGAAGAAAATATTTCTATAATCAATACTTCTTTTAATTTAATATTTATATTTTTGTTTATATTTTTTAAAAATATACATAGATTTTTTGTTAAAAATTAAAAATATTTTCAGATTTTTTAAATAAAAATGTTAAAACAATTATTTGACATCTCAGAAAAGAAAGGAAATCAAAATGAATTAATTACTTTATCTAAAAATTGTGGAAATACCCAATCAATTATTTCCTCTGGTGTTGAACGTTCAATTAATGGATTTACTGGAGAAAATAAAAATAATGATTTGGTAAAATTAATTTTGTAAAAATAATTTTATTTTTTTTAGTCTGTGCAAGAATATTTGGCTAATATATCGAATAAAGCAGCACCTCCAAATACTTTTGATATGAGACAACTTTTGGAACAATTACCTGAAAATAATTTAAATTTTGAGAATTTGGAACGTTTTTGGAATAATTCATTAAATATTAGGTAAAAATAAATTTTAAATTAATTTTTAAATTTAAAAAAGTAATTCTAATTATTTGGCTAATGACTGGATTAGACAATTTAATGAAGGAAAGGAATTAAATAATAAATGGATGGAAGAATTTATTTTGGAACAAAAAAATTTAAAAATGGAAAATGAATGGGGGAAAATAAAGTAAATATTTTTAAATATTTTGTAAATTTTTATTTTTAGTGAAGGATCTGTTTGGGCTAAAGATTTTTTAGAAAATTATGATTTAAATGGAAAACAATTAAATAATTGGGAAAATGAATTTTTAAATGATTTTGTGGGAGAAAATGAAAAAATTGAATTTTTTGATTATGAAAGTGCTTGGGAAAATTATAATTCAAAAGAAAAACAAGAAAAATTTGAATTCAGTAAAGTAAAGGAAATTTTAAAAATTTAAATAAAAAAATTAATTTAAAGAATAATCCATTTATAAATGAAGAAAATTTAATCGAAAAAGCAAAAGAAAATCTTTCTAATGGAAGAATTGCTAATTCTATTTTATTTTATGAAGCGGCAATTCAAAAAGATCCAGAAAATGTTGAAATTTGGTAAATAAATAAATTTAACTAATTTTAATTAATTAATTAAAGGTATTCTTTGGGAATTGCTTTGGCAGAAAATGAACAAGGTTTTTAAATAAATAAAATTTAAATTAATTTTTTTAGATCCAAAAGCAATTTGTGCATTAAGAAATGCTTTAAAATTAAATTCAAAATATTTAAACGCAATTTTGGCTTTGTCTGTTTCTTTGGCTAATGAAGGGTTTGATTATTTGGCTTTACATGAATTGGATAAATTTATTTGTATTTATAAAAATTGTTCTGAAGAAGAAATGCCTAAGGAAGAGGGAAATACTTCTTTTGGATTTCAATACAAAAAATTGGACAAAAATGAATTTTTAAAGGTAAAATATTTTTAAATAATTATTTTTTTGATTAGCCGACTTTTGCGGCCCGTACACTTGCGGCCCAGACACTTGCGGCTCGCCCCTATTTTGACACTTGCGGTCCCGACACTTGCGGCTATGAAATTTTCGGCGCAACATTTGCGGCTATCAACTTGCGGCCCAGACACTTGCGGCCCAGACTATTGCGGTTTTGACATTTGAGGCTCTCCCTTATTGCGACACTTGCGGCCCGGCCCCGACATTTGCGGTTTTGACATTTGCGGCCATGATTAAAAAATTAAGTAAATTAAAATAAAAAATCATGATTTATCGTTCAATAAATATCGGTCAATGACTTCTAATTCTAATTCTCAAATCCTTTCAATCCTATACAGAATTTTAATGCATTTATGTTTCTTAATTAGGGCGGGGACAAATATGCACGCAAAATCGCAAAATATGCACATACAAAAAATTTTTCTTGAAAAATTTTTAGAAAAAAATTTTTTTTAATTTTTGTTAAAAGTCTTATGACAAATGTGTTCCAAAAATCTTCAAATTTTTACCAATTTTTATAAAATTTAGCAAAAGATGCCAAAATATGCTCAAATTTTGGTAAAAATATGCAAAATTCACCAAAATATACATAGATATGCAAATATGCACGAAAGGGCCGAAATATGCAAAAATATGCATTAGGAACTATAAATTCACATTTTAAAGATTTTCCTCACAAATTTTTTCTATTTTCCACCATTTCTAGGGAAAAATTATACTATTTTTTATATCGACCCGGACCGAATCCGGGTATTTTGACTCGACCTGGATGGGATTTTCCGTATCAAAATCCGGAAAATACGGGTTTTATCAAAATTCCCGGATTCCTAATCCGGACCGGTTCCTGTCCGGGTTTAAAGTCTAATATAAATATTATTTTTAATTCATATAAATTCATGAATTAAATACTACTTTAATTCTAATGATATTTTAATTTACTTAATTTTTTAATCATGGCCGCAAATGTCAAAACCGCAATAGTCTGGGCCGCAAGTGTACGGGCCGCAAAAGTCGCATCACCATTTTTTAATATATGTTACGCTTATAAAAATCGTGCGCGTTTTGCGGCGCAAAACCCAATGGGAAATTGCGTGCTTACATAAGCTTATTTTCCGCCAGCGTCTTGCATTTTTTATGTAAGCGTAGCTTTGAGAGAAATTAAAAAATTAATTTTTATTAACATTTTTTTTATTTTAGGTTGAAGCTAAATTTCTTGAAGTAATTAAATTTGTTCAACCAGAATGTGAATTAGTTGAAATACAAAATGCTATGTTATTTTTATATATTTAATTAAAATTTATTTTAAATTTTTAGGAGTATACTCTACAATTTAAGTAATGATTACAATAAAGCAATTGAATGTCTAAATTCTGCTTTAAATTTTAAACCAGAAGTAGAAAATTTTTAATTTAAAAATATTTTTTTTTCTCATTTTTTAAAAGGACCCAATTCTTTGGAACCGTTTAGGTGCAACTTTGGCTAATGCTGATCGTTCAGCAGAAGCTATAAATGCATATAAAAGAGCTCTACAAATTTCTCCCTCATATGTTCGTGTTCGATATAATCTTGGAGTTTCTTGTATGAATTTGCAAAGTTTTCGGTAAAAATAAAATTTAAAAATTAAAAAAAAAATTTTTTAATTTTAAAGAGAGGCAGCTATTCATTTTTTGGCAGCTCTTAAAATTCAACATTCACCAGAACAATCACTTATTTGGTCTAGACTTCGTTCTGCCATAATTCGTATGGAGAATATCCAATTGGACAATGAAATTTTTGAAGCAATTAATTGCCATGATTTGGACAGAATTAGTAAAATATTTGGGGTTTGAAGAAGGAAAATAGTTTATTTGAAATGGTGATGGGAGGAAGAAGTGTTATTGTATGGGAAGGGGAAGAATTTGTGACATTTTTTAAATTTAAATATATACTAATAATAAGTGCCATTTAAATGATTATTTAATATTAATTTATATTTTAGGGACATACATTTATAATTAACTAACTAAAATTGTTTATTAATCAATTCACTTATATCTCTTTCAATAAATATTTTTTCAAAATAAATTTTGTGATTCTTTCTTTAAAATTATATTTATCCCAAATAATAATTGACAATATATTTAGCTCTTTTTATATTTTAAAGTTGTGTATTTTGTCTTCCTCCCAATTGTGGCAATGTTGTAGGACTTCGATTACTTGAAACTTGAATTCGTCTAACAGGTTGTGGTTGGCGAATGGTTGTTGTGGTTGTGTTTGTAATTAAATGTGGGGCTGAATGAATTTTTTGTTGTGATTTAGAAATTGAAGAGAAATGGCTATGCATATGTTCTACAAAAAATAATTTTAAAAAAATATTTTTTTAAAACAACCAGCAACAGTAAGAACGTCTCTAGCATCAAATCTGCGTGCTGGATTTGCACAGATACAGTTAGATACAGTTAATTTAAGATGTTGGGAATAAATATTTGAGGGTATTGGGGGATATTCACATTTACTTATTTTACGAACTAACGCCAATAAATTTTGTTTTTCACCAAAAAAAGGTGATTGTAAAGCTGCCATCTTTAAAAATTAAAATATTTATTTAAAAAGTATATGTGTGTATAACCTCATATAAAACACAACCAAGAGACCAAATATCTGATTTAAAACTATAACCACTTTCATTCATTCTTTCTGGAGACCTAATAAGTAATTAAATATTTTTTCTATTTTTTCTTTTTTTTACATATAATAAGGAGTTCCAACAATAGAAAAAACCATTCCTTTTTTAAATGTACTTAAATTCATTGTTTCCATTGACAAAAATCTTCCAAGACCTAAATCACCAAGTTTTACAATTCCACCAGAACTAATAAAAACATTTGCTGGTTTAATATCTCTATGCATTATTGAACGACTGTGCATATAAGCAATTGCTCTACTTATTTGTACAAAATACTTTAAATATTTTTTTAATTAAAAAATATTTAAATTTAAAAGAAAAACCTTCCAAATACTACGTTCTGGAAGTAAACGAAAATTCTTTTTAAATGTCTAAAGAAATAATTTTAAAAAATATAATTTATTTATTTTATTTATTTACACGTAAAAGACGACTTAAATCTCCAGCTTCAGCTAATTCCAAAACAATCATTAAATATTCTTTTGATTGATCAGCAACTAAAAAAATTTTAAATTAATTTTTTAATTAATTAGAATTAACCACCTATAAATGAACAAAAATATCTAATTATATTTTCATGTTGTAATTGTTTAAGTAAATCAATTTCTTTCCGACAATCTTCTCTAGCTTTTTTATTCTTCATTAAATCAAGCTATATTTATTTTAATTAATTATTATTTTCAATATATTTATTTAAATACCTCAATTTTCTTTATTGCAACCGTTCTTCCAGTCATTTTATTTTTTGCTTTCAAAACTTCCGAAAATTGCCCTTTACCTAATTTTCCAGATAATTCAAAATAATCTAAACTATTATAACGATTTGGATCTATTAGTTGTTGTTGTTGTTGTCCAATATTATTTAAATGAAGATTATGAAGTGAAGTTGAAGAACCGTTAATAACAAAAGAGGATGATGATGTTGGGGCTGCCGAAGAATTTGGGGAAGATGTTGAGGAGGAACTCATAATAGTAATATTTTTAATAAAAATATTTCTAAAGAATAATTAGTTAACACCTTTAGAATGGAATCTGGAGAGAGAGGAGAGAGAGTTCTATTATAATAAAGTTTTTACGGTATTCATTATTATAGGTATATTCAAAATGAGAATAAAATACCTATACAAACTAAATATTTAGTAGAAAAACATAAAATCATTTACAAAACTAATTTCTAGCCTTCGCTAAAAGGGAAAGATATTTAAAAATGTTAAGGAAATTAATAATTATATTTAATAATCAATATAATGCGCGATAATTTATTATTTAATTATATCACGATAATTATTAATTAAGAAAAATGCAAGAAAGTAATAATGACCTACTAATTTATTAATTTAAAATAATTTTTTTCTTTTAGTTTAAAATTTTATAAATCATAATTGGCATTTGTCTGGTATTTTCCTTGAATTCCCATATTTCCGTGAATAATTACCCTGGGTAATTATTCCACCTGCCGCTGGAGGGGGTAGATAATAGAGGCCCCCCTACAGCTGATTTAATATCCGATATCTACATACTTTGTTACATCAAGAAAATGATAGCCCCTAAATTGTTGAGATATGGCTAACAGAAAAAACAAAAAAAACTAGAAAAGAAAGAAACCAAAAAGTTAAATAAAAAAGCATTCTTTCAAAATAATTATTTAATATATAATGTATTGTGTCATGACAACGAACACATAAAAAAATAAATTTAAAATAAAACTTTCATTTATTTAGAAATAAAAAATTAAATAAAGAAAATTAAAAGAATTTCAAATTTATTAAAAAGAAAAATAAATAATTTATTTAAAAAGAATTTTTGATTTTTGTTTATTTAAAAAATAATTGGAGATAAATATGTATAAGGATAAAATTTACTAAAATTTTAATAAAAAAGTAAAACAAGAATTCAATGCCAGGTTTGTGTTGAGAAAACATTTGGAAAGCATTATGGGAGTTGGATATGTGATGTTTGTAGTTACTTTTTCAAAAGGGGGGTTTGTATTGAAATTTTAAAAAAATTTTAAATGTATTTGTAAAATAAATTTAAAAAATAATTTAGCTAGTCAAAATAATTGTTTTTTGGATAAAAGACGCCGAAATTGGTGCCAGGCATGCCGAAAGAAAAATGCTTAGTAACGGGAATGAGAAAAGATTGTAAAAAAGATTTAATAAAAAAATTTGATTTTCAATTTATTTTAGTGGTGCAAAAGGAAATAGATCCAAGAATTAAATATTTTGATGGAAAATTTTGATATTGACTGCAGATATTTTAATTATCTACAGGACATTAAAAATTGTAATCACTCTACCTACAAATTTAGTAAATGTTTAATAAATAATTTAAAAAATAAGATTTTTTAGTTAATTTATTTATTAATAATTACATTTCCTCCCTACTAAATATCAAGTCAATATTCGATATTAACAGCAATTTATACATGCAATTTATAATATAAATTTAAGAAAATATTAAAAATTAATGGAAATATTAAGAATAAAATATAAAATTTTTATAAATTGGGGACGGAACGGAATGAAAAATTATAAGAATAAATTAATTATATATAAATATATTTATCTAAAAAAATAAATATCTAAATATTATTTTCATTAATTCTACTTTAATTTTGGTTTTGGAGGCACGGGTGGAGGGACAGGTTTAGGAGGCAACACAAGCTTAGAAAGAATATGACGAGAGATTGCCACAGTTTCATCCTCATTTAAAGAATTATTATTTTCAACAAATTTTCTTTAAGAAAAAAATTTAATTATTTTTATTTTAATTTATTTACTTTTTATTTTCAACATTTTGTAAAAGATTAGAATTAATATATTCAAGAGGTTGTTGTTCTTGTGATTCTTCTTTAATTAATTCTTTATCAATGGTTTTAAGTGGATTTAAAATTGTTAAGGGGACTGAAAAAAATTAATTAATAATTAATTATTTAAATTTTACAATTATCATCTTTTTGTTCATCAACTTCTTTCTTCTCTAAAATTATTCTGTCCGGTTGAGAGTGACACTTTAGATGACGCCCACATTCAACTAGTAACTAAAAAATAATCACATATATCTATAAAAATAGGTAGTATCCGGTTATCTCCAACCCCTCCCCATTTTCTTTTTAACTGCCTTCCTTCATTTTCTCCTTTAAAGAAAAGAAGGCAAATAATGGTAAAGGAAATTTAAGGTGATAAGTACCCGGCCTCTTAAATGTTGCCAATAAATGACAACTAGAGAACGAAATGGGAATGTCGTACGAGAATCATACGAGATGTCCCGAAAAATCTCGATAATCGAGATTTTCATTCAGCATCTCGTCTTGATCAGGTCTCCAATACAACGTTAGGTGTGTTAACACTATTTCTATCTATTTAAAATAGGTTCACCGTATTTACAAGTACACATACCATATAAATACATCCGATGACTTTTAAAAACCAAAAAATTAAAAAATTGCCTTATATGCTTGTTGTGCTTCAACAGAAAAATTAGGTAAAGGCTCTTTTTTAGATTTTGTTAAATCACCAAATAAATACTTTTTATCTTCCTTCTTCTCAATTTTTCTTAAACTTTGTCTTAAAGCAGAAGTCTCTGCAATTTCCATTTTTTCTAATTGTTTAAATGTCCGTCTACGTTCATTTAATGCTCTTTTTTCAAATTCAGCTGGTTCCATTGTTGTAACAAAAGATTTTTGGGGAGACAAACGATATTCTTTAGTATTAATTACATCAAATTTGGAAGGCGATCTTAAAAATATTTTTTAGATGGAGAAAAGTTAAAGCGGAGTTTTGTTTCTCATGACCTAGTCTTATTTTAGGGGTTTCCATAATTTCTACCTTAAATTAATATATAATCAATGTGTCCATATCTAGATTAACTTAATAGAGTAACCTCTTTCATTATATTATCTCATCTATCTCTTTTACTGCGTTTTTTTTGTCAGAAAGATCCCTGGTAAGTATATTAATCCAGTAAATTTTTTAGTTAACTAAACCTAGAAATGGAAATATTATATAAATTATACCGCCGAGGGCGCTAGAATTTTTAGAATATTGGAAGATTCCTTCCTTTTATTAAAAATTTTATGGAAAAAGTTCGGGTTTCGGATAACCCGTCCACGGTACATATTTCTTTCCCCCCAGTCCACGTTTTAGTTCAAACCCGAAAAGTACCTATTATTATTTTTCTCTTGACTTAATAATTCTTTAGTTTCTGAACAATCCCACAATGTTGTCGAATTAGAACAATTATCAACATCTTCTAAATCAATATTTTCATTAGATTTTACTTCTTCTATTATTTTTTGTAAATTATTATTTTTATTAATTTGTTCAATACAAATACTTGGTGGACGTAAATATTCTTCAAATTCTTCTTCTTTTTCATTTTCATTTTTATTATTAGAAACAATTAAGTATTCTTGTTGTTTTTCATTTTCATTTAAAGGAAAATTATTAGAAGCTAAATTATTTTTATAATTTAATGTTGGAGAATTATCAGAAACAATTTTTGGCATTAAATATTCTTTTGTATTGTTATTTTCTTTATAAAATTTTTCTCTAAATCTCGGCGGTTTTGGAGGTAATTCTGGTGGTTGTTGCTGTTGATTTAATTCTTCAATTGATTTATTACTTAAAATACTTTTTGACATTTCTAAATGAATATTTGGATTTTTTGGAGGTCTTGGAGGTGCTAAAGAGAATGTACTTGAAGTACTTATTGGTGAAATTGAACGAAGACTTGGAGAAATTGTTGAAGATATTGACAGATCTGTCTTGTTTATCTAAAAAAGAAATTTATCAAAAAAAAATTTCCAAACACATTTAAAAGTCCAAAATTTCTTCCATCTGCCCCAACATGGCAAGTATGTCTCAAATCTCCTTTTGGTTCACTAATCATCATTTTAAAATTTTCTTTTTCATTTTTCTTCTCTTTTTTATTTTTATCTTTTTTATTCTCTTCTATTTCAATTAAAGAATGTAAACTTTTTCTTTCAAATTCTGGAGATGTAATAATATTATCTGAATAATTACTATTTGGATTTTGTGCACCCAAAAATGCAATTGTATGTTCGGGAAGGAAAATACCAACATTGCCTGTTTTTGATACTCCAAGCCAAAAACCTGGAAGAGAAGTACTGAAAAAAGAATAAAATATTTTAATAAAACTTTTCTTTAGTTTTTATGGATTGAAATGAGTTTTTTTTCGGATTTTTGACCCAGAATGTGACCGAATCTATGTTTCAACCCCAAAATCAAAATCCAATTCTTAAAATATTAATCATTTATTTCCAAAAGTATATTATTTTCCAACCTTTTATCTAATAAAATAATTGTTTCTCCCTTTTCATAATTTAAATAATTGATATTTTCCTTCGAAGATTTATGTCTACAATCTGTCACAGTAACCAATAATGGAGGCATTAAAGTTGGTAATTCATTACAAATATTCTCGAATGTTGGCCTTTTCTCAGCAGACCATTCCCAACATTTTAACATTAAATTATAAACTCCTGATGGACAAAATTTTGGCTTTTCTAATTTCAATCGCTGAGTATCCACTGCATAAAGTATCTATAAAATTTAGAAAATAATAAAAAAAAAATAATTTAAAAAAACTTGTGATCCACTTATTCCTTCCCAAGGTGTTTGTCCATAAGTAAAAACTTCCCAAAGAAAAACTCCATACGCCCAAACATCTGAAGATGAAGTAAAACGAAGGAAATTAATACATTCAGGTGCACACCAAGCAATTGGTAATTTCATTGAAAGATTAAATTTAGAACGGTAATACTCTTCACCATAACCCAAAGAACGACTTAAACCAAAATCAGAAATTTTTACCTTAAAAAATAAATTAATTTAAGAAAATAAAGTAAATAAGATTAATAAAGTCTCCCAAAACCAGATCCTCCTCATGTCATGCTTAAGCAATATCTCCAATTTAAGCTATACCAAATTTAAAAAAATAGAAATTTCCTTTTCAGTTATAGTTAAGCGAAAGAAACTTTCTCCTTATCTTTTAATATTTTAACCTTAGAAGGTGAATGAACAAGAATATTTCTTGCAGCCAAATCTCTATGAATTAAACGTTGTGAACTTAAATATTTCATTCCATTTGAAATTTGAAGAGCAAAATCACACAAAACATCAACAGAAAGTGAAGGATGCCAAGCTTTAGATTTAAGACATTCTAATAAAGAACCACAAGACGCCAATTCTGATACAATCATTATAGCTTTTATATCAAGTACAACACCAAACATTTGAATAACATTCTTAAAAAATATTATTATTAAAATTATCACAATTTTTAAACACTTCATGTCTCATTTTTGTCATAATTGCTGCTTCTTGAAGAAAAGAAGAATGGTGAGAAATAAGTTTTTCTGGTTGAATTTGTTTCACAGCAACCTTAAAATTAAAAAAAAAATAAATTTTTTTTCTTAAAAAATACTTGTATAGACTCCTCCTCCTCTCTGTGCCAAATAGCTTTAAAAAAATATTAAATTTTTTTAAATAAAAAGTATAAAAAAATAATAACCTTGATAAACTTCTCCAAATTCACCATTTCCAATTTCTTTACATAAAGAAATTTTTTCTATTGGAATTAATATTTGTTGTTGATTAGAAGAATTGTCAGAATTTGAAGAATATCTAAATTTTTAATTTAAACAAAAAACTCTCAATTTTTAAATTTTATTTAAATTAAAAAACCCTACCTATTAATTTTTTCTTTATTTGGACTCATTTGTTGAGCTTTTCTTAACATTTCCAAATCTTCTTTTCCAAAAAATTTCCTTTTTACTTTACCAACAAAATTTAGTTCTTTTTGATTATTATTTGATATATTGGGTAATAATGAAGACATTTTTTTATATTTTGGCACGATTAAACAATTCTATCAAAGCAGAAAATAAATTATGTTGTTGATTAATTAACTAGTAATTAGGCTAAAAATATTACAAAAAATTATTTGTAACCTGTCGTGGCTTGATTTACATACTTAATTGCTTGCGATTGATTTAATTACACAAATTAAAAATTTGTAAATATTTTAAATTTATTTTGAAAATATTTTTTGATTTGAATAAAATAAAGTAAAAGTATTAGTAATACATTGAATGTTTTTAATGGCTAATGAATGGATATCTAAAATAAGTTTTCTTCAATTTATTGTTTTAAATGTGTTTAGAAATTATTTATTTAAAAAAATAATTTTTTAAAACTTTGTTTTACAAATAAAAATAAACGAATAAAATTTTCTAAATGCTTTAAAAGATCAGGTTGCAAGACAAGAAAGAGTAAATTATGGAGGGTTAATACTTTTACACAGTCGAACCTCTAATTTATATATCTCCAAAATTAAATAATACATTTCCTCTTTTTAGATATTTTTAAAAAGTTGTTTGGAAATTAAGTGAAGGATGGGGAAGTTAGTGATATCCTTCTATTTTATTAAATATACGTAGCTCTTTTTTAATTTTCAACTAAAAGGGGAATGTAAATTTGATGTTCGACTGTATTTACAAAAACTTCCAAAATAAAAAATTTTTTAGAAGTTTTTTAAAATTTTATTTCAAAAATTAAGGGTCATAATAAGCTTTTTTTAAAAAGAATTAAATAATAAATGGCAATTAAGTAGAAGAAAGAAAATAAAATATTTTAAAAATTATGCAGGTGGATATTTAAAACCAATATGTACTGGATATTCAGGTGCATTTGGATAAGGAGGAGGAGCTGCTGGAGGTTGGGCATTTTCTTCATAATTAACTGAAAAATGTTTAGAATATTACAAAAATATTCGAAAAATAATTAAAAATTACTAATCAAAGAAAATTTTAATTTTAAAATCTTAAATATTCACAAAATTAAATTTACCATTAGCTCTTTGATATTCCCCTTTATTATTTTGTAAATTTGCATTTCCCATGTTATTTTTGCGTTTGTCGTAAACTGCCTTGATAACAAAGAAAAGGCAACAAAGTAATAGAAGTATCAGGATAATTGTTCTGAAACGAAGTTAAATTAAAATAAAATTAAAAAAAGGAGCCAAGAATATACCCTCTTAAAGAATTTTTTTTAAAAAGGGAAAGGAATTTATTAAATAAAATTTTAAATTTTATGGCAATCGAGTTGATAAATGCAAAAATAAGTATTTTAAATATAAAATTCTCTCATATAAAATCTTCAAAAGAAAGGAGGGAGGAAGTGAAGAATCAAAATTGCTGTAGCTGAAAATATTGTTGCATACCCAAAACCAAGTCCGGGACCCGAATTCCAATAACGACTTCCGTACCCAAATCCGCCGCTGCTTCCACGTCCAGGGCAACATTCATAACCACAACATTCCTAAATTTTATCAAAAATAAATTCTTTTAATTTTATTTAAAAAAACCTCATTATAAGGACAACTCCAAACAATTTCTTTTGGTTGAGAACCATCTGGAGTATAAACTTTTCCAAATTTGGGATCATCTGGTTCAACTGGCATTCTACACATTGTACGATCTGAATGATGCGTTCCGCCAGGATAATATTGACTTCCCCAGTAATAATCCCGATTATTCCATCTTTTTTTAAAAGAATTTCAATTAAAATATTACAGGGTGCGGCAAATTAGCCGCCCCTTTTGTTTTTGCCATAACTTTTTTAAAAGTCAACCAAAATGGATAATTCTTTTTTTATTTTATTCCCAACACTCTAGGAAAATTTTTGGTACCAAGCAATTGAAATTTAGTTAAGTTTTAGTAAAGATATACCCGTCCGAACATTTAACTGCGTAAAAAACATTTTTTATGACAAAGTTTACACTGTGATAACTTTGCTCAATGTCGTCCAATCTTACTAATTTTGGTACTAATCGACTTATCTCAGTGAGGAGCATCGAAATATTCCAGAAAAACATTTTTGAAAATTTCACCTAAGAAATTGAAATTTAACACCTATATTCTAATCTATCCTTTAGAAATTCATATCTCAGCTCATGGACCAGATAAGAGTTTTGTTTAACCATTATTCGAATCAGTTTGAAGAGCTTATTCGAATGACATAAAGATTCAAATATCAAAATCTTAACATTGAGCCCAGGCCAACTTTGGCCCTATCCAGAAATAAGGGTCGAATCGTTTTTTTTTCATTACTTTTCATTACTTTATAAAAAGGGTCAATTTCCTTTAAATTTGACGTATGTTGATGTTTGCCTTAAGGAATTAAGGAATTAATTAAGGAATTAAGGAATAGAGAATTTTCCTAGAGTGTTGGGAATAAAATAAAAAAAGAATTATCCATTTTGGTTGACTTTTAAAAAAGTTATGGCAAAAACAAAAGGGGCGGCCAATTTGCCGCACCCTGTATTAAAAAAAATTACGTCATTGGAGCAGACATTGATCGAATAATTGCTTTTCCTGCTTGATAAGTCAAATAACCTGCTGCAGCCCCAACAATCATATTTTTAAACATATCCGAACGAGAACGGGAACCAAGTCCCTTTTCACGGTAACTAAAAATGAAAATTTATTTTAGATAAAGTTGTTTTAATTACTTTGATCGATAAAATCCACCACCACTCCCCCCATGATATCCACCAGATTTTCCAGAATAATGCCCACTTCCAGAACTTGATTTACTTCCACCACCAAACCAACCACCACCTCCTCCTCCACTTTTAGCAGAACTGCCACGAGCTGCAGATGAACCTCTCAAAAATATTTCGATAAGAAAACAACAAAATAATTAATTTCTACCTGCTACCCCCAAAACCTCCTCTGCCAAAACCTCCACCACCACCGCCTCTTTTGCCAAGAATTTCCGCAGTAAATATTAAGATAAAGAAAAATAATGTCCGCCAAAAATTTGAATTCATTTTAATTAATTTCTAAAATAAAAAAAATTAAATTTTGTTGAAAAAAAGTTTAAAATAATATAATTATAGTATAAAATTAATTAGTAAGCATAAAAACATTTGTTCAGCCAAAAAGTAAATATGTACATATGTATAACATTAATGACGAAATACATGTTTTGTGTATTCCTTTTTCATTGTCTCTAGAATTGGGATACGGATAATATGGCGCAACAGTTATGGCGCAGGGAAAAATAGACAAAAACGAGCAAACCTCAAATGCCAAAAATAAAAATTTACTTTAATTAATCCTAAAATAGTAATATAAAAAAATAAGTTTTAAATTTTATTTTATAAACAGCAATATGTATTAAATAAATTGTAAGTAAATAGAAAATAAATAAAAACAAATGTTAATGTAGACAAAAAAATCAAAGGAACGTTCTATGATATTAGTTCTCTTTTTTGTCTAACGAGTTTATTTGTCAATAATTTTTGGGGTTAAAAAAAATAAATGACAAATTTTTATAGGTTTTCAAATGTTAAATAGAAAAAAGCATTTTTAATTGTTTAATTGAAAAGGGGAAAATTAATGTAAATATTTGAAGTTTTAGATTTAAATAATAAGCATATACCTAAATTCCCTTTATACTCAGAATTCCTTTTTTTTTATTTCTTATGTATTAAATTAAACTTTTTAAAATTTAATTCACACCATTTAAAGAGTGCGAAATTAAAATCATTAAATGTTTATCATTTAAATTCACAAATTTCTATGCGTCATAAATTTTTATTTCCTTGTCTATAAATTAAATACAACCGGAAATAAAAAATAATTTTATAAGAAAATATAAGAAAACAAACAAATTTATAAATATTTAATTGATTAACTTTTAATTATAAACTACCTAATTAGTTTATTTATTTGTATTTATTTTTTAAATATTTTTAAATTCAAAATTTATTATCTCTAGAATTATAGACATATTTATTATTTATATCTTTTTAAGTTATGTATTTACTTGCACAGTATTGACATAAAAATTTATTACATATTCATATGATAAATAAATATAATAATTAAATTAATAATTATAATTTTTATTGAAAAGTTATTTTCCAAACAATAAAATGTCAAGGATTATTTTAGAGGCAATGGTGGATTATCCGAATTTAATAAAATAGAAAAATCACTAATTCTCATTGAGATTTGGCAAAATTTTATGATAATATATATAGTAAATATTAAATAAATTTATTTTCATTTTTATTCATTTAAAATAAATAATGTTTATTATTCAAAAGAAAAATATTACCTTAAGGGTAACTTTTCTTATTGGCACATTTGTATTTTCTGTTAATTGCTTGGAAGACAATTCGACAATTAAAGTTTTTTTTAATTTATTAAAATAATTATAGTAGTAAAGAAATTTTCTCTAAAATAGTAACAACCCTAGTTTTATTTAATTTTTAGATCCAATTTAGCGAATAATTTTTACAATTCCCATGGTTTTTATTTCCGCACACCTATAAACTAAAAAAATGTAAAATTATGATCAAATTTAAAATTAAAAAATAAGGTTGACATCGTTCCTGTAGCAGAAAATAACAATTTATTTAATGAAACAACAATTACTACTAATCAGTTAGTAGATTCAACAACGTTAAATGAACCTATTTCTCTTCCAATAATTAATGATACAAACAATAATTTAACAGTTATTGAAGATTTTGTTAATGAAACTTTAAAAGATGAAAATAAAAATGAAATAAATATTTCACAATTAAATAATGAAACAAAAATAGATTTAAATCAAACATTAAATATACCCCAATTAGAAAATGGAAATAATAACGATAATGTAAAAATTAAAAAATAATTTCTAAGAAAAATATTTTCTTTAGTTTAATAATAATACTTCAAATATAACGGAAAATGTTGAATTATTACATCCTACAATGCTTTTTACAAATGATGAGAAAATAAATGTGTCAAACGAAGCTGTTGCAGGTTTAATAATTAAAATTTAATTATCTCAATATTTTGTCAGATGTGCCAGAAAAATTGCCAGTCAGACTTTCCTATCAGGAAATGGTACAAAAATTTATTTTAAATTTTAAAAACAATTTTTTAGAATAATCCTCAACAACAACAACAATCACCACAATTATCTCCAAGTATTGGAGGGCAACAATCAGCTAGCCCTTCATTAATAAATAATTCTCCTCCCAATTTACTCCCAACACAAATATTCGAAGTTTGCACATCAAATGATTGTAATGGACATGGAAGTTGTTTAGGGTTTCGAAGTGCTCCATTTTGTAGTTGCAATTCTGGTTATTTAGGGTTTAAATGTGAAGATAGTTAAGTGTTGTCTCAAAAATCTTTATAAATTTTTTTAAATATATTTATAGCAGCATGTGACAATAATTTACATTGTAGTGGAAGAGGATCTTGTATAGGTTCTGTAAATCAACACTTTTGTTTTTGCAATATTGGCTATAGCGGTAGTCAATGTCAAACTCAACTTCGCTAATTTCTTTTTATTAAAAATTGTTTAAAAATAAATTTAATTTTACTAGATAAACTATCTAAATTAAAAATAAAATGTCAAAGGTGTAATTATTTAAGTGAATTAATTAAAAATTGAGGAATTTTGTGGTAGAGTCATAAAATTATTCCAATTTTTTTTTTACAAAATTATGAACCAAAATTTATTGTTTATCAAATATCAGAATCTACCATTGCAATTTATAAAAATACTAAAAATAGCTAAAAATTATTTTTTTAAAAAGATAGTCAAATTATTTAGCAATTAATTAATAACCTAAATTAATTAATTAAAAAATATACAAATTATTTTCCAAATATGTTCTTAATTTATTCCTGAATCTTTCCTCCACGTAATTCATTTATCATTTTTCGAATACTCTCTGCATCTTGAGGAATATATGAACGACTCAACTAAAAAATTTTTTTTACAAAAAACTATTTAATAACTTAACCTTTTTAACCCCCAAACAGCAAGTTCTCACCAAAGCATCAGTTACTATAATATTAAAAATTAACTTTTATAAAAAATAGTTAATTAACCCAAATACGGATCACAATTAGAAGAAGGACGTCTGTCTTCAAAATATCCCTAAAAATATTTTAAAATACTCTCAATTTTAAAGAATTTCCACTTACATATCCATCAACTTCAGTTTGGCGAGGAATACGTACACTAGAACATCGACTAGCAACCTAAAGAATAAATTTAAAATAACTACTTTTTTTCTCGGTACTTATTTAATATCTCACCCCCAGTATTTGAATCTCAGATTAAATTTCGTTTTATTTTCAATCACTTTAAGTAAAAGTTAAATGAAAAAATAAGGATTAACTAACAACAAGAATCAACATTTATAAGAGAATTGACAGAAAATTAATTTGATAATGAGACTCAAATAGGGTTGGGGGCTACCTTTTTCTCCTTACCCCATAACTAAATTTATCAATTGTTGCTGTCTCATGCAAACCAGTCAAACGTCGTTCATTATCTTTTCCACCAGAAGGGTCATAATAAGCGATCTTAAAATAAAAATTAATTAAAAAAATGTTCCAACATGTTCATGATGTGATTTTGATAAAGCTTCAATAGCATTTAATATTTCAGCATAACCACCAGGCTTTCTCATTTTTTCAGTCGAAAAATTTGTGTGACAGCCAGCACCATTCCAATCACCTAAAAATTAATTTAAAATTAATTTTTATTTTTTAAAATTAACCAGAAATAGGTTTTGGGTCAAAAGAAACAATAACACCAAATTCTTCAGCTACACGATGCAAAAGATAACGAGCAACCCTTTGAAATAAAATTATTTTATTTTTTTAAATAAAAAAACAAACCAAAGATGGTCACCCATATCAATACCTGAAAAATAAGAAAAAATATTTTTAAAACAAAAATATTTAATTTTTTTAATCAAAAAATTAAAAACAAACCTTCACAAGGTCCAACCTAAAAAATAAAATTAATTTTTAAAATTTATTTTTATTAAAAACAAAACCTGAAATTCCCATTGTCCAGGCATTACTTCTCCGTTAATTCCAGAAATTGTAATCCCTGCATATAAACAGGCACTAAAGGATATTTTATTTAAATTAAAAAATATTCCCAACCGATAATGTGATTCAACAATATCCCGTCCATAAGCCTAAAAATATTTTTTTAAATTTATTTTAAAAAATCAAAATTACTTTATTAGCCCCAACACCGCAATAATAAGGTCCTTGTGGGCCAGGAAATCCAAAAGGAGCCTTTGGCCAACCGAATGGATGATGATCAACATCCAGAAGTGTATATTCTTGTTCCATTCCAAACCAGGCATGCTAAAAAATAATTAAAATTTATTTTAAAAAATAAATATTTAAATTTTATTCTCAAAAATTTATTTTAACATTTCTTTTTTACTTAAAAAATTAAATTAAAATATTATTTGAATTGCCTCATTTTTTGCAGCTTCCATTGTTTGACGGCAATGATTTCGATTATTAGTTATATGAGGCTGCATTTTATTGTCAAAAGCCTCACACATTACAACTTTTTGGAAAAATAAATTGAAATAAATTTATTTAAAAAATAATTACTTTTATGATTTCCAAGTCGGAATGGGTCATTGAACATAGCAACAGGCTTAAAATTAAAAAAGAAATAATTTTAAATTTAAAAATTAGAAACCCCCTTACTTTGATAAAAACATCAGAATCGGCTCCCTAAAAATAAAAATTAATTTTAAAAATTAGAAAAAAAACCCACAGATGCTTGGTCTGTTGAAGAACCGTCAAAATTCCAAATTGGTAATTCTAAAAATTTAAATACCTAATCTTTTTATTTATTAAAAATTAAATTTTACCGTCAACTTTTTTGGGAATAAAATCAACAGTTTTAGTTTTTGATCGAACATTTTGAATACTTCCATCTATCCAAACATATTCAACTTGAATTTTATTGTGAGTAGGTAATTGCATAAAACGACCGGCAGCATATTTATTTGTAGAAAATTGTTCACGAAGATTCATCTAAAGGAATAAATATCTCTTTAAATTTTTAAAAATGTATAGAATTTTAAAAATAATTTAAAAAATATTTGTATATAAATATTTTATATTTTCAATGTTTATTTTAAATAAACATTTTATACCCCTTAAATCTAAATAGGAAAATGAGAAAGGCGATAAAGCGGTGGTGTGAAAACTGACATGAATAAATAAATTGAAAATAAAAATTGGTAGAAAAAAGAGAGTGTGTTTGTGTGTGTGTAATAAATAATATTCTTGTCCCTTTTACTTAAAAATGATGAATGTGCGCAAGTATTTTTATTTTAATTTTGGAAAAAAAATAAATGGAATTAAAAAATAATATTAAATTGTTGTGAGTATTTTACTTTTACTTTCCTTACCATTTTGCCTGTTTGCGTTGAAAGAATCAATCAGGCAATGTTAGACTTAAAAAAAATAAAAGAAGAAAATTAATTATTTATTTTGTGAGAGGAGTTGAAGCAAAAAATTGATTTTATTTTATGTCTTGAGGTGCTTCTTGCTCTTATTTTTTCAACTTTAAAAATTGGATATAGTAAGTAAATCTGTTATAAATTGATAATTTAAAGTTTGATTAATATTTTTATAAACAGTAGCTAACAGAAAATAAATTAAAATAAATTTAACTAAAAATTAGAATAAATTTATTCTAAATGACCTAACATGCAAATATTCAAAAATTTCTTAACTAGTCAAATAAAACAACAAACTAGATTTATTTGTAATTTTCGTCAATAGATAAGAAAAATAAGTATAGATAATTTAATGATTGAAGGAGAATGTTTTATATTTGTTAACGTAAATGGTACTATATAAAATCTTGATCTTTCATAAATAAAAAATATTTATTTGAGGTTAATCAAATTGGACATTAAAACGAAAAGGGAAAGGTATTTGATTTGTGTTTGTTCAAATAAACACAAACAACAAAAAATGATTTTTGCTTTGTAAAACTAATATTAAAAGTTTTAAAAGTAAAATAAAAAAAGAAATTTAGAAATTTGAATTTAAAAAAAGTTACATACTTTTAAAAATTCAGAAAATAAAAAAACTTAAATGTCTGGACCAACTTTTTAAAAAATAATATGATAAAAAAAGTACTTAAAAAAAGGATTACAATTAAACAATGTGTTAACTATTTATTTTCTAATATTTTTTTCACATTATTTTTATTTAACGATAAATAATGTGTTTTAAAGCAAAAAAGTTTTTAAAAAAATTTTATTTATTGTACTTTCATCATAAAATAAATGCACTCTTAAATACATAAGTAAATAGAAAGAGAAGTGAAAAGAGAGAGTACCTAATCTAAATTTATTAAATTCTCACTTAAAAAAAGTGAGCAAAAACTAAATAGTATTCATATTTTTGATTGGTATTATAAAATTGTTTTTTGATAATTAAAAAGTGGATTAAAATGATATTATGAAAGAAAATTTTTATTTAATTGAATTATTACAGTAGGTGGACTCATTACATATGATCAAGAGACGAAACTAGAAGATTATCAATTCGATTTATTCAAAGAATTACATAATGTTAGTGCCACGAGAATTGTATAATTGCACAGTAAGACAACTCCGTACTCACGAACCGTGGCTCAACTTTACATTAGTCCTGAGCGGAAATCTATCGACTAAAGGGTTTAACTGATTTTAAGGACACGACTTGGGCACAGTGATCCATTTGCACAGTAAGACAATTGCACAGAGGACAATTTCATAGTGGACAATTGCACAGTAAAGTGTTGTTTATTCGCAGAACATCTGCCCATTTATTCGCAAAACGACCTGTCTATTCGCGAAACCTCGAAATAAACGCAATTTAAAAATTTTTAAAAATTAAAGCTTCTGGCGTTATGTTATTTTGCTTTGTTTTTTTTCTCTGATAAAAAATTCATTGAAAAAAATTTATTGAAATTTTTCAGATCAAAATAATTTTTAATAAATTTTCTAGGGTTTTTGTTTTTTTTCAATGTTATGGTCTTCCTATCGATTTCAATTTCCCGGCTTAGGATTTTTTTACTTCTAGTCCTTATTTTTTGGCATATTGGCCTTTATTTTTTTATTTTTGTTCTTCCAAGATATGAAGTAAGTGAAGAGCGACAATTAGAACTTGAAAAGGTTTATTTTTCTGTAAATATTTTTAAAATATAAAAAAAATTTTTTTAGTTCTCTAAAGATTTACAAGAGGAACTTTCCACTTTTTCTCCTATTTCTTTACCATTAAAATCATTAGAAAATGCAATAATTTATACTCCCAATAATTTAATTATTTGGTCTGATTTTGGTTATAAAAGTTATTTATCTGGTGGAAAACTTGAAACTGGTGCTGATCCATATGCTTCAAATAAATTTAATCAAGCAATATCTGATAGTATTGAACCAAATAGAGAAATATCTGATACTAGAGATGAAAGGTTTTTTTTCTGTAATTAATTTCTTTTTATTTAAATTTTTTAAAGTTGTAAACAAAAACAATTTATTTATAATTCATTAAAACCTCAAAAAACTTCAATTATTATTACTTTCCATAACGAAGCACGTTCTACACTTTTACGAACTATTTGGAGTATTTTTGAACGTTCCCCTCCAAAACTTTTAAGTGAAATAATTTTGGTTGATGATTTTTCTTTAGATGGTTAATTTAGAAAATTAAAGGTTGAAGTTAATTAATTTTAGAAAATATTGGAAAAGAACTTGTAAATATTCAAAAAGTTAGAGTAATTCGTAATCTCAAACGAGAAGGTTTGGAATTAAAAAAAATGTTTTTTAAATTTTATTTAATTATAGGACTCATTCGTTCTCGTGTCAAAGGAGCTCAATTAGCTAATGCTCCAATTCTAACATTTCTTGGTAAATTTTAATCTTTTTTTTTCAAATGATTTTTATCCCCAAACTTTTGTATTTTTTTAAAGATAGCCATTGTGAATGCAATGTTGGATGGCTTCAGCCTTTATTGCATAGAATTGGAGAGGTTTTATTAAAAATTAAAATAAAATTATTTTTTAAGGATAATAAAGCAGTTGTTGCTCCAGTGGTATTTTTTATTAAGTTATTTTTTAAAAATTAATTTAACAGATTGATGTAATTTCAATGGATAATTTCAATTATATAGCAGCTAGTTCTAATCTAAAGGGAGGCTTTAGCTGGAATCTTGTATTCAAATGGGACAGACTTGGTATTAAAGCTGCATGGCAACGAAGAAAAGATCCGACAAGTCCGATTAAGTAAAAAATGTTTTTTAATTAGTATTTTAAAATACAGAATATATTTAATTTTGTACATTGAGTTTTTCAAATTAATAATAAAAAATTATAGCGCTTCCCAAAAATCGAAATTAAAACTAACCCAGATATATAATTTTTTCCCTTCTAGTTATTGTTTTATTTTTTTATCATTTTTAGGTCTCCAGTTATGGCGGGTGGATTATTTTCAATTTCAAAAAATTGGTTTGAAACGTTGGGGACTTATGATATGGAAATGGATGTTTGGGGTGGTGAAAATTTGGGTGATTTTTAATTTTTGAATAGAATTTTATTATTTGAAGGGCTTTTTAAATAATTTTATTTTTTCTAGAATTATCATTTCGTGTTTGGCAGTGTGGAGGGACACTTGAAATAATTCCTTGTAGTCGTGTTGGGCATGTTTTTCGCAAACAACATCCTTATACATTTCCAGGTGGAAGTGGAAAAGTTTTTCAAAGGTTTTTTAAATTAAAATACATATTTTTAAAAATATTTTGAAGAAATACCCGAAGAGCTGCTGAAGTTTGGTTGGATGAATTTAAAGAATTATATCTTCAAACAGTTCCAAGTGCTCGACATGTTGATTTTGGAAAGTAAGAATTGAGCTTTAATTTTCGAATTTTTAAAATTTATATTTGATAGTATTTCTGATCGACTAGCAATTCGTGAAAAATTACATTGTAAAAATTTTAAATGGTATTTGGACAATGTATATCCAGAATTACAACCTTTGGATCTCTTTAATGGACGGAGTGTACAAATTTCAAATGGACTTTTTTGTTTAGATTCATTGGGGAGATCAAAAGTTGGACAATCTGTTGGACTTTTTAGATGCCATCGTAAATATAATTTTAAAAATTAATTTAAATATTTAACATTTATAGTTGATGGTGGAAATCAAGAATGGTTGTATGATGAAAAGTCTTTGCGTTTAAAACATGCATTATCTGGGCTTTGTGTTGTTTATGATCAAAGTAGTCTACTTATATTTAATCATTGTTCTGAGCAAGTAATTAAATAAAAATAAATTTAAAAATTAATTATTATTTTAATTTTCAGTTTAACAATAAAATAGTCATTTCATCTTTGTCTAAATTATCGCCTTCTTCATTAAATAATTCTACATTATTTCCAATTCAAATTAATGGTAACAGATGTTTTACTTTAATCGATCAACAGTCAGAAAATAATTACCAATCTTCAAATGTAATCCTTCGTGCTCTCCGTTGCAGAAAGGGTGATGAACGTCAACTTTGGCGTATTACTTATTTTAAGAATTAATTTATATATATTTAATTAAAAGAGGTTAGAGAGATTATTTTTAAATTTAATTTAATATTGATTAGTAAGAGAAATTAAAAAATATATGAGAATTTTTTAAACATTTCCCCATCTTTTTCTCTCTAAAATCGTTTAAAAAGAAAAGTCATAGACCAGTATTTCAACAACAACAATTCAGTATTATAAATTTCTTTTTCTGCATTATATTTGTTGCCCTGTGAAAAAAATACAAATCTTTCGCGGCCATTTTTTTCTTTTTTAAATTCAATTTTTGTGATTTTTGTGCTAATGTTAACTTTCATTTATTTTATTACTTAAATTATTATTTATTCTGCCCGTCTTCTCTTTTTTTGATTCTATTTACAATAAACTCTTGCCTTTTAGCTTTAAAAATGTTTTTAAAATTAATTTTATTCCTTTTAACATCTCTGAAACAAAAGCATTATACTTTTTTTGTTTGTCTACTTATGTTAGAATTAAGTGTAAAAGTATGGAAATATCGTTTATTTTTTAGTATAGTAAAAATTAAAAATCAATTATTAAAAAATAATAATTCAACATACTTTTTCACCTAACTAGAATATATTAAATTTCAAGTTATTTAATTGGTTTTTTTAAATACTTAATTTTTGAGAATATGATGCATAAATAAATTTTTATTTTAAAATAATTGGAATAATTTATAAAAAGAAAGTAAATATTCTTTTTATTTGTATTTTTTTGTTTCAATTTATTTTTTAATACAATAGAAAAGGAATTTCTTTACAGAAATGAATATTCATCAACATTATTACCAAGTAAACGAACAAACCTTGAATTGTTTTCCCAATCTGAAAGATGAGGCGGTGCGAATGGCGGCTGTCTATAATGAAGGTAGAGTTTTAAATTATAAATTAAGATTACTGGGGAAGTTTATTTGGTCGATTTTGTTGTTTTAGTCTTATTTTTCCTACTCACATCAGAGACCACGTTGAATTTATGTTCAAATTATATTTATCATTTTTTAAAAGTATTTTACCATTTGTTTGTTCTTTGCAGATATCTTGAATGCCAAATTTGATATGAAAGGAGGGGAAAGCGATAATGAAACTATTGGTTTGACAGATTATGGCGATGATGATTCTGTCATTGATGACGACAGTCTTAGTACAATAGCAGCCTCTAGTAGCCGTGTTAATTTTAATCGATCATTTCATTACGCATCAATGTCTTCATTAGCTTCAACCGAAACTGCAACAACATATTCTGAAATTTTTGGCAGCAAAAAAGAACGATCAAAATGGGAAGAAGAACATGATGATTTATTGCCAGAATATAACAATAATCCATTCAAATTTGAAGATCTCTCCCATTTAAATAAAGTATTTGATTGGAATGGATGGTCTTGTGGTGTTATTGTAGAACAAATGCGTAATCCTTCTAAAGCAGTTGTTTGTTACAAAATTTGGCCTTTTTGTAATGGAGAAACTACCGCTGTTGAATTATTCTTGGATACAGACGAAAAAAGAGAAATACTTGATTTGGGACAGTGGATAAAATTTGAAAGAAAGTGGGGGAACTTGCTTAATATAAATCTTCAAATTTAAAATTTTAGAGATTTATTTCCTGCTGTTGTCAATCCTTCTACTTATCAACCTCAAAAAGAAATGTTACGAACAATTCCTTCACTTGGCGGAGTTTTTGTGAGTTTTTTTAAAATATTTTTTTATTAATTTTTATTCAGATGGAATGTCAAATTGTTATTTGTGATGATCGAAGAGGTGAAATTTGTACAAAAATGAAGCGTTGGTTAACTGATCTACAAATGTCTAATTGTATGACAAGAACACCTTTTATTCGGCGTATTCGTGATGATCAGGGATTAATTCGGAATGAAGATTTGGGGACAACAAGATGGGCAACAATTGAATATATAAGAGTAGATGAAGAAGAAGGATGTTGGAGGCTTGTTTTTATTCGTCCAAAATGTTATGGTGAATGGGTTTCATTGACGTAATAATTTAAAAATACTTTTAACTATAACTTACAATTATAGGGAATAGATTAACTATTGAAATTTAAAAATTAGAAAAATGTTAACTCTTTTCAAGATTGTTTTTTAATGATTTCGTTGAATTAATTAAAAATTATTCATTACCTTTACTATTACTATACTTATACTAATTTTATTGTTATCAGTAGGCCCAACTTCTTGTTATGAAATTACCGTAAATACCCATCCGAGGAGACCTATTGAAAAATTAGAGTATTTACGGTATGTTCTTTTTCTTGCAAATTATCGGGAAACAGTTCAAAATTGCTAAAATTAGAAATATTTATTATGTATTTAAATAAGCCATAACTTGCAAAAGATAATTTTGCTGGAAAACGAACATGAACGCAATAGAAAACAATACTTAAAGTTATATATTTTAAATATAAACATTTTGATTTGATCACTCTTTAAACTTTTAATACTTTAATTTTTGCCTTGTTTTTTGACTTACATACGTGTTATTTCTCCAATATTATCTAGCACTTTATTTATTTACCTACCGATGCTTAAAACATAAATTGATCTTGTTTTTCATTACATCTCATTTGTTTTAAAAGTTTTATGTATTTTTTTGTTAAATTAATAATAAAATATCAACATTTTGATTTGGAAATATTAAAAAATTTATGGGGTATTTTGGGAGGTTGACTAAAAATGATAAATTATTAAATCACTGGTTCTATATCTCAATGAGTTCTTTATCGCAAAATTTAATCCTGCGATATTTTTTAGTAAATTTTATAGCTTTTAAATAAGCCCAAAAAAAGTTTGTATCTAAACTCTAAGGAGTTAAAATATTTTTTAAAATAAATGTCTTTTTTCGACATTTACTTAACTAAAAATCCAATTTTTGTTATGTGTAGATAAACTGCACCACAGTTTATTTAATTTATAAAATATTTTTAATTCTAAAAGTTTAATTTAAATGAGTTTATATTTTACAATTATCATATCTCCAATAAATTATAAATCAATTTTTATTCTCCGGTTTTATAAAAGAAATATAAAAAATTTAAATAAATACAAAATAAATAACAAAAGATTATCTTCCACTACTATTACTCGTTGTATTATTGTTACATTCCCCATATTGTAAATTTAATAAAAGTTCCATTATTTTTATTTTTGCAGTATCTTTAAGTCTTTCATCTAATTTTCCCAATTTTTTAAGAACAATTCGACAAAAACTTTAAAAATTAAATTTAAACAAAAATTTATTTTTTACTCACAGTTTATCTTCATCATCTTCATTTTCTCCAAAAACTTCTGTTTGGGGAAATTTCCAATTATTATTAATTCTGTTATTTATTTCATTTAATTGTAATAATTTTTGTTGATTATTTTGAAATTGTTTTTGGAAACGAATTGAGGGTTGGCGATAAATTGAGGAGGATTTACTAAGAAATTTCAAAAATATAAATTTCTTTTTAAAATTATATACTTTGCAGAAATATTCAAATTATTTCCATTATAATATCCTCCTCCTCCTCCTCCCCCACCATTATTATTAATTTCTTCATTATTATCATTATCATTTTCTTCTTCATTTAAACATTCTCCTCTTTCATTATTTTCACCAATTTCTTTATTACTTTTATGTACAGCATTCATTGCTAAATCTAAAATTGCTGCAGTACTTGATTGCATTTGTTGTTGTTGTTGTTGTTGTGATTGTTGTTGATTTTCTGAATTTAATATATTAATTGAAGAATTATTATTTAATTGACGTTGTTTAGCTAATGTATATGCTTGTATTAATGCTTGTGCTGATGTTGTTACATCTGCTGGAGAAGATGTTGCCTCTCCTTCACCTATTTTAGGGAATTTTTTTTGGAATTTCCATAAAAAAATCTTTTTTACCCTCTTTAGAATGAGAAACAACTTCTTCAGCTTTATCTCTAACAAAAGGCAACAAAAAAAGCATTTCTTCAAAATGATGCCAACACCCATTAAAAGCATTTTCTGGTTGTTGTAATTGTTGTTGTTTAATTCGACGAACTTCTTTTTTAAATCTGTCACGTAAAGTTTTCCATCTTGTTCTAACAAATTCAAGAGGCTGACAGGAATGGGAAGAAACTTCATCCCAATTTCTATTCCGTGCTTCAATACTTTTATATTCATCACAAGTAAAATCAAAAAGTGCTGGATGTTGACTTATTTCCTTTAAAAATATACAAAGAATTATTGTTTAACTGTAGAGAAGACCCGCTCTTCCAAACTTTAAACAAAATAATAAAATAATTTTGAATTTAACGAATTATATTAAAGAGATTACCAATTTACTCTCGATATAGTATAGAAGTTTTAATTAACTTTATATAAAATTTCAATAAATTTAAACACCTTTATTAATTGTGAATTAAACATTTTATCAACTGGTTGTTCACCACTAGGTGGCGGTCCTTTCATCCCTAACTGAGCTGCCATTAAAATATTATTTTTTTGTGTTGTTTTTGAAGGGACAGGATTTTCTTCAGAAATATTCTTTAAAAAATTAATTATTTTAAAAAATATTAAGATTTTAATCACCGAAAATTCATAAAATTGGTCATTTGGAGAAATAGCCATTATTGTAGCAGTAATTGTAGTATTACTCCCCTCTCTTTCTCCTTCAACAATTTCTTGTTTCATTGCCTTTTTTTGGATTTTTTCAGTTTCTTCAATTTCTTCATCAACTACTTCATCTTCTTTACTTATCCATCTTCCACAACTACGACGCTTCATTTTAATATTAATTTATTTTTAAGAATATTTTGATAATTTTTAAAGTAAAATTTATTAAAATTAAGAGTAAACTTTTGTTAAAAAATATATATGAAATTATGTATGTATATTTAGTAGGAGAAATTGTAGTATTAATATTTAGAAGTTGAAAGGAAGTATGCATGCTAGAGCGTTTAATAAAAAATAAGTTTCTGCGCATACCGCAAAAATTGTTTGACGTGAAGCAATCCAAGTAAAAAATCAAAGGCGGGTGAGCGGAGATCAAGCGGACGAAGAAAAGAAGGGCAAAATATTTGATCGCCGCGCAAAACCTTTATACTAATATTATGAGAGTTCTACGGAAGTTATACATATACATTAGAGATGTCCGAGACCGAAATTTTTCCAAGACTCAAGACTCAAGACCCAAGACAAAATTTTTTCCAAGACCAAGACTCAAGACCAAGACCAAAACTCCAAGACTCAAGACCAAAAATAATACAAGACTCGAGACAAGTTTTAGGTCCCATAGGTCAAATTTTTGGTTTATTTTTTATTATTTTGACACAATCACAGTCAACTTCAGCACAATCACCTATAATTTCGAAAAATCTATGCGAAATTCAAAGAATTTTGGGGAATTTATCCGGGTGGAAAATCAATGAGATATATTATCTCAGAGGATTTGGGTCCATCCTCAATTTTATCCATCGTCTACTTTATACCCACTAGCGGAGTTGGAGGAATTTTAAGCCAAAAATTTTCTCATCCCAGCGCCGCAGGCGAAATTTTTGAGAATTTTATAAGGCTGTAGGCCAAAAAATTTCACTTTTTCAGCGCCGCAGGCAAAATTTTTTGAATTTTGGAGCTCAAAAAGCCAGATTTCTTCCCTTTTCTGCGCCGCAGGCGAAAATTTTGAGGATTTTGGACGGCCAAGCACTAGGTCCAAAAAGGCCAAAAAACCAAGACCAAAAAATAAAACCAAGACAAGACCAAGACAAACACCCCAAGACCAAAACCAAGACCAAGACCGAAAAAAAACCAAGAAAAGTCTTGGTTCCAAGACCAAGACCAAGAGTCTCGGACATCTCTAATATACATATAAAAGATCAACGTATAAATTAATTTTAAATTAATTAAGCATAATATATTGGATGTAAAAATAGATATTTGGCATAAAAATAAAAAATATTTTCTCTTCAATTAAATAAAACACGGTTTATATGTCACAGTTTCCATATGAGCGGAGACGGACGGTTGGGAAATATGTATAGCGCCTAAGCGCATCGATTAGTTGCGCCCCGCTAGCGTAAATTCTCTCTGCTATACTATTTTTTAATGTTGGTTAGGGCGGCCGCCCTTCCGCTCAACAGCAGCAAAGTGGAAAGCTAACCAACCGCTCGCCTCTACACACAAAAAACTGTCTTTATACACGATAAAATATTTTCCAAAATATCAACAAATAAAATATGTAAAAGTTTTTAAAATTTTATTTTTTAATTAATAGTAAGTACATTCAAATTAGTTAAATATTCAATTTTTATTTAATTTTTATTAAATTTGCTTCGTTGTAGTTTCAACAATATCTGTTATATTCTGAGGAAGAACAATTGGTTCTGGTTCTGGCACGCCTCTCTTAACAGGATTAAAATTGAATCCCGGAGCAAAAACATAATAAGCGCCTGGAGATGTAAATTGCTAAAAGAAATAATTTATAATTAATTTTAAATAAAAATAAATACAGAAGTGGTTAATTCCACAATAAGTAAGAATGCCAATATTGTGGAGAACAATAAGTATATACTAAAAAATAATTTATTATTTTTAAATTACATTTTAATTAAATATTACCTTAAATAATTAATATTTTTATTAATTAAAGCCATTTTTAAAGAATAAGTGATTTCTCTCTCCAAGACTGATACAAAATAAAAGAAAGTTGCATTTTATATATACAGAATTCCAAACAAATAATTTAGAAACAAAACAAATATTAAAGGATATTGGCAAACATTTATTTATTTTTTATATACTAAATACTAGTCCAGACAAAGAAAAAAAGTAAAAAAATTATCAACAAAAGTATAATAATATTTACTTAGCTTTTGACTTGCAACTTGACATTTATATTTATTTATTTCCTTTTTATTCAAAAATAAAAGAGTAAATAATAAAAATCTAGTTTTTTTATATTAAAAATAATTCCAATAAAATACATAATTATTATAATTTATTTATTTATTTATCAATACTTGTTCCCCCTCCAATAGTTTTTTGTGTTGCTAAAACCATTCTACCACCACCAATTGGAATTGCTCGTTTTAAAGCAGAATTAGGTAAATGTATAGTAACTCCATTATCCCATTTAACTAAAACACAAGTTTGGCCTAATAACTAAATATTAAATAATATGTAGGGAGTTTTTTAAGAATTTTCTACTTTTTCCACCCGTCCACACATTTGTCCCATATGATGTCCTAAAGCACTCCAATCATCTACGTTAAACTAAAAATAATTTTACAAAATTTAAAGAAAAATTAAATATTTTACAGAATAAATGTTTGAACATTTTGGATCAAAATCAGCTTCACAAGCAATACATTTTGCACAGAAAAAACTAAACATTAAATTTAAAAATAATTATATTCTTCTTTGTTCTAATTAATTACCACCTATTCCTCTCATATGTAAAAGGAATAATTAAAGAACGGTCAATTACACATTTTAGAAAAATCTTCCAATAATGCTTTTAAAAATAATTATTTATTTATTTTAATCACAATTTTTTATTTTACAGGAATAGCATCTTTTCTCCAATGAACACAATCCTTCACTGCTAAAGGCTCTTGCATAGAACGACATAAATTAGCCATTTCACTTATACCAAAATACTTTAATTTTTAAATTAAAATTATTTTCAAAAAATACTTGTGCTTCTTTCTCTAACATTTCAAAAAGTTCATCTCCCTCATTATCTCCATTAGCAATATATCCATTACGTAAATAATTAAGTACATATTCAAATCTTTTAAAATATTAAAAATACTTTTCATTCTTTTTTACCTAGAACCGTCTCTATCAATAAAAATTTCAATCGGAGAATTCCCCTTTACTAATTCACATTCCTCCACCAAATGTGTCAATCTTTTAATTTAAATAAATTAAAATTATTTTTTAAATTAATTACCGAGTATTGGGGATTCTTTTTATTGTCTAATATTTAAATTTAAAAAATTATTTGTGACAAAATACAAATTTAAATAACCTGAGAACTAGTTTCAAAACATTTGCCTTTTTAAGAGAAAAATATATATGTAAAATTAAAGTATAATAGAATTAATTAATTAATATATATTTTACCTCCAATATTAAATACAATTCTCGAAGAATTATTATTATTTTCCATTTAAAGGAAATACTCCCTTATTTCCTTTTAATTTTTCTTTAAAATAAAAGAAAATGAAATAAGAGAAACTTTAAATTCCCTTCTTATTACTATGGTGACAATTTAAAAGGAAATATAAATAAATAAATAATTATTTTTCTGGGAATCTAAAGGAGAATGCTAATTAATTAGAAGGAGGATTTTTACCGGAAAAAATAAAATTAATCAAAATTTCCAAAAAATAAATAAAAGTTTTCACTTTTATTAATTAAGAGAGAATTAACGGTGAATAATTCTAATTTTATCCTGAATTAACCAGGGCTTATATTAGACTATTTACGGTAAATACCCAATTATTTAATAATTAAATAATTTTATGTAATAATTAATTATAGACAGAGAAAAACATTTTCCCTCTTTTAACATTAATCAAAATCAATCGGCGCTCTCAAAGGTAAAAGCATATAGCCTTTAAATTTTTTTATCCTCATTAAATAATTTTTTTTATTTCATAATTCTCTAATATAAAAAATATTAATTAATTAAAAAAACATTAAAAAACAATTTTTTACAAATAAAAATGTCTAGAGTAAATTAAGATATATGAAATATATTTTTAATAGGGATTAGTTAATTTAAAAAATTTAAAGCTTAATTATTGCCTAGATATCTACATATTTATAACAGAAAGTTTTTAGTATTTCCACATCTTTTTTTAGCAATTTTAGGAATATTTTAAATTTAATTTAAATATATTTATTTTAGATTTATTCACAAAACCTTTAATTTAAATTTAACTTTTTTTTTAAATAAAAAATAAGTACCTAATATTTATATAAATACCTATTTATTTAAATTAAAAACTACTCAAATAAAATGCAAATATTTTTCATTCCAATTATCTTCAAAACAAATTATTTATCATCTTTATTAATTCAATTATTATGAAATTCTATAAATATTTTAATTATATTTTTATTTTAATTTTATTTTTATTTCTTCCAATATTTTTATTTAAACTAATATTTTCTTTAAATAAATTAAAAATTAATAATTCCTTAAATTCTTCAATTAATTTGGAAAGAAATAAAAGAGAAGTATTTACTGGAATGGTTTTAATGGGTATGGGAGTAGCTGCACATAAAAGTGGAATTTTTAAGAAAGTTGGGAATTTGGGGAAAAAAATTGGAAATTCTTTAAATAAAAAATTAAACAGTAAAGGTTATTTTAAAAATAAAATATTTTTTAAATAAAAATAAAAATAGGAAGGAATCAATCAATTCCAAAAAATCCATTTAAAATAGCTGGCAAAGCAGGCAAAGATTTTGGAAATTTTTTGAGTAGTAAATTGAATGGAGGTAAAAAATTAATTAAAATTAATTATTAGTTAATATAAGGAGGTTAAAAACTTTGTATTATTTATTTATTTTCTCTAAAATAATTACTTTCTAAAAGTAATTTTAAAAATATAACCGGTCATTATTTTAGAGAAAATAAAGTATTTATAATTTTTTAAAAGGAAAAATAATTAAAAAGAATCCTTATAAAATTGTTGGCAAAGCAGGAAATTCTTTTGGAAATAATTTAAAAAGAAATTAAATAGAAAAAATAAAGGTATTTTTAAAATTTTAAATATATAAAAATTTCAAAATAATTTTTTAAGTAAAATTAAATAAAAATCCAAAAATTAATAATATTCCAAATAATTTGAAAAATAAAGAAAAAAATAATAAAAAAGTTTTAAAAGAGAAAAATAAAAAAATATTAAATAAAAAGGAAAAGAAAATTAAAAATATTTTAAATAATCCAATTAAAAAACAAAACTTAAAACCTGCCAAAATATTTAAAAAAGATTATTTAATTAATTAATTATTTTTAATATTTTAATTTTTTTAGACAAAAACCATTTTAAAGAAAAACAAAAAAATCCTTTAATTGTTGACAACGAAAAAGAACAATCTGTTGTTGTTAGCATTGAAGAAATTGATGAAGATTTGGCAAATTTAAATAAATATTTAACAAGTCCAAGTAAACAACAATCCCCGTCTGAACATTTTAATAATTTAAATAAAGAAAAACGTTTTTATTCCTTTCCTTCTCCAAAAATAAAACATTCAAAAAGTGTTCCCGTTAAATTAAAAACAAAAATTAAGTCAAAAGAAAAAAATAAAAATTCTGGACATTTTGATGATGAAGTAGAAGAAGAAGAATTAGAAAGTGAAGTAGATAATTCTGTGGATCTTGAAGAAAAAGAGGAAAATAAAGAAATAAATGAAAACATTAAAGAAATACCTAAAATACAAAAAATAAATAAAAATAATGAAATTAATAAAAATAAATTTAAAATGAATTTAGAAAATGAAAATAAATATTTAAATTCAAATGAAACTGAAAATAATCAAATGACTGAAAATTATGAAAATAATTTAGGGAGAATTAAAACAGAAAAAGTTAAAACAAGAAATAAAACATTTAATAAAAATTATAGTAATAATACTAGTGAAAGTACTGATTCTTCTGATAATAATGATGGTGATTATTTTGGAAGTAAAGAAGGTATAAATGAAGAGGAATCTGGAGTTGATGAAGATAACATTGATGGGGATCATTTAAATAATAATGATTCTAAAGAAGAAAGTTTGGAAGAAGAGAGGGTTGAAGATGATTATTTGGATGGATTTGGAGAAGATCATTTAGACAACAATTATTTTGATGATAGAAAAACAACAAAAAATTCATTTGAAAATAAACATTTTAATTCAGAAGAAAAAGAAAATAAAAATAATTATTTTAATAAATCAGAAAAACTAAATAGAAACCCCTCTAAATTTCATTCAAAATCTATAAATAATAATAAAATTAAACAAAACCAAAATTACAAAAATATTAAAAATCCAAAAAGTTTAGAAAATTTAAATAAAATTAGTCGACATTTTTCTATGCTTCCAACAAAGAAAAGAAATAATTTAAGAACTGGGACATCTTTATTTAAAAGAAGTTCTTCAAAAGAATTGAGTGAATCAGAAGAGATTTTGACAGATAATTCAAAAGAATATTTTGAAAATAATGAAAAGGAAAATAAAAAAGGTAATTTAAAATAAATAAAATTGTAAAAATAAATAAATATTTCTTAAAGAAAAAAGAATTAAAAGTTTAACCGACCACACTAATTGGTTTGGAGGGGAAGTAGATGATAATTATGATTCAACATTTGAAGAAGAAATAGAGGAGACTATGGAAGAAGAAGAAGAAAATAATTTAGATGAAGTTGAAGAAGAATTGAGGAAACAATTTTTGTGGCCGAATAGAAAATTTAAAAGTTTTTCTATTTAAAAATAATAATATGTAAAATAATTTTTATTTTTAAAATAGATAAATATAATCAAATAAATCGACAAAAGGAGAGGGAACAATTTAGCAGTGAAGAAGAGTTGGATCAATCATCAAATGAATATTTTTCGTCTTCTTCTGAATGGCCTTACAAAAAAGAAAATAGAAATAATTATTTTTATGATAATCAACCTTCCCTTGAGGAAAACGAAGATTTGTCAGAAAATAATCATTATTCTCATGAAGGGAAAAGAGAAAATATTCAAAAAAGGTATAGGCTTTAATTAATTATTTATATATATTTCAAATAATTTAAGTGAGGGATTGGAAAATAAAAATAAATTAAATTTAAATCATCGGACAAAAGAATATCATCATCACCAACCAAATAACATCTATCAACAACCTCATTCACATCATTATGGAGAAAGAAATAAAGATGAACATTTGGAGAAAAATAAATATTTTAAAAATAATTTATTACCAAAATATAATAATTCAAATAATCATAAATATCAGGATGAAGAAAAAAGTAAAAATATTACAAAGGAAATATCAAAAATTAAAAACAAAAATTCAGAATTGTCTGACGATAATAAACATTATAATAATAATAATAATAGTTTACAAAATAATTTTACTAATAAAGAAGAACATATTAAAAATACTAATAATAATCAAAAATATCTTTCACATTTAAATCAGAAAGCAAACAATTTTGAAAGTAAAAATAACCACTTTAACAACTTTAATGAAAATAATTTTTATAAAAATTTAAATGAAAGGAAAAATGAAAATAATAATAATATTTCTTCTGATAAACAAAATAATCATTTAAATAAAAATATTGAGGTAAAAAATTTAAAAAATATTTTGAAACTATTTTTGAAAATTTAGCCTAAAGACAAAAATAATCATTTTGATTGGCGTTCATTGGGTAATAACAATATCAATAATTCTTCTAAAAAGGAGTTAGCTAAAAAACATTTAGTTGAAGCACAAGAAACTTTAAATAAAGCAAATAAACAAATACAAAATGCAATGAATTATTTGGAAAGTAAAGAAGAAGAGAAAAATAATAATATTTTAAATAAAAATAATTTAAAAAATATTTATGAAAATAATGAAAATATGTAAGTATTAATTAATTTAAAATAAATATTAATTATTAATATTTATTAGATTAATTAATCAAGATAAATATCCAAATAAAATACCACCAAAAACTTCAACAAAACAAAATCAAACAATTAATTCTTTGCTTGATAGTGGAAATAAACAAAACAAATCCCCTCAATCAAAATTTATGCCCAGACTTGTAAATTCCCCATTAAAGACTAGTGTGCTTGGATAAAGAGAAGAAGAGAAGAGAGAGAATTCCTCCATTAAAAATATATACCTGAATTTTTTTTAATTTGTATTAAATTCATTCTTAAATTTATTCCTCAAGAATATTTATAGTATTTTAACTATTTAAAGTTGTATATACAATTTAAATACCGTATGTGCTGAAATAATGTTCATCTCTTAAATAATTACCCCTTCCGTATTAATTACTCCCTCCAACGAGAGGTCGAAACAATAATTACCCTGGGTAATTATTTTAGCAAATACTGTAATTTTGTTTTTATTATAAAACATTTTATTAAATAAATAATTATCTAATTTAATAAATAAATGGAATGTTAATATATTTGTAAAAAATAATTAATATTTAAATAAAAAAAGGAATAATGGCACTTTTTAAAAATTAAAAAATCTTTTTATTTCTTTTTTAAATAAGCCAATTTTTAGGTAAAATTCCAATAATTGTAGGTAATAAAATTAGGCTATTAAATGTTGTTAACAAAATTGTCAATAAAAGAAGACTTGATTGTAATTTGAAAAATGGAATTTGTGAAAATAAAATTGAAGGTAATGATAATGATAGCCAAATTGGTAGTAGCTGAAAAAAATATTTTTTTAATTCTTCCTCTCCAAAAAAAATTTTTTTTTTAATTTTTACTTTAATTAATAAATAAATTGTTTGTTTTAAAGCTTTAATTATTTTATTTTCATCGCCCAAATAAAATAATAAATCGCAAAAAATAAATTGATCTGTAGATAAATTAGCTCCAAAAATAGCTATTAAAATAATTGCTGGCGTTGTTATAAAATCAATTTGAAAATTAAATAAAATTTTGGAAAATCCAAAAATCACTAGAAAAATAAAAATATTTAAATAATTAAAAGGGGAATTACTTGAAAATAAAGAAATTGTTGAAATAATAGAAATAATTGTTAAAATAAAATTCCAATTAATAATTAAAATAGTACAAATAATTAAAGAAATAAATAAAAATAATAATAATCTTTTAATTTTAATTTAAATTTAAAAATTATTAAATAGTTTTAAAAAATACCTAAAAATAATTATTTCAATTAAATTCATTAAATCTGTAGTTTTTAAATCAGTGTCAAATATATTTATTTTAAATTGTGGATATCGTTTAGCAACAGAACGGCATTCATTAATTAATTTTCTTTTACCAGATAAACCTTTTGTATTTCCATACGCAAATAAAATTAACATTTTATTAATTAATACAGAACTTTTTTTGAAAAAAAAATAATTTTTTAATTTATTTTAAATATTTACCTTTTATTTTTATTTTCATCAAAAATTATTTTATAACGAACTCCACTTTTCCAAGCATTATATGGGAAATTATTAATAAAAGAGTCAAATTTAGACATATTTACAAAAGTAAATTTTGAATTATTTATTTTAATATTTTGTAAAATATTTTCGTTAAATTTATCTTTATAATAATCAAAAAGCCAGGACATGTGTGCTGAAGGCTGTAGAGTTTGATTTAATGAAGTAGCTTCATGAAGGAATTCCTTTAAAAATATTTATATAATTCCTCTTCACAAATAAATTTTTTTCTTTAAATTTTCTTAATTAAGATGTAACAATTGTGAACAAAAATTTGGAAAGTTAAATAATAAATTTGAAAAAAAATATTAAGAAAAGGAATAAAGGGATGAGAGAGAACTTGAATGGACTAAAGAAAGAGTTAATTTATTAGAGAGATAATTTTTAAATTAGATTTCTTTTTAAATTAATTTTTACTTTAAATTCTCCAAATTGTTCAAAATCTTCAAAATTAGGAGGGGTTTGTATAATAAACAAAATTTGTAAAAAATCATTCCAAATTAAATCCATAATATCAAAACCTTTAATTGCTTTAGATTCTTTAGGTAATATTTCTCTATAATCCATATTATTTTGAATTGAAGGAATTCCTTTCCAAAAAGACAAAAATAAAAATAAAATTGTTATTAATAAAATAAAACAGCGGCCATTAAATGAATTAATTAAAAAATCTGAAAATATTTTTTCTCCATTAACTAATAATTTTTTTGAATTTTTAAATAATTTTAATTTATTTTTATTTAATTTATTTTCTTTTTTAGAACGTAATTGTTGAATTGTTGGCGGCAATAAAATATTAGTTTTAGTATTTATTTCTTTTGAATTTAAATTAAATAAAGAAGAAGAACCCCCATTCTCTAAAAGGGAATGTTCAACCTTAAAAAAATATTTTTTTTAGGATTTTTTAATTAAAAAATTATTACGGAATGATGACAATAATAAGCCAATAAAGGAGAAAAAAATAATATTTTAAATAAAAAACAATAAGTAAATAAAAGTGTTATTGCCAAAAATAAAGATTTATAGTTTAATGATGTTAATGTTAGGGAAAGAATTGAAAATGCTGAAATTGGCCAAAGAGAGGAGTAAAACATTGAAGGGCCTATCTAAATAAAGAATTTTAATTTAAAAAATAAATTTCTCTAAAAAAATAACTTTTTCAAAAACTTTAGCCAATCTTTCATTTGAAGAATATTGCCTTTCTTTGGATTCATTTAACAATTTACACCAAATATCTCCTAACTGAAAAGTACCATGAGCAACTTAAATAATTAAATTTATATTTAAAATATTAAAACAACAAACTATTTAAAATAGTTAATCCAATTAAAGGAGTACTAAAATGTAATAAATTAATTGGAAATTCAAATAAAGAAATTCCTCCAAAAATAGCCAATAAAATTAAAATAATAGAGAGAATACACAATAAAGAAATTAATGTTCTATTTAAAGTAAATTGTGAATAAATATATCCAGAAATTGAATGAATTAAAATAAAGAAGAATATTGAAATAAAAAAGGCTAAAAAATAATAAATATTTAAATTAGGTAAATCCAAACTAACAAATAACGGCAATCTTTCCATCATTTATTATTCCCCTTTCAATTTCTTTTTGTACAACATTTGAACCATGAACAATAATTTTTATATTTTTATTTAAATTATTAAATATTTCAGCTTCTTTTTGAACTTTTTCTTCAAATTTATTTAAAAACAATTTTGTTGAATTACCATTAATAAATGTACTAAAATATAAGGCAATCATTGTAGCATTAATTATTTCTCCTTTTTCATTAATTGAACGATTAAATATATGCTTTTAATTTTTAAAATTTATTTAAAATTAATTTTTTTGAATTTTTTAATATTCTATTTACTCAATTGATTCCCCGAGAGAATTATTTTTTAAATTTAACCCCACGTTGGAGGAGGAGGGGGGGGAGGGGGTGTAAAGATAATTAAAGATAGGGAATAATTTAAAATAATAACTATAAATATACTTACTTTACAAATATTAACATCATAAACAAGAACTTTACTAATTGGATAACTAAATTTAACTTGTCCTAAAGAAGATAGCCACGAAGTAGAATATTCCTTTTAAAAGAAAATTTAGAAAAAAATAAAAAAATAAAACCATTAATTTAAGAAATTGATCATTAATATCACAAAAAGGATTACAAATTTGTGAGTAAGTTAAATTTCTTTAAAAAATTGATTTTAAAATCTTTTTTTGAAAATTAAATTACTTAAACTCCTTAACTGTCAAATTATTAAAAATTTTTTGATAAAAAGAATTAAATTCTTTATAATTAGACTCTTCCAACATATTCCCCTCTTTATCTACATTTATTTCATTATTTGCAATACCAAATAATGCCATATACCATTCTTTTGATTTTTCCTTTAAAAAATTCTTTTTTTTTAATTGTTTTCTTAAATTACTGTTTCTCCAAAAAAATATTTTTGTGCCAATAATTCTTTTTTTGAAGGAGAATCAAAAGATATAAATCCATCATTTAAAGAAAGTTCTGGTTTTATTCCAAAAAATATTCCAAGAATTAAAGGGAATAAAGTTGTTAAAATAAATATTAGAATACTCGTAAATGGATATTTCCCAATATTTAAACCAATTTTAGAAAAAGTATTGACTAACCAAAGACGAGGCATTTTAGAATAAAATTTAAATAAATTTTTTTAAATTTATTTAGTCTTAGAAAATATAAAATTAATTTAAAATTATTTTTTAGGAAACAAAAAATAATTCTTTTTAAATAATTTATTTATGTATCTCCTAAAAATAAAAAAATATAAACAAATGTTTTTATTGAGAAATAAAAAAGAATTAAAGTGTAAATGAATGAATAAAATATTTTTATTTTATTTTTAACTTTTTCTTGAATGACTTTGCTTTAACTAAAATAGTTAAAGAAAGTACACGCTAACTGATTCTTGAGTTTATTTTTATATTTATAAATCGATTTTTATATATAAATTATTTTTTAAAAAATTAAGGAATTATTTGGAATTAAAGAACATATTTTGAATTTAATATATTTAAATAATTTAAGTTAAAAGAGGTTGTTAAAAAATAATTTTTGGAGAAATAAATATTCGAAAAAATAATAAAAATGGCAGAGCCACTTTTCCATATCAGAAAGTATATGGAGAGGAAAAATAAATAAAAAAAAGAAATATATATTTATTGAAAAAATTGTTATCAAATAAATTTAAAATAATCTTTTTAAAGAAGAATGCTCTTTGAATCAAAAAATATTCTTAAGAAGGTACTCTAATTTTAACTAAATTAATTTACATTTGCTGAATCAAAATTTAATTTCTTTAACACAAAAATTATAAATAAAAATATTCCTTATTTAATTTTTTAAAAATAATTTATTTTTAATTAAAAATTATTTTCTAAACTAAAAAATGTTTTAAATATTCTAAACTTTCTTCATTTATTTTTAAAAACGAGTTAAGCTAACTCTCAAATTGGTTAATATATTTATAGGTTTTGGCTTTTTATTTTTGGACTAAAAAATTAAAGTTCGCTTAAAAAAGTCCTCCATTTTCCACCAAAAAATTCTCTTAAATTATTTTTAGCTTATCTTTCATATTTTTATCAAATTAATTTATTAATAATTTATTAATTTATCAAATTAATGTGTTAATTATTTAAGAAAAAAATATATAGTCAGATATTTAAATAAATAAAAAAAAACTAGACAAATAAAATAACCTTAAATAAACCTTAAATAAACCTTAAAATACTTATTTTATTTCTTTATTTCCTACATCTTTTTTCATTCCCCCACGAGTCTACGACATTTTTTAAATTTATTTTTTCGTTTAAAAAATAAAGATGTGATTTTCGTAACTCTCACTTCTTTATATTATTTAAAATATTATTTTGGGATATTTTATTTAAAAAATATAATTATGGCCCTGTTGCCAATTTAATGTTAAATTAGTTAAAAAAATTTTGGAAATTAAAAGAGAAATATTATAAACAATAAAAACATCTTTATCAATATCGACTCAATAATATTTAGAATAATTGATTTTATAATAAAATATAGAAGATTATAATTAAAGCAAGAATCACATTCTGAAGCTATAAATAATATTTTAATTTAAATATTTTATTTACAAAAGAATTAAATATTTATTTAAATAATTTCAATTAATACATACATATCCCTTAAATTAAACAAAATGTTTTTAATTTTGAAAAAAAAATAATTTTAAATTTGTTGTTCCTGTGGCGGTTCATTTTGTGTTTGCAGTTTATCAGTTTCATTTTTTGATTGAATATTATTTAATCCGTCATTATCATCATCATCATTACTATCAGTAAAAGGTTGAATTGTTGTTGTTGTTGTTAAATTTAAATATTCTGAAGTATTCCCCATTAAATTATTTAAAATTAAAGAAGTAGAATTGTCGAATAAATCTGTTGAATTTAAGAATGTGCTAGTATTGTTGTTACTAAAATAATTATTAAATATTCCAGAATGTGAAGGAGGTTGATGATTATGATATTTGAATTCTGAATTATCATTTGTGTTGCTACCCCCTCCATAATAATGACTATATTCTCTCTTGATTTCCTTAAATTTTTTAAAATTAATTGAGATTTCTAATTTTTAATAATTAAGAATTATTTTGAAATTGAAATATTTGCTTTCGATAAATTATCCAGTTAAAGATTAAAGTTAATACAGTTAATACAGTGTGACCTAAAAAATTTAGAACAAACTATTTATGCCATAAATTTATTCAAATAAAAGATAATGAGATCAAACTAGGCTCAAATAATAGAGAACTAAATAAGGAACAGATATAATAAAGAATTTTTGAAGTATCCACCCTTTACTTGGATAAAGAGTAGAAGGCGTGAGGAAAAATTTTGAACAAAAGTCCGCTCCTTCTCTGGGAGATTTTCTCTCACCCCCGAACAAGTGATTGCCGAAGCTACATCAAACTTTTGGGTTATTAAAATCAGACTCTCCCCCAAAAAAAACAAAAAGGAGTAATCCATAAGATTCAAGTCCGATGAGTACGGTGGCCATAAGTATTTGACTTTTTAGGAAAACTTTTTAGGTCACCCTGTATTGTGCACAAGTAAAAGGCTGACTATAGTTATTTTTAAAAGTTAATTATGTAGATAGTATAAAAATATTTTTTTTAAATAATTCAAATTGAAAAAATGCTAATAGAATTTTTGATAATTGATAGAAATGACTAAATAACATTTTTAAATGTTTTTTCAAATAATAATTTTTGTGTGGATAAAAAAAATTCTTCTAAAAAGTTGAGAATTATTAATAATAAAATAAAATTAATAATAATCTAAATATTATTTTTAGTCATAAAATGATATTTTAAGTTTTTAACATTAACATTTTATTTAATAATTTTTGCTAATTTAAATGTTAAATTAAATGTTAAATGTCAAAAATTTTAATATAAAATGACAGAAAAATCAGAATTAAACATATCAATTCAAAATAGTATTCAATAAAGAACTACAACAAAAAATGAAATCTTCTTTTATCTTTTCTCTTCTCTTGATTGCTTTGGTGGTTGTTCTTAGTGAGGGATTTAAACCCACGGTTAATTAAATTAATTAATACATTTTTAAAAAATTAATTTCAGTTGCCACCGGTCACAAGTACTAAAGAACCCGAAACAACCAAAAAGCCGTACAAGCCCAAACGGAATGCACCACCGGTCTACGCTCCTGCGACTTACGCACCACCTCCACCTCCACCACCTCCTGCCTACGCACCTCCAACTTATGCTCCACCGCCACCACCTCCTCCACCAGTCTACGTTCCACCAACTTATGCTCCACCACCACCCCCTCCACCTCCTGTCTACGCTCCACCAACCTATGCTCCTCCACCACCACCACCTCCACCACCACCACCACCACCAGTCTATGCTCCTCCAACTTACGCTCCTCCACCGCCACCAACACCACCAAAACCTTACTATCCTAAATACCTTTAATGGTGAGAAGAAGGTGACACAAAAGAAAAGAAGATAAATGAAAGAATGTTAAATAATAATCCAAAACAAAGATAATAATATTATCAAAACTTGTTATAAATTTGTTTTGAGAAAATAAATAAATAAAATATTTAATTGCTAAAATACCTCTTGTTGTTGTATATGTTTTCTGGCAAACTCTGTATGCATTCGAACAAACACGATTAAAAGAATAGAAGCTAAAAGTGAGACTAAAACAATTGAAGCAATGCTCGAACGGCGACGGCGGATTAAAAGGAATGGCTCATTTCTTTTACAATTAGAAGGTGAAGATGATGAAGAAATGTAGTAAAAAACTGTATCTTTAGAAAAATATTTTTTAATAGTTACAAACACTAATTTGTCAATAAAAACTGACAAATTAGTTTAAAAATTTCTGGTACATAATTTAAAATATAAAATAAATTTCCTTACCCCCATTGGCAGGAAGTGTCGTGTGAATGGCATGAAATTCCCTCCCTAAATTGTTTCCAGAAGATCTACCACCATCTTGTTGTCCATGAACAAAATAACGTACACCTATAGGTTGACAACCAGATTGTTGTTGTTGTTGTTCATTATATGGTGGTGGACCTAAATTATTAAAAATTTATTGTTTATATTTAATATTTATTAAATTGCCTCCAATATTTCCAGATGAAACTCCATTAGTTTGCGAATAAACAGGTGGTAATGGAGTTGAGGGTAAATTATTACCTCTAGCAACCTCATTTGGATGCTGTTCAATAATTGGATAAAGATGCCCGTCAATTGGAGGTGGGGGAACGGGAACTGTATAATCACGGCCGCATTCTTCCGATTTTCTCATTTTAAACTTTCAACAAAAAAACTTGTAAATGTTAATTGTAATGATTTTAAGAATTAGTCAAAAAATTTTCAATAAGATTATTTATTAAAAATAAACTAATTCTTATCTATATTTAAGAGAATAAAATATGTAATTTATAAAAATAACGGTAATAGAGAAACATTTACTTGATATTAAGATTTAAACGTGATATACATAAATGAGAAAAGAATGGACACCGAGAATGGGAAAACGCCTTAAACGAACACTTAAGATATAATATAAAGAAATATATTGTTTAACGAACAAATTATTGTTGGTTGCCGTGGAGAATAAAATTGGCATTCTTTGAAATAATTATAATGAGAATTTCTAAAAGATGTAAAATTTAAGAAAAGAAATTAAAGAATAACGAACAAAGGTATCTAATAAAATTTAGCATTTTTAAAATTTTGTGGGATAGAAAATCAATCAAAATTTGCATTAGATTATAATGTAAACTAACTTAGCTTTAAAAAGTTTACATGAAATTCACACAAACTTACGAACTTTATACTCACCCTCTCTAATATAAGCACACCCTAAGAGAGGATCGAAAAATAGAAGGAATGTGGAAGCACACATACAAACTAAAGCACATTATACAAAAAGTTTAATTTATACAAATTTTCAACATAGATACATAAATATAATTTTAAAAAATTATTTTCAATCAAATCTCTTATATTTCTTACCCGAGTCTTTTTAACAAGCATGTGAAAATTTTGAGGTTATGTTTAATTTTTTAACCAAAAAGTCAACTTATAAATACATAATTATAAATAAGTACAAGGTCGGATTTTAGGTACTGGACTTTCAAAATAATTATGAATGGGAGCTCAGAATTAGTGTAAAGAATTGTGAATAGTGTTTTAAATTAAATAATTTTAAATAAAATTTTTTTGCCATTTTCTGTCATTCTATATTTAGTGAAGACAGAAAATCCTTTTTTATCTTTCTCTGTTTTTTGCTAGGCTATACACAGAGAAACGTGGATAAATTTTTTGCGGTTGGATTTTTTTATTTTTTATTTGTTTGTTTGTACATTCTTTTCTTCAAAAGTTAAACTTTTTTTGCAGGGGAAGGTTCTTTTAAATGGGATCTGATCTAAAAAATGGTTACCTATCCAATCATGATCACCTTCCTCCACCAATTAAACTCCTAAATTTTGATATTAGTTCATGGACAAAACTCCCACAATTTTTGGCTATTTCTTTAGCTGTATTTTTCTTTTACCTAATTTATGGATATATGCAGGTATTTTTAAATTAAAAATATTTTAAAAATATTCCTTTTTTAGGAATTAATATTTCGACTTCCCGGAATGCAACCCTACGGCTGGTACCTTACTTTAATTCAATTTATTATTTATAGTGTCCTCTCATATTCTGAAATGTATTTTATTGTTGGGAATGTTAGCAGAAGGTTTTTTTTAAAAAATAATTATTTTAATATTTAATTTTTTAAAGAATTCCATGGAAAGTTTATTTTCAAATTTCTTTTTATACAGTTGCCACTATGGGGCTTTCAAATGCTTCTGTCGGTTATTTGTAAGCTTCATGAAAATTTTTTTATAAAAAAATTTATTTTTAAAGGAATTACCCTACACAAGTTATTTTTAAATGTTGTAAACTTGTCCCTGTTTTAATTGGCGGAATTTTAATTCAAGGAAAGAAATATGGAATTATTGATTTATTGGCAGCCATTTTAATGAGTTTTGGCTTAGCTTTATTTACTTTAGCTGACAGTAAAGTATCTCCAAATTTTAATCCAAAAGGTTATTTAATGATTTCGTTAGCATTGGTTGCTGATGCAATTATTGGAAATGTTCAAGAAAAAGCAATGAAAACTTTTAATGCTTCGAATGAGGAAGTGGTTAGTGGGTTTTAAATAAATAAAATTAAAAATATTTTTCAAAAAAGGTTTTGTATTCTTACTCAATTGGAACTTGCTTTATTTTTATTGGCCTTATATTTACTGGACAATTGCCTAGTTCTTTTTATTTTTTTGCTAAGGTTTTTTAAAAATATTTATATTTTAAAAAAATTTGGGGGGAGGGGGGAATATAAAAGAAATGATTTAAAAAATAATAATTTTTTGAAAAGATGAACAAATGATTAATAAATTTAAAAATAAAATAAATATTAACAAAAATATTTTTAAAATTTTTGCTTTGTCATAATTTTATTTTCTTTTAGCATCCTGCAGAGACTTATGGTTATACTTTAATTTTGGGAACTGTTGGGTATTTTGGTGTTAATTTAGTTCTTACATTAGTTAGAATTTCTGGTGCTCTTGTTGCTGTTACTGTAATTAATTTTAAATTAAAAAAATTTATTTTTCCAAAATTTAAAGATAACAACAATGCGTAAAGCAATAACTATTATTTTTTCTTTTTATTTATTTTCAAAACCATTTACTCAACAATATATTTGGTCTGGCCTTATTGTTTTATTAGCAATTTATTTAAATATTTATAACAAAAATAAGCAATCATTTGATTCTTTTTTTGAAAATATTTTGACAAAATTTAAATTAAATTTGAAAAAATATTTATCTAAAAATGATGAAAAGAAAATATTTTTAGAAGTTTAAATTATAAAATAAAAATACTCTTCATAATTAATTTGCAATAAATATTTTTTTTGTTTTTTACCTCATTTGCTTTCTCTTTTCTTTTTTTGACTTTCATTAAAAACTCTTTTAAACTTATTTGATATTTCTAATAATTTCTTTTTAAATCTTGTGCGATTTAATTTGTGATAATAATTTATTTCTATGCATAATTAATAAAGATTAATAATTAAATTAGTTATTATCTTTAGTTATTATTTGAAGTATTTAATACTAAAAAATCTTTAAAGAGTATTGGGAAAAAAAGTTTTTTGCTAGAATTTAGTATCTAGGCATCGATTCTCAAATATTTTTCTCAAATAGAGTGCTAAATATCGGGCGGATAACAACTTTTAATTGGATTATAAAGAAGGAACAAAAACTAGTGAAAAGTATAAACAGATTTCTCACTTAATTTCAAGATTGGAGAATGTGGGAAATGTGTTTCAGATGATGAAATATTTACATTTATGCATCACCTTGACAACCAAAAACTATTTCTTTACGATAAATTTGTAAAACTTAATCTTTGATTAGGGAAGTTATGGAAATCTCTAGAATGGTAAGTCTGATGAGTTATTTTTATGTTTATTTATTAAAATACAATAAATAGTTGGGACAAAGTTTTCAAAGATGTATTAATTTTTTAATTTAGCGATCTTCATTGCCTTTGGAAATTTTGTTATATTTTAATGCAAGATATTCAACAATATTCTATATATTTCTTATAGGCGTTTTTATTTATAAATGTAAAAAAATTTTAAACATCTTTTAGTTCTTTAAATTATTTTTCTTAGTTAGCTTAATGCCCTACTCCTTACATATTGGAATATGTGAAAGTTTTATTGTTCTACTACTTGGACCAGTTGACTTTATACGGATACATTGGGGTATTTACTAAATAATGAAACAATTCTTAATAAAATCTAAAAAAAGTATTCAAAAGAAAAGGATTTTTAAATTTTCCAGCTCGCCGCGGCAATTTAACAGAAACTCAAGCATTTTTACTTCTTTCAATTTTATTGAGTGTGGCATCAATAGTTGGGTGTGTTTACTTGCTGTATTTTCAAGCATATTTGCTGTTTCCTGAACAAATCGCTGTCTATGCAGAATTAGCGTTTGTTACTATTGGGGCAATTTTAGTGATTCCAACAAGCATTTTCTTGTATAATAAAAAATAAATTCATTTATTCTTTAACCATTTTAACAGAAAAATGTTTATTTAAATCCTAAATGAAAAACCTTCTCTTCTTTCCTTTATTGTCATCTTTTCAACTTCTCAAAGCTGAAGTTTCAGCTGATAGCCTGGTTTAATGCCAGTAGTTCGAACACGCTCCAACTTCTCTTTTTCAATATCATCCAAGATTGAAGCCAAATAACAGCTATCCCCGTCGTATGTAGTCCACTCGTTTTTAGGCAAACGTTCATGGTTCATGACCAAAAAACTTGCGCGCAAAATACGTTGTTGACGAAGATCATACTGACAGTGAAAAAATAATAATTTATATGTTTAATCAAAATAAAAATCAAAACCCCATAAGGATCAGCTAGGCGGTAACGACGAATTGCCTCAGTAACTTCTGGCGCTGACTCCCAAAATGCATCATGAACATGAAGACCTTCAATTTTAAAAATTATCAATTTTAGTTTTGCTTCTAATTTATTAAGAAATCTCTGATATATTTTAATATTCAACTAAAAGTAACATTAATGTAAAACTAACCATATTGACGGCCTGACCATCCATAAGTATAAGCAAAACGTTCCCAAAACTTTTTAAACTGTTCTATATATCCCGGACCAAAATATCCTTTAGCACCGCGGAAAGTATTAACACCAGCAATTCCCATTTTAATTTCTCTACAAAATTTTCTTAATCAAACAGATTAATATGTGAAATTAAAATAAATATAAACTGCTTTGAAGATACAGGACTCGATAAAAAATGTTTAACTAGTACTATTTACATGTAAAATAAATTTATAAACAAAAAATATTTTTAGATTCACAACCCAATTATTCACAAGTTTTTTAAGTATAGCAGTCTCAAATTGACAAAATTTGTTCAAAATAACCGAATAAGGCTAATTTTAGTCTCATTCAGATGGACTAGCATTCACACATTATTGTCCTGCAAATTAATGGGTTGGGAACCTAAACATATGTTGCTAACATGAAAATAATCACAGGGGAGGAGAATGATAACGAAAACGAGATATATTTTAAACTAATGAGATTTATGAATAAATATGAAAAAATAAACTTTTTGGGTGTTTTTGTTAAAACAAAATAAAGGTCTATTTTTGTTGACTCCATTGCACCGCAAAATCTCCACCTTCACAATTAGAATTCTCTTCAAACCATCTTACAGCATTTGGAATTGGGCTTGGAAAAGGTTCGCTTCCATTTGAAAGTCGTAGCAACCGTTCACAGAGAGCACACGGCCCCACAAAAGATAATATTATTTTAAATTAAATAAATTATTAAAAAAACCAAACCAAGTGGTAATATTAAAGAGTATGGGCCCCCTTTTTTCCTCCCCAATTTTCCCCCTATATTTTTACAAAATGGTCAGACTTTTTCCTTCCATCTAATTTGCCTTTCTAATTTTTGCCTACAATCAGACAAAAAGGATTATTTAATTCTATATAAGTGAAAGTACATGCAAAAAATAAGTAATAAGTAACTCTTTAATATTACCAACCAAGTCTAAATCCTTCATGATTCCAAGCAATTGACCAACCCTTGGAACGCCATTCAAAATACTTCAGATACTGAATAGGGTTATCCATTAGCCAATTTAAATGTTCAGCCATTTGCTTCGGGGTTTTAAATTGATCCAATGCGATGAAAGAATTGTCCGGAATAAAACTAAAATAAACGAAAAATCTTATAATTCTTTAGGTTTTTTGGCGCCGACATTTTCAAAAATGAATCTCTGAAATTTTTTCCTGGGTACGAGGCTGATAAAAGAATTAATTTTACCCTTGATAGATCGAAGCTTTCAAAACAATTGGCACAGAAGGAAAAGTGTATCTTTCCCAGAATTTTTCAGTAACATAATTATTGCAAATATCATTTTCCAAAGCAATGTAGAAATAATAATTTGAATATAAATAACTACAATCTCGGCTCCTTGGGCAAAGATTCCGATCCTCAGGTGTTTTTCCACATTTTCCACCAATTTTTATATTAATATATCTAAAATAAGTTATTAAAAGAATATTGATTAAATATATTTACTTTGATAGTGCTTCGACTGCAACTTCCCTTTTTGAGTTTGAATTACAATTAGAGACCAACCAGAGGATTCCACGTTGTGTTTTATTGTGTAGAATGGTATTTTGATCAGATGGTAATTGTATTGGTTTAAATCCCAGTCTCGTAGTCTCCGCCGGAGGAAGCCAAAAACCGCCATAAGGTAATGAAACATGAGAAGTGTTCACATAGGTCATAGCCCAATGGAAAAAATTGTGAACTGAAATAATAATTTAATTTTAAATGAAGATAGAGTTAGTAAAAATATGAATGATTTTTTAAAAGTTGTCACTAACTGAACAATAACAATAGAAGGCTCGCAAAACCTCCAAGTCAAACAAATTTTATTATCACAGATATTAAAAAATATATAAACAAACCATGTCTAGATAAAGCTCCAGACATATACATCGTTCTGAGTATTGTTGGATTTTCGTGGGATAGAAAAACATTTACTCTCTGGCCGTTTGCATCTTGATATGGTAGATCAGGCACTGTAGGTATACCTCGTGAGTAATTCCAACTAATGTCAGGAATATGGAAAACGACAGCTGAAGACTGGAAACGGAAAAAATATTTAGAAATAAAATAATTAAGAAACCTTTGGAAGAAAAGAACGATTATAAGTTAATTCACAAAGAGAAGCTAGAGGGCAATCCGATTCTAGTTGCATAGTTTGTAGACGAAAGATATTAGTCCACATAAGAATTAATGGTTTAGAAATTGGTTCTTTAAGACGAACTGGTTGAGAGTACAGTTCTAAATAATTTTAAATATTAATTCGAAGGAACTTATTTACTTTAACTACCGACCCCAAAATTTTATCGAGGGATTCTAGATTTAAATATTGATAATTTATATATCATTCGAAAGAGCTCGACGAGTTAAGTCGAATGGTAATAAAATCAGCAAGATTTTAAGATTTTGAACAAAATTACGAGGAACTGAATTTTCGCTGGAATAACTCTTTTTATGCGGTTACCGGGGTAGATCTTGATTTCAAGGCTTGAAATCGGTAAAATGGAAAAGGTTTATATTCCTGATTTAGAAAAATGTTTCTGGTGTGCAAAACCACGCGCAAAGTGAGTACAAGCGCCTTGCCGACTTCGCATAGGTTTATGTTGACCATTTTGAGCCCATTTTTTAGCTCAGAATTGAGACTACAGGTTGATTTTGGTGTCATTCGATTCAGCTCATCGAGCTCTTTAGAATGATATATAAATTATCCATATCTAATAACTATCTGACAAAATTTCGGGGTCGGTAGTTAAAGTAAATAAGTTCCTATAAAATTAAAAATCAAAATAAACCAATGTTTTGATGTTCGACTAATTGTTGTGGACGTGAAGAGAAAAATGAATAGAGAAAAGTGATGAAAATAAATATATTTATTAAAATTAAAGGCAGCAGAAGCCGACCACGAAATGATGTAAAGAAGTTGCGATAACGTTTAATCATAATACACTAAAATTTAAATTCAATAATTAGATTAAGTTCAAAAAAGCAAAAAAGATTGGTCAGTTTGACCGATTCGTTTTAAAAAATTAAAAATAGAATGACTGAATCGGTCAAACTGACATGAACATGTTCCTCCCCTGTTCATGAACAGGGGAGGCGTAAGAAATAATTTAAAAAAACGCAAAACGCATGGCCAAAATGCTAAACAAACGGAAAACGTAAAAACGCAGAAATAAAATACAGTATAATTTTGTAAGGGCTAATTCTTTGTCTTAAAACTCAAGATATTGACTTATAAGACTTTTATTGTCTGTTTTGAACTTTGGCAGTACTGTGTATTTATCTTTCGTTCTTGTCCTCAGATTAGGTGTGTTTTAGGGTTATTTTTTGCGTTTATTGAATTATTTCAGACAAGCAAAACACAACGCAAGGCCAAAAAACAACGTAAACGTAAGACCCTCACTAAAAGTGTTTGTAAGCTCGTACCAAAATTCGTACTCGTACCTTTGTACGAGTACGAGCAATTTTCAAAATTCCAACCACTGCTCACCACTGTTTGCGATAACTAAAAGAACAAATGACAATTATTATTTGTTGCATTTTTTAAAAACTCGCCACGATTCATCAAAAATTTCATCGCTATAAATACAGATCATATGGAATTATAAAAATCGTGTCATAATCCTTTATCTTTTTTTTTCTTTTTTAAATATCTAGTGAGAAAAAATGAATGAAATGATGAATTCTCCCTTGAGAGTATTGTTTTAACTAGTATTTTTTATCCATGTAAATATTTTTCTGAAGGCTTTTACTCTACAAACTTTATTTTTTAAAAGATGAAAGATTTTTCTTTCCTCAGTCAAGATTTTTTAACTATGAATTATTGCTTTTCATAATCAACAATAGACAATAAATAAATAATTAAGTAATATTTACATAATAAACAAAATGTTTCCTTTAATTTTTCTCTATACTTTATTGCTGTGTATATCCGTTTTTTCTCATTTTACATGTAAAATGCACCAGATTTTTGTTTTATATTTTAAGATTTATTTTAGGGTTTAAAACATACATATTTACTATGAGTAAAATTTCTCTCATTGTCAGAAAAATTAATTTAAAAATATTGAAGTAATTATTAATTTTTTGATAAAAATATATCTAATAAAATTGAATAATGATCTCAAAAATTGGATTTTCCTTTAAATGGAAATTATTAAAATTAAATCAAAAATAATGTTTAATTTATTTTTATTATTAATTATAATAATAAATGCTAGAATTTTTTCTTTAAAATGTATGGATTGTCGAACATTACCTAACGGACAACTTTTGTAAATTTTGTAAAATTATATAATTAATTTAATATGTGTTAATTATTATTTTTATTGGATTTTAATAAAATATTTGATTATTTTTATTAAATCTAAATAGATGTAATGATCCATGTAAAGGTGATATTTGTGCTATCTGGTTTTATAGAGTAATGTCTACTGACCAAATAAGACAAGGATGTTTAGTTGGATCTGATTTACGTGGAGAAAGCTCCCCACCTATGGGTTGTTTAAAAAATAGAGTTGATGCTTTTCTATGTCTTTGCAAGTAAAAATTAAATATTTAATTTTTGTACTAAATATTTTATTTTAAATTTAAAAAACTTTTTCAAGTTCAACTGATTTTTGCAATGCAAACAACAATAAAATTATTTCGGAATATTCAACAAACAATTCATTTCAATTATCTCCCTCAAACAATATTCAATGTCATTCACGTACCTCAGCTTCATTTATTCGTCAACAAATTGTTAAACCTCTTCGAAATTCTTGCATTTCTGATTTATGTTTTTTCATAGAATTAAATGTAGCATAAATAAACTTTATAAAGTTTTTAAAATATTTTTAGATTACTCGTAAATCTTTAATTGAAAGTACAATTTCACGTAATTGTGGTTCTGAAGCCCAATTCAATTTTCATTTATTATTAGGCAAAGTTTGGCCAGGAACGGGATTAAGGTCTAATGCTTGTTATCGAATAGATATTGGGGAACAAATAATTACTGGATGTACTTGCACTAAAGTTGATTGAATTAAATTTAAAATAATTAAATATTTTCAAATATGTAGAATAACTGTAATAATCAAATACCCTTTCCAATTAATAATGACAGCAATCTTTTGGTTAAATGTTCAACTAGTACTAACTCTAATTGTTTTGGACATTTTTGTTTTATTCAACGAGAAATTTGGCAGGGTTATGGCCAACATTGGACAAGGGGTTGTTTAAGTATGAATGAATCAGAAACTTATTCAAAATTTAAAGTAAGAATATTTTATTTAAAATAATTTTTAAAAAATATAAAGGTTGGATATAGAAATATTTTGGGAAGTGAACAGTGGATTTGCAATACAAATTTATGCAATAAAGGTAAAATAATTAAATCCTCTACTCGAGCCCAGCATTTTTTCAAGTCTAATGTTTTCGAGCGGGTTTTCGGATTTTAATTTTTGGGGGTTTGGAGCTTAATTTCACAAATCCTCTCGGTGTATCAGGTAGTCAACCCTAGTAATTATCAAAATCAAATATTTAATATAATTACCAGATTTACAATTAAAAATAAATAAAAATGAAAGAAATAATGAATTAATTCAATCACAAAATTATGTAAATTTAATTAAAAAATATAAAATTATTGTTTTTATAAAATTTTAGACAAAGAAGCGTCGAAAGAAAATAATAAATTATAGTACAAAATTAAATTCAAAATTAGATATTTTTATTTTTTTGTTGACAGTTATTTTTGTTTTTTGTTATTGTTAACAGTATACGATTTTTAAGTCTAAATTAAGTATTTGATATTTTTATCTAAAAAAATTTTTTGCAAAAAATAAATATAAAATAATTGTTATATAAGTACACTTTACCTATTTAAAAACAAAATAATTATTATAGCATGTATATAACAAATTATACGTAGGTTTGTATAGCAGCATTATAAATATAATAAAATATTAGGTTTGTACAATTTTATTTTTCTTCCAACTTAATTCTGTTTATTTATTTAATTCTCTTTTAATTCTGATATTTTATTGTTTAAAGGGAGTGTTCAATTCTATATACATGTTTCCATGCCGACTTTCTCTAAAATTCATTCTAAAAACTTTTCTTTGTCTTTTATTTTATAAATATATTTTTTAAAGAATTTTACAATTAATTACTGTGTTTATAGTAATAGACAGCAAAAGTTTTCTAGAGATTTTTCGTTTAAACATTCTCTCTAAACAACAGCCCTACATTTAAATTTTTCTAGTTAATTAAGAATAGTTTTACCTAATTTTTTTTAACACATATTCTAATTTTTAATTTCGTTTTACACGTTTTGTAGTTCCGAAAATTATAAAAAACTTTCTGTTAGATTTTTATATATTTTTACAGATATATAAATTTTTAAGTCCCTATCTCTGAAATTCACCTATTTTTAATCAAAATTTTTCGGCCTCATACTCGGTACTTCCTACAAGGCACTAATACGAATTCTGATAATAAAATATTTATCATATAAGTAATGAAAATACTTTTCTAGACTTAATTATAATCTTAAAGCTGTATATAAATATGTATAGTATAAGTAGTATGAATATTTTTTAATTGAGCTTCCAATGTTCTAATCTAAGTCTAATTTTTACCTCAACGTAAAACTTTTTATTTTTAAAATTTATTTCCGTTTAAATTCTGTTGGAAGTCTACTATTTAGGTTATAATTATTGTAAACGAAAAAATATCAGTTCTAAGTATTTTTTATTTAAAAACTAATAAATAAACATAAAAAGAACAAAGTAAAGAAAATTTAAAAAAACTTTTCCGTTGTTAACCATAATTTGCACTTTTATTTTTAACTTTTTTGTGAGAATATTTTAATTATTATTTTGTGGGAAGCAGAACATGTCATGCGTCCGTCTTTTAAATGCCAATTCGTGTTTGGAATGTTTTTGTTTAATTTTTTCAAATGATTTTGTTAATTGAATTGAAAAATAAAATTTTTGTTCTCAAATTTAATTATTTTATTAATTTATTTTTTCTTAGTTAAAATTCATTAATATAAGGGCAGGTGATTTTTCAATTTCCTATAATTTTAGTTAATTAAAAATACATATTATTTAATTTAAAAAATAATTTTTTAAAATAATTTTCTTTTTTTTGTCTAAAATTATTATATGTACATGTTTTTTAGTATATGTTTTTTATTATTACCTAAATTTATATTAATCTGTCTTCTATTATAGATGGCAAATGTAGCAGCATTATCAACAAATTTAGGACCATCATCAACGACATTACCACCAAAACCTTTAATTACAAATACAACATTAACACGACAAAGACAACAAACTGAGAAGTATGAAACTAATTTTGGATATATTCCTTCAACAGCAAATTCTGAAAAATCTTTTAATAAAACTTTATCTTCCCTTCCCGATAGACCACCACCTCCAATTATTCCACCAATTCTCAACGTGGAAAGTGGGGAAAATTCTGTCAAGCAGTTTAGTCAAAGTTATGATCAGACACAACTTCAACTTTTGAACAAAAAATTATCGTTGAGCAGACAGTCGATTGGAACCAGAAATGTGTTAGGACAGTCAAAGTCTGATTTTAGTTTTTATAAATAAAATAAATACATATGTACAATTTTCCTATTAAACTAAAAATCTTTAAACTTAAATTATGGCTCAATTAAATTATAAGAATAATTTGTACAAAGATTATATTTAATATATTAATAATTAATTCTTTATTTAGTTCATTCCCAAACACTGCCTCACCCTCGCTTCTTTCAAGTCCAATGAGTACACCTGGAACGCAGCGACGTTTACAACCAAGTGGTATAAAATTACCTGCTCCTCCAGCCTCTTTACTTAATGGATTACCAAAAGGGGTAGTTATGGCAGCTGCTGGTCGAAGAATAGGTAAATTAATGGCATATTTAGTGATCTTATTAAGATTGCTGTTTATAGGAAAAATTAACTTGTAAACTTTTAAACAAAATAAAAATTATCACTTTATCAATAAAATTAATTTTATACATATTTATAATAGGAAGTGGAGCACAAAAGAGTAATTTAATTAATGGAACTACTGCCAATGTATTACCAAGTGCAGCATTAAGTGATCATTTGCGAGAATATGTGCCATTGCCAGAAGCAGCGGCGCAAATGCTCATGAGACAGAGAGCGGAGGAATTATTGGCAGCCAATGAATTAGTATAAATATAAAATTACATTTAGACCTCCATTTTACGTATATCCTGATTCTTTCGCACAATTTCTAGAAAAATAATGGTTACACCTTTATTTTACTAACAATTTTTTAGCCCCAAGGTTGTATGTAAAATTGAGATACAATTATATAAAATATACTAATTTAAAATAATTTAGAACAATTTTCGGAATAAAAAGAATGGTTTAGCTTCCAGAGGTAAATTACAATCTAGAATAATTCAAATGCCTAGAGAATGTAATAATGAAAATAAAGATGTCAATGATAATGAAAAAGAAATTAAAAATTGTAATGATAAATTAGAAAAACCATTAGCAACAATTGCCGATGAAGAAATGCCACAAATGAAAATTGTTGAACCAACATTAAAAGTTTTCTTTTAGATTAAAGAAAAATAATGTTATATAAATTTAGGGTAGAATACCTTCCCCACTTTCTCTACCCCAAAATGATGACGAATTAAATTTAAAAAATACTTCAGAACAAAATAATGTGTGTTTACATATTTTAATTTAAAAAAATAAAAATAATTTTAGACTTCAACATCCCAACAACAAATAATTCCAATAGCTTCACAAACACAAATTAAAACACCTCCACCCCCTCCTCCTCCACGAATCCAATCACCACTTCCATTTAATAGTAGAGTACCCCCACTTTATCCACCAGTAAATGAAGATGGTGTAATAAATGATGGGCCTAGACGACGATCAATTTCTTCCGCGGCTGTTGGTCCTTATTTACAAACAGTTATGGCACCTCCAATGAGTCCAAAAGGGCATGTTAATATGTTACCTGCAATTGATGAACCGACTAAAAGTTAATTTATTTTTTAAAAAATCTTTAAATAATTTAAATAGAATCAAGAAATACAATTACTGCTACACCTTCAAGTAATACTAGCAGCGGAAGTAATTCTACTAATAATTTCTTTAGAAATGGAAATAACAAAAATTTTCGTAAAAAATGGTTATTGAGAGGGGCATTAATTGCCACATTAAGTATTGGAATATTAGCTATTATTTTAGTAATTATTTTAACTTCTTTACCTTCTAATAATGGAGATAAAATAAATGTAACAAATACAACAACAACAACAATATCTTCAAATACAATTATTACAACACAAACTTCATTAACAACAACAACAACAACTATCACAACAACAACATTAGGTCCAGTAAATATTGTTGGAGGGGCAATATTTGCTCCAATTTCAATGCAAAATCATTCAAAATAATTTTAATTAATTTTGTTATTTTTTTATTAATTTTTTGAAATAATTATAGTAAAAGCAGTCGAAAATTTAAAGTAAAATAAAATATTTTCAAACAATATTTAATTAATTAATCAATGAGTTTTAAATTTGAATTAATTGAAAGTATTTTTCTTAATTCCTTTTCAGTTTTCCCTCCTTTCCATAAATTATCAGAGGTCCTTTTAACAAAATATTCTTTTTGTATAGCCCAAAAACATATTTCCCTTAACTCCGGTGGCTGAATTGCTACAAATCCAACAATGTGTTTGTTGACAAAAGCAATTTTTAATTTAGAACAAGACAAAAAACAAAGAGTTTCTAATCTTTTATCTAAAGATATACATCCACAATGCTCTAGTCTTTAATAATTAAAAATTAAAAATATATTCTCTTTAAAATACCTATAAGTACATTCTTTCATTGAAATTGCAAATTTAAAGAAAAAATGTTCTCCATTTCTGAGAACTTTAAAAAAACAAAAATCTCCATCAACAAAAATTGATAATTTCGATTCAATTACAGTAATTCGATGCCAGTTACGCCCAAATGTTTCATTAAGTCCCCGTACAGCAAAATAGGACAACTTTAAAATTAAAAAAATAATTTGAAATATTATTTATTTATTAAAATTATAAAGCAAAAACATTTTTAAATTCACACATCCAGTCCAGACTTTCCATCATCAACATTAAATAATTCCCAACTTTCACGATCAGAATTATAAATAAAAACCTAAAAAAATATTTTTTCTTCTTCAAAAATTATTTAATAATTACTTTATAATCATTACTTATTCTCAAAGCCGTTCTTTTATCTCCATCAATAACAACTGGGAAACGTGTACAATCTTCACAAATATTTTCTTGATCAAGTATTGGAAGTGAATTTACAAAGAAAGTCATCTAAATATAAATTAAGGAATTATTTAATTTAAACAACCTTTTCTTCATTTAAATAAATATTCCAAAAAGGTATTTGTCCAGTAACCATTGTACGGTCATAAAGAAATAATTCCCTTTCTTTATGCCCACAACCTAGTCCAACCCTTTCTAATGTAACTTCTTCAAATTTATAAGCTTCTTCAGAATCTAATGAAAATTCTTCTAGAAGGTGATTATCTAGATTATAACGAAGAATACAAACACCTCCATCACGTCCCTGTGTGGCCAAAAATTTGAAAAAGAAATAATTAAATAATTATTTCCTTTGTATATTTACTTTTTAGAATTAATTAAGAACAATTTTTAATTACTAAAATTAAATAATCTGAGATTTTTTTGATAAACATTATTAAAAAATTATAAGAATTATGTAGGGAATAAACTAACAAAAAAAGCAGCAACTAAAACAAAAATAGCATTTTGTTCAATTGATAGTGTACATTTAGCGTAAAAAAGATCATGATATTCTTGTTTAAATAATTGTTGCCAAGAAGAAGGAATATAACAATTTACAGACCAAATTTCCAACAATGTTTTGTCCCGATAAGCAACAAATAATTCATTATGTTTAAGTCCAACTTTAACAACATGTCCATCTACAAAATGTTTTGGGCTAGCAAAAAGGATTGGCTCCATTCAGAAATTGAAATTATTTTTTAGATTAATTTTTAGAAATTTTTTTTGAATCTTTTAGGGAGGATTAAGTACATAAATATGTATTTCCAATAGAAAAATTAGCTCAAATTTTCCCTACAAACTTTTTTTTCTTCAAGTGTAAAAAAATACGAAAACAAAAAAATCTTTTGCGGCCAAGAGTAAATAAATATAAATTCAAGAACAGTTGCTGCTAACAAATCAATATACACATTTTATTTGAAAACAATTCTAAAAGAAAAATATTTTTTAAATAATTTTAAATAAAAATCGTCAAAAAAAATTAAATTTTAATTTAATTAAATGCCTCTCTGGTAAGTAAATATTTTTTAACTTTAAAATTATTTTTAAAGGAAAGATATTGGAATTCCATATACTCGTTTTTCTCAAGTAGCTGCTGCTGCTTTGCGTCAATGCTTGAAGGAGTATCAAAAAGAGGCTCAAAAAAGTACAGGAATTAAAGTAACTCAATGGACAGATGGAAAGGCAAATAAATTAGATTAAATTAAAATAAATTAAAATTTATATTAAATTTAATAATTAATTAAAGTTTATAATTTAGGGATGAAAGTAAAATATTTTAAAATCCTTCAGAATTATAGATACATTTATTTTTAATCATACTATATTTATAATTTTATTTAAACAAATAATTTTATTCATCAAATTTTCTTTTCCAATCATTTGTTTTATTTGCTAATACCTCAGCTTTTGTAACAATTTTATCACGTTTAAATATTTCCATAAATTGTATAGCAACATTTGCCGGTCCACAACTAGCCACCCCGACAACTCTATCAGATTTAAGAAAATAAGCAACAAAATCATTATTAGCAAGAGAACCACGAAGAATACGTTCATCTACAGGAATTGTTGGGTCAAGACTTGAAAATGTTAAATGTCTATCGAAAAGTCTAATCCAAAGAAAGGGAACAAGACGAGGACGAGCAGAAATACCCATTATTGTATATGCAGCTATTTTACCTGAAAAAAATATTTTTATATAAATACTTCCAACCTCCCCACCCCCTCCCAATTTCTCTCTTTTACCTTGATATTGTGCAACTTGCCAATGGGGCAAATTAATTCTACGTTCACCAAATTGTCCAGAATTAAAAGAAATAGGAAAATTAACACAATCTCCACATGCATAAATATTAGGTATATTTGTTCTCATTGCTTCATCTACAAGAATATAACCTTCTGCATTTGTTCTAATACCTGAACCCATAAGAATTGAAGTACTTGGCATTATACCTTTTAAAAAATATTTTTAATATTTCTAATAATTAAAATAACCAATAGCAACAATAACTGTATCAGCAATAGCTGTTAATCCATCACGAAATTTTAAATCTTCAACACGGTCAAATCCCCCCATTGAACGTAGAACAGAATCTTGACGAATTATAACTCCCTGTTCTCGAATGAACTTAAAAATATATTTTAAAAAATAATTTTTTAAATATATCTCTATTACTTTTCTTATTTCATTTCCGACTTCTGAACCTAATAATGTTAGAGGTGTAGATGCTTTGCCATAAATTGAAACACTTCTTGCTATTGGGTAAATCTGTAAAACCAAATACTTCTATATTTAATTTTAAGAATTAAATACCAAGCTAGAAATCTCAAATCCTAGAAATCCAGAGCCAATAATTGCAACATTCTTTGCTGATTCATTAAGTTCAATACTCAATTGTTGAGCATCATTTAATGTTCGTAAATGTGTAATTCCTTCAAGATAATCAGCGCCCTAAAAATTAAAAAGAAATTTACTTCCCAAAAAAGTTTTTAATTTTCAGATATTCAATCAAATATTATCATAACTTCTATTGATAAATCCATCAATAACCTCCCTCCAAAAATATTATAATTAATTTACCTGAACACCTTGTAATCTTTTTGAAGTAGCACCCAAACCAAGGACCAATTCCTCATATTCCAAAGCCCTAACAAGTGTTGGTTCCCCTCCAACGCCATTCTTTTGTTTATATTCCACAAAAATACGTTTTTCTTCTGGTCTAACATTTCGAACACTATGGCCAAGCAATAAATGGACACCCAAACGTTTTTCTAGAAAATCACGCGAACGAAGGGTAAAAGAAGGTGAATTATCATCATTAAATAATCTCTAAATATTTAATTAATATTTATTTTTTTAAACATTGTTTTTTTACTTTTGAAAGTGATTTTCGATCATATGGTAAATCATTTTCTCTTGAAATCATTAAAACATGTCCAGAATATCCCAAATGTCTAAGTGTTTCAATACAAGTAATTCCAGCTATTCCACCTCCAACAACAATAATTGGATTAGTAATTAATGGTTTTTCTGAAGAAATTCGGGAATAATTTAAAGGGGAAACTGTTCGTGTTGACGTTAATTTTTCTAAAGAAATAGATTCTGTAAATAGAGCAGAACCGATAACGTGAATCTTAAAAAATTTAAAATTTTATTTATTTTTTATTTTAAATAAACAAAAACTTTAAATGTCCAAATAGAGTCTAATCCAACACCATCCTCAAGAACACCAGTTCTAATATTGTAAGCAGAACCATGAATAGAACAACGAATATGTGATTTACACAAAACACCTTTTTAATTAGATAAATAGGTATATTTTAAAAATAATTTTTTTTTGTAAATTAATTACCAACTAAAGATTCTCAATAATAAATTCAAAAAAATATTTACTAAATTAAATACCATTAATTAAGGGTGTTTTACAATTTGGACATTTAGATTGTAAAGCAAAGAATTCACTCCCGGCAAAAGATTCTTTATAAATTAAAAGAAGTTTTGTTGAATCATCATACCCATCAACATCAATCTCTAACATTCTTTAATATTTTTTAAAAATTTTCTTTTTAATTTTAAATGCCAACAAACCCTTTATTACAAAAATCTTGTATTTTACATAAAAAAATAAATTGTTGCCTTTTTCCGATACTTATTTCAAATGAAGGAGAAGATGTACTTAAAGATGATGGAGATGGGGAAGAATAATTAGGGGTGGTGTTGTTGGATATTTCTGATAATGAAATTGAAGAAGAATTATTTTTAATTATTTTTGAGGATTGTGAAGATGTTAATGAAAGAGGAGAAAATTGTTGTTGGATAATAGATGCTCGATACATAATTTATTTTAACTTTAAATAAGTTTTAATTACTAGAAATTAAAATTATAAAAAAATTTTTAATGAATACAAAATAATTTTTGTATTATTATGAGATAATTAATATTTGAAATAATTCTTATTTAAACACTTTTAAAAATAAAAATTAAAAAAACAAAACAAGGATATTTAAAATAAAAAAAAATTGATTAAAACTTTTAGAATTTTATTTAAAAAAAGTTTGGTAAAAATAAAATTTAAATTTAAAAATACTTTAATTTTTTTCTAATTGATTAAATATATTAGAATTTAGGTATTAACAATTGTAATAAAATATTCGGCTTTTTTGGCTTTAGCAATTTTCTTTATTTATTTATTATGTAAACTAAAGATTTGTGCAGGTGCATATTACTAAAACATTTAAAGAAAATATGTATATTCCCCTTTGCTCTAGAAAAAACTGTAGTCTAAACTTTATAAATAATTTTATTTTCTAAATAAATGTATATTGTCAAATCCTTTTTCATATTCATCAAAATTTGATAAAAAAATATTAACGTTCAAAATATTTCTTTTAGAATTTTATTTCCAAACTTTTTTTCAGAAATTAAAGTCCATTCTTTCAAATTATTTAAAGTTACATTTATTTTCTGAAAATTGTCATTCAAAATTTATTAATTTTTATGTTAAATATTGGAAAAATTTTTTTCATGCTGTAATTATATTTAGGGTTAAAATTGAAGAATAATTGCTAGAACCATAAAATATTAAGGTACTATCCGTTTATATACCCGCATTTCTGCAAATGTTTTCCGCACTTTTTCCCTTTCTTTTCTGTTTTCATAAAGATTAGAAATGGTCAATTATTAATACACCTTATTTTCTTTTTCTTCTCCTTTTTTCTCCTCTCATAAAGATTAAAATGGTCAAGTAAGAATAAAAACTTAAGAAATTTTCTCACAGATAATAAAAAACGTCAAATATGATAATGCATCATTCATATAAAATGGCAATAAAAATGAGAAAAACTTAAGAAATTTGAAGAAGCTGGATTTTCACATTTCACTGTAAATCACCGGTACCATTTTGTCGACCCGAAAACCGGAGCGAATACACAAAAAATTGAGCGTCTTTGGGGTTCTGCCAAATGGAGGAACAAAAAACATCGAGGAACGGCGCGTCATCATTTGGAGAGCTACTTAGCAGAATTTATGTGTAGGCAAGAAGCTAAAGAAGAAAATTTTTTCGAATGGATTTGTAAACAAATAGCAGAAATATGGCCGCCGAAATAATTTCTAAAATTGCCTTATTTTTACTTTTATACTTTTCTATAAACGAATAAATATTTGTCTTTCCTCTATTCTTACTTTTAATCTTTATGAGAGGAGAAAAAAGGAGAAGAAAAAGAAAATAAGGTGTATTAATAATTGACCATTTCTAATCTTTATGAAAAGAGAAAAGAAAGGGAAAAAGTGCGGACAAACATTTGCAGAAATGCGGGTATATAAACGGATAGTACCAATATTAATAATAATATATTTTTATTTTGAGGCTTTTTTGCTCCCACGATTTTGTACTAAAAAGATTTGCCTGTGCAATAAAATAATTGTTTAGAAAATTAGAGGGGTTATTTTATTAAAAAATAATTTTTGATTTTAAAGAATCAAATTGAAATTTTATAATTTAAAGGAATTTTTTATTGTAAATGAAAAAAATTTAAAAATAAATAATACTTATTTTTATAGAAAAAGTATATATTCATCAAAGCATAACAAAGTAATTAGTTAATTTCTAAAATATTTTAACTACGTCAAATAATGGCTAAATCTAAACTCTAAATAAAAAATAAAATAAAAGTATTTAGTATGGAATTTATATTTAAATATATTTAAATTTTTTAAATTAAATTATAATGTTGTTAATTAAAATAAAAATATTTTATTCAAATTTAGAAATATATAAATTTATTTTTGTTTAAATTATATTTGTCAAAAATTAATTTAAAAAATAAATTCTTTTATTATTATAATAATTCTAGTAAAATTTAAAAAATAAATTTTCTCACGCAAGTGCAAAAAAATAATTATTTTTTTTTTATTTTTCTAAATAAAAAAACAAAAAAAAAACAATTTTTGTATTATTTCGTGGGTAAGGGGACACTTCCAATAGGCGGTTGGTGTTTTTGTGTTTGTGTAGGCGATGAAATTATTTTGTATTTAATATTTTTTTTGTTATAAATATTATTCGAAGAAGATAAAGTTTTTTGTGGAAATAAATTGATATCCTAAAATAAAATTAAAGTAAAAATAAAAAAATTAATTTAAAAATTACATCTGTTTTTAATGTTTTAGTTGTTGTTAAAATTAATTCCTCCTCCTCCCCCTCCTTCTCATCATTTTTAAAATAATTTAAATTATTTTTATTATTTCTGCCAAATTTATTTAATAAAATACTCATTAATTTTTCTTCCTCCTCACTAAGTGGCTCTTCAGAATTTAAACGTTGTTGGAGCCAAAAATTTGGTGAAGGTGATGGAGGTTGTATTTCTTTATCGGGGGTTATTAAATAATTTATTTTGTCTTTCTTAGACGATTTATCTGGCACCTAAATGAAAATAAATAATTAATTTATTTTGTTTATTTAAATAAAAATTACATCAAATATTTTTTTATTTTTATCTTCCATTTTCCCTTCTCTATCATAAAGAGGTTTAACCAAATAAGGATTTCCTCCAAGCCGCTGTTTAAATTCATTCCCGTCTTTATCATCTTCCTCCTCTAATTTTAATTCTAAATTTCCCTCCAGATTCTGTTTATTTCCAATTTCTTCCTCCTCTCTATTTAAATTATTTTCTGATCCAAAATTAACCTTAAAATAATTAAGATAAATTTTAAAATATTTTTTACATTAAAATCATCTTCCCCAAAATGTTCCGAATCTTTCTCATTAAATGACAATCCATGGGCCATATATCTATTTTTTAATAAATTAAAATTAAATAAATAAATATTTATTTATTTAAATACAATCCATTTATTGAAGAAAATCGCCTTTTTCTGTTTTTTGAATTATTTTCATTTAAATTAGATTCATTTTTGTTTATTTTAATAATTGTTCCATTATGGTAATCTAATAATATTTTTTTATTTGGATAAACATAAATACTTGGCCCTTTCTTTATTTGAATAACCTTTGTTTGATTTCTTTAGAAATTAATTTAAGTTTAAATTTAAATTAATTAGGTAATTACTTATAAAATGCTATTTCTGCATTTATTTTAAACAAAATTTCTTCATTTGTTTCGTCATTTTCTTCTTCAGAGCTTTCAGATTCTCTTGTAAATTCGTTATTTTCTCGTTTCCTTCTTTTAATTTTAATAAAAATTATTTAAATAAAAATTATTTAAAAAAACCTTTCACTTCCAATTAATTGATCAACAAATGTTTTGTAATCATCAAATATATCCTCATTAGCTGTTGTTTTAAATAAAATAAAAATAAATGTAAAAAGTAAAAATAATGTAAATTTTAAATTAATCATATTTAAATTTTTTAGAATTTAAAATAAATAAAAAAATAAATATACTTTATAAAATATTTTTTATCTCTTTAAATTAATTTTCTTTAACCGTATCCTAATCGGGAATTTTCTAATTATTAAAATATTATAAAAATCAAAAAGTTTTGACACAGTTTTAAAAATTTAATTTTTAAAATGCAAGAAGATTAAGTAGCCTCTCAAAAAAATTCTTTTTCAATTTTTAAAATAAATAAATCATCAATTTTAAATTATTTTTATCTTTGAATAATTTATTTGGAAGAATTAAAAAGGTTTTTATTTATATTTTTCAACAATAAAACGGTGATTCAAAAATTAAAATAAAACAAAAATATCACAATTATTCATTCTGATTTATTATCTGATTTATCATTCAAAAATTTTAAAGAAAAAAATTAAAGAAAAGATTCAAACAATAAAAATAAACATTATATTTATTTCTATCTTCACCAAATATGAATTAAAAGAATAAATTTAGATGAAATTTTCAATTAAAATTTATTTAAACATGTAAAAATAAAGATCTAAACTCTTCTACCAAAGTCTTCTAATTTAATTTTTAAAAATCATTATTTTTTATTAAATATTAGAATAATCTAAAATATTTGTGTTAACTCTGTATATGCCATAGTTCTAACAAGCAGAGCTGGGTACTACAAACAAAATTGTTCTCATCTCTTAGTTGAAACATCTTTACCGATGATTAAATATCACGTCATTTTAGCAAATACGAATAAAATTTTAAAAATTTAATTTAGAACATATCTTGGTTAATATCGAAAATACTTATTTAACGATATACAAGGGTGTCAATATGTTCTGTGTATTCTAAAAATTTTAAATTAATTAATAAAAATAATTAATTATTTATTAAAAAATATATAAAAATCATAAAAAAAAATTTTTTTATAAATTTATTTTCGAATTATACTAATTAGGTAATTAAGCAGATGTAAAGTTATCCTTAGTTTCAGTCTCGTCAAGTTATTAATTTTAGTAACATAAAAAATTTTAAAAATAAATTTTGTTTAAATTATTTAAAAAATTAAAAATAAATTTATTTCCTTATTTTTTTCTTAAATAAATTTAAATAAATTAAAAATTAAATTATTTAATTGAAGAAAATATTTATTTTTTATTTTATTTAAATTTGGAAATATATAATTATTTAAATAATTGTTTTTTTACAAAAATTTAATTTAAAGAAATTTAAATATTTTTTTTTGTTTTAATTTTGTAAAATTTTATTTTTTTTAATCTAAAAATGGAAATAAAAATTTTAAAAAATTTGACGTTAAAATTAAATTGCAATTTATTTTTTAAAAATTGAGAAGAAATATTTTTAGTTTAAATTTTTAAATATTTTTTAGAAATATTTTTGGATTTTTGTTTTTTAGAATTCTTTTGTTTAAATTTAGCTTTTTAAATGTTTCTTTTATTTTTGTTTTTAATTAATTATTTTAATTGAACAATAAATTTTAAATTTTGTTGGTTGTATTTAAATAAAAAAATTTATTTAAAGCAAAAATATATTTTTAAATTTTAAATTAAATTATTATTTTTATTTCTGTCTAGAAATTAAATACCCCCACATTTTTTAATAGATACAGAAACTTTTTTAATCGTATCCTTGTGGGAAAATGTTAATATTATTTTGATTAAAGCTATCCTGTTTTCGTTTATATTCTGATCCAGAATACTTAACTGACTTCAAATACTTCAAAGATTTTATTTAATTTTTGTAAATTTTCTAAATATTTTAACAAGCCTTTTAAAAATTTAGATTCAAATTATTAAATTTTATTTTTATTAATTTTTATGTAAAATAAATATTTTTAATAATTTCCTCGTTAATTATTAAGTATTTATTTATTTTAAATTTTAAAATATTTTTCCACTAATTTGTTTTAAATTTCTTTTAAAATAAATTCTTGTAAATAATGTACTTTTATTTTTTTCCCTAATTTATTTGCATAAAATAAACAATTGACGGCAAAATATACATATATATTAAATTGCAAAAATTAATTAAATTCTGATTTTTAAAAATATTTTTTCCTTTTCTTTTCTTAAACTTCCGCTTACGTAATCTATTTTCTTATAAAAACAGACAAAAAGTAAAAGTAAATGTTTATATATAATTTGGCTAATATATTGTTTATATCTAATTATATTTTTAAAAGTTTTTTTTATCAAAAAACTACAAAAAATCAAATTATATAGGAATAAATAAAAATAATTATTACCTTAATTAATTTAAAGTATAAACAAATTTTTATTTTTTCAAATGATGAATTTTAAAAATACTAAAAGATGCTGGCTTAGACCTATTTTTTTAAATATCCTATTTAAATAATTTTTATATATTTATTTTAGACCAATTAATTACTAAAAAATATTTTTTAATAAAAAATTCTTTTATTTAATTTCCTTTTAAAAAATAAAAAAAATATTTTTTGTTATATATTCTTAAAAATAAATATATAAAAAATGTAAAAATAAAAATTTAAATAATTAAATTCCAATAATTATGAGTAATTATTTTATTTTAATTTAATAAAAAAAATTTTTTGTTATTTTCAGTCATTTACGTAAACTAACATTTATTCCGGTTATAAGTTTCTAATTAAAATTAAAGAAATACATATTTACTTGAGGTTATTTATTTTTAAATTTAAATAAAATACAGAAAGAATTGTGATTTTGGACTGTTACGAATAGGCGGATGGGGATGTTTAAATATAATTTAATTCAAATTTCCTCTTCCATAAGATTCGCATTTCGTTACAGTTTCTTCTAACAAAATCTAAATGAAATCTAAATTTTTAACTTTTGTGGTTTGATTTTTAACTATTTTGAATCAAAATATTTTCAAAACAAAAAATTGTAAAAGCAAAATAATTTTTCTATTTTTAGCAAATAAAAAATAAAATTAATTTTTTGTCTTGTTTTTTCCATCTTTTATTGTTTTTATTTAATTTTTGCCACCTATTAATTCTTTACCCCCTTTTCTACAAAGTATGGCATTAAACAAAATATTTGGCATCGAACGCTATTTTTAATGGTTTTCTTCTTATAAAAATTTTCATGATAAAATTAAATATAAAACTAGCAATTTGTTTGTGCTATAGGCAAAATGTAAATTAAATTAATTTTTATTTATTTAATTAATTAAAAATATGTTAATTATTTTATTAAGGACAGAAATTTTGCCTTTAGCATTTGAAGACTTATTTATTATTTTATTTAGTTTAAATAATTTTTATTTATATTTATTGTGTATACATATGTTAAATCAAGCATGTTTACAGCAGAGGTTGGTCGGAACAGTCCGAGGTGTCGGAAATCGGAAAAGCCGGAAATCGGAACTGGCTCAAAAGTCGGAACTCGGAAATCGGAAATCAAAAATTTTTTTCGGAAATCGGAAAGCAGAAGGAAAAAAACGTCGGAAATCGGAATTCCGACCCAACTCTGGGTCGGAATTCCAAGTTTGGAGATATTTTATTTAAAAGTAATTTTTAATTTCATCATAAAAATCCAAAATATTAATTACAATTGGCAATATTATTTTAATAATTTTTTGCTAAAATTTTTAATATTTGAATGTTAATTTTAATAATTTAAAATCTCTGGGGTAATTAAAAATAAAAAATTTGGTTTTAATACATTTTTTTTGTTGGCAATAAATAAATATAAAATTGTGAATATCCGTTTGTCTTTTATTTAACAAAGAGATATTAAAATATTTTTTAATTATTAAATCTCCAAAAAAGTAACTTTTATTTTAATTAGTGCTTAAATAATCTTTTAACCATATAAAATACAAAAAATTGAGGGAAATGATGCCATTGGGGATAGTTGAAAAGATTTTATTATAAATATTTAAGTCAATTTATTCCATTCAATCAGTTCTCAACAATTTCTTTAAATTATTTTAAATATTTAAGAGAATCTAAAAATTAAAATAAATATAATTAATTAAAATGCAACATTCTACTAGCCATTTATCTAATATTTATTCTTCTTCCTCTTCCATAATTTCAACAAAATCAGCAGTTTTTGGATTATCTTTTTTCCGTCTAATTTTAATTTCCTTAACAATATTTATTATTTTTGTACAAAATTCGAATTGTTTACAACAAAGAAATGGAAATCAAAGAATTAGAGGATTAAGACTTTCATCTTTAAATGATAAATCTGAGGTAGTATTTATATCTACAAAGACTTTTAATTTAAAAATTATTTTAGCAATATATATTTACAAATAACCAACCATTACCGAGAATTTCTGCTTGGAATGATTGGAACGATACTCCGACAGAATTGGGGTTAAGAAGGGCTGCATTACTTGCCCGGTTAGCAAGCCAATCTGCTAGAGGATTTGGACGGAAAAAATAAAAATGAATTTAAAAAAGAAATAAAAAATTGAGAAGAGAATTTAAAGGAGAAAATATAAATTGTAAATAAAAACAATTTTTCTTAGATTTTTAAAAAAATAATAAATATATTTAATTATGTTTTTGAATAAAATTTATTTAGAAGTTAAAAAATAATTTTATAAAAAATATTTGATAATTAAATTATACTTTTATTTTTTGACATTTTTTTGTGTAAAAACTTTAAAAGATTACCTCTACAGATAATCAAACACAAATTTTTGTTTTTTATTATTAAAAAGAATTTTAATAATTGTCTAAATTTATTATAAAAAATACTTTAAATTTTAATTAATTTATTTATTTAAAAAAAAAGATGACAATATTTAATATTTTTTTGTTTTTTTGAATAATAATGCCCTATTTATTTATTGTCATTCATCAAAATAATTATTTTAATTAATTTATATTCATTTCCTCTTTCTTCTAGTATTTATCTCAACTTAAAAATATTAATTAAATAATTATTTTTAATTAATTAAATAAATAAACTTACTTAATTTTACACTGAATACTACACTGCTTTGGAATATCAATGCTCTTACAATTATCACAAGCATCCTTGCTGGACTTACATGGGTTTGAGCATAGTTTTTGTGCGCAATTACAATCATAGAACTAAATTTATATTTAATTTTATTTAAAAATATTATTATTCTCAGTTTATTTAAAAATATTTTTAAATAATTTAATATTTATTTAAAATTTAAATTTAAAACCGCTGGAGTATTTTGAGCATCAGCAGACAAATTAATTAAAATTAAAGAAGCAATTAATACAAAAATTAATTTTTGTAAAGCCATATTTTTATTTTTTTCTTAGAAGAAGATTAGTATTTTTAAATTTATTTTGTGTTGTTTAAACATAATTTTACCCGGGTATTTAAAGGCAAAAGTTTAAAGAATAATTTAAATATAAAAATTATTCTTTAATCAAAATAAACCTTAAAAATGAACTTTTTTATCAATTAAAAATATTTTTTTATTTTATTTTAGTTTTTTATTATATCAAAATATTTTTATATGTTTGTATTAAAAGAATACTAATAATAACTCATGACACAAAAATTTTTAGAACGAACTTTATATAAAGAATTAAAGAATATAAATTTTTATTTATTCTTTTAGTTTAACAAATAAAAAAATGTTATTAATTAATTGAATTAAAAAATTTAAAAATTTAAATTAATTAGATTAATTTAATTAAAGTAAAATATTATTTTTATAAAAATTTAATTTTTTTATTTACCCTAAAAATAAAAATCAACAACAAACTATATAAAAATAATATTATTTTTTAGAACAAAGATTGAACGTGGCTAAAACCCTAAACAAAACAAAAACATCGTTAAATTTAAATATTTTTATTTATTTTTCAAAAAAATTTTTTTTTAATATTTACAGAAAAGAAAGGATTATTCATTGTATTATTTGATATTTAATTATTTATAAATTAATTAATCCCCAATATTTTTCTCTACAAAATCTTAATTAATTAACAATTTAAATAAATTTTGCTTTTATATTTATCCAAAAAAAGTTATTTTAAAATATAATTTTTATTTTAAAATATTTATTTAAATATTTATTTTCTTCTTCTTTTTCTCTTTTAATTTTATTTTCCAATTATCCAACATCTTCTTTCATCCCAGAATCTTCTATCCCTCATATTTCAAGACTGAAAATTTTAAAGAAATTACGAATTTTTTAAATTAATTAAATAACTTACGGGGAAAATTTACAAAGTTTTGGAAGGTCAATTTTGATACAATTATTACAAGCATCATCGCTTGCTAGACATGGAGGTGTACAAACACGAGTTATGCAATATAAGAAAGTCTAAATAATTATGTATATTTAAAACAATTAATTATTTACCTCAAAACCACGAGGGAAACAATCCCCGCATAGTCTGGGAAGATCAAGTTCAATACAATTATTACAAGCTTGATCATTTTTAATTGAACATGGGTGACCACATACTCGTTCTTTGCAGTCAAAACATGTCTAAAATAATTTTATTTTTTAATTTATTCATTGAAATTCAAAAATTCCAATTCTAAATAGGTATATTAATTTAATCAGTTAAATATATTTACACTGTTGTAAGATGGGCAAGATTCGCACTGTTTAGGAACATCAATTTTCTGGCAATTATTACAAGCTGATTTACTTGATTTGCAAGGATAATCACAAATACGATTTTTACATTCTTTACAAGTCTTTAAATATTTAAAATTAAATAAATCTAATTTATATTTAATTTTTATTTTATTATACCTAGTTAATATTTAAATAACTTTAATAAAATTTTAAAAATATATTTAAAATTTAATTACTTCTTTAACAGCTGGGCAAGTTTTGCATAATTTTGGAACATCAATTCTTTGACAATTTTTACAAGCAGAATCACTTACACTACAAGGATAATCACAGATTCTGTGTTTACATTGATCACAAGTCTTTAAATAAAAAACAAGTCTTTAAACAAAAATATTCTAAAATATATTTATTGGGAATGGAAAAGTGATAATTTGATTAAATTACGAATTAAAAAATTAATTTAAGAAAGAAGGGCCAAGGCCCAGAATATACCTGAAATCTCACCAAAAATCACCTAAAAAACAAGCACTTAAAACCAAAAATCGTTTAATAATTAGTCAATTATTAATTGAAAATTAATTTAATAAATTAAATTACCTCATTAACAGCTGGGAAGCAACATCCACACCTTTTAGGTAAATCTATTGTCTTGCATTTGTCACAGGCACTTTTGCTTGTTTTACAAGGAGGGCCACAAACATCATTTGCGCATTTTTGACAATTCTTTAAAAAATTATTTTTTGATTAAATTTAATTTTTATTTAACAGATTTTTGTTTAAAATTAAGTTTTGGAATTTTTATTTTACATTTTTTGTCAGTTAATGAAAATTTAAAAGATTTTCTAATAGAAAAACCTCTTTTTTATTTCCTGAAACAATTACAGCAAAAATGCTAAATAAAGCAATAATTATAAAATTAATTTTTTGAGAAGCCATTTTTAAATTAATTTATTTAATTTTATTTTTGGTTAATTTTAAATTATTTTTGCGTATTTATATATTAATTTAATTTTAAATTTTTATTTAAATTCAAGAAAATTGCCAACAAGAATATTCCAAAGAAATAAAGCTTTGCAAATAAAAATTATTTAAAATAAAATTTAGATAAGGAATTAAAAAATATATTCTTTAATTTATTTCAAGTTTCTGTCTAAATTATTGACGCATTTGTAAGGAAGATTTTTAGAAATTTCTATAAAATTTCCTTTTATGGAAAAAATCTTTTTTTCCTTTATATCAATTGTACAAACTTTAAATTTATTTAATAATTTTACTAGAATATTGATTTATCTTTAAAAAATTTTAATGGAAGATTTTTATAGCTTTTTTTTAATTTATATTAATTTTTGAATTTTAATTACATATTTTGATTTTGTTTTGTCTTGTTAATTTGAATATTTTAAATGAATGTAGAAAATAAAACAAAATTTATTTTTTTAAATTATGTTCTTCTCTTTTGTTACTTTTTACACCATTCTACAGAGAGACTGGTGTAAAGATGCTCTTTTGGGATAAAGAGCATCTCCTAATAGTTTAAACAAACAAATATCCAATAATAAGGTTTATTTTTAATTATTATAGAATTTAAATTTTGGTAATATTTTATTTTTGTTTTAGATTATTATTTAATATTCTTTCCTTTATCTTCTTTTCCTTTGTTTCACCTTCTTCTCGCCATTAAAGGTATTTAGGATAGTAAGGTTTTGGTGGAGGTGTTGGTGGCGGTGGAGGAGCATAAGTTGGAGGAGCATAGACTGGTGGTGGTGGTGGAGGTGGTGGTGGTGGTGGAGCATAAGTTGGTGGAGCGTAGACAGGAGGTGGAGGAGGTGGTGGCGGTCCATATTGTTTTGGTGGGACATATGGAGGTGGTGAGGGTGGTGGTGGAGCATAAGTTGGAGGAGCGTAGACTGGTGGAGGTGGAGGGGGTGGTGGTGCGTAAGTTGGTGGAGGTGCTGGATTGTATGGCGGTTGCACATTTCGCTTTCTGCGGACATCCCATTCATCATCACGTGCCGAAGGTTTAATATATTTCTTAGTCGTTGAGGGTGCTGAAGTACTTGGCGGATTTGTTGGCTTAATTTATTAAAAAATATATTAATTTAATTATTAATAAAACTAATCTATCTCTAATTTATATTTAAATTAAAAATAATTTAAATTAATTACTGGAGGTGGCTTATTTCCTTCACTGAGCACCACTATAAAGAAAATCAAAAATATAGAGAATAAACTAAATTTCATTTTTAATTTATTATTAAAGAAATTTTTCTCGGTGAAAATATTTAATTTGATTTAAATTTTCCAATCATTTTATAGTAATTTTTTGACATTTAATTTAACAAATATCTTCGAATTTTATTTAGAAATACATATAAATTGTGAACTTTAAAAATTAAATATTATTTAATTTTAAATGTTAGCCACCAATAAATACTTAATTTGCTGAAAAATATTTTGCTAAAATTAAAAAAGAACATATATAACATTTAAATATTTTATAAGATATAAACTTTACTTTATAGTTATTTAGTCATAAATAATTCAAACAAAAAATAAACTTTTTAAATAAAAATTATAAAAGTTTTATTTTAATTTATAATAAGGTTCCTTTATAATTATGTTACACACCATATAAATTTCAAATTAATTAATTTATTTTAATAATTTAGTTAAAATTTTATTAGCTAATATTTGTTAGTTTTATAAATATGTATTAGAAGTTATTGGCAGCAAGATATTTTAAAAACCAATATGGCGCTAGATGTTAATAGGTAAATATATTTTTTCGTAATTTAAATAAAATTAACAATAAAAAATATAAAGAAGTTTAGCTTATTGCCCTTGCAAAATTCCCAAAATTTCTGCCTGTCAGTTCGTTTAATTGATGAAGGTTTTAGTTCAGTTTATCGGTTAGTGGCGAGAGAGACAAATCTCCATTCTTTAGTTTTGTGCTTCTTTCTAAAACTAATTTTTCAATACTTCAATTCAAAACTACAACTCAAACCAAGAAGCTCAAACCCAAGAAGTCTTAATTCAATATTCAAAACCGAGTCTTGGGTGTCTTAATGTATATTTATGCATCAATTTTCATAAACTGTACTTGAAAAAAAAATTTCATAAACTGTACTTTCATAAACTGTACATCGACCCGCACCAAAAACTAACAAAATTTCTGAAATTTTCGAGAATCGCGAATTCCCGGAGCAGGACTAATAGGCGCGGCCGAATAGGCGCCGACGAATAGGCGCGGCCGAATAGGCGCCGAGACAAATAGGCGCGAGACGAATAGGCGCGGGACGAATAGGCGCCCGAAGTTATTTTTTCCTAGAAAATTTTTTTCCGATTTTATGTTCTGATTTTTTTCTGATTTTCTGTTCTGATTTTCTGTTCTGATTTTTATGTTCTGATTTTCTGTTTTGTTCTGATTTTTTGTTCTGATTTTGTGATACATGTAAGTTGTATGTCGAGTGACGGGTGTCGAGTGAGTGGGGAGATAGCGGAGAGGACTGAGATAGCGGAGGACTCCTTGATTCTTCATATATTCCTTGATGGAAAATTGGTATTTAAATACTCTACTCTTAGCGCCGCATGCGAAAATTTTGAGGAATTTAGAAGTTGGAGAAAAATAAAAAAATCAGAACAAGAAATCAGAACAAAATCTCAGAAAAAAATTTCTAGAAAAAATAACTTGGGGCGCCTATTCGTCCCGCGCCTATTCGTCTCGCGCCTATTTGTCTCGGCGCCTATTCGGCCGCGCCTATTCGTCGGCGCCTATTCGGCCGCGCCTATTCGTCATGTATCGCGAATTCCCGATTTTTTATGTCGACATGTTCCTTGATGTACTTAAAAATTATTTGTATTTAAAATAAACTCTTGAATTACGGTGTCTCTCTCTCTTTTTCTTCTGCTTTTACTGCGTCCCTTCCTCGCCAACTACAATTTTATATATTATTTGCGTTCCACCACGGCTCCTTTTTTCACCAATTCTCTCTATACGACCATAATAAATGTTTGCTGCTTGGTCGCATTTAACGCAGCAATCGATATACTACTTTGCTTACTAGTATCTAACATTATTTAGTCGTTTCTAACATACGAAAGCTTTATGAAAACTAAGATTATTATTTTATTAATTTAAAAGATTTTTAAAGAAATTTAAAGTTTTTTGACCTAAATCTTTTATTTTTATTTTTATTTAAGTAATCAAAAACTAGAGAAATGCCTTGGTCTAGAGAACAACGTTCAAGACTTATAGCGGCCGTTAAGAACCATGAAATATTGTGGAGGTAAATACATTCACTAATTTTTTATTTAATTTTAAAAATTGTTTTTAAATTTTTTCCAGAACTTCTCAAAATAATCGTAACCATCAACAACTGATGCGTGAGGCTTTAGAAGTAGTTCATCAACAATTTGAGGGTGATGGCTTTACATGTAAGGGCGAGAAAATAATTTTAAAAAATTATTTTTTTAATTTAAAAAAATAGTTGATGAAGTTAAACAGCAATGGAGAAATTTAAAAGATATTTTTTACAAAAGATATGAAGTTAGTTTAAAGAGAGCACAAAGTGGAGAACAACCAAATAAAGTTAAACCTTGTTGGGCACATTTTGATGAACTTAAATTTTTATTAACAAATCAACAATGGGTAGATCCGGAATTTAAAGGACGTCACAGAAGGTGTTTAGCCTATAATAGGTAAAAATTTAAATAAAGGAGATTTTTGAGTAATTTATTATTTTTTTAGTATTGAATTTACTGATTATAATTATGAATATTCAATTGACAATGAAGGAAATAATAATTTATTAAAAATAAAAGAAGAATTAAAAAATAATGAAGAAGGGGAAGAAGAAGGAGGAGGGTCTTCAAATAATTTATCGACAACAAATACTTTATATAATTTAACTACAACAATTGTCGAAAACAAGGAATTTAATATTAAACAACAAAATGAACAAAAATATTTAAATAAAAGAAAAAGAAAAAATATTTTAGAAAATAATGATATTGAACAAAATAATAATAATTTAAATAGAAATCAACAACAAGATAGATTTAAATATTTTGGTTAATTTATTTATTATTTGGATCTCATTCCCTAGGGAAATGGATAAAGTGTATACTGAAGTGAGGGGAGAGGTATATTAACTTGGAGGTAGAACTCCTTCCTCCTAATTTGCATCCAAAGTGTAGAAAATACTAAAAAAATTTAAATAAGGGGAGTATACTTTAGCGAAATTAGTCTTTATTTATTAATTTTTAAAGGTGTTTTTGTTGAAAGTGCAGTTCGTGATTTACATCAAGAATCACCGGAATTAGCTCGTCGATTAATGCAAAGTATTTATTCTAGTGTTTCTGCTCATCAAATAGAAGCTACGAATAAAAAGAGCATTTAAAAGGAAATTTAAAATAAAATTAAAAATGTTTTGACCCTATCCCCAAAGAAGGGTCGAATCGTTTTTTTCATTATTTTATAAAAAGGGTCACTTTTTCCTTAATAGTTGATGATTGTTGATGTTTACTGTAAGGAAAAATGGAGAAAAGGAAATAACTTTTTTATTTTTTTCGTTTTAATTCGATGCAAAAATAAACCAAGTAAACCTATGGAAAGCCGGCAAGGCGCTTGTGCAAAACCCCGCGCTTCGCGCGGGGTTTTGCGGCACGCGCTTTGCTGGGGAGTCAAAGGGGGGCTGGGTTCTACCTGAGTAACATAAACCTATTCCTAGTTTAGTAGAAATGGAGATCCTGGTTTCCTCCGCAGTAGCAAAAACCGACAGACCCCATAGGTAAGGAGTTAAGATAACTCTTTTTGTTATAAAAAGTTATTTCCTTTTCTCCATTTTTCCTTACGGCAAACATCAACAACAATCAACTATTAAGGAAAAATTGACCCTTTTTATAAAATAATGAAAAAAACGATTCGACCCTTCTTTCGGGATAGGGCCAATGTTTTTCTTATAAAAATAATCTTTACTTAGATTAAATATTTAAAAAATTTTGATAAAAATTTTTTATAAAATTGGATATTTTTATTTATTGTAACTTTATTCTCGTTTTTGTTTATTTTTAGTCTTTCACAACGGGGAATTCTGCGCGAAGAATTAATATATAAATAAATATCCTCAACTTAAATAAATATTTATTCTCTTCTATGCCTCTATTTATTTTTTGTTAAACTGCCAGAAAATACACGTAAATACCTCTGTGTAACGTTGTGCGCACACAAACAGACAGGCATATCATTCAATTATTTTAACAAAAATAATTTTTGTATTTTTTATTTGATTATTTTACTGTTCACACAGTTTTTTTTTGTTATTTTCTAAGGAAATTAAAAAGTTATTCCCTTTAATTAATATGTACATACATATTCCAATTTATTGTATTTGACATAAAATTAATTACAACAAACCCTCCAATCTTTACAAAAAAATTAAATAAAAATTGTTATTAATTTATATAATTATTAAAATGTATTATTGTTTGGAAAAATTTTTAATAAAAGTTAAATGAATATTCTTTATTTTAAATACGAGAATTTTCTAAAATGTTTTTTTTAATTTATTGTTGTAATATTCTAATATTATAGATTTTTTTTTAAATTTAAATATTATTAACTTTTGTTTTTTTCCCTTTTAAAATATTTACTATTATTTACCATTTTCTCACATTTTTTCCCAATTTTTTACTTCATTTTAAACTCCACCAATTTTTATCTGTTTGCTTTTTATTTTTTTGCTTCCGTTCAGTCTTTTTAAAATTTTTTTGTTTAAATTCCAAGTTTCTTCTCTCTTTAACTATTTTCTAGGAATTTTAAATAAAATGTTCTTCTTTTCTCCTCAACTTCCTCCTCTTAACAATTTTCCTTTTTGCAATCAAAATTTGAAGTGTTCCGCGCAAATAAATGGAAAAGTTTTTAAAACTTGGCCAAAAAGAGAATAAAAAGTTGTTAATAAACAAAATAATATTTTTTTAAAAATTATTTTTTGGATGATTTTAAAGTTTTTTTGTGTAAATATTTGTTAATTTGTGAATTTACTGTATTCTCTTTTAAAAATTATTTTTAAATTCTTTTAAAAGATAAAGCTAATGTTGAATATTTATTATATTTTAAGGAGCTTGCCTTTAATAATTATTAAAAACAAAACTTGATAACAATTTTTATTATCTTCTTTTTTATTTATTTTTCTCTTCTTCTTTTTTTATATAAGTACTTAAAATCATTCCATTTCCTTCCAACAATCAATTAAACAAAAAATTTAAAGAGAATATAAACTTGCGCACTTTAAAATATTTTTGATTGATCCGTTTGTCTAAAAGTTTTTAGTATTTAGAGTAGATTGTTTATATTTTTTAATTAAATATAAACCTCTTAATTTTATTTTAATTTAATTATTTGTCTCTTAATAATTAAAATATAACTATAATACATTATAAATACATCTGTTTTTTAAGCAAAAATCTTTATCTTGATTAATTTTAGTTTAATAAAATATGTATAAATAGCTCTTTTTAATAAATTTAATTTTTTAATTTTTAGCAATATGTATTACCAACTTTTCCTTGATTTTCGTAAATTTGCTTAGTTGCAAAAATATTTCAAATTACAGTCGAAAAAATATCTCCAAGAATTTTAACAAATATGTATCTTATAAATATGGGATAATAATAAATTGATACAAAAATTAAATTTAAAAAATAATTTTTATTATCTAAATATTTCTAATAAAAAATTAAATAGTAGGTATATCCTTAAAAAACATTAATTACGAGAATCTCTATTTTTGTTCTTGTCTTTAAATTTTCAAATGCCAATTACATATTTTTAATATTTAAATAGTTAAAATTTAATTAATTAATTAATAATTATTTAATTTTGCCGCATTGCGGTAAAGTGTCCCGTGCTCGTCTTACGATTTTCCTTATATTTTTTCTTGTTAAAATGATTAATTCAACAACAAATGAAATTGTTAGTAATGATGGGAATTTGGAATTATTAAACCTTAAAAATGAAGAGAATAATGTTGATATTTATTTGGAAATGCTTAAAAATAAAGTGCTTATTAATTAAATAAAATAATTTTAAAAAAAAATTAATTAAAATTAATTTTTTTAGTTCTCTGATCCAACATTTTTGATTGGACTAGAACATTTTTTAGGTAATTATTCTATACCTGGTGGCAGTCAACTGTAAGTTTTTTTTAAATTATTTTTTAATTAAATTAAACTAAAAATTAAAGAATATTTTTTGATAGTTGTAAAAAACAAAAATAATTTTTTAAGCGTTCGAGAATCAATCTCTCGCCACCTACGTCGACTCTTTGGTGTTTCTCTTCGTTGGGAAGAACTTTTTTTGGTTAATAATGAATTGGCGGCTCTTGAGGTGTTCGTAAATACTTTTTGTTTGAATGGAGGTGAATGGTGTATTTTTTGACCTAATTAATTAACCTATCCTATATATAATTTGTGAATCGGTGGAAATTGTGTGTTTGTGTGTTTGTTTGTCACACGGCTTGCTTTTATAGTAAAGTGATCTGGGGAGTGGGGAAATGGGGCTTTTATAGTAAACTGATTTGGGGAGTGGGGAAATGAGGGCTTTTATAGTAAAGCGTTGCCAGTTGAATTAGGTTTTAGGGGTGAGAGGATAGTATATAAAGAGGGTATTTTTGGTCATTCTACAACTGCCACCAACACTTCAACTCTATTGTGCTCTGTTCTACGTCAACATTTGCTGGTGTTCTGCTGGAGACAAGTTAGGCGTCAACGTTCATGTGTCAATGGCTAGGCATCAACGTTCATGTGTCAAGGGCTAGGCGTCAACGTTCATGTGTCAAGGGCTAGGCGTGGTGGAATATTAAAGCCGGTGGAATATTAAACGAGGATTTGTGATGTAGGTGGAATAATGAAACAGGGGGAATTGTGAAGCAAGTGGAATATTGAAACGAGAGTTTGTGAGGCAGGCGGAATATTGAAACAAAGCGAATTGTGAAGCAGGTTGAATATGAGGCAGGCGGAATATTAAACAAGGGGAATTGTGAAGCAGGCGGAATATTGAAATAGGGGAATTGTGAAGAAGGCTGAATATTGAAACAGGGGGAGTTGTGAAGCAGGCGGAATATTGAAACGGGGAATTGTGAAGCAGGTGGAAGTGTGAAGCAGGTGGAATATTAAACAAGGAGAATTGTGAAGAAGGCGAAATATTGAAACAGGCGGAATCTTGAAACGGGATTTGTGAAGCTGCGGAATTATGAAGCAGGCGCTATTATGAAGCAAGGGGAATTGTGAGGCGGCTGACTATTGAAGCAGGTTGAATTGTGAAGCAGTCGGAATATTGAAACAGGGTAATTGTGAGGGGAAATTTGGGCTAGCCAGTTGTGTCGGCCGAAGGCCTTTGAATCGGATTATGATGTGATTTGTTTTGTTATGCTAGCGGAGTCACACCAGCACCTATGTGTATCCTATCTGCACCTATCAGATATTGTTTTTATGCTTTGTTAAATGTTTGGGTAATCAGGTTAATGCTGGGCATCCTGGATAATCGGGTTTGTTGTGATAATGATTACAAAGTAACGCTTTTAAGCGTCTTGAATTAGTGTCAATTTTGAAATTGGATAAGTTGATTTGGAGTTATTTTTTGGGTTGTTTTGTTTTTGCTAGCGGGGTGGGACGGCCAAAGGCCGACCTACTCCGCTAGCTACTAAATACTAAATAATAATACTAAATAATAGATTCTAGAATTCATGAGAATTGTACATGATTAGGTTAAGTGTTTTGGCAATGGGTGAGAGAATAAGGCTCTGGTATGGTTTTGTTTATGTTTAGGCTAGCGAAGGGGCTCGCCCGTAGGGCGAGCCTCTTCGCTAGTTTTTTAAATAATTAAATAAATCTTTAATAAAAATATTTAATTCTCTTAAATTAAAAAAAACATTTTTTAGATTTAATTCTCTGTCCAGCACCGTTTGCCTACCCAGAACTGGCAAAAAATATTAAAACACAAACTCAAATAGAATTTTGGCCAATTCCCCTTACAACTAATGGTAAACAATTGGAAATGGATGATTTAATAAATACATATCAAAAAATTGAGGGAAAAGTAAAAATTGTTTGAATAAAGATTTTAAAAAAATTAATTTTAAAGGGTAGACGAGCACGGGCTCTTCTTTTGCATAATCCACATCCAATTCTCGGTTCTCTCCAAGATGGAGATAGAAGAATTGCTAAATTAGTGGAATGGACTAGCGAGTAAATTAATTATATATTTTAAAATAGAGACTGAGCCGAGACGCGGGATCTCGAACAAAAATCTCTGTTATTGAGATAAAGATTTTTTGAGATATCTTACATTTCTCGTACGACACTCCTGGTCTCAGTCTTTATTTTAAAATATTTTTTAAAAATTAAAGAAAAGAAATGTTTATTTTGTTGGATGAAAGTTTAGCATCTCTTAATTTGTGGGAATTTAGTAGTTGTTTGGCTTTAGACCATAATTCTCTTCAATCTGGGAAAAATATTATTTGGATATGGAATGGATCTAAAGTAATTCGTAAAAAAATTTTTAATTTAAAATAACAATTTTTAAAAGCATTTTTCACTTCCCGGATTGGAATTTTCTGTTATTTATTACCCCCACCAATCTGATATATTTTTAAATTCTTCAATTGCTCATTACCAACAATGTTCCCCTTTAATACAATTTTTTGCTTCTAAACTTTTGGATGATTTTGGTATTTAAATTTTTGTATTTTTTTAAATAAAAGTTTTTAAAAGAATGGACATCAAAACTTTTTGAAAAAAGAAAATTTAGACTTGAAAACCTTTCTTCACAAATGTTGAATGAACTTAAAAATATAAATATTTATTCAAAAGAAATATTAAAAACAGAAAGGCCAATAACCCAATGGATATTAATTGATTTATTTAAAGTAATAATTTTAGAATAATTAATTAAAAGTTTTTTTTTTAATTTAAAAAAAAGTATTTATCGTTAATTAATGGAAATATTTCTTTTGTTTCTGAAAAAGAACTTTACAAAGAATTTAAACAAATTGGAAATATTGAATTAATTTGTGGTGAAGAATTGGGAATGGAAAGGCCTGGATGGTTTCGGTTAAGATATTTACCTAATGGTAAATGAGGGGAATTTATGTAAAAATAATATATTTTTTATTTTAAAGTTATTGAACGATTACAAAATATTCTTGAAAACAAATTAATGACTTTAAATAATCAAACAGAAATTGTAGATATAAATGAATTAGGATGTAAATATGGAGGAGGTATTAATTTATTTCCTGAAAATGAAATTGAAGAAGAAGAAAAATTAAAAAAAGAAATTTGGGGGAAAATTGAAGAAGAAAAGGAAGTTGGTAGAAAAATTTGGGATATAAGTGAAGGGGATGAAAATGAAGAAGGATTAAAAGAAAGGGAAGAGGAAATGGAAGAAGACGAAGTTCTTAGCAAAGTTTTTTCAATTTTCCCAGAAGAACATTGGGAAAAGGTTTGTGAAGATATATGTATTCTAAAAAAATAATATTTAATTTTTTTAAGCAATTAAATAATTTAACAAAAACTGAAATTGTGGATGTTGATAAATTAAAAGAAAAACAAAACTTTCAAGAAAACTCAAAAACTTTAAATATTTCCCAACAACTTCCTTCAACAGATTTAAGCTTTATAGAAGAATTAATTAAAAGTAGTAAAAGAGAAGAGAAAGAAGAAGAAATAATTAGTAGTAAATGGAAATATTGTGAAGAAGAATTTTATGAAGAAGCTTTTACAGAAGATGTTGAAAATTTTGGAAAAATAACTGTAATTTAATTTTCTAAATTTAAAAAAAAAAATAAATCTTTTTTAAAAGCAATCACCACAAACTTTATTAATTTCTCCAAACAAAACATTAGAATATTCTCCTTTAAGTGTTACTGTACCTGATAGACCTAAAATTAATTTTTTTGAAAAAGAAGAGAATTATAATACAACAAATATTTTGGATGATAGTAATGATTCTAAAAGAATTATTGAAATTATTGACCAAATATTTAGAGATGCTGTTCAAATTAAAGTATTTAAATTAATTTAAATTTTTATTTAAATTTACATAAATTAATTTTTTGTTTTTAAAAAAAGGATTTTTCTTCTTCCTCAACAGAATCACATCCAAACAATGCAATACCTCAACATGACAGGCATTGGTCTGATTCTGGACTTGCTGCTGAATCTCCCCCAGATTTTTCTTCTTTATCTCCCCCACCCCCAAATAAACAGGAAAAATCTTCGACTGTTGGAATTCAACTTCCTTTTGAAGAATTAACACCCGAATATACTAGAAGACGTTTAATTGGTCCGAATGATCAAATGCTAGACGATTCTGGAATTTTTGTAGAATTACAGCCTGGCAGTTTAAGTATTGACTTTCCTTTACTAGTCCCAATTGATAAATTAAATAAAGTAGAAGAAATATCTGAGGTATATTTTTTAATAATTATAATTTATTTTTAAAAAATTTTATTTTTAGTCAATTTTACCTTCAAAAAATATTTCTTCAACAAATTTACAATTAAATAAAGAATTAATTAATAACGATAATATACCAATAATGACAATAAATTTACCGTTTAAATCTGTGGAGGAAGAAATTGTTGGTTGGAAACCTTTAGAAAATTTAAAAGAAGAAAATGAGAATAAAGAATTACTTAAACCTTTAATTAACGAAAAAAGAAAATTAAGTGCAACAGATTGGTATAAACGTTTTGGTGATGAAGAGGAAGATGAAAAAGAAGAAGAAGAAGAAAATAATAAAAAAATAATTTTGGACCCCTCTGATATAGCAGCATTAATTAATGAAGGGGCAGAATTTTGTCCTATCATTAAAAAAGAACAACAAGAAAAGGAGGAGGAGAGAGAGAATATTAAATGTTTGTTTTTAAGAAAATAAAAATTTTTTTCTTTTTAAATTAGCCATAAAATAATGAGACAGATTTGTGTATTTAATTTTTTTTGGAAAATAATTTTTCTTAAATTTTTAGCAAAAAGTGGTGAAGTACTTGATTGGAAACCTCTTGAACAAATAAATATTTTAATTGAGGAAAAGAAGGAGCAAGAAATTAATGAAGAATATTTAGTAAATGATAATCAAGACAGTAATAATATATTTAAGGAATCAAGTAAAAATTTAAAAAAATAAAGTGTATATTTTTATTATTTAGAAGATAGTTTATTTAATTCTTTAAGTGATCAATTACCTATTATTTCTTCTAGAAAAAGTACAAAATCAGAAGCATTAGATATTGTTTCGGAATGGAATAATAAATTAATAAAGAAAAAAGTTGAAGAAAATTTTGATGGAAATAAAGAAGAAGAAAAGGTTAAATTGAAATTAATTTTTTAAAAATTATTTTTCTTTAATTATTTAAAGGTTAATATCGATATACATTTAAATGGAGATAATTGGCAGGCTAATTCTAAAGTGTTAATTTTGCCTTTAACAAAATTAGAAAAAGCAGAATTTAATATTAAAAATAATAAAGTAAGAAAAGATATTAGTAAATAAGTATTTATATTTATTTTTTAGTCTATTGTGGAACAATGTGAGGATAAAGGCCATTTAAAAACAATTGTTCATTTAAATTCTCCCCCTAAAAAACCTCAAAGAACATCTTTCGATTCCGAGCCTGAACATTCTAATTTTCAAAAAATAAATAGAGGAAATGAGGAGGACGAAAAGAAAATATTATTTTCTTCTAATAATTCAAGTAAAACTCAACAAATTCACCATAAAATGCAGATGCGTAGATGCCGTCGTAGACCTTTATGTGGTTCAAAATTGGTAGATAAAATATAGATAGAAAATAATTATAATATAAAAATATTTTTTATTTAAAGAATCGTAATCTTCTTACTATTGAACATATAAACATAACACAATTAGAATATTTGGGTGGTGATATGTTAGAAAGAATTGAGAAAGGAGAACGTATTGTTACAAATATTTCAACAAAATTAAATAATTTTGCTGAAAATGAATTATTTAATAAATTGGATTTTCAAAAAAATGAAAGAATTAATAAATTTGTTGAAATAAAGAGGAATAGAAGGTGGTTTTTATTTAAATATATTTTGCAATTTTTATTTAGTGAAGAAACAGGCAAAATAAAAACAGAAACAAAAATAATAAAACGTCAAAATAATGAAGAAATTAAAGAGGAGAATGCCTCATTATATACAGAAATAATTTCAAATAATAATTCTGAAAATCCTTGTTTTTCTAATAAAAATAAAACAATTTGGAGAAATATACCAATTAAACAACAAAAAATTTCCTCTCCCTCGCGTATTTCAATTACAACAACACAAGGGGGAATTTTAAATAAAAATAATGAAGGAAATTGTGTTACTGGTTATTTTTAATTTTAAAAATAAATAAAAATAAATTAATTAATTTAAAGTTAAACACACTCCCGGCACTAATTGGTGTGTTTCTTCAATTTATAAAACAACAGAATATGGATGGGAAAAACAAACATTAAAACCTCGTTTTGCAACAAAGTTTGATGAAATGCCAAGGAGAACAAGCACATAATAATTAATTTTAAATAAATTTATATATTTACCTTTTAAATATTTTCTGTGAAAATAAAAATAAATAAAATATATATTTTAATTTTTATTTTAAATTTATTTTAAATTTATATTTATTTATCTCATTTTCCCTTTAAAAGTCTAAAGAAAACTTTTTTTAATAAAGTTAAAAGGAAAAAATGACTCAAGTCAGTCATCTTCAACATTTGTCCCTTAATTATGTAAATGGAGAATTTTTTAATGAAAAGAAGATAGAACAAAAATTTAGAAAGAAAAAAATAAGAATATTGACATTATAAATAAATATATTAAGAAAATGTATTTATATATTTTTTTATTTTAGAAATGAGTATTAGTATGTAACAGGGATCGCACCGACATAAAAACAAAATTCCCGATTTTCGGGAATCGGGAATTTTTTCGGTGCGATCCCTGGTATGTAAGTATAGAAGAAGAAGCCTTGTAATTTTTATAAGAATTTTTAAGCATTAATTTTTGATTTTTTTATTTGTTAAATTAATCTACATAATGCCGCAAAGAATTTTTTAAAAATTTATCATCTTTATTTTCTTTAATATTCTCCCCTCTTCTAAGTCCTCTAACACCTTTAAATACATATCATGCAAGCTATTACTTTATTTGTTAGACAATATTTAATTTATTTGTGCGCGAGAGTATTTAAAAAATTGCTATAATAAATTAAATGAAATAAATTTATTTTTATTACATCAGCTGCCATAATTTTAAATAATTTAAAAGAAAAAATAATTAATTTTAAGGAATATTTTTAATATTTATTTATTTATTTAAATAGATGTGTTTTTTTTTAATTTTGTTATAAAATTGTACATATATTTTTTATTCTTTTTTTAAAAAATATTTTTTTAATAAAAGAAGACTTAATAATTCTTTTCTCTCTCTTTCCTCATATATCCATTTTTACTAGTTTTATAGTTCACTAATTTCTCACGCCATTGCTTTATTTTATTTAACTAGTTTCGATATATCTATTTTTTGTTTCCGCTTTTTTTTGTATTTATTTTATTTTTTTTTGTTTAAAATTTGGCTAGAAATGTTTTTAATTTAAAAGATTTTTTTAAAATTTACGAGTAAATTGTTAGTATTTTAAAGTTGTACTTTTCTTTTAATTTATTTTTTTAAATAAAAATTACTAGATAAATTAAATTAAATAATAAACAAGTAAAAAGTTATAATTAAATATACCTAAATATTTTTAATTTAATTTCTAAACCTTTCTTTCTTCAAAAATATTAAAATCTTTATTTCTTTTTAAATAAATTTTTAAATATAAAAATAAAATGACCGCTCCTTCACAAAATTTAAATGGCCAAAATGAACCCCCCTCCTCCTCTTCCTCTTCTTCATCTTCAAATTCTCATTCATTTTCTGCTGCATTTATAATTGTTTTATGGCGTCACAGACTTTCCCTTCACGGAATTAGAAAACCCAAAGGAATTCGTTTAATTATTATTGGACCTTCAGATTTGCTTATTAATGAACAAGAGTAAATTTTTAATTTTAAAAGATAAAGTTTTGGGTGAATATTTTAAATTTTTATTAAATTTATACAAAAATTTTAATTACCTATCAATAATTCTAAATTAATTTTTAAACAGAAATTCTCAATAAATTTAAGAGTTGATGTTATTCACAATGTGGATGGCCCAATAACTGCAAAAGACCACAATTTTGCTGCTTTACTTCAAAAAACTAGAGAACAATGTTCTGCTCTCGAAAATGTTAAAAGAGTAATTTGTACTTTCGAAAGATGTTTACAAAGGCAAATTGCTCAAATTAGGGAAGAATTGGGAATTGAAGGGTTAACTGTTGACCAATTTGATCAATTAATGCACAGACAAAGTGTTAGGGCTATTTGTAAAAGAGGAGGGCTACAAACTTTAAAGTTATTAATTTTTAAATTATTTTTAAATATTTATTTAATTAGATTTTGTTCTTTTGGTTCAGTTCAAGGAAAACTAGATGAATGGGTGTAAGTAAATAAATAAAATTTGAAAAATAATTATTTAAATATAATTTTTAATTTAATTAAATTAAATTAATTATTACAATTGAATCCCGCTAATTCGTTGCTCTTGGGAAAGAAATGAGCCTACATATAAGTGAAGCAAAGTGTTACCGGAAATTAAATCAGTCTGAAATATACCCATAGGGATTGGGGAAATGCCCATATTAGCGAGATTCCATTATATTTTTTTAAGAAATAATTTTTAAAGTTCTCATGCAAATACCCAAGTTTGTAATTACCCTATGTTATTACGGCCAGTTTGTGTAGAACAAAATTGTTTACATACTTTAGCTATTGCAAGAAATAGTAATGAATTGAAAGATTGGATTAAAGTTAAAATTAAATTTAAAAAAATATTTTTAAATAAATATTTTAGGCACGCCCCCATTCTTCCAATTTTGCTTCCGAAACAGATTATTTAGTAGAAGAATGTTTAATGGATGGTTTCGAATTTATTTCAATAGCTTCGACAAGAACTGGATTAATTGGTTTTTAAATTTAAATATTTAAAATAAAATTCTTTTTAAAGGAACTTTTTGTTCAATAGATTCTCGAAAAACTTTAATTTGTTCAGTTCTTGCCCAGCAATCATATTCTATAGAATATTTAAATTCTGAAATGACTCGTGATGTTTTACCTGGAGTTGAAAGTTTTGTAATGCAAACATTAAAAACTGTTAAATTAATTTTTTTAATTTAAAATTATAATTTAATTTTTCTTTAAAGGTTTTTGTTCGTTCAGATATTTTCCCTCCTCTTGTATTTATTAAAGGGTTTTATAGAGGACATAATTCAATTACATTTTTGAGTGGTTCTTATGAACTTGGTAAAAAGTCTTTAACAAATCTTTTTACTTGGGCAAATGAAGGGAAAAATTGGGAAGTTATTTCAATTCAATGTGTTTTGGATGCTTTAATGGAAAATATTAATTGTTTATTGCAAGAGAATGTAAATATTATTTTTTAAAAATTGAGACGAGATTTATTTTAAAAAATTTGGGGGTTTTGTGTTATCTCTCTCTTTCTTCTTCGTCCATTTTTATTTAAAATTATATTTTTAAGAAAATAAATGGATATAATAATTTAAATGAACATCAAAATGGTTGTTATATACCAGAAAATGGATATAATAATACTAAAAATAAAAAACATTTTGCTTTAATTAATTTTCCAAATAATGAAGGGGTTCTTTTACATCAATCATCTATTCAATTACGAGCTTATTCTAATAGTAAAATTCGTTTAGCTTGGAGAGTATCTGAAGGAGAAGAACTTTTGGATGCTGATGGAATTGATGATAATATATTACAGGTAATATGTAGTGATGGAATTTAAAAGAAATTAAATAAAATATTCTTTTTAAAAGAGGATTCTCTCGTACATATTTTATAAGTAACATTGAATCTTCACAATTTTTCTCTTTCCAAACATTACTTAAATATATTTGGGGAAGTATTAGGGATGGACGATTAAGTTTAAAATAATTTTTAAATTTTTCATTATTTAAGATATTCTTAAACAATCCAAATCGTCATGAACTTCTTCGCGATATTGCAGATCTCTGTCGGCGAATAGAAATTCCAATTGACAGAAATTCAATGGCTGGAACTGAAAGACGTTTACCTATATGTAGGAGAGATTTACGTGCAATTGCTGCATCTTCTAGTTCTCCTTTTAGTTCTGGACATCAATTAATTAGAAGTTGTACAACTACTGATTAAAATAAAATATATGTAGATATAACTATATATTTTGTTTGTATATATTCGACATGTTTTTTTTAATTTTTGCTTTTTAGATATTTCATATCTACATTTTTTAGCCTAAAAAATTTTCGCTTTTTTGATATCCCTTCCTATATATAATTTGTGTAATAAATTTATTTGATGAAAAAAATAATTAAATTTCTATTTAAATAAACTTTTTTACTTTAACTTAAATTCTTTAATAAAATATTACAAAAAATTAATTATTAATTTTATTCTTTCACATTTTTTAATTTAAAATATATTTTTTAATTAATTTATTTTTTCTTCTTTTCTTCCCAAATACTATTAATTCCGCCTTGAATATATCCAACATGTTGATTATTGTCATCCGAACGGAAATATTCGTTCTCTTCTCCTTCTTCAATTTCTTCGTTTTCCTCTTCTTCTGGCTCCTCTTCCCCTTCATATACTAAAAATAAAAATTTAATATTTTCATAATTAAATAATATTTTATCAAAATATTTTTTTATTTTCTAACTTTCTTTAGTTGTTGTTGAAATTTTTGGCTCTTTTGTAGTCTTTGGTAATTCAGTTGTTGGTTTTGGAATTTTAGTTTTCTCCTTAATGGCACGTTCAAAACGTTGTGGTGGGATTAGTCCAAGCTCAGATTCTGCATCATTGATTTGGGATGGGGCTTGAAATTAATAAAAATAAGTAGACTATCAAATATGAATTAATTATGTAGATTTTTAAAACTTTACCATCACGTTTAACTTTTTTAGCACCAAAGGGGGTACCAGGAGGCCATACAATTGCTGGCGGTGGAAGAATTGGCATAGCTGGGGGCATTACGATGTTGCTTTGGTTTGCTGGAAGAAGTGACGCCCAAGGCTGTTGTGGATTTGGTATCAAGGGATCTTAAATATAAAAGAAAATTGATTGAGGTTTATAGATAATTAACTTGGCATTGGTGGAATTGGCAGAGAAGGAGTTAGTTGCCAAGGGTCTAAAAAGAAAATGTAGAAATAGATTTAATAACCAATTAAAACTTGGCGGAATTGGTTGAATGGGACTAATCGGTTGATATGGTGATGGGTAGATGTACGTTGGATAACCTGAATTATTAAGATATTAGATAGTATTATACTTTAAATTTATTATACTTTAAATAATGTTAAAACTATCCCGAACTTATTCCTATTGATCAAAAAACTTTTTCCTTTAATCGAAACATACCATAAAACATGTATTACAATAACACCTCTATTAGAATGACACTAATAATATAAGTTTTATGGTGATTAAATCTAATTTATTCCAATATATTTTGTGACTAACCTCCTGCGTAATGATGCTTTTTGTGACCATAACGATGACCACGACGGTAGCCTCCTCTGTAGTGGTGTCTTTGTGGATATTCTTCCTCACTGGAACTACTGCCATAGTAGTTGTATTTGCTTTTTTTGTAACCACCGTCGTATTTTCCGCCATACCCATCGTCGTAGTTGGGCTTGTAACTGTCGTAGCTGGGCTTGTAATCGTCATAGCTGGGCTTGTAACTGTCGTAACTGGGCTTGTAGCTGTCGTAGCTCGGCTTTTTGTAACTATTGTCATAGCTGGGCTTGTAACTGTCGTAGTTTGGCTTTTTGTACCCATTGTCGTAGCTGGGCTTGTAACCACTGTCGTAGCTGGGCTTTTTGTAACTATTGTCGTAACTGGGCTTGTAGCTGTCGTAGCTAGGCTTTTTGTAACTATTGTCATAGCTGGGCTTGTAACTGTCGTAGTTTGGCTTTTTGTAACCACTGTCGTAGCTGGGCTTGTAACTGTCGTAGTTTGGCTTTTTGTAACCACTGTCGTAGCTGGGCTTGTAACTGTCGTAGTTGGGCTTTTTGTAACCACTGTCGTAGCTGGGCTTGTAACTGTCGTAGTTGGGCTTTTTGTAACCACTGTCGTAGCTGGGCTTTTTGTAACCATTGTCGTAGCTGGGCTTGTAACCACTGTCGTAGCTGGGCTTTTTGTAACCATTGTCGTAGCTGGGCTTGTAACCACTGTCGTAGCTGGGCTTGTATCCGCTGTCGTAGCTGGGCGGCTTTTTGTAACTGCTATCGTAACTGGGCTTGTAACCACTGTCGTAGCTGGGCTTGTATCCGCTGTCGTAGCTGGGCGGCTTTTTGTAACTGCTATCGTAACTGGGCTTGTAACCACTGTCGTAGCTGGGCTTATATCCATCGTCGTAACTGGGTTTTTTGTAGTCCGTCCCATATTTATCTTTATCATATACACCATAACTGTTTCCAGATACTAAAGAAAAACTAAGGAAGAAAAATATCACAGATATAAACAATAACATTTTAGTTAACATTTTATTATGGGACAAATGTGAATGAAGATAAAATAATTTTACGATGTATGCTTTTATATGCCTATATACTTAAATAGGTGGGTGGATGAGACATTTTCTTAAATTTTTTTAAACCAAGAAATTATTTGTCAATGTTATTCTTATTCATGTTCTCAATATGCAAGATAAAATCATGACATTTATAAAACTATTAACATTTCGATTATTAATGACAAACACAAAATTAATAAACAATGTTTAAAATTCTGTTTAAAAAATCGTTGAATTTACTGCCCAAAGAAAATTTAAATGTCGAGAATCATGCAGATTGTGAGTAATCTTTTAACATCGCAAAAATGGAGCAAATAAGAGAATTTGACATTTTCAATAAATTCAACAAAATGTACCACCTTTAAAATGATCGTTAACAAATGAGCTAATCATCTTTCGAATACCTTACGAATTTTATAATAATAAACTTTTTAAACTTAACAATGCAAGTGAATTTCAGCTTTAGTTTTAATGTTTACTCTTAACTTTGGAAGAGTAAATTATAAAAATTTAACATATGTAAAGTCTCTGTTATACTAATATACATATAATTAAGATTGGCGATTCCTGGGAAATCTTCGGTTATCTAGTCTATTTTCGGTTCCTGATAACAATAATACATTAATAATTTCGTTACATTAATAATTTCGTTTTCCCAAACATGTGATTGATAAGCCTTGAAGGGATAAGTATATTGTCAGAATATTCAAGACCAAAATTGTTGTTTATTAAAATCTTTGCAAAAATTTAAATATATTGAAAATATATCACTAATTATAGTCAAATTACTAAGATAGATTTGAAGAAAAATATCTACAAACATAATGAAATAATTACATATAATAGTTTTCTCTATTCTTTATTAAAAAGTCCAAGTTCAGTAGCCTCCCTTTCTACCCATGCCAAAATTTTCTTCGGATCATCACCCAATGGAGAATCATCTTCCTCAGTTTGTAATGCATTAGAAATAAAATCTCCTTTAATTTTTTAATAAAATATTTAAGAAATTATCAGTTTACTGTGCGCTGAAAGAATTCTAAATTCATCATCTTCATCTCCATTAAAAAGTTCATTCTCATCAACAAAGGAGGACAAATAATTGAGGTTCAATGAACTATTGTCAGCTTGATCTAAAATAACCCGAGAGCCGTATGGACGCCGAATTTTGTGTGGTTCACAAATTGTTCCGCCAATAATAATTTTCACTGGATTGGCATGAGGGTTTGACTAAAAATGGATAAAAGGTTTTGAAACAGAAATATGTATACCTCATTTTTAAAAAGACCACAAAGCTTCAATATTGACTCGTTTGATACCTTAAATTTATAAAATTAAAATCAAATAAGGTTCAAAAAATCATGATTAATTTAATAAAGGCAGCTAACAAGGGCATAGCCAGGAGGCTGAGGGGGAGGGAATCACGAAAGAAGTGATAACCCTCAAAATTTTCGCCTGGGATGCTGAAAATAGAAAAAATTTGCCTTCTTTGTCCTCAAAAATTAAAAAAATTTTCGCCTGCAGCCCTGAGAAAAGAACATACAAAAAATTTTGCGTTCGAAACTCCAAAGTAAACGCACAAATTTTGACACGCATCTCATTTTAACCCCCCCCCCCCTGAAATCGACCCTTGGATAAACACTTGGAAGCTGATACGAGCTCAAAAATGAAAACTGTGATCCAATTGGGCATTTAAATTAATAAATATACACAAACATACCAAAATACATCCACTTAAATCTACATTCTCTAATTTTGTTAAATTTCCAAGTTCAGCAATACCATCATCACCCAAATAACTACAATTCCTCAAAAAAATTGTTCGTAATTCTAAACATCCATCATTGCAAATTGATTTTAATACTTGAACGTTTAAAGCTGCTAAACCGCTCAAATCTAATTCTTCCAATTTTTTAAATTTTGCTAATAAACACAATCCATTAGTTGTTATTTGACAATCTGTGCCAGCAAATGAAAGTGTAAATTTTCGAAGATTTTGGAGATTATCAGAAATAGAAGAAAGTAAATTATCATCAACTAGAGGGTTATAATCCAAACTAAAAGATTTGTATAATATCAAAAAAAGTTCTTAACCTTAAAGTTTGAAGAGAACTAATCCTTGAAATTTGTTTGAGACCTTTATTTGTAAAAAGGGGAAATACACCACACAATGTTAAAGTTGTAAGTCCGTTAAAATTGCGTGAAATTAAACTAGAAAATTTTGTTATAAAAAACTAAAAATTAGATTAAAAATAACCTTAAACTTTCATCGTTTAATTTTCTGCACCCATCAAGCTTAAAAGTGTGAATACAATTGCAGCGAACACTTAAATCTTCAATTACATGATTGTCCAAAAGAATGCATCCGTCTAAAAGAACCTGTAATTAAGGAAAATTATTTTAAGATTGTGAATTTAAAAAAAAGTTAAATTAGCATAATAATTTCAAGACAATGATCTAAATGCTTATTTTATTTTAATTAAATAAATCATTTATTTTTTTAATCAAAAATTTAAAAATATAAATTCCAAAAATACCTCCTCAAGAGCAGTCCCAAAAAGAGTAAAAAAGCTTCCTTTTAACCTTGCACACCCACGAAAATCAACAGAACGAAGTCTACTGGCCATAGATTTAAGTAGAAATAAAAAAGCCTTTTCATTTGTCTGAGTCATTCCACAATATGCTATTTTTGTTAATTTTGGAAATGATTCTGATAAAACTCTTAACGTTGCTGGAGAAGCTGTAATACTTGAAAGATTGAGCTGAAAAATATTTATTTTTAAAATAATTATAAACAAACATTTGTTAATTCAGGACAGAGAGCTCCAATTTCAAGTACAGAATTCTCATCAAGTAATTGATTTATATCAGCAAGACTTAATGAACGAATATGTGGTCCACAACGACGAAGAATTGCTTTTAAATGGACATGACACATGGGAAAAGATTTGTTAAAATGTCGCAGTAATTCGGGCTCTTCACAAAAATGAAGAAAACGACTCTGAGCCCAAGCTTTTGTTGAAAGTTCTAGCCAATGTTTACTGACACGTTCCAATCGAATACGATCTAATGGGCCGACAAAAAAGAGAATTCGCGTTAAAGCTCGATCTGGAAGTTCATCAAGCGGAATTGTGGCAGAGGGAGCTGTTGAAGCCAAAGTCTAAATTTTTAATTTAATATTTATTTGATTAAAACGTTTAAAAAAATTATAAAAAGAAATAAAAATTAAATTTAAAAAACTGATAAAAAAATACCGAAGAGGAACAAGTTGTAGTTGAGGCTAACGAACTACCAGATGATGTTCGGGAAAGTTTTCCAATTGAAAAGGATTCCTGATTAGATTCAGAATCTAGCATTTTTGCGTTTGGAGAAGAAACAGTCCTTCTCCATGAAGCAGATGAAGGAATATACTAAAAAAATAAATTTTAGAACTAAAATTATTATAATAGCATACCGGCATTACAACCATTTGTTGTCCATAAAATAACAATTCCTCTGGAAGTGCTCGCTTGGCTTTCACTGCCGATTGAGGATTTCTAAAGTAAAATTAAATGAAAAAACGTGTAAATGTTGAGCCTATTCCATTCATCTAAGATAATACAAAATAACAAACTTGAAGGTAATTAAACAGGTTCCGTGTAATTTCTTTTTTGGCATTGTTGCATATACACTTGATCCTTTTGATGGAGGTATGCGACAAGATTGAACCTTAAAAAAATAGAAGGATTAAAAAAATTAAAGAATGAATGCCTTTCCAAATTTGCAAAAGAATGATTGCAATTGATTTCTTGTTACTTTTGAAGAAACATTACTGACACAAATTCCTTTTTCCTCTAAACTTGCTTCTACTTGTCGAGCAGTAAAAGGAAGGCCATCAACTCCAATGTCCATAAATTCTTTTAAAAATTATTTAATAAATTTACATTTACAAAAAAACCATCAAAAACACTGCCTGGATCTTGTTCATCTCCAACAATCATAGGTAATAAGCGTCTATATTTCATAAATTCAAGTGCAGAATAAGACCAGGTTCTCCGAAGCCTGCCAACACTGAAAAACTTTACTCTAGTTACAAAGCTTTGAAAAGCTTCAGAAAGGTTGTTTAATCCTTGGCTCTCCAAATTATGACCATGGAGTCGTCGAAGCATTTTAAATGTTGCTTGTGATTGAAAGGCTTTTTCATTGTTGTAGGCATCCATTATAAGTAAAGAAACTTAAAGTTATCAGAAAATAAGAGAAAATTAAAATCTTAACATTAATTAAATTAAAGGGGCATATTAAAATTTTGATATTGTGTGTGTTTTAACAAACTTTTTAACGTTTTGTATTATTTTACTTTGTATACTTCAGTTCATTTTGCCATTTCGCCAAATAGACAAATACGGATTCTAGTCATTTAAAACAATTTTATTTTTTAATTCTTATTTTTAAATAGTAGAAAAATGCAACAATTTGTTTCTCATATCAACAGAAAAAGGCTCAATTCACATGTAAAAGACGAAGATGAAAATCCTCTCCATTGGTTTATTTTTTATTTTAACAAATAAAATTTAAAAATACCTTTTTTATTTTAGCAAAATTTGTCTCCAAATATTTAATGAGCCTTATAGCACAATCTGCGGACATACTTTTTGTAGATCTTGTATTACTCAAAGGTATTTCTCATTTTTATATTAACTATTTTTAATTTTATAGTATTCAACATTCTCCTCAATGTCCTATCTGTGATACAAATTTAGATGTTAAACGGCTAAAAACTTTGTGCCCTAATTTTACGGTTTCTTCTATGATTGATAAAATTCTAGTTGACGTTGAAGCAAAAAAGGAAAATTGTAAAGGACATTCGTCTCAAACGGTCACCGGCCAACCAGATAATGGTGATCAGATCTTACAAATGATACAGGTAAATTTTTCATGCTAATCTAAAAGTTTTGTTAAAAGTTAGATTTTTGTTTCTCATTTTTTATTTTTCCCAAGATTCCTCTCTATTTGGCTTTGATATTTTTTAACCAAAATAAAAACTAAATTCTTTGTATAAAAGTGTATATTTACCCTTCTATCCTTACTCTGATCATTATGAACCTTTTGAAGGGAGGCTTATACATAGGAGGACTTCGTGAAATATAAAAAAGGGAAACAAAGTAAAATTTAACAATTTTTTGGTTAATTTTCTTAAATTTTTTTATTCTTTCATTATTTTAAAAAGGCTTATTTTTGCTAACCTCTTAAAATTATTTTCTCAACGATTTTTTTATCAATTCTTATTAATAGAATCAACAACTGTCATTGGAGTCAGTTCAACGAATCTCTGAATTTCTAAAACGTCGACAAACGGAATTAGAATTGAATAATCAACAAATTCAAAATTTGCTTCTTAACGACTTATTTGACCGTATGATTGCTAAAAGAGAAAATACAGCAAAAATAATTCAAGCCGAATTGGACACTCTAAAACGGGATAAACAACATATTTTCGTTGGGTTTTTAAATACATTTTATAAGTAATTAAATATTATTTTAGAATACATTAACTAGCCAACTCAGTCCAAGCTCTTTACAACGATTAGTTCCTGATAGTAATCAGGTTATGCAATTATTGTCTGTTGATCCATCATTGTCTAATACCTCCAACGATCACTTGGCGCCTTTAGCAGAAGAAAACAATCTCCGATCAGACTCACCTTCGACTCCTCAAACTCTTCAATTTCAAGCTAACCTTACAGAAAAACTGTATCATTACCGACGAAGAATGTGTCGACATGTCGCATCGCTTGAATCTGCCTATTTTGGTTCTAAAACCTCTCTCAATGTTAATAAGAATAGCGGTAAATTTCAAATAAATTTCTTGGTAGTCCCCTATAACTAAAAATTAATTTTCTGTTTTTCCAAAATTTAATTAGTTTTCAAAGAAAATCCCAATTTTCTTTTTAATAGACATTAGTTCTTCCCTCGGTAGTGTTTCACATGCTGAACTTGACGAATTTTCTGAAACAGTCAAACGACTTTATCAATATGGAGATATGAAATTACTTGCAACGTTAAACTATAATTTGGAATCTAACAGTTCTCTTTCTATCGTCTCTAGTATTGAATTTGATAAAGATGGAGAATTTTTCGTAATCGCTGGAGTGGCAAAGAAAATTAAATTATACAATTATGAGGCTATTGTTAACTTTGAAGGGGAATTACACTATCCATTGGAGCAGTTAATTTGTAATTCAAAAATTAGGTTTATAATTAATTCTATAAGATGTATATTTTACTTTTCGGACTTTTATACATAAACCGTTTCTTTCAAACTTTCGATTGTTTGTTTGAAAATCAGTCCTCCATACATGAATGTTTTCTCTTATTAAATATTTTTAGCAATATTTCTTGGAATCCATACAATAAGAACATGTTGGCAAGTAGTGATTATGAAGGGACTGTTCAGGTTAATTTATATTTTATAGTTAATCTTTGTTTTTTTGACTTCAATATTTCTTTGGCTGAAACGAGTATTTTTTTATTTCCGAAATTAATTTTTAGCTTTGGGACACTGCAGCTGCCGTTTGTACTCGTACATTTAAGGAACACGAGAAACGTTGTTGGACAGTTCAATTCAATAATATTGACCCTCATTTAATGGCTAGCGGAAGTGATGATGGAAAAGTGAAATTATGGGCGTTACATGCCTCACAGTCTGTTTGTACAATTGATGCTCGTGTGAATGTTAGTTTTGTTAAACAATTTCTGTTAAAAATTTTTCTTGGAATTATAGGTTTGTTGTGTTTATTTTTCTCCAAAATATCGGAATCAGGTTTTTCTAAATTTGACTTTCAAATTTAATTTTTATAATTTTAAGCTAGTGTTCGGTTCTTCAGGTATTACATATTTTTATTTTTATATTCCAAAATAATTATAGACCATTGTGTGCATCTTTATGATATTCGACAGCCAGGGAAACCATTGAATGTCTTTCGTGGGCACAAGAAAGCCGTCTCTTATGTAAAATATGCCAACGAGGACGAAGTTATCTCTGCGTGAGTTATTTATACTAGTGCAGATGTTAGTTGGGAATATTTTAGTTCAACAGACAGTAATCTGCGCCTATGGGACGTTAGCACTGGAAAATGTCTTCAAACAATGCGTGGTCATCAAAACGAGAAAAATTTTGTTGGAATGGCAACAGACGGAAATCACGTTGTTTGTGGTTAGTCATTGAAAACTAACATAACGATTTATTAACAATTGTAGGGAGCGAGAACAATAGACTATATCTCTACTATAAAAAAGTCTTTGATCCCTTGCTTTCATTCGACTGCACAACCCGCTCTGTGGACAACATACAACCAACCGCGCCAGAAGCGACTAATGGGAATGCTACCTCTTCTACTAATCCGTCCCCTTCGTTTTCTGATCCTGTCCCACCAACACAACACCATTCAACTAATGATTTCGTTTCCGCGGTTTGTTGGAAACGTAATACAAGTATTGTCCTGGCGGCTAATAGTCAAGGACAGACATTTATTCTTCAGTTGAAATGACCGAATTGAGATTTAATTGAATTCTAAAGACTAATTACAAATTAACAGCATTTTTCATGTTTTTATCCTTGTCTCAATGTTTAGGGCTATGAAAACCTAGTTCAAGTCCCTTACCTTTTTCATGCTGTCCTTAAACAACATTAGGATAATTGCTTGAAGACATAACTAGGGACTGAGAAAGGAACTCAAACTACCACTCCTGCATGTTTTGCCTAGCCCTACTTATGTTCATCGCTTATAAGACTATTGAAGAAAATCCTCAGAAATAAACTTTTCATTTAATAAATTTCAAAATTCATTTCATAACAATAGTGAACAGTTACTAAAAGTCTTTCTTCATTAAAAGTAAATATTCCTCTACCAGCGCGAATCAGACCGCCCCGAATTGCCTGAGTATCCACCACCTCGTCCGCCTCGAAAGTTGCGAGATCCTCTTGAATTGTTTGATTTGTAAGGACTTGCTTCACCTTCATCTACAATTTTAAACATTAGATACAATTTAAACATTAACAATTTTAACATTACTCACCATCATATCGAATACGCTTTGACTCTCCTCCCCCAAATCCATCAAATTTCCCACGCTCGCTATTACCTCTGCCCCGGCTTCCTAAAATTTCGAATTGAAAATCAAAAAGTAACAGTGTCAACCTCCCCCTCTGCCTCTCCCGCCATATGAATTTTCGTTTCCAGAATTCCAATCGCGCTTTCGACCATTACCCCTACCCCGTCCATCACGCATAAACGCAATTATCTCTAATTCTTCTGGGATGTTCTGATTAGCCTCTTGTAAGACCTTGACTAGATCAGCTGCCTTTGCATTGTCTCCACTTGTAAAAAAAGAATAAGCAGTTCCCTGAAATTTTCAATGATTAGAATATTCTGATTTTAAATCTATTCAATCTAATTTGAGTTTAAAAATTTAAAACCTTCTGATCACGACGCCCAGTGCGCCCAATTCGATGAATATAATCTTCTGAACTGTTTGGGTAATCATAATTGATCACGAATTTTATGTCATGCACATCTGAGTAACGAAAAATAATGAATTAATTAGATGAAAATTTAACTGTCAAAATCTATAAAATTGTTCCTTTTCTTTTAATTTAAATTCAGAAAATATTTTTTTGGAATTCTCAGAATTTATTGCATTTGCAAATAAAGCAATTGCAAACCTTACTCCAACTGCACGCAAATGTCGCTATTTTAATAAGCGAACAATTGATGCGCAGAAATGAACAAATTTTATGCTCTCCACCTTCTAGACCATGAATATGGCCGCGAAGAAGAAAGGAAGCATTGACTAGTTTTTTCTTCTTTACCTATGCCCCTCGCTGCAACATCCGTAGCCAAAAGAATGCTCGCTTTTCCTTGTTTGAATTCTAAAATTAAATTAACTTTTTTGAAAGAAAAAGTTTATCTACGTTCTAAAACCCAATTTCGTTCACTTTGGTCTTTGTCTCCATGAATACATAATGCAGGATAACTGAAAAAGTAACATATTTTGATTAAGAAACTAAACTAGTACCCAGATTGACGAACCAAACGAGAAAGCTCATCTGCTTTCCTCTTAGTTTTGACGAAAATAATCGTCTTAGATTGAACCTAAAAATATGCGAAAGTTGTTATTCTAATTTAAAATAACTTGTTTCGAAATATCTTCAAGTATCTCTTCAAGTCGTTTTGTTTTGTTATACTCATCAATCACTTCAACATTTTGCTCGATATTGTGGTTGGCAGAAAGCTCCAAAGATCCAACAGTTAAATGAATTGGATTCTTTTGAAAATCTGCAGCAAGTTTGCGCACCTCTTGTGGCCAAGTTGCTGAGAACATTAATGTTTGGCGATCATTCTAAATTCATAATTTATAGTCCGCGGAGAAAGCCGGGCATGTCGAGCAGGCCCGTAGCCAGGGGGGAGGGGGTTTGCTAAACATTAGTAATTAATATAAAATAAGAATTTACTCGAATTTGTTGTGCAATTTTACGAATCTGCGGCTCAAAACCTAATAGATGAAATTTTAAACATAAATAGGGTAAATTTACCCATATCAAGCATCCTATCAGCCTCATCCATTATAAGCAAAGAACAACGTTTTAATTTCACAACATTCGTATCAATAAAATCCGTAAGCCGGCCAGGCGTAGCTACACAAATATCAACTCCTGAGAAAAAGATCAAGATTAAAATTTGTAAAATTCAAAATAGCAAGTGCTAAACAGACCTCTCTTCATAGCTGACATTTGTGGCCCCTTAGGTGAACCGCCATAACAGCAAGCAAGACTAATTCGCATAACTTTGCAATATTCCTGAGCCACTTGTTCTACTTGCTGAGCAAGCTCTCGAGTTGGAAGTAGAATAATGACAGCTGGTCCATCCTGAAGATTTCGTGCTGGCTGTGACTGAACATGCACAATAGATGGCAAAATGAAACCAATTGTCTTGCCAGAACCAGTTTTTGCTATTGAGATCTAGAAAGAAAGGAACAATATTGCAAATAGAAAGAATAAAACCAAGTCATGACCGCTCAAAGCGACCGGCCAAGAAATGCTTTGAATTGGTGTCGGTTTTTGAAAATGAGTTAACAGAAGATTAACAATCATTCCTAAAAAATTGAAAGAAGATCCTAAACACGAAATTCATATTAAGCAGACCTGGAAAGGTTGATTCTTCAAATTCAAAAACCGGGCATGGCACATCCTCGCCATTTAACGAAACATTATTCTCAACCATCCAACGATCCACATCGGCCTGATCGCGATCTTGTACAGAAGCAACTGGAGTATAATTGTCCTTGCTAATAGGCACCAAAGAGCTGCTGTCACTTTTCTTCGCCTCATTAATTTCATTGGAGGGATTCCATGAACTAAATCCGCCCGTTTTTGAAGCGTTAGCTCTGCCTCCATGATTGCCACTACTACCAGAACTGAATCCACCCTTGTACCCAAAACCATTAGATGCACCAGACCCAGAAGAGGAATTTGGCCAATTATAGTTAGGCTGAAATTTTAATATTACATTCGTATTATATAATACTTAATTAACATTTTGTGAACGCCCGTCGCGGCCGTTCCCATAGGCATTTCCACTAAAGAACATTTGAAGATATTAAATCTGATCCCTAAAAATAATACTTAATATAAAAAAATGTCAACAATTCTGCTCATTTGCACGGAATTCACAAATGCTAAACACGTGAATTTACGAAACTTTCAGAAATATCGATTGTTTGCAACTTGACGTGAAACGAAAATTAGGGTAGGGGACGATTCAGTATTTCGAGTTTAGGCCATAACTTTTTGTTAAAAAAATAAAATTAAAATCAAATCAGATTATGAAAAAGATGTCGAATCTTGAGAACTTACGAATGATATGAGAATTATCCGGATCGGTCAAAAATCAAGAAAGTTGGCCGGCCATTCTGAATCGGGACACGCCCGATTAGGCGCGACCGATTAGGCGCCGGCCGATTAGCGCGCGGCCAATTAGGCGCCGGCCGATTAGGCGCCAATCTCTTTAATTAAATATTGAACAAAATGCCTCTCCAAATCCTGAAAATAGATAGATTATGATAATCCCGGACAAATACACCCCCCTCACATAAGGCCTCGCGGAAAAAAGTTTTTGCCGCTGCAGAGGAAGCCGGGCATGTCGAGCGGAACGACGGCCGCCGCTTCGCTACGGTCGCCGCGAGCGAAGCGAGCACGACCGCAGCGAAGCACGGCCATCGTGTAGCGAAGACCATGCCCCCTCCGTAGCAGCACAAAAACAGTTTTTCCAGCGAAGATTCTGTTGGTCATAACTTTGTTCATTCATCCAATCGAGCTGATTTTGAGTCTGGTACGGAAACTGTAGTTAATTTTGAAAAATTTTTATTTGGAAAATTTTTTTGTAAAATTTTTGTTTTATAATTCAGCATGGTCCCATTTGATGATCGTTGGGACCATTCTAATTGATTATAAGTCAGAATATTTATTTAAATGATTGGCGCCTAATCGGCCGGCGCCTAATCGGTCGCGCCTAATCGGCCCGCGCCTAATCGGGCTGTACCCTTCTGAATCGTCTCCTACCCAGCTTTCCCGGGAATCATTGAGTCCCACCGGTTGAGTCCCAGAGCTATATTTGTCAACCAATTCGAATAAAACTTTTATCAAACGAAAGCACTGTATGTGAGGATTATTTTCGCCAACTTGATTGATTTGATCAGATCATCCTATAAAAAGTTACATCCAGATAAGTACGTGCAATCTTGTTTTTGATCTTTATTAGGATGTAACTTTTTGTAGGTTGATCTGATAAGATCAGTCCAGCTAGATAAAATAATCCTTACATCAAGAGCTTTCGATTGATATATTAATATTAATAATAATCGTAAAATCAGAAAAATACCAAATAACAGAAATAAGTTTTGTAACAAAAATCGTTAGTTTATAAATTGTTTACTTTATCAATAAATTAAAGAGAACTAAATATATATCAAGTCAAAATTTTCAAAACATTAAAATTTTTAATCTTTCAATTGTTCACTTCTAACCCCAACAGCGGCCAATTCCTCCTTAACCCGTGAAAGATAGCCAGGATCTGGATAGCCATAACTGAAGTTTAAATATTATTAAAATACAAATCGTATTTAATACCATTGCGGTCCTCCTTCCTTATTCGTTTTGTGATGAATTCCATTCCAAATAGGGACATCTTTCCGTCCAGTTGTTAATGAATCGCCGATTGTGAAAATGAGTCGACGTTTAAATGCCAATTGCAACAATTTCAATATTTGTGTCCCTTCTTTGTTATTAGGCAAATATGCTATGCGAGTCATTGAGCGATAGGGACGGCCAGGTCGGATGTGTCCATCCTTAGAAAAAAATTAAAATCAATTCTTTATAAACATCAAAATTTTTGCTTACAATTTGTATCCCAGAAGGAATATAATATGTAATTTCATGAAAGCCTTTAGCATCCTTATGTCCTTGCACTTGGCCTTGTATTTGGCGGACGGTCATTTTCGCTAAAATATAAATTTATTTTTGCATGATCTACGTAATAATTAACACTGGATTAAAAAAGCACTATCGTATGAAATCAAATTACTCAATTAATTACCCTTTCCTTACCTCACCTCTATTTATTATCCCCTCCAAAAAAGGATTGATTTAATAATTGAAAATTTATAGGGATATAAATTTAATAGGGCAATTAATTGAATAAATATAGTAAATTATGTTAGTAGTTATTAATATTAAATACCATCTTTAGGTTGATAGCCTATCGGATCCTTGTACCAACACATACATAATGGGCATTGTTCTTTAACTTTAAAGGCAGCCTAAAATGTAATTTTATTTCAAGTTATTATACCAAAAAATACTCGAATGCATTCCATGTGAAACATGTGTGAACAAAGTGATAATTGTACAACACAATTTCCCGCATTTTCTAATATATCACGCATATCACAAAGGCAAATAGAACAAGGAAGTGTTGAATCATCAAGATTAGCATTATTCGATGTTGTTGGTTTTTGAGAAGATAGAAGTTGTTGATGAGGAACAACACTCCAATAAACTGATTCATCGTTAAATCTAACCTTCTGCGACTTTGGAGCTTCATCTTCATTTGCGCTCGATTCCGAAGAGAACCCCTGAGTTAAAAAATAAATACAGGGTGCGGCAAATTAGCGGCCGCTTTTGTTTTGGCTATAACTTTTCCAATTTTAAACGAAAATTGATAATTCTTTTTTTCCTGGATTCCTGATACTTTACAAAATTGTTGATACCAAAATCTCCTTTAAATCTTATAATTAAGTCTGATTAATTTTCTCTCAAATTTCGAGCAAAAATTTTTGGATAAAATTTGGCCTGGATTCAAGGCTATTATTTTGATGTGAGAATTTCATATATCATTCGAATCAGCTCTCCAATCTGATTCGAATGACATCAAAATCAGGTGTCTATCACGTAAATGGACCAAGATATGACTCTCTGATTGATAAATTAAAATAAATTTTGCAAATAAAAATTTTTTAGGTAAAATTTTCAAAAATGAGTTTATTAGCTATATCGATGCTCCTGAGCGAGTGGAGTTGATTGGTACCAAAATCACTCGGATTGAATTATTTTGAACGAAGTTATGATCACCTAAACTTTGGCATGAAAAAATGTTTTTAAATTTTCTAGAGTGCGAACCCTTTATCTTTGCAATCTGTGAACCAAATTTTTATTATTTGGTATCAACAATTTTGCTAAAGTGTCGGGAATCTAGGAAAAAAAGAATTATCGGTCTTCATTAAAAATGAAGAAAGTTATAGCCAAAACAAAAGCGGCCGCTAATTTGCCGCACCCTGTATAAAAAATAAATTTAATTACATCCAAGTCAGAAAGATCATTTTCTTCATCACTATCTTCAAGATCTGAATCAAGATCTGTATCAAGAGAAACACTCACGTCTGACACCGATGAGTGTGAGTCATTCATAGATACAGCAGAATGATTTGAGCTTATATTCTCATTCCAAAAACTATCCATATCATCATCATCTAAAGGATTAATGTTAATTATTTTAGAATTTATCAGAAAGTTAATCGCTTAATTCATTTTACGGGAAGTACCACCATGTTTGCATCCCCCTCATAAATGCTTAAGACACATGAATCAACTCAAACCATCAAGGGCGTAGCTAGGGGGTCGATTTCAGGGGGGGGCTAAAGTTGGGTGTGCGCCAAAATTTTGGCGTTTACTCTGGCGTTCTTAACGCAAATTTTTTTTGAACTAAATTTTTATTTTTTCAGCGCCGCAGGCGAAAATTTTGAGAATTTTAGAAGGCCGTAGGCCAAAAAATTAACTTTTCCAGCGCGGCAGGCGAAAATTTTTTGAAATTTGGACCTCAAGAAGATAGATTTCATCCTTTCTTAGCGCCGCAGGCGAAAATTTTTTAAATTTCGAAGGCCGTAGGAAAAACAAACCCTTCCCCAAATTTTTCCCTTTCTCCCATTTCGGGGGGGGGGGGGGGCTTCAGCCCCCCCCCCTGGCTACGCCCTTGCAAACCATAACAAAATATTTAACACTGTATGAATAAAGGGAATGAATAATCTTTCGGAACACATTCACGAGAATATTAAAAAAAATACCAGCGTTCATGACAAAATTGATGGTTACATTTGAGTTGATTCCGTTAGTTCGCAATAAAATGTTAGATTCTCAATAAGAAGTTTGATTTAAGTAAAAAGTTTAAAATATTAATTACCATCACCTGTAATGAGACTGACGTTAATATTGGGCGAATTACTAGAATTTGAAGACGATGTTCCACTGGACCCTAATGAAAAAATTGATCATTTGGAAAATGTAAGACAAAAATATTAACCTGGATTGTTTGAAGAAGATTGCCCGCAAATATTGGACTTTGAGGAATCGGAAAACACAAAAATGCTAATATCGGGACCTTAAAAATAAAAAAATAAATAGACTTTATTTACTGGCGTGAGGCATATATCTTTAATTTATTCCAAATTATCAGAATTATTGCTTTTTAAATACATTCTTTTTTTGCACATTATCAGATTGGAAAAGAATTCGGAGAAATCAAATGAATTCTAATATAGACATAAATTTAAAAAAATCCTCACGCCATAATTTAAAAATTTATTTTATTATAAAATAAATGTGCTAAAATAAATTGATAAATAATTAATTTAAACATCTGAACTAGAATGTGTTGAATCAAAAGTGCTTTTGACGCCATTTGTTTTAGAACACATTTGGGTGTTGAAGAAATCCCGCAATAAGCCCATTGAATTTTCACTTTGATCAATAAATTGAACCTTCTTAAAATAAACAATAAAAGTAAAAAAATAGAATATTAAATTAAACCTTTAAATTCCCAAAATCAGCAAATTGTGTAAACGCTTTTTTAAGAAACTGTGTGGCTAGATCAAAGGACAAGCCATAATGTCCTTAAATGTTAAATAGATTTATGCATAAATTTTAAAATACCAGTCCCAAGCAGAGGAAGTGTCATGCTTTGAATTTGAAGTTCTTTCGCTTTACTAAGAAAATGGTTATAAATTTCGTCAAAAGAATCCCGGCTAGAACGACGAGCAGGGCAGAGAATAACAAAATTAGTCCGCAAACCACAATTACGAGAGAGACGTAAAGAAATTGCTGAAGAACTTTGTTTACGTCTTTCTCGTTGAAGGTTTAACTAAATATGAAAAAATTATTTAAATTTGTACTGAATTTAATTTTATTCGATCAAAACTTTTTCGATCAAAATTTTAGAGCAACAAAAATTTGAAAATAAAAATTTACCGAAAAATCATCTCCAGCAGCATCCTTAATAGCTTTAGTCAATCCAAATGTTAAAGAAAAATTGGAATCACAAATAGCACCAATACAGTCAGTGTTTGAAGAAAGAATGTCACCCTAAAATTAAAAAAAAAAGAAATTAAAACTAAAATTTTATATTAACCACGACACAACAGAATTCAAGGCCTCGAAACTGACAAGAAAATATTTCTTTATTCTCGTTTTGATTAATAGAAGACATTTAAAAATTTTTAAACCTAAAGTTAATAAAAGTTTAAAATTTTTAAAATTTTCTTTAATTTTTCGGTTTTGTTTAGTAAAATCGGTTCGTCTAGTGAAATGATGAAATGATGTAGTTAAGTATGTTATAATGGCATAAATAATCTGTAAAGAAACAGATGAAAACAATTAATTGACTTGAATTATTTCAAAAAGTCAGCAAGACTCTTTTGTCTTTACATTTATTTTCAGTCTCAGCACAAACCTAAACCTTTAGGCTTGCTTGTCAATAGAGTCTTGGCAACTTAGCATCGAAACGCCTTTTTCTATGCCATAACTTTTCTTATATCGATCATTTTCAGAAATTTTCTTTATCAGTTAGAATCTATATTTGTTTTTATTCTTTTTATTTTCTTTATGAAAGGATTCGATCATTTCTTAGAAAGTTACACCCGCCTAAGTATGTTAAATCAGGATTATTCGCAGTTAACGGCTACTAACTTTTTTGAAAGACGATGAAACTAAACAATTTCTTGGAAAAAATAACCAGCACATCCAGAGCTTTTAATTAAAGCAAAAATTATTTGGATTGATTTAAAAACAAAAAAGTTATATCCCAAAAACTTTCGTTTTGATGCCATATTTTAAGACTCTTTCGTTACCTGGTTACTTTTAGTCTAAACCTTTTGAAGCCTAAACCTTTAGGTTTTTAAACATTTGAGTCTCACCACGTCTTCAAATTTTTTTTAATTCTAGCTTTTTTAATCGTTTGTTCTGCTTAATTAGTGTATAAAGATGAACCAGAACTGATAATCTGGTAATAGAAATCCCATAAATTAAGAATCACATAGATAATTTTTGAATTTATTTGTGAACTCCTTGGAGAATTTCATTCCCATCTCTAAATTTAACTTTACTCATATTAATTTGCAAAAATACCGTTCAAACCACCGCGTTCAAACTGTATCTGTACAGTATACGGTAGGGGTCGATTCAGTATCGCCGATTCAGTATACATGGATAACCCTTCAAAGTTTGGCAAATTTTGAACTTTTGAGTCCACTTTCTTTTCATTTAATTCTCCTCATTTAAAGACTCACGCCGTATGTAATTAGAATTTTCTTTGTTTTTAATTTCTTTCAATTAATTAAACCAACTTAGCAGATATATGTAGAATATGCCGCCAAAAAATCAGCCTCCAAAAAATAAAAAGGCGGATGAGAAAAAGAAACAAGAAGCATTAAAAGATCGTACATTTGGATTAAAGAATAAAAAATTGAGGGCACAAATTGAAAAGAATGTTTGCTTTTAATTACAAGAATATTATTACAATTAATTATTTTATATAGATACTTGGTGGTTCTTCAACACAACATCAACAAAAAAAGAAAAATGAAGATGATGACTTAAAAGATATGAGTAAAATTTTCAAGCCAGTCGCAAAAACTTCAACACAACAAAACGTAAGCGCCGGTAATTCATTTAAAATTGAAACTAAGATTTTATCTCTTTGTAAATTCAGATGTTGATCCAAAATCAGTTCTTTGTGTTTTCTTCAAGCAAGGAATGTGCACTAAAGGGTTTTATTTTTTTAACTAAAATAAAAATAAATATTTTTAGAAATAAATGTAAATTCAGTCACGATTTGTCAATTCAACAGAAAACTGCAAAAAAGAATTTGTATGTAGACAGTCGATCATTACCGAATGAAGAGGGTTAATTTAATCTTCAAATGTCTTTATGCCTAAAATTATTTCTATTCAAGAAACCAATGAAAATTGGGATGAGAAAACTCTTGAAGATGTTGCTGAAAAGAAACATGGAGAGAAAGACAGGAAAAGGCCAAACCAAACAGATATTGTGGGATTTTAATTTAATCGGACCCTCTCTTGAAAATAAATTCCTGGGTAATAACCAATGTTTCCCGTAAGAAGGTGTATGTTACAAAGAGTTATTTAATTAATATATCTACAAGAGAGCTCCGTATTTATTCTAATTTCTAGGTGTGTAAATATTTCTTGGAAGCCGTGGAGAATTCTAAATATGGATGGTTAGTTTTTTAACTTATATGAATTTAATACAAAAATTTTAGGTTTTGGGAATGTCCTAATGGTGATGGATGTATATACAGGTTTAAAGATTAAATAAGCAACATCAGTTTTTTTATTTTAGGCATGCTCTTCCAAAAGGTTATGTACTCAAAAAAGATAGGAAAAAGATGGAAGAACAGACAAGACTTTCAAAAATTTCCTTGGAGGAATTTATTGAAAAAGAGGTTATTTTATACTTATCTTTTTATAGAATTATTTTTAGCGTTCAAAACTTCTGGATAAAGAATTGACAAAAGTTACATTTGACACATTTATTACTTGGAAAAAGAAGAAAATGAAAGAAAAGAGACAACAACAATTGCAAAGTGAACGTGAAAAACTTGCGAGTTTCAAAAGTGGAAAACAGGTATTTATATACTTTAGAAAATAAAATTTAAATTAATTTTAAGACTGGCCTCTCTGGCAAAGATTTGTTTACATTCAATCCTGATTTCATTGCAGAAATTGAAGAAAATTTGGGTCGTGAGGAATGTGCAGATGATGGAACTGTTGCTCAATATGAACGTGAACCAAGCGAGGATGGAGAGGTTTAATTTTTGGGAAAATGTTTAAAAAATCTTTTTCTTAAAATATAGATTGATCAAATTAAAGCGTTCGAAATTGGTGATAATACTTTTCAAGCAGTGGATGCTTTTGGACTTATTATTGAAATGGATGATGAGAAAGATGAAAGTGGACCTTCTAATGTTATTGTTTTTGACAAGGAACTATTTAATGATGAACAATTGCCGTGTAGTGATTCTTCTGATGATGAGGAAGAAGAAAATAAAAGGAATGGAATAAATAAAAATTATGAAGAACAAACTTTAAGTGAAAGGCTCAATAAAATTTAAATCTTCTATTCATGTTTTTTGTGTTTAAAATGTTGACCTTTTTGTCTTTTCTATTATGCAATAGTTGCTATCTAGCAAAATATTTAATTATTTTTATATCTTGTCATTTATAAATTACAACGTGGCTTTTCTAAATGAAGTCCACTTTGTTTTTATAATTTGTAAACATTGTGCGACAACTTTTGGGGTTTCCATAAGTTGGGTTGCCAAAATGGACCGACTCCGATATAAACAAGCCCGAAAAACGCCTCGACCGTCTGCCTGACTCGAAAACGGAAACCCTTCCCACAATAAACCTAACCATTTTTTTCTTCATGTAATAAAACGTCGATTAGCGTCGAAGGACTCTTAGTTTTCGACTTATTGTTTCCCAATTCGCGATCAATTTTCCTTTATGTAGATTGTTTTATTTAGTTGGTTGGGATTTTATCTTTGATGTTTGATTTCAATGATTTAATTTCTTACTTTAGCTAAGATTATTTTTATTGGCAGTGAGTTTATTCTTGTTCGTCGATTCCTTCAGAGGACGAAATCTGACACAAGTTTCCAGGGTTTTCGAAATAACCAATATAATCGATTTAAATGACACGTCTCCGATTTGTTTTACCCTCTCCCCTATTATTTAACTTTCGATTTTACACGCTAGTATATTGATTTAATTGTGAAATCGCTTATGTGAATCAATCATTTTTTAGCATTGAAAGAATTATATTTTAGTAAAGCAAAGACTCATTCAATTCTAAAAATAATTTTTAAAGATGGGACGTTCTGAATCTAAACGCGAAAGGGTATTTTTAATAATTAAGTATTTTAAGTTAGGTATATTTTTTATTTAAGGACTACAGCCCAGTAGATGGTTCAAAGAGACGTCGGAGAAGTGCATCTCGTTCGCGTTCTCGTTCGAATACTTACAGGTTTTTATCTATGGGGATTCCATTTTTATTTCTTCGGGTTGCTTTCCTTTTTCTGATTTAAAATGTTATCTTGTCCGAATTCTCTGTGTATCTGTTTAGTTTATAAGATAACGGTCCACTAATCAATAACAACTAAAATTGTGTTATTTTGTCAAAAACGGTCAAAAAAGCAATGAGTTGATAAAACAGTACAACTGTTCAAATAGTTTATTCGATAAAGATTTTCGAGTTAATGGTGATTCGAATGACTTTACGGTTTTGTGTCTTTCGACTCCATTGAACAAAAACGGAATATGAAGGAAAGTTCTTTACATTTAAATTTTTAGTGCAAGTCCATCGCCAAAACGTGAAGTTGTTTCATCGAGACGAAGAGATGACGATCGTCGTAGAAGGTTTGTAAAATGGAAATTTGCAGTATTTTTTTACCTAGCTCCAAAAAATTATCTATTAATGCATTTAGAGCATTTATACAATATCAATGTTTTTATCAAATTTAAACAAAACAAATTCTTCGCTGCAATTGGGAATTGGGCATTCAAGAATGGTGGTCAATTCCTTTTCAAAATCCTTTTGCTCCACATTTTTAATTTCAATTTTCAACGAGGGATTGTCTTTCTAACCTTTCCTTTCATTTTTCCAAACAAATTGATTTATTGTTCAAATCAAGACTATTCAATGCTGCCTTACAAATTTATCTACAAACGTCAATTTTAACTTGTTGCAGTCAATTTTATTCAAGCAAATATATAGGGCACTAACTTAATTTTCAAATCAAATCCAAATGCTGCTTGGTAAATTTGTAATGCTGGTTATTTTTTTAGAGTTAAAGATCCTTGAATAGATTTTGTTTAAGCATTTGTCTTTCCTTTCTATTTTTGGTAGAGATGTTTTAACCCCTTTAGTTTTTTGAACGAAAGTTAATGATGTTTGATTATTTTCATTAGTCCTTTTTAAAATTTTTATTTATTTCAGCCGTTCTCGTGATCGCTATAGCCGAGATTATGGACGTGACTATGATCGTGATTATGGTCGTGATCGTTATGCTGGTGGTGGTGGCGGTTACAGACGAACTCATCGTTATGCTGATGGACGAGACAATCCCGAGCCTGGTCCATGCCTTGGTGTTTTTGGGATGAGTCTGGTTTGTAAAATTTTGGCTAAAAGTTTCTGAAATATTCCCTTCAATTCCAGCATACAAGTGAACGTGATTTGCGCAAACTTTTTGGCGAATATGGCGAGATTGAGTCCGTTCAGATTGTCTACGATCGATTCTCTGGACGTTCACGTGGTTTCGGATTTGTTTACTTTACGAGCACTAAGGATGCCACACGGGTATGTTTTTTGATTATTTTAGAAAAAAACAGATTTTTTGTTATAGGCAAAAGATCATTTAATGGACACAGTTATTGATGGAATGAAAGTCCGCGTTGATTATTCTGTCACTCGTGGAGGAGGACCTTAGTAAGTTTAAATTTATATTTTCTAATTGTAAATGTACAATTAGTAAGAATTTTTACAAAAATTTTTCAAATTAGTAAGGAGAAAAAATCTGAATTCTTCAGTCGTCATAATCGCAAAAGTTCGCGAAGTCCGGTTCGCTATAATAGTCGCAGTCGCAGCCGTTCTTAAGAAGTTTCTGAAACAATGAGAAGAAATGATGAGAGATGCTGAACGGAACGAATTTTTTAAGTTTATATGATCAAACAATTTGGGATTTTTCATTTATTTGATGATCATTTTAAGGTTGAATTTGTTGGTCTTCCATTAATTATCAGGGCTGGAGAAAATACTAAAAATAACAATTTTCCGACAATTTCCTGGCCCTGATATTTGGATGTGATAGGCATAACCAGATAATTCTAACTATGGAAATGGTTGAGTGTTATCTGGTTTTCTTAATTCTTTGGTTATGCCTATAATCGCCTTTATTATTTTTGCATCAGTAAACAATTAAATTTTAAAATGTTTTTGTTATTAATTTTGAGATTTGAATGCTGAATTAGCGAGCATTTAGAGAGCTTTTGTATAAGTAACGGTCTAAAAGCTTTTTTGAGATTTGAATAACTTGGTAATTAATATTCGGTAATTCTTTTTTAACCTCCAAGAAGTACCAAAATATCAACTTTGTAATTTAACCATAATGTTTTATTGATTTTTGTATATATACATATACTACATATGTATGTATGTATGTAAAGTTAAATCCATAAAAAAAAGTATGGCCTCCATATAAAGAGTATGTTTCCTCCCATCCATCAATTATGACTTGTTTATTTTACGTCCCCCAAATTTTGATAGAAAACGAATGATTTTGCGCCAACTAGTTATTACTAATTTACTTTAACAATTTTATTTTTATTTAAAAAATGAAATCATCAAAAAAATATTTTCCTTTTATTCCTATAAAAATACCTCTTGAAGATCCAATAAAAATTGAGAATGGGAATTCCACGTGTGGAATTTCGATGATTATTAGGCAGATAAGGCCAACTTGGAAATTGGATTATTGTGAGATTGAAGTTGTTTTTTTAATTTAAATTATTATTTAAAAGTATAAAATTATCTTTAATTTGAATGCCAATCGAGAGGATTTAATGTTATACTCAATCCCTAAGTTTAAAAATTTTTAGACCCTTCCCCCTCTCTTATCTCCTTAAATTAATTTTATTAAATTTCAAAATTATAAATATTTTTTAAATTTAAACTTATCCAATTAACCACAAAATAGGTTTTTACTAATGGAATTACTAATAAAATATTTTGTGTTTGTAATGGAGAGGAAAAAGAAGACAAACTAATTTTTAGAGTGTTTGGTGCTGGGTCTGATAAAATAATTGATCGGTAAATTAAAAAATAAAAAATTTTGTTTTTATTTAATTAATTAAAATAGAGAATTTGAATTAGAAAATTTTGAAAGACTTTCAAAAAATGGTCTTGCTGCTCCAGTTTATGCAAAGTTTTTGTATAAAAATTATTTTTTTTTAATTATTTTAAGATTTGAGAATGGATTAGTTTATGGTTATTTACCTGGTGAATGTGTTTCGATTAAAAGTGTACGAGAACCTTGTATAGTTGAGTAAGTAAAAGAGAAAATAAATTAAAAAATAAAAATTAATTATTCTTTTTAAAGAAAAATTTGTATTTCATTGTCTTTAATTCATAAAATTCCTCTTACTAAAAAAGAACAAAATCAGCAACCATTAATTGAAATTAAATTAAAAAATTGGATTGAAACTCTTCCAGATAAAATATCCTCAAAAAAGGGGCAACTTTTATTTGATGAATATTTTGCAAGTTTGTGGGGATATGTATTAATAATTAAATTAATAAAAGGAAAAAAATAAATAAAAACTTTAAAAGAATAAAAATTAGTTAATTATATACTTATTTTTTAGAATAATTACATAATACATATTTTAAATTTTTAATTAAAAATTATTTTTTTTCAAAAATAAATATTTTTAATTGCCGGAAAAAAGATAGGACAAAAGCTGTTAATTCTTTGTATTATCTTTTTTTTTATTAATCCTATTTTTTTTGTTTTTTATTAACTTTTAAGTAAAAATTTTTGTCGAAAAATGTTATTGATATTTACTATACTCATTTTAAAGATCACTTAAAGGTCTACGAATTTTTTGTTGAATAAAAAGAGATAATCGAAAAAAACTAAATTAACAGCCTTATTGTTAGTCCTATCTTTTTGTTTCGGCACTGCAATTCTTTTTTTAAGAGATTAATTTGACAAATCAATTTGAACAATTAATTCCTTTTATAAAAAATATTTCTTCACCTATGGTTTTCTCTCATAATGATTTACTTATTTATAATAGTTAATTAATTAATTAAAATTTTTTAAATTTTTTAAAAAAAAAGTTCTTTTGGATAAATTAAATAATAAAATTCATTTTATTGATTACGAATATGCAGGTCCAAATCCCCAATTATTTGATATAGCTAATCATTTATGTGAATATGCTGGTTAGTTATTTAAATAAAAAATAATTTAAAAATAAAAAGGTGTTGATGAAATCCCAAATTATGAAATTAACGGCCCTACAAATAAAGAACGAGAATATTTCCTTAAATGTTATTTTCTTAATTTTATGGGAAAATCTTTGGATGAATTTGAATTAAAAAATCTTCTCAAACAATTATTAATCTTTGAATGTGTTGGTTTTATTTTTAGAAAAATAAAAGAAAATACATATTTTTTAAATAATTTTTAGGCCTCACATTTTTTCTGGACACTTTGGGCTATTCATCAAGTTATTTTAATTTTTAAATAAATAATTATTTTCATTTTTAGTCAAATCTTTCAAAAATTCAATTTAATTATATGCAATATGCAATTAGTCGACATAAACAATTTATTTTACTTTTTAATAAATTTGTGGAGGAAATTAAAAAAGAATAAATAAATAAATATTTTAATATAGTAACTACACTATATGCCTTAATTTTGGAATTTTCTTTTTTAAATTAATAATTAAAAAGTTTTTATTTTATTATGGTGAAATTAATTTCTGAGTTTATGTATTTAAAATATTTTCAGGCTTTTATGAATATACTAAATTTTTATTTAATTTTTAAAAATAAAAATATTTGTTCTTTTAAAATACAGTACATATTTACTTCTATAAAAAATCAAAAAAATTTCCTTTTCTTTTAATAAAAATAAAAACAAAAAAATTAATTGGCGAGAGAAGGAGCGTTTCGACAAGAACAAAATAAATAAATAAAAAATATCACCAACCATCATCACTTTGTATTTTTATTTATAAAAATGCCGGGACAGGAAAAAATACATTATTTAAAAAATATTTTGTTTTAATTAAATGCCGACATTTCTTTTAATTTTTATGGCAACATTTCCTTTCCTTAGGCATTCCCGTCTTGTTTTTTTGTTTCCAACTGCGTAATATTAAATAATAAAAAAAATGTCGGCAATTTTCCAAGTCAAAAATGGGAAGAAAAAAATTGCAAAACGAGAATAAAAAATAAATATGTATAAATATTTTTTGTTGTTAAAATTTCTGGAAGAGAATTTTTGTTAAAAAAAATTTTTTTTTAAATGTTTAGTAAATATGTACATATTTTAATTATTTAATTTTAATTATTGGAACTGAAAAATTTTAATTTACCTAGTTCTCTTTGATTTAAATTTATTGTTTATAATTTTATTAAAAATATTTTTTTTATTTCTTTATTTATAAAAAATAATTTCGGCCTCTTTTTTATATTTTAGGTTATTTTTTTTTGATAATAGAATTATTCTTTTTTTATTCAGGTCAAAATAATTAGTTTTTAGACGAGAATTTTTTTTATTTCAATTCACCGCTTTTCAAACCTTTCTTCAATTCACTTTTTAAAAATATTTTTAGGTTATGGGAAAGGTTAAAAGAAAATAAAAGAAAGTGTTGATGGTGATTTAATTTGATTTATTTTTGTTTAACTGATTTTGTACTTATTTTTACAAAATAAGGCGCTTTCTCAGCCTTTTTTATTTTTTTAAATTGGTTTTAAAGCTCTATCTTTTTTTTCAATAAAAATTTCACTCATATTTTAATAAAAAATTGGCAATTTTATTTTTTTATAAATTTACCGCCTTCTTTTGAAATATACATATAAATGTTTTTAAATAAAAATTAAAGTTTAATATTTTGTATTTTTATAAATTTTTTTAAAATCTAAACAAAAAAATCAACAATTCCAAGGATTATTTTTTTGATGAATTTACTTGTTGAGCTTTATTTTCTTTGGAAGAATTATTATATAAAAATAAATATATGAATTGATTGATGACTTTTTTAAAATTAAAAAATAAAATGACACAAGAGTGGAAAAAATATTTAAAGAATAAAAATTGTGAATAAGAAGTAGTTTTTGATTGCTATTGCGCAAGAGAATAAATAATATTTTTAATGCTTTTTTTTGTTTAAAGAAAATAAAAATATTTAATTTTAAATATTTAATAAAATTAATTTTTCTTTAAAATTTATTTTTAATTTTAACAAAAAAATATTTTTTTCACTTTTTTTTTTGCCAAACAATTTTCTCCATAATCCCTTAAAAAGCCAAACAAGAAGAACAACAATTAGCTGATTCTGTGAAGCGTATGAGTCACTAATATTAATAAAAGGGCTAAGAATGAAAAAGGAAAAGATTTTCTTTTTCTTCTATTGTCTTTCCCTGCCAAAATAATTTTCGATCATGCCACTTCAGTGAACAGAAACGGACAATGGCCGAATAATTTAAATACAAATAACTTTTGTTTTCTAAAAATATTTTGAATTAATTTAGGTAATAAATAAATATATATTTTTAAATTTTTTGATAACACAGAACGTAAATTAAAATTTTATGAGATTTCTTAAATTAATTTATTTAAAATCCCTATTTTACTTCAGAAAATACAAAAATCTTCCCAAAAATATTCAAAAAATCCATTTCTTGTCTTCAACACATTTACTAAATTCCTCCCGCTTTTTTTATTCTTCAAATAATCGCAACAAGCCAATTCTCTTGTAAATTCTCCATTCGAGCGCCATATAAGCTAATCTCTCCCATCCCCCATTCAATATATTATTAGTTAAAGGGTCAAAAATATACTAAGCCCATTCTTCTTTTTCTTCTATTGTCTGTTCAGACCTGTCATTATAAGCGGCTCTGACCTTTTTATATTTTTATTGTTGTTAGTAGAGCTGTCTGTCCGAGACCGAAAATTTTCCAAAAATCCAAAGAGACAAAGACCAGACCACAAAAAGGAGGCGAAAATTCTGTGATGGAATTAAATTTTTCTTGATTTTAACCTCTTAGAGTAGGTATATTATGTAGAAATCTCTATTTTTTATTATGTAAAAACTCATCAAGACCAAGAGTCACAGCTCTAATTGGAAATTAAATTTTAAAATTAACAAATAAAAATAATTTTAAATCAAATTAACAATTTAATAGAAATTTCCAATTTTATTTTCAATTAAAAAAAGTTGCCAATCTATTTTTTCTCTTTTTTCTTTTTAAATTCATTCCCTAAAAGCTTTTTTATTTTTAATTTAACCACCCACAATCATTGGTTACCATTACCGAACAAACGATGCTAAATTGACCGGAAAGAATTTTTCAAAGGAATTGATGGAAGGAAAGGAGGGAGACGGTATTTGCTTTTTAAAAGTACCGATAATTTTTTAAAATAAAAATTTTGTTTTAAGAGTTTACTTGAATGATTTTAATTTTTAAAGATTTTTTAAAATGTATTAATTACTTGAATTTTAATAATTTTCCTCCTCCTCTTCCTCCTTTTAATTTGAATACAATCAAAAATTAGTTTTTGATTAAAATATTTAAAAATTCTAAATAAATTTTATCAAATTTTTTAAATAGAAGTCCAAACAACAAATCAATTTTAAACTTTTTTTTTAAATTTACCCTCTCTAAAAATCACTGATCCAAATAATTCGACAGGTTTTGTAATTTTTACAAAATTTACAGAAAAAAATTTATAATAAAGAGAACAAGTCAAAATTGTAGAGAGAGAAGTACAAGGCAATTAACTCTGTGAGGGACATTTTTGCTATTATTATTTAGTTATTTATTTGGCGTTTGTCCCCTTTTAATCCGGCCATTTAAGCCGCCTATTGTGTTGTGTTATTTGTCTGTTTTTATTTGTTGCTGGGGATGGGGGAAGGGGGAGTGAAGGGGAATGGGGGAGCACACCTCTAATAAATAATTCTTTTTTTTATTCCCTTTGACTAAATACTAGAAGACCCTTCTTGTATTTAGTTGAATAGAAAATCTCGCGGCGGGAGTCCATGAAAAATTCCAAAAAAAAAAATAAAATTGGAAAACCTTCTTTTTCGAAAATTAAATGGTTTTAGATTACTCTGATTTTATTTTTTGAGTTAAAAATACAGTCTGGTGCAAAAGTATATGATCAAGGGTGTGTGAATTTTAATTTTGCTTCGCCTCGCTGTTAAATCGCTAAATTTTAAAACTTTCGCTACATTTTAAAATTTTTTAAAAATTCACACACCCTTGATCATATACTTTTGCACCAGACTGTATATTAAACTTTCTCTTTGACTAAATACTAGAAATCTATTTAAAATAAAAACTTGTTTTGGCGAATTAACCGAAACCGAAAACCGGGGGTCGGAAACTGGCGAACAGAGGCGTAAACCAACTGGTTTCGTTTTAAAAAATACACCCCTAAGGATAGAATTTTTGGAAATTTTTTTCTAAATGTTTTTTGAGGGTACCAGCAACTTCTGTTTCAAGTGAAAGGCTGGACTTTTGTTGGCTGGACTTTTGTTCTAGACTTGCAGAAAAAATGGTTGAGAAGCACCTAGTGTTGAATTGAATGAAGATGAATCAAAGTGTGAGGAAATAGATGAATCATAGTGGAGTTTATGAAAATTGTTAAAATTATATTTAACAATATTGGAGATTTAAAAGAATAAATACAATTATAGCCAAAAACCGAGGGTCAATCAAAAACCGAAAACCGTGGATGCTGGTTGATAACCGGCTATGTCCAACCCTACGTGGAATAATTGGACCCTCGTAATGAATCATTTTATGTCAATGTAGCTTAAAAATGGAAGATAGAATAGAAACAATGTAGAAAATCTCCTATTATAATTGTATCATCTTTCTTATTCTGAAAGTACATAAACAACAAACTTAATTTATTTAAATTTAAAACTTTTAAATTAACTAAAATGAAATTAAATTTGATAATTTTTTAATATTTAGTCCAATTTTTAAAATAAAATTTCTTACAAATCATTTCAAATATTCTCGAAGCTACTTGAGAGGAGAATACGCACACGCCAGCACTCACTTAAGAAATATAAAAAAAGAAATAAAATATTTTCAAGTATTTAGAGGTGTGGAGAATAAATAAAAGGGCAATTTGTAAATATCCTCCTCATCCCCCTTTTTTCTTCATCCTTTTTTCTATTCAATTATTCATTCCTTTTTATTTTTCACTTCATCCAGAAGAGTATTTAGAATCTTTCTCAATCGAGAAGAACAACCAAATAACAACCAACCATATGCCGGCCACGCTTAAAAATGAAGTACTTTATATTTCAAGAAAAAAATTCTTCACTCAAGTGAGAAATAGTAGAAGAAAAAAGAGAGAAGGGGAGAATAATATGTAGTAACAAAATAATTCTTCCAGACCTTCCAAAAACCAAATTGAGCGAATGAATTTAAGAGTAAATTGTGAGGAATGAAATTGGACAGGTAAAAAGGGAAGAATGTCGGGAATGGAAGGAAATGTTGGAAAATTTCGGAAAAAAAAGAAAGAGAGAGAATGGTTTTCGGGCAAAGGTCGGCAAGGAGACGGCAATTTTCTTTTAAGTTGAATGCAAGCATGGTTGTGTTTTCCTTGTTTTTCAGGATGGAAAAATAGAAAAAAGAATTTAAAATAAACAAAACAATTCCCCCCTCCCCCCTCCCCCTCTACTAATTATTTAACTAATTACGGAGGTTTTGAATAACTGAAATAGTATATGAAAATATGAAATTATGTTTAAAAGAAAAATGAGAAGAGAATGCTAATTACAAGAAGGGAAAGAAGAAGCTGTTGATTTTGGAAATAAAGGAAACAAAAATAAGAAAAAAATATGGGAGGAGGGGGGGGGATACATACTATCTAATGAAGAAAATATACAAATAGTTGTTGATTAAAGCTTAATCCCTTTAAAAATGTTTAAGAAAAAGGCGGGGAATCAAACAAAATTGAAAAGAAAAAAAAGAGAGAAAGATAAAGATTTGGATTGTTGTGGAAAATAAATAAATACAAAATCTTTTTCTATTGTGTAAAGAAATGCGGGAAAAGAATTGAATGAATGAATGAATGAATGAATGAATGAATGAATGAATGAATGAATGAATGAATGAATGAATGAATGAATGAATGAATGAATGAATGAATGAATGAATGAATGAATGAATGAATGAATGAATGAATGAATGAATGAATGAATGAATGAATGAATGAATGAATGAATGAATGAATGAATGAATGAATGAATGAATGAATGAATGAATGAATGAATGAATGAATGAATGAATGAATGAATGAATGAATGAATGAATGAATGAATGAATGAATGAATGAATGAATGAATGAATGAATGAATGAATGAATGAATGAATGAATGAATGAATGAATGAATGAATGAATGAATGAATGAATGAATGGGGAAAGGTCGATGAAGCATCTCAAAAGAAGACAAAATGACAACACAATTGGGCGCATCAACACAAAAGCATTTAACAATAAAAACATTTTCTCTTCATTGAGAACACGCAGAAAAGAATTGAAAATAAATAAAGAATTTGTAAATGAATTGAGAAAATTTTGAATAGAAAAATAAAGAAAAAGGCGGACCAGGGAGGGTGAAGAAGAAGGGTTATTTATTTATTTATATTGTTAAATATATTTATTTATTTTATTTATTTTCCATGTTTTGCAGCGTGGCGGCAATCGGGCAAAAAAGCTTGTATTTTTGGAGGGCGGGTCACAAATCTTTTTGTTGTACTCGAATTGAATAAAGATAACCCCAAACATTTTATTAAGAAGACGAAAAATTCGTGAATTAATTCTTTATATTTTTAAAAAATATTTTTTTATTTTATTATCAAAAAAAAATTAAAATATTCCTCACATTTAATTTAAATATTCTGTTAAATATTAGAGATTATTAAAATCGCTCTTAAATTCTATAAGTTAAAAAGTAATTTAGAGTTTTGCGATCCCTTCCTAACAGATTTAATTTAAAAGGAAATGACTAATAAATATTTTTTTATTTAAAGAAATTCCAAAATTAGATTTAAATTAATTAATTTATTACTTAATAACAACAACATTTTTATAATTTTTGATTTTAATTTTTATTAAATGTTTTTTGTTTATTTATTTTGTTGCAAAAAGATTGGCACGCAATTTTAAAATTAAAATATTTTATTTAATTTATTTTAATTTGCAAAAATTTTTGAAAAAGGGAATGACGACAAGAAGAATTAAAACATTAAAATCAACAAAAAAACAACACTTTCTATACTACAAAAATATTAAAAATTAATTTTTGTAATATCAGAAATGAGGAAAAAAAGAAAGAAAAAATTATTATTTTATTTTTAATATTAAAAAAAGGAAAAGGAAATTAATAAAAACAACAAAAATGAGAGATTTATTTTAAATCCAAAAATTATAACAACACAATTACAAATTTTGTTTTGGTCAATAAAAAATGTAAATAATTTATTTAAATATTTTATTATTTAATAATTTTTATTAAATATCCTCGCAAACTTTAATTACTTTAACTTTTTCTAATTCTAATCTTTTTAGACTAGGATATATTTAAATTTAATTTTAAAAAATAATTTCTATTTAAATTAAATATTAAATTAATTTAAATATATATATTTACATGTTTCCATTATTAAATTATTTTTTCCTAATTTATTTTTTGAATTTGCCAGATGGGGCTTCTTTTTAGGAATAAAAAGAGAATAATTCTACAACATTATTTTTATTTATTTAATTATTACTTTATTTTAAAAAAAAAAGATTGAAATAAGAAAAGGTTGTCAGTTTTGTTTTAGACACCTAAAGAGAATTTTTTTAAAAAGATAACTTCTTAGAATGAATAAATCTACAAAAACTAATTTTAAAAACAATATTTCTAGTTAATTAATTACTGTAATTTTTATTTTAAAGTTTTTTGTTGAATATAAATGTCAAATGTTTTTAATAAAAATGTCAAATTATTTTATTTTTTTATTATCAGAAAATTATTTACTCGCGCAATTACCTTGTAAAAAACAAAACAAAAACCCCCTCCTTATACCTCCAAAATAAACAGCCCCGCCTTTTCTCTCCCTTTTTTTAAATTTTTTTTAATTTTTGCCATTTGCAACGCCTATTTTCTCTTCTTTCTCCAACCAATTCGATCCTCCCCATGAATAAAAGTCTTTTTTCTCTTTTTGTTTTGGTGACATTAAATATATTTAAACTGAAAAACCCCTATAAAAAAGATTATTTTAAGTAATTTAATTTTTTAATTTATTTTTTAATTAAAAAATCTAATTTATTGGGAATTAATTGTAATAAAAAATTTGAAATTATATTTTTATTTAAATGTACTATCTAATTATTAATAGGTAATTTATTTTAATACATATTTGGGTACTTATTTAATATCCACCTTCCACACTTATTTCTGTTTCTGATTAATTTTCCTTTTTTCCTGTCAATCATTTTTCCCTCAAATATTATACAAGTTAAAAGAGGTATTTAATCTCCACCCTTATCAGAATAAATGTTATTTTGGTTAGGCTAAAAAATCGCTTCTTAGGTAAAAGCCAAATCCATTTCCCTTAATCCTTTAAAATTTTTGTTTCGGTTCGGTTATCCGAAAATTTCGGATTGGTTCGGTTAACCGAAGAATTTAATGAAACCAGCAACCCTAATTATAATTCATTTTCTATGAATAAAATTCAAATAAGGGTGAGGGGGGGGGGTGGGATATTAAATAAGTACACATTTTTGTCTCCAAATTATTCTAACAAAATAAAGTTAGTATTGATATTAAAAATTTATGGTAATTCTTCGGTTCGTACCCCCCACTCCTTTTTCCTTCCTCAATGTGTTAAAAAATGGTCAGTCAATCTTTTGTTATAGAACTCGTCGAGATGAGTCGAATGACATCAAAATTGACAAAATCCGACTTGATTGGTCCGAGATACAGAACCCTGAAAATTGAACAACCACAGGGCAATTTTTTGAAATGAAAAAAATTTACACAAATGATAGCTCATTCGAAGGAGCTCGTCGAGCTCAGTCGAATGACGCCAAATTCAACGTGATTGGACCAGATTTGACATAGTTATTACATGAAGTAGACCTATCGGAGTCGGCGACTTTATGTCATAATTTTGTCAAATCTTGTCCAATCGATTTGATTTTGGCGTCATTCGACTCAGTTCGAATTCGAATGAGCTATAATATGTATAAACTCTCGAACCCATGGTTTTTCGCCCCTATGGTTTTTCAGTTTTCAGGGGTCTGTATCTGGGTCAAATCATGTCGGATTTTTTTGATTTTGGTGTCATTCGACGCAGCTCGACGGGTTCTATAACCTAAGACTGACTGACCATTTTTTAATACTTTTATGGAGGAAAAAAGAGTGGGGGGTACGAACCGAAGAATTACCAAATTTATTTAAAATATTTTTTTTATTTATTTACATTATTTCTTGTAATATAATTTTTATTTGCTTATAATCAACATTTTTATATTTGTTGTTCACACCTCTTACATATTTACAGACAAACCTCCTGCTGGCTTTTCGTTTAAATATTGCGCACAAAATCATAACGGACTAATTTTTACAACTATTCCCCCCCCCCTTTATTTTATTCTCCAAATTTTTAAGAATTTTCTCTACTTATTTTTACCTCAAATAAATATCTTGTACTTCTTTTCCTCTAAAAAAGATTTTCTTTTACAAATATTACTTAACACCCCTCCAACCAACATTAGCGCGAACGATGGCCGCCGATCTTTTCTCCTCCATCCCTCCCTTCCTTTCCCGATCCCGATTTATTTCCTTGTCCAACTTAAAAACCAATCTTGTTTGTTTACATTAAATAAACAAAAAAATAATTTCGTATGCCTCCCCCCCCCTCCCCCCCCCTTCTCTCTTAAATATTTTTCTTTTCTTTTTACCCAGATCATTTTCGTTTGCTCAACTATATTTTACTTTTATTTGGCTAAGAAAATATTTATAAGAAATTTTTAAAAGAATTTGATCTCTTAAATATACGTGGAACTTTATATAAAACAAATTAGTGGTTAGGGATTTAAGTAAAATAATTAAATTAAAGAAAAAAGAGAAATTATTTTTATGATTAAGTAGAGGATATTCAGGAAAATAAAATTATTAACTAAATATAATTTTAAAATAATTATCATATTAATAAAATAGTAAGGGTTACATATCTCTTCTTTTTGGAATTTCTGAAGTATTGATAATTAATCTTGACAAACAAATAATTCAATAATTATTTTAAATATTTATTAAAAACATACATATGTGTGTTTATACAAATATTATTAAAAAATAGAAATATGGTATTTTATTTCTATTTTTTTATTTGCTTTTAGGGTTAAATTACGCAATTTTGTTCAATTCTTTACATATTTTTTGCATATTATAACCATGTTTTTTCATATTCTTTTCAATTTTTATACAAAATTGTTTTCCAAAAAATCTTTATTATTTGCACTTTATTTTTTAAAAAATATCTAAAAATAATTAAAAATACCTAAAAACCTATATTTTTTATTTAAAAATCTTTACTTCCTTTTCTTATTATTAAATGACCTCCCCCCCCTCTTTCTTCTCCCTCTTTTATTTAATTTTGCAGCCGTAGATGATCTTTAGTTATTTGCTACTGTTTATTCTCCCCTTTTTTCTTACAAAATTATTCGGGGATAGAAAAAAACTAATCCAAACCCAATCGGATTTTCTCGTATATTATTAATCTATTTATTCTTTCCTCCTCTTTTTCCTTCTATTTCCTCACAATAATTTTTAATATAATTATTTTTCACACTTTTTTCTTAACCATTTGTTTGAAAAATCAAGACGAATATTATTTCTTCAACACAAAAGAGTTGGAGAAAATTGTTTTCTCAGAAATTTCAAAAATTCGAATAAATATTCACATATTTTCGCTTATCCTCGACTGAGAGGTGAAAAATTTTACTCTTTCGCTTGTCAATCAACATTTTTTAACATTTTTACTTTTCTGATTTTTCTCCAAGTTTTTCCCTCAAAAATTGGAGAAAAATTTAATATTTTCTTTTCTTCCTTTAATTTTATTCCTTCTACTTTTTATAACTTCATTTAAGCATTCATCCCTTCCTTCCCTTCCCTCCTTCCATTTATTTATTTCAACTTCAATTTTCTATCAAAAACTAGCAAAAGCATATAACGTTGGTTTTGCCTTTTGTTTGAATGTCCCGCTGCTTTTTGTATTTATTCTTTTTCCTTCTTTTATTTATTTATTTGTGTGTCATCACCACTCATGCAGCGAAAATTGTTGGCCGTTTTTTCAGTTTTTTTAGTCCCCCCGTCTCAGCTTTTCTAGCCAGCCGGATGGCAATAAGAAGGAAAAAAAGAAGAGAGGGAAGGGGAAGGGAAAAGGAGAAGAGACTTGTGTGGAAAAAAACTTGAGGGAGTGATGACGGGAATGGATTTATATTTGTAGATGAAAGGGAGGGGGAGAGATGATTACTGTAATTTATTTGGATATAAGAAAATATTTGAAGAAATTGAAAAAATAAATAAATTTTTATTTTAAATTTTAGAAACCTTTTAAGTTTGGATAGAAAAATAATTTAAAGTGAAGGTTATCTTCTTTAATGTAAACTCTAAAATATTTTAAAATTATTTACAGCTTTTAATTCAATTAAATTATCAATTTTTCCAATCATTTTTATTTTCAATAAACTTTGCACTTTATTCAAAAACATTTAATGTTGAAAAAAGACTAAAAGCTTTTGATATTCTCTTTAATTTATATATCCACTTTTCTCCCTTTTCTTTTTCTTTTTATCCAATCAAGTGATGTTTTTAAAAATAAAAAAGGAAAGAGGGAGAGAATTAGTAAACGGCTAGCTTTTTTCAAATTTAGTTTAGAGATTAAAAAGAGAGGCGGAATGAAGAAGAAGAGAAACTTTTTTTGTTTAGTTATTGTATTTATATTTTAGTTGGGCACGTTTTTGTAGAAAAAGTTTTGTGAAAAAGAAAAAAATAAATTTAATCTGTCACATTTATTTACAGCTGTATTTTTATTTATTTTCTAAAAGCAAAGAGATAATTAAATTGACTGAGACGGTAATGATTTTCTCTTCCAAAATTTATTTTGAATTTTTTTTCTAAAACAAAAATACCGACATAAAATAATTAAAATTAAATAATTCCCTCATCCTTTTTTCTCATTTCTAATTGGATTATTTTGAAATTAAGTACTTATTTTGTATTTCTATTCCTACTCTTTAATTGGGGAGGGGTCAAAATAAGCAAAGGCTCATTGACGTGCCTCGACGATCTGAGTCAAATATTGATAATTTCAGAAAAATCATGTGGGGGAATTGAATTTGACCCCGTTTGATCATGGTTACATCTAAAAATTTAATCATCTACTTTTTTAATCTCATCTTAAATCGAAGATAATATAAAGATGTGGCTGGAATTAGGTATAGGTTATGGTTTTCTGATTGGGAATATTTAGTTACAGAATTTATACATGTCTAAGAGAATAAAAACAAAAAGAGAAATTTTGTTATGAATATGTAATTTTAAATATTTTTTTGACGCATATATGTATTTTCACGTAAATTACTATTTAAATTAAAATAGTATTCTTTATTTAAGTAAAAAATGATTAATAATAATGAAAAGATCTATTTGCGCAATTAAAAATAAATTTTAAAAATAAAAATAAAGTTTAAAATAAAAATAACACGCAAATTAAGAAAATAAATGACATAAAATTACTAAATTAAGCATGTGATTATTTAATTTTAAAATATTTTATTGACGACAAAATTCGCATAATAAGCAACACTATAAGCAGAAACAAAGGAAAGTTAAAAAAAATTTTTTCTTGAATATATAAAGAGACTTGAAAGTTTTCTAATCTTTGTAGTAACTAATGTTTTTTTTTAATTTTCTACTAAAAACTTTTTTTAATAAATATTTAAATACATACATATATAGTGTTTATTAAGGATGATTTAATTTAAATGCAATCACGGTATCGGCCCCTCAGAACCAATTTTTTAAATGAAGAATTTTGCTTGTTCTATTGCTTTTTTAAGATTTAAGATTTAAGATTTAAGACAGAAATTGTTTTTTTTTCATTTTTTTGAATTTAAAATTTATTTTTTAAAAATTATAACAAACTTCGGAAATTTGTAGCTAATTTTGTTTTGTAGTAGCAAAAAATATATTAGGAATTGTAAAAAAATATATAAGTGTGTAGTCGTATATTCACATAAATAAATATATTTATTTATTTATTTTCCCTCAATATTTACAAGAAAAAAACAATATTTTTTAATAATCTAATTATTTAATAATTGTTTTTAAACTAAAAAACTATAACTATTTTATTGCCGAATTTTTTTCTGGATTTCCCCTTATTTACTTTTCTCTTTTCCTTTTTTTTTGCCCTCATTTAATATTTTCTTTTGTCTTCTCAATTAAGTTTACAGGGGTTTTCCCGCCTTTATATATTTTCTAAAATAAATTTAAAAAAAGTTATTGTTTGTTTTTATGAGAATATCTCCTTAGGCCAGTCAAGAAATGACCAAAACTTTCCGCTTCCAGCAAAAATTACTTTTAAACTAGTAGCTCTATCCAAGCACCTTTTTTCTAAAAACAAATTCTCACGTTTATTTCAAGGCAAATTAATACAGGTATTTTTATTTTAAAATCTTCCTTCATTTCCTTCTCCTTAACCTGTGGCTATAGTAGAAAAAAAATAAGAGAGGAATTGAAGGAATCATTACTTCACAAATAAATATCATCAATCCAGCTGTGTGTTGACGGCAATTTTTTGTACTTCTTGTCCCGCCCCAGTCTCGCTTTTCCTCTTTACTTCCTCTTTTTTTTCGCCTCATCCCATTCGTCCAAACATTTTTGGGGAAGGAAGGGGGGAGAAACGGTGTTTTTAGTTTACCCTATTTTTACTCCGCCTATTTTCTTCTTCCCTTATTTTTTTCTCTCTTTCTCCCCCCACTCTTCTTTCGCCTTCCTGACAGGGGGGAATTCATCTTTTTATTATTTTTACCAGATTTTTAATAAATTTATTTTTTTAAACAATTTATAATAATTTCTGATTTTTTATTAAATTATTAAAAATTAATTTCTCTTGACCATTTCACCTTTTTTAAAGATTTTTTGTTTATTTATTTTCTCTTTTATTTTTTATTGTCTTCTTTTTGAATTCTTTTTTAACGTTTTTTGTTGTTGTTTTGTTTATTATTAACAAAACAGAACAAAAAAACTTCCTTCTCTTGAATAGCATCAGAAAAGAGGTTCCATTCACTCGCTTTGAATAAAAGAAAATAAATAGACTAGTAAAATATTTTTAGGGGGGTAAAGGGGGAAAGGCTTATTTTAACAAAAGATTTGCGAATTACATGAATATATAAAGGAAATTTTAAAATTTCTAAAATTTTTTATGATTGATTTAATTTATATATTCAATAATTAAGTTAAAATATGTGGATTTTAACACTTCCTTTTGTATAAAAATACAGTCAAAAACTCGTAAAAATAAATAATTATGGGAGATAGGGAGCCGAGAATTTTTTGGTTCAGTCCCGGATATCCAAATATTTTTCAACTGACAATTCTTTTATAGAATAATAATCAGAATTCACTTTACTCTACTTCAGCTTTAAACTAAAAAATTAATAAATATTTAAATTTATTTAATTTTTAAAATTCTCTTATTTATACTTGAAATACTTGCTAAATTAAAGAATTTTTTAAAAAAAAACTTTATTTTACATTAATTAATTAATATATTTTAAAATTTCAGTGTTTCCTTCGAAAACAACAACATATTTATTTACTATTCAATTAAATATCGATAAACAAAAAATTTAAATAAAAATTTTACCTGCTTTTTTGGCTCCTCTTTTTTACGGAAATGATGACAATGTTGGAACATCCAGAACAAATTTGTTTAAAATCAGATTCAGTAACAACCTCTAATTCTGTTCATCATCACCAATCTAATATTCCTTTAATTCTGGACCCTTCAAATGTTTCTTCATCTTTACCTGGAGAAAGGCAAATTGTTTGTGACCAAGAATCAATTACTCATCAACAACAACAACAATTACAACAGACAATTTCGAGTCATCATAATTTAGATCAACAACAACAAGTAATTAAATAATTAAAGAGATAAATTAAAATATATTTTAAATAAAATCATTTAAATTCCCAATGTTTTCGAGGTCTTTTAGAAATTATAGTTAAAACAAGATTTACAAACCATAATCACATAATTTGACAAGGATTAGAAATTTATTTTGTTGTAGATAATTTCTACTATTATGAAGCCTGTTTTTTATCAACTTAATTTTAATAATTAATTTTTAATTAAAAAATAATAAAAAATTTCCAAAGGATTCTCAACAATATTGTTATTCAATGTTTAATGGAATGCCGGGAGTTGGTTGTAATCCTCTACAATTTACTCCTACTATAGATGCTACAAGTTGTTGTTCTTCATCTGCTGCTTCTTCATCTACATCTGCACCAATTACTTCCTTCTTTTCTTCACTCTTAAATGAAAATGATGATAACCACCACCAAAAACAACAACTTGATCTTAAAAGAAATTCTAATAAAAATATTTCCTCACATTTCTTAGCTTCACCTGCCGGTAGTTCTTCTGCTAGTGGATCCTCTTCTGCTGGAATTTCCCATTTTAATGGGCACATGTCAATTGGTGGGCATCCTCACAATCATCAACACAGACAAAATCATTTACAACAAAAAAAAGTAGTAACTAATGGAGGGGAGAGAATTCAAGATGAACGTGTTAAACGACCAATGAAGTAATTTATAAAGAATCATTTAAAATCTATCCTTTAAATTTATTAGCGCTTTTATGGTTTGGTCAAGAGGGCAACGTAAAAAAATGGCAATTGAAAATCCAAAAATGCACAACTCAGAGATCTCTAAAAGATTGGGTGAAGAATGGAAACGTCTTGAAGAGGAAGCAAAGCGGCCATTTATTGATGAGGCAAAACGACTACGTAATGAACATATGCAGGACCATCCTGTAAATATTTATTACTAATAAGATTTAAATAAAAAACTAGAAATTATGAAAAAATATTAAATATTCTGAAAATAATTAGCCTCTAAATTTTAATTTGTCCACCCACTGGAAATCTATTTATATTTCAAAATAAAAATAATTTTTTTATAAGGATTATAAATATCGGCCACGTCGTAAAGCTAAGCATATTCAACAACATCAATCACACAATCAATCCAAAAAAAGTCAACATGCAGCAGCTATGGCAGCAGCTGCTTTACAAATTCATCAGGGAGTAGGTGCACATCAAAGACAACAACACACACAACAGAATACACAACAACAACAACAACAATCTTCAATGTTAATTAATGGTGTTTCTAACCAAATGGGAGGTGGTGATAGTGTATTAATGGCTGCAGCTTTTGATGCACTTAAATGCTTGCCCCAATCAGTAAAATAAATTTTAATAAAAAAATATAATAAAGAATGTAAAGGAATGAAAGAGATATTTTTGAGAGACTCCCTATAGCTTTGATTTTTAATAAACATGCCTAGCGACTTTCAAAAGTTCCAATTTAATGCCTTTCACATTTCTGGTTATAACTAAAAATATTTTTACATAAATCAACTTTTTTAATAAACAATGAATATTAACACAAAATAATTCTTCCAATTTTTCTCTTATTTTTTAACCGACAAAATTACACAGATGTTCACACATTTACAACAAAATTATTCATCGATAAAAGATGGGGGGATGCTTAAGTATACATAGGGTTAAATATGTGTAGTAAATAAATTTTTGTCACCATATTAAAAGACAATTTAAGAAAGCGAGCATATTTTTACTAGATAAAAATGTTGCTTAATTTTAATGTTTCAAAATTTGTGGATTTTTATTCTTAAAAAATTTATAAATATTCGAAAATATTTTCAAATAAATTAAAAATAATAAGCAGCAAAAAACATGGAATTAAAAAAAAGATTAAAATTTTAACCTTTTAAGGTTTATCACCCCAATGCCATTGGATGGTCTGGACAACACAGTCCGGGAGGTCAACCATCGCCTTATGCAGGTATGGATCCATATCAAGCTGCATTTTCTGCCTATGGAATGATTTCAAATCCTTACCTTATGGCAAATGCTGGCGGTCAGACACAACTTTATGGACAAGATAACCATCATGCTGCAATGGCACTATACGAACAACATCAAGGAAATGGGGCCTTTGGACCAGTGATTAAAGTAAGAATGCTTGTCAGAGCTTTTCGTTGTATAAATATTTTAATATTTAGTCAGAATGTTCTGATATTCTTTCTGCTGGAAGGCCAGGCGAAGAAACTTTTTCAATGGGTACTAATCAACTTCAACAAATTGGATCAGCAAGTGGTTTGGATCTTCAATCTTTATTAAGATGGTCAGGAAGTGGGGGTAGTACTGGAATGATGCAAACTGACCAAACTATGGCTGCGGCATCTCAAATGCTCAATAAACACCATGAAAGTAATCCTTCAGCTGAATCAACAGCTTCAATGCCGTTAGCAGTCGGTTGTTGGCCGCAGGCAGCACTTTGGGGTGGAGGAGAGCAAACACATAATGGAGATCCACATCAACAATGAATTTGGAAGTGCGAGAAAATTTGAAGAAAATAAAATACGAGAATAATTTTAAATAATTTTTTCTTTGATAAACTTCAATAAACTTTTTATTCGTTCAACTCCTCAATTTTAATCTGCCGTCCAGCTACATATTTGCCGCAAATTTCCACTCATTTCTACCTTTTTTATTTTAAGCATTTGTGACTGCTGATTAAATTCATGTCAATCCCCCCAAAATATCCCTAAAATAAGGTTTTTTTAACATTTAATTGTTTCTTTCCCTCTCGCTACCATATCTTTTTAAAATTTTTAATATAATTAAGCCAATTAATAATCACATTTAAATGCATTAATCATTAATATGTACACAAATAAAGCTTTAGAAATGAAAATGATAAATAAAAATTTTAATAAAATTTTTGACTTGTTAATAACCAATTTATAAACGTCGTTTTTAATTCTGAATTTAAAATCCGTAAAAAACGTCGTGCCAGGCTAAAATACAGTCCGACAAAACACAAACAAGATTCAGTCCTTACCAAAATACAGTCCACAGAGAAAAATATGCATTAGGATTAGAGCCCGGACCGTACCGTACTACGGCCGTATTTTTCGGTATTTATCGGTATTCCGTATCGGTAGTACGATACGGAATACCGACCGATAAAATTTTGAAGTTGATCGGTATTTATCGGTATCGGTATTTTTCGGTATTCCGTATCGGTAATACGGTACGGTAAAATTTTGAGATTCATCGGTATTTCTCGGTATCGGTATTATACGGTAGTACGGTACGGAATACGGTACGGTACGAAATTCCGGGCTCTAGTTGTAATAACGCCTTGCCGGATTCAGATTTGCAGTTAGAGCCGGACCGGATCCTGCCGGTTTTTTCTGGACGGAAATACATATAATAAAATCCGGTCCGGAAAAAAATCTGGATACGTGAAAAACCCGGATTTGGGACTCCGGAAAAATCCGGCCGTTTTACGGTCCGGCACCGTAAACTAATATTTTTGAATATTATTCCAATTTTTACCATTTAATTATATTTTTGCCATATTGGCGTTTAGTCTCATTTCGCTTTGTTGATATTTTGTGAATTTGGGATTTTTGGATAATTATACAATTAGAGTCTGGATCATTTACGTATAACTTTGAGTATTTGTTTCTTTTTCTGACTTTATTTTATTTACCGATTTTTTAAAATATTTAATTTATATTTGCCTTTATTTATTTTCAAACCTCAATTAAAATTAAATGGCAACAGATAAAGATGAACATAAAGAGGATGCAGCTATTTTCAAAGATAGCGGTGAAGACAAACAACTTTTGCCACAAAAACAAGTTCAGGTATTTTAATAAAATTATTTTATAATTATTTTTATTAATAGATAATTGATCCAGTAAAGGCAGTAAATTCATTAGGAGAATGTTGCGAAAAAGATCCAGCTGAACAACGAATTAGTTTAAAGTTTGATTTTCCTTTAATTTTTGTCTATTAATAATTCTTTTTTAAAGCATTTAAAATAATTTTCTGATTTATAAATAATTCTTAAAATAATAATTCTATAATTTTCATGGGATTTTTTCTCAAAATTTAAAAAAACCTTAAATTATTTCAGAGCCTATCGTCGTCGATGGATTGTTTTGTTTGTGGTAGCTTTACTAAATAATTTAAATACAATGCTCTGGATTGCTTTTTCACCAATTTCCAATCATGTTGATACTTTTTATGGCCGTGATTCAACAATATATTTTTCTGCTGTTTATATTTTTGTAACGATTCCGATTGGTATTTTTGCAATGTGGGCAGGCGGATATTTTGGTTTTTTTTAATTTTTTAATAATATTTTGTGTTTTTTTATGTCTGAGATATTCAATTTTAATTGCTGCTTGGGCAAATGGAATTGGGGCATTTATTCGTTTAGCAAGGTTTTAGAAAAAATTTAAATTAAATTTTTCTTTTTAGTTCATTCTTCCCAGATGATATGCCTGGTTTTCGATTTCCTGTAGGAATTTCTGGCCAAGCTATTGCAGCCCTTGCTTATCCTTTTATTATGTTTTTACCAACTAAAGTATATTTTATTTAAACATTTTTTATCTTTATTTAATAGGTCGCGGCAGCTTGGTTTCCCGATAACCAACGTACTTTGGCAACTACAATTGGAGTATTTATTTTATAATTTCTTAAGACCTTTATTAAATTTATTTTTAAAGGTTATGTCAAATCCTCTAGGTGTTCTTTTGGCCAATTTAATTAGTCCGATGATTGTTGGAAGTTGTGAACATGTTTTTCTTTTTTTTTAATTTTTCTTTAAAATAATCTATTTTAGGTCAAAATTTTAAATATACTTTTTTCTGTTCCAAGCATTATTTTAACGGTTGTTGCTTCTGTGGCAATTACGGTAAATTGATTAATTTTTATCATTTTTTGCTTTAAATTTAAAATATGTTGGATAATCTCTCAACAAATTTTTATTTAAATATTCGCATTTTGTGGTTCTTTATTTGTTTTCTTTAGAGTTCCGAACCAAAAATTCCACCAACATTAAGTGCCAGTAAACCAAGTTATCCGTTTATTGAAGGAATTAAAAAATGTTTTACAAGTAAACAATATTTGGTTCTTCTTTTGGTTATGGGAGGAGGTTTTTTAAATTATTTTTGAAAACTTTTTTTTCTTAGGTATTGGAATGTTTAATGCCTTATATACTTTAATGCAACAGCTTTTATGTCCATCCGGTTATTCAAATCAATTTAGTGGTTTTACTTCTGCTTTATTAATTACTGGAGGAGTTGTTGGTGCAACTGGAGCAAGTATTTTTATTTTTTCTAATTTAATATTTTTGGACATTTAAAATTAAAAGGTTTTGTTGTTGATAGAACAAAACTTTATGTTGAAACAATGAAAGTTTCTATGGCTGTTGCTGTTGGATTTGGACTTGTATTTCTTCAGGTTTTTATATTTTTTGTTTTTATTTTTTTATTTATTTTTTTAGTTAATACTTCATCGTGAAATGGATATTTGGATTCTTTTGGCCTGTTTCATTTTTGGTGTCTTCGGTTTAGCTGCTTATCCAGTTGGATTACAACTTTCGGCAGAATGTACTTATCCAGTCTCCGAAACAACATCAACAGGTCTAGTTGTGTTAAGTGGACAAATTCAGACAATTATTTATTTATCTGTTATGAAAACATTGGCTACACCGTTACAATTATTATATCGAAAATATGAGGTTTGAATTGGAAAAAATTAAAATATTGATTATTTTTTGGGAAAATAAACTGGTTTTTAATTACTTACGAAAGTCTACAAAAAATTTTGAAAATATTTTTTAAGGTTTGCACTTTACTTAAAGTGGCAGAGCACGATCATTTATCCTCTATTCCACCTACTTGTGGACATGGAAATATTTCAATTAATGTAGCTGACAATGAACAGACTGTTGAACCGATGGATTTTACTCTTTCAGTTATTGTTAGTTTCTTTTGATAATTTAAAAATTAATTTTGATTAATTTAATTTTAGGTTATGTCGATGATAGCCGCTTTTATCGTTTTAATTTTACTTTTATTGTTCCGTCCAAAACTGCGACGAATGGAAATGGAAAATGTTTTGCTTAGTGCAGATTCAGGTAAAAAAACGATTTTAGGTTTAAGATTTATTTTTAAAAATTTTTAGGAAAAGAATTAGAAGTTGGGGTTAAAATTGAAGAAGAAAAAGTAAATTTAAAAATAATTACCCCCGATGGAGTACAAAATACGAATGAAAATTAATAAATTATTAAGAAGGAATAGACCAAAACTTGAATGCTTTTATTTTAAATTTTTGATTTTTTTTAAATTTTTTATTGCCTTTAAATGCCGGAAAATTTTTGTTATTTTTGTAATAAAATAATTAAATCATGGCCTTCCGAATTAAAAAAATTTATTTGATGATTTCCTAGTTTTATTACCAAATTGGCCATGAATTAATTTATTTTCAATAATTTGCAATTTGTCAGTATTTTAATTCAAATAAATATTTTGAAGAATATTTTTCCCCTCTTTTTTATTTTGCTTTTATGGATTAAAAAAATTTTTTTTTTGGTTTTTAAGCAAACATTTTTATACATTTTTAGTTTAATAAAAACTCTAAGCACGTGTTTATATTTTTATTTAAGCTAAAATCAACCAAAGCAATTTTTAAATTTATTTTCTTTAAAAAAAAATATTTTTTTTAGATTATTTGAGAGATAATAAAAAATATTTATTTTACAACGCGTAAAAAGCGTTTTAATAATTTTATAAAAATTAATTAGCTGATTTTTATTAAAATGGCACTTTAAATTAATTAATTCACAATAATTATTTTTAAGGGTGTTGGCACATTTATTTATTATTTTTAATTCACTTTTTGGCTTTTATTCTGTTAGACGATAAATATTTTTGTAAATTTCATCTTCTCCATCTTCACGAACTTCAAATATAAAAGCAACAACCATTAAAGTTTCTTCACTTTGTTTATTTGAAACAATTTGTAAAACTAAAATTTTTAATAAAAAAATTAATTTATTTTAATTTTACTTGTAAAATTCTCCAAAACACTATTCATTAAAGACGGCTCTTGCAGCTTTTTTAATTCTGATATAAATCTGACCTTTAAAGAAAAAAAGAGAAATTAAAAATAAATTTTTATGTACCATATATTCACACATTGGGGATTTTTCTAATCGAAAATTCCAAAGGGGTGGAGGTTTAATATCCTCATCTTCTTCAATTGGTGAATAAATCTGTTAAAAATAAATTTATATTTATTTTTTTATATATCTTTTACCTCAACTTTCTCAACAACTTCATTACCAAAACTACAAACTTTTGTTGAAACTTTAAAAATTTTTAAATTATTTTTCTTTATTTTTTCTTATTCTTTACCAATAATATCAAATCTTCCAAAATTCGATTCATAATAAGAATCTACAGCAAATAAAGCATTTTGTTCATCATTAATTTCAAAATTCATATTTGCCCAACATTTTGCAAGAAAAAAAGCATCTGAAGGTCCACGTTTAAAAAGCTCTTGTAAAATTGGTGGATATTTTGATTGAATTAATTCTAAACTAATTCTTTCAAAAGGAGTTTCAGAATTTTTAGGTATATGTACTAATTCAATTCTTTGTTGTCCAATATTACTTTCTTCTTCCATCATTTCCTCTCTTCTTTCTCTATTTTTTATTAAATTTTGTTCTTCAATATAAGCTGTAAATCCATTTAAAACTAAATTTGGAGATGCTATTGTAGTCATTTTAGTATTTATTGTTGTTGCACAAGTAAAGGCTGAGGAGGGTGTTGTTGTAAATATTATTTGTTCTGACGATGAAGAATTTGTATTTAATTGACAATTACCATTGGAAACAAATGCAGCGGGGATTGAGGCAACAACACTCGAACATGGATTTGAGGAACTAAAAAATATTTTTTGTTTGGATTTTGTGATTAATTAAAAATTGTTTTGGTTAACTATTTTCTTTTTTCCTTCAAAGAAAAGGTAAATTGGGAAGGATAACCCTAAAAGACTTTTTAAAATTTAATTCAAAAATATTCTTTAAAGTAAGACTATTTTTTCTCTAAAGAATATTTTACTTACGCAGCCATATAAAGTTGTGCTCCAGCCATTAAATGTTGGTTATTATTATTGTTAGTAACAATTAAAGAAGGCCAACTTTGCTGAGAAATTGCTGAAGCTGCTCTGGCAACTTGTGCTTGTACAGAGGCGATTTGATCCCTTTAAATATTTAATAAAAATATTTTATCTTTTTTTAAAAATTACCTATTAATCGAGGTAATTAAATTGGCAAGTGGTTGTTGTGAGGCAGCAACGGCTAAAGAAATATTTTGTATTTGATTATTATTATTATTTGGTGAAGAAGGTAGTATATTTAATGAATTAGAAGAAGGCAATGAATGTCCAATTATTAAATCTTCAGATTCTGCTTTTTTAATTTGTTTTAGTTGTTGAAGGCTTTAAAAATAATTTTTTAAAAATATTTTCTGTTTCAAAAACCTATTATTTGAGGAAGGCAATATTGTAGCAGAAACAGAGGCAGTTGTGTGATTATTAGAAACTGATGAGGTTGTTGAGGCAGAAGAGGAATTTGCGTTTGTTTCGGGTAAAGTATTATCACGTTGGGTCTTTAAAAATTAAAATAAAAGTAAAAGGTTAAGTCCAAACATTTTTCACAATCTTTAATTTCTCTAAAAATTTTTTGATAATTTTTGGAAGAAGATCCAAAAGTTACACATTTAATTATTTGATTACCTTTATTCTTGAATGCTCTTCTCGCTGTTTTTTTCTGGCAAGTACTTGAATATGAGAAGAAACTTGTTTACGAGCTAATGAAAATAAATAAATTTTAAAATTTATTTTTCAAAAAAACTTCTTGATTTTCCACATCTTAATTTAATATAACGAGCAATTAATTCATTACGTCCATACATTTTGCCTTCATCACTGAGAATTATTTTACGTCTTCCACATGGAGGGTATATCTTTTTTTAAATAAATATACTTAAAATATGTATATTTATTTACTTGTAAAGCTTCATGAAATGCTTGATCAATGTCTGGACTCCAAACACCTTCAGCATCCCCATCATTTGATGAACGCATTTCTGCTGCATTTCCATTTGATGAAGTACTTAATGGAGATGAATTGAGTGGAATTGAATTATCCATTGCTTCAATATTATTATTGCAAGGGGGAATATGTCCAGCAGATGCTGAATGATGCAACCAGACATTAGCTGCTGTTGCTGCACTTCCATAATCCAATGATAACCTTTTTGAAAATTATTTATTTTTCAAAATATTTTTGTTAAATAGGTAAATAAATACAATTTTTAGTTTGTTTCTGGGAGAAACCAAGGGAAAGAATTAAAGGCCAATCAGGAAGGCCAATCAGCAGAAATCTTCCCTTTTCTGCGCCGCAGGCGAAAATTTTGAGAATTTTGTAAGGCAATGACTTTTGTTCATCTCTTTCTACAATTTCCCAGGTCCGGTAACCCGATCCATCCCGGTTTCGTACCATATTCTTAGTGAATATTCATTGTCTTTTATATTGTTGATCCTTATATTAGATTACCGAAAAGGTAACTCTAATGAATCATATCTGATTATTATGTGCCTCTGAACAGTTGTAGTATTATGAATAAATGAAAGAGAAAAAGTGAAAAATATAACAACCAAATAGTGAACATTTACTAATATTTTATAAAATTATTTTATTTTAAAAATAATCTATTTTACAAAAATAAATTTTATTTAATAAAAAAAAATAAAAATAAAAATAACATACATTCTTTGTTTAGTCTCCTCCTCATTTGTTTCTTCATTACTAAAATTCATTTAACCACCGTAATAAAATAGAAGTAGTAAATTAATTGAATTAAAAAATTAAATAATAATTATTATTACATTAATTATTTCCCTCACAATCATTTAAACTATTAAGTAATCCTTTAAATATTTAATAAAATGACGATATAGAAAAACAATTAAATAATTTAATTAAGTAAAAATAAAAATAAATACTAAATTTAATATTTAAATATTATAAGAAGATATGTATGTATGACAATTTTGGCATAATTTAAGTATAACTATTTAATTTTTTTAATAAATTAACTTAATCCTTTGAGCGCAAAAAATATATGGAAAGATGTAGATTTGTAACTTAAACAAACTTTTAGTTAAATTAAACAAAAAAAGCTTTTAAAAAGAAAAATCACGCAAATTATAAAAATTTAATAATTTACTATAAAAACAATCTAAATATTTAAAAGGTAATTTTGGTCTACATATTCTCTAAAGTTTATATTATGTGGATAACCATTTTTTGTGGATAACCATTTTTTTTAAATAAGTCCAAATAGAAATTTACAAATTTAAACTTTACTTATAAAATCAGTTTTTAGGCTTGCTACTTTTCAAATTGTATCTTTCAATCCCACTTTTTTAAAAGAGTTGATAATTTTTTGTAATCATTTTTTTGTAAAGATAAAAACATTTTTTATTTTCATTTTAATTATCCAAATTTTTAAAATTAAATTAATCAATTAACCTATGTTTTATTTTTTGCAGAATTTGAGGGATATTTTCGGGGAAATTTTGGAGGGAGAAGGGAATGGAATGCTTGGAATGAGGTAGCAGAAAGGGATTGGAATTTGGGAAACGCCAGAAATGCTCAACAGTGAGCGAGGAAAAAGGACAACAACAACAGTGGACGATAACAACGCATCGATACGACGGGACGGTCGTCGCTGGCAGTGAATAAATAAATAGTAGTAGATTGTTATGTTACTAATAGCAGTCATTCGCGTAGTTGTCGTTGACGATTCAATAGTGATGGGGGGAAATGAATAATAATAAATATATTTTTAGAGAGAAAGAGTTAAAAAAAGGAGAAAGAAATAAAAAAAATGTGAATTTAAAGAGCCTTTAGGTTAAGATAAATCAGAGTCTAAAAGGACAATATTACTGTAAACAAATGAGAGAATTTTAGAGAAAAGATAAAGAAAACAGAAATAAAAAGTATTTAAAATAACGTCAAGATTCTTCATTTAATTTATACATATTTATTTTAGTTTCAAAGAGTTAATCACCTTAAAATTAAATCCTTAGCCTCTAATACCCCTCCTTCGTTTTTAAGAGAAAACAACAAACGCCAACACATTACGATGTTGATGGGAAGATGAAATTGATTGGGTAGTGATGAATTGCAAGGAACGGGACGAATGGAAACCAGAAGAAGAAAAAGAAAAAGCGAAGAGTCACTAAACCATCCTATCTACCCTGAATTTTAGTCTTGTGCATGCTTTTACTGCCTAGAGAGAGAATATTAAGTGGCTGTTTGGTTGTGGTCTTTATCGCCATTTAATACATATACGTCATGATACATATGAAGGAAAAATACGATTTTTACCTTGCAGTGAGAACTGCTCATCCCTTCTTACATTTTTTAATAACCGTTTTCTTGTATTTATCACACACTTTCTCTTTTAAATTCTACTCATCTATCAGTCAATTTGGTTAGTTACTTAAGATTAGGTTGCAAATTAAAAATTTATATTTTAAAAAATTAAGTGTTACAAGAAAAATATAAGATCATTAAAATATTAAATCATCAAAGAAAATTAATTATTTACTCACATCATTCATACCGTCTTATAGAGTGAGAGAGAAAGGGTTACTCATAAAATTAAGACAGAAAATACAGTAGGACTAAAAATTTACATATAAATTTTTTTATTTAAAACAATTTTGTACTCAATTAAACCCTAAAATATCCTATAATTAGATAAAAGATATTCACAATCCTAAGACTTATTTGTTAGACAACTGACGAAAATCTTATTCAATCATTTCGTTGCTTACTCACTGTTCTTTTTTGCTTACTCACTGCTTACTCACTGTTCTTTTTTTAAATTTTAGATTAGGTTCTTCCGGTAGAATTTATTTTTTGTCATTAAAGCATTGGATATGCCTCTTCACACTTCTATAAAGAATCGTGAAAAATATTCCTACGACGGTTATTGTTATGTGAAAGATAAAGAAAGCGCAATCAGAAGCAATGTGGCGCAAATCACCGGCGCAAATCAGAAGCAATGTGATACAAGGAGTTTCTACTGCCGTTTTAGGTTTGCCGTTTTAGGTTACCGCTATGAACTTGGGACTGTTATTGAATATTTACGTGGAATTTCACATAACTTCAAGATTGCTTAATCAAAAAATTTTCTCTTTAGTCGAATTTCTCTTCTATTTATTTTTTGTTATTATTTTTTTAATATGAACGTTTTTAAAAAAAATTGCCAAAAATTTTTATGTTTTTTTTTAGAGCCCGGACGGAGGGCTCGGTCGATATTTTTTCGATAAATACCGAAAAATACCGAATATCGAAAAATATCGAAAAAGTCAAAATTTTCTCGGTCGATATTTTTTCGATAAATCGAAAAATATCGAAACCGAAAAATATCGAAAAAAAAGTCTCGATATTTTTCGATTTTTCCAAAAAAAAATTAAAAAAATTTTGAATGTTAAAATTTTGAGATTAAGATTGATTATATGAGATATTGATATCAGCGGATTGATATCAGCGGACATCAATAGATTGAGAGGATATCAGTAGATATAGAGGTATATCAGTAGATATGTATAGAGATGGATTTTAAGGGGATATTGGAGGATTATGATGTATAACATATTGAGAGATTTAGAGGGAATAAGAAGTATTTTGTGGAGTTGGGGATAGGAGAGATATCATGGGATTTTCGTGGATTAAGAAGGATAAAGTGGATATCTTGGAATTTGGAGATATTCCTACAAATTAGGGTTCAACATTTACGGGGCTGTTTTCACGGTTACGGTGGTTGCGATGGTTTTTGCCATCGGGGTGGGGACAGTGACCCAAATCCTTGAATATCACTCATATCCCAAATCTTTGAAAATTACTTCAAATCACTCTCACCCATCGAAATCCCTCTTAATTGAGTTGGCAGTATTCTTCCATTTACAGTGTCATAAGCAAAAATTATTTGAATTATTGATCCAAAGAACAATACGCCAGAAAGCTTCCTTTTTCTGCGCCGCAGGCGAAAATTTTGAGAATTTTGGGGGACCCGGCTACATGATTTCTTCCATTTTCAGCGCCGCAGGCGAAAATTTTAAGAATTTTGGAAGACCAAGAAGCTATATTGGCTGTACTTTAGTACGTGGGTGCAGGCTTTAATTTACAAATGTTATACCATTCGAAAGAGCTCGTCGAGCTGAGTCGAATGCCACCAAAATTAGATCTAGGAAAAATTTCTGGACCGAGATATAGGTCCTTGAAGTTTGAAAAACCATAGGGGGGACCAAGCACTTTTTTGGGGTGAAAAATTCGAAAATGCAAATGATACCTCATTTGAAAGAGCTCCTCGAGCTGAGTCGAATGACATCAAAATCAACAAAATCCGACTTGATTGGACAAAGTTCTGATCTTTTCTTTTAGCTCCTTACCTATGGCATCTGTGGAGATTTTTGCTGCTACAGAGGCTCCAAATACGTCCAGAACAAGGGAGATAAGAATAGGTTTATGTTACGAGCCCAGACCCATCGCCCGTAGACTCCCCGCGAGGCGCGTGCCGCAAAACCCCGCGCGAAGCGCGGGGTTTTGCACAAGCGCCTCGCCGACGCTCCATAGGTTTATGTTGCCTGTTTTTGTGTCTTAACTTTGTCTAATCTTGTTCAATCATGGTGATTTTGGTCTCATTCGACTCAGCTCGTCGAGCTCTTTCGAATGGGGTATTATTTGTATAAAAAAATTTTTATTCCAAAAATCGCCCCTTTGTATCTTAGGTTTTAGGGGCTTATATCTCGGTCCAATCAAGTCGGATTTCGTTGATTTTGGTGTCATTCGACTCAGCTCGAGGAGCTCTTTCGAACGAGGTATAATTTACATATTCGAATTTTTTACCCCAAAATTGAGCTTACTCCCCCCTATGGTTTTTCAAACTTCAGGGACCTATATCTCGGTCCAGAAATTTTTCCTAGATCTAATTTTGGTGGCATTCGACTCAGCTCGACGAGCTCTTTCGAATGGTATAACATTTGTAAATTAAAGCCTGCACCCACGTACTAAAGTGACCCCGCTATATTTCTTCCATTTTTGTCCTTTTTGCCCCAAAAATTCAAATATTTGTAAAAAATGGCGTTCGATATTTTTTTCGATTTTTCATCATTTGGTCGGTCGATTGTTTCGATTTTTAAATTTTTTCGGTCGGTATTTTTTCGATAAATATCGAAAAATATCGAATATCGAAAAATATCGAAAAAGTTAAAATTTTCTCGGTCGATATTTTTTCGATAAATATCGAAAAAAAATATCGAAAAATATCGATAATTATCGATAAAAAATCGTATCGGTCCGGGCTCTAGTTTTTTTATTTATTTTTGTCTTCGGGCGCCAAAGTGGGCGGGCGCCATAGTGGGCGGGCGCCATAGTGGCCGGCGCCATAATGGTCGCGCCATAGTGGGCGCGCCAATGTGGCCCGCGCCAAAGTGGGCTGTACCCTATTTTCTTTAATCAAATTTTCCTCAAAAATTTTTAAAAAATTTTAGAATTTTAATTTTCATTGCTCTCTTCTATTAATGGTAAAATTAATTTAAAATTAATTTAACAAATATTTAACTAAATTTTTTACAGAAAAATGTATTGGTTGTTTGGTTATTTATTATAACAATTTCATTAACATTAAATGGCAAATCACATCTTAAATTTCCTTTTGCTTCATCAAATTTTGCAGATAAATTTATTCCAGTAGATCCTGAAGAATTAGAAATAGCTAAAGAACAGGCTAAAGAAATGTTCTTTTTTGGCTACAATAATTATTTAAAGTTTTTATTTTTTAAAGAAAATTTAATTTTTTTAAATTTTTTAGACATGCTTTTCCATTTGATGAACTAGATCCAATTCATTGTACAGGAAGAGGGCCTGATTATAATAATCCAGATAATTTAAATATTAATGATGTTTTGGGTGATTACTCTTTAACTTTGGTATCTTTTTAAATTTATTTTTCTTTAAATATTTTCTATAGATTGATTCTTTAAATACATTGGTTGTTGTTGGAAGTAAAGATGCCTTTCATAAAGCTGTTAAGCTTGTAATTGAAACTGTTTCTTTTGAAAAAAATGTTACTGTTCAAGTGTTTGAAGCAACTATAAGGTTTGTTTAAATGTTTTTATTTTTGTTTTAAATACTTTAAATAAATGGGTAAATGAAAGATAAATAGTCTTTTGTGGAGTTTTTTTTCATTATAATTTCTAAAAAAATTTTCTAGTGCAGCTAATTTTTTTATTTCCAGAGTTATTGGCTCTCTCCTATCTGCACACATGATCTTAACTAATGAAAATCCTTTTCATGGCGATTTCACTTTTCCTGAGTATGATTCTGAATTGCTTACATTGGCACATGATATTGCTGGAAGACTCTTACCTGCTTTTAATGGAACTGTCACAGGTTTATATTTTTTAAATAAAATTACTTTTTTATTTTTAAGGACTTCCTTATCCTCGTGTTAATTTAATTCATGGTGTTTTGCCTGGTACTTCGAATGAAACTTGTACTGCTGGTGCTGGCTCTTTATTATTAGAATTTGGTGTTCTCTCTAGGTTATTAAATGATCCAACATTTGAAGAAAAAGCGAGGAAAGTCAATGAAATTTTGTGGGAATTTAGAAATAAAGAAACTGGACTTATGGGTATTTTAAAAATAATTTTTAGGATTAAAGTTTCTTTTAGGTAATATTATTGATATTCAAAGTGGTGAATGGAAAAGTTTTATGGCAGGAATGGGAGCAGGATTTGATTCATTTTTTGAATATTTATTGAAGGCACATATTCTCTTTGGAGAAACACGTGAATTGGAAATGTTTATTGGAATGAGAAAAAGTATAAGAGAACAAATTAGACGTGGACGGCCAAAATGCAGATTTGGTTAGAAAAAATTTAATAAAATCAATTTTACTTTTTATCTGACTTTACTATCCTCGGGAATTCCACAATTGATATTAAGCTTATAGTTTTTCCTTAAATAATTTTTGGTTCTTGTCCAGATTATACGTCAAATCAATTTAATTGAACGGTTGGTAAATGTGGAGATTACTGGTCCCGAAAAAAATGAGGAAGAAATGCTTTTTTGATATTATTGAGGTCTGCCAGTAGGTAATCGAGGGTGCTGAGTCCGAATCTGAGCTTAAAATTTACTTATTTCGAACACCAAACCCGAATTCGACCAAGTCGGATATGGGGTAAAAATTCGAAATTAAACATTTAGGGCTAATCTGACAAGTCTATTCGAGCTGAGTCGAATGGTATCAAAATTATTCAGTTTCGACCATTTTAAACGAAGTTACGGTGTCTGATTTGTATACGGAAGTCTAACCCAGCGTTATTTATTTGATCATAACTTCGTTTAAAATGGTCGAAACTGAATAATTTTGATACCATTCGACTCATCTCGAATTGTCGTGGCAGATTAGTCCTAAATTTTTAATTTCGAATTTTTTACCCCATATCCGACTTGGTCGAATTCGGGTCCGGGGTTCGAAATAAGTAAATTTTAAGTTCAGATTCGGACTCAGCACCCTTGATTACCTACTGGCAAACCTCAAAAATATTAAAAAAGCGTTTCTTCCTCATTTTTTTCGGGACCAGTAATCTCCACATTTACCGAACGGTTCAATTAAATCTTTATACGCATAAATGTTGATTGGACGTATAATCTGAATAAGAGCCTATATTTTCTAAAGGAGATGGAAATCCACCATTATATCCTAATGTTGATATGCGTGATGGAAGTATTATCAATACTTGGTTGGACGCTCTACAAGTGTATTCTATTTGCAAGAATTATTTTTTACTTCTATCTTTTTCCAGGCAAGTTTTGCTGGCGTTCAAGTATTGGATGGTGATTTAGATGAGGCAATATGTTCCCATGCGGTTTATTATGCAATCTGGCAGAAATATGAAATGATTCCTGAACGCTTTAATTGGCATTCAAAAACACCAGATGTTAATTTTTATCCGTTAAGACCGGAATTTATTGAATCAACATATTTACTCTTTTTGGCAACAAAAAGTCCTTTTTATCAACGTGTTGGAATGCAAATTGTCGACTCTTTAAATCTACACACTCGTTTTGGGTAAGAATGGAAACAATTCGGAAATTTGATTTTTCCCAGGTGTGGTTTTGCAACAGTCCACAACGTTATGGATAAAACACTTGAGGATCGAATGGAATCATTTTTCTTATCAGAAACATGCAAATACCTCTATCTGGTACTTATAAATTATTTAAACTTTATTCGACTTTTATAGCTATTCGACGTTAACAACCCTCTAAATTGGCATTACGAAAAATTGTTATTTTCAACGGAAGGGCATACATTCCCCATCGTGCGAAGTTTAAGACGTCACCCAATTGGGCCGGCTTATCACGATGAAACTGACACACTTACATGGCCAACAACAAAACCCCAAAATTTTGGAAATGGTTTGATAAAATTAAATAATCCAGAAATATTTTTTTTGATTTTAAGGGACAATTTATCAATCTTGCAACTCTTTACCCTTGCCGGGTGATGAAGGTAACACTTTCCTGACTAAACCACTTCCGATTTCGCCTTTTCATTTGGGCCAGTATTTCAAGGTGATTGACACATCACTAGATGATTAGCAAATGGGAATTACAAATTATACTTGCGATGACCTTCCTCGCATTTACTTTTCTCCTTTCAATTTTTTTCTATAGCTCATTCGAAACAGCTTGTCGAGTCAAATTGAAAGAACGAAGTCTTAATTGGACAAATGACCATAATGTCATGATTCTGTTTAGATTCAACACGAAAAACTTTTTTAAATGGGCTATTTATAATATTTATACCTCAAAAAAGAAAGGAAAATGCGAGGAGATAATCGACAAATACTTTTAATATTTTCAATTTTGTCATATCTTTTAATTTTTTTGCAAATCTGTGATTTTTTAAAATTTACTCAATTTCCGGTGATTTTGTTACTGACACTTCAAGGATTTCTTTTATAAATATTTAAAACTTTTACAAGTATTCTAACTTTAAAAATGCCGAATTTTCAGGGAGAATGTAATAAATTTTTTTGGTTATTTTTGATGAATTTTAAATAAGATCTTTCTAACAATAAGCGAGGGGAGATGTAGGAATAAGGAAACATATGTATAATTTATAAATAAAAATTGCTGTATAATACAATGAGTTATTGAGAGTTTGGTTGAAAAAACATTGGCATTTGTTGTAAATTATCACACTGGCCATTTATAAGAGTCTGTTCATTCTAAAAAAATATTGTATTATTTAAAAAGACTTTACTACTCACAAATTGCTTATTAACACCAAAAAGTTGATCTTTCCTCTGATTTAATTCATCTGGTTTGAGTGCTCGAGAATTTTTCAGCCTTTTCCATTCACCTGTTCGATAATCCATTTGAAAATAAGTTTCAACAAGAATTGCATCTACGCCTACTCCACTGGCTAATGGTTCAAATTCAACAGTTTCTGAGAATGGAAGCGTAATTAACGGTCCAATATCTTTTTCAAAAGGATTATCTAAAAACGAAAAATATTTTTTAAATTTAATTTTAATATTTTATACAAACGTTTATTCCCGATAAGGAAGGAAATAATTAAATTATAGCTGGACAGTGTAAGTTTATTTGCATCTTTTAACATACTCTCAAATTGTTGGAGTGCGGCCAAATTTGTAGTTGGCTAAAAGTAAAAATTAAAATTATTTAATAAATTAGAGAAAACAATATTTTCAAAAGGATTTGTAGCCATCATTTGTCCTATTGGTTGCGGGTAAATGAGATGTTGATTTTGAGATGTTGAACTACTTCCAGCAGAAGATAACGTGGTATTTTGTTCCATAGTAATTGCGGGTGGAATTGATAACATTGACGGCATTGAGATTGGTGGCAACATTAAATTTGTATTTGTTGAAAGTTGATGAATGTCTAAATTTTGACTGCTGTCTAATAAAGATGAAGTCATTTGCTGCGGATTTTCCGATACTGAATATTAGAAATATAATATTATTTAAAATTTTAAAAGACATCTGACATGATTCTATTTTTCGACACTAAATTTCATATTTTATTGGATAACGGGTTAAAAATCTATAATTCATAATATAATTCCTACAATTAGCCAGAATTCTAGAAAACTCCAAATTCTTATATACCGAAATTTGGTTTCATTTTGATAAAAAATATTTACTAGATTCTGATGCTAAAGAAGCCTGTACAGGTGTTGACTCACCAGTTTCTACATTCAAAGAAACGTTGGCATTTTGCTCATTTTGTTCACTTTTATTTTTAATCAGCGAATTTTTACTAGGGGATTGCTCTTTCTGTTCCTCTTTTTTCTAAAAAAAAATCGAAACTCTTTATTTAAAATTAAAAATAGTAACCAAAGTTATTGTTTCAATATTTCGTCTCCTTCTACTTTGTTTAGGTAAATCGTCAATGTCCAGTAGCATTGCACCACCGGTCCTTTTTAAAAGTGTTCGTTGATGGTATTTCTTTGATTCATTTGTAAAACCTCCAGACATTTTTAATGCACTCGCAGATGAGGGAATCCCTTTCATTGGCACTAAAAAATAGAATATTTTAAATTCTGAATAAAATGATTTTTAAACATAAAAAACCCTCTTACAAGAATTGTCCAAACGTTTAGCAGTACTTCTAATTTTAATAGGAAATGAAGAAATAAGTCCATGATTTTTCTTGTTTGATGGATTATTTTGCTGTTCGGCAGCTAAAAAATTAAAAAAATATAAAATTAAAAATAAAAACATTCATACATTTCCTCACATCTTCTAATAATTTTGCAGATTTCGTTATTGTTGTCCTCTCTCTTTGTTCAAAGTGTTTAATAACTTTGTTTCTTTCAGATGTTTCCTTATTACATAATGATATAAAAAATATAAAGACAAAAAAATTACCGATTTAAGCAATGATTGAGGAATTAGTTCTAAATCTGGAGGCAATTTCACTTGAAAATCATCACTATTTGAACAAACTTTTTCTGCCACTAAAATGAACTTAAAAATATAAAAATTATTTCTAAAAACCAAACCAATTCTCTCAAGTTCCAATTGTGTTCGATTAAAGAAAGAATCAGTCTTTGAAGAACATTGGATTAGACCTTCGTCTGGGAAATTGCGAAAAATGTCTGCAACAGTCTCCACCTAAAAAGTTAATTAAAAATAAAAATTTTCAAACAGACTCACCCAATCATCAGGATCTCGCCTAGCCACTTCTAGCAAATTAAAAAGTGGTTCTTTCCACTAAAAATGAACAAATTATAAACGATTAGATAAAATAATTCAAAAGATTAAAAGAGATTACCGCTTGTAAAGTCTTTGGAGAAATATGAACCATAGCTTGGATAATCTTCAATTTTATATGGGGCTCCAATTCCTGAAATAAAAGAGAATAATTTTAAAAACTTTTTTAGAAAATTTACTTGAAAGCATGTCTCTAATTCAATAAGAATATCTCGCGTTAAGACAAAAGAAGCTTGTTTTCCTCCCCATAACTCATTAGAGCCAAGTTTATTTTCAATCCAACGAACCAAATCTTGTTGATCGCGAAAGTGATTATCAATTGACATTTGTCAAAAAAAATTCTAGCTGTAAATATAATTAGGTATTTATGACGCTCATCAAAAACTTAATATTAACATAATCCATGGAGCAATGAATTTCATGAACTGTTTTGTAACGGCTCCATGACAATTGTACAGTGGGACAATTGTACAGTGAGACAATTGTACAGTAGACAATTGTACAGTGGACAATTGTACAGTATTAGGAGCTTTTTTAAAAAATTGAATGTTAACCCAAATTATCGAAACATGTGATCAACACTAAATTTTTTAAATTTTATTATTGTACAACTTGGGGAGGTTGTTCCAATGACGGAACAAACTTTAATTCGTTGAATTGATCAGCAAAGTACTCTTGGTTGAGAAAGTGATCAACCAAGAGTGATCAATCAGGTGAGTGATCAACCTGTAAAGTGAAAATCAGAAAAGGTTGAGAAATACCGAAATCGAAAACCGAGTGATGATCAAACGGAAGACTGATCAAACGAGAGCAATAAACGACACAGATATCGAGCGCCTTAGTGATCAATCAATATTCCCCTAGAGATTAATTGATCAATCGATCACTCTCTCCATTGATTAATTGAAAAATTTGATCAAAATAAGCTTCCCTGTCATAGAACAACTTCCCCGTGTTGTATAATAAAATTTAAAAAATTTAATGTTGATTGTATGGTTTCGATACTTTGGGTCAAGTGTATATTATCTTTCTTACCGATTATGGCAAAATTAAATTTCTTTTTAAAAAGCCCTGAATACTGTACAATTGTCCACTGTACAATTGTCTACTGTACAATTGTCTCACTGTACAATCGTCCCACTGTACAATTGTCGTGCCACCTTTGTAACAAGCTAGAAGGCGACACGACTCAATTGTTGCGACAAATGAGTCGTGTCATTATGGTCCGTATGTTTTCAAACCTTTTGAGTCTTGTTTTTTATGAACTACAAATTTTGGGTACAGCCCGATTAGGCGCGGGCCGATTAGGCGCGACCGATTAGGCGCGACCGATTAGGCGCCGGCCGATTAGGCGCGCGGCCAATTAGGCGCCGGCCGATTAGGCGCCAAGCTTTTAATTAAATATTCGACTATAGTCAATTAGAATGGTCCCATCGACCATCAAATAGGACCATTCTGAATTATAAAAAAAAATTTTACAAAAAATTTTCCAAAATTAAAAAATCGGCCTAACTACAGTTTCCGTACAAGACTCAAAATTGGACAATTTATATGTCATTCGAAAGAGCTAGACGAGCTGAGTTGAATGACACCAAAATCAGCTCGATTGAATGATTCTGAACAAAGTTATGACCAACTGAATCTTCGCTGGAAAAACTGTTTTTGTGCTGCTACGGAGGGTAGGCCGGGCATGGTCTTCGCTACACGATGGCCGTGCTACACGATGACCGTGCTGCTCGCTTCGCTCGCGGCGACCGTAGCGAAGCGGCGGCCGTCGTTCCGCTCGACATGCCCGGCTTCCTCCGCAGCGGCAAAAACTTTTTTCCGCGAAGGCCTTATGGAAGGGGTGATAATTAAAAGCTTGGCGCCTAATCGGCCGGCGCCTAATTGGCCGCGCGCCTAATCGGCCGGCGCCTAATCGGTCGCGCCTAATCGGTCGCGCCTAATCGGTCGCGCCTAATCGGCCCGCGCCTAATCGGGCGTGTCCCACAAATTTTTAATACTTTTGAACTATTTTCTAATAACAAATGGATGGAAAGGTAATTGATCCTGAACAAAAAGAAAAACTTGTAGAAATCCTTCAATTACTTATTAATGCTGGTTATTTTCGTGCAAAGATTCAAGGGCTAGATATTTTTGATAAGGCAGGATTTATTTTTATTAAATAATAATTCTTATTTTTTTTAATTTAAAGATTATTGGAGGAATGGTTTGGTGTATTTCACTTTGTGCTGGAAATGTTGAGGTTGATTTACTTTATTCAGAAAATTCAACTATTGGCCAAAAAATGTAAATACATTCTCTTCTTTTTATTCCTTAATTTTTTCTATTTTTAGTACCTTGACTGAGAAGATAGTGAAAGTTCTTCCAGAAATTAAATGTCCTTATTCTTTAGAACCTCACCAAATTCAAGGATTGGATGCTTTTCATATTCATCCTGTTATTGTGGTAAACAAATTTTAATAAAAAAATTTTTAAGAAAATTTTGATTCTAGTGGCTTGTAAAGGAGGCTGGTTATGTTCGGGAAAGGCTAGGTGATGAAACTTTAAATTTTGCTGTTTATCAATTTGAGCAACAAGGATGGACATTAGGAAATGAATTGGTTTTTATTATTATTTAATAAAGATTTTTTTTATTTTTTAGAATGAAATTTGTGGTTCAGGTGTTTTGCCTTTGGTTAAAAAATCTCGAAAAGTTTATAGGTATTTTAATTATTTTTCTTTATTTTCTATTTAAAAATTTTTAGAAGAGTTATTCGAATGCAATATCCAACAGAAACAAATCTAAAGACGAAAATAGATTCAGATGTTTCTAAAAAATTTAGTGAAGATGAACAAATAAATAAAGAATTAGAAGAGGAGGATTTGTTAATAATTCAAGAAACTGATGAGAAAAGTGGAATAACTTATTTAAGTGAAAGAGGAGAACAAATTATAGACAAGAAATATCAAAAAGATATTCGAAAAGAAGAAACAAAAGATGATTTGGAGGAAGAATTTAAAAAGGTTTTGAAAATTTTAAGAAAAATTAATTTTTGTTTTAAATTTTTTTGGGAATTTAAAGTTTTTCTTTTCTTAAAAAAGATAAATTTACTCTGGCCATTTTTTCAAATTTTAGTTGGAACTTGAAGAGAATTGTGTAAATAGTCAAATAGATGCAGCTGAAATGCTTGTAGTTAAATTACAAAATGAACTAAAAATAATAGAAGAACAAAATATTTCCAAAGAAATTCAATCAAAACCAAAAGAGTATTTAAGTATTTTAAATTAAAAAATATTTTAAATTTTAGAATATTTGAAGAAATGAAAACTTTATTGTCTGAAAGAGATGAATTAAAAGCAGTTGAACGTTCTTTTAAATTTCAATGTAGAGAAGAATTATCTAAATTAGAACAAAAAATAGAAGAAATCGAAGAAAATAATAATGAAGAATCTTTAAATGAAAATAAAAATGGAAAAAATTTTAAAGAAAAGAAGGGAGAAACACTTTATTCAGAAATTGCTTCTTTAAACAAAGAAATTGCAAAGTTGGCACGTCAAGTAGGAGCAAAACCTTCACAAGCAGAAATGGCACAATACCAAAGAAGATTTGTTGAATTGTGCAATCAAAGTGAAAATTAGATTTTTTAAATTTCGGAATGTCTGGGGAATTACTACACTGGTGCACATAAGTAATGTCCGCTATATTTCCTTCATTATTTCAACGTGTAAGTAGAATTTTTAAGGGAAAAATGCCATTTTCAAAAAATCATATCTCCGTTCCGGAAAAAGATATTTCTAATCGGTCTTGTGGTAAATACTCACAAAAATATGCTTTATCAAACGGGCTTGTTAAATTTTTCCAAAAAATTTTTCCGAGGATATAGGATTTGGGATATCCGGCTTAATCCGGATATCTCGGCCAATTTTCATTTTCGTGAAAAATGCAGAAACATGTCAACTGACAAGGGAACATCGGATACTGTATACAAAAATTCTCTTCCTTTTCCTCCTCAAAAAAATTAAGCAAACCTTCACAAGCAGAAATGGCACAACTTTGACTGGCCATAACTTTTTTTAAAAATTTTTTGCAAGAAAACGGATAGCACTTTGCAATAGTAAATCGATGGTCCTCTATCGAATGCTACCAAAAAAAATACCGAATTTTTGTATACAGTATCCGATGTTCCCTTGTGAGATAAGAATAGAGCTAGCTATCTATTGATATATATTTTAAAAAATAAAACTACTTACACGTTGAAATAATGAACGGAAATATAGCGGACATTATAAATATTTTAGAAAAAATATTTATTTTTAATTTTCTCATTTTTTTCATGTTTCGTCTCACATTTTTAAATTCTGGTCCATGCGCTCGTCCCTGGTTAGTGACAATGAAAGGGAAGAAATAATTAGAAAAAGGGAAAAAAAGGGAAATTTACTTAACGAATATTAAAAATTGGATCCCTTAAGATAATTAAATGTAGCAAATACTTTTGTGATTTAACTTTTTTTTAATTTCAAAGTGGTTAGTAAACATCATGAAACTAAACGGCAATACACTCAATTTAATACTTTGGTGGATGTTCGAACTTTTATGAGACAAGTAAATAAAATACAATTTTTTTATTTTTTAATCTTTTAGGAAATTGATTTATTGGATAGTATTGATAGACAACGAGATTTGTTTGTATTTTTTTTTTGGTAAAAACTTGGAGAAAAAAGGGATCTGTAATTCAAATATATTTTCCCTTTTCTTCTCCATGGGGGATGGAGTGCTTTATTATATCCTTTGGGTAATTAGTTGAGATTCAATGAATTTTGTAAAGAAGTTGGTAGTTTTCCGTTTTACCACACACCCACAATAAGATATTATTTATCTCGCTTGATTAAGACAACTTCGCTCGGCTCGCTAATTCTAGGCGCCTTCCATCCAAAATACTGACAATTTTTTATCATTAAATTTATATTTTTATTTAGAGCTCAGAGAGAAGAATATATTGATTCTTTATTGGAAAATCTTCAAAAAATTGCAAAAGGAATTGACGAAATTTTGGATAAAGTAATTGAGAAAATATTCTTAATTAAAAAAATTAATTTTTAGAAACTTTTCAAAAAACGTTCTATTCAAGAACAAAGAGATCAATTACAAGAACAATTGCAATCATTACTAGACAAACAAAGACTTTATACAAAAACATTGGCTGAATTCCAACAGGTATAAAGATATTAAAGAAAAAATGTATTTAATGTTTTGTTAGGAATGTCAAAGGAATGAATTTCTTAGACGAAAACTTGAATAGAATGATAGAGAGGGGATTGAGATTTTTAAATTATTAGAAATTTACTTATTTTAAAATTTTATTTATTTTTTAAAAATATTAAATATACTTACATATAGAGCCCGGAATTTCGTACCGTACCGTATTCCGTACCGTACTACCGTATAATACCGATACCGATAAATACCGATGAATCTCAAAATTTTACCGTACCGTATTACCGATACGGAATACCGAAAAATACCGATACCGATAAATACCGGTAAAAATTTATCGGTATTCCGTACCGTATTTTCAAAAAATTAATATATCAAACAAGAATTTTTTTATAAATAAATTTGTATGGATAAAGAGGTAAATCAGAGATTTAAAGGGATTAAGCTAGATTTGGTGTGATATCGGTGGATATGGAGGGATTAAGTGGATTTAGATGGATTTTGGGGATTTGTTGACATGATTATTATGTGGATAATTTGTTAGATGCTTATGTCAGGAAGGATATCGGGGATTAATAATGATTTGGAAGGATAAGATTGATTTGGAAGACACCGGAGGAATAAAATGGATTTAGAGATTTGAGAATTTTGTTAGACCATCCTACAACTTTCATTGTTTTCCAGCGCAGTAGGCGAAAATTTTGGGAATTTTAGTATACCAGTCACCAGATTTCTTTTTTTTTCTTGCGCCGTAGGCAAAAATTTTAAGAATTTTGGTAAATCAAGTCACAGATTCCTTGATTTTTTTATCGGTCGGTAGTATCGGTATTTTAGTTTTTCCGTACCGTATTACCGATACGGAATACCGAAAAATACCGATACCGATAAATACCGATCAACTTCAAAATTTTATCGGTCGGTATTCCGTATCGTACTACCGATACGGAATACCGATAAATACCGAAAAATACGGCCGTAGTACGGTACGGTCCGGGCTCTACTTACATACATAAATATTTAAACTTTTTCATAAATCTTTATTTAATATAGTAAAAGGCAATCTATATTTACAACCCACAGAAAGTTGACCTGCTTTCTAATAAATTTCAAATAGATAGGTCACTTATTTTCTTAGAAAAATGTCTGGGTCATTTTTGATAGAGAAAGGGCCGCTCTATGAAGGTAAAATAAACCTAGCTGTTTTACTCTTAAAAAATAAATGTTTCGTTTTTTTCTTTCTGTGTGGACATACCTAGCTCAGTAAGTACAAGTTAACTAGAAGTTCCGTTAGTTTATTTAAATGTACATATTTTTGATTTTTTAGAAAAAATATATTTATCTAGCTCCTTTAACAAGTAAAAACTTTTCAAAAATATTGTATGTATATTAAAGTATATTCAATTTTTTCAGATCTCTTCTTTATTAATAATTAAAAATAATATATTTATTTTATTAAATCCTTTTTTAAAAAATGAGTGAATCTTCAGCAAAATCTGTAGATGAATGTTCTTGTGGGGAATCTTGTTATTCATCAGAGTGGAAATTTGATAATTGTAACGATCGAATTAAAATTTTGGAAGTTTTTGAGAATTTTAAATTTAAAAAAATTTTTTTTCCATTAAACAGGTTAATAAAGAAAAAGTTGGATTTGCAATTAATTTGGTTAACACAAAACTTGATTCTGTAAATTTATTTTTAATTAAAAAAAAATCTTTTTTTGTAGCAAAATCAATTATTACAACAAATTTTATTTATGCAACAACAAAATTTTTGTAAAGAAAATTCAAAAGAGAAAGATAATGTTTTTGATATTCAACAAATTGTTATTCAACAATTGGAAGAAAAAATAAATTGTTTGGTTAAAGAAATGAATGAACAGGTAAAAGAAAGATGAAGAGAGAAAATGATTTTTAAAAAATTTTTTGTAGTCAAAATTACATGATCAACAAATGATTGAATTAAAAGAATTAATGAATGAAAAATTAAATGAACAGGCAAAATTTTTTAAAAGTTTAATGGGAAATAATAAAATTATCATTTTTTAAAAGAAGGGGAAATAAATACATTTTTTGTCAATCAAAATTAGATAAATAAAAGAAATTTAGAAAGAAATTAATTTAGAAAAATTAGGCTTTTCAATTGTTTACAGTAATTCTGTGTTTTTAAGACTAAATAGTCTTAGGGTTTTGCTTTGCTCAAAATTAGAGTAAGAACTTTTAGGGGGGGGGGGGTTCTCAGATATTTGTTGATTGACATTTAAGGGGAAAGCTCCATTCCTTCTAAATAAAAAAAATATTTCTCAAAAATTAAATTACAGGGTGACAAGAAAGTAACTGCACACCATTTTTTTGTTTTAACTCTATTCATTTTTAAGATAATGAGATAAAACAAAGCTTAAATAATAGAGAATTAAATAAGGAACAAATATTATCAAGAATTTTTGAAGTACGCACCCCTTGCTTCGATACAGAGTCGGAGGCGCGTAGAACAATTTTGGGGAAAAGTTCGCACCTACTCGGGCGAGATTTCCTTCCATTCCTGAACGAGTGATTATCGAAGCGACTCAAAACTTTTGGGTTATTAAGAGCAGACCCTTGCCTCTAAAATTGACCTAAAAGAAAAATCCAAAGATTCAAATCCAGGGAGTACGGTAGGCATATCTGAGACAGTTTAATACCGGGTAATTGGCTGTGCAACAACCATGCATTGCTTTTGTCTTATGCACAGAGGAAAAATTCTGCTGAAAGATCCAGTCCCTATACTAAAAGTTGCTTCTGACTCAAGGCTCCAAAGTACCATTAAAGATTTCCCATAGATACTAGTTTTTATATATTTTGACCCTAGGGTTCACGAAAATCAAGAGATTTTGACCGTTTTGCAAATAACAGATCATATCATTTCGACCTAAGGGTGATGTGAATCTTAACAACTGTATATGAAAGAGGAGGTTTAGAGGCCCAATATCAGTCATTCCTACGATACGGAAATGTCTTGTTCATAAAAATTTTTTCGGGTGAAAAAATTGTCACTTGACGTGCGAACTGCTACAGAGGGTACTTGCATCTCTGGGTCCTAACTTTTTTCATTTATTTCGTAAAAAGTTGAATTTTTCTGTGATTATAGGGCAGTAGTCCTAGTTCATTATAAGCAATAAAACGAATCGAGTCTCCAGCCAAAACAATTTCCATGGCGCTTTATCTAAGTGTAACCCATGGATTGGGGTATACTCGGAATTTGTCCATGTTCACGTTCTCAAGTGTAATTACTGATAGAATTCTTCTACTTTTTATAAAGTCGACATTCATGCCTACTTCACTAAATAAGTTTTAGAAAAAATTTTCCCAGAAAATTTCATACCAAAATTTTTAAAAATTTTTTCGACAGTGCTTTTTTGAACTTTGGGAGGAGTTAAAATTTTGCGAACGCTAAATCATTTAGAAAAAGGTTCAATAATGGAACAGGGCCTAAAAGCCCTGAAAGAGAATTGAATTGGCTACAAAATGAGATAAAAATTAAAAAAAAATTTTAAAGAGAAAAAAAGTTATGGGTAAATAAAAACTGTGCAGTTACTTTTTTGTCACACTGTAATTTATTTTAGTCAGAATTATATAATCAACAAATTAAAACTTTTGAAGAAAAAATTGCAAAAAATAATTTTGAGAATTTAAAAGAAATATATTCTATTCAAGAGAAACTTTTGGAAAAAATTGAAGAAAAGAATAATGTTTGTGTTTTTTAAATTAAAATTAAAAATATTTTCTAATTTTAGGAGGGAATAGATACTCAAAAATTAAAAGAAATTAAAGAGAAAATTAAATTATTAAACGAAGAAAGTGTTGATAAATTTAATGAAATTAAAAAAGTTATTTTAGATCAATCAGAAACTACTTTAGTTTGTTTTTTAGTTTAATTAAAAAGAAAAATTAATTTTTTTAAAGAATAAATTTTCTGTCAAACAGAAATTAATTGAAGAATTAAAAGAAAAATTAACTTCAAATGAAAATAATGTTGATTCTGTTCAAGAATTAATTGGAGAACATTCTGTTAAATTGGAGTTTTTACAAACACAAATTGATGTATATTTAGAAAAATTAAAAAGGAAATTTTTTTTAAAATTTTTTTATTGAAGGTTCTCCAAAATCATCGAGATTTGTTTGGGCGTGTTGATGAAGTAAATAAATACCTAAATTATATATATAATTTTTTTAATTTAAATAATTTAATTTTTAAAAGGTTGAACGTTCAGTTTTTGATATTAATGATAAACTTACAGATTTATCCAATGATTTAGTTCAATTAAAAAAAGAAAATTGGAATCGGATGGTAAAATTTAAATGATTTTTTAAAAATAAATTGGGAATTTTTGTTTATAAAGGAATTGTTTTGTTTAAATATTTCCTGACAGTCCTTTCCGAAAATTAAATCTAAATTTGTTAATTGACTAATAGTTGAATATACATAACTAGTAAAAAAGTGACAAATTATTCCAGAAAAAATCAAAAGATTGTCTGCAAAATAAAATTTAATTTAAAATTAAAATAAAATAATTCTGAAGCAACTTTTTAAAATATTTTTTTATTTATTTTTAGAGTTATATTAAATTTGGAAATAGATGGGGATATGTAGCAGATACATTTGCAGCTACACAAAAAGTACCTATAAATAATAATTTATTTACAAATGAAATGGGAACTGTTAAAATTAGTGAAGATCAACATGTTGAATATATTCCATCAGAAAAAGCAAAAAGTAAAATTAAATTTAAAAATATTTTAAATTAATTTTTAAATTTAAAAAGGTATAAATAATATGATTAGAGTTTATGGCCAATTTAAATTTAATAAAGCCTCGGCAGAACCAACATGCAATTCTCTCTTTTATTTTGAAGTTCAATTTAATATTGTTAGAAAACAATCAGAGAAAGTAGATATGGCAACAATTGGAGTAGATAGCATTAACGGAATTGTTACTTTTGTTTCTTCAATGATGCCTGATAATTGTACAAAATGTGTTTATATTTGTTGTTCTAAATATGGAAAAATTCGTTTTCCTGAAGAAACTTGGAAGGATAGGGATGTTTGTGGATGTGGGGTTGTTCTTCCTCCTAAGAGTTCTTCTGATAAAAAACCTTATATTTTCTTTACAAAAAATGGAAAATTATTTGGTAAATAAAAGACAGAATATTTTTTGATTCTTAAAATTATTTTTTAAAGGGCAAGCTGTTGCTTTAGAAAATATAGCAGATTTATTCCGTCCATTTATTGGTGTACATTCCTGTACTGTTGATGTTAATTTTGGGGAAGATTTGGAGAGAAAACCTTTTTTATATGATACTACTAAACATGTTACTCCTACAATTTTTAAAGTAAAAGAATTTGATTTGGTTGCTAAATATACATAATTAATTTTTTGTTTATTGTTATAATATTTATTCATTTTTATTCACTTTTGTTATCCTCTTAATCTTTATTAAATAAAATTATTATCAAAATAAAGGATTTATGTATAGGAACTAGTAATTAAGACTAAATGACCATTAGATCTTGAATAGTACAATAAAAACAGCATTTTTTTGCTGGAAGTCGAAATTCTAAATAAATAATTGACAGATAAATAATGTAACAATAAAAATTATTAATTGGAGGTCTACATATACATATTTAACAATTATTTAATAATTATTTACTAGATATATCATTGAGTAATATAGATACACTTGAACGCAAGTTTCTTTTAAATAAAGAAGCAATAAGTATATACATGTAGCTTTCGCTAATTTAATGATCATTTTTAGCCAACAATATTTTAAAATCTTTAATATAATTTTCATTATATTTCTTTTCCAAAAATTTCCCCCTAGAAATAGTCCATAAACCAAAATAAATTTTTTAATTTCCAAAATGTTAGTTTCCCAACCATTTTTATTTTTCTTTTATTTTTTACAAAATATTTATTTTTTAAAAACTGAAAAAACAATTTGTGAACATTTTTTAATAAAATTACCAGAAAATTTCTCTTTATTTTATCAACGTATTGAAACAAAAAATGGTATTTTAGAATGTTTAGAACGTTGTATAGATGATTGGGAAATGTGCAAAAGTGTTTTATTTGTTGTAAAAAATGTTTGAAAATTTTATATTTTTTGCCTCAGGCAATCTAAAAAAATTTTTTTCTAAGGGGAAACAATTATGTCAGTTTCATGGCCAAAGTCTCACACAATATTTCTCTTCATTTTCTCTAAATCAGCAATTAAAAGTTGAAAAAGAAAAATATATTATATTGGAATTAAAAGACCCTCCTTGTCTTCAAAAAATATCTGAGGAAAGTTTTGATTTATTAAAATCTATAAGCCTTTCTAGAAGGGAATTATTATCTTCAATTCCGTCTGAAATTAAATTAAATAAAGAAAAATTAAATGAACAAAAGGAAAGAAGTAAAGAAATGGAAAGAGAAAATTTTAATAATTTTGGTAATTAATCTACAAAAAGTCAACATTCGTTATTAGCGACTTTTTAAGAAAAAAGTATTTAATATTATCTAATCCATTGGCAAGGTTTACTAACCCAAGAATATTGACTCATTATTGACGATCCCGTTATAGGCGACTTTCCATTTTAGTTTTCTAGTGTCGCTACTAAAGAGAGGGCATTAAACTAATTTAATATGTTTTAACAAGAAAATATTAAGTGTCAGAAGGAATAAAATTGGCAGATGATCCATATATTGAAATAGATAAAAATGGAAAAGTTGAGGCTGAGAAGCCTATTCAGCCATTAATTGTTTCTAGAGGACTTTGGGGGCAAAGATGTAGAGGTTAGGGAAAGAAATGCAAAGGGATAAATTCAAAAAAATTAAAAGGAGGTTATTGCCGTTTACAATTTCAAAAAAATCAACAACAAAATCCTCCTTGTCCAGCTTTAAAAAGTAATGATCCTTGTGCTCCACAACCTCAATGGATGGAATGGACAGAAGAAAGTTTATGTTCTGTTAGTTGTGGAAATGGAACAAAAAAATTAAGGAGATATTGTTCTAGTGGGAAAAGTGGGGATTGTAAAGGTTTTTTTAGATAATAATTAGTTAAAATTAATAATAAAAAAAGGTGAAGAAACAAAATTTCAACAATGTTCAATGCCTTTTTGTAATTATCAATGGAAAGATTGGACAGAATGGACAAAGCAAAAAAAATTTTTAAATTAAAATTTTAAATAAAATAATTTAAGATGTTCTGTTAAATGTGGAGGGAATGGAAAAAGAATTCGTTATAGGGCAAGTAAATAAAATAAATAAAATTATTTTTTAAAGATTATTTAGGAATGTAAAAGTGGTGATAATAAATGTATTGGACCTTCTACAGATTTTAGACCGTGTGGAGAAAATTTATGTCCTTCGGTTTTTAAACGAAATAATAATTATAAATTTAAAAAATTAATTTAGTGGTCAAATTGGGGAGAATGGGGGCAATGTTCTTTAATGTCAAGTAGTTGTAGTGGGGCTGGAATACAACAAAGTTTAAAAATTATTTTAAATAAAAATTGGTAAAGTTTTCTGGTCTCCAAGGAAAAAAAGTTTTTTTTTTACATCATTAAGCAGTGGTGCTTATAATCTCAGATCCGAATCCTTTACCCAAAATTCAGATCCGAATTTTCAGATCCGAATCCTTACAAAAATTCAGATCCGAATCCTTACAGACCAAAACCTTTACCCAAAAATATATTTAAAGGAAAACGTGATTGTATAATAAATAAAAATGGAGGGGGGAATAATGAATTAATTGAATGTGAAGGATTAGCTTTTGAACAAAGAAATTGTGAATCTACAACAAACAAAAATTGTCCAATTTGGGGTAATTGGGGAGAATGGTAATTTGAAAAAGAAAATTTGTTGTTAAAAACTATAAAATAATACTTAAAGGACATCTTGCTCTAAAAACTGTGGAGGAGGGGAGAAGGTAATTTAAAATTTAAATTTTATTTTTTAATTATTAGATTCGCCGTCGTGAATGTTTAATGTCTAAAAATAATCAAAACTCAGAGGAGTGTAAAGGCCCAAAAATAGAACATTTATTATGTAATACACAAAAATGTCCGTCTTGGTCAGAATGGACAGACTGGAGTTTATGTTCTAAAAGTTGCGGAGAAAAAAGTTTAAAAACAAGAAAAAGGTGTGCTTGGTTAAAAAAATATAAAAATAAAATTAAGAGAATGTTTAAATAATGAATATCCAAATATTGAATGTGAAGGTATTTCAAGAGAAGATATTGAATGTAATGTAAATAAATGTCCAGAATGGGGAGAATGGAGTGAATGGTTAATAAATTTAAATGTTTTTTGATTATTAAATGAGAAAAAATAATTTTGTTTTTAAATAAAGAATTGGAATTTTTAAATTTAAATTATTAATCAAAAACAGGTCAGAATGTTCTAGTAATTGTGGGCGTGGAAAGCAGACACGGTTATTTTAGATTAAAATAAAGGAGAACATTGTAATTTTTAAAAAAAGATCTCGAGAATGTCTTCCTTATGGTTTTGGCTGTTCTGGAGGAACAAAAGCAGAAAAAGAATCTAAATTTTGTCAAAATAATAGATTATCTGTTTGTTTTGTAAATTTAAAAATTTAAAAATAAATAAATATAAATTTATTTAAGCATTTTGATCAGTGGAGTGAATGGAGTGGATGTAGTGTTACTTGTGGAAAAGGATTTTGTGAGCGTCAGAGAAAGTTTTAATTTTAAAATATTTTTTAATAAAATAATTAAAAGGTGTTTAAAAAAAGAAAATTCTGAAATTAATAATAAAAATAATTCATTTAAAATTAAAGAAGAGAATAAAGAAGAGGAAGAGAAGGGGGAAGAAGAAACATTTCCAATACCTGAAGTAAAATTTAAAGAAAACATTTATTTTTTAAATATTATTTTTTGTAGAGAATATCTAGTAAATTAAATAATCAATTAAAAGACAAAAATAATGATAATAGTTATGGTATAATATAATAATTAATTTAAAAAATATTATCTTTTTTCTAATTATTTAGAAGGTAATAATATTCCCCCAACTTCTTTAATTCCTCAAAAACTACAGGTATTTGAATATTTAAATAAAATAATATTTTTTAAATTAAAAAATATTCCTTTTTATGTTTCTCAAAGTTCAGCAATTGAAAGGAGACGTTCACCTTTAATTAGTTATAAATTAATATTTAGAGAAGAATGGAATGATAAAAAATTATTAAATAAAGAAATGGAAGAAGAAAATAAATGTCGAGGGAATTTAATTGAAAGAAAAGCTTGTGATGCTGGTAAATAAAATAATAAATTTAATTTAAATTAATTTAAATTAAAATAATTAATTAAAAGGTCCTTGTTGTGAATGGAGTATTTGGAGTGAATGGAGTAATTGCCAAATTAATTGTAATAATAAAAAAAGAATTCAAAATGAAGGAGGATTTAGACAAAGAAAACGGGAATGTATTTTTGTATTTAAAAGTAAATTAATTAATATTTAATAATTATATTTTAATTAAAGATTTTCTTCCTTTTAAAAATAAATGCTTTAAATGTATTGGAGAATGGCTACAAACAAAAAATTGTAATACCAAAACAACCTCAAATTGTAATTTAAATGAAGAAGAATATTTAAATAATAAACAAGCGGAAACAAATGCTATTATTAAAAATTTCCAATTAATTCCAAGAATTCGAGGAAATGAAAATAATTAAAAAATGAAAATAGAAAAAAATATTATAAATAGGTATATTTTAATTTAAAATAAATTAAAATTTTTTATAAATTATTGTCGTGAAAATAATTTAGATTTTTAAAGTAGAAGCTTAAAATTTTTGGCAGAATAACTTTTTAAGGTTAAAAAATTGTTGTTAGCCTAAATGTTTTTCCTTTAAATTAGAGACAAAATAAAAGAAGCGCCTTAAATCATCAAAATCACAGCTTTTCAAATAATCATTGTTGTTGGAAATAATGTTAAATTACAATCAAAATATGTGTGATTTATTTTTTATGATTAATTCTTTATTTTTAAATTCTTTAATTTTAAATCCAAAAATGTCCTTTTTAAATATATTTTCTTATTCATGCAATTTCTTAAACTTTATTTTTATTTTACATTCTTAATCATTTTTGTCATTTCCCTGTTTATATAAACTCAACTAATTCTGTTGCTTCAGCTTCATTTTTCACTTTTTAAAATTCCCAAAATCCCCTTAAGCCTAATTGTAAAATTATTATTAAATTGAATAAATATTAATAAAGAAATATTCCTTTTTTGGATAAACTTAGAAGGGCTAGAAATAATTAAAAAGATATTGTTTCTAACATTTGGTGCCACTCGGTCTAATTGTTCAAACTGAGCTCATCAGAACGTTCAATTTTTGAACGTGTTGGAATCGCTCAACGTGTTTCTTCGCGCCCAAATCAACAACCAAAGACATCAATTCAAAGGAAAGTTTTATTAAATAGAAATCGGGTAGCTCAAAATTTATTAAATAGAAGTTTAAAGGTTGTTCGGCAAAAACCAAGCGAATTACAGCCGGCTCAAATACAACAAGCTGCTAATTCACAACCTTTAATTATTCAAATACAGCCTCAACCTGCTCCAAACGCTCAACAGCAAGGAAGCAGCGTGCAATTAAATAATAGACAAAATTACCAACAGCCCCGACGTTATTGGAGGCATTGGCAACAGAATCAGAGGCAACAGAACTACCGACAACCAAGAAATCAGAGAAACTTTCGTGGGCAGCGCAGAAATTTTAGACAACACCGTAGAAACTACCGATTTGTGAGAGGCCAACAATTCTTCCGTGGTCAACAACAAGCTTTTAGAGGTCAAACTTACCGAGGTCCAAGGACATTTTACAGTAGGCAAATTTTTCAAAGGGGAAATGTCTGGAGTAATACAAGAGGCAATCAATGGGCTGAAAGAGCGCCTCGTCAGATACAATACGGCGGCTACAGACGCCGATTTTAGAATTGCTGCTGATTTAGGTATGGAAGAAAAAATTTTAACAGCTAAAAGAATGATAAAATATATAACTTTAACTAAAAAGAAAATAAGTAATTTATTAAATGATTTAGACGGCCAGACAGTCAATTATGTAAATCTTTTTCCGACTTTAGACAGGGAAGAAAAAATAGAGGAAAAGAATGAATATAAAAATTTTGCAAATGGGCCCGAGGGTTATCTAACTATTATGGAAGAAGCCCGGGAAATTATTGAGGCCCTAAATGAAAATGAATATATTTTAGAAGAAATTTTAAATAATAATACAGGGCAGGCACAAAGACAGGCAAACGAAATGAACGTCAAATTGCCAGAAATAAAACTGCCAGAATTTTCGGGGGATACTAAAAATTGGCAGAGTTTCTTCGAAGAATTTAAAGCGGCAGTAGATGAGCAGCCCATTCCTGATAAAAGGAAAATGCAGTATTTAAAAAGTGGCTTGAGAAATGAAGCCCTAGAAATTGTTGAGCCATATCCGTTGGAAGCGGGTAATTACAAGCTCGTTTTAGATCTCCTAAAAAATAGATTTGGGGATAAAATAACAATCAGAAGCAGCCTGCATTCTGAACTTAGAAAATTGCCCAGGGCCAACCAATTTGTGCCCGAAATTAGAAAAACATTGAGAAAAATTGAGGCAATTATAAATCAGTTAAAATTAATGGGCGAAAATACAGAGCACCAACAGCTCGTTTTAGAAGTGGAATCAAAAATGCCCAAAAAGATACTGACTGAAATATTTAAAAGAAAAAGAACAGACCCACTATGGTCTTTAGAAAAATTATTGAAATTTTTAGATGAATATTTAAAATTAGAAGAAGATGTGCACATGCTCCATAAAGATTTCGGTTCAGAATTAAATGAAAGGCCCTATCAGAAAAAAGATAATAGAGAGCCTGAAAAATATAAAAATAGAGAACCTGAAAAATATAATAATAGAGAAATTTATAAAAAATTTAAGGGAACAGCTATGTACGCGTTCCAAAAAGAGCAAAAGCACGCATGTAAATTCTGTTCTCTCTCTCATTGGGAAGATAAATGTGAGAAATATAAAACTAAAGAGGAGAGAATAAAAAGAATAAAAGAGCTAAAAATTTGTTTTAAATGTTTGAGAAATAATCATCGCTCTATAGATTGTAAGGCCAATACATTTTGTTATAATTGCAAGAAAAATGGCCACATTTCTGTTTTTTGTCATAATTTATATACAAAAGGGCAACAAAAACCAAATCCCATGAAAAATTTTGAAAAATTTGGGAATGATTTTAATAAAAGAAAACAAATGTGTCTGGCCGTCAAAGAAAATTCTGAGAATTCTGAAAACGAAAATGATATATTAATTCAAAATTTTGCAAATAAAAAAGAAATTAAAGAAAAAGATAATGAAAAGACACTTTTACAGGTTGCGCAAGTAAAAATAAAAAATCCAATAAAGAAAAAGTTTTTGAATGTGGAAGCGTTTTTCGACTCTGGCTGTGAAATCACGCTTTTACATAATTCAACTGCGTCAAAACTTGGACTAAAACCTATTGGGCACAAAGAATTTAGAGGAATTGGACTTTTCAATAAAACTATAACTGTTAATGCGCCTATTTATATTATTGATTTAATTTGTTTAAATAATGATAAAATAAATATGGTTGTGAGAGGTACTAATGATATGGTTGAATATTTAGAAAAAATTAAAATAAATAATAGAATTGACCAAATGTCAAAAATAAATATTGGGCAAATCGAAACGGTAAAACCCGAAATATTAATAGGTGCCGATTATTACGGATTAATTTTTGGAAATAAACAATTAAAATCTGGATTTTTAACCGTTGATACAAAAATTGGAAATATAATCTATGGCAAAGGAAAAATTTCTAAAGGCTCTGAAAATCCAAAAATTTGTCAAATGGTAAATACAGATCTTTGGTGGGAATTAGAAGGTCTAGGCATTGACATAAAAAAGGAAACTGAAGAAGATAAATTTGCCATAGAACATTTTAAATCAAATATAAAAAGGGAAAACAATGGTCGATATATTGTTTCCTGGCCCATTAAAGAAAATCAAACTTTAGCTGACAATTTTTGGATTTCAATGAAACGTTTACAAGGGGTTTGGAATAAATTAAATAAAAACCCTGAAATTTTAGAAAAATATAATCGATTATTTGTCGAACAAGCTCAAAATTGTATTATAGAAAAGTGTGAAAAGGAAAGTGAAATAGCCCATTATATACCCCACCATTGCGTCATAAACGAAGAAAAGAAGAAAGTAAGAATTGTTTTTGACGCTTCTTGTAGGACAAAGGATGGATTGAGTTTAAATCAAATAATTTTGAGGGGTCCAGTTTTATTGCCCGATATTTGTAGAATGCTTTTAAGACTTAGAACCTTTAAAAATTTGATTGCGGCTGACGTAAAGGGGGCGTTCCATCAAATAGCAATCAATGAAGCTCAACGTGATTTAACACGATTTTTATGGATTAATGACATAAAGGCACCCCCAACTTATGAAAATATTGTTAAATGGAGATTTGCCAGGATGCCCTTCGGGGTAATCGCAGCTCCATATTTATTAGCAGCCGTAATTAATTACCACATTGAAAATTTGAATTCGCCATTGAGTGTTGAATTAAAAAGGGGTATTTATGCGGATAACGTCTTTCTCTGTGCCGAAAATGAAAAAGAGGCAAAACAAAAATGTCAAAAGGTATCTAAAATATTTGAAGAGGCAAAAATGAATTTACACGAATTTTGTAGCAATTTGAATGAAATAAATAAAACATTTGGAGATAAAGAGCAAAAGAACCCAATAAAACTTTTGGGTCTCAATTGGAATTTAGAAAAAGACACAATCTTAATTGAACTGAAAGAAATTAAAGAAACGAAATGGACGAAAAGAAGTGTCTTAAAATCTTTAGCTAGCTCTTTTGACCCACTTGGATTTTTAGTACCCGCTAATTTGCCTCGAAAATTATTCTTCCAAGGTTTATGGAAAACAGATAAAACTTGGGATGAAGAAATTGAAAAAAATGAATGTGAAGATTGGAATAAAATTAAAGTAGATTATGGAAATTTCCAAATAAGGCGAATTTCAGTCAATAAACAAAATCCAACTGAGTTACATATTTTTGTCGATGCTTCCGGTAAAGCATACGCAGCAGTCGCTTATTTAAGACAATTAGAGAAAAATGGGGTACAAACTTCTATAATAATGTCTAAAGGAAAATTAGCCCCAATAAAAAATAAATTAACAATTCCCCGATTAGAATTAATGGCAAGCGTTGCTGGAAAAAGAATGTCAGATTTTATAATAAAAGAAATTGATATTAAATTTACAAAAATATATATCTGGACTGATTCTAAATGTGTACTTTCATGGATTTTATTGTCAAACATTGAGAAGCTGCCAAAATTTGTAAAAAATAGAATTAAAATTTTGAGAGAAAATAAAGAAATTGAATGGAAATACGTTCCCACAGAGAAAAATCCGTCAGATATTGCGTCACGTGGTTGCACTACAAATGAACTGAAAAATTATAAAGAATGGTGGAAGGGTCCGCAGTTTTTGAATGAGAGTGAAGAAAAGTGGCCCCAATCACCAGAGTTAAAAAGGAATGAAAAAGAGTGGAGTAAAGATTTGGAAGAAATAAAAATTGAAATGTTGACAAAGGATTTAATCAATACGGAATTGCGTAATGAATGGCCTAAACTTGTAAATATTTCAACCGCGTTTTGTAAAGCAATAAAAAATTTTGGAAGTAAAATTAAATTTAAAACAGAATTTGGGACAAATTTACAAAAAATTAAAAATAAAGTAGATTTAAGAAAAATGGGTGAAATATTATTAATAATAGAAGCCCAAAATAAATACCCGCCAACTGAAAAAGAAATAAAAGAATTAAAAATGAAAAAAGAAAATTATAACATATGGACTTGCCCAGGGCGTTTAGGAGACATAAATACACCAACGCCTATTTTTATCTCAAAGGAAGCTCCACTGTCAGAAAAAATTGCGTTTGAAGCTCATTTGCGCACATTACATAGTGGAATAAATCAAAGTTTAATTGAATTGAGACAGATATTTTGGGTACCAAGCGGACGTCAATTAATAAAGAAAATAATAAATCGATGCTTACATTGCAAAAGAGCGAAATTATTGCCATACTCAATTCCAAAAATGCCAGATCTCCCTAAGGAAAGAATTTTGCGTTCAAAGCCATTTCAAAACACAGGACTGGACTATGCCGGCCCCTTTGAAGTAAAAAATAGTAGTGGTGAAATTGTAAAAGTTTGGATTGAAATCTTTTCTTGTATGGCTACACGATTTACTCATTTGGAATTAGTGCCTAGTCTATCCGCTAAATCTTGCATACAAGCGATGCGAAGATTCATATCGGAGTATGGCAAACCAAAATATTTGATTAGTGACAATGGCACGCAATATAAATTAACGTGTAAAGTAATACAAGAAATTGAACAAAAAACCGAAAAAGAACAAATACATTGGCATTTTATCCCAAGCCTTAGCCCATGGTTTGGAGGCTTATATGAGGCTATGGTAAAAATTATGAAAAATTCTTTAAAGGCTGCTATAGGTAGAAAAATGTTAAACTATGAAGAGTTGAGAACAATACTCTCAGAAATAAAAACAATTATGAATAAAAGGCCATTAACTTATGTATACGAAAATTTCGATGACGCCTACACTGTGTTGCGCCCAATTGATCTTATATTACCATCACGTAATGAAGAAAATATTGAGATAGAAATTTCGGATGAAAAAGAATTTTTAGAAAAAGAAACCCAAAGAGAAACATTAATTAAAGAATGGCAAAATTCTAATCAAATGTTAAATCATTTCTGGCAAAAATGGGAAAAAGAGTATTTAAATAAATTAAAGGAAAGGGCAGATAAACATAATCAAAAATTGTACAAGAAAAATTATTTGCCCGAAATTGGTGAAATTGTATTGATACAAAATAAACAGTTGCCCAGACAAGCTTGGAATTTGGGTAAAATTGTTGAATTAATTAAAAGTAAAGACGGGTTAATAAGAATTGCTAAAGTTCGGGTTAAAGGAAAAATTATTACCCGCGCAATTGCCTTATTATATCCCATGGAATTAAAAGCAGAAATGACCTCAAAAATAATTGAAAATGAAAAGGCAAAAATTGAAAATAATGAATTAAAAAATGAAAACCAGAAAACACACAAAATGGAATTGAGAGCTAAAAAGAAAATAAATTATAAAGAAATAGAAAGTGAATCAGAAGAAGAAAAGCAAAATATTGAACAGGTAAGAATAGCAATGTTCAGACAAGAAATGAAATGTTCAATATGTGGCAGATCCGGACACCCTTCTCAAAAATGTTGGTACAGAAGAAACGAATTTGTAAACCAAAATAACCAAAATTTAAATCAAAAAGAAAAATCCCCTTCATCAAAAGTAGAGACGGATTGGCAGGAGTCATATAAAATATTAGAAGGGAAATATTTAACGCTAGAGGAAAAATTAAATAGCGTTGAAAATGATTTGTCAAAGGAAAAAATTGAAAAAGAAGCTATAGGTAACGAATTGAAAAAACAAGAAAGAGAAATATTAGAGATTAAAAATTGTTTAAAAGAATTGACAGAGAAAGAAAAATCTAAAGAGGAGTTAAATAATGAGATAGAAAGGCATAAAAATGATTTAATAAGAATTAGAACCGAATTTTGTACCTCTAAAAAAGAAAAGGAGGATAAAGGATCTAATCAAAAATCAAAACAAACTAACGCTTTAAAAATCTTAGCGAAAAGTTCGGTAACTCTTCTCACATTGTTAATAATTTTTTTATTGACTTTCGGTAAAGTAGCTGAAGTTCAAAGTATTCGCTGCGCGCAGAATGAAAATTTAGTTTTGAAACATTTAGAGGAATGTAAATCGAACGGTTTAGTAATTTTTGAAAGAAAAGACAAGTCACTTTGCTGGAAAGAAATAGGCTGCAACGATAAAAATAAACACATACGTTGGCCAACTAAAAATATCAAGTACCTCTGTGATGAAAAATGCACGTGTCCCGACTGGGCAGAACAATGTACTTTCTTTAAAGGCCAAACTGAAGACAAAAATGAAAAAATAAAAGAAATATTGGAAAATAATAAGCCTAAAATTTGTTCTACTGAGGAAGATAAATCATGCGCAAAAACATTTGAAATAAAGGAATTTAACCAAATTGAATTGATTTCCGGAGAAAAATATTTAGTAAATGAATTAAAAATAGAACTGGAAGATGCAATTAAAGAATTTACTTGTATTGGAAAAGGAAAGGAAATTACAGGTTCCCCACGATATTGTAGTAAATACCATTGTTCCGAAAAAGGAACTAGATTTTGTTTTTATCCCAGAATTGAAAAAGCATTTTTTGTCGCTCCGGAGGGAAGAGTAGAGATAAAAGCATGGGGAAGAGTGAAAATAAAAATTTATGGTTTTCCTAAAAAAGAGACGTCAATTTGTAAAGGCTGTGAATTAAAGTGCACAAAAGAAGGAATACAAGTAAAAACAAATGAAATGATAGGTGGAATAGAGATTTGTAATGAAAAGAAATGTTTTTATAGAGCCCTCCCCGAAAAAATCGAAAACATAACATTGAGCCATGAAATTATTTTAGAAAAATACAAAACGGATGTTCAATTTTACAAAAACGGAGAATTAATAAAGAGAATGAAAATAGAATGTGAAAAATTAAATATTTGTGAAATTATGAATTGTATTTTTTGTTTTGAACGTTTAATGAACCCGCATTGCTTCCCCGAAGTTTCCATGATATTGTTTGGGATATTAGTTTACTTTTGCTCTAACTTAATATACATTTGCATTAAAATAATAATTTTGGTTTTGAAAGTGACATTCTGGGTAATAAAGCATAAAATAAAATTTATTCGATTCATCGCAGGAAAAAGTAAAAGACAAGAGGAAATTAAAAACGAATCAAAGCCAAAACCAACTAAACCACTAATAATAAAGAAAAAACGGCCAATGAAAGTAATAGTTGCTCTAATATTTTTAATTAATTTATCTAAATGTTTTTGCCTCACAAGTTTACAAGCAACTGAAGAAAGTTGTGTTGTGAATAAACTAGGTGAAAGAAGCTGCTCGTTTGAAAAAATAATTGTTTTAACATTTAATCCTGAAGAGCAACAAATTCAAGTCTCGTTAAACGATCATACCGGAAAAATATTAGGGACTTTAACAATGGAAATTCATAAAACAAAGGCATTTTGTAATAAAAGTTTAAAATATTTTTCCCGATTCTTTCACATACAAATCGAGTCATCCAAGCGATGCGCCGAGACTGGAAGCTGCTATGATTTAAAATGCAGCGAATTAAAATCGTATGAAAAATTAATTGAATTTAATGCCACGAATGATTACCCAGGAATAACACAATGTGTAGAAAGTAGCGGCGGTTGGTTTTCCGGATGTTTTTATACAACCCCGGCTTGTACTTTCTATAGATTTTATGCCACTCCTGTTGATGAAAGAATCTTGGAAATATTTGAATGTCCTAAATGGGAGCTAGGACTAAGTATGAATTTAACTATAGATACAAACGAGGGAAAATGGGAAAGTGCCTTTAATCTAGTACCAGGAATGGCATCAAGACAAAGTAAAAATAAAATAGAAATAACCTTAAAAAGCATAACCACTCCCATCCTACCTGTTTTAAATAAAAATTTTGTATTTGATGGAAAAAAGGCAGCCATGCTAGATTATGAAATTGAAACTCAATTAAATAAATTTAAATGCGCAAATAAATACCAAGCAGGCAATTTTAATTGTACTGTAGATCCACTTACCTGTTCATGCCGACCAGCTGATGATAATGTAAATTGTCTTTGTACAGAAATTATTAAAGATGAACAAATTTTTCAAGAATCAAATAATCTCCCTTTCGATCATAACGGAATTTTAGTAAAAGTCGATCACGGAGAAATAACAGCTTTTCCCGATTTAACATCCGCTGAAGTTCAGATAAAAATTGAAGGAATGATTTTAAAAACTGAGATAAGCATGAATACATGTATAGTCCGAGCAAATTTAACTGGATGTTTTGACTGTAAAAAAGGAGCTCATGTGGACTTAGAATGTAAAACAGACTTTGGATCGACTCTTGCAAATATAATTTGCCCGTCGGCAAAAATGGCAATACCGTGCCGACCGACTATTGAAAGAAAAATTTTGAGTATACATTTCTCCACGTCGGATATCGATGAGACGTGTGAAGTTTTTTGTGGTAGTTCACCAACAACATTTCAACTACAAGGCAAACTTGCCTACCCTGAAGCAGCACTGAACGATGTGATTTGGAACGAAGAATATGGAAATAAAACCGCACCACACTGGCAGTTGAAGCTACCAAACATGGATATTACCAACCTTTTGAAATTACTTATTTTTCCGCGCTACCTTTTCCTTTTAATAATTTCAATCTTTTTATTCTTTTTAATGTTTTATTGTATTCTACCCTTACTAACTCGTCTTCTCCTTTCTTGTATCCTTAATACTTTTGCTGCGCGGAGTGTTGGAAATAATGTTAAATTACAATCAAAATATGTGTGATTTATTTTTTATGATTAATTCTTTATTTTTAAATTCTTTAATTTTAAATCCAAAAATGTCCTTTTTAAATATATTTTCTTATTCATGCAATTTCTTAAACTTTATTTTTATTTTACATTCTTAATCATTTTTGTCATTTCCCTGTTTATATAAACTCAACTAATTCTGTTGCTTCAGCTTCATTTTTCACTTTTTAAAATTCCCAAAATCCCCTTAAGCCTAATTGTAAAATTATTATTAAATTGAATAAATATTAATAAAGAAATATTCCTTTTTTGGATAAACTTAGAAGGGCTAGAAATAATTAAAAAGATATTGTTTCTAACAATTGTTTTCTTTAATTAATAAAATGAATAACTTTATATACTTATATTTATTTTTAAAAAATAAGAAAAGATAACCGGCAAAATTACAACAAAAATATTTTTAAAAAACAAAACATTAAATCCTTAGATATTTAGAAATTAAAAATAAAATAATTAAAGAAAATAAAATTAGAAATTTCAGATTTTTTCCTCTTTTTAAAACAGAAGAAGACCCTCCATTACACCTTTCACCATAACAAGTACATAATTGTAAATTTCCTGTAACTGCCACTTCTAATTGCCTTGGCTGATTAAATAAATGGGCGCGGGGTAATTGACGGCATTTGTCTACCTTTTTATTTAAAAAAGAAAATTTTTTAAAAATTATTCTTTGAAATACTTGTGCAAATCTATGTATTTGTATAGCCGTTTTATTAAATCCGTGTCGAAGAATTAAATCTCCACATCCACGAATATATTTAAAACCAACAAAAACACCTTTAAAATATTATTTTCAAAATTCACAATCGAAAAAAACTAGCCAGCCTCAACACTTGGCTCTAACATTGACACACAAAATGAGGCACATAAAACAGTCGGTATAAGGCCTTTTCGAGGAATTGGAGCATCACAAGCATCGGCAAACATCTAAAAATTATTTTCTTTTAAAAATAATCTTTAAATAAAAGCAACTTTTGGGGCAAAATACATTTCTTTCAAAAATCCCCATTTTGCCTGATAACTGGAAGACATACAAGAATAACATTCAAATGGTTGTGTCATTGCTTTAATTATAAATAAATTTATTTAAAAAATAATTTTTAAAAATAATTATTTTGAAAAGAAAATGTTGGGGTTTGAGAATAATCGAAGACTCCGAAAATTTGGAAACTTGAATAAAGAATAATATGTATTTAATCATCCATTCCCTCTTATTTTAAATTTATTAAACATACCAAAAACAAAAATATTTGTTTTAATTAAAAATATTAAATAAACTATTTGTTTAATAAACAATAAAAAATAATTGTAGAACATTTTAGAAGAGGTTAATTAGAAGAAATATATACATTTAAAAAATTACTTTAATTTGTTGAATTTAAAATAATTTTTAAAAATAATTAAGAGAAGATTAATTCTTAAATGATTAATTAACAATATACTAAAATTTTAAACATACCTTTAAAGTAATTAATCTTAGTAAAAATAAATTAGTGTAAAACATTGAAGAATTTCTGTGGGTTAAATAAATAGGTGGAAAGTGAATTATGAAATAAATGACCGATTGAGAATAAACAGGGGGTAGAAAGAAAGAGAGAGAGTTAAAAATAAAAAAAACCTTTTAAAAAATTCTAAGGAAAATTGCCAAAAATATATATTAAAAATAAAAAAAATAATTAAAAATTGTAACGGAAAATAGAAAGAAGAATATTGAAATTGAGAAGGATTGAAGAATATATACATAAATAGTCTTAAAAAATATTTTTTGACACAAAATAAACGAGTAAACAATTTTCCATTAATTTATTTGTTTACTTTTTAATTTTTAAATTAAAAAGAAAAAAATAAAAAGTTATATGTATAATTAAATTTAAATAAATAAATAAAAGGAAATGAAATTTTTGAAAATAAATTGGAAATTCAAAAAAAAATAAGGAAAGGAGGGGGGATTACTTTAAATGGAAAAGTGGACCAATCATCTTCTCGTTTTGAGTAGGAAGAAGGTATTGAAGAAGTAAAGAACGCCCAAGAGTAAGTTAAAAAAGAAGTAAAAAAAGGAGGGAGGGGGGGAATAGATTAATATCTTTCTTTCAAAACGTTTTTGGGCAAAGGAAAATATGTGCCCAAAATTGTTGAAGGGAAAGAAGATGACCAAAAGAATTTAAAGTGGATAGAAACAAGTCCGATTATTTAAGACTTAAATTAAAATGAAGAAGAGGAAAGGGAAGGAAGAATTATACTATTTTGAATAACTGAAAGGAATAAATATATATATTTATTCATCCTTTAAAAAAGGTTGAAATGGATTGAGGAGATCGAAGAGTTTTTTAATAAAAATAAAATTTTAAATCAAAGATTGAATAAAATTTATATATCTCTCTCCTATTTATTATTATGAGATTAATTTTTAAGATAAATTAAATTTATTTAAAAATATTTATTATTTTTTGTAAACAAAAAAGTTTAAATTATATTTATTATTACTAAATTAACAGTTTTATAATGCACGGGAAATCGCAAAATATGCTCAAAGATGTCCAAAATATGCATTGAATTTTCCAAAATATACCCTCTAAATATATCCTATAAAAATATTTACTTAAAAAGAAAAAAAATTAAAAATAAAAATGTTAAATTCAATGAATATCCTTTGACGTTACAATCCAATTAAAATTATTTTAAAAATCCCATAATAATATTAAAGGTAGAAATATTTGCGTGTTTTCCAAATAAAAATAAATTTATTGGCATATTAAAAAGTTTTTTTTATCGTTTTTATTCAATACACCTGTAAACACGGGCATTTGATGAATAAATATATATTTATGAAAAAATATTAAAAATAGTCCTCCCCCTCCATTTCAGAAATGTCTTTAAACAGAAAAAGCACGAAAACACGCTATTATTAAATGCGCCTCCTCCACAAATTAGAGGCAAAAGTGCTTTGTTAAAAGGTGAATGAAATTTCACTTTACAATTTAGAAAAAATATAAAATTTAAAAATTTCCAACAGAGAAATTATTTAAAATATTTTTTTAATATAAAAATATTGAAGCTTTAATAGAAATTGTTGTCCTTTTTATTACATAGAGAAAAAAAGAATTAATCTCCTTCCCAATGTTGGCAACATAATTGGATTTTCTTCTTATTTTTTTTTCATAAAAATTATTTTATTTCAAATATATTTTTAAACAATTCATTTTGTAACATAAATTTAGAATTATATATTTTTAATTTAAAATAAAGCTTACTAAAAGTTTTTTTGCGGAATCGCACATTAAAATCATTTTCTTGTTTGAGTGAAACACGAACAAATTCGGCCATTAATTCATTTTCCAATTCTGTTTCAGTTTCCTCTCTTCTCTTTTCTGATTTAGTGGATAAATTGGGATCCTTAAAAATTTTAAGAAAATCTGTTAAAACATTGGAGTTGTAATCATTTAACAGGTAAAACAATTTCCAAATCTAAATTGAATACATTCCCCCCCCCCCCCCATACTTCTAACAATAAGTAAATCCTTTCCTTCCAACTTTAAAAATTAAATAATTCAAAATCATGTATGTAATTTACTTGTTGTTGTTGCTGATAATCCTCATCATCATCAGAATTTATTACACCAAAAAATCTTCGTTTCCTTCCTCTTATTTTTTCATTTCTTCTTCTTCTAAATCCAATATTTTGCTCTTTTTGTAATTTAAAATTATTATTGAATATTTCATTTGAAATTAAATTTTTTGTTGTTAATGATAAAAAATTATTTGAGGATGAAATATTTTGTTGAGAATTTACAAAAATTATTTTTTGAGAAATTTGGAAAGAAAATAACATTAAAATAAAATAAATATTTAATAAAATAATTAAATAATTAATTAAGTTAGGTAAAAAATATATTTGTTGATTACTAGACAGCATAGCATTTTTCTTTAAAAATTAAAAAAAAATAATATTTTTAAATTAAACAAAAAACTAAAAAAAGAGCTTTCATAATTCCAAGTTTTGTAGCTGTGGAAATGACATGTAATTATTTACAAAAAAAATAAAAACACCTTTTTTTATCAAGTAAATATTGGAGGAATAATATGTAATTAAACATGGATCCCGTTGGGAGCTCAGCATGAAAAAAAAAGTATTTAGAGAGGGCAACTACTAGTTAAATGGCACAAAGTCGGAAAGGGAAAAATGTAAAAAAATAATAATAAAGGGTGAATAAGGGGACGTGTATAGGATATAATTATTAATAACTTTAAAATGTGTGAATAAAAATTTTTTTGTAAAAAATTTAAATAAAATTATTTTTATTTTTTCAATTCCAAAAATAATTTGTTGGAGGCAAAAAAAATAATAAAAAAACTAAAGAATTTTATAGGATTTTTATTCAATCACAAAAAATACTCTTTTAATAGTTAGCCCATCAATCTCCAACAGTTAATGATTTAGTTAAAAAGTCGAGAGTAAAAGATTGATGGAAAAGGATTATTTTTTGACAGAAATTGATTGACTTGAAAATGAGGTGAAAATGAAGATATTAAATAGATTAGTAATATTGTGTGTTTGTATTTTAGTAATTGAAAAAAATAATAAATTATAATTATTATAAAAGATATTATTTAAATATCCACAAACTTTTATAAAAATCTCAAATTAATATTTTATATAAAAAAAATAATAATGAATAATAATTTTTTCTATTTAAGTCAGCTATATTAATTCAAATAAAATACAAATAGATGCAAAAAATAAACTATCAAAACCGTGGGAAATGCTGAATTAAAGGCAAAAATGCTGTAAGGAATTGCAGCACTTTTATTCCTTTTTTGACTTAAAAGCGGTTAGCCAGATTCATCAAAACCATAAAAGCATTTATTCGTTTTTATTGTGCCTCTTGACGCAGAAAAATATTTATGGAGAGGAAAAACCAAATAATGCCTGGTCCTTTGGGATGCCAAAGTTTGAAAAAAAAGTCAGAAGAAAAGTGGCTAACTGGGAAGGAAAAATATTATAAAGGAAAATATTAATGGGTAAATTATTTTGTGTACTTTTTTGTTGAAAAGTAACCCCAAAATCAGAATCCTTGTAGTCATTTTATAGAAATTTATCCACAAAAACTGAGCTATTTTTAATTTTGTTTCTGGTTTTTACGATTTTTCTCGCTTAGATACCACTGCATTTTTGCTCTTGCATTAACTTTGTATGTTTGATTGGCTCTCGAATTTCATGACCAAAATGGCAACAAACACAAAAACACTCGGAAACAAAAATTATTTTGTTTGTATTTTTATGAATCCTCAAAAAGATTTTTTATTAATGATACATAAATTTCTCTTCTCTACCGTATAGTTTGGGAATACTCAAACGTATGGCACTGAAAGATAAACTAATATGGTAAGGGAGAAGGTCGATTCAGAGTCGCCGATTCGGAGTAGGGACTATTCAGAGTAGGGACAATTCAGAGTAGCCGATTCGGAGTACGGGGAAAAGGGGACGATTCAGTTCATCTTTATACACTAATTAAGAAGAACAAACGATTAAAAAAGCTAGAATTAAAAAAAAATTTTTGAAGACGTGGTGAGACTCAAATGTTTAAAAACCTAAAGGTTTAGGCTTCAAAAGGTTTAGGCTAAAAGTAACCAGGTAACGAAAGAGTCTTAAAATATGGCATCAAAACGAAAGTTTTTGGGATATAACTTTTTTGTTGTTAAATCAATCCAAATAATTTTTGCTTTAATTAAAAGCTCTGGATGTGCTGGTTATTTTTTCCAAGAAATTGTTTAGTTTCATCGTCTTTCAAAAAAGTTAGTAGCCGTTAACTGCGAATAATCGTGATTTAACATACTTAGGCGGGTGTAACTTTCTAAGAAATGATCGAATCCTTTCATAAAGTTAATAAAAAGAATAAAAACAAATATAGATTCTAACTGATAAAGAAAATTTCTGAAAATGATCGATATAAAAAAAGTTATGGCATAGAAAAAGGCGTTTCGATGCTAAGACGCCGAGACTCTATTGACAAGCAAGCCTAAAGGTTTAGGTTTGTGCTGAGACTGAAAATAAATGCAAAGACAAAAGAGTCTTGCTGACTTTTTGACATAATTCAAGTCAATTAATTGTTTTCATCTGTTTCTTTACAGATTATTTATGCCATTATAACATAACTTCACCATTTCATCATTTTACTAAACAAAACCGAAAAATTAAAGAAAATTTTAAAAATTTTACATTTTTATTAAAAATTATTTTGTGGCATTGAATAATTGCCTTTGGTCGTGCAAATTGTTATCTCTCTAAAACAATGATAGGAAACAAAAAAGAATAAAAAGCAAAATAATAAATCAATTGCATTCCAAAAATCTCGATTTTTAAGATATTTTATTCTTCGTCCCCTCTCTGAATCGGCTACTCCGAATCGGCGACTCTGAGTCGTCACCTACCCTATGGTAAGGTTAAGCAGTTTCACTGCGGGTTTCCTATTTATTGCAGACTTTCTTTGTATTTTTGGTATGAGCTTAAGATTAATTTTAAATTACAGCTTTATATGAATTCTTTTAATTTATTAAAAACTACATTACTTCGGAATATCAAATTTAAACCTCAAGTTTCTTTTAATTATCATCGTTTTTTATCAATCCAAAGGAATTTATATTTAAGGTAATTTTTTAATAATAAAATTATTTTTTTAATTAAAAATAGTAATTTTCAACTTTCTGAAGAGAACAAAAATAAAATTACCAAGCAAGAATATATTTCAATACCTAAAAAATTGGCTATTTTGTATACATGCAAAGTTTGCAATTCAAGACAGGTTTATTTAATTTAATAATTATTTTTAAAAATTTTTTAGGGTCCAAAACAATTTTCAAAAATTGCTTACGAACAGGGAATTGTTCTAGTCAAATGCGATTCTTGTTTAAATCATCACATAATTGCAGACAATTTGGGTTGGTTCAGCGATTTAGACGGCAAGAAAAACATCGAAGAAATTTTGGCACAACGTGGGGAGAAAGTTCAGAAAGGGATTTTGGAAATGGAGGGAGAGGAAATGAAAAATTAGGTTTTAATTGGGTTTTTAAATATTTTTAATTTTTTATTTAGTTAACAATTTGAATTTTCCTTCCACAAGTATTTCAGAACAAATTGATATGACCCTTCTTCAGCGATCTCTCTTAGGTTTTGGCTCCGCCATAATGTCTATTGTTAATCCGGAACGTGGAGATATGATTGCAACAATGGGGGAGACAACGGTAAAAATTTCTTTTTTAAAGATTTTTTAAATATTTTTGCATTTTATTTTTTAATTAAATTAATATTTTTGTGGATAATAACATTTTAAAGGTACCAAAATCTTTACTTATTCATATCCGAGACAGAATGGCCAAAGATGTGACTGGTTCTGAACTTTTGAAGAAGCAACCAAGAATTACTGAAAAAACATTTTCTAGAGAATATTTAGCTGAATTACCTGATGGAACTCTTGGAAGGGAATATTTGAGGTTATTTAAATTTTTGAAATTTTTTTTATCCTTATCAGATTTTTAAACAAATTACATACAAGTCCTGATGCAAGGCCCCCCGTTCAATTTGTTGATGACCTTGAACTTGTTTATGTTATGCAACGGTTTGTAAATTATTTCAAAAGAATTTTAAATTAGTTTTTAGTTATCGAGAAACTCACGACTTTAACCATGTTTTACTTCAAATGCCAACTACTATGCTTGGAGAGGTTTATTTAATAACTAGAATTTTTTAGAAAATATTTTGTTAAATTTTAGGTCACTGTCAAATATTTTGAGGCTATTCAATTGGGTAAATTTGTGACATATTTGATTTTTTTAAAAATAAAAATTAATTTGTAGGGCTTCCAATGTGTATTGCTGCAGCTATTTTTGGTGGTATACGGCTTGGACCAAAGTATAGATTAAATGGGTATTTTATAAAATAATTTTTTATTTCAGACATAGAAAACAATTGTTGGAAAGAAATTTACCTTGGATTTTGGAACAAGCTTTGGAGGGACGTTTTTTATTGGCAATTGACTGGGAGAATAGATTTGAACAAAATATTTTAGATCTACAAAATGAATTGGGAATTTCTTCTTTAAATTCTTTTAAAGTATAAATTAAAATTGTCTTTTGTTGTTATTTTTGTGATAAATATATTTTTGAAAGAATTTTTATTTTTTGATTTGCTAACGTTTTGTCGTTAATTACTATAATTTTGTGAATGTTAAATTTATATTTATTTTAAACTTTCTGACAGATGATGCAAATGAAGATTTTGATGAATATTCCGTTCAGAATAAAGGTTTGTTTTGTTCAATTAAAAACTTTTTATCCAGCTTGCTTTGTACACGTTTTATTTGTTTAACTATTTTTTTACTTTAAGGCCGGACGTTGTCTTTTATCGTCATCAACTAGTAAATTTGCAAGGTTTCAGAGTGGCAGAATTGGGAATCGATTAAAGAATGCTATCGACTCAAAGATGGAGGCGAAACAAAATTATGCTCAAGAAGGAGCTGAACTGAGGCCAAAAAGTCATTTATGGAGAGCAGTAGCATTTACAGCCGCGGTTGGATTTTTCTTTAATATATTATCAACTTTATTTTTGTATTAAGACTGGCCTCACAACTTTTTCAATTGCTTCTATATCCGAATATAAAAATACCAAAAAGTCTATTCAAGATCTTAATGATGTTTTGACAGAATTTAAACGTATATATTTTGGACGACAAGAATCTAATAAACGAGTGGATACTTTAATTGCTACTTTAATAGCAACAAATGTTGCAGTGTTTGCACTTTGGCGTTTTTCTAATTTCAGTAAATTTATGAGCCTTTTCTTTACAAATGGATTTTCATCAAGTATATTTTTACTTAAAAATATTTTTTAAATAAATTTAATTGTAGAACTCCTTTGTTTACCAATGTTATTGAGTGTATTTTCACACAGTAACTTTCTACATATGTTTGCGAATATGTACGTACTCAACAGCTTTTCAAGTGCAACACTTCAATTTTTAGGAAAGGAGGAGGTGCGGTTATAAGTCTATTTTTTAATATAAAGTTTTTTTTCGGATGAACCTAGGATTTAGGTGGTGGTTGCATACTCATTTTTCCTATCTTTTTTGTTTTAATTTATCAAATCACAACTTTTACTCAAAATTAAACCTTAATTTTTTTTAATTTTTCAGTTTCTGGCCTTTTATTTGACTGGCGGAGTTTTTGCTTCACTTGTTTCACTTTGTGTTAAATCTTTTACAAAATCATTATTGCCATCACTTGGTGCAAGTGGAGCTATTGCTGCTTTAATTGGTTATGTTTGCATTGTAGCATCAGATGCTAAAATTAGTATTATATTTCTTCCACAATTTCAATTTTCTGCTGGAAGTTTGTTTTATTTTTTTTTTTTTAAATAATTTTAATTTTTTAGATGCTCTAATGGGAATTCTTTTGTTTGAAACTGCAATGCTTTTTGTTGGAGTATTTACAAAATTCAGACTTTTTGACAATGCTGCTCATTTGGGTGGACTTCTTTTTGGAATGTTTGTTTTTTTGCTAATAATTTTTTAAAATTTTCATATTCTTGTTTGTTTTTTAGTTGGTATGCCGAAAGAGGTGAAGAATTTTATCGTCAAACTTTTGCACCTAAATTAGTCAATTATTGGCAGATTTCTGGCCTTGGCGAATCTAGAAAAAGGGATGATACGCCTGTTATTATTTATGACGGTAAAAAACATATTCATACAACTATGGACAAATTACATCAAAATAAGAAAGAAAATGAACAACAAAAAGATGATCTTCAAAATTTTGATTATCATAAAAATAATATTGATGAATTAAAAAACAGAATTGATGAATTAAGAGAAAAAAGTGAACGTTTAGAAGCGGATAACGAGAAAAAACTTCACGCAATTACTCAACAATTGATGAGACGTAAACATTGGGATGACTATCAAAAAGAGAAAAAAGAAAAGCAAAAACATAGGAAAGAACGAATTCTTGAAGAACGCAAAAGGATGAGAATGGAAGAGGATGAAGGAGATGAGGATGAATATCAAAATGATAGGGAAGAAAGATAAAATATAAATTAAATTTTATTTTTATTTAAAAAAAATTTTTAAATTAAAAATTGTTTTTCTTAATTGAATTTTATTTGTGATTGGGAAGATTTCCATAAATAATTTAATATATTTAAATTAAAAATGTTTAACTGTTAGGTCAAAAATTAGGTTTTTTAGGTTGTTCACGTATTTGTTTCTAACAGAAATCATTATTTTATTTTAGGATGAAATTCAAAAATTTACCTGTTTTCCTTCCAAAAACTGAATTTCCTGTTTTGCCTAAAAATTCGGAACGTTCTCGTTTAGACTCACATCTCACTGCTATTGCTGATTTTTCTGGATTTTATCAGTGGCAGAAGACGCGTAAAACAAATGAACATTTAAAGGAGTGGGGATTTTTTTAAATTTAGACAAAATTAATTAGAAGTATCGTTATTTTGAACTGAGTTACTTCAATATTCTATATTTTTTTAAATTAGATTTACTATACTTGATGGACCGCCGTATGCAAATGGGAATGTTCATGTTGGACATGCCATAAATAAATTATTGAAGGATTTTGTTCTCAAAAGTAGAGTCCAGTTAGGCTATAATGTTGATTTTAAAGCTGGTTGGGATTGTCATGGATTGCCAATTGAGTTAAAGGTTTTAAAACAGGAAACGAACAATAAGGTTTTTAATTAATTTTTAATTTGACAATTAATTTTGAAGGAGCAAAACGCGCTTTTTTTACGTGCAAATTGCCGTCAAATAGCTGAGAATTCTATCCAATCTCAAATGACTTCCTTTCTTCGCTGGGGTTGTTCAGCTGATTTTTCTGATCCTTACATTACAATGAGCCCTAATTATGTCTCTAAACAATTGGAAATATTTGCTCTACTTTATGATCGAGGATTAATTTATAGAAAAATGGGGCCTGTTTATTGGTGAGTTTTTAACATTTAAAAATTATTTCTAAATAATTTTCTTTTTCTCTTTTTTTGGTCTCCTTCTTCGTGCTCTGCTCTAGCAGAATCAGAACTTGAATATAACGATCAACATAAAAGCACGGCTGTTTTCTTTGGATTTAGAGTAAATTCTTTCCCTTTTAAATTCCTTTACATAAATTTTAATTTTTAGTTAATTAATTTTGATATTGACAAATTACAATGGCAAAATAAATCAGCAATTGCACCCACTAGTAAAAAATCAACACAATTATTTTTGATGGTTTGGACAACAACACCATGGTAGTTAAAAAAAATTTTTTTTTAAAGAGATTTATTATTGAGATTTTTTATTAACTTCTTTTTTTCTTTTTATGACCATTCCATTGAATAATGCAATTGCTGTACATCCTGATATAGAATATGCCGCAATTGAATCACCTGAAGAAACTCGGTTTAAAACATTTTTTCTTCTATATTTTTATTTTTTTCAGCAAAACTGCTACTCGAAAAATATTTATTGTTGCCAAAGATTTAATCTCTAATATTTCTAAACTTCTTAAAAAAGATTTTCAATTGGTTGGTACAATTAAAGGCGAAGAATTGGCAAGAAATCGTCGATATTTTTATAATAATGCAATGTATAATGATTTGGCGCAAGAAATTATTGCTGCAGATTTTGTAACTGCAAATATGGGTACTGGTTTAGTACATTTATCTTATGCACATGGACATGATGATTATAAGGTTAGAAAATTATTTTTTTTTATTTTTAAAATAATTTTTTTTATAAAGATTGGCTCTCAACGTGATGTCATTGAATGTTTTGTTGATGAAAGGGGGAGATATACTCGTCATATGGGCTATGATTTTGAAGGCAAAGAAGTGTTAGGAGAAGGAACACGAGCTGCTTTAGAGAAATTAAAGTGAGGATTTGAAGTTTTAAAGTATCTTAATTTATTCTTGAGGAAAGACGTTCTGTTTGAATACGAGTATACCCATTCTTATCCTTATGATTGGCGTTATAATAAAGTGAGGGAGTTATATTTAATTAATGATTATTCTCTTTAAATTCTAGCCAGTTATTATTCGAAGTTGCCCTCAATGGTTTATGGATGTCTCTTCTTTAAATAAACGATGTGAAGAAGCAGTTTATTCTTATCCTGGAATTAATGTTTCTGCTGGAAATGTTGGTAAGAATATTTGATATAAACAGTATTGAAATTATCAAAAAAGATCTCAGAGCTGCATTTTCGACATTTTTTACTCGTCGAAATGAATGGTGTATTTCTCGACAACGTGCTTGGGGTGTTCCTATTCCAGCAATTACTCGACAAGAGATGATTGGGGATTTTGAGGAAGTAAAAACAACTGGGGAATTTATTCGTTCATATGCTCAATTAGTTAAAAGTAAGGCGAATACGGATTTGTGGTGGACTTTAACACTCGAAGAACTTTCTAGATTGAAGGTAGAGAAAGTCTTTTTATTTAAGTTATTTTTCTAACAAAAAAATATTTTTTCTTCTTAAAAGGGGTTTCCTTTTTCCTCCCTCAAAAATTTGGAAAAAAGAACAGAAGTAATGGATGTATGGATGGATAGTGGACTTACTTGGCATACATTAACGTCTAAAAAAATTGCTGATGTAGTAATTGAAGGCAAGGACCAATTTCGTGGATGGTTTCAATCATCTCTTATTACTTCTATGGCCCTTCAAGTGGCTTTTTATTATCATTTATTATTTTAAATATTTTTGTAGGATTCTACCCCTTTTAAACAAATTCTTATTCATGGGATGGCTGTTGATGATAACGGATCTAAAATGTCAAAATCTAAAGGAAATGTAGTTTTGCCTGAAGCTGTTAGTTATTAAATAAAAATTTAATTGTTTTAATCCTATAAAGATTACCGATGGCACATTGGCTAGTGATCCAGTAGGTGCGGACGGTCTTCGTTATTGGGCTGCCTGGATGGGGGCTGAGTCTGCTGGCGAAGTTCGGATTGGCCCAAGCATGGTTAGGGATTTACAGAGTCGATTAAAAGGAATTAGGCTGATTTTACGTTTTATACTCGGAACTATGGAAACTGCTCAAAAGTTAAATTTGAATTATAATGAATTTGGAGGAAATACTAAAAATGGAAGTATGGATATACCTCAGCTACAAACTATAGATCGGGTACGTAATTAAGTATATTTTTTAGTAAATTTTAATTTTTAGTATATTCTGGCTCGTTTAAATGATTTTTCTAAATTGATTCGTTCTCGTTATAATGATTACAGATTTGGAAAATTAATGGAAGAATATTTTCAATTTACACAAAAAGATGCCTCTTCCTATATTGTTAGTTTTAAAAAAATTACTTTTTAAATTAATTAATTAATTAATTAATTAGACATCTGTTCGTGATCGTCTTTATTGTGAACCAATTAATTCAACATCACATCAATCAGTTCTTTTTACATTAAATAAATTAGGGTATACACTTGTCCGGTTAATAGCTCCAATTTTGCCACATTTGGCTGCTGAATTCTTTACATATCACCCACAATTTAATACTAACGTCGCCTCGGCATTCCGAGGAGTTTTTGACGTTGAAGAAGAAAAAAGTCAATTAAATGAAGCAATAGGTGATAAAGAAGATCTTTATATATTAATGAGGATTGTTCAAGAATTACGGAATGAAGCTGTTGATTTAATTAATAAGGTGAGATTATATTAAAAACAACAAATATTTAAACTCGAAATTAATGGAGATTTGCTATTTGAAATTTAATTTTGGATCCATACTTAAATTTTTTACCTATCTCAATTTCTTTTATTAAACGACCTTTTTAATTAAAAATTTTCAAATTTTAGGGAGAACATCCAAAATTAAAAACACGTCTAATAAAGGAAGTTTCCATTAGGCATTTTGGTTTATTAATTAGTGGAAATGCAGAACAATTATCCCCATTGCAAAAAGTATTTAAAGAAGGTGAATTATATTCAGAAATTGTTGAACTTTTTGGTTCTTCTTTTGTTCGTTTATCGGAAAATAATTCATTAAATTTAAATATTCAATTACTTGATCCATTTGCTGAAGGCTTAGATTGGTGTGGACGTTGTAGAAAAATAAATAATCAAATTGAAAGAAAAGAAAAAAATTTGGAAAGAATTTTACAAAATAAAAAAGAAGAAAAGGAGAATGCAACATTTAAATTAAATTTGAATTGTTCTCCACAATTATGTGAGAAATGTGAATATGCAACCCATATAATACTTGCTAGACAGGAAGAAGAGAACAAAACAATGCAAATAGAAAAAAAGGAACAGACGGTGCCAATTTCAGAAGAATGCCGCCAACACAAACATCTTTAGAGAGAATATATAAATTAGAATATTAATTCAAGTAAATAGGCTTTTCTTTGTTATTTTTCTATATTTTTAAGTATCCGTTTATTGTTGATTTTTGGTATTTTTTTCTAAGAATAATTTAGTTTATCTTGTAAAAATTTTGTTTTTTTTATTGTTTTAAAATGTTTATTTTTTCAAATAAATATGGAACTCATAAATTTAAATACTAATTTTAATTATGATTGAGTTTTGAATTTGTAATAAACTAGTTTTTAATTTATTTAAATATTAAGTATGAATAAACTCATGGAAATATTTTTATCTTTTAATACACTTTCTTTCAATGAATTTTTTCTTTAAAATATTTCCAACTTTTTTGGTATAACTTTTATTTATTTTTGTTCTCAATTGCGGCTTATAATCAAAGAAAAAAAGAAAGTCTCGAGGCTATTTTCTTCCACCAATTCAATCCACTCTTTTTTCTGCCCTTTGTTGGTTGGCAAACTTTGTGCAAAAGGAAAGTAATAAATTTTCTGTTTCAATAAAGGAAGCCGCTTCTCGAACCTTTTCCTTTTCTATATATATAACTCATTTCCCATTCCCATAGGATGTTACAACTGTGGAATGATAATAAAAGAGAAAAACTCGAAAATTGAAATATTAAACAAAAAACTAATAATAAAATAAAATTTTGAGTTCCGTTTAATTGCTTTTGTTTTTGCTTTTTTATTTAAATTTTCCATTTTAAATTAAAAAATCTTTTTTTTTCATTTTAAAAAATTAAATGTTTAGGTAGTTTTTTAAATATTTTGGTTTATCCTTTCAATTATTCTTCTTTTAATTCCTCTTAAATGATTTGCTTAAAATATTTTTTTAAATTTAAAGCGTTGGATTAATAACGTATAGTCTACTAAAACATAATATTAAAACTTGAAAAAAATATTTATGGATTTAATTTTGAATACATCATTTAAATAAATTAATATGTAAATTAATTTTTTATATTTAAGAATATTTAAAATATAATTTTTTAAATATTTTAATATTCATCTTTCTATCAAAATGATAAAAATTTTAATTATTAACAGCTAATATGTTTAACTAACTTTAAATTAATTATTTAAACATTAATTAATTACTTAAATAATTTTACCTTCTTTTTCTTTCCTCCCCCAACTATTAAAAAGCTGCAAATAAAAACTAAAATTTATTAAAGTACCTTCCTTTCCTTCCTTTCCTCAAAGCAATTATCTTTTCTTCTGCCAACTTTGTTTATTTCCAAAGGCTTATTATCCCAAGCTGTTTTTGATGTCTTTTACAAAAAATATTTTTTCTCCTTTCAATTCATTTTCCCTTGTCAATTTCGTAATAAAAATGCTTTACCTTTTCCCTCACTTTATATTTTTTATATAAGTAAAATTCTCTTATAACCCCCCAAAGGATGTTTGATTTTAAAGTAAAAAATTTGGCAATATTTTTAATAAAAAATATTTTTGGGTTTCTTTGTTTTGAGGAATTGAATGATGTTTCAAAAAAATTATTTTTGCTGCTTTTTCCTAATTTTTCAAAAAGATTAGTATTTTCTAAAATATTTTAAATTAAAAATTGTTTAAAACTTTAAACTATCACATCTCTGCTAGCATTTTACTTTTCTTCTCCTTCCTTTTTTGATTACAAATAATTAAAGGACACATAATGTTAGATTCATCTATAGACTTTGTCCAATTTTCCCGAGTTCTATAAACTTAAAAAATTGGGGAAATATAAACCAGATTGTATAGAAAATACATGCATTCCTGGATATCAGGGTTTAAATTCAAAGGGCCGGGTTTGAATTTATTTTTTTTAAATTAGACTTAATTTTATTAATCACTTTTAAAATCTTCTTACTGATAAAAATGTTAAAAATAAATTTTTTAATATTAACTTCTATTAATCAAACTATTATTTTTTGTCTTTGAAGGTTCTTCATTAACTTTATTTTTGATTTTATTATTTATATTGATTAATATTACTATTTATTTTTTTAAATAATTATTTCCTTTATTTTTAAAAATAATTTTACATTTATTTTTTTTTATTTAATTAAAAATACAAAACAAACTAGCTAAATATGTTTTTATTTAAAAAATATTTTTTACAATTTTCTTTGAAAAAACAGTAAGCAATGTAAAAAATGAACAAGATTAGAAATATTAGATGCAAGTGATGTACTTTAATTGTTTTTTAAATGTACTTTAATTATGTACTTTAATTGTTTTTTAAATTATTTTTTATTGAAAATTTAATTTTTATTTTTTAGTAATTTGTTTATTTGTATAATCCTTCTATAAATCTTTATTTAAAAAAACAACTTTAAAAAATATTTTTTCCAATTTTTTTCTGAATTTTTAATATTTTCTTCTTTATTTTTGCAATGAAAAATAATGTTTATATTATTATTTCTATTAATTATCAACAAAATAATTTTTGTTGAAAGTAACAACGATAATTTTTTATTTCCACTTTTTGGGGCTATTTTTCTTCCTAATGATGTAGAAATTGAAAAAAATGAAAGAAAAGATGGTTTTTAAATATATTTAAATTAATTTTTAAATTTAAAATTTTAGAAGTAATTGAAAGGCATTTAGCTACAATGCATTCTGTTGCCCCAATAATTGGTGAATAAATAAATTAATTTAAAAATTAAATTTAAAAAAATCAAAGATTTGGCTATTGAGGATGCCTATTTCCGTTTTTTATTAAAATGGACAAATAATCCAAAATGGCTTGTTATAGGCCAAACAAAGTCTATCCTTCAATGCCATGCACAACGTCATGCAGCTTGGGCTGTATTAGAAGCTTTGCAATGGAATAATAATAAAGGGGTGAATTTTGGAGAAGAAAAAAGACAAAATTATTTTCGTATATTTTTTAAGATTAATGTTGCTTTTGGTCCTGCTTGTGATTATTTAGTTGCTACAATTATGAGAATTCTTAGCTACAAAAAAATTCCAATAATCACAAATTCACATTCTAGGTTAGGTTTTTATTAGGGTTGCTCTCCGACGGGAAGGGGGACGGGGAAAAATTTTACGGGGAAATTTCGAGGAATCATAAAAAATCTCTATTTTTTGCACCGCAGACGAAAATTTTAAAGAATTTTGGAGGGCCATTTTTAGAAAAAAGAAGTCTCAAATTCCCCGACTTTTGGGGACGGGGTACAACCCTAGTTTCTACCTAAAATATATTAAGTTCCTTTAAAATTTATTTTTTTAGTGAATTTTTTAAAGAAGAGAAAAACACAACTTTATTAACACAATTTGGACCTCTTCAAGTAATTTACCTAAATATAAAACATTTAAATTTCAAAAAAAATTAATTAGGACCACAGTATTCAATTAATTGAATTTTTCTTTCACCGAATGAATTGGACACATTCTCGAGTATTTTATGAAAAACAATTTTGGCAAAACGAATTACACGAAGCTGGTTCTTGTAGACTTTTCTCTTCTGTTAGAATTTTTGAATTTAATAATTTATTTATTTTAAAATACTTATGAATTGATTATTTAACTCTTTAATTATTTTTCGAAAGATATTTTTTAATTTTAATTAGGATTCTCTTTTATTTCATAATTAAAAACCTATCTAATTTAAAATAAAAAAAATGTTTTTTCATTTACAAAGGGTTTCTTCCTTCGAGCAAAAAAGAACAAATGGGGAGTTGAAGCCGATTTAATTGTATCCCCAACATCTACAGATTCTGCCTTTAATCGACAACAATATAAACAATTGTTGATTGAAAAGGCTGGCAATAATTATAGTGGTGGGTTTTGAATTTGGATTAAATATATTGTTTTTGTTAATTGTTTTTATTTAGTTTTTGTTGTTTATTGTTGTAAATTGTTATTTAATTTTTAAATATTTTTTTGTTTTTTTTTAATTTTAAATTATTTAAAATTTAATTTTTATTTTTTTAAATATTTTTCTCTTTATTTCTTATCCGCATATATTTTTCCTTCTTTTTATTGCCTAAAAATTGCTGTGGAAACAGTTTTGCTTTTAAGAGATTTAAAAATAAAATGTGTTGAGTGACAAAGGATTATATATCAGTGTAAATGTAGTAATATATTACAAGGGATATATTGCGCACGCGGTAAGTTAAAAGACAAAATTTGTGTAAATTGAGAAGAGAGAAATAAATAAATGTTTTTCTCTTTTATTTTTTAAAGTTTATTTTTAAATAATTTTTTAAATTAATTTAAATATAATTTTTTTAAATAAAATACCTGGATAATAAACTTTATTTTTAAATTTAAATTAGAAATTTTTTATTTTATTTTTTTAAATCTATCTTTTAAAATATATTTTACAATATACATTTTTTACTAAAAGTTAGACTTTTTCAATTATTTAGATCCAAAACTCTCGGTCGGTCCCGAACAGGGTTGCCGCCCGAAACCCGAAACCCGATACCCGAAACCCGGCATTTTTTTGTACCCGATACCCGAAAAGAAAATTTTCCAACCCGAAACCCGTACCCGATATTTTTTCCAACCCGAAACCCGATACCCGAAATGAAAATTTTATAACCCGAAACCCGAAACCCGTACCCGAAATTTTTGCCAACCCGAAATTTCTACCCGAAATCTTAGCCTACCCGATTTTTTAAAATAAATTTATAGAAAGAGAAAGAAGGGAAAGGGAAAGAAATATTTATAATTTCTTTCAGTTTTCAATATGTTGATCGGTGGTTGAGTGGCTAAGACGACCGGCTCGATATTTTCATAGGGTTGGGTTCGAGTCTAGGGCTGTAAATTAGGCTTAAAATATTTTTCTTTTCAAAATTAAATGTTTTTAAATTTTATTTTCATTTTAGATTTTTAAATTTATTTTTTAAAGATGCTTGAAAAAGCATTAAAAAATTTAATTTAGTCAAGAAATATTGCAAAATTTTCGCCTGCGGCGCCAAAAATGAAAGAAATTTGGATCCTCGGTCTTCCAAAATTCCCAAAATTTTCGCCTGCGGCGGTGAAAAAGGTAGAAATCTGGCTTAAGGATTATCAAAATTCTCAAAATTTTCGCCTGCGGCGCCAAAAATGAGAGAAATTTGGCTCCTCGGTCTTCCAAAATTCCCAAAATTTTCGCCTGTGACGCTGAAAACGAAAATCGGAGCCTTTAATGGAGATAAAGCGGAGGGATATTAGTCGGAACGGAACGCCTCTTTTCTACGGCAGGAGCGATCATGACCGATTTAAGAAACCGTTTGAGCCCATCAAATTTAGAAAAATTATTATTTCTTCATCATAACCTACCTTTGTTAAATTATGAATACTGAATTATGTTCTTAATAAAGTTTGAAAACCCGAAAATAACCCGAATTTTTCGCTAAACCCGAAACCCGTACCCGAAAAGAAAATTTTCCAACCCGAAACCCGAAACCCGTACCCGATATTTTTTCCAACCCGAAACCCGATACCCGAAATGAAAATTTTATAACCCGAAACCCGAAACCCGTACCCGAAATTTTTGCCGACCCGAAACCCGTGACCCGAAATGAAAACGCTCCAACCCGATACCCGAAACCCGTACCCGAAGATTTTTTGTACCCGCGGCAACCCTGGTCCCGAATAATCCAATTAAAGAGTTAATTTTAAAATAATTTCTCAAATATTTTTTCATTTAAATATTTCTCTTATCTTTAAATATTTACACCTGTCTATCATATGTATTATACAAATCTTAAAATAAATTTTTATTTTTTTTAAATTCCTATATTTTTTAAAATTAATTTTATAAATACTTATTATTATTTCCTTTTTAGTTAGAACATTCCTTTTTTATTTTTTTTGTCTTAAGAATTATCCTGATTTATTTTTAAATTTTTAAAAGAAATATTTTATAAGACAAAATTTTTGTTCATAAAGGCTTCTAAGAATGTACATAATATTAAATTAGTTTTTAATTTGATTTATTTTATTTATTAAATCCATTTTAACATTAAATTATTTTACCCCCTCCCTAATTTATAGTTTTAAACAAGAATAGTCGAGTTTCTCTCAATAATAACTCTCTAAAATATTTAATTAGGTATATTTTTAAATATTTTTTAAGAATTAAATATTTATTTTAATTAAAATTTATATATTTAAAAAAGCAATCTATATAATATATAAATTCCAAATAAAAATCAATAAAAAATTCCCTACTTAAAATTCCACATTATTTTTATTTAGACTATAATATATACCCATTATATAGCTTTTTGATGTTTTTATCGTTTTAAGATTTATTTAAAGCTTTGTCTTAAATATAAAAAAACTTTTTTTCTTTTTTATTTCTTTTCAAAAAATTTTTTTTATTTAAACATTTTTTGCTTGTAATTCCAAAGGGAAATGGACTTTTTCAACTTTTATTTTTTTAATTCTCAAAGGACTTTTTTGGGTTAAATACAAGAAAAAATAATAAAATATTAATAACCCCAACAATAAAAAAATATTTTTTAGCAGGAGAGGAGAGACTTTTATTTGTATAAAATATTTTGGTTATAAAATTATTCAATATATGTACTCATTCAAATTAAAATAATTTTTGGGTAATCCTTACTTTTACTGGTCCCTAGAAAAAATGTGGAAGAAGTGCTTTTTCGATATTTTTGAGGTCTGCCAGTAGGTAATCGAGTGTGCTGAGTTCGAATATAAGCTAAGAAAAAATATTTTTTAGCAGGAGAGGAGAGACTTTTATTTGTATAAAATATTTTACAAAAATTTTTAATTTCGAAGTGTTTACACTTAATTCGACTTGGTCGAATTCGGGGTTTATTTCGAACCCCGAACCCGAATTCGACCAAGTCGAACATGGGGTAAAAATTCAAAATTTCAAATTTTTTGCTTAATCGGACTCGTCTCTTCGAGCTGAGTCGATTGGTATCAAAATTATGATGTTTCGACAACTTTGGACGAAGTTATGATCAATTTAAAACACGCTTGGTGAGACTTCCGTGTACAAATCAGATAACATAACTTCGTCCAAAGTTGTCGAAACTGAATAATTTTGATACATTTCAACTCGGCTCGAAGAGACGAGTAATAATAGCCTTAAATTTTTAATTTCGAAGTGTTTACCCTTAATTCGACTTAGTCGAATTCGGGGTCGGGGTTCGAAATAAACAAATTTTAAGCTCAGATTCGGAATTAGCACAGTCGATTACCTAATGGTAGACCTCAAAATTATCAAAACAGCACTTTTTCCAATTTTTTCAGGGACCAGTAAAAGTAAGGATTACCAATTTTTGTCTAAAAATTTTTTTATATACATAAATATTTTAATTTAAAATTTTATTTTTGTCTAAATAAATGTGAATCATTTACTTTTTTTAGTTTATTTATGTATATACTTCACAAAAATAAAAAAATGAAAATATAAAAAATAATGCTTGTTTAGAAAGTATATTTAATGATTTAGCATTAAACAAATATTAAAAATGAAAAATAAACACTTAAAAATATTTTTTTAGTTAAGATTTTTTTGTTTATTTTTATTTTAATTAATTGAAATCAAATTACTTTATTTAGTAATTATTTCCTATTTTAACTTTATTTTCTAAGAATTTTTGCTTTTGCAAAAATTCTTAGTATTAAAAGGAAACCGAAAGTTTTTTTTCTAAAAGTGGCAGTTAAAATGCAACCAATTTAGAAGAAGAATTTAGTAAAGGAATTGAGAATAAAAGAAAAATAAATATTTTTATTTGTGTCTCTGTTTATGTGTCTAAAAAACTGAATTAGTTAGTTAAATATTTTAGAAAAAAAAGGGAAAACACTCCTCTCTTTCACATTACTCTCGACTTTTTTAATTCATTTTCACATCCTCATTTTCAACTTTTTGCCAACAAAGTTGCCAACAAAGATTTTTTAATAAATAAATTTTTTTGTTAAAAGAATCACTAAATATAAATTAGTTTTTTCACAAAATTTTTGTTATTTTAAAAAGGAATTCCTTTATTTTTAATTTATTTTGCAGTTTTTAAAATTAAATATTTTCTCAATTTTTTATTAAAATATTTCCTTATTTTTTGCAAATACTAACCATGTCATAAACCTCAATAAAAAGGCTTTTTAATATGTATATCTAGGATTATATATTTGTAGATATTTAACGTTAAAAAAGATAAAAACAAACAAATAAATGTGAAACCTTTGCAAAATTAAATTAATTTTTATATTAAATAAATATATTCACATAAAAATATTTTATTTTTACCATATGTGTCCCCTAATTTGTTTAAATAAATGGAATTTTTTTGTTCAGATAATTTTTATTTTTTATTAATTTATATGTCGAATATTTAATGTTACTAATATTTAATTTTTTTAGAATAAATAAATATTTACCTAATTTTATTTTTAACTTCTTATGTCATACATATGTGTTATTTAAATATTTTTAATCACTACATACATATTCCTATTTACATACCTCATTTTCTTCCCCTTCCTCATCTACTATTGGCTTCATTAAATCTTTTAATTTAAACATTTCTTATTTTTAAAAATAAGTAAAATTTTATTTTCTTATATTTTTATTTTCAAAATAATAACCAAAAATAATGATGACATAAAAAATGTTTCATAAATAAATATTTTTTAAAATTATTTTAAATAATTTTTGTCTAAATAATTTTTTTAAATTATTTATTTGCTAAATACATTCTTAAATTTATTTTTTTCATATTACCTATTTAAACATCATTATTTCACAACAAATTTGGCTAATCAAACAATAAATTCTTTTAATTCCTTTTCTTTTTAACGGATTGTAATTTTTTCACGAAATATTCTTATTTTCTACCTTTTAATTTTAAATATAAATATTATAGATTATTTGGTTGTGAAATAAGTAATTTCAGTTAACAAAATATTTAAATATTTTATTTTAATTTTTAAATCCTTTAAAATGTTTTTGTTCTAAATTTAATTTCTAACACATTTCCACTAATAAATTCACTCACTCCCTCTCTTCCTTTTTTCTAAATTTATTTTCTATATTTAGACTAAAAATTATTTTTTTCTAATTTTAATTATCTATCACTTTCAATCGGCTTAATTTTTCCAATCATTTGATATTTTGCACGCGATTTTATTTGGTTTATTATCAACCTTTGCAAATTCTCTCTAAAATTTTTCTTTACCAAATTAATTTAAAAATATAAAAATAAATTCTTTCTTTACCAATTAGGCAAATAAAATATTAAAAAAATTATTTATTTTATTAAATTACTAGCTTCAGCAAAAATATATTACTTATTGCAAAATTTAGAAATTAATTGACACACATTCCCATAAATTAATATTGATAAATTACATAAATATTAGTAATTTTTTGATTAAATTTTTTTCCAAAAATAATTATATTATTGGGGAGAGAATTTTAAAAAAATTGTAAAAATTTTTAAAAATTAAGAATACCTCTTCTCTTTTATTATACACTCCGCCACATAATTATATGAACACCCATAAATTTCCACTTTTTACCGTATGTAGCAGGGAATTACCGATTTTTAACCTTAATATATTTAAGAAATCGGCTAAAATCGTCTTAGATAGCTTTAGAAAATAAGAAAACCCAAAGTGTTCATATAATTATGTGGCGGTCGAAAAATTGAAATTTTCTTAAAAACTTTTACCTTTAAACGATTTTCAGATTTTCTTTTTTCTAAGACGATTTTAGCCGATTTCTAAAATATATTAAGGTTAAAAAAATATTTCGACATATAAATACGGTAAAAAGTAGTATTTAGGGGGTGTTCATATAATTATGTGGCGGAGTGTATAATTAACTTTTTAAAATAATGTCTCAACAATTATTTTTTTTAATAATTATAGTATCTTAATTATCAAAAATCTTTAATTCTTTTAATTATTTATTTAATAATATTTTATTACCTACATATTTTAGTTAAATTATCTATATTAATTTTGAGAAATACATATATGTATATGTTGTACAAAACTGATAAAACTGTCTATTTTTGTAATATTTTTAAATATAGACTAACGTTCATTTTTTATTTATTAATTATTTTAATCCGAAGAATTTTTGGTTAAATTAGATTTTTTAAAGTTTATTGCTTATTATAAAGAATTTAATTTTTAAATTATTTTTTAAATTATTGTTTACTTAAAAATTAATTTTTATTTATTTGAGTATTTTTAATCTTCATTTTATTAAAAATATTTTATTTTTTATTTTCTCATTGATTTTTACCTTTACAGGGTTTCATGGATAATAATTCTTTAATAAAAAAATACTTTTTAATATTAAATACCTAATAAATACTTAGATATTTAATTTATCACCAAAGCAACTACACATACCTTTAATAATGACGTGTTCTCTAAAATTTAACTAAAAATTAATAAAATCTCTTCCATTTTTAATTTAATTTAACTGAATTTTTCAAAAAATAATCTATACTTACCTTTTACTTTTATTTTAACTAAACCTCAACAAAAAATTAAAATATTTATATTTTAAATACTTACTTCTAAATTAGTTCAATAAACACTTTTATTTATTTTCACGCGCTCTAATAAATAAATTTAGAAAAAAATCTACACATATGTATGTATAAATAAATATACATTTTTTTCAAAATAGTACATGTCATTTACAGATTTTTTTATTTTTTGAGATATAAATATTATTTAAATATTTCCATCTGTCAAAATTTATTTTTTTTTAATTTATTTTTTATTTTATTCTTTATAATTTTTCAGCATTTTCAAAGATATTTTGAAAAATAAAAAAATATATAGACACCTTTTTATATGCCAAAAAATAATTTAAAAACCTGATTTCTAAATTTAAAAAAAACTTCAAAAACTTCTTCAAGTTTAATTAAAATATTTTTGTATTAATTAATTCTTCTTCATTTGCTAATTAAAATTAAAAAAAAGAACAATGCTTGATTGGCATAATGTTTTACTGCCATTCAGAAAATTCTTTAGAAAAACTTCAAGGCCACTACAAAAATTTAAATAAAATCAACAAAACGTTTTTTCTTTGTTTAAAAAATAATTTAAAAATAAAAATAACGGCAAAGGTGTTTTCACAGTTTTGTGCCTTTTGGATAATAACAACAATGCTTTTTTATATAGTTGATGCTGATAAAACATTAAATAATAAAGAAGAATTAATTAAAAATAATAATAATGAATGGTTACTATATTCATTACCTTCTTCCTCCTCTTCTTTTAAATTTTCATTAGAAAATTTAATTAATAATAAAATTTCAACAAATTTAAATAAAAAAATAATTAAATTAAGAAAAAGAAGAAAAATAATAAAGAATTTAAAATTAAAAGAATTTTTTAATTCTGAAGAAAAAGGAGAAGAAGAAAATATTAAAAAAGAAAATTCTTTTAATGTTTTACATACCCGCCACCGTAAACATCAAAATTCGAATATAACAACAATTAATTATGAAAATAAACAGACAAAATATAAAATTAATGAAGAATATCCAATACATATTCTATTTCCTTTACCGACAAATGATGGACGTAGAAATGAAAATCCTTTTGGAATTACAATTTTAAAGGCAAAGCCTGTAGTTGATGAGGTGAGAATTAATTTAGAAAATAAATAAATACATATATTTATTTATTTATTCTCTCTTAATTTGAATGGAATAAAAAAATTTAAATTCAAAAAGGCTGTTGAGGAAGTCTACAGAAGGCAGTTGGTGCCCCAAAATTCTTTACGTATTCACTTTGAAGATTCAAAACTTTCCGATGCTCATGGACCTAATGTAGCAATTAATCAATTAGTTAATAATACACTTGATTGTATTATAGGTATAGTAGTTTGTTTTGTGTTTAGATTTATTTCTTTACTTTTCCAAAGGTTATGCATTTGTTTATGCATTAGCTCCCGTTGCAAGAATGTCTCCCTATTGGAGAGATAATGATTCTTATGGAATTCCTGTAATTACTTCTGTTGGATTAACATCTAATTTAGGTATTTCCTTATTTTTTTGTTCACTTTATTTAAAAATCCCTCCCCTAAAACAGATAATCGAAGAGAATATCAATTAATGACAAGAATATCAAGTCCATATAAAGTTGTTAAAAATGCTGTAATTGCATTATTTTCTGTTATGAATTGGAAAAGAAGTTCTTATTTATTTCATGAACAAAGACATGATGCTGCTAATCCAAGGTGTTATTTTCTTTCTTTTTAAATACAAAAATTGTTTTTTAAAAAGTATTCCATATGGAGAATGTTATTTATTAATGGCTTCAATCCAGCCCCATCTTTATAGAATTAATCGAATGGAGCACAATTATTTTATGTTTAATGAATTAAATTATAATCATCAAAGAATTAAAGAAAATCTTCAAAAAGCAAGCATTATTAGTAACGGCAAGTTTTTATTTTAAATAAAATTATTTTTTTATATTTTATTGTTTAAAATTAATTTCTTTTTATTTATAGAATTATTTAAATATGTATTTTTTTTGTTTTAATTGTCTGTAACAATTTTTAATTAATTTTTGTGTTAATTTTAGTTATTTTAAATAATTATTGGGAGGAAATATTTTATAAATAAATTATTCTTAAATTAAAATAATAAATCCGGAAATATATAATCTTCTCTAAAAAATATTTTTTTATATTTTTCTTTATTTTTAAATAATTTTTAAATATAGATTCTATATTTAAATTAATTTTTGAATTCATCAAAATAATTCCAAATGTAGAAACTCCTCAAGTAAATTTATAAAAACGAATGGAGTTTTGTTTTAAATTAAAGTGGAAGGCTCTCAAGGGAATTTTGGGGTGAAATATAAAAAAGGAAATAAAAAATGTTTGAAAATAATTTTTTGTAAATTTAATTAATTTAAAATTTGAACAATTTTATTTTAATTTTTTGAAGATTTTTTTCTTTTTTAATGGGGAAAAACTTTGTTTTTTAGTAAATTAAAATAAAAAAAACTTTTTCTTAGAATTATAAATTAATTATATATAGTCATTCTATTATTTTCTCTCTTTTTTCAAGAAAGGAACCTCCATAATAAAAGTACAAATTTAATCCAAATATTTTTTTTAAATTCTCTACAAATCATCAAAAATAAATAAAAATATATTTTTTGATTTTATAATAAATAAATAAATAAATAAATAAATAAATAAATAAATAAATAAATAAATAAATAAATAAATAAATAAATAAATAAATAAATAAATAAATAAATAAATAAATAAATAAATAAATAAATAAATAAATAAATAAATAAATAAATAAATAAATAAATAAATAAATAAATAAATAAATAAATAAATAAATAAATAAATAAATAAATAAATAAATAAATAAATAAATAAATAAATAAATAAATAAATAAATAAATAAATAAATAAATAAATAAATAAATAAATAAATAAATAAATAAATAAATAAATAAATAATTGTTTGAAATATCTTATTCCAAATTTATTTTTAACAAAATATAAATACTTTCTCTATTTTTTCTTAAATTTTTTATATTTATTTTTATTGTTTAAATACTCAAAAATATTAGTAATATTACTTATTATAATTTATCTGTCTGCACGTTTTTGTTAATTCCCTTTTTTATTTTTTTCATTCCGTTCCATCAATATTTTGTCAAAATGTGGCTCTCTTTATCGTCTGTAATAAAATTAAATTCTCTTTAAATTTAAAATATTTTTTGAAATAAATGAAACGGAAAATATATTTAAATTTTAAATTAATTACAAATATTTAATTTATTTAAATATTACATTATCTAATTTTTTAAATAAATTTAAATAAGTCTATTTAAGTTTCAATAAAATTCCATTCCTTATTTCTCAGTCTCAATAAACAATCCCCACAATTCTCGTTTCCAATTAATTTTAATAAATTATTATAAACAAAAATAAATAAATATTTATTTAATTCTTTTTTTTCTTCCATTTCAATTGTTTATTCTCGTTTTTTTTGCAAAGATAGAAAGATGTAGTAAATGTTGTAAAAAAGTATTACGTGGACTTATATACTCAAATATTTTTTTGTTAAAAAGGAAATGGAGAGAAATATATAGGGAACAGTTTTTGGCTATTTCATCGACTCTCAATACCAGAAAATTAAGCAACAACCGATAAGCAAAATATTTAAAAGTAAAAATGTTTAGATTTAGCGCCCAAGAACTTTAAGGCAATAGAAAATTGTTTTTGGATGTTTAAGCAATATTTAAGTGCCTTAAAAGTGCCTTGCTATATTTTTTTTGGCAAAACAACCCCTCACCCTTTTTTCCCTAAATTTGGACAAAAAAATAAGAAAGTATAACAAATATTTACTTTTTTTGTTGTTGATGCATTTTCTAAAAATAATTTTTTATTACATTTTTTATATACAAAATTATTATTTTTTATTTAATAATTTGTTTCAAAAAATTTTTCTTTTTCTTTTAACTAAATTAATTTTAAAACACCCCCCCCCTACCCTAACCATTACTTTCCAATTTGTTATTTAATTTGGCCCAGTCATCGATTATTTTTTGTTGTGAATATTAAACAAAGCTGCCGCTATTAATCCATCGTTAGTGCTAAAACTGCAATAATTAATTTTTATCTCTTTAATTATTTTTTGAATCAGAATTAATTAAAATATTTTTGTTTAAATTATTTTAAATATGTATTATCTTCAAAATAAAATTTATAAGAACATTTATGTAAATATTTTGTCAAAACAAGATTATTTAATAAAAAGACTATCTGCAATTCTATTAATTAGATTAATTTACTTAATTTCTACATATATTATTTTAGTAAATAATTTTTTATACTTTTCTAAAATCTTTTTTTTCTTAAATTAATTTTATTATTTATTTGTTTATATATTCGACCAATTCCCGCTCATTTATTTCTTTCACTTAAAGAATTACTTAAATTTTTTCAAAATTTCCCCTCTTCTTTAATTTTATTTCCAAACATTTCTTCTTCCTCTTCATCCAATTAATTATTTTTAGATTTTTATTTTTTAACTATTTTTATTTTAAAATATTAATTCCTTCTATTTTTATATTTTTCCTTTTTTTGTCATCAGTACTTTCCTTTTTTGGATAATTATCATTCACTTAAACTCCTGATATTTTTCTAAAATCATAACATATTAATTAATTATTTTTGTTAAATAAATATTTTAAATTAATTATTTTTATTTAATTTCGTTTTTATTTTATTTTCTCAAAAAAAAATGTATATATTTACAAATAACAACACTTTTATTTTCCTAATTTAATTTAATTTTAGCCAAAAAATTAAAAATAAATTTTTTTATGTTTTTATTTTTCCAATTTCAATCCTTTGTAGATCTCTAGGGATAAATATATTTTTGTATTTCTTCTCTTCCATTTCTTTCTTAAATTTTGCTTTTAAATCTCTTTTTTTGAATTTAAATCAGAATTGCTGTCGGATTGAAATAAAATCCCCCCCCCCTAAAAATTTTTTTTTTATTTTTCAGAGAAAAGGAATTTGTGGGGAAAACTTTCTCCTTTATAAAATTTCCAGCTGATAATTCTGATTTATTTGGATTGTTATTGCACAAATTCTCTTACTAAATTCTATTCTTTATCTTTTCAAGATTATTTTAAAAATTCTGATTTTATTTAAATAATTTATTAAAAAATTCTTTAATAACTTCAAAATAATTCTTTTTTAATAAATATCCATTTAATAATATTTTCTTCAAAAAATATTTTTTTCTCCTCTTTCTTTAAAAAATTATTTACTTCCCCTAAAGCATCCCTTTGGGCACTGATTACTTTAAAAATAAATAAAATTGCCTTTTTTGCATTAATTCTTTTTTTTTATTTATATCTGGAATTGTCGTCTTTTTTTATTAACTTGGCATTTATTTATTCTCTTTTTCTTTCCCCAATATTTTTTTAAAAATCCCTCCTTACTTGGCAGCCGTTTCTAATTATCTTTTTCTTTTTTTTGGATGTTTATTTAAGAAAAAAATGCAAATCCAAGAAAATAACTAACAAAAAATTGGCTGAGAAAAAGGCTTTATATATTTGCAAAGCTAGTTAGGTAAGTAAAAAAAGTATGTAGAGGTACTAGGGGCCCTTATAAAAAAAGAAAAAGAATTAAAGCCAGCCAGCCTTGGGTGGCTTTATTTTTTAAATTAAAATGCAAATAAGGCAAATAGAAAGGAAGGAAGGTATATTTTTATTTGAATAAATTGGAGGAATAAATTCATTTCTTAAAAATATTTTAACTAAAATATTTTTTGTTTTAAAAAATTATTTTGTCTATTTTTATAAAAATAAAAGAAAATCTGTAATATTTCTTTTTGAAAACCTTAATCTTTACTTTTGTGCTAATAAATTTAAATATTTTGATACCGTATGTGCTCGAATAATTACCCTGGGTAATTATTGTTTCAACCTTTCTCTTGATGGGGTAATCATTTGAGAGAGGGTAATTATTTGAGCATATACATATTTTAATTAAAAGAAAAATAAATAAATTAATTAATTAAAAATATTTTTAACAAACTAATTTTTAAATCTTTTTTTTTCTGTTTTTCTTGAATAAATTCTTTTAAAATAAATTAATCTTTAATTATCTATTTTTCAAATATTTATTGGCTCTTTTAAAAGCATATGTAGAAAAAAATATATTTAAATGAATGCTTAAAGCCTTTCCTCTTCCCTGCAACCTTTTTTCTTTTATTTTTTTTCAAAAAATGCTTTAGGGACATTTGGCACGCTTCTTCCTTTTTATTGCTTTTTAGCCACAAAAATGAAAGTAATACTAGATATTATTATTTTAAAGAAAAATAATTAAAATAATAATTAAACCTTTCCAAAAAATATATATTCTCCCTCTCCCTTGATTTTTTTATTTTTAATTAATTTTTGTAAAATTAAATATACATTTCTTTCCCTATTATTTTTTTAAATTTAAAACAACAAAAAATTCCAAAATCGATTAATTCCCTTATCAGATAAAAGAACTTTAACTTTTTTTAGTCATTTGTTTTAAACTTTTTTTATTTCTTCTTCTTCTCTTTCCAGCTGTTACCCCTTCTAAAAAAATAAATATATTCATTCATTCATCAACACAATTGTCAGTCATTTCAATTTTTATTTAAAAAAACTTTTTTATTTTTTTCCTTTTATTTTGTCATTTTCAATATGTATATCTCCCCTCCTCTTTTTAATATTTAAAATTTTTCCTTTTTACTTTTAAATTTTCAAAATTATTGAAAATTGATCTTTATTAAATTTTTTTCTTTTTCTAAAAAAATTTTTTTATTTAAATTTAAACAAACTTTTTTTGACGTCTTTTAAAATTTAATAGCTAAAAAAAGATTATTCTCTAAAAAAATATTTCTTCACATTTTTATTTATTTATTTATTTTTGCTAATTTCTTTAAAGACTTTCAAAAAAAGTTCTCTCTCTCTAACAGGCGTTCATTCAACAAAAATTATTTCATCTTTGGATTTTCTCTTTATAAACCCTTGAGGGATATTTTAAGTATTTTTATTTAAAAAAACTTTTTTTATTTCTTCTTTACAACAATTTTTATTTTTCATTCACCTCTCTTTACTTTTTTTTGCATTTTTGCAATAAAAAATAAATATTTTTATTCTTTCTTTTCTTTTTAACTTTCTATTCACAATTTACTTGCTTTTAAATTCCTTTTTTTATCTTTTTAATGTGCAAAGTCCCCTAAAAATCAGAAAAAAATATTTAATAATTAAAAAAAATAAATTAACTGTTTCTTTACTTTTACAATGAACAATGTCTTTTTATCAGTTTATTTTAAACGAGGAAATAAAATTTAAAATTATTTTTTTCTTAAATTAAAATTAATTAATTTCTTTATAATATTTTAATTTTTTAATATATGTAAATGATTATGTGGAAATTAACGTTAAATTTCTGTCTGTAAAATTTGCCTTATAAAATTAGGCTTCTTTATTATAGAGGTCCAAGAATCTTTGTCTTGAGTCCTCGCTCAAGACTTTTCTTGAGTTTTTTCGGTCTTGGTCTTGGCTTTTTTTTAATTTTCGATCATTGTCGTCTCTATAATTTATTAACCAATTAATAGTTTAAAGACCTGGAAGAAGCCTAATTTTATATTTAGCTTTATTATTTCTTTTTAACTCTTCCTTATCCTTTATATATTTTTTAATTTATAAAAATAATTATTTTTAATTTCTAGTTTTATTTTAATTGTCCAAAAGGACATTATTACCTTTAAAAATATTTTCTCACCAAAATTACCTAAAAAATAAAATTATCATCGCCAACCGTGCCGACCAATTTGAATGCAACGGGGGAGGCTGAGGCCTCGTGTAGCTGTTTAAATAATTTAAAATTTAATTATTTGATTCAAAATACGAAGAGGAGAAGAATAAATTTAAGAAATAATTTTTTAAAAAATAAAGAAGAAAATTTAATAATTAAAAATAATATTAAATATTGCCCACAAAAATTAGAAACATCAAAAGAAAAAAGAAAAAAAATATTTTTATTACCAAAAAATGGTAAAGGAAGGCCTTCTTCTTCTTCTTCTTCAACATTATCAACAACATTTTTATTTATTTTAATTTTTCTTTTAAATTTTTTAAATGCCATAACTTTGGATAGAAGATTTTTAATTAAACGTTATTTAAACAACAACAACAAAATTAGCGAACAATTGCCTTTTAATGTTTTATTAATTTTGCCTGAAAAAGAGTCTAATAATGACAAATTTGGTTTAACAATTCCAAAAGTTCGCCCAATAATAGATATTGCTATAGAAAATGTTATTAAATATGGGACAATGCCTCCAAATTGGATTAACATAACTTATCATGATTCTAGATATTGGGAGGATACTTTACTTGCTGAAAGAGTTAGTGCAACTGGTGTTGTACAGGTAGAGTAGTTGAATGATAATTTAAGAGGAGTAGAGGATCGAGGATATCAATATACCTCTTCAATTTTCCTCGTTACCTTGTTACTGGGTTTATATTTTTTATCCATAAAGTAACGAATCGATCCTTGTATGAAATAAAATCTCCAAAAAAATTATATCCCAAAAAAATTAGGCTTATTGTAATAAACGTCTCGATGCAATTTTTGGTTTTGCCGATGCTTATTCACTTGCAACAGTTTCAAAAATCTCTGCAGGTTTTGGGGAGGGAGTCCCAGTTTTAACAACAACAGGGTTAACAACAATAATTGGCTCTAAAAAATCATATCCTTATGTAACTCGTATGAGAGGTTCATATACACAAATGGCCGAAGCTGCTTATAAATTTATTGCTTTACAAGATCAAAATTTTGAATTACAACAACAAAAAAGGAGAAGAAAAAAACAACAAAAAAATTTATTTTTCCCTCTAAATTATCAAAATTTAGTTTTTATGTATCACGATAAAAGAAGAGCTTTAAATAAACCTCCTCCAAGTACAAATAGGGCAAAAATTGGAGAAACGGGAGGATATTCTTCAGCACCAGATGAATCCCCCTCTTCTTCTTGTTATTTTTCTTCACATGCAATTAAATCTTATTTTCAAGAAAATAATGATTTTTTTATGGAAACGTGGAAAACACAAACTCCCCATGTTGCTTTTGATGAGGAATTAACGAGAAGTAAAGAAGAAGTTAGTGAATGGGTTAAATTGGCATCTTTACAAGCTAACGGTTTGTTTTAATTTATTTAAATATACGTATTTAGTAATTTAAATATAATTAATTTGCTTGCTTTTTTTGTTTTTTTCCTCCCAATTTAAAACGTTTTTTATAATATTTTTATTTTATTTTTACTTCATTAATTTTTCTCCCCTTTCTCATCAATTTACTGACAAATTTAACATTAAATATATTTTTTTATTATTTTTAATTTCAAGGGAAATAAAATATTTTATTTGGTATTTTTTACTTTTTTAATTAAAAAAATATTAAGTAAATAAATTATTTATATTATTTTTCTATTTTTATTTTTTTTTATATTTTTGGATTTTTGAAGGTTTTTTAATTTGTTTATTTTACTTGTACTATTTATTTTTAACATTTTTTTATTCCAAAATTTTATTTTTTTACTAAAAACTTTAAAAAATATTTTCTTTTAAATTGCTGCAAAAAAAAAAAAGAAATTTAAATCCCTATTTGAGACACGTTCATTCAGTCAGTTTCCGCGACATCAATCCGTTAACCCCTTTTCTTCTATTTTCTCGTCTTAATGTTTTTTAAAAAGCAAACAAGCAAAAATAAATTCTTTCCTTTCTTTCATTTATTCAAGGACTAAATAGAAAAAAAAGAGAAAAAAATAGGCAAAAAATCTTTTTAAAAAGACTAACAAAATTTTCAAAAAAAAGCGCAAAAGCAAAAGCAAAAGCCATAGGGTAGTTGAAGATGGTGATGAAAGAGATAATGAAAGAGGATATATAGTTAAATATATTTACAATCCTCTTGTCAAACAATTTAGGGCATTAAAGGCAAAATTTACGAGTAGAAGAAGAAGAAGCTTTTCTTGGACATTTTCCATGTTTTTTTTGCACAAATTTTTGTCTTTGGCAAAATAAAACATCTTTTCTTACTTCCTTTCTCTTCTTTTTTCTGCCTTTTTAGTCTAATTTTAGGCAAAATATAAAAAGATGTAGACCTTCTTTTCTAACCAACCGGATGATGGCCATTCACATTTGCCTTTTTTGATTTTTAAATGAGAGAAGAGAAGTGAAATGAACGCTGAAAATAACAAAAACTAATCCCTTCTAAACAAACAAAATATGATTATTAGCAGCATTTCAACTTTTCATTCCAACTTTAAAAATTTAAAGAAGTAAATTCATTTTTAAATAAAGTTTAACAACTTTTTATTGGGACAACAGAAATTTATTAAATGAGGAAAAGATTCCTTAACAATTAAAATAATATTTTTACTATCTTCCCTACTTTCAGCATTTTTTGCTAATTTTGAGTGGAAGAAAGTTATTATTATATATTTGTTTGTCCTAAAGAGTTCTCTTTTAAATTGGCTTCTTTCCTCGATTCTCTTCCTTTTTCCCCCCAATTTCACTCTCAATTTATCACTGCGCAAGTATGTGTTCAAGTCTACTGATCAACAACGTTCTCTTGTATAAATAAAAGAAAATAAATGTTTGTCTACTTGAAAATAAGCTAAAAACTTTTTTTGTTTAAATCTTTCAATCAACAACTTCTTTTAAATAATGAATGAATGGATTTTCTTGTGCTAATACCTCTTCTATGGGCGCGACTTTAATGTTTTCTGCTTTTGTTGCCAATTCTAAAATCGACCTACTTACTTTGACTTTTGGCTTAAAAACTTCTTTTTTTTATTTAATTCAACCTGGCAAATATTGAGTGACAGCGTGTCTAATATTCTTCTTCTTCTTCCTTTCTTCTGCTTTTTTTGCCAAGTTCCTGAATTGACGGGTTAAAAGCGCAGGAAAAAAAATAAAATAAAGAGGAAGATATTGAACACTTCAACGTTTATTTTAAACCAACAAGGAAGGATTTTTCTTCAAGAATTCTTTGATGTTATTGACTTGTATTAGAAATTCTGTAGCAACTTTAAATATGAAACAATACAACAAAAACAATTATAATAATTTCAATTTAAATATTTATTTTCTTCCATTTTTTATTTGTCTTCTTCTTTTTATCCACATCCCATCTTCTACCCAACAACAATCTAATAATCCTTCACAACCATTTAATCTTCTCCCTCCAATTAATCAACAACCAAAAATTCAAAAACAACATCATCAAAGAAGACATCCTCTTATTTTTTCTTCTTCTTCCTCCTCTTCTTCTTTAGTACTAAAATATACTCGGTTTCCATTAAATATAGTTGTTGGTTTACCTACAGATGCTGATGATAATCCTCTACGTAATCCATATAAATTAAGTATTGCTAAAGCTCAACCAGTTTTTGATGTTGCAATTGAGGATATTATTACAAAATTTAAGGTTATTTAAAAAACGGAAAAAGAGAGAAAATGATAAAAAAATATTCTTTCTCTAAAGATTCTTCCACCAAATTCTTTACTTATCGCTTATGAAGATACTCAATTAAGTGATGCTATTGGCCCTCAAAAAATAGTTAATCATTATTGTAATAAAAGTGTAGATGCTGTAATGGGTATGGCATATGTTTTTGCTTTGGCCCCTGTTGCGAGAATGTCACAATTTTGGGGGATTGGAGGAGTACCTGTTTTTACTACTACGGTTTTTAATTAAAAAATATATTTTTTGATGATATTTCAACCCTTTTTTTTCAATTTCATTAAAAAATTCTCAAAATTAAAACAACTTCAAATATTTTTATTTAAATTCAATAAAATTAAATTTTCGGCCTTGGTGGACGAATTAGGTGATCGACAGTCATTTCCATTACTTATACGTCTAATGGGCACGTATCGAACACTTGGACAAATGGGCTATCGTTTATTCATTAAATTAGGCTTTCGACGTCTCCATTTCTTTTTTAATGATCAAGCAGTTCATGGTTCAAGTCAGGGCCGTTCAGAATGTTATTTTGCCCTAAATGCCATTAAAAATTTAATTGGGCAGTCAAAATGTTGTAATTGGACTGTTGAAATGTTTTCACAACAAACAACAAATAAAAATATTTTTAAAGATTTATTGAAGAAATCTTCTCTTCTTTCTAATAGTAAGGGAAGGAATAAATAGTAAGGGAAGGAATAATTATTCCTTCCCTTTCTAATAGTAAGGGAAGGAATAATAATGTGTATTTAACTACAAATATTTTTTGGGGGAATCTTTGGGGATTTTTTAAATTATTTTCTAATTTTATTTTTAATATTTTTTTCAATTGGGAAAATAAATGGGAACTGAAAATGTTTTATTTTTATATTTTTTGTTTAATTGTATATTTTTTTATTTATTTATGTTTAATTATTTTGTTGTTCTTGTGTTGTTGTTGTTTTAATATTTTCTTTTTAATTTTTAATTTAAAATTATTTTTGTAGTTATCATTTTGTGTGCTAGCCCTGATACTGTTCGTGAAATTATGTTGGCTGCTTATGAACTTGGAATGGCTACATCTGTATTTTTATTTTAATAAATATTTAAATTATTTTTTTAAATTATTATAGGGAGAATATGTGTTTATAAACATTGATGTCTCTACTGGGTAAACATTATTTGAATATATTTGCTTTGTTAAAATAATCAACTCTTTTATTT